>CM054127.1:74343600-76869621 GCA_028751855.1 Ambrosia trifida | reverse complement strand
AAAACATAATTCGTTCATCAATCAATCCTAAACGCGTTTGATTGATGTTTAATTATGGTAGATTGGCTTCACAGTTGACTTTCCTAGTCAACTGTGAAGAACCATTCATGTGTTATAATAATAACGTGTCTGGATTAGAACAAAAGATGTGGGTAGACCAGATGGTTGGGTGCGTTGTGTGATTGTGACCCGACTTGGGGCGCGGGTTCGATTCCCGGCCCAAGCAATGTATTTTTTGACATTTTTATTACATATATATGTATATTATATATTAATAATATAGTATTAGGGTTCCAAATGCGCCACAATAATAATTAAAAACAAATAATAACACTGAAACTTGACGTTTTTATTCACGATAAAAATAACGTACAAGTATAATTGCGTAATGTTACAGCCCCAGTCCTATTCGTTAAGAAAAAGGATGGATGCTTCCGTATGTGCATTGATTATCGAGAGTTGAACAAAGTGACGATAAAGAACCGCTACCCTATACCTCGTAACGATGACATGTTCGACCAACTTCAAGGGTCAAGTTTCTATTCCAAGATTGACCTGAAGTCAGGATATCATCTATATAAACGACATCTATATAATAAGAAAACAACGTAAACTACCATTGAGTTTCAAACCGTTCTAACACAGCGGAAGCAAAATGTATTATTACAACTTAAAAGTAAAACTCAAAGTCTGAAATGATTAACAAAACATGCATATGATCCCTAGACGCCGTGAGACTCCGTGCGCCTATACTCAATGCTGCTACCTTAGCGACCTGAGAAAACATGCCAAAAAGATGTCAACATATAATGCTGGTGAGTTCACAGGTTTTAAGTTCGTAAACGTTTTCATGTGTAAAGCGATATCTCATAAAGTGCCAAGTGTGCAAAAGTTCCAAGTAAATAACAAGCGTTCCCTTACTACTACGACTGTGTTGCTAAAACCATTACTGACAAACGTTGCTCGAGTTGCTGCCCATGTGCCAAGTGTCAAGTGTCAAGTAGAGACAATATGCACCCGCGCGGCTCCCAGCCGTCAGGTGGGGTTCGTCACACCCGATAGATCTATCCACATTTCCCCCGTTGTGCCCCGCACATTCATGGTTTCAATAGGGACTTAGGTTTCGTCGTATAGTAAATAAGTGCCAAGCGCCAAATGCTAAATCCCAAGTGTCAATGTTTAAAAATGTCAAGTGCCAATGTTTAAATATGCCAAATGCCAATGTTTAAAAGTGTCAAGTGCCAATGTTAAATATGCCAAGTGCCAAACGTGTCACGTTTCTTAAAAGAGTATCATTCCAAAAGGCGTCATGTTTCTAAAAGTATTATGTTTCCGAAACTGGTAAGTTTCATAAGAGTTGCGTTTTCAAATCATAAACGTTGCATTGTTAAAACGTGTGGCATGCTTCTCCCCCGAGAGAAAAGAGTATAAAAGAGGGGCCGTGAAACTCACCTTAGAGTGCGTCTTCTGATAATTAGAAATCCAACACGTGTATGATAATCCCAACTAGTGACAACCTATCAATGAGTTTACATAAGTGTGATGACTACTAACCCGAAGGCTAACTAGTCCTCGATTGTCCAGATCTTGATTACGTGTGTTAAAAAGTGTGTTTAATCGTTAACCGGACATCCCAGACCGACCCGACATCCTATTGGTGACCCATTACATCAATTAGTCATGCACATAAGTTTAACACATAAGTTTCAAGCATAAAACACTTAGTTTGCATCAAAAATCTCATTCCGGACATCAGATGGTCGAATGTGGTTTTTCCCATTTCCACGTTCGCCCGTTTGAGCCACGTTCTTTTCCCACATTTTGTTCCACGTTTGCCCGTTTGAGCCACATTCGCCCGTTTTTCCCACGTTCGCCCGTTTTTCCCATGTTCGCCCGTTTCTCCACGTTCGCCCGTTTTTCCACGTTCGCCCGTTTTTCCCATTTTTTTGTTCCACGTTCGCCCATTCGAACAAATTTTATTCCACGTTCGCCCGTTTTCATCAGCATTTTATAAAACGCACCAAAACGCATCTAAACGGTCCGAAAACATCACGAAACATTACCAATCACAGCAGTCAATTATCATTAACATATTCCTACATAACCCTACAAATTTTATCCCGAAATCCGTTCGTTTTACAAGTTACCCGAAATAGCAAATTATGGAGATGTCACATCAAACGCATGCAATCTTTACCCAATTAGGAAACTTTATGAAATCAATCAATTATCAACTTAATATACTCAGATTATCATGAACAAGAAACCCCCAATCATATCCTTATCACTATCATCATGAACAAGCCCTAGATCTAACCCAAAATCCCTAAAATGAACATAACATCATCAATAATCAATTGTAACCTATCTCAATCATAAAACTTCATCAATAACGGTCCTAGATCATTGTTATAACATCTATACAGCAATCAATCATCAAACAACACATAACATCACATAAAACACCATTAACACATGTTATTTTGTATGAAAACTCATTGTTTATGAATAGGTTTTGTTTAGAAAGATATTAGGAAGGTTTTTATTCATGAAAACATGTTTGAATCAGATCTGGACTCTTGGGGTTTAATGAAAACGAATTGAAATGCTTTAAAAATGATTTAGAATGAAGAACACACCTTAGATCTTTGTGTAGAAGATGTTTGTAGGTTAGATTATAGAAAACAAGGGCAAAAACTCCTTCCCCAATGTTTAAAGATGCTAGAGAGTGTTTAGAGACGTTTAGGGTTTGTGAAATGGTGAAAAATGACAAAGTGTGGTATTTATACTATGTTCACATTCGCCCCTTTTACCTGGGCGAATGTACTCTCCTTCGACCCTTTCACAGGGTCGAATGAGCCCTGTCGTGGTCGAAGGGAGTTCTTTCAATTCTATATCTCAGGTTCGCCCATTTACAAAGGGTCGAACCAAACAAGTTTCCTCCTTCGACCACTCGAAGTGGTCGAACCAGGGTCCATGTTTGTCTAGTTTTCTAGTTTGTCGTGTTTAACGCATTCTAACGCACCCTAACATACGAGCATGCAACCTTAGTCTATGTTTAACATATTTAAGAACGGATGATTATCTACACATCATTTAAACACATCTAAGCATATAATCCACCATACGACAATAATCTACACATACACTTAATTTGTTTATGTAATTCACCAACAACGGGACGGTGGTACTAGTGTATTCCCAAAATGACTCCCCTACAGATCATTGAACCCTGGACAATACGGACTGTGTTCCGACTCTACCGACCCCGCCAAGTATGTTTTAATAAACGTTTTTCGCTAAGGTAGACTTATGTGTTTATAAAATGTTGACCCAAACATGCCGGGTGTCACATCATCCCCCTGTTAAAAGAATTTTCGTCCCGAAAATTTCCCGAAGTCAAAGAGAACGAAGAGACTTAAAGAGAAATTTTCCCGGTCGTCACATCATCCCCCTGTTGAAAGGACTCTCGCCCCGAGATTCACTCTTCGACAGTAATGAGTGTCAACCCAACCCAAGTAACGTTTTCCCAGAACACAAACGAAATGATAACCACGAACGAGAGATGATATCAACAGATACTCTATGCCGGGGAACCGCCCGCCCCAAAGTGAATACAAAACAATGAATCCTCCTGATCGAAGGCCTACTAGAGACTACTGTGATCGGTATAAATGACACACCGGTACCGTCCAAGTAGCATCTCCAGAGGACCCACATCAGACCCATGAATGCAAAACGATGACCAAATACCAAACTGAATGCACACAATGAATACGAATCGCCAAACAATGTGAACGAGAATGAATACGAGCATAACGAGAATCAAGAAAAGAACACTCACCAGTAACAGTGTCAGGATCCTCCTGGTTCTCCCTAGCGCCAATGACGTAAACATGACCACGAGTAGTTCGATCGCCGCCTTCGTTCCCAGCACCACCTGCAGTCCCTTGGTTCAGCTTAGGACAATCCCGCTTGAAGTGCCCAGTCTCCCCACAGTTATAACACCCATGGTTTCCCCGAGGAGCAGGAGCGGGGACAACCGCTTGAGTCTGTTTCGGCTGCAGATTGACCCTACAATCCTTAGCCATGTGACCGACTCGCTGACAACGATTACAGCGAAACGCATCGCAACCCCCAACATGGTGATACCCACACGTGTTACACTTCGGACTCTTACCAACATAACCCCCAGTCTTCTGCTCAGATGACGCTCCCACAACGTCCTGCCTCTTAACCTGCTGTTGAGACGACCCAATGTTCTTCCCAGCACTTTCCCACTTCCTCTTATTGTCCGCAGGAGCTTTCACAGCAGCACCCCTCGGAGGTAGAACGCCCTCAGCAACCTTCATGTTGGTCAGCTTGTGAGCTGCCCGAACAGTGGCCAACATAGTAGTGTGATCAGCAGCGACAACAAGCCCAGCAATCTCCGGCACTAACCCAGCAACGTAGTGCTCAATCCTTCGGTACTCCGGTGTAGCCAAACCGGGGCACATCACAGCCAACTCATTGTGCCTAGCAGTAAACTCCTCGATCTCCGACCCAACCATCTTCAGATTCCAGAACTCATGCTCCAACTTCATAATCTCGTCCCTCGGGCAATACTCCGCTCGCAACATCTGAACGAACTCGGACCACGACATAGCATTGGCCTCACCCAGGCCAAGATTCGCAGTGGTGGAGTTCCACCAGGTCAAAGCGTGTCCCTCTAGAGTAGCAGAAGCATACTTGACACGATCAGCGTCAGGACAGTTACACATAGCAAACACCGACTCGATCATCTCTAACCACCGGAGCAGACCTGCCCCTTCAGTCCTATTGAAGAAATGGGGCTTACAGTCCATGAACTTCTTGTAGGTGCACCCAGACCGCACCTGATTAGTATTTCCCAGGGTCTGCTGAGCAGCCTGGAAAGCAGCCAATGCAACACTCAACTGCTGCTGCAACATGTTCTCCAACTCCGCCTGAGTCATGGTGATGTTCCCACCACCTCGTCCACCGCCATTGCAACCCCCGCTGCCACCACGGCGTCCACCAGCACGTCCACCAGCGCGACCAGACATGTTCTGCCAAACATGAGACAAGATACTCAAAACCACTAACAGATCAAGCTACAAGTGACCAAACGAATTCAGAACGTGGTTCCAGCATGACCATTAGTCCGAACACGAAGTCCACCAAGATTTTCATGCATTTCGATTTATGATTTCGTGTGCACCCGAAATAACAAATCGCTCTACATGGTCCTCTAGGCGTGCTCCTAGCTAGAACTTCAAATCACCCGATAAACACATTCCTAAAAGAAACTGTTATCGCACGAGGATCCCAAAGTGAACAGTCACTCAGGAGTGTACTATGACAAGTACTAGTGCATGATAGTGTGTGTGTAGGCAAGTATGTACATTAGAGCATAGAGGGGAGATATCCAAAACCCGGAAAGATCTCAAGAATGTGCCGAAGCCACCCCAATGTACACTACTGCCAAGTATAAGCGATAAGCCCCTTCATCTTCAAACCCAAAAAAGAAGATAGAACCAAGGTAGGAATAACAAAAGATAGATAATGTGATACTGCGTGATGAGGACACCGACACCCCGACAAGGTTAGTATGTTTACCAAATGACACGACTCGTAAATATGTGTGACCGTCTAATGTGTGTGATACTCGGCTATAGACTAGACTTTACATGCAGTCCTAGTTCACTATAACCATTGGCTCTGATACCAATCTGTCACACCCTCAAATTTCCACGTGCGGGGTTTTACCGCGAGGCGCGTGACACACCAGGATCCAAGTCAACGGTCACAATAAACGACATCTATATGATAAGAAAACAACGTAAACTACCATTGAGTTTCAAACCGTTCTAACACAGCGGAAGCAAAATGTATTATTACAACTTAAAAGTAAAACTCAAAGTCTGAAATGATTAACAAAACATGCATATGATCCCTAGACGCCGTGAGACTCCGTGCGCCTATACTCAATGCTGCTACCTTAGCGACCTGAGAAAACATGCCAAAAAGATGTCAACATATAATGCTGGTGAGTTCACAGGTTTTAAGTTCGTAAACGTTTTCATGTGTAAAGCGATATCTCATAATGTGCCAAGTGTGCAAAAGTTCCAAGTAAATAACAAACGTTCCCTTACTACTACGACTGTGTTGCTAAAACCATTACTGACAAACGTTGCTCGAGTTGCTGCCCATGTGCCAAGTGTCAAGTGTCAAGTAGAGACAATATGCACCCGCGCGGCTCCCAGCCGTCAGGTGGGGTTCGTCACACCCGATAGATCTATCCACATTTCCCCCGTTGTGCTCCGCACATTCATGGTTTCAATAGGGACTTAGGTTTTGTCGTATAGTAAATAAGTGCCAAGCGCCAAATGCAAAATCCCAAGTGTCAATGTTTAAAAATGTCAAGTGCCAATGTTTAAATATGCCAAATGCCAATGTTTAAAAGTGTCAAGTGCCAATGTTAAATATGCCAAGTGCCAAACGTGTCACGTTTCTTAAAAGAGTTACATTCCAAAAGGCGTCATGTTTCTAAAAGTGTTATGTTTCCGAAAGTGGTAAGTTTCATAAGAGTTGTGTTTTCAAATCATAAACGTTGCATTGTTAAAACGTGTAGCATGCTTCTCCCCCGAGAGAAAAGAGTATAAAAGAGGGGTCGTGAAACTCACCTTAGAGTGCGTCTTCTGATAATTAGAAATCCAACACGTGTATGATAATCCCAACTAGTGACAACCTATCAATGAGTTTACATAAGTGTGTTTAATCGTTAACCGGACATCCCAGACCGACCTGACATCCTGTTGGTGACCCATTACATCAATTAGTCATGCACATAAGTTTAACACATATGTTTCAAGCATAAAACACTTATTTTGCATCAAAAATCTCATTCCGGACATCAGATGGACGAATGTGGTTTTTCCCATTTCCACGTTCGCCCGTTTGAGCCACGTTCGCCCGTTTTTCCCACATTTTGTTCCACGTTCGCCCGTTTGAGCCACATTCGCCCGTTTTTCCCACGTTCGCCCGTTTTTCCCATGTTCGCCCGTTTTTCCCACGTTCGCCCGTTTTTCCACGTTCGCCCGTTTTTCCACATTCGCCCGTTTTTCCCATTTTTTTGTACCACGTTCGCCCATTCGAACAAATTTTATTCCACGTTCGCCCGTTTTCATCAGCATTTTATAAAACGCACCAAAACGCATCTAAACGGTCCGAAAACATCACGAAACATTACCAATCACAACAGTCAACTATCATTAACATATTCCTACATAACCCTACCAATTTTATCCCGAAATCCGTTCGTTTTACAAGTTACCCGAAATAGCAAATTATGGAGATGTCACATCAAACGCATGCAATCTTTACCCAATTAGGAAACTTTATGAAATCAATCAATTATCAATTTAATATACTCAGATTATCATGAACAAGAAACCCCCAATCATATCCTTATCACTATCATCATGAACAAGCCCTAGATCTAACCCAAAATCCCTAAAATGAACATAACATCATCAATAATCAATTGTAACCTATCTCAATCATAAAACTTCATCAATAACGGTCCTAGATCATTGTTATAACATCTATACAGCAATCAATCATCAAACAATACATAACATCACATAAAACACCATTAACACATGTTATTTTGTATGAAAACTCATTTTTTATGAATAGGTTTTGTTTAGAAAGATATTAGGAAGGTTTTTATTCATGAAAACATGTTTGAATCAGATCTGGACTCTTGGGGTTTAATGAAAACGAATTGAAATGCTTTAAAAATGATTTAGAATGAAGAACACAACTTAGATCTTTGTGTAGAAGATGTTTGTAGGTTAGATTATAGAAAACAAGGGCAAAAACTCCTTCCCCAATGTTTAAAGATGCTAGAGAGTGTTTAGAGACGTTTAGGGTTTGTGAAATGGTGAAAAATGACAAAGTGTGGTATTTATACTATGTTCACATTCGCCCCTTTTACCTGGGCGAATGTACTCTCCTTCGACCCTTTCACAGGGTTGAATGAGCCCTGTCCTGGTCGAAGGGAGTTCTTTCAATTCTATATCTCAGGTTCGCCCATTTACAAAGGGTCGAACCAAACAAGTTTCCTCCTTCGACCACTTGAAGTGGTCGAACCAGGGTCCATGTTTGTCTAGTTTTCCAGTTTGTCGTGTTTAACACATTCTAACGCACCCTAACATACGAGCATGCAACCTTAGTCTATGTTTAACATATTTAAGAACGGAAGATTATCTACACATCATTTAAACACATCTAAGCATATAATCCACCATACGACAATAATCTACACATACACTTAATTTGTTTATGTAATTCACCAACAACGGGACCCGGTACTAGTGTATTCCCAAAATGACTCCCAATGATCCTACAGATCATTGAACCCTGGACAATACGGACTGTGTTCCGACTCTACCGACCCCGCCATGTATGTTTTAATAAATGTTTTTCGCTAAGGTAGACTTATGTGTTTATAAAATGTTGACCCAAACATGCCGGGTGTCACATCATCAGCTGAGAGTCCGAGAAGAGGATGTGGCGAAGACTGCCTTTCGAACTTGTTATGGACATTATGAGTTTTTGGTGATACCATTTGGGCTAAATAATGCACTGGCTGTGTTCATGGACCTCATGAACCGCGTGTGTAAGCCTTATTTGGATAAAATTCGTCATAGTGTTCATAGATGGTATATTGATCTATTCCAAGAGCAGGGAAGAGCACGAGCAACACCTGTGATTGATATTGGAACTCTTGAGAAATGAGCAGTTGTATGCGAAACTCTCCAAATGTAACTTTTGGATACGAGAAGTCCAATTTTTAGGACATGTAGTCAACGAGGACGGAATACATGTCGATCCCGCCAAGATTGATGCTATTAAGCAATGGGAGGCACCTAGGACTCCTACGGAGGTGCGCCAATTTCTTGGGCTTGCGGGATACTATCGCAGATTCATTGAGGGATTCTCTAAGATCGCTCAATCCCTCACTGCTTTGACACAGAAAGGTATTACTTACCAGTGGGGAGATGCCCTACAACTGCTTTTCAACTGTTAAAGGCAAAGCTTTGCAGTGCACCAATCCTATCGTTACCGGAGGGTACAGACGATTTTTGTGGTGTAGTGTGATGCGTCTATCCAAGGATTAGGGTGTGTACTGATGCAGCGTTATAAGGTAATCGCATAAGCTTCTGTTAGGACAAAAAGGATTGGTGAAACCACTTTTGTGAATGACAGAAGAAAACAATAAGGAATTATAAAGGTTTTGGCTTCATCAATCCAGGGGGAGATTGTTAGGACAAAAAGGATTGGTGAAACCACTTTTGCAAACCTTAGTCTAATTCACTTCTGTCAAATTATTCTAAGTATAGAACTACTGAAGAAAGAAGACTAAACAGCTGAAGAAGGATTCTACAAGTACTGAAGAAGAAATGCATCAGAAGTTCTGAAGTCCAAACCAGACAGTTCACTAAAGAACTACCGAAGACAAACTACTCATCAGTAGTTTGTCATTCATCAGCACTTGATCAAGAATCTTTCCACCGCCTTAAGTTTCAGTAGTTTATTAGTTTAGTATTACTTTAACTTTTTGTACAAGTTCCAAGATTGCAACTTGTTGCAACTTTTCTCTGAATTTGCTTTTTGGCAAGGTTCATGTATTTGTAAAGTCTATAAATAGATGGGTTCATCCCTCTGTTTAGACATTGATTTTTAATACAGAAATCCTTCAAAGCTTATCATTGTTATTTCCATTTCATTTACTGAGAATCTGTTTAAGTGTGCATTCTTATTCAATGCTTAGATTCTCATTAAATACTTGTCTTTAGTTTTATCAAACATCCAGGGGGAGTAATAACTCCTGTTGATAAGTGTAGCTTTAACTTATATCATTCCGCTGTGCTATTACTGATAAAGAACTTGCTAGACACTTAAGTGTTCACTAGCAAGTTCATACAAAGAGCAATACTGATCCTACAATTGGTATCAGAGCACTGGTTTATCTGATCACATATCAATCTAACACATTGAGAATCAGACACAGGCTCTTATTGATATTCAATAAAGGATTAAATGTTCACTTTTATCAACATCCATCACTTTAAGAGATATTTGACAAATCAATACTCTTTAAAATGGATCCTCATAATACTAGTTCTGCCAATAAACCTGCTATGCTCGTAAGAAATCAATATAATATATGGCAAAGGAGAATGGCACATACCTTATCACAGACCAACATAGGTTGCTGGAAATCTATGATATATGGTCCTCATAAACCAGTAAATATCAATCTTGAAACTAAAGAAGAAATTCCAAAAGACCCAAAAGACTATACAGATGATGATTTCCTAAAACTTGAGCTTGATGCTAAAGCTTTCTCTATGTTGGCAATGGCACTCCCAAATGAAATCTACTCTGGCCTATTACATTGTGATAGTGCCAAAGAGCTTTAGGACTGCCTCAAAGAACAGTTTGGAGGAACTGAAGAGGTGATTGCCAACACCAGAGAAATCCTGGCTCAACAATATGAGACTTTTGCTCACATTAATGGGGAAACTTTAACACAACAATTTGAAAGATTCTCCTCATTAATATCTGAGCTAAAATTAAATGGTCAGACCTACACAACTGTATCTATGCATCATAGATTTTTAAGGTCTTTACCTGAAAAATGGGAAACATACTCTATAGTCTTAAGATCTTCACCAGACTTTAGCTCCCTCACTCTTACAAAACTTCATGGGAGATTACTTACTTTTGAAAGAGAAATTGATCAAAAGAAAAAGTTACAAAGTTCTGGTAAAACTGCTGATGACTATCTACTAGGTAGTACAACACTATTGGGACAAGACTCACCAACTTGTTCAAATAGTTTTGGATCTTTTGACCATATTGACATAACTGTTGGGATCTCATCTGAAAGATCATTCCCAAGTTATGACAATAATGATTTTAGTCAAACTGCTGATAACATGTGTTTTATCATGGATGATTTAAAAAATTTCAGCAGTGATGACTTGGAAGAAATGGATATTCTACACCAATTGGCCATGTTAAGTTTAAAAACAAATAAATTTTACAAAAGGTCAGGAAGGAAGTTTACAGGACTCAACAACTCAACAAAAATTGGTTTTGACAAATCTAAACTTAGTTGTCACAAGTGTCAAAAGTTGGGACACTTTGCTAGAGAGTGTAGAAGTTCTAGCTTTAACCAATCTCAGTCTGGAAATAATTTTAACCCCAGTTATAATAGGAATAATGGAACACAAGGGAGTGCACATTTTGTACAGGCACAAGCTCCACAACACCAATATGTGCCACAAGTACAATATGTACAATTGCCTGCTGAACAGATGCAGAGCCAACAATCAATCCCTCCCTTTCCAGCTGCTCAACCACCTCCACAGACTCAGCAACCCTCACAACAAAGTTTATTTACTTCAGGGTATGTTGACTGGATGTTTGACATCAACTGGGGAGAGCCTGACAATGGCAGAAAGAACATTGCCTTAATGGCATTTGAGGGATGCACCTCAAAATCTGCCTTGTCACATGTATCAAAAGAATCTTTGACAAAACTTTGTTCAACTTCTTGCAAAGAATCTTTTGCTCTCATAAGATAGTAATGTGCACTTACAAGGTAAAGCAAATGACTCTGAGAGAAAATTCACTCAGATGAAATGTGATTTAGAAAGAAAACTTTCTGCAAAAACAAAAGAAGTTTCTAAATTAACTAACACTGCTATTGAAACCCAAGCATAAATTAAAATCATGATAAATGACCTAGGAAATGTCAGACAAGAGCTTGCTGACACCAAGGTCACATGTGAAAAATGGGTTGAATCTTGTAAAGGGTACCAACTATTGCTAAACAAACAAAGTGCTTCAAATGTTAGGTTTGGCATAGGGTACAATCACACTGAAACACCAACAGATTTTTCCCCCAAAACAACTGAAGATGCGAGAAAAATTGTTTCAGGTGAAACTTCTGAAGAGAAAGAATGCACATCTTTCCATGAAAACTTTCTAAAAACTCACAAAGAAAGTTTTTCAGAAGTACTGATTAAGTCTGACATTAAGCCATCAGTAGTTTCAACTACATCAGGAGTTGAAAACCTGAAAACTACTGATGACCTAAAACCAATCAATACAGTCAGAAACTTGTCTTTGAAAGAAAAGACAAAAGAATGTGAAATCTGTGGTCTGTTCAACCACAAGACAGAATTTTGCAGATAGAGAAAAGGTATTCAGTACAACAAGAAAATTCAACAACTGGTTGTGGGAAAACAAATCAGAAATGATTTTGTAGAAACTTTTTCTCCCAGGAAACAACAACCAGTAAACACCTTTTCTCAGAAAAAGACAAAATCTCAACAAAAATCTCTTTCTCAAAATTCTCTTTCAGTAGTTAGACCTAAATCATCAGCAGTTTCACAAACTGCTGAGATTAAAGATCTCATAAACATGGTACAACTACTGATAACCAAAGTTGATGGTGGTCCTCAAAAGGATACCACCATTGCTCTTAATAAAAAATCCATTGCCAAAAAGACATGGATTCCTCAACTTGGTCAAGAACAAACTGTAAACGTTCTCAAGAGCAAACCCAAAGCCAAACTGGCTTGGGTTCCTAAATCTAACTAATTTGCTATCTTGTGCAGAGAGTTTCCAAAGGCTTAAATAGCATTTGGTATGTTGATAGTGGAGGCTCAATGCACATGACATGATGCAGATACCTGATAAACAATTTTATCAGTCAAAGAGAAGGATCTGTATCCTTTGAGAACAATGCTAAGGGATATGTGCTAGGAAATGGCAATGTCTCCTCTGGCAAAATACAGTTTGACAAGGTCAATCTGGTTGAAAACCTTGAGTACAACTTGCTGAGTGTGTCACAAATGTGTGATAAAGGATATTCTTCCTTTTTCACAAAGATAGCATGCAAGATCATATCACCAGAAGGCCAGAAGTTGATAGAGAAGATCATTGAAGATCACACTTTGTTGATAGCCAAAAGATGTGGCAATGTCTATGTAGTGGACATTAAAAATGACAAAGTACTGAACAACACTGCCTGTTTCTTCTCAAAGGCATCAACTTCAGAGACTGATCTCTGGCACATGAGACTTGGCGATGTGAACTTTAAAACCATAAATAAAGTCACAAAAATGGGCTTGGTCGAAGGTCTACCTTTAAAGGTATACCAGTGTCAATAACACTGTGTATCATGTTTAAAGGGAAAACAACATAAGTCCTCCTATAAGTCTATTGAAGAATAAAAAACAACTGCATGTCTTCAACTACTCCATATGGACTTATTTGGGCCTGTAAAAATCATGAGCCTCGGTAAGAAGAAGCATTGCTTGGTCATCATTGATGACTATTCAAGATTTACATGGGTATTCTTCTTATTTTCCAAGGATGAGGCTGCTGAAATCATCAAGTTCTTCATTCTACAAGTAGAGAAACAATATTCTCTATCTGTCAAAGCCATTAGAAGTGATAATGGGACAGAGTTCAGGAACAAAACTCTGGATGAATTCTGCTTGTCTAAAGGGATTATTAGACAATATAGTGTTCCCAGAACTCCTGAACAAAATGGTGTAGTAGAAAGGAAGAACAGAACCTTAATTGAAGGAGCAAGAACAATGTTAGTTGATTCAGGCCTACCATTGTATTTCTGGGCTGAAGCAGTTAACACTGCATGCTATGTTCAAAATAGAGTCCTTGTCAACAAGAGACACTCCAAGACTGCCTATGAAGTTCTTCATGGCATAAAGCCCCTTATCTCCTTTTTCAGGGCTTTTGGATGTCAATGTTTCATTCTAAACATCAAAGACTCTATTTCAAAGTTTGCTGCCAAAGTTGATTCAGGTTACTTTCTTGGTTACTCTTCCACTAGAAAAGCCTACAAGGTTTTTAACTCAAGAACCAGGATAGTAGAAGAAACACTGAATGTCAAGTTCAATGAATCAAAACACACTCTTATTCCAGCACATCCTGCTGAACTTTTTGACCTTGACAGCTTCCATTTTGGACCTGAAAAGACTGTTACTTCATCTAAACCTACTTATTATGGTGATCAAAGGTTTGATGATGAGGATCCAGCACCATGGACTCCTCAAACAGTCATTAAGTCAACTTCCACACCATCAGAAGTTTCACAAACTTCTGATTCAAGAACTGCTGATGTACAAACTCAAACATCTGCTTCAGCACCTAAAACTACTGAAGACACTGAAACTGCTGAACCAGACATTATAAACCTTAGTGGTTTGTTTGATGAAGTACAAGAGCCACCTACACCTATCAGTGGTTTACAACAACTGATTGAATACAAAGATCATCCACTTGATCAAATCATGGGTGATATTGCATCAGGTGTTCTTACAAGAAACCTGCTTTCCAACTTTTGCTTCTTCTCAGCATTTATTTCTCGGTTGGAACCTAAAAAGTACCAAGAAGCCCTCAAAGACAACAACTGGGGTACAAGCCATGCAAGATGAGTTGCTTCAATTCAAAAAGCAACAGGTTTGGGAAATCTGTCCCTTACCACCAAACAAGCAACCAATTGGCACAAGATGGGTTTTTAGGAACAAACAAGATGAGGCTGGTATGATTATAAAGAACAAGGCAAGACTGGTAGTACAAGGTTACTCTCAAGAAGAAGGAATTGATTATGATGAGACCTTTGCTCCAGTTGCAAGGCTTGAAGCCATCAGGTTATTTCCGGCCTATGCCATTTCCAACAAAATAAAAGTTTATCAAATGGATGTTAAAAGTGCATTTTTGTATGGAAAAATAAAAGAGGAAGTGTATGTCTGTCAGCCACCTGGGTTTGAGGATCCTTCTCATCCTGAGTGGGTGTACAAACTAGACAAAGCTCTTTATGGGCTCAAACAGGCTCCAAGAGCCTGGTATGAAACACTTTCTAACTTTCTACTCAAAAATAACTTCACAAGAGGCTCCATTGATAAAACTCTTTTCATAAAACATGTTGGAAATCATATCTTACTTGTTCAAATATATGTTGATGATATCATATTTGGTTCAACAAACACAAAACTGTGTGATGAATTTAAGAAACTCATGCAATCAAAATTTGAGATGAGTACAATGGGAGAACTGCAGTACTTTCTAGGACTACAAATTAAACAACAAACAAATGGAACTTTTATACATCAATCAAAATATGTTAAAGAATTATTAAACAAATTTTCTACAAGACTGTAAATCATGTTCCACTCCCATGACACCAACCACACAAGTTGAACTAGATGATCAAGGATAACAGGTTGATCAAACCATGTATAGATGTATGATAGGTTCCCTTTTATATCTAACTGCTTCTAGACCAGATATTATGTTTTCAACATGTGTCTGTGCTAGATATCAATCAGCTCCTAGGGAATCACACCTCATTGCAGTCAAAAGAATCTTCAGATATCTGAAAGGAACTCCAACACTTGGAATTTGGTATCCTGCTTCAAGCAATACCAAGTTGTCAGCTTTTTCAGATAGTGACTATGCAGGGTGTAAAATGTCAAGAAAATCAACATCTGGTGGTTGTCAATTCTTGGGAAACTGTCTAGTGACAAACATCTGTTGCAACTTCAACTGCTGAAGCTGAATACATTGCATCTGCAAGTTGTACATCACAGATACAATGGCTCCAGTATCAACTTCTTGATTATGGAATCAAAGAAACCAAGACACCATTGCTTGTAGACAGCAAATCTGCCATTAGCATCATTCAAAATCCTGTTCAGTTTTCAAAAACCAAACATATTGAAATCAGGTATCATTTTATAAGAGATTGCTATGAAAAAGGCAAGATTGAAGTGAAACATGTAGCAACAGCTAATTAAATAGCTGACATATTCACTAAACCCCTTGACACATCAACATTTCAGAAGTTAGTATCCATGCTTGGGATGCTAAATTTGTAAGTGTTTCTTTTTACATATTTTCATTTTCACTTACATTTGTCTTTAAGTCTGAAAACTTCTGAAAAACAAACAAGAGAGAAACTACTGATGAACAAAACATCAGTATGGGATTATTTTCTGAAAAATGATTAACTTCTGATAAAACAACCTTCAGAAGTTATGAATAAAGTATTTATAAAGCATTCTCATCAGTTGTTCAAAACTACTGAAGGGAAAGTGGGAACTACTGATGATATCTGTTCTTCATCAGCAGTTTGGTCAAAAAGGGTAAATCAGACTTTTCCCACATCAGAAGTTTGACCTAGGCGGTTAAAAACTTCTGATAAATACCTTTTCCAACACTTATCCTTTCAAAAAGCAAAAATTCCCACCTTCTCTCTCACAAAACACTCTCAAGACCTAAACCTGTAAAAACACTGTTCAATCCACACACACACAAACCACATGGCTCTAATACTGAAACAGGGACACAATCAAAGAGGCTACTTCAAAAAACAAGAAGCCTGGTCACAATACGACGAAATCATTGATTTGGTCGTCAAATCCTAATACTTCACCGCCCTCACCATCGACCCTCCAATCCACACTGAAACTCTAAATGAGTTTTAGGCAAACGCAAAGATGGTGACGGTGAACAACAAAGTAATCTCCCTCAATTCAACCATCCAAGGGAAAAGAATGGCAATCACACCGGCTATTTTGGCAATTAGGCTGGGTTTGGATGATGTAAATGCCCCAGACCAATTTCCAAACTCTTAGATTCATTTAACCATGACAGAGTGTGGTTACCAAGGTACTCTCTCACATGCTACAATCTTTAAGAAATATTTTGAACCAAAGTATAAACTGCTTTTTCATTATATTATTATGTGTTTGAGTCCAAAAACTGGATCTTATGATCAGATGCCCTCAACTTTTCAACCTATTTTTCATTCCATAGTGAATGAAACAAAATTTAGGGCATCATCACTTTTCTTTAATGAGTTGGTGTTACATCATCTCAATACTAAAAAGAAGTTTTTGTTGTACCCAAGATTTATTATGCATTGCATAATAAAAGAACTTGGAGAAGAGGTGCTTGTGGGTAAAACTACAATTTTAAACCCTTTGTCCTCACAAGCATACTCAAGGCACAACAAACCGGTTGCCTGGCCAGACGATGACCAAGGGGAACCTGAAACAGTCCCCATGGAACCCTCATCTTCCAAACTTACACCCCCAAAGGCCAAGAAACCCAAGCAACAAAAACAAAAACCCACCAACCCAAAAAGAAAAGCAGTTCAGGAGGTTGAGATGCCTGTACTAGCTAATGTGCAATCTGCACTTGATAAAGATGTGACTGAAACATCCTCTCAGTCTCATCCATCTCAAACCCCACCAAGAGCACCAATCACCATACTTTTCAAAAGAAAAAGACTAAAGAAAACTATTCCTATTGACTCCTCTTTTGAAACTGCTGAACCCATTGACCAAACTACTGAACCAACTCCCCAAATTTATGAACCTAATATGGAAATAGCCAAACTTCTCTCTGGGCTAAAAGAGAGAATCCCATCCGAACATGTCAGTCCCCAACAACCACATCAAACAGGAGACATAGCCTCAGAACTTGACATGGATGTGGACACTCAAAGCCCTAACCAAAGAGATGAGGAGGAACCAGGGTCTTTAAGCCCAAACTTAGAAACTCTTGGTACTTTTGAGGCTGCTACTACTCATTTACCACCCAGTGGTGGATATGAGGAAAGAAGCAACATAGCTAAGACCTCAACTGTGGCAACTACTGATGAAGGCTTAATGCCTGAGGTAGGAAATCCTCTGAACCAAGAAAAAGAGGTACATGAGACAACTGAGTTGGGCTCAGCTCATGATGTAACTGATACAGTCCTCATTGAGGATGTAATCAGGGATTCAGATGATTCCATTGACTTGGATGATGATTCACAACACAAAACTACTGAATTGACGGCTACAAGTGAAGGTCCTGTACCTGGTGTATTTATGCTCAAGAAGCTAGTTGTAACATTACGCATTTAAACTTGTACGTTACACGTTCGTCTTTAATAAAAACGTCAAGTTTCGTTATTCTAGTGTGCATTAATTATTTTTGTCGCGTTTGTGGAACCCTAGTACTATATATATATATATATATAGATATATATGTGTTGTGTGTGTTAAAAATGTATAAAAATTAAATGTCTTGTCCGGGAATCGAACCCGCGCCAAGACCGGGTCACCAAACACCACACACTTAACCAGCTGGGCTGGCTTTCAACTTGTAATAAACCCGGATGCATTATAATTATATACGCATTTAAAACCTTCACAGTTGACAAAGAAAGTCAACTGTGGGTTAGCGTGTGATTCAATCCAAGGAATTAACTCATGATTGATCTTTATATGGTAAATTCAATTGATTACCGGCCTGGTGTGACTCGATTACACGATAATAACAACCAATCATTGACTAATTTTGAATTTATACGCGTTTGATAATTAATCATGGTCAACTTACCAATTAACCCAACCCACTGATCCTCCCTATAAATTGATCACCTACGATCATTAACAACTCGCTCACATCTCTCTCTTAACCTCCAATTCTTCTGAAACTCTCTGATTTGTGCTACACGATTATCTTTGACCCGGCAATTATACTCGAATCAACACTGTGAGTTCTTGTTCTTTTGTGGGTTTTGTTAGTCGGCAATCAAACAACAAAAGCCCCAACATCAATCGGGCTCATTATGTCTGATTTGTCCAATCGATAAATCTAGGGTTCGTGATTTTATTTGGGGATAAACTGATGATTGCCTCTGTGTATATAATTATTTTTAAACGGCTCTCATCACAACCACTGGCCTAGGCCAAGTGGTTGTGACCAAGGCTTGCCACAGTAGTCACCCGGGTTCGAGTCCCGGCTCTGACTTCCTTTTTTTCTTTTCTTTTCTTTTTAAAACAACAAATATATATATATATATATATTATATTTAAAACTTATAAATTCATTTTTAAATATCAAAACTATTTTATAAATTCTAAAAATTTATATTTATTAAATCTGAGTCAAAAGTTTTATTTACAATTTTTGTTTTTCAAAAATTCATTTATTTAATATTTATAATAATTAAATCATTTTTATACTATTATATTTATAAAAATCCATTTATATATCAAAACAATTTTATTAAATTCTCCAAAAATTATCCTGACTTTTTATAAAGTTAAACTTTACTGAAATAATTTTTAATTCAGTAAAATCATTTATTTTATATTTTTAATCAATTTTTGTTAGATATAATCATAATTAAATCATAATAAATTCGATTTTCATTATTTTTGCACCAAAATTTTATGCAAATTATTTTTAAATGTTTAGAACAGAATTATGATTTTTAAAATTGAAATTCTTTAATTTTAGTATTTTTGAATATTAAAGTTAATTGTTGGCAATTTGTAATAAATAGATTTAAAAGTCTATTTTAAATTAAATAATTTTATAAAAATTATTTTTATACTTCAAACACTTTAATGTGTACATTCAAAATTCAAATTTTATAAAAAGACTTTCTTTTATTAATTATAAAATTTTCCTTTATTAATTAACATTTTAATTCAACAATTGGTTATCCCCAAATCGAAACCCTAGGATACACTTATAAGTTAATTAGACTTAGACTTATTATATATTACCTTATTATAGGGTGATATTTGGAATCATTTTGGGCAACACTATTATTTCATCTTTTCAACAAGTTTAACATTTGCTAAGGTGAGTTTTACATAGCCCCTTTTATTTATCACCATTTTTGGGGTGAAACATGTTATAACATTATCATTGCAATTCAATCATCAACGTGTCTATGTGTTTTCTATGTTGCATTATGTCTTGAGCATGATTAGAGTAAGCACCATTCTAGCATAATCATTAACTCCGTACAAGCCGACGGTATACATTGATAGATCTATTGGACTGACAATCCCACCCGGATACGTGCCTCCTACAAAGGTTACGTGGGTGTTTGTTATCGCATAACATATTCAATTGGACCATGAGTGTATGGTATGTATCATTTTATAACAGTCATCAGGGTTGATTATGCACTCGATTTATTTCTAGTATGTTCTCACATATGGGCTAGATTGACATGACACATGAATTGCACAACATTTTTATTCATTTTATCAAAAAACCTATGTAATTCTCACCAACTTATGTTGACCCAAAATACTTTCAAAATTAACATGTTTCAAGTAACAATGAAGCTGAGGCTTGAGTTAGCATGAGGAATTTACATGAAGTTTTATTTGAAGTTATTGAAGTTTGTTATTTGATATCATGTATTTGAATTCTTAGACATCATTTCATATTTTGGATATTATGTTTGAATAAATTATTTAAAATTTATATTATACCATGTGCTACTGAAAACAATCATCAATACGTGGCACCCCGATGTTTCCGCCATCGGTTGGGGTGTTACAGATTGGTATCAGAGCCTTGGTTATAGAGAATTAGGTTATTAGAAATAATCTAGACTATAACCTTAGGGACTTAAACAGTACTTACTTCTCCTACTTGTAACCCTAATTGCTTCCCTAATCCTATCCTTATCCCATGCCTTATATAACCCTAAACCTACATATGATTACTCTTATTCGTCTGCTGCAATCCTGATCCACCGTTAGATTTATAGGACAAAATCCTCAGGTTTAACCTGAACCCCCTTGAGATCTCGTCGAAGTTCTAGATTTTAATAACGAACACGTGCAATCTGGAAGGGTGAACGCCTGTATTCTGAGTCTTCTGTCTAGGCTGGCATTGCGCATATATCCCAATCAGACGAGGGACCCGGATGCCTACCTGGGAATTCTCGGGATGAGAGTTCACTTATAGGCTAAAGCATGTCTTCATATGTTATTAGAATTTAGAATCTTTGATAAGTCAACGTTTTCGTTTATTCGTTTTAATTAATGAATAAATGATTACATTCCTTATATAAACTCTCATTCATTTCATTGTGTCTATTACAAATCATGCCTCCTCGTCGCAGCACTCGCAACAGCAATGGTGAGAACCACGAAGAAGGTGGGGATAACCACAACCACAACCATGACCAAGTTCCTAACCACAACAACAATGGGGTCGATGCTCAACTGGCTGCAATCATTTCTCAACAAATGGCGCAGCAAATCGCAACTCTGGTTCCCAATTTACTCGCTCAGGTCATCCAATTGAATGGCAACGGGAATGGTCATAACAACGGGAACGGGATTGGCAATGGCAATGGAAATGGACCCCAAGCCTGCACCCTTAAGCATTTCAACTCTTGTAACCCTCCAAAGTTTAGTGGTGAAGAAGGAGCTACTGGACTCCTCCAATGGTTTGAGGGTATTGAGAATACCTTCATCAACAGTGAGTGCCCCAACAACTTCAAGGTTCGTTACGCCATGAGTGTTCTCCATAAACGAGCACTCACTTGGTGGAATGAAGAAAAGCGTACTCGTGGGGCCGAGGTTGCTCTTGCTATGACATGGGACCAAGTCAAGGAGGTCATGAAGGAAGAGTTTTGTCCTCGCAATGAAGTTAAGAAACTTGAGGACGAGTTCCACACCTTAGCTCAAGATAGTGGGGAAAACCTTGCCTACAACACCCGCTTTCATGAGCTTAGCTTATTGTTGCCTCACAAAGTTACTCCTCTGCCAGTAGCCATCGAGAAGTACATCGGTGGTCTGCCCATGAAAATCCAGGACACCGTTTGGGGTAGAAATCCTGCAACTCTGGAAGAGGCCAAACGTCTAGCGGCCACTCTTACTGATAATCACGTGAAGAACGGTACTCTCGTCCGCAAGGTCACTAAGAAGACTGTTGCCAAAGACACTCCACAGCCTGCAATTGAAGTCAAGCCTGAGACCTCAAGCAACAAAAAGCACAAGTCTAGAAACTATATGGTTGCTGCTACTCCACCTGCTGCCCAAAACCCAGCCAAGAAACCATACACCGGACCTCACCCTTTGTGCAACACTTGCAAGTACCATCTCCCAACACAGGTGCCATGTCGTTTTTGTACTAAGTGTCAAAGATATGGTCACCTGGTGAACGTCTGTCGATCTTCTACTACCCAAGACAACAACAACCCAGCTCCCAACCAACAAAACAACAGGCATACTCGTGGTCAATGCTACGAGTGTGGCAACCCTAATCACTACATCAACAACTGCCCTAATCGTAACCGTAACCAAAACCAAAATCAGAACCAAAACCAAAACCAGAACCGCAACCAGAACCAAGGTGCTCGAGGTCGCGCCTACAATCTCAACGCTAACCAGGCTCGTGACAACAACGAAGTGGTGAATGGTACGTTTCTCATTAATAACCACTATGCATCCATATTATTTGATTCAGGAGCTGATAAGTCATTCGTGTCACTGAAGTTTGAACCTTTACTTAACTTACCCCACACTAATCTAGAAGAACCTTTCGTGGTAGAGGTAGCTAACGGGAAGTCTATATCGATCGACTCTATTATTCGTAACTGCTTGTTGAACCTCGATGATCATACCTTCCCTATCGATCTCATCCCCATGCATCTTGGTAGTTTTGATGTTATAGTAGGCGTGGACTGGTTGTCAACTCATCGTGCCGAAATTCTGTGCTTCGAGAAAGTCATACGCATTCCTCTCGAATCTGGTGAGATTTTGAAGATCTATGGTGAGAAACCCTGTGGTGAGCTTAAGCTTATGTCTTGTACTACTGCCCAAAAATACTTACGAAAGGGGTATACAGCCTTCTTAGCTAACGTGATAGAGAAGAAGGACAAAGGCAAAAGTATCCAAGACATTCCTATTATTCGAGACTATCCTGAAGTCTTTCCCGAGGATTTACCTGGTTTGCCTCCTCCTCGACAAGTGGAGTTTCGTATTGATCTTGTTCCTGGTGCTAATCCTGTCGCTAAAGCTCCTTATCGTCTTGCACCCTCTGAGATGCAAGAACTTGCCAGTCAATTACAGGAACTTTCTGATAAACGGTTCATTCGCCCTAGTTCTTCTCCATGGGGAGCCCCTGTCCTATTCGTTAAAAAGAAGGATGGTTCTCTTAGGATGTGCATTGACTACCGTGAACTCAACAAACTCACCATCAAAAATCGTTATCCACTTCCTAGGATTGACGATCTCTTCGATCAACTTCAAGGAGCAACCCACTTCTCGAAGATTGATCTCCGTTCTGGTTATCATCAGCTTAGAGTCCACGAAGAAGATATTCCCAAGACAACTTTTCGCACTCGCTACGGTCACTATGAATTCATGGTTATGCCTTTTGGGTTGACCAATGCTCCCGCAGTATTTATGGATTTGATGAATCGGGTTTGTAGACCCTATCTCAACAAATTCGTGATCGTTTTCATCGATGATATTTTGATTTACTCTAAATCAAAATCCGATCACGAGCAACATCTTCACTCTATCTTGAATCTCCTAAAGAAAGAACAACTGTACGCCAAGTTCTCAAAATGCGAATTTTGGCTTAAGGAAGGTCAATTTTTGGGACATGTCATTGATATGAACGGAATTCATGTTGATCCTGCAAAGATCGAAGCTGTGAAGAATTGGAGTGTTCCTACCACTCCAACGGAAGTCCGTTCTTTTCTTGGGTTGGCTGGTAATTATCGTCGATTCATCGCCAATTTCTCCAAGATCGCTGTTCCTCTCACTACCTTAACTCACAAGGGTAAACCCTATGAGTGGGGACCTAAGCAAGAGGAAGCATTCGAAACTCTTAAGTTGAAACTCTGTGAAGCTCCTATCTTGTCTCTACCTGATGGTAATGATGATTTCGTGGTCTACTGTGATGCATCGAACCAAGGTCTTGGTTGTGTTCTCATGCAACGAGGAAAGGTTATTGCTTATGCGTCTCGACAACTCAAGACTCACGAAAAGAATTATACCACCCATGATCTTGAATTGGGCGCTGTTGTCTTTGCACTCAAGATTTGGAGACATTATCTTTATGGGACCAAATGTGTGGTGTTCACGGACCACAAAAGTCTCCAACATGTCTTCGATCAAAAGAATCTTAACATGAGGCAACGACGTTGGGTTGAATTACTTAACGACTATGATTGCGAAATTCGCTACCATCCTGGCAAGGCGAATGTTGTGGCCGATGCACTTAGTCGTAAAGAGCGTGTCAAACTCCAATGTGCGAGAGTTCGTACTGATCTTCAGGATCGCATTCTCCAGGCTCAACACACATCAGTCACCCAAGGTAACATGTACGATGAAATGTCTTGTGGTGCTGAAACTCAACTTGAAACCAAACCCGATGGTCTTCTTTATTTCCTTAATCGACTGTGGATTCCCGACCATGATGATCTTCGTACTTTTCTCATGAACGAGGCTCATAAGTCTCGTTATTCTATTCATCCTGGAGCTGGCATGATGTACCAAGATCTTCGTTATTCTTATTGGTGGCCTGGTATGAAGAAAGACATTGCTCTTTTCGTAGCAAAATGCCTCACTTGTTCCAAGGTCAAGGCTGAACATCAACGACCATCCGGTATGCTTGAACAACCAGAGATTCCTGTCTGGAAATGGGAGAGCATAGCTATGGAATTCATCACCAAACTCCCTCGTACACCCAAAGGTTTTGATAGTATTTGGGTAATCGTCGATCGTTTGACCAAATCAGCTCACTTCCTACCCATTCGTGAGAAGTATTCTGTGGAAAGGTTGGCTAAGATGTACGTAAGTGAAATCATATGTCGTCACGGTATACCTTTGGACATTATTTCTGATCGCGATGGTCGTTTCACCTCTCACTTTTGGGAATCTCTACAAGATGCTTTGGGTACCAAGTTGAACCTGAGCACTGCTTATCACCCTCAAACGGATGGTCAGACTGAACGAACCATCCAGACACTTGAGGATATGCTCAGGGCATGTGTCATCGATTTTGGTGGCGCATGGGATTCTCATCTTCCTTTGGTTGAGTTTTCATACAACAACAGTTATCACGCCAGCATTAACATGGCTCCTTTTGAGGCACTCTATGGTCGGAAATGTCGTTCACCTGTCTGTTGGACTGAGGTTGGTGAAGCTCGTATTACTGGACCCGAACTAATCCAGGAAACCACAGACAAAATTCAACTTATTCAGGATAATCTTCTCAAGGCTAGAAGTCGCCAAAAGAGTTATGCTGATAAACGTCGTAAACCCTTGGATTTTCAAGTTGGGGACCTTGTGCTACTTAAGGTATCCCCTTGGAAAGGAGTTATTCGTTTCGGTAGAAAGGGAAAACTAGCTCCTCGATACGTAGGCCCCTTCAAAATTCTTGACAGAGTTGGAAAAGTGGCTTACAAACTTGAACTTCCACCTGAGCTAAGCAATGTTCATCCGACCTTCCATGTTTCGAATCTCAAGAAATGCTTAGCAGATGAGAACCTTTATGTTCCTCTTGAGGATGTGCAAATCGATGAAAGCATGCACATTATCGAGAAACCCGTCGAGATTGTTGACACTGGAGTCAAGAAACTCAAGCGCAGTCGTATTCCGATCGTTAAGGTTCGTTGGGAATCTAAACGAGGCCCAGAGTTCACTTGGGAACGTAAAGACCAGATGAAGTCGAAATATCCACATCTTTTCCCACCAGACTCTCCAACTCCAACTTCGGGACGAAGTTCCTAAAAGTAGGGGAGACTGTAACATTACGCATTTAAACTTGTACGTTACACGTTCGTCTTTAATAAAAACGTCAAGTTTCGTTATTCTAGTGTGCATTAATTATTTTTGTCGCGTTTGTGGAACCCTAGTACTATATATATATATAGATATATGTGTTGTGTGTGTTAAAAATGTATAAAAATTAAATGTCTTGGCCGGGAATCGAACCCGCGCCAAGACCGGGTCACCAAACACCACACATATAACCAGCTGGGCTGGCTTTCAACTTGTAATAAACCCGGAAGCATTATAATTATATACGCATTTAAAACCTTCACAGTTGACAAAGAAAGTCAACTGTGGGTTAGCGTGTGATTCAATCCAAGGAATTAACTCATGATTGATCTTTATATGGTAAATTCAATTGATTACCGGCCTGGTGTGACTCGATTACACGATAATAACAACCAATCGTTGACTAATTTTGAATTTATACGCGTTTGATAATTAATCATGGTCAACTTACCAATTAACCCAACCCACTGATCCTCCCTATAAATTGATCACCTACGATCATTAACAACTCGCTCACATCTCTCTCTTAACCTCCAATTCTTCTGAAACTCTCTGATTTGTGCTACACGATCAAAACAGTTGACTTTATCTTTGACCCGGCAATTATACTCGAATCAACACTGTGAGTTCTTGTTCTTTTGTGGGTTTCGTTAGTCGGCAATCCAACAACAAAAGCCCCAACATCAATCGGGCTCATTATGTCTGATTTGTCCAATCGATAAATCTAGGGTTCGTGATTTTATTTGGGGATAAACTGAAGATTGCCTCTGTGTATATAATTATTTTTAAACGGCTCTCATCACAACCACTGGCCTAGGCCAAGTGGTTGTGACCAAGGCTTGCCACAGTAGTCACCCGGGTTCGAGTCCCGGCTCTGACTTCCTTTTTTTCTTTTCTTTTCTTCTTAAAACAACAAATATATATATATATATATATATATATATTATATTTAAAACTTATAAATTCATTTTTAAATATCAAAACTATTTTATAAATTCTAAAAAAATTATATTTATTAAATCTGAGTCAAAAGTTTTATATACAATTTTTTTTTTCAAAAATTCATTTATTTAATATTTATAATAATTAAATCATTTTAATACTATTATATTTATAAAAATCCATTTATATATCAAAACAATTTTATTAAATTCTCCAAAAATTATCCTGACTTTTTATAAAGTTAAACTTTACTGAAATAATTTTTAATTCAGTAAAATCATTTATTTTATATTTTTAATCAATTTTTGTTAGATTTAATCATAATTAAATCATAATAAATTCGAATTTCATTATTTTTGCACCAAAATTTTATGCAAATTATTTTTAAATGTTTAGAACAGAATTATGATTTTTAAAATTGAAATTCTTTAATTTTAGTATTTTTGAATATTAAAGTTAATTGTTGGCAATTTGTAATAAATAGATTTAAAAGTCTATTTTAAATTAAATAATTTTAGAAAAATTATTTTTATACTTCAAACACTTTAATGTGTACATTCAAAATTCAAATTTTATAAAAAGACTTTCTTTTATTAATTATAAAATTTTCCTTTATTAATTAACATTTTAATTCAACAATTGGTTATCCCCAAATCGAAACCCTAGGATACACTTATAAGTTAATTAGACTTAGACTTATTATATATTACCTTATTATAGGGTGATATTTGGAATCATTTTGGGCAACACTATTATTTCATCTTTTCAACAAGTTTAACATTTGCTAAGGTGAGTTTTACATAGCCCCTTTTATTTATCACCATTTTTGGGGTGAAACATGTTATAACATTATCTTTGCAATTCAATCATCAATGTGTCTATGTGTTTTCTATGTTGCATTATGTCTTGAGCATGATTAGAGTAAGCACCATTCTAGCATAATCATTAACTCCGTACAAGCCGACGGTATACATTGATAGATCTATTGGACTGACAATCCCACCTGGATACGTGCCTCCTACAAAGGTTACGTGGGTGTTTGTTATCGCATAACATATTCAATTGGACCATGAGTGTATGGTATGTATCATTTTATAACAGTCATCAGGGTTGATTATGCACTCGATTTATTTCTAGTATGTTCTCACATATGGGCTAGATTGACATGACACATGAATTGCACAACATTTTTATTCATTTTATCAAAAAACCTATGTAATTCTCACCAACTTATGTTGACCCAAAATACTTTCAAAATTAACATGTTTCAGGTAACAATGAAGCTGAGGCTTGAGTTAGCATGAGGAATTTACATGAAGTTTTATTTGAAGTTATTGAAGTTTGTTATTTGATATCATGTATTTGAATTCTTAGACATCATTTCATATTTTGGATATTATGTTTGAATAAATTATTTAAAATTTATATTATACCATGTGCTACTGAAAACAATCATCAATACGTGGCACCCCGATGTTTCCGCCATCGGTTGGGGTGTTACACTAGTCACACCAGATCAGGTTAAAGTCCACTTAGTCCCTGATTCCCCAAAAGTGGCATCTTCTGTACAACAAGAAGATCTCGCAAAAACACACCCCTCACTACAAATGCTTACCCAATTCCCTTGGCCATCCAGCATAGACATGAACCAGCTATGCAGCCCAGATGGTCCCTTATATCACATGATGAACACCCTCATCAAAAATCACTTCCAAACCTACACAGCTGACTTGGAGCTGTCCATCAAAAACCAATTTGAAGTGATACAGACTAAGATGAACGATTTGTCTAATAAGATTGACTTCAACTCCAAACAGATTGCTACTCTTACAGGTCATTTCTCTGAACCCTCAAAGAAAAAGCTTGATGAATCCAAAAAGGGGGAGAAAACTAAGGAACCTAGGGAGTCATTCGAAGCCAGGATAAAGGCAAGAGTGGCTATCGAAGAAAGAGAACAGAGAAACCAAGCCAGAAGAGAAAAACTAGCCCAACAATTTGGTGTCTCTGTACAAGAAATAGAAGATGCTGAAAAGCCTGATGAATCCCAAGGCCACAATGAAGAAACCTCTGATGGTGAAAGTTCTGATGAAGACTCAGAAAATACTGAAGACAATCCTTCAATAGTTGACAGACCTTCAGTAGTTTTCAACCCATCAGAAGTCAACACTTCCAACACTGAAACTGCTGAACAGCCTTCCAGATCAACTGAACGTACTCAACCAACTCCTATTCCAAAGCCTACTACAACTACAACAATGATTGTGCTGAACCCTTCTCCTCTATCAATGTCCAAAGAATTACTTGAGAAGAGTTTAATTGCAGCTGAAAGAAAGGCTAAGGAAGATGAGATCTAGAGTGCTTTGGAAGCAAGGGATGACTTAAGCCTCAATGAAAAGCTACAGGCTTATGAAGCAGAACTTCAAAGGCAGGCTAACCTATAAAGAATTGCTGAGGAAGACAAAAGAAAACAACTGATGTCTTACATCACCAAGAATAGCAAGACCAAAGCCTATACATTGAAGGGACTCTCCATGGAAGAGCTAACAAGAAGAGCTCAACTTATTGCAGAAAAACTTGCAACAAGTAAAGATGGAAAAGCCAAGAGAGCCCAGATGATTGAAGAATTAGTAGCAAATGGTTATGGTTCAAAAGCCTCTGTGTTCAAATGGAAAGAAGAAAGAATGGTGGACACTTATAGAAAAACAAGGCTGCAAGGGCTGCAAATCCAGAGAAGTTTGAAACTGCTGAAGTGTCAACTTCAGTAGTTAGAACTTCTGGTGTTTCAAGAAAACCTGCTACAAAGAAAAAGACAGAGGAGAATGTGAAGACTGATTTCAGGATGGTACTACTAGAAGGAAGTATAGTAGTCCATTCTGACTTCGACATTGAAGAGAAACCTGTGCTAACCCAATTCTAGGATCCTTCCACCTTTGCCTATCAAATTCAAAAGACCATTAAAGACAAACTGCACACTAAGGTAGTTACTGAGCATCACTTGCCAACCTTTCAACTACCTAATGTGATGCAACAAGAACAAGGAAGAGAATCCCACCTTAGAGTCACTGAAGTCGAAGACATCCAACACTTAGGAACATCCCAGGGTACCAGCATGGTTCCCTATACTTTAGACTTTGACAAGTCTAAAGTGCCTATCATCAGATGGTCCTTTACTGATGACAACTCAGTACAAGTGACAAGAAGAGACCTCACAAGCAGAGCCTATAAGTCGATGAATGATCTGAAGAAGCTATCAACTCAAGACCTGCTTACAATCCAGCATCTAGAACAACAAAGAGGATCTCTCACTGATGAACAGCTGAACCAGTTGAAGAATTCCATGTTCAAAGGGATATGGAAGATTGTGAATGACAGAAGAAAACAATAAGGAATTAGAAAGGTTTTGGCTTCATCAATCCAGGGGGAGATTGTTAGGACAAAAAGGATTGGTGAAACCACTTTTGCAAACCTTAGTCTAATTCACTTCTGTCAAATTATTCTAAGTATAGAACTACTAAAGAAAGAAGACTAAACAGCTGAAGAAGGATTCTACAAGTACTGAAGAAGAAATGCATCAGAAGTTCTGAATTCCAAACCAGACAGTTCACTAAAGAACTACTGAAGACAAACTACTCATCAGTAGTTTGTCATTCATCAGCACTTGTTCAAGAATCTTTCCACCGCCTTATGTTTCAGTAGTTTATTAGTTTAGTATTACTTTAACTTTTTGTACAAGTTCCAAGATTGCAACTTGTTGCAACTTGTCTCTGAACTTGCTTTTTGGCAAGGTTCATGTATTTGTAAAGTCTATAAATAGATGGGTTCATACCTCTGTTTTAGACATTGATTTTTAATATAGAAATCCTTCAAAGCTTATCATTGTTATTTGAATTTCATTGACTGAGAATCTATTTAGGTGTTCATTCTTATTCAATGCTTAAATTCTCATTAAATACTTGTCTTTAGTTTTATCAAACATCCAGGGGGAGTAATAACTCCTGTTGATAAGTGTAGCTTTAACTTATATCATTCCGTTGTGCTATTACTGATAAAGAACTTGCTAGACACTTAAGTGTTCACTAGCAAGTTCATACAAAGAGCAATACTGATCTTACAGCTTCACGTCAATTGAAGGTTCATGAGAAGAACTACACCACCCATGACTTGGAACTAGGAGTAGTAGTTTTTGCTCTAAAGATTTGGAGGCACTAACTCTATGGAACGAGGTGTACGATCTTCACTGATCACAAGAGTCTTCATTACATATTCGATCAGAAAGAGCTGAACATGCGACAGCGTCGATGGGTCGAGCTTCTGAATGATTATGACTGTGCCATCAAATATCATCCAGGGAAAGCTAATGTAGTAGCAGATGCCCTCAGTCGTAAGGAGACGAAACCCAAGAGAGTGCAAGCGTTACAACTCACTATCCATTCCAATCTTCCTGACAAGATACGTGAAGCCCAGGGCGAGGCTCTGATGGAAGAGAACGTCGGGCTGGAGACACTGCATGGTGCGGATAAACATCTGGAACTGAGAGCAGATGGTCTTCAATACTTCATGAATCGAGCCTGGATTCCACGTTTTGGAGATCTCAGATAACTTGTGCTCGACGAGGCTCACACCTCTCATTATTCGGTACATCCTGGTTCGGATAAAATGTGCCAAGATCTCAAAACCCTTTATAGGTGGCCAAACATGAAAGCCGAGATAGCCACTTATGTTAGTAAGTGCTTGACTTGTTCGAAGGTTAAGATTGAATATCAGAAACCTCCAGGCTTACTCCAGCAACCAGAAATTCCTATGTGGAAATGGGATGGAATTTCTATGGACTTCATCACGAAGCTCCCTAAAACACCAAGTGGGCATAATATGATTTGGGTTATCGTCGATCGCTTAACCAAATCGGCAAACTTTCTGGCAATAAAGGAAACTGACACGCTGGAGAGACTGGCCAACCTTTATCTCAAAGAGATCGTCTCTAGGCATGGGGTGCCTACTTCCATCATATCCGATCGTGACTCGCAATTTACCTCTCGTTTTTGGACTACTCTCCAAGATGCTTTGGGAACCCGCTTAGATACGAGCACAGCTTATCACCCCCAAACGGATGGACAGAGTGAGCGTACCATCCAAACGTTGGAAGATCTGCTACGAGCGTGTGTAGTGGACTTTGGCAACAGTTGGGATAAGCACTTGCCGTTAACAATAGTTACCACACTTCTATTCAATTTGCGCCTTTTGAGGCACTATATGGACGCAAGTGTAGGCCTACCATTTGCTGGACTGAAGTTGGGGATAGCCAACTGACAGGTCCCGAACTAGTGCACAATACTTCTGAGAAAATCGTGCAAATCAGAAACCGGATGGCTGCGGCACGTGATCGACAAAAAAGTTACGCTGATAAGCGTAGGAAACCTTTGGAGTTCCAGGTTGGAGACAAGGTACTGCTAAAGGTGTCGCCTTGGAAAGGTGTGATACGCTTTGGGAAACGGGGAAAGTTGAACCCGTGGTACGTTGGACCATTCGAGATCGTCGAAAGGATTGATTCAGTAGCGTACAGGTTAAACCTGCCAGAGGAACTCAGTGGAGTTATCAATGTGTTTCACGTCTCAAATCTAAAGAAGTGTCTTGCTGACATGACACTGGTAGTGCCACTGGAAGAGATCCAGGTGGACGACCAGCCACGGTTCGTGGAGGAACCGGTGGAGATCCTCGAGAAGGGCGTCAAGAAACTCAGACAAAGTACCATACCTATTGTTAAGGTACGGTGGAATTCCCGTCTAGGACCGGAATACACATGGGAACGCAGGGATCAAATGCGGCTTAAATACCCACATCTCTTTACTGAACCTGAACCCGTACATAGATCAAATGCTAAGCATAAAGCAGCTACCTCAAAGTTAATTTCGAGACGAAATTCCTTTCAACTTGGGGATGATGTGACATCCGGGAACCAAGCATACATTTTTCTAGCTAGCTTTACTGTTTACTAGCTGAATTTCGAGACGAAATTCTTTTCAACTTGGGGATGATGTGATACCCCGCAATTTCAGGTTCCTAAATTAACTAAACTCTAGTTACTTGCACTTAGATTCCTTGCATTCTACTTGACTAGAGTTAACTAGATAAGTCACACGTGCACACAGTAGACGTATATGTATCTATGAGCTATCATAGATTGACAAATACATGATTAAATTTATGAGAGTTTATAAATATTAATCCATGTGTGTACATGAACCTCTTACACTCCTAAAAGTTCTTGTATATATATATATATATATATATATATATGCATATACACTAGGCTTGATAAGAAAAACTATATTTTGTTAAATACCTCCTAGAAGCTAACACACATACATACATGCATATATAAACACACGCATACATACCCACACACATGGAAGTTTTCTTTTGTCTTTAGTAGCCACCTCCTACTTATAACTAGCCTAAAATTTTGGCCCCCTATACTAGGAAAAGGACATAATTTAGAAGCTTCCAAACATCACACCAACATCTTATGACAAGCCTAGTAACCATGTGTTGTCACCATCCATCCTAACTCCTAGGAAGCCACCCTAGACTAACAAATGAAAACAAGGCACATTGGCTAGAGGTTAAGTGATGTAAGCTATCTAGAAGCATGATGAGGTATGCACTTACACTAGATTAGAAATAAAAACAAACATCCATAAAATCCTCATGCAAGACAACTACCCCTAATTTTTTCTACCCAATAAAAATCGGCCAAGAGCTCAAGAAGCTTCCTAACTAGAACCTAGCTTCCTATGATCTATCAATTATAACATTGAGCTATCACTATCCACATGTGCCTACATCTATGAGTTATCTAAAACACCTTATCCCAACACTAGGAAATTTGCGGCCCATAGTGACAACACAAGAAACATAATAAGACAAGCTAGGAGCTATCATGTTGATACAAGGCATGCCAATGAGAAGTAACAATCAATTTCCTACCCCTGGTAACCTTCGGCCGAAACAAACAAAAAGAAAGCATAGGCATGGTTGTCACTAATCACCAAGAAAGAAGTCACCCCTTCTTCTAGGACTTAACCATGATTAGTCTTGGCCACAAATGGAAGAATGGATGAGTTGCCAACCCACGGCCAACTCTTGGAACCAACAATAGGCATGTTGCTAATTTACAATCACCAAAATAGCATAGAACTCTAAACATGTAGCTAAGAAAGAAGGTTGGGACTTGCCATTCAAAACACTATATAAAGAGAGCTAATGAGCACTTCATTCTTGCACCACATCTCTCACAATCACCTCTCACTCTCCCTCTCTAAAAACACTCGGCCGAAGATCCCTCTTGGGTGGATTAGCGAGCACTAGAAACTCCAAGTCTACAAGTTTTCCCCTTTCTTACTAACTAGTATCCGGGTAAGTTCTAATCACTTGTTTTCTTAAGTTCCATCGGCCCCTATTGTGAACCCAAACTTAGACTCTTTGATCACTAGGATCGACCCCAACTAAACATGATAGGTTGATTATCGTGAGATTAATCAAGCTTCTATCATGTGCACATTGTTTAACCTATGTAAATCGATCATGTCATCTAGTGTTAGAGTAATTGTTTACACAGGGATTCATGATACATTTTTTATCGAACATCTTATACATGAAACATGATCTACACCAATTGATGTGGTTCACAAAAGTAGGTGTCGAGCTTGTGAGATAAACAAGAACATAGTTTAATATGTCTTAAATGTTCATAGGGAGATCCTTGTTGGAACGATAGTTACTTTCTTTGCTTTGCTAGATCTCTCGCACAAACATCAGGTGACTTTCACTACTCTTTTTCTCAAAAGCATACGTCTCGGAAGGAGACAACTTTCTAAACTTTTTCATAGTCCGGTTTGGGACTACTTTTACACATCCCGGGTTTGGGGTGCTATGATTCACGAGGTGAATCTGCTTTCACTAATTCATGCTTTATGTCCTTGATGAACTAAACCAACTCTATCATTGAAGTCCTTCTAAATACCGAATGAGTTGTCGGATGGCAAGCGGGTTACTAGTTGATAGCGCTATTAGGTCTCACAAACCTCACATCGTGTGCTGGAGAGCATGGGTGTGAACTATAACTCAACATATTATCATTGTTGATAGACAATGATGCAAGGCACTTTGCTCACTATCGTGGGATCTCGTTGTTTAGTAGTTCGGTATTACCGGTTTTAGTTATCATAAGTGGGCTAGCTACCCCTGGCATGTGAATTAGCTATTACTCAAAACATGGTCTGGAGGACCTATGTATTTACCAAACTTTGTGAACTCACCAACTTATGTTGATCCACGATTATTATACCTTTTTGCAGGACACTAGTTCGAAGCACGAGTAGGGCATGCATCATATAGCATCATGGGGATATGAATACTTAACCATTTTCGAATGTTTAATTGTCTATTATGATTTCAAACTCGTTGTCTTACTCTGACTATTTGAATAACTATTATCTTTAAAAATTCGCTTCCGCAACTATTGAAATATTTAATCATCAATGAAACTTGTTTTACAATAACGAACTAAATGGTTTGGGCATTTAGAGTCGTTCATGTGACTTATGGCTATGGAGATCCTAGTATGTCACACGCCTAATTGTCTTACCATTGGAAAATTCTATGGAGAAATGTTCATGCAACTTATGTGACTCTAATCCGAGGGCTCGTTTAAAGTCAGTTGTCACAAAGATTAGATCGGCACTGGTATAAAATTGTACAGAAGCAGTACAATTGTTTACGAGGAACGTACCCGTGACTACGTTAGGATCCTCACGTGCGTCATCGGCTCCCATGATTAAAGCCCTACCACGAGCCTGACGTCTCAGCTTGGGCCAGTCCTTCTTGAAATGGTCGGTAGCACCACCCTCGAAACATCCTGGTTTATCGTCAGAACTCGCTACAGTTTTTGCCCGACACTGCACTGTTGGATGTCCCATCTGCTTGCACTTCTCGCATTTGATACTATCGCACGTCCCCACATGATGATACATGCACTTGTTGCAGAGTGGGTGGGGCCCGTTGTATGGCTTGTGAGCGTTAGTAGCGGTGGCCACAAAAGCTTTGACGGTTTCGGGCTTCTTGCATGAATCGCCCTCTACACCTTTCCCCTTCTTCAAATGGGAACGCTTACGCTTGTTTCCAGAGAGCTTCACGCTTGTCGGATTCCTTTTGGGTCAGGGATCCCATGCGTACCGCGTCTTCGGTAAGGCTGTGAGCAAGGGTGACAACATGCTGAATGGAAGCTGGGGCAACAGTGGTAACCATGCTACGAATCTTAGGAGAAAATCCCAGATGTATCGTTCTACCCGCTTGTACTCAGGGGTAACCATGTGTGGAACTAGACGAGAAAGCTAAGCTCATGGAATCCAGTGGTATAAGCCGTGATATCCGCACCAATCATGGACAGATTCCAGAACTCGGCCTCCAACATCTGCAGCTCACTGCACGGGAAATACTTGTCCATCAGCATCGACTTCAACTCGACCCAAGAGAGATTGTAGGAAGCTTCACAACCAAAGGTCTGCACTTGTAGGTTCCACCATGTCAGCGCCTCATCCTGGAAGGTACAGGTGATGTACTTGATCTTCTGGTATTCCGCACAACCACTGATGTCAAACACAGACTACGTTTTCTTAATCCATCAGACAATACCAATCGCTCCTTCTGACCCACGAAAGTTCGGGGGCTTGCATGCTATGAAAGTCTTGTAGGAAAACCCACGTATGGGACTCTCTACTTCTACAGCGTCAAAAAGATTGGATTGTCAACGAAAGGATTGGCATATGATACGATCAATACTAGGGAGGAATAGGCAAAAGCTTTACCAGTCTTAGGTTCCTGGGTTCTACGTCGGCCTGCAGTGCCTGAACCGCCGCTTGAATCGACGTGGTTCGCTTCATGGTGCGCAATAGCCTCTGCGATTACCCTGGCTAGGTCCGCTGAGGTGGTCGGAAAAGCTTCTTCCTTAGAAGTCGAACGAGTAGTTCTTTTGGGAGGCATGTTCTTCTAATACACACGATTAAAAGAATGAGACACATATCACTGTATATTATTGTCATCCTATGCACTAAGCAACCAACTATGCAATCATCACAAAAGACACACCAACTTACAAATGCATGGAACAATCACAAAACAACATATGAAGTCACAATACCAAATTTTCTGATTAATAATTAAACCTACCAAATAAGTTTCATGTTTTACAATAACGATAATACTGGCATACCGCCTTACACGGTTTAGTCAATAAGTCAAAACGCAACACAAGTAAATCCTATGGGGACGGGGGTGGGAAAGCCACTGATATAACTGCGACGGCATCGACCATCCTTGCCTCGATGTCATCCAATCTAGCCTCTAACTTAGCAACACGTTCCTCTGCTGTGGCGCGTCCCTGCTCAGCCTCATGAACACGTGTACCCAACTCAGGCAGTCGGTAGAGAATAGGATCTCTGGTACTGCCAGCCAGATACAGGTCATCCTCAATCCCCTAGACCCTCTTACATAACACTGCTACCTTCGCGTCGTGACGCCCAATCATATCATGGACGGAGTAGTGTGTGTGGCGTAAAGGAGCTGGCTCGAAGCCGGTAGGTAATGGGGCATATGAGGGTGGCTGAGATGGACCTCCAGTCTCAAAGGTAGAGGGAGCCTTGCCGTCAGTGTCCTCGTCAGAGTAAGCTAGGAGTCCATCGACAGTCGGCAAGTAGGTCCTCCTACGAGCCTGGGCTCTGGGTCCTATGGAGCTGGTGGCTGGGGATTGGCTGGTGCCGGAGGCTCGGGGTCAATCGGGGAAGGAGCCTCGGCTGGAGCGATAGGAGCCGGTGGAGGGAGTACTGATTTCCGGGGAGTGTACATTCTACGCGCCCCGCCCGGACTTGGGCGATATGGTCGAAAGGACGGCACCCGGGGCTCTGGCTGCTACTGGGGTGCATACTCATCTTCCGGTGCCTCACCTGCAGGCACGACGTCCCCATAGTCTGATACGGCGTGATCAATCTGCATCTGATCGTCCTCGACATCCGAGTCACTGGAATCGGGCTCATAACCCTGCTGAAGAACGTCAGCTGGTGAGTTCATGGGTTTTCTATATGGTGGAGATGTAATCCAATACCGACTAAATCATTGCCTAGCTAGGGCAATAATCAATATGTGATCTGACATTAGCCCATAACCAAACCTTGACATGTTGTGCCTTGCCCATTGTACACTAAAGACAATGAAATAATGTGAAATACAAGCACTCTTTTGATATCTGTCATCTGGTCAAAGCGACTGACCAAGAGTGGGGTGTCAACCCAATAGATTTATCCCGGTGTTTCATGGCTAAGTCCATAGCTAATGGTTATGGTATGATGTAGGACACGAGGGCTTAGTGGATCCTGAACCGTAATGTCTCATGTTCACATAATAGTCATTTATTGTAACTGAAAACTGTACGCATGTTTTTCCCCCAGAAAAATGTAAAAACTATAAAAAGGGCCGTGAATACTCACTTGGTGTCTGAATGCTAGTACTGAACTGGATCTGGCACTGTGTGTCTGGTCTGGGATGCCCTAAATTCATATAAAGGCACCTTAGGTCTATGTTTTGTTCTATCTATTATGCAACTGTTCATCCGACTGCAACAACCATGGACTAGGGGCTTTTGTACCACTATCCACGTGTGTCACTCACTGTATGTCAGAAATGTTCATTTTGTTGGATACGTGACTATGATTAATCTGTTTTTGGTAAACCAAATGCTTTGTCTTACTAAATGTTACTGACTGTTACTTATGTCTAAGTTATGTAAGTCTAGGGTGGCATATGGACATATCTTTCGGCAATTTTGCATAAAAACAACACATTTAGGTGTTTTGCCTTTGTATACACTTGCATATCATATGTTTCAAAGAAATATCTTGTGTTAAGCTTGTTAACACATGTTTTTATTGTTCTTAACACATGTTTATAAATCTAACCCTGATGTATGTTGTAAAAATAAGCGAAATTCACTATTCTTGGGCCGGGTCTTGGCCTTATACACGCACGCACACATCTATATGTATGTGTGTGTGCTCGTATATGTCCATATACATGTGTTCCAAGTTGTATGTACTAATGCATGTATGTGTGTATACATAAGCTAAGCATTGAACTTTTTAACATTAAACATAAGTTGTATTGTGGTGTTGATGGTTGGTCAAAACAAGCTCCTTGGGTGGGTAAACCTTCGGACAAGGGGTAACAATGAAAGAATGGAGGTGTTCCAAGTGTTAATGTATTGTGGTGTGATCCAAATGAACCCTTGTGCCTCTATATATAGGCGAGGTGGTGGTGATGTTCAAGTGCTATTGGTTCACAAAAATGGAAGGTCAAAGGTGCCACTTTCATGGAGTGCAAAGTAAGATAGCTTGCTTAAGTAAGGAGTTGACTTGAAGTTTGTTTGGTTGTGTAAGGGGGGGTGTTTTCGGCCGCTACTATGCATGGGGAAGGGGCACCATATTTGTGGTAAGGTTGACAAGGAAATCCCCTCATGTTTTTCTATGTTGTGCCTTCCTAATGAAATTGTTTGACCTTGATTCAAGTGTAGTTATCCTTTGGAATGTTCTAGTCGAAAAGATTGTATGTTTGTGTGCATTCTTGGATGGTTAAAAACCATGGGAAGTGTAGATGTGAAAAGCTTATTCCATGTTAGTGTTAAGCATGGATTTGAGGGTTACTAGATAAGCTTGGTGACTAGGAAATGAGAAGGAATGTGTGTATGCATACATGATCGTATATGTATGTGTGTGTGTATGTAGTATTTGTCACTTCCTCACCCTATGTATATGTATATATGTAGCCGAGTATGTATAATATGGATATATATATATATAAGAGTGTGAGTGTGTCATATGTGATTTAGATAATGTCCAAAACTTTACACACATCCTTGTCTTGGGATCATATGGCCGAAAATGTGCATGGGTAAAGAGCAAGGTATTCTAGGAAAGTCAACTTGCATATGTTTGGTTAACTAAGGTGACTAGGAAATGAGAAGGAATGTGTGTATGCATACATGATCGTATATGTATGTGTGTGTGTATGTAGTATTTGTCACTTCCTCACCCTATGTGTATGTATATATGTAGCCGAGTATGTATAATATATATATATATATATATATATATATAAGAGTGTGAGTGTGTCATATGTGATTTAGATAATGTCCAAAACTTTACACACATCCTTGTCTTGGGATCATATGGCCGAAAATGTGCATGGGTAAAGAGCAAGGTATTCTAGGAAAGTCAACTTGCATATGTTTGGTTAACTAAGGTGGACTATGATCCCATTTAGGTAAGTGTCTTGGATTTGATGGAATTGTGTTATGATGTGTACATGCACATGTTATGTGTGGTCGTAGGTATGTGTGTATACATGATAGTGTATTTGTTTGATTCACACACTCATACAAGTCTACATGGATCAAGTTTTGAGGTTACGGGTGGCTACATTGTTCATATATGTACTAGTTTTCTAGATTACATGATGGTAACCTCTTTGTTCATAAACATTGTTTGATTTTGTCCTTCTCAGGGCAACCATTTGAAAATGTATGTTCAGTTGCATGGATTTCTTATTGTTAGGGTTGTGTATGGAACTCCTATTATATAGCATGAAATATTGGACTAACTGAGGCCTTGAACTAACTAGTGGGTCTACCGTTAGACTATATGCCTTGAGATTGACCCGTTGGAACCCTGTAAAGCCCACTATGATGCAAATGTTAACAAGTAATGCTATGCACACGGTAAACATGTAGTTAAGTGTACGGATATGACCTGTGATTTCGGCGGGTGTCACAAAGAGGCAACACAGTTAGGTTAAAAATGAATGCGAGAAACTGAGGAATGGAAATCGAATCGATCGTGTAATAACGGTGAAAGGTCGTACACCTGAATCGTAAAATCACGATCATCAAAGTCCAACTATCCTCTGTTGCATTTTTGGTATAATTTTTTTTTACAATTAAAATCAATATCAAATTCAAAATTTAAGATGTTGTAGTTAGCGACTTAGTTTATTCGAAATCGTCAATCAAAATTCTTAATTTGCTACGCATTCCTTCAAGATAAATTGATAATCTATTAACTTTTACTACTCAACTGTTGATTTTTGCAGCTTACGAATTATACAGATAAAATATGACATAATGTGGATTAACATTCATGTTTTAAAAAAATGCTATGTCTTTACTGATATTTATATGTGATTAAAATAATGATCGTAAATAAAAATTATGATTAAAATTTCGTTATGTTTATGTTATTATAATCATATCTAATACTTAAATTTCGATATTCATATTATGTTTTAAATTTAGGATGATTTTGATGTCATATACTCTTGGTTTTGTTTGTATGATCTGTTTTTAGTGTTTAATAAATTAATTGTTATGATTCTGCTTATAATTGATTCTTTTTTCAATCACAATTCACGGCCCATTAACAATTATATATCCATTGCAATCTATTACTTCTTTTAGCATCATTGCGCTAACCTAAGCATCAGGTTTGTCAAAATGTTATATTGAGAAAATAAGGAAATCAATGAACGTGTAAGCCGATTGGGTAGAGCTTCTTATGTGTTATTGATTTATTATTCTCGCACCAACAAAGATGATTGAAGAAACAATAGTCTAACCTCCTAGTAGGGATGTCAGACAAATGATCCACATGTTTGATCCTTCACCGATGAAGCTAGGGCCGAGATAAACCTGAAAGATAAGGTGTAGGGTAGGGAGTGTGCTACAAGCATAGACGTTTATAACAAAAATAGGTGATGTTGTATACTACAGTTGTAGCTTCTGGTGATAGCAAAAAGTGTCATCCGTAAGGTGATCAAGACCCCCTGTGACACCCGGCAAACTCAGGTTAGTAACATTGACTAAACTAGTAAGTCTACCTTAGCGAGTCATGCATATTACGTACGTAACTGGGTCAGTCGAGTCGTTACGATGATTCTAGGGAATCATCAGGAGTCGTTACAATGATCCGCGGGATCATCGGGAGTCGGTCCATAACCACGTGTACAAGGATTGGTGATTCGTGGAATCGCCAGGTTTAACACACACACGCAAGTCTCGAGTCCCGGGAATTGGTGAACGAACGTAGACGTGTTAGTTATCATGCTTTATATGTTTGTAATCATTATGTGACTTATCGGTATGTGAATACGTGTTTATATATGTTAAAATTGTGTTTAACACGCCAAAAACCCAATCTGGGATGCTATAGGCGATTAGGCACCAGTGGGTTTCCTAATCGCCAGTCTTATAGGTGATTACAGAGAGGTTGGGGCGATTAGGCTTCCTAATCACCAGTTGTATAGGCGATTAGGCTTCCTATTCGCCTGATCTGTTATCCTAATCTCCTGATCTGTTGTGCACGAGTCAAAACACCTATAAATACAACTCTTGACTCCCTAAACACCCTTAGTGCAACCCTAACAGATCCTAAGCCTCCCACACACCTCAAAACACTTCTGGAACTCGTTTTGTTTCAAAACTCACAATTTCCAAGCTAACACACCTTTCTTTGATAAAATCCAAGGTGTGTTCTTCATCCCAAACCTTTGTAATGTTATTGTTTTGGTTCCCCAAAAGTCCAGACCTTGTTTTGCTAAATATGTGTCTTTAAAAACCTTTGAAATGAGTTCTAAAACAAGTCTACACCATAATATTTGCTACATGTGAAGTATTTATGCATATGATGATTTTTGATGGTTAGAACATGAATGTTTCATAATATTGATGTACTTCTGATGTGTAGGAGTTGTTAGGATGATTATCTAAGGATTTTAGCTATTGTTATAGTGTTTTGATGAAAGTATGTATTTTGACCCATTTAAATGATTCTTGAAGAATTACGATGTTATGATATGATTCATGCTTGTTTGTTGTTAGATCACATTAGGATGATATTATAACAAAGGGATGATGATTTGCAAGTTGCAGGAGGTGTGATCTGGTTATTGCCATTTAAGGAAAGATTTCATAGTTAATGAAACCTAGTACTTTGCCATTTTTGGAAATACTCGCACCGAGACCGTTAGAGCAGAGATAAATTGGGGGTTTTTGCTTGAAATGGGTTGGTTAATAGTTTAGGTATGATATTGGGTGATTTTACATGTTTCGGATATGATTTGGAGGGTTAAACGCGCAAAAACGCGACACGCCACTGCAACAGGCGATTGTGCAGCCTAATCGCCTGATGCAGGGGCGATTAGGAAGCTAATCGCCTGATGCAGGGGCGATTAGGAAGCTAATCGCCTGAGCATCAGGCGATTAGGCGGCCAATCACCTATACACTTTCCCCAATCACTAGTCGACTTTTCCTAATTGCATGTTAGTTCCCTAATCGCGTGTACTGCTGTTGTAAACGTATTTTGACATCCCGAAACGTGATTTGACACCTAGGAACATGATAGAAACCCCGGGATACGTCCAATGACCTAGTAACACGTGTTCGGACTCGTTTATGCGTTAATTGAGCATTATGCTAGACTATGTGAACTCTTGCGCGTATTAAGTGTTTAACTACATAAGTTGCATGATGTCTTGTATTTGGCTAACACGTGGGATGTAAGGTCACCAATGGGATGTCGGGTCTTGTCTGGTACGGTCGGTTTAACAGTCAAAGGTGTTTTCAAACGTTTATGGCTATGGTCTGCACATTCGGGGACTAGTTAACCTACGGGTTATTAAACCGGATACTTATACACATCTTATGATAGGTCGCCGCTATTTGGGGCTATCATAGCATACTTACTTAACTGTTTTCATGTAACGCAATCAAAGGTGAGTGTCACAGCCCCACTTTTACTTACGCTTTAAAGATCATGTTATACTATAGTTATGGATATTACTATACGGGCATTTCATCAGGGAGTCCCAGGGGGAAACCATGAGTATGTGGGAACACATATCGGGGAAATATGGATAGATCTATTAGGACGGGCAAACCCCACTCGACGGCTAGGAGCCGGGCGGGTGCATATTGTCTCTACTACCAGGGTCACCGTGATGTCGGTGGCTCGCGGCTGGGCAAAAACAGGAAAACATGTCAGTAATGGTTTCCCACTCGTAGTAGTAATCACCCTTAACGTCTAGCTAACGTTCGTATAACATAGTAGTAACGGGAATGATCTTTTCAAACTTATAGCAACTCTTTTATAAAAGAAAACCTGTGAACTCACCATCATTATATGTTGACATTTTTTGCATGTTTTCTCTGGTCGCTAAGGCAGCAGTTAATGGACTAGGCGCACGGAGGCTTGCACAGCGTCTAGAGTTTTGATGCATATTAAACAATGTTTTGTAAACTATAATATGCCTTTTGGTTGTAAACAAGAAATGCTTCCGCTGCTGGTTTACGGCTCAAAGCATGATGTTTTGGTTTCAATATATATATGTATGCATGTTGTTGGTTGTTTATTGTGGTCGTTGACTGGGATCCCGGTGTGTCACGCGCCTCGCGGTAAAACCCCGCAAGTGGAATTTGAGGGTGTGACACCCCCTTATATAGAACTGACATATGCCAACATCACTAAATCCTAATCTGGTGGGCCGAGGTCCGATTAGGTTCTCCCTACCTTAATGCAAGTTAGTAATCATAATTAGGAAATAAATACTTAAATATGGAAATTGAATCAATACCGCCTTAATTACTGAATGTATTCCTAGAAGGGACACGTGTCGTCTTTTGATTGGCCATGTGTCTTAAGCGTATGTCTAATCATGTGCAAAGGTAGTTGGTGGAGATATCTGATGACGTCGCATGCAGTCTATCATTGGCGAACGTGTATAAGCGTCCCTGTTGCACATATGACTTTCTGGCTCCGCGCATACGATACACTACGCGCCATGGCCTTAGGTTGTAGAGGCACAAGGCCTGTGTTACGTTTCCGGATGTCTGCGCCCAGGGCTTCCTCGCGTGGGACATCCTTAGAAACGTGTGATTATGATCTCCCAACTAGTCACTTTTGGGACTCACGTTGTACGGGTTAGGACAATCCATGTGAGGATTTGGTACCAATCCCTTCAAAGATATGATTTTTTTTACTATGGTCTCTGTTATGTTAAAAGAGGCTCAAATTTAAAATTCGATTTAGGCCCCTAAAATGGTCGAGTCGACCCCTGGTAAATCACATAATACATCAATCTTTAAAAATTAAAAGAGGCTCAATATTTTAAAATTAAAAAATACAATTTAGCATTACTATACTCATATTAAAGAGAATAAAATTCTCGTTTTTATGATAATTTTTTTTTAAAAAATTAACGTAAGAAAAAATTATGGCCGTTTAAAACTCGTGGGGTAGTTTCCTTAAAACAAGGTAAAACATGTAACTATTATTTTTCGTATAATTCAGTTCGTTTTCGTTCTAGTTATTACATAAACCGATCATATCATTTTTTATATAAAAAACTACACCAAATACTATACTCAAATTAAAAAGAATAAAATGCTCGTTTATATGGTGTAATAATATTAAGAAAATATTAACGTATGAAAAAGTTATGGACGTTTAAAAATCATGGAGGCAGTTGGTTAAATTAAGGGTGCAAAAGTGTAATTATTATTTAAATAAACAAAAGTGAGTAAAGATGAAGGGACACATGTGTAAGTATTTTTTAAAAGACATGTTTGCCATAAAAATGTAGTTTATATCTGCATTGTGTTTTGTACTCTAAGCAATATACTTGTAAAATTTGAATTTTAAGAGATCATTGAGAAATGTATTATAATAAAGTTTAGATGATTTCAGTTCGTTTTTGTTTTTTTTTTCCTTTGTTTTCGTTTCTGTTATTGTTTAACCCTAACATATTTTTAAAAAAAAAAAATTAAAAAACTATAGCAATACTATATACTTAAATTAAAGAGAATAAAATGCTCTTTAATACGGTGTAATAATATTAAGAAAATATTATCGTCTCAAAAAGTTACGAACGTTTAAATATCATGAAGCTAGTTGATTAAAATAAAGGTGTAAAGTGTAATTAGTATTTAAATATAGAGAAAAGTTGATGGATAAATAAATAACTATTGTATAAAATTATAATATAGTATAGATAGATAGGGGGTGTAACTAATAAGGGATATATGTGAAAGTTATGTTTGATAGGACGTAGCATTATGTGTTGTATTTTAAACATTTATAAATGCATTAGTTAAAAATTAAGAGGTACTTATAAAATGTTTTATAAGATAGTATATATATATATATATAATATAGACTAGTAGGAAACCCGCGCGATGCGGCGGCAGCGACAATTTACAACACAAAACTGGTTTTCAGTTAGGTTATCAATTCTCTCATGATATATTGTATAGTTCGTCTGGTTCTCTTATTCGTAGCATCGCGTAGCTATCTATGACATGAGTCTTACAAAATACCCTTGTTGTTTCAATATCATGTCGTTTCCATCCGACTCGTTAACTCCATCCATTTTTTCTGTTAACTTTTAGTTAAAAGACCAAAATACCCTTGTTGTTTATAATAAAATTATTGCTTTAAAAGACCAAAATAACTCCATCCATCCATCTCTGTAGATGCATTTTGTGCGACTAATGCTTTGGATTACATTTAACATATGTTTTTGTCATCAGTCGTTTGGTGGAAGGAGTCTCCAAAGGATCGAAGGAGAGTTTTTAAATGGTCGAAGGAGACTTGAAGGTGTGAAGGAGAACAGGAGGTCGAAGGTAGAAATAGATTTTAATGTATTGCTTGGTTCGACCAGTATGTTTGGTCGAACCTGCACATTCGACCAAACTATATGGGCGAATGTGCAGGCCTATATAAGGTCAAGTTCATTTTTGAGATGTAAGTTTTGGTCATTTTGTTTTCCCTCCAGTCAGTGTTCTCCCTAGGGTTTTGAGTCAACTTTGTACACGTCTTTTATTAATTATAAACATCTTTTTAACGTGTAATTGAGTTTGATTATTAATGAAATGAATGGTTTAATGATGATTTCTGCGTTTTGTTGATATTATTATCATTTTGTAACTGATTCAAGGATTCCGCACTTGAATTAGTAGACTTGTTTGATCAATACAACTGTTTTTGTCAATTCGATCCTTCTACAAAGTGGTATCAAAGCCATATGGATCAAACAACTACAATTTGATAATAATACAACTGATTTGGACCCTATTTTGATAAAAAACTTTCTGTTTTCATAGATAAACTGATTTTGGTGATAAATTGATTGATTAGAGCTAGTTTTCATGGATAAAATGCATAATTCTCTTTGTTAAACTTGTTCCAAATCAAATCCGAGACAAAACTTGATTAGAATCATCAAATTTCATCAACTTTTGAAAAATTTGATCAAAATTAACTGATTTTCAAAGAATAACCGTTTTTTAATATGCAGGGTTGAACCTAGGGAGACTGGTCGAACGTGTGAGTTTATTTGGTCGAACCAAGGTGTTTTTGGTTGAACGTGGTGTTTGAGTTGGTCGAATCTAGAGTTTGTCAGTGTTTAGTTGTTCATTCGACCATATTAGTTTCATTCGACCAATCGGACGGTCAAAAGAATTTGAGAACATCAGCTACATGGGGAACGAGACGCTAAAGAAGTTAGTTCCAAGGTATTGTCATTTACTCACTGAGCATTCAAGCTACGAGATAAGCATACCTATGTCAGAATTGGTGGACAAGTTTGCCGATGCATTGCCACCTTCCTGGAATCAGCATATAGAGGTATTAAAAGAAATGGATGCTTACCAATATTGTACCATTAATGAGTTTATTCAGAAACTGGAAAATAGGGAGATGGAAGAAAAGAGGAAGGCGAAAAGAGCACAGATTCCTCAGAATCCAGATTTGTATCATGGTGGTACTTCTTCTTCTATTTCTACTTCAAGTTCGAGTTCAAATGTTGCTCCACACATTGCATGCGTCTCTAACCATGTTGAACCAACCAAAACACCAATCAATTATCTTGCTCAAACATCATCATATACCCTATCATCATATCCTACTACAAATTATATTCCACCATTTTCACCCATACAACAAGCAGCATGTTATTCTGCAAACCAACCTCAACAACAAACATACATCCCGATGCAAGTCAACCAAAGTAAAACAAATCAGAGCCCGATTGTGTTGGAGACATCGAACCTAAACAATGTTACTGTTGAGATTGCTCCACAACACGTAGCATTAGTGTCAGCCATGGTAGCATCGTATATTGGGCTTGTTGCGAGTCAAATTGGTAATAACAACTTGACCAATGAGGACTACGCACAGATTGATAAAGAAGAAATGGAGCTCATGGATATTCAATGGGCATTTGCAAGTATTATGAGGACAGCTACTGATTTCATTCAGAAAACTGGAAGAACGTATCTTTCTACTTCTCCGAACACCACTTATGGCTTCAACAAAGCCAAAGTGACGTATTTTAATTGTGGTGAGAAAGGTCAATTTAAGAGAGAATGCACACAACCAGCTTAGCAGGGAAATAGAAATCCTTTCAACTCTAATTACCAAAACCGACAAACCCAAAATCAGGTATCTTACAAAAGCCCTAATATCTCAAGCTTTCAACCACAACAAAACTACCAAAACCGACAAAATATCCAACAAAGTAACACTGTTAGACAAAACACAACACAAAACCAAAACTAAACACCATAAAATTCAAACCGAACAATAATTCCTATTTCTACACCAAACACACAAACTCAAACAGATAATCAAAACCAAGCTTTGGTGATACAGAAAGACGAAGGGGTTGATTGGACAGGGATGCAGTTAGGTGTTGAAGAGATTACAACTAGGAATGTGGCTTGTGTTGCACAGCAGATGAATTTAGATGAGCCGGTAGAGATTGAAGAGGAGGTAGTGACTGAAAAGATATCTGAGGTGAGGATCGAGGAGTTGAATGAAGAGAGTAATGTTTGTACAAAGAAGAAGTCTGGGATGATTCTTGATTCGGTTGCTGATATTCCACAGCAGTTTGATTCTACTTATTCTGATGAGGAGAGTGAGTCTGATTCTGAATCCAGTGTTAACTCACTGGATGATGACATTGACCAATTGCTTGCTGAAGCTGACCTTTTGATGACCCGAAAATCATGCATGGTGGATGATGCTTGTACCAGGATTGATTATTCAAAGTTTTTCGCTGGGAAGGAAGCACACTTTGCATTGATGGCCATGACAGAACCTCCAAAACAGGTAAGTACTGAATCTGCTTCTAATTCAAATTCAACTTGTGTTAAACATTGTAATGCTTGTGATAAATTGACAGATGAGAATAAGCAACTCTAGGTTCAGCTTGAGAGTGCTAAAATCAACTGTCAATCATAACAAAAAGAAGCAAAAGAGTTTAAGAGAGTACTTGATGGTTATAAGAAAGATGTTTCAGAATTGAAAAAGACTTTATCTTTAAAACAAATGGCCATAAATAATTATATAAATGATTTAGAAAACACAAAACTTGAAATGGCCACCATCAAGTGCTTTGCAGAAAAAGTGAACAAGAAACTTGAGAGTTATAAGCATATCGCTTATGTTGTTGATCATATAATAGAAGAGCCTTCACAGTCGAGTAGTGCCAACTACAAAGCTGTCCCAGCTCCGATGTTGTTTGAAAACCATAATTTGCACTCAATAGCACCGGAGAGCTCAGTTAAATCTGACTTTACATCAGATGACGAGTCAAACACCTCTAGTGTGGGAGACCCTTATTCTAATGTTAGACCTGTTTTGGGAAATGATGAAGGTGTAGTTGCTGCTGAGGATTCTGATTCAGAGGATGAATAGTCTGAGAAGGTTTCTGAAAAGGGGTGTGATATTCCTGATGAAAATCACATAATCACTACTGAACCTGTTTCATCATCTCAGATTGTGCATCCCATGGCTAACGCTCATAGAAAGAATCAATCAGTTAAGCCTGTTGAGAAGAGAAATGAGAAGAAAAATGAGAATAAAAATGAAAATCAAAATAAATCTTGTGATAAACATGTTAAAATTTTCTATCGGATGGAAGGATCCCATAAGATAATTTCTAATGAAGAATATCCAATAAAATTTGCCAACTATTCAAAAATTGAACAGATCTGGCAGGAGAGTACCATTTGGTTCCCAAAACATGAGCGAACAAATGATGTACCTCCAGAAGTCTTAAAGAAAATTTATTTGGATGTTCCTAAAGAACCAAAGGTCCATGTCACAGAATTTATTAAACCAAAAGAAAAGTCAAATGGTTTTCTTGAGCCGACTTACTCAAAGGACCCAGCTCCTGAGAGTTTAAGAAGAAGGTGTGTGGATGATCAATATCCTATCACTAGTTATGCTAAGTCGAACGCCAAGAACAATTTTGAAGAGTACCGTGCATGTTTTAAGTGCGGGGAGAGAGGGCATTTACTTGCTCACTGCCCGTACGTAAGGCACAAGAGGCACGAGGTGGAAATGAAGCAAAATATGAGTGTCCAGTCGACAATCATTGTTATCCACAAAGACGATTTGTCCCTCAACCAGCACCTTTTTATAATCAAAGCAGTTATTTTAAAAGGAGGGAAAATCGTCCGATGACATATGATCGCCGTAACCAGATAGCTACTGAAAAATCTATTAAGAATCCAATGGTGAACACAACTGTTGATAAGAAAAAGTTTCCTGTTAAACCAACTGTCAAACCAACAGTTGGACCTATCTCTGTTAAATCAGAGAAGGTAACCAAGAAAGTCTCGTTCAAAGAAGTAAAGAAACCGGTTGAGACCCCAAAATCTCAAATCCGGATCTTGAAACGATCTGAACAATCTTGGTCACCAAAGGGTTCTGAAGGTGCTTCAACTTCACAACAAAATGTGAAATCAGAGAATGAAAAAGATTTGAGTGATCAGAAAAAGATCGATTCAAATCAAACTGTTTGTGAAAAATCTGAATCTTTGAAACAAACTGTTCAAAGACCCAAGACCAAACAGGCTTGGGTCCCCCGAAAAATCTAATTTCTTTACTTGATATGTGCAGGGAGCTTCAGCTGGCCCTGTGAGCAGTCTTTGGATTGTTGACAGTGGAGCTTCTAGTCACATGACAGGGGATCTTTTGCTACTATTCTATATCAGAAATATCAATGGAGGTTATGTAGCGTTTGCAGGAAACAAGGGAGGTTACATTACCATGGAGGGTAGTGTCAGTAATGGCATAGTGAGTTTTGAGAGGATATCTTATGTGAAGCAAATCGATTACAATCTGCTCAGTGTCAGTCAGATATGTGACAAACAATTTTCTGTTTACTTTGATGACAAATCTTGCTACATACTCAAGCCGTGTTTCGAGTTACCAAAAGAGTGGGTGATGTTAAAAGCACCGAGAGTGAACAACTTGTACATTCTCGACATGTCTAAAGCAATGACCACACAAGGCCAAGTTGTGACATCCGTCACTTTTCTTTTATTTTATTTTATTTTTGTATAATAATAATAATAATAATAATAAATCAGATATTTTTTTATCTAGTTAAAATTTTTTTTTTTTTTAAAAGCTATCATAATGTTTCTAAAACCAAACCATACCCAAACATAACTATTCAGGCCCAAACACCACTCAAATTCCGGAGCCCAGCTGATCGGCCCAATAGAATACCTTGTTGCCCCTTCTTTTTTTTTCTCGCACAGATACACGGGCCAGAAACAAGGCCTACATGGCCGGCCCAACACAACATACTTACCTTCCTTGTCCCTGATATTCAATGGATCCACCAGCCCAAGATCCAAGGCCCATTCCAAATTCCCTTCTTCTCTTTGGCTGTGCTCGACAGAAACAGCAAGTTTCTTTTTTTATTATTTTTTTTTAAAAAATCCTTTAATTCTTTCTCTTCTTTGGAACTTTGACCTTGCAAGATTTATTTGATAATTGGAGCTCAATCAACCATCAATCCAGCAACATTAAATCACTTAAATCATCCCATCATTGAACAAAATTCACGCGCGTTGACCATTATGAGTCAAACCGTTGAACCTTCCATTTACGCTTATGTTTATAAATAGAAACGTCCCGAAGCAACTCCTTGTGCCGAAAACAAAACCCCTATTCCCAATTACCTCTAAATCTCTGTTATCATACTCAAACCACTCGCGTTTGACTTTTTGTATGACCGGTTATTACACACGATTAAAGCCTTGGTGATACTTGGCAACGTTGGATTACACTTATTCAATTACACAAGACTTACCACCTTGCTAAGGTGAGTATTACTTATCCCCTTTTTCGCTTTTACAATTTTTGGGGTGATTCATGCACAAGTATACAAAACTTTCATATTCATTTACACATACATTTTTTTACAATTCATATACGTGTCTTGATTATCTTTGTGCTTATGTTTGAACATTAACGTAGCTTGCATACAAAATCATACATCTAGACATAACTTATGTTATGGTGCTCTTTACATACAGACATAACTTATGTTATGGTGCTCTTTACATACAGACATAACTTATGTTATGGTGCTCTTTACATACAGACGTAACTTATGTTACGGTGCTCATTTAGACATAACTTATGTTATGGTGCTCTTTTAGACTCTTACGTGTTGAGGTGCTCATTTCAACTTCATTGTACAAACTTTACATTTGATCTTTGTCTTGTTTGGTTACTTGCGTGTTTACATAATGCCTTGGTGATGCTAGACACATGAATTGTACTACTCTTTTCAAACTTATACTATATGTACAAAACTAAGTAGTACTCACCAACATCATATTTTGACAAAATTATTTTCGTGCATGTTTCAGGATAAGCTGCTTGACGCTTCACATAGGACTTTGGACTTAGATTAAATCAATCAATTATCTTTATTTTTGTTGTCTTGTATTTAATTTCACATGTTGTAAAACAATATTCAATAATTATATATTTACATTTTAGTACCATGAGCTTTTGAACAATCGTCACTACGTGGCACTTCGATGATTCCGCCATCGGTTGGGGTGTTACAGATTGGTATCAGAGCCATGGTTATAGGAACTAGGTTATTAGATGAATTGACCTAGACTATAACCGAATTTCAACTTTCAGGTACAACATTTCCTAATTTATCATTCCCTTCATTTCCCTCTACTTTCCTCCCTCAATCATTCCCCTTCTTCTCTAGTTCTCCTCATCTTTCACCATGGTGTATAGAGATGGTGTCCTACAAGGAGTGGAAAGACTACATCATCATAGAGCGGGAGCAGTACCATTCATGAAGACACTCTTAGGCATAATGCCTACTCTTATTTTTGCTCCTTCAAAGTTGTTGAACTTTAATAAGTGTGAAAAGGACACGTGCAATCTGGAAGGGTGGATGCCTGTACACTGGGTTTTCTGGCATAGGCAAGCATAGCGCATAAATCCATTTACGGACCTGTTATGCTTACCTGGGGATTCCTAGAGTGAGTGTCCACTTATAGGCTAAAGCATGTCTTCTTTGATCACCATTGGGTTCAATTCCTTTGAAAAGTCAACGTTCTTGTTGGACTTTACAGCTAGACAAGGGCACTCCAAGCATTTTATGCTAGTTTTTCAATCATACTCTCTCGTTTCATATACAATATTCTGTATTTCATGATTTTCATATATTGCTTACAAGTTCATACTTTCATAATCATCTGTACGGTTATACACTTACATTTTCTAATCTCATGATTATTCATTGACTACCTCATAGATGTCTGCTCGCCGCATGCTCCGTGATGCCAGCCAACGTCCTGTTCGTGCTTCCGGACAACGTTCTGATCGTCGCCTTGCATCTTTAGTCGCTGAGAAAATTGTTGCAGTGATCCGAAACCTTGTCAGTGAGTTAACCCAGAATAGTAACAGTGCCAACACAGGGAGTACGACTCAATTTCGGTGCACTTTCAAACACTTTAACTCCTGCAACCCCACAAAATTCACTGGTGAGGAGCGTGCTACTCGCCTACTCCAATGGTTTGAAAGTATGGAAAGCACCTTCGTGAACAGTGAGTCTCCTGTAGAACTCCGTGTTCGCTATGCTACTAGTGTCCTTTAAAAGGGGGCGCTAACCTAGTGGAATGGCGAAAAGCGCAATCGAGGAGCTGATGTTGCTTTATCTTTATCTTGGGCTGAGGTTAAGGAACTCATGATCGCCAAATTCTGCCCTAGGAATGAAATCAGAAAACTAGAGGAAGAGTTCCATGGGTTGAAACAAGACAGTGGTGAGAATCTTGCGTATAATACTCGATATCACGAACTTAGCATACTGGTTCCACACATGGTCACCCCGGTCTCTCGAGCAATCGAAAAATATATCGAGGGATTACCAGACCTGATTCAAGACATTGTCACTGGAGGCAAAGCCACTACGGTAGAAGAAGCCATCCAGCTTGCAGCCACTTTAACAGATAAACACGTAAGCAAAGGAAACTTGGTTAGGAAGGGCACCAAGACGTCTACTGAGAAAACCACCAATGCTGTTGAACAATCTAAGACTGTCTTAGCAAAGGCCGCCAATACTGCTTCGAACTCTAAGAAGCAAATGGGCGATAATCAGAACCATGCTGTTGAGGATCTTGAGACTCAGCCTCCTATCAAGAAAGCCTACACGGGAATCCATCCTCAATGCAACACTTGCAAGTATCATCACCCTGCAAATCTTCCATGCCGTCAATGCACTAGATGTGGAAGGTTTGGACACTTTGTCACCACTTGTCGAGTAATGGTTGGGACACAGGGTAATCATCAAACAGCTGCCCAGGAACCACTACAGATTACTAACGGTCGGGCATGTTATCATTGTAGAGACCCTAACCACATGCGACCTCAATGCCCTAAATTGAATAATGTAAACCTGGTGGCACATGGACGAGCTTTCAATATCAATATCAACGAAGCAGACGGTCAGGATGACGATAATCCCACTGGTTAAGCCATGGATGGAATCTTCCTAAGACTCGGGAATCCAACACTTGCGTTTTCATTTTCTTGATCCTATTATCATTTTGTACCCAATTTTGTCGCACTCATTAGCATACAACATCTAGAAATTTCCTTGCATACTATTGTGTACGAACACAGATTGGAAATTTATCATATTCGGTTACGTTTATTTTATATCGTATAAGTTTCAGACTCTACCTTACATTTTATTGAAACATTTGGACTTGAATTCTATGAAAACCAAACTACTAAAAACTCGATACTTGATCCTACAGAGCTTTTCTAAAAACATCATGGTTTGATATATAAAACTTGATTTTTCCCTTAATCTGACTATCCATTGAACATTTAATTATTCATGATACTCGTAAACTATTTATAGGCCACTAAGATAACACTTACACTTAATGGTTGTAGTACTTACAAACTTGCTTGCATGTGTGTATTATCCACGCAACTCAGATAAACATTTCATTTAAAGGGCTCCTCGGACGAGTGGTAGCCCATACTTAAATACTGTTATGCTTAAAAGTCACTGCAAACCAATGCAATTGACCTCATTATTACATGGCCTCATTTCATTGATAACATCTCATTGTAACTCAACGTGTTTGTTGTGTCATCTTCTTGTGAAACTTATTTGCTTTAATGTGTGTTAGATTAGGATCATAGAAGGACATAAAACCCTAATGTAAGGTAAATTGATGATTCCGGTCCGGAACGTAATCATGAATTTACAAGTACGTTAGGGTAGTGTGAAATTCTATTAGAGTTTTTGGTAGGCGTCCAGTACATTTTCAAGGTATCAAAGGTGTGGTGGGTTAGCTGCGGTACACCCTATAATTAAAAACTAATGATGCATTGAAAGTGAGACTGGAAGTCGGACCAGGAACAAACTTTAGTTACTTGGTAGTTTATTTGGTCTTTTTTTAGTCAATCAACTCGTACATTTGTTTTAGGATTCCCAAAACTTGAAGTTTAGTGTTTTAGTAGATTCTTATTCTCTTTATTATTCGAGACGAACCTAATCCAATCCTTAACTCACACCTATCAAACCTCTTATCCAAATCATTCAAATTTTCCAAACCACAGTTATCTTAATTTTTACCCAAACATCCATAACCCTATGTTTCTAATAACTTCGGGACGAAGTTTCTAAAAGTAGGGGATGCTGTGACATCCGTCACTTTTCTTTTATTTTATTTTATTTTTGTATAATAATAATAATAATAATAATAATAATAATAATAAATCAGATATTTTTTTATCTAGTTAATATTTTTTTTTTTTAAAAAGCTATCATAATGTTTCTAAAACCAAACCATACCCAAACATAACTATTCAGGCCCAAACACCACTCAAATTCCAGAGCCCAGCTGATCGGCCCAATAGAATACCTTGTTGCCCCTTCTTTTTTTTTTCTCGCACAGATACACGGGCCAGAAACAAGGCCTACATGGCCGGCCCAACACAACACACATACCTTCCTTGTCCCTGATATTCGATGGATCCACCAGCCCAAGATCCAAGGCCCATTCCAAATTCCCTTCTTCTCTTTGGCTGTGCTCGACAGAAACAACAAGTTTCTTTTTTTTTATTTTTTATTATTTTTTTAAAAATTCTTTAATTCTTTTTCTTCTTTGGAACTTTGACCTTGCAAGATTACTTGATAATTGGAGCTCAATCAACCATCAATCCAGCACCATTAAATCACTTAAATCATCCCATCATTGAACAAAAGTCACGCGCGTTGACCATTACGAGTCAAACCGTTGAACCTTCCATTTATGCGTATGTAGTATAAATAGAGACGTCCCGAAGCATCTCCTTGTGCCGAAAACAAAACCCCTATTCCCAATTACCTCTAAATCTCTGTTATCATACTCAAACCACTCGCGTTTGACTTTTTGCTTGACCGGTTATTACACACGATTAAAACCTTGGTGATACTTGGCAACGTTGGATTACACTTATTCAATTACACAAGACTTACCACCTTGCTAAGTTGAGTATTACTTATCCCCTTTTTCGCTTTTACAACTTTTGGGGTGATTCATGCACAAGTATACAAAACTTTCATATTCATTTACACATACATTTTTTTACAATTCATATACGTGTCTTGATTATCTTTGTGCTTATGTTTGAACATGAATGTAGCTTGCATACAAAATCATACATCTAGACATAACTTATGTTATGGTGCTCTTTACATACAGACATAACTTATGTTATGGTGCTCTTTACATACAGACATAACTTATGTTATGGTGCTCTTTACATACAGACGTAACTTATGTTACGGTGCTCATTTAGACATAACTTATGTTATGGTGCTCTTTTAGACTCACACGTGTTGAGGTGCTCATTATCAACTTCATTGTACAAACTTTACATTTGATCTTTGTCTTGTTTGGTTACTTGCGTGTTTACATAATGCCTTGGAGACACATGAATTGTACTACTCTTTTCAAACTTATACTATATGTAGATAACTAAGTAGTACTCACCAACATCATATGTTGACAAAATTATTTTCGTGCATGTTTCAGGATAAGCTGTCACACCCTCAAAATCCGCTTGCGGAGTTTTACCGCGAGGCGCATGACAAACCAGGATCCAAACCAACGATCACAATAAACAAGTCTAACATGAACATAATGCAATTTCAAAACAATATTTAAAATCCCCGTTTACAGCGGAAGCTTATTCAAAACAGTATCTCAAAAGTAAACCAATTGTTCAACATAAGAAAACCATGCGACTCTAACTAGACGCCGTGCAGACGCGTGCGCCCTAGTTCCATTGTGCTACCTTAGCGACCTGAGAAAACATGTAAAAGTTTACGTCAGCACAAAAATGCTGGTGAGTTTACAGGTTTTGTATCCAAGTACCAAGTCAACCTGTCCATACTATAACAAATCGAAAACCAGTGTACGCTAGCTAGGCGTATGTTTTGTTACTACCACGATTGGAAAACCATTACTAACTCGAATACCAGATGTTGTGCCCGAAAAGTAAACCAGTTGTTCCTGTTGTTCCTGTTTGAGACAATATGCACTCGCCCGGCCCTCCAAGCCGACGAGTGGGGTTGGTCACTCCCAATAGCGCTATTCACATTTCCCCGTTGTGCAAACCCGCACATTCATGGTTCCCCCCGGGACTTCCAAAGATCGTGTAGTACACAATAGAAACCCATAGTATGACAGTAGTTACCAAATAATCGTTTTAACACATGTTTTCTCCCCCGAAAGTATAAAACCAGTTTAAAAGAGGGGCCGTAAACTCACCTTAACGTGCAAGCAAAGAATCCGAACAGCAAGCAATATATGCTACCGACACCCTAATAACAGTGTCGCTCAGTGAGTATAGGCGTAATATCATTACCCATATAACTCGTTTGTCCAAGGCGTTTTAAATGTTCAAAAGTGTGTATGCGACGCCTAGTGATTCTACATGCAATAGTAAACCCTACGGACCCGTTGGTGAATACGTTGGTTACAATTAGTTTCTACAATCTGTGTTTTCAGGACAGATTGTGCGCCATCAAAACGAATTTATTTAAAATAGCAATTCAGTGAGTTAACCTCCCAAAGTTTTACTGAATTTTCTTTGGGATTCACTCAACAATACCTATTTTTGTTTTGTCTTAATTCCAAACACAAAAATTTTGAAAATTCGTACAACACAGCTATGTCCAGAAAATCTCCTCAACAGGTCAGTTTAGTAGGAAAATTCTTAAAAATTGTGTATTCATCCAAACGAGATGAATCCACTTGAAAAAGCTCTATTATTCCAGTATTGACCTACTGTAAAAATTTCATAACCTAACTCCTTGTAAATCTCAAGTTATGACCATTTAAAGTTAGCCCAATTTACAAATCCGAAAATCTGATATGACCCCTAATCAATTAAAATTCCAAAAACGACTCAAACGATGTCCAAATTCGATGGTTTTGCCCATTATGAAAAGCTAAGACCTTGTACGTTACAATCATGCAAAGAATCGATCAAACCAATTATTTTCAAGCCACGAAACAGACCCTACAAGTCGACATTCAGAATCTGTCCAGATTCTAATCGTGCAATATCATCAATTATATCAAACCCTAGTTGCATATTATCAATCAATAACACCTAATAATCATCATACAACTTTCCTAATACCTATTCCCATCAGATCCTATTATCAAACATGTCAAGATCAAAGCTTTTAGGATCAAAACACCAATAACTTGCGCAACAAGCATCCTATGATGTTACTACGCGTTTATTAATAGGTTTAATCCGTTTAATCTTCAAAAAGACTCATGTTTTAATGTTTATTAAACCCATTCAGACCTGGACAAACTTGTTATATGATTTTTACAATAAAACATAAAGTAAAAAGCGTAAGAAATCATGAGTTATACCCTTAGCTCTTCAAATCAATCAATCGTACGCCTTGGAGCCTCCCAATTGATGATCTTGAGCCTTAGCAGGAGTTTTTGGAGTGAAATATTCGTGTGGGGCAGTAAGGGGGCGATTAGGGTTGAGTATGAGGGCTGCATGGGGGTTAAGGATGTTTAAATACGAGTTTGAGGCGGTTTAAACCCGTCAGATAGGTTCGAGCGGCCGCTCGGAGCCTGTGAGCGGCCGCTCACAGGTCCGGGGCGCGCGTTTTTGCTTCGTTTAGCCTCCCGACGCGTTATCCATCGACGTTTTCGTTATTTCGGACCGTAACAAGTGTAACCCCATGCGTTAAGACCCTAATCAACCTCACGCTCCACTTTTAATAATTTTTATTAACGTGTTCGGTTTAGGTTCACATAATCACGTATGGTTTTCACATAAGTTTGTCAGATATCACCGAGACACATAAGTTTGTTATTCACCAACGTCCGAGGTTCACTAATCATGAAATCACATGTTAACTCACACAAGGAGTCAGAACCCGACCCACACAAGGAGTCAAAGCATCTCATAACCCGAGATGTGAAAGTAGTCCCAAACCGGACTAGAAAACGTTTTGTAAGTTGTCTCAAACCCGAGATAATGCTCGTATGTCCTATCTAGCTATCTAGATAACCCTCGTTAAGTATAACATACGCGTGACTCGCTAAGGTAGACTTTAATCTAGACAACGTTGTTAACCAGAATTTGCCGGGTGTCACATCATCCCCACGTTAAAAGAATTTTCGTCCCGAAAATTGCACAAGTACCAAAAGGAATAACGAAGGAAACAACAAAAGATAGAAACCAAAAGAGAGATTTACCCGAGTTGTCACATCATCCCCACGTTAAAAGGAATCTCGCCCCGAGATTCATTCAGCTGCAGAAGAGACATATCTCGACTCGAAAGCTTCCTTAGGAAAGAGATGAGGATATTTAGACTTCATCTGATCCTCCCGTTCCCACGTATACTCTGGTCCCCGGTTCGAGTTCCACCGAACCTTAACGATACGAATCTTGCTGTGACGTAGGCTACGAATCTTGTAATCCAGAATCTCCACAGGTTCTTCCACAATCCGAAGACGATCATCAACCTTGATCTCTTCCAGTGGAACGATGAGAGACTCGTCAGCCAGACACTTCTTCAAGTTGGACACATGGAAGACGTTATGTACGTTACCGAGCTCCGTCGGTAAGTCAAGACGATATGCCACCGGTCCAATCCGTTCCAGGATCGTAAATGGACCGACATACCGAGGGTTGAGTTTGCCACGCTTCCCAAAGCGTATGACGCCCTTCCACGGTGAAACTTTCAGAAGTACTTTGTCATTAACTTGGAATTCCAATGGTTTGCGACGCTGATCGGCATAACTCTTTTGCCGGTCCCGTGCCGCTGCCAACCGGTTACGAATCTGTACGATCTTTTCCGAAGTTTCGTACACTAGCTCAGGCCCAGTGAGTTGACTCTCACCCACTTCAGCCCAACAAAGAGGAGAACGGCATTTCCGCCCGTACAGTGCCTCGAACGGAGCAGCCTTGATGCTCGTGTGATAACTGTTGTTGTACGAGAATTCTACTAACGGTAGATGAGCTTCCCAACCCTTGCCAAAATCGATCACACATGCCCGCAGCATGTCTTCCAAAGTTTGAATCGTACGCTCACTCTGACCGTCAGTCTGTGGATGATAAGCTGTACTCATGTCTAGTTGGGTACCCAAAGCCTTGTGCAAAGACTTCCAGAAGTGAGAAGTAAAATGGGAGTCACGATCCGAGATAATAGAAACTGGCACCCCGTTCTTAGAAACAACTTCCTTCAAATAAAGACGAGCCAAACGATCCATGGTGTCGGCCTCTTTAATAGCGAGAAAATGAGCTGATTTCGTCAATCGATCGACAATCACCCATATCTTGTCATTCCCGCTTGGTGATTTAGGAAGTTGTGTGACAAAATCCATGGTAATCCGTTCCCATTTCCACTCTGGAATTTCAGGTTGTTGCAAGAGACCCGACGGTTTCTGGTATTCTACCTTGACCTTAGCACAGGTCAAGCACTTACTCACGTATGAGGCTATATCCGACCTCATGTTTGGCCACCAGTACAGCACCTTCAGATCTTGGTACATCTTATCCGAACCAGGATGAATAGAATACCGGGACTTATGAGCCTCATCTAAAACAAGCTCCCGAAGTCCCCCGAATAAAGGAACCCATATGCGTTCTGCGAAATAGTGCAAGCCATCCGGCCTTTTCTCGAGGTGCTTGTCGGCACCGTGCATGGTTTCAGCTTTAAGGTTTTCCTCCTTCAAAGCTTATAACTGGGCAGAACGGAGTTGGTCAGGTAGAGAGGAATGTATGGTGAGCTGCAACGCTCGCACGCGACGAGGATTAACCGTGTCCTTCCTGCTCAAGGCGTCTGCTACCACATTCGCCTTGCCAGGATGGTACTTAATAGCACAATCATAGTCATTCAGAAGTTCAATCCAACGACGCTGCCGTATGTTCAAATGTTGTTGGTCGAAAATGTGTTGGAGACTCTTGTGATCGGTGTAGATGGTGCATTTGGTACCGTACAAGTAATGTCTCCAAATTTTCAACGCGAAGACCACTGCACCCAACTCCAAGTCATGGGTGGTGTAGTTCTTCTCGTGCACCTTGAGTTGACGAGAGGCATACGCGATCACTTTCTCGCGTTGCATCAACACGCAACCGAGACCATGAATAGAAGCATCACAGTAAACAACGAAATCATCAGGGCCCTCAGGTAAAGACAAAATAGGAGCAGAACAATGTTTAGATTTTAGTTCTTCAAACGCCGACTCTTGTGGTTCACCCCAGTCGAATTTCCTATCCTTCTGAGTAAGAGTGGTGAGGGGTTGAGCGATCTTCGAGAACCCCTGAATGAAACGACGATAGTAGCCCGCAAGGCCTAGGAATTGCCGCACCTCAGTTGGCGTCTTTGGTGCTCCCCAGTCCTTGATCGCTTCGATCTTAGCTGGATCGACATGAATTCCTAGTTCATTAACCACATGTCCTAGGAACTGAACTTCGCGTAACCAAAAGTCACACTTTGAGAACTTAGCGTAAAGTTGTTCCCGTCGCAAGAGTTCCAAAACCAAACGTAGGTGTTCCTCGTGTTCGGTCTTGTTCTTAGAGTAGATCAGAATGTCATCAATAAACACAATGACGAACTTGTCCAGATATGGTTTGCAAACGCGGTTCATCAAGTCCATGAAAACCGCTGGTGCGTTAGTAAGACCGAAAGGCATGACCAAGAATTCAAAATGGCCATAACGTGTACGAAAGGCAGTCTTTGCAACGTCAGCTTCCTTGACGCGCAACTGGTGATAACCGGACCTCAAGTCAATCTTGGAATAATAACTAGAACCCTGGAGCTGGTCGAATAGATCATCAATGCGTGGAAGAGGATAACGGTTCTTGACGGTCAATTTGTTCAGTTCTCTGTAGTCCACACACAATCGGAAACTTCCATCCTTCTTCTTAACAAATAGAATCGGGGCTCCCCAAGGGGAAGAACTCGGCCTAATGAATCCCTTGTCCAAGAGTTCCTGTAACTGGCTAGACAATTCCTGCATCTCGGGAGGTGCAAGACGGTAGGGGGCCCGAGCAATAGGAGCAGCTCCCGGTACGAGGTCAATACCGAACTCAACCTGACGATGGGGAGGAAGACCAGGTAAATCATCGGGAAACTGGCGTACAACAGGAATATCGTCGATCTTCTTCTCATCACCAGAGGTAACAGAATAAAGTGCCAAAATGGCTGGATAACCCTTTCGAAGACACTTAAGGGCTTTCATGCTAGAGATGATATTCAGCGGAACACCACCCTTGATACCGTAAACAGAAAGGAATTCTCCATCAGGGAGAGGAATCCGAATAACCTTATCGTAACAGACAATCTCCGCGCGATACAGGGACAACCAATCCATGCCTACCACTACGTCAAAACTACCCAAAGGTACCGGCATATGGTCGATGGGGAACGATAAACCCGACAACTCTAATTGACACCCCCGAAGGATACTAGTAGCCTCAATCTTTTTACCGTCAGCCAACTCAATAATATACTTGGTCTCTAATGGTACGGGTACTACATCTAGCAGTCGACTAACTTCCATGGATACAAAACTCTTGTCGGCACCAGAATCAAATAATACACTAACAGAATGATTATTGAGAAGGAACGTACCGGTGACTGTGTCAGGGTCCTGTCTAGCCTCAGCGGCTCCAATGACGAAGGCACGTGCATTTCTGCCGCCGCCCCGTTGTTCCCATTACCGTTGTTTCCACCCTGCTTCAGCCTTGGGCAATCCTTCTTGAAATGCCCGGTCTCACCACAATTGTAACATCCTTGTCTTCCCGTAGTCCCTTGAGCAGTCGGAGCTGAGTTATTAGTCGGAGCCTGAGTCGATGGAAGTGTAACCTGACAATCCTTAGCATAATGCCCAGTTCGCTGGCAGCGGTGACAACGGTTACTGTCGCAGTTCCCTTGATGATGACGTCCACACTTGTTACATTTAGGCAGTTTCCCCGCATAACCACCCTGCTTGTTACCCGAAGAAGAAGAAGAACCCCCATTATCGAACCTCTTATTCTGCTGTGCTGGCCCAGATCCCTTCCCGTCATTTTCCCACTTGCGCTTGTTGTTCTCTGGGGCCTTAACAGTCGAACCCTTAGCAGGCAAAATACCCTCATTCATCTTCAAGTTGGTCATCCTATGAGCCGATCGGACCACCTCTGGGTATGTAGGATGATTTCCCGCAGCCACTAACCCTGCGATTTCCTGCACTAACCCCGAGATATAATGCTCAATCCTCCTGTACTCTGGCACATGCAGATCAGGACACAGCACTGCCAACTTGTTCCGCCTCACAGTATACTTTTCAATTTCAGACCCAGTCATCTTGAGGTTCCACACCTCGTGCTCTAGCTTCTGCACCTCTTCCCTCGGACAGTATTCACGCTTCAGTAGCTGCACAAAATTCTCCCAACGCATAGCATATGCCTCCCCAATACCCATATTCTGGGTGATGTTATTCCACCAGGTCAGAGCAACATCCTGGAATAACGCAGCAACATACTTAACCCGATCTTCTGGGAGACAGTTACACATAAGAAACACTGACTCCACTTTCTCCAGCCACCTAAGCAAGCTCACCGCACCCTCGGTGCTAGAGAATTCCTGGGGCTTACAGTCCCGGAACATCTTGTAGGTACACATGGGTGGGGGTGGGTTAACAGGACCACCTGAAATGAAACGCATGAGAAACCACGAAGAATGTAAACAAGGTTCACCAATGAGGCAAGGACAATGGATAAATCAACTTGCCACCACCGTTGTGCCCTAACTGGAAGGCAGCTTGGAGCAAGTTATTCAGGTCCTCCTGTGATAGGTTAACACCTCCACGACCACCAGCACCACCGCGACCACCACCACGTCCACCATTGCGACCACCTCCACGTCGTCCTCGTACTCCAGACATGATTCTGGCAGAAAGAACGAGAAAACTTAGTTTCGCCGATAAAGATAACCACTAATGTTTACAAGATCAAAGCTAGATCCAATCCAGGACTATCCCTTCAAACCCAGAGCTCACTAGGGCTTCCATGCATTTCGGTTTATGATTTTGTGTGCACCCAAAATGATAAACCGCTCTACATGGTCCTCCAAGTGTTCTCCTAGTTCAAAGTTCAAATCACCGAGTATAGACTCTTAGCTATACACCGTAATACTACGGTAGTTTATGGCAAGTGTTTCTATTAGAGTAGGAAAGGGAGATGTCCGAGCCTTGGACAAATCTCAAGAGTACACGATTCACTCCAATATACTACACCGCCTAGAAAGTACGTAACCCGACCTAAGATAGAACGGATGATGTAACGTAGAAAGACCAAATGATTTAGAGACACCCCGACAAGACCATACATAAATCACCATAATGTTTAGTACCATGTGATCGTCTAGTGTGTGTGACTCGGCTATAGACTAGACCCTACATGCAGTCCTAGTTCACTATAACCATTGGCTCTGATACCAATCTGTCACACCCTCAAAATCCGCTTGCGGAGTTTTACCGCGAGGCGCATGACAAACCAGGATCCAAACCAACGATCACAATAAACAAGTCTAACATGAACATAATGCAATTTCAAAACAATGTTTAAAATCCCCGTTTACAGCGGAAGCTTATTCAAAACAGTATCTCAAAAGTAAACCAATTGTTCAACATAAGAAAACCATGCGACTCTAACTAGACGCCGTGCAGACGCGTGCGCCCTAGTTCCATTGTGCTACCTTAGCGACCTGAGAAAACATGTAAAAGTTTACGTCAGCACAAAAATGCTGGTGAGTTTACAGGTTTTGTATCCAAGTACCAAGTCAACCTGTCCATACTATAACAAATCGAAAACCAGTGTACGCTAGCTAGGCGTATGTTTTGTTACTACCACGATTGGAAAACCATTACTAACTCGAATACCAGATGTTGTGCCCGAAAAGTAAACCAGTTGTTCCTGTTGTTCCTGTTTGAGACAATATGCACTCGCCCGGCCCTCCAAGCCGACGAGTGGGGTTGGTCACTCCCAATAGCGCTATTCACATTTCCCCGTTGTGCAAACCCGCACATTCATGGTTCCCCCCGGGACTTCCAAAGATCGTGTAGTACACAATAGAAACCCATAGTATGACAGTAGTTACCAAATAATCGTTTTAACACATGTTTTCTCCCCCGAAAGTATAAAACCAGTTTAAAAGAGGGGCCGTAAACTCACCTTAACGTGCAAGCAAAGAATCCGAACAGCAAGCAATATATGCTACCGACACCCTAATAACAGTGTCGCTCAGTGAGTATAGGCGTAATATCATTACCCATATAACTCGTTTGTCCAAGGCGTTTTAAATGTTCAAAAGTGTGTATGCGACGCCTAGTGATTCTACATGCAATAGTAAACCCTACGGACCCGTTGGTGAATACGTTGATTACAATTAGTTTCTACATTCTGTATGTGTCTCAGACAAGTGTACTTCAGTTACATGTCAATTCCATACCACCTAAGACCTCAATTAATCACAGAAGCACATAATACACAATCTGTGTTTTCAGGACAGATTGTGCGCCATCAAAACGAATTTATTTAAAATAGCAATTCAGTGAGTTAACCTCCCAAAGTTTTACTGAATTTTCTTTGGGATTCACTCAACAATACCTATTTTTGTTTTGTCTTAATTCCAAACACAAAAATTATGAAAATTCGTACAACACAGCTATGTCCAGAAAATCTCCTCAACAGGTCAGTTTAGTAGGAAAATTCTTAAAAATTGTGTATTCATCCAAACGAGATGAATCCACTTGGAAAAGCTCTATTATTCCAGTATTGACCTACTGTAAAAATTTCATAACCTAACTCCTTGTAAATCTCAAGTTATGACCATTTAAAGTTAGCCCAATTTACAAATCCGAAAATCTGATATGACCCCTAATCAATTAAAATTCCAAAAACGACTCAAACGATGTCCAAATTCGATGGTTTTGCCCATTGTAAAGCTAAGACCTTGTACGTTACAATCATGCAAAGAATCGATCAAACGAATAATTTTCAAGCCACGAAACAGACCCTACAAGTCGACATTCAGAATCTGTCCAGATTCTAATCGTGCAATATCATCAATTATATCAAACCCTAGTTGCATATTATCAATCAATAACACCTAATAATCATCATACAACTTTCCTAATACCTATTCCCATCAGATCCTATTATCAAACATGTCAAGATCAAAGCTTTTAGGATCAAAACACCAATAACTTGCGCAACAAGCATCCTATGATGTTACTACGCGTTTATTAATAGGTTTAATCCGTTTAATCTTCAAAAAGACTCATGTTTTAATGTTTATTAAACCCATTCAGACCTGGACAAACTTGTTATATGATTTTTACAATAAAACATAAAGTAAAAAGCGTAAGAAATCATGAGTTATACCCTTAGCTCTTCAAATCAATCAATCGCGCGCCTTGGAGCCTCCCAATTGATGATCTTGAGCCTTAGCAGGAGTTTTTGGAGTGAAATATTCGTGTGGGGCAGTAAGGGGGCGATTAGGGTTGAGTATGAGGGCTGCATGGGGGTTAAGGATGTTTAAATACGAGTTTGAGGCAGTTTAAACCCGTCAGATAGGTTCGAGCGGCCGCTCGGAGCCTGTGAGCGGCCGCTCACAGGTCCGGGGCGCGCGTTTTTGCTTCGTTTAGCCTCCCGACGCGTTATCCATCGACGTTTTCGTTATTTCGGACCGTAACAAGTGTAACCCCATGCGTTAAGACCCTAATCAACCTCACGCTCCACTTTTAATAATTTTTATTAACGTGTTCGGTTTAGGTTCACATAATCACGTATGGTTTTCACATAAGTTTGTCAGATATCACCGAGACACATAAGTTTGTTATTCACCAACGTCCGAGGTTCACTAATCATGAAATCACATGTTAACTCACACAAGGAGTCAGAACCCGACCCACACAAGGAGTCAAAGCATCTCATAACCCGAGATGTGAAAGTATTCCCAAACCGGACTAGAAAACGTTTTGTAAGTTGTCTCAAACCCGAGATAATTCTCGTATGTCCTATCTAGCTATCTAGATAACCCTCGTTAAGTATAACATACGCGTGACTCGCTAAGGTAGACTTTAATCTAGACAACGTTGTTAACCAGAATTTGCCGGGTGTCACATCATCCCCACGTTAAAAGAATTTTCGTCCCGAAAATTGCACAAGTACCAAAAGGAATAACGAAGGAAACAACAAAAGATAGAAACCAAAAGAGAGATTTACCCGAGTTGTCACATAAGCTGCTTGACGCTTCACATAGGACTTTGGACTTAGATTAAATCAATCAATTATCTTTATTTTTGTTGTCTTGTATTTAATTTCACATGTTGTAAAACAATATTCAATAATTATATATTTACATTTTAGTACCATGAGCTTTTGAACAATCGTCACTACGTGGCACCTCGATGATTCCGCCATCGGTTGGGGTGTTACACAAGTCACGTGTTTTCTCTCCAAGGCTACAGAAAAGGAATCAATCATGTGGCATAGGAGAATGGGACACGTTCACCTACGAAAGATGAATCAATTGGTGAAGAATGAACTTGTCACAGGCATGAACGTTAAACATTTTCACTTAAATGACAAGTGTGTGAGTTGTAAGAAGGGTAAGCAGCACAAACAATCTCATAAACGAAAGAAAGTCAATTCCGTTGAATTGCCACTTGAACGTTTGCACATGGATCTGTTCGGACCGGTCAAACGTAAAAGTCATGCTGGAGAATTGTACTGTCTTGTGGTGACTGATGATTTTTCAAGATTTTCATGGGTTATGTTCTTACACCGTAAGAGCGACACGTTTGATAATTTGAAAGTTCTGTTCACTCGATTGGAAAATATCTATGGTCTCAAGATCAAGAGAATTAGGAGTGATAATGGGACGGAGTTAAAAAATGCACAGATGGACGATCTTTGTGAAAACAAAGGTATTCATCATGAATACAGTGCTCCGTATACCCCACAACAGAACGGTGTTGCCGAACGCAAAAGCAGGACTCTAATAGAAACGGCGAGAACAATGCTTGCGGACTCAAATCTTCCAGTAATGTCTGGAACGAAGCAATTTACGCAGGTTGTTGTACTCTTAATCGTGTTTTAACGGTGAAGAAGTTTGGAAAAACTTCTTATGAGCTGTTGAATCGTTGAAAGCCGAATTTAGAGTATCTAGAACCGTTTGGAGCTCCTCGTACTATGCTTAATCCATATGAGAAGTTCGCACCGAAGGCTGAAAAAGGATACTTTGTTGGATATGCAACCCCGCTCAAACGGGTATTCAACAAACGGACTCGTCAAGTCGAGGAGTGGGCTAACATTGAAGTGCAACGGTATACTCAGAATGTACAGGGAAGCGGTCCAGACTGGATGTTTGATTATAAAGATTTCATTGAATCATTCTCCCTAGATAGCTTGGTTGAAGAGGCTGTATTACGTTTGTATTACGAGGTCGAAAACGCAGTGACATCACCGTTGGTGCGTCCAATTACCGTGAACCCCCAAGAAGCTTCTAATGATACCAATGTTCCTGTAGTTAAAGAAGAGGTATTCCAAGAAGCTTCCACAACTTTGAATTCGTCAGAATCTGAAGATGACGACGATGATGTTACAAGTGAAGCTATTTTAGATCATGCTACAGTGACACCACCAGTGAACCCAAATACAAATGGTGCTTCATCATCGAATGTTGAACCCAAATACAAATGGTGCTTCATCATCGAATGTGGGTAATGATCTAGTTTCTGCAGAGAACTTAACTACTCAGACGGGAGTCCAAGTACCTGATTATCCGGAATATCGGATACATCTAATTCACCTGATTGAGCAGGTTATTGGTGATCCTGGTAGCAGTGTGATGAAGAGAGGTCAATTGAGGAATGCTAACTCACCGAAAACCCTTGGCAATCTTGCTTTATATGCCAAAATTCAAAAATCAGGTTTTCAAAATGACTGGTAGAATCTATGCAAGAGGAGTTATTGCAGGTTGAGTCGCGAAATTACAAGGACGCTCTTTTGGATGACGCTTGGGTAGAAGCTATGCAAGAGGAGTTATTGCAGTTTCAGAAACTTGGCGTTTGGACACTGACAAATTTGCCCCCAGGACGTAAGAACATTGGAACGAAATGGGTATTCAAATGCAAATAGGATGATAGAGGAGTGATCGTAAGGAACAAAGCTCGTTTGGTTGTACAAGGATTTCATCAAGTTGAAAGAATCGATTACAACGAGATCTATGCACCTGTTGCACGCTTAGAGGCTATCCGAATGTTTCTGGCGTTTGCATCCTACAAGAAATTTAAGGTGTATCAAATGGATGTCAAAAGCGCGTTTCTCTATGGTGTGGTCAAGGAGGAAGTATACGTAGGTCAACCACCAGGCTTTGAAGATCCTATTCACCGGGATAAGGTCTACGTTTTGAACAAAGCTCTCTACGGGTTGCACCAGGCTCCAAGGCAATGGTATGAGGAGCTGAGCACGCATTTCTTTTAAAAGGATTCAAACGAGGTTTGGTAGATTGCACACTGTTCACTAAACGAACAGGCGATGACTTGCTTCTAGTTCAGATTTATGTTGACGATATTATATTTGGTTCTACTAACGAACTTCTTTGCAGAGAATTTGAATGTGTTAAGCAGGAAAAGTTCGAGATGAGCGCAATGGGAGAGATGCAGTTTTTCTTAGGCTTGCAGGTGGAACAAAGACCAACAGGGATTTTTATTCACCAGGCGAAATACGTTTCTGAAGTCTTGAGCCGATTCCATATGGATGATTCGAAGCCGATGGATACCCCAATACAACCTAATCACAGGATTGGAGTTGATGCTAAGGGGGAGCTAACTGATCCATTTACATACAGAGCAATCGTCAGATCTCTGATGTATCTCACTGCCTCCAGACCAGATATAGTGTTTGCCACATGTCTGTGTGCACGTTATCAGTCAAAGCCGAAACAGAGTCATCTTGCAGCTGTCAAACGTATCCATAGATATCTGAAGGGTTGTCCGTCAAGAGGACTATGGTACCCTAATGATGATAAATTGACCAAATCGCTTTTAGTGATGCAGATTGGGGTGGCTGTGACAAAGACAGCAAATCCACAACGGCTGGATGCCTGTTTATCGGGAGCAGGCTCGTGACCTGGCAGTGCAAGAAATAGACCGCAGTTGCATTATCCACATGTGAAGCAGAATACGTTTCAGCATCGAGCTGCTGCTCACAGGTTCTTTGGATACAACAACAGATGGTGGACTACGGTTTGTAACTTCTTAAAACCCCTATTTACTGTGATAATGAAGCCGCAATTGCATTAACAAAAGACTTAGTAAATCACTCAAAGGCTAAACATATCCGGATCAAATATCATTTTATCCGTGATTGTTACGCTGAAGAGTTGATCGATATGGTCAAAATCCACACTGACTATCAACGTGCAGATCTTTTTACCAAAGCTTTTTATAAATCAAGATTTTGTAGATGCATTTTGTGAAACTAATGCTTTGGATTACATTTAACATATGTTTTTGTCATCAGTCGTTTGGTTGAAGGAGTTTCCAAAGGGTCGAAGGAGAGTTTTTGAACGGTCGAAGGAAGCTCAAGAGGTCGAAGGAGAACAGGAGGTCGAAGGTAGTTATAGATGTTAATGTATTGCTTGGTTCGACCAGTATGTTTGGTCGAACCTGCACATTCGACCATACTATATGGGCGAATGTGCAGGCCTATGTAAGGTCAAGTTCATTTTTGAGATGTAAGTTTTGGTCATTTTGTTTTCCCTCCAGTCAGTGTTCTCCCTAGGGTTTTGAGTCAACTTTGTACACGTCTTTTATTGATTATAAATATCTTTTTAACGTGTAATTGAGTTTGATTATTAATGAAATGAATGGTTTAATGATGATTTCTGCGTTTTGTTGATATTATTATCATTTTGTAACTGATTCAAGGATTTCGCACTTGAATTACTACAATTTGATAATAGTACAGCTGATTTGGACCCTTTTTTTATCAAAAACTTTCTGTTTTTATTGATAAACTGATTTTGGTGATAAATTGATTGATTAGAGCTTGTTTTCATGGATAAATGCATAATTCTCTTTGTTAAACTTGTTCCAAATAAAATCCGAGACAAAACCTGATTAGAATCATCAAATTTCATCAACTTTTGAAAAATTTGATCAAAATTAATTGATTTTCAAAGAATAACCCTTTTTGAATATGCAGGGTCGAACATAGGGAGACTGGTCGAACGTGTGAGTTTATTTGGTCGAACCAAGGTGTTTTTGGTCGAACGTGGTATTTCAGTTGGTCGAATCTAGAGTTTGTCAGTGTTTAGTTGTTCATTCGACCATATTAGTTTCATTCGACCAATCGGACGGTCGAAAGTGAGTTTTATACGGTCGAACGTGGGTGTAAACGATCGAAAGTGATTTGAGTTTGTTATTTTCTACATTCGTATTTTCTTAAACGGTCGAACGTGAACAATTTTGCACATTCGACCACTCGATACATATGAACGTAGAATCTGTTAAAAAACTTTTCTAATCTTTTCGTGTTTAATCAATTTCAGATCGACATGTGGAAATTTCCTACTACACCACGACCTAATCCGACACCACAACAGCAGACTACCATGGATCCCTGGTCGGTAGCTGCACAAAAGTCTAGTCAACCATCACAACCTATCAATTACATGACGATGACTAGTACTATTCCTCAACATGTTGCACAACCACAACCACAACCGATGGCTGATTAATGGGGAGTGGCAGCAGCAGCGGTACACTCTCAGACGACAAATGCCATTTCAACTCTTATCCAAGACTTGTCTTTGGGGAGTGGAAGCCGTCCACCTAAGCTTATGGAGATGGTCGATTACAACACGTGGAAGACCAAATTTATGATCCATCTGGAGGGAATGGGTTTAGAGGGAACGGAGGCTTGGCAGATGATTGAGAAGGGCTATGTTGCTCCGATCTTGGAGAACACGAGAGAGCCTATTCCGTTGGAGAATCTTGCAGATGATGAAAAAAAGAAATTTGCTATTGAGAAGAAGGCGTTTTCTCAATTGTCCTAAGCCATCAATACTGATCTGTTACATCAGTTTGGTTCTTGCACAACATCTAAACAGCTGTGGGACATGTTAAAGAATAGGCATGATTGAAACTAGAAGACGAGGAAGTTGAGGGTGGAGGAACTTCGAAAAGAATTTGAGAACTTCAGCTACATGGGGTACGAGACGCTGAAAGAGTTGGTTCCAAGGTATTGTCATTTACTCTCTGAGCATTCAAGTTATGAGATAAGCATACCTATGTCAGAATTGGTGGACAAGTTTGCCGATGCATTGCCACCTTACTGGAATCAGCATATAGAGGTATTGAAAGAAACGGATGCTTACCAATATTGGACCATTAATGAGTTTATTCAGGAACTGGAAAACAAGAAGATGGAAGAAAAGAGGAAGGCGAAAAGAGCACAGATTCCTCAGAATCCTGATTTGTATCATGGTGGTACTTCTTCTTCTATTTCTAGTTCAAGTTCGAGTTCAAATGTTGCTCCACACATCGCGTGCATCTCTAACCATGTTGAACCAACCAAAACACCAATCAATTATCTTGCTCAAACATCATCATATACCCGACCATCTTACCCTACTACAACTTATATTCCACCATTTTCACCCATACAACAAGCAGCATGTTATTCTGCTAATCAACCTCAACAACAAACATACATTCCTCAAATGAACCCGATGCAAGTCAACCAAAGTCAAACAAATCAGAGCCCGATTGTGTTGGAGACATCGAACCTAAACAATGTTACTGTTGAGATTGCTCAAGAACACGTAGCATTAGTATCAGCCATGGTAGCATCGTATAATGGGCTTGTTGCGAGTCAAATTGGCAATAACAACTTGACCAATGAGTACTACGCACAGATTGATAAAGAAGAAATGGAGCTCATGGAAATTCAATGGGCATTTGCAAGTATTATGAGGAGAGCTACTGATTTCTTTCAGAATACTGGAAGAATGGATCTTTCTACTTCTCCGAACACCACTTACGGCTTCAACAAAGCCAAAGTGACGTGTTTCGATTGTGGTGAGAAAGGTCATTTTAAGAGAGAATGCACACAACCAGCTCAGCAGGGAATTAGAAATCCTTTCAACTCTAATTTCCAAAACCGACAAACCCAAAATCAGGTATCTTACCAAAGCCCTAATATCTCAAGCTTTCAACCACAACAAAACTACCAAAACCAACAAAATACCCAACAAAGTAACACTGTTAGACAAAACACAACACAAAACCAAAACCAAAACCAAACACCACAAAATTCAAACCGAACAATCATTCCTATTTCTACACCAAACACACAAACCCAAACAGATAATCAAAATCAAGCTTTGGTGATACAGAAAGACGAAGGGTTTGATTGGACGGGGATGCAGTTAGGTGTTGAGGAGATTACAACGGGGAATGTGGCTTGTGTTGCGCAGTAGATGAATTTAGATGAGCCAGTAGAGGTTGAAGAGGAATTAGTGATGATTGTACAGAGAAGAAGTCTGGGATGATTCTTTATTCGGTTGCTAATATTCCAAAGCAGTTTGATTCTACTTATTCTGATGAGGAGAGTGAGTCTGATTCTGAATCTAGTGTTAACTCACTGGATGATGACATTGACCAATTGCTTGCTGAAGCTGACTTTTTGATTACCCGAAAATCATGCATGGTGGATGATGCTTGTACCAGGATTGATTATTCAAAGTTTTTCGCTGGGAAGGAAGCACACTTTGCATTGATGGCCATGACAGAACCTCCAAAACAGGTAAGTACTGAATCTGCTTCTAATTCAAATTCAACTTGTGTTAAACATTGTAATGCTTGTGATAAATTGACAAATGAGAATAAGCAACTCTAGGTTCAGCTTGAGAGTGCTAAAATCAACTATCAATCATATCAAAAAGAAGCAAAAGAGTTTACGAGAGTACTTGATGGTTATAAGAAAGATGTTTCAGAATTGAAAAAGACTTTATCTTTAAATCAAATGGCCATAAATAATTATATAAATGATTTAGAAAACACAAAACTTGAAATGGCCACCATCAAGTGCTTTGCAGAAAAAGTGAACAAGAAACTTGAGAGTTATAAGCATATCGCTTATGTTGTTGATCATATAATAGAAGAGCCTTCACAGTCAAGTAGTGCCAACTACAAAGCTGTCCCAGCTCCGGTGTTGTTTGAAAACCATAATTTTCACTCAATAGCACCGGAGAGCTCAGTTAAATCTGACTCTACATCAGATGACAAGTCAAACACCTCTAGTTTGGGAGACCCTTATTCTGATGTTAGACCTGTTTTGGGAAATGATGAAGGTGTAGTTGCTGCTGATGATTCTGATTCAGAGGATGAATAGTCTGAGAAGGTTTCTGAAAAGGTGTGTGATATTCCTGATGAAAATCACATAATCACTACTGAACCTGTTTCACCATCTCAGATTGTGCATCCCATGGCTAACGCTCATAGAAAGAATCAATCAGTTAAGCCTGTTAAGAAGAGAAATGAGAAGAAAAATGAGAATAAAAATGAAAATCAAAATGAAACTTGTGATAAACCTGTTAAAATTTTCTATCGGATGGAAGGATCCGATAAGATAATTTCTGATGAAGAATATCCAATTAAATTTGCCAACTATTCAAAAATTGAAAAGATCTGGCAGGAGAGTACCATTTGGTTCCCAAAACATGAGCGAACAAATGATGTACCTCCAGAAGTCTTAAAGAAAATTTATTTGGATGTTCCTAAAGAACCAAAGGTCCATGTCACAGAATTTATTAAACCAAAAGAAAAGTCAGATGGTTTTCTTGAGCCGACTTACTCAAAGGACCCAGCTCCTGAGAGTTTAAGAAGAAGGTGTGTGGATGATCAATATCCTATCACTAGCTATGCTAAGTCGAACGCCAAGAACAATTTTGAAGAGTACCGTGCGTGTTTTAAGTGCGGGGAGAGAGGGCATTTACTTGCTCACTGCCCGTACGTAAGGCACAAGAGGCACGAGGTGGAAATGAAGCAGAAGTATGAAAGTCCAGTCGACAATCATTGTTATCCGCAAAGACGATTTGTCCCTCAACCAGCACCTTTTTATAATCAAAGCAGTTATTTTAAAAGGAGGGAAAATCGTCCGATGATATATGATCGCCGTAACCGGATAGCTACTGGAAAATCTATTAAGAAACCAATGGTGAACACAACTGTTGATAAGAGAAAGGTTCCTGTTAAACCTGTTGTCAAACCAACAGTTGGACCTGTCTCTGTTAAATCAGAGAAGGTAACCAAGAAAGTCTCGTTCAAAGAAGAAGTAAAGACACCGGTTGAGACCCCAAAATCTCAAATCCGGATCTTGAAATGATCTGAACAATCTTGGTCACCAAAGGGTTCTGAAGGTGCTTCAACTTCACAACAACATGTGAAATCAGAGAATGAAAAAGATTTGAGTAATCCAAAAAAGATCGATTAAAATCAAACTGTTTGTGAAAAATCTGAATCTTTGAAACAAACTGTTCAAAGACCCAAGTCCAAACAGGCTTGGGTCCCCCAAAAAATCTAATTCTTTACTTGATATGTGCAGGGAGCTTCAGCTGGCCCTGTGAGCAGTCTTTGGATTGTTGACAGTGGAGCTTCTGGTCACATGATAGGGGATCCGTTGCTACTATTCGATATCAGAAATTTCAATGGAGGTTATGTAGCATTTGCAGGAAATAAGGGAGGTTATATTACCATGGAGGGTAGTGTCAGCAATGGGATAGTGAGTTTTGAGAGGATATCTTATGTGAAGCAAATCGATTACAATCTGCTCAGTGTCAGTCAGATATGTGACAAGCAATTTTCTGTATTCTTTAATGGCAAATCTTGCTACATACTCAAGCCGGGTTTCGAGTTACCAAAAGAGTGGGTGATGTTAAAGGCACCGAGAGTGAACAATTTGTACATTCTCGACATGTCTAAGGCAATGACTACACAAGGCCAAGTCACGTGTTTTCTCTCCAAGGCTACAGAAAAAGAATCAATCATGTGGCATAGGAGAATGGGACACATTCACCTACGAAAGATGAATCAATTGGTGAAGAATGAACTTGTCACAGGCGTGAACGTTAAATGACAAGTGTGTGAGTTGTAAGAAGGGTAAGCAGCACCAACAATCCCATAAGCCAAAGAAAGTCAATTCCGTTGAATTGCCACTTGAACGTTTGCACATGGATCTGTTCGGACCGGTCAAACGTAAAGTCATGCTGGAGAATTGTACTGTCTTGTGGTGACTGATGATTTTTCAAGATTTTCATTGGTTATGTGCTTACACCGTAAGAGCGACACATTTGATAATTTGAAAGTTCTGTTCACTCGACTGGAAAATATCTATGGTCTCAAGATCAAGTGAATTAGGAGTGATAATGGGATGGATTTTAAAAATGCACACATGGACGATCTTTGTGAAAACAAAGGTATTCATCATGAATACAGTGCTCCGTATACCCCACAACAGAATGGTGTCGCCGAACGCAAAAACAGGACTCTAATAGAAACGGCGAGAACAATGCTTGCGGACTCAAATATTCCAGTAATGTTTTGGAACGAAGCAATTTACGCAGCTTGTTATACTCTTAATCGTGTTTTAACGGTGAAGAAGTTTGGCAAAACTTCTTATGAGCTGTTGAATCGTCGAAAGCCGAATTTAGAGTATCTAGAACCGTTTGGAGCTCCTTGTACTATGCTTAATCCATCTGAGAAGTTCGCACCGAAGGCTGAAGAAGGATACTTTGTTAGATATGCAACCCCGCTTAAACGAGTATTCAACAAACGGACTCATCAAGTCGAGGAGTGGGCTAACGTTGAAGTGCAACGGTATACTCAGAATGTACATGGAAGCGGTCCAGACTGGATGTTTGATTACAAAGATTTCTTTGAATCATTCAACCTAGATAGCTTGGTTGAAGAGGCTGTAATACGTTTATATTACGAGGTCGAAAACGCAGTGACATCACCGTTGGTGCGTCCGATTACCGTGAACCCCCAAGCACCTTCTAATGATACCAATGTTCCTGTAGTTGAAGAAGAGGTATTCCAAGAAGCTTCCACAACTTTGAATTCGTCAGAATCTGAAGATGACGACGATGATGTTACAAGTGAAGCTATTTTAGATCATGCTACAGTGACACCACCAGTGAACCCAAATACAAATGGTGCTTCATCATCGAATGTGGGTAATGATCTGGTTTCTGCAGAGAACTTAACTACTCAGACGGGAGTCCAAGTACCCGATATTTTGAAATCTCGGATACATCGAATTCACCCGATTGAGCAGGTTATTGGTGATCCTGGTAGCAGTGTGATTACGAGAGGTCAATTGAGGAATGCTAACTCACCGGAAAACCTTGGCAATCTTGCTTTATATGCCAAAATTCAAAAATCAGGTTTTCAAAATGACTGGTCTTTTGCTTGTTATGATTCGCAAGTTGAGCCGCGAACTTACAAGGAAGCTCTTTTGGATGACGCTTGGGTAGAAGCTATGCAAGAGGAGTTATTGCAGCCTCAGAAACTTGGCATTTGGACATTGACAGATTTGCCCCCAGGACGTAAGAAGATTGGAACGAAATGGGTACTCAAATGCAAAAAGGATGATAGAGGAGTGATCGTAAGGAACAAAGCTCGTTTGGTTGTACCGGGATTTCATCAGGTTGAAGGAATCGATTACAACGAGATCTATGCACCTGTTGCACGCTTAGAGGCTATCCGAATGTTTCTGGCGTTTGCATCCTACAAGAAATTTAAGGTGTATCAAATGGATGTCAAAAGCGCGTTTCTCTATGGTGTGGTCAAGGAGGAAGTATACGTAGGTCAACCACCAGGCTTTGAAGATCCTATTCACCGGGATAAAGTCTACGTTTTGAACAAAGCTCTCTACGGGTTGCACCAGGCTCCAAGGCAATGGTATGAGGAGCTGAGCACGTATCTTCTTTCAAATGGATTCAAACGAGGTTTGGTAGATTGCACACTGTTCACTAAACGAACAGGCAATGACTTGTTTCTAGTCCAGATTTATGTTGACGATATTATATTTGGTTCTACTAACGAACTTCTATGCAGAGAATTTGAACATGTTATGCAGGAAAAGTTTGAGATGAGCGCAATGGGAGAGATGCAGTTTTTCCTAGGCTTGCAGGTGCAACAAAGACCAACGGGGATCTTTATTCACCAGACTAAATACGTTTCTGAAGTCTTGAGTTGATTCCAGATGGATGATTCGAAGCCGATGGATACCCCAATACAACCTAATCACGGGATTGGAGTTGACGCTAAGGGGGAGCTAACTGATCCATTTACATATAGAGCAATCGTCGGAACTCTGATGTATCTCACCGCCACCAGACCAGATATAATGATTGCCACATTTCTCTGTGCACGTTATCAGTCGAAGCCAAAACAGAGTCATCTTGCAGCTGTCAAACGTATCCTTAGATATCTGAAGGGTTGTCCGTCGAGAAGACTATGGTACCCTAATGATGATAATTTTGACCTAATCGCTTTTAGTGATGCAGATTGGGGTGGCTGTGATAAGGACAGCAAAGCCACAACAGCTGGATGCCAGTTTATGGGGAGCAAGCTCGTGACCTGGCAGTGCAAGAAACAAACCGCAGTTGCATTATCCACATGTGAAGCAGAACACGTTTAAGCATCGAGCTGCTGCTCACAGGTTCTTTGGATACAACAACAGACGGTGGACTACGGTTTGCAATTTCTTAAAACCCCTATTTACTGTGATAATGAAGCCGCAATTGCATTAACAAAAGATTTAGTAAATCACTCAAAGGCTAAACATATCCGGATCAAATATCATTTTATCCGTGATTGTTATGCTAAAGAGTTGATCGATATGGTCAAAATCCACACTGATTATCAACGTGCAGATCTTTTAACCAAAGCTTTTGATAAATCCAGATTCGAATATCTTTTGAAAGGTAACGGTATTAAAGAAAAACAAGACTGATAACCACCTCAGTTTATCGCTTTTTACTTTAGCTTTTATTGTTTTTTAGAAAAATACAAAAATCCAAAAACATTGAAAAAATTTCAAAACACATAAAAATTAGAAAAACTTTGCTGACTGCTATATTTTCTTCCCTTAGATTAATGCCGTCAGATTTCTATGAACAAACGATATCTTGGGCAGTCACATATTTGAAATGCTCCAGCTTATCCTTGGGAACAGTAAACTAAAAAATTTATAAAAAAATAGAAAAACTCAAAATGATTTCCTGGAGAAAAAGGGGAAATGATAGTACATCAGTGGGAATCTGACACATTCTAAAGAAATGTAATGCAATATAGGGCGTGTGTCTGAGTCTGTGTGATGTGCTGATAGGCTTCGTAGACCTATTACAGCGTGCCTGATACATACATATCAAACGAATTGTTGTGTGGATGAACACCTCATGGGCATATGGTCTTAGTACCGTAATTTCGTTTGATAGGGTATTTGTACAAAACTCGGAGGTTTTGGGTCGTTATGTTATTAGTTGTTTGGGGATAGTCTCTCTGATCTTCTGCTGTAAGTCATTACGGACCTAGATCAGATAGGGTATTTTTATAAAAGAGTATTAAGCCAAATCCTAAAGTTACTGAATTGAGGAACTTTCCATGCATTATGATAATCAGCGATTATCTATTAAATCGTATCAATCACTGATGCAAATCATGATTGATATCAGTCCTCAACCTGGTAGAGTGCACATGTTACTTTGCTGAATTAATTTGCTGACCTGTATACCTATGTGCCTCATACCTTGTAAATTCCAGACGACGAAAGCATAATCACGCTTTACAATGAGTCTTTATGCATTTACTTCTTGATACGGGAGTATGTCGTGTGCGTGGGAACCACAGACAATTACGTTTATACTATATATAATCGTATCAGTATAAAGCACTGCACAAAAAGTCTGCATGTGAGTTTATGTGGATCACAATATCAGCAGTTGCCAGATCACATTCGAACCCTTTTTTCTACATTCGAACCTTCCAGTAGGGTCGATGTTAGAAAAAGCATCACATTCGACCTAGTCAAACGGTCGAATGTGGAGCCTATATAACCCATTCTCTGCACATTCGACCCCATTCGAAAAATTTTTAAATTTTCTATCATAAAGTCACTTTGTTGCTCTTGTTGTTTAGATTGTCTTATTGTGTTCGTCTGATTCCACTGATCTTTTTACACCATTATTTGCAGGTTAATTCTTAATATCCATTTCATAATCAACGATTTTCAGTCCGAGCCCTAACCGACTAAAAATATGGATTAAAATGTGTTAATTGGACATCATTTTGATTGGGATTCATTGATTAAGTGTTTTAGGGGGAGATTATCCAAAAACATCGGGTTAAACATCAATAGATTGCATAATCAATTGTGATAGTTTTTCGAACCCTAGTTTTTGATTAAAAACACATAATCAATGTATGATTGTTGAAATTGATAATTGGAAAAGTTTAATCGGTAATGTTAGGTGCTTTCCAAATCAAAATGGCAGTTTAAAACAAACAAAATTAGAATCTGAAATTTTGAAGAAGATGAACAGTCACCTTCGCCCATCACAAACGGTCGAATGTGACAGTTTGGGCGAAGGAGAATGTTTATTTGGCGAATGAAGTGTAAGTGGTTGAATGAAGAAATTTTTCAAAATATTTTACATTCGAACCCTTAGATCTTCACATTCGTACCTAAAATTCATCATCCGTACCAACGAACTGGTCGAATGTAGGATTTGAAAACCAAAATTTTTCAAGTTTTTGTATTGTCCATTTTAACATGTTTGTTTTGATTTGTTTTGCAGTTTTAACAATGGCTGAACAGGAAAGTGCGAGTGTTCCTACTGGATCATCTTCAAAGGCAGCTGAGAAAGAAAAGAGTGTTGATTTACCGTTTGAATCCGCACACAACTACTGTGCGTATTTAGGCGATGTAAAGAAACATACTGAGTTTTCCGGGATCATAGAGTTCTTGACGAGGAGTAGAGTGATTGACGCGATTGCTACACCAGCTATTATTTACCGTGATCACCAACAGGAGTTTTGGACCAATGTGAAGATGGACTTCTAGGAAGGCGAATCGTCACTCGTTAGTACGATTGAGGGGGAGCTGGTGATCGTCTCTGAGAACGACATCAGAGAAGCGTTGAAGTTAGAGGATGTTAAGACGGATCCCAGAGAGTTGAAGTGCACTGAACAACGGAAATGCTTTCTACGAATGAAGTATAACGGACCTATCACTGACGATTCGTTACATAAAGGAAAGCTATGTCCTCAATTCAAATATCTTGCACATGTGATGATTCATGTTTTCGGATCAGCAGCTGGTGGATATGATTTGATGAGAATGAGCATCAGCTCATTGATGGTGGCTTTAATATTGAACAAACCGTTCATTGTGTCTGGGATGCTGATGGAACACATGTTAGATCCTGTGAGAGGGTTAAGGAGCAAAAAATTCTTGTTATATCCTCGATTTCTTCAGATGATCTTTGATGCTAAATACAAGAAGTTGAAGAGAGATCCTAAGCAGATTATTGTTCAGGAGAACATGAATTTGAATACTCTTGCTAGGATGAAGGCGTATAAGGGTGTACAATTATATGAACGACCACCGATGAAGAATCTATTTGGTCACTTGATCAAGATAAATTATACAGACCCAGGTCAAGATAAGGTGAGACATGCTAATAGTGAATCAGATGAAGACAATCCTTTACATCCAGTAGACCCTGATGCTAAACGAAAGCGTCATGTGGTGAATGTTGGAGCAAAGAGTGGAAAGGGTAAGGAAAAAGAAACTGCAGCAGAAGCTGAACCAGCTAAGAAGAAAGTTTCTAGAAGACATAAGAGTATGGCGATGAAAGGGTTGCATTTGGTAGATGAAGCGTCTGTAGACTCTGAATAGACGCAATTGGATGAGAGATGGGATTATGATGATAGACAGTGAAGAGCACCACGCCCAAGGCCACTGTGGCTGGTGAGTCTGTCAGTCTCAACAAGTCGTTGGAGGAACAAAGAACTAAAAGCCCTATTCATTTAGATGAAACTGATGAGGGATTAGGCTTGGGATCAGAGGATTTTCCTGGATCGCCAAAGCAAGGGGAGAAACAAAAGAAACCCCAGTTCAAGAAGAAGGAGAAGGTTTTGAGACCAATGGAGAAGAGAGCTAGAGACATAGAAACACTGATTGCTGGCAAGAAACTACCACCAGCATCTAGCTCAAAATCACCAGTTGCAACTCCAGCTGCAAAGAAGCAGAAGATAACATCAGGTACTGAGAAGGAGACTGATTTACCTGTTATTGAGTTTAATGATACACTGGATAGAGTGTTGAAGAAGATAAAGAAAGGAAAGTTGCATGCTGTTGCTGAAGCTTCTACACCAAAGGTCACAGTTGATAGTGATGTGATGAATGCTGTGAACCGGAAGCTAGCTGACATGATGAAAATAATCAATAAGTAGCAAGCAGAGATAGAGCAATTGAAAAACAACGACAAGAAGATGCTAGACGTTGTTGAAACATCTCATGATAATCAGGAAGCTCTTGAAGCCAAGATTAAACAACTTCGAAAAGAAAACAAGAAGTTGTTAAAACACGAACAGAGGAACACCAGGAGATTTATGGTATTCAAAGAGGAGATTAAGAAGCTGAAAGAGAGTAACAAGAACATGGATAATTTGATTAAAGACTTGTACTCTAGAGCTCCTCAATTGCAAGCTGGTGAAGAGGATAAAGAGTGAGAAGAAGAAGAAGTTGATTTCGAACCATCTGATAATGAAGAGGAAGTAGATGAGGATTTAGATGATGATGCTGGTGATAATTCTCAGAAGAAAAAGAAAGATGATAGTGATGATGATGGTTCTGATAATGATTCTGGAGAAGGAAACAGCTCTGCGAGTTCAGATAGTGATGATGATGATGACGATACTGATAAATACAAATGTGAGAAAACAGGATCTGGAAAAGGTGAAGGAGGATCTAGCTCAAAAGCTCCAGGAGGATCTATTGATGATGATACGGTCTTTTGGAATGAGAAGCTTAGATCACTATCAGACGATGATAAGAAGATGTATCGCCAGATGTTAACAGCTAGAGTCTGGACGATTGATATGACTAGAAGATTTTCAGAGATCTTTGAATCCAGTGACAGGATACTTGAGTTGGAGTATAACGATCCAGATTTGGAGGATGGAGAAGTTTCTGCGGCGATGTCGAAAGAGATTTTAGAAGGTTTGGCGAAACATGTTGGGAAGACGTTGGAAGAATTATTGGTTGATAATTAGATTCCCAACTTACCTGAAAAAGAAGCAGGTAATCATTCAGATGATCGAGATGTGCCTGTATTCGAGGAGGTTGAGATTGAAGACATAACGAGTGAAGAATATCCAGAATACTACAAGAAGAATAAAGATTCTGGATTTGCTGAATTCACTGATGAATTGTTGAAAGAAGCCGAGAAACTTGCTCATGAAAAGAGTAAGAGATTCATTGAAGAAATATTTCCATGGCATGATAAACCAAACACAGAACAATCTGATAGTTTGAAGGAGTTATTGAGGAAACTGAAGGAGAATGAAGCAAATTGTCCTAAGACAGAGGTTCAGGGAAGTTTTTACAAACTACACAATGAGATGTTCAAAGGTAGAGCGTTGGGATGGAAGTTTGTGAAACAGTTGAAATGTGTAGCTGTTAAGTGGGAAAAAGGAATACTTTATTTTGAAAGATTCCATGATCTGAAAACACTTCCATACTGGGCGATTCGAGATGTGTGTAGACACCAGTTGACTGGCTCTGTGAATGATCATGTTGCGTATTTTGCTGATCGTATGGCGAGAGAAAGCAAGACGCGATGGAATTTATTCACTCCTCAGTATCCTAAACGGATTGTTCATAAGAAAGATATTGATGAGATAACCAGAATGCCCAAGTTGACATTGAAGTACAAACCACCGAAAGTGTTGAAACACATTCCTTTGATGCAGATCCCTCAACACTTTGCTAAAGACTTCATCTGGTGGTACTATGACTGGAATACTGCAGAGGCTGTGATTGTGTTGAAAGATGGTGTGAAAGATTTCAAAAAGATACACATATTTGATCCTATGTGCTTAATTAACTGCTCACATGAGGATATCATTATGTTGTATTATAATCCGATTTACAGTGAGGTGAAGGATTGTGATCAAGCAAGCAAATATCAACGGGTGGTATTCCTGTGCTTTGCTCATGATATAAATGCTGGATGTGATTACGATAAGAAGCTTGGTAAGTTCGTGAAGGTTCAAGATGTTCCTGATGTCAAAAAGAAGAAGCCGAAACAAGTTTATGCACCGGTGATGACCATAGAACAAAAGAAGCAATTACACATAAAGCTGATGAACAAAAGAATGGACCAAGAGCGTAAACAATCCAAGCAATAGCCAAGGGGGAGTTTGTAGATGCATTTTGTGCAACTAATGCTTTGGATTACATTTAACATATGTTTTTGTCATCAGGCGTTTGGTCGAAGGAGTTTCCAAAGGGTCGAAGGAGAGTTTTTGAACGGTCGAAGGAAGCTCAAGAGGTCGAAGGAGAACAGGAGGTCGAAGGTAGTTATAGAGGTTAATGTATTGCTTGGTTCGACCAGTATGTTTGGTCGAACCTGCACATTCGACCATACTATATGGGCGAATGTGCAGGCCTATATAAGGTCAAGTTCATTTTTGAGATGTAAGTTTTGGTCATTTTATTTTCCCTCCAGTCAGTGTTCTCCCTAGGGTTTTGAGTGTACTTTGTACACGTCTTTTATTGATTATAAAATTCTATTTAACGTGTAATTGAGTTTGATTATTAATGAAATGAATGGTTTAATGAGGATTTCTGCGTTTTGTTGATATTATTATCATTTTGTAACCGATTCAAGGATTCCGCACATGAATTAGTAGACTTGTTTGATCATCACAATTGTTTTTGTCAATTCGATCCTTCTACAGATTTGTATATCTTTTGAAAGCTAACGGTATTAAAGAAAAACAAGACTAATCACCACCTCAGTTTATCGCTTTTTAGTTTAGTTTTATTGTTTTTCAAGAAAATACAAAAATCCAAAAATATGTTTCTACAATTTTTAGATAGAATATATTTTCAGAAAATCCAAAAACATTGAAAAATTTCAAAACACATAAAAAAAATTAGAAAAACATTGTTGACTGCTATATCTTTTTCCCTTAGATTAATGCTGTCAGATTTCTGTGAACAAACGATATCTTGGGCAGTCACATATTTGAAATGCTCCAGCTTATCCTTGGGAACAGTAAACTCAAAAAATTTATAAAAATTAGAAAAACCCAAAATGATTTCCTGGAGAAAAAGGGGAAATGATAGTACATCATTGGGGATCTGACACATTCTAAAGAAATGTAATGCAATATAGGGCGTGTGTCTAAGTCTGTGTGATGTGCTGATAGGCTTCGTAGACCTATTACTGCGTGCCTGATACATACATATCAAACGTATTGTTGTGTGGATGAACACCTCATGGGCATATGGTGTTAGTACCGTAATTTCGATTGATAGGGTATTTGTACAAAACTCAGAGGTTTTGGGACGTTATGTTATTAGTTGTCTGGGGATAGCCTCTCTGATCTTCTGCTGTAAGTCATTACGGACATAGATCAGATAGGGTATCTTTATAAAAGAGCTTTAAGCCAAATCCTAAAGTTACCGAATTGAGGAACTTTCCATGTATTATGATAATCAAAGATTATCTATTACATCGTATCAATCACTGATGCAAATCATGATTGATATCAGTCCTCAACCCGGTAGAGTGCACCTGTTACTTTGCTGCATTAATTTGCTGACTTGTATACCTCTGTGTCTCATACCTTGTAAATTACAGACGACGAAAGCATAATCACGCTTTACAATGAGTCTTTGTGCATTTACTTCTTGATACGGGAGTATGTCGTGTGCGTGGGAACCACAGACAATTACGTTTATACTATATATAATCGTATCAGTATAAAGCACTGCACAAAAAGTCTGCATGTGAGTTTATGTGGATCACAATATTAGCAGTTGCCAGATCACACATTGTCTTTAATGATAATATATCAAAAAGATCAACGGTGTGATCAGATTTCTCAATAACTGATATGATCCCTTTACCGGAAATCCCAAAACATTTACTTCTTTATCCTTACTTTTCAGCATGTTATATTTCTTGTCAAAAATGCAAAACTCAAAAAGATTTTAGGTGTGTTTTAACATAAACTTTAGAAAATCCAAAAAGATCTTACATTTCTATCTTATTTTTGATAGCTGATGGTGGTTGATAATGATTTTCTAAAACTTGATGGACCATTTGAGCTTTGTAATCTATAAATGAGAAATAATGACTGTCGGATGCTTAAAAGTTGAAATATATTTTGAACGGGATTCGATTTTGAGATTTGGTAAAATTTTCAAAAATTCCATGTTTCATTCGCCCCTTCGTTGGGTCGAAGGTGGAATTTTGTCCACTCATTCGTATGTTTTAAACGGTCGAATGTGAGTGTTCATGTGAAAATTTCACATTCGAACCCTTTTTCTACATTCGAACCTTTCAGTAGGGTCGAAGGTAGAAAAAGCATCACATTCGACCTAGTCAAACGGTCGAATGTGGAGCCTATATAACCAACCCATTCTCTGCATATTCGACCCCATTCGAAAAATTTTCAAAATTTCTAACATAAAGTCACCTTGTTGCTCTTGCTTTTTAGATCGTATTATTGTGTTCGTCTGATTCCACTGATCATTTTACACCAAACTTTGCAGGTTATCATCAAGAAATGAGTGTTTAATCCTTGATTTTCAGTTAGAGCCCTAACTGCCTTAAAACATGGATTAAATCATAATAATTGGACTTATTTTTTATTAGGTTTCATTGATTAAGTGTTTTAGGGGGAGAATATGCAAAAACATTTGGTTAATCATACTCAGATTGCATAATCGATTGTTTGAACTTTACGAACCCTAGTTTTTGAATTAAATCACATAATCAATGAATGATTATTAAAATTGATCATTAGAAAAGCTTAATCGATAGTGTTAGGTGCTTTCCAAATCAAAATGGCAGTTGAAAACAAACAAAATTAGAATCTGAAATTTTGAAGAAGATGAACAGTCACCTTCGCCCATCTCAAACGGTCGAATGTGACAGTTTGGGCGAAGGAGAATGTTTATTTGGTCGAATGAAGATTAAGTGGTCGCATGAAGAAATTTTTCAGAATATTTTACATTCGAACACTTAGACCTTCACATTCGTACATAAAATTCCACATTCGTACCAACGAACTGGTCGAATGTAGAATTTGAAAACCAAAATTTTTCAAGTTTTTGTTTTGTCCGTTTTAACATGTTTCTTTTGATTTGTTTTGCAGTTTTAACAATGTCTGAACAGGAAAGTGCAAGTGTTCCTGCTGGATCATCTTCGAAGGTATCCGAGAAAGAAAAGAGTGTTGATTTACCGTTTGAATCCGCACACAACTGCTGTGCTTACTTAGGCGATGTGAAGAAACATACTAAGTTTGCCGGGATTATAGAGTTCTTAAAGCGAAGTAGAGTGATTGACGCGATTGCTACACCAGCTATTATTTACCGTCATCACCAACAGGAGTTCTGGACTAATGCAAAGATGGACTTCTGGGAAGGCGAATCTTCACTCGTTAGTAAGATTCAGGGGGAGCTGGTGATCGTCTCTGAGAACGACATCAGAGAGGCGTTGAAGCTAGAAGATGAGAAGACAGATCCCAGAGAATTGACGTGGACTGAACAACGGAAATGCTTTCTTCGAATGAAGTATAACGGACCTATCACTGACGGTTCGTTACATAAAGGAAAGCTATGTCCTCAGTTCAAATATCTTGCACATGTGATGATTCATGTTTTCGGATCAGCTGCTGGTGGATACGATTTGATGAGAAAGAGTATCAGTTCATTGATGGTGGCTTTAATATTGAACAAACCGTTCAATGTGTCTGGGATGCTGATGGAACACATGTTAGAACCTGTGAGAGGGTTAAGGAGTAGGAAATTCTTGTTATATCCTCGATTTCTTCAGATGATTTTTTATTCGAAGTATAAGAATCTGAAGAGAGATCCTAAGCAGATTATTGTTCAAGAGCACATGAATTTGAACACTCTTGCTAGGATGAAGGCGTATAAGGGTGTGCCATTGAACGAACGACCACCAATGAAGACTCTATTTGGTCACCTGATCAAGATAGATTATACAGATCCAGGTAAGGATAAGGTGAGACATGCTAACAATGGATCAGATGAAGACAATCCTTTACATCCAGTAGACCCTGATGCTAAACGAAAGCGTCAAGTGGTGAATGTTGGAGCAAAAAGTGGAAAGGGTAAGGAAAAAGAAACAGTAACTGAAACTGAAGCTGAACCAGTTAAGAAGAAAGTTTCTAGAAGACACAAGAGTATGGCGAAGAAAGGGTTGCATTTGGTAGATGAGGCGTCTGTAGACCATGAAGAGACGCAAGAGGATGACAGATGGGATTCTGATGCAGAGACAGTGAAGAGCACCACGCCCAAGGCCACTATGGCTGGTGAGTCTGTCAGTCTCAACAAGTCGTTGGAGGAACAGAGAACTAAAAGCCCTATTCATTTAGATGAAACTGATGAGGGTTTAGGCTTGGGATCAGAGGATTTTCATGGATCGCCAAAGCAAGGGGAGAAACAAAAGAAACCCCAGTTCAAGAAGAAGGAGAAGGTTTTAAGACCAATGGAGAAGAGAACTAGAGATATAGAAACACTGATTGCTGGTAAGAAACTGCCACCATCATCTAGCTCAAAATCACTGGTTGCAACTCCAGCTGCAAAGAAGCAGAAGACAGCATCAGGTACTGAGAAAGAGACTGATTTACCTGTTAATGAGTTTAATGATGCACTGGATAGAGTGCTGAAGAAGATAAAGAAAGGAAAGTTGCCTGCTTTTGCTGAAGATTCTACACAAAAGGTCATAGTTGACAGTGATGTAATGAGTGCTGTGAACCGGAAGCTAGCTGACATGATGAAAATAATCAATAAGCAGTAAGCAGAGATAGATCAATTGAAGAACAACGACAAGAAGATGCTAGATGTTGTTGGAACATCTCATGACAATCAGGAAGCTCTTGAAGCCAAGATGAAACAACTTCGAAAAGAAAACAAGAAGTTGTTAAAACACAAACAGAGGAACACCAGAAGATTTATGGTATTAAAAGAGGAGAATAAGAAGCTGAAAGAGAGTAACAAGAACATGGATAATTTGATTAAATACTTGTACTCTAGAGCTCCTCAATTGCAAGCTGGTGAAGAGGATAAAGAACGAGATGAAGAAGAATTTGATTTCGAACCATCTGATAATGAAGAGGAAGAAGATGAGGATTTAGATGATGATGCTGGTGATAATTCTCAGAAGAAAAAGAAAGATGATAGTGACGATGATGGTTCTGATGATAATTCTGGTGAAGGAAACAGCTCTGCGAGTTCAGATAGTGATGATGATGATGATGATGATGACGATACTGATAAATACAAATGTGAGAAAAGAGGATCTGGAAAAGGTGAAGGAGGATCTAACTCAAAAGCTCCCGGAGGATCTGTTGATGATGATACGGTCTTTTGGAATGAGAAGCTTAGATCACTATCAGACGATGATAAGAAGATGTATCGCCAGATGTTAACAGCTAGAGTCTGGACGATTGATATGACTAGAAGATTTTCAGAGATCTTTGAATCCAGTGACAGGATACTTGAGTTGGAGTATAACGATCCAGATTTGGAGGATGGAGAAGTTTCTACGTCGATGTCGAAAGAGATTTTAGAAGGTTTGGCGAAACAGGTTGGGAAGACGTTGGAAGAATTATTGGTTGATAATTAGATTCCCAACTTACCTGAAAAAGAAGTAGGTAATCATTCAGATGATCGAGATGTGCCTGTATTCGAGGAGGTTGAGATTGAAGACATAAAGAGTGAAGAATATCCAGAATACTACAAGAAGAATAAAGAATCTGGATTTGCTGAATTTACTGATGAATTGTTGAAAGCGGCCGAGAAACTTGCTCAGGAAAAGAGTAAGAGATTCATTGAAGAAGTATTTCCAGGGAATGATAAACCGAGCACAGAACAATCTGATAGTTTGAAAGATTTATTGAGGAAACTGAAGGAGAAAGAGGCAAATCGTCCTAAGACAGAGATTCAGGGAAGTTTTTATAAACTACACAATGAGATGTTCAAAGGTAGAGCGTTGGGATGGAAGCTTGTGAAACAGTTGAAATGTGTAGCTGTTAAATGGGAGAAAGGGATACTTTATTTTGAAAGATTCCATGATCTGAAGACACTTCCTTACTGGGCGATTCGAGATGTGTGTAGACACCAGTTGACTGGATCTGTGAATGATCATGTTGATTATTTTGCTGATTGTATGGCAAGAGAAAGCAGCATGAGATGGAATTTTGTCACTCCTCAGTGTCCTAAACGGATTGTTCATAGAAAGAGATTGATGAGATAACTGGTATGCCCAAGGTGACGTTGAAGTACAAACCACCGAAAGTGTTGAAACACATTCCTTTGATGCAGATCCCACAACACTTTGCTAAAGATTTCATCTGGTGGTACTATGACTGGAAAACTGCAGAGGCTGTGATTGTTTTGAAAGATGGTGTGAAAGATTTCAAGAAGATACACATATTTGATCCTATGTGGTTAATTAACTGCTCACATGAGGATATCATTATGTTGTATTATAATCCAATTTACAGTGAGGAGAAGGAAGGATTGCGATCAAGCAAGCAAATACCAACGGGTGGTATTCCTGTGCTTTGCTCATGATATAAATGCTGGATGTGATTACGATAAGAAGCTTGGCAAGTTTGTGAAGGTTCAAGATGTTCCTGATGCTAAGAAGAAAAAGCCGAAACAAGTTTATGCACCGGTGATGACCAAAGAACAGAAGACGCAATTGCACATTAAGCTGATGAACATAAGGATGGATGAAGAACGTCGACTCAAACAATCCAAGCAATAGTCGAGGGGGAGTTTGTAGATGCATTTTGTGCAACTAATGCTTTGGATTACATTTAACATATGTTTTTGTCATCAGTCGTTTGGTCAAAGGAGTCTCAAAAGGGTCGAAGGAGAGTTTTTAAACGGTCGAAGGAGACTTGAAGGTGCGAAGGAGAACAGGAGGTCGAAGGTAGAAATAGATTTTAATGTATTGCTTGGTTCGATCAATATGATTGGTCGAACCTGCACATTCGAGCATACTATATGGGCGAATGTGCAGGCCTATATAAGGTCAAGTTCATTTTTGAGATGTAAGTTTTGGTCATTTTGTTTTCCCTCCAGTCAGTGTTCTCCCTAGGGTTTTGAGTCAACTTTGTACACGTCTTTTATTGATTATAAACATCTTTGTAACATGTAATTGAGTTTGATTATTAATGAAATGAATAGTTTAATTATGATTTCTGCGTTTTGTTGATATTATTATCATTTTGTAACTGTTTCAAGGATTCCGCACTTGAATTAGTAGACTTGTTTGATCAATACAATTGCTTTTGTCAATTCGATCCTTTTACAATCTCTCTCTCCCCCCTCTCCCACACCCCCCTCTCCCCCCCCCCTCTCTCTCTCTCTCCCGCCACACCATCACTCCCAACCCACCACCACCACCATCACCTGCAACCACCTTACGTCCACCTACTACCACTATCTCCAACCACCTATTTCCCCCTTTCGTTACCCAACTTCACCATGGTTAGATCTAAACTATTGCCAACCCCCACCACCACTGTCGGCCATCCTGTTCCTTCACAAACCGGTATCACTATTATCCACCAGGACCTAATTAGAACCATCACTGTCACTTAGTAGTACCGAACCCACCATTGTTTTCCGTACCTCTTGATCTTGAAGACGAGTTGTTACACGCACCGTAGTACACGATGTCACCGTTTGTGGAGGAGCTCCGCCGTGACTCCTCGGTCGTCTCTCTCTCTCATTCTCTCTCTTCCTGATTTTCTTTGTTCGGCTTTATCTTTCTATCTCTTGACTCCCTCTCTCTCTCTCTCTCTCTCTCTCTCTCTCTCTTACAGTATGATGTGTGTGTAGAATTAATGGTGTTTTGGTGTTTGTCGGCAGAGAGGGTTGGGTTATTTATTGGTGATGATGGCGGCGCTAGCGGGGTACGACAGCGCTGATTGCTGAGTTATTTAATGGTATCAGGTCGTCTTTGATGGTAGCAGGGGAATATGGTAGCCATGGTGGTGGTTATGCAGAGACCAGAGAGTGAAGAGTTATTTTTTTTTGTATTTGTATGTAGTATCTTGTAGGTTTTATAAAGGTTTTATTTTTTAAAACAATAATTTTATTATAAACAACAAGGGTATTTTGGTCTTTTATTTAAAAGTTAACAGAAAAAATGGATGGAATTAATGAGTTTGATGGAAACGGAAAGATATTGAAACCTTGGGGACCCAGATGAGAAAAAATAAACTTTTGGATTAAACTCACAAAATTGACCGAACCACGGTGACAAAAATGGCATTTAACTCGCACATCAATAAACTAACATGTAAATAGGAAAAATCGGTTATAATTTAACATAAAAATTTGTATGCCAACCGATTATCAACCTTTTTTCTTCATGTATCATACAAAAAAACGTCAAGTTAACCAATCAATTAAGAAAATATTTTTAAAGGGAATGAGATCATTTTTTATTTCAACAAAAGGGGCAAATTACATAAGAATAGAAGGTAGTCGGGCAACAAGCTGCGCCGCCACCCCCTTCTAAATAAGGAACCCTAATCTAGAGAATACAAATCCTTGCCCCTGGGGAGTCGAGAAGTTGCTGTGGACCACCCGCTGGACTTTCGTCAGAAATCTGATCGCTTCCGATGCCAATGAGCCAAAAGTGTCAAAAGCCAGAGGGACAAAAGCATGTTGGTTATCCTCGCACGCTTTAGCGTGCTTTGCCACCTTGTTCGACTCTGCTCTAAGTACCGCTTGCCCCGCCACGAACCCACTCTCCCTGAATCCCGCTAAAGGTGACACACCGGTAAGGTCCATGCATGCGTGTTTCCCACCTTCCCAACCAAACACTAGCAGGTCAGCCGGACGTAAGGTGGACCTCCCTTCTGCCGGGTCTGTAAGAAAGTTAACCGGGGCCTCTTTCTTTGCCGAGATCCCTGCTCGTCTAAGAATATCCATTAAAACGTCCCGAACGAAATCGTGTCTGTACTTAAACCCCGGTAACTCTCTACAATGGAGGGCATGTTCCCCATATTTATCCAAACACGCTTTACAGCAAACCGGACATGTTTCATCATCCGGGAAAATGGGAATCATCAAACGGTATTTAAGGATTGCTCTATATTCCACCGCTGACATTCGTTGCCCCAGTCCTTCGATAGGGATAACAATTTTTTGTATTTACCTATTTTCATATTGAGTCGTATTTGAAAATCTAACTACAATTCACATAATTGAATCACTTTTCTATAATGGCAATAATCTTTTGTAATTGAAAAAACGTAAAAGGGAAGAGTATTATGTGGCTCCAGGAACCAACGTGGCACTAAAACCATTAAAATTTACAGCATCGATTTTATAATTTGAATAAACTGACCCAGGTACACTAATTGCAGTAGGCCTCCAACCTGGCTCGGTCCTGGCGCAATCCCTTCCTTTGTTGCTAGTGTGATACTTGCTAACTGAGTATATGTGGTTTAAATTCCATGTGCTCCTAAAACTGAGTCGTTAAAGATGAAACTATAATGTATAAACAAAGGTAAAAATGTGACGGCGACAACAATTACTATACGGTACTCTTCTTGTGGCATGTTGTTTGGTACGTCTATCAATTCTAATTTTGTACCATCAGGGTCGAGATCGCCAACCAGCTCAGAAGTTCTGATATTACCTCTGTCTTTCCATTTAGAGTCGGTACATGAGTACATCAACCTTACAACCAATCAACGCCTTTCAAATTTTGTAAATTCTATTACAATATTAAACTAAACTACAATACAAACCTCTTAAGCAAGCAAGAAAGGTTAAATTCATAATATTGGTGTGATAAATAATAGGAATAGGCAATTCTCACTTGAGTGAAGCCAACATTTGAATCTACATATATAACCACATCATCTCTTTGGACTACCGCGTCTTCAACAACCTTAAATGAGAGAACAAAACAAGGAAAGATCAACACTGCAGACACACTATGTAACACCCCAACCGATGGCGGAAACATCGGGATGTCACATATTGATGATTGTTCAATAGCTCATGGTACTAAATGAAAGTTGAATAATATTAAACAATTTACAATTTACAAGTAAATATTACGAAGGTTGATTAATATAAACTAGGTCCAAAGCTCCTATGTGTTCCAAGACTTGTACAACTTCCAATAGCAAATAAACCTGAAACATGTTAAATTGGAAAGATGGGGGGGGGGGTCAACTATAAATAGTTGGTGAGAATACATAGGTTTTGTATATAGTTGAAAACAATATGTTGTATAACAATCATAGTTGAAGTATAATAATGAGTAATGATAGAATATGAGTCCGACATGTAACAATTCGTCTTTTGTACAATCAAACCTTGTGTCGACTGAGACCTAACTCGCAAGTTAGTAAAAGTGTAACTGTTATCGATCATCCCTGAATTTATGCGGGGGATGGGTTTGTCAGACCTATAGCGCTATAATCTAAACAGGCGGCTTGATCAATGTTAATGATTGTACTGTGTCTTTTTGTTACAGTCAAATGATAGAATGAGTAAATGATAGTGTAATTGAATCACAAGTAAGAATGAGTAAATGATAGTGTATAAAATGTTTAAACATGTTTCACCCCAAAATGTAAAACAGAGAAAGGGGCTATGTAAACTCACCTTAGTGTTAGAATGAAGACCCTTGTTATAAGTAAATGTGGCTCGTGTGTATCCAAATATCACCTTATTTCAAGGTAATAAATAAGGTTTGGGGAAAACTTAATAAGTCTAAGTTTTCTAGTCTAAAATCTGCTAGGGTTCCTAATTTGGGGATTGACAATTGATTTATGATTAAATTTAAATAATTTAACTAAATAAAGAACTAATTAGTAAAAATGTTTTCTGGCCAATATTATCTAAAAGTAGTTGAATTATAATGTAATAAATGAAAAATAATTTTTATAAAATTATTTTCTTAATTAATGAATATTTATATATTAATATTTATTTGACAAAATGTAGACTTAATATTTAAAAATATTAAAATTTATAAATTTTAAATCAAAAATTTATATTTCTGATCTAAATGATTAATAATAATTTATGTGAAATTTTGATGTAAAAAAATTGAAAAATGAATTTATTATGATTTATTTATGATTAAAATAACAAAAATTGATTAAAAATATTAAATAAATGATTTTTCAGAAATAAAAATCATTTCTGAATGTTTAATGTTTTATAAACTTAGAAAAATTTTTGTCGAATTTTATAAAGTCGTTTTGATATATTTATAGAATCTTATAATTATAATTGAATAAATTTGTAATATTTATTATATATAATAAATAAAAGATTTTTGAAAAACTAAAAATTGTATGATAAACTTCATCATTAGCACGACATAAAATAATTTTTATAGAATTTATATCCTTGTTTGGTATTTTTAAACGTAATCTAAAACTTGTATACTAAAATATATATGTCTAAATATTTAAATAGAAGAAAAAGAAAGAAAAATGAAAAATGCAGTGTGTGGGACTCGAACCCGGGTTCATACCCGAGTCTGGTTCTTATACACACGCCATTACACCAACTAGTCTACCATCAGTTTTGTTTTATAACCTGTTTCAAATCGTTTTTAAATAGTTACGTGACAACTTCATCTTCCCCAAACAAAACCCTAAGAACCCTAGTTTCCATTTGAATATAATTGAACCCGTTTAAGGTTCTGTTAATCCAAATAATCATGGGGCTTTTATACTTTGGATAATAACAAACGAAACGGAATAAGACTTACAATATTTAGGCTCGACGAAGACTGGGGAGGGTGGTCGGACCGTGTACGCCGGCGAGTCTCAAGGTGACCAAACTACGGTTTCTTCGGTGGAATTTTGAGTGGGAATAGGTTTGTGTTGTGATTCCGAGTTTGTTCATGGGTTATATATATACAAAACGCATCAACACGTTGAATTGGAAACTTGGCTTTATGACCGGATTTATTGCTTTGTTGACTTAGCGATGATTACGGCCTAGTAATTATCCGGAGTGTGTCCATGATGAGCTGTAAACGTGCGGGTCAAGGTTAATTGAAGGAAGGCGCGTGTTAGGGGTTATGGTAAGTCGCCAGAAAATCCGGGACTTACCGGATTTGTTTCTCCGGTATTCCAGCAGCGAACAAGGAAGGAGAAGGGAGTTGGGCCAGGTTTTTTTGGCCAAGAAGAAGCACCTGGGCTCAGAATATTTGGGCTGGGGAAGTAGACTCAAGGCTAGGTAGGCTTAGTGGGACTTGGGTTTTGGTTTAGAGTATTATGGTTTTGGGTTATTGTATAAAACTAATTTTTATAAAATTAATAAAATCTGAAAATTAGTATTATTATTATTATTATTATTATTGTTATTAAATATATATATATATATAATAAAGAGGGTTCAAATATTTAGTTTTTATCGAGCAAGGTTTGTGTTTATAAAAAATAAATTTAATAACTCTGATTTGTCTAAAAATTATAGGAATGGAATGTAATAATATTATAAGATAAATGTGAGTGGGACTTGAATGAATAAAAACGGGAATTTTATTAATTTAATATTTTCAAAATGTTAGACACTACACTGAATAAATAATAAAAAAAATTTATATAGTTATCTTAAATCTAATATTCACCTTTAGTTTGGCAACTTCGCCAGCTCATGGAACAGAAATTATGTCATCAGAGTTCACGCCTATATTGTGACACCCGACAAACTCAGGTTAGTAACATTGACTAAACTAGTAAGTCTACCTTAGCGAGTCATGCATATTACGTACTTAACAGGGTCAGTCGAGTCGGTACGATGATTCTGGGAATCATCGGGAGTCATTACGATGATCCGCGGGATCATCGGGAGTCGGTCCATAACCATGTGTACAAGGATTGGTGATTTGTGGAATCGTCGGGTTTAATGCACACACGTAAGTCTCGAGTACCGGGAATTGGTGAACGGATGTAAACGTGTTAGTCATCGTGCATTATGTGTAACATCGCGGATTTTTCCCCAAGTGTTAAGTTAATCAAATCACCCACTATATATATACTTGTATGATGATATATATACATATGTATGCTTTTAAATTATTTAGTTATTTATTTATATTTTATAATAATAAAAATGAAATTGTATAATCTGAATTGTTTGGCCCAAAGTAGTTATAACCCAATCCCCCAAATCACTTGTTTTGAAGTCCAATCAGCAGCCCATAACACTAGGCCCAGAAGTGTCACAGCCCAAGAACCTAATCGGCCCACTAGTTATCTGTTTACCCCCCCCCCCCTTTTTCTGCTTTAAAAAAAATGCTCCAGCCGGGTATCGAACCCGAGCAACGAGCCGGCCAACCCTCTTAACACAACACCATGTGACCAGCTGAGCCACACTTATATTTTGTTTTAATTCTAAGTCGTTTTGTATAAATGCACAAATAACTCCCCTTTCCTCTTTCCTTTCCTGTTCGACGAACAGCAACAGCAGAAGTTGACCACAACAAGTTTCCATCTTTGACCAATCTAATTGACTTAATTAAAGCGTATTCAATCTAAATTGACATGATATCATAATCTCCGGTCCATTACACGTCAAACATACGTTTAATTATCATTAACTCGTACCAATTTATCCATATTTACGCGTGTGTATCACAAACGTGGTCAAACTTTCCAATCTAAGAATCCAAGCATCATCACTATAAATTGAACATTCCTGGACCTTCACAACTCGCTAATCCTCTTTTCTCAATCTCTAATTTCTCACAAAAACCCTCTGTTCGTGGCTTTCTACTCGTATTTTGACTTCGGGGCTTGACCGATCGTTCTTAATCAATTCAGTTTTGTAAGTTCGATTACTGTTATGGGTTTTGTTATTCGGAACATACACAACATTAACCCCATGATTAATTGGGTTAATGTTGTGTGATTGTATCGATTGCAAATTCTAGGGCTCGTATGTTTGAAATTGGGGAAGAACACGATTTGCACATATTATTTATTTTTAATAAACTGAGACCAAACACAACCACTGGTCTGGACCAAGTGGTTGTGTCTGGTGCACTCTGCCCGAGCCACGCGGGTTCGAGTCCCGGCAGCGGCATATTTTTTTCCTTATTTCGTTTTTAAACAAACAAATCAATTTAATTATATATAATACTTATAATCTTATAAATTCATTTTAAAATGCTAAAACATTTTTAAAAATTCTACAAAAATTATTTTGTATTAACCTGATGAAAAGGTTTAACCCACAATTTTTAGTTTTCAAAAATTTATTTATTTAATATTTATAATAATTAAATCAAATTTATTCTATTATATTTATAAAATTCTATTAAAATATCAAAACAATCATAAAAATTTCCACAAAAATTATTCTGAGTTTTTATAACAATAAAGTTTTCTGAAATGATTTTTATTTCAGAAAAATCATTTATTGAATATTTTTAATCAATTTTTTTTAGTTTTAATCATAATTAAATCATAATAAATTCAATTTTTAATATTTTTGCACCAAAATTTTATACAAACTATTTTTGAATATTTAGAACAGAAATATAATTTTTAAACTGATAATTCTTTAATTTTAGTATTTTTAAATATTAAAGTTAAATTTTGACAATTTGTAATAAATAGATTTAATAATCTATTTTAAAGAAAATAATTTTACAAAAATTATTTTTATACTTTAAACACATTATTGTGACCATCTTAAATTCAAATCTTATAAAAAGATTTTGTTTATTTATTTACTAAAATTCTCTCAATTATCAAACATTTTTAATATTAATCAAACAAGCATTTATCCCCAAATTCGAAGCCCTAGAACATATACATTTGTAGACTAGATAGACTTAGACATATTTATTACCTTATTATAAGGTGATACTTGACACATTTGTGCAACATCACTATTCAATTTTTCAACAGATATAACATTTTGCTAAGGTTAGTTTACATAGCCCCTTTTCCATTCACTATTTTTTTTACTATTTTTTTTTGGGGTGAAACATGTTACAACTTTCAATTTACAATTCAATCACAAGTGTCTATGTGTTATTCTATGTTGCATTATGTCTTAAACATTACTACGGACTAGATTGCCATGACACATGAATTGCACAACAATTTTATTCGATTATCAAAACCTATGTAATTCTCACCAACTTTTGTTGACCCAAAATATTTTCAAGTTAACATGTTTCAGGTTCTACTTGCTTGAGGATTTGAATTAATGCTTGAAGATGTGTGCATAGTTTTATCCAATTTGATGTACGAATTCTTGTAGAACAATTGTATGTACTTTATTTAAATCATTTAATAAAATTTATTATTCACCATGAGCTACTGAACAATCATCACTACATGACATCCCGATGTTTCCGCCATCGGTTGGGGTGTTACAGATTGGTATCAGAGCCATGGTTATAGGGAATTAGGTTATTAGAAAAATAATCTAGTCTATAACCATAGGATTTAACCAGTACTTGCTACTTTTACTTGCTATTCTCTATCTCCCTCCTACTTCTTATCCCTACTTTCATCCTTACAAGAAGATTGCTCTCCATCGCTGGATCTATTCTTAGACTAGTAGGACAAATACCTCAGGTTTAACCTGAATCACCTTGAGATCTCGTTGAAGTTCTAGATTTTAATAACGAACACGTGCAATCTGGAAGGGTGAACGCCTGTATTCTGAGTCTTCTGTCTAGGCTGGCATTGCGCATATATCCCAATCAGACGAGGGACCCGGATGCCTACCTGGGAATTCTCGGGATGAGTATTCACTTATAGGCTAAAGCATGTCTTCATATGTTATTAGAATCTAGAATCTTTGATAAGTCAACGTTTTCGTTTATTCGTTGTAATTAATGAATAAATGATTACATTCCCTATATAACCTCATTCATTTCATTGTGTCTCTTACGGATCATGCCTCCACGTCGCAGCGCTCGTCTTAACAGTGGTGACAATCATGATGAAGGGAGTAGCAATCACAACCATAACCATGACACTAACCACAACAACAATGGTGTCGATGCTCAACTGGCTGCAATCATTTCTCAACAAATGGCGCAGCAAATCGCAACTCTGGTTCCCAACTTACTAGCTCAAGTCATCCAGTTGAACGGCAACGGGAACGGTAACGGCAACGGGAATGGAAATGGAAACCACAACGGGAATGGGAATGGTCTTCCAGCCTGCACTCTCAAGCACTTTAATTCTTGTAATCCCCCAAAGTTCAGTGGAGAAGAAGAAGCTACAGGTTTCCTACAATGGTTTGAGGGTATTGAGAATACCTTCATTAACAGTGAGTGCCCCGACAACGTTAAAGTCCGTTATGCCATGAGTGTTCTTCACAAACGAGCACTCACTTGGTGGAATGAAGAAAAACGCACTCGCGGAGCTGAAGCTGCACTAGCCTTAACTTGGGATCAAACTAAAGACATTATGAAGGCAGAGTTCTGTCCTCGTAATGAAATTAAGAAGCTGGAAGATGAATTTCATGATCTTGCTCAAGATAGTGGAGAAAACCTTGCCTAGAACACTCGTTTTCACGAACTTAGCCTACTGCTACCCCACAAGGTCACCCCTTTGCCTATTGCAATCGAAAAATACATTGGTGGCTTACCGATGCAGATTCAAGACACGGTGTGGGGAAGGAACCCTGCTACTTTGGAGGAAGCAAAGCGTTTAGCTGCCACCCTAACAGATAACCATGTGAAGGCAGGAACCCTGACTCGTAAAGGGGAAAAGAAAAAGGATACTCCCCAACCTGCCGTTGATACCAAAACCGAGGCCTCAACCAACGGAAAGTGCAAGGTCAGGAATTTTGCAATAGACACCACTGTCCCACCCAACAAGAAACGATACAACGGGAACAAACCTAAGTGTGATACCTACCAGTATCACCACCGAACCCAACTTCCCGGCCGACAGTGCACCAATTGTCAAAGGTATGGGCATTTTGCGGATGCTTATCGAATCCCTGCTACAAACGCTCTTGATGCTCCAAATAACCCCGCTAGAGACCCTCCAGCTACTTAACAGCAAACCTCACCATTTGAATGATGTCTACTTTTTAAATTCTATGTATTGACACTTTTTGATTCAAGTAATAAATTCAAGTATTATCATAACATCTGGGTGCATGCTTGTTTGAATGTGAACTAATTGCTACATCTATAATCATACTTGCTTACTTGTACAACAATTAGTTGACTACCAAACAACCTACTTAACGATTGGTAGAGGTCATCATGTCTTTCCAACAGTCGGGAGAGGCCCTACCACCTGCTCAACGACTGGTGAAGACTATCGAACTGCTCAACAATCGGTAAAGTCATAAAAGGATGCAAAACCCTAATGTAAGGTAAATTGGTAATTACGGTGCGGAACGTAATCATGAATTTACAGGTACGTTAAGGTAGTGTGAAATTTTATCAAGGTTTCCGGTAGTCGACCAATTGTAAACCTGGTGTCTTTCTTTAACATCGGGACGAAGTTTCTAAAAGTAGGGGAGACTGTAACATCGCGCATTTTTCCGCAAGTGTTAAGTTAATCAAATCACCCACTATATATATATATACTTGTATGATGATATATATACATATGTATTCTTTTAAATTATTTAGTTATTTATTTATATTTTATAATAATAATAAATAATAATAATAATAATAAAAATGAAATTGTATAATCTGAATTGTTTGGCCCAAAGTAGTTATAACCCAATCCCCCAAATCACTTGTTTTGAAGTCCAATCAGCAGCCCATAACACCAGGCCCAGAAGTGTCACAGCCCAAGAACCTAATCGGCCCACTAGTCATCTGTTTACCCCCCGCCCCCTTTTTCTGCTTTAAAAAAAATATGCTCCAGCCGGGTATCGAACCCGAGAAACGAGCCGGCCAACCCTCTTAACACAACACCATGTGACCAGCTAAGCCACACTTATATTTTGTTTTAATTCTAAGTCGTTTTGTATAAATGCACAAATAACTCCCCTTTCCTCTTTCCTTTCCTCTTCGACGAACAGTAACAGCAGAAGTTGACCACAACAAGTTTCCATCTTTGACCAATCTAATTGACTTAATTAAAGCGTATTCGATCTAAATTGACATGATATCATAATCTCCGGTCCATTACACGTCAAACATACGTTTAATTATCATTAACTCGTACCAATTTATCCATATTTACGCGTGTGTATTTCAAACGTGGTCAAACTTTCCAATCTAACAATCCAAGCATCATCACTATAAATTGAACATTCCTGGACCTTCACAACTCGCTAATCCTCTCTTCTCAATCTCTAATTTCTCACAAAAACTCTATGTTCGTAGCTTTCTACTCGTATTTTGACTTCGGGGCTTGACCGATCGTTCTTAATCAATTCAGTTTTGTATGTTCGATTACTGTTATGGGTTTTGTTATTCGGAACATACACAACATTAACCCCATGATTAATTGGGTCAATGTTGTGTGATTGTATCGATTGCAAATTCTAGGGCTCGTATGTTTGAAATTGGGGAAGAACACGATTTGCACATATTATTTATTTTTAATAAACTGAGACCAAACACAACCACTGGTCTGGACCAAGTGGTTGTGTCTGGTGCACTCTACCCGAGCCACGCGGGTTCGAGTCCCGGCAGAAAAATCATTTATTGAATATTTTTAATCAATTTTTGTTAGTTTTAATCATAATTAAATCATAATAAATTCAATTTTTAATATTTTTGCACCAAAATTTTATATAAACTATTTTTGAATATTTAGAACAGAAATATAATTTTTAAACTGATAATTCTTTAATTTTAGTATTTTCAAATATTAAAGTTAAATTTTGACAATTTGTAATAAATAGATTTAATAATCTATTTTAAAGAAAATAATTTTACAAAAATTATTTTTATACTTTAAACACATTATTGTGACCATCTTAAATTCAAATCTTATAAAAAGATTTTGTTTATTTATTTACTAAAATTCTCTCAATTATCAAACATTTTTAATATTAATCAAACAATCATTTATCCCCAAATTTGAAGCCCTAGAACATATACATTTGTAGACTAGATAGACTTAGACATATTTATTACCTTATTATAGGGTGATACTTGACACATTTGGGCAACACCACTATTCAATTTTTCAATAGATATAACATTTTGCTAAGGTGAGTTTACATAGCCCCTTTTCCATTCACTATTTTATTTGGGGTGAAACATGTTACAACTTTCAATTTACAATTCAATCACAAGTGTCTATGTGTTATTCTATGTTGCATTATGTCTTAAACATTACTACGGTAAGCACAGTATTCTAGCATAATCATTAACATTGATCAGCCGACGGTATATAATGATAGATCTATTGGACTGACAATCCCACCCGGATACGTGCCTCCTACAAAGGTAGCGTGGGTGTTTGATACTACAATATAAACGAGTGAACCATGAGCGTATGGGATGTACCACAATACAACAGTCACAATGGTTGATTATGCACTCGATTTACTTCTAGTATGTTTTCACATATGGACTAGATTGCCATGACACATGAATTGCACAACAATTTTATTCGATTATCAAAACCTATGTAATTCTCACCAACTTTTGTTGACCCAAAATATTTTCAACTTAACATGTTTCGGGTTCTACTTGCTTGAGGATTTGAATTAATTCTTGAAGATGTGTGCATAGTTTTATCCAATTTGATGTACGAATTCTTGTAGAACAATTGTATGTAATTTATTTAAATCATTTAATGAAATTTATTATTCACCATGAGCTACTGAACAATCATCACTACGTGACATCCTGATGTTTCCGCCATCGGTTGGGGTGTTACATTATGTGTTTGTAATCATTATGTGACTTGTCGGTATGTGAATACGTGTTTATATGTGTTAAAATAGTGTTTAACGCGCCAAAAACCTGTTCTGGAACAATACAGGCGATTAGGAGCCTGGGGAGCTCCTAATCGCCACCTGTATAGGTGATTACGGGATTGCTGGAGGCGATTAGGGCCTTAATCTCTAGTATAGAGGCGATTAGGAGCCCTACTCGCATGAACTGGTCTCCTACTCGCCTATACTGATGTGCACGAGTCAAAACACCTATAAATACAACCCTTGACTCCCCAAACACCATTTGTGCAACCCTAACTGATCCTAAGCCTCCCACACACCTTGAAACACCTCTGGAACTTGTTTTGCCTCAAAACCCACCATCTCCAAGCTAATACACCTTTCTTTGATAAAACCCAAGGTGTGTTCTTCATCCTAAACCTTTGTAATGTTATTGTTTTGGTTCCCCAAAAATCCAGACCTTATTTTGATAAGAATGAGTCTTTAAAAACCATGGAAATGAGTTCTAAAGCAAGTCTACACCATAATACTTGCTATATGTGAAGTATTGATGCATATGATGATTTTTTGTGATTATAACATGAATGTTTCCATGAATTTGATGTAGTTCTGATGTGTAGGAGTTGTTAGGATGATTATCTATGAGTTTAAGCTCTTGTTATTCTGTTTAGATGAAAGTATGCATTTTGACCCATTTGGGTGATTCTTGAAGAATTAGGATGTTATGATATGATTCATTGCTTGTTTATGGTTAGAAATCATGTTAGGATGATGTTATAACATAGGGATGATGGATTGCAAGTTGTAGGAGGTGTAATCTGATCCTTACTACTTAAGGAAAGATTTCATAGTTAATGAAACCTAGTAATTTGCTGTTTTTGGAAATAATCGCAGCGAGCCCGTTAGAGCAGAGACAAATTGGGGGTTTTTGCTTGGAAAGGGTTGGTTAATAGTTTACTTTTGATATTGGGTGTTTTTACATGTTTCGGATCTGATTTGGAGGGTTTAACGCGTGAAAACGCGTAACAGCTATGCTTGGGGCGAATAGGGCTCTACTCGCCTGATGCATCAGGCGAGTACAGCCTACTCGCCTATTTAACCCCCCCTATTCACTAGTTGACTTTTCCTAATCGCATGTAAGTTTCCTAATCGCGTGTACTGCTGTCGTAAACGCATTTTGACATCCCGGAACATGATTTGACACCTAGGAACATGATAGGAACCCCGAGATACACCCAATGACTTAGTAACACGTGTTCGGACCTGTTTATGCATTAATTGGATATTATGCTAGACTAGGTGAACTCTTGCGCGTATTAAGTGTTTAATTGCATATGTGCATCATGTCTTGTACTTACCTAACACATGGGTTGTCGGTTCACCAATGGGATGTCGGGACTTGTCTGGTACGGTCGGTTTAACAGTCAAAGGTGTTTTCAAACGTTTATGGTTATGGTCTGGACATTCGGGGACTAGTTAACCTGCGGGTTGTTAGTCCGGATACTTATACACATCTTATGATAGGTCGTCGCTATTTGGGGCTATCATAGCATAATTTCTTAACTATTTTCAAGTAACGCAATCCGAGGTGAGTGTCACAGCCCCACTTTTACCGTTTTGCTTTCGGGGGAGAAACATGCTACTTATTTAAATTACTCATTAAAGATCATGTTATACTATGGTTACTTCATGTACTATGCGGCTTTTATGGAAAGTCGCAGGGGGAAACCATGAATGTGCGGGGATGCACAACCGGGGAAATGTGGATAGATCTATTGGGCCTTACAAACCCCACCCGACGGCTGGGAGCCGGGCGGGTGCATATTGTCTCTAATACTTTGGGAGTTACCGAGGCATCGGTAATCCCGTCCGTCTGGGCTGGCTTCAACACTTATACCGGTTTAGTAATGGATTCCCAACCGCAGTAGTAGCAACACTTAACGTCTAGCTAACGTTCTCATAACATAGTAGTAACGGATATGATCTTACCGAACTTATAACAACGCTTTTATAAAAGAAAACCTGTGAACTCACTAGCATTATATGTTGACATTTTTGGCATGTTTTCTCAGGTCGCTAAGGTAGCAGTCAATGGGCTAGGCGCACGAAGTCATGCACAGCGTCTAATATTTTGAAGCATATTAAACAATGTTTTGTAAACAATGATATGTCTTTTGGTTGTAAACAAGAAATGCTTCAGCTGCTGGTTTACGGCTCAAAGCATGATATTTTGGTTTTAAAAATATATATGAATGCATGTTTGTTATATGTTTATTGTGATCGTTGATTGAGATCCTGGTGTGTCACGCGCCTCGCGGTAAAACCTCGCACGTGGAATTTGAGGGTGTGACATATATCATGAAAGATTAAAGTTAGATATAAATTATCAACATTCAGACTAAACTAATAAGTTAATTTCATTACTAAAATATATGTACGTACTTGATACATTGCACAATATACTCAAAAAACCATTCAGTGAAAGTTATTCTATCCTTTTAGTTTCCATAAAATCTACCACCTTTAGTTGAACCACAAAGTATACCTTTGTTGAATTAATACCCTTAATCGAGACAACCATTTCAAATTCGTTTCCACAAAGCTTAGCACGCTTTGCTATCGCACTTGAATCTGTTCCAACGACCCAAAAGATGGTCAAATCATCATCATAGCGTCTCAGCTGCAACCACTGAACAGATTAACTTCTATAAGCAGTGCACTATAAGTTAAAAACCCACCTGAATACTGTATTGATAGTTGACATGCCTCCTCTAAACTTAAATGCAAAACTATAACAATTATAATGAATCTTCGTAGCCATAATTCATCCCCAGAATATGTTGATGCAAATATATAGATGTGGCTAAATGGGTGTGTTAGGTAATGTGTCAAGATTGGTTCCAAGTTTAATAACAAACTATACTTGTTCATTGGTTAAGGAACAGTAGTTGTTCACTACCTGTTGTGGTCAAGCGTAGTAACTTCACTCACTCATATTATAAATTATAACTATAATGGACAAATCTGATCAACTAAAAATAATCACCTACCCCGTTGACGATTCCATCGCCTCCAAGTACGACCAGCAAAGTAATACACGAATAAAAATATCTATGCAGACATGTGTTGAGTAGGTCAAATCGAAACATATGATACATTGCTCGAGTAACGTTCTGCAGAAATGTGTTCTGCAAATTTGGTGGCTTCAGATTTGATCGTGTCTCTTGCTAGTTTATATGAAAATTTGATTTGTTGGTTTCCATTTGCCAATTAGCTGCATTAACAAAGATCGCATCAGATTTATGGCAATAGCATACATGCTTACAAGCTAATCAAATAGCCAATCAAATAGTGCCATCTAGGCCTACGTTTACAAGTTATTCCAACACCTTCTTGCTTAGTGTTCTAACAGTTTATTAAATTCCTTCTGATCCTGCAGTCACAGTTTTAAAAATAAAATGAGTTACAGTATTTTTTTAATTGGCTGAAATACTGAAACTAAGCATTATCATTCTTTTTTCTTCTTGTCTTTCAAGCCTCAACGCTGAATATTTGTCCAACATGGTGAGCAGCGGAACACCATCATAAGCAAAAGTCATTCAACGTACCTTTTTTCATGTTTGGCTTTTGGCAACCAATGTGGACAAACTGAGCCAAATGGGTAAAATGAATATTAGCTAAAAGAGATGCGGGTTATACAGTCACCTAGAAGGTATTTATAATGCATAATATCACCTTTTCGTTAGCATAGTTTATTATATATGTTGTCTTTTGAAAATGGTGTAGATATAACTTGTGCAAAATAGCGATTAATATGATTAGAACATAACAAAGCAGGAAAGATAATGACTGAAGATGAAGATGGCTAATTATAGGACTTGTACTAATGTCGCCGTTGGAGTGGTTGTGCTGACGTAGATCGGCCATCGCAACCACCTACAGGCTCCCTCATCTTCTCTCTTTCTCTAATCGTGTTGGCTGCAACCAATCAAACAGCAACATATGCACAACGAAAAAAAATCGATAAACAAGGTCTTTGATTCTAACAACAGGTGATTCACATGATTATCAAACAACACATTCTCATGATTATAACATCCATTCTTTTTCCTTGTCTAAGAACACAAACATTCAAAAGAAATTAGACTTTTTGAAGTTAAAAGTGCATAACAGCGCTTAGATCGAGTCCAACTAACTTCATTTTATTTGAAAAAAGAAATATTTGGTTTTAGTATTATAGCACACCAAACTTTTAGTTAAAAAACTTACAAGTGGGTCATAAATCAGTAAAGTTAGCTCAGTGTAATAATAAATCAATAATTATATCAGCACACTAATTAATTATTGAAAAAAACACATATTTTTTAGCAAAAGATTTTGGGAGAACTCAGCATCGTCAGATTTTGACATTAAATCATAAGGTGTTAACTAATAAAACAGCAAGTAAACACATGTTTAGCATTATTTTCATGATGAAATCTTGCATAGACTTTACTATGAAGTGATCTAGAAACATGAATTATGAAGTAATATGAGTATGAACTGCAGCAGCTTACACGGATAAAAGAAAGTAAAGCTAATCAATCTTTACTTATGCTACGAGTTTGTATAATATAAGAGCAATACAAAGTATAAAATAAAAGAAATACCCACAACAATGAACAATGTTGGGAAAGAACAAACAAAGTAGCATGATTCTTTTGTGTTCTAAATCCTTTCAAGGGTCCTGAAAATTTATAAGACTCAACACTGTAAGTCAGACAATCAAAGCAATATTCAAAAACCATACAACTGAATGAAAATCAAACGATGGGAAAGTTACCTGGAGACTTAATACTGAACACTGAACAACTTAGTATCCACAAAATCATAACCATAAAATGAGAACATAATCATACCACAACCTTTATTGTTTCAACACGAACCAGCAAATCGATTTCCCAAAACATAATCAAAACGGACAAGCAAAGTCGATTGGTGAAGAGGTGGAAAAAACAATAAAACAATGATTAAAGCCTGAAATCAGACAATTAAACCAGAAATAAAGGATCCAGACCTGAAAATAAATGATTTGGTAGACTGAGAAGCGTGAGGGAAGATGGTATGTCACATCCGGGTGTTTCTCCATAGACCTCATGAAACCCTAGATCAAAAGGTCACTTGAGAGAAGAAGGATGGGTTGATTCCCTGGATTTGAAACACTCTATCTGCTTAGCTTGAGCCCGTTCATTTGAAACCCTATATTGAAGACATGACACCTTTAATTCAAATTTTGAACTGGTATTAGATTTGAGCGGGATATGGTTTTTGGCAGGTTGTGATCTTCAAGAGAGCATGCAATAAATACTTGTACAATATGCTTTCAAGTGTGGTACCTTTAAAAAGTGTAAAAAGACCTAAGATGCCCCTTATATATGCTTATTAATATAGTATAGAATAGATATAGATAATATTGATTATAGATTATATTTAACTAATATCTTTTCATTTAATATAAAATGTACTAAACATATAATAAATAATTTCTACAACATATACTGTATTATTATTGACCACATTTGTTTATATATGTCTAGAAAATTTTAGAAAAGTGTTTTCAATAATGTCATATTAGTAGTTCAAAAAAAAGTTATTATGTCTATTTTTTATAAAAAAAACTATATATGTTATCATTTGTTTTCATAACCAAATAAAATTTATATTCTTATGATAAATAGTATTCTTAGAAATGTTTTTTAAAAGTGAACTTTATCATTTGTTTGGCCTTTTAGGTTTTGTTATTCTTATAGTGGCACCAATGTACGTGTTACCTCATATATACACATTTAAGCAATCTCCTACTTGTAAAAGTGATAATGCAAATAGAATAAGATCCTATCATGCTACAAATTTGTCCTTTCATATCTCAAGAAGGGTTTACATACATGAAGAAATGCGTGTATCGAATCAACATTTTGAAAATTTTGTTTCTTAGTTGTCAGTCTTATCAGTACATTAAGCATGGCTAAACTATTCAATTTAAAAATACTTAAAGGTATAAAGATACATATCTTATTTTAAAACGAATAAGTCACATCATGACATTAAAAAATTGACGCATAAATATTACTAAGCCATGTAAAATTTTACATTTTGAGGTGAAATATATGAATACATTTAACTGCGTACGTATTATAATGATAATATTTCGTTGGTAACGTCTCAATTGGTGTCTGTCCATTTCATAAAAGCTAGACCAAAATGGCGTAATTTTGTCAAACAAGGGCCAACCAATTTCAGAAGTGATTAAAATTCTTAGAAATTCCATTGGTATGTTTTTATTCATTTTTATTACTTCAACTTGTGATGTCGAGTAAAGATACAAACAAACGTGTTTTTTGTTTTGTTTTGTTTTTTTTTTTAATTGGGAAATTGTGAGAAACAACACAAAAAATGATTATAAGTCTTTATTCATTTTAAATTCATTTATGTTGCAAAATCAAGTAGGCAAAAATTGAGATCTTGATGGACTTTGAGCTCAGTTACTAATTTTCCGAAATTAGTATTAACTAAGATATCCATAGTTGTAAGAACCTCGCATGTGGTATATTTTGGGTGACTCAATTTTGAACTTGTGTTGTGAATCAAACGAGCCGAGCCTGAGCTCGAGCTCGATTAACTTATAAGAGCTCAAGCTCAGCTCGGTTCGAACTTTGTTTTTAAAGCTCGAGCTCGGCTCGTTGGTAGAAATAATATAAATTCTAGGCTCGTTTATGATTGATAGCCTGATAAGTCAAAAGCTCAGCTCGACTCGTTTATTAAACAACTTTAAATTATGGGATAGATAGTATGTGACACCCGGCATATTTGACTTGACATATTTAAACTTATAAGTCTACCTTAGCGGGAAACAGTTTAATTACGTACTTTACTGGGTTATTTGAGTCGGGGGTTTCTTACGTATTGTCCAGGGTTCAATGATCTGGAGGATCATTGGTGTCTTTTACACACACACGAGTCTTGAGTCCCGTTGTTGGTGAATTACATAAACTAGATAAGTGTTATGCGTAGATTGATTCTTATGTGGTGGATTATATGCAAATACGTGTTTAAATGATCCTTAGATGATTGTCCATGCTTATATATGTTAAACATAGATTAGGGTTACATGTTCATGTGTTAGGATGCGTTAAAATGTGCTAAACACGACAAACTGGAAATCGGGAAAATGGCTCTTTCCTGGTTCGACCATTCGAAGGGTCGAACCTGGCCCTCAGCCTGTTAAAGGTCTCTTTCGACCAAATAAAACTACGTTCGACCCATGTAAAGGGTCGAACCTGGCTATCTGTTTTAAAGATGCTACATTCGACCACCCAACTCCACGTTCGCCCACATGAAAGGGTCGAACCTGGACATACTATAAATATCATCCTTAGTCATTTTTCATCATTTCACAAACCCTAAACGCCTCTAAACACTCTCTTTCGACTTTTATCATTGGGGAAGGAGTTTTTGAGCTTATTTTTCATAATCCAACTCTCTAAATCATTACAAGTGAAGATCTAAGGTGTGTTCTTCATTTAAATCCTTTTTAAACAATTTTGATTCGTTTTTATAAAACCCCAAAGTTCCAGATCTGATCTAAGATGATTTTTATGAGTAATAACCTATCTAAAGCCTTTCCAAACAAAACCTTATCATAAAACATGAGTTTCTTAAGTATAAACATATGCTAATTGTCACACCCTCAAATTTCCACTTGCGGAGTTTTACCGCGAGGCGCATGACAAGCCAGGATCCAAGTCAACGGTCACAATAAACAACTCTATATGAAGATACATGACGTTCAAAAGACACAGTTTTCATAATCTTAAATGCGGTAGCGGAAGCATTTAATAAGTTACAGACCATAGACCCAAATGTACCAAATGTTTATTACAAAACATGAACTAAGTCTAGACGCCAATGCAGACCCGTGCGCCTAGTTCCATTTGTTGCTACCTTAGTGACCTGAGAAAAACATGCCAAAAGACGTCAACATATAATGCTGGTGAGTTCACAGGTTTGTTCAATATGTTAACAAGGGTTACCAAAACGTTACCATGTCCATACTATATCAGTGTTACCAAGTACGATAGCTAGGCGTATGTTTTATTACTACTATGATTGGAAACCATTACTAGACACGTTTAGCAATGTTTAGCATATGTTTAAGCAACCCGAATGTTCAGCATGATACCAATGTTACCAGCTCGAGACAACATGCACCCGCCCGGCCCTCCAAGCCGACGAGTGAGGCAGGTCAAGCCCAATAGATCTATCCACATTTCCCCCGTTGTGCATCCCCGCACATTCATGGTTTCCCCCGGGACTTCCAAAGATCGTATAGCAATACAAAGTTAAAAACCATAGTATGACATATGTTACCAAAATAGTTTAGCGCATGTTTTCTCCCCCAAAAGTTAAAGCAGTAAAAGTGGGGCCGTGAACTCACCTTAGATAGTGTTCTTCAGTTACTAGTAAAAATGCTAAGCCCTTGATAATCCCTCTACCGGAGATCTATCAAAATGTTCACATAAGTGTTCCGACTAATAACCATAAGGTTATCTAGTCCCCGATTGTCCAGATCGTAACCAAGTATGTTTTAAGGCGTGTTTGAATGTTTAGCCGACACACTAGACCGACCCGACATCCCGTTGGTGACTCATTACCCTAACTAATCAAGCACACATAGATTACACAGAAGGTTCAAGCATAAAACACTTAGTTTGTATCAAAAATCTCATATCTGCATCAGAATGGTCGAACCAGTCAGGTTAAATCTTCTTCGCCCGTTTTTAAGTTTCCTTTGCCCATTTTACCACGTTCGACCGTTTTGATGTCTCCTTCGACCGTTTTTAAGTTTCCTTCGCCCATTTTACCACGTTCGACCTTTTTGATGTCTCTTTCGACCGTTTTACCACGTTCGCCCAAACATAATCCAGGTTCGACCCTGAAATCTCTCCTTCGCCCATTCGTTTGGTCGAAGGAGTCCAGGTTCGCCCCTGTTGTACAAATTTTCCTAAAAATGCTTCAAACACATTCGAAACACATCGAAACATCATCAAACACAGCAGTCAGGTATGATTAACTTATCTCTACAAATCCCCACCAATTTTGCCCCAAAACCAGCTTGTTTTAATACTTTCCCAAAATGGAAAAATTATGGAAATGTCACATCATGCATGAAATCTTTACCCAATTAGGAAACTTTTTGATACCAACCTATATTCATCTACAAATGCTCACTTTATCTTGTAATCGAAAACCCTCATTCATTTTATCACTAATACTTAACATGCACAAGCCCTAGATTTCATAAAATCCCCAAAATACCCATAATATCACCATCTATCTAATTGTAACCCTAAACAACAATAAACCAACATCAATAGCAACCTTAGATCATGTTTCTAGCATTAGAACAGCAGCAAATCATTAAACAACACATATCATCACATAACACATATTTAACATATGTTTATTGATACAAAACCTATGTTTAGTGATAGGGTTTTGGTATAGAAAGATGTTTAAAAGGTTTTTATTGATAAAATCTTCCTTAGAACAGATCTGGACATTTAGGGTTAGATAAAAACGGATTAAAATGCCTTAAAAAGATTTAGGATTAGAACACACCTTGGATTCTTGTTTAGAAGTTGTAGATAGGTTAGATTATGAAAAAGAAGAGCAAAAACTCCTTCCTTAGTGATTAAAATCGTTTGAGAGTGTTTTGAGACGGTTAGGGTTTGTGAAATGGTGAAAAATGACAAGGTTTGGTATTTATACTATTCCACCTTCGCCCCCTGTTAGTGGTCGAAGGCAGCCTCCTTCGACCCTTTCACAGGGTTGAATGAGCCCTGTCCTGGTCGAAGGGAATTCTTTCAATTCCACATCCCAGGTTCGCCCATTTACAAAGGGTCGAACCAATACATAGTTCCACCTTCGACCACTCGAAGTGGTCGAACCAGACCTATGTTTATCTAGTCTTTCCAGTTTGTCGTGTTTAACACATTTTATCACACCTTAACATATGAGAATGCAACCCTAGTCTATGTTTAACATATTTAAGCATGGATAATCATCTACACATCATTTAAACACATCTATGTATATAATCCACCACACGACCCATAATCTACACATACACTTGATTAGTTTATGTAATGTCACCAACAACGAGACCCAGTACTAGTGTATTCCCAAAATGACTCCCAATGATCCTCCAGATCATTGAACCCTGGACAATACTAACTTGACCCGACTCAACTAACCTAGTTAAGTCCGTTTATAAACATTTCCCGCTAAGGTAGACATAGATGTTACTATAAGGTTTAAGCCAAATATGCCGGGTGTCACATCATCCCCACATTGAAAGAATTTTCATCCCGAAAATTGCACAAAGCCCCAAAATGAAAGAAACGGAAAGAATGAAATGAAAAGAAAATTTACCGGATGTCACATCATCCCCACGTTGAAAGGAATCTCGACTCGAGATTCATTCTGCTTCAGCAGTAACATGCCTCGATTCAAACGCGCGTTTCGGAAAAAGATGAGGGTTTTTAGCTTTCATCTGATCCTCCCGTTCCCACGTGAACTCCGGTCCACGATTCGAGTTCCAACGAACTTTGACGATGCGGATTTTACTCCGACGAAGGCTACGAATCTTGTAGTCGAGAATCTCGACAGGTTCCTCCATAATGCGAAGACGATCATCAACCTTGATCTCTTCCAGTCGTACAATGAGAGATTCATCAGCCAAACACTTCTTCAAGTTAGACACATGGCAGACGTTGTGAACACTACCGAGCTCCGCCGGTAAGTCAAGTCTGTATGCCACCGGTCCAATCCGATCCAGGATTGCGAATGGTCCGACATAACGAGGGTTAAGCTTGCCACGCTTTCCAAAGCGTATGACGCCCTTCCATGGTGAAACATTCAAAAGTACCCTGTCCCCAACCTGGAACTCCAAAGGTTTGCGACGGCGATCGGCATAGCTCTTCTGACGATCCCGCGCAGCCGCCAAACGGTTACGAATTTGTACAATTTTCTCCGAAGTTTCGTACACAAGTTCTGGACCAGTGAGCTGGCTCTCGCCCACCTCACCATTCATTCATCATTACCTGACCGAATCCGTTCTGCACAGTTGGAAGCTTTGAAGGTGGAAAACCTTAAGGCTGAGAATATGCACAGTGCAGAACGGATTCGGTCAGGTAACGACGAGGATTCACAGACTCCTTCCTGCTCAAGGCGTCCGCCACAACGTTCGCCTTGCCAGGATGGTATTTGATAGCACAGTCATAATCATTCAGGAGTTCAACCTAGCGACGCTGCCGCATATTCAACACCTTCTGGTCGAAAATATGCTGAAGACTCTTGTGATCGGTGTATACTTCACACTTGGTACCGTACAAGTAATGTCTCCAGATTTTCAACGCAAAGATCACCGCACCCAGTTCCAAGTCATGAGTAGTGTATTTTTTCTCATGAACTTTGAGTTGACGAGAAGCATAAGCAATAACCTTCCCGCGTTGCATCAACACACAACCGAGACCACGAATATAAGCGTCATAGTACACAACGAAGTCATCCGTACCCTCAGGTAAGATAGGTGCAGAACAAAGTTTAAGCTTCAGCATCTGAAATGCTGATTCCTGTGGTTCATCCCAGTCAAACTTTCGGTCTTTCTGGGTAAGAGTAGTGAGGGGTTGAGCGATCTTCGAAAATCCCTCAATGAAACGACGATAGTAACCCGCAAGACCTAGGAATTGCCGCACCTCAGATGGCGTCTTTGGTGCTTCCCAGTCTTTAATAGCTTCGATCTTAGCCGGATCGACATGAATTCCCAGTTCATTAACCACATGTCCTAGGAATTGAACTTCACGTAACCAAAAATCACACTTTGAGAACTTAGCATACAACTGCTCCTATCTCAAAAGTCCCAAGACCAACCGTAGGTGTTCTTCATGATCCGCCTTGTTCTTGGAATAAATCAGAATATCGTCAATAAACACGATGACGAATTTATCGAGGTAAGGTTTGCAAACGCGGTTCATTAAGTCCATGAACACCGCCGGTGCGTTAGTGAGACCAAAAGGCATGACCAAGAACTCAAAATGGCCATAACGAGTGCGAAAAGCAGTCTTCTAAATGTCAGCTTCCCTGACGCGCAACTGGTGATAACCGGACCGCAAATCAATCTTCGAATAGTAGCTGGAGCCCTGGAGCTGGTCAAAGAGATCATCAATGTGAGGAAGAGGATAACGATTCTTGATGGTCACTTTGTTCAGCTCACGATAGTCAATATACATGCGAAAACTTCCGTCCTTCTTCTTCACAAACAAAATAGGAGCTCCCCACGGGGAAGAACTTGGTCGGATGATACCCTTTTCCAAGAGTTCCTACAACTGGCTGGACAACACTTGCATCTCGGGAGGTGCAAGACGATACGGAGCTCGGGCAATAGGAGCTACGCCCGGAGTAAGATCAATACCAAACTCAACCTGACGATGGGGAGGAAGACCAGGCAAGTCATCAGGAAACACATCGGGAAAATCCCGAACCACCGGAATATCCTCGATCTTCTTCTCATCGTCAGTAGTAACGTTAACAAGTGCCAGAATGGCCGAACAACCCTTCCGAAGGTACTTACGGGCTTTCATGCTAGAAATGATACTCAGCGGAGTACCGCTTTTCTTGCCATGAACCGAAAGTGTCACTCAATCAGGGAGAGGGATCCGAATAATCTTATCGAAACAAACGATCTCCGCACGATACAGCGATAACCAATCCATGCCGACAACGACATCAAAACTACCCAGGGGTACCGGCATAAAGTCAATGGGGAAAGACAAACCCGACAGTTCTAAGCGACATTCCCTAAGGGTGTGTGTCGCTTCGATTTTCTTACCATCAGCCAATTCTATTAAGTACTTAGCCTCTAAAGGTGTGGGTACTATATCTAGCAATCGACTAATGTCCATAGATTCGAAACTCTTATCGGCACCAGAATCAAACAAGACAGAAACATAGCGATCAATAAGAAGGAACATGCCGATAACCGTGTCTGGATCCTGCCTAGCCTCTGCAGATCCAATGACGAAAGCACGTGCAGTCCTGCCTCTGCCCCCATTGTTCCCGTTGCCGTTCCCGCCCCTTCCATTATCACCCTGTTTCAGCGTAGGACATTCACGCTTGAAGTGTCCCATATCACCACAGTTATAGCACCCCTGCTTTCCTGGAGTCCCCTGAGCAGAAGGAGTAGGAGCAGTAGCAGGAGTCTGAGTTGGGGTGAGTGCCACCCTGCAATCCTTAGCATGATGCCCCAACTGATGGCACCGATGACAACGAGCCTGATCACAACTCCCAGAATGATGAAAACCACACTTGTTGCACTTGGGATGCTTCCCAACATACCCACTTGACTTCTACCCAGAAGAAGACCCAGATGAATCAAACTTCTTCGCCGGCTGAGATGGCGCTGGCATAGTACTCTTCCCTACACCATCCCACTTCCTCTTGTTCCCCTCAGAAACCTTCATAGCAGCACCTTTAGGAGGCAAAACACCTTCTGCCACCTTCAGGTTAGTCATCCGATGAGCTGATCGGACAACTTCAGCAATAGTGGGATGATTCCCAGTAGCCACCAATCCAGCAATCTCCGGCACTAGCCCAGACACATAGTGCTCGATCCTCCTATACTCGGGTGTGTGCAAATCAGGGCACAACACCGCCAGCTCATTCCTCCTCACAGTGTACTCTTCAATCTCTGACCCGACCATCTTGTAGCTCCAGACTTCATGTTCCAACTTCTGTACCTCCTCCCTCGGACAGTACTCACCTCTCAACAGTTGCACAAACTCCGCCCAAGGCATAGCAATAGCCTCCCCCAATCCCATGTTCTGAGTAGTAGCATTCCACCACGACAGTGCAGGCCCCTCAAATGTCGCGGTAGCATACTTCACCCGGTCCCCAGCAGGACAGTTACACATGACGAACACAGACTCAACCTTCTCCAGCCATCGGAGCAGTCCCACCGCTCCCTCAGTTCCAGCGAAGTTATGGGGCTGATAGTCCCGAAACTTCTTATAAGAGCACTAAGGTGGAGGTGGATTGGCACCAATACCTGAAACACGGTACACGAGTAAAACACAGACGAAAGGACATGAAACCCAAGAATGAGGCAAGGTCGACAGAAATCAACTCACCACCCATGGCATTAATCCCAGCCTGGAAATTAGCCATAGCTATGTTCACTTGCTGCTGTAGCAAGTTGTTCAACTCGGCTTGGGTCATGTTAATGTTGCCATGACCACCGCCTCCAGCACGACCACCGTCGCCAGCACGGCCACCGCCGCCACCACGACGTCCACCACCGCGAGCACCAGACATGATCTAACAAATCAAGAAATAGAGGGATTCAGATTCACTTCTAGTGTCAACCACCAGAAATTTACAAGATTTAACTTAGGGACAAATCCAGGACTATACATCCAAACTCGAAGTCCATCGGGATTTTCATGCATTTCAGTTTATTATTTCGTGTGCACCCGAAATGATAAACTACTCTACATGGTCCTCCAGATGTACCCCTAATCCGGACTCCGGTCACCGAATATCGTCACCTAGTAACGTGTTACGATAGGTGAAAGTGTAAGAAGGCATGTGTGTGCTAGAACCAACAAATCAACCCCTCCTTCTTTAATCCAGAAGAAGAAGACAAGAGTAGGTGAGAACCCAAATAAAAGCGGATGATGTAACAAAGAAGTATGATGATGATGTAAAGACACCCCGATAACGTTAGTACGTATCCCACTAATAGACTCAAAGAATGTGACCGTCTAGTGTGTGCGACTTGGCTATAGAACAGACTCTACATGCAGTCCTAGTTCACTATAACCATTGGCTCTGATGATGTGACACCCGGCATATTTGGCTTAAACCTTATAGTAACATCTAAGTCTACCTTAGCGGGAAACGTTTATAAACGGACATAACTAGGTTAATTGAGTCAGGTCAAGTTAGGATTCTCCAGGGTTCAATGATCTGGAGGATCATTGGGAGTCATTTTGGGAATACACTAGTACCGGGTCCCGTTGTTGGTGACATTACATAAACTAATCAAGTGTATGTGTAGATTATGGGCCGTGTGGTGGATTATATACATAGATGTGTTTAAATGATGTGTAGATGATTATCCATGCTTAAATATGTTAAACATAGACTAGGGTTGCATGCCCATATGTTAAGGTGTGTTAAAATGCGTTAAACACGACAAACAGGAAAAACTAGATGAACATAGGTCTGGTTCGACCACTTCGAGTGGTCGAAGGTGGAACTATGTATTGGTTCGACCCTTTGTAAATGGGCGAACCTGGGATGTGGAATTGAAAGAATTCCCTTCGACCAGGACAGGGCTCATTCAACCCTGTGAAAGGGTCGAAGGAGGGTACCTTCGACCACTAACAGGGGGCGAAGGTGGAATAGTATAAATACCAAAACTTGTCATTTTTCACCATTTCACAAACCCTAACCGTCTCAAAACACTCTCAAACGATTTTAATCACTATGGAAGGAGTTTTTGCTCTTCTTTTTCATAATCTAACCTATCTACAACATCTAAACAAGAATCCAAGGTGTGTTCTTAATCCTAAATCTTTTTAAGGCATTTTAATCCGTTTTATCTATCCCTAAATGTCCAGATCTGTTCTAATGAAGATTTAATCAATAAAAACCTTTTAAACATCTTTCTAAACCAAAACCCTGTCATTAAACATAGGTTTTGTATCAATAAACATATTTAAATATGTGTTATGTGATGATATGTGTTGTTTAATGATTTGCTGCTGTTCTAATGCTAGAAACATGATCTAAGGTTGCTATTGATGTTGGTTTATTGTTGTTTAGGGTTACAACTAGATAGATGGTGATATTATGGGTATTTTGGGATTTTATGAAATCTAGGGCTTGTGCATGTTAAGTATTAGTGATAAAATGAATGAAGGTTTTCGATTACAAGATAAACTGAGCATTTTTAGATGAATATAGGTTGGTGTCAAAAAGTTTCCTAATTGGGTAAAGATTTCATGCATGATGTGACATTTCCATAATTTTGCCATTTTGGGAAAGTATTAAAAAAGCTGGTTTTGGGGCAAAATTGGTGGGGATTTGTTGGGATAAGTTAATCATACCTGACTGCTGTGTTTGATGACGTTTCGAGGTGTTTCGAATGTGTTTGAAGCGTTTTTAGGAAAATTTGTACAACAGGGGCGAACCTGGACTCCTTCGACCAAACGAATGGGCGAAGGAGAGATTTAAGGGTCGAACCTGGATTAGGTTTGGGCGAACGTGGTAAAATGGTCGAAGGAGACATCAAAACGGTCGAACGTGGTAAAATGGGCGAAGGAAACTTAATAACGGTCGAAGGAGACATCAAAACGGTCGAACGTGGTAAAATGGGCGAAGGAGATTTAACCTGACTGGTTCGACCGTTCTGATGCAGAAATGAGATTTTTGATACAAACTAAGTGTTTTATGCTTGAACGTTGTGTGTAATCTATGTGTACTTGATTAGTTAGGGTAATGAGTCACCAACGGGATGTCGGTTCGGTCTAGTGTGTCGGCTAAACATTTAAACACGCTTTAAAACATACTTGGTTACGATCTGGCCAATCGGGGACTAGATAACCTTATGGTTATTAGTCGGAACACTTATGTGAACATTTTGATAGATCTCCGGTAGAGGGATTACCAAGGGCTTAGCATTTTTACTAGTAACCGAAGAATGCTATCTAAGGTGAGTTCACGGCCCCACTTTTACTGCTTTAACTTTTGGGGGAGAAAACATGCGCTAAACTATTTTGGTAACATATGTCATACTATAGTTTTTAACTTTGTATTGCTATACGATCTTTGGAAGTCCCGGGGGAAACCATGAATGTGCGGGGATGCACAACGGGGGAAATGTGGATAGATCTATTGGGCGTGACCTGCCCCACTCGTCGGCTTAGAGGGCCGGGCGGGTGCATGTTGTCTCGAACTGGTAACATTGGTATCATGCTGAACATTCGGGCTGCTTAAACATATGCTAAACATTGCTAAACGTGTCTAGTAATGGTTTCCAATCGTAGTAGTAATAAAACATACGCCTAGCTAGCGTACTTGGTAACACTGATATAGTATGGACATGGTAACGTTTTGGTAACACTTGGTAACATATTGAACAAACCTGTGAACTCACCAGCATTATATGTTGACGTCTTTTGGCATGTTTTTCTCAGGTCGCTAAGGTAGCAACAAATTGAAATAGGCGCACGGGTCTGCATTGGCGTCTTGACTTAGTTCATGTTTTGTAATAAACATTTGGTACATTTGGGTCTATGGTCTGTAACTTATTAAATGCTTCCACTACTGCTTTTAAGATTATGAAAACTGTGTCTTTTGAACGTCATGTATCTTCATATAGAGTTGTTTATTGTGACCGTTGACTTGGATCCTGGCTTGTCATGCGCCTCGCGGTAAAACTCCGCAAGTGGAAATTTGAGGGTGTGACAGATTGGTATCAGAGCCACTCCTGTGCCGTTCGGGATGGTGGGTGCATACCTAATCAGGGACGATGAGACTCTAACAGGGGGTGAATGTGACACCCCAGGAACACACCTCATCAGGGACGATGAGACTCTAACAGGGGGTGAATGTGACACCCCAGGAAAATCCCACATCGGCCGTGGCCAGGAGAGATCCTTGGTTCATAAGTAATGTCTTGCCTCTTAAATCACCAACGCGTTTTGGGGCTTAATGTTAGTGGATGAGAGGAGAACTCCACAGTTAAGCGTGCTCAGGTGGGAGCATGTTAGGATCTGAGTTTGTTTGTTTTGATTGTTTAACTAAATATGATAATAGTGAAACGAATATAGAATGAAAGTGCAGCGGAATAATAAACTGTTAATCAAAACAAGAGAGTAAATGTTTTCAGATCGAATGCTTTCATTTATCTAAAAGATTACAATCGTACAATTACTCCCCCTCAGCCTGATCACACAGTGTTTGTCTGAGAGAATGTTTGTGTGTGTGATGCAATAGAACAGTACAAGCACTGTTCTATTTATAGACAGACGTAAACTACTGATGACCTAGGCTGACGTCACCTAAGTGTAAGCGAAAGATTTTGATTAAAACAGGATTATTTGATCATACAAGTTACAAAACCAGGTGCGGAAACCCTAGCTTTGAACGAACAGATAAAACTCAAATCAAAACACAATCAATATCATTTTCAAAGCTTTTCATAGATTAACTTGTTCATAAACTTGATTACAATGACACTTTGGTTAATCTAGATCAATTACAGACACTCTCAAACAAACCTGGAACCTGACCTCAAAACACACACAACTAATAACTCTCTATACATTGCATAAACACAAAATCTATTTATAGATGCTGCACATTCGCCCATAAGCTGTGGTCGAATGTGGAAGAGTTCCACATTCGCCCAGTATAAGGTACGAATCTACATCTTCAGTCAAGTCCCATTACACCTTCGCCCACTATATTTCTACCTTCGCCCCTTTATACTCACATTCGACCAGTCAGTTTCACATTCTATCCATCAGCACTCTAACATATGTTAATATCCAATCATTAGTCGCAAAACGCATCTACAAACTCCCCATCGACTATTGATTGGATTGTCTTCTGTCTTCGTCCATGGCTTTGTTCAACAACTTAATTCTGAGCTGTTTCTTCTGCTCTTTGGTCATTTCAGGCTCTAACTTTCTCTTCACCGGTTTCGACACATTTGCCATCTTCACCATCTTGCCAAGTTTGTTATCCAAATTACTCCCCGCATTAATATCATATGCAAAGCAAACTCCAACCACTTGAGTATTCTTCTTTGCTTGATCAGCGTCTTTTGGCTCAAAATAAATCGGATTATAGAAAAGCATGATGATGTCTTCAAAAGTACAGTTAATCAACCACATCGGATCAAATACATGAACATGCTTGTATTTATCCTTCCCGTCTCTCAACACTATCACTGCTTCAGCCTTCCTCCAATCATAATACCAGAAAATAAAGTCAGCACTGAAATGTTGTGGCATGGGCATCAAAGGTATTTTCCTCATCACTTCAGGTGCCTTGTATATCAAAGTAACCCGCTTCAGCTTGGTTTGAGAATCAATATCCCTATGAACTTTCCTTCGGGGATATTGTGGCTTGAATCTATTCCATCTCGTTCTACTTTCCCAAACCAGCTTGTCTGCACACCAACCGACATGTGTACCGTTCACTGAAGCACCTGACATAGGGAATCTACATAAATCTCTGACTGTTCATCATCCTCATCATCATCTTTTTCTTCGTCTGATTCAGACGGTTCAAAGTCAACTTTCTCTTCTTCTATTTCTTTATCTTCTTCTCCCTCCTTCAACTTGGGTGCAACATTGTACAAATTATCAATCAAATCACTAAGGCGTTTGTTCTCAGCCTTTAGTTCTTTGTTGTCTTCTTTGATCAACTTTAGCCTGTTCTTGTTTCTTGAACATTTACCCTCAAGCTTTTTATTCTTTGCTTCAAGCTTCTTAACCTTCTCGTTAATCTCATCTTGATTTGACTTAGAAGCTACCACTATCTGAAGCATCTTTTCTTCATTCTGCTTGAACTTGGCTATTTCAGCTTGTTGAGCCACTATCATCTTCATCATGTCATCCATTTTCTTGTTCACCTGCTTCATTACATTATCATCCACAGTGACCTTCTTAGATTTGGATCTAGATGGCTCAACTTCAACTTCCTTTTCTTTCTGAGGCTTTCTAAACATGTCAAGTACATTATCCAGTGCAATATTTAATTGATCAGCTGATAATGTCTCTGCCTCTTTAGATTTCTTTTGCTTTTTAGTGACTGGTGAAGACAGCTTCGATGACGTACCAGCATCGGGTACTCTTTTTCCCTTCAAAAGTTGTACTAATTCTTTCTCTCTCAACTGCTTAGTACTTGTCTTCTTAGACATGGTCTTGTGCTTAGGCTTGGGCAAGTTTACTACCACAGTCTCTCCAGTATTCAACTCATCCATGTCAATGCCTAATCCTTCATCTTCAACATTCAACGACTTCTTACTTTTCTCAGCTTCCTCAATTGATTTGTTTAAAGATTCAGACTCACCAACCATAGTGGCCTTACTTTTGGTGGTCCTAACATTCTCAGCATCAGAATCCCATCGTTCTTCTTCCTCAGTTTCTTCTGAATCCACTGATTCTTCATCCACCAAACCAGTACCTTTCTTAGCAGTTGTTTTCTTTCTCACCACCTGTTGCTTAGAGCTTCCTTGATCAGTCTTTCCCTTACCCTTCCCTTTGGCTCCGGGATTAACTACCTGTCTCTTCCTCTTAGTGTTTGCATCAGCATACACCAAGGGATCATCATTATCAGAATCACTGTTGTCATGTCTTGCTTTGTTCTTGCCAGGATCAGTGTAATCCTGACTAGCCAAAGCTCCAAAGAGTCTCCTGTGAGGTGGCTTTTCATTGTCTGGCACACCCTTATATCCTTTCATTCTCACCAATGTACGAATGTTCATGTGATCTTGACCTAGGATCATAGTTGGATCCTTCTTCAATTCTGGATACTTGTGGTCAAAAATCATCATGAGAAACCTCGGGTATAGCATGAATTGCTTCTTTTTCAAACCCTTTAACATTTCCAGCATATGATCCAGTATCATCCCAGACACGTTGAATGGTTTGTTGAGAGTCAACGCAACCATCAACGAGCTTAGACTTCTCCTCATCACATCATATCCACCGCTCACACATCCAAACACGTGGATTATGACATGTGCAAAATATTTGAATTGCACGCTCAGCTTTCCCTTATGCATGGAACCATCAGTAATCGCTCCTTTATACTTCATTCTGAGGAAACATGCTTTCTGTTCAGTCCAGGATAATTCCCTGGGATCTTCACTTACTTCAAAATTAATCTGAAGTGCTTCCCGAATATCAGACTCTGTAATAAACATCTCCATGTCTTGTATCTTGCTCTTTATGATGGTCTGATTATCCCAGAAGTCATACTTCGCGTTCTTGTAGAAGTCTTCAATGATGTCTTTGTAAATGATAGTCGAGTAGCTAAAGCATAGACAACTCTACTCCTCTTCAAGAATTCAATGATACCAGTAAACTCTACATTCTTTTCAACATCGCCAAGATAAGCACAGCAGTTGTAACAATATTCTCCACTGGAGTCTCAATATTCTCAGTCTGGTCAGCCATCTACACATCAAAATCAGAAACAAACGTCAAAATACAAAATCGACAAAAATTCAAAATTTTAAGAGTTTTAAGGTTCCACATTCGCCCGTTTTGATCTGAACGAATGTGAGTTTTTCTGGTCGAATATGAAATTTTCTGGTCGAATGTGAAAAGATTTTGAATAAAAATCACATTCGCCCAGTTTTAATATACATTCGTCCAAAACATTCCACCTTCGCCCGTTTATAGACCCGAAGGTGAAACTGTTCTTCCCCAAAAATTCAAAAAATTGTTCAAACTTGTTTTTAACATGTAATTTTGATTAGGATGTATGCTAAAACAGCCGATTGACCTTTGTAAATCATCAATTGTTTCAATTATTCAATCTATAATAGTTTTTAGAAGGAATTAGGATAAAACTGTTTCAATCAATCAATTAACACTCGTATATATTGTTAAAACTCTAATTCCTACATCATTCTCCCGCTAAAAACTATTGTGGATTGAAATGCAATAAAAAACAAGCATCAAAAACCACTCTAAAACCCTTAAATCGAAAACCCTAATTCCGGTCACTCAAACGATGATATTGATCTCGTTAAGGCTCCATTACCTGTGTTTTTAGTATGGAAATGATCAGTAAATAACCAGGAATCAAATGCACAAGCAAGAGAAATCAAAGCAACAAGGTGTCAATGATCGAAAGAAAATTTTGAAAAAATTGTAACGAGGGTTCGAACCTGTAACTGGTATATATAAGCAAGCCACCTTCGCCCGTTTTAGTGGTCGAAAGTGGGTCTATTCCACCTTCGTCCCAAATAAATGACCCGAAGGTGAATTTTTGTTTTAAAATGGCCACATTCGTCCAAGTTTAAACAGCCGAAGGTAAAGATTTTTCCACATTCGACCCAATTAAGGGGCGAATGTGAAATGGAAAAATCTGAAAATTTTGCCAAATCACGAATTCGAATCCCGTTCAACATTTTCCAATCTGTTAAACTTCCAAAACTCAAAATTTCACTTTTTGAATGATACAAAGCCCAGATGGTGTTATCAAATCTCAGAAATTGACCATCAAGCACCGTCGGTTATCAAAAATAAAGCAGAAATGCAAAAATTTTGGTTTTCTGAAATTTTATCAAAACACACCTAAAATCTTTTTGGATTTTGTATCTTTTTGACAATAAAAGTAAAATGCAACAAAGTAAAATGCATCAAAGTAAATGAAAGCAGTAAACATTTTGTGATATCCGGTAAGAGGATCATATCAGTTTTCTGAGAAATCTGATCACAGCGTTGATCTATTTTGTTAATATTATCATTAGAAACAATATGTGACACGGCAATTGCTGATATTGTGGTCCACTTAAGCTCACATGCAGACAATTACGCAATGCTTTAAAATGATACGAGTTAGGTGTATTAGACTAACACATTGTGGTGCCCACACACATGACATACTCCCGTATCAAGTAATTGCACAAAGCTTCGTCGTAACGCGTGATTATGCCAGAGTTATCCGTAAAAATTACAAAGTATATAGCACAGAGGTGTACAGGTCAGCAAACGAATGCAGCAAAGTAACATGTGTGTATACACTAGGTTGAGGCTGATATTAACCACTGATTTGCATCAGAAAGTCAATACGATGTAATAATGATCTTTGATCAATAAAACATAAAGTTCCTCAATTCGGTAACTTTCGGTTTTGGCATTTAAGCTCTTTTTGCAAATATTCTGATGAAACTAGGTCCGTAAATCAATACGACAAAAGTTTAATCAGAATATCCTGGATAACCATAACATAACGACCCGAAACCTCAGATTTTAGCAATCCTATCAAACGAAATTACGGTACTAAGACCATATGCCCATGAGGTGTTCAGCCACGAACGCGTAGTTTGTTATGTTTGTATCACTAATGCACGCAATATTTAGTTTACGAAGCCTATCAGCATATCACACGTAGTCAACATACATCTCATTATATTATACAATTCTTTAGCCTGCGTCAGATCCCCACTGATGTACTATCATTTCCTCTTTTTATCCAGGAAATCATTTTGGTTTTTCTAATTTTTAGGTCTTTTGAAATTTTTCAATGTTTTTGGTTTTTCTGATAAAATGGCTCCCCCTAAAATAAAGAACATATTTTTGGATTTTTAATTTTTTCTGAAAAACAAAAACAAAAATTTGAAAGAAACAATCCACTCGAAAGCAACAGCTTCTTTGAGGATTAAACAATCCCCTCGAAAGCATCAACTTCTTTGAGAATTACGATAGAAAAGAGAAATCCCAATTAGCAAAGAGAAATTCCCAATTAGCAAAATATTAAAAACTAAAACTAAAAAGCGATAAACCGAGGTGCCGATTAGTCCTGTTTTTCTTTTATATTGATTACTTTTAAAAGATATTCAAAGCGGGATCTGTCAAAACCTTTTGTAAACAAATCTGCACGTTGGTAGTCAGTATGGATTTTGACCATATCTATCAATTCCTTAGCGTAACAATCACAGATAAAATGATATTTGATCCGGATATGTTTCGCCTTAGAATGATTTTCAGTATTTTTAGTTAATGCAATTGCGGCTTCGTTGTCACAGTGTATAGGGGTTTTAAGAAACTGCAAACCGTAATCCACCATCTGCTGTTGGATCCAGAGTACTTGCGAACAGCAACTCGAGGCTGTAATGTACTCAGCTTCACAGGTAGACAGCGCCACGGAAGTCTGTTTCTTGCACTGCCAGGTAATTAACCTGCTCCCTAAAAACTGGCAACCAGCTGTAGTAGATTTGCTATCTTTGTCGCAGCCACCCCAATCTGCATCACTAAAAGCAATAAAATCAAAATCATTATCATTAGGGTACCAAAGTCCTTTTGAGGGACAACCCTTCAGATATCTAAGGATACGCTTGACCGCCGTCAGATGACTTTGTTTCGGCTTGGATTGATAGCGAGCACAGAGACACGTTGCATACATAATATCTGGTCGAGACGCCGTCAGATACATCAGAGATCCGATGATTGCTCTGTATGTAAATGGGTTTGTCAGCTCCCCCTTAGCGTCCACTCCAATCCCGTGATTGGGTTGAATCGGGGTATCCATCGGCTTAGAGTCCTCCATCTGGAACCGGCTCAAGATGTCGGATACGTATTTCGTCTGGTGAATGAAGATCCCGTCGGGTCTTTGGTCCACCTGTAAGCCTAGGAAAAACTGCATCTCCCCCATTGCGCTCATTTCGAACTTTTCTTGCATGACAGTTTCGAATTCCCTGCATAAAACCTCGTTAGTTGAACCAAATATTATATCATCAACGTAAATCTGCACTAGAAGCAAATCATCTCCCGTCTTCTTCGTGAAGAGAGTGCAATCGACGAGTCCGCGCTTAAATCCTTTGGAGATGAGGTATGTACTTAGCTCCTCGTACCACTGTCTCGGAGCCTGGTGCAAACCATATAGAACTTTGTTCAGCACGTAGACCTTATCCCGGTGGATTGGGTCCTCAAAGCCTGGTGGCTGCCCGACATAAACCTCTTCCTTGACTTTCCCGTACAGAAATGCGCTCTTAACGTCCATTTGATAAACTTTGAATTTCTTGTATGAAGCAAACGCAAGGAACATCCTAATAGCTTCAATCCGTGCTACCGGTGCATAGATTTCGTTATAATCAATCCCTTCGATTTGATGGAAACCCTGCACAACCAATCTGGCTTTGTTACGAACAATAACCCCACGATCATCCTTCTTGCACTTAAACACCCATTTAGTGCCTATTTTCTTCCTTCCTGGAGGCAAATCCGTGAGCGTCCAAACCCCCAATTTCTGGAATTGTAATAACTCCTCCTGCATAGCTTCAACCCAGGCATCTTCATTCAAAGCGTCCTTGTATGTCCTTGGCTCTACCTGCGACACATAACACGCAAACGACCAATCATTTTGACTACCAGATTTTTGAATTTTTGCATATAATGCTAAAGCACCAAAACTCTCTGGCGTGTTAACGCTTCTCAGCTGCCCTCTGGTCATAACACCGCTTCCAGGATCACCGATAACTTGCTCCAGCGGGTGAATACGATGAATCCGAGATTCCGGATAATCAGGTACAGTAACTCCCGTCTGAGCAGTCAAGTTTTCTACAGCATCCAGATCATGACCCGTGTTTGATGATGAAGCAACATCTAGAGTTGGGGTTGGGTTCACTGGCATTGCCTCTGGTTCTCCTGCATGTTCAAGAATGACTTCTTCAAATTGTTCAACTTCAGATTCTGAAGAGTCTAATGAAGTTGAAGCCTCTTGAAACTCTTCTTCCTCTTGTATAGGAGCATTGGTATCATTAGAAGCTGGTAGGGGGTTCACGGTGATTGGACGCACCAACGATGAAGTCGTAGCGTTTTCACACTCGTAAAGTAATCTGATAACAGCTTCTTCAACCAAGCTATCTAGATTTAATGATTCAAAGAAATCTTTGTAATCAAACATCCAATCAGGACCCGTGCCTTGCAAATTTTGAGTATATCGTTGAACTTCTACGTTAGCCCAATCCTCCACTTGACGAGTTCGCTTGTTGAATAACCGTTTGAGCGGGGTTGCATATCCAACAAAGTATCCCTCCTCAGCTTTAGGACTAAACTTCTCACTTGGATTCAACATCGTGCATGGCGCCCCAAAAGGTTCTAGATACTCTAAGTTTGGCTTTCGTCGGTGTAACAGTTCATAAGATGTTTTTCCAAACTTCTTCACTGTTAGAACCCGATTTAGTGTATAATTTGCTGCATAAATCGCCTCGTTCCAGAACATTACCGGAAGATTTGAATCAGCAAGCATTGTTCTAGCCGCTTCAATTAGAGTCCTATTCTTTCGTTCAGCAACACCGTTCTGTTGTGGGGTGTACGGAGCCGAATATTCATGATGTATCCCTTTGCTTTCACAAAGTTCATCCATCTTGGCATTTTTGAACTTCGTCCCATTGTCACTCCGAATTCTCTTTATCTTCACATTGTAGAGATTCTCCAATCGAGTGAACAGAACTTTCAGGTTGTTAAAGGTGTCACTTTTGTTTTGCAAACACATCACCCATGAAAATCTTGAGTAGTCATCAGTGACAACTAAACAATAAAGCTCTCCAAGATGACTTTTGCGCTTGACCGGTCCGAATAGATCCATTTGCAATCGCTCTAGTGGCATCTCTACAGAGTTGACTTTCTTCACTTTGTGGGACTGTTTGTGTTCCTTCCCCTTCTTACAGCTTACACACATGTCATTCAGATGGAAATGTTTCACGTTTACTCCATCGACAAGCCCATTTTTCACAAGTTGGTTAATTTTTCTCAGATGAATGTGCCCCATTCTTCGGTGCCACATTATCGATTCTTTCTCAGTCGCCTTGGATAGAAAACATGTTATTTGCCCCTGTGATGTCATCGCCTTGGACATATCAAGAATATAGAGATTGTTGACGCGAGGTGCCATCAACATTATCCACTCCTTAGGAATTTTGAAGCCCGGTTTGAGAATATAGCAGGATTTGTCATCAAAATGCACAGAAAATTGTTTATCACATATTTGACTGACACTCAACAGATTATAATCAATCTGCTTCACATAAGATATCCGCTCAAAGCTCACTATCCCATTACTCACGCTCCCCTCCATTGTGATATATCCACCTTTATTTCCAGCGAATGCAACATACCCTCCATTGATGTTCTTCACGTCGAACAACAACGCTAGATCCCCTGTCATGTGGCCTGAAGCTCCACTATCAACAATCCAAAGACTGCTAATAGGGCCAGCTGAAGCTCCCTGCACACTAAAAGTAAATCATTTAGTTCTTTCGGGGGACCCAAGCCTGAGTCTTGGGTCTTTGAACATCAGCTTTCAAAGAAACATTCTCATTAGCATTTTCAACAACTTTTTGTTTTGGATCAATCTTTTCTGATTGTTCAAAACAGTTTCCTTTTTCTCATTGACCTTAGAAGTAGAAGCTCCTGGAGTACCATTGGGTGACCAAGATTGTTCAGACCTTTTAAGGATGCGAATCTGAGATTTTGGATTCTCAGTCGGTTTCTGAACATTGTTAACAAACGTAACTTTCTTGGTTACCTTATCTGATTTAACAGACTTAGGTCCAACATTTGATTTGACAATCGGTTTTAGTGGAACCTTTTGCCTGTCAATTGTTGCGTTCACACAGGCTTCCTCCATGATTGTTCCATAGCAATCCGATTTCATCGATCATATTGAATTGGACGATTGTTCCTCATTTGATGAAAATTGTTTTGATTATAAAACTGTTGTTGTTGAGGAACAACTCGTCTCTGTGGTGGAACATAATGATCAATCGGTTTTCTCATGGAATTTCTCACTTCAACCTCGTGCCTTTTATGCCTTACATATGGACACTGAGCAAGTAAATGCCCTCGTTCCCCACATTTAAAGCATGCACGGTACTCTTCAAAAACATTTGGAGCATTTGATTGAGCAAATGATCTAATAGGATATTGATCATTGTACTGTTGATTTCTCAAACTCTCAGGGAGTGTCCCTTTTGAGTAAGTAGGCTCTTGAAAACCATTAGCTCTGTTATTGGGTCGAATGAACTCTGTGACATGGACCTTTGGTTCTTGAGGAACATCCAAATACAATTTCTTTAAAATTACTGGTGGAATCTCATTTGTTCTCTCATGTTTTGGGAATCAAATGGTGCTTTCTTGCCAAATCTTTTCTATTTTAGCATAGTTAGCATTTTTGATTGGAAATTCCTCATCAGAGATGATTTTATCGGATCCTTCCATCCGATAGAACACCTTGACAGGTTTGTCACATTGTTCATTCTTAACATCTTTATTCTCAAGGTCCTTTTTAATCACATTCTTTTCAGACTTTTTCTCACGATGAGCATTTGCCATCGGATGCACATGTTGAGATGATGAAACTGGTTCAGTAGTAATGATGTGATTTTCTTTTGGAATTTCACATGCATTAACAGTTTGATCATTACCAGTATCATCACTCTCTGAGTCTGAATCCACACTCTCAGCAATAACACCCTCATCATTCAAACCTAAAATCGGTCTCACATCAGAATGAGGATCACCAATACTCGAGGTATTAGATTCTATTTCCGATGATGAATCTGATTTTACCGAGCTCTCCGGTGTAACTTGGTGACAATTATGATTTTCAAAAAGCACCGGAGATGGCACAGACTTGTAATTAGTGGTTTGATCATCTATGATGTGGTCTACCACGTAAGCAATGTGCTTATAGCTTTCCAACTTTTTGTTTACTTTCTCAGCAAAGCATTTTATGGCTGCCATTTCCAACTTCGTATTTTCAATTTCATTGATATAGTTGTTAACTGCCAATTGTTTTAATGATAAAGTGTTTTTCAAGTCGGAAATGTCCTTTTTGTAGCCATCTAATACCTTGTTGAAAGCCTTCAACTCATTGCGAATAGATTGACTGTTCATGATAGCACTATCACGTTGAACACGGAGTTGTTTATTTTCCTCAGTCAATCTATCACATGTACCACAATATTTATCACTTTTAATATCAGTGCTACACTCAGAACTTACAGGTTTTGGCGGATCAGTCATGGCCATCAATGCGAAATGAGCTTCCTTTCCAGTAAAGAATTTAGAATAGTCAATCTTGGTGAAAGCATCATCAGCAATGCACGACTTCCTCGTCATCAGAAAATCCTCTTCTGCTAGCAACTGATCAATGTCATCATCTAGTGATGTAACACTTGCTTCCGTATCCGATTCACTGTCTGAATCAGAATAAACCGATTCACACTCCTCAGGAACATCAGAAACAGTATCAATCACCACTCCAGAATTAGCTTCCTCAACCTTAACCTCAACAGGTTCAGTCTCCATATCCATTTCAGCCTCAGACTCATCACTTTCACACTCAGTTTCTTTCTTTTCATCCACCGTCACCGACTCTTCAATATCAACCTTGCAAGCAACGCAAGCCACATTGCCACCAGTAGTAATTTCTTCAACTCCTATTTGCAATCCCGACCAATCAAACCTTTCATCTTGTTGAGTCACCAATGCTTGATTCTAACTCGTGTTCTGTTGTGTCTCATTCGGTGTAGTGATCGGTATAACTGTTCGGTTAGTGTTGTTAGGAGATTGGTTTTGGTTCTGGTTTGATGTGTTAGGTTGTCTGTTTTGGTTGTTGTTAGAGTTATTTTGACGGTTTTGATAATTGTTGTTGTTTTGGTAAGAAACTTGGTTTTGGTTTTGTTGTTGACGATTCTGGTAGCTTGCATTGAATGGGTTTCTATTACCTTGTTTTGGTGGCTGGGTGCATTCACGTTTAAAGTGACCTTTTCATCCACAGTTAAAACAAGTAACTTTCTCCTTGTTGAACCCGTAGGTTGTGTTAGGAGAAGTTCCCAAATCTGTTCTACCCATCTTTTCAATAAACTCCGTTGCTCTTCTCATGATGCTTGCAAAAGCCCATTGGATATCAATGAGTTCCATCTCTTCCTTGTCGATCTGTGCATAGTCTTCATTGGTTAAGTTGTTATTCCCAATTTGACTAGCAACTAATCTGTTGTAAGATGAAACCATTGCAGAGACTAGTGCAATATGTTGCTGAGCAACTTCCACTGTCACATTGCCCAAGTTAGAAGTCTCCAAAACCACTTGTTGTTGATTAGGTTGAGTAACTTGGTTCATTGGTTGTTGAGATTGGCTAGCAGTATAGAAAGCTGCTTGTTGCATTGGGGAGAATGGTGGAATGTAGGAATTGTTGTATTGTTGTTGTGGTGGTGGTTGTGTGTATGATGGTTGTGAGTAGGATGAGGTTTGTGCCATGTAGTTGATGGTAGGTTTTGGTGATTCCATAACATTGGAAATGCAAGCAACATGTGGTGCAACTATCCCTCCTGAACTAGAGTTACTCACAGAAACTGAAGTGCCTCCAAAGTATAAGCTAGGATTCTGAGGAACCTGTGCTCTTCTAGCTTTCCTCTTCTCTTCCATTTCTTTGTTTTCCAGCTTCTGTATGAACTCTTGAATAGTCCAGTATTGGTATGCATCCTTCTCCCTGAGAACTTCCACATGCTGATCCCAGTAAGGTGGTAAAGCATATGCAAACTTATCCACCAAATTCTTCATAGGAATCTGTATACCATAACTTGACAATTCAGTTAGCAAATGACTATATCTAGGAGTTAATTCTTTTAAAGTTTCATTTCCAATATAAGAAAAATTCTCAAACTCCTTTCTCAATTCATCCATCCTCAAACTTCTAGTCTTCCCATTCCCATCATGCCTCCTCTTAAGCACATCCCACAATTGCTTAGACGTTGTACAAGTCCCAAATTGATGCAATAGATCATTTGTGATTGCCTGAGTCAATTGGGAAAAGGCTTTCTTTTCCACAGCAAACTTCTTTTTCTCTTCCTCAGACATGCTCTCCAATGGAACTGGTTCACCAGTATTCTCCAAAACTGGTGCTGTGTAACCTTTAGCAATCATACTCCATGCCTCTGCTCCCTCCACTCCCTGCCTTCCAAGTGAATCTTGAACTTGTTCTGCCACTGATTGTATTCTTGTATCTCCATAAGCTTCGGTGGCCGATTCCTGCTACCTGAAGACAAATCATTAATCAGTGTGGAAATAGCATTTGTAGTTTGAGTGTTTACCACCGCTGCTGCTACTCCCCAGTAGTCAGGTTGTGATGCTGGAGGTGCTACGCTTTGAGGCATCGAGCTCGTCATCGCCATGTAGTTAATCGGTTGCGAAGACTGTGTGCTCGTCTTTTGTGCTGCCACCGTCCATGGGTCCATCACTTGCTGTTGTGGTTGTGTCGTTGCTGGTCTCGGAGTAGTCGGAAAATTCCACATGATCACGAACTTCGAAAAATTCAACACTTAGAAAATTATCCAAACTTTAGTCCTAAGTTCGCCCAAAAAGTCTTACTTTCGTCCCTTTCTGATTCAGGTTCGCCCAAACAGTATTCACCCGAATGTAAAACTTCACCAGAATGTAAAACACCCTAACACTTTTCCACATTCGCCCAGAATATTCTAGGTTCGACCAGTAATTTTCCACGTTCGCCCGCCCGATCAATCGAATGTGAAAAATTATACCCGAAAGTGAAAAATTCAAACAAAACATTCCAGGTTCGCCCAAAATTACTTCAGGTTAGACCAAAAACCACCTAGGTTCGCCCAAAACCACTCAGGTTCGACCACTTATGTTCCAGGTTCGCCCATTTCAGGTTTGAAAAACGGTTACACTTTGAAAAACGGTTATTTTGATCTCTGATTTTCAAAAGTTTGTGGATTTGAATGATCTTAATCAGGTTATGATTCGGAATTGATTTGGAACAACTTTAATTCTTGGAATTTTGAATTTTAACCACAAAATCAACTTCAAATCAATCAAAAACACTCAAAAACCATTTTCATTCAAAAACAGATGTATTTTGATCAAAATTAGGTCCAAATCAGCTCCGAGTTTATCAAATTTGTTGTTGTATGATCCGTATAGCTCTGATACCACTTTGTAAGCGAAAGATTTTGATTAAAACAGGATTATTTGATCATACAAGTTACAAAACCAGGTGCGGAAACCCTAGCTTTGAACAAACAGATAAAACTCAAATCAAAACACAATCAATATCATTTTCATAGCTTTTCATAGATTAACTTGTTCATAAACTTGATTACAATGACACTTTGGTTAATCTAGATCAATTACAGACACTCTCAAACAAACCTGGAACCTGACCTCAAAACACACACAACTAATAACTCTCTATACATTGCATAAACACAAAATCTATTTATAGATGCTGCACATTCGCCCATAAGCTGTGGTCGAATGTGGAAGAGTTCCACATTCGCCCAGTATAAGGTACGAATCTACATCTTCAGTCAAGTCCCATTACACCTTCGCCCACTATATTTCTACCTTCGCCCCTTTATACTCACATTCGACCAGTCAGTTTCACATTTTATCCATCAGCACTCTAACATATGTTAATATCCAATCATTAGTCACAAAACGCATCTACACTAAGACAGTGACCTCTAACAGAATAACAAACATAAAACATCTGCCTATTACAAACTACTGTTACATTGAAAGTACTGATAGTAAACAGCTGTTGTAAGAAAACTCTGATGGTCTTGTATCCTCTGCTGGAGCCTAAGTGCTGTTGGCTCCAGCAGTGCTTTAGTCTTCAGTACTTGAATCAGCAGTTGTTCTTTATCAGACCTTTGGTCAGCAGTTGTTCTTCATCAGTTGTTTATTCAGCAGTCCTTTGTATCAGCAGTTGTCATAGCAGTTGTTTGGATAGAACAGTTGTTAGGGTCAGCAGTCTTTTGGGAGAAGTAAGTGTAAAGACTGTTTATTGAAAGGATCAACTGTTAGCATATTTTGGCTTTCCAATCATCTGTTCTTCTCCAGGTCAGCAGACCCAACAATCTCCCCCTAGAACAGATGATGCCAAAACTCAGCTTTATTTATTGATCTTTATTCCTCATCAGACTTTCTCTGATTTGACCTTTGAATTGTAATTCAAAGTTCAGAGCAAACAAGTCTTCTTCATCTCTTTCAAGTTCCAGATTCAGCAATGTTTGGTGATCTTCTGCACATAGGCTGTAAGCATCATCCATCTGACCTGAGCAATGTCAATTCATGGTTGTCTTTGTTGGCTTTCCATTTTAGAATTTTTGAGTCAGTGGATTTGCTGAGCTGAATTTTTATTCTGGATGAGTTGGGTGATGGAGGTCTTCCAATGAGTTCTTTGAGCTTCTCTGTTGTAGGATCAGAGAAAAAGTGTACTTGATTGAAGAGCCCTTCCTTGATGAATGTATCAGCAAACTTCCTCTGATCTTCTTCTGACATTTCCTTTTGTTTCTTGAACTGTCTTCTTGCAGCAGTTGATAGATCAGAGGTGTCAAGTAGGCTGTCCAAGGTAAAGGTCTGTTGGGGTCTCTTCATCATTGGCTCATCAGTGTAAACAGGTTTTCTTGGTAGGCTGGGATCCTTCTTTCTGTTTTCTTCCAGACTTTTGTATGTCTCAACCAGCCTTAGTTCAGACCATCTAGAGACTGACCTCATTTCCCCATAGTTGGCAGCTACTCTTGCCTCATCCTTTTAAACTTCAAGGCTCTGACTGGGTCTCTGCCTTTGCCAAAATTAGGAGTAGAGACTTTAGCCTTGGGGTCTTTGGCCATTTCTTCAATTCTGAGAAGTTCTTCTCTCAAAGCATGTGTGGTCCAACCATTGAACTGCTTCTTGGTTGCTTTGTAAGGCTTGGTTGCCATAATCTGTTCCAGAAGAGAATCCCTTACCTCCTTTTCCAAGTCACCACTGAGAGGCATGGAGGACATGGAGTTGCTCAGGGTCTTAGCAAAGTCTTCAATCCTTCTGAGTTTGCTAAGCTCTGCTGAATGGATGCCCTGAGCAGTCCTGTCATCCTTCCCTTTGCATTTCTCCCTAATGATGGCATCCACCTGTTCACCCTTGTATTTCAGATAAGTATCAATGTTGAGGGGAACAGGGAAGTTTGTGAGAGATGGGAAGGATCTGTCTGATGGCTGTTCAGTATTGTAGAAGGATTGTAATTCCCCCTTGAGTAGATCAAGTTCAAGGGGATACTGAACAACTAATGGTGTAATGGTTGGTGGTGGTCTATGGGATCTGAATTTGGATGTGTGTGGTGAGAATGATGAGATTGGAATAGCTGTGATAGGAGGAGTGGATTATGCAGTTGAGGTGGTGTTTGGTGATCTGTGTATGTTTTCATCATGTACAACAAAGGTTGATTTTCTCTTCCTTGTGTACATGATTTTAGGGGATGGTGATTTGGTAGCAGTGGTTGGATTAACATCTGTTGGCCTTTTAGTAGGTCTAGCAGATGTTTGGGATTTGGCTGGTGATGAAGGTTTGGTGGTTGTATGTTCAGGTGTGTTTGTTGGTTTGGGTACAGTGGTTTGGGAAGCAGTGTTTTGGGTGGTTTCAGTGTTTTGGGTGGCAGTGGTTTCAGTAGCAGTGGTTTTGTCAACAGAGATGGTTAACTTAGATGATGGTTTTCTAACATGCTTAGCAGGCCTTTTCATCCTTTTAGAGGATCCCACATCTTCAGTTTCCTGCTGTTGTTTCTTCTTGAGTTCTATTAGTGACTCTGCTTTAACTTTCAAGGTGTCAGCTCTTTTCTGTTTTTCTTGAGCAGCCTTTTCAGCTTCTATGTTTGCAGAGTCATCAACTGCTTTGTTCTTGTCAGTGGTTTGTTGTGGTGCTGTTGGTGTTGCTTGTTGTTGTTGTTGTGGAGCTGTTTTAGTAGACTCTGGTTTGTTGGCAGACTTGGCTTGGCCCTTTTTAGAAGGAGGACAACCAAAGGGATCCAGCTTTGGTATTATCTCTGCCACTCTCCCCCTTTTTGGCATCATCATCCGTGAAAGCATCATCAGTTTCATCCCTGAGAATGGTGGTAGGGGCAGAGCCAGTAGTCTTCAGCAGGTGGTCCTTGATGGCCTTAATATCAGCATGGGTATCTTTGTACCTTGCATCTACCATATTTCTGATCTCAGCCATATAAGTCTCATGTGTCTGATCAGCCAGTTTTCTGTGAGCTATGATGATGGGGGAAACTGATTTCCATAGCTCACTGGCTATATCAGCTGTTGATGATTGACTCTTGGAAAGGTCTGCAATAGAGCTCAGTATAAGCTTGACATCAGATTTGATGTCAGCTACAGAGGTTTCAATTACAGAAACTCTGTCCATCAATTCTTGGTATTTTGACCCATCTCCTAAGTTAATAGGATCATCTGAGTCCCTACCAGTGGTAGTTCTACCTGATGTAGTCCTAATAGGTGAATCAGATGCCCCTTTTTCTTGATACTGGGGACTTCCAACTGTTTTTGGAGACACTATAGTGGCTTCAACAGTTGTTGCCTTCAAGGGAGTCTTAGCAATGTAATCACTGTCCTAATGTGAGACAGTGGTCTCTACATCAGTAGTGGCTGCTCCACTTGAAAACTCACATAGAGTTGCATTGAACTCAGGTGGTGTAACCTCCTCTTCTGTTTGTTGGATGGCAGATTGAATGTTCTCAGGACCAGTCACTTGTGGGAGTATGCTCTCAGTGATAGGTGGAAGAGAGGAACTGGGATCTTCCTGAGATTTGTCAATTGCCTCAAACAGAGGTTGCACGGTTTGTGGGACATGATGTGATGGTGAGGGTGGAGGAGTAACAAGAGAATTAGCCCTGGGAGAGGGGCTTGTGAACATTTGGCCAAGTGACTCAAATGTATCATGATGTGTGTCCCCTTGGTTTACAACATGATCCATTTGGGAGGATTTATGAGGAGTTTGGTCAGGTGGAGGTATGTCCAACTGTTGTGAGGAAGTAACAACAGTGGTTTCAGGTTGCTTTTGTGGTGCAACAGAGGTTTCTTCTGGTACCTCATCATCCAGAAGCCTCATTTGTGGTTGAGTGGTGGTTTTTGTGGATGGATGTTTCTTTTTGGAAGTGGCTGGTGTGGGTTTCACAGCACTGGATGTAGTGCCATGATCACCAGGAGCAGTGGGCTTAACAATAGAGGTTTTGACAACAGTTGTTGTCTTTGTCCTCTTTGTTTGTGTTTTAGACACTTTTGACACTTTTTCTTGGGTGCTTCCACCCAGCATTCTAGTGAAAGTTTCATCAGTTAAGCTTTTCATTTGCATTGCATCACCCTTTTTGAAAACTTTTTCTGGTAAGACTTTTTGTAAGATTACACTAAGAATTCTTGGGTAAATAAGAAAAGCATTGTTAGACCCAGATTTGATTGCTTTCACATTTGATACTAAGTCCATGAACAATCCCTGGGAAAGATTGAAGTCAGAGTTTGACAACATGGCATAACCCAGATATTGCATCCTTAGTGGGATTTCATTAAAGGATGTCGACTTAGCAGAGACACATAGAAGAAGAGTATGGAAGAAAAATTTCATGACTGGAGGAAAAAACTTTTTGAAAAGAGTTGATCCAGTCATCTGACCATCATACCCTCTTTCTTGGAACTCAGTGTGAAGCTCTGTTTTAGTGAAGGAGTCCTTACCTGCCAGGTCATTCAGTGAGAAGGTTGTGGATATAGTTTCAGGGGTAATGACGATACTGGTTTCTCCAATTTTGGAAATAATGGAAGTAGGCTTTTTGTCTTGGAGTAAAAACTCAGCATTCAACCAGAATTATTGGAGAGTATCGAGATAAATGGGGGCGTCAGCGGTTAAGATGGGTAAGTATTTGGAGTTTAGAAGAATGTCGATGGTGGAATGGAATGAAACGTTGTCATCTGTTTTAACCAGATAGGGGAGACAATTGTGGGTGGCTTTAGCTTGAAGATCCATTGTAATGGATTTCGAAAGTGAGGATGAATGAAAATTTGATTTAGGGTTAGAGAATTAAGAAGGCGGTTTTCAGTATTTTGAATACAATGAGACAGTGTAACGTCTGTTGTGGTAAAACAGGGTTTTTATAGGCTCAATGAAACCGCTGATGTGGCCAAACCTCTGCTTATATGAGCAGACGTGGCAATCATCTGATGGATGAAACATCTGGTGGAGAACATCTGTTTTTGGCAAACAACTGATACAAACAGCTGATGAAACCAACTGTTTTTTTTTTTTTTTGTATAGATATAGTATAAATATATAAGGAAACAGTTGTTTTATCTGAACAGATGTTCTGAAACAGATTTTTCAACTAACAGTTGTTTTATCTGATCAGATGTTTTGAAACATATTTTTCAACCAACAGTGGATATGAATGAAACAGTGGTTGTTTTATCTGATCAGATGTTATAAACAGATTTTTCAACCAAACAGCTATTTGAATAAATTTTGATTTTCTGAAACATTTTATTAAAAAAAATTATTTGTTTAATCCATGTTTAACATACCAATTCTGGAGATCAGATTTGTAAAGGTAGATGTGTCTAAAGCTTTTGTTAACACATCTGCCAACTGATCCTCTGTTGGAACATGGTGCAGAGAAATCAAACCTTTTTCATAGCTGTCTCTGACAAAATGATGTCTTATGTCAATGTGTTTGGTAGTGGAATGAGAGACTGGATTCTTGATGATATTTTCAGCAGCTTGACTGTCCAACATGAGTGGAGTCTGTAGTGCAGTTATCCCAAAATCCAGTAGTTGATTTTGAAGCCACATGAGTTGGGCTGTACAGCTTGCAGCAGCAATGTATTCAGCTTCAGCTGTTGAGGTTGAAACAACTGCCTGCTTTTTGCTTTGCCAGGAGACTAAGGCATTCCCTAGAAATTGGCACCCTCCTAATGTGGATTTTCTTGTGGTGTGACAGCCAGCAAAGTCACTATCTGAATAACCTGAAAGCTCAATGTTTCCATTAGCAGGATACCAGATACCAAGTGTGGGAGCACCTTTGAGGTATCTGAATATCCTTTTCACAGCAATAAGGTTTGACTTTCTGGGTGAAGCCTGGGATCTTGCACAGACACAGGTAGCAAACATAATGTCTGGCCTAGATGCAGTTAAGTACAGTAAAGACCCAATCATGCATCTATAATGTGTTTGATCAACCAGTTCATCCTTGTCATCAATAGTGAGCACCTTGACTGTACTCATGGGAGTGCTACATGGCTTACAATCATTCATCTCACATCTGGTTAATAAATTCTTTACATATTTGTTTTGGTAAATGAATGTGCCATTTTGCAGTTGTTTCACTTGAAGTCCAAGGAAACACTGAAGCTCCCCCATGGCACTCATCTCAAACTCTGCTGTCATGAGTTTTCTGAACTCTTCACACATTTGGTTACATGTGGATCCAAAAATGATGTCATCCACATATATTTGAACAATCATTAAGTGTTTCCCTTTCCATTTAAGAAATAAAGTTTTGTCTATTTTACCTCTTGTGAAGCCAATGGATAAGAGAAATGTGGAAAGAGTTTCATACCAGGCCCTAGGTGCTTGTTTGAGTCCATACAAAGCTTTGTTGAGCTTGTAGACATAGTCAGGATGGAATGTGTCTTCAAAACCAGGTGGCTGACATACATAGACCTCCTCTTGAATTTTGCCATAAAGGAAAGCACATTTGATGTCCATCTGATACACCTTTATGTTGTGGTTGACAGCAAAGGCTAAAAAGAGTCTGATGGCTTCTAGTCTTGCTATAGGAGCAAAAGTCTCATCATAATCTATTCCTTCTTTTTGTCTGAAGCCTTGAACCACAAGCCTGGCTTTATTCTTGACAACAATACCCCTTTCATCAGTTTTGTTTTTGAAGACCCACTTTGTTCCTATAGGACAAACATCCTTAGGAAGTGGTACAAGCTCCCATACTTGTTGTCTTTTAAATTGAAGGAGTTCTTCTTGCATGGCTTCTACCTAACTATTGTCTTTCAGTGCCTCTTGGTACTTGACAGGTTGTATGAGGGATAAGAAACCTGCAAAAAGACAGATATTGGATGATTGGCTTCTTGTGAGCACACCCTCTCTGATGTTGCCAATGATCTGGTATGGTGGATGGGCTCTTAAGTAAATAAGATCTCCCTGATATGGAACGATGGCATTTTGAGGTGATGGACAGAGGTTTGGTGACTCTGTTGGTGTAACATCTGTTGGTACTTCTGTAGTGCCATCAGATGTTTGGAATGGTAATGGAGGAATGGGTCTAAGTGGTGTGAAACTTGACTGACTTTTGTCAACAAATGATTGACTTTTGTCAACAGATGATAGGTCAGTGGTTGTGAGGGGTGAAGCAGTGGTTTGAGGATAAGACTGGCCAACAGTAGTTGACACAGCTGTGGCAGAGTTTTGACAATTGTTTTGAACAGCTGCTTCCTCTGATGCAGAATAGATTTTGTAGTGACTAGGGATCACAACATCTGTTCTGTAATCTTGTTGTGGAGACTGTGGAATACCTGCATTGTTAGCTTTAACAGTGATATCTTCAAATTTGAATTTATCTAAATCAAATAGTTCAGCAGGATTTGCAGGGATTTTTAGAGATGAAAGTTCATTGAACTTTACATTCATAGTTTCTTCTATTGTCTTAGTCCTTGTGTTAAACACTTTATAGGCCTTAGCAGTAGAAGAATATCCCAGAAAATAACCACAGTCTACTTTGGCTGCAAATTTTGAAATGGAATCTTTGAGGTTTAAAATGAAACATGGGCAGCCAAAGATTTTGATGAATGAAATTAATGGTTTGATTTTGAACAAAATTTCATAAGCAGTTTTTTGATGTCTGGGGTTGATCAAAACTCTGTTTTGAACATAGTAAGCAGTGTTTACAGCTTCTGCCCAAAAGGACAGTGGCAAACCAGAATCTGCTAGCATGGTTCTTGCAGCTTCTATAAGAGTTCTATTTTTCCTTTCAACCACCCCATTTTGTTCTGGTGTTCTTGGGATGCTGTACTGCCTCACAATCCCTTTTGACACACAGAAGTCATCCAACTCCTTATTCTTAAACTCTGTTCCATTGTCACTCCTGAAGACTTTTACTGGCAAGTCATATTGTTTTTCAACTTTGGTGACAAAGTCCTTCAATATACCTGCAGTCTCATCCTTAGAATGTAAAAAGTAAGTGCATGTAAACCTAGAAAAATCATTAACTATGACAAGACAAAATCTCTTTCTTCTTAGACTCATGATTTTAACAGGGCCAAAGAAGTCCATGTGCAACAATTGTAGACACTGACTGGTTTTGGACTCATCAATGGATTTGTAAGAGCTTTTATGTTGTTTCCCTTTTAAACAAGAAACACAATGCTCATCACATTTAAATTCTTTTGATGGTAAACCTCTGACAAGGCTTTGTTTGGAGAGTGAGTTGATAGTGTTAAGGTTGGTGTGACCCAATCTCCTATGCCACAATTCTGTCTCCTTAGTGGAGGCAGCAGAAAACAAACAGACATTTGCCATAGGATTGTCCTTTAACATATCAACAACATGCACATTGCCACTTCTATGAGCAACAAGTTGTGCTTTGCTCTCTGCAATGATGGTATCAATCTTTTTCACCACTTCTGGCCCAATAATCTTACAAGTTTTCTTTGTGAAAAATGAGCCATAACCTTTGTTACTCATTTGTGAAACATTCAGAAGATTAAACTTGAGATTATCAATAAGATTGACATTTTCAAACTTGAGTTTACCAGCTTGTACAGTCCCTGAACCCAACACCTTACCTTTTGAATCATTACCAAAGGATATATCACCCCCTCCATGAGCCAAGAAGTCCAGAAGAAGGGCTCTACATCCTGTCATGTGCCTGCACTATCTACATACCAAAGACTTTCTAAACAAGCAGAAGCTCCCTGCACATCAGTAATGGATTAGTTTTGGTGAATGTCCAAAGCCAGTTTGGCTTTGGATGGGTCCTCAGACCTTTCAGACTCAAGCTTTGGAAGGTGATCAGTGGTTTGGACTAATTTCTGAATTAAGTTCAACAACTGCTGCTAACCATTTGCTAGTGCTTGGATGTCAACACTTGGGGCAGCAGTTGTTTGATCACTTCCTGACAGATGATAATACCCATATGGATTTCTGTTCACTCTTGGTTTAGAGGGTGTTTTTGGCTCCTCATAAACATGTGGCAGACTGTGACATGGTGGTTGACCATAACCTCTTGGGTATTTGCTTGTGGGTGGAGCATCTGTTACTTGGACATCTCTAGAAGCAGATGTTTCAAGCCTTTTAGTAACAGGTGTTTGGACCACACGGTTTGCAAGAGTTTTAGCTTTGTATTCTTGTATTTTTACATCAAAATTTTTGAGATACAAGCACTCTTTGGTCTTGTGATTCTTTTTCCCACATATTGAGCATGTGGCTTTGGAATCACATTCACTTGTCCCTTTGTTAATGTCATATGCTTTTAGAAGAAAACAGTTTTTAGTGACATGATTCTTCTTTTCACAGAAATCACAGAACAAGTTGACAGTCTTTTCTTTCTTCTTCCCCTTTTCAGCCTTCTTTTCAGCAGATGTTTGAGCATCTGCTGGAAGATTTTTCAGGGGAATGACTTTTGCCAGGGGAATGTCTTTTGCCTGAGGAGCTGTCTTTCCATCAGGTGTTTTAAAATCAACAGGTTTAAAATTCTCAAGAGTATCACACTCATCAGACCAAGTAGGTTTAAATTCATACTTTTCAAGTTCAGTAAATGATGAGGAACCTTCTGGTTTTTCAAGAACAATTTTCTTACCATTTGGTTCAGTGATTTTAATCTCTTGACCCTGCAGGTTTGTTGGTACTACCTCAACAGACTTTTGACTCTTTTTGTCAGTGTTTTCAAAAGCTGGAGCAGTGGTTTCAAAACCAAAACAAAACTTCACATGACTTTTGGTTTGTTTGTTGAGTAGCATCTCAAAACCTCTACATGATTCCACCCATTTCTCACATTCAACTTGGGTGGAATCAAGCTCACTTTTACAACTTTGATATTTTGCAATCATAGTTTGGAGCTGGTCTTTGGTTATGGTTGCTTCATGTTTTAAGCTGCTTATTTCAGATTCTTTTACAGATAAACTTGTTTTTAAATCTTTTGAAAGTTTTTCAAATTTAACTTCATCATCCAAAAATTTCTTTCTAAGGTTTTCATTCACCTCTTTGATGTTAGCAAATGCAATTACACATTTGTCAGAACACAACTCTTTAAGAATTTGAGGGGATACCTTAGCAGCAGCCATCAATGCACAATCACACTTGCACTCACAGTCATCAGATGCACCCCAGGGATCTGAGAGATTCACAACCTCTTCTTCAGGTTTTTCACCTGTAACAACTTCACTAACAACATCATCAGCCACAACATCAGATTCAGTCACCACCTCCTCAGATTCAACCTCATCAACCATAGCCATGAAACAAAAGTTTTCTGGTTCATTTTCAGCTTTGGCAACTAATGCAAAATTTTCATCTGTTAACTCATCAGGTAGACTGCTCCAATCAACAAAGCCTTGTGTAAAGAAGCTCTGTTGACTGGTCTCTGCAGGAGCAGAGGATGAAGCAACAGTCGTTTGCACAGGTGCTTGAGCTACAGGTGTTTGCACATAGTGGATCTGAGGAACAGTGGTTTGGACATACTGGACAGGAACAGTGTTTGAGGACTGTGCAAAATGAGCAGTGTTTTGCACATTTGGTCCAGGGGCATTATAGGAATTCTGATAAGTGTTGGTCTGTGGTCTTTGATTTGGATAGGTGATCATAGGTGTACCATGTTGACCCCTACATTCCCTAGCAAAATGACCAAGTCTATGACATTTGTAACACTTTATCTTTGATTTATCCAACCCAACCTTAGATCTGCCAGTTAACCCTGGAAACCTTCTCCCAGTTCTCTTGTAAAAATTGTTAGTTCTTACACTGAGAAGGGCCAATTGGTGCATAATGTCCATTTCTTCCAAATCATCAGGGTCAAAGTATTTCAGGTCATCATACTCAAAGGATATATTATCAGATGCCTGGATATCACCACCACTTGCTGTGAAAGCATAGTTTGGTGAATAAGAATCAGAGTTAAAACCTGAGTTGAAACCTGAAGTTATGTCAATGAAATGATCATAACTCTGATTCTTAGTGTTTCCAGGCACCTCATCATGACCCAAAAGTGCTGTATTCCCAAATACATAGTCATCAGACACTTTTCCAGAGTCCTGGAGCTTCTTTTTCTGGTTAAGCTCTCTCTCATAGGTCAAGAGCTTACCATGAAGCTGGGTCAGTGATAGGTCTTTAAATCCAATTGAGTTTCTCATCACAATAGCAATAGTGTCCCATTTGTCTGGTAGTGATCATAAAAACCTATGGTTCAAGGTTGAATGAGGGTAAGTAAGACCAACCAATTTTAGTTCACTAATTAAGCAATTAAACCTCTCAAACTGTTGAGTTAATGACTCTCCTTTGACATGACTGAATGTTTCATATTGTTGGTTAAGTATTTCACGATTGTTTTCAATAACCTGCTCAGTCCCACCAAACTGTTCTTTCAGTGCATCCCACAACTCCTTTGCACTGTTACAGTGTAACAACGCAGCATATATATCATTGGGTAGAGCCATGGCCACAATACTGAAGGCCTTAGCATCTAACTCAATTTTCTGAAAATCCTGGTCGGAGTAGTTTTCAAGTTTCTTTGGCTCAAACACCTTGGGATCTTCAGTACTCGGCATAGTCGGAACATGTGGTCCGAAGATAACCGACTTCCAACACCCAGTGTTTTGTTGAGGTAGAACATGGCTCATCCGACGTTGCCAGATATTGTATTCAGATTTGACAAGCATCGGTGGCTTGTTGTTCGTGCCAGTGTTATGTGGATCGTGATTGATTGAAGCCATTCTTTGATTTTTCAAAAAACAAAGTCTGTTTAAAAACGGTTGAAACGAAATTAAACTATTACTCTGTTTTCAATCCAACAGACAAACGATATCAATAATTGTGAGCTGATTATTAAATTGATTTGTTAGATCAAATTTAATTGACCAAGCTCTGATACCAATTGTTAGGATCTGAGTTTGTTTGTTTTGATTGTTTAACTAAATATGATAATAGTGAAACGAATATAGAATGAAAGTGCAGCGGAATAATAAACTGTTAATCAAAACAAGAGAGTAAATGTTTTCAGATCGAATGCTTTCATTTATCTAAAAGATTACAATCGTACAATTACTCCCCCTCAGCCTGATCACACAGTGTTTGTCTGAGAAAATGTTTGTGTGTGTGATGCAATAGAACAGTACAAGCACTGTTCAATTTATAGACAGACTTAAACCACTGATGACCTAGGCTGACGTCACCTAAGACAGTGACCTCTAACAGAATAACAAACATAAAACATCTGCCTATTACAAACTACTGTTACATTGAAAGCACTGATAGTAAACAGCTGTTGTAAGAAAACTCTGATGGTCTTGTATCCTCTGCTGGAGCCTAAGTGCTGTTGGCTCCAGTAGTGCTTTAGTCTTCAGTACTTGAATCAGCAGTTGTTCTTTATCAGACCTTTGGTCAGCATTTGTTCTTCATCAGTTATTTATTCAGCAGTCCTTTGTATCAGCAGTTGTCATAGCAGTTGTTTGGATAGAACAGTTGTTAGAGTCAGCAGTCTTTTGGGAGAAGTAAGTGTAAAGACTGTTTATTGAAAGGATCAACTGTTAGCATATTTTGGCTTTCCAATCATCTGTTCTTCTCCAGGTCAGCAGACCCAACAGAGCACTACCAGGATGGGTGACCACCTGGGAAGTCTCCACCAGGGCACCCAAAAACAAATCCGTGAGCTCTGGATGGGCGACCCATTGGGGCAAAGCGAACAATATTGGCGGTGAGAGGGGCCGTGTTTTACATTAATGATCTTTCATAGTTATGTTATTTGATTATTTGATATTGTATGATACATGGATGATGTAGGAATGTTCTAGGTTGGTTATAATTGATAAGTTTTGATTACCTAGATTTCAAAGTATGACATGTTGATGTTAGGGCTAATTTGGGGATTTTGATGAATTTGAGGATTGATGCATGATGTTGTTAGTGGCAATATGATTAGGGGTTTTGATCTACATGATTATCTAAGTATGAAGATATACTTATTAAGTGATTTTACAAAGTTTCCAAATTGGGTAAGATTTCCAAGCATGATGTGACATCTTCATAATTTTGCCATTTTGGGTAAACATTAAAACGAACTGATTTGGGGGTAAAAATGGTAGGGTTATGTGGGGATACATTACCCATACTTGACTGCTGTGTTTCATGATGTTTCGTGATGTTTTCGGATGTTTTTGATGCGTTTTGGGAGAATTAAACTGACAGGGTCGAACCTGGAGTACCTTCGACCGGTCGAATGGTCGAAGGTGGGTCTCCAGGGTCGAACCTGGATTCTGCTGGTCGAACCTGCACTAAATAGTCGACCTTGGCTTGAAATGGGTCGAAGGTGGAAGAAAAGGGGCGAATGTGGAAGTGAAAAACCACATTCGACCCTACGTTATCCAAAATGAGATTTTGATACAAACTACGTTTTTTATGCTTGAATCTTGTGTGTAATCTATGTGTACTTGATTAGCTTGTGTAATGGGTCACCAACGGGATGTCGGGTCAGTCTAGTGTGTCGGTTAAACTGTCAAACTCGTTTTCAAACACGTTTTCAAACTTACTTAATCATGATCTGGACAATCGGGGACTAGTTAGCCTTGGGGTTATTTGTCACAACTCTTATACAACCTTTATTGATAGATCGCCGGTATTTGGGATCATCAAGACTTGTCTTAATTCTTGTTTTGGGAACGCAAAGTAAGGTGAGTGTAACAGCCCCATTCTTTACTGTTTTTGGAACATACTGGGGGAGAGACATGCGGTAAAACTTTCTAACTTTTAAACCAACATATTACATGATACCTCATGGATACTTAGTGACCTTTACTTTCATCATTAAAGTCCTCTCATGTCTTAGTGAAACATCAATATGTGGGTACATAGCTGGGAAGGTGTGAATAGATCTATTGGGCTTGACTAGCTCCACTCGGGCCGACTGGAGGTTGGTCGCGGGTGCATATTTGTCCTATATCTTACGGCACCGGGTGATGAACCGGTGACGGGTTTGAGGCAGTCTTATCTTGTCAGCAGTGGTTCACGACACTATAGTATCATATAACGATGTCTAGCTAGCATCAGGCATAGATGTAAGAATTGTTGGGTTTGGTTCACTTATGATAAACTTTTACAAATTATATCTCTGTGACTCACCGGCACTTTATGTGTTGTCTAACTTCGCATGTTTTCTCAAGTCGCTATGGTAGCAGGGAGTCTTAGGCGCACTGGAGTCGCACTGCGTCTAGTCTTGCATGCATAAGCAAACCGGGCTGTGTTTGCATTCATATTTTGACATTGGTTTTGTAAACATTAAATTTTGCTTCCGCTGTTGTTTTCTACTTTACTTATAAACTGTGTGGTTGGTATTTCTACGTAACTTTTATTGCATATAGATGTCGTTTATTGTGACCGTTGTCTTGGATCCTGGTATGTCATGCGCCTCACGGTAAAACCCTGCAAGTGGAATTTGAGGGTGTGACAGATTGGTATCAGAGACAATGGTTATAGTGAACTAGGACTGCATATAGAGTCTGGTCTATAGTCGAGTCACACACTAGACGGTCACACGTTATGAGTCATTTTAGTGGGAAACTTATTAACTTTGTCGGGGTGTCTATATCATCATACTTGTCTATTACATCATCTATTCTTGCCTAGGCTTGGCCTATTCTTCATTTATTTTCTTCTTCGGGATTTGAAGATGAAGGGATGGACGATTTGATTTCCTAGCACGGTTGTGTTGCGCATTGGAGCGACTTCGACGTATCTTTGAGACCTGTCCCGTATTCAGACATCCTACTTTCTGCTCCGATGGACACACATACTCACACACTATCTTGCACTCGTACTTAGATTAGTACACTTTGGAATGATTATTCATTCGGAACTCTCTTACTCATGGCATTCTGATCAGATGATTCGTAGTTGATACGGATTGGTCAAATCAGAAATACTCTCTATTCTCAACACTAGTCATGAATACTGGTGACGAATCTGAACATTTTGTTCTCTCTGTATTCAAAGGATGCCAGCTGCTAGTGGTGGTGGACGCCGGGGCGGCAGTGGTGGACGCTGTGTGTATGCGCTTAGGATCATCAAATCTACAAAGAGATTGATCAAACAAGTTTGATTCAGGTGCGGAATCCCTGAATCAATCACAATTATGATAATCAAGCAATCAAAACACAGAAATCATCATTTAAAGGTTTTTCTCATTAATAATCAACTCAAATTACACGTTTTAATAAAGATAACAATCAGATATGACGTGATAATAAGTTGACAAAACACTAGGGAGAGACACAAAACAGGAGGGAAATAAAATGATCAACAACTACTTTCAAAAATGGTTTAAGCTATTTATAGGACTGCACATTCGCCCATATTGAATGGTCGAATGTGCAGATTCGCCCAAATACATCGTGCGAACCAAGCACTACAAAACAATAAATCTACATTCGCCCTTTTGTCTCTCCTTCGTATCTATTTTCTCCTTCGCACCCATTAATTTCTTCATTCACCCACAAACAAACTCCTTCGCCCGTTCGACAATCACCATTAACATATGTTTATTGTAATCCAAAGCATTAGTCGCACAATAATGCATCTACAAACTCCCCCTTGACTATTGCTTGGATTGTTTAAGCCTTCGTTCTTCATCCATTCTCTTGTTCATCAACTTTATGCGCATTAGTTTCTTCTCTTCCAACGTCATCGCCTTCTCAAATACTTGCTTCGGCTTTTTCTTTTTCGCTTCAGGAACCTCTTGAGCTTTAACAAACTTGCCGATCTTTTTATCATAGTCGGATCCGGCGTTGATATCATGAGCAAAGCACAGAAATACCACACGCTGGTATTTACTTGCTTGTTCAGCATCTTTCACATCGCTGAAAATAGTATTGTAATACAACATAATGATGTCCTCATGTGAGCAATTCACCAACCACATGGGATCAAACTGTGTATCTTTCTGAAATTCTTGTCTCCGTCTTTCAACACTATCACAGCTTCTGTAATCTTCCAATCATAGTACCACCAGATAAAATCTTTTGCAAAATGTTGAGGAATCTGTAGCAATGGAATATGCCTCAACACTTTTGGTGGTTTGTACTTTAAAGTCACCTTGGGCAAACCGGTAATATCATCAATGGTTTTCTTGTGAACAATCCTTTTTGGATACTGAGGTTCAAAGAGATTCCACTTCGTCCTGCTTTCTCTAGCCATCTTATCAGCAAAGTAAGCAACCTGATCATTTGTCGTTCCAGTCAACTTGTGTCGACAAATGTCACGAATGGCCCAGTATGGGAGAGTCTTCTAATCATGAAATCTATGAAAGTAGAGTATCCCCTTCTCCCACTTTACTGCAACACACTTCAATTGCTTTATAAACTTCCAACTCAACGCTTTTCCTTTAAACATATCGTTGTGGAATTTATAAAAGCTACCCTGAATCTCAGCTTTAGGACGATTAGCCTCTTTCTCTTTTAATTCCCTCAGTAACTCTTTCAAGCTATCAGATTGTTTGATATGCGGTTTATCATGCCCTTTGAATACTTCATCAACAAATTTATCACTTTTCTCTCTTGCAAGTCTCTCGGCTTCATTTAACAATTCATCAGTGAAAGCAGTAAATCCAGAATCCTAGTCTTTCTTAAAATATTCTGGATACTCTTCACTAGTCACATCTTCAACTTCTATATCCTCGAACCCAGGTACGTCATGATCACCAGAATGATCTCCAGCTTCCTTTTCAGGTAGATCAGGAATATGGTTATCAGCTAACAGTTCTTCTAACGTTTTTCCAACCTGTTTCACTAAACCTTCAAAAATCTCTTTTGTCATCGCCGCCGAGACTTCACCGTCTTCCAAATCTAGATCATTATATTCTAATTCAAACACCTTGTCACGAGATTTAAAGATCTCAGAAAATCTGCTGGTCATGTCAATCGTCAAGACTCGATCAGTAAGCATCTGGCGATACATTTGTTTATCATCTTCAGACATAGACTTCAGCTTATCATTCCAGAAGATCGTATCATCATCCACTGATCCTCCAGGGGCTTTTGAACTAGATTCTCCTCCTTTTCCAGATTCTCTCTTCTCATACTTATATTTTTTTGTATCGTCATCATCATTGTCATAATCATCATCATCATTAAATGCAGAACCACTATCATCACCAGAACCATCATTCGAACCATCATCATTATCATCCTTCTTCTTTTTAGGAGCTTTACCAGCATCTTCATCAAAATCTTCATCATCCTCCTCATCATCAGACAGTTCGAAATTAACCTGCTCCTCATCTAGCTCCTTATCCTCTTCACCTTCTTTCAGCTGAGGAGCTCGAGGGTATAAATCTTTGATTAGATTATCCATGTTTTTATTACTCTCTTTCAGCTTCTTATTTTCTCCCTTCAAAGCTATAATCCGTCTGGTGTTCCTTTGCTCATGTTTCAATAGTTTCTGATTATCCTTCTGCAACCGTTTAATCTTCTTTTTCAGCTCTTCATTATTTTCATTTGATATAACCACTACATCCAACATTTTTGAGTCATTCTTTCTCAGTTGGTCAATCTTTGTTTGCTGCTTGTTTATAATATTCATCATTTCAGCAAGTTTCCGGTTAACAGTGTTCATCACATCACTATCTACTGTAACCTTTCGAGTGGAAACTTCAGCAACCTCTGGCAGTTTACCCTTCTTCATCTTCTTCAGTACGTTATCTAATGCTTCGTTAAAGGCATCAGCAGGTATATCAGCTCCCTGTTCAGTACTGGAAGTCGTTGTGGTTTTCTGCTTCTTTGAGGCTGGAGCAGCAACTGGTGATTTCGAGCTAGAAGCAGGTGGCAACTTCTTTCCTGCTATCAATGTTTCAATCTCTCTAGCTCTTTTCTCTACGGGCTTTACCACCTTTTCTTTCTTTTTGAATTGGGGCTTCTTTGGTTTCTCCCCTGAACTGGCGAACCAGGAAAGTCTCCTGTTCCCAGACCTAAACCCTCATCCTCTTCATCCAATCGAATAGGGCTATTCATTCTTTGTTCCTCCACAGATCTATTCAAACTAACAGACTCACCAGCCATAGTGGCCTTGGACGTGGTAGTCTTTACCGTTTCAGCATCCGAATCCCAGTGTTCATCTTCCTGCGTCTCTTCTGAATCAACCGACGCTTCATCAACCAGATGTAACCCTTTCTTAGCCACGCACTTCTGCCTTCTTGACACTTTCTTCTTCTTTGCAGGATTAGTCTCAGGAACAACTTCAATCCTTATCGCTTTCTCTTTCCCTTTGCCACTTTTAGCTCCCACATTAACAACCTGTCGCTTTCGCTTTGCATCTGGATCAACAGGATGTAATGGATTGTCTTCGTCTGAAGCACTATCAGCATGTCTCACTTCACCTTCACCTGGATCCTCATAGTCAATCCTTGCCAAATGTCCAAATAAACGTCTAACATGTGGACGTTCATTCAACGACAAGCCTTTATAAGCTTTCATTCTTACCAGTGTATTGATGGACATATGTTCTTGAACTACGATGTGTTTCGGATCCCTCTTCAACTCTTTATATTTGTGATCAAATACCATCTGAAGGAATCGAGGGTACAACAAGAACTTCAAATTCCTTGTGCCTCTGACATGTTCCAACAGATGTTCCATCAGCATCCCTGATACATTGAACGGTTTGTTCAATATCAGTGCTACCATCAATGAGCTAATACTCTTTCTCATCAGATCATAACCTCCAGCAGCTGAACCGAATACATGAATCATCACATGCGCCAAATACTTGACCCATCAGTAATCGGCCCGTTATATTTCATCCTTAGAAAGCACTTTCCCTGTTCCATAAAGCTAAGCTCTCTGGGATCAGTCTTTTCATCTTGAAGATTCAAAGCTTCCCTGATATCCTTCTCTGAAACGATGACCAATTTTCCTTGTATCTTGCTCACCAGAGACGTTCACACTCCCAGAAATCCATTTTAGCTTCATTCCAAAACTCTTGTATCATGTCTCGGTAGATAATGGCAGGTGTAGCAATTGTGTCTATCACCCGACTTCTCTTCAGAAACTCTATAATCTCTGTGAATTCAGTGTGCTTCTTAACGTCCCCAAGATATGCACAACAATTATGCGCATTCTCGAATGGTAAATTCTCTTAATTTCCTTTCTTGGCAGCTTGTGAAGATGATCCAGCTTGTTCAGTAGGTTTCTCCTGTTCCTACATGGTTTAAACTGCAAAATAAAACAAGTAAACACGTTAAAAATCGACAAAATAATCAAAGTTTGAAAATTTGGTAATTGAACTCTTCATTCGCCCAAACGGAGGTGCGAATGAGAGTTTCTAGGGGTACGAATGTGGAATTATAGGTACGAATGTAAAAGTTTCTAACAAGAAGTTTCATTCGCCCAAATATATTCATTCGCCCAGATTAAATCTACTCCTTCGTCCGTTTTTGTAAGTTCAACCGTTCGAAACGTGCGAAGGGACAGTTCTTTATTTCAAATTTTCAATTTTGAACATCAGTTGATTTCAACTTGTTATTTTGATTCATTAACCATCTAAAACTTCCGAATAATCTTTCCTAACAACCAATTTAACCAGTTAAACATTGATTAAGTGTTTTCAATCAAAAACTAGGGTTTTATTTGTTTAAACAATCGATTAGCCTAACTGATAATGTTTAAACCTATGTTTTTGGATAATCTCCCCCTAAAACACTTAAACAATGAATCCCTATCACATTCAAGTCCAATTATAAGGTTTAAAACCCTGTTCAATGGTGGTTAGGGCTCGAACACTAAATCACTGATTATTCCTTCAATAATGGATATAAACCTGTAAAAATGAATGGAAACTGATGAGAATCAACAGACGAACACAATGAGATGGGCTAAAAAGCACGAGCAACAAGTGGACTTAGGATCAAAATTTTTGAAAAATTTCTGTAAAGGGTTCGAATGAGCAGAAAGGTTATATATAGACTGCACATTCGCCCGTTTACCTCGGTCGAAAATGAAACTTATGTCTCCTTCGCCCTTGATGAAAGGTACGAATGAGACATAAGGGTTCGAAAGAGAAAAACAACTAAAGAACTCTCACCTTCACCCAAAATAAAATGTACGAATGAACAAAAAGTTCCTCCTTCGACCCAATCGAATGGGCGAAAGTAAATCAGGAATTTTGAAAATTTTACCAAATCTCAAAATCGTGTCCCGTTCAAAATATTTTCCAACTTTTAAGCATCCGACAATCATATTTTCTCAATTAAAGATGACAAAGCTCAAATGGTTCATCAAGGTTTAGAAAATCAGCATCAACCACCATCAGCTATCAAAAATAAGATAGAAATGTAAAATCTTTTTGGATTTTCTAAAGTTTATGTTAAAACACACCTAAAATCTTTTTGAGTTTTGTAATTATTGACGAGAAAATAAAATGAAGAAATGTAAAGAGAAAACAGTAAATGTTTTGGGATTTCTGGTAAAGGGATCATATCAGTTATTAAGAAATCTGATCACACCGTTGATCTTTTGATTATTATCATTAAAGACAATGTGTGATCTGGAAATTGCTGATATTGTGATCCACATAAACTCACATGCAGACTTTTGTGCAGTACTTTAGACTGATACTATTATGTATAGTATAAACATAATTGTCTGTGGTTCCCACACACACGACATACTCCCGTTTCAAGAAGTAAATGCACAAAGACTCATTGTAAAGCGTGATTATGCTTTCATCGTCTGTAATTTACAAGGTATAATGCACAGAGGTATACAGGTCAGCAAATTAATGCAGCAAAGTAATATGTTCAATTTACCAGGTTGAGGACTGATATTAATCATGATTTGCATCAGTGATTAATACGATGTTATAGATAATCTGTGATCATTATAAAACATGGAAAGTTCCTCAATTCGGTAACTTTAGGATTTGGCATAAAGCTCTTTTATAAAGACACCCTATCTGATCTAGGTCCGTAATGACTTACAGCAGAAGATCAGAGAGGCTATCCCCAGACAACTAATAACATAACGACCCTAAACCTCTGAGTTTTGTACAAATACCCTATCAAACGAAATTACGGTACTAAGACCATATGCCAATGAGGAGTTCATCCACACATCAATTTGTTTGATATGTATGTATCAGGCACGCAGTATTAGGTCTACGAAGCCTATCAGTACATCGCACAGACTCAGACACACGCCCTATATAGCATTACATTTCTTTAGAATGTGTCAGATCCCCACTGATGTACTATCAATTCCCTTTTTTCTCTAGGAAATCATTTTTGGTTTTTCTGATTTTTATAAATTTTTGAATTTACTGTTCCCAAGGATAAGCTAGAGCATTTCAAATATGTGACTACCCAGATATCGTTTGTTCACAGAAATCTGACGGCATTAATCTAAGGGAAGAAGATATAGCAGTCAGCAAAGAAATTTTCTAATTTTTATGGATTTTGAAATTTTTCAATGTTTTTGGTTTTTCGAATTTTTCTGAAAAGTAGTAAAAATTAAACTAAAAAGCGATAAAATGAGGTGGTGATCAGTCTTGTTTTTCTTTAATACCATATCGATCAACTCTTTAGCATAACAATCGCGGATAAAATGATATTTAATCCGGATATGTTTAGCCTTTGAGTGATTTACTAAGTCTTTTGTTAATGCGATTGCGGCTTCATTATCACAGTAGGGGTTTTAAGAAATTGCAAACCGTAGTCCACCATCTGTTGTTGGATCCAAAGTACCTGTGAGCAGCAGCTCGATGCTGAAACGTATTCTGCTTCACATGTGGATAGTGCAACTGCGGTCTGTTTCTTGCATTGCCAGGTCACGAGCCTGCTCCCCATAAACTGGCATCCAGCAGTTGTGGATTTGCTGTCTTTGTCACAGCCGCCCCAATCTGCATCACTAAAAGCGATTAGGTCAAATTATCATCATTAGGGTACCATTGTCCTCTCGACGGACAACCCTTCAGATATCTAAGGATACGTTTGACAGCTGCAAGATGACTCTGTTTCGGCTTCGATTGATAACGTGCACAGAGACATGTGGCAAACATTATATTAGGTCTGGAGGCAGTGAGATACATCAGAGATCCGACGATTGCTCTGTATGTAAACGGATCAGTTAGCTCCCCCTTAGCGTCAACGCCAATCCCGTGATTAGGGTGTATTGGGGTGTCCATCGGCTTTGAATCATCCATCTGGAATCGGCTCAAGACTTCAGAAACATATTTCGTCTGGTGAATAAAGATCCCCGTTGGTCTTTGTTCCACCTGCAAGCCTAGGAAAAACTGCATCTCTCCCATTGCGCTCATCTCAAACTTTTCTTGCATAACACGTTCAAATTCTCTGCACAGAAGTTCGTTAGTAGACCCAAATATAATATCGTCAACATAAATCTGCACTAGAAGCAAGTCATCGCCTGTTCGTTTAGTAAACAGTGTGCAGTCTACCAATCCTCGCTTGAATCCTTTTGAGAGAAGATACGTGCTCAGCTCCTCATACCATTGTCTTGGAGCTTGGTGCAACCCGTAGAGAGCTTTGTTCAGTACGTAGACCTTATCCCGGTGAATAGGGTTTTCAAAGCCTGGTAGTTGACCTACATATACTTCCTCTTTGACCACACCGTAAAGAAATGCGCTCTTGACATCCATCTGATACACCTTAAATTTCTTGTATGATGCAAACGCCAGAAACATTCGAATTGCCTCTAGGCGTGCAACTGGTGCATAGATTTTGTTGTAATCGATTCCCTCAACCTGATGAAATCCTTGTACAACCAAACGAGCTTTGTTCCTTACGATCAGTCCTCTATCATCCTTTTTGCACTTAAACACCCACTTCGTTCCAATCTTCTTTCTTCCCGGGGGCAGATCTGTCAGTGTCCAGACGCCAAGTTTTTGAAACTGCAACAACTCCTCTTGCATTGCTTCTACCCAAGCATCGTCCAAAAGAGCATCCTTGTACATTCGCAGCTCCACCTGCGAAACATAACAACCAAAAGACCATTCATTCTGAAAACCAGATTTTTGTATTTTGGCATATAAAGCAAGATTGCGAAGGTTTTCTGGTGAGTTCGCATTCCTCAATTGTCCTCTAGTCATCACACTGCTACCAGGATCACCAATAACCTGCTCGATCGGGTGAATTTGATGTATCCGAGATTCCGGATAATCGGGTACTTGGACTCCCGTCTGAGTAGTTAAGTTCTCTGCAGAAACCAGATCATTACCCACATTCGATGTTGAAGCACCATTTCTAGTTGGGTTCACTGGTGGTGTCGCTGTAGCATGATCTAAGATAGCTTCGCTTGTAACATCATCGTCGTCATCTTCTGATTCTGATGAATTCAACGTTGTGGAAGCTTCTTGAAATACCTCTTCTTCAATAACCGGAACATTGGCATCATTAGAAGCTGTTTGAGGATTCACGGTAATCGGACGCACTAACGGTGAAGTCACTGCGTTTTTGACCTCGTAATATAAACGTAGTAAAACCTCTTCAACCAAGCTATCTAGATTGAATGATTCAAAGAAATCTTTGTAATCAAACATCCAGTCTGGACCGCTTCCCTGTAAGTTCTGAGTGTACCGTTGTACTTCAACGTTAGCCCACTCCTCGACCTGACGAGTTCTTTTGTTGGATACCCGTCTGAGCGGGGTTGCATATCCAACAAAATATCCTTCCTCGGCCTTTGGTGCGAACTTCTCAGATGGATTAAGCATGGTACAAGGAGCTCCAAACGGTTGTAGATACTCCAAATTCGGCTTGCGACGATTCAACAGCTCATAAGAAGTTTTGCCAAACTTCTTCACTGTTAAAACGCGATTAAGAGTATAACAAGCTGCGTAAATTGCTTCGTTCCAGAACATTACCGGAAGATTTGAGTCCGCAAGCATTGTCCTCGCCGTTTCAGTTAGAGTCCTGTTTTTACATTCCGCGACACCGTTCTGTTGTGGGGTATACGGAGCACTATATTCATGATGAATTCCTTTGTTTTCACAAAGATCGTCCATCTGTGCATTTTTAAACTCCGTCCCATTGTCACTCGTAGTCCTCTTGATCTTGAGACCATAGATATTTTCCAAACGAGTGAACAGAACTTTCAGGTTGTCAAAAGTGTCGCTCTTTCTGTGTAAGCACATCACCCATGAAAATATTGAATAATCATCAGTCACCACAAGACAGTATTACTCCCCAGCATGACTCTTACGCTTGACTGGTCCAAACAGATCCATGTGCAAACGTTTAAGCGGCAGTTCAACGGAATTAACTTTCTTTGGTCTATGGGATTGTTTGTGCTGCTTTCCCTTTTTGCAACTCACACACTTGTCATTTAGGTGAAAATGTTTGACGTTTATGCCTGTGACAAGTTCATTCTTCACCAATTGATTCATCTTTCTGAGGTTAATGTGTCCCATCCTTCTGTGCCACATAATGGATTCTTTTTCTGTAGCCTTGGAGAGGAAACACGTGACTTGGCCTTGGGTGGTCATTGGCTTTGACATATCGAGAATGTACAGGTTGTTCACTCTCGGTGCCTTTAGCATCACCCACTCTTTTGGTAATTCAAACCCCGACTTGAGTATGTAGCAAGATTTGTCGTCAAAGAACACAGAAAATTGCTTGTCGCATATCTGACTGACACTCAACAGGTTGTAATCTATCTGCCTCATATAAGATATTCTCTCGAAGCTCACAATACCCTCCATGGTAATGTATCCTCCTTTGTTCCCGGCAAACGCTACATAGCATCCATTGATATTTCGAATATCGAACAGTAGCGATAGATCCCCAGTCATATGGCCAGAAGCTCCACTGTCAACAATACAAAGACTGCTAACAGGGCCAGCTGAAGCTCCCTGCACATATTAAGTAGAAAAGTTAGATTTTTCGGGGGACCCAAGCCTGTTTGGTCTTGGGTCTTTGAACTGATTGATTCAAAGATTCATTTGTTTCACAAACATCTTGGGTTTTAAACAACCTCTATCTTTTCACACATATCTTTAGCTTTCACAGATTTCACATTTTGAGAAGTTGAAGCACCCTCAGAACCCTTTGATGACCAAGATTGTTAAGTCCGTTTCAAGATCCGGATCTGAGATTTTGAGTTCTCAGCCGGTTTCCTTACTTCTTCCTTGAACGATACCTTCTTGGTTACCTTCTCTGATTTAACAGAGACAGGTCCAACTGCTGGTTTGACATTAGGTTTAGTAGGAACCTTTTTGTTTCCAGCAGTTGCGTTCACCAATGGTTTCTTCAATGGGTCTCAGTTGCTATCCGGTTGCGTCTGTCATAAGTCATCGGACGATCTTCCCTCCATTTGAAATAGTTGTTTTGGTTATAATAAGGTGCTTGCTGAGGGAAAAACCGTCTCTGTAGATAACTGTAATTATCAACCGGACAGTCATATCTTTGCTTCATCTCCACCTCGTGCCTCTTGTGTCGTACATACGGGCAGGTGGCAAGTAAATGCCCCTTTTCCCCGCACTTAAAACACGCACGGTACTCTTCATAGTTTTCCTTGATGTTCGACTTAGAATAACTAGCAATGGGATATTGATCAACCATACACTGTCTTCTTAAACTCTCAGGAGCTGGGTCCTTTGAGTAAGCCGGCTCAATAAAACTATTTGACTTGTCTGTTGGTTTAACGAATTGTGTGACATTGACCTTTGGGTCTTAAGAATTATCCGAATGAATTTTCTTTAAAATGGCTGGAGGAATATCATTGGTTCGTTCATGTTTTGGGAACCAAATTGTACTTTCCTGCCAGATCTTTTCAATTTTAGAATAGTTTGCAAATTGAATCGGATATTCTTCATCAGACATAATCTTATCGGAGCCTTGCATCCGATAGAAAACTTTCACAGGTTTATCACACGATTCGTTTTTCACTTCATTTGAGTTTTCTCTTTTATTTTCAATTTTCTTTTCCACAGATTTAACCACTTTCTTTTCAACATTCTTATCAACAGACCTCTCAACTTTCTTAGCAACATTCTTTGCTGATTGATTCTTTCTGTGTGCATTAGCCATGGGATGGACAATCTGAGATGGTGAGACCGGTTCAGTAGTGATGATGTGATTTTCATCAGTAATATCACTCACTTTGTCAACAACCGTCTCAGACTGTTCATCTTCTTCATCAGAATCATCAGCAGCTACCACACCTTCATTGTTTCCCAGAACAGGTCTAACATCAGAATACGGGTCTCCGACACTAGATGTGTTGGACTCGTTATCTGATGTAGAGTCAGATTTGACTAATCTCTCCGGTGCTATCGCATGCAAATTATGGTTTTCGAACATCACCGGAGCTGGGATAGCTTTGTAGTTTGCACTACTCGACTGTGAAGGTTCTTCTATGATGTGGTCAACTACATAAGCAATGTGCTTATAGCTTTCAAGCTTTTTATTCACTTTCTCGGCAAAGCACTTGATGGTGGCCATTTCCAATTTTGTGTTTTCTAAATCGTTTACATAATTGTTTATGGCCACTTGCTTTAAAGACAAAGTCTTTTTCAATTCAGATATATCTTTCTTATACCCATCAAGTACTCTGTTGAATTCTTTTGATTCCTTTTGATATAATTGACAGTTAATTTTTGCACTCTCAAGTTGAACCTTGAGTTGCTTGTTTTCATCTGTCAATTTATCACAGGATTTGCAATTTTTAACACAAGCAGAACTAACAGTAGATTCAGTACTTACCTGCTTAGGAGGTTCTGTCATGGCCATTAGAGCAAAATGAGTTTCCTTCCCAGCGAAAAACTTGGAGTAGTCAATTCTGGTGCAAGCATCATCCACCATGCATGACTTCCGAGTCATCAAGAAATCAGCTTCAGCAAGCAGCTGGTCAATGTCGTCATCCAGTGAATTAACACTAGATTCAGAGTCAGAATCACTTTCCTCATCAGAATAAGTGGAATCAAACTGTTCTGGAATATCAGCAACAGTATCCATCACCATTCCAGTCTTCTTCTCAGCACAATCAACATCAACAATCATCTCATCACTCACCTCTTCAATCATTAACTCACTCATCTTCTCAGACACACTTTCTTCTTCAACCTCCACTGGTTCATCTAAGTTCATCTTCTGTGCCACACAAGCCACATTCCCAGCTGTAATTTCTTCCACTCCCAACTGTATACCGGTCCAATCGAAACCCTCATCCTTCTGTATCACTAAAGCTTGGTTTGGGTTTTCAGTTTGAGTTTGTGTGTTTGGTGTGGATATGGGAATGATTGTTCGGTTTGAGTTCTGTTGTGTTTGGTTTTGGTTTTGTGATGTGGATTGTCTAGCATTGTTATTTTGTTGGTTATTTTGGCGGTTTTGATAGTTGTTGTGAGGTTGAAAGCTTGAGATATTGTTGGAACTTTCATATGATACTTGGTTTTGGTTTTGAGTTTGACGGTTTTGGTATGAAGAGTTGAATGGATTTTGATTACCTTGTTGTGCTGGCTATGTGCACTCTTGTTTAAAATGACCTTTTTCACCACAGTTGAAACAAGTTACTTTGGCTTTGTTGAGGCCATAAGTGGTGTTAGGAGAAGTTGAAACATCCGTTCTCCCGGTCTTCTGAATGAAATCAGTGGCTCTTCTCATGATGCTTGCAAAAGCCCACTGTATATCCATCAATTCCATCTCTTCCATGTCGATCTGTGCATAGTCCTCATTGGTCAAATTGTTGTTCCCAATTTGACTAGCAACCAGACCATTGTATGATGCTACCATCGCTGAAACTAATGCTACATGCTGTTGTGCAATCTCAACAGTAACATTATTCAGATTTGAAGTCTCCAACATAATCGGGCTTTGGTTCGGTTGGCTTTGGTTAAGTTGAATTTGGTTCATTTGAGGGTTATAAGGTTGTTGTTGTTGAGGTTGGCTGGGAGAGTAACACGCTGCTTGTTGCATGGGTGAGAATGGTGGAATATAGGAAGTTGTTGTAGGATATGATGGTGAGGTATATGAAGATGTTTGAGCAAGGTAGTTGATTGGTTGTTTGGGTGGTTCAACGATGTTGGATATGCACGTAATGTGTGGAGCAACGTTGGTAGTAGAACTGAAAGTAGTATGAGAAGAAGATGTACCACCAAGATTAAGTTCCGGATTCTGAGGAATCTGAGCCCTCTTTGCTTTTCTCTTCTCCTCCATCTCTTTGTTCTCCAGTTTCTGTATGAACTCATTGATCGTCCAATACTTGTACGCATCCTTCTCTTTCAACACTTCAATATGTTGGTTCCAATACGGTGGCAACGCATCGGCAAATTTGTTCACCAGTTCGGACATAGGTATGCTAATCTCATAGCTTGACAGCTCTGTGAGTAAGTGGCAATACCTTGGAACCAATTCTTTCAAAGTTTCGTTACCCATATAACTAAAATTCTCAAACTCCTTGCGAAGCTCCTCCATCCTTAGCTTCCTAGTCTTCTCATTCCCATCATGTCTGTTTCTCAACATGTCCCATAGCTGCTTCGAAGTTGTGCACGAACCAAACTGATGCAGCAAATCTGTGTTAATAGCTTGGGACAATTGAGAAAACTCCTTTTTCTCAATAGCAAACCTTTTCTTCTCATCGAATGCTAGATTCTCCAAAGGAATAGGCTCTCCAGTGTTCTCCAAGATCGGAGCAACGTAGCCTTTCGCAATCATTTGCCATGCCTCAGTACCCTCTAAACCCATACCCTCCAAATGGATCTTGAATTTAGTCTTCCACGTGTTGTAGTCGACCATTTCCATCAGCTTAGGTGGTCGGTTTCCACTTCCAGATGACAAGTCTTATATAAGCGTTGATATAGCATTGGTCGTCTGTGTGTGAACCGCTGCTGTTGCTACTCCCCAATAGTCGCCAATCGGTTGCGGTTGTGGTTGCGCAACATGTTGAGGAATAGAACTAGTCATAGCCATATAGTTGATAGGTTGTGATGGTTGACTAGTCTTTTGGGCAGCAACCGACCAAGGATCCATGGTTGTCTGCTGTTGTGGTGTCGTGTTGGGTCGTGGTGTAGTCGGAAAGTTCCACATATTGATCTGAACAAGTTTAAACACGAAAAGATTAGAAAAGTTTAAAACAGTTTACTCCTTCGTATGAGTCAAATGGTCGAATGAGAGAAAATCTTCTCCTTCGACCGTTTTCAAAGATACGAATGTAAGATATAACAGACACAAATCTCCTTCGACCGTTTGAATTTCTCCTTCGACCGTCCGAATGGTCGAATGAAACAGGTATGGTGGAAAGAACACCAATACACTAACAAACTCTAAGTTCGACTACTTAAAACACCACCTTCGACCAAAAATCCTTTGGTTCGACCGTTTAACACACACGTTCGCCCATATCTCCCTAGGTTCGACCCTGAACTTTTCAAAAACGGTTATTCTTTGAAAATCAGTTGATTTTGATCAAAATTTTCAAAAGTTGAAAGAATTTGATGATATTAATCAGGTTTTGATTCAGATTTGATTTGGAACAAGTTTATCAAAGAGAATTATCCATTTTATCCATGAAAACAAGCTCTAATCAATCAATTTATCACCAATTCAATGTTATCAATGAAAACAGAAAGTTTTTGATCAAAATAGGGTCCAAATCTGCTGTAAAATTATCAAATTGTGGTTGTGTGATCCATAATGGCTCTGATACCACTTTGTATGCGCTTAGGATCGTCAAATCTACAAAGAGATTGATCAAACAAGTTTGATTCAGGTGCGGAATCCCTGAATCAATCACAATTTTGATAATCAAGCAATCAAAACACGGAAATCATCATTTCAAAGGTCTTTCTCATTAATAATCAACTCAAATTACACGTTTTAATAAAGATAAAAATCAGATATGACGTGAAAATAAGTTGACAAAACAATAGGGAGAGACACAAAACAGGAGGGAAATAAAATGATCAACAACTACTTTAAAAAATGGCTTAACCTATTTATAGGCCTGCACATCGAGCGAACTAAGCACTACAAAACAATAAATCTACATTCGCCCCTTTTTCTCTCCATCGTATCTATTTTTTCCTTCGCACCCATTAATTTCTTCATTCGCCCACAAACAAACTCCTTCGCCCGTTCGACAATCACCATTAACATATGTTTATTGTAATCCAAAGCATTAGTCACACAATAATGCATCTACACCGTGGTGGCGGTGGTGGTCGCGGTGGCGGTCGTGGTGATGAGCCGGTCACTATGACCCAAACTGAGCTGAACAACATAATTTATCAACGAGTGTTTGATGCTCTTGCTGCATTCCAGGCTGCTCAACAGGGGTTTGCCGGTGGTAATTTGACTACTACTTCTGTTCCTTTATACCTTTGTGGTATGTTCGTTTTATTTATCTGTGCGTTGATACATGTAATGTTGTTAATCCTCATCCTCCTACCTGTACCTACAAAATGTTTATGGACTGCAAGCCTCATAACTTTAGTGGGAATGAGGGTGCAGTGAGTTTTCTGAGGTGGTTGGAGAAGGTTGTCTCTGCTTTTGCGATGTGTAACTGTCCTACTGTGGACCATGTGAAGTACGCTTCTAGTACTTTTGAGAATCGTGCTTTGACTTGGTGGAATACCGTTATCCAGACTGTTGGGTTGGTTGAGGCCAATGCCATGTGTAACACCCCAACCGATGGCGGAAACATCGAGGTGCCACGTATGAATGATTGTTCAGTAGCTCATGGTAGTACACAAGTTTAAATAATCCTTTATTACATTACAATATTGAATTACATTAAAGTCTACATCAAGTAATCAACAAAACTTCAAATATCTCCACATGCTAGCTCTAGACTTCAAGCATCAGTATTTCCTGTTGAGTTTGGAAAAATGGGGGGGTCAACTAGAAGTTGGTGAGAATACATAATCCATGTTAAGCATATAGTTTAAGTATAAAAGTTTAACAATTCGTATGTCTATCGTAAATTTAAGTCTACATGAATAGTATAATATGTTGACATAATCAAACCTCCGACTAGTTTAGGTCCATCCCGTCATCTACGGTTCACCTTAGTAATATGTTGAACGATAACAATCACCCACGTTACCTATGTAGGAGGTACACGTATCCGGGTGGGGTTGTCAATCCAATAGATCTATTATTGAGTATCGCCGGCTTGGCCATAGCTAATGATTATGTAAATGTTGAAACTTGTTGAAACTCGTTGAAACTGTTGACTAATTCATGAGGCAATAAAGTTTACTACTAGACATGTATGTTGAATTGCTTAAAATTGTTGCAAGTATAAAGAATCGCATAAACAGGATTACGTAAACTCACCTTGATTGTGATGATGAACTTTGCAAGGAATCAAAGAGAATCAATGAATTTTTGGTTAACCCTATTTTATTCATTAATAAAATATTAGGACATTAATTCAGGAACATGGTTCGTTAACTCATTGATTTTCCGGCGACAAAGACCATTTCAACTTTTGATTAATTACTACATTAATTACTACAATAGGTTAAAACACATATTTGTTCAAAAGAAGTTTAGTAGTTATGGATTTTATTTTCACTTTGACAACCAAATATATAATAAAAATAATCTTTTAATTATTATCTTAAAGGATATACTTTAACGAACGTATACTATACATATGTACGCAGGTAAATATATTGGTTTTTGTTACAAGACGATGTTTTACATTTAGTATATAAGATTATGTATAAAATTTATTCTTCATTGACTTATATAGTTAGTGGATAATAAAAACAACCATATTAATTTTTAATACCCATCCACTAAATTCACACACACAAGACAAAATATACTCATGTTCATTCATGCATTATGTATACACACCCATTGACATATAACGACACACAGACACATGAACATGGAAAGTTCATTTTTTTTATATGTCTTTTATATTAAGTGAACCTTAATCGCCGGAACATATCAAAGATTCTAACGACTTAAGTTTACGAACAAAGACAAAGGGGTACCGTTCCTTACCATAATAATCTAACGCATCAAGGTGTGATAGCGGTAGAAGTTCCAAGCTGTGCGTAAACGTTGGTGAACAACGAAACATGGCGGTGACAAGTTAGCTCGTTGAAAGATCGTATCCAAAGAATTTGGTACCATAAACATGATGCTCGACTGAGCTTAGAGGGCGTGTTTGTATGTTGTAATTCTGCGGCGATGGTGATTATCGGGTAGAACTCGAAACGTTTGGATAGAATTTGGTTAGGGTATCAATGAGAGATTTGGTTTTCCCATTAACTCTGCACATGCAGACAGTTCACGAGTGTGTCAAAGAACATCGGCGTTCATGTGTTTCCGACAAACTCCGCTAAGGTAAAAAAAACGTGGCAGGAAATGTTGATTTTAATGTGGGTTTTTTTTTTTTTTTTTTTTGAGTGAAAATGTTTATGGCTTGAGTATGGTAATTATATAATCCAAAGCATCATAAGGCGGTTAGAATATGGGCGAGATGATTTGTAGCCGTGATTCTAGGCGGAAATTTTGTGAGTGATGATTCGTTTGGAAACGATCCTAGGACTAAGTTTAAACCATGTATTGGAAAATATTAAATGACATTAATTCCGAATTGACCTTTTGCCAATTTGTGTTTGGTTTTCCATTTAGAGCAATATTGTGTATCATTTAATTGATCATGAGTCATGACTCATGAAGGCATATATTATCATTTTATTTTGCCATGTACATCAATCATGCACAGAATACTCGTTATTATCATTTTTATTAAAAAAAAACACACATATATATATAAAAGATAAATGGCTAATAATTATGTAAACGTTATTAAAAATTTTGTATTTATATGTAATATACATTTTTTTTGACATATCTAAACATCTCTAAGAATAAATTAAATTTTTAATATAAGATTATAGGATTTATGAAAATGAGTAAGATAAAAAAATAATAGGGAAAAATTATGTGAGGTTACACCATGCCTTGGGATGAGTTTGTGTTTCGTTTGAAGACTGAGTACTGTCCCCGTGATGAGATTAAGAGTATGCTGTTCATTACTATGAGTTGGTCCTTATGTGTTTGGATGCTGATACTCCGGACTATAAGAAGATTGAATTCTTTATTGCTGGACTCGTACCTGAAATTCGTGGGCTGGTTACTGCGAATGACTTTGCTACTCTTCAGGGTACTATTCGGTTGGCTCACAAGCTGACCAATCAGAAGGTGGAAGAAGGTACTCTGCCACCTAGAGGTTCTGTTGTGAAGGCCCCTAATAGTGGTAGTAAGCGAAAGTGAGAGAGCTCTGTGAAGAACTCTGCCCCGTCCCAACCCCAGCAGCAGCAGAAGAGATCTGAGTCTTCTACCCCTTCATCTGGGCAAAAGTCAGGTTCTTATCATGGTAGTTACCCGAAGTGCAACAAGTGTAGTGTAACACCCCAACCGATGGCGGAAACATCGAGGTGTCACGTAAGAATGAGTGTACAGTAGCACATGGTAATCAAATTTTAATTGAAATTAATTTAAAGTGCAAATATCCAAAAATGAAAATACATAATGTCTTTTAAGTGGAAATCTAATACATCACAAAAACCAAACAAGCATAGACTTCAGTTTGCCTTCTCATGTAAATACTCTAGTCTTCATGCATCATTATTTCTTGGTGAGTTGTAAAAATGGGGGGGGGGGGTCAACTAGAAGTTGGTGAGAATACATAAGCCATGTCAAGCAAATAGTTTAAGTATAAAAGTTTAGCAATTCATATGTCTATCGTACGTTTAAGTCTACATGAATAAACATGATGAGTTGAATCGACATAATCAAACCTCCGACTAGTTTAGGTCCATCCCGTCATCCACGGTTCACCTTAATAATATGTTGGAACGAAACAATCACCCACGCTACCTATGTAGGAGGTACACGTATCCGGGTGGGATTGTCAATCCAATAGATCTATTATTGAGCATCGCCGGCTTGGCCATAGCTAATGATTATGTAATGTTGAAACTTGTTGAAACTGTTGTTGTTGTCTAAATCATGAGGCATTAAAGTTTACAACTAGACATGTATGTAGAATTGCTTAAGTATAATGTTGCAAGTATAAAGAATTGCATAAACATGGTTACGTGAACTCACCTTAGTATAGTATTAAGTCTTGAGAAATAGTATGAGTGTAGCCAAAAAGATTGCCAAGTATTACCCTATGTATAAGGTAACAAATAAGTCTAAGTCTATCTAGTCTACAAGTATTTTCTAAGGTTTCGATTTGGGGATAAACATTTGTTGGATTAATAATAAAATGTTTTAATAAATAAGAGAAATTTGATAATTAAATAAATAAAAGTCTTTTTGTAATAAATTACAGGTGGTCACAATATAAAGTTTTAAGTATGAAAATAATTTTTAATAAATTATTTTCATAAAAATAGAATATTAAATCTATTTATTACAAATTGTCAAAATATAACTTTAATATTTGAAAATATTAAATTTACAGAATTATTAATTTAAAAATTGTACTTCTGTTAATCAGAAATAATTTATATAAAATTTTGGTACAAAAATATTGAAATATGAATTTATTATGATTTATTTATGATTAAAACTAACAAAAATTGATTAAAAATATTAAATAAATGATTTTTTCAGAAATAAAAATCATTTCATAAAAGTTTATTGTTATAAAAACTCAGAATCATTTTTGTGGAAATTTATATAATCTTTTTGATATTTTTATAGAATTTTATAAATAAAATTTAATAAACTTGAATTATTTATTATATATATTAAATAAAAATTTTTTTGAAAACTAAAAATTTTATGTTAAACTTTTTCACTAGATTAACATAAAATAATTTTTGTAGAATTTATAAAGTTGTTTTACTATTTTAAAACTAATTTTGAAATTTAAGTAAATATATATATATATATTTATATATATATATATATATATATATATATATATATAAGGTTTGATTGTTTTTAAAGAAAAAGAAAAAGCTTTGGTGATGCTGGGGGTCGAACCCACGTGGGCCGGTTCAAAGACACCAGACACAACCACTTGATCTAGATCAGTGGTTGTGTTTGGTTTCTATTCGTTATAAATATATGTATATGTTTAGTAGTGTTCTTCCCCAATTTATACTTGGTCGAACCCTAGAATTTCCAATCGTTCAAATCACACAACAATAACCCAATTAACCTTAGGGTTATTATTGTGTGTATGCCGAAGATCAAAACCAACATGAAAAACGTTACTTACAAATACGATTTCGTGTTTCTTGAGCGGTCAAGCCCAAAAGTCAAACACGAGCAGAAAGACTCAAGAACAGTGAATTGATTTAGAAATTGGGGATTGAGAAAGAGTGTTCGGCGAGTTTGTGAATGAATTGTGATGTCCAATTTATAGTGATGTGGTCTGGGTCGTTGAATTGGAAGGTTTGACCTCGACTTAAATGAGTGACGCGTAATTGAGTAAAATTGATCCGACTTAATGATAATTGTACATGTGAATGACTCGTAATAGGCCGGAAATCACGATGTCATGCCAATCCAGGATCAATTACGCGTTCAAGATGGTTATTTATGGAAGATAGTTGTCACAGTTGACTTTCCAAGTCAACTGTGAAGGATTAAAACACGCGTTATAATAATTATAAGTTGGGTTTAATCCAAGAAGTGTGGGTGGATCAAATGTTTATGTTGGTTGTGCTTGTGACCCGGCTTGGGGCGCGGGTTCGATTCCCGGCCCAAGCTTATATTTTTTGACATTTATTCTATATATATATATATACAAATTATATATAAATGATATAGTATAAGGGGTCCAAATACAACACAATAATAATTAAATGCGAACAATAATAATGGAACTTGACGTTTTTTTTTCATGATAAAAGTAACGTACAAGTATAAATGTGTAATGTTACAGTCTCCCCTACTTTTAGGAACTTCGTCCCGAAGTTGGAGTTGGAGAGTCTGGTGGAAAAAGATGTGGGTATTTACACTTCATCTGGTCTTTACGTTCCCAAGTGAACTCTGGACCTCGTTTAGATTCCCAACGAACCTTAACGATCGGAATGCGACTGCGCTTGAGTTTCTTGACTCCAGTATCAACGATCTCGACGGGTTTCTCGATAATGTGCATAGTTTCATTGATTTTCACATCTTCAAGAGGAACATGGAGGTTCTTATCTGCTAAGCATTTCTTGAGATTCGAAACATGAAAGGTCGGGTAAACATTGCTTAGCTCAGATGGAAGATCAAGTTTGTAAGCCACTTTTCCAATCCTGTCTAGAATTTTGAATGGGCCTACGTATCGAGGAGCTAGTTTTCCCTTTTTACCGAAACGAATCACTCCTTTCCAAGGGGATACCTTAAGAAGTACAAGGTCCCCAACTTGAAATTCCAAGGGTTTACGACGTTTATCAGCATAGCTCTTCTGACGACTTCTAGCCTTGAGAAGATTATCCTGAATGAGTTGAATTTTGTCTGTGGTTTCCTGGATTAGTTCGGGTCCAGTGATCCGGGCTTCACCAACCTCAGTCCAACAGACAGGTGAACGACATTTACGACCATAGAGTGCCTCAAAATGAGCCATGTTAATGCTGGCGTGATAACTGTTGTTGTATGAAAACTCGACCAAAGGAAGATGAGAATCCCATGTGCCACCAAAATCGATGACACATGCCCTGAGCATATCCTCAAGTGTCTGGATGGTCCGTTCAGTCTAACCATCTATTTGAGGGTGATAAGCAGTACTCAGGTTCAACTTGGTACCCAAAGCATCTTGTAAAGAATCCCAAAAGTGAGAGGTGAAACGACCATCACGATCAGAGATAATGTCCAAAGGTATACCATGACGACATACGATTTCACTTACGTACATCCTTGCCAACCTTTCCACAGAATACTTCTCACGAATGGGTAAGAAGCGGGCTGACTTAGTCAAACGATCGACGATTACCCAAATGCTATCAAAACCTTTGGGTGTGCGGGGGAGTTTAGTGATGAAATCCATTGCTATGCTCTCCCATTTCCATACAAGAATTTCTGGTTGTTCGAGCATTACCAGATGGTCGTTGATGTTCAGCCTTGACCTTTGAACAAGTGAGGCATTTTGCAACGAAAAGAGCAATATCTTTCTTCATACCAGGCCACCAATATGAATAACGAAGATCTTGGTACATCTTGTCAGCTCCAGGATGAATAGAATAACGAGACTTATGGGCCTCGTTCATGAGAAAGGTACGAAGATCATCACGGTCAGGAATCCAAAGTCAGTTAAGAAAATAGAGTAGACCATCAGGTTTAGTTTCAAGTTGAGTCTCAGCACCACAAGACATTTCGTCGTACATGTTACCTTGGGTGACTGAAGTATGTTGAGCCTGGAGGATACGTTCCTGAAGATCAGTACGAACTCTCGCACAATGAAGTTTGATACGCTCTTTACGACTGAGTGCGTCAGCCACAACATTCGCTTTGCCAGGATGGTAGCGAATTTCGCAATCATAGTCGTTAAGTAGCTCAACCCAACGTCGTTGCCACATGTTAAGATTTTTCTGGTCGAAGACATGTTGCAGACTTTTGTGGTCCGTGAAAACCACGTATTTGGTTCCATAAAGATAGTGTCTCCAAATCTTAAGAGCAAAGACAACAGCGCCCAATTCAATATCATGGGTGGTATAATTCTTTTCGTGAGTCTTGAGTTGTCTAGACGCATAAGCAATAACCTTTCCTCGTTGCATGAGAACACAACCAAGACCTTGGTTTGATGCATCACAATAGACCACGAAGTCATCATTACCATCAGGTAGAGACAAGATAGGAGCTTCACAGAGTTTCAGCTTAAGAGTCTCAAATGCTTCCTCTTGTTTTGGTCCCCACTCATAAGGTTTACCCTTGTGAGTTAAGGCAGTGAGAGGAACAGCGATCTTGGAGAAGTTGGCAATGAATCGACGATAATAACCAGCCAAACCAAGGAAGGAATGGACTTCAGTTGGAGTTTTAGGAACACTCCAATTCTTCACAGCTTCGATCTTTGCGGGATCAACATGAATTCCGTTCATATCAATGACATGTCCCAAAAATTGAGCTTCCTTAAGCCAAAATTCACATTTCGAGAACTTGGCATACAGTTGTTCTTTCTTTAGGAGACCCAAAATGGAGTGAAGATGTTGTTTGTGATCGGACTTTGATTTTGAGTAAATCAAAATGTCATCGATGAAGACGATCACGAATTTGTCGAGGTAGGGTCTACAAACCCGATTCATTAAATCCATAAACACTGCGGGAGCGTTGGTCAATCCAAAAGGCATGACCATGAATTCATAGTGACCATAACGTGTATGAAAGGCTGTCTTAGGAATATCTTCATCGTGGACTCTAAGCTGATGATAACCAGAACAAAGGTCAATCTTCGAGAAGTGGGTTGCTCCTTGAAGTTGATCGAAAAGATCGTCAATCCTAGGCAATGGATAACGATTCTTGATAGTGAGTTTGTTGAGTTCACGATAGTCAATACACATTCTAAGAGATCCATCTTTCTTCTTCACGAACAAGACAGGGGCTCCCCATGGAGAAGAACTGGGGCAAATGAAACCTTTATCAGAAAGTTCCTGTAGTTGACTGACAAGTTCTTGCATCTCAAAGGGTGCAAGACGATAAGGAGCTTTGGCGACATGATTAGCACCAGGAACAAGATCAATTCTAAATTCCACTTGTCGAGCAGGAGGCAAACCAGGTAATTCCTCTGGAAAGACTTCAGGATAGTCCCGAATGATTGGGATGTCTTGGATACTTTTGCCCTTGTCCTTCTTTTCTATCACGTTAGCTAAGAAAGCTTTATACCCCTTTCGTAAGTATTTTTGGGCAGTAGTACAAGACATGAGCTTAAGCTCGCCACAAGGCTTCTCACCATAGATCTTCAAAATCTCACCAGATTCGAGAGGAATGCGAATGACTTTCTCAAAACACAGAATTTCAGCACGATGGGTTGACAACCAGTCCATGCCTACTATGATATCAAAACTTCCAAGATGCATAGGGATGAGATCGATAGAGAAAGTATGTTCATCGAGGTTCAGCACACAGATACGAACAATAGAATCGATCGAGATAGACTTCCCATTAGCTACCTCTACCACTAAAGGTTCCTCTAGGTTAGTTTGGGGTAAGTTAAGTAAAGGTTCAAACTTTAGTGATACAATCGACTTATCAGCTCCCGAATCAAATAATATGGATGCATAGTGGTTATTCACGAGAAACGTACCATTCACCACCTCGTTGTTCTCACGGGCCTGGTTAGCATTGGGATTGTAGGCGCGACCTCGAGCACCTTGGTTCTGGTTGCGGTTCTGGTTTTGGTTGTGGTTTTGGTTCTGGTTCTGGTTTTGGTTGCGGTTTTGGTTCTGGTTACGATTGGGGCAATTGTTGATATAGTGGTCTGGGCTGCCACACTCGTAGCACTGACCACGAGCAGGTCTGTTGTTTTGTTGGTTGGGAGTTGGGGCGTTACTGGCTGGGTTGTTTTGGGCAGCTGGGGCTTGGCAAGCATTGGTGTAATGTCCATACCGCTTATAGTTATTACATTGGCGGCATGGTCTGCCAGGAAGATGGTGGTATTGACAAGTGTTGCAAAGAGGGTGGCTCCCGCCATACGGCTTCTTGGCTGGGTTTTGTGCCGCAGGTGGAGTGGTAGCAACCATGTAGTTCCTAGCCTTGCGCTTCTTATTGCTTGAGGTCTCGGGCTTAACCTCAATAGCGGGCTGAGGAGTGTCTTTTGCAGTAGTCTTCTTAGTGCCCTTGCGGAAGAGAGTACCGTTCTTCACATGATTATCAGTGAGAGTAGCCGCCAGACGTTTGGCTTCCTCCAAGGTGGCATGATTCCTTCCCCACACCGTGTCCTGGATTTGCATGGGTAGACCACCGATATACTTCTCGATGGCCACAGGCAGGGGAGTGACTTTATGGGGCAACAATAAGCTAAGCTCGTGAAAGCGGGTATTGTAGGCAAGGTTTTCCCACTATCTTGAGCAAGGGTGTGGAACTCATCTTCTAGCTTCTTGACGTCGTTGCGGGGACAGAACTCATCCTTCATAACCTCCTTGACTTGATCCCATGTCATAGCAAGTGCAACTTCAGCTCCACGGGTACGGTTTTCCTCATTCCACCAAGTGAGTGCTCGTTTGTGGAGAACACTCATGGCGTAACGAACCTTAAAGTTGTCGGGGCACTCACTGTTAGTGAAGGTATTCTCAATACCCTCAAACCATTGTAGGAGTCCTGTAGCTCCTTCTTCTCCACTGAACTTAGGGGGATTACAGGAATTAAAGTGCTTAAGAGTGCAGGCTGGGAGACCATTCCCGTTCCCGTTATGGTTTCCATTTCCGTTCTCGTTGCCGTTACCGCTCCCGTTGCCGTTACCGTTCATCTAGATGACTTGAGCTAGTAGATTAGGAACTAGAGTCGCGATTTGCTGCGCCATTTGTTGAGAAATGATCGCAGCCAGTTGGGCATCCACACCATTGTTGTTGTTGTTATTGTTGTATTTGTGGTTAGCGTCGTGGTTGTTGCTATTCACTTCATCTTGATTGTCACCACTGTTAAGGCGAGTGCTGCGACGTGGAGGCATGATCTGTAAGAGACACAATGAAATGAATGAGGTTATATAAGGAATGTAATCATTTATTCATTAATTAAAACGAATAAACGAAAACGTTGACTTATCAAAGATTCTAGATTATATTAACATATGAAGACATGCTTTAGCCTATAAGTGAACACTCATCCCGAGAATTCCCAGGTAGGCATCCGGGTCCCTCGTCTGATTGGGATATATGCGCAATGCCAGCCTAGACAGAAGACTCAGAATACAGGCGTTCACCCTTCCAGATTGCACGTGTTCGTTATTTAAATCTAGAACTTCGACGGGATCTCAAGGGGGTTCAGGTTAAACCTAAGGATTTTTGTCCTATTAATCTAATGGTGGATCAGGATTGTAGCAGACGAATAAGAGTAGTCACTTGTAGGCTTAGGGTTGTATAAGGTATAGGATAGGGATAAGATTAGGGAAGCAATTAGGGTTACAAGTAAGAGAAGCAAGTACTGTTTAAGTCCCTAAGGTCATAGTCTAGATTATTTTCTAATAACCTAATTCCCTATAACCAAGGCTCTGATACCAACCTGTAACACCCCAACCGATGGCGGAAACATCGAGGTGTCACGTAAGAATGAGTATACAGTAGCACGTGGTAATCAAATTTTAATTGAAATTAATTTAAAGTGCAAATATCCAAAAATGAAAATACATAATGTGTTTTAAGTGGAAATCTAATACATCACAAAAACCAAACAAGCATAGACTTCAGTTTGCCTTCTCATGTAAATACTCTAGTCTTCATGCATCATTATTTCCTGTTGAGTTGTAAAAATGGGTGGGTCAACTAGAAGTTGGTGAGAATACATAAGCCATGTCAAGCAAATAGTTTAAGTATAAAAGTTTAGCATTTCATATGTCTATCGTAAGTTTAAGTCTACATGAATAAACATGATATGTTGAATCGACATAATCAAACCTCCGACTAGTTTAGGTCCATCCCGTCATCCACGGTTCACCTTAATAATATGTTGGAACGATAACAATCACCCACGCTACCTATGTAGGAGGTACACGTATCCGGGTGAGATTGTCAATCCAATAGATCTATTATTGAGTATCGCCGGCTTGGCCATAACTAATGATTATGTAATGTTGAAACTTGTTGAAACTGTTGTTGTTGTCTAAATCATGAGGCATTAAAGTTTACAACTAGACATGTATGTAGAATTGCTTAAGTATAATGTTTCAAGTATAAAGAATTGCATAAACATGGTTACGTAAACTCACCTTAGTATAGTATTAAGTCATGAGAAATAGTATGAGTGTAGCCAAAAAGATTGCCAAGTATTACCCTATGTATAAGGTAACAAATAAGTCTAAGTCTATCTAGTCTACAAGTATTTTCTAGGGTTTCGATTTGGGGATAAACATTTGTTGGATTAATAATAAAATGTTTTAATAAATAAGAGAAATTTGATAATTAAATAAACAAAAGTCTTTTTGTAATAAATTAAAGGTGGTCACAATATAAAGTTTTAAGTATGAAAATAATTTTTAATAAATTATTTTCTTAAAAATAGAATATTAAATCTATTTATTACAAATTGTCAAAATATAACATTAATATTTAAAAATATTAAATTTACAGAATTATTAATTTAAAAATTGTATTTGTGTTCCAAATAATCAGAAATAATTTATATAAAATTTGGTACAAAAATATTGAAAAATGAATTTATTATGATTTATTTATGATTAAAACTAACAAAAATTGATTAAAAATATTAAATAAATGATTTTTTCAGAAATAAAAATCATTTCAGAAAAGTTTATTGTTATAAAAACTCAGAATAATTTTTGTGGAAATTTATATAATCGTTTTGATATTTTTATAGAATTTTATAAATAAAATTGAATAAACTTAAATTATTTATTCTATATATTAAATAAATAAATTTTTGAATCCTAAAAATTGTATGTTAAACTTTTTCACTAGATTAACATAAAATAATTTTTGTAGAATTTATAAAGTTGTTTTAGTATTTTAAAACTAATTTTGAAATTTAAGTAAATATATATATATATATATATATATATATAAGGTTTGATTGTTTTTAAAGAAAAAGAAAAAGCTTTGGTGATGCTGGGGATGGAACCCGCGTGGGCCGGTTCAAAGACACCAGACACAACCAATTGATCTAGATCAGTGGTTATGTTTGGTTTCTGTTCGTTATAAATATATGTATATGTTCAGTAGTGTTCTTCCCCAATTTATACTCGGTCGAACCCTAGAATTTCCAATCATTCAAATCACACAACAATAACCCAATTAACCTTAGGGTTGTTGTTTGCGTGTATGCCGAAGATCAAAACCCACATGAAAACGTTACTTACAAATACGATTTCGTGTTTCTTGTGCGGTCAAGCCCAATAGTCAAACACGAGCAGAAAGACTCAAGAATAGTGAATTGATTTAGAAATTGGGGATTGAGAAAGAGTGTTCGGCGAGTTTGTGAATGAATTGTGATGTCCAATTTATAGTGATGTGGTCTGGGTCGTTGAATTGGATGGTTTGACCTCGACTTAAATGAGTGACGCGTAATTGAGTAAAATTGATCCGACTTAATGATAATTGTACGTGTGAATGACTCGTAATAGGCCGGAAATCATGATGTCATGCCAATCCAGGATCAATTACGCGTTCAAGATGGTTACTTATGCAAGATAGTAGTCACAGTTGACTTTCCAAGTCAACTGTGAAGGATTAAAACATGCGTTATAATAATTATAAGTTGGGTTTAATCCAAGAAGTGTGGGTAGATCAGATGGTTATGTTGGTTGTGCTTGTGACCCGGCTTGGGGCGCGGGTTCGATTCCCGGCCCAAGCTTATATTTTTTGACATTTATTCTATATATATATACATATTATATATAAATGATATAGTATAAGGGGTCCAAATACAACACAATAATAATTAAATGCGAACAATAATAATGGAACTTGACGTTTTTTTTTTCATGATAAAAGTAACGTACAAGTATAAATGCGTAATGTTACATGTAGCTATCATCATAATGGGCCATGCCGCAAACTTACTACTTGTCAGCGGTGTGGGAAATCAGGACATGAGGTTCAGACTTGTCATGTTCATTTGAGCGACAAACCTACTCCTCAGGCTGCTAACAAGACGAACCAGGGTTGTTACAACTGTGTTCAGACTGGTCATTTTAAGCGGGATTGTCACAAATTGAAGCAGGGTGATGGTGGAAAGAACGGTGGTGGTAACAGGGTCAACGGAGGCGGTGGCAGAAACGCACTAGTCTTTTCATCGGATTGGGGGAAGCCCGACAGGACCCAGACACTGTTACCGGTACGTTCGTTCTTAATGATCGCTATGCTTCTGTTTTATTTGATTCTGGTGCCGATAGGAGCTTTGTATCGGTAGGATTTGGTCAGTTGCTAGACATAGTACCTACACCCTTAGAGGCTAAGTACTTGATAGAATTGGCTGATGGTAAGAACATTGAAGTGACACATATTCTTCGGGAGTGTCGGTTGGAACATTCGGGTTTGTCTTTCCCTATTGACCTTATGCCGGTACCCTTGGGTAGTTTTGATGTCGTCTTAGGCATGGATTGGTTGTCCTTGTAACGTGCGGAGATCGTTTGCTTCGATAACATTATTCGTATTCCTCTCCCTAATGGAGAGATTCTTTTGGTGCATGGTGAAAAGAGCGGTGCTCCTTTGAGTATCATTTCTTGTATGAAAGCCCACAAGTATCTTCGGAAGGGTTGTTCGGCCATTCTGGGACTTGTTTCTGTTTCTTCTGATGGTGGGAAGAAGATCGAGGATATTCCCATGGTTCGTGACTTTCCTTATGTGTTTCCTGACGACCTACCTGGTCTTCCTCCTCATCGTCAGGTTGAGTTTGGTATTGATCTTGCACCTGGTGCAGCCCCTATTGCTCGAGCCCCTTATCGTCTTGCACCTCCTGAGATGTTGGAGTTGCCCAACCAGTTACAGGAACTCTTGGAAAAGGGTTTCATCCGGCCTAGCTCTTCTCCGTGGGGAGCCCCTATTCAGTTCGTGAAGAAGAAAGACGGCAACCTTCGTATGTGTATTGATTATCACGAGCTGAACAAGGTGACCATCAAGAATCGTTATCCTCTTCCTCGTATTGATGACCTCTTTGACCAGCTTCAGGGTTCTAGCTATTATTCGAAGATCGACTTGAGGTCCGGTTATCACCAGTTGCGTGTGCAGGAAGCCGATGTTCTGAAGACTGCTTTTCGTACTCATTATGGCCATTTTGAGTTTTTGGTTATGCCCTTTGGTCTCACCAACGCACCGGCGGTTTTCATGGATCTAATGAACCGTGTCTGTAAGCCTTACCTTGATAAATTTGTCATTGTTTTCATTGATGACATCCTGATCTATTACAAGAGCAAGGTGGAACACAAGGAACACTTGCGACTTGTCTTGGAACTCTTGAGGCGGGAACAACTGTATGCTAAGTTCTCGAAGGGTAACTTTTGGTTACGCGATGTTCAGTTTCTAGGTCATGTGGTGAATGAACTAGGGATTCACGTCGATCCAGCTAAGATCGAGGCTATTAAAGACTGGGGAACACCAAAGACGCCATCTGAGGTGTGGCAATTCCTAGGTCTCGCGGGCTATTATCGCCGTTTCATAGAGGGATTTTCGAAGATCGCTCAACCCCTCGCTACTCTCACCCAGAAGGACCGGAAGTTTGACTGGGGCGATTCGCAGGAATCAGCATTTTAGTTGTTGAAACTTAAACTCTGTACCGCACCTATCTTATCCTTACCGGATGGTACGGATGACTTCGTCGTGTACTGCGACGCCTCTATTCGTGGTCTCGGTTGTGTGTTGATGCAACGCGGGAAGGTTATTGCTTACGCTTCTCGTCAGCTTAAGGTTCACGAGAAGAACTACACTACCCATGATTTGGAATTGGGAGCGGTGGTTTTCACTCTGATGATTTGGAGGCATTACTTGTACAGTACCAAGTGCGATATTTATACCGATCACAAGAGTCTTCAGCACATTTTCGATCAAAAGGTGTTGAACATGAGGCAGCGTCGCTGGGTCGAACTCCTTAACGATTATGACTGTTCCATTAAGTACCACCCTGGCAAGGCGAACGTTGTGGCTGACGCCTTGAGAAGGAAGGAGTCTGCGAACCCACGACGTGTTTGGGCTTTACAACTCACTATCCATTCTTCTTTACCTGACTAGATTCGTTCTGCACAGCTTGAAGCATTGAAGGAGGAAAACCTAAAAGCTTAAACTATGCACAGTGCCGACAAGCACCTCGAACTTAGGTAAGATGGCCTACACTATTTTGCGAAACGAGTATGGGTACCACTGTTTGGGGATTACGGGAGCTTGTCTTGGACGAAGCTCACAAATCCCGATATTCTATTCATCTCGGCTCCGACAAGATGTATCAGGACTTGAAGATACTCTACTGGTGGCCAAACATGAAAGCTGACATCGCCTCTTATGTTAGCAAATGCTTGACTTGTGCAAAGGTCAAGGTGGAGTACCAGAAGCCGTCTGGTCTCCTGCAACAACCAGAGCTTCCCGAATGGAAGTGGGAGCGAATCACGATGGATTTTGTCACCAAACTACCAAAATCATAAAATGGTTGTGATATGATTTGGGTGATTGTCGACAGGCTAACAAAATCGGCACACTTCCTTCCTATTAAGGAAACTGACGGACTCAAGCGCTTGGCTCGCATTTATCTTAAGGAAGTGGTTTCTAAGCACGGGGTGCCTGTTTCTATCATTTCTGATCGTGATTCTCGTTTTGCTTCATGTTTCTGAAAGGCACTGCATAAAGCCTTAGGTACCCAGCTGGATATGAGTACAGCCTATCATCCGCAAACGGACGGTCAGAGTGAGCGGACGATTCAAAGCTTGGAGGACATGCTTCGTGCATACGTTATTGATTTTGGCAAAGGTTGGGAGAATCACCTACCGTTGGTGGAGTTCTCTTACAACAACAGCTACCATTCTAGTATTAAGGCAGCTCCGTTCGAGGCTCCTTACGGACAGAAATGCCGGTCTCCTCTTTGTTGGGCCGAAGTGGGCGAGAGTCAGCTCACTGGTCCGGAACTTGTGTACGAGACTTCGGAGAAAATCGTGCAAATTCGTAACCGTTTAGCGGCTGCGCGGGATCGTCAGAAGAGTTATGCCGATCTCCGTCGCAAACCTATCGAGTTCCAGGTTTGGGACAAGGTAATTCTAAAATTTTCTCCATGGAAGGGCATCATACACTTTGGGAAGCGTGGCAAACTTAACCCTCGTTATGTCGGACCATTCGCAATCCTGGAACGGATTGGACCGGTGGCATACAATCTTGACTTGCCGGCGGAGCTCGGTAGTGTCCACAACGTCTTCCATGTGTCTAACTTGAAGAAGTGTTTGTCGGATGAATCTTTTATTGTTCCTTTGGAAGAGATCAAGGTTGACGATCGTCTACGCATTGTGGAAGAACCAGTTGAAATTCTAGACTACAAGATTCGTAGTCTTCGTCGGAGTAAAATCCGAATCGTTAAGAACCATTGGAATTCTAATCGTGGACCGGAGTTCACTTGGGAACGAGAGGACATGATGAAGTCCAAATATCCTCACCTTTTTCCAAAGTGTGCGTTTGAATCTAGACATGTTACCGCTGAAGCTGAGTGAATCTCGAGGCGAGATTCCTTTCAACGGGGGGATGATGTGACAACCGGTAAATTTTCTTTCGTTTCTTTCTTTTCGTCTTCTTCCTTTTTGACCTCGTGCAATTTTCGGGATGAAAATTCATTCAACAGGGGGATGATGTGACACCCGGCATATTTGACTTGACATATTTAAACTTATAAGTCTACCTTAGCGGGAAACAATTTAATTACATACTTAACTGGGTTAGTTGAGTAAGGGTTTTCTTACGTATTGTCCAGGGTTCAATGATCTGGAGGATCATTGGTGTCTTTTACACACACACGAGTCTTGAGTCCCGTTGTTGGTGAATTACATAAACTAGATTAAGTGTTATGCGTAGATTGATTCTTATGTGGTGCATTATATGCAAATACGTGTTTAAATGATACTTAGATGATTGTCCATGCTTATATATGTTAAACATAGATTAGGGTTACATGTTCATGTGTTAGGGTGCGTTAAAATGTGCTAAACACGACAAACTGGAAATCGGGAAAATGGCTCTTTCCTAGTTCGACCATTCGAAGGGTCGAACCTGGCCCTCAGCCTGTTAAATGTCTCTTTCGACCAAATAAAACTACGTTCGACCCATGTAAAGGGTCGAACCTGGCTATCTGTTTTAGAGATGCTACATTTGACCACCCAACTCCACGTTCGACCACATGAAAGGGTCGAACCTAGACATACTATAAATACCATCCTTAGTCATTTTTCATCATTTCGCAAACCCTAAACGCCTCTAAACACTCTCTTTCGACTTTTAACATTGGGGAAGGAGTTTTTGAGCTTATTTTTCATAATCCAACTCTCTAAATCATTACAAGTGAAGATCTAAGGTGTGTTCTTGATTCTAAATCCTTTTTAAACAATTTTGATTCGTTTTTATAAAACCCCAAAGTTCCAGATCTGATCTAAGATGATTTTTATGAGTAATAACCTATCTAGAGCCTTTCCAAACAAAACCTTATCATAAAACATGAGTTTCTTAAGTATAAACATATGTTAATGATCTTTCATGGTTATGTTATTTTATTATTTGATATTGTATGATACATGGATGATCTAGGAATGTTCTAGGTTGGTTATAACTGATAAGTTTGGTTTACCTAGATTTCAAAGTATGACATGTTGATGTTAGGGCTAATTTGGGGATTTTGATGAATTTGAGGATTGATGCATGATGTTGTTAGTGGCAATATGATTAGGGGTTTTGATCTACATGATTATCTGAGTATGAAGATAAACTTATTAAGTGATTTTACAAAGTTTCCAAATTGGGTAAGATTTCCATGCATGATGTGACATCTTCATAATTTTGCCATTTTGGGGTAAACAATAAAACAAACTGATTTGGGGGTAAAAATGGTAGGGTTATGTGGGGATACATTACCCATACTTGACTGCTGTGTTTCATGATGTTTCGTGATGTTTTCAGATGTTTTTGATGCGTTTTGGGAGAATTAAACTGAAAGGGTCGAACCTGGAGTACCTTCGACCGGTCGAATTGTCGAAGGTGGGTCTCCAGGGTCGAACCTGGATTCTGATGGTCGAACCTGCACTAAATGGTCGAACTTGGCTTGAAATGGGTCGAAGGTGGAAGAAAAGTGGCGAATGTGGAAGTGAAAAACCACATTCGACCCTACGTTATCCAAAATGAGATTTTTGATACAAACTACGTGTTTTATGCTTGAATCTTGTGTGTAATCTATGTGTACTTAATTAGCTTGTGTAATGGGTCACCAACGGGATGTCGGGTCAGTCTAGTGTGTCGGTTAAACTGTCAAACATGTTTTCAAACTTACTTAATCATGATCTGGACAATTGGGGACTAATTAGCCTTGGGGTTATTGGTCACAACTCTTATACAGCCTTTATTGATAGATCGTCGGTATTTGGGATCATCAAGACTCGTCTTAATTCTTGTTTGGGAACGCAAACTAAGGTGAGTGTCACAGCCCCATTCTTTACTGTTTTTGGAACATACTAGGGGACAGGCATGCGGTAAAACTTTCTAACTTTTAAGCCAACATATTACATGATACCTCATGGATACTTAGTGACCTTTAATTTCATCATTAAAGTCCTCTCATGTCTTCGTGAACCATCAATATGTGGGTACATAGCGGGGAAGGTGTGAATAGATCTATTGGGCTTGACTAGCCCCACTCGGGCCTACTGGAGGTTGGTGGCGGGTGCATATTTGTCCTATATCTTACGGCACCGGGTGATGAACCGGTGACGGGTTTGAGGCATTCTTATCTTGTCAGCAGTGGTTCACGACACTATAGTATCATGTAACGATGTCTAGCTAGCATCAGGTATAGATGTAAGGATTGTTGGGTTTGGTTCACTTATGATAAACTTTTACAAACTATATCTCTGTGACTCACCGGCACTTTATGTGTTGTCTAACTTCGCATGTTTACTCAGGTTGCTAAGGTAGCAGGGAGTCTTAGGCGCGCTAGAGTCGCACTGCGTCTAGTCTTGCATGCATAAGCAAACCGGGTTGTGTTTGAATTCATATTTTGACATTGCTTTTGTAAACATTAAATTTTGCTTCCGCTGTCGTTTTCTACTTTACTTATAAACTGCGTGGTTGATATTTCTACGCAACTTTTATTGCATATAAATGTCGTTTATTGTGACCGTTGTCTTGGATCCTGGTATGTCATGCGCCTCGCGGTAAAACCCCGAAAGTGGAATTTGAGGGTGTGACATAGTATAAAATATTAATAAAATTAATATTATACTAAAGCTCGACGAGCCTGGCGAGCTTCATATGTCAGGCTCGAGCTCAGGCTCAATAAGTAAATGAGCTTTATTTTAGGCTCAACCTCGGCTCGAGCTCGATAAGGCTCGGTTCGTTTCGAGTTTTTTATCAAGCCGATCTCGAGTAGCTCGTGAACTGCTCAACTCATTTGCCCCTCTATGAATTTCTAAAAATTTCATAAAAAAAACATATTATGTGGTGAACTTCTGACCACAGTGTTTAATCTTTAATGATCAAATAATTAGGGGACCATTTGGGTCAAATAATTAAACTTAATATCTTGAAGTGAAAAGCTTAAATCAATATTGGGGTCGCGTATTTAGTGACGAAACTTAATCTCAATATATATAAACGTGACTAGATTATATTTCGGGAGCATTTCGGGTTGAGAAATCAAATATGACACGTCAAATTTGTATATGAAATAGACTGATGCGCTTTACAGTTATATGCAGGAAAGCTTCGGGTAGCACCTAACCTAAAACAATTAACAATGTATCTCCAATTTTAACGCCTAACCTTAAACAATGTATAATTCTAATGTTAACAACTAATCTAATACAATGTATAACTCTAATATTAATACCTACCCTAAAACAATGCACAACTCCAATGATAACACCTAACTTAAAGCAATGTATAACTCCAATGTAACTCTAATATTAACACATATCCTAAAAGCTAAAAAAAATGTACAACTCTAATATACTAATATTGGTACTTAACCTAAAACAATGTAAACTTTATTATTAACACCTATCATAATGGCTTAAAAAATGCATAACTCTAATATCAATATTCAATACCTAGCCTAAAATAATGTATGATTCTAATATTAACATATATCATAAAGGTTAAAAAAATACATAACTCTAATATAAATATTCAATACCTAACCTAAAACAATCTATAAATCCCATGCTAACACTTAATACTTTAAACAAAGAAAATAGTCATTTTTTTCTCTGTTTTTTATATAACATTATGGTTCTCGTTGGAAAGATAATAAAACGCTCGTTAATTTGATGTAATTTTTTTTAAAATCTCGTATATAAAGATATTAACGTTTAAAATTTATGGGAGAAAACATGAGAGAGAAAAATCTAATTTTGTTTTTAAATATTTTTTTCCCTAAAATTACTTAATGCCAAATGGGCATGACACATGGCACACTTAATGAAGAGGCTTAATGCCACATAGGCATGCCACATGGCACACTTAATTAGGAGGCTTAATGCCACATAGGCATGCCACATGGCACACTCAATTAGGAGGTTGACCTCTTTGAGTGCCATGTGGGATTTATTTCTTTGGTTTATTATATACTAGAATATACTCCGGGAGCATCGCGGGGTTAAGAATCTAATATGACATATCAATTTTACATGTGAATAGACTGATGAGCTTTACAATTACATGCAGAATAGCTATGGATAGCACCTACTCTAAAATAATTAACAATGTATCTCCAATGATAACGTCTAACCTCAAACAATGTATAACTCTAATGTTAACATCTAACCTAAAACAATGTATAACTCTACTATTAATATTTAACCTAAAACAATGTACGACTCCAATGCTAACACGTGTTGAAAATAGAATTCATATTTAGTGGTTTGGACATAATTAGTGACTTGCCTATACAAGATTAATGAATTACCTGAACACTTTGTGTTTTTTTTCTTATATGAACAAAACCCCACAAAAAAGTAGTCGTTTTTATCCATTTTTTTATATAGCACCATGGTACTCATTAGAAAAATAATAAAACATTCGTTAATTTGGTGTAATTTTTTTCTTTAAAAAATCTTGTATATAAAAGATATTAACGTTTAGAAATTATAGGAGGAAACATGAGAGAGAAAAAACTAATTTTGTTTTTAATTTTTTTTCTTCTTAAAATCACTTAATGACACATAACATCCCATTTTTAGCTTTAATTTTATATCATTAATGACATGTTATTGCCACGTGGCACACTCAAAGGAGAGAATGTCCTATTTAAGTGCCATGTGAGATTTATTGCTTTTAATTATTATACTAGGTGAAATCCCGTGTGAAACACACGGGAAGACTATATCTAACTAAAGTTGGAAACAACATAACCATGCTCATTCCTAAGCACAACCATGCCTATGAATAAGCACGATCATGCCACACCATGTCACACCCAAGCATAATCATGCTTATTCTTGATCACAACCATGCTTGTGAATAAGCACGATCATGCTTGAAGCATCAGTAGTTTCTTCATCAGCATTTACCAACATTGTCACACCCTCAAAATCCACTTGCGGGGTTTTACCGCGAAGCGCGCGACATACCAGGATCCAAGTCAATGATCACAATAAACAAACACTAAATATATATATATTGAAACTAAAACATTATGCTTTGAGCTGTAAACCAGCATCGGAAGCATTTCTTGTTTATAACCAAAAGGCATATTATAGTTTACAAAACATTGTTTAATATGCAACAAAACTCTAGATGTTGTGCAAGACTCCGTGCGCCTAATCCATTAACTGCTACCTTAACGACCTAAGAAAACATGCCAAACATGTCAACATATAATGCTGGTGAGTTCACAGGTTTTCATAAAGAGTTGTTATAAGTTTGAAAAGATCATATCCATTACTACTAGGTTATGAGAATGTTAGCTAGATGTTAAGTGTTTTTACTACTATGGTTGGGAACTCATTACTAAACATGTACAATGTTGAATCCAGCCCAGATTGACTGGGTTACCGATGCCTTGATAACCCGGAAATTAGAGACAATATGCACCCGCCCGGCATCCCCGCTGTCGAGTGGGGTTTGTGAGGCCCAATAGATCTATCCACATTTACCTCGTTGTGCCCCGCACATTCATGGTTTCCCCCTAGGACTTTTCATAAAAGCCGTATAGTAATGTAAAGTAACCATAGTATAACATGACCTTTAGTAAGTAAGTATGTAGCATGTTTCTCCCCCGAAAGCAAAACAGTAAAAGCGGGGCTGTAACACTCACCTTCGATCGCGTTACTTGAAAACAGTTAAATCAGTATGCTATGATAGCTCCAAATAGCGACGACCTTTCATAAGATGTATATAAGTTGTCACACCCTCAAATTCCACGTGCGGGGTTTTACCGCGAGGCGCGTGACACACCAGGATCTCAGTCAACGATCACAATAAACATACAACAAACATGCATTCATAATTATATTTAAAACCAAAATATCATGCTTTGAGCTGTAAACCAGCAGCGGAAGCATTCTTGTTTACAACCAAAAGACATATCATTGTTTACAAAGACATTGTTTAATATGCTCAAAATAATAGACGCCGTGCATGACTCTGTGCGCCTAGTCCGATAACCGCTACCTCAGCGACCTGAGAAAACATGCCAAAAATGTCAACATATAATGCTGGTGAGTTCATAGGTTTTCTTTTATAAAGCGTTTTCTGTAAGTTGTAAAGATCATATCCGTTACTACCAGGTTATAAGAACGTTAGCTAGACGTTAAGTGTTTGTTTACTACTGCGGTTGGGAATCCATTACTATACGTTTATAAGTTGTTGAGACTTGCCCAGCAGTTTTGGCTATAACCGATGCCTCGGCGAGCCTGTAATAAGAGACAATATGCACCCGCCCGGCCCAGCCGTCGAGTGGGGTTTGTGAGGCCCAATAGATCTATCCACATTTCCCCCGTTGTGCATCCCCGCACATTCATGGTTTCCCCCCTGGGACTTTCCGTAAAAGCCGCATAGTATATGTAAAGTAACCATAGTATAACATGACCTTTGATAAGTAAGTAAGTAGCATGTTTCTCCCCCGTACGTAAAACGGTAAAAGTGGGGCTGTGAAACTCACCTTGGTTTGCGTTACTTGAAAATAGTCAAGTAATTATGTTATGATAGCCCCAGATAGCGGCGACCTATCATAAGATGCGTATAAGTATTGGACTAATAACCCGCAGGCTAACTAGTCCCCGAATGTCCAGACCGTGACCATAAACGTTTGAAAACACCTTTAACTGTTAAACCGACCGTGCCAGACAAGACCCGACATCCCATTGGTGACCCGACATCCCACGTGTTAGATAAATGCAAGACATCATGCAACATATGCAATTAAACACTTAGCACGCGCAACAATTCACCTAGTCTAGCATAATGTCCAATTAACGCATAAACAGGTCCGAACACGTCTCACTAAGTCATTGGGTGTATCCCGGGGTTCCTATCATATTCCTAGGTGTTAAATCATGTTCCGGGATGTCAAAACGCGTTTATGACAGCAGCACACGCGATTAGGAAACCTTCATGCGATTAGGAAAAGTCAACTAGTGAGTAGGAGGGAGGGTATAGGCGAGTAGGCTCTACTCGCATGAAGCTATAGGCGAGTAGGCTCCTACTCGCATGAAGCTTCAGGCGAGTAGGGCCTTATTCGCCTGATGCTCTGCTGTTGCGCGTTTTCGCGCGTTAAGCCCTCCAAATCAGATCCGAAACATGTAAAAACACCCAATATCAAAACTAAACTATTAACCAACCCTTTTCAAGCAAAAACCCCCAATTTACCTCTGCTCTAACGGGCTCGGTGCGATTATTTCCAAAAATGGCAAAGTACTAGGTTTCACCAACCAACCTTATCTTTCCTTAAATGGAAACAATCAGATTTCATCTCCTACAAGTTGCAATTCATCATCTCTATGTTATGTCATCATTCTAACATGATTTCTAACCATAAACAAGCAATGATTCACATCATACATCCTATTCTTCAAGAATTACCCAAATGGGTCAAAATGCATACTAGCACCTAAATATCATATCAAGGGCTTAAACTCATAGATAATCATCCTAACACCACCTACATATCAGAAGTACAACAAATTCATGGAAACATTCATGTTATAATCACCAACAATCATCATATGCACAAATACTTCACATATAGCAAGTATCATGGTGTAGACTTGTTTTAGAACTCTTTTCAAAGGTTTTAAAGACACAAACTAAACAAAACAAGGTCTGGACTTTTGGGGAATCAAAACAACAACTTTACAAAGGTGTAGGATGAAGAACACACCTTGGATTTTATCAAAGAAGGGTGTATAAGCTTGGTGATGGTGTGTTTTGAAGCAAAGCAAGCTCCAGAGGTGTTTCAAGGTGTGTGGGAGGCTTAGGGTCAGTTAGGGTTGCACAAATGGTGTTTAGGGAGTTAAGGGTTCTATTTATAGGTGTTTTTACCCGTGTGCAGCAGTATAGGCGAGTAGCAGATGGTTTCGGGCGAGTAGGACTCCTACTCGCCTATATACAGGCGAGTAGAGTCCCTACTCGTCCCTATGGTCTCCTATTCGCCCCTGTTCACGCGATTAGGAGTCCCCCCAGGCTCCTAATCGCCTATAAGGTTCTGGAATGGGTTTTTGGCGCGTTAAACACTATTTTAACATATATAAACACGTATTCACATACCGATAAGTCACATAATGATTCCAAACATATAATGCATGATAACTAACACGTTTACATCCGTTCACCAATTCCCGGGACTCGAGACTCGTGTGTGCATTAAACCCGGCGATTCCACGAATCGCCGATCCTTGTACCCATAGTTATGGACCGACTCCCGATGACCCCGCGGATCATCATAACGACTCCCGATGATTCCCAGAATCATCATACCGACTCGACTGACCCCGTTAAGGACGTAATATGCATGACTCGCTAAGGTAGACTTACTAGTTTAGTCAACGTTACTAACCTGAGTTTGCCGGGTGTCACATCATCCCCCTGTTGAAAGAATTTTCGTCCCGAAAATTGCCCAAGGCCAAAAAGGAAGAGACGAAAGAGAAGAAAAATTTTCCGGTTGCCACATCATCCCCCTGTTGAAAGGAATCTCGACCCGAGATTCGTTCAGCTTCAGCAGAGACATGTCTTGATTCGAACGCGCGCTTAGGAAATAAATGGGGATACTTAGCCTTCATTTGATCTTCCCGTTCCCACGTGAATTCCGGTCCACGATTAGAGTTCCAACGGACTTTAACAATGCGGATTTTACTCTGACGAAGGCTACGGATTTTATAGTCAAGGATTTCAACCGGTTCCTCGACGATACGTAGACGATCATCCACCTTGATCTCTTCGAGAGGAACAACCAAAGATTCATCCGCCAGACACTTCTTCAGATTAGAAACATGGAAGACATTATGAACATTACTGAGCTCAGCCGGCAGATCAAGCCTGTATGCTACCGGTCCAATCCGTTCCAGGATTGCGAACGGTCCCACATACCGAGGATTCAATTTGCCCCGCTTCCCAAAACGTATAACGCCCTTCCACGGAGATACCTTCAACAAAACCCTGTCGCCAACCTTAAACTCCAAAGGCTTGCGACGACGATCGGCATAGCTCTTTTGACGATCCCGAGCTGCTGCCATGCGGTTACGGATTTGTACGATCTTTTCGGAAGTCTCGTACACAAGTTCCGGGCCGGTGAGTTGACTCTCACCCACCTCGGCCCAACAAAGAGGAGACCGGCATTTCCGCCCGTAAAGAGCCTCGAACGGAGCTGCCTTGATGCTAGAATGGTAACTGTTGTTGTAGGAGAATTCCACCAACGGTAAATGACTCTCCCACCCCTTGCCAAAGTCGATCACACATGCCCGAAGCATGTCTTCTAGCGTTTGGATTGTCCGCTCACTTTGACCGTCAGTTTGCGGATGATACGCTGTGCTCATGTCCAACTGAGTACCCAGAGCCTTATGCAAAGACTCCCAGAAGTTAGAGGCGAACCGAGGATCACGATCAGAAATAATAGAGACAGGCACCCCGTGCCGAGAGACCACTTCCTTGAGATATAACCGTGCCAAACGTTCGAGACCATCGGTCTCTTTGATAGCGAGGAAGTGCGCAGACTTGTCAACCTATCGACAATTACCCAGATCATGTCGCAACCACTGGGCGATTTCGGGAGTTTGGTCACAAAGTCCATCGTAATCCGCTCCCACTTCCACTCGGGGATTTCAGGCTGTTGCAGAAGGCCGGACGGCTTTTGATATTCGACCTTGACCTTGGCACAGGTCAAGCACTTGCTCACATACGAAGCCACGTCCGCCTTCATGTTCGGCCACCAATAAAGTATCTTCAGGTCTTGATACATCTTATCGGAGCCAGGGTGAATGGAGTACCGGGACTTGTGAGCTTCATCAAGAACGAGCTCCCGCAAGCCCCCAAATAAAGGAACCCAAATACGTTCAGCAAAATAGTGTAACCCATCGGATCTGAGTTCAAGGTGGCTATCAGCACCATGCATGGTTTCAGCCTTAAGGTTTTCCTCCTTCAAAGCTTCTTGCTGTGCTGAACGGATCCGATCAGGTAAGCCGGAATGGATAGTGAGCTGAAGAGCTCGAACACGACGAGGTTTAGCCGTTTCCTTCCTGCTCAAGGCGTCTGCGACCACATTCGCCTTGCCAGGATGGTATTTGATAGCGCACTCGTAATCATTAAAAAGCTCGACCCAACGACGCTGCCTTATATTCAACACCTTCTGATCAAAGATATGCTGGAGGCTCTTGTGATCGGTATAAATAGTGCATTTGGTACCGTACAAGTAATGCCTCCAAATCTTTAAAGCAAAGACCACCGCACCCAACTCCAGATCATGGGTGGGATAGTTTTTCTCATGAACCTTAAGCTGACGAGAAGCATAGGCGATGACCTTCTCGCGCTGCATCAGTACACAACCAAGACCCCGGATAGAAGCGTCACAATAAACCACAAAATCGTCCGTACCTTCAGGCAAGGACAAGATAGGAGCAGAACAAAGTTTAGCCTTTAACAACTGGAAGGCCGACTCCTACGAATCACCCCAGTCGAACTTTCTGTCCTTCTGGGTAAGCGAGGTGAGGGGTTGAGCGATCTTCGAAAATCCCTCGATAAAACGACGGTAATAACCTGCAAGGCCTAGGAATTGCCGCACCTCAGATGGCGTCTTTGGTGCTTCCCAGTCCTTTATGGCTTCAATCTTCGCTGGGTCAACGTGAATTCCTTTCTCATTAACAACATGACCAAGGAATTGGACTTCACGCAACCAGAAGCTACACTTAGAAAACTTGGCGTACAACTGTTCCCGCCTCAGGAGTTCCAAAACAAGACGCAAGTGTTCCTGGTGGTCCACCTCGTTCTTGGAATAGACTAGAATATCATCGATGAAGACAATCACGAACTTATCAAGATAAGGCTTACAAATACGGTTCATCAGATCCATAAAGATGGCAGGTGCATTGGTGAGACCAAAAGGCATGACCAAGAATTCGAAATGGCCATAGCGAGTTCGAAAGGCGGTCTTCGGAATGTCAGCTTCTTGAACCCTCAACTGATGGTACCCCCGACCTCAAATCAATCTTCGAATAGAAACTAGAGCCCTGAAGCTGGTCAAACAAGTCATCGATGCGAGGAAGAGGATAGCGATTCTTGATGGTAACCTTATTCAACTCCCGGTAGTCGATACACATCCGCAGGCTTCCGTCCTTCTTCTTGACAAACAAAATGGGGGCTCCCCACGGGGACGAACTAGGTCGAATGAAACCCTTCTCTAACAGCTCCTGCAACTGGTTCGATAATTCCTGCATCTCGGGAGGTGCAAGACGATAAGGGGCACGGGCAATAGGGGCCGCACCCGGAGCAAGTTCGATACCAAACTCGACCTGGCGATAAGGCGGAAGACCAGGTAAGTCTTCGGGAAATACATCGGGAAAGTCACGGACGACAGGAATATCTCCAATCTTCTTCTCTTCTTCAGACGAAACCGAAACAAGTGCCAGAATGGCAGAATACCCCTTCCGAAGATACTTATAGGCTTTCATGCACGAAATGATACTCAATGGGACCCCGCTCTTCTCACCGTGCACCAATAGAATTTCTCCATCAGGGAGAGGAAGTCGAATGACTTTATCAAAACAAACGATCTCAGCATGATACAGGGACAACCAATCCATACCCACGACGACATCGAAACTACCCAAGGACACCGGCATAAGATCAATAGGGAAGGAATAACCCGACAACTCAAGGTGACACTCCCTAAGGACGTGCGTCGCCTCGACTTTCTTACCATCAGCCAATTCTATCAAGTACTTAGCCTCTAAAGGTGTAGGTACCCTATCAAGCAATTGACTAAACCCAAGAGATATAAAACTCTTATCGGCACCAGAATCGAATAAAACCGTAGCATAGCGATTATCAAGGAGAAACGTACCAGTAACAGTGTCAGGATCTTGTCGAGCACCGCTCGAACCAATCACGAAGGCGCGAGCATTCCTGCCTCCGCCCCCATTGTTTCCATTACCCGACCCGTTCTTCCCAGCTTCGCCCTGCTTCATCTTGGGGCATTCGCGCTTGTAGTGACCAAGTTCACCACAATTGTAGCACCCCTGTTTACCCTGATTTCCCTGGGAAGCAGCAACAGGTGGGGCCGGAGTAGATGTAGCAGGAGGGTTCCGGTTACCCTGAAGATTAACTCTGCAGTCATGGGCCACATGTCCGGCCTTGTTGCACCGGCGACAATGGTTCTTGTCGCAACGACCAGTATGATGAAACCAGCATCGTTCACACTTTGGCAACCTCCCTTGATAACCCCCTATTTTCTGTTCAGACGACGATCCCCCAGTATCAGACTTCTTCACCTGCTGAGGCTGAGCCGAGCTCGAACCTTTCCCCACAGCTTCCCATTTCCGCTTGTTACTATCAGGAGCCTTCACAGCAGCGCCTCAAGGAGGCAAGACCCCTTCAGCCACTTTCATGTTGGTCAGCCTGTGGGCCGACCGAACCACCTCAGAATAAACAGTGAGGTTACCCGCAGCAACTAACCCGGCAATCTCCGGTACTAACCCAGCAACGTAATGCTCAATTCTTCGGTATTCGGGTGCGTGCAGATCGGGGCACAACACCGCCAATTCATTGTGCCGAGCAGTATAAGTTTCAATCTCAGAACCCACCATCTTATGATTCCAGACTTCATGCTCAAGCTTCTGGATTTCATCCCTCGGGCAGTACTCATTTTTCAGCAACTGAATGAATTCTGCCCAGGGCATAGCGTGGGCTTCCCCAATGCCCATAGTCTGGGTGGTGGAGTTCCACCAAGTCAAGGCTTGACCCTCCAGGGTCGCAGAAGCATACTTCACCCGGTCGCCTTCCGGGCAGCTGCACATCGAGAAAACAGATTCGATTTTCTCCAACCATCGGAGCAGTCCCACTGCCCCCTCAGTGCTGCTAAAGTTGTGGGGCTTACAGTCCATAAACTTTTTATAGGAACACTGGGATGGAGGAGGATTGACAGCACCACCTGGAACAGACACACAGGTGAGTATCAAGAAAAGGTAGAGTACCCCAGAACGAGGTGTAACATCGCAAAATTTTCCCCAAAATTTTAATACATAAAAAGCCCTTATATATATATATATATATATATATTTTTTTTTTTTTATTACACCTTTATCATTAATATTTTACAAATGTGCCTAAGTCTTTATTTATCCTAACTCACAACTTATATACATACATAAATGTATATAAATAATAATAATAATAATAATAATAATAATAATAATAATAATAATAATAATAATAATAATAATAATATGATTCTAAATTCTTTTTTTTTCACATACAAGATTTTTTTTTTTTAAATAAAGCCTTGAGTCAAATAGTCAAAGTCCTAGTCAAAGTCTTAGTCAAACAGTCAAAGTCTTAGTCAAATAGTCAATTCATCATAAAACCTTACTTTATGGTGTTGACCAATTTTAATGGCTAATTGACTTCAAAACTAGTATAAAAACCCACCTATGACCCATTATACTTTGCACCTCTAAATCGATTGTTTCAATCCGATTAAACTTTCCCTCATACCTTTCTTCTATAGTCTATTACTTCTACAATTGAAGCTTTGATTATAAGCTCTTGTAATTGGCGAATTGGAAGCTTGATATTCTTTCTTTTTCGTTTTCTTCAATTTGGACTAGCTACGTTGTTGAGTCTTTGGGATTCGCCTCGCATTAATTCACAACACATTATTCTTTTTTTTTTTTTACGAGACATAACATTTTGCTAAGGTGAGTTTTACATAGCCCCTTTTCTATTTATCACCATTTTTGGGGTGAAACATGTTACAACATCATTTTATGCAATTCAATCATCAATGTGTCTATGTGTTTTCTTTGTTGCATTATGTCTTGAGCATGATTAGAGTAAGCACCATTCTAGCATAATCATTAACTCCGTACAAGCCGGCGGTAAACATTGATAGATCTATTGGACTGACAATCCCACCCGGATACGTGCCTCCTACAAAGGTAGCGTGGGTGTTTGTTATCGTATAACATATTCAAGTGGACCATGAGCGTATGGTATGTATCATATTATAACAGTCATCAGGGTTGATTATGCACTCGATTTATTTCTAGTATGTTCTCACATATGGACTAGATTGACATGACACATGAATTGCACAACATTTTTATTCAATTATCAAAAACCTATGTAATTCTCACCAACTTTTGTTGACCCAAAACCTTTTCAACTTAACATGTTTCAGGTTCTACTTGCTTGAAGATTTGAATTAATGCTTGAAGATGTGTGCATAGTTTTATTCACTTTGATGTACGAATTCTTGTAGAACAATTGTATGTAATTTATTTAAATCATTTAATGAAATTTATTATTTGCCATGAGCTACTGAACAATCATCAATACGTGGCACCTCGATGTTTCCGCCATCGGTTGGGGTGTTACAGATTGGTATCAGAGCCATGGTTATAGGGAATTAGGTTATTAGAAAAATAATCTAGTCTATAACCATAGGATTATAACCAGTATTTGCTTCTTTTACTTGCCATTCTCTATCTCCCTCCTACTTCTTATCCCTACTTTCATCCTTACAAGAAGGTTGCTCTCCATCACTGGATCTACTCTCAGACTAATAGGACAAAATCCTCAGGTTTAACCTGAACCACCTTGAGATCTCGTCGAAGTTCTAGATTTTAATAACGAACACGTGCAATCTGGAAGGGTGAACGCCTGTATTCTGAGTCTTCTGTCTAGGCTGGCATTGCGCATATATCCCAATCAGACGAGGGACCCGGATGCCTACCTGGGAATTCTCGGGATGAGTGTTCACTTATAGGCTAAAGCATGTCTTCACTATGTTATTGGAATCTGAAATCTTTGATACGTCAACGTTTTCGTTTATTCGTTTTAATTAATGAATAAATGATTACATTCCTTATATCACCTCATTCATTTCATGCCACATTGAACCTTCATTGTGTCCCTTATAGATCATATCTCCACGTCGTAGCACTCGCAATAACAGTGGTGAAAACCAAGAGGAAAGTAACAACAACCACCACACCAACCACAACAACAACAAAAACAACAAAGGTGTTGATGCCCAACTGGCTGCGATTATTTCCCAACAAATGGCGCAACAAATCACAACTCTGGTTTCTAACTTGTTGGCTCAAGTCATCCCAATGAATGGGAACGGCAATGGAAATGGAAATGGCGATGGAAATCACATAAAGAACGGGACCTTAGTTTGGAAAGGCGAGAAAACAAGTATTGTGGCCGCGGTAACTACCGAGAACCATAAGCGCAAGACCAGGGATCCTAATGTAAACCTCACTACACAAGCTTCTAACAAGAAACCCTATACAAGAAACATTCCATTGTGTAACACATGCAAACGACATCACCCCACTGTTTCAGTGTGTCGCCTGTGCACCAATTGTGGTAGGTATGGCCATCTGGTCAACACATGTCATGAGTCCCCAAACCCTAACACCAACCAACCAACCCTGCTCAGGTTGCTAATCTTAATCGTCCTGGTAAATACAACTATGGTCAATGCTATGAATGTGGAAACCCAAATCATTTCCGTAACCGATGCCCTAAACTAAATCGAGATCAAGACCCTCCAGCTACTTAACAGCAAACCCCACCATTTGAATGATGTCTACTTTTTAATTCTATGTATTGACACTTTTTGATTCACGTAATAAATTCAAGTATTATCATAACATCTGAGTGCATGCTTGTTTGAATGTGAACTAATTGCTATATCTATAATCATACTTGCTTACTTGTACAACAATTAGTTGACTACCAAACAACCTACTCAACGATTGGTAGAGGTCATCATGTCTTTCCAACACTCGGGAGAGGCCCTACAACCTGCTCAACGACTGGTGGAGACTATCGAACCTGCTCAACAATCGGTAGAGTCATAAAAGGACGCAAAACCCTAATGTAAGGTAAATTGATAATTACGGTCCGGAACGTAATCATGAATTTACAGGTACGTTAAGGTAGTGAGAAATTTTATCAAGGTTTTCGGTAGTCGACCAATTGTATACCTGGTGTTTTTCTTTTAACTTCGGGACGAAGTTCCTAAAAGTAGGGGAGACTGTAACATCGCAAAATTTTCCCCAAAATTTTAATACATAAAAAGCCCTTATATATATATATATATATATATATATATATATATATATTTTTTATTACACCTTTATCATTAATATTTTACAAATGTGCCTAAGTCTTTATTTATCCTAACTCACAACTTATATACATACATAAATGTATATAAATAATAATAATAATAATAATAATAATAATAATAATAATAATATGATTCTAAATTCTTTTTTTTTCACATACAAGATTTTTTTTTTAAATAAAGCCTTGAGTCAAATAGTCAAAGTCCTAGTCAAAGTCTTAGTCAAACAGTCAAAGTCTTAGTCAAATAGTGAATTCATCATAAAACCTTACTTTATGGTGTTGACCAATTTTAATGGCTAATTGACTCCAAAACTAGTATAAAAACCCACCTATGACCCATTATACTTTTCACCTCTAAATCGATTGTTTCAATCCGATTAAACTTTCCCTCATACCTTTCTTCTATAGTCTATTACTTCTACAATTGAAGCTTTGATTATAAGCTCTTGTAATTGGCGAATTGGAAGCTTGATATTCTTTCTTTTTCGTTTTCTTCAATTTGGACTAGCTACGTTGTTGAGTCTTTGGGATTCGCCTCGCATACATTCACAACACATTATTCTTTTTTTTTTACGAGACATAACATTTTGCTAAGGTGAGTTTTACATAGCCCCTTTTCTATTTATCACCATTTTTGGGGTGAAACATGTTACAACATCATTTTATGCAATTCAATCATCAATGTGTCTATGTGTTTTCTATGTTGCATTATGTCTTGAGAATGATTAGAGTAAGCACCATTCTAGCATAATCATTAACTCCGTACAAGCCGGCGGTAAACATTGATAGATCTATTGGACTGACAATCCCACCCGGATACGTGCCTCCTACAAAGGTAGCGTGGGTGTTTGTTATCGTATAACATATTCAAGTGGACCATGAGTGTATGGTATGTATCATATTATAACAGTCATCAGGGTTGATTATGCACTCGATTTATTTCTAGTATGTTCTCACATATGGACTAGATTGACATGACACATGAATTGCACAACATTTTTATTCAATTATCAAAAACCTATGTAATTCTCACCAACTTTTGTTGACCCAAAACCTTTTCAACTTAACATGTTTCAGGTTCTACTTGCTTGAAGATTTGAATTAATGCTTGAAGATGTGTGCATAGTTTTATTCACTTTGATGTACGAATTCTTGTAGAACAATTGTATGTAATTTATTTAAATCATTTAATGAAATTTATTATTTGCCATGAGCTACTGAACAATCATCAATACGTGGCACCTCGATGTTTCCGCCATCGGTTGGGGTGTTACACGAGGTAGAATAGATGAGAATCGACGTACCACCCATAGCATTATGAGCGGCTTGGAATGCAGCCCGAGCAATATTCACGTGCTGCTGCATTAAGTTATCCAATTCGGCTTGGGTCATATTAATATTCCCGCGGCCACCGCCGCCACCTCGGCCGCCAGCACGACCGCCAGCACGGCCGCCTCTGCGACCTCCACGAGCTCCTGACATCTTCTGTCACAAAGTGAAACAAAAGATTTAGGCTCGCCCGTGGTATAACCCACTAGGAATTTCAAGAGACTAGACAGAGCCTAGCTCGGGTCCATCCGTTCAAGCCCAAAGTCCGCCAGGGATCCCATGCGTCACAGTTTATGATCTCGTGTGCACCCGACATGATAAACTGTTCCACATGGTCCTCCAGGCGCGCTTTAAATTTGAAGTTCAAGTCACCGAACACTAGCGCCCAATCATGGTATTATCATAAGTATAAGTACAAGATAGTATGCATAAGAACGGGCGTGTTCATTAGGGCATAGAAGGGTGATGTCCAAGTCTCTGGACAGATCTCAAGAGTACGCCGAAGCTACCCCAATGTACACCGCCGTCAAGAAAGTTCAATAGTATATCGTTCGCCATCGGATCATAGTAAGGATGAGTCAAGAAATAGAATGATAAAGAGTAAAATAGATGATGTAGCGTAGTAGACGATGATACCGACACCCCGACAAGTTATATTGTTACCCACTTGCTAAGACTCGACTAATTGTGACCGTCTAGTGTGTGCGACTCAGTTATAGACTAGACTCTACATGCAGTCTTAGTTCACTATAACCGTTGGCTCTGATACCAATCTGTCACACCCTCAAATTCCACGTGCGGGGTTTTACCGCGAGGCGCGTGACACACCAGGATCTCAGTCAACGATCACAATAAACATACAACAAACATGCATTCATAATTATATTTAAAACCAAAATATCATGCTTTGAGCTGTAAACCAGCAGCGGAAGCATTCTTGTTTACAACCAAAAGACATATCATTGTTTACAAAGACATTGTTTAATATGCTCAAAATAATAGACGCCGTGCATGACTCTGTGCGCCTAGTCCGATAACCGCTACCTCAGCGACCTGAGAAAACATGCCAAAAATGTCAACATATAATGCTGGTGAGTTCACAGGTTTTCTTTTATAAAGCGTTTTCTGTAAGTTGTAAAGATCATATCCGTTACTACCAGGTTATAAGAACGTTAGCTAGACGTTAAGTGTTTGTTTACTACTGCGGTTGGGAATCCATTACTATACGTTTATAAGTTGTTGAGACTTGCCCAGCAGTTTTGGCTATAACCGATGCCTCGGCGAGCCAGTAATAAGAGACAATATGCACCCGCCCGGCCCAGCCGTCGAGTGGGGTTTGTGAGGCCCAATAGATCTATCCACATTTCCCCCGTTGTGCATCCCCGCACATTCATGGTTTCCCCCCTGGGACTTTCCGTAAAAGCCGCATAGTATATGTAAAGTAACCATAGTATAACATGACCTTTGATAAGTAAGTAAGTAGCATGTTTCTCCCCCGTACGTAAAACGGTAAAAGTGGGGCTGTGAAACTCACCTTGGTTTGCGTTACTTGAAAATAGTCAAGTAATTATGTTATGATAGCCCCAGATAGCGGCGACCTATCATAAGATGCGTATAAGTATTGGACTAATAACCCGCAGGCTAACTAGTCCCCGAATGTCCAGACCGTGACCATAAACGTTTGAAAACACCTTTAACTGTTAAACCGACCGTGCCAGACAAGACCCGACATCCCATTGGTGACCCGACATCCCACGTGTTAGATAAATGCAAGACATCATGCAACATATGCAATTAAACACTTAGCACGCGCAACAATTCACCTAGTCTAGCATAATGTCCAATTAACGCATAAACAGGTCCGAACACGTCTCACTAAGTCATTGGGTGTATCCCGGGGTTCCTATCATATTCCTAGGTGTTAAATCATGTTCCGGGATGTCAAAACGCGTTTATGACAGCAGCACACGCGATTAGGAAACCTTCATGCGATTAGGAAAAGTCAACTAGTGAGTAGGAGGGAGGGTATAGGCGAGTAGGCTCTACTCGCATGAAGCTATAGGCGAGTAGGCTCCTACTCGCATGAAGCTTCAGGCGAGTAGGGCCCTATTCGCCTGATGCTCTGCTGTTGCGCGTTTTCGCGCGTTAAGCCCTCCAAATCAGATCCGAAACATGTAAAAACACCCAATATCAAAACTAAACTATTAACCAACCCTTTTCAAGCAAAAACCCCCAATTTACCTCTGCTCTAACGGGCTCGGTGCGATTATTTCCAAAAATGGCAAAGTACTAGGTTTCACCAACCAACCTTATCTTTCCTTAAATGGAAACAATCAGATTTCATCTCCTACAAGTTGCAATTCATCATCTCTATGTTATGTCATCATTCTAACATGATTTCTAACCATAAACAAGCAATGATTCACATCATACATCCTATTCTTCAAGAATTACCCAAATGGGTCAAAATGCATACTAGCACCTAAATATCATATCAAGGGCTTAAACTCATAGATAATCATCCTAACACCACCTACATATCAGAAGTACAACAAATTCATGGAAACATTCATGTTATAATCACCAACAATCATCATATGCACAAATACTTCACATATAGCAAGTATCATGGTGTAGACTTGTTTTAGAACTCTTTTCAAAGGTTTTAAAGACACAAACTAAACAAAACAAGGTCTGGACTTTTGGGGAATCAAAACAACAACTTTACAAAGGTGTAGGATGAAGAACACACCTTGGATTTTATCAAAGAAGGGTGTATAAGCTTGGTGATGGTGTGTTTTGAAGCAAAGCAAGCTCCAGAGGTGTTTCAAGGTGTGTGGGAGGCTTAGGGTCAGTTAGGGTTGCACAAATGGTGTTTAGGGAGTTAAGGGTTCTATTTATAGGTGTTTTGACCCGTGTGCAGCAGTATAGGCGAGTAGCAGATGGTTTCAGGCGAGTAGGACTCCTACTCGCCTATATACAGGCGAGTAGAGTCCCTACTCGTCCCTATGGTCTCCTATTCGCCCCTGTTCACGCGATTAGGAGTCCCCCCAGGCTCCTAATCGCCTATAAGGTTCTGGAATGGGTTTTTGGCGCGTTAAACACTATTTTAACATATATAAACACGTATTCACATACCGATAAGTCACATAATGATTCCAAACATATAATGCATGATAACTAACACGTTTACATCCGTTCACCAATTCCCGGGACTCGAGACTCGTGTGTGCATTAAACCCGGCGATTCCACGAATCGCCGATCCTTGTACCCATAGTTATGGACCGACTCCCGATGACCCCGCGGATCATCATAACGACTCCCGATGATTCCCAGAATCATCATACCGACTCGACTGACCCCGTTAAGGACGTAATATGCATGACTCGCTAAGGTAGACTTACTAGTTTAGTCAACGTTACTAACCTGAGTTTGCCGGGTGTCACATAAGTATCCGGACTAATAACCCGCAAGTTAACTAGTCCCCGAATGTCCAGACCATGACCATGTACGTTTGAAAACACCTTTTGACTTTTAAACCGACCGTACCAGACAAGACCCGACATCCCATTGGTAACCCGACATCCCACGTGTTAGCCAAATACAAGATATAATGCAACATATGTAGTTAAACACTTAGTACGTGCAAGAGTTCACTAATGTAGATGTGTTTTGCGACTAATGATTGGATACTAACACATGTTAAGTTTTGTTAGAAGTGGGCGAAGGTAGATAGATATGGGCGAAGGTAGATTAATAGTGGACGAAGGAAGACTGGATGCTGACAAAGAACACGTTCGTACCTTTGGAGTGGGCGAATGTGGAAAACTTCCACATTCGACCATAACAACTGGGCGAACGTGCAGAGCCTATATATAGATTTTGTGTTTTTGTGAATGGAAGAGAGGTTTCAGTTGTGCGTGTGTTCAGGTCAGGTTCGAGGTCAATTTGTAATAGTGTGTGTTTGATCTAGATTAACGTGTAAGTCGTTGTAAAAGCTTATTTGACAAAAGTTAATCTATGAAAAGATGTTGAAAATGATCTTAATTGTGTTTTGATTAGAGTTTTATCAATTTGTTCAGAACTAGGGTTTCCGCACTTGGTTTTGTAACATGTATGATCATATAATCCTGTTTTTAGTCAAAATCTTTCGCTTACAAAGTGGTATCAGAGCCATACGGATCATACAACAACAAATTTGATAAACTCAGAGCTGATTTGGACATGTTTTTGATCAAAATACATCTGTTTTTGCATAAACATGGTTTTTGAGTGTTTTTGATTGATTTAGAGTTGAATTAGTGGTTAAAATCAAGTTTTCCAAGAATTAAAGTTGCTCCAAATCAATTCCGAAGCATAACCTGATTAAGATCATTCAAATCCATAAACTTTTGAAAATCTAAGATCAAAATAACCGTTTTTCAAAGTGTAACCGTTTTTCAAAGTGTGATCTGGGCAAAATGGGCGAACCTGGAACCTGAGTGGTCGAAAGTAGTGTTTTTGGGCGAACTTGAGTAGTGTTTTGGTCGAACCTGAAAATTGTTATTGAAGTTTTTACTTTCGGGTAAATTTTTCCACATTCCACCGGTTCTCTTTGGGCGAAAGTGGAAGTGTGTTAGATTGTTTTTTACTTTCTGGTGAATTCTACATTCGGGTGTTACTGTTTGGGCGAACCTAGAATCAGAAGGGACGAAAGTGATAGATTTCGGACGAACGTGAGACTTTTTGGGTGAACCTAGGCTTAGTTTTTGGAAAATTTTCTAAGTGTTGGATTTTTCGAAGTTCGTGATCATGTGGAATTTTCCGACTACTCCGAGACCAGCAACGACACAACCACAACAGCAAGTGATGGACCCATGGACAGTGGCAGCACAAAAGACGAGCACACAGTCTTCGCAACCGATAAACTACATGGCGATGACGAGCTCGATGCCTCAAAGTGTAGCACCTCCAGCACCACAACCTGACTACTGGGGAGTAGCAGCGGCAGTGGTAAACACTCAAACTACAAATGCTATTTCTACATTGATTAACGATTTGTCTTCAGGTAGCGGGAATAGGCCACCGAAGCTCATGGACATATCAGAATACAATCAGTGGCAGAACAAGTTCAAGATTCACTTGGAAGGCATGGGAGTGGAGGGAGCAGAGGCATGGAGTATGATTGCTAAAGGTTACACAGCACCGATTTTGGAGAATACAGGTGAATTGATTCCGCTGGAAAGCTTAACTGAGGATGAGAAGAAGAAATATGTGGTGGAAAAGAAAGCCTTTTCCCAAGTGACTCAGGCAATCACAAATGATCTGCTGCATCAATTCGGGACTTGTACAACCTCTAAGCAATTGTGGGATGTGCTTAAAAGGAGGCATGATGGGAATGAGAAAACGAGAAGTTTGAGGATGGATGAACTGAGAAAGGAGTTTGAGAATTTTTCTTATATTGGAAACGAAACATTAAAAGAATTAACTCCTAGATATAGTCATTTGCTAACTGAATTGTCTAGTTATGGTATACAGATTCCTATGAAGAATTTGGTGGACAAGTTTGCAGATGCTCTACCACCTTACTGGGATCAGCATGTGGAAGTTCTCAGGGAGAAGGATGCATATCAATACTGGACTATTCAAGAGTTCATACAGAAGCTGGAAAACAAGGAAATGGAAGAGAAGAGGAAAGCTAGAAGAGCACAGGTTCCTCAGAATCCTAGCTTATACTTTGGAGGTACTCCAGTTCCTGTGAGTAACTCAAGTTCAGGAGGGATAGTTGCACCACATGTTGCATGCATTTCCAATGTTATGGAATCACCAAAACCTACCATCAATTACATGGCACAAACTTCATCCTACTCACAACCATCATACACACAACCACCACCACAACAACAATACAACAATTCCTACATTTCACCATTTTCCCCAATACAACAAGCATCTTTCTATATTGCTAGCCAATCTCAACAACCAATGAACCAAGTTATTCAACCTAATCAACAACAAGTGGTTTTGGAGACTTCTAACTTGGGCAATGTGACAGTGGAAATTGCTCAACAACATATTGCACTAGTCTCAGCAATGGTTTCATCCTACAATGGACTTGTTGCTAGTCAAATTGGGAATAACAACTTAACCAATGAGGACTATGCACAGATCGACAAGGAAGAGATGGAACTCATTGATATACAATGGGCTTTTGCAAGTATCATGAGAAGAGCAACGGAGTTTATAGAAAAGACAGGTCGAACAGATTTGGGAACTTCTCCTAACACAACCTACGGGTTCAACAAGGAGAAAGTTACTTGTTATAACTGTGGAGAAAGAGGTCACTTTAAACGTGAATGTACCCAGCCACCAAAACAAGGTAATAGAAACCCATTCAATGCAACCTATCAGAATCGTCAACAACAAAACCAAAACCGAGTTTCTTACCAAAACAACAACAATTACCAAAACCGTCAAAGCAACTCTAACAACAACCAAAACAGACAACCTAACACATCAAACCAGATCCAAAACCAATCTCCTAACAACACTAACCGAACAGTTATACCGATCACCACACCAAATGAGACACAACAGAACACGAGTCAAAATCAAGCATTGATGACTCAACAAGATGAAAGGTTTGATTGGTCGGGATTGCAAATAGGAGTGGAGGAAATCACTACTGGTTGCAATGTGGCTTGCGTTGCTTGCAAGGTTGATGTTGAAGAGTCGGTGATGGTAGATGAAAAGAAAGAAACTGAGTGTGAAAGTGACGAGTCTGGGGCTGAGATGAATGTGGTGAATGAATCTGTTAAGGTTAAGGTTGAAGAAACCAATTCTGGAGTGGTGATTGATACTGTTTCTGATGTTCCTGAGGAGTGTGAATCAGTTTATTCTGATTCAGACAGTGAATCGGATACGGAAGCAAGTGTTACATCACTAGATGATGACATAGATCAGTTGCTAGCAGAAGCGGATTTTCTGATGACAAGGAAGTCGTGCATTGCTGATGATGCTTTCACCAAGATTGACTATTCCAAATTCTTTACTGGAAAGGAAGCTCATTTCGCGTTAATGGCCATGACTGAACCGCCAAAACCTGGAGCTTCAGCTGGCCCTATTAGCAGTCTATGGATTGTTGATAGTGGAGCTTCAGGCTACATGACAGGGGATCTCGCATTGCTGTTCGACGTGAAAAACATCAATGGAGGATATGTTGCATTCGCTGGAAATAAAGGTGGATATATCACAATGGAGGGGAGCGTGAGTAATGGGATAGTGAGCTTTGAGCGGATATCTTATGTGAAGCAGATAGATTATAATCTGCTGAGTGTCAGTCAAATATGTGATAAACAATTTTCTGTGCATTTTGATGACAAATCCTGCTATATTCTCAAACCGGGCTTCAAAATTCCAAAGGAGTGGATAATGTTGATGGCACCTCGCGTCAACAATCTCTATATTCTTGATATGTCCAAGGCGATGACATCACAGGGGCAAATAACATGTTTTCTATCCAAAGCGACTGAGAAAGAATCAATAATGTGGCACCGAAGAATGGGGCACATTCATCTGAAGAAAATGAATCAACTTGTGAAAAATGGACTTGTCGATGGAGTAAACGTGAAACATTTCCATCTGAATGACAAGTGTGTAAGCTGTAAGAAAGGGAAGCAACACAAACAGGCCCACAAAGTGAAGAAAGTCAACTCTGTTGAGATGCCACTTGAGCGATTGCATATGGACTTATTTGGACCAGTCAAGCGCAAAAGTCATCTTGGAGAGCTTTATTGTTTAGTTTTCACTGATGACTATTCACGATTTTCATGGGTAATGTGTTTGCAAAACAAAAGAGACACTTTTAACAACTTAAAAGTTCTTTTCACTCGATTGGAGAATCTCTACAATGTGAAGATAAAGAGAATCCGAAGTGACAATGGGACGGAGTTCAAAAATGCCAAGATGGTTGAACTTTGTGAAAGCAAAGGGATACATCATGAATATTCGGCTCCGTACACCCCACAGCAGAACGGTGTTGCTGAACGAAAGAATAGGACTCCAATTGAAGCGGCTAGAACAATGCTTGCTGATTCAAATCTTCTGGTAATGTTCTGGAATGAGGCGATTTATGCAGCAAATTATACACTGAATCGGGTTCTAACAGTGAAGAAGTTTGGAAAAACATCTTATGTGCTGTTACACCGACGAAAGCCCAACTTAGAGTATGTAGAACCTTTCGGGGCGCCATGCACGATGTTGAATCCAGGTGAGAAGTTTGGTCCTAAAGCTGAGGAGGGATATTTTGTTGGATATGCAACCCCGCTCAAACGGGTATTCAACAAGCGAACTCGTCAAGTGGAGGATTGGGCTAACGTGGAAGTTCAAAGATATACTCAAAATTTGCAAGGCACGGGTCCTGATTGGATGTTTGATTACAAAGACTTCTTTGAATCATTCAACCTAGATAGCTTGGTTGAAGAAGCTGTTATCAGATTACTTTACGAGTGTGAAAACGTGTCGACTTCATCGTTGGTGCGTCCAATCACTGTGAACCCCCTACCAGCTTCTGATGATACCAATGCTCCTATACAAGAGGAAGATGAACTTCATTAGACTCTTCAGAATCTGAAGTTGAACAGTTTGAAGAAGTCATTCTTGAACATGCAGAAGAATCAGAGGCAATGCCAGTGAACCCAACTCCAACTCCAGAAGTTGCTTCATCATCAAACACGGGTCATGATCTGGATGCTGTAGAAAACTTGACTGCTCAGACGGGAGTTATTGTACCTGTTTATCCGGAATCTCGGATTCATCATATTCACCCGCTGGAGCAAGTTATCGGTGATCCTGGAAGTGGTGTTATGACCAGAGGGCAGCTGAAAAGCGTTAACTCGCCAGAGAGTTTTGGTGCTTTAGCATTATATGCCAAAATTCACAAATCTGGTAGTCAAAATCATTGGTCGTTTGCATGTTATGTGTCGCAGGTAGAGCCAAGGACATACAAGGACGCTTTGAATGAAGATGCCTAGGTTGAGGCAATGCAGGAGGAGTTATTGCAATTCCAGATATTGGGAGTTTGGACGCTCACGGATTTGCCGCCGGGAAGGAAGAAAATAGGCACTAAATGGGTGTTTAAGTGCAAAAAGGATGATCGTGGGGTTATTGTTCGTAACAAAGCCAGATTGGTCGTGCAGGGTTTCCATCAAATCGAAGGGATTGATTATAACGAAATCTATGCACCAGTAGCACGGATTGAAGCTATTCGGATGTTCCTCGCGTTTGCTTCATACAAGAAATTCAAAGTCTATCAAATGGACGTCAAGAGCGCATTTTTGTACGGGAAAGTCAAGGAAGAGGTTTATGTCGGGCAGCCACCAGGCTTTGAGGACCCAATCCACAGGGATAAGGTCTACGTGCTGAACAAAGATTTATATGGCTTGCACCAGGCTCCAAGACAGTGGTACGAGGAGCTAAGTACATACCTCATCTCCAAAGGATTCAAGCGCGGCCTCGTCGATTGCACCCTTTTCACGAAGAAGACGGGAGATGATTTGCTTCTAGTACAGATTTACGTTGACGATATTATATTTGGTTCAACTAACAAACTTTTATGCAGGGAATTCGAAACTGTTATGCAAGAAAAGTTCGAAATGAGCGCAATGGGGGAGATGCAGTTTTTCCTCGGCTTGCAGGTGGACCAAAGACCCGACGGGATCTTCATTCACCAAACGAAATACGTATCCGACATCTTGAGCCGATTCCAGATGGAGGACTCTAAGCCGATGGATACCCCGATTCAACCCAATCACGGGATTGGAGTGGACGCTAAGGGGGAGCTGACAGACCCATTTACATACAGAGCAATCATCGGATCTCTGATGTATTTGACAGCGTCTCGACCAGATATTATGTGTGCAACGTGTCTCTGTGCTCGCTATCAATCGAAGCCGAAACAAAGTCATCTGACGGCGGTCAAGCGTATCCTTCGATATCTGAAGGGTTGTCCATCAAAAGGATTTTGGTACCCTAATGATGATGATTTTGATTTTATTGCTTTTAGTGATGCAGATTGGGGCGGCTGTGACAAAGATAGCAAATCTACTACAGCTGGTTGCCAGTTTTTAGGGAGCAGGTTAATTACCTGGCAATGCAAGAAACAGACTTCCGTGGCGCTGTCTACCTGTGAAGCTGAGTACATTGCAGCCTCAAGTTGCTGTTCGCAAGTACTCTGGATCCAACAACAGATGGTGGATTACGGTTTGCAGTTTCTTAAAACTCCTATACTCTGTGACAACGAAGCCGCAATTGCATTAACTAAAAATACTGAAAATCATTCTAAAGCGAAACATATCCGGATTAAATATCATTTTATCCGTGATTGTTACGCTAAGGAATTGATAGATATGGTCAAAATCCATACTGACTACCAACGTGCAGATTTGTTTACAAAAGCTTTTGACAGATCCCGCTTTGAATATCTTTTAAAAGTAAACAATATAAAAGAAAAACAGGACTAATCGGCACCTCGGTTTATCGCTTTTTAGTTTTAGTTTTAGTTTTTAAATTTTTGCTAATTGGGAATTTCTCTTTGCTAATTGGGAATTTCTCTTTACTATCATAATCCTCAAAGAAGTTGATGCTTTCAAAGGGATTGTTTAATCCTCAAAGAAGTTGATGCTTTCAAGTGGATTGTTTCTTTCAAAATTTTTGTTTTGTTTTTCAGAAAAATTAAAAACCCAAAAATATGTTTTTTATTTTAGGGGGAGTCATTTTATCAGAAAAACCAAAAACATTGAAAAATTTCAAAAGACCTAAAAATTAGAAAAACCAAAATGATTTCCTGGATAAAAAGAGGAAATGATAGTACATCAGTGGGGATCTGACACAGGCTAAAGAATTGTATAGTATAATGCGACGTATGTTGATTACGTGTGATATGCTGATAGGCTTCGTAGACAAAATATTGCGTGCATTAGTGATACAAACATAACAAACTACACGTTCGTGGCTGAACACCTCATGGGCATATGGTCTTAGTACCGTAATTTCGTTTGATAGGATTGCCAAAATCTGAGGTTTCGGGTCGTTATGTTATTGTTATCCGGGATATTCTGATTAAACTTCTGTCGTATTGATTTACGGACCTAGTTTCATCAGAATATTTGCAAAAAGAGCATATTGCCAAAACCGAAAGTTACCGAATTGAGGAACTTTATGTTTTATTGATCAAAGATCATTATTACATCGTATTGACTTTCTGATGCAAATCAGTGGTTAATATCAGCCTCAACCTAGTGTATACGCACATGTTATTTTGCTGCATTCATTTGCTGACCTGTACAGCTCTGTGCTATATACTTTGTAAATTTTATGAATAACTCTGGCATAATCACGCGTTACGATGAAGCTTTGTGCAATTACTTGATACGGGAGTATGTCGTGTGTGTGGGAACCACAATGTGTTAGTCTAATACACCTAATTCGTATCATTTTAAAGCATTGCGTAATTGTCTGCATGTGAGCTTACGTAGACCACAATATCAGCAATTGCCGTGTCACATATTGTTTCTAATGATAAAATTAAAACAGATCAACGCTGTGCTCAGATTTCTCAGTAAACTGATATGATCCTCTTACCGGATATCACAAAATGTTTACTGCTTTCATTTACATTGATGCATTCTACATTGTTGCATTTTACTTTTATTGTCAAAAAGATACAAAATCCAAAAAGATTTTAGGTGTGTTTTGATAAAATTTCAGAAAACCCAAAATTTTTGCATTTCTGTTTTATTTTTGATAACCGGGGATGCTTGATGGTCAATTTCTGAGATTTGATAACACCATCTGGGCTTTGTATCATTCAAAAAGTGAAAATTTGAGTTTTGGAAGTTTAACAGCTTGAAAAATGTTGAACGGGGTTCGAATTCGTGATTTGGTAAATTTTCAGATTTTTCCATTTCACATTCGCCCCTTAATTGGGTCGAATGTGGAAAAATCTTCAGTTTCGACTGTATCAGTTTGGACGAATGTGTGCATATTAACACACAAGTTTCACCTCCGGGTACAAATTTCACCTTCGGGTGACAAGTTTCACCTCCGGGTATACATTTCCACATTCGGGTCATTAGTTTGGGGCGAATGTGGAATTCCCTCACATTCGTCCATATACAACGGGCGAAAGTGGACTCTATATATAAACCATTTCCAGGTTCGAGCCCTATTCACAAAATTTTTCAAAATCTTCTTTGATACCTCACCTTGTTGCTGTGATTTCTTTTGATTGTGATTCTTGTTCCCTATCCATTCCTGATCATTTCTATATAAATTTTACAGGTATTGGACCCATATTCAGATCAGAATCGTCAATTTTATCTTCGGACTTAGGGTTTCAAATTTAGGGTCTTAGAGTGTTTCTTGTTGATTGTTTTTGTTGCCATTTCAATACACATCAGTTTTAGGGGGAGAATGTTAAAGGAATTAGGTTTTAACATCGTTTAAATGATCAATTGATTGAATGAACTGATTTAACCTAATTCGTTTTTGAAAACTGATATATATTGAAATTAATGGACAATTGGTGATACACGAGTAATAATCGGCCATATTAGGATACTTTTAAATCAAAATTACATGTTTAAAACTACTTTGGCAAAAATTTAAATTTTGGGGTTAATCATTTTTCACATTCGAGTCTAAAAACGGGCGAAAGTGGAAAATGTTGGGCGAAGGTAATTATAAAACGGGCGAATGTGATGTTTATTCAAAATTTTTGACACATTCGACCTGAAAATTTCATCTTCGACCAGAATATCACACATTCGACCAGTGAAAAACGGGCGAATGTGCAGAGGTTTTAGCCTTAAAATTTTGATATTTTTGTCGTTTTTGTATTTTGACGTTTGTTTCTGTTTTTGATGTGTAGATGGCTGATCAGACTGAGAATGTTGAAACTCCAGTGGAGAATATATTTTCTGAACCAGTTCCAGAGAACGTTCAGGAAGGAGAATCGTCAAGTACAAGCAGTTGGTTGTTCGAGAAAACGCATAACTGTTGTGCTTACCTGGGTGATGTAGAAAAGAATGTCGAGTTTACACGAATCATTGAATTCTTGAGGAGAAGGAGAGTTGTCTATGCTTTAGCTACTCCTACTATCATCTACAAAGACATAATTGAAGACTTTTACAAGAATGCGAAGTATGATTTCTGGGATGATCAGACTATCATAAAGAGCAAAATCCAAGACATGGAGATGTTTATTACAGAGTCTGACATTAGAGAAGCGCTTCAGATCAAGTTTGAAGTGAGTGAAGATCCCAGAGAATTGTCATGGACTGAACAGAAAGCTTGATTCTTAAGAATGAAGTACAAAGGTCCGATTACTGATGGATCTATGTATAAAGGGAAGCTGAGTGTGCAGTTCAAGTACTTTGCACATGTCATTATTCATGTTTTTCGATGTGTGAGTGGAGGTTATGATGTTATGAGGAAGAGTTTGAGTTCGATGATGGTTGCGTTGACTCTCAACAAACCATTCAACGTATCTGGGATGATATTGGATCATATGCTTGAGATGTTAAAGGGTGTAAAGAAGAAGCAATTCATGCTATATCCGAGATTTCTCATGATGATCTTTGACCACAAGTATCCAGAATTGAAGAAGGATCCAACTATGATCCTAGGTCAAGATCACATGAACATTCGTACTTTGGTGAGAATGAAAGGATACAAAGGTGTGCCAGACAATGAAAAGCCACCTCACAGGAGACTCTTTGGAGCTTTGGCTAGTCAGGATTACACTGATCCTGGCAAGAACAGAGCAAGACATGATGACAGTGATTCTGATAATGATGATCCCTTGGTGTATGTTGATGCAAGCACTAAGAGGAAGAGACAGGTAGTCAATCCTGGAGCCAAAGGGAAGGGTAAGGGAAAGACTGATCAAGAAAGCTCTAAGCAACAGGTGGTGAGGAAGAAATCAACTGCAAAGAAAGGTACGGGTTTGATTGATGACGAATCAGTGGATTCAGAGGAGACTGAGGTAGAAGAAAGATGGGATTCTGATACTGAGAATGTTAGGACCACCAAACGTAAGGCCACTATGGTTGGTGAGTCGGAATCTTTGAACAAAACCATTGAAGAAGCTGAGAAATGAAAGAAGTCAGTGAATGTTGAAGATGAAAGTCTAGGTGTTGACTTGGAAGAGTTGAATGTTGGAGAGACAGTGGTTGTAAACTTGCCCAAAGCCAAGCACAAGACTATGTCCAAGAAGACTAGCACTAAACAGTTGAGAGAGAAAGAGTTAGCACAACTGTTGAAAGGGAAAAGAGTGCCCGATGCTGGTACATCATCAAAGCTATCTTCACCTGTCACCAAGAAGCAAAAGAAGTCCAAAGAGGCAGAACCAATATCAGCTGATCAACTTAATGTTGCACTGGACAATGTACTTGACATGTTCAGAAAGCCTCAGAAAGAAAAGGAAGTTGAGCCATCCAGATCCAAATCGAAGAAAGTCACTGTGGATGATGATGTGATGAAGCAGGTGAATAGGAAAATGGATGATATGATGAAAATGATTGTGGCTCAACAAGCTGAGATAGCCAAGTTTAAGCAGAATGAAGAGAAAATGCTTCAGATTGTGGTTGCTTCTAAATCTAATCAAGATGAGATCAATGAGAAGGTTAAGAAGCTTGAAGCAAAGAATGAGAAGCTTGAAGGAAAGTGTGCAAGAAACAAGAGCAGGATTAAGTTGATAAAAGCAGACAACAAAGAACTAAGGGCTGAGAATAAACGCCTTAGTGATTTGATTGATGATTTATATAATACTGCACCCAAGTTGAAGGAGGGTGAAGAAGATAAAGAAAAAGTAGAAGAAAAAGTTGACTATGAAGATTCTGAATCGGATGAAGATAAAGATGATGATGAAGATGATGATGAGTCAGATAAAAATGATGATGAGGATGATAATGATGATGATGATGATGCTGAAGGGTCTGGGAGACAGAAAGAGGATGATAGTGAGAGTGATGATGATGATGATGGAGGTGATGATACTTCAAAGTTTACATTTGAAGAAAGAACATCTAAAAAGAAGAGTACTGGAGAATCAAGTTCAAAGAAGAAGAAAGGTGAGAACGTTGATTCAGATGAAAGTATCTTCTGGAATGAGAAGGTGAGGTCTTTATCAGATGATGCTAAACAAGTGTATAAAGACATGTTAGAAAAGAGAGAATGGACCATTGAGTTCACAGGATGTTTCGCTGAAATATTCCAAACTGATGATTTGAGATATGAATTGGAATATGAAGATCCTGATCTTGAAGAAGGAGAAGTACCTGCTTCTGTGGCAAAGGAGATTTTGGATGGACTTGCACAGAGAGTAGGGAAAACATTTGAGGAGTTTATGATAGATGAGTCGATTCCAGACATTTCTGAAAAAGATGTTGGAAGTCACTCAGATGATAAAAATACTCCTGAGATTGATGAAGTGGAGGTTGAAGATATAACTCATGAAGAGTTTCCTCAGTACTTCAGGGAAACAGATGAAGATGAAATATTTCCTGATTTCACTGAGACACCGAACAATTCAGCGAAGAAGAAGGCACAGGAAAGGAGTGCAGAGTTTGTGGAGAAGGTATTTGGTGCTGATAAGCAAGAATCTTCAAATCAATCTGATGAATTGAAGAGTTATTTGAAGAAGTTGAGAGAAATGGATGAGAACCGACCGAAGCCTGAAGCTCAAGGAAACTTTTATAGATTTCACAATGCCAAGTTCAAAGGCAGAGCTCTCGGGTGGACATATTTGGGCAGGCTGAAGTGCATAGCTGCTAAATGGGAAACATGAATCTTGTATTTTAACAGATTCTGTGATTTGCTAACTCTACCGTACTGGGCGGTCAGAGATCTATGCAGATTCCCTATGTCTGGTGCTTCAGTGAGTGGTACACATGTCGGTTGGTGTGCAGACAAGTTGGTTTGGGAGAGTAGAACAAGATGGAATAGATTTAAGCCTCAATATCCCCGAAGGATTGTTCATAGGGATATTGATCCTCAGACCAATATGAAGCGGGTTACTTTGATATACAAAGCACCTGAAGTGATGAGAAAAATACCTTTGATGCCTATGCCACAACATTTCAGTGCTGATTTTATCTTCTAGTATTATGATTGGAGAAAGGCTGAAGCGGTGATTGTGTTGAGAGATGGGAAGGATAAATACAAGCATGTTCATGTATTTGATCCTATGTGGTTGATTAATTGCACTTTTGAAGACATCATCATGCTTTTCTATAATCCGATTTACTTTGAACCGAAAGACGCTGCTCAAGCAAGGAAATATACTCAAGTGGTTGGAGTTTGTTTTGCATATGACATTAATGCGGGAAGTAATTTGGAGAATAAACTTGGTAAGACGGTGAAGATGGCAAATGTGTCGAAACCGGTGAAGAGAACATTTGAGCCTCCAATGACTACTGAGCAGAAGAAACAGCTCAGAATCAAGCTGATGAACAAAGCTATGGACGAAAAGAGAAGACAATCCAATCAATAGTCGAGGGGGAGTTTGTAGATGCGTTTTGCGACTAATGATTGGATACTAACACATGTTAAGTTTTGTTAGAAGTGGGCGAAGGTAGATAGATATGGGCGAAGGTAGATTAATAGTGGACGAAGGAAGACTGGATGCTGACAAAGAACACGTTCGTACCTTTGGAGTGGGCGAATGTGGAAAACTTCCACATTCGACCATAACAACTGGGCGAACGTGCAGAGCCTATATATAGATTTTGTGTTTTTGTGAATGGAAGAGAGGTTTCAGTTGTGCGTGTGTTCAGGTCAGGTTCGAGGTCAATTTGTAATAGTGTGTGTTTGATCTAGATTAACGTGTAAGTCGTTGTAAAAGCTTATTTGACAAAAGTTAATCTATGAAAAGATGTTGAAAATGATCTTAATTGTGTTTTGATTAGAGTTTTATCAATTTGTTCAGAACTAGGGTTTCCGCACCTGGTTTTGTAACTTGTATGATCATATAATCCTGTTTTTAGTCAAAATCTTTCGCTTACAACTAAGTCTAGCATAACACCCAATTAATGCACAAACGGGTCCGAACACGTGTTATTAAGTTATTGGACATGTCACGGGGTTCCTATCATGTTCCTAGGTGTCAAATCATGTTTCGGGATTTCACAATACGCTTACAACAGCAGCATACGCGATTAGGCTTTCATACATGCATTTAGGAAAGTCAACTAGTGATTAGGATGGTCAAACAAGCAATTAGGAGTGTAATTGCATGTAGTATACACGATTGGGAGCCCAATCGCCCCTAATGTCAGGCGATTGGCCCAATTGCATGCTCCAACAAGCGATTGGGGCTCCCCAATCGCCCCCTGCAGACCGGTTCCACTTTTTTGCGTGTTTAACCCTCCAAATCATATCTGAAACATGTGTAAACACCAAACATCAAACCTAAACTATTAACCAACCTATTTCAAGCAAAAAACCCCAATTTATCACTGCTCTAACACCCTTGGTGCAATTATTTCCAAAAATGGCAAAGTACTAGGTTTCATTAACTATGCATATCTTTCCTTAAATGGCAATAATCAGATTTCACAACCTACAACCTTGCAAATCATCATCGCTCTGTTATAATACCCTTCTAATGTGAATCCTAACAACAAACAATCATTAAATCATATCATAACAACCTAAATCTTCAAGAATCATTCAAATTGGTCAAAATGCATACTTTCATCAAAACACCATAATAATGGCTCAAATCCTTAGATAAACATGCTAATAACTACTACACATCAGAAGTACATAAATTTCATGGTAACATTCATGTTTTAACCACCAAAATTCATTTCTTGCATGAATACTTCACATATAGCAAGTATAAAGGTTTAGACTTGTTTTGGAAACTCATTTCAAAGGCTTTTAAAGACACAAACTTAGTAAAACAAGGTCTGGACCTTTGGGAATCAAAACAATAACATTACAAAGGTTTGGGATGAAGAACACACCTTGGATTTTATTAAAGAAAGGTGTGTAAGCTTGGAAATGGTGAGTTTTGGAGCAAAACAAGTTCCAGAGGTGTTTTAAGGTGTGAGGGAGGCTTAGGATTAGTTAGGGTTGCACAAATGGTGTTTTGTGAGACAAGGGTTGTATTTATAGGTGTTTCTAGTCGTCCAAGATAGAGCAGGCGATTACATAGCAGATCAGGCGATTAGGGCTCCCAATCACCTGATGTTACTGGCGATTGGGGCCTAATCGCCCCTATCAACTGGTGATTGGGCTAATCGCCCTTCCCCAATCGCCTGGTCTGTTCCCAATCGCCCTCAGCATCCCAATTTGGGTTTTCGGTGCGTTAAACACTATTTTAACACATATAAGCACGTATTCACATACCGACAAGTCACGTAATGATCAAAAACACATAATGCATGATAATTAACACGTTTACATCCGTTCACCAATTCCCGGGACTCGAGACTTGCATGTGTGCGTTAAACCCAGTGATTCCACGAATCACCACTCTTTGTACACATGGTTATGGACCAACTCACAATGATCCCGCAGATCATTGTAAAGACTCCCGATGATTCCTAGAATCATAGTAACGACTCAACCGACGCAGTTAAGTATGTAATATGCATGACTCGCTAAGGTAGACTTACTAGTTTAGTCAATGTTACTAACCTGAGTTTGCCGGGTGTCACATCATCCCCCTGTTGAAAGAATTTTCGTCCCTAAAATTGCCCAAGGCCAAAAGTAAGAGACGAAAGAAAGGAAAAAATTTCCAGTTGCCACATCATCCCCCTGTTGAAAGGAATCTCGACCTGATATTCATTTAGCTTCAGCAGAGACATATCTTCATTCGAATGCGTGCTTAGGAAATAAATGAGGATACTTAGCTTTCATCTTGTCCTCCCGTTACCACGTGAACTCCGGTCCACGATTTGAATTCCAACGAACTTTAACAATGCGGATTTTACTCCGGCGAAGGCTACAGATCTTATAATCGAGAATCTCAACCGCTTCTTCCACAACACGCAGACGATCATCCACCTTGTTCTCTTCGAGAGGAACAACCAAAGATTCATCCGCCAGACACTTCTTAAGGTTAGAGACGTGGAAGACATTATGAACATTACTGAGCTCAGCTGGCAGATCAAGCCTGTACGCCACCAGCCCAATCCGTTCCAGAATTGCGAATGGTCCCACATACCGAGGATTCAATTTGCCACGCTTCCCAAAACGTATAACTCCCTTCCACGAAGACACTTTCAATAAAACCCTGTCGCCAACCTGAAATTCTAACGGCTTGCGATGACGATCGGCATAGATCTTTTGACGATCCCGAGCTGCTGCCATGCGGTTACGAATTTGTACGATCTTCTCGGAAGTTTCGTACAAAAGTTCCGGGCCGGTGAGTTGACTCTCACCCACCTCGGCCCAACAAAGAGGGGACCGACATTTCCGCCCGTAAAGAGCCTCGAACGGAGCTGCCTTGATACTAGAATGGTAGCTATTGTTGTAGGGGAATTTGTCACACCCTTAGATTTCCACGTGTGGGGTTTTACCACGAGGCGTGTGACACACCAGGATCCAAGTCAACGGTCACAATAAACGACAACAACATGATATGAAAACAACGTAAACTGCCATTGAGTTTCAAAACCGTTCTGACACAGCGGAAGCAAAATGTATTATTACAACTCAGAAGTAAAACTCAAAGTCTGAAATACTCCAATGAAATGCAAATGAATCCTAGACGCCGTGAGACTCGTGCGCCTATCGATAGCTATTACCTTAGCGACCTGAGACAAACATGCTGAAGAACGTCAGCAAATAATGTCGGCGAGTTCACAGGTTTTTAAGTAAAACGTTTCATGAACTTTTGAAAGACTATCATGATACTACCGCCGATGAAAACACTCGTTAAACGTTTGAACTCCATATCGAACCTCCCAAACGAAATATTGTCCACCGCGATTAATGAACTACCAATCCATGGCCAACGAACTGCTATATCATAGCTAACGAACTACCACATAGTGGTTAACGAACTACCGCATCGCGGCTAACGAACTGCCACGACATAGGCCATATAATACTGAACATAAATGAATACTTTGAACCCAAATGAACCCTCCCAAACATAGTGAACTTGCGAACACAATTGACACACGTTTAAAGAACACAACATGTTTTTCCCCCGAAAATGTAAAACCAGTAAAAGAGTGGGGCCGTGAAACTCACCTTAGAGTGCGTCTTCTGATAATTAGAAATCCAACACGTGTATGATAATCCCAACTAATGACAACCTATCAATGAGTTTAAATAAGTGTGATGACTACTAACCCGAAGGCTAACTAGTCCCCGATTGTCCAGATCTTGACTACGTGTGTTAAAAAGTGCGTTTAAATGTTAATCGGACATACGAGACAGACCCGACATCCCGTTGGTGACCCATTACATCAATTAGTCATGCACATAAGGTTAAAACATAAGTTTCAAGCATAAAGCACTTAGTTTGCATTAAAAATCTCATATACGAAGTCATAAGGTCGAATCGGGAGTTTCCTGTGATTGGTTCGCCCCAAGGGCTTCTGGTTTGACCCATGGACCCTTGGTTCGGCCCTCATGATGATCATTCAACCCATTAACAAGTTCATTTGACCTAACACATGTTTATTTGACCCTAACATATGTTTATTCGACCTTAATGTATGTTAATTCGACCCAAACACGTGTTAATTCGCCCCCGGGCACCCAGATTCGACCCCAGGCCCCCAAATTCGACCCCAGACACCCACATTCGACGCTATGGTTCAACATTCGACCCATTTGAGCCACCTTCGACCCATTTGAGCCACATTCGACCCATTTGAGCCACATTCGACCCATTTAGGCCACATTTGACCCCACGAAGGGTCGAATGAGTTCCACGTTCGACCCTTTGCTGCAAAACTTCATAAAACGCACCCAAACGCATCTAAATGGTCCAAAAACATCACGAAACATCACCAATCACAGCAGTCAACTATCATTAACATATTCCTACAAAATCCTACCAATTTTATCTCGAAATCCGTCCACTTTACATGTTACCCAAAATGGCAAATTATGGAGATGTCACATCAAATGCATGCAATATTTACCCAATTAGGAAACTTTCTGAAATCAATCAATAATAAACTTAATATACTCAGATTATCATGAACAAGTCCTAGATCTAACCCAAAATCCCCAAAATGAGCAAAACATCATCAATAATCAATTGTAACCTATCTCAAAAATAAATAATCATCAATAACAGTCCTAGATCAATTTTATAACATCTATTCAGCAATTAATCATCAAACAATACATAACACCACATAAAACACCATTAACACATGTTAATTTGTATGAAAACTCATTGTTTATGAATAGGTTTGGTTTAGAAAGATGTTAGGAAGGTTTTTATCCATGAAAACATATTAAAATTAGATCTCGACTCTTGGGGTTTAATGAAAACGAATCAAAATCCTTAAAAAAGTATTTAGGATGAAGAACACACCTTAGATCTTTGTTTAGAAGATGTTTGTAAGTTAGATTAGGGAAACAAGGGCAAAAATTCCTTCCCCAATGATTAAAGTTGCTAGAGAGTGTTTGGAGACGTTTACGGTTTGTGAAATGATGAAAAATGACAAAGTATGGTATTTATACTAGTCCACATTCGCCCCTCTCTCAAGGTCGAATGTACCCACATTCGCCCCTTGTTCAGGGTCGAATGTATCTTTACAGGTCGAATGAACTTATATGGTTTTCCCATCCCAGGTTCGCCCCTACATTGTGGGTCGAACCAAGATTCTTTCCCCAGTTCGCCCCCACGCTATGGGTCGAACCTGGACCTATGTTTTCTAGTTTTTCCAGTTTGTCGTGTTTAACGCATTTTAACGCATCCTAACATATGAACATGCAATCCTAGTCTATGTTTAACATATACAAGCATGGATAATCATCTACACATCGTTTAAACACGTATTTGCATATAATTCACCACATAAGAATCAATCTACGCATAACACTTAATTTAGTTTATGTAATTCACCAACAACGGGACTCGTAACGTGTGTGTGTGTGTGTGATTACCCCAATGATCCTCCAAATCATTGAACCCTGGACAACATGGACTATGTTCTGACTCAACTGACCTCATTAAGTATGTTTAATAAATGTTTCTCATTAAAGTAGACTTTATGTGTTTATAAAATGTTGACCTAAACATGTCGGGTGTCACATCATCCCCCTGTTCCCGAAGTCAAAGAAAATGAAGCGATAAAAAGAAAAATTTTCCCGGTCGTCACATCATCCCTCCGTTGCAACGAATCTCGCCCCGAAATTCACTTTTCGATAGTCATGAGTGTCGACCTAACCCAAGTAACGTCTCCCAAAATACAACGAAATGATATCCACAGACAAAGAATGAAAACAACAGATACTCTATGCTGGGGAACCGCCCTCCCCAAAGTAAATACAGAACAATGAATCCTTTTGGTCGAAGGCCTACTAGAGACTACTGTGATCGGTATAAATAACACACCGGTACCGTTCAAGTAGCATCTCCAAAAGACCCACACCAGACCCATGAATGCAAAACGATGACCAAGTACCAGATTGAATGCACATGTTGAATACGAAACGCCAAACAATGTAAATGGAAATGAATACAAGCATAACGAGAGTCAAGAAAAGAATACTCACCAATAACAGTATTAGGATCCTCCCCGTTCTCCCTTGCACCAATGACGTAAACATGAGAACGAGTAGCCCAACCGCCACCCTCGTTGTTTCCACCGCCGCCCGCAGCCCTTGCCTCGACCTGATTCAATTTCGGGCAATTACGCTTGAGATGCCCCAACTCCCCACATTTATAACACCCTTGATTTCCCTGAGGAACAGGAGCAGGGACAATGGCTTGACCTGGAACTGTCTTGAGATTGACTCGCAATTTCTAGCAACATGGCCCACACGCTGACAACGGTTGCAACGAAACTTCTCACAGTTGCCATAATGATGAAACCCACATTCACCACACTTCGGGAGCTTCCCAGTATACCCTCCAGACTTCTGCTCAGATGACACTCCCACAACATCCTATTTCTTCGCCTGCGGCTGGGACGACCCAGCGTTCTTCCCAGCAGTCTCCCACTTCCTCTTGTTATCAGCAGGGGCTCTTACAGCAGCACCCCTCGAAGGTAGAACACCCTCTGAAACCTTCATGTTGGTCAGTTTGTGAGCTACTCGAACAGTGGCCAACATAGTAGTGTGATCAGCAGCAGTAACAAGCCCAGCAATCTCCGGCTCGATCCTCCGGTACTCCGGTGTAGCCGACCCGGGGCACATCACGGCCAACTCGTTTGTGCCTAGCAGTAAACTCCTCGATCTCCGACCCGACCACCTTCAGATTCCAAAACTCGTGTTCCAGCTTCATAATCTCGTCTCTTGGGCAATACTCCACCCTCAACATTTGAACAATTTCGGACCACGGCATAGCATTGGCCTCACCCAGACCAAGGTTCGCAGTGGTGGAGTTCCACCAAGTCAAAGTGTGTCCCTCCAGAGTAGCAGAAGCATATTTGATGCGATAAGCGTCGGGACAGTTGCACATAGCAAACACCGATTCGATCTTCTCTAACCACCGGAGCGGTCCCACCGCCCCTTTAGTCCCACTGAAGTAATGGGGCTTACAATCCATGAACTTCTTGTAGGCGCACCCAGATTGCACCTGATTAGTATTTCCCATAGTTTGCTGAGCTGCCTGGAAAGCAGCCAACGCAACGTTCAACTCCGCCTGAGTCTTGGTGATGTTCCTACCACCTCGTCCACAGCCATGCTCTGCCAGTACGACCAGACATGCTCTGCCAAACATGAGACAAGACACTCAATACCACTAACATATCAAGCTACAAGTGACCAAACGAATTCAGAACGCGGTTCCAGCATGACCATTAGTCCGAACTCGAAGTCCACCAAGATATTCATGCATTTCGATTTATGATTTCGTGTGCACCCGAATAAACAAATCGCTCTACATGGTCCTCTAGGCGTGCTCCTGGCTAGAACTTCCAATCACCCGACACCCATATTCCTAAAGAAACTGTTACCGCACGAGGATTTCAAAGTGAACAGTCACTCAGGAGTGTACTATGACAAGTACTAGTGCATGATAGTGTGTGTGTGTGTGTGTGGGCAAGTATGTACATTAAAGCATAGAGGGGAGATATCCAAATCCAGGATAAATCTCAAGAATGTGCCGAAGCCACCCCAATGTACACTACTGCCAGGTATAAGCGATAAGCCCCTTCATCTTCAAACTCGAAGAAGAAGATATAACAAAAATAGGAATAACAAAAGATAGATAATGTGATACTGTGTGTTGAGGACACCGACACCCCGACAAGGTTAGTATGTTTACCAAATAACACGACTCGTATCTATGTGTGACCGTCTAATGTGTGTGATACTCGGCTATAGACTAGATTCTACATGTAGTCCTAGTTCACTATAACAATTGGCTCTGATACCAATCTGTCACACCCTCAGATTTCCACGTGCGGGGTTTTACCGCGAGCCGTGTGACACACCAGGATCCAAGTCAACGGTCACAATAACCGACAACTAAATGATATGAAAACAACGTAAACTGCCATTGAGTTTCAAAACCGTTCTAACACAGCGGAAGCAAAATGTATTATTACAACTTAGAAGTAAAACTCAAAGTCTGGAATACTCAAATGAAATGCAAATGAATCCTAGACGCCGTGAGACTCCGTGCGCCTATCGATAGCTGTTACCTTAGCGACCTGACACAAACGTGCTAAAGAACGTCAGCAAATAATGCCGGTGAGTTCACAAGTTTTTAAGTAAAACGTTTCATGAACTTTTGAAAGACTATCATGATACTACCGACCGATGAAAACACTCGTTAAACGTTTGAACTCCATAACGAACCTCCCAAGCGAACTATTGCCCACCGCGATTAACGAACTACCAATCCATGGCCAACGAACTGCTATATCATAGCTAACAAACTACCACATAGTGGTTAAAGAACTACCGCATCGCGGCTAACGAACTGCCACGACATAGGCCATATAATACTGAACATAAATGAATACTTTGAACCCAAATGAACCCTCCCAAACATAGTGAACTTGGGAACACAATTGACACACGTTTAAAGAACACAACATGTTCCCCCCCCCCCCCCCCCCCCAAAATGTAAAACCAGTAAAAGAGTGGGGCCGTGAAACTCACCTTAGAGTGCGTCTTCTGATAATTAGAAATCCAACACGTGTATGATAATCCCAACTAATGACAACCTATCAATGAGTTTCATAAGCATGATAACTACTAACCCGAAGGCTAACTAGTCCCCGACTGTCCAGATATTGACTACGTGTGTTAAAAACTGCGTTTAAACGTTAACCGGACATACCAGACAGACCCGACATCCCGTTGGTGACGCATTACATCAATTAGTCATGCACATAAGGTTAACACATAAGTTTCAAGCATAAAGCACTTAGTTTGCATCAAAAATCGCATATACGAAGTCGTAAGGTCGAATCGGGAGTTTCCTGTGTTTGGTTAGCCCCCAAGGGCTTCTGGTTTGACCCATGGACCCTTGGTTCGGTCCTCATGATGTTCATTCAACCCATTCACAAGTCCAATTGACCTAACACATGTTTATTTGACCCTAACATATGCTTATTCGACCTTAACGTGTGTTAATTCGACCCTAACACGTGTTAATTCGCCCCCGGGCACCCAGATTCGACCCCAGGCACCCAAATTCGACCCCAGACACCCACATTCGACCCTATGGTACTACATTCGACCCATTTGAGCCACCTTCGACCCATTTGACCCCACGACGGGTCGAATGAGTTCCACGTTCGACCCTTTGCTGCAAAACTTCATAAAACGCACCAAAACACATCTAAATGGTCCGAAAATATCACGAAACATCACCCATCACAGCAGTCAACTATCATTAACATATTCCTACAAAACCCTACCAATTTTATCCCGAAATCCATCCGTTCTACAAGTAACCCGAAATGGCAAATTATGGAGATGTAACATCAAACGCATGCAATCTTTACCCAATTAGAAAGCTTTCTGAAATCAATAAATAATCAACTTAATATACTCAGATTATCATAAACAAAAAACCCCCAATCATATCCTTATCACTATCATCATGAAAAAGCCCTAGATCTAACCCAAAATCTCCAAAATGAGCAAAACATCATTAATAATCAATTAAAACCTATCTCAATCATAAATCATCATCAATAACAGTCCTAGAACATTTTTATAACATCTATGCAGCAATTAATCATCAAACAATACATAACATCACATCAAACACCATTAACACATGTTAATTTGTATGAAAACTCATTGTTTATGAATAGATTTTGTTTAGAAAGATGTTAGGAAGGTTTTTATCCATGAAAACATGTTTGAATCAGATCTGGACTCTTGGTGTTTAATTAAAACGAATCAAAATGCTTTAAAAAGTATTTAGGATGAAGAACACACCTTAGATCTTTGTTTAGAAGATGTTTGTTGGTTAGATTATGGAAATAATTTATAAAGGCAAAAATTCCTTCCCTAATGATTAAAGTTGCTAGAGAGTGTTTGGAGACATTTAAGGTTTGTGAAATGATGAAAAATGACAAAGTGTGGTATTTATACTAGTCCACATTCGCCCCTCTCACAAGGTCGAATGTACCCACATTCGCCCCTTGTTCAGAGTCGAATGTATCTTTACAGGACGAATGAATTTATATGGTCTTCCCATCCCAGGTTTACCCCTACATAGTGGGTCGAACCAAGATTCTTTCCCAGGTTCGCCCCCACGCTATGGGTCGAACCTGGACCTATGTTTTCTAGTTTTTCCAGTTTGTCATGTTTAACGCATTTTAACGCATCCTAACATATGAACATGCAATCCTAATCTATGTTAACATATACAAGCATGTATAATCATCTACACATCGTTTTAACACGTATTTGCATATAATCCACCACATAAGAATCAATCTACGCATAACACTTAATTTAGTTTATGTAATTCACCAACAACGGGACTCGTAACGTGTGTGTGTGTGTTTGTGTGTGTGTGATTACCCCAATGATCCCCCAAATCATTGAACCTTGGACAATACGGATTGTGTTCTGACTCAACTGACCTCGTTAAGTATGTTTAATAAACGTTTCTCGCTAAGGTAGACTTTATGTGTTTATAAAATGTTGACCTAAACATGCCGGGTGTCACATCATCCCCCTGTTGAACGAATTTTCGTCCCGAAAATTTCCCGAAGTCAAAGAAAACGAAGCGATAAAAAGAAAAATTTTCCCAGTCGTCACAGAATTCCACCAACGGTAGATGACTCTCCCAACCCTTGCCAAAATCGACCACACATGCCCGAAGCATGTCTTCTTGTGTTTGAATCGCCCGCTCACTTTGACCGTCAGTTTGCGGATGATAGGCTGTGCTCATATCTAACTGAGTACCCAAAGCCTTATGCAAGGATTTCCAGAAATTTGAGGCGAACCGAGGATCACGATCAGAAATAATAGAAACAGGCACCCCGTGCCGAGAAACCTCTTATTTAAGATACAAGCAAGCCAATCGCTCAAGGCCATCAGTTTCCTTGATAGCGAGGAAGTGTGCAGACTTTGTCAACCTATCGACGATCACCCATTTCATTTCGCATCCAGTGGGCGACCTCGGGAATTTGGTCACAAAGTCTATCTTAATCCGTTCCCACTTCCATTCAGGGATTTCGGGTTGTTGCAGAAGGCCGGACGACTTTTGGTATTCAACCTTGACCTTGGCACAAGTAAAACACTTGCTTACATATGAAGCTACATCCGCCTTCATGTTCGGCCACCAATAAAGTATCTTTTAGTCTTGAAACATCTTATCGGAGCCAGGGTGAATAGAATATCGGGATTTGTGAGCTTCATCAAGAACGAGCTCCCGCAAACCTCCGAATAAAGGGACCCGAACACGTTCAGCAAAATAATGTAGGCCATCGGACCTGAGTTCAAGGTGGCTATCGGCACCACGCATGGTTTCAGCTTTAAGGTTTTCCTCCTTCAAAGCTTCTTGCTGTGCCAAACGGATTTGGTCAGGCAAACTAGAATGGATGGTGAGCTGTAGAGCTTGGACACGACGAGGTTTAGAGGATTCCTTCCTGCTCAAGGCGTTTGCTACAACATTCGCCTTGCTAGAATGGTATTTTATAGCACACTCATAATCATTAAGAAGCTCGACCTAGCGACGCTGTCGTATGTTTAACTCCTTCTGATCAAAGATATGCTGGAGGCTCTTGTGATCAGTATAAATGGTGCACTTGGTACCGTACAAGTAATGCCTCTAGATTTTCAAAGCAAAGACTATTTCACCCAATTCCAGATCATGGGTGGTGTAGTTTTTCTCATGAACTTTAAGCTGACGAGAAGCATAGGCAATGACCTTCTCGCGTTGCATCAACACACAACCGAGACCCCAAATAGAAGCATCACAATAAACCATAAAATCGATCGTGCCTTTAGACAAGGATAGGATAGGAGCAGAACAGAGTTTAGCCTTTAGCATCTGAAAGGCTGAGTCTTGCGAATCACCCTAGTCGAACTTCTTGTCCTTCTGGGTAAGCGAGGTGAGGGGTTGAGCGATCTTCGAAAATCCCTCGATAAATCGACGATAATAACCTGCAAGACCCAGGAATTGTCGCACCTCAGATGGCGTCTTCAGTGCTTCCCAGTTTTTGATAGCTTCTATCTTGGCTGGATCAACATGAATTCCTTTTTCATTAACCACATGACCAAGGAATTGGACTTCAGGCAACCAGAAGTTACATTTTGAGAACTTGGCATACAATTGTTCCCGTCTCAAGAGTTCCAAGACAAGACGCAAGTGTTCCCGGTGGTCCACTTCGTTCTTGGAATAGACTAGAATATCATCAATGAATATAATCACGAATTTATCAAGGAAGGGCTTACAAACGCGATTCATCAAATCCATGAATACGGCAGGCGCATTGGTGAGACCAAAAGGTATGCAAAAGAATTCAAAATGGCTATAATGAGTTCAAAAAGCAGTCTTCGAAATATCGGCTTCTTGGACTCTCAATTGATGGTACGCCGATCTCAAGTCAATCTTTGAATAGAAACTAGAACCCTGGAGCTGATCAAATAAATCATCGATACGAGAAAGAGGATAACGATTCTTGATGGTAACCTTGTTCAATTCACGGTAGTCGATACACATACGCAGGCTTCCGTCTTTCTTCTTGACAAAGAGGATAGGGGCTCCCACGGGGATGAACTAGGTCGAATGAAACCATTCTCCAATAACTCTTATGACTGGTTAGACAACTCCTTCATCTCGGGAGGTGCAAGTCGATATAGGGCTCGGGCAATAGGGGCTACACCAGGGGCAAGTTCAATACCGAATTCTACTTGACGATAAGGCGGAAGGCCAGGTAGATCTTCAGGAAACACATCGGGAAAATCACAGGCGACGGGAATATCTTCAATCTTCTTCTCTTCCTCCAATGAAACCAAAACAAGGGCCAGAATGGTAGAATACCCCTTACGAAGATACTTATAGGCTTTCATACACGAAATGATACTCAAAGGGACGCCGCTCTTCTTACCAAGAACCAAAAGAATTTCTCCATCAGGGAGAGGGAGTCGAATAACTTTATCGAAATAGACGATCTCAGTACGATACAAAGATAACCAATCCATACCCACAAAAACATCGAAACTACCCAAGGACACCGGCATAAGGTCAATAGGAAAGGAATAACCCGACAATTCAAGGCGACACCCCCTAAGGACGTGTGTCGCATCAACTTTCTTACCATCAGCCAATTCTATCTAGTACTTAGCCTCTAAAGGTGTAGGTACCCTATCAAGCAATTGACTAAATCCAAGTGATACAAAACTCTTGTCGGCACCAGAATCAAAGAATACTGAAGCATAGGGATTATCAAGAAGAAACGTACCGGTAACAGTGTCAGGATCCCGCCGGGCCTCGCCCGAACCAATCACGAAGGCACAAGCATTCCTGCCTCCGCCACCGTTGTTCCCATTACCCGATCCATTCTTCCCAGCTTTGCCCTGCTTCAACTTGGGGCATTCACGCTTGTAGTGTCCAAGCTCATCGAAGTTATAACACACCTGTTTTCCCTAGTTTCCCTGAGGGGCAGTAACCTGAGGAGCTGGGGCAGGTGTAGCAGGTGGGTTCTGATTACCCTGAGGGTTAACCCTATAATCCTTAGCTTGGTGCCCAGCCCTATGGCACCGATGACAACGGTTCCTCTCATCACAAGGACCAGTGTGATGATAACCACACTGATCACATTTCGGTAGTTTCCCAAAATAACCCCCCGGTTTCCGCTCAGACGACGATCCCCCAATATCATACTTCTTTATCGGCTGAGGCTGAGCTGAACTCGAGCCTTTACCCACGCCATCCCATTTCCGCTTGTTGTTCTCGGGAGCCTTCACAATAGCGCCTCGGGGAGGCAAGACTCCTTCAGCTACTTTCATATGGGTCAGCCTGTGAGCCGACCGAACAACCTCAGAATACACGGTAAGATTACCCGCATCCACCAACTCCACAACCTCCGGCACCAACCCTGAAATATAGTGCTCAATCCTCCTGTACTCCGGTGAGTGCAAATCCGGGCACAACACCGACAGCTCATTATATCTAGTTGTGTATGCTTCAATTTCAGACCTCACCATCTTGTGATTCTAGACCTCATGCCCGAGCTTCTGGATCTCATCCCTCGGGCAGTACTCGTCTTTCAGAAGCTGCATGAATTCTGCCCAAGGCATAGCATGGGCTTCCCCAATACCCATGGTCTGGGTGGTGGAGTTCCACCAAGTCAGAGCTTGACCCTCAAGGGTCGCTGAAGCATACTTCACACGGTCCCCACCGGGCAACTGCACATGGAGAACACGGATTCGACTTTCTCTAGCCACCGGAGCAGTCCCACTACCCCTTTAGTCCCGTTAAAGTTGTGGGGCTTGCAATCCATAAACTTCTTGTAGGAGCACTGAGGTGGGGGTGGATTGACAGCACCACCTGGGACAAGACACACAAATAAATAACAAGGAAGGAGGTACAGTACCCCGGAACAAGATAGAGTACGTGGAAATCAACTTATCACCCATAGCATTATGAGCAGCTTAGAACACAGCCAAGGCTACATTCACCTGCTACTAAAGCAGATTGTTCAACTCCTCTTGGGTCATATTAACGTTACCGCGACCGCCAGCATGGTTGCCTCTGTGACCTCCATGAGCTCCTGACATCTTTTGTCAAAACATTGAATAAAAGACTTAGGCTTACCCGTGCTGTAACCCACTAGGAATTTCAAGAAACTAAATCGGGTCCAATTCGGGTCCATCCGTTCAAACGCAAAGTCCACTAGGGTTCCCATGCATTCCAGTTTATGATCTCGTCTTCCAGTTTTGGGTCAAATGAATACATTGACATAACTGTTGGGATCTCATCAGAAAGATCATATCCAGCTTATGACAATGATGAAAACTGTCAAACTACTGATAATATGTGTTTTATAATGGATGATTTTAAAATTTTCAGTAGTGATGACCTAGAGGAAATAGATATACTACACCAACTGGCCATGTTAAGTGTACAAACTAACAAGTTTTATAAAAGGTCAGGAAGGAAATTTTCAGGACTGAACAGTTCTACAAAAATTGGTTTTGATAAATCAAAATTAAGATGTCATAAGTGTCAGAAGTTGGGACACTTAGCTAGAGATTGTAGAAGCGCTAGCTTTAACCAATCACAGTCTAGAAATCAATCAAACCCAAGTTATAATAGGAGCTTTGGAACACAGGGATGTGCACATTTTGTAAAGGCACAAGCTCCACAAAATCCAATATGTGCCACAAGTAGAATATGTTCAGATGCCTGCTCATCAGATGCAGAGCCAACAACAGATGACTTCCATTCCTGCTGCTCAACAACCTCCATCAGCTCAACAACCCACTCAACAAAGTCTTTTTACAAATGGGTATGTTGACTACAACAGTCTTCCTTTTGATATAACTGAATGTAGTTCAAATGCAGACAACAAGATGTTTGACATCAACTGGGGTGAACCTGATAATGGTAGAAAGATTTTTGCCTTAATGGCTTTTGAGGGATGCTCCCCTAATGTTGCATTATCTCAGGTATCTAAAGAATCTCTTTTAAAGCTTTGCTCAAAATCATGCAAAGAATCATTTGCTTTAATAAGAGAGACCAATGTGCATCTACAAGGCAAAGCCAATGACTCTAAAAGAAAATTCACTCAAATGAAATGTGATTTAGAAAGAAAACTTGCTTCAAAAACTAAAGAAATTTCTAAATTAACTAACAATGCTGTTGAAATCCAAGCACAAATGAAAAGCATAATTGAAAACCTAGGAAATATCAGAAAAGAGCTTGCTGACACCAAGGTTGATTGTGAAAAATGGGTAGAGTCATGTAGAGGTTACCGACTACTGCTTAACAAACAAAGTTCATCAAATGTTAAGTTTGGCATAGGGTACAATCATACTGAAAAACCAACTGATTTTTCTCCCAAAACTACTGATGATGAGAGTAAAATAGTTCAAAATCAAACTTCTGATTTGAAAGAATGCACATCTTTTCATCTAATGTTTCTTCCGAAACAAAAAGAAAGTCCTTCAGAAGTTAAAATGACTGACATTGGGTCATTAGTAGTTTCATCTACATCAGGAGTTGAGACCCTGAAAACAACTGATGACCAAATTTCAAATTTAACAACTGTCAGTACTTTGCCTTCCAAAACTCTTGAAAATCAAAAAGGAAAGGCAAAATAATGTGAAATTTGTGGTCTGTTTAACGACAAAACAATATTTTGCAGATATAGAAAGGGTAATCAGTACAACAAGAAAGTTTTACAAATGGTTGTGGGAAAACAAATCAAACAAGATTTTGAAAATACCTTCTCTCCCAACAAACAGCAACCAACAAGTACTTTTTCTCAGAGAAAGACTAGATCTCAACCACAGTCTTCCTCTTAAAATTCATTTTCAGAAGTTAGCCCTAAGCCTTCAGCAGTTTCACAAACTGCTGAGGTTAAAGATTTGATAAATTTGGTTAAACTTCTGATGACCAAAGTTGATGGTGAACCTTAAAAAGGTCCCACCATTGTTTTTAACAACAAATCCATTGCCAAAAGGACATGGATGTCAAAAACTGGTCAGCAACAAACTGCTACTATTCCTAAGAGTACACCCAAAGCCAAATTGGCTTGGGTTCCTAAATCTAACTAATCTACTCTTTGTGCAGAGAGTCTCCAGAGATCAAAATAGCATTTGGTATGTTGATAGTGGAGGCTCAATGCACATGATTGGATGCAGGTACCTGATCAACAATTTCATAAGTCAAAGATAATGATCTGTGTCCTTTGGGAATAATGAAAAGGGATATGTACTAGGATATGGCAATGTATCCTCAGGCAAAATGTAGTTTGACATGGTCAATCTGGTTGAAAACCTTGAGTACAACTTGCTTAGTTTGTCACAAATGTGTGATAAAGGATATTCTTCCTTTTTCACCAAGACAACATGCAAGATCATATCACCAGAAGGCCAGAAGTTGATAAAGAAGAACATTGAAGATCATACTTTGTTGATAGCCAAAAGATGTGGCAATGTCTATGTAGTGGACATTGAAAAGGACAAAGTACTAAACAACACTGCCTGTTTCTTCTCAAAGGCATACACTTCAAAGACTGATCTCTAGCATAGGAGACTTGGCCATGTGAACTTTAAAACCATAAATAAAGTCACAAAAATGGGCTTGGTAAGAGGTCTACCCTTGAAAGTATACTAGTGTCAAGAACACTGTGTATCCTGTCTTAAGGGCAAACAACGTAAGTCCTCCTATAAGTCTATTGAAGAATAAAAAACAACTGCATGTCTTCAACTACTCCATATGGACTTACTTAGGCCAGTCAAAATCACGAGTCTTGGTAAGAAGACGTACTGCTTAGTCATCGTTGATGACTTCTCAAGATTTACATGGGTCTTCTTCTTATTTTCCAAGGATGAGGCAGTTGAAATTATCAAGTTCTTTATTCTACAAGTAAAGAAATAATATTCTCTCTCTGTCAAAGCAATTAGAAGTGACAATGGGACAGAGTTCAGGAACAAAACTCTGGATGAATTCTGTTTGTCTAAAGGGATTGTTAGACAATTCAGTGTTACCAGAACTCCTGAACAAAATGGTGTGGTAGAAAGGAAGAACAGAACATTGATTGATGCAGCAAGAACAATGTTAGTTGATTCAGGCCTACCTCTTTATTTTTGGGTAAAAGCAGTCAAAACAGCTTGTTATGTTCAGAATAGGGTTCTTATTACAAAGAGACATTCCAAGACTGCTTATGAAATTCTTCATGGCAGTAAGCCCCTTATCTCCTTTTTCAGGGCTTTTGGATGTCAATGTTTTATCCTCAACATCAAGGACTCTATTCCTTTATTCTCTTTTCCTGCCATCTCTTTTCCTTTATTCTCTTTTCCTGCCATCAAAGTGTTTTTCATTTTCCCGCACATATTTTACTTTCACTTACATTGTTACTAATCTGTCACAAAATTTCTGGAAAACAAAATTAGAGAAACTACTGATGTACAAAAATATCAGTATGGGGATATTTTCAGAAAAATGATTAACTTCTCATTAGTGGTTAACAAACTACTGAATAGAAAATGAGAACTACTGATGAATATTGTTCTTCATCAGCAATTTTGTCAATAAGGGTAAATCAGATATTTCCCACTTCAGATGTTTGACCTAGGGCGGTTATAAACTTCTGATAAACACCTTTTCTAACACTTATCCTTTCAAAAATCAAAATTCCCTCCTTCTCTCTCATAAACACTCTCAAACCCTCCCCTGCAAACAACCAAAAACACTGTTCGATCCAAACACACACAAAACCACATGGCTCTTATACTGAAACAGGGACACAATCAAAGAGGCTACTTTGTGAAAGATGAAGCCTGGTCTCATTACGACGAAATCATTGATTTAGTAGTTCAATCTCAATATCACACTGCTTTCACCATTGATCCTCCAATTCACACTCAAACTCTTAATGAGTTCTGGGCAAACGCGAGGCGGTGATAGTGAATAACAAGATCATTTCCCTCAAAACAACTATCCAAGGGTAAGTCATGGCAATCACACCGGCTACTTTGAGAATAAGACTAGGTCTGGATGATGCTGATGCACCAGAGCATATTCCCAACTCTAAAATTCATTTAACCATGTCAGAGTGTGGTTACCAAGGTACTCTCTCACATGCAACAATTTATAAGAAATTTTTTGAACCAAAATACAAACTTTTGTTTCATTAAATAATCATGTGCTTGAGTCCCAAAACTGGATCTTATGATCAGATGCCCTATACTTTTCAACCTATTTTTCATTCCATTGTGAATGAAACAAAATTCAGGGCATCAGCACTTTTCTTTAATGAGTTGGTGTTGCATCACCAAAATTCTAAAAAGAAATTTTTGTTGTATCCAAGGTTCATAATGCAATGCATAATTAAAGATCTTGGAAATGAGGTGCTTGTGGGAAAAACATATGTTTTAAACCCTTTATCCTCACAAGCATACTCAAGGCATAACAAACAGGCAACCTTGCCAGAAGATGACCATGGGGAACAAAAAACAGTCCTCATGGAGCCAACATCTTCCAAACCATCAACTAAAAAGGCCAAGGAACCCAAACAACAAAAATCTGAACCCACCAACCCTAAAAGAAAGGCGGTTCAGGAAGTTGAGATGCCTGAAACTGCTGATGTGCAATCTGCACTTGTTAAAGATGTGACTGAAATATCCTCTCAGTCTCATCCATTTCAAACCCCCAAAAGAGCACCCATTACCACTTTATTTCAAAGAAAGAAATTTAAAAAGACCATAACTACTGATCCATCCTTTGAAACTGCTGACCCTTTACCAAAAACTACTGAACTAGAAACATCTCACACCACAATAGAAATTGCCAAACTTCTCTCTGGGCTAAAAGAAGCAATACAATTTGAACATGTCATTCCCCAACAAACACATCAAACAGGGGAAATACCATTAGAAGTTTACATGGATGTGGATGTTACTAGCCATATCCCAAGAGATGAGGATGAACCAAGGTTCTAAGCCCAAACTTAGAGATTTTAGCTGCATTTGAGGCTGCTACTACTCATTTGTGGCAACTACTGATGAAGGCTTTATGCCTGAAGTAGGAAATCCTCAGTACCAAGACAAAGAGGTTCATGAGAAAACTGCTTTGGGCCCAGCTCATGATATAACTGATGATGTTCTCATTGAGAATATCAGCAGGGATTCAGATGATTCCAATGATTTAGATGATGATTCAAACTCCACACAACATGAATTGACGGCTACTAGTGAAGGTCCTGAATCTGATGTCTCTAAGCTCAAAGAGCTGGTCACAAATGATCAGGTTAAAGACCACTTGAACCCTGATTCCCCTAAAGTGGCATCTTCAGTACACTCTGAAGATCACCCAAAAACATCCCCTCCACTAAAAATGCCTACCCAATTCACTAGGTCATCAAGCATAGACCTGAACCACCTTTGCAGCCCAGATGGTCCCCTATACCAGAGTATGAACACCCTTATATCTCAACACCTCAAATCCTTCACAACTACTTTGGAGTTAAGGAACAAAACTCAATTTGAGGTGATCAACAACAAACTCATTGATCTGTCCAAGAAAATAGACAACAACACAAGATAGTTTGCTAAATTATCTGGTTGAACTTCTTTACGTGTTTGGTTTCTAGAAGTGGATGAAGCCTAAAAGGGGGAGAAGATTAAGGAATCAATAGTGTCACTTGAATCTAGGATAATGGCAAAAGTGGCACAACAACAAAAGGAGGCCCAAAAACAAAAAGAAGATCAAGATAGGCTCCTTAAAGAAACTAAAGTTGTAGCTAAGAAGTCCTAAGGCCTTAATGAAGAAACTGCTGAAGTCTTAGAAAGTACTAGAGATAATCCTTCAGTAGTTGATACCCTTATCAACCCTTCAGTAGTTAACACTTCCAACATTCAATCTGAACAACCTTCTACGGCAACTGAAGACATTCTAACTGACATTCCAAGGCATGTAACTACTCAAACAACTGTAATAAACCCTCCTCCCATCTCAATGTCAAAAGAATTATTGGAGAAGAGTATACTTGCAGCACACAAGAAGGCCAAGGAAGATAAGATCTAGAACAGCCTGGAAGCAAGGGATGACTTGAGCTACAATGAAAAGCTTGAGAAGTATGAAGAAGAGTTGAGTAAGTTAGAAAAGCTTGAAAGAATTGCTGAAGAAGACAAAAGACAACAACTGATGTCTTACATTATCAAAAACAAAAAAACAAAAATATACTCACTCAATGGGCTCTCTATGGATGATGACCTTACAAGAAGAGCTCAAATTGTAGCTGACAAACTTGCCACTGAAAAGGACAGAAAGGCAAAGAGAGCTGAAGTCATAGATAAATTGGTAGCTAATGGATTTGGTTCAAAGCCTCAGTGTCAAAATGGAGAGAAGATACATTATTTGACACCTACAAAAGATTCAAGGCTGATAAGGCTGTAAATCCAGAGAAGTACAAAACTTCTGAAGTATCCACTTCAGTAGTTAGAACTTCTAGTGCAAAACAATCAATAACAAAGCCTGCTACCAAAAAGAAGCAAGAGGAGATCAAAAAGACTAATTTCAAAATGGTATTGCTTGAAGGCAATACAGTAGTTCAAGGAAACTTTGTGATTGAAGAGAAGCCTTTGCTGACACAATTCAGGGATCCTTCAACATTTGCTTACCACATACAACAAACAATAACAGATAAGGTCATGGTTAAGAAGTCATCTCAGATCAGTTTACAAAGTTCATCCTTCTCCTCCGTGCCGTAAGCTCAAAGTTGGGTTCTCCTCCGCACACGAGAGTCACCCTATACAAACATTGAAACACAATGGACAGGTCAGGCTGTTCGGCAATGGGTCAAAACACAAAAACGGGTGACCAAGAAGCATGGGTGTTGTAGTTGCACATTCATGCTATCATATTCTTCTAATTTTTGGCAAAAGGTGCATGTATATAAGCAAAATGATCAAAATGACATACACTTTAAGAGAGAAAAATAGATGATACGAATTTCTTTCTATAAGACTAAATATTTGACTTTTTTAACAGTCAAAACAAGTTTTATTTTAACATCAAAAAGATGATACGAATTGCTTTCTATAAGACTAAAAAGTACCAGCACATTTAAATTACAACTAATCATGTTTCTTGCACAGACTTCGACATTCATATAAAAATTCTTGATAAAAAGGCTATATGATTCCACTAATTACATTTCTTTCAAACTCAAGACCAAAATCAGAAACAAATCTCACTTTGACATTTAAATAACCAGGTGGTGTGCACACTAATTCAAGAAAAAAATTAAACAAACTCCTATCAATCCATCCCCAAAGTCCCAATTAATAAACAACGTTCTACAAGAAATCACGATTAAGTCACAAGGCTATAAAAATAATCGATATAACAAACACTAAGGAAAATATGGAACAATAAATTTATCCCCATGTGGCATACGCTCTTTCAAAGATTACAAGAAAAAGCTTTAGCATCAAGCTCAAGTTTTAGGAAATCATCATCTGTATCGTCTTTTGGGTCTTTTGGAATTTCTTCTTTAGTTTCAAGATTGATATTTACTGGTTTATGAAGACCATATATCACAGATTTCTAGCAACCTGTGTTGGTCTGTGATAAGGTATGTGCCATTCTCCTTTGCCAGATGTTATATTCATTTCTTACTAGCATAGCAGGTTTATTAGCAAAACCAGTATTATGAGGATCCATTTTAAAGAGTATTGATTTAGCAAATATCTCTTAAAGTGATGGATGTTGATAAAAGTGAGCTTATAATCCTTTATTGAATATCAATAAGAGCCTGTGTCTGATTCTCAATGTGTTAGATTGATATGTGATCAGATAAACCAGTGCTCTGATACCAATTGAAGGATCAGTATTGCTCTTTGTATGAACTTGCTGGTGTACACTTAGGTGTCTAGCAAGTTCTTTATGAGTGATAGCACAGCGGAATGATATGAGTTTAAAGCTACACTTATCAACAAGAGTTATTACTCCCCCCTGGATGTATGAGAAACTAATAAATGATAAGTATTTATTGAGAATCTAAGTATTGAATGAAAATGAAACACTTAGACAGATTCTCAATAAATATGAAATGGAAATAACAATAATATGCTTTGAAGGATTTCTGTATTAAAATCAATGTCTAAAACAGAGGGATGAACCCTTCTATTTATAGACTTTACAAATACATGAACCTTGCCAAAAAGCAAGTTCAGAAACAAGTTGCAACAAGTTGCAATCTTGGAACTTGTACAAAAAGTAAAAGTAATACTAAACTAATAAACTACTGATACAAAAGACGGTGGAAAAGATCTTCTCATAAGTACTGATGAATGACAAACTACTGATGAGTAGTTTGTCTTCAGTAGTTCTTCAGTAGAAATGTCTGGTTTGGACTTCAGAACTTCTGATGACTTTTCTTCTTCAGTGCTTGTGTAATCTCTTCTTCAGCAGTTCTATACTTAGAATATTTTGACATAAGTGAATTAGACTAAGGTTTGCAAAAGTGGTTTCACCAATCCTTTTTATCCTAACAGGTGAATAGATGATAAAGAAGAAGGTAGTACTATTTTTTGACAATGAAATAGGAAAATCAAACAGTGGAGATTTTACAGGTGTTGTTGAAATGGTTTGAAATTCGAAAGAGATGAGAGGAGGTGATTTTGTGGAGAGATACTTTGAATGACAATGATGGAAGAACCTGAGAGAAAATGGTTGGTGTCAGTTTTCTAAAGCTAAACCCTTTTTCAAAATTCAAAAGCCTTTTACAAATTTCAAAACTAGAGCCAAAATGTTAAGAATGACCGCCCAAAGGATTTTTAAGAGGCTTTTCCACATGTGTGCTTCAAAAACTTGTACGATAGCTTTTAATGTTTGTACATGTTGAAAATTATGTAAAATGACCATCTTGTTCTTCCTATATGCATTATAATATAGTATAGATTATTATAATAATTATAATTAACATTAAAACATTGAAAAGTTGAACGAACAATTTTTCAAAATTGTAATGATTAAGTTTGGTATTCGAAGTTCTGTTGAGTTGAAATGTATACAATATTTATTGACTTCTTAGCAGATGTATTCAAAACTTCTGTGATCCATTGCAATATAGTTAACGCTAGGCCGGTAAACAAACTGAACGAACACGAACACATGCGTGTTCGTGTTTGTTCACTTAACTTTAATCGAACACGAACACATAATTGAACACATTTTCGTGTTCGTGTTCGTTCATTAAGAAATTTGCCATGTTCGTGTTCGTTTATGTTCGTTCATTTAAAATCTAAACGAACAGTTCATGAACATAAACGAACACAAATAATCAATATAAATGAACATAAAGAACACAAACAAAAAAAGTTAATAATGATTCATCACAATTCAACCAAGTCTAATACATCATAATGCAACTAAAACCAAATGACGAGGATGAGAAACATGGTGGTATTGTGGTCTGTGGAGACGGGGATAAGGGTGACAGTGGCGTTGTTGAGGCTAGATAGTGGATACGGGGCCATAGACGGCTGGAGACGGGGCTGTGGAGGCTAGAGGCGGGGCTATGGAGGTGGTCGACCGAAAGTAGAAGAAGGTAGGGTTGTGGAGTGTGGAGAAAAAGGGAGGTGGTTTGTGAAGTTTGGATAGCGTCTGATAAGTGATATTGTTAGAATGTTAGGGTTAGGGTTAAGTTTTTAGAACATATGAATTAAGATACTTAATAAAGTTTAATTATACGAACATAAAAGAACAAAAATAAACGAACGAACATAAATGAACATAAATGAATGAACAAAACGTGTGTTCATGTTCGTTCGTTTAATTAAACGAACAAAAAAACTATGTTCATGTTCGTTCATTTAATTAAATGAACGAACATAAACGAATTTCCCACCAAACAGTTCACGAATAGTTCATAAACACTCGGTTCGTTTACAGGCCTAGTTAATGAAAGAACCAAAGCAATTAAACATCAATGCTAACAAATTTTATTAGTTATGCTAATAATATAAATAAATCTAATTATATCAGTCTTTTCAAGTTCATAATTACAAACAGTAAAGACCCATAAAAGTCTATGATGGCCACTATACAGATGATGGATCTAGATGTAAACTTACAAAATATGACGAAAAGATAAATTATTTAATTTATTAACTTTACACTTAGAGCCTCTATTTAAATTAAACTAAGTATATCTCTTTAAAAATGGAAATTAATATGAAGATTACTCAATGCATCTAATATTTTGAAGGAATGAATCAATTATTTACATATAAATTACTTGATTCCTCGTAACAATAACATTTCTTCTGACAACAAACTACGTAGAAAATACACGAGAAAGATAAGAAACAAAATACATAATTAGAAAAAAAACAAAACCTAAAGGATAATATGCCTGTTAATGCTCTAAGAGACGGAGACATATTATTTCACTACATGCCCATCTCTATTTAGATAGGCTCTAGAGGTGGACATGATACAAATAATATTTTTTCTTTGATTGTAAGAATCTTCGCAGAAAACCAATTCCAACTTCATTATAAACGGTATATTGGTAATAGTTCTTTCTTTTATTAAAGAATTTTCGAGAAGACTGGTGGTATAAATTTTAAAGGAAAAACATTATGGTGCAGATATCGAAAGTAGGTTTCTTTTCAAATAATTATAAATGGATATAAATTTGCAAACTGAACTGACGATTTCCTCGGGTTTTTATATAGTGAAAAAATAACTATAGATACTATAGTAGAGTTTTTCACCCTTATATAAAGTGAAAAAACAATTACAGACACAAATAAAAAATTAATATTATTAATAATTGAATATTATTATCACTATTATAATTTATAATTATAATTAACATTCAAATAAGTAATACAAACTAGAATAAAGTAATTTTCAATATCATAATGATTAAATTTGGTATTGCAAACTCTTTGAGTTAAAAGATATACAATATATGTTGACTTGTCAACAGATATTATGAAACAACTATCATCCATTACACTGTATGATGGTGACTGTACAAACGATAGATCTAGATGTTATCAAACAACTGTAAATGACGATTTCCTCGGCTTTTCAGATAGTGAAAAAATAACTATAGATACTATAGTAGAGTGTCTCACCCATATATAAAGTGAAAAACAATTACAGGCACAAATAAAAAATATAAAATAATATTATTAATAATTGAATATCATTATCACTATTATAATTTATAATTATAATTAACATTCAAATAAGTAATATAAACTTGAATAAACTAATTTTCAATATCGTAATGATTAAATTTGTTATTGCAAACTCTGTTGAGTTAATAGATATACAATATATGTTGACTCGTCAATAGATGTTAACAAACAACTGTCATCCATTACTCTATATGATGGCGACTGTACAAACGAAAGATGTAGATGTTATCAAACAACCTTCACCCTAACAACTGATATTGGTTATTTAATAATATAAATAAATTAAAATTATATCAATCTTTTCAAACTCATCATTACAAATAGTGGAGACCCCTAAAAGTCTATGATAGTGACGGTACAAATGAACCATCTATATGGAAACTTACAAAGTACAACGGTTTTTAATGCTAGATGTACTTATTTTTACTATTATTAAACACCTAAAAATTGTTACCATAAATTTACGTATTATTATTTTGGAAAACTTCTTTGTAAAGTACACTAGTGGTAATTGTACATGGGATCACTATATCTTTTTTTAAAACAATTACTACCCAAAATACAAAACACATAAACAGACAAATTATGAGAAAACATGAGAATACTATGTCATATTTTAAGACCTGTTTACTAAAGACCAAATCAAGCAGCGAATCTTCTGTTTTAAGTAAAATCTATTTAGTAAGATCCGTTATGGTCTACGTGAAACTCCGTGTGAAAACACGTGAATCCTATATCTTTTCTTAAAACAAATATCCAAAAAAATATAAAAAACATAAACTGACTAACTATTATGGTCTGTTTAGTAAACACCAAATTAAATAATCTGTTGCAAGAATAACTGTATTCGGTAACGTCTACTCAAAATCAGTGCGTCAGATAAGGTGATTTTTCTAAAATACATGCTATTAAAAACAGTGTTAATTCAAATAGATGTTACTTCAACGGTTTCGTTCAAACAATTGTTGCCTTAAACAATTATTAATAACAAATGACATCACATTTACATTTTTAATGTTTGTTTACTAAATACCAATCATCTATTAACATTAAAAGTAGACTATTGATATAATTAATCGGTACAGTTTTACTCAAATTGCTAATTTTCCAATAAATATAATTCATTATATAAAGATGCCATAATATATAAAATAAAAAATTCTAAATATTTTGAGCGATAATAATATCAAATACATTTAAATAATTAGTCTGTGGTCTTCAACAGTTGGTTCATTTTTTTGTTCCTCTCTTTAACAAAGTTTCTATACAACCTACATATTTTTTGTATGTTTTCACTAATCTTTTCATTTGACCTATGTTTTCCAAAAGAAATGAAGAGGGCATCCATCGTTCACGTACTTGACACGTTGGTAGTAATGACCTGATTAATTTTCATGTTCATCCTTCAAATGTGATGTTGAAGCAGTCGTGTATGTGACACCCGGCAACCTTCGGTAACTAACTTTTGAAAACTTAGTGAGTCTACCTTAGCGAGTCGCGCATACGTTACATATAACATGGTCGGTCGAGTCGAATCGCACATCGTTAGGGTTTTAACATACGCAAGTCTCGGGTCCCGGGAATTGGTGATCGGGCGGGAACGTGTCATTTATCATGCATTATATGTTTACAATCATTATGTGACTTGTCGGTATGTGAATATGTGCTAACATGTGTTAAAACGGGGTTTAACGCGCAAAACACACCAACACAGGGGTTACAGGCGATTAGGCTTGCCTAATCGCCTGTATAGGGGCGATTGGAGGGTGGCTACTTGCGAGTAGGGGGCTAATCACACAACTGTTCATGCGATTAGGCCCCAATCGCATGAACAGTCATGCGATTAGGCTCCCTAATCGCGTATAAGTCTGCATACTCGCATGATACGTGCTGGACGACCAAAAACGCCTATAAATACCACCCTTGACCTCCAAAACATCATTTGTGCAACCCTAGCCGTCCCATAACATAACCCAACACCCACACACCCTCTGGAACTCGTTTTTGCATCAAAACCACCATTTTCAAGCTTATTCCATCATTACCTCTTGATTACAAGGTGTGTTCTTCAAACCCAAACCTTTAAATGATTATGTTTTACTCCCTAAACGTCCAGACCTGACTTATAAATGTTTTTATCTTTGAAAATCCATTTAAAACCGTTTTTAAACAAACCCACACCTTTACATGTGTTATATGCGTTATATATGTTTAAAGATAGGATTTTTAGGATTGAATCATGGTTGTTCTTATGTTATTATGATGTTTATTGCTGATACAAGTTAGTATGATGATATCCTAGGAGTTTGAATGGTTGTGGTTGTGTATTGTTGATATTTGATATTTTGACCCATTTGAAGGATTTTGAATGATTAAGGATGATATGAGGTATGTTGTTGATTGAATGATGTTAGGGTTTGTTATAGGATGATGCTAGAACAGTAGGATGCTATCGGACAACGTGGTTATGTGATTTAATCTGGATATTTGCTATTTAGGGCAAGTCCTTGCATGTTGATGTGATGTTTTCATGCTAAGTTGCCATTTTGGGAAAGCACTCGCATTCGGGACTGTTAGAATGATGAAAACTTAGGGGTTTTGCTTGAAATATGTTTGTTAATGTGTTAGGATGATTATTGGATGTTTTTACATGTTTCGGATCTGATTTGGAGCGTTAAACGCACGAAATTGCATTGTACAGCTACAGCAGGCGAGTAGCACCCTAATCGCATGATGCTATAGGCGATTAGGGGTGTAATCGCCTGAAGGGAAGCCTACTCGTGTGTACATATAGGCGATTAGCCTTGTAATCGCCTGTTGACCCACCCTAATCACGTGTTGACTTTTCCTAATTGCTAGTTTGATTCCTAATCGCGTGTAATGCTGCTGTATGTATATTTTAACATCCCGGAACATGATTTGACGCCTAGGAACATGATAGGAACCCCGGGATTCATCCAATGACTTAGTAACACGTGTTCGGACCTGTTTATGCGTTAATCGGATCTTATGCTAGACTAAGTGAACTGTTGCGCGTATTAAGTGTTTAATTGCATATGTGGCATGATGTTTTGTATTTATTCAACACGTGGAATGTCGGGTCACCAATGGGATGTCGAGTCTTGTCTTACATTGTCTGGTTGTCGGTTAAACATGCTTTTCGGACACATAATGGTCATGGACTGGACTTAGGGACTAATGAACCCGATGGGTTATTAGTCTAACTTGACACACATCTTATGATAGGTCGCCAATTGTTGGGGCTATCATATCTCACAGACGGTTTACTCATATCACGCATACGGTTTACTCTTAAACGGGATACGCAACTTAAGGTGAGTTCACGGCCCCACATTTTACAGTTTTTACTTTCGGGGTGAGAAACATGCTTACAAACTCTTTTATGACTTATGACTGGTTATCACATTATACTATGGCTCACTTATCTTACTATACGGATCATTGAAAATCCCTAGAAACCACTAACATGGGTATATGGCGGGGAAATATGGATAGCGCTATTGGGAACTGACAAACCCCACTCGACGGTTGGACCGGGCGGGTGCATATTGTCTCTAACACAACTAAGGGTAACACTCGGCTCAGTCAGTAATGGTTTCACTCGTATGAGTATCTCATTCTGCGCCGGTGGTTGGCGTTCTCATTCTGCGCCGGTGGTTGGCGTTCTCATTCTGCGCCTGGATTGGCGTTCTCATTAGCATAGTAGTAATTGTGATGGTAACATTTTTGAAGGATCACTGTAAACGTTTAATTAAAACCTGTGAACTCACCAGCATTATATGTTGACTCTTTTAGCATGTTTTCTCAGGTCGCTAAGGTAGCAGCTGTCGGATAGGCGCACATGGTCGCACTGGAGTCGTCTCGCGTCTAGGGTCTCATCTGCACGTTTTGGAATCATGAACTTTTGAACTTATGTTTTATTTATGCATGACTTTTGTAAACTTTAAATGCTTCCGCACTGTTGAATGTTGGTTTTAAACTTATGCATGGTTTTGTTTACGTATGTTTTTACATTTAGACGTTGTTTATTGTGACCGTTGACTTGGATCCTGGTGTGTCGCACGCCTCGCGGTAGAACTCCGCAGGTGGAAATTTGAGGGTGTGACAGATTGGTATCAGAGCCAATGGTTATAGTGAACTAGGACTGCATGTAGAGTCTAGACTATAGCCGAGTCACACACACTAGACGGTCACATACATTTGAGTCGTGTCTTTTGGGCAAACATACTAACCTTGTCGGGGTGTCGGTCTCCTTACCATACAGTGTCACATTACTTATCTCATTCTTGGCTATTTTTAGCTTCACTTTATTTTCATCTCTGGGTTACAACCGAGGGGACTTACTTATCGATCTTTTGAGTTAGTTATATCATTCTGGGATGTGGTTATCGGGTGACTTGAAGTTCTGGCTCGGAGCACGCCTTGGGGACCATGTAGAGCGATTTGTTATTTCGGGTGCACACGAAATCATAAATCGAAATGCATGAAAATCTTGGTGGACATTGTGTTCGGACTAACGGTCATGCTGGAACCGCATTCTGAGTTCGTTTGGTCACTTGTAGCTTGGTTTGTTTGTGGTACTGAGTGTCTCGTCTCATGTTTTGGCAGAACATGTCTGGTCGCGCTGGTGGACGTGCAGGTGGACGCCGTGGTGGCGGAGGCGGACGCCGTGGTGGAGGTAGAGGTGGTGGTAACATTACTATGACGCATGAGGAACTCAATGAGATGATGCAGCAACAGTTGGGCGTTGCACTAGCTGCTTTTCAGGCAGCCCAGCAGACTTTCATGGGTGCTGCCGCTCCTCCGGTTCAGGCAGGTGTTGCATATAAGCGGTTTAAGGATTGTCAGCCTCTCAGCTTCCAGGGTACGGAGGGAGCTGTGGAGTTACTCAGGTGGTTGGAGAAGACGGAGTCGGTATTTGCTTTATGTGAGACTCCAGCGGTGGATTGGGTAAAGTTTGCTTCGGGGACTTTTGTAGGAGCCGCCTTGACGTGGTGGAACTGCGTCACACAGACACTTGGTCTTGGGGAGGCCAACGCCATGCCTTGGGCGGATTTTGTGCGTAGGTTGAAGGATGAGTATTGCCCGCGTGAGGAGATTAAGAGGTTGGAACAGGAATATGGGAATCTTAAGATGGTTGGTTCTGAGATTGAGGAGTACACGATCAGGCACAACGAGCTAGCAGTGATGTGTCCAGGTTTGTCTACACCAGAGTATAGGAGGATAGAGCAGTATCTGGCGGGTTTGATGCCAGAGATTGCGGGACTGGTGTCTGCTAGGGATCCTACCACTATGTCAGAGGCTGTGCGGTCAGCTACTAAGATGACCAACTTGAAGATTTCTGAGGGTGTCTTGCCTCCTAGGGGCTCTTCTGTGAAGGCGCCGGCTGAGAACAAGAGGAAGTGGGAAAGCGTGGATAAGGGTTCATCGGGGACTCAGCGACAACCGGCAGCGAAGAAGACTGAAGCTTCTGGGTCAGCATCGGACCAGAAACAGGGGGGCTATGCTGGGAAAAGCCCTAAGTGTGGACGTTGTGGGTTTCATCACTATGGTACTTGTGAGAGTTTTCGTTGTGAGCGTTGTCAGAAGCCGGGGCATCAGGCCAAGGATTGCAGGGTCAACCTTTCCAGGACGACTCAGACTACTGCTATTACCACCCCTGCTCCACAGGGGAATCAGGGTTGCTATCATTGTGGGGAAGCGGGGCACTTCAAGCGAAGCTGTCCCAAGTTGACTCAAGGGGGCACAGAGACTGCGGGGAAGGATGGGGACAAGGAAGGCGGTGGCCGGTGGACTCGTGCTCATGCTTATGTGATTGGTGCTAGGGAGAACCAGGTGGACCCAGACACTGTTACCCGTACGTATTCTCTCTTATCTCTTGTTACGCTTTGGTCATACTTTATCCGCATTGTCGTGCGTTCGTGTTTCGGGTGTTTTCTTTGTGGTTTGGTCGCTGTTTCTCATTCTTTGGGTTGATGAGGGTCCTTTGGGGATGCTACTTGGACGGTACCAGTGGATTAGTTATACCGATCATAGTAGGCTCCAGTAGGCTTTCATCGGGGGTCTCTTGTCTCATACTCATATTTGGGAAAGTGGTTTCCCGGTTATTACTGGCACGTTTGGTTTATGACCTTCACTCGTTGTATTTTGGGGAAAACGTTACTTGGACACAGAGGTCGACACTCATTACTGTTGAAGCCGAAAGAATCTCGGGACGAGATTCCTTTCAACAGGGGGATGATGTGACGACCCGGAAAATTTTTCTTCTAATTTGTTTTCTCTCCTCGACTTCGGGAAATTTTCGGGACGAAAATTCTTTCAACAGGGGGATGATGTGACACCCGGCAACCTTCGGTAACTAACTTTTGAAAACTTAGTGAGTCTACCTTAGCGAGTCGCGCATACGTTACATATAACATGGTCGGTCGAGTCGAATCGCACATCGTTAGGGTTTTAACATACGCAAGTCTCGGGTCCCGGGAATTGGTGATCGGGCGGGAACGTGTCATTTATCATGCATTATATGTTTACAATCATTATGTGACTTGTCGGTATGTGAATATGTGCTAACATGTGTTAAAACGGGGTTTAACGCGCAAAACACACCAACACAGGGGTTACAGGCGATTAGGCTTGCCTAATCGCCTGTATAGGGGCGATTGGAGGGTGGCTACTAGCGAGTAGGGGGCTAATCACACAACTGTTCATGCGATTAGGCCCCAATCGCATGAACAGTCATGCGATTAGGCTCCCTAATCGCGTATAAGTCTGCATACTCGCATGATACGTGCTGGACGACCAAAAACGCCTATAAATACCACCCTTGACCTCCAAAACATCATTTGTGCAACCCTAGCCGTCCCATAACATAACCCAACACCCACACACCCTCTGGAACTCGTTTTTGCATCAAAACCACCATTTTCAAGCTTATTCCATCATTACCTCTTGATTACAAGGTGTGTTCTTCAAACCCAAACCTTTAAATGATTATGTTTTACTCCCTAAACGTCCAGACCTGACTTATAAATGTTTTTATCTTTGAAAATCCATTTAAAACCGTTTTTAAACAAACCCACACCTTTACATGTGTTATATGCGTTATATATGTTTAAAGATAGGATTTTTAGGATTGAATCATGGTTGTTCTTATGTTATTATGATGTTTATTGCTGATACAAGTTAGTATGATGATATCCTAGGAGTTTGAATGGTTGTGGTTGTGTATTGTTGATATTTGATATTTTGACCCATTTGAAGGATTTTGAATGATTAAGGATGATATGAGGTATGTTGTTGATTGAATGATGTTAGGGTTTGTTATAGGATGATGCTAGAACAGTAGGATGCTATCGGACAACGTGGTTATGTGATTTAATCTGGATATTTGCTATTTAGGGCAAGTCCTTGCATGTTGATGTGATGTTTTCATGCTAAGTTGCCATTTTGGGAAAGCACTCGCATTCGGGACTGTTAGAATGATGAAAACTTAGGGGTTTTGCTTGAAATATGTTTGTTAATGTGTTAGGATGATTATTGGATGTTTTTACATGTTTCGGATCTGATTTGGAGCGTTAAACGCGCGAAATTGCATTGTACAGCTACAGCAGGCGAGTAGCACCCTAATCGCATGATGCTATAGGCGATTAGGGGTGTAACCGCCTGAAGGGAAGCCTACTCGTGTGTACATATAGGCGATTAGCCTTGTAATCGCCTGTTGACCCACCCTAATCACGTGTTGACTTTTCCTAATTGCTAGTTTGATTCCTAATCGCGTGTAATGCTGCTGTATGTATATTTTAACATCCCGGAACATGATTTGACGCCTAGGAACATGATAGGAACCCCGGGATTCATCCAATGACTTAGTAACACGTGTTCGGACCTGTTTATGCGTTAATCGGATCTTATGCTAGACTAAGTGAACTGTTGCGCGTATTAAGTGTTTAATTGCATATGTGGCATGATGTTTTGTATTTATTCAACACGTGGAATGTCGGGTCACCAATGGGATGTCGAGTCTTGTCTTACATTGTCTGGTTGTCGGTTAAACATGCTTTTCGGACACATAATGGTCATGGACTGGACTTAGGGACTAATGAACCCGATGGGTTATTAGTCTAACTTGACACACATCTTATGATAGGTCGCCAATTGTTGGGGCTATCATATCTCACAGACGGTTTACTCATATCACGCATACGGTTTACTCTTAAACGGAATACGCAACTTAAGGTGAGTTCACGGCCCCACATTTTACAGTTTTTACTTTCGGGGTGAGAAACATGCTTACAAACTCTTTTATGACTTATGACTGGTTATCACATTATACTATGGCTCACTTATCTTACTATACGGATCATTGAAAATCCCTAGAAACCACTAACATGGGTATATGGCGGGGAAATATGGATAGCGCTATTGGGAACTGACAAACCCCACTCGACGGTTGGACCGGGCGGGTGCATATTGTCTCTAACACAACTAAGGGTAACACTCGGCTCAGTCAGTAATGGTTTCACCCGTATGAGTATCTCATTCTGCGCCGGTGGTTGGCGTTCTCATTCTGCGCCGGTGGTTGGCGTTCTCATTCTGCGCCTGGATTGGCGTTCTCATTAGCATAGTAGTAATTGTGATGGTAACATTTTTGAAGGATCACTGTAAACGTTTAATTAAAACCTGTGAACTCACCAGCATTATATGTTGACTCTTTTAGCATGTTTTCTCAGGTCGCTAAGGTAGCAGCTGTCGGATAGGCGCACATGGTCGCACTGGAGTCGTCTCGCGTCTAGGGTCTCATCTGCACGTTTTGGAATCATGAACTTTTGAACTTATGTTTTATTTATGCATGACTTTTGTAAACTTTAAATGCTTCCGCACTGTTGAATGTTGGTTTTAAACTTATGCATGGTTTTGTTTACGTATGTTTTTACATTTAGACGTCGTTTATTGTGACCGTTGACTTGGATCCTGGTGTGTCGCACGCCTCGCGGTAGAACTCCGCAGGTGGAAATTTGAGGGTGTGACAGTGTAGCACCTTCAATTAATTCAAGAATCTCATGCTCTTCATCCTCTTTAAAACATTCAAAAAGAAGTTTCTGAACCTCTATCATTTGTGACCATTTACTGTTGCTGGAATCCATCTTACTAACTACAATCCATCTTATAATTAATCTACTAACTACAATGCATTTTTATTAATGTTGAAAACATATTGAATTAATTTGACTACTTTCCCACCGAAGAAACTCCTGAAATTCTATTTTTTTAGATTTCAATTTACTCACAAGCACAAATACTATCTACCAATATTTGTACGAATATGAACATGTGATGTTTTACGTTTTTTATAGTATAAATGTTTAACTTCTGTTTTATCTAATTGTGGACTTAAAAAGGTTGTTTTTTTGTTTATATAAGTGAATAAATATAAGTATATTATTTGTGTATATGAATAATTAATCTTACTTTACTTGCAATATATTGAATTCTTCCACTTGAGTATATTTACAATATATGAATTAATATATATATATATATATATATATATATATATATATATATATATTAGTACATCATTTGGTAAAAAAGACTTTGTGATTAGAAATTGTTATCTAAAAACCGTTCCCGAATAACCGTGCATCGAAATTTATTAACTGTATGGTAAATTGTATTTTTATTAATTTTGAATTTAAATTACCTTGTTGTGATTTTAAATTATTACCCTTATGTCTAATTGCAAAATACACTAAGCTCAAAATCATAATCATTAACTTTGGAATTCGACCCTTTGAGGTGTGTTACAACCACGAACAAAAAAATCAACAGACGCATGAAAAGCTCTATTGGAATAACAGATATTAAAAACAAACACTTAGGGGCTGTTTGGCAACTGCTGAACTAGTAAGTGTTGAATCAGTAAGAGGTCTTAATGGGTAAGAGGCTCTGAACCAGTAAGTGTTGAACCAGTAATGGTTGTTTGGTTGTATGTTAGAATCATTATGCAAAAGGACTATTTTGTCTCTGTAATAATAACACATCTGTAACTTAGAAAACACCAGTTTAATCAATAAAAATCCTATAATAATTTCAATTATTATTTTTTTTAACTGTTATTATTATTATTATTATTATTACTATTATTATTATTATTATTATTATTATTATTATTATTATTATTATTATTATCAAATACCAAGAATAGCCCACCCTATTTAACCATTGATTCTTGATATCCGTTGGTGGTATAGACCATTCATCATCTCCATTCTTCATTCCACCATTAATATTTCACACCCACCTACCTATTTCATCACCATCATCAACATCAACATCTCCATTCATACACACATCAATACATCATCTCCAAATATACACACATACAACAGAGAACGAGAGAGAGTGAGAGAGAGTCACGGCGGAGCTCACGTGGCGGAGCCACAATACGCCGGTGAGGGTTGATGGCGGAGCAAGGGTTTTGGATTTGGATGTGGGTGATATGTTGTGGTTGGTTTCACCAGTGAACAAAGAAGGGAAGCAGGGTATATTGGTCTTGTTTTTCATTCAGCATCTTCCCATTACTGACCCATTCAGCTCTAAACTGACCGATTCAGAGGTTGAGTTTTTGACAACTAAACACCTTAACCTCTGATCGATTCAGAGGTTACCTATGAATGCTCCATTCAGAGGTGAACCAAACAACCCCTTAATCTTAATCTTCAACTGACGTTTCATTACTCTTTAATAAAAAATGCTTTATTAAAACCATAATTACAATATCTGAGTTTACAAACTACATAAAACACAAGCAAACATAAAAAAAAAAAAGTCATCTAACAACCAAACCCTAGAGAATGATATTTGTTGCCACTATCATCGGAACAAAAACACAAACACAATCAAAAGCAGTACCACGAGAATAGTAGGTATCTAAACGTCATCAAGTTCGAAAACCCTAAAGATTCCAAATAGGCTCTGTATATAGTAATAATGGATTGATGTTTTCCTTTAATTGTAAGAATCATCGGAAAACATCAACTCCAACTTCATTACCAACGGATTGTTGGTAATCCATTTTTCTTTGATTGTAAGAATCTTTGAGAAGATTTGTGGAAAGACATCTGAGCGTAATTTCATTATGCATATGGAATCGAGAGTTGTAAAGTGAAAAGAGTGGAAAGAAAATAAAGTTGGAATGGGAACTCCTCCCTTTTTATAGGGTGAATAAACTAACAAATAAACCAACTATCCGTAAAGTTGGTTTTCAACTTTATAATAAGTTGCATTTCAAGTATATATAAAGTTGGAACTTACTTTTGGGCTTTTTATAGAGTGCAAGACAATTGCAACACAACAATAATAAAATAATATTGTTAATAAACTATGTTCAAAATCGTAATCATTACTTTTGGAGCTTTTTATAAGATCTGTTGAGTTTTCAACAGATGTTGTCACACAAAACTCTCTCAGTATTTTTCAAAGGATTGTGTAATTGGTAGAAGGAAGTAAAACCGTCAAATGTTTCAGTGTAACAAAATCTTTTATTACACAATTAAATTTGTTATTAAAGTATCACTATATAGTTAAAATTACAGAAACCTTTTCAACTTCATAATTAAAGTCTTAATATGTGTAATAAATGATGAAGCAAAACCGCCAAAGCATTGGTAACTATTACTTAAAATAATACATAAAATAAACTTTATTTAACTTAATTAGTTACTATTTTTTCAAACCACATATTGAAACAAAAGATAGATATATAGTAAACATCAAATTTAACATTATAATTTTTCAATCACAAACCATAAACATTATAAGCAAAATAACTACATTATAATAATATTCATATTTGAAAATGCAAGCGTTTAATAATATTTAAATTTCACCATCTTCATCATTTGGGTGTTATATCATTCAAACTTATTATTGCAATTACAGACTATCAGTTTTTAAAGTATACTCATTATAATTTATATCATGTTTTACAACAACTGTTGACTTGCCAACAGCTGTTCTCAAACAGTTGTCATCCAACTAAAGTTATAAATCAATTCATTGATGTTTATGCTTCTGCCACTGGTAACCACTGATGAATGAAAACAGCTAATGATTATCTACTGATGAAGCAAGTAACAATTACACAAATTATTATAATTCCTTAATTTTACTGAAAATATCCGAGTTACACAAACATACAAAACACAAAATAGAGGCAAAATATCACGAAAGAAAACTATTTACAAAACATACAAGATAGAAGTATTCTAATTAAAAAAATCGGTACAAAAGCGAACTAATACCAACTAACAAATTTCCTGTAAGTGCTCTTCCGGTAGAATTTGAAATTATGAGATCATAAGTTTGAGGCTTGTTGTAGTATCTCTATCAAACTACAAACCACATGCAAAACACAAGAAAAAAAAAACAAAACCAAAGAAGACAAAAATGGAAAAAAAAAACAAAAACAACTCGATGATGCTTCTAACTCCTCAAGAACTGTAAACATATTATTCATATATACACACATCTTTGTTTAAACAGGTTCTAAATTGTAACATCGCCAAATTTTCAAATTATAAAACGTATATTATTTACATAATGTGCCTATGTTTTTTTTTTCACGACCACACAACTTATATATATATATACATATATATATAATAGTAATAATAATAATAATAATAATAATAATAATAATAATAATAATAATACATAATACATAATAACTATAATGTATTAGTTGATTAGTGTAGACAAGCCCAAACCTCTTGTTCCTTTACAATTCTGAAGCCCAACCAGCCCAAGTGTCCGGCCCAGAACCTGAGCCCACTAGCCATCAAGCCCACCACACTCATTTTTAAAAAAAGAAAAGAAAAACGAGGTCCCAGCCGAGAATCGAACCCGGACCACCTCCATTCACACACACGCGTCTACCACCTGGGCCACACACTTCAATTGATTTTAATCCAGATTTATTTATATTTAACCCCACATTCACTTCTCCTTTTTCCTTTTCCTTGTTCGCGAAACAGCAGCAGCAGAGTATAATATTTTTTTTAAAATAAACCTTTGATTTAGCAATTAATCATGCATAAATGGTAAGTATCGTGATCTTCGGCCTATCATGACTCAGACACACCTCAATTAACGTTTAATGTTTACCAATTTGAACATGTACGCGTCAAACATTAAACCCGGGTCAAAGATTTCCATTTCGAACGTGCGAGCCATCACACTATAAATTCACCATCTGCGAGCCATCCCAACTCGCCATTATCTCTTTCTCAATCCCCAATTATTCTCAATTATCCTCTGTTTGTGTTATTTGATCGTGCGTTTGACTTTTTATTTGACTGAATCGTGCAAGCTCAAAACGCGTTTGTAAGTTGAATTTTTTTTATGGGTTTTGTTCATCGGCTCATACACAACAGAAACCCTAAGTTTAATTGGGTTAACGTTGTGTGATTGAATCAATTGATAAGTTAGGGCTCACTTTGGTTTGAATTGGGGAAGATAAGGTCAGACAAGATTGGTTTATATTTTAAACAAAAGGAAAATAAAACACAACTGGTCAGCAGACCAGTTGGTGAATCTGTTTAGGCTTAAAACTCGGGCCGGCCAGAACCAGGGGTTCGAGCCATGGCACCTTCAAACGTTTTTTTTTTTAAGTTCTTTTATAACCATATAATCGCTAGTATTTTTATAAATTCATTTCAAAATACTAAAACACTTTTAAAAATTCTAAAAAAATTATCTTATATTAATCTGATGCAAAAGATCAACTTACAATTTTTAGTTTTCTGAAATTTATTTATTTAATATTTATAATAATTAAATCAAGTTTATTCTATTTTATTTATAAAAATCCATAAAAATATCAAAACGACCTTATTAATTTCCACAAAAATTATCCTGAGTTTTTATAACATTAAGCTTTTCAGAAATGATTTTTAATTCTGAAAAATCATTTATTTAATATTTTTAATCAATTTTTGTTAGTTTTAATCATAATTAAATCATAATAAATCAAATTTTTAATATTTTTGCACAAAATTTTATACAAATTATTTCTGAATATTTGTAACAGAAATACAACTTTTAAACTAATAATTCTTTAATTTTAGTATTTTTAAATATTAAAGTTAAAGTTTGACAATTTGTAATAAATAGATTTAATAATCTATTTTAAAGAAAATAATTTTAAAAAAATTATTTTTATACTTCAAACACATTATTGTGACCATCTTAAATTTAAATTCCATAAAAAGATTTTTGGTTATTTATTTACTAAATTTCTCTCAATTGGCGAATATTTTTAATATTAATCAAACGAGCAATTATCCCCAATTCGAAGCCCTAGAAACTTATAGATTTGTAGACTTGATAGACTTAGACATATTTATTACCTCATTATAGGGTGATACTTGATACATTTGGGCAACACACTATTTTCAACAGATATAACATTTTACCAAGGTGAGTTTTACATAGCCCCTTTTATTTATCATCATTTTTGGGGTGAAACGTGTTATAACATCATTCATGCAATTCAATCATCAATGTGTCTATGTGTTTTCTATGTTGCATTATGTCTTGAGCATGATTAGAGTAAGCACCATTCTAGCATAATCATTAACTCCGTACAAGCCGACGGTATACATTGATAGATCTATTGGACTGACAATCCCACCCGGATACGTGCCTCCTACAAAGGTAGCGTGGGTGTTTGTTATCGTATAACATATTCAAGTGAACCATGAGCGTATGGGTTGTATCATATCATAACAGTCATCAGGGTTGGTTATGCACTCGATTTATTTCTAGTATGTTCTCACATATGGACTAGATTGACATGACACATGAATTGCACAACATTTTTATTCAAATATCAAAAACCTATGTAATTCTCACCAACTTTTGATGACCCAAAATATTTTCAACTTAACATGTTTCAGGTTCTATTTGCTTGAAGATTTGAATTGATGCTTGAAGATATGTGTATAGTTTTATTCAATTTGATATACAAATTCTAGAACAATTGTATGTAACTTATTTAAATCATTTAATGAAATTTATTATTCACCATGAGCTACTGAACAATCATCAATACGTGGCACCCCGATGTTTCCGCCATCGGTTGGGGTGTTACATAAATATTGTTCTGATACAAATAACATTTTTCTTTGATTGTAAAAATCTTCAACGATATATTGTAATATATTTTTCTTTCGTTGGAAAAATTTTCAAGAAGACTGGTAGTAGGATATTTGAAGGAAATAACATTATGCAGCACGTATTGACGGCTGGTTTCTTTTTCGAATGGTTTAAGAGATATAAAGTTGCAAACTGAAATGACGATTTGGTCGCCTTTTATAGAGTGAGAATATATCTTACCTATACTAAAATACTAAAATAATAATAATATGCTTTTTGGACCCTTATGTCAAGTAAAAAACAACTACAAACACCAATAATAAAATAATATTTTATATTTATGGAATATTAAAAATGAGAACAGCTTTGGTATTCTCGCCTCTTTTGAGTTAAAAGGTATACAATATCTCTTGACTTGTCAACAGATCTTCTCAAACAATTGTAATCCATTAAATTTTTCCAATCAGATGTTAACATGTGTAGTCGATATTATAATTAAGACTTATTGTTTACTGAGATTATTAAAACACAAGTAATATAAACGTGATTAAATTAATAACAACAGTTATTAAATGTGTACCGTCACACATCTGTTAAATTTGCAAATTTTTCAAAGTGAAAAATAGTTAGAAACTTAAATAATAAAATGATATTATTAATAATTTAATATTATTATCACTATTATAATAATTAATAATTCAATATAAAGTTGAATGGATAAATTTTGAATATCGTAATGATTAACTTTGGTATTCGAACCTAATCTGTTGAGTTGAAAGGTATCCAATATATGTTGAATTGTAAAATATTATTATCAATGTTATAATTGAACCTATAGTTAATGGTAATGAAAAAAAAATATAATATAAATCAACCGTTGTTTCGTTTGTATTAAGGAGAAATAAGTTTATAGGTTTGTATCAACCGTTATCATTATAATAGTAAAAACTAAGTTTTAAAGCTACGCAGTTACTTTTAAATTTAAGCGGATATCAAGACTTATATATATATATATACTTATACATTACCCGTAAAAGTTAATCACAAATCATTGTAAAAATACACAACCAAGAAAAAGTATAGCACAAGTTGTTCATTGGGCATTCGATGAGTGTGACACCCGGCATATTTGGTTTAAATATTTTAGTAACATCTAAGTATACCTTAGCGATAAACGTTTATAAACGGACTTAACTGGGTTAGTTGAGTCGGGTCAAGTTAGGATTGTCCAGGGTTCAATGATCTGGAGGATCATTGGGAGTCGTTTTGGTAATACACGAGTACCGGGTTCCGTTGTTGGTGACATTACATGAACTAATTATGTGTACGTGTAGATTATGGGTCGTGTGGTGGATTATATACATAGATGTGTTTAAATGATGTGTAAATGATTATCCGTGCTTAAATATGTTAAACATAGACTAAGGTTGCATGCTCATATGTTAAGGTATGTTTGAATGCACTAAACACGACAAACTGGAAAAACTAGATAAACATGGATTCTGGTTCGACCACTTCGAGTGGTCGAAGGAGGAATTTTGTTCTGGTTCGACCCTTTGTAAATGGGCGAACCTGGGATGTGGAATTGAAAGAATTTCCTTCGACCAGGACAGGGCTCATTCGACCCTGTGGAAGGGTCGAAGGAGGCCACCTTCGACCACTGATAAGGGGGGAAGGAGGATTAGTATAAATACCAAACTTTGTCATTTTTCACCATTTCACAAACCCTAACCGTCTCAAAACGCTCTCAAACGATTTTAATCAATAAGGAAGGAGTTTTTGCTCTTCTTTTGCATAATCTAACCCATCTACAACATCTAAACAAGAATCCAAGGTGTGTTCTTAATCCTAAATCCTTTTTAAAGCATTTTAATTCGTTTTCATCTAAACCCAATTGTCCGGATCTGTTCTAAGGGTGTTTTCATGATTAAAAACCTTTAAACATCTTTCTAAATCAAAATCTTATCATTTAAACATAGGTCTTCATGATGGTAAACATATGTAAATTGTGTATTATGTGGTGTTATGTGTTGTTCAATGATTTGCTGTTGTATCTATGATAGAAACATGGTATAGGATTGTTATTGATGCTAGATTATTGTTGTTTAGGGTTAGAATTGGATAGATGGTGATGTTATGGGTATTTTGGGGTTTTAACGAATCTAGACTTGATGCATGATATTTATGATCAATAGAACTAATAAGGAAAAATCGAACACTCAACAAACTGAGCATTTTAAGTTGAATATGAATGGATTTCAAAAGTTTCCAAATTGGGTAAAGAATCCATGCATGATTGTGACGTTTCCATAATTCTTACCATTTTGGGAAAGGGCTGAAATGGACGTATTATTGGGGGAAATCGGTGTGGTTTTGTAGGGATAAGTATTACATACTTGACTGCTGTGTTTGATGATGTTTCGAGGTGTTTCGAATGTGTTTGAAGCGTTTTTAGGAAAATTTGAACAACAGGGGCGAACCTGGACTCCTTCGACCGATCGATTGGGCGAAGGAGAGAATCCAGGGTCGAACATGGATTATGTTTGGGCGAACGAGGAAAACGGGCGAAGGAGACATCAAAACGGTCAAACGTGGTAAAAATGGGCGAAGGAGACTTAAAAACGGGCGAAGGAGATTTAATCTGACAGGTTCGACCGTTCTGATGCAAAAATGAGATTTTTGATACAAACTAAGTGTTTTATGCTTGAACCTTGTGTGTAATCTATGTGTACTTGATTAGTTAGGGTAATGAGTCACCAACGGGATGTCGGGACGGTCTAGTGTGTCGGTTAAACATTTAAACACGCTTTAAAACATACTTGGATACGATCTGGACAATCGGGGACTAGATAACCTTATGGTTATTAGTCGGAACACTTATGTGAACATTTTGATAGATCTCTGGTAGAGGGATTATCAAGGGCTTAGCATTTTACTTGTAACCGAAGAACATGCGCTAAACTATTTTGGTAACATATGTCATACTATGGTTTTTAACTTTGTATTGCTATACGATCTTTGGATGTCCTGGGGGAAACCATGAATGTGCGGGGATGCACAACGGGGGAAATGTGGATAGATCTATTGGGCGTGACCTGCCCCACTCGTCGGCTTGGAGGGCCGGGCGGGTGCATGTTGTCTCGAACAGGAACATTGGTATCATTCTGAACATTCGGGCTGCTTAAACATATGCTAAGCATTGCTAAACGTGTCTAGTAATGGTTTCCAATCGTAGTAGTAATAAAAACATACGCCTAGCTAGCGTACTTGGTAACACTGATATAGTATGGACATGGTAACGTTTTGGTAACACTTGGTAACATATTGAACAAACCTGTGAACTCACCAGCATTATATGTTGACGTCTTTTTGGCATGTTTTTCTCAGGTCGCTAAGGTAGCAACAAATGGAACTAGGCGCACGGGTGTGCATTGGCGTCTAGGTTTAGTTCATATTTTGTAATTTAGTTCATATTTTGTAATAAAACACTTGGAACATTTGGGTCTAGGGTTTGTAACTTGTCTAATGCTTCTGCTACTGATTTTGGGTTTATGAAAACTATGTCTTTTTGAATGTCATGTACCTTCATATAGAGTTGTTTATTGTGACCGTTGACTTGGATCCTGGTTTGTCATGCGCCTCGCGGTAAAACTCCGCAAGTCAAAATTTGAGGGTGTGACAATGAGTTCCGTCGTCGTTATATGGTCGATATGAGTGATAACACGTGTTTCATATTTGGGTCAAGGAAAGCGATCCTAGAAATGGAGGAGGAATTTCAACGACAAGTGTTTGAAGTTGGAAAAACAATTAATCTTACTTGTTTTGAAGAATTCAGATTATTCGGTAATGACACATCCTCAAATTCCACGTGCGGGGTTTTACCGCGAGGCGCGTGACATACTAGGATCCAAGTCAACGGTCACAATAAACAATAACTATATGATAGATACGTAGACCCAAAGCATAAATCTTTAATAACTCAAAAGAGTAGCGGAAGCTTAATCATGTTTACATTCCCAAATTACAACGTCGTCTCAAAATTATTTATTCAAAACATGCACTAAAAGCCCTAGACGCCATGCAAGACCCATGCGCCTAGTCCATGTGATGCTATCTTAGTGACCTAAGAAAAACATGCCAAAAAGTGTCAACATATAATGCTGGTGAGTTCACAGGTTTTCATAAAATGTTACCAAGACGTTACCAAAGTGTACCATGTTCGATCCTGTCAATACTATGCCAAGTGTTCGCTAGCTAGGCGTAAGTTTTGCTACTACTACGATTGGAAAACCATTACTGGACACGTTTAGCAAGTTTAGCACATGTTTAAGCCGCCCGAATAATGAATACAAGTTTAGCATAGGTCGAGACAACATGCACCCCTCCAACCTCCAGTCGACAAGTGGGGCTGGTCACGCCCAATAGATCTATCCACATTTCCCCCCGTTGTGCAACCTCGCACATTCATCGTTTCCCCCGGGACTTCCAAAGATTGTATAGTAACCCAAAAAGTAACCCATAGTATGACACAAGTTCAAAAACATAAGTTCATAGCATGTTTTCTCCCCCAAAAGTAAACCGGGAATCTATCACAAAAGTTTGTATAAGTGTTTTGACTAATAACCCTAAGGTTGTCTAGTGCCCGATTGTCCAGATCGTGACTAAGTATGTTTGAAAACGTGTTTGACTGTTAAACAGACACACCAAACTGACACGACATCTCGTTGGTGACCCATTACATAAACTAATCAAGTACACATAGATTACACATTAGGTTCAAGCATAAAACACTTAGTTTGCATCAAGAATCGCACATACGAAGTTGTAAGGTCAAATCAACATGTAATGGAAGTTTGTTCGACCCCAAGAAGCCTTGGTTCGACCCTTATAAAGGTCATTTGATCTATACATAAGTTCATTCAACCTAACACATGTTCATTCGACCCTAACACATGTTAATTTGACCCTAACACGTGTTAATTCGACCTACATCATGTTCATTCGACCAAACTGAAGTTTGTTCACCCTGTTTCAATGATGGTTCAAAACTAGAGGGCTTCATTCGACCCCACGTGGGTCGAATGGGTTTCTGGTTCGACCCCATCAGCTAAAAACATCCTAAAACGCACCAAATCGCATCTAAACATCACGAAACATCACGAATCATATCAGTCCAACATGAATAACATATCCCTACAAAACCCTACCAATTTTACTCCAAACTCAATCCGTTTTATAACTTACCCAAAATGGCAAAATTACGGAAATGTGACATCAATGCATGTAAACTTTACTCGTTTTGAAAACTTGTTGAAATCCCTTATTAATCAGCTCAAAATGCTCAGATTAGTGTCTATATGAAAACCTGTTAGGATCTGAGTTTGATTTGTTATGACGTTTAATTAATGAAATAGTAAATGAAGATAAATAATAATAATGGAAAGTGCAGCAGAATAGTAAACTTTAAATCATAACAAACGGGATAATTGCTTTCAACTAATACTTTTCATTAATCAACATATATTCAGTATAGTACACAATTTCTCCCCCTCAGCCCGATCACTCACAGCTCTGTTTGTCTAAGAGAATGTTTGGAGTGATGAATAGAACACTACAGGCACTGTTCTATTTATAGACAAACCTAAACTCTGATAACCTATGGCTAACATCACCTAATACAGTGACAGCTAACAGATATAACAATATAAAACATCTGATCTATATAAACACTGTTACATTGGTAAACACTTATGACTAAATAGCTGATGGGTAAACTCTGATGGCTTGAATCATCTGTTGGAGCCTAAGTGTTGTTGGCTCCAACAGACCTTGTGTCTTCATCAGTCCTTTGGCTCAGCAGTTGTTTCTTCAACAGTCCTTTGTGATCAGCACTTGTACAGAAGATGTTAGGTGAACATCAGTTGTTAGAGTCAACAGTCTTTTGGGAGTATCTTTCATGTAAACTACTGTTTTATTAATGATCATATATATAGTATGTTTTGGCTTTTCATATCATCTGTTCTTCTTCGGTTTCAACAGACCCAAAAATCTCCCCCTAGAACAGATGATGCCAAAACTCAATCTTTATTGCTGATCTTTATTCCTCACCAGACTTTCTTTAATTTGGCCTTTGAATTGTAGTTCAAAATGAAAAGAGAACAAGTCTTCAACATCTCTTTCTAGCTCTAAGTTTAGAAGGTCTTGGAGATCATCTGCACACAAACCATATGCATCATCCATTCTTAACTTTTGAGCTTCTCCATCAGATCTAAGTAAAGTCAATTCGTGGGTGTCTTTGTTGACCTTCCACTTTAGAATTTTTAAATCTAAAGAGTTTTTGAGTTGCCGTTTTATTCTAGATGAGTTTGGTGATGGACACCTACCAATGATTCTTTTTAATTCTTCACTGATGGGATCAGAGAAGTAGTGCACTTGGTTGAAAATCCCTTCTTTCACAAAAGTTTCAGTAAACTCCTTTTCATCCTCCTTAGACATCTGCTTCTACTTTTGTACTGTTTCTTGGCAACAATGGTGAGATCATATGTTGAGAGTAGGCTATCTAGTGAAAAAGTCTGTTGAGGTTTTCTAACCACTGTTGCCTCAGGGTGGACTGGTTTTCTTGGAAGTGTAGGATCAGTTTTTCTATTCTCTTCAAGCTTCTTGTATGTTTCAACCAACCTTAGCTCAGACCATCCTGCCATAGACCTCATCTCTCCATACTTAGCAGCAACAATTTCTTCCCTCATTCTTTTGAATTTCAAGGCTTTGACAGGATCTTTGCCTTTTCTAAAATCAGGAGCAGAAGCCACTTGTTTAGGATGCTTAGCCAATTCTTCAATTCTGTATAAATCTTCTTGAAGGGCATGAGTAGTCCAGCCTACAAAAAGTTTTATGGTTTCTTTGTAAGGCTTAGTTGCAATGATTTGGTCAAGAATAGATTCCCTGACTACCTTCTCCAATTCACTACTGTTTGGCTTGTTGGACATGGAATTGCTCTGGGTCTTAGGAAAATCTTCAATCCTTCTCAATTTGCTAAGCTCTACTGAATGAATGCCCTGAGCTGTCCTGTCATCCTTTCCTTTACATTTCTCCTTGATGATCAGAGGAGATGATGGTGTTAATGAAGCAGTAGATGTGTTAACATCTGTTGGCGCTTTTTTAGGGTCAGTAGATGTTTGGGGTTGAGATGGTGATATGGGTGGCATATATATGGATGGTGTAGTGGTGGTGGTTGTTGTGATGATGGGAACAGTCGTGGAGGTTGTGGTAGGTCCAGTGGTTGTAGTGGTGGTAGCAGCAGTGGTTGTAGCAGATGATTTGGGAACAGAGGTTTTGGATGGTGGTTGCCTAACATGTTTTGCAGGCATTTTCTTCCTTTTAGATGAGCCAACATCTTCAATTTCCTGCTGTTTTTCTTGTTTCTTCTGCACAAGAAACTCTGCTTTGACTTCCAAAGTCTCAGACCTTTTCAACTTTGCTTCAGCAGCCTTTTCAGCCATAACATTTGCACATTCATCAATCTTCTTTGCCTTTTCAGCTTTGGTAGGTTCAGCAGTGGTTTGAGTAGTGGATTGTTGTGGAGCTGAAGCAGGCCCTGGTGTGTCAGCAGGCTTTTGTGATTGACCTTTTTGTGAAGGTGGAATTCCAAAGGGATCTAGCTTTGGCAATCTATCTCTGCCACTCTCCCCCTTTTTGGCATCATCAGTAGTGAACTCATCATCATTTTCATCTCTTAAAATAGTTGTGGGGGTAGAGCCAGTGGTCTTCAGCAGATGATCTTTAATGGCTTTGATATCTGCTTGGGTATCTGTGTACCTAGCATCCACCATGGTTCTGATTTGAGCCATATAGGTTGCATGTGTTTGATCTGCTAGTTTTCGATAAGCTATGATCATGGGGCTAACAGACTTCCATAGCTCACTAGCAATGTCTTGAGTGGATGGTTGACTTTTGGTGAGGGTAGCCAAAGTTTGCATCATTGTCTTGATATCAGTTTTGATCTCATTTACTGATGACTCAATGGTTGTAACTCTCTCCGTCAATTTCTGGTATCTTAATTCATCACCTAATTTAATAGGATCATCTGAATTCCTACCAGAAATGGTAGTTGTAACTGGTTCAGTTCTAGGAGGTGAGTCCATAGAATAGAAACCAGATGCCTCTTTGTCTTGGTTCTGGGGACTTCCAAGTGGTTTTGGGGTCACTATAGTGGCCTCATCAGTTGTTGCCTTCAAGGAAGTATTAGGTATGTAACCACTATCCTATTGTGAGACAATGGTCTCTACAACATTAGTGGCTGCTTCACTTGAAAAATCACCTTGAGTTACATGTAACCCAAAGGGTGTGACCTCCTCTGTTCATGGGCTAGCCAATTGACTTTTCCCAGACCCAATCACATGTGGGAGTATGCTCTTAATGATAGGTGATAGAGAGGAACTCGAATTATCCTGAGTTTTGTCAATGGCTTCGAACAATGGTTGCATAGTGGGTGGAATGTCATGTGATGGTGATGATTGGGGAGTGAAAAGAGAAGCAGCCCCAGGAGAAGGGCTTTTAAACATATGGTCAAGTGACTCATATGCTTCTTGATGTGTTTCCCCTTGGCTTACAACATGATCCTTTTGTGAGGATTCATGAGGAGTTTGGATGGGTGGAGATATATCCATCTGTTGAGAGGAAGTATCAACAGTGGTTGTTTGTTGCATTGGTGTTATAACAAGGTTTTCCTCTGGTATCTCATCTTCCAAAGTTACCCTTTTTGGTTTCTTTTTGGGGGGCTTAGTGGATGGAAGTTTCTTTTTGGAAGTGACTGGTGTGGGTTTCACAACACTGGATGTAGTGCCATGATCACCAAGAGCAGTGGGCTCAGCAACAAAGGTTTGGACAACAGTTGTTGTCTTAGAACCCTTTGCTTGTGATTTGGAAACTTTTGCTTTTGATACTTTTTCTTGGGTGTTTGGACCCAACATTCTTGTAAACGTTTCTTGGGAAAGGCTCTTCATTTGATTAGAGTTTCCCTTTTTAAAATCCTTTTCAGGTAAAACCTTTTGTTGGAAAAAGCTTAAAAGTCTTGGGTATAAAAGAAAAGCATTGTTTGACTCAGACTTGACTCCCTTCACATTTTCTACTAAATCTAGAAACAGTGCATGGGATAGATTATAGTTAGTATCTGACAACATTGCATATCCCAAGTACTGAACTTTCAATGGGATTTCATTGGAAGTGGTAGTTTTAGCTGAGAGACAGATAAGGAGTGTATGAAAGAAAATTTTCATGGCTGAGGGAAAATATTTTTTGAAAATTGTTGCCGCGGTCATTTGTGCTTCATAACCCCTCTCTAAAAACTCTGTGTGAAGTTCAGTCTTAGAGAAAGAATCAATACCTGCCAAAGTCATTGAGTGAGAAGGCTGTGGATATGGTTTGGGGGATTATGGTGACATGTGTTTCTCTAATTTTGGAAATAATAGTTGTAGGCTTTTTATCTTGAAGCAGAGTCTCAGCATTTAACCAGAATTCTTGGAGAGTGTCAATGTATATAGGAGAATCAACAGTGAGGACAGGCAAGTATTTGGAATTTAAGATGACGTCAATGATGGAGTGGAATGGAAGGTTTTCATCTGTTTTAGCCAGATATGGTAAGTAATTATGAGGGGCTTTTGCTTGAAGATCCATATTATGCATTTAGAGTAGGATGATCAATGCAATTAGGTTGAAGGTTTGAGGTTGAAGAAGGCGGTTTTCAGTATTTTGAATACAATGAGACAGTGTAACAATTGTTGGGGGAAAACAGGGTTTTTTTATAGTCTTAGGTGAAACCGCTGATGTGGCCAAAGCACTTCTTTTGAGAGCAGACGTGGCAAACATCTGATGAAGCAGACGTGGCAAACAACTGTTATAGTTTGCCAAAACAATGATGGGTTTTTTTTTATTTTATTTTATATATAAGTATATAGTGGAAAACCATTGTTTTATCTGATCAGAGGTTTGAACCAGATTTTCAACCAATCAGTGGTTGTTTTATCTGATCAGAAGTTTGAAACAAAATTTTCAACTAACAGATGATAAAATGTAGGAAACAGTGGTTGTTTTATCTTTAAAGATTTTTCAACCAAAAGCTATTTTTAAGGATGGATTTTTGATTTTCTGAAAATAGTTTAATGTTTTATTTATGAAAACAATTTTATTGTTAATCCATGTTTAGCATACCAATCCGAGAGATTAGATTTTCAAAGGTAGATGTGTCTAAAGCTTTTATCAATACATATTCCAGCTGATCCTCTTTTGGAACATGGTGTAGAGAAATCAAGCCTTTTTCATAGCTATCTCTCACAAAGTGGTGTCTGATGTCAATATGCTTTGTGGTTGAATGGAAGACTGGATTTTTGATGATATTTTCAGCTGCTTGACTGTCCAACATGAGTGGAGTCCTTAGGGAAGGTATACCAAAATCCAGTAACTGATTTTGAAGCCAAATGAGTTGAGTTGTACAGCTTGTAGCAACAATGTATTCAGCCTCTGCTGTTGATGTTGAAACAGCTGCTTGCTTTTTGCATTGCCAAGAGACTAAGGCATTCCCTAGAAATTGGCACCCACCTGATGTTGACTTCCTTGTGGTGTGACAACCAGCAAAATCACTATCTGAATAACCTGAAAGTTCAATATTTCCATTAGCAGGATACCAGATATCAAGTATGGGAGCACCTTTTAGGTATCTAAATATCCTTTTCACAGCTATAAGGTTTGACTTTCTAGGTGATGCCTGGGATCTCGCACAGACGCAAGTGGCAAACATGATGTTTGGCCTAGATGCAGTGAGGTACAATAAAGACCCAATCATGCATCTATAGTGTGTCTGATCAACTAGTTCATCTTTGTCATCAATAGTGACTAGCTTGATAGTGCTAATGGGTGTACTGCATGGTTTACAATCATTCTTCTCAAATTTTATAAGTAAGTTTTAAACATACTTATTTTGGTGAATGAATGTACCATTTTGCAGCTGCTTAACTTGGAGACCAAGAAAGCACTGGAGTTCACCCATAGCACTCATTTCAAACTCTGTTGTCATGAGTTCCCTAAACTCTTCACACATTTTGTTACATGTGGACCCAAAAATGATATCATCCACATATATTTGAACAATCATTAAATGTTTCCCTTTCCATTTTAAAAATAAGGTTTTATCAATTGTACCTCTAGTGAAACCAATGGATAAGAGAAAGGTGGAAAGAGTTTCATACGAGGCCCTTGGTGCTTAATTCAAGCCATACAAAGCTTTGTCGAGCTTGTAGACATGATCAGGATGGAATGTGTCTTCAAAACCAGGTGGTAGGCACACATAGACCTCCTCCTGAATTTTGCCATAAAGGAATGCACACATTATGTCCATCTGATACACCTTGATGTTGCGGTTGACCGCAAAGGCTAAGAAAAGCCTGATAGCTTCTAACCTAGCTACAGGAGCAAAGGTTTCATCATAATTAATCCCTTCTTCTTGTCTGAAGCCTTGAACCACAAGCCTGGCTTTGTTCTTGACAACAACACCCCTTTCATCAGTTTTGTTCTTAAAGACCCACTTTGTGCCAATTGGACATACATCCTTTGGAAGTGGTACAAGTTCCCATATTTGTTGTCTTTTAAACCGAAGGAGCACTTCTTGCATGGCTTCTACCCAACTGTTGTCTTTCAATGCCTCTTGGTACTTGACAAATTGTGTGAGAGATAGGAAGACTGCAAAAAGACATATATTCGAGGATTGGCTCCTTGTGAGCACTCCTACTTTAATGTTGCCAATGATTTGGTCTAGTGGATGAGCTCTAAGGTAGATTAAATCTCCCTGATATGGTATGATGGCATTTTGAGGTGAGGGACAGAGGTTTGGTGCCTCTGTTGTTTTAACATCTGTTTGCACTTCTGTAGTACCAATAGATGTTTGAAATGGAAGTGGGGGAATGGGTCCAAGTGATGTAATGGTGGACTGACTTTTGTCAATAGTAGTTGGACTTTTGTCAACAAATGTTTGAACACTGGTTGAGCTGGATAAGACACTGGTTTGAGGGTAAGACTGGTTAACAGTGGTTGACACAGCTGTAGCAGAGTTTTAACAAATGTTTTGAACATCTGTTTCCCCTGATGCAGAAGAGACTTTGTAGTGAGATGGAATCACAACATCAAATCTGTAGTCCTGTTGTGGAGACTGTGGTGTACCTGCACTATTACTTTCAGCAGTGATATCTTAAAACTTTAATTTATCTAAATCAAACAGTTTAGCAAGATTTGCTGGGATTTTTATGGATGAAAGTTCATTGAACTTTACATTCAGAGTTTCTTCTATTGTCCTAATCCTTGTGTTAAACACTTTGTAGGCCTTGACAGTAGAAGAATATCCCAGAAAATACCCACAATCTACTTTGGCTGCAAATTTTGAAATGGAATCTTTAAGATTTAAAAATGAAACATGGGCAGCCAAAGATTTTGAAAAATGATATCAGTGGTTTGATTTTGAACAAGATTTCATAAGAAGTCTTTTGATGTCTAGGGTTAATTAAAACTATTTTTGAACATAGCACGTAGTGTTTACAACTTCCGCCCAAAAGGACAGTGGTAAACCAGAATCTGCTAGCATAGTCCTTGCAGCCTCAATAAGAGTTCTGTTTTTCCTTTCAACAACCCCATTTTGTTCTGGTGTTCTTGGAATGCTGAACTGCCTCACAATTCCTTTTGACACACAGTAGTCATCCAACTCCTTAATTTTGAACGCTGTTCCATTATCACTTCTAAAGACTTTTACTGGCAAGTCATATTGTTTTTCAACTTTGGTGACAAAGTCCTTCAAAATACATGCAGTCTCATCCTTAGAGTGTAAAAAGTAAGTCCATGTAAACCTAGAAAAATCATCAACTATGACAAGACAAAATCTCTTTTTCCTTAGACTCATGATTTTAACTAGGATAAACATGTCCATGTGCAAAAATTGAAGACATTGACTAGTTTTGGACTCATCAATGGATTTGAAAGAGCTTTTATGTTGTTTTCCTTTTAAGCAGGAAAAAAAATGCTCATCTCATTTAAATTCTTTTGATGGAAGGCCTCTCACAAGGCTTAGTTTTGAGAGTGAGTTGATAGTTTGAAGGTTGGTGTGACCCAATCTCATATGCCACAATTCTGTCTCTTTAGTTGAGGTAGCCGAAAACAGACAGACATTTGCCATAGGATTATCCTTCAACATATCAAGAACATACACATTGCCACTCCTATAAGCAAAAAGTTGTGCTTTGCTCTCAGCTATGATGGTATCAATCTTTTTAACTACTTCTGGCCCAATAATCTTGGAAGTTTTCTTAGTGAAGAATGACCCATAGCCTTTGTCACTCATTTGTGAGACACTAAGAAGATTAAATTAAGATTATCAATGAGATTGACATTTTCAAACTTGAGTCTCCCAGCCTGAACAGTCCCTGAACCCAACACCTTACCTTTAGAATCATTACCAAAAGATATATCACCCCCTCCATGAGCTAAGAAGTCCAAAAGTAGGGCTCTACATCCAGTCATGTGCCTGGAGCCTCCACTATCTACATACCATAGACTATCTAAGCAAGCAGAAGCTCCCTACACATCAGTAATGAATTAGTTTTGGTAAGTGTCCAAAGCCAAGTTGGCTTTGGATGGGTTCCCAGACTTTAAAAGCTCAACTTTAGGAGAATGATCAGTGGTTTGAACAAGTTTTTGAACTAAGTTCAACAACTGTTGTTGACAATTTGCCAGTGTTTGTATGTCAACACTTAGTGCAACAGATGTTTGACCATTTCCTGTCAGATGATAGTAACCATAAGGATGACTTTTCACATTTGGTTTTGAAGGCCTTTTTGGCTCTTTATAAACATGTGACAGACTATGACAAGGTGGTTGTCCATGTCCTCTTGGAAACTTGTTTGAGGGTGGAGCATCTGTTACATGGACATCTCTGGGAGCAGAGGTTTCAAGACTTTTGGTAGCAGATGTTTGAACTGGTGTAAAAGTCTGTTTGGGCTTTCCTTTTAAAGTACTTACCACTTGACTCATTTGAGTTTTAACTTTATACTCTTGTATTTTGACATCAAATTTTTTGAGATAAAGACACTCTTTGGTTTTATGATTCTTTTTACCACAGATTGAATAGTTTGGTTTAGAATCACACACACTAGTTCCTTTGTTGATACCATATGCTTTTAGAAGAAAACAGTTTTTGGTAACATGATTCTTCTTTTCACAAAAATCACAAAACAAGTGTACAGCCTTTTCTTTCTTATTCCCTTTTGCAATCTTCTATTAAACAGGTGTTTGAACATCTGCTGGAAGATTCTTTTAGGGAATGATTTTTGCCTGTGGTGCCTTTTTACCAGCAGCGGTTTCAAAGTTGACTGGTTTGAAATTGTCAAGAACATCACACTCATCTGACCAAGTTGGTTTAAACTGATATTTTTCAATTTTAGTAAATGATGAGGAACCCTTAAGTTTTTCAAGAACAATTTTCTTGCCATTAGGTTTAGTGATTTTAATTTCTTGACCCTCCAAATTTGTTTGAATGACCTCGACAAACTTTGGTTCCCTTTTGTTAGTGCTTTGAGAGATTTGAGCAGTGGTTTCATTACAACCAATGCCAAATTTCAAATGACTTTTGGTTTATTTGTTGAGGAGCATCTCAAAACCTTTGGATGACTCCACCCATTTTTCACACTCAACATGGGTGGATTCAAGCTCCTGTTTACAACTCTGGTATTTTGTTATCATAGTTTGGAGCTGGTCCTTGGTTATACTTGCTTCATGTTTTAAACTACTGATTTCAAATTCTTTTTCAGTTAATTTTGATTTTAACTCTTTTGAGAGTTTTTCAAACTGAATTTCATCCTCTAAAATTTTGTTTCTAAGGTTTTCATTCACCTCTTTAATGTTTGCAAAAGCTATTACACATTTGTCTGAACATAAATCATTTAGGATTTGAGGAGATACCTTAGCAGCAACCAACAATGCACAATCACACTTGCACTCAGAATCATTTTCACCCCATGGATCTGAGAGATTCACAACCTCTTCTTAAGACTTTTCATCTAGAACAACTTTGTCAACAACATCATCAGTCACATTTTCAGACTCAGAAACCACAACCTCAGATTCAACCTCTTCAACAATTGTGTCCAAAGCCATGAAACAAAAATTTTCTGGTTCATTTTTAGCTTTGGCAATAAAAGCAAAGTTCTCATCTGTTAGCTCATCTGGTAAACTGCTTCAATCAACAAAGCCATGTGTGAAAAAGCTCTGTTGACTGGTCTCTGCAGGGGCAGAGGGTGGAGTAGCAGTTAATGGAATTTGAGCCTGAGCAACATGGGTTTGAACATAGTGAATCTGTGGAACAGTGGTTTGGACATAGTGGACAGGAATAGTGGATGAGGACTGTGCAAAGTGAGTAGTGTTTTGCACATTTGGTCCAGGGGTATTATGGGAAACCTGATAAGTGTTTGTCTGAGGCCTTTGATTTGGATAGGTAATCATAGGTGTTCCATTTTGACTCCTACATTCCTTAACAAAATGACCCATTCTATGTCATTTGTAACACTTAATTTTAGATTTATCCTACCCCACCTTTGACCCACCATGTAAACCTGGAAATCTTCTGCCAGTTTTCTTATAGAAATTGTTAGTTCTAACACTAAGCAGAGCCAGTTGGTGCAAAATGTCCATTTCTTCCAAGTCCACGTGTTCAAAATATTGAAGGTCATTATACTCAAAGGATATGTTATCTGATGCCTGGATATCACCACTTGCTGTAAAAGCATAGTTGGATGAATGAGAAACAGTGTTAAAACCAGAAGTTATGTCAATAAAATGATCATAGCACTGATCCTTACTATTACCAGGCATCTCATCCTAACCCAAAAGTGATGTATTACCAAACACATAATCATCAGACACTTTTCCAGTGTCCTGAAGCTTCTTTTTCTTGTTAAGCTCTCTCTCATAGGTCAACAGCTTACCATGAAGCTGGGTCAGAGATAAGTCCTTAAAACCAGTTGAGTTGCTCATAACAATTGCAATAGTGTCCCATTTATCTGGTAATGATCTCAAAAACCTATCGTTCAATGTTGAGTTAGGATACGTTAGACCCACCAGTTTTAGTTCACTAATTAAACAATTGAACCTCTAAAATTGGTGAGTTAATGACTATCCCTTCATATGACTGAATGTTTCATATTGTTGATTAAATATATCACGGTTGTTTTCAATAACCTCCCCAGTCCCACCAAATTGTTCTTTCAAGGAATCTCACAAGTCCTTTGCACTGTTAAGGTGTAACAGCCCAACATAGATATCATTTGGTAAAGCCATGGCCACAATACTGAAGGCCTTGGCATCTAACTCAATTTTCTAAAAATCTTGCTCGGAGTAGTTTTCTATTTTCCTTGGCACTTGGGCCTTGGGTTCTTCAGTACTCGGCACCATCGGAACATGTGGTCCGAAGATAACCGACTTCCAACACCCAGTGTTCTTTTCAGCTAGAACATCCGACGTTGCCAGATATTGTATTCAGATTTGACAAACATCGGTGGGTTGGTGCTCATGCCAGTGTTATGTGGATCGTGATTGAATGAAACCATTCTCTGATTGTTTATAAAACAGGGTGATTTTAAAAATTTTGAACGTAATTAAACTTTTACACAGTTTTCAATCCGACAAACAAAACGATATCAATAATTGTGAGTTCATCTGTTTATATTAAATTGATTTGTTAGATCGAATTTAATTGACCAAGCTCTGATACCAATTGTTAGGATCTGAGTTTGATTTGCTATGATGTTTAAGGAATGAAACAGTAAATGAAGATGAATAATAATAATGGAAAGTGCAGCGAAATAGTAAACTTTAAATCATAACAAACGGGATAATTGCTTTCAACTAATATTTTTCATGTAAACTACTATTTTATTAATGATCATATATATAATATGTTTTGGCTTTTCATATCATCTGTTCTTCTTTGGTTTCAGCAGACCCAACAAAACCCTTAATCATTTTATTAACATTAACATCATGAATCAAACCCTAGATTTAACAAAAATCACCAAAATAGACAAAACACCATCATCCATCAACTTGAAACCTAAGTTAATCATGAACCATCACCAGTAGTAGCCCTAGATCATAGTTACATCATCTAAACAACATTCCTTCATTAAACAACACATAACACAACATAAAACACCATTAACACATGTTAATTTGTATGAGAACTCATGTTTAATGAAAGGGTTTTGTTTAGAAAGGTGCTAGAAAGATTTTTAATCATAAAAACCATCTTAGAACAGATCTGGACCTTTCGGGTTTAATAAAAACGAATAAAAAAATGCTTAAAAAGAGTTTTAGATCAAGAACACACCTTAGATCTTCTCTTGTTTATGATATTGAAGAGGTTTGTACGCTAGATTATGAAAAACAAGGTTACCAACTCCTTCCTCAGTGTTTATGGTTGAGAGAGAGTGTTTAGAGGCGACTAGGGTTTGTGAAATGAGGAAAAATTGCAAAGTATGGTACTTATATTAACTGTTGGTTCGACTCTTGCAGGGTTCCAATGGGGTGTTATTGAGGTCGAATGGGGGTTTTCAATGATTCATCATTTTGGTTCGACCCCCTTATGGTCGAACCAATCCCTGTCCTTTCCAGATTTTCCAGTTTTGTTGTTTAAACGCGTTTTAACACATCCTAACACATGAGCATGCAATCTTAACATATGTTAAGCATATATAATCATGTTTACACCGTTAAAACATGTATTTGCACCTTATATAACTTATATGGATCAATCTATGTATAACACTTAATTCAATTAATGTAATTGACCAACAACGGGACTCAAGACTAGTGTGTACACAAAATAACTCCCAGTGATCCTCCAGATCATTGAACCCTGGAAAATACATAACGTAACCCGACTCAACTGACCCAGTTAAGTATGTTAATAAATGTTTTCCGCTAAGGTAGACTTATATGTTTGTAAAATGTTAAGTTGAACATGCCAGGTGTCACATCATCCCCGTGTTAAAAGAATTTTCGTCCCGAAAATCACCCCAAGATTCACTCAGCTTCAACAGTAACATGCCTAGATTCGAACGCACGCTTAGGACAAAGATGAGGATACTTAGATTTCATCTGATCCTCCCGTTCCTATGGGAACTCTGGTACATGATTTGAGTTCCAACGAACCTTAACGATGCGGATTTTACTCCGACAAAGGCTACGAATCTTATAATCAAGAATTTCAACCGGTTCCTCCACAATACGAAGACGATCATCCATCAAACACTTCTTCAAGTTAGACACATGGAAGACGTTATGGACACTACCGAGCTCCGTCGGTAAGTCAAGTTTATATGCTACCGGTCCAATCCGTTCCAGGATTGCAAACGGTCCGACATAACGAGGGTTAAGCTTGTCACGCTTTTCAACAGCATATGACGCCCTTCCATGGAGAAATTTTTAGAAGTACACTGTCCCCAACCTGGAACTCCAAAGGTTTGCGACGGCGATAGGCATAACTCTTCTGACGATCCTGCACAGCTGCCAAACGGTTACGAATTTGTATGATTTTCTCCGAAGTTTCGTACAAAAGCTCCAGACCAGTGAGCTGACTCTCGCCCACCTCGGCCCAACAAAGGGGAGACCGGCATTTCCGTCCATAAAGAGCCTCGAACGGAGCTGCCTTAATGCTAGAATGGTAGTTGTTGTTGTAAGAGAACTCCACCAACGGTAGGTGACTCTCCCAACCCTTGCCAAAATCGATAACACGTGCTCGAATCATATCCTCCAAAGTTTAAGTCGTCCGCTCACTCTGACCATCAGTTTACGGATGATAAGCTGTACTCATATCCATCTGAGTACCCAAGGCCTTATGCAGAGCCTTCCAGAAATGCGAAGCAAAATGAGAATCAGGATCAGAAATAATAGAAACAGGCACCACATGCCGAGAAACCACTTCCTTAAGATAAATGCGAGCTAACCGCTTCAGTTTCCTTTATAGGTAGGAAGTGTGCGGATTTTGTCAACCTATCGACAATTACGCAAATCATATCACAACCACTTGGTGACTTCGGTAGTTTGGTGACAAAATCCATCGTAATCTGTTCCCACTTCCATTCGGGAATCTCAGGTTGTTGTAGGAGACAGACAGCTTCTGATACTCCACCATGACTTTAGCACAACTCAAGCATTTGCTCACGTAGGAGGCTATATCAGCCTTCATGTTTGTCCACCAATAGAGTATCTTTAAATCCTGATACATCTTGTCGGAGCCAGGGTGAACAGAATGCCGGGATTTGTGAGCTTCATCCAAGACAAGCTCCCACATTCCCCCAAACAGAGGAATGCAAACGTGTTCTGCAAAGTAGTGTAGGCCATCGGTCCTAAGCTCGAGATGCGTATCAGCACTATGCATAGTTTCAGCTTTAAGGTTCTCCTCCTTCAAAGCTTCCAGTTGTGCAGAACGAATTAGGTAAGGTAAAGAAGAATGTATGGTGAGCTGTAAAGCCTGAACTTGACGAGGTTTCGCATATTCTTTCGTGCTCAAGGCATCTGCCACAACATTCTCCTTGCCAAGATGGTACTTAATAGCACAATCATAATCGTTAAGGAGTTCGACTGAGCGACGCTGTTACATGTTTAAATCCTTCCAATCGAAAATATGTTGGAGATTCTTATGATCAGTATAAATGGTGCACTTGGTACCGTACAAGTAGTGTCTCCAGTTTTTCAAAGCGAAAACCACCGCACCTAGCTCCAAGTCATGGGTAGCATAGTTTTTATCGTGAACCTTAAGTTGACGAGAAGCGTACGCAATAACCTTCTCGCGTTGCATCAACATGCAACCGAGACCATGGATACAAGCATCACAGTACACAAAAAAATCATCAGTACCATCAGGTAAAGATGAGATAGGCGCAGAATAGAGTTTAAGTTTCAGCATCTGGAATGCTAATTCCTGCGAATCACCCTAGTCAAACTTTCGGTCTTTCTGGGTAAAAGTGGTGAGTGGTTGAGCGATCTTCGAAAATCCCTCAATGAAACGATGATAGTACCCCGCAAGACCTAGGAATTGTCGTATCTCAGATGGCGTTTCTGGTGCTTCCCAGTCTTTAATGGCTTCGATCTTAGCCGGATCGACTTGAATTCCCAGTTCATTAACCACGTGACCTAGGAATTGAACTTCACGCAACCAAAAGTCACACTTCGAGAACTTACCATACAACTGTTCTCGATTTAAGAGTTCCAAGACTAGTCGCAAGTGTTCCTCATTGTCCGCCTTGCTCTTGGAATATACCATTATCGTCAATAAGCACGGTGACGAATTTATCAAGGTAAGGCTTACAAAGACGGTTCATCAAAACCATGAAAACCAGTAGTGCATTGGTGAGACTGAAAGGCCCGACTAAGAACTCAAATTGGCCATAACGAGTACGAAAAGCAGTGTTCGGAATGTCGGCTTCCTGCACACGCAACTGGTGATATCTGAACCTCAAATCAATCTTCGAGTAATAGCTTGAACCCTAAAGCTGGTCAAAGAGATCATCAATAAGAGGATGAGGATAACGATTCTTGATGGCCACCTTGTTCAGCTCATGATAATCGATACACATACGAAGACTTCCATCCTTTTCTTCACAAACTGAATAGGCGCTCCACAAGGGGAAGAACTTGGTCGAATGAAACCCTTCTCCAAGAGTTCCTGTATCTGGTTAGACAACTCCTGCATCTCGCGAGGTGCAAGACGATAAGGGGCCCGAGTAATAGGGGCTGCACCAAGTGCAAGATCGATACCAAACTCAACCTTACAATGAGGAGGAAGACCAGGCAAGTCATTAGGAAACACATCAGGAAAATCACGAACCACAGGAATATCTTCGATCTTCTTCTAATCATGAGATGAAACAGAAACAAGAGCCAGAATGGCCGAATAACCCTTCCAAAGATACTTATTGGCTTTCATTCAAGAAATGATACCCAACGCAGCACCGATTTTCTCACCATGCAACGAAAGAATCTCTCCACCAGGGAGAGGGATCCGAATGACCTTATCAAAACAAACGATCTCCGCACGATACACCGATAACCAATCCATGCCCACAACGACATCAAAACTACCCAAAGATACCGGCATAAGGTCAATAGGGAAAGACAAACCCGAAAGTTCTAAGCGACATTCCCCAAGAATATGTGCTGCTTCGATTTTCTTACCGTCAGCCAACTCTATCAAGTACTTAGCCTCTAAAGGTGTAGGTACTTTATCTAGCAATTGAATAAATTCGACAGATATGAAACTCTTATCGGCACCAGAATCAAATAAAACAGAAGCATAGCGATCATTAAGAAGGAACGTACCAGTAACAATGTCAGGATCCTGTTTGGTTTCTACCGAGCCAATGACGAAATCACGTGCATTCTTGCCGCCGCTTCCATCGTTCCCGTTACCATTCCCGTTCTTCCCATTCTCACCCTGCTCCAACTTAGGACACTCATGCTTGAAATGGCCCCGAATCACCACAGTTATAACAACCCTACTTTTCTAGGTTCCCCTGAGAAGTAGAATCAGGAACAGCAGCACGAGCCTGAGATGGCTAAAGAGTCACCCTACAGTCCTTAGCATGATGCCCAAACTGCTGGCACCGATGACAACGAGTCCGTTCACAATTCCCAGAATGATGAAATCCACCCTGTTTCTGCCCTGACGACGACCCAGAAGCATCAAACTTCTTCACCTGCTGAGACTGAACCGGCGCAGAACCCTTTCCCACCCTATCCTACTTCCTCTTGTTACCATTAGAACCCTTCACAGTAGTACCATGAGGAGGCAAGACACCCTCTGCCACCTTCAAGTTAGTCATCCTATGAGCTGACCGAACAACATCCGCAAACGTAGCAAGGTTCCCAGCAGCTACCAATCCTGCAACTCCGGCACTAGCCCAGAGATTTAGTGTTCAATCCTCCTATACTCTGGTGTGTGCAAATCAGGACACAACACCGCCAACTCATTACGCCTAACGGTATACTCCTCAATCTCCAATCCCACCATCTTATATCCCCAAACCTCATGTTCTAGCTTCTGAATTTTGTCCCTCAGATAGTATTCATTCTTCAAAAGGTGCACAAAATCCGCCCAAAGCATAGCGTGAGCCTCCCCCAAGCCCAAAGTCTGAGTATTGGAGTTCAACCAATTCAAAGCAGGACCCTCAAACGTCGATGTAGCATACTTCACCCGGTCCTCAGCTGGACATTTACACATCAAGAATACCGACTCAACCTTCTCAAACCACCTGAGCAGTCCCACTGCTCCCTCAGTCCCAGCAAAGTTATGAGGCTTACTGATGCGTTTGGTTTTAGAAATTAAAAAGATGTCAATTTCTCCGGTGCCAAAAACTTTGATTTGTCAATCCCAAATAGTGGTTTGGAGGAAACGACTGATTTAACTAAAGGCTCATTAACAAAGTTTAAAAGTAAACAATAGAGAAAATTACAATTTTTGTCCTTTATAAACATCAAAACTATGGACTAGGTCCTTTAAAACTTTTACTTTCAGTCTTTATCCTTTATATGAAAAGTTGCCACGATTTTTGTCCTTTACACTTAACCCAGTTAGTGTACTTAGTTAAGTCACCCCACGTGCAATGCACGTGAGGGTATAAATGTAATTTTACCCCCCCCCCCATTTTAATCCATTATAAATCTGATTCATATTTCCTTCTCCCCTAAATTCTTTCAAACCCTAAATTATTGATCCTCACCCAGACAAAATAATCGATCCCAAAACAAACCCTAAAAAAGATCCTCACGTCATCGATCATGGTTTTCTGCTGGTGTGGTGGTGTAACAGTTGTGAAGACGTCTTGGACAGTAAGAAACCTAGGTCGACGTCTTTTTGCATGCCTTGTTGAGGTAAGAAATGACAATGTAAAAGCTATAATTAGTTGTTCATATTACCAAAATCAATTTTTTTTATTCAGGGGTCACAATGTTGTTTTATTGGGTGGTGTGATCCTCCAATGTGTCAAAGATCAATGGATGTTGTCCCCGGTTTGTTGATGGCAAGGAATCAGCTTGAAGAGAACCTAAGGCAAAGTCGAGCAGATGCATTAAAGTTGAAGAATTGGTTGATCTACAGCTAGGTTTTGTTCTTTGTGGTTTTAAACCAAGATCCAGAATTTTTTTCCCTTGAAAGTAATAACACCCAAGGGCATTTATGGCAATTTGTTGGTGCCTTTTTCCCTTTACCACCAAAATGTTTGACCTTTGGTCCTTAACTTCCACTTGCCTCATTACCACCCACTTGGTTTTTATCGATTCCTCCACCTAACACTTTTTTAAAGTAGGCTCCACCATCTTCACTTTCCCCCTATCACACTACCCTAACCCTATCATTGTCATCCTTAATAATCCTAATTTGTCTCCTAGTTTCAACAAGATGTAGTTTTATCATTTTTTTTAACTTCTTCTTTTGTCGCAAACACTTGTCCTTCACAAAATATGGAATCATTGCCTTTTTCTTTTTTCATCATCCTTAACTTCCTTTTCCTAGAACTTGTTGCTCTACCATTAGATACAATACCACTATCATAGTCATCATTATTAATAATTTCATCATCCATTACTAAATTGTCTAATTGATCATTAGGGTGATAGTTTTCTACATCTGCATTAGTGTGCAATCTAAAATCTGTCATGTCAACCTCATAATCATTGACAATATGAGCATCATCTAACCTAAACTCATTGTCACTCTCACTCTCATCTCCACTTTGACTTTCACCTTGACTCTCACTACCATCTATACCATCTTCAGGATTCAAGTAATCTTCATCATCAGAGCTGTTTACATCATGTTCTTTACCATTACCCCTCATATCATTTACTTGATCATTGAAATCATGTTCTTTACCATTATCCCCCATATCAGCTTTTTTCACCAAAAAATGGAACAAAGTTTGGATCATCTAAAGTAACATTACCCTCCATATCAGGTTCATCATTTGTCCAACCCAAACATAGTCTCTTCTTAACCGTAGTAATATCAGGGATTGCCATTATCTCTTCATTAGTTATCTCCTCAATTCTAACCTTACTTGGTGAACAGAAATAAGTGTGTGCAGTTGTTTTGTCATGTTCCACATATACAGTCATCATCCTATTTTGTTGCTCTAACACATATTGTGCAAAACCTAGGACATCAGCATCACTACCTAAGGCTCCTAGTCCAAAATCTAACTCACCATTTGGAATTATATAGTGGTATCCAAAATACCATCCATTGTGTGAACAGAAAACTTATCTATGTCTAACATGTCTATAATGTCTTCTAAGCCTCTTTCATACATCCATCCTGGAAATTTTGAATACACACCACCATGATGCAACTTGATTGAAAACAAATGTCGACAACCAACTGCAAACATGGAATTCGGACATTCGATAACCAATGTTTAAAAAAACTGGAGAAAAAAACTGAATCGAGGTCGAGGAAGCTCATACGGTATAATTCTTCAACATCAGATTGTTGTAATAGATTACGAATAATAAAACGAGGTCTATTTTCATCCATCGGTGTTTTTGATCTGTGAAGGTTAATTAGGGTTAGCAATTCGGGGCTTTGATGTCTGAATGGAACGTGGGTTTTTGTTAAACTAAATTAGCTTATAAGGGGATTAAAATGGGAGGGTAAAATTACGTTTATACCCTCACGTGCATTGCACGTGGGGTAACTTAACAAATTATTTAAACTATGTTAAGTGTAAAGGACGAAAATCGTGGCAACTTTTCATATCAAGGATAAGGCTGAAAGTAAAAGTTTTAAAGGACCCAGTCCATAGTTTTGATATTTATAAAGGACAAAAATTGTAATTTTCTTTGCATTAGAAACTAAAACCAACACATAGGCAGAGAACCTTACGTGCATACTATAGCCTCTGGGTAAGTATTGAGTATCATATTCCAAAGTTCACACTTTCCCCTACTCAACCTTTACTAATTTAATTGATCGGGGTTCTTTAAAAGAAAATAGTTTTTGAAAAAGGTTTGGTTTTATAAAAGATAAGATAAAATAAAATAGTAGATAGATATGCACATCTCGGATCCCACCGTATAAGCAGTTAAGTTTATTATTAAATTTAATAATTTAAAATAATTAATTAAGCGGAAGACGAGAGTGGTCTTGAAGTGTTGACTCCTTGATAGAGAACCGGAGGCTACTACTGAGTAGAATGCAGAACCTCTCCAACGCGCGTCCACCTAGGGTACTCTGCCAGGGCCTCACGTCTAGCGGGCTCCTCAAACTACGGTCAAGGCTCTGGTCCTCGGACTTATCATCTTCTTAAATTGGAGGCTTCACTTCCGAACTGGTACACCGTACACCTCCCGTAGCTCTCGCGTTCCGTACCGAAGGGTCTCTCTATGGAGACAATCCAGGCAACCTCGTATCCCCTAATTAGGTTAACGATCATGTACACCGAAGGATCTCTCTTACGGCTGTCTCAGGAAACTCGGACCCCCATTGACTAACGACATTGTACTAACGAGAACTAGATAGAGAATCTTTATTTTATTTATCTTTCAAGTAACACTTTATTATTTATTGATCAATTAAATATAAAGTTGGTTTAAATAAATAATGACTTAATTACCCAACCCATAACCTCCCGAACTAAATGAAATCCTTAATAAAGGTGGCACATAATCCTAAAGGCGTGCAATCCGGAGATCACTGGTGCGCCCGTAGGGAAACCATCCTTTACCAAAAAAGAGATCATTCAATCATCTGGTAAGAACCATTGCTTAGAATCCGGTTTGGATATCAGAAGCCCGAAGGATCTGTCTCACTGCTGGTTTCCTCGCCTTGGATCTAGCTCGGGGTCACCAGAAGCTGACTATACCTCTATTCGATTAATTAAGTTTTAGTAATTTAAGTTATTAAGTTAGTCATCATTCAAACCTGTCACAAAGATAAACAAATAAAGATTAGAAGAAGATAACACAATGAGTAACAAAATATAAACTACTACTACTAATAATAAAAATCTACAAATCGAAGCGGGTTCGCGAATAATGAAAAGATACAACCATAGAAAATAGTCAACACAATAACATGGTTGCTCATAGACAAGCTCTCCATCTTCAAGTGATATGTAGCTCTCATGATCCTTTAGTTGGCCTTAATGATCAATGTAGGACGAGGCCTAGCCTTGTTGGGTGTGTTAGGATGGCCATAAGGCCTCCCACAAGACCCCAAGACCTCTGGATGACTCTTGGAAGTCAACCAAAGAAGGCTCATGTCAAGTTGCGGAGGGATGATAAGGGATGAACAAATGGTAGGCATTACCTGGCTATTTATAGAGCTCCATGGGCAGCACAGGCATGCACAAGAGTGCCAGGGGCGTGCTTGTTGTCTCAAGTACCTTCTGTTGCTGCATGGCAGATTCTGTCTGTACTTCCTATCCCTGGCACGACCCTGCACCTTCTTCTAGAACGGGCGTGCATGTCTATTGGATTCTGTTTTCTTGCTCTCCAAGTTTGTAGCGTTGTTCTCTTGCGTTCAGGGCCTTCGTGCAAGTGTGTGTGGGCGTGCTAGGTGTAACATCGCGAATTTCCCCTAATTTGTTTTTGATAAAAAGAATGTATTGTTTTAAACAATATATGTTTTAAATACCTTAAATTAATAATTATTTGTATCTCGACACTTTTGTACGTTTTAAAAATATTTCGAGTCACTTTCGGGCTTATATAATCATATTATGAATTTAGAATAACATAGTTTTAGGGAAATAATTGCCAAAAAAAGATTTGTGTGGACCGGGACTCGAACCCGCGTCCACAGCCAACCAACACAAAGTGACAACCAACTGAGCCAACTATCTTCTTGTGTAGTATTTCAGAAGAAAATAAACTTAACACATTCTTTAAATTGATTAGTCAAAGTCTTAGTCAAACAGTCAACGTCTTATTCAAACAGTCAAAGTCTTAGTCAAACAGTCAAAGTCTTAGTCAAATAGTCAATTCATCATAAAACCTTACTTTATGGTGTTGACCAATTTTAATGGCTAATTGACTCCAAAACTAGTATAAAAACCCACCTATGACCCATTATACTTTGAACCTCTAAATCGATTGTTTCAATCCGATTAAACTTTCCCTCATACCTTTCTTCTATAGTCTATTACTTCTACAATTGAAGCTTTGATTATAAGCTCTTGTAATTGGCGAATTGGAAGCTTGATATTCTTTCTTTTTCGTTTTCTTCAATTTGGACTAGCTACGTTGTTGAGTCTTTGGGATTCGCCTCGCATACATTCACAACACATTATTCTATTTTTTTCACGAGACATAACATTTTGCTAAGGTGAGTTTACATAGCCCCTTTTCTCTTTTACAATTTTTGGGGTGAAACATGTTTAAACATTTTATACTATCATTTACTCATTCTTACTAGTGATTCAATTACACTATCATTTACTCATTCTATCATTTGACTGTAACAATAAGACACAGTACAATCATTAACATTGATCAAGCCGCCTGTTTAGATTATAGCGCTATAGGTCTGACAAACCCATCCCCCCGCATAAATTCAGGGATGATCGATAACAGTAACAACATTTAACTAACTTGCGAGTTAGTCATCAGTCGACACAAGGTTTGATTGTACAAAGACGCATTGTTACATGTCGGACTCATACTCTATCATCATACAACTTTGATTATTGTACAAACTATTGTTATCAATTATATTCAAAAACCTATGTATTCTCACCAACTTTTGTTGACCCAAAAATATTTTCAAACTTAACATGTTTCAGGTTATACTTGTTTGAAGATTGAGTTAATGCTTGAAGATGTGTGCATAGTATTATTCATTTTGATGTACGAATTCTTGTAGAACAATTGTATGTAATTCATTTAAATCAATTAATGAAATTTATTATTCACCATGAGCTATTGAACAATCGTCAATACGTGACATCCCGATTTTTCCGCCATCGGTTGGGGTGTTACAGATTGGTATCAGAGCCATGGTTATAGGGAATTTGGTTATTAGAAAAATAATCTAGTCTATAACCATAGGATTATAATCAGTACTTGCTCCTTTTACTTGCAACCTTACTTGTTTCTATTCTCTATCCTACTTCTTATCCCTACTTTAGTCCCTACAAGAAGATTGTTCTCCATCACAAGATCTACTCATAGACTAATAGGACAAATCCTCAGGTTTAGCCTGAACCACCTTGAGATCTCGTCGAAGTTCTAGAATTTTAATAACGAACACGTGCAATCTGGAAGGGTGAACGCCTGTGTTCTGAGTCTTCTGTCTAGGCTGGCATTGCGCATATATCCCAATCAGACGAGGGACCCGGATGCCTACCTGGGAATTCTCGGGATCAGTGTTCACTTATAGGCTAAAGCATGTCTTCACTATGTTATTAGAATCTAGAAGTTTTGATAAGTCAACGTTTTCGTTTATTCGTTTTAATTAATGAATAAATGATTACACTCACTTTCCTTAAACTAAGCTCTAAAATCTCAAAATTTTACAGCTTAAATCAATCTCATTTCATATCCATCTATGGATTTCACAATCACACTTCACCTTACCATCTCAGCCACTTTTTAAATATTGAACACCCTACCCACATCATATTATTTCATTTCTCCACATGTTACTTATTTTTTTTTTAAAAAAAAAAAAAAAAACTATAACCTCATACCTTAGCACAAACTAAAGATTTCTAAATCTTGTTGTATTTTCATTACCTAGTAACTTTACAAAGTACATTTTTTTTGTCAAAAGATGTTCTCGAACTTAAATTCAATTATTTATTTATTGACGTAACAAACGATTTTCTATATAATGCTTTAAACTATTAAAAATCACTAATAGAACCTTGATCTTCAAAACCTAATGTCATGTTTGAAATATCCAACTAACGGGAATATTTTAATCAAAGCCTACTTAGCTTGTACTATTTAACAACTTTTGCTTTATGTACAAAACCAATTTTGAAAATAAATTTTTTTTTCCATAGGAATAATATCTAGTCTTTAGATTCTCCATCGACACTCACTCATTTTCAACTTGTTCAAATTTTTACAATATTTGGCATATACCACAATCATGTTTTCTTATACACTTGATTATAACCTTTGATCCAAACCCCAAAATTTACACCGCTACATAATCTCCTTACTATAAAATAAACTCTTTATCAACTATCTTCACATTCACTATCTCTCACAACCTTGATTCTGCTTCAAGATTTTTCATCATCCTCTCAAGAACTAAATTCATATCCTTCACCTTCTCAAACATGAACTAGTTACCCATGATAACCAAACTATTGAAACTTGGTTGTGTGTTGCATCAAACTTAATCCTTAATTATACACGAGGATTCGATTATCTACCATATTTAAACATTTGATACTAGAAATCATGGAATATAAACTATTTGCTATAGACACACCTAGAGTCATTAACCTTGTCTAGGACAACACTATTACAACTCGCATGCTATGCTTGATACTTGATTGTTTATATGTACATATTATCAATTTGCAATTTATGTGTGAAATAATTGGTACACTTAATCAAACAACTGGTAGAGGATGAAGTACTTGCTCAACAGTTAGTTGAGTACCAAATAACCTACTCAACGATTGGTAGAGGTCATCATGCCTGCTCAACAGTCGGTAGAGGCCCTACAACATGCTCAACGACTGGTAGAGGCTATCGCACCTGCTCAACAATCGGTAGAGGTTCTTACTCACTGACTGGTAGAAGTCTTTTTCCTACTCAACAGTTTGACTCATTTATGGATACATTGTAAACGATTCAATCACAAGGTTATTTTGCATTACTTACATGTGTGTTTAGAGTCATAGAAGGACACAAAACCCTAATGTAAGGTAAATTGGTGATTGCGTTCCGGAACGTAATCATGAATTTACAGGTACGTTAAGGTAGTGTGAAATTCTAATAAGGTTTTAGTAGTTCATTTGGTTTTCATATAGCCAATCAATTCATGCATTTCTTATAAGATTCCTAAAACATAAGTTTAGTATTTTGCTAGATTCTTATGCTTCTTGCTACTTCAGACGAACCTAATCCAAACCTTAAAACTCACATCTCAAACCTCTTAAACAAATTATTCTATTACCTATAAATTCATGTCGTGCCTTAACCCAAACCACAGCTGCCTTAATTTCTACCTAATCAACCTCAAACCTGTGTTTTTAATAACTTCGGGACGAAGTTTCCAAAAGTAGGGGAGACTGTAACATCGCGAATTTCCCCTAATTTTTTTTTGATAAAAAGAATGTATTGTTTTAAACAATATATGTTTTAAATACCTTAAACTAATAATTATTTGTATCTCGACACTTTTGTACGTTTTAAAAATATTTCGAGTCACTTTCGGGCTTATATAATCATATTATGAATTTAGAATAATATAGTTTTAGGGAAATAATTGCCAAAAAAAGATTTGTGTGGACCGGGACTCGAACCCGCATCCACAGCCAACCAACACATAGTGACAACCAACTGAGCCAACTATCATCTTGTGTAGTATTTCAGAAGAAAATAAACTTAACACATTCCTTAAATTGATTAGTCAAAGCCTTAGTCAAACAGTCAACGTCTTAGTCAAACAGTCAAAGTCTTAGTCAAACAGTCAAAGTCTTAGTCAAATAGCAATTCATCATAAAACCATACTTTATGGTGTTGGCCAATTTTAATGGCTAATTGACTCCAAAACTAGTATAAAAACCCACCTATGACCCATTATACTTTGCACCTCTAAATCGATTGTTTCAATCCGATTAAACTTTCCCTCATACCTTTCTTCTATTGTCTATTACTTCTACAATTGAAGCTTTGATTATAAGCTCTTGTAATTGGCGAATTGGAAGCTTGATATTCTTTCTTTTTCGTTTTCTTCAATTTGGACTAGCTACGTTGTTGAGTCTTTGGGATTCGCCTCGCATACATTAACAACACATTATTCTATTTTTTTCACGAGACATAACATTTTGCTAAGGTGAGTTTACATAGCCCCTTTTCTCTTTTACAATTTTTGGGGTGAAACATGTTTAAACATTTTATACTATCATTTACTCATTCTTACTAGTGATTCAATTACACTATCATTTACTCATTCTATCATTTGACTGTAACAAAAAGACACAGTACAATCATTAACATTGATCAAGCCGCCTGTTTAGATTATAGCGCTATAGGTCTAACAAACCCATCCCCCCGCATAAATTCAGGGATGATCGATAACAGTAACAACATTTAACCAACTTGCGAGTTAGTTATCAGTCGACACAAGGTTTGATTGTACAAAGAAGCATTGTTACATGTCGGACTCATACTCTATCATCATACAACTGTGATTGTTGTACAAACTATTGTTATCAATTATATTCAAAAACCTATGTATTCTCACCAACTTTTGTTGACCCAAAAATATTTTCAAACTTAACATGTTTCAGGTTATACTTGCTTGAAGATTGAGTTAATGCTTGAAGATGTGTGCATAGTATTTTTCATTTTGATGTACGAATTCTTGTAGAACAATTGTATGTAATTTATTTAAATCAATTAATGAAATTTATTATTCACCATGAGGTATTGAACAATCGTCAATACGTGACATCCCGATGTTTCCGCCATCGGTTGGGTGTTACACTAGGAAATTCTCAGACTGATTTTAGCATTGTTTAAGTCCCGGGATTGTCTTCAAAACATACAGTGAACTATTTTGAAGTCTCGTATTTTCAGGAATCTCCCGATTTTGCCTATTTTCACCCGGAAATCCTTTGTTTCCATCTTGTAGTTCAATTTTCCTGATAAATACAAATAGGAACGAATTAAGTATCAAGTATTAATAATATAACCTTAATTGTATCCTATTATGAGAGTATTTATGCCCATTTTATATGTTAATTTTGTGAGTTTATATGAATAAAGCCAGGAACTCGAAAGTGAGCTCCCTGTAGACCGTCTCCCTGACCCGGAAGAGTCTATGCCATTGGTGGGACAACATATTAAAAAACCTGGGCGCAAGCTCCACCTGCTTTAAGGCCTCATAATCTACTAGCAAATAGGGCCCTAACTACCTCCCCTCAAATACACGTAGCTTTCTTCGGGCATTTTGTTCAATCCCATGCCTATTAACGTACACCCAAGGGTGAACTCCTTCTGGTATATGTCCCTCAGGCTCAAAAATGTAAGTCTCAGGTAGGCCCAGGGGAGCAGACTCCCCTGATTGGTGAGAATGGTGGGACTCGGATGAAAATGATGGTGATCTATGTGGTGGCCTTTTCATTCTGGGCATAACCTACAAAATACAACAGAATCGGTTCAGCTTTAAAACATAAAATTTCTTGCAGAAAATAAAGAGTCTGGGTCTAGTGGTTGTGCTCAGGGAAGAAGCACGGCTGTGCGGCTCAATCCGCAGTCCGGATTTTAACTGGTTCAACTGTTTAAACTGGTTTTTCTCCTAAAATACCCTAAAACTGATTTTAAACTTCAAAAACAAGTTAAATTTTAAAACGCAAAAAGTTTTGTTGTTTTATACTGATAAGCACGCCCTTCACATAAAGGTGCACGGTCGTGCTTGATCTGTCAGGTCAAACTGCTTTCGCGGGAAATTTTTTAACAATTTTCTAGTCAAGCACGCCCCCAACACACTGTTGTGCATGGTTGTGCTCGTAACTAAAGTGACGGTTTTTCAAACCCGTCAGTTTTCTCAAAAAAAATTTCGCAAGGTTCTTCAAAAATCTCAACCACATTACAATCCTAGTGCTTCCTTAATCATTTTCCTACGGTTTCATGCAAAGATTCGTGCCACAAACACTAGAAACCTAAGATTTTCATCAAGAACCCAAACTACTAAATAACTCAAGAATACGGACAGATCTGGACATAAAACACTTAAAAGATGTTAGGGGTCGAGTATACGTAACTTGTATGGAAGAATGAGGCCTGGAATGAATGAAAATGATGGGAAAATGGTGGTTTTAGGTGGGTGGTGACGGGTGGTGCGATTTGGGGAAGAAGAAGTGGGTTTGAAAAAGTCAAAGGGACTTTTTAAATACCCAAATTTCTGATCTGTACGCCTGGCACGGCCGTGCCACTTAAGGTGGCACGGGCGTGCTCTTCAGGACAAATCCTATTTTTCGCGTTTTTCAATTTTAAAACTGTTTTTAAGGGTCCGGTTTTAAAAATTTTAGTCGGGTTTCCACAAAATAATTTTTAAAACCCAATTTTAATTTCACGGGAATTCTCCAAAGTGGCATATCCGGAAGTAACCCTGCAAAGAAAAACTGGAAACAACCACGATCATCGAAAATAAAGCAGGAATAAAATGAAAGCGAAAAATAAAGAAGACCAAAATCAAAAAGAAAAATAAAGTGAAATAAAAATGAAAAAGAAAAATAAACCGATCAATCAAGTGACTAGGGTCTTTCTTTGGAAACTATTGTGTTCCCCGGCAACGGCGCCGAAAACTTTGATGCGTTTGGTTTTAGCAATTAAAAAGATGTCAATTTCCCCGGTGCCAAAAACTTTGATTTGTCAATCCCACAACAGTGGTTTGGGGGAAACGACTGATATTACTAAAGCCTCATTAACAAAGTTTTAAATTTATAGAGTAAACAATAATTACTTTAGAAACTAAAACCAACACATTGGCAGAGAACCTGACGTGCATAGTATAGCCTCTGGAGTAAGTCTTGAGTATCGTATTCCAGAGTTCACACTTTCCTCTACTCAACCTTTCATCGTTTAATTGATCGGGTTTTAAAAAGAAAATAGAACGGAGGGGTTCTCTAAAAGAAAATATTTTTGAAAAAGGTTTGGTTTTATAAAAGATAAGATAAAATAAAATAGGAGATAGATATGCGCATCTCGGGGCCCTCCGTAAAAGCAGTTAAGTTTAATATCAAAATTAATAATTTAAAATAATTAATTGTGGGGAAGACGGGAGTTGTCTTAAAGTGTTGACTCCTTGATAGAGAAGCTGTAACAACCCGGACCTAGGGCCCAAAAATGTTTCGCGACTAAAAATATTATGACGAATAAACTAACAATAATGATGTACAACAAATACGAAACTGAACTGGTGAGTCATATAATTATTTATACATGGAAAATAATATTATACGCGTTACTAAAACCCGAACCATTATAATTAAGTTATTATACACGAGGGTGTATTATGTAACCGAACTGATACGCGACGCAAGACGGAACCGACACCCGTTAACAAACCCAAACCCAAACCCGAGCCCGTAATGGTGAGTCACCAAGGGGGACACATGTCCACCCTTGTGGTGACAAAACATCACCAAAACCATTAGACAATTAATGGTTTGTTGAAACCATCTACACCCTTATCCATATAAATACCCAAACCGACCCTCCCTACCCCTACTTACTGAATAAGTCACACACACACACTTACATATCGAGGAGAGAGAAAGAAAGGCAAGGAGCCGGTGGCTCCTGCCGCCTTCTATGGCGGAGCTCCGGCAGTGTTCCCCTCCCCCCTTCAACAACCACCACTCCTTCACCCCACAATATTATAGAAAGAAAGGAACAGAGAGAGAGAGAGCTCGGGACAGAGGAGAAAGAGAAATGGAGAGATGAGAGAGAGAGAGAGAGAGACCGAAGGAGAAGATGAAGAGAGCTGGAGTCTCGGTGGAGAAGAAGACGACGGCGGCGGATCTGGTGGTGGTTGGAAGAGGTGCGGCGGCGGTGGCTGGGGGTTTAGGGTTCCGACTAAGGTTCCATCGGGTTTGGATCCCATCAATGGTGGTGGTTACAATGATAGTGGTAATGCTGGTGGTGGTTCGTCATGGTTACAGAAGCGGCGATGGTCACTCGGGTTAGAGCTACAACAGAGGTTAAGTTCTCTTGATTACGCTACATACTCACAATTTAGCTCCTGATCATTAGGGTTAAAAGGCTGTTAAGAATATTGGTTATGGTTGTAGTTGAGAATGGTGATAGTATGTTGATGGTTATAGTTACTGTGGTGGTGATTCGTTGTTGGTTACAGAGGTATAGATCACTAGGAGGAGGATGGAGGGAAAGTAGTTGATGGTGGAAAGTTGTTGAGCTATAATCGGGTCAGGATCAGGAGCCGAGTCAAAGGACGGGTCAACAGTAGTCACCCGGAGCTGGTCAACAGAAGTCAACTGTCAAACCGAATAGTCCACAAAGGTCAACGCTGGTCAACATATGTCGAGAATGAACGAGAGGTATAATTAAATCTGATAACTTGACTTGACGACTATAGATATTTAGTTGTAAACCTTTACGTATTATATAGTGTTGCGTGTGGGACTTGACGAACTCATATCAAACCGAGACCGAACCATAACTAGATCGGACATTAGTTATATACCTTAAACTTGACATAGGGAATGGGATATTATGACTTTGGACATTTGACGCTTGATTATGGAAACGACACACAAATTATAACTTGGATCCTTGGACAATTGAACATGAACTTGGGACACATAAGACCGACATAAATCTTAGCAACTAGCGTATGCCATAACATGAGTAGATGAACTTGGATATGAAGCATAAACATGAAGCCTTAGAGACTTTAGGTTCGACATCTTGGACGTCGAAGACTAAGACGCAACTTAAATATAATAACTCTTAAATACACATATGTAGACCTTGCGCGCCTAATTACTTGGATCCCTTAAACAATATTACAGAAACATAAACTTTTGACATTGTGACTTAGCACTAGATTTGGATATTGTAATATAAGATTATTGGAACAATACCTCGGACATAGTTAGAACCGACATACCTAAAACATAATTAGAATACATAAACACTATTAGGACGGATACTAAGTTTATAATACCTAGGACTCGGAATTAAGAAGCAAACCTAATACTAAGGAATATGAATACGAGGACATAATGTATACGGTGACTATACGCCATCTTTAGACTGTAACCATTACCTAGTAAGTACGAACGTATAAACTTGAAACCATTGGGAAATATAAATGTATGATAGATGAAATACACTAATACATACACACCAAGGTCTGAAATAACAGAATGACGTGGAGTAACATTAGATGGAACCACACGCTCGAGCTCGTCCCCACGCGTAACCATTAATTAATAAAAACCAAGACTAATAATGTTTGTCGACTTAGGATTCGACCAGGAGAATACCCGTACGAGATATCAGACGTTCTGGTTGTTATAAACTATACATGTGCATTACTTACAGGTGAGTTCGTGTACTTCCCCTTTTTCCGTTTTAAATGCTTTGGGGTGAACATATGCTTGTGTGTGTAAACTGTTTTGTGTAAACTTACTTGATGTGACGAGGGCTCCCGAAACCATATGCACACTCATTAACCCAAGGGAGTTGGGCCACTTAATATATGGGTAGTACTACTTGGGGAATCCCCCACGCACAGTGGAACCAGTAGCCCGGAAAACCCTCCACTGAGGTCTTTGGATCGTAGCGGCATATATTTTGCCGTGGAGAATCCATAATGGGAGTAGATGGATTCAGTGTTAGGATTAAGGTGTGATACTTGTACATCGCTATGATTCGAACTGTGTAAACTTGTTTTCAAACTGTTAAACTGTTTTGGATTTGCTTAACTACTTACACAGACTCGCCAGCGTAATTGCTGACCCAAAACTCTTTTAAGCATTTGTTCAGGTACAGCATTTGGATAATCTTGAAGACGAGGTATTTGCTTGCTTGTGCGGATTAGAGCTTGTTATGATAGAAGATTCATGAGGCTAGCGTAACGATTTAGAGCATCTAGAGCTAAGCATGGATTCAGATTTGGAACGACTAGCGGATCACATCCTATCGACTGCTTCGACGACCGCCGTGTTTCGTCCCTGCATAGATATTAGGCTATTTATTTATATTGTATATTTATATATTTGGATTAAAAATTGTATAACTCTTAAATATTAGTTATCGTTGCTTCCATTATGCAAGTCTGTTACCAAACTGACGTAATGTCCAGCCCCCTCCTTTCGGGTTGTTACAGAAGCGGAGGCTACTACTGAGTAGAATGTAGAACCTCTCCAGCGCGCGTCCACCTCGGGTACTCCGCCAGGGCCTCGCGTATAGTGAGCTTCCCAAACCGCAGTCAAGTCTCTGGTCCTCGGACTTATCATCTTCTTAAATTGGAGGCTTCACTTCCGGACTGGAACACCGTACACCCCCCTTAGCCCTCGCGTTCCGTACCGAAGGGTCTCTCTATGGAGTCAATCTTGGCAACCTCGTATCACCTAAATAGGTTAACGGTCATGAAGACCGAAGGATCACTCTTACGGCTGTCTCAGGCAACTCGGGCCCCCATTGGCTAATGACATTGTACGAATCAGAACTAGATAAGGAATCTTTATATTATTTATCTTTCAAGTGACACTTTATTATTGATCAATTAAATATAAAGTTGGTTTAAATAAATGATTACCTAATTACCCAACCCATAACCTCCCGAACTGAATGGAATCCTTAATAAAGGTGGCACATAATCCTAAAGGCGTGCAACCGAAGATCATTGGTGCGCCCATAGGGAAACCGTCCTTTACCAAAAAAGAGATCATTCAATCATCTTGTTTGAACCAGAAACGTGTCACTCAGGTCTGGTCCACTTCAAAAGCCATTGCTTAGAATCCAGTTTGGATATCAGAAGCCCGAAGGATCTGTCTCACTACCGGTTTCCTCACCTTGGATCTAGTTCGGGGTCACCAGAAGCTGACTATGCCTCTAGTCGATTAATTAAGTTATAGTAATTTAAGTTATTAAGTTAATCATCATTTAAACCTGTCACAAAGATAAACAAATAAAAATTAGAAGAAGATAACACAACAAGTAACCAAAAGTAAACTACTACTAATAATAATAATAATAATAAAGGTCTACAAATCGAAACGGGTTCCTAATTTTGCCTATTTTCACCCCAAAATCCTTTGTTTCCGTCTTGGAGTTCCATTTTGCTGATAAATACAAATAGGAACGAATTAAGTATCAAGTATTAATAATATAACCTTAATTGTATCCTATTATGAGAATATTTATGCCCGTTTTATATGTTAATTTGGTGAGTTATCACTTACAGGCTCGAAAACATCTTGTAGGTGCATTGAGGTGGAGGTAGATTGACAACACCACCTAGACCAATGACACACAAATAAACAATAGAAAAAGAACACAACGTCCAGAATTTAGGTAAAGAAGATAAAAACCAAATTACCACCAAGAACATTATGTGCAGCCTGAAATGCAACCAGTGCAACATTCACTTGCTGCTAGAGTAGGTCATTTATCTCTTCCTAGGTCATGAATACATTACCACGACCGCCGTCGCCATGGCCACCAGCACGATCACCTCTACGACGACCACGAGGGCCAGATATGATCTGACAAATAAGAGCGAGATATTTAGATTCGCCACTAGTATAAGTCACTAGGAATCACAAGAATCAAGTCTCGGTCCAATCTAAGACTATCCATCCAAACACAGAGTCTACTAGGATTCTCATGCATTCCAGTTTATGATTTTGTGTGCACCTGAAATGATAAACCGATCTACATGGCCCTCCAAGTGTACTCCTAGTTTGAAGCTAAAGTCACCGAATACTATCACCTAGAGACGTGCTATTACAAGCACAAGTGCAAGACAGTATGTGTATGCAAGTGTATCTATTGGAGCATAGAGGGGTGATGTCCGAATCCTGGACAGATCTCAAGAGTATGCCGAAACCACTCGAATATAGAACACCGCTGTGCAAAGATTCAACAAGTCAGTCCCTTTGTCTTCAAATCCCAAAGAAGAAGATAATAGTAGGTAAAACCCATGGAAGAATAGACGATTTAACACATAACTATGTTGATGATATAGACACCCTGATAAAGTTAATAAGTTTCCCAATAAAACGACTCATAACATGTGACCATCTAGTGTGTGTGACTCGGCTATAGACCAGACTCTACATGCAGTCCTAGTTCATTATAACCATTGGCTCTGATACCAATCTGCCACACCCTCAAATTTCACGTGCGGGGTTTTACCGCGAGGTGCGTGACATACCAAGATCCAAGTAAACGGTCACAATAAACAATAGCTATATGATAGATATGTAGACCCAAAACATAAATCTTTAATAACTCAAAACAGTAGCGGAAACTTAATCAAGATTACAATCCCAAATGAAAATGTAGTCTCAAAATGATTTATTCAAAACATGCACTAAAAGCCCTAGACACCATGCAAGACCCGTGCGCCTAGTCCATGTGATGCTACCTTAGCGACCTGAGAAAAACATTCCAAAAGGATCTCAACATATAATGCTGGTGAGTTCATTGGTTTTCATAATGTTACCAACAACTTCTATCTTGCCAATACTATGCCAAGTGTACGCTAGCTAGGCATAAGTTTTTCTACTACTACGATTGGAAGACCATTACTGGACACGTTTAGCAAGTTTAGCATATGTTTAAGCCGCCCAAATAATGAATACAAGTTTAGCATAGGTCGAGACAACATGCACCCGTCCAACCTCCAGTCGACGAGTGGGGCTGGTCAAGCCCAAGGATCTATCAACATTTCCCCCGTTGTGCAACCCCGCACATTCATCGTTTCCCCCAGGACTTCCAAATATCGCATAGTAACCCAAAACGTAACCCATAGTATGACACAAGTTCCAAAACATAAGTTCATAGCATGTTTTCTCCCACAAAATTAAAGCCAGTAAAAGTTGGGCTGTGAAACTCACCTTAAGTTGTGTCTTACAAATAAAAGAGTTACTAACAAGTCCTGATAGTTCCTATTACCAGGAATTTATAACAAAAGTTTGTATAAGTGTTTTGACTAATAACCCTAAGGTTATCTAGTCCCCGGTTGTCCAGATCGTGACCAAGTATGTTTGAAAACGTGTTTGAATGTTAAACCGACACACCAAACTAACCCGACATCTCGTTGGTGACCCATTACATAAGCTAATCAAGTACACATAGATTACACATAAGGTTCAAGCATAAAACACTTACTTTGCATCAAGAATCGCACATACGAAGTTGTAAGGTCGAATCAGCATGTAATGGAAATTGGTTCGACACCAAGAAGCCTTGGTTCAACCATCATAAAGTTCATTCGACCTATACACAAGTTCATTCAACCTAACACATGTTCATTTGACCCCAACACATGTTAATTCGACCTTAAAATGTGTTAATTCGACCTAAATCGTGTTCGTTTGACCAAACTGAAGTTTGTTCGCCCTGTTTCAATGTTGGTTCGACCCTAGAGGGTCTTCATTCGACTCCATGGGGGTCGAATGGGTTTCTGGTTCAACCCCATCAGCTGCAAACATTCTAAAACGCACCAAATCGCATCTAAACAGTCTGAAAACATCACGAATCATAGCAGTCCAACATGAATAACATATCCTTACAAAACCCTACTAATTTAACTCCAAAATCAGTTCGTTTTATAACTTACCCAAAATGGAAAAATTATGGAAATGTCACATCAATGCATGTAAACTTTACCTAATTTGGAAACTTGTTGAAATCCCTTATTAATCAGCTCAAAATGCTCAAATTAGTGTGTATATGAAAACCCCTAATCGTTTTATTAACATTAACATCATGAATCAAACCCTAGATTTAACAAAAATCACGAAAATAGACAAAACACCATCATCCATCAACTTTTAACCTATGATAATCATAAACCATCACCAATAGCAGCCCTAGATCATTGTTACATCGTCTAACCAACATTCAATCATTAAACAACACATAACACAACATAAAACACCATTAACACATGTTAATTTGTATGAAAACTCATGTTTAATGATAGGGTTTGTTTTGAAAGGTGCTAGTAAGGTTTTTAATCATGAAAACCATCTTAGAACATATCTGGACCTTTGGGGTTTAATAAAAACGAATAAAAATGCTTAAAATGGGTTTTAGTTTAAGAACACACCTTAGATCTTCTCTTGTTTATGATATGGAAGATGTTTGTAGGTTAGATTATGAAAAACAAGGTCAAAAACTGCTTCCTCGGTGTTTAAGGTCGAGAGAGTGTTTAGAGGCGACTAGGGTTTGTGAAATGATGAAAAAAATGCAAAGTATGATACTTATAGTAACTGTTGGTTCGACCCTTGCATGGGTCGAATGGGGTGATATTGAGGTCGAATGGGATTTTTCAATGATTTATCATCTTGGTTCGACCCCCTTATGGTGGAACCAATCATGTCCTTTCCAGATTTTCCAATTTTGTCATTTAAACGCGTTTTTACACATCCTAACACATTGACATGCAATCCTAACATATGTTTAGCATATATAATCATGTATAATCATGTTTACACCGTTAAAACACGTATTTGCACCTTATATAACATATATGGATCAATCTATGTATAACATTAATTCAATTCATGTAATTTACCAACAACGGGACTCAAGACTATCGTGTACACAAAATTACTCCCAATGATCCTCCAGGTCATTGAACCCTGGACAATACGTAACGTAACCCAACTCAAATGACCCAGTTAAGTATGTTAATAAATGTTTTTCGCTTAGGTTGACTTATATGTTTGTAAAATTTTAAGCTGAATCACTGCATGCGATGCGGTGGGTTTACGCTGAATCAGTTAGTAGGGTATCAGTCACCTTTGATGATGGTTCATTACAAATGTACCATCAAAATGAGATAGTAAGCTCCAACAGTTTGGAGTTCCTGTCGGAATTAATAGAAGTCAGGATCGCTAACGTTAAGCAAACTCCAATAGTTTTGGATGTTGAACAAATGATTCGATCAAGAATAACAACGTTGCAGGTGTAACACCCCAACCGATGGCGGAAACATCGGGATGTCACGTATTGATGATTGTTTCAGTAGCACATGGTATAAATTGAATTTTAAATAATTTATTCAAAACATAAATATCCAAAATAAAGTGATGTCTAGAAATTCAAATACATGATATCAAATAAGCAACAACTTCAAATAACTTCAAACAATAACTTCATGATAAATCCTCATGCAAACTCAAGCCTCAACTTCATTGTTACCTGAAACATGTTAATTTTGAAAATATTTTTGGGTCAACAAAAGTTGGTGAGAATTACATAGGTTTTGATAATCAAATAAGACAATTCAAGTGTCATGGCAAGTCTAGTCCATATGTGAAAACATACTAGAAGTAAAACGAGTGCATAATTAACCCTTGTGACTGTTATAATGTGGTACATCCCATACGCTCATGGTTCACTCGAATATGTTATGCGATAACAATCACCCACGCTACCTTTGTAGGAGGCACGTATCCGGGTGGGATTGTCAGTCCAATAGATCTATCATTGTATACCGTCGGCTGATCTGTAACATCGCGAATTTCCCCTAATTTTTTTTTTGATAAAAAGAATGTATTTTTTTAAACAATATATGTTTTAAATACCTTAAACTAATAATTATTTGTATCTCGACACTTTTGTACGTTTTAAAAATATTTCGAGTCACTTTCAGGCTTATATAATCATATTATGAATTTAGAATAATATAGTTTTAGGGAAATAATTGCCAAAAAAAGATTTGTGTGGACCGGGACTCGAACCCGCGTCCACAGCCAACCAACACACAGCGACAACCAACTGAGCCAACTATCATCTTGTGTAGTATTTCAGAAGAAAATAAACTTAACACATTCCTTAAATTGATTAGTCAAAGTCTTAGTCAAACAGTCAAAGTCTTAGTCAAATAGTCAATTCATCATAAAACCTTACTTTATGGTGTTGACCAATTTTAATGGCTAATTGAATCCAAAACTAGTATAAAAACCCACCTATGACCCATTATACTTTGCACCTCTAAATCGATTGTTTCAATCCGATTAAACTTTCCCTCATACCTTTCTTCTATAGTCTATTACTTCTACAATTGAAGCTTTGATTATAAGCTCTTGTAATTGGCGAATTGGATGCTTGATATTCTTTCTTTTTCGTTTTCTTCAACTTGGGCTAGCTACGTTGTTGAGTCTTTGGGATTCGCCTCGCATACATTCACAACACATTATTCTATTTTTTCACGAGACATAACATTTTGCTAAGGTGAGTTTTACATAGCCCCTTTTCTATTTTTTTACTATTTTTGGGGTGAAACATGTTACAACATTCTATATACAATTCAATCATAAAGTGTCTATGTGTTTTTCTATGTTGCATTATGTCTTAAACATGACTAGGGTAAGCACAATATTCTAGCATAATCATTAACATTGATCAGCCGACGGTATACAATGATAGATCTATTGGACTGACAATCCCACCCGGATACGTGCCTCCTACATAGGTAGCGTGGGTGATTGTTATCGCATAACATAATCGAGTGAACCATGAGCGTATGGGATGGACCACAATATAACAGTCACAAAGGGTTGATTATGCACTCGATTTACTTCTAGTATGTTTTCACATATGGACTAGACTTGCCATGACACTTGAATTGTACAAGTTTTATTCAATTATCAAAACCTATGTAATTCTCACCAACTTTTGTTGACCCAAAATATTTTGAAACTTAACATGTTTCCGGTTATAGCTTGCTTGAAGATTAGAGTTAATGCTTGAAGATGTATATTTAGATTTAGCATTTTTCATTGGATGTACAAATTCTTTTTAGAACTATTGTATGTAATTCAATTAATTAATTATTGAAATTTATTATTTACCATGAGCTACTGAACAATCATCAATACGTGACACCCCGATGTTTCCGCCATCGGTTGGGGTGTTACATGATCAATGTTAATGATTATGCTAGAATTGTGCTTACCCTAGTCATGTTCAAGATATAATGCAACATAGAAAGACACATAGACACTTTGATGATTGAATTGCATATAGAATGTTGTAACATGTTTCACCCCAAAAACGGTGATAAATAGAAAAGGGGCTATGTAAAACTCACCTTAGCAAAAGTTGTATCTCTTGAAAAATAGAATAGTGTGTTCCCCAACAATGCCAAGTATTACCCTATAAATAAGGTAATAAATATGTCTATGTCTATCTAGTCTACAAATATATATATTCTAGGGCTTCGAATTTGGGGATAAGTGCTCGTTTGATTAATAATTAAAATGTTTGATAATTGAGAGAAACTTGATAAATAAATAAACAAAAGTCTTTTTGAAAATTTTAATTTAAAGATGGTTATAATAATATGTTTAAGGTATGAAAATAATTTTTATAAAATTATTTTCTTAAAAAATAGAATATTAAATCTATATATATATATGTATATTATGTATAATTATTATAGTATTAGGGTTCCAAAAATGCCACAATAATAATTAAATGCGAACAATAATCATGAAACTTGACGTTTTTATTCATGATAAAAGTAACGTACAAGTATAAATGCTTAATGTTACAGTCTCCCCTACTTTTAGGAATTTCGTCCCGAAGTTGGAGTTGGAGAGTCTGGTGGAAAAAGATGTGGGTACTTAGACTTCATCTTATCTTTACTTTCCCAAGTGAACTCTGGACCTCGTTTAGATTCCCAACGAACCTTAACGATTGGAATGCGACTGCGCTTGAGTTTCTTGACTCCAGTATCAACAATCTCGACGGGTTTCTCGATAATGTGCATAGCTTCATCGATTTGCACATCTTCAAGAGGAACATGGAGGTTCTCATCTGCTAAGCATTTCTTGAGATTCGAAACATGAAAGGTCGGGTGAACATTGCTTAGCTCAGGTGGAAGATCAAGTTTGTAAGCCACTTTTCCAACCCTGTCAAGAATTTTGAATGGGCCTACGTATCAGGAGCTAGTTTTCCCTTTCTACCGAAACGAATCACTCCTTTCCAAGGGGATACCTTAAGAAGTACAAGGTCCCCAACTTGAAATTCCAAGGGTTTACGATGTTTATCAGCATAGCTCTTATGACGACTTCTGGCCTTGAGAAGATTATCCTGAATGAGTTGGATTTTGTCTGTGGTTTCCTGGATTAGTTCGGGTCCAATGATCCGGGCTTCACCAACCTCAGTCCAACAGACAGGTGAAAGACATTTACGACCATAGAGTGCCTCGAAATGAGCCATGTTAATGCTGGCGTGATAACTGTTGTTGTATGAAAACTCGACCAAAGGAAGATGAGAATCCCATGTGCCACCAAAATCGATGACACATGCCCTGAGCATATCCTCAAGTGTCTGGATGGTCCGTTCAGTCTGACCATCTATTTGAGGGTGATAATCAGTACTCAGGTTCAACTTGGTACCCAAAGCATCTTGTAAAGAATCCCAAAAGTGAGAGGTGAAACGACCATCACGATCAGAGATAATGTCCAAAGGTATACCATGATGACATACGATTTCACTTACGTACATCCTTGCCAACCTTTCCACAGAATACTTCTCACGAATGGGTAAGAAGTGGGCTGACTTGGTCAAACGATCGACGATTACCCAAATACTGCAAAACCTTTGGGTGTACGCGGGAGTTTGGTGATGAAGTCCATAGCTATGCTCTCCCATTTCCATACAGGAATTTCTGGTTGTTCGAGCATACCAAATGGTCGTTGATGTTCAGCCTTGACCTTTGAACAAGTGAGGCATTTTGCAACGAAAAGAGCAATATCTTTCTTCATACCAGGCCACTAATACGAATAACGGAGATCTTGGTACATCTTGTCAGCTCCGGGATGAATAGACTAACGAGACTTATGAGCCTCGTTCATGAGAAAGGTACAAAGATCATCACGGTCAGGAATCCAAAGTCGATTAAGAAAATAGAGTAGACCATCAGGTTTGGTTTCAAGTTGAGTCTCAGCACCACAAGACATTTCGTCGTACATGTTACCTTGGATGACTGAAGTATGTTGAGCCTGGAGGATACGATCCTGAAGATCAGTACGAACTCTCGCACAATGAAGTTTGATACGCTCTTTGCGACTGAGTGCGTCAGCCACAACATTCGCTTTGCTAGGATGGTAGCGAATTTCGCAATCATAGTCGTTAAGTAACTCGATCCAACGCCGTTGCCTCATGTTATGATTTTTCTGGTCGAAGACATGTTGGAGACTTTTGTGGTCCATGAAAACCACACATTTGGTTCCATAGAGATAGTGTCTCCAAATCTTAAGAGCAAAGACGACAGTGCCCAATTCAAGATCATGGGTGGTATAATTCTTTTCGTGAGTCTTGAGTTGTCTAGACGCATAAGCAATAACCTTTCCTCGTTGCATGAGAACACAACCAAGACCATGGTTTCATGCATCACAATAGACCACGAAGTCATCATTACCATCAGGTAGAGACAAGATAGGAGCTTCACAGAGTTTCAGCATAAGAGTTTCAAATGCTTCCTCTTGCTTTGGTCCCCACTCATAGGGTTTACCCTTGTGAGTTAAGGCAGTGAGAGGAACATCGATCTTAGAGAAGTTGGCGATGAATCGACGATAATAACCAGCCAAACCAAGGAAGGAACGGACTTCAGTTGGAGTTTTAGGAACACTCCAATTCTTCACAGCTTCGATCATTGCGGGATCAACATGAATTCCGTTCATATCAATGACATGTCCCAAAAATTGAACTTCCTTAAGCCAAAATTCACATTTCGAGAACTTGGCATACAGTTGTTCTTTCTTTAGGAGACCCAAAATGGAGTGAAGATGTTGTTCGTGATCAGATTTTGATTTTGAGTAAATCAAAATGTCATCGATGAAGACACTCACGAATTTGTCAAGGTAGGGTCTACAAACTCGATTCATTAAATCCATAAACACTGCGGGAGCGTTGGTCAATCCAAAAGGCATGACCATGAATTCATAGTGACCATAACGTGTGCGAAAGGTTGTCTTGGGAATATCATCATCGTGGACTCTAAGCTGATGATAACCAGAACGAAGATCAATCTTCGAGAAGTGGGTTGCTCCTTGAAGTTGATCAAAAAGATCGTCAATCCTAGGCAATGGATAACGATTCTTGATGGTGAGTTTGTTTAGTTCGCGATAGTCGATACACATTCTAAGAGATCCATCTTTCTTCTTAACGAACAAGACAGGGGCTCCCCATGGAGAAGAACTGGGGCGAATGAAACATTTATCAGAAAGTTCCTGTAGTTGACTGGCAAGTTCTTGCATCTCAGAGGGTGCAATACGATAAGGAGCTTTGGCGACGGGATTAGCACCAGGAATAAGATCAATCCTAAACTCCACTTGTCGAGCAGGGGGCAAACCAGGTAAATCCTCCGGAAAAACATCAGGATAGTCCCGAATTATTGGAATGTCTTGGATACTTTTTCCTTTATCCTTCTTTTCTATCACGTTACCTAAGAAAGCTGTATACCCCTTTCGTAAGTATTTTTGGGCAGTAGTACAAGACATGATCTTAAGCTCGCCACAAGGCTTCTCACCATAGATCTTCAAAATCTCACCAGACTCGAGAGGAATGCGAATGACTTTCTCAAAACACAGAATTTCAACACGATGGGTTGACAACCAGTCCATGCCTACTATGACATCAAAACTTCCAAGATGCATAGGGATGAGATCGATAGAGAAAGTATGTTCGTCGAGGTTCAGCACACAGTTACGAATAATAGAATCGATCGAGATAGACTTCCCATTAGCTACCTCTACCACTAAAGGTTCCTCTAGGTTAGTTTGGGGTAAATTAAGTAAAGGTTCAAACTTTAGTGATACAAATGACTTATCAGATCCCGAATCAAATAATATGGATGCATAGTGGTTATTAATGAGAAACGTACCATTCACCACCTCGTTGTTGTCACGGGCCTGGTTAGCATTGAGATTGTAGGCACGACCTCGAGCACCTTGGTTCTGGTTGCGGTTCTGGTTTTGGTTGCAGTTTTGGTTCTGGTTCTGGTTGTGGTTACGATTGGGGCAATTGTTGATATAGTGGTCAGGGCTGCCACACTCGTAGCACTGACCACGAGCAGGCCTGTTGTTTTGTTGGTTGGGTGCTGGGGCATTGTTGTTTTGGGCAGCAGGAGGAGCTCGGCAGATGTTCATAAGGTGACCATACCTTTGACACTTAGTACAAAAGCGACATGGCACCTGTGCTGGATGATGGTACTTGCAAGTGTTGCACAAGGGGTGAGGTGCGGTGTATGGATTCTTGGCTGGGTTTTGTGCTGCAGGTGGAGTGGTAGCAACCATGTAGTTCCTAGCCTTGCGCTTCTTGTTGCTTGAGGTCTCGGGCTTAACCTCAATAGCGGGCTAAGGAGTGTCTTTTCCAGTAGTCTTCTTAGTGCCCTTGCGGAAGAGAGTACCGTTCTTCACATGATTATCAGTGAGAGTAGCCGCCAGACGTTTGGCTTCCTCCAAGGTGGCAGGATTCCTTCCCCACACTGTGTCCTGGATTTGCATGGGTAGACCACCGATATACTTCTCGATGTCCACAGGCAGGGGAGTGACTTTATGGGGCAACAATAAGCTAAGCTTCTGAAAGCGGGTATTGTAGGCAAGGTTTTCCCCACTATCTTGAGCAAGGGTATGGAACTCATCTTCTAGCTTCTTAACCTCGTTGCGGCGACAGAACTCATCCTTCATAACCTCCTTGACTTGATCCCATGTCATAGCAAGAGCAACTTCGGCTCCACGGGTACGCTTTTCCTCATTCCACCAAGTGAGTGCTCGTTTGTGAAGAACACTCATGGCGTAACGAATCTTAAAGTTGTCGGGGATTACAGGAATTAAAGTGCTTAAGAGTGCAGGCTGGAAGACCATTCCCATTCCCGTTGTGGTTTCCATTTCTGTTCCCGTTGCCGTTACCGTTCCCGTTGGCGTTACCGTTCATCTGGATGACTTGAGCTAGTAAATTAGGAACCAGAGTCGCGATTTGTTGCGCTATTTGTTGAGAAATGATCGTAGCCAGTTGGGCATCAACACCATTATTGTTGTTGTTATTGTTGTTGTTGTGGTTAGCGTCGTGGTTGTTGCTATTCACTTCATCTTGATTGTCACCATTGTTAAGGCGAGTGTTGCGACGTGGAGGCATGATCTGTAAGAGACACAATGAAATGAATGAGGTTATATAAGGAATGTAATCATTTATTCATTAATTAAAACGAATAAACGAAAACGTTGACTTATCAAAGATTCTAGATTCTAATAACATATGAAGACATGCTTTAGCCTATAAGTGAACACTAATCCCGAGAATTCCCAGGTAGGCATCCGGGTCCCTCGTCTGATTGGGATATAAGCGCAATGCCAGCCTAGACAGAAGACTCATAATACAGGCGTTCACCCTTCCAGATTGCACGTGTTCGTTATTAAAATCTAGAACTTCGACGGGATCTCAAGGTGGTTCAGGCTAAACCTGAGGATTTTGTCCTACTAATCTAATGGTGGATCAGGATTGCAGTAGGCGAATAAGAGTAGTCACTTGTAGGCTTGGGTTGTATAGGATAGGGATAAGATTAAGGAAGCAATTAGGATTTCAAGTAAGAGAAGCAAGTACTGTTTAAGTCCCTAAGGTTATAGTCTAGATTATTTTCTGATAACCTAATTCCCTATAACCAAGGCTCTGATACCAATCTGTAACACCCCAACCGATGGCGGAAACATCGGGATGTCACGTATTGATGATTGTTCAGTAGCACATGGTATAAATTGAATTTTAAATAATTTATTCAAAACATAAATATCCAAAATAAAGTGATGTCTAGAAATTCAAATACATGATATCAAATAAGCAACAACTTCAAATAACTTCAAACAATAACTTCATGATAAATCCTCATGCAAACTCAAGCCTCAGCTTCATTGTTACCTGAAACATGTTAATTTTGAAAATATTTTTGGGTCAACAAAAGTTGGTGAGAATTACATAGGTTTTAATAATCGAATAAAAATGTTGTACAATTCAAGTGTCATGACAAGTCTAGTCCATATGTGAAAACATACTAGAAGTAAATCGAGTGCATAATCAACCCTTGTGACTGTTATAATGTGGTACATCCCATATGTGACATTACGCATTAACACTTGTACGTTACCATTATTTTGAATAAAAACGTCAAGTTCCATTATTAATATTCGTATTTAATTATTATTGTGGCGTTTTTGAAACCCTAATACTATATTATTAATATATAATATACATATATATGTGATAAAAATGTCAAAAATAGTTTGCTTTGGCCGGGACTCGAACCCGCGTCCCAAGCCGGGCCACATAACATACACGACATAACCATCTGATCCACACCAACTTATTGTTCTATTCCCAGTTTATAATTAATTTAACACGACATTTGATCTTCACAGTTGACTAGAGAAGTCAACTGTGACCATTAACTTCCATAATTAACCAAGATTACACGCGTTTTGATCTCTGAATTGGTATGACATCGTTATTTCCGGCCTAATACACGTCGTATACACAATCAATTACCTTTAATTCGTCCCCAATCTTATCAATTATACGCGTATACCTACAATGGTGAGTCAAACATTCCAATTCTACGATCCATAAACCAAACACATAATAAATTCATTTTTCAATATTTTTGCACCAAAATTTTATATAAATTATTTCTGATTATTTGTAACAGAAATATAATTTTTAAACTAATAATTCTTTAATTTTAGTATTTTTAAATATTAAAGTTAAATTTTGACAATTTGAAATAAATAGATTTAATATTCTATTTTTAAGAAAATAATTTTCTAAAAATTATTTTTATACTTTAAACTCATTATTGTGACCATCTTAAATTCAAATTTTATAAAAAGATTTTTGTTTATTAATTTATTAAATTTTTCTCAATTATCAAACATTTTAATTATTAATCAAATGAGCATTTATCTCCAATTCGAAGCCCTAGAATATATATATATATATATATATATATATATATATTGGTAGACTAGATAGACTTAGACATATTTATTACCTTATGTATAGGGTGATACTTGGCATATTAGGGCAACACCACTATTCTATTTTTCAAGAGATATAACATTTTGCTAAGGTGAGTTTTACATTGCCCCTTCTTTTATTTATCACTATTTTTGGGGTGAAACATGTTACAACATTCTATATGCAATTCAATCATAAAGTGTCTATGTGTTTTTCTATGTTGCATTATGTCTTAAACATGACTAGGGTAAGCACAATATTCTAGCATAATCATTAACATTGACAGCCGACGGTATACAATGATAGATCTATTGGACTGACAATCCCATCCGGATACGTGCCTCCTACAAAGGTTGCGTGGGTGATTGTTATCGCAACATAAACGAGTGAACCATGAGCGTATGGGATGTACCACAATACAACATTCACATGGGTTGATTATGCACTCGATTTACTTCTAGAACGTTTTCACATATGGACTAGACTTGCCATGACACTTGAATTGCACAACATTTTTATTCGATTATCAAAACCTATGTAATTCTCACCAACTTTTGTTGACCCAAAATATTTTCAAACTTAACATGTTTCAGGTTATAGCTTGCTCGAAGATTAGAGTTAATGCTTGAATATGCGTAGCTAGTATTTTTTTATCTTGATGTACAAATTCTTAGAACAATTGTATGTAATTTATCTAAATCATATATTGAAACTTATTATTTACCATGAGCCACTGAACAATTATCAATACGTGACATCCCGATGTTTCCGCCATCGGTTGGGGTGTTACAGATTGGTATCAGAGCCATGGTTATAAGGAATTAGGTTATTAGAAAAATAATCTAGTCTATAACCATAGGATTTAACCAGTACTTGCTTCTTTTACTTGCTATTCTCTATCTCCCTCCTACTTCTTATCCCTACAAGAAGATTGCTCTCCATCACAAGATCTACTCTTAGACTAGTAGGACAAATCCTCAGGTTTAACCTGAACCACCTTGAGATCTCGTCGAAGTTCTAAATTTTAATAACGAACACGTGCAATCTGGAAGGGTGAACGCCTGTATTCTGAGTCTTCTGTCTAGGCTGGCATTGCGCATATATCCCAATCAGACGAGGGACCCGGATGCCAACCTGGGAATTATCGGGATGAGTGTTCACTTATAGGCTAAAGCATGTCTTCATATGTTATTAGAATTTAGAATCTTTGATAAGACAACGTTTTCGTTTATTCGTTTTAATTAATGAATAAATTATTACATTCCTTATATAACCTCATTCATTTCATTATGTCTCTTACAGATCATGCCTCCAAGTTGCAGCACTCGCATTAACAATGGTGACAATCAAGATGAAGTGAATAGCAACAACCACGACACTAACCACAACAACAACAATAACAATAACAACAACAACAATGGTGTTGATGCCCAACTGGCTGCGATCATTTCTCAACAAATGGCGCAGCAAATTGCGACTCTGGTCCCTAACTTACTAACTCAAGTCATCCAGATGAACGGCAACGGGAACGGTAACGGCAACGGCAACGGTAATGGAAACGGGAACGGAAATTGAAACCATAACGGGAACGGGAATGGTCTCCCAACTTGTACTCTTAAGCATTTTAATTCCTGTAATCCCCTAAGTTCAGTGGAGAAGAAGGAGCTACAGGACTCCTACAATGGTTTGAGGGTATTGAGAATACCTTCATTAAAAGTGAGTGTCCCGATAACTTAAAGGTCCGTTATGCCATGAGTGTTCTTCACAAACGAGCACTCACTTGGTGGAATGAGGAAAAGCGATCCCGCGGAGCTGAAGCTGCAACTTGGGATCAAGCAAAAGACATTATGAAGGCAGAGTTCTGCCCTCGTAATGAAATCAAGAAGCTGGAAGATGAGTTTCATAATCTTGTTCAAGATAGTGGAGAAAACCTTGCCTACAACACTCGTTTTCACGAACTTAGTCTACTGCTACCACACAAGGTCACCCCCTTGCCTATTGCGATCGAAAAATACATTGGTGGCTTACCCATGCAGATTCAAGACACGGTGTGGGGAAGGAACCCTGCTACTTTGGAGGAAGCAAAACGTTTGGCGGCCACCCTAACAGATAAACATGTGAAGGCAGGAACCCTGACTCGGAAAGGGGAAAAGAAAACTGTTGCAAAGGATACTCCCCAACCTGCCGTTGAAGTCAAAACTGAGGCCTCAACCAATGGGAGGCGCAAGGTCAGGAATTTTGCAATAGACGCCACTGTCCCACCCAACAAGAAACAATATAACGGGAAGCAACCTAAGTGTGACACCTGCCAGTATCACCACCCAACCCAAGTGCCCTGCCATCAGTGTACGAATTGTCAAAGGTATGGGCATCTTGCGGATGCTTGTCGAATTCCTGCTACAAACGCCCTTGCTGCTCCAAATAACCCCGCTAGAGACCCTCCAGCTACTTAACAGCAAGCCCCACCATTTGAATGATGTCTGCTTTTTAATTCTATGTATTGACACTTTTGATTCAAGTAATAAATTCTAGTATTATCATAACATCTGGATGCATGCTTGTTTGAATGTGAACTAATTGCTATATCTATATTTAAATCATACATGCTTACTTGTACAACAGTTAGTTGACTACCAAACAACCTACTCAACGATTGGTAGAGGTCATCATGTATTTCCAACAGTCGGGAGAGGCCCTATAACCTGCTCAACGACAGGTGGAGGCTATCGAACCTGCTCAACAATCGGTAGAGTCATAGAAGGACACAAAACCCTAATGTAAGGTAAATTGGTGATTGCGGTCCGGAACGTAATCATGAATTTACAGGCACGTTAAGGTAGTGTAAAATTTAATCAAGGTTTTCGGTAGTTGACCAATTGTAAACTTGGTAGTTCATTTAGTTCTTCTATCGTCCATCAACTCATTTCTTTTAGGACTCCTAAAACTGAATGCTTTGATTCTTACTCTCTTTGCGATGTCAGACAAATCTAATTCACACCTACCCGACCTCCCATCCAAATTACCCGAAACCACTATCCTATTACCAACAAAAGAATTTCCAAATCACAGTTGCCTCAAATTCTACCCAATCACCATCAACCTTGTGTTTCCTTTTAACTTCGGGACGAAGTTCATAAAAGTAGGGGAGACTGTAACATTACGCATTAACACTTGTACGTTACCATTATTTAGAATAAAAACGTCAAGTTCCATTATTAATATTCGTATTTAATTATTATTGTGGCGTTTTTGAAACCCTAATATTATATTATTAATATATAATATACATATATATGTGATAAAAATGTCAAAAATATTTTGCTTGGGCCGGGACTCGAACCCGCGTCCCAAGCCGGGCCACACAACACACACGACATAACCATCTGATCCACACCAACTTATTGTTCTATTCCCAGTTTATAATTAATTTAACATGACATTTGATCTTCACAGTTGACTAGAGAAGTCAACTATGACCATTAACTTCCATAATTAACCAAGATTACACGCATTTTGATCCCTGAATTGGCATGACATCGTTATTTCCGGCATAATACACGTCGTATACACAATCAATTACCTTTAATTCGTCCCCAATCTTATCAATTATACGCGTATACCTTCAATGGTGAGTCAAACATTCCAATTCTACGATCCAGACATCATCACTATAAATTTAACATCATACAACCATCACAACTCGCCGAATACCCTCTTCCAACCCCCAATTTATGTATAGAATCTGTTATTCTTGATTTCTGGTTCGCGTTTGACTTCGTGCTTTGACTAATCAATCCGACATCAAATGTGTTTGTAAGTCTGATTTTTTTATGGGTTTTATTGTTCGGCATTTACACAACATTAACCCTAAGGTTAATTGGGTTAATGTTGTGTGAATTGTTCAATTGCAGAAGCTAGGGCTCGTAATGTTTGAATTGGGGAAAAACATGAATTCGAGTATAATTATAAACTTTAAACGAACAGAAACCAAACACAACCACTGGTCTAGACCAAGTGGTTGTGCCTGGTGCCCTTGGACCGGCCCACGAGGGTTCGATCCACAGCAGCAGCATCCTTTTTGTAACATCGCAAAATTTTCCCCAAAATTTTAATACATAAAAAGCCCTTATATATATATATATATATATTTTATTACACCTTTATCATTAATATTATACAAATGTGCGTAAGTCTTTATTTATCCTAACTCACAACTTATATACATACATAAATGTATATAAATAATAATAATAATAATAATAATATGATTCTAAATTCTTTTTTTTTCACATACAAGATTTTTTTTTTAAATAAAGCCTTGAGTCAAATAGTCAAACAGTCAAAGTCTTAGTCAAATAGTCAATTCATCATAAAACCTTACTTTATGGTGTTGACCAATTTTAATGGCTAATTGACTCCAAAACTAGTATAAAAACCCACCTATGACCCATTATACTTTGCACCTCTAAATCGATTGTTTCAATCCGATTAAACTTTCCCTCATACCTTTCTTCTATAGTCTATTACTTCTACAATTGAAGCTTTGATTATAAGCTCTTGTAATTGGCGAATTGGAAGCTTGATATTCTTTCTTTTTCGTTTTCTTCAATTTGGACTAGCTACGTTGTTGAGTCTTTGGGATTCACCTCGCATACATTCACAACACATTATTCTATTTTTTTTACGAGACATATCATTTTGCTAAGGTGAGTTTTACATAGCCCCTTTTCTATTTATCACCATTTTTGGGGTGAAACATGTTACAACAATATTTATGCAATTCAATCATCAATGTGTCTATGTGTATTTCTATGTTGCATTATGTCTTGAACATGACTAGGGTAAGCACAATTCTAGCATAAACATTCATCAGCCAAACGGTATACATTGATAGATCTATTGGACTGACAATCTCACCCGGATACGTGCCTCCTACAAAGGTTACGTGGGTGTTTGTTACTGCAATATAAACGAGTGAACCATGAGCGTATGGGATGTACCACAATACAACAGTCACAAGGTTGATTATGCACTCGATTTACTTCTAGTATGTTTTCGCATATGGACTAGATTGCCATGACACATGAATTGCACAACAATTTTATTCTATTATCAAACCTATGTAATTCTCACCAACTTTTGTTGACCCAAAATATTTTCAACTTAACATGTTTCAGGTTCTAATTGCTTGAAGATTTGAATTAATGCTTGAAGATGTGTGCATAGTTTTATTCAATTTGATGTACGAATTCTTGTAGAACAATTGTATGTAATTTATTTAAATCATATAATGAAATTTATTATTTACCATGAGCTACTGAACAATCATCAATACGTGACATCCCGATGTTTCCGCCATCGGTTGGGGTGTTACACTTTTTCCTTTTTTGTTTTGTTTTGTTTAAAAACAATCAAACTTTAAATATATATTACTTATATTTTATAAATTCATTTTAAAATATTAAAAGTCTTTTAAAAATTCTACAAAAATTATTTTATGTTAATCATTTTATGTTAATCTAGTGAAAAAGTTTAACATACAATTTTTAGTTTTCAAAAAATTTATTTATTTAATATATATAATAAATAAATCAAGTTTATTCTATTTTATTTATAAAATTCTATAAAAATATCAAAACAATTTTATATATTTCCACAAAAATTATTCTGAATTTTTAACACAATAAACTTTTCTGAAATGATTTTTATTTCTGAAAAATCATTTATTTAATATTTTTAATCAATTTTTATTAGTTTTAATCATAATTAAATCATAATAAATTCATTTTTCAATATTTTTGCACCAAAATTTTATATAAATTATTTCTGATTATTTGGAACAGAAATATAATTTTTAAACTAATAATTCTTTAATTTTAGTATTTTTAAATATTAAAGTTAAATTTTGACAATTTGAAATAAATAGATTTAATATTCGATTTTTAAGAAAATAATTTTATAAAAATTATTTTTATACTTAAACTCATTATTGTGACCATCTTAAATTCATATTTTATAAAAAGATTTTTGTTTATTTATTTATTAAATTTCTCTCGATTATCAAACATTTTAATTATTAATCAAACGAGCATTTATCCTCAATTCGAAGCCCTAGAATATATATATATATATATATATATATATATATATATATATATATATATATATATTGGTAGACTAGATAGACTTAGACATATGTATTACCTTATGTATAGGGTGATACTTGGCATATTTGGGCAACACCACTATTCTATTTTTCAAGAGATATAACATTTTGCTAAGGTAAGTTTTACATAGCCCCTTTTTTTATTTATCACTATTTTTGGGGTGAAACATGTTACAACATTCTATATGCAATTCTGTCACACCCTGACTTTTCCCTCGTCGGTTGCGACGTTTGGTGCCTTTGCCAGCGCAGCGGAAAGTTGCATCTAAGACTCTTATTTCCTGAACGCCATTGCTAACCCTCTAGGATCCCCGATCCCATATGCCGACTACTCCAACCGTGCCGTTACCAAAGTTTAAACCTGAAAGACATACTTAAAAAGTCAACATAAAGCTGGTGAGTTCATAAGTTTTCTTTTATAATAGAGTTGTTGTAAGTTCGGAAAGATAATATCTGTTACTACTATGTTATGAGAACGTTAGCTAGACGTTAAGTGTTTTTACTACTACGGTTGGGAACCCATTACTAAACCGGTATAAGTGTTGAAGCCAGCCCAGACGGACGGGATTACCGATGCCTCGGTAACCCCCAAAGTATTAGAGACAATATGCACCCGCCCGGCTCCCAGCTGTCGGGTGGGGTTTGTAAGGCCCAATAGATCTATCCACAATTCCCTCGTTGTGCATGCCAGCACATTCATGGTTTCCCCCGGGACTTTCCATAAAAGCCGTATAGTAACATAAAGTGCCCATAGTATAACATGATCTTTAAAACGATGTAAGTAGTACGCATGTTTCTTCCCTGAAGGTAAAACCAGTAACAGCAGGGCCGTGACACTCACGCACCCATTTCATTTTTCAAAGACTTGTTCGTTTGGAATTCCTCGGGTTTTCATAAAAGATGCATGTCTTCCACCCCGAAAACATTTATAAAACGGTAAAAAGTGGGGTCATGAACTCACCTTAATTTCCATGCTAAGCTAGCAAACAAGCCCGAAGCTTTGACCGACTTCCTCGTGCCCTATTACAACAAAGGACACCTTAAAGTCTAACACATATAAACCTAGCCTATTATCCGGCTAAAAGATAGTTTATCCAACTATCTAACTCGTGTGTATAACTCGAGTACTAATATGCTTTAACTCGACGAACTGATCGTGACTTATCTTACTTATGCGTTAACACACGACATAGTACCCAAGTTGCGCACTCGTCACTATTCGTGTGCACACCACGTTGGACTATATTATGAAACGTATAACTTATCCCGAGCCGTAGCTCGTCTCACAATTATATTTTAGGAAAATACTCTTTGATGAAAATATAAGTATAGATATTTAAAACCGATCCATAACAAGTGTCGCTTCTTTTCCTAAATCCGCAAGCCTTTATAGGTTTCAAAATATTAACTTTTGTATAATTCTTTCTCCAATACGCCGAGCGTTTTGTAATTCAAAACGTTAAAATAGAAATGTTTTAGTTACTAAAATCTTTAAAGGTTGACGCAATTGACGCTCAGGAACTAATATGCATTTGTTTTGGAAATAGCGTTCGACGTTTTTCCTTAAATGTTGCAAGAAATCGTTTGTCAAAAATACTTGAAGATTGTTGATAATGAAATATACAACAAATATCGCCTTCATTTATGCTTATAAATTTTATAAAATTTTGGCAGAGTTTCCTCTGTTTTCGCACAAACCAGGCAACACAAGTCGCCTTCAATTTTCCCAAAATCATTATCCAATACAAGACTTCAATTTGTTTATCCGCAATTCCAATTCAAACGAGACTTATACGTTTCGACGCTTTTATAATAAATATACTTATTTATATAAAGACACGACAATATATATATATTATAGTCCAACCAATTTAGTCCGATATGGATTTTATAAGTCACGCCTTCTAGCCACTATTACCAATCGTCCGATTTAATATATAGTTACCGTTTATTATTATTATTCGGTTCGTTCGCGAGTCAAAACTATTTCGTTCGAATCAATATATTTATAAATATTTATAATATCCACAATAATAATAACAAACACGAATTAAAGTATACCGATTCGTACGCGCGTAAACCGGAGCCAACTCGAACCGAACCAGATCTGACCCGTTGACCAAGTTTGACCGAGCCCGAACACGAACCCAAAACCGAATCTGACCCGATTTGACAAGACCCGTAACAGACCCATCTTGACCCGAGCCGACCCATTGACCAACGAACAGCCCGAGACCCGAAACCCGAAACGAACACAAATGATCCGAGACCAAAACGAGGCTCAAAATCCACAACCCGTCAGATCTGCTCACTCGAAACCAACCCACCGCCGCTGACCCGAGAAACCCGGTCAAACCACCACTTGAACCACTAACCACCTCAGCCGCTGGTGACGAGGTCCAAGCCCACCTCGGCGTCCAGATCCACCCGAGACCACCACCACCTGCGGCCACCATTTGAGCCGCCGCCGCTGCCCCTTCAACAACCACCACCAACCGGACCACTAATACCCGTCATCCACCACCCTAACCCGACCTAAACCCGCCTGAACAATCACCTACCCCCTCGCCGCCATCTGCACAGCCCCAACAACACCACCACAAGGCACCACAGCCCGGCCCCCTTTCCGCCCGACAACCACCAACCCCCTTCGTTTCTGCTTGTTCTTGGGCCAAAAATCACCGCCGCCGCCTTCATCTTGAACCACACAACCATTCCCGTCGGATCTGTTAAGAAGGGCCACCAACACAACCCCTTTCGGTTCTGAATCCACGCGCCGCCACCACCACAAGAAGGGTGGTGGCCGGCCGCCGCTACACAGAGGGAGGAGGAAGAGAGAGATGCGAGGAGTGAGAGAGGGTGGAGAGGTTGCAGAGTTATCGGGGGGGGGGGGGGGTTGGCTGCGGGTTTGAAAAATGAAGAAGGAAGGGGATAAGCTTCCTTTTATAGCTAGGGTTTATTGGTAGGTGAGGTATACCGCGTATCGAACCCGTTTTAAACGTAAACGTCTCGGTTTCTATTTAGGCCCGATAACTAATTATAAAAAGTAGTCGGTTTTGTTCGAAATACAAAACCGAGCATAAGTATAAATATCTTCGATGTCCGACGCGTGTTTTCAGAACACGCGTTTAAATCGCGTTAATTAAATCGGTCGCAGTTCCAATTGTAAAAACGATCAGTAAACTTCCGAAACTTAATAATTAGAAATATTTAAAATAAATATTTAATTTTTAATAATAAAAATCACGTCAGTGTAGATCGGAAGTTGCCGGGTGTCACATCCTCCCCATGTTACAGAAATTTTGTCCTCAAAATTTGAGGTAGGATATCATCCAAGAACGAATGGTAGTACAACAAAAATAGTCAACGGGCTTGCCGGTACAAATGGCACGAAATAAAGTTTCAGAACCAACTGGATGCAAAGTGTAAACAATAACTTTGTCAACAAACACTATTGGCGCACCTCAAACGAAACAACTAGTGCACCAACTTTTTCATTACACACCACAAGGTGTGTCTGCATTTAAGGCAATGACAACCAAGTTGATGAAAGTGAGGCATGTCAATAAAATCATTCATAATTCCAAGTCGATTGAAAATTCACCGCAAGGTGCTGTATTAAATTCCAACAATTCGATTCAATTGAAATGTCGACTTTAAAGAAACTCATCGACGAAGTATCAAAGGATTCATTGCCCACAATGGCCTGACATAGCAAGACTAGAAGACGAACATTATGAGCAATGTAATGATAAAACAAATCATTAATGAAACAATTGTTTGATGCGAAGCCCTACAATGGACCTACACAGGTTTAAAGAATTCAAACATATAACAATTGACACGTGTACAAAAGGCGCGTCTAATTTGGTGAAAAGAATAAAGAATCAACAAAAATTAAATTCCTTTATGATTGAATGTCGAGGACCACAAATACAAAAGAAGAGAGATGCAAATCATACTCTAGAGATATAACTAGGTTCTACAACATGAACCTTAGAAGTTCAAGAAACGAGATCATCAAGAACTTAAACTGGTTTAAGAAAAGCAAGGTCACAAATGACACGAACAGGGGAGAATCGACAATCACGTCCGTAACAACAAAATAACGAAAAATCCTTATCCATTATTTATATATAAATATATATACAACACATAGGATACCCTCATGATAGAATTTCTTAGAACTATCAGGTGCCTGTAAATTCGCAATAACGTGACGTCTGCGTTATCGAGAATTTACCTCACCAGATCATCCTATCAACTTCCATCATAAGCTATATCACGAGCACTCGTCACATTCATATAATAACACGTATATATAACATGATATAATACAATATTCGTCGTGTGCGCCACTTTTCCCGGTGCTCTTCTCGTCCACATTCCATCTTCGCAGCATCATCGGCAAAACGAGGTGCCTCATCAAGACGCCTTCGGCCCAACCCGACCTTGATGACATAGCATACTCCGAACCAGGGATGTGAGACCGCAGATGCTGCAACAATCCCTTTGCCAACTCGCCCAACTAACGTGACACGTGTGAGCGTTGTAGATACGTCCAAGCTTGAGTCGACAACCATTGGCGATACATATTATATATACTTCATATAAATACACGTTGTATACAAACAAGTAGATTGTTCCTCATACCAAGAAACAATGACTCAGCTAACTCTATGTGAATAACCGCTCTGATATCTAAAGCGATGACTCGCCAGTCACTAATGAGGTATGCCTAACCACTACGTGCCAATGTCCTTTCTATATACCACTATAGAACATATAAACTTACTATTCACATAAGAAAATAAATGTTCCTTGCGCCGAAGGAATGTACACTGAGCTAGTGTGATACACTAATAGTCATGCAACTGATTTGGCAACGGTTGGAATTCCAGTTCCTAGGCGTTCGTACTAAATATTATGTCTTAGAAATTTTGGTCCCAACTTCAAAACAAACTCAGGTTAAAGCCTAGATATCTACCCAGACACCTAGTTCGCTAAAACCTATGGCTCTGATACCAAACTGTCACACCCCGACTTTTCCCTCGTCGGTTGCGACGTTTGGTGCCTTTGCCAGCGCAGCGGAAAGTTGCATCTAAGACTCTTATTTCCTGAACGCCATTGCTAACCCTCTAGGATCCCCGATCCCATATGCCGACTACTCCAACCGTGCCGTTACCAAAGTTTAAACCTGAAAGACATACTTAAAAAGTCAACATAAAGCTGGTGAGTTCATAAGTTTTCTTTTATAATAGAGTTGTTGTAAGTTCGGAAAGATCATATCTGTTACTACTATGTTATGAGAACGTTAGCTAGACGTTAAGTGTTTTTACTACCACGGTTGGGAACCCATTACTAAACCGGTATAAGTGTTGAAGCCAGCCCAGACGGACGGGATTACCGATGCCTCGGTAACCCCCAAAGTATTAGAGACAATATGCACCCGCCCGGCTCCCAGCTGTCGGGTGGGGTTTGTAAGGCCCAATAGATCTATCCACATTTCCCTCGTTGTGCATGCCAGCACATTCATGGTTTCCCCCTGGGACTTTCCATAAAAGCCGTATAGTAACATAAAGTGCCCATAGTATAACATGATCATTAAAACGATGTAAGTAGTACGCATGTTTCTTCCCCGAAGGTAAAACCAGTAACAGCAGGGCCGTGACACTCACGCACCCATTTCATTTTTCAAAGACTTGTTCGTTTGGAATTCCTCGGGTTTTCATAAAAGATGCATGACTTCCACCCCGAAAACATTTATAAAACGGTAAAAAGTGGGGTCATGAACTCACCTTAATTTCCATGCTAAGCTAGCAAACAAGCCCGAAGCTTTGACCGACTTCCTCGTGCCCTATTACAACAAAGGACACCTTAAAGTCTAACACATATAAACCTAGCCTATTATCCGGCTAAAAGATAGTTTATCCAACTATCTAACTCGTGTGTATAACTCGAGTACTAATATGCTTTAACTCGACGAACCGATCGTGACTTATCTTACTTATGCGTTAACACACGACATAGTACCCAAGTTGCGCACTCGTCACTATTCGTGTGCACACCACGTTGGACTATATTATGAAACGTATACTTTATCCCGAGCCGTAGCTCGTCTCACAATTATATTTTAGGAAAATACTCTTTGATGAAAATATAAGTATAGTTATTTAAAACCGATCCATAACAAGTGTCGGTTCTTTTCCTAAATCCGCAAGCCTTTATAGGTTTCAAAATATTAACTTTTGTATAATTCTTTCTCCAATACGCCGAGCGTTTTGTAATTCAAAACGTTAAAATTGAAATGTTTTAGTTACTAAAATCTTTAAAGGTTGACGCAATTGACGCTCAGGAACTAATATGCATTTGTTTTGGAAATAGCGTTCGACGTTTTTCTTTAAATGTTGCAAGAAATCGTTTGTCAAAAATACTTGAAGATTGTTGATAATGAAATATACAACAAATATCGCCTTCATTTATGCTTATAAATTTTATAAAATTTCGGCAGAGTTTCCTCTGTTTTCGTACAAACCAGGCAACACAAGTCGCCTTCAATTTTCCCAAAATCATTATCCAATACAAGACTTCAATTTGTTTATCCGCAATTCCAATTCAAACGAGACTTATACGTTTCGACGCTTTTATAATAAATATACTTATTTATATAAAGACACGACAATATATATATATTATAGTCCAACCAATTTAGTCCGATATGGATTTTATAAGTCACGCCTTCTAGCCACTATTACCAATCGTCCGATTTAATATATAGTTACCGTTTATTATTATTATTCGGTTCGTTCGCGAGTCAAAACTATTTCGTTCGAATCAATATATTTATAAATATTTATAATATCCACAATAATAATAACAAACACGAATTAAAGTATACCGATTCGTACGCGCGTAAACCGGAGCCAACTCGAACCGAACCAGATCTGACCCGTTGACCAAGTTTGACCGAGCTCGAACACGAACCCAAAACCGAATCTGACCCGATTTAACAAGACCCGTAACAGACCCATCTTGACCCGAGCCGACCCATTGTCCAACGAACAACCCGAGACCCGAAACCCGAAACGAACACAAATGATCCGAGACCAAAACGAGGCTCAAAATCCATAACCCGTCAGATCTGCTCACTCGAAACCAACCCACCGCCGCTGACCCGAGAAACCCAGTCAAACCACCACTTGAACCACTAACCACCTCAGCCGCTGGTGACGAGGTCCAAGCCCACCTCGGCGTCCAGATCCACCCGAGACCACCACCACCTGCGGCCACCATTTGAGCCGCCGCCGCTGCCCCTTCAACAACCACCACCAACCGGACCACTAATACCCGTCATCCACCACCCTAACCCGACCTAAACCCGCCTGAACAATCACCTACCCCCTCGCCGCCATCTGCACAGCCCTAACAACACCACCACAAAGCACCACAGCCCGGCCCCCTTTCCGCCCGACAACCACCAACCCCCTTCGTTTCTGCTTGTTCTTGGGCCAAAAATCACCGTCGCCGCCTTCATCTTGAACCACACAACCATTCCCGTCGGATCTGTTAAGAAGGGCCACCAACACAACCCCTTTCGGGTCTGAAACCACGCGCCGCCACCACCACAAGAAGGGTGGTGGCTGGCCGCCGCTGCACAGAGGGAGGAGGAAGAGAGACATGCGAGGAGTGAGAGAGGGTGGAGAGGTTGCAGAGTTATCGGGGGGGGGGGGGGTTGGCTGCGGGTTTGAAAAATGAAGAAGGAAGGGGATAAGCTTCCTTTTATAGCTAGGGTTTATTGGTAGGTGAGGTATACCGCGTATCGAACCCGTTTTAAACGTAAACGTCTCGGTTTCTATTTAGGTCCGATAACTAATTATAAAAAGTAGTCGGTTTTGTTCGAAATACAAAACCGAGCATAAGTATAAATATCTTCGATGTCCGACGCGTGTTTTCAGAACACGCGTTTAAATCGCGTTAATTAAATCGGTCGCAGTTCCAATTGTAAAAACGATCAGTAAACTTCCGAAACTTAATAATTAGAAATATTTAAAATAAATATTTAATTTTTAATAATAAAAATCACGTCAGTGTAGATCGGAAGTTGCCGGGTGTCACAAATTCAATCAAAAGTGTCTATGTATTTTTCTATGTTGCATTATGTCTTAAACATGACTAGGGTAATCACAATATTCTAGCATAATCATTAACATTGATCAGCCGACGGTATACAATGATAGATCTATTGGACTGACAATCCCACCCAGATACGTGCCTCCTACAAAGGATGCGTGGGTGATTGTTATCACAACATAAACGAGTGAACCATGAGCGTATGGGATGTACCACAATACAACAGTCACAAGGGTTAATTATGCACTCGATTTACTTCTAGAATGTTTTCACATATGGACTAGACTTGCCATGACACTTGAATTGCACAACATTTTTATTCGATTATCAAAACCTCTGTAATTCTCACCAACTTTTGTTGACCCAAAATATTTTCAAACTTAACATGGTTCAGGTTATAGCTTGCTCAAATATTAGAGTTAATGCTTGAAGATGCGTAGCTAGTATTTTTTTATCTTGATGTACAAATTCTTAGAACAATTGTATGTAATTTATTTAAATCATATATTGAAACATATTATTTACCATGAGTTACTGAACAATCATCAGTACGTGACATCCCGATGTTTCTGCCATCGGTTGGGGTGTTACACCATACGCTCATGGTTCACTCGAATATGTTATGCGATAACAATCACCCACGCTACCTTTGTAGGAGGCACGTATCCAGGTGGGATTGTCAGTCCAATAGGTCTATCATTGTATACCGTCGGCTGATCAATGTTAATGATTATGCTAGAATTGTGCTTACCCTAGTCATGTTCAAGACATAATGCAACATAGAAAGACACATAGACACTTTGATGATTGAATTGCATATAGAATGTTGTAACATGTTTCACCCCAAAAACGGTGATAAATAGAAAAGGGGCTATGTAAAACTCACCTTAGCAAAAGTTATATCTCTTGAAAAATAGAATAGTGTGTTGCCCAATAATGCCAAGTATTACCCTATAAGTAAGGTAATAAATATGTCTAAGTCTATCCAGTCTACAAATATATATATTCTAGGGCTTCGAATTTGGGGATAAGTGCTCGTTTGATTAATAATTAAAATGTTTGATAATTGAGAGAAACTTGATAAATAAATAAACAAAAGTCTTTTTGAAAATTTTAATTTAAAGATGGTTATAATAATATGTTTAAGGTATGAAAATAATTTTTATAAAATTATTTTCTTAAAAAATAGAATATTAAATATATATATATATATATATATATATGTGTGTGTGTGTGTGTATGATGTATAATTATTATAGTATTAGGGTTCCAAAAATGCCACAATAATAATTAAATGCGAACAATAATCATGAAACTTGACGTTTTTATTCATGATAAAAGTAACGTACAAGTATAAATGTGTAATGTTACAGCAGGAGGAAGCTGAACATAATGTAATGATATTTCCTGCAGATGATGATCAGTCATCAGACGAAGAAGATGATGATTAGTTATATTATGTTTAATTTATGTTTCGTCTAAGTATGGTTTATTCTTTATTTAGTTTTATATTATTATATATTTTTTTTGTTTTATAATGAATAATGTTGTACTGAAGAATTCAAATCTAACATTAGATATTTTAATATTAGAAATAATAAGTAATTAATAACCAATGCATCCCAAAACTCAATTTACAAACTCAATTCAATATGATCTTTTGCATTAACAGATGCTATTGTAGAAACTCTATAAGTACAAAATCTGATTTATGCTACCCTGTAAAAAGGACTGTAAGACTCCAAAGTCTGTTTCAAGAACAAATGTGGAATAAAAAATGTTACTTTAAAACTTAAAAAGAAAGATACCTACAACTTAATTACTAAAACACAATTCTCTCTTCAAATTTCAAAAGTTAGGGGTATATAAGTTAAAAACATATAATCACAACATCTGCCTATTAATTAATTAAGTAAAGAGCTCAATTATTTCTCTGAATAGTGGTTCATCTATCGAAGCCAAGCAACAGATGCTCTTGAACTAAACAGATGTCATCCAAAACAATATTACAATTAGAAATTACCTTTTGGAATTGAAATAAACTAAGTTTCAAAATCGTAATCATTAAATTTGGACTTTTAGGCCTCTATTTAACCAGCATACAGTATTGATCGCTAACAAACTCTTAGAAATTTAAAAAGTGATTTTATAGAGGGTTGTTTTATTTATTAATCACAACATCTGTTTTACAACACTTGTTGACTTGTCAACAGATCTTCTTAAAACAACTATCATCCAATACAACCACAGTTTATTCTATAAACTATTTATAAACATGTGTTGACTGTCAACAGACGTTACAAAAAACTACAAAAAACATCTATTTTACAACATCAGTTGACAAGTAAACAGATGTAATGAAACATCTGTTGACAACATGTATTTTAAAAGAAAGATTTGTTGGCAAGTCAACAGACGTAATGAAATAACTGTCATCCAATACAAATATAAAATTACAAAAAACCACTAAACTTCAGAAAACTTGGACAGATCTTCACAAAAAAAAACTGTCATCCAATACAAATTCAGTTTATACTTTGGACTATTTACAAACATGTCTTGACTGTAAGCAGACATTACAAAAAACTACTAACAGAGTGAAGAGGATTCTTCTACTTATAAATTACAACATGTATTTTAAAAGAAAGATGTGTTGGCATCCCAAACAGATGTAATGAAACAACTGTCATCCAATACAAATTTAAAATTAAAAAAAAAACCACTAAACTTCAGAAAACTTGGACAAATCTTTACAAAACAACTGTCAACCAATACAACTTTCGTTTATACTATAGAATATTTACAAACATGTCTTGACTCTAAGCAGACGTTACAAAAAACTATTAACAGAGTGAAGAGGATTCTTCTACTTATAAATGACAACATGTATTTTAAAAGAAGGATCTGTTGACAAGTCAACAGATGTAATGAAACAACTATCATCCAATACAATTTCAAATTTCAAAAAACCACTAATCTTCAGAAAACTTGCAACTAGTTTTTTTAATACATTCAAATCAACTTTGATTATAACATGTCTTTATACAACCATTAGTCTTGAAGACATATTTATTTCTTTGACTGAAAGAATCTTTAAAAGATTAACCTTGAAAGACCAACATACTCAAGGTGCTTCCTCATATACACTGCTTGCTAATAGAACAGACAAACACATTCACGGTTATACTTCAACTACAAACCTTGAAAACAAAACTAAAGAAATAACAAATTCAACAAACATACATGTCGACAACTACAACAGTGGGAACCACAAACACGGCAGTAAACGTAGACGTCTTCCTCAAAAGATAAGCACAGTGACGTAAACGCATAATCGCAATCAATGTCTTGGCTAACACCATCTGGAAAAACATTTGATTGCTTGAGCTAAAGCCTCTATCTGTTAACGGTAAAATATTCACAAAAATATTACATCAACCATGAGTCAAATTAATCAAACATATAACTTTAAGAGACAAAAACTAAGACACATTAAACAATCGCATAAGTCGCTTTAAAAAGCAATGACATACCTATCTTGAGTTTGACGCTTTGAATCTTGAACTATCGGTAATGATACAACTAATATTTTCCTTTGATTGTAATAATCTTCCAAATCAACACCTTTTTCAACCTAAATACTTTGGTTGCTAATGGAGCAGACAAAAGATTGATGGTTATTGAAAACCAAATGGATAAATTTTATTCTTATTGTTATGATAGATTAGAATTTGTTTACATGATACTTGAATCCTTCGATGTGAACGTGAATGTGAGAGAAGCATCTGTTATGATTTAAAAATTATTTGAGAGAAAGATTACGAGATGATACCTTTATATAGTTGTATAATGGGGTTTCGAATTTGAAATTAACTTTAGAGCTCAAATTTAGAAGCAACAATCGTATGAACCACTGTTAAGCCAAGTGGCAATATTTAATTAATTTATTATGAACCACTGCTTGGCCAAGTGGAATTATTTAATTATTTAATTTTAAATTTTAAGCTGAATAATGACATCACCTTTATCATCAGCAAGGCATGGTTGGCCTATCTCTATGGCTGCCACGTCGGCTTTTTTAGGAGTTCCTTATGTCACTCACGACTTTTCTATTATAGTAAGTATGGATACTAGGTGAAATCCCGTGTGAAAACACGGGAAGACTAGATCATATTTTAAGGTCTGTTTAGTAAAAACAACAATAAGAAGCCAAACGTCTGTTGTAAGAAAAACCTGTTTACTAACATATGTTCCTTTCACGATACCAGTTAGTAGTACTGACAGATGTTTAGTACTGAAAGTTATTACAACCTGTAACATTCGCAATTTTTTTCTTGTAATTTAGATAACTTTACGGGCGCATGAAAATTTGAAACCCTTGAATAATAAATAATGATTTATTAGGTCGGAACTAAAACGAATTTGTTTAGTCATAAAATTTATTAAATGTGTATAGAAAAACGCCGAAGCTATAGTTAATAAATATATATTGAAAATTGGTTTGTGACTTGCAACAAATTAATATGGTCACTGATTGTGTTAGCGAAAAATGAACTCAATGTATTATGGTATCATCACAACACTAACAAAAATAACGGAATTAATATTAACTAATCGTTTGTAACTCAAACTCTTAAGGATTGAAGCTTTAAAAAAAAAGTAATACATAACATGAATCTAGAAAATCAACATAACTATTAATGTTAAATATAAAGAAATTGAAAATAACCATCTTCTTGCTTGTAACCGGCAAAGATCGCGACAACATTTGAAACTGTTGTGTCACTTCCGTAACCTGCACAATGATTATCACAATGGTTAAGGCATTGAAGGTCATCAATTAGATTAAATGATTAACATTCATGACTTCGATTCTTATAACTAGTTCTTGTATAGTCTTGCAAGTTTCATTCACTCCCATACCGCTGTGATTATAAGCACCACCGCTGCCGCACCTCCTCGCCGGTGACACCAACAATTACCATTGCACCATCACTCACAGCCGCTGTCTTGTTCCTACCACCACAACATCACCTTGGTCAATGTTGATGAGTTTCATCAACGTCGCGATTAGATTCCTTGTCATTGATATCACTTGTATTCATAATTCAGCCAACATCACACATCCGTGCATCACCCATAGTATTCATTCGCATAGTCGTTACTACTCGACTGTTGCGGTAATGATTTCATAGATCTTTAATCCTTTACGTTCAACGTGGTGATTTATTTTTAGTTTATGTTCGAATATAACTACTATACACAGAGGACTAAAATTTCTAAATACAAATCACATTAATTAATAGGCATGGGAAATTTGTAAAATTCAAGAATTAGTATACATACGTTTTAATTAAAATGGTGAACTTCATTTTGTTTTTGGTTCATCGAAGAGGATGACTAGCATTTTTTTTTATTATTTTATCCACTTTATCTTGTAAAAACGTCACCACAACTAGCACAATGTATATTCTTTTTTGTTATACAGCTAGTTAAGTAAATGTATATTTTATTTACTCAATTTGTATTCTAAGAAAAGTGACGGTTAAAAACAACGTTATGTTACGAAAAAATAAATAAAAAAAATTACGAACGTTAACGGTTAAGGTTTCGTTGTTGGAAAATCAACAACTATAGAATTAAATAACTGATTTGGTGTTGAATATTTAATCCGGTAACTGTGAAAATAACATAAATCAAAAGTTATATATTTTTTTTCAAACACTATAACTAACATTATTGGAGTCTAACTTATCATTCTTAATTTATTAAGGTGCAAGCATAATACATTGATACTCGTTAATTTCTTGCAAGTTCATCATCATTATTGAGGTGAGTTTACATAGCCCCTTTTTAGGAATTTACATATTTTGGGATGAAACGTGTTATTCTAGTCAAACTGCAAACTTGCAATTCAATATTATGTCTTTGTGTATCTAGTGTGCTTTATGTTTTAAACTTACTTGGTAAATTCACATACAAACTCAAGCCAACCGGTTCAGTTGTAGCCCTCAGGCCATCCAATTGGATGCAGCCCTCAGGTCATCCCGTTGAGATGTAGCCCACAGGTCAACCAGTATTGGTTGTAACCAATACTTTGATTCATTTGTGTTTGTTTACATCTACGTGCTTGATTCATTTATGCTTGTTTTCATATACTCGCTTTGATTCATTTGTGTTGTTTTCATGTGTATACATTGATTCACCTAAGCTTGCATTAATATACATGCTTTGGATTATCTATGTTTAATTCACATACATGCTTTATTTTACCTAAGTTTGTTTTCACATAAATGCCTTAGATTATCCTAGACATATGAATTGCAAATTCATTTTTTAAACCAAACTTTTATATTCAAAAACCTATGTATTCTCACCAACTATTTATAGTTGACCCCCCCTCCCCCATTTTTCAAACTTAAACATGTTTCAGGGAATACTGTTGTTTGAAGTCTTACAAGCTTTGGATCACATAGAAGCTTTGGACCTAGTTTATCTTAATGAAGATTTTGTATATTATTTGATCAAATTGTCAATGTTTAGTTCTTGTATGAAAGTTCAATTAAAATTATTGAAATATTTACACTTTAGTACCATGAGCTTTTGAACAATCGTCACTACGTGGCACCTCGATGTTTTCGTCATCGGTTGGGGTGCAACCACGGAGAGATAAATCAACAGACGGATGAAACCTCTGTTGAGATAGCACATCTTAAAAACAAAAAGAGGATCCCCTAAATATCAACCTCTCTACTTCATTTACACAGAAAATAAAGAGTCAGGAAATTAATGCATTTAACATCATAAATAATTTCATTCAATAATAACGGAAAATAACATTATTCGTTATAAAACAAAATTACATAATAATATATAAAACAAAAAACAGAATACACCAACATAAACGAAAAAAAAAATTAAACATAACATAACTAATCTGAATCTACTTCATCTGATGACTGATCATCATCAGATGCAAGCAGTTGTATTTCTTCCAGTTCAGCTTCCTCATGCAATGTAATTATTCTTGATTGAATCATTCGTTCAAGATCCAGCACTGCTGTAGTTCGATTAACGTTAGCCATCCCGACTTCCATCAATTCCTGTAGGAACTCAAAAAAATTGGAGTTTACTATCTCATTTTGATGGTATATTTTTACCGAACCATCATCAAAATTCACCGATACGCTACTGACCGATTCAGTGTAAAACCACCTCACCACACGCAGCGGCTCTCCCTCTTCGTATTCTCCAAACCTGATATCTAACTTGTGCCATTTTGAATGTTTTTTTCTAGAAGTGTAATCGATAGATTATATCAGATTGATAATTATAATCAATAGAAAAAATTACTTAAATTCAAATAAAATACCGCATGACTTTAATAAATCGAGTTTCAAGGTCGTCATTGTTATTTATCACTCATGACCCTTAATATTCTACACTGAATTTCATTAGAAAGCAAAACATTGTTTTATTATAATTTATGGTCTGTTTAATAAGACTAACATTAAGAAGCCAATCGTCTGTTGTAAGGAAAATTTGTTTAGTAACATCTGTTCCTTTCATGATAGCAGACGGATTAGAGCTCTATTGAGATATCAGATATTAAAAAAAAATATAGGAAGAGTATATCTTTATTTAAAACAATTACTCACCAAAATTTAAAAAACATAAACAGACCAACGTCTATAGTATGTTTAGTAAACAAAAATTATAAATTCAATTATCTAGAGTCAGTTAAGGAAATATTTCTAAAACCGTTGTAACTACAAACAGTTGTTCATTGAAGCAGATGATCCTCAAACAGTTTCCTTCAAATATATGTTGACTTAAAGCCTTGTACTAACAATGATATCACATTTACAATTTCAAAATTCTTCATATAAATTTACATCAAAACTGATCAACGTTTGTCGACCTAAAATAAACATATTTAGAACTACAAAATAAAGAGTCAGGAAGTTACTACATTTAACCTAAGATTTACAATTAAACACCACCAATATGCTAACATTACATCAACATCAAAATATTTCCAATACATACCATAGATTAATGTTTAGTTATGACCAAAATTCATTCTGATTCATCAAATTTGAATTACACCAGTCACCCCTTTTCAAACCTTTGGATTTTGTAAAATTTACCCATCGAGTTACCACAAACCTATGAAATGAGAATATAAGAGTGTTAGTTATATTATTAAAATTAAATTCAAATTTAATTATTAAAATTTAAGTAGTACCTTTTTCTATTCTTATATTATTCCACATAAAGTTTACACTCGTTTACTTCACCACCATTCACTTGAACCAAAATCATATGTGGCTAACTAATCTTAGCTAACATAACTATTGTAGCATGAAGCCGCTGAAAAGTTGATGTATATTGAAAACATTATTACTTAATTAAGTTTAGTAAGATAATTAAAAATACAAAACATAAAGTAATATACAACTTACATAACATTTATCAATAACAGCATAATGCTCATAAACTTCAAAATTAATATTCTCATCTAAATCATCTACCTATTCAAACCGTTTAAAGCAAATAAATTAGTATATCATTCGTTATGATGCAATATTAGTTGAATATAAATTCTTATAATATATACAAAACATATACACAGTTTTATAACCTGCATATCAAGCTGAGATTCATCAGAAATTTCAATACCTTCAACTGATTGTTCAAGTTGGTTATTTTGCCGAAAAAGAGTAGTAGACTTGTTTAAAAAAACCTTAATTTCAAATGTGAACAGGTCTCTCATCTCCAGAAAGACAAAATTGAAAACATCCAACTTAAGATCTTTAACTACTTTCAACCATCCATCATAGAAATAATATTGTTTCTCCAAACAAATTATCTTTAAAGTCCATGAAAGATCACCAAACTTAATAGTTGTGACACCCGGAAAACTCAGGCTAGCAACTTTTGTCAAACTAGTAGTCATGCATACATTATATTTAACTTGTGACAACCGGTAACCTTTCTTTTCGTTTTCTTCCTTTTCGTCTTTTTCACTTTTGGGCTTCGTGCAATTTTCGGGACGAAAATTCTTTCAACGTGGGGATGATGTGACACCCGCATGTTCGGCTTAAACATAATAGTAACATCTAAGTCTACCTTAGCGAGAAACGTTTATAAACAAACTTAACTGGGTCAGTTGAGTCGGGTCAAATTAGGATTGTCCAGGGTCAATGATCTGGAGGATCATTGGGAGTCGTTTTGGGAATACATTAGTACCGGGTTCCGTCGTTGGTGACATTACATGAACTAACTAAGTATATGTGTAGATTATGGGTCGTGTGGTGAATTGTATGCTTATACTTGCTTAAATGATGTACAAATGATTATACGTGCCTAAACATGCTAAGTATAGACTATGGATGCATGCTTATGTGTTAAGATGTGTTAGAATGCGTTAAACACGACAAACTGGAAAAAGGTTAACATGTATTAAAAGTGTTGTTAACATGTGTTAAAAAGTGCTGATGACCTGAATGTGGAAATAATGGGCGAATGTGGAAATGGGACTTGAGAAATGGGCGAATGTGGAAACAAAGTGGGCGAATGTGGAAAGATTCCACATTCGACCATTAAAAAGGGGCGAATGTGGAAAAGTTCCACATTCGACCACATAAACTGGGCGAACCTGGACTGGGTATAAATACCATCCTTAGCCATTTTTCACCATTTCACAAACCCTAAACGCCTCCAAACACTCTCTATCAGCTATTATCATTGGGGAAGGAGTTTTTGAGCTTGTTTTTCATAACCTAACTCTCTAAATCATTACAAGTGAAGATCTAAGGTGTGTTCTTCATTACAAATCCTTTTTAAACAATTTTGACTTGTTTTAATCTAAACCCCAAGGGTCCAGATCTGATATCAACCTATTTTATGAATAAAAACCTTTCCTAACCAAAACCTATTCATAAACAATGAGTTTTTATGCAAATAAACATGTGTTAGTATGATATTATGCATTGTTTGATGATTACTTGTTATATAGATGATATGACAACAACCTAGGGCTGTTATTAATGATGGGTTATGATTGAAACATGTTACCTTTGATTATTGATGGTGTTTTGGCGATTAAAGGGGTTTTTAGTTAGATTTAGGGTTTGTTGTTGGATGATTATGATAAGGTTATGATAGGGGTTTCTTGTTCATGATGGTTCGAGTATGATAAACTAATTATTGATCGATTTCAGAAAGTTTCCTAATTGGGTAATATTTTCATGCATGATGATGTGACATCTCCATAATTTACTATTTTAGGAAACTTGTCAAACGGATAGATTTTTGGGTAAAATTGGTAGGGTTTCGTAGGAATATATTAATGATGCTTGACTGCTGTAACTCATGATGTTTCGTGATGTTTTCGGATGTTTTTCGACGCGTTTTTGGAAAAATCTGACATCAGGGGCGAACCTGGAATACCTTCGACCAGTCGAACGGTCGAAGGTGGATTCCAGGGGTCGAACCTGGAAGCTAAAGGGGCGAAGGTGCTACAAGTGGGCGAAGGTGGGAGGAAAAGGGGCGAAGGTGGAATTTCAGGGACACATTCGACCAAATAAGGACACCTTCGACCACTTACAGTCACATTCGACCCTACGTTAACAAAAATGAGATTTTTGATACAAACTAAGTGTTTTATGATTGAACCTTGCGTGTAATCTATGTGTACTTGATTAGTTAGGGTAATAGGTCACCAACGGGATGTCGGGTCGGTCTAGTGTGTCGGTTAAACATTTAAACACGTTTTAAAAACATACTTGGTTATGATCTGGACAATCGGGGACTAGATAACCTTATGGTTATTAGTCGGAACACTTATGTGAACATTTTGATAGATCTCCGGTAGAGGGATCATCAAGGGCTAAACATCTTTTACTTACATTTGAGGAACGCTATCTAAGGTGAGTTCACGGCCCCACTTTTACTGCTTTAACTTTTGGGGGAGAAAACATGCGCTAAACAGTTTTGGTAACATATGTCATACTATGGTTTTAACTTTATATTGCTATACGATCTTTTGGAAAGTCCCGGGGGAAACCATGAATGTGCGGGTTTGCACAACGGGGGAAATGTGGATAGATCTATTGGGCGTGACCTGCCCCACTCGTCGGCTTGGAGGGCCGGGCGGGTGCATATTGTCTCGAACAGGAACATTATCGTGCTGAACATTACGGGCTGCTAAACATGCTAAACATTGCTAAACGTGTCCAGTAATGGTTTCCAATCGTAGTAGTAATAAAACATACGCCTAGCTAGCGTACTTGGTAGCATTGATATAGTATGGACATGGTAACACTTGGTAACTCTTTTTGAACAAACCTGTGAACTCACCAGCATTATATGTTGACGTCTTTTGGCATGTTTTTCTCAGGTCGCTAAGGTAGCTACAACGGGAACTAGGCGCACAAGTCTGCACGGGCGTCTAGAGTTAGGAGCATGGTCTTGTTAAACATTAAACTATGTCTTTTGGGTTGTAAACATTTAAAGCTTCCGCTACTGTTTATGCTTTTATAATTATATCTTTTGGGTATTGTGTTATGCATATAGTGTTGTTTATTGTGACCGTTGACTTAAATCCTGGTTTGTCATGCGCCTCACGGTAAAACCCCGCAAGTGGAATTTGAGGGTGTGACAGATTGGTATCAGAGCCAATGGTTATAGTGAACTAGGACTGCATTTAGAGTCTAGTCTATAGCCGAGTCGCACACACTAGACGGTCACATACTTGAGTCGGTTTGGAACGTGTACTAACTTTGTCGGGGTGTCTTTACATCATCATCGCACTTCTCTGTTACATCATCCGTCCTCACTCTTGGCCTTATACACTCTTATGTTCTTCTTCGGGGTTTGAAGGAGAAGGAGTTGACTCGTTGGTTTTGCACGGCAGTGTCGTGTATTGGGGTAGTCTTGCGTACTCTCGAGGTCTGTCCAGGATTCGGACATCTCCCTTTCGTACCCCAATAGACGCACTTGCTCACACATTATCCTGTGCACTTATGTTTGTGATAGCATGATGCTAGATGCCGACATCCGGCGACTTGAGTTCAAGCTAAGGGAAAGCTTGGAGGGCCATGTAGAGCAGTTTATCATTTCGGGTGCACACGAAATCATAAACTGAAATGCATGAGAATCCAAGTGGACTCTGAACTTGGATGTATAGTCCTGGATTGGGTTTAGACGTAACTTTTCTAACTACTAGTGGTTGACACTAGCAGTGAATCTGAATCTCTCGATTTCTGATTTGTCAGATCATGTCGGGCGCACGTGGTGGTGGACGTCGTGGTGGTGGCCGTGGCGGCGGTGGCCGTGGTGGCGGTCGTGGTAACATCAACATGACCCAGGCAGAGCTGAACAACTTGCTTCAACAGCAAGTGAACATAGCCTTGGCTGCTTTCCAGGCCGGGCACAATGCTATGGGTGGTAAGTTGGTTCTTACCTGCCTTGTTTCGTTCTTGGGTGTCATGTTTCTTTTGTGGTTTATCTTTGTGTCGTGTTTCAGGTGCTGCTGTCAACCCGCCTCCACCTCAGTGTTCTTACAAGAAGTTTAGGGACTGTCAGCCCCACAACTTCGCTGGAACTGAAGGGGCAGTGGGACTGCTCCGATGGTTGGAGAAGGTTGAATCTGTTTTCTTGATGTGTAACTGTCCTGTTGAGGACCGGGTCAAGTATGCCACTGCGATATTTGAGGGTCCTGCTTTGTCATGGTGGAATGCTACTACGCAGAACATGGGCTTGGGGGAAGCTCATGCTATGCTTTGGGCGGATTTTGTTCGGTTATTGAAGAGTGAGTACTGTCCCAGGGAGGAAGTACAGAAGTTGGAACATGAAGTCTGGAACTGCAAGATGGTGGGGTCCGAGATCGAGGAGTATACTGTTCGACGCAATGAGCTGGCGGTGTTGTGTCCTGACATGCACACACCTGAGTACCGTAGGATCGAGCACTACATCTCTGGGTTGGTGCCGGAGATTGCTGGGTTAGTAGCTGCTGGGAACCTTCCTACACTGGCTGAGGTCGTCCGTTCTGCACACAAGATGACCAACATGAAGATTTTGGAGGGCGCTTTACCTCCTAAGGGTTCAACTGCGAAGGGGTCTGATGGCAACAAGAGGAAATGGGAGAACGTGGGTAAGAGTGCAGTGCCGGCGCCGTCTCAACCGGCCAAGAAGACTGAGGGATCTGGGTCGTCTTCTTCGCAGAAGACAGGTGGATACATTGGGAAGCATCCCAAGTGTAACAAGTGTGGCTTTCACCATTCGGGGAATTGTGATCGAGCCCGTTGTCATCGGTGCCATCAGTTGGGGCACCATGCTAAGGATTGCAAGGTGGCGCTCACCCCAACTCAGACTCCTGCGGCTACTCCTTCTCCTGCTGCTCAGGGGACTCAGGGGAGACAGGGGTGTTACAACTGTGGTGACACGGGACACTTCAAGCGTGATTGTCCCAAGCTGAAGCAGGGCGATAATGGGAGGGGCGGAAACGGTAACGGTAACGGGAATGGCGGCGGAGGCAGGACTGCGCGTGCTTTCGTCATTGGGTCTGCGGAGGCTAGGCAGGATCCAGACACAGTTACCGGTACGTTCCCTCTCAACAATCGCTATGTTTCTGTTTTATTTGATTCTGGTGCCGATAAGAGCTTCGTATCTGTGGATGTTAGTCAGTTGCTAGATATAGTACCCACACCTTTAGAGGCTAAGTATTTGATAGAATTGGCTAACGGTAAGAACATCGAGGCGACTCATATCCTTAGGGAGTGTCACTTGGAACTGTCGGGTCTGTCATTCCCCATTGACCTTATGCCTGTACCTCTGGGTAGTTTCGATGTCGTTGTGGGCATGGATTGGTTATCGTTGTATCACGCAGAGATTGTTTGCTTTGACAAGGTTATTCGGATCCCTCTCCCTGATGGAGAGATTCTTTCGGTTCACGGCGAGAAAAGCGGTGCTCCGCTGAGTATCATTTCCAGCATGAAAGCCCGTAAGTATCTTCGAAAGGGCTGTTCGGCTATTCTGGCACTTGTTAACGTTTCTACTGACGATGAGGAGAAGATTGAGGATATTCCGGTGGTTCGTGACTTTTCTGATGTGTTTCCTGACGATTTGCCTGGTCTTCCTCCCCATCGTCAGGTTGAGTTTGGTATTGATCTTGCTCTGGGCGCAGCTCCTATTGCCCGAGCTCCGTATCGTCTTGCACCTCCTGAGATGCAAGAGTTATCCAGCCAGTTACAGGAACTCTTGGAAAAGGGTTTCATTCGACCGAGCTCGTCCCCGTGGGGAGCTCCTATTTTGTTTGTGAAGAAGAAGGATGGGAGCCTTCGTATGTGTATTGATTACCGTGAGCTGAACAAAGTGACCATCAAGAATCGTTATCCTCTTCCTCGCATTGATGATCTCTTTGACCAGCTTCAGGGCTCCAGCTACTACTCGAAGATTGATTTGCGGTCCGGTTATCACCAGTTACGCGTCAGGGAAGCTGACATACAGAAGACTGCTTTTCGCACTCGTTATGGCTATTTTGAGTTCTTAGTCATGCCTTTCGGTCTCACTAACGCACCGGCAGTGTTCATGGATTTGATGAACCGTGTTTGTAAGCCGTACCTTGATAAGTTCGTCATCGTGTTCATTGACGACATTCTGATTTATTCCAAGAACAAGGCGGATCATGAGGAACATCTGCGGCTGGTCTTGGAACTTTTGAGACGGGAGCAGTTGTATGCTAAGTTCTCAAAGTGCGATTTTTGGTTACGTGAAGTTCAATTCCTAGGGCATGTGGTGAATGAACTGGGAATTCATGTCGATCCGGCTAAGATCGAAGCTATTAAAGACTGGGAAGCACCAAAGACGCCATCTGAGGTGCGGCAATTCCTGGGTCTTGCAGGTTACTATCGGCGTTTTATCGAGGGATTTTCGAAGATCGCTCAACCCCTCACTGCTCTCACCCAGAAGGACCGAAAGTTCGACTGGGACAAACCACAGGAATCAGCATTTCAGATGCTGAAGCTTAAACTTTGTTCTGCACCTATCTTATCCCTTCCTGAGGGTACGGATGATTTCGTTGTGTACTGTGATGCTTCCATTCGGGGTCTTGGTTGCGTGTTGATGCAGCGCGGGAAGGTTATTGCTTATGCTTCTCGTCAACTCAAGGTTCACGAGAAGAACTATACTACTCACGACTTGGAGCTGGGTGCAGTGGTCTTTGCGTTGAAAATCTGGAGACATTACTTGTACGGTACCAAGTGTGAAGTTTACACCGATCACAAGAGTCTCCAGCATATTTTCGACCAGAAGGTGTTAAACATGCGGCAGCGTCGTTGGGTTGAACTCTTGAACGATTACGACTGTGCGATTAAGTACCATCCTGGCAAGGCAAACGTTGTGGCGGATGCCTTGAGCAGGAAGGAGTCGGCGAAGCCTCGGCGTGTCCGAGCCTTGCAGCTTACCATTCATTCCTCCTTACCTGACCGGATCCGTTCGGCTCAGGTGGATGCCTTGAAGGAGGAAAACCTTAAGGCCGAAACGATGCACAGTGCGGACAAACACCTTGAGCTTAGGTCTGATGGCCTACACTACTTCGCTGGGCGTGTTTGGGTTCCTTTACTCGGGGGATTACGGGAGCTTGTCTTGGACGAGGCTCACAAATCCCGGTATTCTATTCATCCAGGCTCCGATAAGATGTATCAGGATCTGAAGATACTTTATTGGTGGCCGAACATGAAGGCTGACATAGCCTCCTATGTGAGCAAATGCTTGACCTGTGCTAAGGTCAAGGTGGAGTATCAGAAGCCGTCTGGTCTCCTACAGCAACCTGAGATTCCAGAATGGAAGTGGGAGCGGATCACGATGGATTTCGTCACCAAACTACCGAGATCACCAAGTGGTTGCGACATGATTTGGGTGATCGTCGACCGGTTGACGAAATCGGCACACTTCATACCTATTAAGGAAACGGATAGACTCGAGCGGTTGGCTCGACTCTACCTTAAGGAGGTGGTCTCTCAGCACGGGGTGCCTGTTTCTATCATTTCTGATCGTGATTCCCGCTTTGCTTCGCGTTTCTGGAAGGCTCTTCATAAGGCCTTCGGTACTCAGCTGGATATGAGTACGGCTTATCATCCGCAAACTGACGGCCAGAGTGAGCGGACGATACAAACACTGGAGGACATGCTGCGGGCATGTGTCATCGATTTTGGCAAAAGTTGGGAGATTCACCTGCCGTTGGTGGAGTTCTCCTACAACAACAGCTATCACTCTAGCATCAAGGCAGCTCCGTTCGAGGCTCTTTACGGACGGAAATGCCGATCACCACTTTGTTGGGCCGAAGTGGGCGAGAGCCAGCTCACTGGTCCGGAACTCGTGTACGAAACTTCGGAGAAAATCGTACAGATCCGTCAACGTTTGGCTGCTGCACGGGATCGTCAGAAGAGCTATGCCGATCGCCGTCGCAAACCGCTAGAGTTCCAGGGTGGGGACAAGGTGCTTCTGAAAGTTTCACCATGGAAGGGCGTCATACGCTTTGGAAAGCGTGGCAAGCTTAACCCTCGTTACGTCGGACCGTTCGCAATCCTGGAACGGATTGGGCCGGTGGCGTACAGACTTGATTTACCGACGGAGCTCGGTAATGTTCACAACGTCTTCCATGTGTCTAACTTAAGGAAGTGTTTGGCTGATGAATCTCTTGTTGTGCCACTGGAAGAGATCAAGGTTGACGATCGTCTTCGCATTGTGGAGGAACCCGTAGAGATTCTGGATTACAAGATTCGTAGCCTTCGGCGGAGTAAAATCCGCATCGTTAAAGTTCGTTGGAACTCGGATCGTGGACCGGAGTTCACGTGGGAACGAGAAGACCAGATGAAGGCTAAGTACCCTCATCTCTTTCCGAAGCGCGCGTTCGAGTCCAGGCATGTTACTGCTGAAGCAGAGTGAATCTCGGGGCAAGATTCCCTTTCAACGTGGGGATGATGTGACAACCGGTAACCTTTCTTTTCGTTTTCTTCCTTTTCGTCTTTTTCACTTTTGGGCTTCGTGCAATTTTCGGGACGAAAATTCTTTCAACGTGGGGATGATGTGACACCCGGCATGTTCGGCTTAAACATAATAGTAACATCTAAGTCTACCTTAGCGAGAAACGTTTATAAACAAACTTAACTGGGTCAGTTGAGTCGGGTCAAATTAGGATTGTCCAGGGTCAATGATCTGGAGGATCATTGGGAGTCGTTTTGGGAATACATTAGTACCGGGTTCCGTCGTTGGTGACATTACATGAACTAATTAAGTATATGTGTAGATTATGGGTCGTGTGGTGAATTGTATGCTTATACTTGCTTAAATGATGTACAAATGATTATACGTGCCTAAACATGCTAAGTATAGACTATGGATGCATGCTTATGTGTTAAGATGTGTTAGAATGCGTTAAACACGACAAACTGGAAAAAGGTTAACATGTGTTAAAAGTGCTGTTAACATGTGTTAAAAAGTGCTGATGACCTGAATGTGGAAATAATGGGCGAATGTGGAAATGGGACTTGAGAAATGGGCGAATGTGGAAACAAAGTGGGCGAATGTGGAAAGATTCCACATTCGACCATTAAAAAGGGGCGAATGTGGAAAAGTTCCACATTCGACCACATAAACTGGGCGAACCTGGACTGGGTATAAATACCATCCTTAGCCATTTTTCACCATTTCACTAACCCTAAACGCCTCCAAACACTCTCTATCAGCTATTATCATTGGGGAAGGAGTTTTTGAGCTTGTTTTTCATAACCTAACTCTCTAAATCATTACAAGTGAAGATCTAAGGTGTGTTCTTCATTACAAATCCTTTTTAAACAATTTTGACTTGTTTTAATCTAAACCCCAAGGGTCCAGATCTGATATCAACCTATTTTATGAATAAAAACCTTTCCTAACCAAAACCTATTCATAAACAATGAGTTTTTATGCAAATAAACATGTGTTAGTATGATATTATGCATTGTTTGATGATTACTTGTTATATAGATGATATGACAACAACCTAGGGCTGTTATTAATGATGGGTTATGATTGAAACATGTTACCTTTGATTGTTAATGGTGTTTTGGCGATTAAAGGGGTTTTTAGTTAGATTTAGGGTTTGTTGTTGGATGATTATGATAAGGTTATGATAGGGGTTTCTTGTTCATGATGGTTCGAGTATGATAAACTGATTATTGATCGATTTCAGAAAGTTTCCTAATTGGGTAATATTTTCATGCATGATGATGTGACATCTCCATAATTTACTATTTTAGGAAACTTGTCAAACGGATAGATTTTTGGGTAAAATTGGTAGGGTTTCGTAGGAATATATTAATGATGCTTGACTGCTGTAACTCATGATGTTTCGTGATGTTTTCGGATGTTTTTCGACGCGTTTTTGGAAAAATCTGACATCAGGGGCGAACCTGGAATACCTTCGACCAGTCGAACGGTCGAAGGTGGATTCCAGGGGTCGAACCTGGAAGCTAAAGGGGCGAAGGTGCTACAAGTGGGCGAAGGTGGGAGGAAAAGGGGCGAAGGTGGAATTTCAGGGACACATTCGACCAAATAAGGACACCTTCGACCACTTACAGTCACATTCGACCCTACGTTAACAAAAATGAGATTTTTGATACAAACTAAGTGTTTTATGCTTGAACCTTGCGTGTAATCTATGTGTACTTGATTAGTTAGGGTAATGGGTCACCAACGGGATGTCGGGTCGGTCTAGTGTGTCGGTTAAACATTTAAACACGTTTTAAAAACATACTTGGTTATGATCTGGACAATCGGGGACTAGATAACCTTATGGTTATTAGTCGGAACACTTATGTGAACATTTTGATAGATCTCCGGTAGAGGGATCATCAAGGGCTAAACATCTTTTACTTACATTTGAGGAACGCTATCTAAGGTGAGTTCACGGCCCCACTTTTACTGCTTTAACTTTTGGGGGAGAAAACATGCGCTAAACAGTTTTGGTAACATATGTCATACTATGGTTTTAACTTTATATTGCTATACGATCTTTTGGAAAGTCCCGGGGGAAACCATGAATGTGCGGGTTTGCACAACGGGGGAAATGTGGATAGATCTATTGGGCGTGACCTGCCCCACTCGTCGGCTTGGAGGGCCGGGCGGGTGCATATTGTCTCGAACAGGAACATTATCGTGCTGAACATTACGGGCTGCTAAACATGCTAAACATTGCTAAACGTGTCCAGTAATGGTTTCCAATCGTAGTAGTAATAAAACATACGCCTAGCTAGCGTACTTGGTAGCATTGATATAGTATGGACATGGTAACACTTGGTAACTCTTTTTGAACAAACCTGTGAACTCACCAGCATTATATGTTGACGTCTTTTGGCATGTTTTTCTCAGGTCGCTAAGGTAGCTACAACGGGAACTAGGCGCACAAGTCTGCACGGGCGTCTAGAGTTAGGAGCATGGTCTTGTTAAACATTAAACTATGTCTTTTGGGTTGTAAACATTTAAAGCTTCCACTACTGTTTATGCTTTTATAATTATATCTTTTGGGTATTGTGTTATGCATATAGTGTTGTTTATTGTGACCGTTGACTTAAATCCTGGTTTGTCATGCGCCTCGCGGTAAAACCCCGCAAGTGGAATTTGAGGGTGTGACATAACTGGGCCAGTTGAGTCGTTTTGATGGTTATGGGAATCATCGGGATTCGTTAAAATGATCTAAAGGATCATTGGGAGTCGGTCCATAACCATGTGTATAAGGATTGGTAATTTGTAGAATCATTGGATTTACTGCATGGTTTCTCAAACCCCAAAATGCCACAGCGGAAGACTTAGCATTGTGGTGGCGGAGGTTGGTAATCAATGGTGTAATAGCAAATATTAAGTATTTGGACATTTATAGATAACCCACAAAAACATAAGTTATTAAACAAAGTTTCACAATGGATCCTTCATTTACATTTGGTCCCAAATCTTATTTTTAATCCTGTCCAAAAGTTATTTTGCTAAAAACACCCATTTTCATCAAATCCCAAAGCCAATCTCAAGTACATGAAAAACACGTTAAAACAACTTTGTCAACACAAGGTTGGAGAATTCACAAACATCTTTTAATAAACATTTTTGCTATTCTTACAAAAATAATATAAACCCTTTTGTAGAAGCATTTATGCGACTAATGCTTTGGATTTACAATAAACGTATGTTAATAGTTTGAGTCGTATGGGCGAAGGAGATTATATGTGGGCGAAGGAATGTTTTCAAGGGTGCGAAGGAAGACAATTCATATGAAGGAGAGACAGGAGGCGAAGGAAGATTTTGTTAGTTATGTATTGCTTCATTCGACCAGACTGTTTGGTCGAATGTGCACGTTCGCACGAACACTGTGGGCGAATGTCCTTTAGCACATACACCTTTCCATTTTATCCATGAAATGCCTATCTTTAAAACCCTTTTCGCTTTATCTACAAAAAGCCTATTTAAAACCCTTTTCATTTTATCCATGAAAAGTCTATTTAAAATCATTTTCGCTTTATATACGAAAGTGTTTTCTGAGGATGAAGTACAATGGGCCATGAAAACCCTTTTCGCTTTATATACGAAAGTCTATTTAAAATCATTTTCGCTTTATATATGAAAAGTCTATTTAAAATCATTTTCGCTTTATCCATGAAAAACCTTCTCATTTTATCCATGAAAAGTCTATTTAGCTTTATGGAACAACGAAAGTGTTTTCTAAGGATGAAGTACAATGGGCCGATTACTGATGGCTCATTGCACAAGGGAAAGCTGTGCCCACAGTTCAAATATTTGGCACATGTGTTGATACACGTCTTTGGTTCAGCTGCTGGAGGATATGATTTGATGCAAAAGAGTATTAGCTCAATGATTGTAGCACTGGTATTGAACAAACCGTTCAATGTATCAGGAATGCTGATGGAACATTTGTTGGAATCTGAAGTTTCTGTTATACCCTCGTTTTCTTCAGATGGTGTTTGATTATAAATACAAAGAATTGAAGAGGGATCCTAAGCACATTGTCATTCAAGAACATATGTCAATCAATACACTGGCTAGGATGAAAGCTTATAAAGGCTTGTCAGTGAATGAACGTCCACCTGTTAGACGTTTATTTGGACATTTAGCAAGGATTGACTATACAGATCCAGGTGAAGGTTTAGTGAGACATGCTAACAGTGATTCAGACCAAGATAATCCATTACATCCTGTCGATCCAGATGCGAAACGTAAGCGACAGGTTGTGAATGTTGGAGCAAAGAGTGGAAAGGGAAAGGAGAAAGAGATCAGGTTAGAGGTTGTTCATGAACCTGCTACGAAGAAGAGTACACCAAGAAAAAACAAGACAATGGCTAAGAAGGGTTTGCACATAGTGGATGAGGCGTCAGTTGATTCAGAAGAGACGCAGGAAGATGAACACTGGGATTCTGAGTCTGAAACGGTGAAGACTACCACGCCCAAGGCCACTGTGGCTGGTGAGTCTGTTAGTTTGAACAGATCGGTAGAAGAGCAGAGAATGAAAAGTCCGATTCGTTTGGACGAAGAGGAGGAAGATTCAGGTCTGGGAACAGGAGACTTTCTTGGTTCGCCAGTACAGGGGAGAAACTGAAGAAGCCCCAGTATAAGAAGAAAGAAAAGGTTATGAGACCTGCAGAAAAGAGAGCTAGAGAGATAGAGACACTGATAGCAGGAAAGAAGTTACCATCTGCTACTAGCTCAAAATCTCCAGTCACTGCTCCAGCCTCAAAGAAGCAGAAAACCACAGCTACTTCAGGAACAGAACAGGAAGCTGATTTACCTGTTGATGCATTCAATGAAGCACTAGATAATGTCCTGAAGAAGATTAAGAAGGGTAAACTGCCAGAGGTTGCTGAAGTCCCCAAGAAAAAGGTTACAGTTGATAGTGATGTGATGGATACTGTGAACCGGAGACTTACTGAAATGATGAATCTGATAAACAAGTAGCAGACTGAGATTGCCCAACTAAGACAAAACGACTCAAAGATGCTTGATGTAGTTGTTTCAACACATGAGAATAATGAAGAGTTGAAACTGAAGATCAAGAAGTTGCAGAAGGATAATAAAAAGTTGTCGAAACATGAGCAGAGAAACACCAGACGGATAATAGCTTTGAAAGATGAAAATAAGAAGCTGAAAGTGAGTAACAAAAACATGGATAATCTGATCAAGGATTTATACTCTCGAGCTCCTCAGCTGAAAGAAGGTGAAGAAGATAAAGAGTTAGAAGAGGAGCAAGTTGATTTTGAACTGTCAGATGAGGATGAGGAGGATGATGCAGATCTTGATGAAGATGCTGGCAAAGCTCCTAAGAAGAAGAAGGATGATGATGATGGTTCAAATGATGGATCTGGTGAAGATAACAGTTCTGCATCTGATGATGATGATGACACCGACAGGTATACGTATGAGAAGAGAGAATCAGGAAAAGGTGAAGAATCTAGTTCTAAAGCCCCTGGAGGATCAGTAGATGATGATACGATCTTTTGGAAGAAGACAATTAGATGTATCGCCAGATGCTCACTGATCGAGTCTGGAAGATTGACATGACTAGCAGATTTTCTGAGATCTTTGAATCTCGTGACAGGGTGTTTGAATTGGAATATGATGATCCAGATTTGGAAAACGGTGAAGTCTCGGCGGCGATGGCAAAAGAGATTTTTGAAGGTCTGGCGAAACAGGTTGGCAAACCTGTTGAAGAATTATTAGCTGATAACCAGATTCCTGATCTAACTGAAAAGGAAGCTGGAGATCATTCTGATGATCGTGATATACCTGGTTTCGAAGATATAGAAGTTGAGGATGTTACGAGTGAAGAGCATCCAGAATCTTTCAAAAGAGATAAGGATTCTGGATTTACTGCTTTCACTGATGATTTGTTAAAGGAAGCCGAGAGACGTGCAAAAGAGAAAAGTGATATGTTTGTTAATGAGATATTTGAGGGCATGAGAAACCGTTTATCAGACAATCTGGTAGCTTGAAAGAGTTATTGAGGGAGTTAAAAGAGAAAGAGGTGAATCGTCCTAAACCAGAGATTCAGGGTAGCTTATATAAATTCCATAACGACATGTTCAAAGGAAAAGCGTTGGGATGGAAATTTATAAAGCAACTGAAATGTGTAGCAGTGAAGTGGGAGAAGGGGATCCTATACTTTGATAGATTCCATGATTTGAAGACTCTCCCATATTGGGCAATTCGTGATATTTGTTGACACAAGATGACCGGTACGACAAATGGTCAGATTGCTTACTTTGCTGAGAAGATGGCCAGGGAGAGCAGGACGAAGTGGAACCTCTTTGAACCTCAATATCCAAAGAGGATTGTTCACAAGAAGACTATTGACGATATAACTGGTTTGCCCAAAGTGACCTTAAAGTATAAACCACCAAAAGTGTTGAGACACATTCCATTGCTGCAGATTCCTCAACACTTCGCCAAAGACTTTATCTGGTGGTACTACGACTGGAAGATCGCAGAAGCTGTTATTGTTCTGAAGGATGGAGAGAAAAGTTTCAAGAAAATACACATTTTTGATCCCATGTGGTTAGTGAATTGCTCACATGAGGACATCATAATGTTGTATTACAATCCTATCTTCAGCAATGTTAAGGATGCTGAACAGGCTAGTAAATACCAGCGAGTGGTATTTCTGTGTTTTGCTCATGATATCAATGCCGGATGCGACTATGATAAAAAGCTCGGCAAGTTTGTGAAAGTTCAAGAGATCTGAAGAGAAAAAGAAAAAGCCGAAGCAAGTGTTTGAGAAGGTGATGACGTCAGAAGAAAAGAAACTTTTGAGGATCAAGCTAATGAACAAAAGAATGGATGAGGAACGAAGAGTTAAACAATCCAAACAATAGTCGAGGGGGAGTTTGTAGATACATTTATGCGACTAATGCTTTGGATTTACAATAAACGTATGTTAATAGTTTGAGTCGAATGGGCGAAGGAGATTATATGTGGGCGAAGGAATGTTTTCAAGGGTGTGAAGGAAGACAATTCATTCGAAGGAGAGACAGGAGGCGAAGGAAGATTTTGTTAGTTATGTATTGTTTCGAATGTGCACGTTCGCACGAACACTGTGGGCGAACGTGCAGCCTATAAATAGGTCAAGCTGATTTTTGAATGTACTGTTAGCATTATTATTCCCTCCAAGTTCAGTGTATCTCTCTAGTGTTTTTGTAAACTTAATTCACGTTGTGTCTTTCATGTTTTGATCATTTTAACGTGTAACTGAGTCTTGATTATTAATGAGAATAGCTTTTAATGATGATATACTTGTTTTGATCTGATTGATTATCATTTTGTGATTGGTTTAGGGTTTCCGCACCTAAATCAAACTTGTTTGATCATTTCTTTGTTGATTTGTCGATCCTTTAGCACATACACCTTTTCATTTTATCCATGAAATGCCTATCTTTAAAACCCTTTTTGCTTTATCTACAAAAAGTCTATTTAAAACCCTTTTCATTTTATCCATGAAAAGTCTATTTAAAATCATTTTCACTTTATATACGAAAAGTCTATTTAAAACCATTTTCATTTTATTCATGAAAGGTCTATCTTTAAACCCTTTTTGTCTTTTCCACAAAAAGTCTAATTTTTAATAGTAATAGATTACTGACAACATGCGAATTCATAAGCTTGCAAGGAATATGAGTATATGTCAACGTAGTATAAGCTCATAATCAAAACATGACCGTTTTCTTCCTATTTAACCGGTGCCCTTTCCTACACCGCTCGAAGAAGTTCTACGAATTACGACCAGAGCGATAGGTCTTCGTCTCTGGTCGTCAACCCGATGGATCCACCAACTTTTCTCTTGCCCTTCTTTTTAAGGTTAATGATTATGAATGGCCTTGGAACTTTTTTTATCTTAAGATTTCTCATCCGTCTTTCCAAGAAAGACTGTTAACCGCCCTTATACTTGAACATATTCCACATTTACCTATTGTCTTATTTACATAATCTATTCCATTTTCCAACGTGTTTTTCCCCCAAAATCATTTATAAAAAATTATAAAAAGTGGGAATGTGAACTCACCTTTTGATCAATTCAGATTATTTCCAAAAGCTTGTTTCCGGTCGACTCGATTTCCCAATCATGTAAATCGCGTAAACGACCATATCTTACTCATTTTCCCTAAGTTGTTCTCCCAACTTAGACTTTTCACACAACATTTTTTTATGAAAAATGTAATCTTTAGAAAGTATTTATTTTCAAAAATACTTGTTTTAAACATGACTCGTTGGTGATCATGACTCGTTTTTGGTCCGTTATTTCTACACTGACTAACCTAGCACCTTATTTTCATGTTCTTATGCATATTATTACTTGTTGGATCAGTAATGCTCTTGATGTATTGCTTGCTAGTGAACACTTATGTGTGTAGCAAGTTCAATCAGATTTGCACAGCGGAATGAGTAAGTAAAGTTACACTATCAACAGGAGTTATTACTCCCCCTGGATGTTTAAAAGCTAAAGACAACTTTAATGAGAATCTAAGTATTGAATGTGAATGATAATAAATACTCAATCAGATTCTCAATAAAATGAAATGGAAATAACAATAATAAGCTTTGAAGGATTTCTGTTTCAATAAAAATCAATGTCTTAAACAGAGGGATGAACCCATCTATTTATAGACTTTACATATACATGAACCTTGCCAAAAAGCAAGTCTTAAACAAGTTGCAAAAAGTTGCATTCTTGGAACTTGCACAAAAAGATAAAGTAATACTAAACAAATAAACTACTGAAACATAAGAAGGTGGAAAGATTCTTGTACAAGTGCTGATGAATGGCAAACTACTGATGAGTAGTTTGTCTTCAGTAGTTCTTCAGTGAATTGTCTGCTTAGACTTCAGAACTTCTGATACTTCTTCTTCAGTACTTGTTGAATCCTTCTTTAGTACTTTAGTCTTCTTTCTTCAGTAGTTTTATACTTAGAATATTTGCAGAAGTGAGAGATCCCCTTTGAGGTTCCAAGTGTTGAATTGTAAGCAAGTCCTGAGTTGATAGATTCTTCATTTCATTCATGGACTTGTAGGCCTTGCTTGTAACTCTTCTTGTCACCAATACTGAGTTGTCATCAGTAAAGTACCATCTGATGATTAGCACTTTAGATTTGTCAAAATCTAAAGTATAGGGAACCATGCTGGATCCCTGGGATGTTCCTAAGTATTGGATGTTCTCTATTACTGTGACTCTCAGGTGGGATTCACTTTTGTCTTCTGTTTGCACTACAGTAGGTAATTTAAATGTTGGTAAATGATGTTCAATAACTACCTTTGTGTGCAGTCTGTCAGTGATAGTCTTCTGAATTTGGTAAGCAAATGTTGAAGGATCCCTAAATTTAGTTATCCTAGGCTTCTCTTCAATATCAAAGTCTCCTTGCACAACTGTGTTGCCTTCTAGCAGCACCATCTTGAAGTCAGTCTTTGTATTGTCCTCTGGTTTCTTCTTGGTAGCTGGTCTTTTAACACCAGAAGTTCTAACTACAAAAGTTGATACTTCAGAAGTTTTGAACTTCTATGGATTAGCAGCCTTGGCAGCCTTGTATTTCTTGTATGTGTCTAGTAGTCTATCTTCTTTCCATTTTGACACAGAGGCTTTTGAACCATAGTCATTAGCTACCAGTTCTTCAATCATTTCTGCTCTCTTGGCTTTTCAATCTTTGTTTGTTGCAAGTTTGTCAGCAACAAGTTGAGCTCTTCTGGTTAGCTTATCCATTGAGAGCCCTTTGAGTGAATAGGTTTTTGTTTTGTTGTTCTTTGTTATAAAAGACATCAATTGTTGCCTTTTGTCTTCTTCAGCAACTCTCTCTGTTTCAGCTTGCCTATTCAACTCTGCTTCATAAGCTTGAAGCTTTTCATTTAAGCTTAAATCTTCCCTTGCTTCCATGTTGTTCCAGATCTCTTCTTCCTTAGCCTTTCTTTGGGCTTCAATCAAACTCTTCTCTAGTAGTTCTTTGGACATTGAAAGTGGAGAAGGGTTCAGCACAGTCATTGTTGTAGTTGTTGTATGCCTTGGAATAGGAGTTGGTTATTGTTGTTCAGTTGTTTTGGAAGGCTCTTCAGCTGTTTGTATGTTAGAAATGTTAACTGCTAAAGTGTTGACAGAAGTGTCAACTACTGAAGGATTGTCTTCAGTACTTTCAGAGTCTTCAGCAGTTTCTTCATTATGGCCTTGGGAAGTTTCAGCTTCAACTTCAGTTCCAAAACTAAGCCTTTATTGATCTTCTTTTTGTTTTTAGGCTTTTTCTAGAAGTTGTTGTTGTAGAGCCACTCTTGCCTTTATCCTGGCTTCCAGTGACTCCTTTGGTTCCTTAATCTTCTCCCCCTTTTTGGCTTTATCCACTTCTGAAAGCCTGCTAGGTTTGGAAGTTCTACCAGTGAGTTCAGCAAGCTGTCTTTAGTTATTGTCTATTTTGTTGGACAGCTCACCAAGTTTTTTGTTGATCACCTCAAACTGAGTTTTGGTTGACAACTCCAAAGCAGTTGTTAAAGATTATAGGTGATTGGCAATGAGGGTGTTCATCAACTGGTATAGGGGACCATCTGGGTTGCATAGTTGGTTCAAGTCTATGCTGGATGACACAGGGAATTGTGTAGGCATTTTCAGTGAGGGGTGTGTTTTTGGGTGATCTTCATGTTGTACAGAAGATGCCACTTTAGGGGAATCAGGGATCAAGTGGACTTTACCCTGATCTGGTGTGACCCAGCTCTTTGAGCTTAGACACACCAGGTGCAGGACCTTCACTAGCAGCCGTCAATTCAATTTTGATGGAGTGTGAATCATTATCCAAATCAATGGAATCATCTGAATCCCTGCTTACTTCCTCAATGAGGACAGTATCAGTTATATCATGAGCTGGGACCAACCCAGTTGTCTTATGTACCTCTTGTCCTTGGTTTAGAGGATTTCCTACCTCAGGCATTAAGCCTTCATCAGTAGTTGCCACAAGTGAGGTCTTAGCAATGTTACTTCTTTCCTCAGATCCACCACTGGGTGGTATATGAGTAGTAGCAGCCTCAAATGTACCTAAAGTCTCTACGTTTGGGCTTAGAAACCCTGGTTCATCCTCATCTCTTGGGTTAGGGCTATGGACATCCACATCCATGTCAAGTTCTGAAGGTATGTCCCCTGTTTGATGTGGTTGTTGGGGACTGACATGTTCTGATGGGATGGTCTCTTTTAGCCCAGAGAGAAGTTTGGCAATTTCAAGGGCTTCAGGTTCAGAAATTTGTGGTGCTGGTTTAGTAGTTTGGTCTAATGGTTCAGCAGTTTCAAAAGAAGAGTCAATGGGGATTGTTTTCTTAAATTTCTTTCTTTTGAATAAAATTTTGATTGGTGCTCTAGTGGGGGTTTGAGATGGATGAGACTGAGAGGATGTTTTAGTCACATCTTTATCAAGTGCAGATTGCACATTAGCAAGTTCAGGCATCTCAACTTCCTGAACTGCCTTTCTTTTAAGGCTGGTGGGTTTTTGTTTTTGCTGTTTAGGTTTCTTGGCCTTTTTGGGTGAAGGTTTGGAAGATGAGGGTTCCTTGGGGACTGTTGTGTGTTCCCCTTGGTCATTTTCTGGCCAGGCAGCCGGTTTATTGTGCCTAGAGTATGCTTGTGAGGTTAATGGGTTTAAAACAGTTGTTTTACCCACAAGCACCTCTTCTCCAAGTTCTTTTATTATGCATTGCATAATGAACCTTGGATACAACAAACACTTCTTTTTAGAATTGAGGTGATGTAACACTAACTCATTAAAGAAAAGTGCTGATGCCTTGAATTTTGTTCATTCACAATGGAATGAAAAATAGGTTGAAAAGTAGAGGGCATCTGATCATAAGATCCAGTTTTTGGACTCAAACACATTATAATGTAATGAAACAAAAGTTTATATTTTGGTTCAAAATATTTCTTGAAAATGGTAGCATGTGAGAGAGTACCTTGGTAACCACACTCTGTCATGGTCATATGAATTTCAGAGTTTGGAAATTGATCTGGGGCACCCACATCATCTAGACCCAGTCTAATCCCCAAAGTTTCTGGTGTGATTGCCATTCTTCTCCCTTGGATGGTTAAATTGAGGGAGATCACTTGATCATTCACTGTCACCGTCTCCGCATTAGCCCAGAACTCATTTAGAGTTTCAGTGTGGATTGGAGGATCAATGGTGAAGGCAGTGAAGTATTGGGATTTAACGACTAAATTAATGATTTCGTCGTATTGGGACCAGGCTTCACGTTTCTCAAAGTAGCCTCTTTGATTGTGTCCCTTTTTCAGTATTAGAGCCATGTGGTTTGTGTGTGTGTGGATCGAATAGTATTTTTGCAGGTTAAGGGTTTGAGAGTGTTTTTGAGAGAGAAGGAGGGAATTTTGCTTTTCGAATGGATAAGTGTTGGAAAAAGATGTTTATCAGAAGTTTGTAACCGCCCTAGGTCAAACTTCTGAAGTGGGAAATGTCTGATTTGCCCTTAATGACAAAACTGCTGGTGAAGAACAATTGTCATCAGTAGTTCCCATTTTCTCTTCAGTAGTTTGTTAACAACTGATGAGAATGTTTATAAACACTTTATTCATAACTTCTGAAGATTATTTTATCAGAAGTTAATCATTTTTTCAGAAAATATTCCCATACTGATGTTTTGTTCATCAGTAGTTTCTCTAATTTTGTTTTTCAGAAGTTTTGGATTTAAAACAGATGTAAGTGAAAAATAAAATATGTGCAGGAAAAGTAAAAGAACGCTTACAAATTTAGCATCCCAAGCATGGATACTAACTTCTGAAATGTTGATGTGTCAAGGGGTTTTTTGAATATGTCAGCTATCTGATTAGCTATTGTCACATGCTTCACTTCAATCTAGCCTTTTTCATAGCAATCCCTGATGAAATGATACCTGATTTCAATATGTTTAGTTTTTGAGAACTGAACAGGATTTTGAATGATGCTAATGGCAGATTTACTATCTACAAGCAATGGTGTCTTGGTCTCTTTGATTCCATAATCAAAAAGTTGATATTGGAGCCATTGTATCTGTGACGTACAACTTGCAGTTGTAATGTATTCTGCTTCAGCAGTTGATGTTGCAACAAATGTTTGTTTCTTTGATTGCCAGTACACTAGACAGTTTCCCAAGAATTGACAACCACCAAATGTTGATTTTCTTGACATTTTACACCCTGCATAGTCACTATCTGAAAAAGCTGATAACTTGGTATTGCAAGAAGCAGGATACCAAATTCCAAGTGTAGGAGTTCCTTTCAGATATCTGAAGATTCTTTTGACTGCAATTAGGTGTGATTCCCTAGGAGCTGATTGATATCTAGCACAGACACATGTTGAAAACATAATATCTGGTCTAGAAGCAGTTAGATACAAAAGGGAACATATCATACATCTATACATGGTTTGATCAACCTGTTTTCCTTAATCATCTGGTTCAACTTGTGTGGTAGGTGTCATGGGAGTGGAACATGATTTACAGTCCTGTAAAGAAAATTTGTTAAATAATTCTTTAACATATTTAGATTGATGAAAGTTCCATTTGTTTGTTGTTTAATCTGCAGTCCTAAAAAGTACTGCAGTTCTCCCATTGTACTCATCTCAAATTTTGATTGCATGAGTTTCTTAAATTCATCACACAATTTTGTGTTTGTTGAACCAAATATGATGTCATCAACATAAATTTGAACAAGTAAGACATGATTTCCAACATTTTTAATGAAAAGAGTTTTATCAATGGAGCCTCTTGTAAAATTATTTTTGAGCAAAAAGTTGGAAAGTGTTTCATACCAGGCTCTTGGAGCCTGTTTTAGCCCATAAATAGCTTTGTCCAGTTTGTACACCCACTCAGGATGAGAAGGATCCTCAAACCTAGGTGGCTGACAAAAATACACTTCCTCTTTGATTTTTCCATACAAAAATGCACTCTTAACATCCATTTGAAATACTTTTATTTTGTTGGAAATGGCATAGGCCAGAAATAACCTGATGGCCTCAAGCCTTGCAACTGGAGCAAAGGTCTCATCATAATCAATTCCCTCTTCTTGAGAGTAACCTAGCACCTTATTTTCATGTTCTTATGCATATTATTACTTGTTGGATCAGTAATGCTCTTGATGTATTGCTTGCTAGTGAACACTTATGTGTTTAGCAAGTTCAATCAGATTTGCATAGCGGAATGAGTAAGTAAAGTTACACTATCAATAGGAGTTATTACTCCCCCTGGATGTTTGAAAGCTAAAGACAACTTTAATGAGAATCTAAGTTTTAAATGTGAATGATAATAAATACTCAAACAGATTCTCAATAAATGAAATGGAAATAACAATAATAAGCTTTGAAGGATTTCTGTTTCAATAAAAATCAATGTCTAAAACAGAGGGATGAACCCATCTATTTATAGAATTTACATATACATGAACCTTGCCAAAAAGCAAGTCTGGAACAAGTTGCAACAAGTTGCATTATTGGAACTTGCACAAAAAGATAAAGTAATACTACACAAATAAACTACTGAAACATAAGGCGGTGGAAAGATTCTTGTACAAGTGCTGATGAATGACAAACTACTGATGAGTAGTTTGTCTTCAGTAGTTCTTCAGTGAATTGTCTGCTTAGACTTCAGAACTTCTGATACTTCTTCTTCAGTACTTGTTGAATCCTTCTTTAGTACTTTAGTCTTCTTTCTTCAGTAGTTTTATACTTAGAATATTTGCAGAAGTGAATTAGACTAAGGTTTACAAAAGTGGTTTTCTCAATCCTTTTTATCCTAACATAATTGTCATTTATTAACATACACAAGTTTTCTAGATAAAACAGGCAAGACACCTAGTTACACAACTTGTCGGTTTTAGGCGGTATTTCGGCAATTTCTCAGAATTCTAACTTGTGTGACTTACTAAAACATGTAGGATTTCAAATATACCTTTAAATATACATTTTTACTTCAAAATTATACTTTTGAAACCAGTTTTAGATCAGATTTAAAATGTACAAAGATTAAGCCGAAATTCGCCTTTTTACCGCATAGTTTTGTACCAAACCATATCAAAACCAAGTTTTCTTATCAAGTCCTAAACTTTTTAGTCAAGACAAGTTATTTAACGAAAGTTTAAGTGATTTTTGGTATAATTAATCAGATCTCATATTTTCCTCAAAAATCACCTATTAAAGTCCAAATTTTATGCAGTTTTAGGCTCAAAACTTAGCCATTTTCTTATAAATCAAAACCCAATCATTTTCCTTTAAACATGAGTTATTTTATTCAAGTTTTGTGCCCTAACTTTCTGTTCTAAATCACATTTTAAAAACCTCCTTAAAAGCCTTTAATTCTCACATCTTTTGAGTCTAAATTTTACCAAAGTCTTGTAACTTAATTTCCATTATCAAAGATCAAAATGTGGGTTTTCTAAACCATCATTTTACACCAATTTTTCTGATCAAAACTCATATTTTCAAAATCAAATTTAATGTATCAAATCAAATTTCTAACTATCCATGATATGCATAACACCTCTATTAAACATGTTTAATCAAGAAATTCATATCCATATATATCTATACTATATTAATATGCATATATCAAGGGCAAGATTGGTCATTTGACAAAACTCTTAAATTTGACTCTTAATGCACAATGTACAAGTGTCTAATGCATATTACCTCAAAACCCAAAATACCCAAAAAAAAAAAAAAAATTCCCGTTGTGTTTCAAAATTCAAATCTATCCCTTAATAAAACAAACCCCTCACCTAACAAAAACCCTAAAACCTACTGCCTCTCTTCATTTGCATTTCTTTCTCTGGAGAAACCATCAACATCACCAACGCCACAACCACGGCCTCCCTCAACCCTCCTCTCAATCTCCCTCCTCTTTCTCTCTTTACGATTAAGATCAAGATCTAGGGTTCCACCACCATCTCCCTACCCTCTCACTCAATCCAGACACCAACTCGTGGGTAGGATTATCGCTGAGATGGAGCTGTAGGTTTTCTTCCCAACACCGACTTCTGTATTGTTCCTTCTAATATTATCTTGGTGCCGTTTTTAACCAAATCTGCCGTTTTTGTTTGTGATTTGAGTGCTTTATGTTTATACACTGTTAAATTTTATACGTTATGAGTTTTTTTAAGGCAGTTTTGCTACATTTTTTGGATGTACATGACGGATCTTCTTGTACCAGTTATGTATGTTTCTTAAACGACGTTTATAATTTTTTAATTCTTTTTTCTTAAAAGAAGTGTTGCTCAGGTGTAGCCTTCTGTACCAGGTTTCTTCTTGGCTCACCTTGTTTTGGAAAGCTTAAGATTGATGAAGAGTACCAGGGAAACGTTGAGGTATGTAACTCATTTATGATTCAGTTAAATCTCATATTCAAGTGGATTTATGTTAACTGGGAGACTAAATTTTGCAGGCAACTGCCAAAGATTACCCTGTTAAACTACTGAAGAGTTGGAGGCCTTTCATGTCTCTTTTGGATGTTGGCGTGTTCAAAAGAACCAATGGCAATCGTGTTTTTGGTGCTTACAAGGTACATAATTGTATAATTAAAATTTATTTATGGCGGGTGAGTCCTTGACCACCTTTTGGGCATTTTTATGTCAATAGTTTATTGATATGGTGGTGGTTACTATTAATATATGTGTTGACCACAAGGATGCATCCATTGCCGCTTTGAAGAGTTAATCGAGAAAGTCAATGGATTTACAGGAGTATTTCCAGGTTGGTATTACTTTTATTTAAACAAATCTTTTTGAATTTTTACTTATTTTCTTTTTTCTGTGTATGGGTTGGTATTTTTCTTAAGGAAAACTTAAATGTCGTCTTTCTTGGCTTAATTTGTTTCTTACTTTCACTACAAAATAATTGAAGTAGCATCAATTTTGTAACGAGTTGATTGCTTATGATGGTTTTCATATAAGTTTGTTTGCATTATTTAATGGCTCATCTTCACATTGGACTTCATACTTCTGTCATTGGAATTTTAGGTGATTTTAGAAAGAACACATGTTTATCTTTTAATGTATTTGATGTGGATTCTTGTCATGGTTTAGTAATATAATGGGAACTACTAAAAAAATCATTTGTGTTGGTTCTTTCAAGGAGTCCCAATTTGGTTGAAGTATGTATGTTTCTGGGATTAACTTCGATAATGGGATATTTAAGGTTCACATGGTTTGATTAAAAACTAAAAAGAAAAGAGTTATAGATTGTTAAAAAAAATTAGAACATGGTGGGTGTTAAAATGGGATTCCTGAAGCTAAATTGGGGTTTTTGATTTAATTGACACCAAGTTGTATTATTGTGAAGGATTATAGAAATGGTGAACGAACCTTAGAGCAACCTTTATTCACATAATAGACCCCAACGGTCTTTGAATGGATAGAAAATATGCTTGGAAGCAGGTTTTGTGCTCTAAGAACTAGGTTAGTCTAAGTTGTTAATAATGTTTTTATAGACTACATGATGCTGATGTAAATGTCTCATTAAGTTAAATGTTAACCACTTAGATTCCAACGTGTTCGTCGCTGCAGATGGATATCCGGAACACGCCTGCATTAGAGGAGCTTCTTGCGTCCACAATGTATGTTATTTCTTTCTTTTCTAAACACTATTCTTACATTATAATGATGTTCATAATATTTATTCAGCTGTAACGGTGTCGTACGAACGTTGTTTAAGCAACAATTGTTGTTGCTTTGAGTTGGAGATTGACTTTCCATCAACATTGGTTTCTGCATTTTGCTTCAAGAATATGCAGGTAAGCATTAACGTTAGGGATTCAATATCAGTATATAGACTGTCAGATATTTTCTTACGCTTTAAGCCCTGGGTTTTAAAAAGCGCCCCTAGGCGCGAGGGGCATCAAGGCTCAGTCTAGGGCACCTCAGGGCTTGGCGCCTCAGGGCCTTGCGCCTATTCTTTTTCCCAAAGGCGCGCGCCTCAGGCGCTTTTTTGTCAAATTTCAGGCGCTTTTCTCCGTGAGGCGCACGCCTCACGTAACCTGGGTACTTTTTATGCATAAAAATGTTGTACCTTGGTGTTTTTGGCTTGTACATATAGGTAAAATCACATAAAAACCTTATTTATCGCTATATTTTGGGTAAATGAAGCTAAAGACTCATGGAATATATATGGGATATATAAAAAAATTATATAAATAGTGTGCGCTTAGGGTACGAAAATCCCACGCTTTTTGCGCTTTTCGCGATGCGATTAGATCTTGTCGCTTTTGTGCGCCTAGCGCTTTTTAAAACCAAGTTTGAGCCTTTGTTTGATGCATATTGTAGTCTTGGGATTTTGGTATGCATAATTGTGTGTCTTTCTGTGCAATCGGCCAAGCCTCTAGCTGTACAACATTTAATTGACTTGAATTGTGCTATGTGTTTGGTGTCAAGCATTCTAAATATATTTTCTGAAATTAAGATACCCGGTTCAGGTTTAGTTCATACGCAGTACTTAATATTATTGTTGTTTTTGTTATGATGATAATTATTGTTGTTATTTGTGACACCCGGCATGTTTTGCTTAAACATATTAGTAACATCTAAGTCTACCTTAGAGAGAAACATTTATAAACGAACTTAACTGGGTTAGTTGAGTCGGGTCAAGTTGGGATTGTCCAGGGTGCAATGATCTGGAGGATCATTGGGAGTTGTTTTGGTAATACACTAGTACCGGGTTCCGTTGTTGGTGACATTACATGAACTAATTAAGTATACGTGTAGATTATGGGTCGTGTGGTGGATTATATACATAGATGTGTTTAAATGATGTGTAAATGATTATATATGCTTAAATATGTTAAATATAGATTAAGGATGCATGCTTATGTGTTAAGATGTGTTAGAATGCGTTAAACACGACAAACTGGAAAACTAGTTAAAAATGAATTCTGGTTCGACCACTTCGAGTGGTCGAAGGAGAACATTTTGTCTGGTTCGACCCTTTTGTAAATGGGCGAACCTGGGAAGTGGAATTGAAAGAATTCCTTTCGACCAGGACAGGGCTCATTCGACCCTGTAGAAGGGTCGAAGGAGGCCACCTTCGACCATTAAGTTGGGGCGAAGGAGGATTAGTATAAATACCAAACTTTGTCATTTTTCATCATTTCACAAACCCTAACCGTCCCAAAACACTCTCAAACGATCCTAATCACTAAGGAAGGAGTTTTTGCTCTTCTTTTTCATAATCTAACCTATCTACAACATCTAAACAAGAATCAAAGGTGTGTTCTTAATCCCAAACCTTTTAAAAGCATTTTAATTCGTTTTCATCTAACCCTAATTGTCCAGATCTGTTCTAAGAGTGTTTTTATGATTAAAAACCTTTTAAACATCTTTCTAAACCAAAACATTATCATTTGACATAGGTTTCCATGATGATAAACATATGTAAATTGTGTATTATGTGGTGTTATGTGTTGTTCAATGATTTGCTGTTGTATCTATGATAGAAACATGATATAGGATTGTTATTGATGCTAGATTATTGTTGTTTAGGGTTAGGATTGTATAAATGATAATATTATGGGTATTTGGGGGTTTTAACGAATCTAGACTTGATGCATGATATTTATGATCAATAGAACTGATAAGGAAAGATCGAACACTCGACAAACTGAGCATTTTATGTTGAATATGGATCGATTTCAAAAGTTTCCAAATTGGGTAAATTATTCATGCATGATAGTGATGTTTCCATAATTTTTACCATTTTGGGAAAGGGCTGAAACGGACGTATTATCGGGGGAAATCGGTGGGGTTTTGTAGGGATAAGTTTTTCATGCTTGACTGCTGTGTTTGATGATGTTTCGAGTCGTTTTGAATGTGTTTGAAGCGTTTTTAGGAAAATTTGCACAACAGGGGCGAACCTGGACTCCTTCGATCGATCCAAGGTGCGAAGGAGGGAATCCAAGGTCGAACATGGGTTTTGCTGGGCGAAAGAGGCAAAACGGTCGAAGGAAGCATCAAACGGTCGAACGAAATACAAAACGGGCGAAGGAGATTAAAAAATCGGGCGAAGGAGACTTAAAACTGACTGGTTCGACCGTTCTGATGCAGAAATGAGATTTTTGATACAAACTAAGTGTTTTACGCTTGAACCTTGTGTGTAATCTATGTGTACTTGATTAGTTAGGGTAATGGGTCACCAACAGAATGTCGGGTCGGTCTAGTGTGTCGGTTAAACATTTAAACACGTTTTAAAACATACTTGGTTACGATCTAGACAATCGGGAACTAGATAACCTTATGGTTATTAGTAGGAACACTCATGTGAACATTTTAATAGATCTCCGGTAGAGGGATTATCAAGGGCTTAACATCTTTACTTATAACCGAAGAACGCTATCTAAGGCGAGTTCACGGCCCCACTTTTACCGCTTTAACTTTTGGGGGAGAAAACATGCACTAAACTATTTTGGTAACATATGTCATACTATGGTTTTAAACTTGTGTACTATATGATCTTTTAAAGTCCCGGGGGAAACCATGAATGTGCGGGGATGCACAACGGGGGAAATGTGGATAGATCTATTGGGCTTGACAAACCCCACTCGACGGCTTGGAGGGCCGGGCGGGTGCATATTGTCTCGAGCTGGTAACACTCGTAGCGTGGCTACAACACATCGGGCTGAACACATGGTAACAGTCTAGTAGTGGTTTTCCAATCGTAGTAGTAACAAAACATACGCCTAGCTAGCATACTTGGTAACATGGATATAGTATGGACATGGTAACATTCTGGAAACGTTTTGATAACATATTGAACAAACCTGTGAACTCACCAGCATTATATGTTGACATCTTTTGGCATGTTTTTCTCAGGTCGCTAAGGTAGCAACAAATGGAACTAGGCGCACGGGTCTGCATTGGCGTCTAGGCTTAGTTGCACGTTTTGAAATATAGTGTTTGGAATACTTTGGGATACTATTGTAACTGATTAAATTCTTCTTTAAATGCTTCCGCTTATAAAAATCATTGTTTATGGTTTTACGTTTTTCATATAGAGTTGTTTATTGTGATCGTTGACTTAGATCCTAGTTTGTCATGCGCCTCGCGGTAAAACCCCGCAAGTGGTAATTTGAGGGTGTGACAGATTGGTATTAGAGCCAATGGTTATAGTGAACTAGGACTGCATGTAGAGTCTGGTCTATAGCCGAGTCGCACACACTAGACGGTCACATACTTGAGTCTATTAGTGGTATACGTACTAACGTTGTCGGGGTGTCCATACATCATCATCATGTTTCTCCGTTACATCATCCGCTTTTATTTGGGTCCTTACGTACTTTTCTCTTCTTCTTCTGGATTGAAGAAGGAGGGGTTGATTTGTTGATTCTAGCACACACATGCCTTCCTACACTTGCACCTATCGTCACACGTTACTAGGCGACGATATTCGGTGACTGGGGTCTAGATTAGGGGTACATCTGGAGGACCATGTAGAGCAGTTTATCATTTTGGGTGCACACGAAATAATAAATTGGAATGCATGAAAATCCCGATGGACTTCAAGCTTGGATGTATAGTCCTGGATTTGTCCCTAGGTCAACTCTTGTAAATTTCTAGTGGTTGACACTGGAAGTGAATCTGAATCCCTCGATTTCTTGATTTGTTAGATCATGTCTGGTGCTCGCGGTGGTGGACGTCGTGGTGGCGGCGGTGGCCGTGCTGGAGGCGGTGGTCGTGGTAACATCAACATGACCCAAGCTGAACTGAACAACTTACTACAACAGCAAGTGAACATGGCTATGGCTAATTTCCAAGCTGGAATTAATGCCATGGGTGGTGAGTTGATTTTGTCGACCTTGCCTCATTTTTGGGTTTCGTGTCCTTTCGTTTGTGTTTTACTCGTGTACCGTGTTTCAGGTGTTGGTGCCAATCCACCCCCACCTCAGAGATCTTATAAGAAGTTTCGGGACTGTCAGCCCCATAACTTCGCTGGAACTGAGGGAGCGGTGGGACTGCTCCGATGGCTGGAGAAGGTTGAGTCTGTGTTCGTCATGTGTAACTGTCGTGCTGGGGACCGGGTGAAGTATGCTACTGCGACGTTTGAGGGGCCTGCACTGTCGTGGTGGAATGCTGCTACCCAGAACATGGGATTGGGAGAGGCTATCGCTATGCCTTGGGCGGAGTTTGTGCAGCTATTGAGAGGTGAGTATTGTTCGAGAGAGGAGATGCAGAAGTTGGAACATGAGGTCTAGAGCTATAAGATGGTTGGGTCTGAGATTGAAGAATACATTGTGAGAAGAAACAAGCTGGCGGTGTTGTGCCCTGATTTGCACACACCTGAGTACAGGAGGATCGAGCACTATGTGTCTGGACTAGTGCCAGAGATTGCTGGGTTGGTGGCTGCTGGGAATCTTCCCACTATTGTTGAAGTTGTCCGATCAGCTCATCGGATGACTAACCTGAAGGTGGCAGAAGGTGTTTTGCCTCCCAAGGGTACTGCAGTGAAGGTTACTGAGGGGAACAAGAGGAAGTGGGATGGTATGGGGAAGAGTGTTGTACCGGCGCCGTCTCAGCCGGCAAAGAAGTTTGAGTCGTCTGGATCGTCTTCGGGGCAGAAGACAGGTGGGTATATCGGGAAGCATCCCAAGTGTAACCAGTGTGGTTACCATCACTCGGGGAACTGTGATAAGGCACGCTATCATCGGTGCAACCAGCTTGGACACCTGGCCAAGGATTGCAGGGCAACACTTTCGTCGGCCCAGGCTCGTACCCCTACTCCTGCTCCTGCTCCTGCTGCTCAGGGGACTCAGGGGAGGCAGGGGTGTTATAACTGTGGAGACACGGGACATTTCAAGTGTGACTGTCCCAAGCTGAAACAGGGCGACAATGGGAAGAACGGGAACGGTAACGGGAACAACGGCGGCGGAGGTAGAACTGCACGTGCTTTCGTCATTGGATCTGCGGAGGCTAGGCAGGATCCAGACACAGTTACCGGTACGTTCCTTCTTAATGATCGCTATGTTTCTGTCTTATTTGATTCTGGTGCCGATAAGAATTTCGTGTCTTTGGATATTAGTCGATTGCTAGATATAGTACCCACACCTTTAGAGGCTAAGTACTTAATAGAATTGGCTGATGGTAAGAAAATCGAAGCGACACACACCCTTAGGGAATGTCGCTTGGAACTGTCGGGTTTGTCCTTCCCCATTGACCTTATGCCGGTACCCCTGGGTAGTTTTGATGTCGTGGTCGGCATGGATTGGTTATCGCTGTATCGCGCGGAGATCGTTTGTTTCGACAAGGTTATTCGGATCCCTCTCCCTGATGGAGAGATTCTTTCGGTTCGTGGCGAGAAAAGCGGTGCTCCGCTGAGTATCATTTCTAGCATGAAGGCCCGTAAGTACCTTCGGAAGGGTTGTTCAGCCATCCTGGCACTTATTAACGTTTCTACTGACGATGAGAAGAAGATCGAGGATATTCCGGTAGTTCGTGACTTTCCTAATGTGTTTCCTGATGATTTACCTGGTCTTCCTCCCCATCGTCAGGTCGAGTTTGGCATCGATCTTACTCCGGGCGCAGCTCCTATTGCCCGAGCTCCGTATCGTCTTGCACCTCCCGAGATGCAAGAGTTGTCCAGCCAGTTGCAGGAACTCTTGGAAAAGGGTTTCATCCGACCGAGTTCTTCCCCGTGGGGAGCTCCTATTTTGTTTGTGAAGAAGAAGGATGGAAGTCTTCACATGTGTATTGATTATCGTGAACTGAACAAAGTGACCATCAAGAATCGTTATCCTCTTCCTCACATTGATGATCTCTTTGATCAGCTTCAGGGCTCCAGTTACTATTCGAAGATTGATTTGCGGTCCGGTTATCACCAGTTGTGCGTCAGGGAAGCTGACATTCAGAAGACTGCTTTTCGCACTCGTTATAGCCATTTTGAGTTCTTGGTCATGCATTTTGGTCTCACTAACGCACCAGCGGTGTTCATGGATTTAATGAACCGCTTTTGCAAACCTTATCTTGATAAGTTTGTCATCGTGTTCATTGACGATATTCTGATTTATTCCAAGAACAAGGCGGATCATGAGGAACATCTGCGGTTGGTCTTGGAACTTTTGAGACAGGAGCAGTTGTATGCTAAGTTCTCAAAGTGTGATTTTTGGTTACGTGAAGTTCAATTCCTAGGACATGTGGTGAATGAACTGGGAATTCATGTCGATCCGGCTAAGATTGAAGCTATTAAAGACTGGGTAGCACCAAAGACGCCATCTGAGATGCGGCAATTCCTAGGTCTTGCGGGTTATTATCGTCGTTTCATTGAGGGATTTTCGAAGATCGCTCAACCCCTCACTACTCTTACCCAGAAGGACCGAAAGTTCGACTGGGATGAACCACAAGAATCAGCATTTCAGATGCTGATGCTTAAACTTTGTTCTGCACCTATCTTGTCCTTACCAGAGGGTACGGATGACTTCGTTGTGTACTGTGACGCTTCTATTCGTGGTCTCGGTTGCGTGTTGATGCAACGCGGGAAGGTTATTGCTTATGCTTCTCGTCAACTCAAAGTTCATGAGAAGAACTACACTACTAATGACCTGGAACTGGGTGCGGTAGTCTTTGCGTTGAAAATCTGGAGACATTACTTGTACGGTACCAAGTGTGAAGTATATACCGATCACAAGAGTCTTCAGCATATTTTCGACCAGAAGGTGTTAAACATGCGGCAGCGTCGTTGGGTTGAACTCCTGAACGATTATGACTGTGCTATTAAATACCATCCTAGCAAGGCGAACGTTGTGGCGAACGCCTTGAGCAGGAAGGAGTCTGCGAATCCTCGTCGTGTTCGAGCCTTAGAGCTTACCATTCATTCGTCGTTGCCTGACCGAATCCGTTCTGCACAGTTGGAAGCCTTAAAGGAGGAAAACCTTAAGGCTGAGACCATGCACAGTGCTGACAAGCATCTTGAGCTCAGGACCGATGGCTTACACTATTTTGCGAGACGTGTTTGGGTCCCATTGTTCGGGGGATTGCGCAAGCTTGTTCTGGATGAAGCTCACAAATCCCGGTATTCTATTCACCCTGGCTCCGATAAGATGTATCAGGATTTGAAGGTACTTTATTGGTGGCCAAACATGAAAGTTGATATAGCTTCTTATGTCAGCAAATGTTTGACTTGTGCTAAAGTCAAGGTGGAGTATTAGAGGCCGTATGGTCTCCTGCAACAACCAGTGGTTCCGAAATGGAAGTGGGAGCGAATCACGATGGATTTTTGTCACCAAGCTGCCAAGGTCACCTAGTGGTTATGATATGATCTGGGTGATTGTTGACCGGTTGACAAAATCGGCACGTTTTATACCTATTAAGGAAACCGATGGACTCGAGTGGTTGGCTCGGCTTTACCTTAAGGAGGTGGTTGCTCGGCACGGGATGCCTGTTTCTATTATCTCTGATCGTGATTCTCGTTTCGCTTCGCGTTTCTGGAAGGCTCTGCACAAGGCTTTGGGTACTCAGTTGGATATGAGTACAGCTTATCATCCGCAAACTGATGGACAGAGTGAGCGGATGATTCAAACCTTGGAAGACATGCTTCGGGCATGTGTTATCGATTTTGGCAAAAGTTGGGAGATCCACCTGCCATTAGTGGAGTTCTCCTATAACAACAGCTATCACTCTAGTATCAAGGCAGCTCCGTTCGAGGCCCTTTACGGACGGAAATGTTGATCACCACTCTGTTGGGCCGAAGTGGGCGAGAGCCAGCTCACTGGTCCGGATCTTGTGTACGAAACTTCGGAGAAAATCGTGCAGATTTGTCAGCGTTTGGCTGCTGCTCGGGATCGTCAGAAGAGTTATGCCGATCGCCGTAGAAAACCTTTGGAATTCCAGGTTGGGGACAGGGTACTTCTAAAAGTTTCACCATGGAAGGGCGTCATACGCTTTGGAAAGCGTGGCAAGCTTAACCCTCGTTATGTCAGACCATTCGCAATCCTGGATCGGATTGGACCGGTGGCATACAGACTTGACTTACCGGCGGAGCTCGGTAGTGTGCACAACGTCTTCCATGTGTCTAACTTGAAGAAGTGTTTGGCTGATGAATCTCTCATTATACCACTGGAGGAGATCAAGGTTGATGATCGTCTTCGCATTGTGGAGGAACCTGTCGAGATTCTCGACTACAAGATTCGTAGCCTTCGTTGGAGTAAAAATCGCATCGTTAAAGTTTGTTGGAACTCGAACCGTGGACCGGAGTTCACATGGGAACGAGAGGATCAGATGAAAGCTAAATATCCTCATCTTTTTCCGAAACGCGCGTTTGAATCAAGGCATGTTTCTGCTGAAGCGGAATGAATCTCGGGTCGAGATTCCTTTCAACGTGGGGATGATGTGACATCCGGTAATTTTCTCTTCGTTCTGTTCTTTTTTCCTTTCTTTCTTTTGGGGCTTTGCGCAATTTTCGGGACGAAAATTCTTTCAACGTGGGGATGATGTGACACCCGGGATGTTTGGCTTAAACATATTAGTAACATCTAAGTCTACCTTAGCGAGAAACATTTATAAACGAACTTAACTGGGTTAGTTGAGTCGGGTCAAGTTGGGATTGTCCAGGGTGCAATGATCTGGAGGATCATTAGGAGTCGTTTTGGTAATACACTAGTACCGGGTTCCGTTGTTGGTGACATTACATGAACTAATTAAGTATACGTGTAGATTATGGGTCGTGTGGTGGATTATATACATAGATGTGTTTAAATGATGTGTAAATGATTATCTATGCTTAAATATGTTAAATATAGATTAAGGATGCATGCTTATGTGTTAAGATGTGTTAGAATGCGTTAAACACGACAAACTGGAAAACTAGTTAAAAGTGAATTCTGGTTCGACCACTTCGAGTGGTCGAAGGAGAACATTTTGTCTGGTTCGACCCTTTTTAAATGGGCGAACCTGGGAAGTGGAATTGAAAGAAATCCTTTCGACCAGGACAGGGCTCATTCGACTATGTGGAAGGGTCGAAGGAGGCCACCTTCGACCATTAAGTTGGGGCGAAGGAGGATAATATAAATACCAAACTTTGTCATTTTTCATCATTTCACAAACCTTAACCATCCCAAAACACTCTCAAACGATGTTAATCACTAAGGAAGGAGTTTTTGCTCTTCTTTTTCATAATCTAACCTATCTACAACATCTAAACAAGAATCCAAGGTGTGTTCTTAATCCTAAACCTTTTAAAAGCATTTTAATTCGTTTTATCTAACCCTAATTGTCCAGATCTGTTCTAAGAGTGTTTTTATGATTAAAAACCTTTTAAACATCTTTCTAAACCAAAACATTATCATTTGACATAGGTTTCCATGATGATAAACATATGTAAATTGTGTATTATGTGGTGTTATGTGTTGTTCAATGATTTGCTGCTGTATCTATGATAGAAACATGATATAGGATTGTTATTGATGCTAGATTATTGTTGTTTAGGGTTAGGATTGGATAAATGATAATATTATGGGTATTTGGGGGTTTTAACGAATCTAGACTTGATGCATGATATTTATGGTCAATAGAACTGATAAGGAAAGATCGAACACTCGACAAACTGAGCATTTTATGTTGAATATGGATCGATTTCAAAAGTTTCCAAATTGGGTAAATTATTCATGCATGATAGTGATGTTTCCATAATTTTTACCATTTTGGGAAAGGGCTGAAACGGACGTATTATCGGGGGAAATCGGTGGGGTTTTGTAGGGATAAGTTATTCATGCTTGACTGTTGTGTTTGATAATGTTTCGAGTCGTTTTGAATGTGTTTGAAGCGTTTTTAGGAAAATTTGCACAACAGGGGCAAACCTGGACTCCTTCGACCAATCGAAGGTGCGAAGGAGGGAATCCAGGGTCGAACCTGGGTTTTGCTGGGGAGAAAGAGGCAAAACGGTCGAAGGAGGCATCAAACAGTCGAACGAAATACAAAACGGGCGAAGGAGATTAAAAAAACGGGCGAAGGAGACTTAAAACTGACTGGTTCGACCGTTCTGATGCAGAAATGAGATTTTTGATACAAACTAAGTGTTTTACGCTTGAACCTTGTGTATAATCTATGTGTACTTGATTAGTTAGGGTAATGGGTCACCAACGGTATGTCGGGTCGGTCTAGTGTGTCGGTTAAACATTTAAACACGTTTTAAAACATACTTGGTTACGATCTGGACAATCGGGGACTAGATAACCTTATGGTTATTAGTCAGAACACTCATGTGAACATTTTGATAGATCTCCGGTAGAGGGATTATCAAGGGCTTAACATCTTTACTTATAACCGAAGAACGCTATCTAAGGCGAGTTCACGGCCCTACTTTTACCGCTTTAACTTTTGGGGGAGAAAACATGCACTAAACTATTTTGGTAACATGTGTCATACTATGGTTTTAAACTTGTGTACTATTCGATCTTTTAAAGTCCCGGGGGAAACCTTGAATGTGCGGGGATGCACAACGGGGGAAATGTGGATAGATCTATTGGGCTTGACAAACCCCACTCGACGGCTTGGAGGGCCGGGCGGGTGCATATTGTCTCGAGCTGGTAACACTCGTAGCGTGGCTACAACACATCGGGCTGAACACATGGTAACAGTCTAGTAGTGGTTTTCCAATCGTAGTAGTAACAAAACATACGCCTAGCTAGCATACTTGGTAACATGGATATAGTATGGACATGGTAACATTCTGGAAACGTTTTGATAACATATTGAACAAACCTGTGAACTCACCAGCATTATATGTTGACATCTTTTGGCATGTTTTTCTCAGGTCGCTAAGGTAGCAACAAATGGAACTAGGCGCACGGGTCTGCATTGGCGTCTAGGCTTAGTTGCACGTTTTGAAATATAGTGTTTGGAATACTTTGGGATACTATTGTAACTGATTAAATTCTTCTTTAAATGCTTCCGCTTATAAAAATCATTGTTTATGGTTTTACGTTTTTCATATAGAGTTGTTTATTGTGATCGTTGACTTAGATCCTGGTTTGTCATGCGCCTCGCGGTAAAACCCCGCAAGTGGTAATTTGAGGGTGTGACATTATTTTATTTTTGTTAATGAATGTGAGATAGCTGAATAGTTTTGTACATGGTATTTGTAGTTGGAGCTGATGCAAATGAAGGAATTGAACTGCTATGGTACGCAATTTCTATGTAAACTAAGCTAAACATTCATAGCTTCATAGCTAGGGTAGATGTGTAATAGTTATATATGTGGTCATGTTTAAGGTGTTTGCTACTATTTGATGAAGTTAGGTGTTTATTAATATGGACCAATGTCAATACGACCCGTATCGCCAAAGTCTATCCGTACGCCCTGTTTAGGTCGACCAACAGTTCTGTGTATACCTGCATATACATGTTTTTCCTATGATGATTATGTTACTTATGGACTTCTATTATTTATGTTGTTTATTTTATTTAATAGTCACTAAACCAGTTGTATCGTTTTCTAGACGTTCAGTTTAGTAACCATTTGCCAATATAAAAGAATGCTCTTTTGTGATCATTTTATTTATTACTCTTGAATATATTTTTAGTGTGTTGTTGTTCATTCGACCACTTGTTTTACATTCGACCAATCGAGAGGTCGAAAGAGGACTTATCTGGTCGAAAGTGAGAAGAGTCTGTTATATTCTACCTTCGAGTCTTTAGAAAGGGTCGAACCTGGACATAGAAACTGTTTAAAAAATTTTCTAATCGTTTCGTGTTTTATACTTTGTAGACGATATGTGGATCTTTCCAACAATACCACGACCTAATACAACACCACAACAGCAAGTGACAATGGATCCTTGCTCAGTATCTGCTCAGAAGATGACTAGTCAATCATCTCAACCAATCAACTATTTGGCGATGACTAGTTCGATGCCACAACAAGTTCCACAACCACCACAACAACCCATGGCTGATTACTGGGGAGTTGCAGCAGCGACGTTAGACTCTCAAACTACCAATGATATTTCAACACTAATTCATGACTTATCTTTGGGTAGTGGGAGCAGTCCACCAAAGCTAATGGAAATGGTGGATTACAACCAATGGAAGACCAAGTTCAAGATTCATTTGGAGGGAATGGGAATGGAAGGCACTGAAGCTTGACAAATGATTGGTAAGGGGTATGTAGCACCAGTTTTCGAGAACACTGGTGAGCCGATTTCATTAGAGAGCTTAGTTGAGGATGAGAAGAAAAAGTTTACGGTGGAAAAGAAGGCGTTTTCACAACTATCCCAGGCATTTAACACTGATCTTCTACATCAGTTTGGGTTGTGCACCACTTCGAAGCAACTATGGGGTATGTTTAAGAATCGTCACGATGAGAATGAGAAAACTAGGAAGCTTAGAATGGAGGAGTTGAGAAAAGAGTTTGAGAACTTTAATTATATGGGAAATGAGACGTTGAAGGAGTTGATTCCAAGGTATTGCCATTTGTTGACTGAACTATCAAGTTATGAGATCAACATACCTATGTTTGAGCTGGTAGATAAGTTCGCTGATGCATTACCACCATACTGGAATCAACACATTGAGGTCCCTAAGGAGAAAGATGCATACCAATATTGGACCATTAATGAATTCATTCGAAAGCTTGAGAATAAAGAGATGGAGGAGAAGAGGAAAGCAAAAAGAGCACAAGTTCCTCAGAATCCAGAGTTATATCATGGTGGTACATCTTCATCTCTAACTAGTTCAAGATCTAGTAGTTCTGTTGCTCCACACATAACCTGTGTTTCAAGCATTGTTGAACCAACCAAAACCCCCATAAACTATCTTGCTCAAACTTCATCTTACACACCACCATCATACCCTACTACTTACATCCCACCATTTTCACCTATGCAACAAGCTTCATGCTATTCATCTAACTTGAACCAAACTCAACAACAATCCTACATTTCTCAAATAAATCTAACTCAAATGAACCAAAGTCAACCAAACCAAAACCCAATTGTGTTGGAGACATCAAACTTAAACAATGTTACTGTTGAAGTTGCACAACAACATGTAGCTTTGGTGTCTGCTATGGTCGCTTCGTATAATGGGCTGATAGCTAGTCAAATTGGTAACAACAACTTAACCAGTGAACACTACGCTCAAATTGACAAGGAGGAGATGGAGCTCATTGACATTCAGTGGGCATTTGCTAGTGTCATGAGGCGAGCGACTAAGTTTATAGAAAAGACGGGCAGAACTGATCTTTCTACATCTCCCAACACCACATATGGCTTCAACAAAGCCAAAGTCACGTGTTTTAACTGTGGTGGGAAAGGTCACTTCAAAAGAGAATGCACACAGCCAGCACAACAGGTAAATAGGAATCCTTTCAACACTAATTACCAGAACCGTCAATCTCAAAACCAGGTATCTTATCAAAGCCAAAACAACTCCAACTACCAACCACAAAATAATTACCAAAACCGTCAAAATGCCTTACCAAACAATTCCGTTAGACAAACCATTACACAAAACCAGAACCAAAACCAAACACCACACAATCCAACCAGAACAATAATTCCAATTTCCACACCAAATAGCCAAACTCAACCAGATAACGAGAACCAGGCTTTGGTAATCCAGAAGGATGAGGGATTTGATTTGACTGGTATGCAACTTGGTGTTGAGGAGATCACTGCTGGTAATGTGGCGTGTGTTGCACAGAAGATAGATTTGGAGGAACCGGTGGTAATTGATGATGATTTGGAGACTGAGAAGAAATCAGAGGTGAAGATTGAGGAATTGGTGGAAGAAACTGGTGTTTGTGTTGAAGAGAAGTCAGGATTGATTCTTGACTCAATCACTGATGTTCCAGAACAGTGTGATTCACTTTATTCTGATTCGGAGAGTGATTCTGATTCTGAAGCTAGTGTTAACTCACTAGATGATGATATTGATCAACTTCTAGCCGAACCTGATTTTCATATGACTCGCAAATCTTGCATAGTGGATGACGCACCAGAGTGGACTATTCTAAATTCTTTACTGGAAAGGAAGCGCACTTTGCTTTGATGGCGATGACAGAGCCTCCAATACAGTTAAGTTCTGAATCTAATTTAGACATGAATAGTGATAAGTATTGTGGTTCATGCTATAGATGACAGAGGATAATAAGCAACTCATGGTTCAACTTGAGAGTGCTAAGATCAACTGTCAATCGTATCGAAAAGAAGCACATGAATTCAATAAGGTGCTTGATGGTTATAAGAAAGACATTTCTGATCTTAAGAAAACATTATCTTTAAAGCAACTAGCCATTAACAATTACATCAACGAATTGGAAGGAAAAAAACTTGAAATTGCAACCATCAAGTGCTTTGCTGAGAAAGTCAACAAGAAGCTTGAAAGCTACAAACATATTGCATATGTTGTTGACCATATTATTGAGGAACCTTCACAACCAAGTAGTGCAAACTACAAGGCCGTCCCATCTCCAGTGTTGTTTGAAAATCATACTTTGCATTCAATAACACCGGAGAGTTCAGTTAAGTCTGATTCTACATCGGATGATGAGTCTAACACTTCCAGTGTGGGAGATCCTAATTCCGATGTTAGACCTATTTTGGGACTGAATGATGAAGGTGTGACAGCTGTAACTGATGATTCTGACTCTGAAGATGATAAATCTAAGGAAGTGAGTGATATTCCGGTTGAAAATCACATTATCACCAATGAACCGGTGTCACCTTCTCAGATTATCCATCCAATGGCTAACGCTCATCGAGTGAATCAGTCAGTTAAACAGGTTGAAAAGAATGAACAAAGTGACAAACCGTCAAAGTGTTTTATCGGATGGAAGGATCCGATAAGATAATTTCTGATGAGGAATATCCAATTAAGTTTGCCAATTACTCAAAGATTGAGAAAATTTGGCAGGAGAGTACCATTTGGTTCCCAAAACATGAGATAACAAATGATGTACCTCCAGAGATTTTGAAGAAAATTTATTTGGATGTTCCAAAAGAACCAACGGTTCATGTCACAGAGTTTATTAAGCAGAAGGAGAAGGTGAATAGTTTTCTTGAGCTGATTTACTCAAAGGACCCAGCTCCTGAGTGTTTAAGAAGAAGGTGTGTGGATGATCAATATCCTATCAATACTTATGCAAAGTCGAATGCCAAGAACAACTTTGAAGAGTACCGTGTGTGTTTTAAGTGCGGGGAGAGAGGGCATTTACTTGCTCACTGCCCGTACGTTAGGCACAAGAGGCATGAGGTTGAAGTCAAGCAAAAATATCAAAGTCCAATCGATAATCATTGTTATCCACAAAGACGATTTGTTCCTCAACCAGCACCGTTTTACAACCAAAGTCGTTTTTACCAAAAGAGGGATAATCGTCAGATGACATATGATCGTCGTAACCGGATCGCAATGGAAAAACCTTTTAAGAAGCCAATGGTGAACACAACTGTTGAGAAGAAAAAGGTACCATTAAAACCTGCAGTTAAACCAACAGTTGGACCTGTCTCTGTTAAATCAGAGAAGGTAACCAAGAAAGTTTCCTTCAAGAATGAAGTAAAGAAACCGACTGGGACTCCAAAATCTCAGGTCCGGATCTTGAAACGTTCGGAACAATTCTGGTCACTAGTGGGATCTTAAGGTGCTTCGACTTCAAAAGGGAATGAGAAGTCTGAGAATGAAAAGGATTTAATTGATAAGAAAAAGATCAATTCAAATTCAAAATGTTTAAAGACCCAAGACTAAGCAGGCTTGGGTCCCCCGAAAAATCTAATCTTTTTACTTGATATGTGCAGGGAGCTTCAGCTGGCCCTATTAGCAGTGTTTGGATTGTTGACAGTGGAGCTTCTGGTCACATGACGGGGGATTTATCGCTGCTGTTCGACATTAGAAACATCAATGGCGGATACGTAGCATTTGCTGGGAACAAAGGAGATTACATTACTATGGAGGGTAGTGTGAGTAATGGTATCGTGAGTTTTGAGAAGATATCGTATGTGAAGCAAATAGACTATAATCTGCTCAGTGTCAGTCAAATATGTGACAAATAGTTCTATGTATTCTTTGACGACAAATCTTGCTACATTCTCAAGCCAGGTTTCATACTTCCAAAAGAGTGAGTAATGCTGAAAGCACCAAGAGTGAACAATTTGTACATTCTTGACATGTCAAAAGCTATGACAACCCAGGGCCAAGTAACGTGTTTCCTCTCCAAGGCTACTGAAAAGGAATCCATAATGTGGCATTGGAGGATGGGACACATTCACCTTAGAAAAATGAACCATCTGGTGAAGAATGAACTTGTCGAAGGCGTAAATGTTAAACATTTCCATTTGAACGACAAGTGTGTGAGCTGCAAGAAAGGAAAGCAGCACACGCAATCCCACAAACTAAGAAAGTCAATTCAGTTGAATTACCATTTGAGCGTTTACCCATGGACTTATTTGGACTGGTCAAGCGTAAAAGTCATGCTGGTGAATTGTACTGTCTTGTGGTTACCGATGACTATTCCAGATTCTCGTGGGTTATGTGCTTGCATCATAAGAGCGACACGTTTAACAATATGAAGGTTCTGTTCACTCGATTAGAAAATGTCTATGGTCAGAAGATCAAGAGAATTAGGAGTGATAATGGGACGGAGTTCAAGAACGCACAGATGGATGCTCTTTGTGAAGACAAAGGAATTCATCATGAATATAGTGCTCCATATACCCCTCAACAGAACGGTGTCGCAGAACATAAAAATAGGACTCTAATTGAAGCGGCTAGAACAATGCTTGCGGATTCCAACCTTCCAGTAATGTTCTGGAATGAAGCCATTTACCCAGCTTGTTAAACTCTCAATCGTGTGTTAACAATGAAGAAGTTTGGTAAAACTTCTTATGAGCTGTTGAACAGACGGAAGCCGAACTTAGAGTATCTAGAACCATTTGGAGCACCGTGTACAATGCTTAATCCATCTGAGAAGTTCGCACCAAAAGCTGAAGAAGGATTCTTTGTTGGATATGCAACCCCGCTCAAAGGGGTATTCAACAAACGAACTCGTCAGGTAGAGGAGTGGGCTAACGTTGAAATTCAGCGGTATACTAGAATGTACAGGGTAGCGGTCCAGATTGGATGTTTGATTACAAAGATTTCTTTGAATCCTTCAATCTAGATAGCTTGGTTGAAGAGGCTGTATTAAGATTATACTACGTGTGAAAATGCAGTGACATCACCGTTGGTGCGTCCGATCACTGTAACTCCTAAAACAGCTTCTAATGATGCCAATGCTTCTGCAGCTAACGAAGAAGTGTTCCAGGAAGCTTCCACAACTCTCAATTCATCAGAATCGGAAGATGATGATGATGTCACAAGTGAAGCTGTTCCAGATATTGCTATAGAGACACCTCCAGTGAACCCAAATCCAAATGGTGCTTCATCATCTAATTTGGGTAATGATCTGGATTCGACAGAATTTGACTACTCAAAAGGAGTGCAAGTACCTGATTATTCGGAATCTCGGATACATCGTATTCACTCGCTCGAGCAAGTTAATGGTGATCCTGGTAGCAGTGTTATGACAAGAGGACAACTTAGGAATGCAAACACACAAGAAAATCTTGGCGCTCTAGCCTTATATGCTAAAATCCAAAAATCAGGTTGTTAGAATGACTGGTCTTTTGCTTGTTATGTTTCGCAGGTTGAGCTGCGGACATACAAGGATGCTCTTTTGGATGACGCTTGGGTATAGGCAATGCAAGAGGAGTTATTACAATTCCAGAAACTGGGAGTGTGGACACTGACAGATTTACCTCCAGGACGTAAAAAGATTGGAACCAAATGGGTGTTTAAGTGCAAAAAGGATGACAGGGGAGTTATTGTTAGAAAGAAAGCTCGATTGGTCGTACAAGGATTTCATCAAGTGGAAGGAATCGATTATAACGAGATTTATGCACCGGTTGCACGCTTAGAAGCTTTCCGCATGTTTCTAGCGTTTGCATCTTACAAGAAATTCAAGGTGTATCAATTGGACGTTAAAAGTGTGTTTCTTTATGGTGTGGTCAAGGAAGAAGTTTACGTAGGTCAACCACTAGGCTTTGAGGATCCTATCCACCGGGATAAGGTCTACGTTCTAAACAAAGCTCTCTATGGGTTGCACCAAGATCCACGACAATGGTATGAGGAGCTGAGCACATATCTTCTATCCAAAGGATTCAAAAGAGGTTTGGTAGATTGCACACTGTTCACAAAACGAACAGGAGATGACTTGCTTCTAGTGCAGATTTATGTTGATGACATTATTTTTGGATCTACTAATGAACTTTTGTGCAGAGAATTTGAAAAAGTTATGCAGGAAAAGTTCGAAATGAATGCGATGGGAGAGATGCAGTTTTTCCAAGGCTTTCAAGTGGACCAAAGACCAACGGGGATCTTTATTCACCAAACCAAATACGTTTCTGAAGTCTTGAGCCGATTCCAGATGGAAGATTCGAAGCCGATGGATACCCCGATACAACCTAATCATGGGATTGGTGTTGACGCTAAGGGGGAGCTGACTGATCCTTTTACATACAGAGTAATCGTCGGATCTCTGATGTACCTCACCGCATCTAGACCAGACATAATGTTTGCCAGATTTCTCTGTGCATGTTATCAATCGAAGCCGAAACAAAGTCATTTAGCAGTTGTCAAACGAATCCTAAGATATCTGAAGGGTTTTCCATCGAGAGGACTATGGTACCCTAATGATGATAATTTTGACCTAATTGCTTTTAGTGATGCAGATTGGGGAGGCTGTGGCAAAGACAGCAAGTCCACAACGGCTGGATGCTAGTTTATGGGGAGCAGGCTCGTGACCTGGCAATGCAAGAAACAAACTGCAGTTGCCATATCAACATGTGAAGTAGAATATGTCTCAGCTTCAAGCTGCTGCTCACAAGTTCTGTGGATACAACAACAGATGGTGGACTAAGGTTTGCAATTTTTTAAAACCTCTATTTACTGTGATAATGAGGCCGCCATTGCATTAAATAAAGACCTAGTCAATCACTCGAAAGCTAAGCATATCCGGATTAAATACCATTTTATCTATGATTGTTATGCAAAAGAGCTGATCGAGATGGTCAAAATCCACACTGATTATCAACGTGTAGATCTTTTTACCAAAGCTTTTGATAAATCAAGATTTGAATATATTTTAAAAGCAAATGGTATAAAAGAAAAACAAGACTGATCATCACCTAGGTTTATCATTTTTTTTAGTTTTAAGTTTTTACTGTTTTTCAGAAAAAATCAAAAACCCAAAAATATGTGTTTCATTTTAGGGGGAGTTTATTTTTAGAAAAACCAAAAACATTGAAAAAGTCAAAAAGCCATAAAAATTAGAAAAACCCAAAATGATTTCCAGGAGAAAAAGAGGAAATGATAGTACATCAGTGGGGATCTGACACATGCTAAGAAAGTGTAATGCAATATAAGGCGTGTGTTTGAGTCTGTATGATGTGTTGATTGGCTTCGTAGACCTATTACTGCATGTCTGATACATACATATCAAATGATATGTAATGTGGATGAACTCCTCATGGGCATATGGTCTTAGTACCGTAATTTTGTTTGATAGGGTATTTGTACAAAATTCGGAGGTTTCGGGTCGTCATGTTTCCGCCATCGGTTGGGGGAAACATCGGGATGTCACGTATTGATGATTGTTTCAGTAGCACATGGTATAACTTGAAATTTTAAATAATTTATTCATAACATAAATATCCAAAATGAAATGATGTCTAGAAATCCCAAATACATGATATCAAATAAAGCAATAACTTCAAATAACTTCAAAAATAAACTTCATAATAAACTTCAAAATATTCCTCATGCATACTCTAAGCCTCAGCTTCGTTGTTACCTGAAACATGTTAATTTTGAAAATATTTTTGGGTCAACAAAAGTTGGTGAGAATTACATAGGTTTTGCGAATCGAATAAAGCTTGTACAATTCAAGTGTCATGGCAAGTCTAGTCCATATGTGAAAACATACTAGAAGTAAATCGAGTGCATAATCAACCCTTGTGACTAGAATATTGTGGTCCATCCCATACGCTCATGGTTCACTCGATTATGTTATGCGATAACAATCACCCACGCTACCTATGTAGGAGGCACGTATCCGGGTGGGATTGTCAGTCCAATAGATCTATCATTGTATACCGTCGGCTGATCAATGTTAATGATTATGCTAGAATATTGTGCTTACCCTAGTCATGTTTAAGACATAATGAAACATAGAAATACACATAGACACTTTATGATTGAATTGTATATAGAATGTTGTAACATGTTTCACCCCAAAAATAGTGAAAAATAGAAAAGGGGCTATGTAAAACTCACCTTAGCAAAATGTTATGTCTCGTGAAAAATAGAATATGTGTTGCCCAACGATGCCAAGTATTACCCTATAATTAAGGTAATAAATATGTCTAAGTCTTTCTAGTCTACAAATATATTCTAGGTTTTCGAATTGGGGATAAGTGTTCGTTTGATTAATAAATAAAATGTTTGGTAAATAAGAGAAATTTGATAAAAAATTAAACAAAAGTCTTTTTGTAAATTTTAAATTAAAGATGGTCACAATACTATGTTTTAAGTATGAAAATAATTTTTATTAAATTATTTTCTTAAAAGTAGAATATTAAATCTATTTATTACAAATTGTCAAAATATAACTTTAATATTTAAAAATACTAAAATTAAATAATTATTAAATTAAAAATTGTATTTCTGTTCCAAATAAATAGAATTAATTTATATAAAATTTTGGTGCAAAAATATTGAAAAATGAATTTATTACGATTTATTTATGATTAAAACTAACAAAAATTGATTAAAAATACTAAATAAATGATTTTTCAGAAATAAAAATCATTTCAGAAAAGTTTATTGTTATAAAAACTCAGAATAATTTTTGTGGAAATTTATATAATTGTTTTGATATTTTTATAGAATTTTATAAATAAATAGAATAAACTTGAATTATTTATTATATATATTAAATAAATAATTTTTGGAAAACTAAAAATTGTATGTTAAACTTTTCCACTAGAATAACATAAAATAATTTTTGTAGCATTTATAAATGAGTTTTAGTATTTTAAAATGAATTTTAAAAAATGCAGAGGAATATATATATATATATATATATATATATATATATACACTTAACAAAAAAATGTTTGTTGATGCCATGGATCGAACCCGGGCCCTTGGCCGGTTCGTTTGTTTTAAATCACAAGCCCAGACCAACTGGTCTGGACCCTGAGAACAAATAGATTAGACTTATAAATAATTATATAGTATATGGAATCTGATTTATATTCATTTAAAAAAATGAATGAAACCGTTTTGTATGGGACTCGAACCCGCGTGTTCCCATTTAACAACAACAGACACAACCACTTGATCTAGATCAGTGGTTGTGTTGGATTTGTGTTTGATTAAAATAAATAGCCTTGTTCAGTAACGTGTTCTTCCCCAATATTAACCTGATCGAGCCCTAGTTTTGCAATTGTTTGATTCACACAACAATAACCGAATTAATCAGAGGGTTATTGTTGTGTGAATGCCGATGACTAAAACCCACAAGAAAAAAAGACACTTACAATAACGAATTCGTGATTCTTGTGCGGTCAACAGAAAAAGTCAAACGCAAGAGAAATGCTTCGAAAGATTGTTTTAGAACAGAAATTAGAGATTGAGAGAGAGGTTTCGGCGAGTGTAGAAGGAATTGGGAGGTCCAATTTATAGGGAGAGGGTTTGGATCGCTGAATTGGTAAGTTGAATCGTATAAAGATGATGACACGACTGATTTGCACGAATTTGGAAATAATTGATGATAATTGATCGTGCATTTGACTCGTATTAGACAGACAATCAGTCAAACATACCATATTAGGATTAAAGACGCGTCCAAAGGTGTTGATTGTGGTGATCATTCATCACAGTTGACTTTTTTAAGTCAACTGTTAGTATAATAATACAATATATATATATATATATATATATATATATATATATATATATATATATATATATATATATAGAACGAGTTGGAGAAATATCACAAACGTTGTGTAGCCCAGTTGGTTGGGCTTGTGGTGTTGGTTGACCTGGCTTGGGCGCGGGTTCGATTCCCGGCCCAAGCACATTATTTTTTGACATTTAAACTATATATATATGTATATTATATATAAGTAATATAGTATTAGGGTTCCAAATGCGTCACAATAATATTTCAAAAGCGAATAATAATAATGAAACTTGACGTTTTATTCAAAATAATTGTAACGTACAAGTATTAATGCGTAATGTTACAGTCTCCTCTACTTTTAGGAACTTCGTCCCGATGTTGGAGTTGGAGAGTCTGGTGGAAAAAGATGTGGGTACTTAGACTTCATCTGGTCTTTACGTTCCCAAGTGAACTCTGGACCTCGTTTAGATTCCCAACGAACCTTAACGATCGGAATGCGACTGCGCTTGAGTTTCTTGACTCCAGTATCTACGATCTCGACGGGTTTCTCGATAATGTGCATAGTTTCAACGATTTGCACATCTTCAAGAGGAACATGGAGGTTCTCATCTGCTAAGCATTTCTTGAGATTCGAAACATGAAAAGTTGGGTGAACATTGCTTACCTCACGTGGAAGATCAAGTTTGTAAGCCACTTTTCCAATCCTGTCAAGAATTTTGAATGGGCCTACGTATCAAGGAGCTAGTTTTCCCTTTCTACCGATGCGAATCACTCCCTTCCAAGGGGATACCTTAAGAAGTACAAGGTCCCCAACTTGAAATTCCAAGGGCTTACGACGTTTATCAGCATAGCTCTTCTGACGACTTCTAGCCTTGAGAAGCTTATCCTGAATGAGTTGGATTTTATCTGTGGTTTCCTGGATCAGTTCAGGTCTAGTGATCCGGGCTTCACCAACCTCAGTCCAACAGACAGGAGAACGACATTTGCGACCATAGAGTGCCTCAAAAGGAGCCATGTTAATGCTGGCATGATAACTGTTGTTGTATGAAAACTCGACCAAAGGAAAATGAGAATCCCATGCGCCACCAAAATCGATGACACATGCCCTGAGCATATCCTCAAGTGTTAATGGTCCGTTCAGTCTGGCCATCTGTTTGAGGGTGATAAGCAGTACTCAGGTTCAACTTGGTACCCAAAGCATCTTGTAAAGAATCCCAAAAGTGAGAGGTGAAATGACCATCACGATCAGAGATAATGTCCAAAGGTATACCATGACGACATACGATTTCACTTACGTACATCTTTGCCAACCTTTACACAGAATACTTCTCACGAATAGGTAAGAAGTGGGCTGACTTGGTCAAACGATCGATGATTACCCAAATGCTGTCAAAACCGTTGGGTGTACGAGGGAGTTTAGTGATGAAGTCCATTGCTATGCTCTCCCATTTCCATACAGGAATTTCTGGTTGTTCGAGCATACCAGATGGTCGTTGATGTTCAGCCTTGACCTTTGAACAAGTGAGGCATTTTGCAACGAAAAGAGCAATATCTTTCTTCATACCCGGCCACCAATACGAATAACGGAGATCTTGGTACATCTTGTCAGCTCCAGGATGAATAGAATAACGAGACATATGAGCCTCGTTCATAAGAAAGGTACGAAGATCATCACGGTCAGGGTTCCAAAGTCGGTTAAGAAAATAGAGTAGACCATCAGGTTTGGTTTCAAGTTGAGTCTCAGCACCACAAGACATTTCATCGTACATGTTACCTTGGGTGACTGAAGTATGTTGAGCCTGGAGGATACGATCCTGAAGATCAGTACGAACTCTCGCACAATGAAGATTGATACGCTCTTTACGACTGAGTGCGTCAGCCACAACATTCGCTTTGCCAGGATGGTAGCGAATTTCGCAATCATAGTCGTTAAGTAACTCAACCCAACGTCGTTGTCTCATGTTAAGATTTTTCTGGTCGAAGACATGTTGGAGACTTTTGTGGTCCGTGAAAACCACGCATTTGATTCCATAAAGATAGTGTCTCCAAATCTTAAGAGCAAAGACGACAGCGCCCAATTCAAGATCATGAGTGGTATAATTCTTTTCATGAGTCTTGAGTTGTCTAGAGGCATAAGCAATAACCTTGCCTCCTTGCATGAGAACACAACCATGACCTTGGTTTGATGCATCACAATAGACCACGAAGTCATCATTACCATCAGGTAGAGACAGGATAGGAGCTTCACAGAGTTTCAGCTTGAGAGTTTCAAATGCTTCCTCTTGCTTTGGTCCCCACTCATAGGGTTTACCCTTGTGAGTTAAGGCAGTGAGAGGAACAACGATCTTAGAGAAGTTGGCAATGAATCGACGATAATAACCAGCCAAACCAAGGAAGGAACGGACTTCTGTTGGAGTTTTAGCAACACTCCAATTCTTCACAGCTTCGATCTTTGCAGGATCAACATGAATTCCGTCCTTATCAATGACATGTCCCAAAAATTGAACTTCCTTAAGCCAAAATTCACATTTCGAGAACTTGGCATACAGTTGTTCTTTCTTTAGGAGACCCAAAATGAAGTGAAGATGTTATTCGTGATCGGGCATTGATTTTGAGTAAATCAAAATGTCATTGATGAAGACGATCACGAATTTGTCAAGGTAGGGTCTACAAACCCGATTCATTAAATCCATAAATGTGACACCCGGCATATTTGGCTTAAACATTTTAGTAACATCTAAGTCTACCTTAGCGAGAAACGTTTATAAATGGACTTAACTGGGTTAGTTGAGTCGGGTCAAGTTAGGATTGTCCAGGGTTCAATGATCTGGAGGATCATTGGGAGTCGTTTTGGTAATACACTAGTACCGGGTTCCGTTGTTGGTGACATTACATGAACTAATTAAGTGTACGTGTAGATTATGGGTCGTGTGGTGGATTATATACATAGATGTGTTTAAATGATGTGTAAATGATTATCTGTGCTTAAATATGTTAAACATAGACTAAGGTTGCATGCTCATATGTTAAGGTATGCTAGAATGCGCTAAACACGACAAACTGGAAAACTAGACAAACATGGATTCTGGTTTAACCACTTCGAGTGGTCGAAGGAAGAATTATGCTTTGGTTCGACCCTTTGTAAATGGGCGAACCTGGGATGTGGAATTGAAAAAATTCCCTTCGACCAGGACAGGGCTCATTCGACCTTGTGGAAGGGTCGAAGGAGGTTACCTTCGACCACTGATAAGGGGCGAAGGAGGATTAGTATAAATACCAAACTTTGTCATTTTTCACCATTTCACAAACCCTAACCGTCTCAATACACTCTCAAACGATTTTAATCATTGAGGAAGGAGTTTTTGCTCTTCTTTTTCATAATCTAACCTATCTACAACATCTAAACAAGAATCCAAGGTATGTTCTTGATCCTAAATCCTTTTTAAAGCATTTTAATTCGTTTTCATCTAACCCTAATTGTCCGGATTTGTTCTAAGGGTGTTTTAATGATTAAAAACCTTTTAAACATCTTTCTAAATCAAAACCTTATCATTTAAACATAGGTCTTCATGATGATAAACATATGAAAATTGTGTATTATGTGGTGTTATGTGTTGTTCAATGATTTGCTGCTGTATCTATGATAGAAACATGATATAGGATTGTTATTGATGCTAGGTTATTGTTGTTTAGGGTTAGAATTGGATAGATGGTGATGTTGTGGGTATTTTGGGGGTTTTAACGAATCTAGACTTAATGCATGATATTTATGATCAATGGAACTAATAAGGAAAATCGAACACTCGACAAACTGAGCATTTTAAGTTGAATATGGATCGATTTCAAAAGTTTCCAAATTGGGTAAAGAATCCATGCATGATTGTGACGTTTCCATAATTCTTACCATTTTGGGAACGGGCTGAAATGGACGTATTATTGGGGGAAATCGGTGGGGTTTCGTAGGGATAAGTTATTCATACTTGACTGGTATGTTTGATGATGTTTCGAGGTGTTTCGAATGTGTTTGAAGCGTTATTAGGAAAATTTGTACAACAGGGGCGAACCTGGACTCCTTCGACCAATCGTGTGGGCGAAGGAGAGAATCCAGGGTCGAACCTGGGAAAATTTGGGTGAACATGGTCAAACGGTCGAAGGAGGCATCAAACGGTCGAACGAAACATAAAACGGGCGAAGGAGACTTAAAACGGGCGAAGGAGACTTAATCTGACTGGTTCGACCATTCTGATGCAGAAATGAGTTTTTTGATACAAACTAAGTGTTTTATGCTTGAACCTTGTGTGTAATCTATGTGTACTTGATTAGTTAGGGTAATGAGTCACCAACGGGATGTCGGGTCGGTCTAGTGTGTAGGTTAAACATTTAAACACGCTTTAAAACATACTTGGTTACGATCTGGACAATCGGGGACTAGATAACCTTATGGTTATTAGTCGGAACACTTATGTGAACATTTTGATACATCTCCGGTAGAGGGATTATCAAGGGCTTAGCATTTTTACTTGTAACCGAAGAACACTATCTAAGGTGAGTTCACGGCCCCACTTTTACTGCTTTAACTTTTGGAGGAGAAAACATGCGCTAAACTATTTCGGTAACATATGTCATACTATGGTTTTTAACTTTGTATTGCTATACGATCATTGGAAGTCCCGGGGGAAACCATGAATGTGCGGGGATGCACAACGGGGGAAATGTGGATAGAACTATTGGGCGTGACCTGCCCCACTCGACGGCTTAGAGGGTCGGGCGGGTGCATATTGTCTCGAACTTTGCTAAACATGCTGAACATATACGGGCTGCATAAACATATGCTAAACATTGCTAAACGTGTCTAGTAATGGTTTCCAATCGTAGTAGTAATAAAACATACGCCTAGCTAGCATACTTGGTAACATTGATATAGTATGGACATGGTAACGTTTTGGTAACACTTGGTAACATACTGAACAAACCTGTGAACTCACCAGCATTATATGCTGACGTCTTTTGGCATGTTTTTCTCAGGTCTCTAAGGTAGCAACAAATTGAACTAGGCGCACGGGTCTGCATTGGCATCTAGGTTTGGATCATGTTTTGTAATAAACATTTGGTACATTTGTGTCTATGGTTTGTAATTTGTCTAATGCTTCCGCTACTGATTTTGGGTTTATGAAAACTATGTTTTTTGGAATGTCATGTATCTTCATATAGAGTTGTTTATTGTGACCGTTGACTTGGATCCTGGTTTGTCATGCGCCTCGCGGTAAAACTCCGCAAGTGGTAATTTGAGGGTGTGACAGATTGGTATCAGAGCCAATGGTTATAGTGAACTAGGACTGCATGTAGTGTCTAGTCTATAGCCGAGTCACACACAGTAGACGGTCACATACTTTGAGTCTATTAGTGGGATACATACTAACATTGTCGGGGTATCCGTACATCGTCATCATACCTCTCTGTTACATCATCCGCTTTTACTTGGGTTCTTACCTACTCTTGTCTTCTTCTTCTTGATTGAAGAAGGAGGGGTTGATTTGTTGGTTCTAGCACACACATGCCTTCTTACACATGCACCTATCGTAACACGTTATTAGGCGACGAAATTCGGTGACCGGAGTCTGGATTAGGGGTACATCTGGAGGACCATGTAGAGCAGTTTATCATTTCGGGTGCACACGAAATAATAAACTGAAATGCATGAAAATCCCGATGGACTTCGAGTTTGGATGTATAGTCCTGGATTTGCCCCTAAGTTAACTCTTGTAAATTTCTGGTGGTTGACACTGGAAGTGAGCCTGAATCCCTCGATTTCTCGATTTGTTAGATCATGTCTAGTGCTCGCGGTGGTGGACATCGTGGTGGTAGCGGTGGCCGTGCTGGCGGCGGTGGTCGTGCTGGAGGCGGTGGTCGTGGAAACATCAACATGACCCAAGCTGAGCTGAACAACTTGCTACAGCAGCAAGTGAACATGGCTATGGCTAACTTCCAGGCTGGGATTAATGCCATGGGTGGTGAGTTGATTTCTGTCGACTTTGCCTCATTCTTGGGTGTCTTGTCCTTTCGTTTGTTTTTTACTCGTGTACCGTGTTTCAGGTGTTGGTGCCATACCCCCACCTCAGTGCTCTTATAAGAAGTTTCAGGACTGTCAGCCCCATAACTTTGCTGGAACTGAGGGAGCGGTGGGACTGCTCCGATGGCTAGAGAAGGTTGAGTCTGTGTTCGTCATGTGTAACTGTCCTGCGGGGGACCGGGTGAAGTATGCTACTGCGACATTTGAGGGGACTGCACTGTCGTGGTGGAATGCTACTACTCAAAACATGGGGTTAGGGGAGGCTATTGCTATGCCCTGGGCGGAGTTTGTGTAGCTGTTGAGAGGTGAGTACGGTCCGAGAGAGGAGATACAGAAGTTAAAACATGAGGTCTGGAGCTACAAGACGGTTGGGTCAGAGATCGAAGAGTACACTGTGAGGAGGAATGAGCTGGCGGGGTTGTGCCCTGATTTGCACACACCCGAATATAGGAGGATCGAGCACTATGTGTCTGGGCTGGTGCCGGCGATTGCTGGGTTGGTGGCTGCTGGGAATCTTCCCACTATTGCTGAAGTCGTCCGATCAGCTCATCGGATGACTAACCTGAAGGTGGCAGAAGGTGTTTTGCCTCCTAAGGGTGCTGCTGTGAAGGTTACTGAAGGGAACAAGAGGAAGTGGGATAGTGCAGGGAAGAGTGTTGTGCCAGCGCCATCTCAGCCGGCAAAGAAGTTTGATTCATCTGGGTCTTCTTCCGGGCAAAAGTCAAGTGGGTATGTTGGGAAGCATCCCGAGTGCAACAAGTGTGGTTTTCATCATTCTGGGAGTTGTGATCGGGCTCGTTGTCATCGGTGCCATCAGTTGGGGCACCATGCTAAGGATTGTAGGGTGGCACTCACCCCAACTCAGACTCCTGCTACTGCTCCTACTCCTACTGCTCAGGGGACTCCGGGGAAGCAGGGGTGCTATAACTGTGGTGATATGGGACACTTCAAGCGTGAATGTCCTAAACTGAAGCAGGGCGATAATGGGAGGGGCGGAAACGGTAATGGGAACAACGGCGGCGGAGGCAGGACTGCACGTGCTTTCGTCATTGGATCTGCAGAGGCTAGGCAGGATCCAGACACAGTTACCGGTACGTTCCTTCTTAATGATCGCTATGTTTCTGTCTTGTTTGATTCTGGTGCCGATAAGAGTTTCGTATCTATGGACATTAGTCGATTGCTAGATATAGTACCCACACCTTTAGAGGCTAAGTACTAAATAGAATTGGCTGATGGTAAGAAAATCGAAGTGACACACACCCTTAGGGAATGTCGCTTGGAACTGTCGGGTTTGTCCTTCCCCATTGACCTTATGCCAGTACCCCTGGGTAGTTTTGATGTCGTTGTCGGCATGGATTGGTTATCGTTGTATCGTGCGGAGATCGTTTACTTCCACAAGATTATTCGGATCCCTCTCCCTGATGGAGAGACTCTTACAGTTCATGGCGAGAAAAGCGGTGCTCCGCTGCGTATCATTTCTAGCATGAAAGCCCGTAAGTACCTTCGGAAGGGTTGTTCGGCCATTCTGGCACTTGTTAACGTTTCTACTGACGATGAGAAGAAGATCGAGGATATTCTGGTGGTTCGTGATTTTCCCGATGTGATTCCTGATGATTTGCCTGGCCTTCCTCCCCATCGTCAGGTTGAGTTTGGTATTGATCTTACTCCGGGCGCAGCTCCTATTGCCCGAGCTCCGTATCTTCTTGCACCTCCCGAGAGGCAAGAGTTGTCCAGCCAGTTGCAGGAACTCTTGGAAAAGGGTTTCATCTGACCGAGTTCTTCCCCGTGGGGAGCTCCTATTTTGTTTGTGAAGAAGAAGGACGGAAGTCTTCGCATGTGTATCGATTACCGTGAGCTGAACAAAGTGACTATCAAGAACCGTTATCCTCTCCCTCGCATTGATGATCTCTCTGACCAGCTCCAAGGCTCCAGCTACTATTCAAAGATTGATTTGAGGTCCGGTTATCACCAGTTGCGCGTCAGGGAAGCTGACATTCAGAAGACTGCTTTTCGCACTCGTTATGGCCATTTTGAGTTCTTGGTCATGCCTTTTGGTCTCACTAACGCACCGGCGGTGTTCATCGAATTAATGAACCGCGTTTGCAAACCTTACCTTGATAAGTTCGTCATTGTGTTTATTGACGATATTCTGGTTTATTCTAAGAACAAGGCGGATCATGAGGAACATCTACGGTTGGTCTTGGAACTTTTGAGACAGGAGCAGTTGTATGCTAAGTTCTCAAAGTGTGATTTTTGGTTACGTGAAGTTCAATTCCTAGGACATGTGGTTAATGAACTGGGAATTCATGTCGATCCGGCTATGATCGAAGCTATTAAGGACTGGGAAGCACCAAAGACGCCGTCTGAGGTGCGGCAGTTCCTAGGTCTTACGGGTTACTATCGTCATTTCATTGAGGGATTTTCAAAGATCGCTCAACCCCTCACTACTCTTACCCAGAAGGACCGAAAGTTCGACTGGGATGAACCACAAGAATCAGCATTTCATATGCTGAAGCTAAAACTTTGTTCTGCACCTATCTTATCCTTACCAGAGGGTACGGACGACTTTGTTGTGTACTGTGACGCTTCTATTCGTGGTCTTGGTTGTGTGTTGATGCAACGCGGGAAGGTTATCGCTTATGCTTCTCGTCAACTCAAAGTTCATGAGAAGAACTACACTACTCATGACCTGGAACTGGGTACGGTAGTCTTTGCGTTGAAAATCTGGAGACATTACTTGTACGGTACCAAGTGTGAAGTATATACCGATCACAAGAGTCTTCAGCATATTTTCAACCAGAAGGTGTTGAACATGCGACAGCGTCGCTGGGTTGAACTCCTGAACGATTATGACTGTGCTATCAAATACCATCCTGGCAAGGCGAACGTTGTGGCGGACGCCTTGAGCAGGAAGGAGTCTGCGAATCCTCGCCGTGTTCGAGCCTTACAGCTCACCATTCATTCGACGTTGCCTGACCGAATCCGTTCTGCACAATTGGAAGCCTTAAAGGAGGAAAACCTTAAGGCTTAGACTATGCACAGTGCTGACAAGCATCTTGAACTCAGGACCGATGGCTTACACTATTTTGCGGGACGTGTTTGGGTCCCATTGTTCGGGGGATTGCGCGAGCTTGTTTTGGATGAAGCTCACAAATCCCTGTATTCTATTCACCCTGGCTCCGATAAGATGTATCAGGATTTGAAGATACTTTATTGGTGGCCGAACATGAAAGCTGATATAGCTTCTTATGTCAGCAAATGCTTGACTTGTGCTAAAGTCAAGGTGGAGTACCAGAGGCCGTCTGGTCTCCTGCAACAACCAGAGGTTCCGGAATGGAAGTGGGAGCGAATCACGATGGATTTTATCACCAAGATGCCAAGGTCACCTAGTGGTTATGATATGATCTGGGTGATTGTTGACCGGCTGACAAAATCGGCACGTTTTATACCTATTAAGGAAACCGATGGACTCGAGCGGTTAGCTAGACTCTACCTTAAGGAGGTGGTTGCTCGGCACGGGGTGCCTGTTTCTATTATCTCTGATCATGATTCTCGTTTTGCTTCAAGTTTCTGGAAGGCTCTGCACAAGGCTTTGGGTACTCAGTTGGATATGAGTACGGCTTATCATCCGCAAACTGATGGACAGAGTGAGCGGACGATTCAAACCTTGGAAGACATGCTTCGGGCGTGTGTTATCGATTTTGGTAAGAGTTGGGAAATTCACCTACCGTTGGTGGAGTTTTCCAACAACAACAGCTATCACTCTAGTATCAAGGCAGCTCCGTTCGAGGCTCTATACGGACGGAAATGTCGATCACCACTTTGTTGAGCCGAGGTGGGCGAGAGCCAGCTCACTGGTACGGAACTTGTGTACGAAGCTTCGGAGAAAATCGTACAGATTCGTCACCGTTTGGCTGCTGCACTGGATCGTCAGAAGAGCTATGCCGATCGCCGTCGAAAACCTTTGGAGTTCCAGGTTGGGGACAGGGTACTTCTGAAAGTTTCACCATGGAAGGGCGTCATATGCTTTGGAAAGCGTGGCAAGCTTAACCCTCGTTATGTCAGACCATTCGCAATCCTGGATCGGATTGGACCGGTGGCATACAGACTTGACTTACCGGCGGAGCTCGGTAGTGTGCACAACGTCTTCCATGTGTCTAACTTGAAGAAGTGTTTGGCTGATGAATCTCTCATTGTACCACTGGAGGAGATCAAGGTTGATGATCGTCTTCGCATTGTGGGGGAACCGGTCGAGATTCTCGACTACAAGATTCGAAGCCTCCGTCGGAGTAAAATCCGCATCGTCAAAGTTCGTTGGAACCCGAACCGTGGACCGGAGTTCACATGGGAACGGGAGGATCAGATGAAAGCTAAATATCCTCATCTTTTTCTGAAACGCGCGTTTGAATCGAGGCATGTTACTGCTGAAGCGGAATGAATCTCGGGTCGAGATTCCTTTCAACGTGGGGATGATGTGACATCCGGTAATTTTCTTTTCATTCTGTTCTTTTCGTTTCTTTCATTTTGGGGCTTTGCGCAATTTTCGGGATGAAAATTCTTTCAACGTGGGGATGATGTGACACCCGGCATATTTGGCTTAAACATTTTAGTAACATCTAATTCTACCTTAGCGAGAAACGTTTATAAACGGACTTAACTGGGTTAGTTGAGTCGGGTCAAGTTAGGATTGTTCAGGGTTCAATGATCTGGAGGATCATTGGTAGTCGTTTTGGTAATACACTAGTACCGGGTTCCGTTGTTGGTGACATTACATGAACTAATTAAGTGTACATGTAGATTATGGGTCGTGTGGTGGATTATATACATAGATGTGTTATGTGTAAATGATTATCCATGCTTAAATATGTTAAACATAGACTAAGGTTGCATGCTCATATGTTAAGGTATGTTAGAATGCGCTAAACACGACAAACTGGAAAACTAGACAAACATGGATTCTGGTTCGACCACTTCGAGTGGTCGAAGGAAGAATTATGCTTTGGTTCGACCCTTTGTAAATGGGCGAACCTGGGATGTGGAATTGAAAGAATTCCCTTCGACCAGGAAAGGGCTCATTCGACCCTGTGGAAGGGTCGAAGGAGGCTACCTTCGACCACTGATAAGGGGCGAAGGAGGATTAGTATAAATACCAAACTTTGTCATTTTTCACCATTTCACAAACCCTAACCGTCTCAAAACACTCTCAAACGATTTTAATCACCGAGGAAGGAGTTTTTGCTCTTCTTTTTCATAATCTAACCTATCTACAACATCTAAACAAGAATCCAAGGTGTGTTCTTGATCCTAAATCCTTTTTAAAGCATTTTAATTCGTTTTCATCTAACCCTAATTGTCCGGATCTGTTCTAAGGGTGTTTTCATGATTAAAAACCTTTTAAACATCTTTCTAAATCAAAACCTTATCATTTAAACATAGGTCTTCATGATGATAAACATATGAAAATTGTGTATTATGTTGTGTTATGTGTTGTTCAATGATTTGCTGTTGTATCTATGATAGAAACATGATATAGGATTGTTATTGATGCTAGGTTATTGTTGTTTAGGGTTAGAATTGGATAGATGGTGATGTTGTGGGTATTTTGGGGGTTATAACGAATCTAGACTTAATGCATGATATTTATGATCAATAGAACTAATAAGGAAAATCGAACACTCAACAAACTAAGCATTTTAAGTTGAATATGGATCGATTTCAAAAGTTTCCAAATTGGGTAAAGAATCCATGCATGATTGTGACGTTTCCATAATTCTTACCATTTTGGGAAAGGGCTGAAATGGACGTATTATTGAGGGAAATCGGTGGGGTTTCGTAGGGATAAGTTATTCATACTTGACTGCTGTGTTTGATGATGTTTCGAGGTGTTTCGAATGTGTTTGAAGCGTTTTTATGAAAATTTGTACAACAAGGGCGATCCTGGACTCCTTCGACCAATCGGGTGGGCGAAGGAGAGAATCCAGGGTCGAACCTAGGAAAATTTGGGCGAACATGGTCAAACGGTCGAAGGAGGCATCAAACGGTCGAACAAAACATAAAATTGGCGAAGGAGACTTAAAACGGGCGAAGGAGACTTAATCTGACTGGTTCGACCGTTCTGATGCAGAAATGAGATTTTTGATACAAACTAAGTGTTTTATGCTTGAACCTTGTGTGTAATCTATGTGTACTTGACTAGTTAGGGTAATGAGTCACCAACGGGATGTCGGGTCGGTCTAGTGTGTCGGTTAAACATTTAAACACGCTTTAAAACATACTTGGTTACGATCTGGACAATCGGGGACTAGATAACCTTATGGTTATTAGTCGGAACACTTATGTGAACATTTTGATAGATCTCCGGTAGAGGGATTATCAAGGGCTTAGCATTTTTACTTGTAACCGAAGAACGCTATCTAAGGTGAGTTCACGGCCCCACTTTTACTGCTTTAACTTTTGGGGGAGAAAACATGCGCTAAACTATTTTGGTAACATATGTCATACTATGGTTTTTAACTTTGTATTGCTATATGATCTTTGGAAGTCCCGGGGGAAACCATGAATGTGCGGGGATGCACAATGGGGGAAATGTGGATAGATCTATTGGGCGTGACCTGCCCCACTCGACGGCTTGGCGGGCCGGGCGGGTGCATATTGTCTCGAACTTTGCTAAACATGCTGAACATATACGGGCTTCTTAAACATATGCTAAACATTTCTAAACGTGTCTAGTAATGGTTTCCAATCGTAGTAGTAATAAAACATACGCCTAGCTAGCATACTTGGTAACATTGATATAGTATGGACATGGTAACGTTTTGGTAACACTTGGTAACATACTGAACAAACCTGTGAACTCACCAGCATTATATGTTGACGTCTTTTGGCATGTTTTTCTCAGGTCGCTAAGGTAGCAACAAATGGAACTAGGCGCATGGGTCTGCATTGGCATCTAGGTTTAGATCATGTTTTGTAATAAACATTTGGTACATTTGGGTCTATGGTTTGTAATTTGTCTAATGCTTCCGCTACTGATTTTGTTTTTATGAAATCTATGTCTTTTTGAATGTCATGTATCTTCATATAGAGTTGTTTATTGTGACCGTTGACTTGGATCCTGGTTTGTCATGCGCCTCGCGGTAAAACTCCGCAAGTGGTAATTTGAGGGTGTGACAATATACACTGCGGGAGCGTTGGTCAATCCAAATGGCATGACAATGAATTCTTAATGCCCATAACGTGTACGAAAGGCTGTCTTGGGAATATCTTCATCGTGGACTCTAAGCTGATGATAACCAGAACGGAGATCAATCTTCGAGAAGTGGGTTGCTCCTTGAAGTTGATCGAAAAGATCGTCAATCCTAGGCAAGGGATAACGATTCTTGATAGTGAGTTTGTTGAGTTCGCGATAATCGATACACATCCTGAGAGATCCATCTTTCTTCTTAACAAACAAGACAGGGGCTCTCCATGGAGAAGAACTGGGGCGAATGAAACCTTTATCAGAAAGTTCCTATAGTTGACTGGCATGTTCTTGCATCTCAGAGGGTGCAAGACGATAAGAAGCTTCGGCAACAGGATTTACACCAGGAACAAGGTCAATTCTAAATTCCACTTGTCGAGCAGGAGGTAAACCAGGTAAATCCTCTGGAAAGACTTCAGGATAGTCCCGAATGATTGGGATGTCTTGGATAATTTTGCCCTTTTCCTTCTTTTCTATTACGTTAGCTAAGAAAGCCGTATACCCCTTTCGTAAGTATTTTTGGGCAGTAGTACAAGACATGAGCTTAAGCTCGCCACAAGGTTTCTCACCATAGATCTTCAAAATCTCACCAGATTCGAGAGGAATGCGAATGACTTTCTCAAAACATAGAATTTCAGCACGATGGGTTGACAACCAGTCCATGCCTACTATGACATCAAAACTACCAAGATGCATAGGGATGAGATCGATAGAGAAAGTATGTTCGTCGAGGTTCAACACACAGTTACGAATAATAGAATCGATCGAGATAGACTTCCCATTAGCTACCTCTACCACTAAAGGTTCTTCTAGGTTAGTTTGGGGTAAGTTAAGTAAGGGTTCAAACTTTAGTGATACAAATGACTTATCAGCTCCCGAATCAAATAATATGGATGCATAGTTGTTATTAACGAGAAACGTACCATTCACCACCTCGTTGTTATCACGTGCCTGGTTAGCATTGAGATTGTAGGCGCGACCTCGAGCACCTTGGTTCTGGTTGCGGTTCTGGTTTTGGTTGTGGTTTTGGTTCTGGTTCTGGTTACGATTGGGGCAAGCATTGATATAGTGGTCTGGGCTGCCACACTCGTAGCACTAACCACGAGTTGGTCTGTTGTTTTGTTGGTTGGGAGCTGGGGCATTTCTGGCTGGGTTGTTTTGGGCAGCATGGCCGTTAGCAGGAGGAGCTCGACTGATGTTCACCAGGTGACCATACCTTTGACAATTAGTGCAAAAACAACATGGCACCTGTGCTGGATGATGGTATTTGCAAGTGTTGCACAAGGGGTGAGGTCCGGTGTATGGCTTCTTGGCTGGGTTTTGTGCTGTAGGTGGGGTGGTAGCAACCATGTAGTTCCTAGCCTTGCGCTTCTTGTTGCTTGAGGTCTCGTGCTTAACCTCAATAGCGGGCTGGGGAGTGTCTTTTGCAGCAGTCTTCCTAGTGTTCTTGTGAAAGAGAGTACCGTTCTTCACATGATTATCGGTGAGAGTAGCCGCCAGACGTTTGGCTTCCTCCAAGGTAGCAGGATTCCTTCCCCATACTGTGTCCTGGATTTGCATGGGCAGACCACTGATATACTTCTCGATGACTACAGGCAGGGGAGTGACTTTATGGGGCAACAATAAGCTGAGCTCGTGAAAGCGGGTATTGTAAGCAAGGTTTTCCCCGCTATCTTGAGCAAGGGTGTGGAATTCATATTCTAGTTTCTTAATCTCGTTGCGGGGATAGAACTCATCTTTCATAACCTCCTTGACTTGATCCCATGTCATAGCAAGTGCAACTTTAGCCCCACGGGTGCGCTTTTCCTCATTCCACCAAGTGAGTGCTCGTTTGTGAAGAACACTCATGGCGTAACGAACCTTAAAGTTGTCGGGGCACTCACTGTTAATGAAGGTATTCTCAATACCCTCAAACCATTGTAGAAGTCCCGTAGCTCCTTCTTCTCCACTGAACTTAGGGGGATTACAGGAATTAATGTGCTTAAGAGTGCAAGCTGGGAGACCATTCCCGTTCCCGTTGTGGTTTCCATTTCCGTTTCCGTTTCCATTACCGTTTCCGTTGCCGTTACCGTTTCCGTTCATCTGGATGACTTGAGCCAGTAAGTTGGGAACCAGATCCGTGATTTGTTGCGCCATTTGTTGAGAAATGATCGCAGCCAGTTGGGCATCAAAATCGTTGTTGTTGTTGTTGTGGTTGTGGTTAGCGTCGTGGTTATGGTTATGGTTGTCGCCACCTTCCTCGTGGTTCTCACCATTGCTATTGCGAGTGCTGCGACGTGGAGGCATGATCTGTAAGAGACACAATGAAATGAATGAGGTTATATAAGGAATGTAATCATTTATTCATTAATTAAAACGAATAAACGAAAACGTTGACTTATCAAAGATTCTAGATTCTAATAACATAATGAAGACATGCTTTAGCCTATAAGTGAACACTCATCCCGAGAGTTCCCAGGTAGGCATCCGGGTCCCTCGTCTGATTGGGATATATGCGCAATGCCAGCCTAGACAGAAGACTCAGAATACAGGCGTTCACCCTTCCAGATTGCACGTGTTCGTTATTAAAATCTAGAACTTCGACGAGATCTCAAGGTGGTTCAGGTTAAACCTGAGGATTTTATCCTATTAATCTAATGGTGGATCAGGATTGCAGCAGACGAATAAGAGTAGTCACTTGTAGGCTTAGGGTTGTATAAGGTATAGGGATAAGATTAAGGAAGCAATTAGGGTTACAAGTAAGAGAAGCAAGTACTGTTTAAGTCCCTAAGGTTATAGTCTAGATTATTTTCTAATAACCTAATTCCCTATAACCTGGCTCTGATACCAACCTGTAACACCCCAACCGATGGCGGAAACATCGGGATGTCACGTATTGATGATTGTTTCAGTAGCACATGGTATAACTTGAAATTTTAAATAATTTATTCATAACATAAATATCCAAAATGAAATGATGTCTAGAAATCCCAAATACATGATATCAAATAAAGCAATAACTTCAAATAACTTCAAAAATAAACTTCATAATAAACTTTATAATATTCCTCATGCATACACTAAGCCTCAGCTTCGTTGTTACCTGAAACATGTTAATTTTGAAAATATTTTTGGGTCAACAAAAGTTGGTTAGAATTACATAGGTTTTGCTAATCGAATAAAGCTTGTACAATTCAAGTGTCATGGCAAGTCTAGTCCATATGTGAAAACATACTAGAAGTAAATCGAGTGCATAATCAACCCTTGTGTCTAGAATATTGTGGTCCATCCCATACGCTCATGGTTCACTCGATTATGTTATGCGATAACAATCACCCACGCTAGCTATGTAGGAGGCACGTATCCGGGTGGGATTGTCAGTCCAATAGATCTATCCTTGTATACCGTCGGCTGATCAATGTTAATGATTATGCTAGAATATTGTGCTTACCCTAGTCATGTTTAAGACATAATGCAACATAGAAATACACATAGTCACTTTATGATTGAATTGTATATAGAATGTTGTAACATGTTTCACCCCAAAAATAGTGAAAAATAGAAAAGGGGCTATGTAAAACTCACCTTAGCAAAATGTTATGTCTCGTGAAAAATAGAATATTTGTTGCCCAACGATGCCAAGTATTACCCTATAATTAAGGTAATAAATATGTCTAAGTCTTTCTAGTCTAAAAATATATTCTAGGGTTTCGAATTGGGGATAAGTGTTCGTTTGATTAATAAATAAAATGTTTGGTAAATAAGAGAAATTTGATAAATAAATAAACAAAATTCTTTTTGTAAATTTTAAATTAAAGATGGTCACAATACTAAGTTTTAAGTATGAAAATAATTTTTATAAAATTATTTTCTTAAAAGTAGAATATTAAATCTATTTATTACAAATTGTCAAAATATAACTTTAATATTTAAAAATACTAAAATTAAAGAATTATTAAATTAAAAATTGTATTTCTGTTCCAAATAAATAGAATTAATTTATATAAAATTTTGGTGCAAAAATATTGAAAAATGAATTTATTACGATTTATTTATGATTAAAACTAACAAAAATTGATTAAAAATAGTAAATAAATGATTTTTCAGAAATAAAAAATCATTTTAGAAAAGTTTATTGTTATAAAAACTCAGAATAATTTTTGTGGAAATTTATATATTTGTTTTGATATTTTTATAGAATTTTATAAATAAATAGAATAAACTTGAATTATTTATTATATATATTAAATAAATAGTTTTTGGAAAACTAAAAATTGTATGTTAAACTTTTCCACTAGAATAACATAAAATAATTTTTGTAGCATTTATAAATGAGTTTTAGTATATTTTAACATGAATTTTAAAAAATGCAAGGGAATATATATATATATATATATATATATATATATATATATATACTTAATAAAAAAAATGTTTGTTGATGCCATGGATCGAACCCGGGCCCTTGGCCGGTTCGTTTGTTTTAAATCACAAGTCCAGACCAACTGGTCTGGACCCTGAACGAATATATTAGACTTATAAATAATTATATAGTATATGGAATCTGATTTATATTCATTTAAAAAAAAAGAAAAGAATGAAACCGTTTTGTATGGGACTCGAACCTGCGTGTTCCCGTTTAACAACAATAGACACAACCACTTGATCTAGATCAGTGGTTGTGTTGGATTTGTGTTTGATTAAAATAATTACCCTTGTTTAGTAACGTGTTCTTCCCCAATATTAACCTGATCGAGCCCTAGTTTTGCAACTGTTTGATTCACACAACAATAACCCAATTAATCAGAGGGTTATTGTTGTGTGAATGCCGATGACTAAAACCCACAAGAAAAAAAGACACTTACAATAACGAATTCGTGATTCTTGTGCGGTCAACAGAAAAAGTCAAACGCGAGACAAATGCTTCGAAAGATGGTTTTAGAACAGAAATTAGAGATTGAGAGAGAGGTTTTGGCGAGTGTAGAAGGAATTGGGAGGTCCAATTTATAGGGAGAGGGTTTGGATCGCTGAATTGGTAAGTTGACTCGTATAAAGATGATGACACGACTGATTTGCACGAATTTGGAAATAATTGATGATAATTGATCGTGCATTTGACGCGTATTAGACAGACAATCAGTCAAACATACTATATTAGGATTAAAGACGCGTCCAAAGGTGTTGATTGTGGTGATCGTTCATCACAGTTGACTTTTCTAAGTCAACTGTTAGTATAATAATACAATATATATATAAAACGGGTTGGAGAAATATCACAAACGTTGTGTAGCCCAGTTGGTTGGGCTTGTTGTGTTGGTTGACCCGGCTTGGGCGCGGGTTCGATTCCCGGCCCAAGCACTTTATTTTTTGACATTTAAACTATATATATATATGTATATTATATATAAGTAATATAGTATTAGGGTTCCAAATACGTCACAATAATATTTAAAAAGCGAATAATAATAATGAAACTTGACGTTTTATTCAAAATAATTGTAACGTACAAGTATTAATGCGTAATGTTACAGCCCTCAACCTGGTAGAGTGCACAAGTTACTTTGTAGCATTGAGTTGCTGACCTGTACACCTCTGTGCCTCATACCTTGTAAATTACAGATGACAAAAGCATAATCACGCGTTAAAATGAGTCTTTGTGCAATTATTCTTTGATACGGGAGTATGTCGTGTGCGTGGGAACCACAGACAATTGAGTTTATACTATAAATAAAGTATCAGTCTAAAGCACAGCACAACAGTATGCATGTGAGCTTATGTGGACAGCAATATCAGCAATTGCCGGATAACACATTATCTTTAATGATAATATAAAACAAAAGATCAACGGTGTGATCAGATTTCTCAATAACTGATATGATCCTCTTACCGGAAATCACAAAACATTTATTGCTTTATGTTTACATTTCTGCATTTTACATTTCTCGTCAAAAATACAAAACTCGAAAAGATTTTAGGTGTGTTTTAACAAAAATTTTCAGAAAATCCAAAAGATTTTACATTTCTATATTGTTTTTGATAACCGATGGTGGTTGATGTTGATTTTCTGAAACTTGATGGACCATTTGAGTTTTGTGATCCTTAAATGAGAAATAATGAATGTCGGATGCTTAAAAGTTAAGAAAAATATTGAACGGGATTCGATTTTGAGATTTGGTAAAAAGTTAACAAATTCCAATCTCCATTCGCCCCTTCGATGGGTCCAATTTGGAATTTTGCTTTTACATTCGAACTTTCTAAATGGTCGAATGTGTGTGTTCTTATGTCTGTTACACATTCGAACCATATTTCCTCTTTCGAACCTTTAAATAGGGTCGAAAGTGGAAATATTTTCACATTCGCCCAACTAAAAGGGTCGAATGTGGAGCCTATATATACCTATCTGCACCTTCGACTCTTCATTTCAAAAAAATTTCAAAAATCTGTGATTATCACCCCTTGTTGCCTGTTTGTTTAAAATCATGTCATTGTATTCCTTGTATCTTTCTAATCATTTCAAGCCTAAAATTGCAGGTATCCATTCAGTATTCACGTCTGAATCAGTTATGCTACCTTCGAACCTTTGAATGAATCAAATCATGATATATATGGATTGTAATAGATGCAATTTTTGATAGGGATTCAATACTTAACTGTTTTAGGGGGAGAGCATAACAAAATCAAGGGTTAACTAACATCAGATCGTTGAATTGATTGTTTAAACCTTCGAACCCTAGATTTTAGGCAAAAACACTTAAATATTGAACAATAATAACAATTGGTTGTTGATATAGGTTGATCAGACATGTTAGAAGCTTAACAAATCAAAATGGCATGTTAAAAATTCAAACTCAAAATCTGATAATTTTGAAGATGAACAACCATACTCGACCATTTCAAAAGGGTCGAATGTGACATTTTGGTCGAAGGTGGCTTGTTCAAACGGTCGAAAGTGGATAAAACGGTCGAATGTACATTTTTAAATCAACTTTTTCACATTCGAACCTTATTTCCACATTCGAACTTCTTATTTCCCACATTCGAACCCACGTTTGGTCGAATGTGGAATTCCAAAATCAAAAATTTCAAATTTTGTTTATTTGGTCCGTTTTTAATGTGTTTTCGTGTTTTGTTTTGCAGATTAATCATGACTGAACCTCAAAATTCTGATATACCCATAGGATCATCAGAGAAGGCAGCCGCGAAAAAGCCGGAAGAAGAATTACCCTTTGAAGAGGCACATAATTGTTGCACTTTTCTTGGAGATCTGAAGAAACATACTGAATTCACCGGTATTCTTGATTTTCTAAACTGGAGTAGAGTCGTTGATGCTATTGCCACTCCTGCTATCATTTACAGAGATCATCAAAAGGAGTTCTGGACGAATGCAAGACTTGACTTTTGGGACAATGAATCTGCTATTGTTAGTAAGATTCAGGGGGAGCTGGTGATTATATCTGAAGATGACATTAGAAAAGCATTGAAGCTGACTGATAAGAAGACTGATCCGACAGTCTTATCTTGGATTGAACAGAGGAAATTCTTCTTGAGGATGAAGTACAACGGACCGATCACAGACGGAGCCTTACATAAAGGTAAGTTGTGCCCACAGTTTAAATACCTGGCTCACGTGATGTTGCATGTTTTCAGGTATGTGAGTGGAGGATACGACGTGATGAGGAAGAGTATTAGCTCTTTAATGGTTGGCCTGATTCTAAATATACCATTCAATGTATCCGGGATGATACTTGACCACATGCTTGAACTATTGAGAGGCTTGAAGAATAAGAAGTTCTTACTGTATGCAAGATTCCTGCAGATTATATTCGACCAGAAGTACAAGAAGTTGAAGAAAGATCCTACTCAGATTGTGGTATAGGATCATATGAGTTTGAGCACATTAGTGAGGATAAAAGGATATAAAGGTGTACCGGCGAATGAAAGACCACCTTTGAAGAACTTGTTTGGTCACCTGATCAATCCAGATTATGAAGATCCAGGTGTTGATAAAGCCAGGAATGCCAACAGTGATTCTGTTAATGATGACCCATTATGTCCTGTTGATCCTGAAGCCAAAAGAAAAAGGCATGTTGTTAATGTTGGTGCGAAGAGTGGCAAAGGAAAGGGTAAGGAAAAAGAAGTTGAAGCAAATCCGCCCAAGAAAACATCTCGGAGCTAAGAAAGGAATACACATGATTGATGAAGAGTCGATGGATTCTGAAGAGACTCAGGAGGAAGAGAGATGGGATTCTGCTGACGAGACTGTCAAGACCACCACGCCTAAGGCCACTGTGGCTGGTGAATCTGAGAGTCTAAATCAAACCTTGGAAGAACAAAGAATGAAGAGTCCGGTTGTGATGGACGATATTGACGAAAGTCTTGGTTTGGGATCTTAAGATTTTGGTGGATCACCAAAGGCTGGTACTAAACAGAAGAACCAAACATACAAAAAGAAAGCCAAAGTAGTTGAAATTGAAAAGCCGATGAAAAGGAGAGATAAGGATATTGAAAGCTTAATTGCAGAAAAGAAAGTTCCTGTAATGTCTAGCTCTAAGCCTCCCGTGACATCCCCAGCAGCTAAGAAACAGAAAACATCTGCTGCTGAGCAATCTAACATTCAAACTGACGATTTTAATGCTGCGTTGGATAGAGTCTTGAATAAGTTTAAGAAAAAGACTCCAGTTGCTGAGGCTTGAACTCCTAAAGTTACTGTATCAGGAGATGTGATGGATGCAGTTAATCAGAAGCTGGCTGAAATGATGAAAATCATTAACCAGCAGCAAGCAGAGATTGAGCAGTTAAGAAAGAATAATAGGAAGATGTTGGATGTAGTTGAATCTTCACAGGAGAGCCATGAGGAATTAGCGGCTAAGTTAAAGTTACTCCAGAAAGAGAATCAAGAATTGTTATTGCATGAACAGAGAAATACACGAAGAATCATTGCTCTACGACTTGAGAACAAGAAGATGAGAACAACCAATAAGAGTATGAAAAAGCTTATTGATGATTTGTATGAGAGAGCTCCACAATTGAAAGAAGGAGAAGAGGATAAAGAAAGAGAGGAAGAGCTTGTTGATTATGAACCGTCTGAGTCTGATGAAGAAGATGATGAAGAACTTGATCAGGATGCCGGTGATGCTCTTGAGAAGAAGAAAGATGATGACGATGATGATGGTTTAGGTGATGATTCTGGAGATGATAATAGCTCTGCGAATGATGATGATGATGATGATGACGATGATGATGACACATATCAGTATAAGTATGAGAAGAGAGAATCAGGAAAAGATAAAGTAGAGTCTAGTTCGAAAGCTCCTAGTGGTAATACTGACGATGATGATATTTTCTGGAATGAGAAAATCAAATCTTTATCTGAGGAAGATAAGAAGTTATATCATCAGATGTTAACTAACAAAGTCTAGACGATTGAGATGACAGGTAGATTTCCAGAGATATTTAAGTCAGATGACATGAGAGATGAACTCTAATACAATGATCCTGATCTTGAAGATGGAGAAGTTTCTGCAGCTGTTTCTAAAGAGATACTTGAAGGACTGGCTAAACAGGTTGGAAAATTTCTTGAAGAGTTAATGAGTGAGAATTACATACCGAATATTCCTGAGAAAGAAGCAGGAAATCACTCTGATGATAGAGATACTCCAGTGTTTGAGGATGTTGAAATGGAGGATATTACAAGTGAGGAATATCCAGAATACTTCAAGAATGATAAAGATTCTGGATTTCCTGAATTTTCTAAAGAACTGTTGAGCCAGGCTGAGAAACTTGCTCGTGAGAAAAGCAAGAAGTTCGTTGAAGAAGTTTTCAAGAACTCGGATTGTCAGAAACCGAATGTTGAACAATCAGACGATCTAAAGAACTTGCTGAGGAAGCTTAAAGAGAAAGAAGCCAACCATCCAAAGACTGAAATTCAGGGTGGTTTCTACAAGTTCCATAACGAACTGTTTAAAGGAAAAGCTCTCGAGTGGAAATATTTGAGACAACTAAGGTGTGTCGCTGTGAAGTGGGAAAAAGGAATTCTGTACTTTCACAGATTCCATGATATAAAGACACTACCTTATTAGGCTTTACACGATATCTGCAGACACATGATGTTAGGAGCTACAGTGAACAACGATGTTGTTGGTTACTTTGCAGATCGCATGGCGAGAGAAAGTAGAACTAAATGGGAAGTGTTCACCCCACAGTATCCAAGAAGGATTGTGCATAAGAAGAAAGATCAGATAACGGGGTTGAACAAGGTTACTTTGAAATATAAAGCACCGACTGTTCTGAAGCATATACCTTTGATGCCTATTCCACAACATTTCTCGAAAGACTTTATGTGGTGGTATTATGATTGGAAGACGGCAGAGGCTATTATCATATTGAAGGATAGGAAGAATGATTTCAAGAAGATACATATCTTTGACCCGATGTGGTTAATTAATTGCTCTCATGAAGACATTATCATGCTGTACTACAATCCAATATACTGTGAAGAGAAAGACAGTGAACAGGCTGCTAAATACCAACGTGTGGTATTCTTAAGTTTTGCATGGGATGTTAACGCGGGTTGTGACTATGATAAGAAGCTGGGGAAGTTTGTTCAAGTTCAAAAGACTGAAAAGAAGAAACCGAAGCAAATTCATGAACCAGTTATGACTAAAGAGCAGAAGAAGATATTGCACATCAAGCTGATGAACAAGAGAATGGATGAAGACCGAAGGCTAAAGCAACTCAAGCAATAGTCGCGGGGGAGTATGTAGATACACGAAGTGCTACTAATGCTATTGAATTGCGAATACTATCTTGTTTTGACATTTACGGACGGTCGAAGGTGGAATAGATTGGTCGAATGTAGATACAGAAGGTCGAAGGGAGAGCTCAAAGGTCGAAGGAAGTTTTGTTTATGCATTATGTTGATTCGCCCAGTTTGATTGGTCGAACCTGCACATTCGCCCATTCGTTTGGTCGAATGTACAGATCTATATAAAGGATGAATCAGTTTTTAACTTTAACTTTTGGTCATTTTGTTTCCTTCCTTTGAGTGTGTTCTCTCCCTAGGGTGTTTTTGAGTCTGATCTATTTATCTATCATTGTAAACACCAAATTGTAAAGATTATCAACTTGTTTATCAATGAAATGAAAACTTTGAATGAGATTTGTGTGTTTTGTTGATTATATTGTGATTTCGTAATCAATTCAGGGATTCCGCACCTGAATTGATAGACTTGTTTGATCATAGTCTTTGTTTTGACAATTCGATCCTCACATTCACAAAACAAAATCAATTGTGCATATATCTTCAACATTCATCTTCATCTTACGTGTAAGAAACACGTAACGGTGTTTTATTTGTTATAAAATCGTAACATCTGAAGTGTTTTATATAAGGATTTTGTTAGTTGATTGTTATATATGGATAAACATATGAAATGTTTATGTATATTAGGTGTAGTTGTTGTTGTGGATTAAAACATTTCAACGGTGTTTTGTTATAAAACACCTCCAGTTATAAAACAGTTTTGATGTTACACTGTTATAAAACACTTCCGATGATATTATAAAACACTCCTTATTAATGCATACTAGTTTCTCTTTCATTATAAAACACTCTTGACGTTATTATAAAACACTTCTGATGTTAACCTTCTGCCATGACTAGATTAATCGAACAAGTGATAGAGATGGGTTTTATGTTTGAAGAATCGAACAAGTTTTTGGGTATTGATTAACTTATTTGAAATGAATATCTTATTATTCTTATGAAAAATAATGAATAATTAGTTAATTTATGATGATTAATCTTCATAAATATCCAGATGTTAGTTGCTAATTTAGTGGGTTTGTAATAAATAAAAGATGGATAAAAAGTCTATAATGCTCTTCATCTAAAGATTTAATCAGATTTGATCTAATGGTTGAAAATACTTCCTACACTTCCTATACAAAACAATATTCCTACCGGATCCTCTACCTATATATATAGGGTAAGGTTCATGTAGAAAAATGTGTTTTTGTAGGAAGTGTAGGAAGTGTTTTTGGCCCTTAGATCTAGAAATGGATGGTTAAGATTAAACCATTAGTTTTAATTAAATTCAAGTTAATTATTGTAAAAGATGGGGTTAAATCTGTCCAATATGTATTTTATTTGAGGGTAAATTTGGTATTGTTTTATTTTTAATTAAGTAAAGTCTATAACTCCTCCACCATCTTAGCTACTTTTTTTTTGAACGGCAAACGTTACATCTCCTATATATTACACCAATAATTTTAAATTACAACACCTTTGCCAAGGATTGAACCTTGGACCTCCCATCTAAGAGACATATGTCTCTACCAAGTGGGCTAGCCCGACATTGGCACCATCTTAGCTACTCTCTCTCCCTCTCTCTCTCTCTCTCTCTATCTCTCTCTAAATTCTGTTATAAAAATGTGTTTTTATAGATGTTTATAAAACACTTTATTGTTATATGAGAAGAGTTTTTTGGTTTCTGATATGAGAGGTGTTTTTAATGTTATACATTTGTAACGTAAGAAGTGTTTTAATGTTATACACTTGTAACGTAGGAAGTAGTTTATTTCTGATATGTATTCTTGGTTTCTTTTATACAAAAGTGTTTTTTATAGATGTTTATAAAACACTTTATTGTTATATGAGAAGAGTTTTTGTTTCTTGGTTTCTGGTATGAGAAGTGTTTTTAATGTTATACACTTGTAACACAAGAAGTGTTTTATTTCTGATATGTATTCTTAGTGTATGTTAATTAAAATAGAACTCGGTTTTTTTTTTTTTTTTTTTTTTTTTTTTTTTTTTTTTTTTTGAGATTTCAATCTTGTAAAATCAAAAGTAAAATTACAGTCATGTGAATGATGAGATGAAGATAGAGTGCTAAAATTATGGGGGTTACTTAATTTAAAAATTGATAATAAAGACTTAAAAGCCTTTAATCTCTAATTTTAATCCAATGGCTATTAATCTTTCCTACACTTCTTACACAAATCAATTTTCCTACCAGATCCTCTACCTATATATATATATATATATATATATATATATATATATATATATGGGTAAGGTTCCTGTAGGAAAATTGATTTGTGTAGGAAGTGTTTTCAACCATTGGATCTAGAAATGGATGGTTGAGATTAAAAGTTTGGGTTTGTTAAGATTCTACTAATTATATTTTAATAATTAAGGGTAGGATAGTCCATTATGTGTTTTAAATGAGGGTAGTGATGTCATTTCTTGTATTTTGATATAGAAACCATTTGACTCTCACCCTTAAATCATGACCCCCCCCCCCTCTCTCTCTCTCTCTCTCTCTCTCTCTCTCATCTTATTTTTAATCATAAATATTATTAGTAATTATAATCTCTCTCATACATTCAAACTTGTTTATCTTCCAAAAAGAAAAAAACAAATAGAACCACAAAACCTTTTTTGCACCGGTTATTCTTCATCTTCTATAATAGTGGGTTTAAAGTAATAGTGTTTTCTTTTTTTTTTTTTCTTTTTTTTTTTTTTGATCTAACCGAATAATAGTGTTTTTTTACTAAACATAATTTGTATCTGTTAAAACACTTCTACTTTTTAATATACTTCTACTGTGTTTAGTTTCAATATAAAACACTATTGATGTTATTATAAAGCACTCCCGATGATATTATAAAACACTCCTTATTAATGAATACTAGTTTCTCTTTCATTATAAAACACTCCTGACGTTGTTATAAAACACTCCTGATGTTAACCTTCTTCCATGATTTGAATAATCAAAAAAGTGATAGAGATGGGTTATATGTTTGAAGAATCAAACAAGTTTTTGGGTATTGATCAACTTATTTAATATGAATATCTTATGATTGTTATGAAAAATAATGAATAATTAGTTAACTTAATTGCTAATTTAGTGGCTATGTAATAAATAAAAAAATGAACAAAAAGTCTATAATGACCTTCATCTAAAGATTTAATCAGATGTGATATAATGGTTGAAAATACTTCCTACACTTCCTACACAAAACAATTTTTCTACCGGATCCTCTACTTATATATATATATATATATATACACCCACATCATATATCTATACTATCTTATAAAGCATTTCACAAGGACCTCTTAATTTTTAAGTAATACAATTATAAATGCTTAAAGTACAACACATAATGCATGTGGTAACTACTTTTTAAGAACATTTATGTCTTTTCAAACAAAAGTTGCATATATACCCATTATTAATTACATTTTTTCCCTTATCTATCTATACTATATTATAATTTTCTATACTATTTACATATTTGCCCCATCAACTTTACTCAAATTCTGTTTATTTAAAAACTAATTACACTTTTACATCTTTATTTTAACCAACTACTCCCACTATTTTTAAACGTTTATAACTTTTTCAGACGATAATATTTTCTTAATATTATTACACTGTGTAAAAGAGCATTTTATTCTCTTTAATTTGAGTATAGTATTGCTATAGTTTTTAATTTTTAATAAATTATATGTTAGAGTTAAGTAATAACTGAAACAAAAAAAAAACAAAAGAAAAAAACGAAAATAAACTGAAATCATCTAAACTTTATTTTAATGCATTTCCCATTGATGTCTTAAAATTCAAGTTGTACATGTATAATTGCTTAAAGTACAAAACAAAAATGCACATGTTAACTACTTACACAATACTTACACATTTGTCTTCTCTAACTATACTCAATTACTTTTATTTGAATAATAATTACACTTTTCACCTTTATTTTAATCAACTACCCTACGATTTTTAAATGCCATAACTTTTTCATAATTTAATATTTTCTTAATATTATTACACTGTATAAATGAGCATTTTTTTTCTTTTTAATTTGAGTATAGTATTGATATAATTTTTTTTTAATTTAAAAAATGATATGTTGGGGTTAAGTAATAACCAATCTATACTAACTTATAAAACATTTCAGAAGGACCTCTTAATTTTTAAGTAATCTATACATATAATAAACCAAAGCCATTTTAATGACATGTCACTCAAAGAAGCATTCTCTTCCTTGAGTATGCCATGTGTCATCCCATGTGGCATTGAGATATTTTAGGAAAAAAATAATTTAAAAACAAAATTGGATTTTTCACCCTCATGTTTCTTCCCATAATTTTTAAACGTTAATATCTTTAATATACGAGATTTTTTAAAGAAAAAAAATTAAACCAAATTAACGAGCGTTTTATTATCTTTCCAACGAGTACCATAGTGCCATATAAAAAACGGAGAAATTTTTTGTGGGGTTTTGTTCATGCAGGAAAAAAAACACAAAGTGTTCAAAGAAATCATTAATTATGTATAGACAAGTCATTAATTATGTTTAAATCAGTAAATATAATTTTTTTTTCAACCAGAGCCGAATAGGTTAATAATCACTCAAAGAAGCATTCTCTTCCTTGAGTGTGTCATGTGTCATCTCATGTGGCATTGAGATATTTTAGGAAAAAAATAATTTAAAAACAAAATTGGATTTTTCACCCTCATGTTTCTTCCCATAATTTTTAAACGTTAATATCTTTAATATACGAGATTTTTTAAAGAAAAAAATTAAACCAAATTAACGAGCGTTTTATTATCTTTCCAACGAGTACCATAGTGCCATATAAAAAACGGAGAAATTTTTTTGTGGGGTTTTGTTCATGCAGGAAATAAAACACAAAGTGTTCAAGTAAATCATTAATTATGTATAGACAAGTCACTAATTATGTTTAAATGAGTAAATATAATTTTTTTTTTCAACCAGAGCCGAATAGGTTAATAAAGTTATACGTTGTTTTAAGTTAGGTATCAATATTAGTATGTTAGAGTTGTACATTTGTTTAGTTTTTAGGATAGGTGTTAATATTAGAGTTACATTAAAGTTCTACATTCTTTTAGGTTAGGTGTTAGAATTGGAGTTATACATTGTTAATTTGTTTTAGGTTAGATATTAATATTAGAGTTATTGTGACACCCTAGGAAAATCCCACATCGGCCGTGGCCAGGAGAGATCCTTGGTTCATAAGTAATGTCTTGCCTCTTAAATCACCAACGCGTTTTGGGGCTTAATGTTAGTGGATGAGAGGAGAATTCCACAGTTAAGCGTGCTCAGGTGGTAGAAATTTCAGGATGGGTGACCTCCTGGGAAGTCTCCACTGGGCAACCCCAAAGCAAATCCGTGAGCTCTGTATGGGCAAAGCGGACAATATTGGTGGTGAGAGGGGCCGGGTGTTACAGATGGTATCAGAGCCACTCCTGTGCCGTTCGGGATGGTGGGTGCACACCTCATCAGGGACGATGAGACTCTAACAGGGGGTGAATGTGACACCCCAGGAACACACCTCATCAGGGACGATGAGACTCTAACAGGGGGTGAATGTGACACCCTAGGAAAATCCCACATCGGCCGTGGCCAGGAGAGATCCTTGGTTCATAAGTAATGTCTTGCCTCTTAAATCACCAACGCGTTTTGGGGCTTAATGTTAGTGGATGAGAGGAGAATTCCACAGTTAAGCGTGCTCAGGTGGTAGAAATTTCAGGATGGGTGACCTCCTGGGAAGTCTCCACTGGGCAACCCCAAAGCAAATCCGTGAGCTCTGTATGGGCAAAGCGGACAATATTGGTGGTGAGAGGGGCCGGGTGTTACAGAGATGTGACACCCGGCATGTTCGGCTTAAACATAATAGTAACATCTAAGTCTACCTTAGCGAGAAACGTTTATAAACAAACTTAACTGGGTTAGTTGAGTCGGGTCAGATTAGGATTGTCCAGGGTTCAATGATCTGGAGGATCATTGGGAGTCATTTTGGGGAATACACTAGTACCGGGTTCCGTTGTTGGTGACATTACATGAACTAATTAAGTATATGTGTAGATTATGGGTCGTGTGGTGGATTGTATACTTATACTTGCTTAAACGATGTACAAATGATTATACGTGCCTAAATATGCTAAACATAGACTATGGGTGCATGCTTATGTGTTAAGATGTGTTAGAATGCGTTAAACACGACAAACTGGAAAAAGGTTAACATGTGTTAAAAAGTGCTGTTAACATGTGTTAAAAAGTGCTGATGACCTGAATGTGGAAATAGTGGGCGAACGTGGAAATGGAACTTGAAAAATGGGCGAACGTAGAAACAAAGTGGGCGAATGTGGAAAAGTTCCACATTCGACCATTACAAAGTGGGCGAATGTGGAAAAGTTCCACATTCGACCATTACAAATGGGCGAATGTGGAAAAGTTCCACATTCGACCACATAAAAGGGGCGAACCTGGACTGGGTATAAATACCATCCTTAGCCATTTTTCACCATTTCACAAACCCTAAACGCCTCCAAACACTCTCTATCAGCTATTATAATTGGGGAAGGAGTTTTTGAGCTTGTTTTTCATAACCTAACTCTCTAAATCATTACAAGTGAAAATCTAAGGTGTGTTCTTCATTACAAATCCTTTTTAAACAATTTTGACTTTTTTTTAATCTAAACCCCAAGGGTCCAGATCTGATATCAACATGTTTTATGGGTAAAAACCTTCCTAATATCTTTCTAAATAAAACCTATTCATAAACAATGAGTTTTTATGCAAACTAAACATGTGTTAATATGATATTATGCATTGTTTGATGATTACTTGTTGTATAGATGATATGACAACAACCTAGGGCTGTTATTAATGATGGGTTATGATTGAAACATGTTACCTTTGATTGTTGATGGTGTTTTGACGATAAAAGGGGTTTTTAGTTAGATTTAGGGCTTGTTTTTGGATAGTTATGATAGAGTTAGGATAAGGGTTTCTTGTTCATGATGATTTGATGATGATGAGCTGATTATTGATTGATTTCAGAAGTTTCCTAATTGGGTAATATTTTCATGCATGATGATGTGACATCTCCATAATTTACTATTTTAGGAAACTTGTAAAAACGGATAGATTTTGGGGTAAAATTGGTGGGGTTTCGTAAGAATATATTAATGATGCTTGACTGCTGTAACTCATGATGTTTCGTGATGTTTTCGGATGTTTTTGGACGCGTTTTTGAGTAAACAATACAGCAGGGTCGAACCTGGAACACCTTCGGCCAGTCGAATGGGCGAAGGTGGGTTCCAGGGGTCGAACCTGGAAACTTGAGGGGCGAATGAACCACAAGTGGGCGAAGGTGGAAGAAAAAGGGGCGAAGGTGGAAGGTTGAACCCACATTCGACCAACCCAAGTCACCTTCGACCACTTACCACTACATTCGACCCTATGTTAGCAGAAATGAGATTTTTGATATGAACTAAGTGTTTTATGTTTGAAACTTATGTGTTAAACTTATGTGCATGACTAATTGATGTAATGGGTCACCAACGGGATGTCGGGTCGGTCTAGTGTGTCGGTTAAACATTTAAACACGTTTCAAAACATACTTGGTTATGATCTGGACAATCGGGGACTTGTTAGCCTTCGGGTTAGTAGTCATCACACTTATGTAAACTCATTGATAGGTTGTCATTAGTTGGGATTATCATACACGTGTTGGAATTCTAGTTATCGGAAGACGCACTATAAGGTGAGTTTCACGGCCCCACTCTTTTACTGGTTTTACAATTTCGGGGGAGAAAACATGCTGTGTTCTTTAAACGTGTGTCAAATGTGTTTTTCCTAAAAGGCGTGACAACTATGTTTTGGGTACTCATGTATTCACTACGTTTTGGGAGTGTTCGTTTGGGTTCAAGGTATTCATTTATGTTCTGTATTATATGGCCTATGTTGTGGCAGTTCGTTAGCCGCGGTGCGGTAGTTCGTTAGCCTCTATGTGGTAGTTCGTTAGCTATGTTATAGTAGTTCGTTGGCCATGGAATGGTAGTTCGTTAGCTATGGTAAAGCAGTTCGTTGACCATGGGATGGTAGTTCGTTAACTTCGCTGGGCGATAGTTCGTTTGGGAGGTTCATTATGAAGTTCAAACATTTAACGAGTGTTTTCATCGGTCGGTAGTATCATGATGGTCTTTCAAAAGTTCGTGAAACGTTTTACTTAAAAACCTGTGAACTCACCGGCATTATTTGCTGACGTTTTTTAGCATGTTTGTCTCAGGTTGCTAAGGTAGCAGCTGTCGATAGGCGCACGGAGTCTCACGGCGTCTAGGAATCATATGCACGTTTTGTTAAACATTTCAGACTTTATATTTCATTTTGAGTTGTAATACATATTATGCTTCCGCTGTGTTGGAACAGTTTTGAACCTTAATGGTTTATTTATGTCAGTTTTACGTATCATATAGTGTTGTTTATTGTGACCGTTGACTTGGATCCTGGTGTGTCACGCGCCTCGCGGTAAAACCCCGCACGTGGAAATTTGAGGGTGTGACAGATTGGTATCAGAGCCAATGGTTATAGTGAACTAGGACTGCATGTAGAGTCTAGTCTATAGCCGAGTATCACACACGTTAGACGGTCACACATAGTTACGAGTCGTGTCATTTGGTAAACATACTAATCTTGCCGGGGTGTCAGTGTCCTCATCACACAGTATCACATTATCTATCTTTTGTTATTCCTACCTTGGTTCTATCTTCTTCTCCGGGTTTGCAGATGAAGGGGCTTATCACTTATACTTGACGGTAGTGTACATTGGGGTGGCTTCGGCACACTTTTGAGATTTTTCCGGGATTTGGATATCTCCCCTCTATGCTCTAATGTACATACATGCCTGCACACACACTATCATGCACTAGTACTTGTCATAGTACACTCCTGAGTGACTGTTCACTTTGGGATCTTTGTGCGATAACAGTTTCTTTTAGGAATGTGGGTATCGGGTGATTTGAAGTTCTAGCTAGGAGCACGCCTAGAGGACCATGTAGAGCGATTTGTTATTTCGGGTGCACACGAAATCATAAATCGAAATGCATGAAAATCTTGGTGGACTTCGTGTTCGGACTAATGGTCATGCTGGAACCACGTTCTGAATTCGTTTGGTCACTTGTAGCTCGATCTATGGGTGGTTTTGAGTATCTTATCTCATGTTGGCAGAACATGTCTGGTCGCGCTGGTGGACGTGCTGGGGGACGTTGTGGTGGTCGTGTTGGTGGTCGGAATGGCGGTGGACACAATGGGGGTCGTGGCAACATTAGTATGACCCAGGCTGAGCTGAATAGCCTGATTCAGGAGCATGTGGCAGCTACTATCGCTGCACATCAGATCACTCAGCAGGGTCTCGGTGGGATTGTCGTTCATCCCCCACCACCTCCTCCTCTCGGTCAGCAAGTGTGTACTTTTAAAGTGTTTATGGAGTACGAGCCCCACATCCTAGGCGAGACTGGGAACAACAAAAGGAAATGGGAGAGCATCGAGGAGAATCTGGTTCCAAACCAGCCACAACAGCAAATAGGGAAGTTCGAAGCTTCAGGTTCATCGTCTGGTCGGGAGCACGGTGGGTATGCTGGGAAGAGTCCGAAATGTGTCGTGTGTGGGTACCATCATTATGGCAACTGTGAGAAGTTTCGTTGCAACCGTTGTAAGCATGTGGGCCATGTTGCTAGAAACTGTAGAGTCAATCTCCAGAAAGTTCCAGGTCAGGCGATTGTCCCTGCCCCTGTTCCTCAGGGGAACCAAGGATGTTATCACTGTGGAGATATTGGGCACTTCAAGCGGGATTGTCCTAAGAAGAAGCAAGGCAAGGGTGGTGGACGAACTGGTCAGGAGGATCCTGATACTGTTACTGGTGAGTATTCTTTTCTTGATTCTCGTTATGCTCGTATTCATTCTCGTTCGCATTGTTTGGCAATTCGTATTCATTGTGTGCATTCAGTTTGGTATATGGTCATCATTTTGCATTCATGAGTCTGATGTAGGTCCTTTGGAGATGTTACTTGGACGGTACCGGTGTATCATTTATACCGATCATAGTAGTCTCTAGTAGGCCTTCGATCAGGGGGATTCATTGTTCTCTATTCACTTTGGGGAGGGCGGTTCCCCGGCACAGAGTATTCGTTGATATCATCTTTCGTTCGTGGTTATCATTTCGATTGTGTTCTGGGAAACGTTACTTGGGTTAGGTCGACACTCATTACTGTCGAAGAGTGAATCTCGGGGTGAGATTCCTTTCAACAGGGGGATGATGTGACACCCGGCATGTTCGGCTTAAACATAATAGTAACATCTAAGTCTACCTTAGCGAGAAACGTTTATAAACAAACTTAACTGGGTTAGTTGAGTCGGGTCAGATTAGGATTGTCCAGGGTTCAATGATCTGGAGGATCATTGGGAGTCATTTTGGGGAATACACTAGTACCCGGGTTCCGTTGTTGGTGACATTACATGAACTAATTAAGTATATGTGTAGATTATGGGTCGTGTGGTGGATTGTATACTTATACTTGCTTAAACGATGTACAAATGATTATACGTGCCTAAATATGCTAAACATAGACTATGGGTGCATGCTTATGTGTTAAGATGTGTTAGAATGCGTTAAACACGACAAACTGGAAAAAGGTTAACATGTGTTAAAAAGTGCTGTTAACATGTGTTAAAAAGTGCTGATGACCTGAATGTGGAAATAGTGGGCGAACGTGGAAATGGAACTTGAAAAATGGGCGAACGTAGAAACAAAGTGGGCGAATGTGGAAAAGTTCCACATTCGACCACATAAAAGGGGCGAACCTGGACTGGGTATAAATACCATCCTTAGCCATTTTTCACCATTTCACAAACCCTAAACGCCTCCAAACACTCTCTATCAGCTATTATCATTGGGGAAGGAGTTTTTGAGCTTGTTTTTCATAACCTAACTCTCTAAATCATTACAAGTGAAAATCTAAGGTGTGTTCTTCATTACAAATCCTTTTTAAACAATTTTGACTTTTTTTTAATCTAAACCCCAAGGGTCCAGATCTGATATCAACATGTTTTATGGGTAAAAACCTTCCTAATATCTTTCTAAATAAAACCTATTCATAAACAATGAGTTTTTATGCAAACTAAACATGTGTTAATATGATATTATGCATTGTTTGATGATTACTTGTTGTATAGATGATATGACAACAACCTAGGGCTGTTATTAATGATGGGTTATGATTGAAACATGTTACCTTTGATTGTTGATGGTGTTTTGACGATAAAAGGGGTTTTTAGTTAGATTTAGGGCTTGTTTTTGGATAGTTATGATAGAGTTAGGATAAGGGTTTCTTGTTCATGATGATTTGATGATGATGAGCTGATTATTGATTGATTTCAGTAGTTTCCTAATTGGGTAATATTTTCATGCATGATGATGTGACATCTCCATAATTTACTATTTTAGGAAACTTGTAAAAACGGATAGATTTTGGGGTAAAATTGGTGGGGTTTCGTAGGAATATATTAATGATGCTTAACTGCTGTAACTCATGATGTTTCGTGATGTTTTCGGATGTTTTTGGACGCGTTTTTGAGTAAACAATACAGCAGGGTCGAACCTGGAACACCTTCGGCCAGTCGAATGGGCGAAGGTGGGTTCCAGGGGTCGAACCTGGAAACTTGAGGGGCGAATGAACCACAAGTGGGCGAAGGTGGAAGAAAAAGGGGCGAAGGTGGAAGGTTGAACCCACATTCGACCAACCCAAGTCACCTTCGACCACTTACCACTACATTCGACCCTATGTTAGCAGAAATGAGATTTTTGATACGAACTAAGTGTTTTATGTTTGAAACTTATGTGTTAAACTTATGTGCATGACTAATTGATGTAATGGGTCACCAACGGGATGTCGGGTCGGTCTAGTGTGTCGGTTAAACATTTAAACACGTTTCAAAACATACTTGGTTAAGATCTGGACAATCGGGGACTTGTTAGCCTTCGGGTTAGTAGTCATCACACTTATGTAAACTCATTGATAGGTTGTCATTAGTTGGGATTATCATACACGTGTTGGAATTCTAGTTATCGGAAGACGCACTATAAGGTGAGTTTCACGGCCCCACTCTTTTACTGGTTTTACAATTTCGGGGGAGAAAACATGCTCTGTTCTTTAAACGTGTGTCAAATGTGTTTTTCCTAAAAGGCGTGACAACTATGTTTTGGGTACTCATGTATTCACTACGTTTTGGGAGTGTTCGTTTGGGTTCAAGGTATTCATTTATGTTCTGTATTATATGGCCTATGTTGTGGCAGTTCGTTAGCCGCGGTGCGGTAGTTCGTTAGCCTCTATGTGGTAGTTCGTTAGCTATGTTATAGTAGTTCGTTGGCCATGGAATGGTAGTTCGTTAGCTATGGTAAAGCAGTTCGTTGACCATGGGATGGTAGTTCGTTAACTTCGCTGGGCGATAGTTCGTTTGGGAGGTTCGTTATGAAGTTCAAACATTTAACGAGTGTTTTCATCGGTCGGTAGTATCATGATGGTCTTTCAAAAGTTCGTGAAACGTTTTACTTAAGGACCTGTGAACTCACCGGCATTATTTGCTGACGTTTTTTAGCATGTTTGTCTCAGGTTGCTAAGGTAGCAGCTGTCGATAGGCGCACGGAGTCTCACGGCGTCTAGGAATCATATGCACGTTTTGTTAAACATTTCAGACTTTATATTTCATTTTGAGTTGTAATACATATTATGCTTCCGCTGTGTTGGAACAGTTTTGAACCTTAATGGTTTATTTATGTCAGTTTTACGTATCATATAGTGTTGTTTATTGTGACCGTTGACTTGGATCCTGGTGTGTCACGCGCCTCGCGGTAAAACCCCGCACGTGGAAATTTGAGGGTGTGACAGTTATACATTAGTCTATTTCATATGTAAAATTGATTTATCATATTAAATTTCTCAACCCGGGACGCTCCCGGGGTATAATCTAGTACGATTATAAATGCTTAAAGTACAACACATAATGCATGTAGTAACTACTTTTTAAGGGCATTTATGTATTTTCAATCTTAACTTTCACATATACCCCTTATTAGTTACAATTTTCCCCCCTTATCTATCTATACTATATTATAATTTTATACGATACTTACATATTTACTCCTTCAACTTTATTCAATTTCTGATTATTTAAATAATAATTACACTTTTGCACATTTTTTTAACTAACTACCCCACGGTTTTTAAGCGTTCATAACTTTTTCAGACAATAATATTTTCCTAATATTATTACACCGTATAAAAGAGCATTTTATTCTCCTTACTTTGAGTATAGTATTGCTTTAGTTTTCAATTTTTTAAAAAATTATATGTTAGGGTTAAGCAATAACCGAAACGAAAACAAAGAAAAAAACGAATGATCTCTTAAAATTCAAGTTTTACATGTATATTGCTTAGAGTACAAAACACAATGCATATATTAACTACTTTTTTTAGGCCTTTTAAAAAATACTTACACATGTACCCCTTCATCTTTACTCAACTTTTTTTATTTAAATACTAATTATACTTTTGCACCCTTAATTTAACCAACTACCCCCATGATTTTTAAACGTCCATAACTTTTTTGTGTGCTAATATTTTCTTAATATTATTACACCATATAAACTAGCATTTTATTCTTTTTAGTTTGAGTATAGTATTGGTGTAGTTTTTTTTATATAAAAAATGATATGATAGGTTTAATAACTGGAACGAAAACAAACCGAATTAGATGAAAAATAATAGTTACATAATATGCTTTATAATATAGTATAGATATGTTTTTTTTGTAATGTAGTAGATGTTCATGTAATAGCATATTATTTAAATAAAGTATTAGTTTTTTGTTTATCTTTTTTGTGAAATAGATACATCAACATTTGTTAGAAAAAAAGTTAATTGAAACTCTGTTGGAGTGAACAGACTCTTAAGGCAAAATAGATGTTAAACGTTAGCAGATATTAAACTACTGCTAAATGATTTGAGGATATGGAAACAATATATTGCATGTTATCATATGTTCGTAAAATCTGTTGTCTCAAACAGATGGTTAGAAAATACAAAAAAGATAAGATTAAAAAATATTTGGTAACTTTTATTGATTTAAATGTACTTAAGCAAATTTATAAATGTAATTTAATTTAACAAAAAGATGTCAAATAAATATTTCATTTCAGTAATTAAGTTCGTTAAAAAAGGTTTTTAACTAAAACTTAATTTAAAATAGAATTTTAAGTTACAGAAATCGTCTATTATTTTTGTTTCTCAATCATCTGTTATTGTTTGTTTATCAATCATCTATTATTTTGTTTGATAATTCTTTGTAAGTTATTTTTTATTTTTTCTCTTTTGATTAATGGAATATTTCAAAAAAAAAAAAAAAAAAAAAGTAAAACTCTAAAAAATGCATTGTGGTTAATAATTTTTCAAAAGTACTTAAGCATGATGTTATTTTATTTAGAACAAAAATAAATATTTTTTGCTATAAGTGTATAGAAGGTAAACACACTTTACAATGATTAATATATGTGGTAAAAAAGTTATTTGAAATTATACTTAAGGCAAAATAGATGTTAAACGTTAGCAGATATTGAACTACTGTTGAATGATTTGATTAAAAATTAATTTAACATAGAATTTTAAGTTACAAAAATCGTCTATTATGTTTTTTTATCAATCGTCTATAATCGTTTGTTTATCAATCGTTTATTACTTTTGTTTAATTATTCATTGTTGTGATACCCCGCAAATTCAGGTTCTCACTTTAACTAAACTCTAGTTACGTTCCTTGCATTATACTTAACTAGGGTTAGCTAGATAGGACACACGTGCATTGTTGTGAGTTAATATCGGGTTACATGATTAGTGAACCTCGGACGTTGGTGAATAATGAATTTATGTGTCTCTATGATAATTGACAAACTTATGTGAAAAGCATACGTGATTGTGTGAACCTAAACCGTATACGTTAATAAAAATCACAAAAAGTGGAGTATGAGGTTGATTAGGGTCTTAACGCATGGGGTTGCACTTGTTACGGTCCGAAATAACGAAAACGTTGAAGGATAACGCATCGGGTGACGAAACGAGACACGCACGCGGGCCTCGGGCCTGTGAGCGGCCGCTCACAGGGCCCGAGCGGCCGCTCGGTTTAATCTGACGGGTCTAAACCGCCTTTCACACCTATTTAAGCAACCTTAACCCCCATGCAACCCCTAAACTCAACCCTAATCGCCCCCTTACTACCCCACACGAAATATTAACCCTAAAACTCCTGCAAAGGCTCAAGATCATCAATTGGGAAGCTCCAAAGGCGCACGGTTGATCGAATCGAAGAGCTAAGGGTATAACTTTTGATTCCATACACTTTTATCTTATGTTTTTGTTATAAAAATCATGTAACCAAGTTTGTCCAGGTCTGAAAGTTTTTAATAATCATTAAAACATGAGGTTTTTGAAGATTAAACGGATTAAACATAATAATAAACGATTAGTAACATCATAGGATACTTGTTGCGCAAGTTATTGATGTTTTGGTCTTTAAAGTTGTGATCTTTGCATGATTGGTAGTAGAATCTAATCAAAATAAGTATTAGGGATGTTGGGTAATGATTATTGATGATTGTTGATTGTTTTTATGCACCCGGTAGTCAATTAAAGTATGATTTAGGCGAAACTAAAATCTGGACAGAATGATTAGACGAACTTGTAGGAGCTGTAACACGACCTTAACATGATGATTTTGGTATTTTCTTTGCATGGTTGAATCACACTTGGTCTTAGCTTTTCATAATGGGTAAAATCAAGTGTTTTGGACGTCGGTTGAGTCGTTTTTTGGAATTTTCATTGAAAATAGGTCAGGTCAGAATTTCGGGTATCAAATTGAGTCAACTTTGAAACATCATAACTCAAGTTTTATAAAGAGTTGGGTTGTGAAATTTTTACAGAAGGTTAATATTGGAGTAATATGAGTTTTCCAAGTGGATTCATCCCGTTTGGATGAATACACAATTTTTGGGAATTTATTTACCAAACTGACCTGTTAGGAAGGTTTTCTGAACATAGCTGTATTAGACGAATTTTAAATATTTTTGTGTTTGGATTTAAGACAAAACAAAAATAGGTATTGTTAAGTGGATTCCAAAGAAAATTTGGGAGGTTAACTCACTGATTTGCTATTTTAAATAAATTCGTTTTTATGGCGCACAATCTGTCCTGAAAACACAGATTGTGTATTATGTGATTAATTGAGGTCTTAGGTGGTATTGAATTGACATGTAACTGAAGTACACTTGTCTGAGACACATACGGAATGTAGAAACTAATTGTAACCAACACATTCAGCAACGAGTCCGTAGGGTTTACTATTTCGTGTAGAATCACTAGGCGTCACATACACACTTTTGAACGCTTAAAACGCCTTGGGCAAACGAGTTATGTGGTGTAGCGATATTACGCCTATACTCACTTAGTGACACTTATGTTAGGGTGTCGGTAGCATACTTTACTTGCGGTTCGGATTTCTTTTGCTTGCACATTAAGGTGAGTTTCACTACTCTTTTTCTCAAAAGCATGCGTCTCAGGTTGAGACAACTTACTTAACTTTTCTAGTCCGGTTTGGGACTACTCGGGTTTTGACTCCTTGTGTGGGTCGGATTTTCGGTCAGTTTAAAACTTATTGGTCCTTTGTAATCTAAACACTCTATCATTTAAAGTCCTTTCATATTATTGGGTTAATCGCTGGAGGCGAACGGGGTATTAGTTGATAGCGCTATTAGGTTGATGCAGCAACCTCATGTCTGAGGTGCTTGAGGCACGGGAATGAACTTCTGACCACAATTTCCGACTGGTGTTGATAGACTCCAGTCATTGAGGCAAATAACTATTTTCCTGAAGGTTTCCCAATAATTTTGTTTAGTTACATTGAGTGGGCTAGCTACCCCTGACACACTTAAATTGATAACTCTTTAACTTTTTGGGTCTGGAGGACCTACGTTATTACTTGGTTACGTGGTTTTGGAAACCAGTGCATTTTATACGTGTTTGCTTTACTTTGTGAACTCACCAGCTTTATGTTGACATACGATTTACATGCTTTTGCAGGTAGTTAGCTTCCGGTGCCAGGATTAGAAAGCACTGTACACTTCACTGCATTTGGGGTCTTGGGCATACACATAAATTACATATTATGCTTTTACATTTTCTTCCATATGGCTTTAATTTGGGCGCGTTGTTTTGCGCATGGTTTTCAAAAGGTCTTAAATTTGGTTTACGCTTCCGCAGCATAACTAAACTTGGTTTTTGAAAACGAACTAAATGGTTTGGGCATTTAGAGTTCGTTCATGTGACTTATGGCTATGGGATCCTGGTTTGTCACGCGCCTCGCGGTATAAACCCCGCAGTGGAAATTTGAGGGTGTGACAGATTGGTATCAGAGCCAGGTTATAGTGAACTAGGACTGCATGTTGAGTCTAGTCTATAATCATCATAGCATAAGTACACTTACAATTTAAGTGCACAACTAGCTTTTAGCTACATATATCTACAACATATGATTTCGAGAGATTTGTTATCTTCTAATTCTAGACTTAATTCTGAACACGTCAATGGTGGGAACCTAGGGTTACACCAGGTGGCGCATTACTGGGAGTAATATCCTAACTAACCTCATGGATGAGGAGACAACAATAGTACAAGGGAGGGAGCCCTTGCGAGCGTTGTGACGCACGTACATAGGAAGCTGCACGATGCGCATGACGTGGTACCATTAAATCAACTATGAAGGAATTTGAATGCTGAGACTTATCTTTTGTCACTTAACAAGGAGACAATTAGTTTCTGTTCCTTGTTACTTGATCCTTCTTACTCCCATTCGAAACACAGACGGGACTGGGTTACGCATATAGAACTTATCTCTTACCTTAGTACCTTAAGCCGAGTATGAGCGGGCGAACGTATGACTGCATATCCTTGTTTCTCATGAGTCTATGGTAGGTTCATGGGAACACATTAGATCGGGGCTTGTTACACACACTCTTGGGGAGTTATGTAAAGCCTGCGACGTAGTGTAACATCACAAGGGAAGATGAAACCTACTAATGGTTGATAGCCACTATAGGCTCAAATCTATTTAACCTACCTTACAAATGGATCGAACTTTATACCGAAAGGGTGGGCCCCTCAGATTCATGGCTTGGCCACTGCAGCTCACCTACAAATCTTTCACTTGACTCGCAAACTCACTGATGAGGCTGCCGACCAGGGTACTTTTCCGAAGCATGGTGCTTCATTTTCTACTTTCGGTGATAACAAGAGGACGTGGGATAGTGTGAGGTATAAGTCCTGCAACAACAACAATCATAATGGTAGCAACAACAACGGGAGCTCGGGGAAGAGCATTTGTGATTGGCCTCGGGGAAGCTAGGACTGATAACAGTGTCGTGACGGATACGTGTTCCTCGAATGACACTCTTGCTTCAATCTTATATGATGCGGTGCGGACTATAGTTTTGTTCCATCAAAACCTAGTAAACAATTAGGGATGGTTCCTACTCTTCTAGATACTCCATACTCTATTGAACTGGCTGATGGGAAGCCTGTCGAGGTAACCCATATACATCGTGACTGTAAGATCGAGTTGAATGGGCAATTGTTTGCCATCAACCTCTTACCTATCACCCTAGGTAGCTTTGATCTCGTGGTTGGCATGGACTGGTTGTCCAAGCAACACGCGGAAATTCTCTGTCAGGAGAAAATTGTTCACATTCCCCTACCAAGTGGAGAACTTTTATCCATACAGGGTGATCGAGGTGGTGCCATGGTTGGCATCATCTCCTATCTGAAGGCCCAGAAGTGTATTCGCAAGGGCTGTCCGGCCATTTTGGCTAACATATCTGACACTCGAGCTGAAACTGAAACTAAGATTGAGGAACACCTTAGTGGTCCGAGATTTCCCAGATATATCCCCAGAGGAACCATCTAGACTTCCACCTGTTTGTCAAAGGGAGTTTCAAAATGATCTTGTACCTGGAACAGCTCCAGTTGCACGTGCACCATATCGCCTAGCACCAGGCGAACCTCAAGAACTGTCTACCCAACTCCAAGAGCTATTGGATAGGGGCTTTATTAGACCTAGTTCTTCGCCATGAGGAGCTCCAGTTCTGTTTGTTAAAAACGAAGATGGGAGTTTTCGCAGGTGTATTGATTATCGGGAGTTAAACAAAGTGACGGTTAGGAACCGCTACGCTTTGCCTCGTAGCGATGAGTTGTTCGACCAACGGTAAGGGTCGAGCTTCTATTCTATGATTGACTTGAGGTCAGGATACCATCAGCTGAGAGTCGGAGAGGAGGATGTGGCAAGGACAACCTTTCGAACTCGTTATGGACATTATGAGTTTTTAGTGATGCCATTTGAATGCACCGGCTGTGTTCATTGTTCCGATGAACCATGTGTGCAAACCCTATTTGGACAAATTCGTCATAGTGTTCATAGATGACATATTGATTTATTCCAAGAGCAGGGAAGAGCACGAGCAGCACCAGCGGTTAACCTTGGAACTACTGAGGAATGAGCAGCTGTATGCAAAGTTTTCTAAATGTGATTTTTAGATTCAAGAAGTCCAATTCCTTGGGCATGTGGTTAACGAGGCAGGAATACATGTGGACCCAGCCAAGATTGACGCCATGAAAAAGTGGGAGGCTCTTAGGACCCCTACTGAAATGCGCCAATTTCTTGGTCTCACAGGATACTATCGCAGATTTATTGAGGTCTTTTCTAAGATCGCTCAACCTCTCACCGCCCTAACACGGAAAGGTATTACTTACAAGTGGGGAGATGCCCAAGAAACTGCCTTTCAGCTACTAAAGTCAAAACTTTACAGTGCACCGATACTATCATTGCCTGAGGGTACAGAGGACTTTGTAGTATACTATGATGCGTCTATCCAAGGCTTAGGGTGTGTACTGTTGCAACGTGATAAGGTAATCGCATATGCATCGCGGCAATTGAAGGTCCATGAGAAGAATTACCCCACTCATGATTTGGAACTGGGAGCGGTGGTTTTCACTCTCCAAAAATCTGGAGACACTATCTCTATGGAACAAAGTGCACAATTTTCACTGATCGCAAGAGCCTTCAGCATATAATTGATCAGAAGGTGCTGAACATACGACAACGTCGCTGGGTTGAACTTTTGAATGATTATGACTGTGCCATCAAATTTCATCCAGGGAAAGCTAATGTAGTAGCTGATGCCCTCAACCGAAAGGAAACGGAACCTAAACGGGTGCGAGCTTTACAACCCACTATAAATTCTAATCTTCCTGATAAGGTAAGCCCAGGGCGAGGCTTGAAAGAAGAAAACATCGGGCTTGAAACTTTACATGGTGCTGATAAGCACTTGGAACGGAAGACGGGTGGTCTTCAGTACTTCATGGATCGAGTCTGGATACCACGATTTGGGGATCTCAGACAATTGGTGCTTGATGAAGCACATACCTCTCGCTATTCGGTACATCCTGGTTCGAACAAGATATACCAAGATCTAAAGACTCCTTACTGGTGGCCAAACATGAAAGCTGAGATAGCCACTTATGTTAGTAAGTGCTTGACTTGTGCAAAGGTTAAGATTGAATATCAAAAACCTTTAGGCCTACTCAAACAACCAGAAATTCCTATGTGGAAATGGGATGAAATTTCCATGGATTCTATTACAAAGCTTCCCAGAACGCCAACGGGCCGTAACATGATTTGGGTTATCGTGGATCGTTTAACCAAATCGGCCCGCTTTCTGGCAATAAAGGAAATGGACTTATTGGAGAAACTAGCAAACCTTTACATCAAGGAGATAGTCTCTAGGCATGGGGTGCCTACTTCTATTATATCTGATAGCGATGCGCGATCCACTTCTCATTTTTGGACTACTCTCCTAAAACGCTTTGGGGACTCACTTAGATATGAGCACATCCTATCACCCTCAGACGGATGGACAGAGTGAACGTACCATCCAAACATTAGAGGATCTGCTACGACCATGCGTGGTGGACTTTGGCAATAATTGGGATAAGCACTTGCCCTTGATCGAATTCTCTTACAACAACAGTTACCACACTTCGATACAGTGTGCGCCTTTTGAGGCACTTTACGGGCGCAAGTGTAGGTCTCCCATCTGTTGGACTGAGGTTGGGGATAGACAACTAACGGGTCCCGAACTCGTGCACGAAACTTTTGAGAAGATAGTGCAAATTAGAAACCGGATGGCTGCTGCTCGGGATCGACAGAAAAGTTATGCTGATAAACGTAGAAACCTTTGGAGTTCCAAGTTGGGGACAAGGTTTTGTTAAAGGTGTCACCTTGGAAAGGGATGATACGCTTTGGAAAACGAGGGAAGTTGAACCCCCGATACGTTGGACCTTTCGAGATTGTCAAAAGGATTGGTCCGGTAGCTTACCAGCTAAATCTACCAGATGAACTCAGTGGAGTACACAATGTATTCCACGTCTCGAACTTAAAGAAATGCTTATCAGATACGACACTGGTAGTGCCACTGGAGGAGATCCAGGTGGACGATCAGCTACGGTTCGTAGAAGAACCAGTGGAGATTCTTGAGCAGGGCGTCAACAAACTTAGACAAAGCACTATACCTATTGTTAAGGTACGGTGGAATTCCCGTCTAAGACCGGAATACACGTGGGAGCACAGAGATCAGATGCGGCTCAAATACCCACACCTCCTTACTAAACCTGAACCTGTGCATAGATCAAATGCCGAACATAAAGCAGCTCGCTCAAAGTGAATTTCGGGGTGAAATTCCTTTCAACTTGGGGATGATGTGACATCCGGGAACCAAGAGTACACTTTTCTAGCTGGCTTTACTGTTTCCTTGCTTTACTGTTTACTTGTTGAATTTCGGGACGAAATTCATTTCAACTTGGGGATGATGTGATACCCCGCAAATTCAGGTTCTCACTTTAACTAAACTCTAATTACGTTTCTTGCATTATACTTAACTAGGGTTAGCTAGATAGGACACACGTGCATTGTTGTGAGTTAATATCGGGTTACATGATTAGTGAACCTCGGACGTTGGTGAATAATGAATTTATGTGTCTCTGTGATAATTGACAAACTTATGTGAAAACCATACGTGATTGTGTGAACCTAAACCGTATACGTTAATAAAAATCACTAAAAGTGGAGTATGAGGTTGATTAGGGTCTTAACGCATGGGGTTGCACTTGTTATGGTCCGAAATAACGAAAACGTCGTAGGATAACGCATCGGGTGACGAAATGAGACACGCACGCGGGCCTCGGGCCTGTGAGCGGCCGCTCACAGGGCCCGAGCGGCTGCTCGGTTTAATCTGACGGGTCTAAACCGCCTTTCACAGCTATTTAAGCAACCTTAACCCCCATGCAACCCCTAAACTCAACCCTAATCGCCCCCTTACTGCCCCACACGAAATATTAACCCTAAAACTCCTGCTAAGGCTCAATATCATCAATTGGGAAGCTCCAAAGGCGCACGGTTGATCGAATCGAAGAGCTAAGGGTATAACCTTTGATTCCATACACTTTTATCTTATGTTTTTGTTATAAAAATCATGTAACAAAGTTTGTCCAGTTCTGAAAGTTTTTAATAATCATTAAAACATGAGGTTTTTGAAGATTAAACGGATTAAACATAATAATAAACGATTAGTAACATCATAGGATACTTGTTGCGCAAGTTATTGATGTTTTAGTCTTTAAAGTTGTGATCTTTGCATGATTGGTAGTAGAATCTGATCAAAATAAGTATTAGGGATGTTGGGTAATGATTATTGATGATTGTTGATTGTTTTTATGCACCCGGTAGTCGATTAAAGTATGATTTAGGCAAAACTAAAATCTGGACAGAATGATTAGACGAACTTGTAGGAGCTGTAACACGACCTTAACATGATGATTTTGGTATTTTCTTTGCATGGTTGAATCACACTTGGTCTTAGCTTTTCATAATGGTTAAAATCAAGTGTTTTGGACGTCGGTTGAGTCGTTTTTGGAATTTTCATTGAAAATAGGTCAGCTCAGAATTTCGGGTATCAAACTGAGTCAACTTTGAAACATCATAACTCAAGTTTTATAAAGAGTTGGGTTGTGAAATTTTTACAAAAGGTTAATATTGGAGTAATATGAGTTTTCCAAGTGGATTCATCCCGTTTGGATGAATACACAATTTTTGGGAATTTATTTACCAAACTGACCTGTTAGGAAGGTTTTCTGAACATAGCTGTATTAGACGAATTTTAGTTATTTTTGTGTTTGGATTTAAGACAAAAAAAAAATTATTGTTAAGTGAATTCCAAAGAAAATTCTTTAACAATTTGAGAGGTTAACTCACTGATTTGCTATTTTAAATAAATTCGTTTTGATGGCGCACAATCTGTCCTGAAAACACAGATTGTGTATTATGTGCTTATGTGATTAATTGAGGTCTTAGATGGTATCAGAGCCACTGTTGTGCCGTTCGGGATGGTGGGTGCATACCTCATCAGGGACGATGAGACTCTAACGGGGGGTAAATGTGACACCCTAGGAAAATCCCACATCGGCCGTGGCCAGGAGAAATCCTTGGTTCATAAGTAATGTCTAGCCTCTTAAATCACCAACGCGTTTTGGGTCTTAATGTTAGTGGATGAGAGGAGAACTCCACAGTTAAGCATGCTCAGGTGGGAGCAGTATCAGGATGGGTGACCTCTTGGGAAGTCTCCACTAGGCAACCAAAAACAAATCCGTGAGCTCTGGATGGGCAACCCATCGGAGCAAAGCGGACAATATTGGTGATTAGAGGGGCCGGATGATACATTTGTAAGTTATTTTTTTATCTTTTCTCTTTTGATTAATGGAATAGTTAAAAAAGTAAAACTCTAAAAAATGCATTGCGGTTAATAATTGTTCAAAAGTACTTAAACATGATGTTATTTTATTTATAACAAAAAAAAAATCTATAAGTTTATAGAAGGTAAACACACTTTACAATGATTAATATTTGTGGTAAAAAAAAAGCTAATTGAAATTTTGTTTGAGTGAACAGATATTTAAGGCAAAATAGATGATAAACGTCAGCAAATATTTAAACTACTGTAGAATGATTTGAGGATATGGCAACAGTATATAGCATCTTATCAGTTGTTCGTAAAATTTGTTCTCTCGAACAGATTTTTAGAAAATACATAAAAGAGAAGATTAAGAAATGTTTCGAAACTATTATTATTTAAATGTACTTAAGTAAATTTATAAAGGTAAATTAAATTAGTAAAAAGATGTCAAATAAATATTTCATTTAAGTAGTTAAGTTTATTATGAAAGGTATTTAACTAAAAATTAATTTAATATAGAATTTTAAGTGCATTATTATAATACAATATCTGAAATACAACTAACTATATTGTATTATACATTGGTATTCCCGTATAAAACATAAGCTGTCTATTATCACTGTAAAAGCTTTCTATCAATGTTGTGAACTAAAGACTTTCAAAGGAATTCGTAATCTACATAGCTTTTAGTATTTACTTTTTTTTAATCAGTTTTAGTGATTCATTTATTTATTCTAAATTGGAGCCGGGGGTCTCTTATGGAAGAAGCCTCTCCATCCCTAGGGATGGGGTAAGGTTTGCCTACATCCCACCCTCCACAGACCCTGTAAATAGTATCTCTATTTTTGGGATTTACTAGATACCGGTGTTGTTGTATTTATTCTAATATTTAAATAACATGAAAATTAACCGTGTTGTTTATTATGATTATATTTTTCTGATTCTTCTAAAGTAACATACTTTTCTTAGTAATTTGTTTTACATTGATTCTAATAGGTTAAACAGTTAATATGGGCTCTTTCATTGTATGTGTTTTTTATCCACATGCTGAAAATCTGGTATTTATAATGTTATAGAAAGTTATATTTTTTTAAAAATCATACATAAAATCTTTTTGGTTCTTACATTTTTTTTAAATGTTGTTTGTTTATAGAACCTATCAGAAAATGTTGTTGGTAGCTTTCATCATTCTAAAGTTATGGATAAGCACGTAATAATAATTACTACAATAGATAGGAGGGAATATAAAGTTGTATTAAGAAGACTTTCATTTATTGATGCTGAGTTTGGTGAAGGATGGCAAATTGTTGTTAAGGATATGGGGCATGAAGTCTATGACATATTATTATTTGAGTATGTTTATGAAGATACTTTGTTAATGTCGTGCTTTCGAAAATTCATTTGTGGGAATTCTTTCTTACAGTTGTTATATGACATTTCAAGCGAATTTTTAGTATGTATTTTTCTGTTATCGTTATCCCCATATTTACCATTAAAAAAACAAATAACAAAAGTTTTTTTATTGTTTTACTAACATAGAGTACCTGATGGTTTTTCTTCCGTATATCTTCGTGCTAAAGTTTCTGAAGCATTAGTAACTGTCACACCCTCAAATTCCACGTGCGGGGTTTTACCGCGCGGTGCATAACACACCAGGATCCAAGTCAATGATCACAATAAACGACAAACTATATGGGAAAAGATTACGTTGAAACAACACAAAATTTAAAAGTGTAGCGGAAGCATTAAAGGTTTACAACAAAAACTAGTTTGCAGAGTTATAACTCAAAACCAACTACATATCATTGTTTAGAAGGGACCAAAGACAAGTTCATGCAGCGGAAAATGAATAGTAGAATGCAGTGCGACTCCGTGCATCCTAATCCTAGATTGCTACTTTAGCGACCTGAGAAAACATGCTAAAAACGGTCAACATATAATGCTGGTGAGTCCACAGGTTCTGTATTAAAACAGTTAAAGAAAGACAAGATTCACATTCAATACTCTTTATACTAAACAGTTTAAAAAACGATGTTGGTAATTCACACTACTGTTTGCAACACTATTCAACTAACTGTTCGCACCACTAGATCACATCTGATTAAATCTTTAGATGAAGGGCATTATAGACTTTTTGTTCATTTTTTTATTTATTACATACCCACTAAATTAGCAACTAAGTTAACTAATTATTCATTATTGAGGACAGTATGGTCATTTCACTCAATTTTCAACATGTACAAACACTTTATGCACAGTGTACAAGTATTTGAAGCATTAAGTGTTGAAAAATGTCTTGAAATCTAACACCCTACTCCAAAGGTTTAATGTTGAAACCCTAAAACCCTAACCAAACAATTACCGCCACTATCATTCTCATTATTGATCTCTCTCTCTCTCTCTATCTCTCTCTCTCTCTCTCTCTCTCTCTCTCATCCCTCACAGTATGAGACGAACATTGTTAAGTTTATGGTTAGAGTTTTGTTTTTCCTTTGTTTTTTGTCATTTTAGAGTTCATATATGTTCCTTGTCACTTTGTTTATGTTTGCAATAAATTTTCCTCAAATTTGTAAGCTAGGATAATGAGGGATATCAACATCGGCGCAAGATTAAGAAAACGTAAGTCTCCTGTTTTGTTTGACCTATAATTTTTAGAGATATGTTGCTTTTGACATCAATTTATGTCTGGTCTATTAATTTCGCAGGATGAGTTCCATGATGATGGTTTTGTCAATCCCAATAGCAGGTATCATCTCTTAATCGATGTTCTTCATTTTAATCCACTCGAAATTGTTTTCTCTATAGCCTAGACATCTGTTGGGGGAGTTCTTTTAACACCTCCAAACATATAAACCCTATAAATTTCATTCTTCTTATTCAGGTTGTTATTCTTTCTTTGTTATTGTTTCCTTTCAATGTTTCAATTAAACATCTGTAAGGCGTGATATTTTTTCAAACGGAAATAGGACTAAATTCGAATTAAAGCAAAATAACTTAAAATTAGCTTATTATTATGATAATTGTCTTTCTAACACCGTTGCTTTGATTTGAATTCTTGGTAGACTGTGAATATTTTAAAACCCACATAGGCAACTGCGCAAGTTGTAACTTGCCACTGAAAACTTGTAGATAGGGATTTTGCAAATTGCTCAACTTTCAAATGTTAGTAAGTTATCTTTATAAACTTCTTTTCAAAAGTTGTACATTTATTATAACTATTTATTTATTACTAGGTATAAATTGGTTAGTGGTAAAAAAAAAAAAAAAAAAAGAAAACTCCTTTACAATGTAGATTCATTTTGATGCTAAGACTAATAAAGCAAAGAACTAATATCATGCTATATGCACTACATATGATTATATATATATATATATATATATATATATATATATATATATATATATATATATATAGCGGAAGTATCCCAGGAAAACCTTTGTGAGTTGAAAAAACTCTAGAAACTCATCCAATGGCTATTATGCTTCCACATCACCTTCTCATCTAGCACCAAGGGCAAGACGGTAATCTCATTGAGTGACCACCTTTTATATTCCTGACATCTTTTTGTCTTCCACACTCACCCATCTCTTCTCTCTATCTAATAAATCAAACCCACCCATCCTCCTCCTCCCTCTCTCTCACACAAACACACTCTCCCCCCCCCCCCTTCTCTCTCCCTCTCTTCTTAAACAACCTGTTAGCATCGATCTTATTTCTCCAACATCAGTTTTGTATTATGTTATTTTTATGAAAAAATATATATATTTAATCGTTTGCTTGATGTTTGGGCATAACCTCTCTCCTCTATCACTTTTTTTTTTTTTACAAAACCCACTTCATATCCTAAATTTCTCCATAGAAGAATAGATGAAGATGATGAAGTGCAATAATAATAATAATAATTAGTTATTATGTGTAATAATAACGAGCTGTTTGCACAGATCTGATGTGTAATAATAATCGTTTGGGGGTGGTCTTGGATTTACAGATCTGATGTTGAATGATGGCTCGTCGGATGTTGATGATGGCTCGTCAGCTAGGTGATGTTGATGATGCTTCTGTTTGACAGTCTAAATCTGGTTTGACAGATCTAAATCATAAGGATGTTGATGATGCTCGTCGGCCAGATGATGTTGATGATGTAATAATAATCGTTTGGGGGTGGGTCTTGGATTTACATTGGGACAGTGGTTTTTTTGTTTACTTATTAAATGTTGATGTATTCTCACTTTCTCAGCCATCCGAGGCAATTGTTAATGGAATTGTTTTATTGATACTACGTTTTTTTACTTATTAAATTGTTTTATTGATACTATGTTTTGTTTATAGCAAACATTTTTTTAATAGAAAAATGATCATGTTATATAAATATATTTTTAAAATGTTCAATTTTTTTTTTTTTTTTTTTTTTTTTTTTTTTTACATTCTACCATTTTTCTTTTGTGCAGATGGATTTTTTGATGAAGGGTGTGAAAGAACATGAGATAGGTTGTTATAATGAACATTTTTTTATTTTAAGACATGTTATCAGTTTTTATTACAATTGTACATTTAATAATTAATAGATTGTTATGCTCTTTTTATTTCTTTAAATATAATCAAATGCATTTTGTTTATTATTATTGTAGATGTTACATAAATCTAACATGGGGATTATAAGTTGTAACATGACAACAAAAATCCTAATATACTATAAGTAAAAAATGTAACACGGTAACAAAAAGTTGTTTCATGTATATACATGTTTTTATTATAATTTGGCATTTTTGTAACATGTTTTGTCTTTGTTACAATGTGAAAATTGTTAAAATTGCTCTTTTACAGTGTAACTTATAAAAAATGTAACAATGTAAACAAATACCAATGATACCTATAACATGTTACAACGTAACACATAAGTGTTACAGACAAATCTGACTGATGATACCTATAACATGTTAAAATGTAACACATAAGTGTTATAGAAAAATCTGACTGATCGGTTATCCATTAAAAGGTAATAAATTTGAATAAATGTAAAAGAGGGAAGAGAGATGAGAGAGATGCAGGAGATAAAAAGAGGAGAGAGGAGAGAAAAGTGAATGAAAAATAAAGGACTAGGAAAAGCAAAATACCAAATATACCCTTCTGTACCTTTTAATTTCAAAGCCACTTTTTTTTTTGGAATAAAAAATGCTTGGATAAATCTTACCCATTGATGAGTGTACATCAATGGTCACAAATGGGTTTCTAGAGTTTTCACAACTCAAGAGGGTTTTTATTTTAACTTAACCCATATATATATATATATATATATATATATATATATATATATATATATATATATATATATATATATATAGGAAAAAGATCAATTAGGAACCAAGGTACTAGTTAGGAACTTAGGAACCAATCTGAGTCATTCATCTTTTAATCTTGATCTAAGGGTATGATGGTAATTGAACAATTATGTTTTATATTTTAATTTAAAAAAAAGTTATAAAATCCCCCATCTCTTTCTCTCAGCCATTCTCACACCACTCTTCTCTCATATACTTTCTCTCTCTAAAAAAACCCCAATTCCAAACCCTAACCACCGTCTCCTTCCTTCGATCACCGACTCCGAAGAACTCACCATCGAGGAACGCAACCTCCTGAGTTCCACTCTAAAATAATCTTGCCTTCTGTTCTTCAAATCCTCCCTCCCTGTTGTTGATGTCCTCTTTGAATTATAATCGCTGCTCCTCTCAATAATAATATTAATATTGGCTCACCATCGCTACAATGATCTACCAAAACCACCACCGTGAACCACCATCCTTATCTGCGAGACCTAATACTACCATCATCCACCGTCATTTATCCGATCCCTGATTAAACGGAACACGCATCTGTTCGAGATGAAGAGGGCGGCAGCGCCGCCGTGGCTCCGTCGTGCGCCGCCGTACACGGTGGCCTGGAACCCACCGGTTCCTTCCTTCTCTGGTAATATAATTAAACATAATATACACTAATGTATATATGTTGAATTTGATGGTACTATAGAATGTTTTTGTATCACTAATTGGACTTTACACTGATGTATAATTGTTGAAATATGAATATACACTGACGTATATTTGTTGAATATTATGGTACAGTACAATCTTTTTGTAGTACTAATTGGACTATACACTGATGTATAATTGTTGGAATATGAATATACACTGACGTATAGTTGTTTAATGTTATCGTACAGTATAATGTTTTTTTTTAGCAATGATTGGACTATACACCAATGTATAATTGTTTGAATATGACGATACTAAACACTGTTCTATAGTATCAATTTTATTGGGGTCTGATGTATATTTGTATGTATACACTGATGTATATGCTAAACAACCTTTTTCTTTGTTTCAGGTTACTCTTGATAAGACCAACCTATCAGTTTCGTGTGAGTGCATGGAATATGAATATACACTGACATATGGAATATGAATATACACTGACGTATAGTTGTTTAATGTTATCGTACAGTATAATGTTTTTGTAGCAATGATTGGACTATACACTGATGTATAATTGTTGGAATATGAATATACACTGACGTATAGTTGTTTAATGTTATCGTACAGTATAATGTTTAGTTGTGGTTTTTGTCAGTTACAATGTATACTAAATAACCTATTAATACTCACATACCAAAAGACAATATTACCCCTTGATTTAATTAAAAAGTTAATTAATGTTTAACATATTTACCATCATGCCATTGAAGATGGATGGATGAGATTGGTTCCTAAAGTTCCTAACTAAGGGTTGGTTCTCAATTGAACCCTACCCTATATATATATATATAGCTCTAGTATACATGTATGGTTAATAACTAAAGAAAATAAACGACAATAATACTTTTACAAAGTTCAAACAATAATCTAGTGAATGTTGGCCATTATTGATACAAACATTGGCCTCTTCTTGACTTTTATGTAGATGCTTTATAGAGATGCTCAGTGTCTTGAGATGCTTAATATCTTGGTGTACAACTGTCTTTTGTGTAACGTCACTGCTTACGTTTGCTTCTAGAAATCCCTGTGTGTACTGTCTATTGACTGTGGACTTGAACAGTCTTCTAGGTCTTCATCTTCTGCAAGGTTTATGAAATGTTTTATCTGTAGGGTTTCTCCCTCACCAGAAAAAGGTAAAAGAACACGCCAATTGTCTTTTGCATATACTTGAATATAGTGTCCTTCACCTATTAACTTGTACTGTCTCCATGGCACATTATCTGGAAGTGTAGGAGTTTCTTGATGTTTTTTAAAGAAATTTTTTAACTCATACAACGGTTGTTGAGCATTTTGATTTAGCCAAAATATTTCTGCAAAATCTATGTTTGGGTTTACCATGCTCATATGTAACCAAGGACAAGGGTATGTATGATCATCTTCTATAAAAATTCTTTTTCTGGCTGGTCTATAGGTGTATGCATCTGCAAATGGGAATGATGCAATGATTTTGCAACGAATCCTTGGTGCAACAGTTCTTGCTGCGATATTTCCTGCTGTTAATAGAATCTTTTCTCCAAGTTTATTGAGAAGATCTTCTGTTTTTCTGTTATATTTGACTTCTAAATAATCAATCATACCATGATGGTAGAATTGAATTATTTGTTCTTCTGTGATTGTTGTAGGATGAAAAATCTGTAGAACCAGTATTCCTGTACCCTTTCCTTCTTCATCTGTTCTTTCTACAACTTCATAACCTTTGTTTTGTTTATCCATGGCAAAAGCCATATCTAGAATTTGATGCTGGAGTTTGTAAAGAATTAAAGGAAATTCTTCACATATTTTTTGTGAAACAAGATGCTCAAATTCTGGGAATCTTTCTGTAACAGGTTCCAAGCAATTTCTCCAAGGAGTATCAAGAATCCTGATTTTGAAGGACTCAAAGGACCTGTTTATTTCTATTTTTTCTTTCTTTTTCTCTAACCTTTGTAATAACTGTGTATTCTTTTCCTCGAGCACTGCAATTTGTTGTTTATATATTTCATTTTCAATTTTAAATTTTATACTCTGTGTATCTTTTCCTTGTTGTATAAGTTGTGATTGTAAGTCAGCAATCACTTCCTGTTGTGCTTTAATTATTTGTTCGGGCTTTTTATTTGTTATATCAGCAAACGTATGGACTTCTTCGGGTTCAATATGAAAATTTTTTAACCCAAAGAATTCTCTTGCTGCTTCCATTGCTTGTTGAAAATTTTCATAACCCTTGTAAATAGGATTGGGACATTGAATATGTTTAGCAACTGTTTCCCATTTATTAAAAATTCCAATTTTTGTCCCTCTAAAAATAATATAGTGTGTAAACCTGGGTTTATTATGTTTTTCAGGTGTTGTAACCGTTTGTTCAGCAAAATAAAAACTTAATGCATTTAAAACTTGGACTTTAAAATTTGAGGCTTGTGGCATGGTTTGAATATGCCAAAGGTTGTCCAGTAAGCACTGTTGTTTTTCTGTCAATTTCATTCCAATTACAGGACGAAATTTTTTATAAGCATCATTGCATATTTGGAGATCATATGTTCCAAATCGTATGCAATAGTTCTGTGTACTTTGTGTTGAAGAAGATGGCCTTGGTGTACGCTGTGTACTCTGTGTATTTTTTGGTGGAGTTTGATAATATTGAGACATATCTTCAACACTCGGATTGTAATATTGAGTCATTTCTACACCTGTAATAGAGGCTGGAAGCCTTCTTTGACTGTGTATTTTTTCAGCTGACTGTTTGTATGCCTGTTGAATTTTTTCTTCCTCTGTTCTAATGGTCTGTCCCGTTATTTTTTCTGTTTCTGAATCAGAGGCCATTGAAGATCTCTTACTCTGTGTAGGCTGTACCAGGATTGCTTTACCTTTGCTCTTTTTCCTGTCCATCTGTAATAAGCCATTTGTTTATATTACGAGACAACATATCTGCTATCCCATTATTATTTCCTTTAATGTGTTCAAAATTTATAATATATCCATTACCTTGAATAATATTTTGTAAATTAACCCATCGTGTCCTATTTACTTTTTTACTTTGATCATTTTTTACAAATTTTACTATTGCTTCACAATCAGTTCTTATTGTAAATTCTTTATCAAGAAAAAGTTTAAATTTTTCTAAAGCACTAATCAAAGCCTGTATTTCAAAATCTATTGTATTCCAATTTGTTTTATTCTGAAAATTACCGCTTGCATAAGCACAAATTTTCTCTTCTTCCTTCGAACTGTATTTATTTGGTTTACATAGAAGGACCGCTCCCCATCCTTCTTTATATCCATCTGTCTCAATAATTATATAATCTGTTACTAATGGTAACTCTAATGGCTTAATATTTTTTACAGCTGTTTTTATTTTTTGTACTAACTTTACGTCTTCTTGATTAAAATACCTTTGGCCATTTTTAGTTGTTTTACTGTAAAGAGGTCCTACTAGTTTTGATGAATTTGGAATAAATTTTCTAGCATAATTTACCAATCCTAAAAAGGCCTGTATTTGTTTTAAATTTTCAAATTTTTCAGGAAAATTTAAAATTTTTGTAGAAATATGTGGTTGTAATTCTATTTTTCCATTTCCAATTTCTAAACCCAGAAAAGATATTTTTCTTTTAAATAATTCCATTTTCCTTTTAGAAACTACTATACCATTTTTCTTTATTTCTTCAAAAACCTGTTGTAAATGCTTCTCATGTTCCTGTACTGTATTACTTGCAACTAAAATATCATCAATATACACCAAGCAAAAATCATATTTTAAAAATATACTATCCATAAATCTTTGAAATATTGAAGGAGCATTCTTAAGTCCAAAACTAAGAACATTCCATTCATATTGGCCTTCTGAACATGTAAAGGCTGTCCATGGTTTAAAACTTTCTTCTAGTTTTAGCTGGTTATATCCTGATTTTAAATCAAATTTTGAGAAGATCTTTTTATTTTGTATAAGATTTAATAAAGTGTCTTTATTAGGAATATTGTACCCATCTTCTATTGTGTTGTCATTTAAACGTTTATAATTGTATACTATTCTAGCTTTTCCTCTCTTTATTTCACTATGATTTCTAACTAGAAATGCTGAAGATCTATGTGGACTTTCTGATTTTTTAATTAGACCTTGATTAATCATTTCAGGGATTTGCTTTTTGAATTCTTCCTTATCTAGTGGACTATATTCTATATTAGCTGTCCTAATAATTATGTCAGGATTTTTTAATTTAAATCTACATGTGTAATTTATATGTGATTTTGTTATATCTTCTCCTATATATCCTACTTTTTCTAAATGTAATATTATAGGATGATTTATACTTTTTGTAATATCCTGTCCTTTTTCTATTTCTTGATTTAAAAAATCTGTTAACAACTTTAACGCTTCATTTTCTATTAGACTTTCTCTCTTTTGTGTATTATCATTTAAAAAATCTAAATTACCTTTATCTCCTCTTTTTTGAACTATTTCAGTAGTATTTAAGTATCTTAGTGTTGGAACTGTATATAAATGTTTACTTAATGTTATATAATTACGTGTAATTGTTACTGCCCCATTTAAGCCTAAGATAAAATTTAACCCTATTACAAAATCTTTTGATCTTATATGTGGTGGGTTAATATTTACTTGTGGCATATCATACTTAATACTATAATTTCGTGCAAAATCTAAAAACTGTATTCCTACTGGTTCTAGGCAATGTGTAATATTTATTATTCTGTCTTCAACTGTTCTTGTAGTCAGTTTATATGAAAGTTTTTTATGATACTTTATTGGTGCCAAACTATAAGAAATTAAGCTTTTTGTAGCTCCTGTGTCTACTAATGCTGTTAAGTCCAAATATTTATTATTATCTAACCATAATCTACACTGTATATTAATCATATTTATAGACCCTTGTGTTTGTATAAAAGTTTGTTCTTCTAATTGTTGTTCAGCCATCTTACTTATTTCTTCTGTTTTTACTATTCTTTCAATTTCTTCTAGTCTTCCTTCCAAATTTTTTAGTTTTAAATTATGTAATTCTGATATTATTTCCATTTTTTCTATTCTTTCATCGTTGTTATTTTTTAAAGCTTGTTGTTTAGATGTACTAACTATTTCTTTATTATAAATTTCTTTAAGACACCTAAAACATATTTCTTTAAAGCATTTATCACATTGTGATCTTTTTTCCATACTGGGATAGTATCCACAATTATTGCAACTGACATGGTTATTTCCTTTATTTTGTATCCAATTATGTTCACAGTTTTCTTCTGTATTCATGTATGTATAAGTTACCTTTGCTGTTCGTTTCTCATCTTCACTGTATATACTATGTATGGATTCATTATCTGAATCATTATCTGTTTTTAATTCTTCTATTTCATAATCTTGTAATTGTTCCACTAAATTTGCTCTTTCTATGTTTTTATTTTTATTTTGACATTTATTAGCCAAATGAGTTGTTTCTCCACAAATAAAACATCTACATTTTCTTGTTTGTGGTTTTTTAACATACTTGTTTTTGTTGTAATTTTTCCTATAATTTTTATTATATGTTGTACTTTTTCTTATCTTTTTCTTTTTGTCATAAAAACCATAAGCCTGTGGTGTATAGATTGCTGTTTTACAAAAAGCATAAGCATTTCTTTTTAATTGTTCTTGTAATGCTACTTCTTTGCATTTTTCTTCCAATATACTAAATGTATATGTTATTCTAGGTCCTATTCCTAGATTTTGTTGTGTACCATAATTTGTTTTCCATGCTTCGTGTATAGATTTTCCTAGATCTCCTGGTAACTTTATAAAATACTTATCACATAAATCATCATCCATAGCCTTTCCCGTTTGTGATAATAACCTTGTAAAATCTAATGTAAATTCATTTATATATTTCATATCTGCTATGCTTAGCTGTTCTAAGTTTCTAATAGCAGTATCTTGTATTAAACTGTTATTTTTTACTGGATCAACTCCCAATATAAGAGTTCTAATTTGTGATGTAAAATTATAAGGATTATTTCCTAAAGCTTTAAGATTATTTATTTCTTCTGGACTTTGTGTTTTCTTACTTTGCCATATTCCTAAAGCTATTGGCCCTAGTGTAGTTTCTAAATATGAAAACATATCCATACTTTCCTTTTGATTTGTTTCCCATAACCTTACCACATTTTGTTCCCATGTCAAAACCTCATCTATCCATAATTGAGGTTTTTGTTGTTCTAGTAACAACATATTTCCACTGTATATTTGTCCTATAGGTAATCTTTTTCCTTTTCCTATGTAATTAGACTCTTGTTGATAATTTACTGTAGGTGATGTCCATGGTTCTCTACCATAGGTTTCTTGTGTACCACTATTTTCTCCTCCCCATTCTATTTTTGGTCTTTTCCTATTTATTTCTTCATAAGTCATTCCTAAATCTGTCATACATTCTATAATCATATCATCTACTTCCTGTTGTATGTTTAATTCTGTGAATTTTCTGTTTATAATCTGTTCAATTGTTTTATTCGTTTCTTCTATTTTAAAACAATCTGCTAATTCTTCTTCATAATCTAATAGGGTATAATCCATATATTCTTCTTGTTCAAATTTTAAAAAGTCTATATCTATCTCATCACTCTCCGTATCATATGTTGGTAATGTATCTACTTCTTCTATGTTCATAAAATTATATTCTTCATCTTCTTTTTCTGTTTGTTTTTCTTTGAAATCCGTAAATCTTAAACTTTGTTTACCGTTACTTTTTTCGTATATATATATGTCTTTTTTGGTACTAGAACTGTATTCTCTTCTTCTTTTTGTATATCATCCAGATTCCATTCTAATCCTGCTAGTTGTTCTGGATCAATTTTTATTGGTTCTATCATTTGTATTGATTTTGAAGCAATCATTTTTACAATTCCATTTATGTTTACTTTATATTTCATTCCTGATCTGTTGCTAGCTTTTCCTAATACTCCTATACTTACTACTAAATTATTTCCTTCATAATTTTCGTAACCTTTTGTTTGTAATGCCAATTTTAGATTCTGTATATCTTTTACATCTTTTAATATATCAGGCGTACAGTAAAATATTGCTATGTTTTGACTTAGATCAACTTCCATTCCTGAAATTATTGCTTTTTTCATTTCTGATTTCCAACTTTTGTCAAGTATTAAAGCCAAAAGTTTTGTTCCTAAATTTTTTCTTCCTAAGGCTTTAACACCTATTACTATTAACCCTGTGTGTACAAAATGTTTATTTGACCTTTTAATTTTTTCTATAGTGTCTGGTGATAATAGATCTATAGTTACCGTATCATCTACTACCCTTAAACTTTCTTCTCTACTACTGCTAATTAAAGTTGTGTTTATATTTATCATCCTAGTTTGATATAATATTTTTGGATTCAATATGTCTAACTGATGTTGATTGTATAAATTTAAATTTCTTTCTAGATCTATTTCTTCTTCTATCTGTATTATACTTTTATCACTGTTGGATCCTGATCCTCTTCTATGTATTCTGTTTACTATACTGTCTGATGTTATACAATCATGTATATTACTTGTAGAATTCCTAGCTTCTTGTAAAGTTCTACTTCTTCCCATAAAATTTGTATTTATACTCATTTTCTTGGTTGCCAGTGTGTATATGGTGTAGGTTTTTTATTATTGTTAATATTTAGATTTTTTATTGCCTCTGTTAATTGATCTACTTCAAGGGTTGTATTCTCTGTTATATTCTTGTTTTTAGCCCTTACTAATTCTTTTATAATATACTCAACTTGAGTTTTAATATAATCTAAATTTTGTGTATAGTTATTTATATCTTTTAATATACTGTTTAAAAGTTTAATATTATCTAAAGCTTCTTTTTGCAAATTGTTACTTAGGTTTATAATAAGGTCTATTATAGTGTTCAACTGTGGACTATCTCTTGTATGTAAACTATGCTCACAATTATCTTTAATAGCACAATTTATACTAAAGTTTTCTGTATTATATGTTTTAACACGACGTTGTTCAGTGAATTCTAGATCTAGAAATTCTAAACACTTGATGGTTTTGAGGTTATCAATGATTAATTAATTCCGACTCCTTAACTTTAACTCCTTATTTCCAGTTAATCCTTTTATATATTTTCTCATATTCCAACGTTTTTAAAATACTATTAAACAAATAAATTACAACTAACCATCCCTTTCTTTTAATATGTTATCAAAGCAACTACTTTTTCCCATAATCTTCACCTAAGAGAGTTCTCCTTTACAAAGGCATCAGGTGCCAAATATTATGGAGCTTGTCTTAGTCTTTTAGATTTTAGGAAAGCCTTTGCTCTGATACCAAATATATCAGAGGGGGTGGTGGATTACTATATTTAAAACGAAACAGAACTTAATTCTTTTTAAGTAAATACATATATAAAGTAAAACTAATACTAAAAAATTATAAAGAAACAAAGTAATCATAACACTTACAATGAGATTTGCACAGCGGATAGATGGTAGAGAGTATGCACAGCGGTGAATTTAGTAGTTTTTTTTTTTTTTTTTTTTTTTTTTTTTTTTTTTTTTTTTTTATTGTTGTTGGAATACAATATAAAGATCTTGGACAAACTGAAGAATAAGGATGTTTAGTTAAGGAGCGTCGGAGGGATTTTAGTGTGCCATGAAAGTTAAAATTTTATTGCTTTCAATGGTTTTTCTTGGGTGTATCCACAATGAAAGAAATGGTTGCCTTTTATGTCACACCCTCAAATTCCACGTGCGGGGTTTTACCGCGAGGCGTATGACAAACCAGGATCTAAGTCAACGGTCACAATAAACGACACTATATGATACGTAAAATGAAATAAACAACCATCAAACTTTCATAAATCCATTCGCTGCGGAAGCGTAACTTTTATTACAACCCAAAAAGTAAAAGTACGTAAGTCTGAAAAAGATATGATAATGCATATGAAGCCTAGACGCCATGTGACTCCGTGCGCCTATGATAAGCTGCTACCTCAATGACCTGAGACAAACATGCTAAAAACGTCAGCAAATAATGCCGGTGAGTTCACAGGTTTTAAATAAATGTTTAAAGTAATGAAAGCCATCATGTTATCACTATATCTGAAGTAATAGCGTTAGCTAGACGCATGAGTTATACTACTACGACCGGAAACCATTACAGACAATGATATATGATTTTTGCCCGAAATGATTTAGCGTACGACCCAGACAATATGCACCCGCCCGGCTCCCAGCCGACGGGTGGGGTCTGTCAATCCCAATAGATCTATCCACATTTCCCCCGTTATGCTATCCAGCATATTCATGGTTTCCCCGGGACTTTACGTATCGTATAGTATGTAAATGAATCAACCACTAGCATAACATGATAATTTATGTAATAAGTATAAGCATGTGTCTCCCCCAAAATGTAAAGCGTAAGGTGGGGCCGTGAAACTCACCTGATGCTGCTCTTCGCACTACAACAAGTAAACCTGCTCAATAGACGGCCCCTAATACCGGTGACCTATCATGACGAGCATATAAGGTGTTAGACTAACAACCCGTAGGTTGATTAGTCCCTAGTAGTCCAGACCATAACCGTGTACATATGAAATGAGGTTTTAACGTTTAACCGACCATACCAGACAAGGCCCGACATCCCATTGGTGACCCGACATCTCATGTGTTAGACAATACAAGACATCATGCCACATATGCAGTTAAACACTTAATACACGTGATAGTTCGCCTAGTCTAGCATAATATCCGATTAACGCATAAACAGGTCCGAATACGTTTTACTAAGTCATTGGGTGAATCCCGGGGTTCCTATCATGTTCCTAGGCGTCAAATCATGTTTCGGGATGTTAAAATATACATACAGCAGCATTACACGCGATTAGGAATCAAACTAGCATTTAGGAAAAGTCAACATGTGACTAGGGTTGGTCAACAGGCGATTACAAGGCTAATCGCCTATATATACACACGAGTAGGCTTCTCTTCAGGCGATTACACCCCTAATCGCCTATAGCATCATGCGATTAGGGTGCTACTCGCCTGCTGTAGCTGTACAATGCAATTTCGCGCGTTTAACGCTCCAAATCAGATCCGAAACATGTAAAAACATCCAATAATCATCCTAACACATTAACAAACATATTTCAAGCAAAACCCCTAAGTTTTCATCATTCTAACAGTCCCGAATGCGAGCGTTTTCCCAAAATAGCAACTTAGCATGTAAACATCACATCAACATGCAAGAACTTGCCCTAAATAGCAAATATCCAGATTAAATCACATAACCACGTTGTCCGATAGCATCCTACTGTTCTAGCATCATCCTAGAGCAAACCCTAACATCATTCAATCAACAACATACCTCATATCATCCTTAATCGTTCAAAATCCTTCAAATGGGTCAAAATATCAAGTATCAACAATACACAACCAAAACCATTCAAACTCCTAGGATATCATCATACTAACTTATTTCAGCAATAAACATCATAATAACATAAGAACAACCATGATCCAATCCTAAAAATCCTATCTTTAAACACATATAACACATACAACACATGTAAAGGTGTGGGTTTGTTTAGAAATGGTTTTAAATGGATTTTCAAAGATAAAAACCTTTATAAGTCAGGTCTGGACGTTTAGGGAGTAAAACATAATCATTTAAAGGTTTGGGTTTGGAGAACACACCTTGAAATCAAGAGATGATGATGGAATAAGCTTGAAAATGATGGTTTTGATGCAAAAACGAGTTCCAGAGGGTGTTTGTGTGTTGGGTTATGTTATGGGACGGCTAGGGTTGCACTAATGACGTTTTGGAGGTCAAGGGTGGTATTTATAGGCGTTTTTAGTCGTCCAGCACGTTACACGCGAGTATGCAGACTTATACGCGATTAGGGAGCCTAATCGCATGACTGTTCATGCGATTGGGGCCTAATCGCATGAACAGTTGTGTGATTAGCCCCTACTCGCCAACACACACCCTCCAATCGCCCCTATATAGGCGATTAGGCAAGCCTAATCGCCTGTAACCCCTGTGTTGGTGTGTTTTGCGCGTTAAACCCCGTTTTAACACATGTTAGCACATATTCACATACCGACAAGTCACATAATGAATGTAAACATATAATGTATGATAATTAACACGTTCCCGCCCGATCACCAATTCCCGGGACCCGAGACTTGCGTGGGTGCGTTAAACCCGGCGATTCCACGAATCACCAATTCTTGTACACATAGTTATGGACCGACACCCAATGGTTTCTCGAACCATTGTAACGACTCCCGATGATTCCCGAATCATCAATACGACTTAATTGACCCCAGTTAAGTATGATATTAAGTAGTTATTTAAAATGTTTTCGTTGAGATAGACTCGTATGCATGTAAAGTACGAAACGCGTGTATGTAAGGTATAAAAGTATTGACCTGAATATGCCGGGTGTCACATCATCCCCCAGTTGAAAGAATTTTCGTCCCGAAAATTAAATGAAGTCCGTAGATGAAGAGACGAAGGGAAGAAAGAAAAGAAAAAAAAAAATTTTCCCCGTTGTTACATCATCCCCCAGTTGAAAGGAATCTCGACCCGAGATTCATTTTTCTTTGGAGGCCACATAGTTCGATTCAAACGCACGCTTAGGAAATAGATGAGGGTACTTAGCCTTCAGCTGATCTTCTCGTTCCCACGTGAACTCCGGTCCACGATTAGAATTCCAACGAACCTTAACGATACGGATTTTACTCCGACGGAGGCTACGAATCTTATAATCTAAGATTTCAACTGGTTCCTCTACAATACGTAAATGATCATCAACCTTGATTTCTTCGAGAGGAACTATGAGAGATTCGTCTGCCAAACACTTCTTAAGATTCGAGACATGGAAGACGTTATGCACGCCACTAAGCTCGGCTGGTAAGTCAAGTCTGTATGCCACCGGCCCAATACGTTCCAAGATGGGGAACGGTCCGACATAACGAGGGTTAAGTTTGCCGCGCTTCCCAAAGCGTATAACGCCCTTCCATGGAGATACCTTCAATAAAACCCTGTCGCCAACCTGGAACTCCAAAGGTTTGCGACGACGATCAGCGTAGCTCTTCTGGCGATCACGAGCTGCCGCCATACGATTACGAATTTGTACGATCTTCTCGGAAGTTTCGTACACCAATTCTGGACCGGTGAGTTGGCTTTCGCCCACTTCGGCCCAACAAAGAGGGGACCGGCACTTCCGTCCATACAGAGCCTCGAACGGTGCCGCCTTAATGCTGGAGTGGTAACTATTGTTGTAAGAGAACTCCACCAACGGTAAGTGAATTTCCCAACTCTTACCGAAATCGATGACGCATGCTCGAAGCATGTCTTCAAGCGTCTGAATCGTCCGCTCACTCTGACCGTCAGTTTGCGGATGATATGCGGTGCTCATGTCAAGTTGAGTACCCAACGCTTTATGTAATTGTTTCCAGAAACGGGAGGCGAAACGAGGGTCACGGTCGGAGATGATAGAGACGGGCACCCCGTGCCTGGAAACCACTTCCTTAAGATAGATACGAGACAACCGCTCCAGACTGTCGGTTTCCTTAATAGCGAGGAAATGTGCGGACTTTGTCAACCGGTCGACAATCACCCAGATCATGTCACAACCACTGGGCGACTTCGGAAGTTTGGTCACAAAATCCATGGTAATCCGTTCCCATTTCCATTCAGGAATTTCAGGTTGCTGTAGAAGACCAGACGGCTTCTGGTACTCCACCTTGACCTTAGCACAGGTCAGACACTTGCTGACATACGAAGCTATGTCAGCCTTCATATTGGGCCACCAATAGAGTATCTTTAAGTCCTGATACATCTTATCGGAACCCGGATGAATAGAATACCGGGATTTGTGAGCTTCGTCCAAGACAAGCCCTCGCAAACCCCCAAATAAAGGAACCCAAACGCGCTCGGCAAAGTAATGCAGGCCATCAGACCCAAGCTCGAGGTGTTTATCAGCCCCGTGCATGGTTTCAGCTTTAAGGTTTTCCTCCTTCAAAGCTTCCAATTGAGCCGAACGAATTTGGTCAGGCAACGAAGAATGAATAGTGAGCTGTAAGGCTCGAACACGACGGGGTTTGACAGATTCCTTTCTGCTCAAGGCGTCTGCCACGACATTCGCCTTACCAGGATGGTACTTAATGGCGCAATCATAGTCGTTCAGGAGTTCGACCCAACGTCGTTGCCGCATGTTCAATACTTTCTGGTCGAAGATATGCTGGAGACTCTTGTGATCGGTGTATACGTCGCACTTGGTACCGTACAAGTAATGCCTCCAGATTTTCAACGCAAAGATCACCGCACCCAATTCTAAATCATGAGTGGTGTAGTTCTTTTCATGGACTTTAAGTTGGCGAGAGGCGTAGGCAATAACCTTCCCGCGTTGCATTAACACACAACCGAGACCACGAATGGAAGCGTCACAGTACACAACAAAATCATCTGTGCCCTCAGGCAAGGATAAGATGGGCGCAGAGCAAAGTTTAAGTTTCAGCATCTGAAATGCTGATTCCTGCGGTTCACCCCAGTCAAACTTGCGGTCTTTCTGGGTAAGAGTGGTGAGGGGTTGAGCGATTTTCGAAAATCCCTCAATGAAACGGCGATAGTAACCCGCAAGGCCTAGGAATTGCCGCACCTCAGATGGCGTCTTTGGTGCTTCCCATTCCTTAATGGCTTCAATCTTTGCCGGATCGACATGAATTCCCAGTTCATTAACCACATGCCCTAGGAATTGTACTTCACGTAACCAGAAATCACACTTTGAGAACTTAGCGTACAACTGCTCCCGTCTCAAAAGTTCCAAAACCAATCGTAAGTGCTCCTCATGATCCGTCTCGTTCTTAGAATAAACCAAAATGTCGTCGATAAACACGATAACGAATTTATCGAGATAGGGCTTGCAAACGCGGTTCATCAAGTCCATGAAAACGGCAGGTGCATTCGTAAGACCGAAGGGCATGACCAAAAACTCGAAGTGGCCATAACGTGTACGAAAAGCGGTCTTTGGAATGTCAGCTTCTTGTACCCGCAGTTGATGATACCCAGACCTCAGATCTATCTTGGAATAAAAACTGGAGCCTTGGAGCTGATCGAATAAATCATCAATTCGAGGAAGCGGGTAACGATTCTTGATGGTTACCTTGTTCAGTTCCCGATAGTCAATACACATACGAAGGCTCCCATCTTTCTTTTTGACAAATAGGATAGGAGCTCCCCACGGGGATGAATTAGGTCTAATGAACCCTTTTTCTAACAACTCCTGCAGTTGGTTAGATAATTCTTGCATCTCAGGAGGTGCAAGGCGGTAAGGAGCTCGGGCAATAGGCGCCGCGCCGGGCGCAAGATCAATGCTAAATTCAACCTGACGGTGAGGTGGAAGACCAGGCAAATCATCGGGAAATACGTCGGAAAAATCACGAACGACAGGAATGTCCTCGATCTTCTTCTCATCATTAGATGAAACCGAAACAAGAGCTAAGATCGCGGAATACCCCTTACGTAAATACTTATACGCCTTCATACATGAAATGATGCTCAAGGGAACTCCACTTTTCTCGCCATGAACCAAAAGAGTCTCTCCATCCGGGAGAGGGAGGCGAATGATTTTATCGAAGCAAACGATCTCTGCGCGATATAAGGACAACCAATCCATACCCACTACAACGTCGAAACTACCCAATGACACCGGCATGAGGTCGATAGGAAAAGATAACCCTGATAGTTCCAACTGGCATCCCTTAAGAATATGAGTCGCCTCAATATTCTTACCATCAGCCAGTTCTATAATATACTTGACCTTTAAGGGAGTCGGTACAATGTCTAACAGTCGGCTAAACTCAACAGATATAAAACTCTTGTCGGCACCCGAATCAAATAAAACGGAGACATAACGATCACAAAGAAGAAACGTACCAGTAACAGTATCCGGGTCCTGACGGGCCTCGCCCGACCCAATGACGAAGGCGCGCGCGTTCCTGCCGCCACCCCCGTTGCCCCTGTCATTCCTCCCAGCATTCCCTTGCTTCAGTTTGGGGCAGTCCTTCTTAAAGTGCCCTGTCTCCCCACAATTAAAACATCCCTGGTTACCCCTAGGTGCAGCAGTGGTAGTAGTAGTAGGGGCAACCACCTGTTGCTGAGTCTGAAGATTCACCCTACACGTCTGGGCCAGATGCCCGTTCTTCTTGCAACGGGTACAAAAACTACAATTCCCCACATGATGATACCCACAACGATCACACCTAGGCAGCCTACCAGTATAACCACCCTGCTTTTGCCCAGAAGACGAACCCGTAGTCTCAAACTTCTTATGCTGCTGCTGCTGCTGCTGAGGCTGCGCTGTACCCTTACCCGTGTTATCCCATTTCCTCTTGTTGCTGTCAGAGGTCTTCACCACAGTACCCTTAGGAGGCAAAAGACCCTCCTGAACCTTCTGTTTAGTCAACCTGTGAGCCAATCGAATGGTATCCCGAAGTGTAGTAGCATCATTAGCGGTCACCAACCCGCGAATCTCAGGCACCAACCCACTGATGTAGAACTCAATAGCCTTATATTCAGGCGTCACAGAATCCGGGCACAAAAGTGCCAGCTCATGGTAGCGAGTGGTATACTCCTCTATCTCAGATCCCACCATCTGATGATTCCACAGCTCATGTTCCAAACTCTTGATCTCATCCCTGGGACAATACTCCATCTTCAAACGAAACACAAATTCGGTCCATGGCAACGCATGGGCCTCCAGTAAACCAATAGTCTGAACAGTCGAATTCCACCAAGTCAAAGCACGTCCCTCAAACGTCCCCGAAGCATACTTCACACGAAACTCCTCAGGGCAGTTGCACATGGAGAAAGCAGACTCAACCTTCTCCAACCAACGGAGTAGTCCCACAGCCCCCTCAGTCCCACTGAAGTTATGGGGCTTGCAATCCTGGAACATCTTATAAGTACAGTGGACTGGAGGAGGTGGAGGTGGTGGAGGAGGAAAAGCATCCCCTAATACCAACAAAAACAACACGGTCACAAAACGATCATCACACGACAAAAGATAAGGAATGAGGGTAGGAGTAATTAAATTACCACCATGGCCCTGGTGGGCGGCCTGCTGCGCAGCAATAGCAGCCGCCACGTGCTCCTGGATCAGATTATTCAGCTCCGCCTGGGTCATGCTGATGTTGCCACGACCCCCATTACGTCCCCCGCCATTCCGGCCACCAACTCGACCACCAACGCGACCACCACGACGTCCTGCCATCTTCTGTCAAGATCAAAGACAAGACATCAGATTCCAGAACAGATAACAAAGAATCATGAAGAAACCGTAAATAATAAGGTGAATCAACGGATTGGATTCCATCATAGTCATTAGATCAAACGCAGAGTCCACCAGGATTTCCATGCATCTCAACTTATTATTTCGTGTGCACCCGAAATGATAAGTCGCTCTACATGGTCCCCGAGGCGTGCTCCTAGCCTGACCTTCAAACCACTAGGCACCCATGTCCAAAATATAAACAGCAAGTACAAGTGTGTGATAATGTGTGCAAGCAGGTGTGTCCGTTGGAGTATAGAAATGGGAGACGTCCGAATCTTGGACGAATCTCCGCAGGATGCCGAAGCCACTCCAACGTACGCCACCGCCTGTGCAAAGGTAATAAGGATCCTCGTTTCCAACGCGAAGTTGAAGTACAAGATAGGAGATAAGAGTAATAGATAGATGATGTAAGCATAAGTAATAATAACGAATGTAATACGAACACCCCGGCAAATTCCCGTATGACATGACTTTTATGAATGTGACCGTCTAGTGTGTGTGCGACTCGGCTATAGACTTGACTCAACATGCAGTCCTAGTTCACTATAACCATTGGCTCTGATACCAATCTGTCACACCCTCAAATTCCACGTGCGGGGTTTTACCGCGAGGCGTATGACAAACCAGGATCTAAGTCAACGGTCACAATAAACGACACTATATGATACGTAAAATGAAATAAACAACCATCAAACTTTCATAAATCCATTCGCTGCGGAAGCGTAACTTTTATTACAACCCAAAAAGTAAAAGTACGTAAGTCTGAAAAAGATATGATAATGCATATGAAGCCTAGACGCCGTGTGACTCCGTGCGCCTATGATAAGCTGCTACCTCAATGACCTGAGACAAACATGCTAAAAACGTCAGCAAATAATGCCGGTGAGTTCACAGGTTTTAAATAAATGTTTAAAGTAATGAAAGCCATCATGTTATCACTATATCTGAAGTAATAGCGTTAGCTAGACGCATGAGTTATACTACTACGACCGGAAACCATTACAGACAATGATATATGATTTTTGCCCGAAATGATTTAGCGTACGGACAATATGCACCCGCCCGGCTCCCAGCCGACGGGTGGGGTCTGTCAATCCCAATAGATCTATCCACATTTCCCCCGTTATGCTATCCAGCATATTCATGGTTTCCCCGGGACTTTACGTATCGTATAGTATGTAAATGAATCAACCACTAGCATAACATGATAATTTATGTAATAAGTATAAGCATGTGTCTCCCCCAAAATGTAAAGCGTAAGGTGGGGCCGTGAAACTCACCTGATGCTGCTCTTCGCACTACAACAAGTAAACCTGCTCAATAGACGGCCCCTAATACCGGTGACCTATCATGACGAGCATATAAGGTGTTAGACTAACAACCCGTAGGTTGATTAGTCCCTAGTAGTCCAGACCATAACCGTGTACATATGAAATGAGGTTTTAACGTTTAACTGACCATACCAGACAAGGCCCGACATCCCATTGGTGACCCGACATCTCATGTGTTAGACAATACAAGACATCATGCCACATATGCAGTTAAACACTTAATACACGTGATAGTTCGCCTAGTCTAGCATAATATCCGATTAACGCATAAACAGGTCCGAATACGTTTTACTAAGTCATTGGGTGAATCCCGGGGTTCCTATCATGTTCCTAGGCGTCAAATCATGTTTCGGGATGTTAAAATATACATACAGCAGCATTACACGCGATTAGGAATCAAACTAGCATTTAGGAAAAGTCAACATGTGACTAGGGTTGGTCAACAGGCGATTACAAGGCTAATCGCCTATATATACACACGAGTAGGCTTCTCTTCAGGCGATTACACCCCTAATCGCCTATAGCATCATGCGATTAGGGTGCTACTCGCCTGCTGTAGCTGTACAATGCAATTTCGCGCATTTAACACTCCAAATCAGATCCGAAACATGTAAAAACATCCAATAATCATCCTAACACATTAACAAACATATTTCAAGCAAAACCCCTAAGTTTTCATCATTCTAACAGTCCCGAATGCGAGCGTTTTCCCAAAATAGCAACTTAGCATGTAAACATCACATCAACATGCAAGAACTTGCCCTAAATAGCAAATATCCAGATTAAATCACATAACCACGTTGTCCGATAGCATCCTACTGTTCTAGCATCATCCTAGAGCAAACCCTAACATCATTCAATCAACAACATACCTCATATCATCCTTAATCGTTCAAAATCCTTCAAATGGGTCAAAATATCAAGTATCAACAATACACAACCAAAACCATTCAAACTCCTAGGATATCATCATACTAACTTATTTCAGCAATAAACATCATAATAACATAAGAACAACCATGATCCAATCCTAAAAATCCTATCTTTAAACACATATAACACATACAACACATGTAAAGGTGTGGGTTTGTTTAGAAATGGTTTTAAATGGATTTTCAAAGATAAAAACCTTTATAAGTCAGGTCTGGACGTTTAGGGAGTAAAACATAATCATTTAAAGGTTTGGGTTTGGAGAACACACCTTGAAATCAAGAGATGATGATGGAATAAGCTTGGAAATGATGGTTTTGATGCAAAAACGAGTTCCAGAGGGTGTTTGTGTGTTGGGTTATGTTATGGGACGGCTAGGGTTGCACTAATGACGTTTTGGAGGTCAAGGGTGGTATTTATAGGCGTTTTTAGTCGTCCAGCACGTTACACGCGAGTATGCAGACTTATACGCGATTAGGGAGCCTAATCGCATGACTGTTCATGCGATTGGGGCCTAATCGCATGAACAGTTGTGTGATTAGCCCCTACTCGCCAACACACACCCTCCAATCGCCCCTATATAGGCGATTAGGCAAGCCTAATCGCCTGTAACCCCTGTGTTGGTGTGTTTTGCGCGTTAAACCCCGTTTTAACACATGTTAGCACATATTCACATACCGACAAGTCACATAATGAATGTAAACATATAATGTATGATAATTAACACGTTCCCGCCCGATCACCAATTCCCGGGACCCGAGACTTGCGTGGGTGCGTTAAACCCGGCGATTCCACGAATCACCAATTCTTGTACACATAGTTATGGACCGACACCCAATGGTTTCTCGAACCATTGTAACGACTCCCGATGATTCCCGAATCATCAATACGACTTAATTGACCCCAGTTAAGTATGATATTAAGTAGTTATTTAAAATGTTTTCGTTGAGATAGACTCGTATGCATGTAAAGTACGAAACGCATGTATGTAAGGTATAAAAGTATTGACCTGAATATGCCGGGTGTCACATTTTATAGGCAAACTACAAGGAACAAAACACTATAGCTCTAGTATACATGTATGGTTAATACCTAAAGAAAATAAACGACAATAATACTTTTACAAAGTTCAAACAATAATCTAGTGAATGTTGGCCATTATTGATACAAACATTGGCCTCTTCTTGACTTTTATGTAGATGCTTTATAGAGATGCTCAGTGTCTTGAGATGCTTAATATCTTGGTGTACAACTGTCTTTTGTGTAACGTCACTGCTTACGTTTGCTTCTAGAAATCCCTGTGTGTACTGTCTATTGACTGTGGACTTGAACAGTCTTCTAGGTCTTCATCTTCTGCAAGGTTTATGAAATGTTTTATCTATAGGGTTTCTCCCTCACCAGAAAAAGGTAAAAGAACACGCCAATTGTCTTTTGCATATACTTGAATATAGTGTCCTTCACCTATTAACTTGTACTGTCTCCATGGCACATTATCTGGAAGTGTAGGAGTTTCTTGATGTTTTTTAAAGAAATTTTTTAACTCATACAACGGTTGTTGAGCATTTTGATTTAGCCAAAATATTTCTGCAAAATCTATGTTTGGGTTTACCATGCTCATATGTAACCAAGGACAAGGGTATGTATGATCATCTTCTATAAAAATTCTTTTTCTGGCTGGTCTATAGGTGTATGCATCTGCAAATGGGAATGATGCAATGATTTTGCAACGAATCCTTGGTGCAACAGTTCTTGCTGCGATATTTCCTGCTGTTAATAGAATCTTTTCTCCAAGTTTATTGAGAAGATCTTCTGTTTTTCTGTTATATTTGACTTCTAAATAATCAATCATACCATGATGGTAGAATTGAATTATTTGTTATTCTATGATTGTTGTAGGATGAAAAATCTGTAGAACCAGTATTCCTGTACCCTTTCCTTCTTCATCTGTTCTTTCTACAACTTCATAACCTTTGTTTTGTTTATCCATGGCAAAAGCCATATCTAGAATTTGATGCTGGAGTTTGTAAAGAATTAAAGGAAATTCTTCACATATTTTTTGTGAAACAAGATGCTCAAATTCTGGGAATCTTTCTGCAAGCAATTTCTCCAAGGAGTATCAAGAATCCTGATTTTGAAGGACTCAAAGGACCTGTTTATTTCTATTTTTTCTTTCTTTTTCTCTAACCTTTGTAATAACTGTGTATTCTTTTCCTCGAGCACTGCAATTTGTTGTTTATATATTTCATTTTCAATTTTAAATTTTATACTCTGTGTATCTTTTCCTTGTTGTATAAGTTGTGATTGTAAGTCAGCAATCACTTCCTGTTGTGCTTTAATTATTTGTTCGGGCTTTTTATTTGTTATATCAGCAAACGTATGGACTTCTTCGGGTTCAATATGAAAAATTTTTAACCCAAAGAATTCTCTTGCTGCTTCCATTGCTTGTTGAAAATTTTCATAACCCTTGTAAATAGGATTGGGACATTGAATATGTTTAGCAACTGTTTCCCATTTATTAAAAATTCCAATTTTTGTCCCTCTAAAAATAATATAGTGTGTAAACCTGGGTTTATTATGTTTTTCAGGTGTTGTAACCGTTTGTTCAGCAAAATAAAAACTTAATGCATTTAAAACTTGGACTTTAAAATTTGAGGCTTGTGGCATGGTTTGAATATGCCAAAGGTTGTCCAGTAAGCACTGTTGTTTTTCTGTCAATTTCATTCCAATTACAGGACGAAATTTTTTATAAGCATCATTGCATATTTGGAGATCATATGTTCCAAATCGTATGCAATAGTTCTGTGTACTTTGTGTTGAAGAAGATGGCCTTGGTGTACGCTGTGTACTCTGTGTATTTTTTGGTGGAGTTTGATAATATTGAGACATATCTTCAACACTCGGATTGTAATATTGAGTCATTTCTACACCTGTAATAGAGGCTGGAAGCCTTCTTTGACTGTGTATTTTTTCAGCTGACTGTTTGTATGCCTGTTGAATTTTTTCTTCCTCTGTTCTAATGGTCTGTCCCGTTATTTTTTCTGTTTCTGAATCAGAGGCCATTGAAGATCTCTTACTCTGTGTAGGCTGTACCAGGATTGCTTTACCTTTGCTCTTTTTCCTGTCCATCTGTAATAAGCCATTTGTTTATATTATGAGACAACATATCTGCTATCCCATTATTCTTTCCTTTAATGTGTTCAAAATTTATAATATATCCATTACCTTGAATAATATTTTGTAAATTAACCCATCGTGTCCTATTTACTTTTTTACTTTGATCATTTTTTACAAATTTTACTATTGCTTCACAATCAGTTCTTATTGTAAATTCTTTATCAAGAAAAAGTTTAAATTTTTCTAAAGCACTAATCAAAGCCTGTATTTCAAAATCTATTGTATTCCAATTTGTTTTATTCTGAAAATTACTGCTTGCATAAGCACAAATTTTCTCTTCTTCCTTCGAACTGTATTTATTTGGTTTACATAGAAGGACCGCTCCCCATCCTTCTTTACATCCATCTGTCTCAATAATTATATAATCTGTTACTAATGGTAACTCTAATGGCTTAATATTTTTTACAGCTGTTTTTATTTTTTGTACTAACTTTACGTCTTCTTAATTAAAATACCTTTGGCCATTTTTAGTTGTTTTACTGTAAAGAGGTCCTACTAGTTTTGATAAATTTGGAATAAATTTTCTAGCATATTTTACCAATCCTAAAAAGGCCTGTATTTGTTTTAAATTTTCAAATTTTTCAGGAAAATTTAAAATTTTTGTAGAAATATGTGGTTGTAATTCTATTTTTCCATTTCCAATTTCTAAACCCAGAAAAGATATTTTTCTTTTAAATAATTCCATTTTCCTTTTAGAAACTACTATACCATTTTTCTTTATTTCTTCAAAAACCTGTTGTAAATGCTTCTCATGTTCCTGTACTGTATTACTTGCAACTAAAATATCATCAATATACACCAAGCAAAAATCATATTTTAAAAATATACTATCCATAAATCTTTGAAATATTGAAGGAGCATTCTTAAGTCCAAAACTAAGAACATTCCATTCATATTGGCCTTCTGAACATGTAAAGGCTGTCCATGGTTTAAAACTTTCTTCTAGTTTTAGCTGGTTATATCCTGATTTTAAATCAAATTTTGAGAAGATCTTTTTATTTTGTATAAGATTTAATAAAGTGTCTTTATTAGGAATATTGTACCCATCTTCTATTGTGTTGTCATTTAAACGTTTATAATTGTATACTATTCTAGCTTTTCCTCTCTTTATTTCACTATGATTTCCAACTAGAAATGCTGAAGATCTATGTGGACTTTCTGATTTTTTAATTAGACCTTGATTAATCATTTCAGGGATTTGCTTTTTGAATTCTTCCTTATCTAGTGGACTATATTCTATATTAGCTGTCCTAATAATTATGTCAGGATTTTTTAATTTAAATCGACATGTGTAATTTATATGTGATTTTGTTATATCTTCTCCTATATATCCTACTTTTTCTAAATGTAATATTATAGGATGATTTATACTTTTTGTAATATCCTGTCCTTTTTCTATTTCTTGATTTAAAAAATCTGTTAACAACTTTAACGCTTCATTTTCTATTAGACTTTCTCTCTTTTGTGTATTATCATTTAAAAAATCTAAATTACCTTTATCTCCTCTTTTTTGAACTATTTTAGTAGTATTTAAGTATCTTAGTGTTGGAACTGTATATAAATGTTTACTTAATGTTATATAATTACGTGTAATTGTTACTGCCCCATTTAAGCCTAAGATAAAATTTAACCCTATTAAAAAATCTTTTGATCTTATATGTGGTGGGTTAATATTTACTTGTGGCATATCATACTTAATACTATAATTTCGTGCAAAATCTAAAAACTGTATTCCTACTGGTTCTAGGCAATGTGTAATATTTATTATTCTGTCTTCAACTGTTCTTGTAGTCAGTTTATATGAAAGTTTTTTATGATACTCTATTGGTGCCAAACTATAAGAAATTAAGCTTTTTGTAGCTCCTGTGTCTACTAATGCTGTTAAGTCCAAATATTTATTATTATCTAACCATAATCTACACTGTATATTAATCATATTTATAGACCCTTGTGTTTGTATAAAAGTTTGTTGTTCTAATTGTTGTTCAGCCATCTTACTTATTTCTTCTGTTTTTACTATTCTTTCAATTTCTTCTAGTCTTCCTTCCAAATTTTTTAGTTTTAAATTATGTAATTCTGATATTATTTCCATTTTTTCTATTCTTTCATCGTTGTTATTTTTTAAAGCTTGTTGTTTAGATGTACTAACTATTTCTTTATTATAAATTTCTTTAAGACACCTAAAACATATTTCTTTAAAGCATTTATCACATTGTGATCTTTTTTCCATACTGGGATAGTATCCACAATTATAGCAACTGACATGGTTATTTCCTTTATTTTGTATCCAATTATGTTCACAGTTTTCTTCTGTATTCATGTATGTATAAGTTACCTTTGCTGTTGGTTTCTCATCTTCACTGTATATACTATATATGGATTCATTATCTGAATCATTATCTGTTTTTAATTCTTCTATTTCATAATCTTGTAATTGTTCCACTAAATTTGCTCTTTCTATGTTTTTATTTTTATTTTGACATTTATTAGCCAAATGAGTTGTTTCTCCACAAATAAAACATCTACATTTTCTTGTTTGTGGTTTTTTAACATACTTGTTTTTGTTGTAATTTTTCCTATAATTTTTATTATATGTTGTACTTTTTCTTATCTTTTTCTTTTTGTCATAAAAACCATAAGCCTGTGGTGTATAGATTGCTGTTTTACAAAAAGCATAAGCATTTCTTTTTAATTGTTCTTGTAATGCTACTTCTTTGCATTTTTCTTCCAATATACTAAATGTATATGTTATTCTAGGTCCTATTCCTAGATTTTGTTGTGTACCATATTTTGTTTTCCATGCTTCGTGTATAGATTTTCCTAGATCTCCTGGTAACTTTATAAAATACTTATCACATAAATCATCATCCATAGCCTTTCCCGTTTGTGATAATAACCTTGTAAAATCTAATGTAAATTCATTTATATATTTCATATCTGCTATGCTTAGCTGTTCTAAGTTTCTAATAGCAGTATCTTGTATTAAACTGTTATTTTTTGCTGGATCAACTCCCAATATAAGAGTTCTAATTTGTGATGTAAAATTATAAGGATTATTTCCTAAAGCTTTAAGATTATTTATTTCTTCTGGACTTTGTGTTTTCTTACTTTGCCATATTCCTAAAGCTATTGGCCCTAGTGTAGTTTCTAAATATGAAAACATATCCATACTTTCCTTTTGATTTGTTTCCCATAACCTTACCACATTTTGTTCCCATGTCAAAACCTCATCTATCCATAATTGAGGTTTTTGTTGTTCTAGTAACAACATATTTCCGCTGTATATTTGTCCTATAGGTAATCTTTTTCCTTTTCCTATGTAATTAGACTCTTGTTGATAATTTACTGTAGGTGATGTCCATGGTTCTCTACAATAGGTTTCTTGTGTACCACTATTTTCTCCTCCCCATTCTATTTTTGGTCTTTTCCTATTTATTTCGGCATCCATAAAACTTTGTTCCTGTTTATAAAAATCTGCTATCATAACGTTTCCGTTAATGATATCTTTAACTAGGGGTAAATTGTAATATTCTTGTAACTTTATATAACTTTCTTCATAAGTCATTCCTAAATCTGTCATACATTCTATAATCATATCATCTACTTCCTGTTGTATGTTTAATTCTGTGAATTTTCTGTTTATAATCTGTTCAATTGTTTTATTCGTTTCTTCTATTTTAAAACAATCTGCTAATTCTTCTTCATAATCTAATAGGGTATAATCCATATATTCTTCTTGTTCAAATTTTAAAAAGTCTATATCTATCTCATCACTCTCCGTATCATATGTTGGTAATGTATCTACTTCTTCTATGTTCATAAAATTATATTCTTCATCTTCTTTTTCTGTTTGTTTTTCTTTGAAATCCGTAAATCTTAAACTTTGTTTACCGTTACTTTTTTCGTATATATATGTCTTTTTTGGTACTAGAACTGTATTCTCTTCTTCTTTTTGTATATCATCCAGATTCCATTCTAATCCTGCTAGTTGTTCTGGATCAATTTTTATTGGTTCTATCATTTGTATTGATTTTGAAGCAATCATCTTTACAATTCCATTTATGTTTACTTTATATTTCATTCCTGATCTGTTGCTAGCTTTTCCTAATACTCCTATACTTACTACTAAATTATTTCCTTCATAATTTTCGTAACCTTTTGTTTGTAATGCCAATTTTAGATTCTGTATATCTTTTACATCTTTTAATATATCAGGCGTACAGTAAAATATTGCTATGTTTTGACTTAGATCAACTTCCATTCCTGAAATTATTGCTTTTTTCATTTCTGATTTCCAACTTTTGTCAAGTATTAAAGCCAAAAGTTTTGTTCCTAAATTTTTTCTTCCTAAGGCTTTAACACCTATTACTATTAACCCTGTGTGTACAAAATGTTTATTTGACCTTTTAATTTTTTCTATAGTGTCTGGTGATAATAGATCTATAGTTACCGTATCATCTACTACCCTTAAACTTTCTTCTCTACTACTGCTAATTAAAGTTGTGTTTATATTTATCATCCTAGTTTGATATAATATTTTTGGATTCAATATGTCTAACTGATGTTGATTGTATAAATTTAAATTTCTTTCTAGATCTATTTCTTCTTCTATCTGTATTATACTTTTATCACTGTTGGATCCTGATCCTCTTCTAAGTATTCTGTTTACTATACTGTCTGATGTTATACAATCATGTATATTACTTGTAGAATTCCTAGCTTCTTGTAAAGTTCTACTTCTTCCCATAAAATTTGTATTTATACTCATTTTCTTGGTTGCCAAAGTGTATATGGTGTAGGTTTTTTATTATTGTTAATATTTAGATTTTTTTATTGCCTCTGTTAATTGATCTACTTCAAGGGTTGTATTCTCTGTTATATTCTTGTTTTTAGCCCTTACTAATTCTTTTATAATATACTCAACTTGAGTTTTAATATAATCTAAATTTTGTGTATAGTTATTTATATCTTTTAATATACTGTTTAAAAGTTTAATATTATCTAAAGCTTCTTTTTGCAAATTGTTACTTAGGTTTATAATAAGGTCTATTATAGTGTTCAACTGTGGACTATCTCTTGTATGTAAACTATGCTCACAATTATCTTTAATAGCACAATTTATACTAAAGTTTTATGTATTATATGTTTTAACACGACGTTGTTCAGTGAATTCTAGATCTAGAAATTCTAAACGCTTGATGGTTTTGAGGTTATCAATGATTAATTAATTCCGACTCCTTAACTTTAACTCCTTATTTCCAGTTAATCCTTTTATATATTTTCTCATATTCCAACGTTTTTAAAATACTATTAAACAAATAAATTACAACTAACCATCCCTTTCTTTTAATATGTTATCAAAGCAACTACTTTTTCCCATAATCTTCACCTAAGAGAGTTCTTATTTATACAATCAACGAATCCAAAAATATTATATCAAACTAGGATGATAAATATAAACACAACTTTAATTAGCAGTAGTAGAGAAGAAAGTTTAAGGGTAGTAGATGATACGGTAACTATAGATCTATTATCACCAGACACTATAGAAAAAATTAAAAGGTCAAATAAACATTTTGTACACACAGGTATGTTACTGAAGAGGACACCAAAAGCTAATATAATATAAATAATATGATTAAAATCATTGGATGGTGTACTTTTAATGGTAATTATTGTTATCAGCGATTGTTTACTTGTTTGTTGTTAACTTTAAAGCATGTAGGTTGGCTTATGTTAATGTCATGTTGATGTTATTAATGTTTTTTTTTTCTGTAAAGTTCTACTTAAAAAAACGTGATGGGCCAGAAGCGATCTGTTAAAAATGCACACAGTTCTCAAATCAGAAGGAAGAAAGACTTGTAGTTTATATGCCCTTTAATTGTTATTTAGTGTCACTGAATCAGCTTCCTATGCAGCTTATCTGGTGATCATACAGTAGTTTACAATTTGGTCAAGGCAGGTATTAAGGATGGCGTTGTAGTCGCTGGCGGCTTCATCCGGCGATCGCACAAGCTGTAAAAAATTACAGCTGAGGCCCGCCTACAAACTGTTTGAGCCGTCTGCCACATTTGACCCATTTGTAATGACTTGCTTTAACTTTCTATTTTTTTGTCTGTACATCTGGCGTTAGGAGAGTTCCAAAAGACATATTTTGGGGTGCTGAGGTGATAATCTACTAGAAGCGCCATGAGGTTTGTATGCAATTGTTTTTGTGGTAATCTTTATGTTGCAATTATATTGCCTGTGATGTATGTATTAATGCTACCCATTTTTTTAAAAAATAGGCAACTGTATGCATGTGTGTTTAAAAAAAAGATTATTTTAGTATCTAAAAAACCCGATTTATATATTATAGTTAAGAAATCCTATTATGAAGAACTTAATTACATTATATCAATTTAGAGGTGGTTAAATAATTTTTGTATTGAAGTTCACCACATTTTTAAATTGTGTAGTTAGCAGCAAATATGCAATCTTTGGGTCATGTTGAATTTACATGATGTTTTACATAGCCAGCCTAATAGCTACCCTATAAAACTTCCCCTTCAGTTAGTTGGAAACCTTCTGTCGCACAAAACCCAGTAGCTGCTCTCCACTTACACCAACCAATCTGGATGTGGTGGGCTACGTCACTATCTATCTCTCCATCCCTGTACAAATGATCCTAAATACTTAAACTTACTTACCTGCGGCACCACCTGTCCCTCAATGGTAATTCGTGTGTCCTCGTCATTGCCAACGCCACTGAAGTCACAATACAAGTACTCCGTCTTAGATCGACTAATCCTTAAACCTTTACTTTCTAGCGCTACACGCCACTCCTCTAGCCTCGCATTCAAACCTTGTTTACTCTCAGAGACTAACACAATATCATCTGCAAAAAGCAAGCACCACGGGACCGTCTCCTGGATCGACTTTGATAACTCGTCTGGTACAACCGCAAACAGGAAAGGGCTCAAGGCAGCCCCTTGATGGAGTCCTACTTCTACAGGGAAATATTCAGTATCTCCTACAAGCGACCGAACGCTAGTCTCAATCCTAACATACATATCCCTAAATAGGTCTATATACTTTCTAGAAACCCCTCTACTCTCTAAACTGTCCCAAATCAGTGTACGAGGCACACTGTCATATGCCTTTTCAAGATCAATGAACACCATATGCAGATCTCTTTTCTTCTTCCCCACAAATCTCCTAAGGATATGTATTGCATCTGTGATAGACCGCCCTGGCATGAAACCAAATTGGTTAATCGTAACTTAAGTTTCTCTTCTAAGTCTAAACTCGATTACCCTCTCCTATAATTTCATAGTATGTCCTAGCAGTTTAATCCCTCTATAATTCCAACAACATTGGGCGTCTCCTTTATTCTTATGCAATGGTACTATATGTTAGGATCTGAGTTTGATTGTTTTGATTTGTTTAAGTAAAGATGAGAATAATGAAGTGAAAATAAATGGAAAGTACAGCAGAATAATAAACTATAATCAAAACAAGTGAGTAAATGTTTTCTAATCGAATTGTTTGTCTGAGAGAATGTTGTGAGTGATGAATAGAACAGTACAAGCACTGTTCCATTTATAGACAAATCTAAACCACTGATGATCTAAGCTGACGTCACCTAAGACAGTGACCTCTAACAGAATAACAACATAAAACATCTGCTATATACAAACTACTGTTACATTGTAAAACACTGTAAGGTAAACTACTGTTGAGGAAAACTCTGTTGGTCTTGTATCATCTGTTGGAGCCTAAGTGTTTTTGGCTCCAACAGATCTTTAGGCTTCAGCACTTGATCAGCAGTTGTTCCTCAACAGACCTTTAGTCAGCAGTTGTTCTCTATCAGTTGTTATCCAGCAGTCCTTTATAGCAGTAGTTGTCACAGTTGGGGAGAACAGTTGTTAGGGTCAACAGTCTTTTGGGAGGAGTATGTTGTAAATGCTGTTTATTAATATGGATCAACTGTTAGTATATTTTGGCTTTTCAATCATCTGTTCTTCTCCAGGTCAGCAGACCCAACAATCTCCCCCTAGAACAGATGATGCCAAAACTAGACTTTATTCTTGATCTTTATTCCTCATCAGACTTTCTTTGATTTGACCTTTTAATTGTAACTCAAAGTTCAAAGAGTAGAGGTCTTCTGCATCTCTTTCAAGCTCAAGGTTCAGCAATGTTTGGAGATCATCTGCACACAGCCTATATTCATCATCCATGCTAAGTCTTTGAGCTTCTCCATCTGATCTGAGCAGAGTCAATTCATGGGTGTCTTTGTTGACCTTCCATTTTAGAATTTTTGAATTAGAGGATTTGCTGAGATGTATTTTTATTCTGGATGAGTTTGGTGATGGAGTCTCCCAATGAGTTCTCTGAGTTTTTCAGTAGTGGGATCAGAGAAAAAGTGTATTTGATTGTAAAGGCCCTCCTTTATAAAAGTATCAGCAAACTTCTTCTGATCTTCTTTAGACATTTCTTTCTTCTTTTTGAATTGTTTTCTTGCAGCAGCAGATAGATCAAAATTATCAAGTAGGCTGTCTAATGTAATAGCCTGTTGAGGTCTCTTCATCAAAGGTTCATCAGGGTAGACAGGTTTTCTGGGTAAGTCAGGGTCTTTCTTCCTGTTTTCTTCCAGCCTCTTGTAGGTTTCAACCAACCTCAGCTCTAACCATCTTGCAACAGACTTCATCTCCCCATAGTCTACAGCCACAATTTCGTGTCTCATTCTTTTGAATTTCAAGGCTTTGGCTGAATCTCTGCCTTTACTGAAATCAGGGGGCAGAGACCGTTGCTGGGGGATTCTTGGCCTTGTCCTCAATTCTTATGAGTTCTTCTCTGAGAGCATGAGTGGTCCAGCCTGCAAACTGTTTCTTGTTTGCTTTATAAGGCATGGTTGCCAAGATCTATTCAAGAAGAGATTCCCTAACCTCCCTTTCCATGTCACTGCTGAGAGGCATGGTAGACATAGAGTTGCTCAGGGTCTTAGAAAAATCTTCAATCCTTCTTAGTTTGCTAAGCTCTACTGAATGGATGCCCTGAACACTCCTGTCATCTTTCCCTTTGCATTTCTCTTTTATGATGGCATCTGCCTGTTCAGCCTTGAATTTTAGATATTGGTCTATGTTTAGGGGAACAGGAAAATGTAGAAGAGATGGGAAAGATTTTTTAGATGGTTGTTCAGTATTGTAGAAGGATTGCATTTCCCCCTTGAGTAGATTAAGTTCAAGGGGATACTGAACAGCCAATGGTGTGATGGTTGGTGGTGGTCTATGGGATGTAAATTGTGAGGTGTGTGGTGAGAATGATGAAAGTGGAATGGCAGATATGGGTGTAGATTGTGTGGTTGAAGTAGTAGGTGGTGATGTGTGAATGTTTTCATCCTGTACAACAAAGGTAGATTTACTCTTCCATTTGTACAAGATTTTTGATAATGGTGGTATAGAGGCAGTGGTTGCGTTAACAGCTGTTGGCACTTTTGTAGAACCAGCAGATGTTTAGGATTTAGGTGGTGGAGTGGTTGTAGGTGGTGTATTGGTGGTTGTGGTAGTAGGTTCAGTGGTTGGTTTGGTGGTTGTGGTGATAGGTTTAGATGTTGTGGTGGTATCAGTGGTTTTGGTGGCAGCAGTGGTTTTGGTAGCAGTGGTTTTAGCAGCAAGTTTGGATGGTGGTTTTCTGACATGTTTGGCAGGCATTTTCATCCTTTTATAGGAGCCCACATCTTCAACTTCCTACTGTTGTTCCCTTTTCTTTTGTACCAAAGCCTATGCCTTAACTTCCAAGGTGTCAGCCCTCTTTTGCTTTTCCTCAGCAGCCTTTTGAGCTTCTTCATTAGCAGAGGTATCAACTTCCTTTGCTTTGCTGGTTTTGGCAGTTTTAGTAGCAGCAGAGGTTTGAACATTTGGTTGTTGTTGTTGTTGTTATGGTGCTATGTGGGTAGACCCTGGTTTGTTGGCGGACTTTGATTTTCCCTTTTGTGAGGGTGGACAACCAAAGGGATCTAGCTTTGGCAATCTATCTCTGCCACTCTCCCCCTTTTTGGCATCACCAGCTGTGAAGTCATCATCATCTTCATCTTTGAGAATTGTGGTAGGGGCAGAGCCAGTGGTCTTCAGCAGATGGTCTTTAATGGCTTGAATGTCAGCATGGGTATCTTTGTACCTAGCATCTACCATATTTCTGATTTCAACCATGTAAGTTTCATGAGTCTGTTCTGCTAGTTTTCTGTGAGCTATGATGATGGGAGAAACAGATTTCCATAGCTCACTAGCAATATCAGCTGTGGATGGTTGACTCTGGGTGAGAGTAGCCAATGATCCCAATATTATCTTGATATCTGATTTGATATCAGCAACAGAGGTTTCAATGGACTGTACTCTGGCCGTCAATTCTTGGTATTTTAACCTATCACCTAACTTAATAGGATCATCTGGATTCCTACCAGTGGTAGTTGTAACTGGTTCAGTCCTAGGAGGTGAGTCCAAAGGATGAGAACCAGATGTGTAACATTTCGCATTTAATAATTGTACGTTACGTATAATTTGGATTAAAACGACAAGTTCTATTATTATTGTTTTGTAGCATTTTAAATATATATATATATATATATATATATAAAGGTTTATCATAATAATAATAATAATAATAATAATAATAATAATAATAATAATAATAATCATCATCATCATCATAATAATAATAATACCAATATTTTTAAAACAAACTCATAACCCAACATCCCTTTGTTCTTCTCCCCCACCTGAGCCCAATCCGGGTCTGACCCAACCCAACAACAGGCCCAACCAATCAAGCCCAAACCCAAGAAAACAAAGTAGTCCGGCCCACCTCAGCTGTTTTAAAAATGGAAAAAAAGTAGTGCTCGAGCCGGGTATCGAACCTGAGCAGCGAGCCGGCCAGCAAACCCCCCCCCCCACACACCAAACCATCTGGTCTGCACAAGACTTGTGTTATGAACTAACCTGTTTTAAATATAAAGCAACCTTGATTAAACAACAGTTGACTTGAGAAAGTCAACTGTTACGAACGGGTTACCTTAATCAACAATTGTGGACGCGTTTTAAGCTATATATGGCATGACTGCATGATGTCCGGCCAATTATGACTCGTACACACATCAATCAACATTCAATTGTTGCCATTTTGATCCAAAACGCGTCCCGAATTCAATCTTGGTCAATACTTGCCAATTCAATCACCTAGGCCTAAACACTATAAATTGGTCATTCCCGAACAATCACAACTCGCCATTACATCTCTCTCAATCCCCAATTCTTCACAACAATTCACTGTTCTTGATAATTATATCGCATTTTGACTTTTCGTGTTGACTGAGCATTCGTGATCATTTCTGCATTGTAAGTATAATGTTTTGGATGGGTTTTGATCTTCGGCATCCACACATCAATAGCCCTAAGGTTAATTGGGTTATTGATGCGTGAATCAAACGATTGAAAAACTAGGGCTCGTGGGTTGATTTTGGGGATAAACTCGATTTTTCATATGATATTTATTTTAAATTAAACTGAAATCAGCACAACCACTGGTCTGGACCAAGTGGTTGTGTCTGGTGCTCACAAACCAAGCCACCCGGGTTCGAGTCCCGGCTGTGGCACACTCTTTTTCATTATTTCTTTTTAATCAAAACAAATCAAATAATTATATATAATACATACAATTTTATAAATTCGTTTTTAAATATTAAAACTCTTTTATAAATTCTAAAAAAATTATTTTAAGCTAATCTGATGTAAAAGTTTCACTCACAATTTCTAGATTTCAAAACTTAATTTATTTAATATATATAATAATTAAATCAATTTTATTCTATTATATTTATAAAATTCGATTAAAATATCAAAACAATTTTATAAATTTCCACAAAAATTATTCTGAGTTTACATAATGATAAACTTTTCTGAAATGATTTTTAATTCTGAAAAATCATTTATTTAATATTTTTAATCAATTTTTGTTAGTTTTAATCATAATTTAATCATAATAAATCCAATTTTTAATATTTTTGCACCAAAATTTTATACAAATTATTTCTGAATATTTAGAACAGAAATATAAATTTTAAACTAATAATTCTTTAATTTTAATATTTTTAAATATTAAAGTTAAATTTTGACAATTTGTTATAAATAGAATTAATATTCTATTTTAAAGAAAATAATTTTATAAAAATTATTTTTATACTTTAAACACATTCTTGTGACCATCTTAGATTTAAATTTTATAAAAAGATTTTTGTCTAATTAATTACTAATATTCTCTCAATTATCAAACATTTTTAATAATAATCAAACAAGCATTTATCCCCAATTCGAAACCCTAGAACATATACATTTGTAGACTAGATAGACTTAGACATATTTATTACCTTATTATAGGGTGATACTTGACACATTTGGGCAACACCACTATTCAATTTTTCAACAGATATAACATTTTGCTAAGGTGAGTTTTACATAGCCCCTTTTCTATTTATCACCATTTTTGGAGTGAAACATGTTACAACATTATTTATGCAATTCAATCATCAATGTGTCTATGTGTATTTCTATGTTGCATTATGTCTTGAACATGACTAGGGTAAGCACAATTCTAGCATAAACATTCATCAGCCGACGGTATACATTGATAGATCTATTGGACTGACAATCCCACCCGGATACGTACCTCCTACAAAGGTAGCGTGGGTGTTTGTTACTGCAATATAAACGAGTGAACCATGAGCGTATGGGATGTACCACAATACAACAGTCACAATGGTTGATTATGCACTCGATTTACTTCTAGTATGTTTTCACATATGGACTAGATTGCCATGACACATGAATTGCACAACAATTTTATTCGATTATCAAAACCTATGTAATTCTCACCAACTTTTGTTGACCCAAAATATTTTCAACTTAACATGTTTCAGGTTCTACTTGCTTAAGGATTTGAATTGATGCTTGAAGATGTGTGCATAGTTTTATTCAATTTGATGTACGAATTCTTGTAGAACAGTTGTATGTAATTTATCTAAATCATATAATGAAATTTATTATTTACCATGAGCTACTGAACTATCATCAATACGTGACATCCCGATGTTTCTGCCATCGGTTGGGGTGTTATAGATTGGTATCAGAGCCATGGTTATAGGGAATTAGGTTATTAGAAAAATAATCTAGTCTATAACCATAGGATTTAACCAGTACTTGCTTCTTTACTTGCTATTCTCTATCTTCCTCCTACTTCATATCCCCACTTTCATCCCTACAAGAAGGTTGCTCTCCATCACTGGATCCACTCCTAGACTAATAAGGCAAAATCCTCAGGTTTAACCTGAACCACCTTGAGATCTCGTCAAAGTTCTAGATTTTAATAACGAACACGTGCAATCTGGAAGGGTGAACGCCTGTATTCTGAGTCTTCTGTCTAGGCTGGCATTGCGCATATATCCCAATCAGACGAGGGACCCGGATGCCTACCTGGGAATTCTCGGGATGAGTGTTCACTTATAGGCTAAAGCATGTCTTCATATGTTATTAGAATTTAGAATCTTTGATAAGTCAATGTTTTCGTTTATTCGTTTTAATTATGAATAAATGATTACACTCCTTATATAATCTCATTCATTTCACTGTGTCTCTTACTGATCATGCCTCCACGTCGTAGTGCTCATCTTAACAGTGGTAACAATCATGATGAAGGGAGTAGCAATCACAATCATAACCATGACACTAACCACAGCAACAACAACAACAACAACAACAACAATAATGGTGTCGATGCTCAACTGGCTGCAATCATTTCTCAACAGATGGCGCAGCAAATCGCAACTCTGGTTCCCAACTTACTAGCTCAAGTCATCTAATTGAACGGCAACGGGAACGGCAACGGCAATGGGAATGGAAATGGAAACCACAACGGGAATGGGAATGGTCTTCCAGCCTGTACCCTTAAACACTTTAATTCTTGTAATCCCCCAAAGTTTAGTGGTGAAGAAGGAGCTACGGGACTCCTACAATGGTTTGAGGGTATTGAGAATACCTTCATCAACAGTGAATGCCCCGACAACTTTAAGGTCCGTTATGCCATGAGTGTTCTTCACAAACGAGCACTCACTTGGTGGAATGAAGAAAAACGCACTCGCGGAGCTGAAGCTGCACTAGCCTTGACTTGGGATCAAGCTAAAGACATTATGAAGGCAGAGTTCTGTCCTCGTAATGAAATTAAGAAGCTGGAAGATGAATTTCATGATCTTGCTCAAGATAGTGGAGAAAACCTTGCTTACAACACTCGTTTTCACGAACTTAGCCTACTACTACCCCACAAGGTCACTCCCTTGCCTATTGCAATCGAAAAATTCATTGGTGGCTTACCGATGCAGATTCAAGACACGGTGTAATTCTCACCAACATTTGTTGACCCAAAATATTTTCAACTTATCATGTTTCAGGTTCTACTTGCTTAAGGATTTGAATTGATGCTTGAAGATGTGTGCATAATTTTATTCAATTTGATGTACGAATTCTTGTAGAACAGTTGTATGTAATTTATCTAAATCATATAATGAAATTTATTATTTACCATGAGCTACTGAACAATCATCAATACGTGACATCCCGATGTTTCCGCCATCGGTTGGGGTGTTATAGATTGGTATCAGAGCCATGGTTATAGGGAATTAGGTTATTAGAAAAATAATCTAGTCTATAACCATAGGATTTAACCAGTACTTGCTTCTTTACTTGCTATTCTCTATCTTCCTCCTACTTCATATCCCCACTTTCATCCCTACAAGAAGGTTGCTCTCCATCACTGGATCCACTCCTAGAATAATAAGGCAAAATCCTCAGGTTTAACCTGAACCACCTTGAGATCTCGTCGAAGTTCTAGATTTTAATAACGAACACGTGCAATCTGGAAGGGTGAACGCCTGTATTCTGAGTCTTCTGTCTAGGCTGGCATTGCGCATATATCCCAATCAGACGAGGCACCCGGATGCCTACCTGGGAATTCTCGGGATGAGTGTTCACTTATAGGCTAAAGCATGTCTTCATATGTTATTAGAATTTAGAATCTTTGATAAGTCAATGTTTTCGTTTATTCGTTTTAATTATGAATAAATGATTACACTCCTTATATAATCTCATTCATTTCACTGTGTCTCTTAGTGATCATGCCTCCACGTCGTAGTGCTCATCTTAACAGTGGTAACAATCATGATGAAGGGAGTAGCAATCACAATCATAACCATGACACTAACCACAGCAACAACAACAACAACAACAACAACAACAACAATAATGGTGTCGATGCTCAACTGGCTGCAATCATTTCTCAACAGAAGGCGCAGCAAATCGCAACTCTGGTTCCCAACTTACTAGCTCAAGTCATCCAATTGAACGGCAACGGGAATGGCAACGGCAATGGGAATGGAAATGGAAACCACAACGGGAATGGGAATGGTCTTCCAGCCTGTACCCTTAAACACTTTAATTCTTGTAATCCCCCAAAGTTTAGTGGTGAAGAAGGAGCTACGGGACTCCTACAATGGTTTGAGGGTATTGAGAATACCTTCATCAACAGTGAATGCCCCGACAACTTTAAGGTCCGTTATGCCATGAGTGTTCTTCACAAACGAGCACTCACTTGGTGGAATGAAGAAAAACGCACTCGCGGAGCTGAAGCTGCACTAGCCTTGACTTGGGATCAAGCTAAAGACATTATGAAGGCAGAGTTCTGTCCTCGTAATGAAATTAAGAAGCTGGAAGATGAATTTCATGATCTTGCTCAAGATAGTGGAGAAAACCTTTATTACAACACTCGTTTTCACGAACTTAGCCTACCACTACCCCACAAGGTCACTCCCTTGCCTATTGCAATCGAAAAATACATTGGTGGCTTACCGATGCAGATTCAAGACACGGTGTGGGGAAGGAACCCTGCTACTTTGGAGGAAGCAAAGCGTTTGGCTGCCACCCTAACAGATAACCATGTGAAGGCAGGAACCCTGACTCGTAAAGGGGAAAAGAAAAAGGATACTCCCCAACCTGCCGTTGATATCAAAACTGAGGCCTCAACCAACGGGAAGTGCAAGGTCAGGAATTTTGCAATAGACACCACTGCCCCACCCAACAAGAAACAATACAACGGGAAGCTGCCTAAGTGTGACACCTGCCAGTACCACCATCCAACTCAAGTACCCTGCCGACAATGCACCAATTGCCAAAGGTATGGGCATCTTGCAGATGCTTGTCGAATCCCCTCTACAAACGCTCTTGATGCTCCAAATAACCCCGCTAGAGACCCTCCAGCTACTTAACAGCAAACCCCACCATTTGAATGATGTCTACTTTCTCTTTAATTCTATGTATTGACACTTTTTGATTCAAGTAATAAAATTCAAGTATTATCATAACATCTGAGTACATGCTTGTTTGAATGTGAAATTAATTGCTATATCTATAATCATACTTGCTTACTTGTACATCAATTAGTTGACTACCAAACAACCTACTCAACGTTTGGTAGAGGTCATCATGTCCTTCCAACAGTCGAGAGAGGCCCTACCACCTGCTCAACGACTGGTGGAGACTATCGGACCTGCTCAACAATCGGTAGAGTCATAAAAGGACGCAAAACCCTAATGTAAGGTAAATTGGTAATTACGGTCCGGAACGTAATCATGAATTTACAGGTACATTAAGGTAGTGTGAAATTTTATCAAGGTTTTCGGTAGTCGACCAATTGTAAACCTGGTGTCTTTCTTTAACTTCGGGACGAAGTTCCTAAAAGTAGGGGAGCCTATAACATTTCGCATTTAATAATTGTACGTTACGTATAATATGGATTAAAACGACAAGTTCTATTATTATGGTTTTGTAGCATTTTAAATATATATATATATATATATATATATATATATATATAAAGGTTCATCATAATAATAATAATAATAATAATAATAATAATAATAATAATAATCATAATAATAATACCAATATTTTTAAAACAAACTCATAACCCAACATCCCTTCTTTCTTCTCCCCCACCTGAGCCCAATCCGGGTCTGACCCAACCCAACAACAGGCCCAACCAATCAAGCCCAAACCCAAGAAAACAAAGTAGTCCGGCCCACCTCAGCTGTTTTAAAAATGGAAAAAAAGGAGTGCTCGAGCCGGGTATCGAACCTGAGCAGCGAGCCGGCCAGCAAACCCCCCCCCCCACACACCAAACCATCTGGTCTGCACAAGACTTGTGTTATGAACTAACCTGTTTTAAATATAAAGTAACCTTGATTAAACAACAGTTGACTTGAGAATGTCAACTGTTACGAACGGGTTACCTTAATCAACAATTGTGGACGCGTTTTAAGCTCTATATGGCATGACTGCATGATGTCCGGCCAATTATGACTCGTACACACATCAATCAACATTCAATTGTTGCCATTTTGATCCAAAACGCGTCCCGAATTCAATCTTGGTCAATACTTGCCAATTCAATAACCTAGGCCTAAACACTATAAATTGGTCATTCCCGAACAATCACAACTCGCCATTACATCTCTCTTAATCCCCAATTCTTCACAACAATTCACTGTTCTTGATAATTATATCGCATTTTGACTTTTCGTGTTGACTGAGCATTCGTGATCATTTCTGCATTGTAAGTATAATGTTTTGGATGGGTTTTGATCTTCGGCATCCACACATCAATAGCCCTAAGGTTAATTGGGTTATTGATGCGTGAATTAAACGATTGAAAAACTAGGGCTCGTGGGTTGATTTTGGGGATAAACTCGATTTTTCATATGATATTTATTTTAAATTAAACTGAAATCAGCACAACCACTGGTCTGGACCAAGTGGTTGTGTCTGGTGCTCACAAACCAAGCCACCCGAGTTCGAATCCCGGCTGTGGCACACTCTTTTTCATTATTTCTTTTAAATCAAAACAAATCAAATAATTATATATAATACATACAATTTTATAAATTCGTTTTTAAATATTAAAACTCTTTTATAAATTCTAAAAAAATTATTTTAAGCTAATCTGATGTAAAAGTTTCACTCACAATTTTTAGTTTTCAAAAATTAATTTATTTAATATATATAATATTTAAATCAATTTTATTCTATTATATTTATAAAATTCCATTAAAATTTCAAAACAATTTTATAAATTTCCACAAAAATTATTCTGGGTTTACATAATGATAAACTTTTCTAAAATGATTTTTAATTCAGAAAAATCATTTATTTAATATTTTTAATCAATTTTTGTTAGTTTTAATCATAATTTAATCATAATAAATCCAATTTTTAATATTTTTGCACCAAAATTTTATACAAATTATTTCGGAATATTTAGAATAGAAATATAAATTTTAAACTAATAATTCTTTAATTTTAATATTTTTAAATATTAAAGTTAAATTTTGACAATTTGTTATAAATAGAATTAATATTCTATTTTAAAGAAAATAATTTTATAAAAATTAATTTTATACTTTAAACACATTCTTGTGACCATCTTAGATTTAAATTTTATAAAAAGATTTTTGTCTAATTAATTACTAATATTCTCTCAATTATCAAACATTTTTAATAATAATCAAACAAGCATTTATCCCCAATTCGAAACCCTAGAACATATACATTTGTAGACTAGATAGACTTAGACATATTTATTACCTTATTATAGGGTGATAATTGACACATTTGGGCAACACCACTATTCAATTTTTCAACAGATATAACATTTTGCTAAGGTGAGTTTTACATAGCCCCTTTTCTATTTATCACCATTTTTGGGGTGAAACATGTTACAACATTATTTATGCAATTCAATCATCAATGTGTCTATGTGTATTTCTATGTTGCATTATGTCTTGAATATGACTAGGGTAAGCACAATTCTAGCATAAGCATTCATCAGCCGACAGTATACATTGATAGATCTATTGGAGTGACAATCCCACCTGGATACGTACCTCCTACAAAGGTAGCGTGGGTGTTTGTTACTGCAATATAAACGAGTGAACCATGAGCGTATGGGATGTACCACAATACAACAGTCACAATGGTTGATTATGCACTCGATTTACTTCTAGTATGTTTTCACATATGGACTAGATTGCCATGACACATGAATTGCACAACAATTTTATTCGATTATCAAAACCTATGTAATTCTCACCAACTTTTGTTGACCCAAAATATTTTCAACTTAACATGTTTCAGGTTCTACTTGCTTGAGGATTTGAATTGATGCTTGAAGATGTGTGCATAGTTTTATTCAATTTGATGTAAGAATTCTTGTAGAACAGTTGTATGTAATTTATCTAAATCAATACGTGACATCCCGATGTTTCCGCCATCGGTTGGGGTGTTACAAGATGCCCCTTTTTCTTGGTTCTTGGGACTTCCAACTGATTTTGGGGACACTAGAGTGGCCTCGTCAGTTGTTGCCTTCAAGGAAGTCTTAGCTTTGTAACCACTGTCCTGTTGTGAGAATTATCTCTAAATCAGTGGTGGCTGCTTCACTTGAAAACTCACCTAGAGTTTCATTGAACTCTAGGGGTGTAACCCCCTCTTCTGTTTGTGGGATGGCTGATTGATTTTCCTTAGTCCCAGTCACTTGTGGAGGTATACTCTCATTGATGGGTGAAGGAGAGGAACTGGGATTTTTCTGAGTTTTATCAATAGCCTCAAACAGAGGTTGCATGGTTTGAGGGACATGTTTTGGTGAAGGTGGAGGAGTGAATAGAGAATTAACCCTAGGAGAGGGGTTTGTGAACAAATGATCAAGTGACTCATATGTATCATGATGTGTTTCCCTTTGGCTTACAACATGATCCTTTTGTGAGGATTCATGAGGAGTTTGGTCAGGTTGAGATATATCCAACTGTTGTGAGGAAGTAACAACAGTGGTTTCTTGTTGCTTTTGTGTTGCAACAGGCTTTTTATAGGCTCTAGTGAAACCGATGATGTGGCCAAAACTCTGCTTTTGGAAGCAGACGTGGCAAACATCTGATGGCCAAACATCTGGTGGTATACAGCTGTAGCCAAAGATCTGATGCGAACAGCTGTTGTTTTACCAAAGTGCTGATGCTAACAGTACTTGTTGGTTTTAGATAGATATATGTATATATTTATAGATATATATATAATGAAACAGTTGTTTTATCTTATCAGAGGTTTGAAACAGATTTTTCAACCAAACAGTGGTTGTTTTATCTGATCAGATGTTTGAAACAGATTTTTCAACTTTACAGTGGATAAAGTGGATGAAACAGTGGCTGTTTTATCCTTAACAGATTTTTCAACCAAAATGCTATTTTTAAGGATAAATTTTTATTTTCTGAAGCATTTTAATGTTTTTTATTTAAAACATTTGTGTTGTTTAATCCATGTTTAGCATACCAATTCTAAAAATCAGATTTGTGAAGGTAGATGTGTCTAACGCTTTTGTCAACACATCTGCCAACTGATCCTCTGTTGGAACATGGTGCAGAGAAATCAAACCTTTTTCATAGCTATCTCTGACAAAATGATGTTTGATGTCTATGTGCTTTGTGGTTGAGTGAGAAACTGGATTCTTGATGATATTTTCAGCAGCTTGACTGTCCAACATGAGTGGAGTCTTTAGTGCAGTTATAACAAAATCCAGCAGTTGATTTTGAAGCCACATGAGTTGGGCTGTACAACTTGCAACAACAATGTATTCAGCCTCAACTGTTAAAGTTGAAACAGCTGCTTGCTTTTTGCTTTGCCAAGAGAATAAGGCATTCCCTAGAAACTGGCACCCTCCTGATGTAGACTTCCTTGTGGTGTGGCAGCCAGCAAAATCACTATTTGAATAAACTGAAAGCTCAATGTTTCCATTAGCAGGATACCAGATACCAAGTGTGGGAGCACCTTTTAGGTATCTGAATATCCTTTTCACAGCAATAAGGTTTGACTTTCTGGGTGAAGCATGGGATCTTGCACAAACACAAGTGGCAAACATAATGTCTGGCCTAGATGCAGTTAAGTACAATAAAGACCCAATCATGCATCTGTAATGTTTTTGGTCAACCAGTTCATCCTTGTCATCAATAGTGAGTAGCTTGACTGTACTCATGGGTGTACTACATGGCTTACGGTTATTCATCTCAAATCTAGTTAATAAGTTTTTCACATATTTGTTTTGGTGAATGAATGTGCCATTTTGCAGCTGCTTCACTTGGAGACCAAGGAAACACTGAAGTCACCCATAGCACTCATTTCAAACTCTGCTGTCATGAGTTCCCTAAACTCTTCACACATTTTGTTACATGTGGATCCAAAAATGATGTCATCCACATATATTTGAACAATCATTAAATCTTTCCCTCTACATTTCAAAAATAAGGTTTTATCAATTTTACCTCTTGTGAAACCAACGGATAAGAGAAAGGTGGAAAGAGTTCCATACCAGGCCCTAGGTGCTTGCTTGAGTCCATACAAAGCTTTGTTAAGCTTGTAGACATGATCAGGATGGAATGTGTCTTCAAAACCAGGTGGTTGACATACATATACCTCCTCCTGAATTTTGCCATATAGGAATGCACATTTGATGTCCATCTGATACACCTTAATGTTGTGGTTAATAGCAAAGGCTAGAAAGAGTCTGATAGCTTCTAACCTTGCTACAGGAGCAAAGGTTTCATCATAGTCTATCCCTTCTTCTTGTCTGAAGCCTCTGGCTTTATTCTTGACAACAATACCCTTTTCATCAGTTTTGTTTTTGAAGACTCGCTTTGTGCCAATTGGACAAACATCCTTAGGCAGTGGTACAAGTTCACATACTTGTTGTCTTTTAAACTGAAGGAGCTCTTCCTGGATAGCTTCTACCCAACTGTTGTCTTTTAGTGCCTTTTGGTACTTGACAGGTTGTGTGAGAGATAGAAAGCCTGCAAAAAGATAGATATTTGAGGATTGGCTTCTTGTTAGCACACCCTCTCTGATGTTGCCAATGATTTGATCTAGTGGATGAGCTCTTAGGTAGATTAGATCTATTTGATATGGTATGATGGCATTTTGAGGTGAAGGACAGAGGTTTGGTGACTCTGTTGATGTAACACCTGTTTGCATTTCTATAGTGCCAACAGATGTTTGAAATGGAGGTGGGGGAATGGGTCCAAGTGGTGTAAAACTGGACTGACTTTTGTCAACATATGTTTGAGCAGTGGATGTAAAGGGTGAAGCAGTGGTTTGAGGATAAGACTGGCCAACAGTGGCTGACACAGCTGTGACAGAGTTTTGACAGTTGTTTTGAACAGCTGCTTCCTCTGATGCAGAATAGATTCTATAGTGACTTGGAATCACAACATCTGTTCTGTAATCTTGTTGTGGAGATTGTGGAATACCTGCACTGTTAGTTTTGACAGTAATATCTTTAAATTTGAATTTATCTAAATCAAACAACTCAGCAGGATTTGCTGGGATTTTTAGGGATGAAAGTTCATTGAACTTTACATTCAGAGTTTCTTCTATTGTCCTGGTCCTTGTGTTAAACACTTTATAGGCCTTGGCAGTAGAAGAATATCCCAGAAAATATCCACAATCTACTTTGGCTGCAAATTTTGAAATGGAATCTTTAAGATTTAAAATGAAACATGGGCAGCTAAAGATTTTGAAAAATGAGATTAATGGTTTGATTTTGAATAGAATTTCATAAGCAGTCTTTTGATGTCTTGGGTTGATCAAAACTCTTTTTTGAACATAGCAAGCAGTGTTTATAGCTTCTGCCCAGAAGGACAGTGGCAAACCAGAATCTGCTAGCATGGTTCTTGCAGCTTCAATAAGAGTTCTATTTTTCCTCGTAACCACCCCATTCTGCCCTGGTGTTCTTGAGATACTGTACTACCTCACAATCCCTTTTGACACACAGAAGTCATCCAACTCCTTATTTTTAAACTCTGTTCCATTGTCACTTCTAAAGACTTTTACTAGCAAGTCATATTGTTTTTCAACTTTGGTGACAAAGTCCTTCAAGATACCTGCAGTCTCATCCTTAGAGTGTAAAAACTAAGTCCATGTAAACCTAGAAAAATCATCAACTATGACAAGACAAAATCTCTTTCTTCTTAGACTCATCATTTTAACTGGGCCAAACAAGTCCATGTGCAACAATTGTAGACATTGACTTATTTTGGACTCATCAATGGATTTGTAAGAGCTTTTATGTTGTTTTCCTTTTAAGCAGGAAACACAATGCTCATCACATTTGAATTCTTTTGATGGTAAACCTCTGACAAGGCTTTGTTTGGAGAGTGAGTTGATAGTTTGAAGTTTGGTATAACCCAGTCTCCTATGCCACAATTCTATCTCCTTTGTGGAGGCAGTAGAAAACAAACAGACATTTGCCATAGGATTATCCTTCAACATATCAACTACATACACATTGCCACTCCTATAAGCAACAAGTTATGCTTTGCTCTCAGCAATGATGGTGTCAATCTTTTTCACCACTTCTGGCCCAATAATCTTACAAGTTTTCTTAGTGAAGAATGAGCCATAACCTTTGTCACTCATTTGTGAAACACTAAGAAGATTAAATTTAAGATTATCAATAAGATTGACATTTTCAAACTTGAGTTTCCCAGCCTAAACCGTCCCTGAACCCACACCTTACCTTTTGAATCATTACCAAAGGATAGATCACCCCCTCCATGAGCTAAGAAGTCCAGAAGAAGGGCTCTACATCCTGTCATGTGCCTGGAGCCTCCACTATCTACATACCAAAGACTATCTAAACAAGCAGAAGCTCCCTGCACAGCAGTAATGAATTAGTTTTGGTGAGTGTCCAAAGCCAAGCTGGCTTTGGAGGGTCCACAGACTTTTCAGCCTCAAACTTGGGAAGGTGATCAGTGGTTTGAACTAGTTTTTGAATCAAGTTCAACAACTGTTGCTGACCATTTGCCAGTGCTTGAATGTCAACACTTGGGGCAACAGTTGTTTGATCACTTCCAGACAGATGATAGTATCCATAGGGATTTCTATTCACTCTTGGTTTAGAAGGTCTTTTTGGTTGGTCATAAACATGTGACAGACTATGACATGGTGGTTGTCCATATCCTCTTGGGTACTTACTTGTGGGTGGAGTATCTGTTACTTGGATATCCCTGGGAGCAGATGTTTCAAGACTTTTGGTAACAGATGTTTGGACTGGTGCAAAAGTCTGTTTGGGCTTTCCTTTTGAAGTACTCACCACTTGACTTGCAAGAGTTTTAGCCTTGTACTCTTGTATTTTGACATCAAAATTTTTGAGATACAGACACTCTTTGGTTTTGTGATTCTTTTTACCACATATTAAGCATGTAGCCTTGGAATCATATACACTTGTTCCTTTGTTGAAATCATATCCTTTTAGAAGAAAACAGTTTTTAGTAACATGATTCTTCTTTTCACAGAAATCACAAAACAAGTGGACAAACTTTTCTTTCTTTTTCCCTTTTTCAACCTTCTTCTCAACAGATGTTTGAGCATCGGCTGGAAGGCTTTTCAAGGGAATGACCTTTACTTGTGGTGCTGTCTTCCCATCAGGAGTTTTGAAATCAACTGCTTTGAAGTTCTCAAGAGTATCACACTCATCAGACCAAGTAGGTTTAAATTCATATTTTTCAAGTTCAGTGAATGATGAGGAACCTTCTGGTTTTTCAAGAACAATTTTGTTGCCATTAGGTTCAGTGATTTTAATCTCTTGACCCTTCAAAGTAGTTGGTACTACTTCAACTAACTTTTGATCCCTTTTGTTAGTGTTTTCAAAAGCTGGAGCAGTGGTTTCAAAACCAAACCCAACCTTCACATGACTTTTGGTTTCTTTGTTGAGTAGCATCTCAAAACCTTTACATGATTCCACCCATTTCTGACATTCAACTTGGGTGGACTCAAGCTCACTTTTGCAACTATGATATTTAGTTATCATAGTTTGGAGCTCCTCTTTGGTTATAGTTGCTTCATGTTTTAAGCTGCTTATTTTAGATTCTTTTTCAGTCAAATTTGTTTTTAACTCTTTTGAAAGTTTCTCAAATTTAACTTCATCATCTAAAATTTTCTTCCTAAGGTTTTCATTCACCTCTTTGATGTTAGCAAATGCTATTACACATTTGTCAGAACATAAATATTTAAGGATTTGAGGAGATATCTTAGCAGCAGCCATCAATGCACAATCACACTTGCACTCACAATCATCAGATGCATCCGAGGGAACTGAGAGATTCATAACCTCTTCTTGAGATTTTTCACCTGCAACTACCTCATCAACAACATCATCAGTCACAACTACAGATTCAGTCACCACCTCCTCAGATTCAACTTCTTCTACCATAGCCCTGAAATAAAAATTTTCTGGTTCATTTTCAGCTTTGGCAACTAGTGCAAAATTTTCATCTGTCAACTCATCTGGTAGACTGCTCCAATCAACAAAGCCTTGTGTGAAGAAACTCTGTTGACTGGTCTCTGTAGGAGCAGAGGGTGGAGCAGCAGTCATTGGCACAGGTGCCGGAGCAACAGGGGTTTGCACATAGTGAATCTGAGGAACAGTGGTTTGGACAAACTGGACAGGAACAGTGTTTGAGGACTATGCAAAATGAGTAGTGTTTTGCACATTTGGTCCAGGGGTATTGTAGGAACTTTGATAAGTGTTGGTCTGTGGCCTTTGATTTGGATAGGTAATCATAGGTGTACCATGTTGACTCCTACATTCCCTAGCAAAATGACCAAGTCTATGACATCTATAACACTTTATCTTTGATTTATCCAACCCCACTTTTGACCTGCCTAGTTAACCCTGGAAACCTTCTCCTAGTTTTCTTGTAAAAATTGTTAGTTCTTACACTAAGAAGGGCCAATTGGTGCATAATGTCCATTTCTTCCAAATCATCAGGGTCAAAGTATTTTAGCTCATCATACTCAAAGGATATGTAATCAAATGCCTGGATATCACCACCACTTGCTGTAAAAGCATAGTTTGGTGAATAAGAATCAGAGTTAAAACCTGAGTTAAAACCTGAAGTTATGTTAATGAAATGATCATAACTCTGATCCTTACTATTACTAGGCACCCCATCATGACCCAGAAGTGGTGTATTACCAAATACATAGTCATCAGAAACTTTTCCAGAGTCCTGGAGCTTTTTTTTTCTGGTTAAGCTCTCTCTCATAGGTCAAGAGCTTACCATGAAGCTGGGTCCGTGATAGGTCCTTGAATCCAATTAAGTTTCTCATAACTATAGCAATAGCGTCCCATTTATCTGGTAATGATCTTAAAAACCTATGGTTCAAAGTTGAATGAGGGTAAGTTAGACCAACCAGTTTTAGTGCACTAATGAGACAGTTAAACCTCTCAAATTGTTGAGTTAATGACTCTCCCTTAATGTGACTGAATGTTTCATATTGTTGGTTAAGTATTTCACGGTTGTTTTCAATAACCTCTTCAGTTCCACCAAATTGGTCTTTCAGTGCATCCCACAACTCCTTTGCACTGTTACAGTGTAACAGCCCAACATATATATCATTGGGTAGAGCCATGGCCACAATACTGAAGGCCTTAGCATCTAACTCATTTTTCTGAAAATCCTGGTCGGAGTAGTTTTCAAGTTTCTTAGGCTCCTGAACCTTGGGATCTTCGGTACTCGGCATCATCGGAACATGTGGTCCGAAGATAACCGACTTCCCACACCCAGTGTTCTGTTGAGCTAGAACATGGCTCATCCGATGTTGCCAGATATTGTATTCAAATCAGACAAGCATCGGTGGCTTGTTGTTCGTGCCAGTGTTGTGTGGATCAGGATTGATTGAAGCCATTCTCTGATTTTTTTTGAAAACAAAGTCTGTTTAAAATCGGTTAAATCGAAGATAAACTATTACTCTGGTTTCAAATAGACAAACAAACGATATCAATAATTGTGAGCTGATCTGATTATATTAAATTGATTGGTTAGATCGAATTTAATTAACCTGGCTCTGATACCAATTGTTAGGATCTGAGTTTGATTGTTTTGATTTGCTTAAGTACAGATGAGAAGAATGAAGTGAATATAAATGGAAAGTGCAGCGGAATAATAAACTATAATCAAAACAAGAGAGTAAATATTTTCTAATCGAATGCTTTCATAACATTGAATGATTACAGTCAATTGTACAAGTACTCCCCCTCAGCCTGATCACTCTATGATTGTTTGTCTGTGAGAATGTTGTGAGTGATGAATAGAACAGTACAAGCACTGTTCTATTTATAGACAAATCTAAACCACTGATGATCTAAGCTGACGTCACCTAAGACAGTGACATCTATCAGAATAACAACATAAAACATCTGCTATATACAAACTACTGTTACATTGTAAAACACTGTAAGGTAAACTACTGTTGAGGAAAACTCTGATGGTCTTGTATCATCTGTTGGAGCCTAAGTGCTGTTGGCTCCAACAGACCTTTAGTCTTCAGCACTTGATCAGCAGTTGTTCTTCATCGGACCTTTAGTCAGCAGTTGTTCTCTATCAGTTGTTATCCAGCAGTCCTTTGTAGCAGCAGTTGTCACAGCAGTTGTTTAGGTAGAACAGTTGTTAGGGTCAACAGTCTTTTGGGAGGAGTATGTTGTAAATGCTGTTTATTAATATGGATCAACTGTTAGTATATTTTGGCTTTTCAATCATCTGTTCTTCTCCAGGTCAGCAGACCCAACACTATTACACTAGTCCTCCATTGATCTGGCATCCTTCCATATTTGAAAATAAGATTGAATAACGTTGTTAGAAATTGAACTCCTACTTCTCCCATACACTTCCATGCCTCAATCGGTATGTTATCTGACCCAACCGCCTTAGCCCTTCCCATCTTATTAAGTGCTGCTCTTACCTCTCCCTGTGTGATACGCCGACAATAGCAATTATTCCTTTGGAGCGTTTGAGTAGATGAGTTGTCATTTTCTTGTTGGAAATCTCTCCCGTTGTTGAAGAGATTATGGAAGTACGTTTGCCACCACACACTACAACAAAAATGGCTTTTAAGGACCTTTTATGTGGGACGTTTGTAAAATAGGGTCCTAAAAACTATTTAATAGGACAAATGAACTTTTGGGGTCCTTTTATAATATACGCTACTAAGCCGGTGTCCTAAAAAGCTACTTAATAGGATGGATATTTCTTTGGGGTCCTATTATCATATAACTTAACAATACACTTAAAATGTAGATCCTAATAAAGTAATTTATAAGACATTTAGTTGTTGGTGTCCCATTATATGGTAATGTGATAGGACACTTGATCACCGGGGGTCCTATTATAATATAACTTAATATGACACTTTGTAGCTAAGTCATAAATGTTCGATGTTATAGGACCCTTTCTAGTCGAAGTCATATTAGGAAATAACTTAATAGGACACTTGACACATGGGTCTTATACCTTTAACCTTTATAGGACACTTAATCATTGTGGTCTTATTATAATTGTAGGAGGATCGTTTTGTCAAAAACATATAGTTTGATCAAACAAGTCTACCAATTCAGTTGCGGAATCCCTGAATCAGTTACGAAATGATAATAATATCAACAAAACACACAAATCACCTTTAAAATTCCATTTCATTCATAAACATACTTGATTAAACTTACAAAACCTTGTTTACAATGAAATAAACAATATTCAGACTCAACTAGAACCCTAGAGAGAAAACCAGATCGAAGGAGGGAAACAAATGAACAAAAACTAACTTGAAAATGAAAATCAAACTATATATAGGCCTGCACATTCGCCCCCCGTAAGGGTCGAATGTGTAGGTTCGCTCCTTTATTTGAGCGAATCAGCACATAGCCCTACAAACCTCTTCCTTCGACCTGTATGTTCTACCTTTGACCAATCTTAGTCACCTTCGACCCTCTGAGTTCCACATTCGACCCTACGTTTTTGCCAAAACAGAATTGAATGTGCAATCCAATAGCACTAGTCGCAAAACGTGTATCAACAAACTCCCCTCGACTATTGCTTGGATTGCTTTTGCCTTTGCTCTTCGTCCATCTGCTTATTCATCCACTTGATGCGCAATAAAGCCTTCTTCTCTTTCGTCATGACAGGTTCAAAAGTTTGTTTCGGTTTCTTCATTTCTTTCAAAATCTTCACATACTTCCCCAGTTTCTTGTCATAATCGCATCCCGCATTAACATCCCAAGCGAAACACAAGCATACCACCCGTTGGTATTTCAGAGCTTGTTCACTGTCCTTCTCTTCACAGTAGATTGGGTTGTAATACAGCATAATGATATCTTCGTGTGAGCAGTTTATCAACCACATTGGATCAAATAAATGTATCTTCTTGAATTCATCTCTCCCATCCTTCAATAAGATAACAGCTTCTGCAGTCTTCCAGACGTAGTACCACCACATGAAATCTTTTGATAAATGTTGTGGAATAGGCATCAAAGGAATATATTTTAACACGGTCGGTGGTTTATACTTCAAAGTCACCTTGTTCAACCCCGTTATCTGATCTTTGATCTTCTTATGAACAATCCTCTTCGGATACTATGGAGTGAACACATCCCATTTCATTCTGCTCTCTCTAGCCATGCGATCTGCAAAGTAGCCAACTGCATCATTGTTCACAATTGCACCTGACAAAGTATGTCAGCAGACATCGTGTACAGCCCAATAAGGTAGTGTTTTGATGTCATGGAATCTGTTGAAATACAGAATTCCCTTCTCCCACTTCACTTCAACACACCTTAGCTTTCTTAGGTATTTCCACCCGAGAGCTCTTCCTTTAAACAATTCGTTGTGGAATTTATTGAGACCTCCCTGAATCTCAGTCTTCGGTCGGTTGCCTTCCTTTTCTTCTAGCTTCCTCAACAAGCTTTTCAGATCGTCAGATTGCTCAACAATCGGTTTCTGACTTTCTAAGTTCTTGAAGACTTCAAGAACGAACGCCTTACTCTTTTCACGTGCAAGTGTCTCAGCTTGGCTTAACATCTCTTCAGAAAATTCAGGAAATGCAGAATCCTGTTTGTCTTTGAAATATTCTGGATATTCCTCACTGGTAATATCCTCCATCTCAACATCTTCAAACACCGGAGTATCTCTATCATCAGAGTGATTTCCTGTTTCTTTCTCAGGAATATTAGGAATCTGATTCTCACTCATCAACTCTTCAAGAAATTTCCCAACTTGTTTAGCCAATCCTTAAAGTATTTCTTTAGAAATTGCTGCAAAAACTTCACCATCTTCAAGATCAGGATCGTTATACTCAAGCTCGAATCTCATATCATCTGATTCAAATATTTCAGGAAACTTTCCTGTCAGCTCAATCGTCCAGACTTTCTTTGTCAACATCTGACAATATAACTTTTGGTCCTCATTAGATAAAGATTTGATCTTTTCATTCCAGAAAATATCATCATCATCAGTGTTACCACCAGGAGCTTTCGAACTTGATTCTCCTGCATCTTTTCCAGCATCTCTCTTTTCAAACTTATACTTATCAGTATCATCATCGTCGTCATCATCATCAGCAGCAGAACTGTTATCAAAATCATCTCCAGAACCATCTTTTTCATCATCATCTTTCTTCTCAGGAGCATCATCGGCATCATGTTCTAACTCTTCATCTTCTTCTTCTTCCTCTGATTCAGATGGTTCAAAGTCAACAAGCTCTTCTTCACGCTCTTTATCTTCCTCTCCTTCTTTCAACTTGCTTTCTCATAAATATCGTCAATTAGCTTCCTTAAGCTCTTATTGTCTTTCTTCACTTGCTTATTTTTGAGTCTTAAATAAATGTATCTTTTCGTATTTCTCTGTTCATGCTTTAACAACTTCTGATTTTCATCCTGAAGTTGTTTAATCTTTGCTTCCAAACCTTCCTAACTCTCTTGTGAAGACTCAACAATATCCAACATATTCCTATCATTATTTCTCAACTGCTCAATCTCTTGTTGTTGCTGGTTAATGATCTTCATCATATCTGCAAGCTTCTGGTTCACTGCATTCATCACATCACTAGATACAGTAACCTTTGGTGTTGAAGCCTCAGCAACTGGAGTCTTTTTCTTAAACTTGTTTAAGACTCTTTCCATAGCCTCGTTAAAGTCTTCAGTTGGATCAACAGTTTTCTCAGCAGCAGATTTCTTCTGTTAATTTGTTGCTGGGGATGTTACGGGAGTAGCAGATTTGGAACTCGATACCTTAGGAACTTTCTTTCCTGCAATCAAACTCTCTACCTCTTTTTCTCTCCTCTTCTTTGGCTTTTCAATCTCATCTGCCTTTGATGTCTTCTTGTACATAGGCTTCTTTTGTTTTTCACCAACCATCGGTGATCCACTAAAATCTTCTGCACCTATGCCAAGACTCAGATTTATATCGTCCATCACAATCGGACTCTTCAATCTCTACTCTTCTAAAGTATTGTTGAGACTTTCAGACTTACCAGCCACAGTGGCCTTGGGCTTGGTTTTCTTAACAGTCTCATCAGCAGAATCCCATCTCTCATCTTCTTGAGTCTCTTTTGAATCAATAGACTCTTCATCAACCAATCTAGTACCTTTCTTAGCCATACTTTTCTGTCTTCTTGACGTTTTCTGTGGAGGTACAGCCTCATCCTCCTTTTCTTTTCCCTTTCCTTTCCCACTCTTAACACCAACATTCACCACTTGTCGCTTTCTCTTTGCTTCAGGATTGACGTGAAACAAAGGCTCATCGTTATCAGATTCACTATTCGCATTTCTCGCCTTATCAGCACCTGGATCCTTATAATCAGATTTAATCAAGTGCCCGAACAGATTCTTCAGGGGTGGTCTTTCATTTTCAGGAACCCCTTTATTACCCTTCATCCTCACCAATGTGTTCAAACTCATATGATCTTGAACCAAAATCTGTGTCGGATCTTTCCTCAACTTCTTGTATTTCTAATCAAAAATCATCTGAAGAAACCTGGGATATAATAAAAACTTCTTCTGCTTCAAACCTTTAAATGGTTCAAGCATGTGATCCAATATCATACCGGATACATTAAACGGCTTGTTCAGAATAAGAGCCACCATCAATGAACTAAAGCTGATGAATAGAAGAAGTTATTAAACATAAAGCTGATGAACAAAAGGATGGACGAAGAACGACGACTCAAACAATCCAAGCAATAGTCGAAGGGGAGTTTGTAGATGCATATTGTGCGACTAATGCTTTGGATTGCATTTAACATATGTTTTTGTTCTCAGTCGAATGGTCGAATGTGTTTCTCCATGGTCGAATGTGGTTTCATGAATGGTCGAAGGAAGAAAGCTAGGGTCGAAGGAGAACAGGAGGTCGAAGGTAGAATAGAATTTAATGTATAGCTTGGTTCGACCACTATGTTTGGTCGAACCTGCACATTCGACCAACCCAAATGGGCGAATGTGCAGGCCTATATAAGGTCAAGTTCATTTTTGCAATGTAACTTTTGGTCATTTTGTTTTCCCTCCAGTTTGTGTTCTACCTAGGGTTTTGTGTCAAGTCTGTACACGTCATTTAATCATTATAAACATCTTTTTAACGTGTAATTGAATGTGTTATTGAACGAAATGAAAGCTTTTATGATGATTTCTGTGTTTTGCTAGTTTTATTATCATTTTGTGATAAATTCAGGGATTCCGCACCTGAATTGAACTTGTTTGATCATTCTCTTTGTTGATTAGACGATCCTACGCGCATACAAAGTGGTATCAGAGCCATATGGATCAAACAACCACAAGCTGATAATATTACAGGTGATTTGGACTCTATTTTGATCAAAACTTTCTGTTTTTCATTGATAAACTGATTTTGGTGATAAATTGATTGATTGGAGCTTGTTATCATTGATAAAACTCATAATTCTCTTTGTTAAACTTGTTCTAAATCAAATCCGAGGCAAAACCTGATTAGAATCATCAAATTTCATCAACTTTTGAAAAATTTGATCAAAATTAACTGATTTTCAAAGAATAACCGTTTTTGAATCATGCAGGGTCGAACCTAGGGAGACTGGTCGAAAGAGTGTGTTATTTGGTCGAACCAAGGTTTATTTGGTCGAACGTGGAGTGCTAGTTATTCGAATCTAGGGTTTTATCAGAGTTTATTTGTTCATTCGACCATATTAGGTACATTCGACCAATCGAGTGGTCGAAAGTGGGTGTAAACGGTCGAAAGTGATTTTAGTTGGTTATTTTCTACATTCAAACCTTGACAAACGGTCGAACGTGAACTATTTTGTACATTTGACCACACGATCATACCAAAGGGTCGAACATAGAATCTGTTATAAAATTTTTCTAATCTTTTCGTGTTTAATCATTTTCAGATTGATTTGTGGAACTTTCCTACTACACCATGACCTAATACGACACCACAACAGCAGACAACTATGGATCCTTGGTCGGTAGCTGCTCAAAAGTCTAGTCAACCATCGCAACCGATTAACTACATGGCGATGACTAGTACTATTCCCCAACATGTTGCACAACCACAACCACAACCGATGGCTGATTATTGGGGAGTAGCAGCAGCAGCGGTACACTCTCAGACTACAAATGCTATTTCAACTCTTATTCAAGACTTGTCTTTGGGGAGTGGAAGCCGTCCACCAAAGCTTATGGAAATGGTCGATTACAACACATGGAAGACCAAGTTCAAGATACATCTTGAGGGAATGGGATTAGAGGGAACGGAAGCTTGGCAAATGATTGCTAAGGGCTATGTTGCTCCAATCTTGGAGAACACAGGTGAGCCAATTCCGTTGGAGAATCTTGCTGAGGATGAAAAGAAGAAATTTGCTATTGAGAAGAAGGCGTTTTCTCAACTGTCCCAGGCCATCAATACTGATCTGTTACATCAGTTTGGGTCTTGCACAACATCTAAACAGTTGTGGGACATGTTAAAGAATCGGCATGATGGAAATGAGAAGACGAGGAAGTTGAGGATGGAGGAACTTCGAAAAGAGTTTGAGAACTTCAGCTACATGGGGAATGAGACGCTAAAGGAGTTGATTCCGAGGTATTGTCATTTACTCACTAAGCTTTCAAGCTATGAGATAAGCATACCTATGTCAGAGTTGGTGGACAAGTTTGCCGATGCGTTGTCACCATACTGCAATCAACATATCGAGGTATTGAAGGAAAAGGATGCGTACCAATACTGGACCATCAATGAGTTTATTCAGAAACTTGAAAATAAGGAGATGGAAGAAAAGAGGAAGGCGAAATGAGCACAAATTCCTCAGAATCCAGAATTGTATCATGGTGGTACATCTTCTTCTCTTTCTAATTCAAGTTCTAGTTCAAATGTTGCTCCACACATCGCGTGTGTTTCTAACCATGTTGAACCAACCAAAACACCTATCAATTATCTTGCTCAAACATCATCATATACCTCACCATCATATCCTACTATAACTTATATCTCACCATTCTCACCCATGCAACAAGCAGCTTGTTATTCTGCTAATCTAAACCAACCTCAACAACAAACATACATCCCTCAAATGAATCCGATGCAAATCAACCAAAGTCAAACAAATCAGAGCCCGATTGTGCTGGAGACATCGAACTTAAACAATGTTACTGTTGAAATTGCTCAACAACACGTAGCATTGGTGTCAGCTATAGTAGCATCTTATAATGGGTTAGTTATGAGTCAAATTGGTAATAACAACTTGACCAGTGAAGACTACGCACAGATCGATAAAGAAGAGATGGAGCTTATTGACATTCAATGGGCATTTGCAAGTGTTATGAGGTGAGCTACCGAATTTATCGAGAAGACTGGAAGAACTGATCTTTCTACTTCCCCGAACACCACATATGGCTTCAACAAAGCCAAAGTGACTTGTTTCAATTGTGGTGGGAAAGGTCATTTTAAACGGGAGTGCACACAGCCAGCACAACAGGGGAACAGAAATCCTTTCAACACCAACTACCAAAACCGTCAAACCCAAAACCAGGTATCTTACCAGAGTCCTAATATTTCAAGTTTTCAACCACAAAATACCTATCAAAACCGAAAAAATACCCAACAATATAACACTGCTAGACAAAACACAACACAAAACCAGAACCAAAAGCAAACACCACAAAATCCAAACCGAACAATTATTCCCATTTCTACACCAAACACACAAACCCAATCAGATAATCAAAACCAAGCATTGGTGATACAAAAAGACGAGGTTTTTGATTGGACGGGTATGCAGTTGGGTGTTGAAGAGATTACCACGGGAAATGTGGCATGTGTTGCGCAGAAGATGGATGTGGATGAGCCGGTAGAGGTTGAAGAGGAATTAGTGACTGAAAAGATGTCTGAGGTGAAAATCAAGGAGTTGAATGAAGAGAGTGGTGATTGTACAGAGAAGAAGTCTGGTTTGATTCTTGACTCTGTTACAGAAGTGCTAGAACTGTATGATTCAGCTTATTCTGACATGGAGAGCGATTTAGATTCTGAATCTAATGTTAACTCACTGGATGATGATATTGACCAATTGCTTGCTGAAGCTGATTTTTTGATGACCCGGAAATCATGCATGGTAGATGATGCTTGTACCAGGATTGATTATTTAAAGTTTTTCACTGGGAAGGAAGCACACTTTGCATTGATGGCCATCACAGAACCTCCAAAACAGGTAAGTACTGAATCTACTTCAAATTCCACTTGTGTTAAACATTGTGATGCTTGTGATAAATTGACAGAGGAGAATAAGCAACTCAAGGTTCAGCTTGAGAGTGCTAAAATCAACTGTCAATCCTATCAAAAAGAAGCAAAAGAGTTTAATAGAGTACTTGATGGTTATAAGAAAGATGTTTCAGAACTGAAAAAGACTTTATCTTTGAAACAACTGGCCATAAATAATTATATCAATGATTTAGAAAACACAAAACTTGAAATGGCCACCATCAAGTGTTTTGCAGAGAAAGTTAATAAGAAACTTGAGAGTTATAAGCATATTGCTTATGTTGTTGATCATATAATAGAGGAGCCTTCACAGTCTAGTAGTGCAAATTACAAGGCAGTCCCATCTCCAGTGTTATTTGAAAATCATACTCTACATTCAATAACACCGGAGAGCTCAGTCAAGTCTGAATCGACATCGGATAATGAGTCGAACACTTCTAGTGTGGGAGACCAAAATTCTGATGTTCGACCAGTTTTGGGACTAAACAATGAAGGTGTAGTTGCTGTAACCGATGATTCTGATTCTGGGGATGAACAATCTGAGAAGGTCCCTGAAAAGGTGTGTGATATTCCTGTTGAAAATCACATCATAACAAATGAACCTGTCTCACCATCTCAGATTGTGCATCCAATGGCTAATGCTCATATAAAGAATCAATCAGTTAAATCTGTTGAGAAAAAGTATTCTTGTGATAAACCTGTTAAAGTTTTCTATCGGATGGAAGGATCCGATAAGATAATTTCTGATGAAGAATATCCAATAAAATTTGCCAACTATTCAAAAATTGAGAAAATTTGGCAGGAGAGTACCATTTGGTTCCCAAAGCATGAGCGAACAAATGATGTACCTCCAGAAGTCTTAAAGAAAATTTATTTGGATGTTCCTAATGAACCAAAGGTCCATGTCACAGAATTTGTAAAACCAAAAGAAAAGTCAAACAGTTTTCTTGAGCCGACTTACTCAAAGGACCCAGCTCCTAAGAGTTTAAGAAGAAGGTGTGTGGATGATCAATATCCTATCACTACTTATGCAAAGTCGAACGCCAAGAACAACTTTGAAGAGTATCGTGCGTGTTTTAAGTGCGGGGAGAGAGGGCATTTACTTGCTCACTGCCCGTACGTTAAGCACAAGAGGCATGAGGTGGAAATGAAGCAGAAATATGAAAGTCCAGTCGATAATCATTGTTATCCACAAAGACGATTTGTCCCTCAACCAGCACCTTTTTATAATCAAAGCAGTTATTTTCAAAAGAGGGAAAATCATCCAATGACATATGATCGTCGTAACCGGATAGCTACTGAAAAATCTCTTAAGAAACCAATGGTGAACACAATTGTTGACAAGAAAAAGGTTCCTGTTAAACCTGTTGTCAAATCAACAGTTAGACCTATCTCTGTTAAATCAGAGAAGGTAACCAAGAAAGTTTCGTTCAAAGACGTAGTAAAGAAACTGGTTGAGACCACTAAATCTCAAATCCAGATCTTGAAACGATCTGAACAATCTTGGTCACCAAAGGGTTCTCAAGGTGCTTCAACTTCACAACAAAATGTGAAATCAGAGAATGAAAAAGATTTGATTGATCAGAAAAAGATCAATTCAAATCAAACTGTTTGTGAAAAACCTGAATCTTTGAAACTCAATGTTCAAAGACCCAAGACCAAACAGGCTTGGGTCCCCCGAAAAATCTAATTCTTTACTTAATATGTGCAGGGAGCTTCAGCTGGCCCTGTGAGCAGTCTTTGGATTGTTGACAATGGAGCTTCAGGTCACATGACAGGGGATCTTTCGCTACTGTTCGATATCAGAAATATAAATGGAGGTTATGTAGCGTTTGCTGGAAACAAGGGTGGTTACATTACCATGGAGAGTAGTGTCAGTAATGGAATAGTGAGTTTTGAGAAGATATCTTATGTGAAGCAAATCAATTATAATCTGCTCAGTGTCAGTCAGATTTGTGACAAGCAGTTTTCAGTTTACTTTGATGACAAATCTTGCTATATACTCAAGTTGGGATTCGAGTTACCAAAAGAGTGGGTGATGTTAAAGGCACCGAGAGTGAACAACTTGTACATTCTCGAAATGTCTAAAGCGATGACTACACAAGGCCAAGTCACGTGTTTTCTCTCCAAGGCTACTGAAAAGGAATCAATCATGTGGCATAGGAGGATGGGACACATTCACCTACGAAAGATGAATCAATTGGTGAAGAATGAACTTGTCACAGGCGTAAATGTTAAACATTTTCATTTAAACGACAAGTGTGTGAGTTGCAAAAAGGGTAAGCAGCACAAGCAATCCCATAAGCCAAAGAAAGTCAACTCCGTTGAATTGCCACTTGAGCGTTTGCACATGGATCTGTTTGGACCGGTCAAACGTAAAAGTCATCCTGGTGAATTGTACTGTCTTGTGGTTACTGATGACTTTTCAAGATTTTCATGGGTTATGTGCTTACACCATAAGAGCGACACATTTAATAATCTGAAAGTTCTGTTCACACGATTGGAAAATATCTATGGTCTCAAGATCAAGAGAATTAGGAGTGATAATGGGACGGAGTTTAAGAATGCACAGATGGACGATCTTTGTGAAAACAAAGGAATTCATCATGAATACAGCGCTCCGTATACCCCTCAACAGAATGGTGTCGCTGAACGCAAAAATAGGACTCTAATAGAAACGGCGAGAACAATGCTTGCGGACTCAAATCTTCCAGTAATGTTCTAGAACGAAGCAATTTACGCAGCTTGTTATACTCTTAATCGTGTTTTTACAGTAAAGAAGTTTGGCAAAACTTCTTTTGAGTTGTTGAATCGTCGAAAGCCGAATTTAGAGTATCTAGAACCGTTTGGAGCTCCATGTACAATGCTTAATCCAGCTGAGAAGTTCGCACCGAAGGCTAAAGAAGGATACTTTGTAGGATATGCAACCCCGCTCAAACGGGTATTCAACAAACGAACTCGTCAAGTCGAGGAGTGGGCTAACGTTGAAGTGCAGTGGTATACTCAGAATGTACAGGGAAGTGGTCCAGACTGGATGTTTGATTACAAAGATTTCTTTGAATCATTCAACCTAGATAGCATGGTTGAAGAGGTTGTATTACGTTTATATTACGAGGTCGAAAACGCAGTGACATCACCGTTGGTGTGTCCGATCACCGTGAATCCCCAAGCAGCTTCTAATGATACCAATGCTCCTGTAGTTGAAGAAGAGGTATTCCAAGAAGCAACTCTTAATTCATCAGAATCTGAAGATGACGACAATGATGTTACAAGTGAAGCTATTTTAGATCATGCTACAGTGACACCACCAGTGAACCCAAATCCAAATGGTGCTTCATCATCGAATGTGGGTAATGATCTGGTTTCTGCAGAGAACTTAACTACTCAGATGGGAGTCCAAGTACCATGTTATCCGGAATCTCGGATACATCAAATTCACCCGATTGAGCAGGTTATTTGTGATCCTGGTAGCAGTGTGATGACGAGAGGTCAACTGAGGAACGCTAACTCACCGGAAAACCTTGGCAATCTTGCTTTATATGCAAAAATTCAAAAATCAGGTTTTCAAAATGACTGGTCTTTTGCTTGTTATGTTAGCAGGTTGAGCCGCGGACTTACAAGGACGCTCTTTTGGATGACGCTTGGGTAGAGGCTATGCAAGAGGAGTTATTACATTTTCAAAAATTTGGTGTATGGACACTGACAGATTTGCCCCCAGGACGAAAGAAAATAGGAACTAAATGGGTATTCAAATGCAAGAAGGATGATAGAGGAGTGATGTATGCGCTTTGGATCATCAAATCTACAAAGAGATTGATCAAACAAGTTTGATTCAGGTGCGGAAACCCTGAATCAATCACAAAATGATAATCAAACAATCAAAACAGAGAAATCATCATTAAAACCTTTTTCTCATTCATAAACAACTTGTATTACTCGTTTTAATAATGTTTACAATCAAATCAAACGTGAAAATAAGTTGACACAAACACTAGGGAGAGATACAAAACAGAAGGGAATAAAATGACCAACAACTTCCATTCAAAATGAGCTCGACCTTTATATAGGCCTGCACATTCGCCCATATTGCTTGGTCAAATGTGCACGTTCGACCATTCAACCTGGTCGAACCAAGTTATACATTAAAATCTAAACTACATTCGCCCTCCTATCTCTCCTTCGCACCATTAAGTCTCCTTCGCACCTTTGAAATCTTTCATTCGCCCATTCAGTCTTCCTTCGCCCATTTGACAGAAACAAAAACATATGTTAACAGTAATCCAAAGCATTAGTCGCACAAAATGCATCTACAAACTCCCCCTCGACTATTGCTTGGATTGTTTACGCTCTTGGTCCATTATCTTGTTCATAAGCTTTAGGCGCAGTTGTTTCTTCTGTTCTAGAGTCATCACCGGTTCAAACACTTGTTTCGTCTTTTTCTTTTTGACATCAGGAGCAGCTTGAACCTTAACAAACTTGCCAAGCTTCTTATCATAGTCGCATCCGGCATTAATGTCATGAGCAAAGCATAGAAATACCACACGCTGGTATTTACTTGCTTGTTCAGCATCTTTCACATCACTGAATATCGGATTGTAATACAACAAAATGATATCCTCATGTGAATAATTCACCAACCACATAGGATCAAATATGTGTATTTTCTTGAAATTCTTATCACCATCTTTCAACACAATCACAGCCTCTGCAATCTTCCAATCATAATACCACCAGATAATGTCTTTCGCAAAGTGTTGTGGAATCTGCAATAGTGGAATATGTTTCAACACTTTCGGTGGCTTGTACTTTAGAGTCACCTTGGGCAAATCGGTAATAGAATCAATGTCTTTCTTGTGAACAATCCGCTTCCGATACTGAGGTGCAAAAAGATTCCACTTCGTCCTGCTCTCCCTCGCCATTTTATCAGCAAAATAGGCAATGTGATCATTTGAAGATCCAGTCAACTTATGTCGACAAATATCACGAATAGCCAAGTACGGGAGAGTCTTCAGATCATGAAATCTGCCAAAACACAATATCCCCTTCTCCCACTTAACGGCAACACACTTCAACTGCTTTATAAACTTCCAACCCAACGCTCTTCCTTTAAACATTTCGTTGTGGAGTTTATAGAAACTTCCTTGAATCTCTGATTTCGGACGATTGGCTTCTTTCTCTTTCAATTGCCTCAGTAACTCTTTCAAGCTATCAGATTGTTCGATATGCGGTTAATCATGCCCCTTAAACACTTCTTCAACAAACTTATCACTCTTTTCTTTTGCAAGTTTCTCGGCTTCTTTCAATAGCTCATCAGTGAATGCAGCAAATCCAGAATCTTTATCTTTCTTGAAATATTCTGGATACTCTTCACTAGTTATATCTTCAATTTCAATATCCTCGAACGCAGGTACGTCACGATCATCAGAATGATTTCCAGCTTCCTTTTCAGGTAGATTAGGAATCTGGTTATCAGCTAATAGTTCTTCCAACGTTTTCCCAACCTGCTTCGCCAAACCTTCTAAAATTTCTTTTGTCATTGCCGTAGAAACTTCACCATTTTCTAAATCTGGATCATTATAATCCAATTCAAGCATCCTGTCACTAGATTCAAAGATCTCAGAGAATCTACTGGTCATGTCAATCGTCCAGACTCGATCAGTTAGCATCTGGCGATACATCCGTTTATCATCTTCAGACAATGATTTCAGCTTCTCATTCCAAAAGATCGTATCATCATCAACCGATCCTCCAGGAGCTTTAGAACTGGATTCACCTTCTTTTCCAGATCCACGTTTCTCATACTTATACTTATCTGTATCTTCATCATCATCATCATCATCATCATCATCATCAAATGCAGAGCTGCTTCCATCACCAGATTCACCATCCGAACCATGATCATCTCCATCATCCTTCTTCTTCTTCTTTTGAGGAGCATTACCTGCATCTTCATCAAGATCCTCATCATCCTCCTCCTCATTATCAGATGGTTCAAAATCAACCTGCTCCTCGTCTTGATCTTTATCCTCTTCACCTTCTTTCAATTGAGGAGCCTGAGAGTATAAATCTTTAATCAGATTATCCATGCTTTTATTACTCTCTTTTAGCTTCTTATTCTCTTCCTTCAAAGCTATAAACCTTTTGGTGTTTCTTTGCTCATGTTTTAACAATTTCCTATTATCCTTCTGCAACTGTTTAATTTTCTTTTTCAGCTCTTTATTGTTCTCATGTGATGTAACAACGACATCCAACATCTTTGTGTCATTCTTTCTCAATTGATCAATCTCTGTCTGCTGCTTATTTATAATATTCATCATCTCAGTAAGTTTCCGGTTAACAGTGTTCATCACATCGCTATCCACTGTAACCTTTTGAGCAGACACTTCAGCAACTTCAGGCAGTTTACCTTTCTTCAACTTCTTCAGTACATTATCCAATGCCTCGTTAAAAGCGTCAACAGGTAAATCAGATCCCTGTTCAGTACTAGAAGTGGTTGTGGTTTTATGCTTCTTAGAAGCTGGAGCAGCAACCGGTGATTTCGAGCTTGAAGCAGGTGGCAACTTCTTTCCTGCTACTAAAGATTCAATCTCTCTAGCTCGCTTCCCCATGGGCTTTAACACTTTTTCCTTTTTCTTGAACTGGGGCTTCTTTGGTTTCTCCCCTTGTACTGGCGATCCAGGAAAATCTCCTGATCCCAAACCTAATCCCTCATCATCTTCATCTAAGTGAATAGGGCTCTTCTTTCTTTGTTCTTCCACTGATCTATTTAGACTAGCAGATTCACCAGCCACAGTGGCTTTGGGCGTGGTGGCCTTTACTGTCTCAGTTTCAAAATCCCAATGTTCATCCTCTTGCGTCTCTTCAGAATCGACTGACGCTTCATCCACAAGGTGTAAACCTTTCTTAGCCATGCTCTTATGCCTTCTCGACACACTCTTCTTCTTAGCAGGCTCAGTCTCAGGAACAACTGATCTCTTTTTCTTTCGACTTTCCAATCTTAGCTCCCACATTCACAACCTGACGTTTTCGCTTCGCCTCAGGGTACACTGGGAATAATGGATCGTCATTATCAGATGCACTATCAGGATGCCTCACCAAATCTTTACCAGGGTCAACATAATCAATCCTAGCCAAATGACCAAATAAACGTCTAATAGGTGGTCGTTCGTTCACCGGCACGCCTTTGTAAGCCTTCATTCTTGCCAAGGTATTAATGGTCATATGCTCTTGAACTATGATCTGCTTCGGATCCCTATTCAACTGATTATACTTGTGATCAAATATCATCTGAAGAAATCTAGGATATAACAAAAACTTCCTAGTCCTTGTACCTCTAACAGGTTCTAATAGATGTTCCATAAGCATCCCTGATACGTTGAACAGTTTGTTCAATATCAGTGCAACCATCATCGAGCTTATGCTCTTCCTCATCAAGTCATAACCTCCTGCTGCTGAACCAAAGACATGAATCATGACATGTGCCAAATACTTGAACTGAGGACAAAGCTTTCCCTTGTGTAACGAACCATCAGTAATCGGCCCATTATACTTCATCCTTAGAAAGCATTTCCTCTGTTCAGTCCAGCTTAGCTCTCTAGGATCAGTCTTTTCATCTTCAAGCTTCAAAGCTTCTCTAATATCTATCTCTGACACGATAATCAGTTGTCCTTGAATCTTGCTAACAAGAGATGATTCATTATCCCAGAAATCCAACTTCGCATTTGTCCAGAACTCTTGTAATAAATCTCTGTAAATGATAGCGGGTGTAGCAATCGCATCTATCACCCGACTTGTAACATTACGCATTTATACTTGTGCGTTACTATTATCATGAATAAAAACGTCAAGTTTCATTGTTATTATTCGCTTTTAATTATTATTGTGACACATTTGGAACCCTAATACTATATTACTTATATAATATATATATATATATATATATATATACATAAATTGCCAAAAAATATTATGCTTGGGCCGGGAATCGAACCTGCGCCCAAGCCGGGTCACAAACACACACAACATCACCATCTGGTCTACCCACACTTCTTGTTTTAAACCCAGCTTATAATTATTATATCACGTGTTCTAGTTCTTCACAGTCGACTTGGAAAGTCAACTGTGACAACAATCTACCAAAATTAACCATATTAAACGCGTGTTAATCCAAATTAGGAATGATTGGAGACTGGTTGGTTGATTGCGCGTCACTTACACGCTGAATTGAATTCAGAATCATGCCAATTATACATGTTGACGCGTCATCACCATGAATACACGGACAACTTTCCAATCGTGCAACCCAGACCCTATCCCTATAAATTGGACCTCCCCATTCCTTCACAACTCGCCGAAATCCCTCTCTCAAACCTCAATTTCTGTTATTAACCCATCATTCGAAGCATACGTGTTCGTGTTGACTTTTTCTGTTGACCACACAAGGATCACGAGATCGTGTTTGTAAGTGATGTTTTTCATGTGGGTTTTAATCATCGGCATTCACACAACAATAACCCTCTAATTAATTGGGTTATTGTTGTGTGAATCAGTAAATTGTAAATCTTAGGGCTCGAAATCGTGAAATTGGGGAAGAACACGTTTCAACATAAAGTGTTATATTTTAATTAAACTGGAATCAAACACAACCCCTGATCTAGATCAGGTGGTAGTGTCTGATGTTTGTTGGTCCACACACGCGGGTTCGAGTCCCGTGTAAATGGTTTTTATCTTTTCATTTTAAAGGAATATAAATCAGTTTCCTTATATCATATAATTAAATTAACCATAGATTAAACGTTCTCAGGGTCCAGACCAGTTGGTCTGGGCTTGTGATTTAAAACTAACAAACCGGCCAAGGGCCCGGGTTCGAACCATGGCATAAACAAAACATTTCTTTTTATTTAAACTTATATATACATATATATATTCCCTTGTATTTTTAAAATTCATTTTAAAATACTAAAACTCTTTTATAAATTCTACAAAAATTATTTTATGTTAATCTAGTGAAAAAGTTTAACATACAATTTTTAGTTTTCAAAAATTTATTTATTTAATATATATAATAAATAATTCAAGTTTATTCAATTTTATTTATAAAATTCTATAAAAATATCAAAACGATTATATAAATTTCCACAAAAATTATTCTGAGTTTTTATAACATTAAGCTTTTCTGAAATAATTTTTATTTCTGAAAAATCATTTATTTAATATTTTTAATCAAATTTTTGTTAGTTTTAATCATAAATAAATCATAATAAATTCATTTTTCAATATTTTTGCACCAAAATTTTATATAAATTATTTCTGATTATTTGGAACAGAAATACAATTTTTAAATTTATAATTTTGTAAATTTAATATTTTTAAATATTAAAGTTATATTTTGACAATTTGTAATAAATAGATTTAATATTCTATATTTAAGAAAATAATTTTATAAAAATTATTTTCCTACTTAAAACTTATTATTGTGACCATCCTTAATTTAAAATTTACAAAAAGACTTTTGTTTATTTATTTATCAAATTTCTCTTATTTATTAATCAAACGAGCACTTATCCCCAAATTCGAAACCCTATAATATATTTGTTGACTAGAAAGACTTAGACGTATTTATTACTTTAATTATTTGGTAATACTTTGCATTATTGGGCAACGCATATTCTATTTTTCACAAGACATAACATTTTGCTAAGGTGAGGTTTACATAGCCCCTTTTCTATTATTCACTATTTTTGGGGTGAAACATGTTACAACATTCTATATGCAATTCCATCATAAAGTGTCTATGTGTTTTTCTATGTTGCATTATGTCTTAAACATGACTAGGGTAAGCACAATTCTAGCATAATCATTAACATTGATCAGCCGACGGTATACAATGATAGATCTATTGGACCGACAATCCAACCGGATACGTGCCTCCTACAAAGGTAGCGTGGGTGATTGTTATCGCATAACATAATCGAGTAAACCATGAGCGTTTGGGATGGACCACAATATAACAGTCACAAGGGTTGATTATGCACTCGATTTACTTCTAGTATGTTTTCACATATGGACTAGACTTGCCATGACACTTGAATTGTACAAGTTTTATTCGATTATCAAAACCTATGTAATTCTCACCAACTTTTGTTGACCCAAAAATATTTTCAAAATTAACATGTTTCAGGTAACAATGAAGCTGAGGCTTAGAGTATGCATGAGGATTATTATGATGTTTTTGTTTGAAGTTATTTGAAGTTGTTGCATTACTTGATATCATGTATTTGAATTTCTAGACATTATTTCATTTGAATATTTATGTTATGAATAAATTATTTAAAATTCAATTTATACCATGTGCTACTGAAACAATCATCAATTCGTGACATCCCGATGTTTCCGCCATCGGTTGGGGTGTTACACGACTCCTCTATCTCCCTCCTACTTCTTATCCCTACTTTCACCTCTACAAAGAAGATTGCTCTCTATCACTGGATCTACTCATTAGATTAATAGGACAAAATCCTCAGGTTTAACCTGAACCACCTTGAGATCTTGTTGAAGTTTTAGATTTTAATAACGAACACGTGCAATCTGGAAGGGTGAACGCCTGTATTCTGAGTCTTCTGTCTAGGCTGGCATTGCCCATATATCCCAATCAGACGAGGGACCCGGATGCCTACCTGGGAATTCTCGGGATGAGTGTTCACTTATAGGCTAAAGCATGTCTTCACTATGTTATTAGAATCAAGAAACTTTGATAAGTCAACGTTTTCGTTTATTCGTTTTAATTAATGAATAAATGATTACACTCACCTTCCTTAAACTAAGCTCAAAAATCTCAAAATTTTACAGCTTAAATCAATCTCATTTCATAACCATCCATGGATTTCACAATCACACTTCACCTTACCATCTTAGCCACTTTTTAAATATTCAACACCCTACCCAAATCATATAATCTCCATACTATAAAATAAACTCTTTATCAACTATCTTCACATTCACTATCTCTCACAACTTTGATTCTGCTTCAAGAATTTTTCATCATCCTCTCAAGAACTAAATTCATATCCTTCACCTTCTCACACATGAGCTAGTTACCCATGATAACCAAACTATTGAAACTTGATTGTGTGTTGCATCAAACATAATCCTTAGTTATACATGAGAATTCGACTATTTGCCTTATTTGAACATTTGAAACTAGAATTCATGGAATATAAACTATTTACTATAGACACACCTAGAGTCATTAACCTTATCTAGGGCAACTCTATTACAACTCGTATGCTATACTTGATACTTGATTGCTTACATGTACATATTATCAATTTGCAATTCATGTGTGTAATAATTGGTACACTTAATCAAACAACTGATAGAGGATAAAGTACTTGCTCAATAGTTAGTAGAGTACAAAATAACCTACTCAACGATTGGTAGAGGTCATCATGCCTGCTCAACAGTCGGTAGAGGCCCTACAACCTGCTCAACGACTAGTAGAGTTTTTGTGTCCTTCACCAAAACACTTAATCATTGATTAATGATGCAAAATGTCACAAAATCATTGATTAATCAGTCAATAATGGATGAAAACCTGTAATCAATGATGCAAAATGATCAGCACAAGTAGACGAACACAATGGTATAGGCTAAAATCATAGGGCAACAAGTGGACTTTAAATCAGAATTTTTGAAAAAATTTTGGAATGGGTCGAATGAGTAGATAAGGCTATATATAGACTGCTCCTTCGACCGTTCATACCAGTCAAATGTGAAGCTTTTGTCTCCTTCGCCCCTAATGAAAGATGCGAATGAGACATAAGGGTTCGAAAGAGAAAATGTCTTAAGAACTCTCACATTCGCCCAAATTTAAACGTACGAATGAACAATAAAATTCCTCCTTCGACCCAACAAAGGGGCGAAAGTGAATCAGGAATTTTTGAAAATTTTACCAAATCTCAAAATCGAGTCCCGTTCAAAATATTTTCCAACTTTTAAGCATCCAACAATCATATTTTCACATTAAAAGATTACAAAGCTCAAATGGTTCATCAAGGTTTAGAAAATCGTCATCAACCACCATCAGCTATCAAAAATAAGATAGAAATGAAAAATCTTTTTGGATTTTCTAAAGTTTATGTTAAAACACACCTAAAATCTTTTTGAGTTTTGCAATTTTTTACGAGAAATATAAAATGCAGAAATGTAAAGATAAAGCAATAAATATTCTGGGATTTCCGGTAAAGGGATCATATCAGTTATTGAGAAATCTGATCACACCGTTGATCTTTTGATTATTATCATTAAAGACAATGTGTGATCTGGCAACTGCTGATATTGTGATCCACATAAACTCACATGTAGACTTTTGTGCAGTGCTTTACACTGATACTATTATATATAGTATAAACGTAATTGTGTGTGGTTCCCACGCACACGACATACTCCCATATCCTGAAGTAAATGCACAAAGACTCATTGTAAAGCATGATTATGCTTTCGTCGTCTGTAATTTACAAGGTATGAGGCACAGTGGTATACAGGTCAGTAAATTAATGCAGCAAAGTAACATGTGCACTCTACCAGGTTGAGGACTGATATCAATCATGATTTGCATCAGTGATTAATACGATGTAATAGATAATCTTTGATTATCATAAAACATGGAAAGTTCCTCAATTCGGTAACATGGAAAGTTCCTCAATTCGGTAATGACTTACAGCAGAAGATCAGAGAGACTATCCCCAGAAAACTAATAACATAACGACCCAAAACCTCTGAGTTTTGTACAAATACCCTATCAAACGAAATTACGGTACTAAGACCATATGCCCATGAGGAGTTCATCCACACAACAATTCGTTTGATATGTATGTATCAGACACGCAGTAATAGGTCTACGAAGCCTATCAGCACATCACACAGACTCAGACACACGCCCTATATAGTATTACATTTCTTTAGAATGTGTTAGATCCCCACTGATGTACTATCATTTCCCCTTTTTCTCCAGGAAATCATTTTTTGTTTTTCTGATTTTTATAAATTTTTGAATTTATTGTTCCCAAGGATAAGCTGGAGCATTTCAAATATGTGACTGCCCAGATATCGTTTGTTCACAGAAATCTGACGGCATTAATCTAAAGGAAGAAGATATAGCAATCAACAAAGAAATTTTTTAATTTTGATGGATTTTGAAATTTTTCAATGTTTTTGGATTTTTGATTTTTTTTTTTTTTTTTTTTTGTGAAAAACAGTAAAAATTAAACTAAAAAGTGATAAACTGAGGTGGTGATCAGTCTTGTTTTTCTTTAATACCGTTAGCTTTCAAAAGATATTCAAATCTCGATTTATCAAAAGCTTTGGTAAAAACGTCTGCGCGTTGGTAATCAGTGTGGATTTTGACCATATCGATCAACTCTTTAGCATAACAATCACGGATAAAATGGTACTTAATCCGGATATGTTTAGCCTTTGAGTGATTTACTAAGTCTTTTGTTAATGCTATTGCGGCTTCATTATCACAGTAAATAGGAGTTTTAAGAAATTGCAAACCGTAGTCCACCATCTGTTGTTGGATCCAAAGAACCTGTGAGCAGCAGCTCGATGCTGAAACGTATTCTGCTTCACATGTGGATAATGCAACTACGGTCTGTTTCTTGCATTGCCAGGTCACGAGCCTGCTCCCCATAAACTGGCATCCAGCCGTTGTGGATTTGCTGTCTTTGTCACAGCCGCCCCAATCTGCATCATTAAAAGCGATTAGGTCAAAATTATCATCATTAGGGTACCATAGTCCTCTCGACGGACAACCCTTCAGATATCTAATGATACGTTTGACAGTTGCAAGATGACTCTGTTTCTGCTACGATTGATAACGTGCACAGAGACATGTAGCAAACAATAAATCTGGTCTAGAAGCGGTGAGATACATCAGAGATCCGACGATTGCTCTGTATGTAAAGGATCAGTTAGCTCCCCCTTAGCGTCAACTCCAATCCCGTGATTAGGTTGTATTGGGGTATCCATCGGCTTCGAATCATCCATCTGGAATCGGCTCAAGACTTCAGAAACGTATTTCGTCTGGTGAATAAAGATCCCCGTTGGTCTTTGTTCTACCTGCAAGCCTAGGAAAAACTGCATCTCTCCCATCGCGCTCATCTCGAACTTTTCCTGCATAACACGTTCAAATTCTCTACACAGAAGTTCGTTAGTAGACCCAAATATAATATCGTCAACATAAATCTGGACTAGAAGCAAGTCATCGCCTGTTCGTTTAGTGAACAACGCGCAATCTACCAAACCTCGCTTGAATCCTTTTGAAAGAAGATACGTGCTAAGCTCCTCATACCATTGCCTTGGAGCTTGGTACAACCCGTAGAGAGCTTTGTTCAAAACATAGACCTTATCCCGGTGAATAGGATCTTCAAAGCCTGGTGGTTGATGTAACACCCCAACCGATGGCGGAAACATCGGGATGTCACGTATTGATGATTGTTCAGTAGCTCATGGTAATACATATGTTTAAATAATCCTTTATTTCATTACAAAATTGAATTACATTAAAGTCTACATCAAATAATCAAACAAACTTAAAACTTCAAATATCTCCTCATGCTAGCTCTAGACTTCAAGCATCAGTATTTCCTGTTGAGTTTGGAAAAATGGGGGGGTCAACTAGAAGTTGGTGAGAATACATAAGCCATGTCAAGCAAATAGTTTAAGTATAAAAGTTTAGCAATTCATATGTCTATCGTAAGTTTAAGTCTACATGAATAAACATAATATGTTGAATCGACATAATCAAACCTCCGACTAGTTTAGGTCCATCCCGTCATCCACGGTTCACCTTAATAATATGTTGGAACGATAACAATCACCCACGCTACCTATGTAGGAGGTACACGTATCCGGGTGGGATTGTCAATCCAATAGATCTATTATTGAGTATCGCCGGCTTGGCCATAGCTAATGATTATGTAATGTTGAAACTCGTTGAAACTCGTTGAAACTGTTGTTGTTGTCTAATTCATGAGGCATTGAAGTTTACAACTAGACATGCATGTAGAATTGCTTAAGTATAATGTTGCAAGTATGAAGAATTGCATAAACATGGTTACGTAAACTCACCTTAGCAAAGTATTAAGTCTCGAGAAATAGAATATGTGTAGCCCCAAAGTTGCCAATTACAAGAGCTTATAATCAAAGCTTCAATTGTAGAAGTAATAGACTATAGAAGAAAGGTATGAGTGAAAGTTTAATCGGATTGAAACAATCGATTTAGAGGTGCAAAGTATAATGGGTCATAGGTGGGTTTTTATACTAGTTTTGGATTCAATTAGCCATTAAAATTGGTCAACACCATAAAGTAAGGTTTTATGATGAATTGACTATTTGACTAAGACTTTGACTGTTTGACTAAGACTTTGACTAGGACTTTGACTATTTGACTCAAGGCTTTATTTAAAAAAAAAAATCTTGTGTGTGAAAAAAAAGAATTTAGAATCATATTATTATTATTATTATTTATATACATTTATGTATGTATATAAGTTGTGAGTTAGGATAAATAAAGACTTAGGCACATTTGTATAATATTAATGATAAAGGTGTAATAAAAAAAAATTTATATATATATATAAGGGCTTTTTATGTATTAAAATTTTGGGGAAAATTTTGCGATGTTAGAGTCTCCCCTACTTTTGGAAACTTCGTCCCGAAGTTAATTGAAAACACAGGGTTGAAGGTGATTGGGTAGAAATTAGGACAAGGGTGGTTTGGGAAGTTTCGAGTTAAGGCATGACATAAATTTATAGGTAACAGAATAAACCGTTTCGAATAATTTGGGTAAGAGTTTTGATATGTGTGAGTTTTAAGGGTTGGATTAGGTTCATCTAAAATAGCAAGGAGAATAAGAATCTTAAGTTTTAGGAGTCCTAAAAGGAATGAGTTAATGGACTATTGAAAGACTAAATGAACTACCAGATAACTAAGGTTTATAATTGGTCAACTACCGAAAACCTTGATAGAATTTCACACAACCTTAACGTACTTGTAAATTCATGATTACGTTCCGTACCGCAATCACCAATTTACCTTACATTAGGGTTTTGTGTCCTTCTATAACTCTCTACACACATGTAAAATAATATGATTTACCATGTATCCAAAAATGAGTCCAACTGTTGAGCAGGAAAAAGACTTCTACCAGTCAGTGAGTAGGAACCTCTACCGATTGTTGAGCAGGTATGATAGCCTCTACCAGTCGTTGAGCAGGTTGTAGGGCCTCTACCGACTGTTGAGCAGGCATGATGACCTCTACCAATCGTTGAGTAGGTTATTTTGTACTCTACTAACTGTTGAGCAAGTACTTCATCCTCTATCAGTTGTTTGATTAAGTGTACCAATTATTACACACATGAATTGCAAATTGATAATATGTACATGTAAGCAATCAAGTATCAAGTATAGCATACGAGTTGTAATGGAGTTGCCCTAGATAAGGTTAATGACTCTAGGTGTGTCTATAGTAAATAGTTTATATTCCATGAATTCTAGTTTCAAATGTTCAAATAAGGCAAATAGTCGAATTCTCATGTATAACTAAGGATTATGTTTGATGCAACACACAATCAAGTTTCAATAGTTTGGTTATCATGGGTAACTAGCTCATGTGTGAGAAGGTGAAGGATATGAATTTAGTTCTTGAGAGGATGATGAAAAATTCTTGAAGCAGAATCAAAGTTGTGAGAGATAGTGAATGTGAAGATAGTTGATAAAGAGTTTATTTTATAGTATGGAGATTATATGATTTGGGTTGGGTGTTGAATATTTAAAAAGTGGCTAAGATGGTAAGGTGAAGTGTGATTGTGAAATCCATGGATGGTTATGAAATGAGATTGATTTAAGCTGTAAAATTTTGAGATTTTTGAGCTTAGTTTAAGGAAGGTGAGTGTAATCATTTATTCATTAATTAAAACGAATAAACAAAAACATTGACTTATCAAAACTTCTAGATTCTAATAACATAGTGAAGACATGCTTTAGCCTATAAGTGAACACTCATCCCGAGAATTCCCAGGTAGGCATCCGGGTCCCTCGTCTGATTGGGATATATGCGCAATGCCAGTCTTAGACAGAAAACTCAGAATACAGGCGTTCACCCTTCCAGATTGCACATGTTCGTTATTAAAATCTAGAACTTCGACGAGATCTCAAGGTGGTTCAGGCTAAACCTGAGGATTGTCCTATTAGTCTAAGAGTAGATCTTGTGATGGAGAGCAATCTTCTTGTAGGGGTTGAAGTAGGGATAAGAAGTAGGAGTGAGATAGAGAATAGCAAGTAAAAGGAGCAAATACTGGTTATATTCCTATGGTTATAGACTAGGTTATTTTTTTTTCTAATAACCTAATTCCCTATAACCAAGGCTCTGATACCAATCTGTAAGACCCCAACCGATGGCGGAAACATCGGGATGTCATGTATTGATGATTGTTCAGTAGCTCATGGTAATACATATGTTTAAATAATCCTTTATTTCATTACAAAATTGAATTACATTAAAGTCTACATCAAATAATCAAACAAAGCTTAAAACTTCAAATATCTCCTCATGTTAGCTCTAGACTTCAAGCATCAGTATTTCCTGTTGAGTTTGGAAAAATGGGGGGGTCAACTAGAAGTTGGTGAGAATACATAAGCCATGTCAAGCAAATAGTTTAAGTATAAAAGTTTAGCAATTCATATGTCTATCGTAAGTTTAAGTCTACATGAATAAACATAATATGTTGAATCGACATAATCAAACCTCCGACTAGTTTAGGTCCATCCCGTCATCCACGGTTCACCTTAATAATATGTTGGAACGATAACAATCACCCACGCTACCTATGTAGGAGGTACACGTATCCGGGTGGGATTGTCAATCCAATAGATCTATTATTGAGTATCGCCGGCTTGGCCATAGCTAATGATTATGTAATGTTGAAACTCGTTGAAACTCGTTGAAACTGTTGTTTTTGTCTAATTCATGAGGCATTGAAGTTTACAACTAGACATGCATGTAGAATTGCTTAAGTATAATGTTGCATGTATGAAGAATTGCATAAACATGGTTACGTAAACTCACCTTAGCAAAGTATTAAGTCTCGAGAAATAGAATATGTGTAGCCCCAAAGTTGCCAATTACAAGAGCTTATAATCAAAGCTTCAATTGTAGAAGTAATAGACTATAGAAGAAAGGTATGAGTGAAAGTTTAATCGGATTGAAACAATCGATTTAGAGGTGCAAAGTATAATGGGTCATAGGTGGGTTTTTATACTAGTTTTGGATTCAATTAGCCATTAAAATTGGTCAACACCATAAAGTAAGGTTTTATGATGAATTGACTATTTGACTAAGACTTTGACTGTTTGACTAGGACTTTGACTAGGACTTTGACTATTTGACTCAAGGCTTTATTTAAAAAAAAAAAAAAATCTTGTGTGTGAAAAAAAAAAGAATTTAGAATCATATTATTATTATTATTATTATTTATATACATTTATGTATGTATATAAGTTGTGAGTTAGGATAAATAAAGACTTAGGCACATTTGTATAATATTAATGATAAAGGTGTAATAAAAAAAATATATATATAAGGGCTTTTTATGTATTAAAATTTTGGGGAAAATTTTGCGATGTTACAGTCTCCCCTACTTTTGGAAACTTCGTCCCGATGTTTATTGAAAACACAGGGTTGAAGGTGATTGGGTAGAAATTAGGACAAGGGTGGTTTGGGAAGTTTCGAGTTAAGGCATGACATAAATTTATAGGTAACAGAATAAACTGTTTCGAATAATTTGGGTAAAAGTTTTGATATGTGTGAGTTTTAAGGGTTGGATTAGGTTCATCTAAAATAGCAAGGAGAATAAGAATCTTAAGTTTTAGTAGTCCTAAAAGGAATGAGTTGATGGACTATTGAAAGACTAAATGAACTACCAGATAACTAAGGTTTATAATTGGTCAACTACCGAAAACCTTGATAGAATTTCACACTACCTTAACGTACTTGTAAATTCATGATTATGTTCCGTACCGCAATCACCAATTTACCTTACATTACGGTTTTGTGTCCTTTTATAACTCTAGACACACATGTAAAATAATATGATTAACCATGTATCCAAAAATGAGTCCAACTGTTGAGCAGGAAAAAGACTTCTACCAGTCAGTGAGTAGGAACCTCTACCGATTGTTGAGCAGGTATGATAGCCTCTACCAGTCGTTGAGCAGGTTGTAGGGCCTCTACCGACTGTTGAGCAGGCATGATGACCTCTACCAATCGTTGAGTAGGTTATTTTGTACTCTACTAACTGTTGAGCAAGTACTTCATCCTCTATCAGTTGTTTGATTAAGTGTACCAATTATTACACACATGAATTGCAAATTGATAATATGTACATGTAAGCAATCAAGTATCAAGTATAGCATACGAGTTGTAATAGAGTTGCCTAGATAAGGTTAATGACTCTAGGTGTGTCTATAGTAAATAGTTTATATTCCATGAATTCTAGTTTCAAATGTTCAAATAAGGCAAATAGTCGAATTCTCATGTATAACTAAGGATTATGTTTGATGCAACACACAATCAAGTTTCAATAGTTTGGTTATCATGGGTAACTAGCTCATGTGTGAGAAGGTGAAGGATATGAATTTAGTTCTTGAGAGGATGATGAAAATTCTTGAAGCAGAATCAAAGTTGTGAGAGATAGTGAATGTGAAGATAGTTGATAAAGAGTTTATTTTATAGTATGGAGATTATATGATTTGGGTAGGGTGTTGAATATCTAAAAAGTGGCTAAGATGGTACGGTGAAGTGTGATTGTGAAATCCATGGATGGTTATGAAATGAGATTGATTTAAGCTGTAAAATTTTGAGATTTTTGAGCTTAGTTTAAGGAAGGTGAGTGTAATCATTTATTCATTAATTAAAACGAATAAACAAAAACGTTGACTTATCAAAACTTCTAGATTCTAATAACATAGTGAAGACATGCTTTAGCATATAAGTGAACACTCATCCCGAGAATTCCCAGGTAGGCATCCGGGTCCCTCGTCTGATTGGGATATATGCGCAATGCCAGTCCTAGACAGAAAACTCCAAATACAGGCGTTCACCCTTCCAGATTGCACGTGTTCGTTATTAAAATCTAGAACTTCGACGAGATCTCAAGGTGGTTCAGGCTAAACCTGAGGATTGTCCTATTAGTCTAAGAGTAGATCTTGTGATGGAGAGCAATCTTCTTGTAGGGGTTGAAGTAGGGATAAGAAGTAGGAGTGAGATAGAGAATAGCAAGTAAAAGGAGCAAATACTGGTTATATTCCTATGGTTATAGACTAGATTATTTTTTTTTTCTAATAACCTAATTCCCTATAACCAAGGCTCTGATACCAATCTGTAAGAGTTTAAATAATCCTTTATTTCATTACAAAAATGAATTACATTAAAGTCTACATCAAATAATCAAACAAAGCTTAAATCTTCAAATATCTCCTCATGCTAGCTCTAGACTTCAAGCATCAGTATTTCCTGTTGAGTTTGGAAAAATGGGGGGGTCAACTAGAAGTTGGTGAGAATACATAAGCCATGTCAAGCAAATAGTTTAAGTATAAAAGTTTAGCAATTCATATGTCTATCGTAAGTTTAAGTCTACATGAATAAACATAATATGTTGAATCGACATAATCAAACCTCCGACTAGTTTAGGTCCATCCCGTCATCCACGGTTCACCTTAATAATATGTTGGAACGATAACAATCACCCACGCTACCTATGTAGGAGGTACACGTATCCGGGTGGGATTGTCAATCCAATAGATCTATTATTGAGTATCGCCGGCTTGGCCATAGCTAATGATTATGTAATGTTGAAACTCGTTGAAACTCGTTGAAACTGTTGTTGTTGTCTAATTCATGAGGCATTGAAGTTTACAACTAGACATGCATGTAGAATTGCTTAAGTATAATGTTGCAAGTATGAAGAATTGCATAAACATGGTTACGTAAACTCACCTTAGCAAAGTATTAAGTCTCGAGAAATAGAATATGTGTAGCCCCAAAGTTGCCAATTACAAGAGCTTATAATCAAAGCTTCAATTGTAGAAGTAATAGACTATAGAAGAAAGGTATGAGTGAAAGTTTAATCGGATTGAAACAATCGATTTAGAGGTGCAAAGTATAATGGGTCATAGGTGGGTTTTTATACTAGTTTTGGATTCAATTAGCCATTAAAATTGGTCAACACCATAAAGTAAGGTTTTATGATGAATTGACTATTTGACTAAGACTTTGACTGTTTGACTAAGACTTTGACTAGGACTTTGACTATTTGACTCAAGGCTTTATTTAAAAAAAAAAAAATCTTGTGTGTGAAAAAAAAGAATTTAGAATCATATTATTATTATTATTATTTATATACATTTATGTATGTATATAAGTTGTGAGTTAGGATAAATAAAGACTTAGGCACATTTGTATAATATTAATGATAAAGGTGTAATAAAAATATATATATATATATAAGGGCTTTTTATGTATTAAAATTTTGGGGAAAATTTTGCGATGTTACAGTCTCCCCTACTTTTGGAAACTTCGTCCCGATGTTTATTGAAAACACAGGGTTGAAGGTGATTGGGTAGAAATTAGGACAAGGCTGGTTTGGGAAGTTTCGATTTAAAGCATGACATAAATTTATATGTAACAGAATAAACTGTTTCGAATAATTTGGGTAAGAGTTTTGATATGTGTGAGTTTTAAGGGTTGGATTAGGTTCATCTAAAATAGCATGGAGAATAAGAATCTTAAGTTTTAGGAGTCCTAAAAGGAATGAGTTGATGGACTATTGAAAGACTAAATGAACTACCAGATAACTAAGGTTTATAATTGGTCAACTACCGAAAACCTTGATAGAATTTCACACTACCTTAACGTACTTGTAAATTCATGATTATGTTCCGTACCGCAATCACCAATTTACCTTGCATTAGGGTTTTGTGTCCTTCTCTAACTCTAGACACACATGTAAAATAATATGATTAACCATGTATCCAAAAATGAGTCCAACTGTTGAGCAGGAAAAAGACTTCTACCAGTCAGTGAGTAGGAACCTCTACCAATTGTTGAGCAGGTATGATAGCCTCTACCAGTCGTTGAGCAGGTTGTAGGGCCTCTACCGACTGTTGAGCAGGCATGATGACCTCTACCAATCGTTGAGTAGGTTATTTTATACTCTACTAACTGTTGAGCAAGTACTTCATCCTCTATCAGTTGTTTGATTAAGTGTACCAATTATTACACACACGAATTGCAAATTGATAATATGTACATGTAAGCAATCAAGTATCAAGTATAGCATACGAGTTGTAATAGAGTTGCCCTAGATAAGGTTAATGACTCTAGGTGTGTCGATAGTAAATAGTTTATATTCCATGAATTCTAGTTTCAAATGTTCAAATAAGGCAAATAGTCGAATTCTCATGTATAACTAAGGATTATGTTTGATGCAACACACAATCAAGTTTCAATAGTTTGGTTATCATGGGTAACTAGCTCATGTGTGAGAAGGTGAAGGATATGAATTTAGTTCTTGAGAGGATGATGAAAAATTCTTGAAGCAGAATCAAAGTTGTGAGAGATAGTGAATGTGAAGATAGTTGATAAAGAGTTTATTTTATAGTATGGAGATTATATGATTTGGGTAGGGTGTTGAATATTTAAAAAGTGGCTAAGATGGTAAGGTGAAGTGTGATTGTGAAATCCATGTATGGTTATGAAATGAGATTGATTTAAGCTGTAAAATTTTGAGATTTTTGAGCTTAGTTTAAGGAAGGTGAGTGTAATCATTTATTCATTAATTAAAACGAATAAACAAAAACGTTGACTTATCAAAACTTCTAGATTCTAATAACATAGTGAAGACATGCTTTAGCATATAAGTGAACACTCATCCCGAAAATTCCCAGGTAGACATCCGGGTCCCTCGTCTGATTGGGATATATGCGCAATGCCAGTCCTAGACAGAAAACTCAGAATACAGGCGTTCACCCTTCCAGATTGCACGTGTTCGTTATTAAAATCTAGAACTTCGACGAGATCTCAAGGTGGTTCAGGCTAAACCTGAGGATTGTCCTATTAGTCTAAGAGTAGATCTTGTGATGGAGAGCAATCTTCTTGTAGGGGTTGAAGTAGGGATAAGAAGTAGGAGTGAGATAGAGAATAGCAAGTAAAAGGAGCAAATACTGGTTATATTCCTATGGTTATAGACTAGATTATTTTTTTTTTCTAATAACCTAATTCCCTATAACCAAGGCTCTGATACCAATCTGTAAGAGTTTAAATAATCCTTTATTTCATTACAAAATTGAATTACATTAAAGTCTACATCAAATAATCAAACAAAGCTTAAATCTTCAAATATCTCCTCATGCTAGCTCTAGACTTCAAGCATCAGTATTTCCTGTTGAGTTTGGAAAAATGGGGGGGGTCAACTAGAAGTTGGTGAGAATACATAAGCCATGTCAAGCAAATAGTTTAAGTATAAAAGTTTAGCAATTCATATGTCTATCATAAGTTTAAGTCTACATGAATAAACATAATATGTTGAATCGACATAATCAAACCTCCGACTAGTTTAGGTCCATCCCGTCATCCACGGTTCACCTTAATAATATGTTGGAACGATAACAATCACCCACGCTACCTATGTAGGAGGTACACGTATCCGGGTGGGATTGTCAATCCAATAGATCTATTATTGAGTATCGCCGGCTTGGCCATAGCTACTGATTATGTAATGTTGAAACTCGTTGAAACTCGTCGAAACTGTTGTTGTTGTCTAATTCATGAGGCATTGAAGTTTACAACTAGACATGCATGTAGAATTGCTTAAGTATAATGTTGCAAGTAAGAAGAATTGCATAAACATGGTTACGTAAACTCACCTTAACAAAGTATTAAGTCTCGAGAAATAGAATATGTGTAGCCCCAAAGTTGCCAATTACAAGAGCTTATAATCAAAGCTTCAATTGTAGAAGTAATAGACTATAGAAGAAAGGTATGAGTGAAAGTTTAATCGGATTGAAACAATCGATTTAGAGGTGCAAAGTATAATGGGTCGTAGGAGGGTTTTTATACTAGTTTTGGATTCAATTAGCCATTAAAATTGGTCAACACCATAAAGTAAGGTTTTATGATGAATTGACTATTTGACTAAGACTTTGACTGTTTGACTAAGACTTTGACTAGGACTTTGACTCAAGGCTTTATTTAAAAAAAAAAAAAAACTCTTGTGTGTGAAAAAAAAAGAATTTAGAATCATATTATTATTATTATTATTTATATACATTTATGTATGTATATAAGTTGTGAGTTAGGATAAATAAAGACTTAGGCATATTTGTATAATATTAATGATAAAGGTGTAATAATATATATATATATATATATATATATATATATAAGGGCTTTTTATGTATTAAAATTTTGGGGAAAATTTTGCGATGTTACAGTTGACCTACGTAAACTTCCTCGTTGACCACACCGTAAAGAAATGCGTTCATGACAACCATTTGATACACCTTAAATTTCTTGAATGATGCAAACGCCAGAAACATTCGGATTGCCTCTAAACGTGCAACTGGTGCATAGATTTCATTGTAATCGATTCCCTCCACTTGATGAAATCCTTGTACAACCAAACGAGCTTTGTTTCTTACGATCACTCCTCTATCATCCTTTTTGCACTTGAAAACCCACTTCGTTCCAATCTTCTTTCTTCCCGGGGGCAAATCTGTCAGTGTCCAAACGCCAAGTTTCTGAAACTGCAACAACTCCTCTTGCATTGCTTCCACCCAAGCGTCGTCCAAAAGAGCATCCTTGTATGTTCGCGGCTCAACCTGCAAAACATAACAAGCAAAAGACCAGTCATTCTGAAAACCAGATTTTTGTATTTTGGCATATAAAGCAAGATTACCAAGGTATTCCGGTGAGTTAGCATTCCTCAATTGACCTCTTGTCATCACACTGCTACCAGGATCACCAATAACCTGCTCAATCGGGTGAATTCGATGTATCCGAGATTCTGGATAATCTGGTACTTGGACTCCCGTCTGACTAGTTAAGTTCTTTGCAAAAACCAGATCATTACCCACATTCAATGTTGAAGCACCATTTGTAGTTGGGTTCACTGGTGGTGTCACTGTAGCATGATCTAAGATAGCTTCACTTGTAACCTCATCGTCGTCATCTTCTGATTCTGATGAATTCAACGTTGTGGAAGCTTCTTGAAATACTTCTTCTTCAACGACAGGAACATTGGTATCATTAGAAGCTGCTTGAGGATTCACGGTGATCGGACGCACCAACGGTGATGTCACTGCGTTTTCGACCTCGTAATATAAACGTAATACAGCCTCTTCAACCAAGCTATCTAGGTTGAATGATTCAAAGAAATCTTTGTAATCAAACATCCAGTCTGGACCGCTTCCCTGTAAATTCTGAGTATACAGTTGTACTTCAACGTTAGCCCACTCCTCGACCTTACGAGTCCTTTTGTTGAATACCCGTTTGAGCGGGGTTGCATATCCAACAAAGTATCCTTCCTCAGCCTTCGGTGCGAACTTCTCAGATGGATTAAGCATAGTACAAGGAGCTCCAAACGGTTCTAGATACTCTAAATTTGGCTTTCGACGATTCAACAGCTCATAAGAAGTTTTGCCAAACTTCTTCACCGTTAAAACGCGATTAAGAGTATAACAAGCTGCGTAAATTGCTTCGTTCCAGTACATTACTGGAAGATTTGAGTCCGCAAGCATTGTTCTCGCCGTTTCAATTAGAGTCATGTTTTTGCGTTCCGCGACACCATTCTGTTGTGGGGTATACGGAGCACTGTATTCATGATGAATTCCTTTGTTTTCACGAAGATCGTCCACCTGTGCATTTTTAAACTCCGTCCCATTATCACTCCTAATCCTCTTGATCTTGAGACCATAGATATTTTCCAGACGAGTGAACTGAACTTTCAAATTATCAAACGTGTCGCTCTTTCGGTGTAAGCACATAACCCATGAAAATCGTGAAAAATCATCAGTCACCACAAGACAGTATAACTCCCCAGCATGACTCTTACGCTTGACCGGTCCAAACAGATCCATGTGCAAACGTTCAAGTGGCAGTTCAACGGAATTAACTTTCTTTGGTCTATGGGATTGTTTGTACTGCTTACCCTTTTTACAACTCACACACTTGTCATTTAAGTGAAAATGTTTGACGTTCACGCCTGTGACAAGTTCATTCTTCACCAATTGATTCATCTTTCTGAGGTGAATGTATCCCATTCTCCTGTGCCACATAATGGATTCTTTTTCTGTAGCCTTGGAGAGGAAACACGTGACTTGGCCTTGGGTGGTCATGGTTGTCGACATATCGAGAATGTACAAGTTGTTCACTCTCGGCGCCTTTAACATCACCCACTCTTTTGGTAACTCAAAACCCGGCTTGAGTATATAGCAAGATTTGTCGTCAAAGTACACAGAAAACTGTTTGTCGCAAATCTGACTGACACTCAACAGATTGTAATCTATCTGCTTCACATTGGAAATTCTCTCAAAACTCACAATTCCATTGCTCACACTACCCTCCATGGTAATATAGCCTCCTTTGTTTCCTGCAAACGCTACATAACCTCCATCGATGTTTCTAATATCAAAAAGTAGCGAAAGATCCCCTGTCATGTGACCAGAAGCTCCACTGACAACAATCCAAAGACTGCTCACAGGGCCAGCTGAAGCTCCCTGCACATATCAAGCAAAGAAGTTAGATTTTTCAGGGGACCCAAGCCTGTTTGGTCTTAGGTCTTTGAACAGTTTGTTTCAAAGAGTCAGTTTTCTCACAAACATCTTGGTTTTTATCAACCTTTTTCTTTTCACACACATCTTTCTCATTCTCAGATTTCACATTTTGTTGTGAAGTTGAAGCACCCTCAGAACCCTTTGGTGACCAAGATTGTTCAGATCTTTTCAAAATCCGGATATGAGATTTTGGGGTCTCAGCCGGTTTCTTTACTTCATCCTTGAACGATACCTTCTTGGTTACCTTCTCTGATTTAACAGAGACAGGTCCAACTGTTGGTTTGACATTAGGTTTAACAGGAACCTTTTTGTTGTCAACAGTTGCGTTCACCATTGGTTTCTTCAACGGTTTCTCAGTGGCTATCCGGTTGTGTCTATCATATGTCATCGGATGATTTTCCCTCCTTTTGAAATAACTGCTTTGATTATAAAAAGGTGCTGGTTGTGGGACAAATCGTCTCTGTGGATAACAATGATTATCAACCGAACATTCATACTTTTGCTTCATCTCCACCTCGTGCCTCTTGTGTCGTACATACGGGCAGTTGGCAAGTAAATGCCCCCTCTCCCCGCACTTAAAACACGCACGGTACTGTTCATAATTTTCCTTGATGTTCGTCTTAGAATAACTGGCGATAGGATAATGATCATCCATACACCGTCTTCTTAAACTCTCAGGAGCGGGGTCCTTTGAGTAAGCCGGCTCAAGAAAACCATTTGACTTATCTATTGGTTTAACAAATTGTGTGACATTGACCTTTGGCTCTTTAGGAATATCCGAATGAATTTTCTTTAAAATGGCTGGAGGAATATCATTTGTTCGTTCATGTTTCGGGAACCAAATGGTACTTTCCTGCCAGATCTTCTCAATTTGTTGATGCGTTTTGCGACTAAGGATTGGATATACAATATTAACATATGTTAGTGATGGCCGAAGGTGTATCAGATGGGGCGAATGTAGAAAAGAATGGACGAAGGAAGACTGATTATGGGCGAAAGAAGAATGGACCTGAACAGAAGACACATTCGACCACCTGAAGTGGGCGAATGTGGAAAAAGCTCACATTCGACCAGTTGAAACGGGCGAATGTGCAGTGCCTATATATAGTTTTTGTGTTTTTGATAATGTAAGAGAGTTGTCATTTGTGTCCAGGTTCAGTTCAGGTTCAGAGGTGTTTTTGAGAAATAGTGTGTGTGTTCTAGATTAACATAAACTGATTGTAAATGCTTTTTGAATGAAGTTAATCTATGAAATGATATTGAAAATGATCTTGATTGTGTCGTGATTTGTGTTTTATCAATTTGTTCAGAACTAGGGTTTCCGCACCTGGTTTTGTGACTTGTATGATCGTATAATCCTGTTTTAGCTAAAATCCAACGCTCACAAAGTGGTATCAGAGCATAGAGGATCATACAACAACAAATTTGATAAAATCAGAGTTGATTTGGACATGTTTTTGACATAAAATCATCTGTTTTTACATAAACATTGTTTCTAAGAGTTTTTGATTGATTTAAAGGTGAATTTGTGGTCGAATTCAAGTTTTCCAAGACTTAAAGTTGTTCCAAATCAATTCCGAAACATAACCTGATTGAGATCATTCAAATCCATGAACTTTTGAAAATCTGAGATCTGAATAACCGTTTTTCAAACAATAACCGTTTTTCAAAAATGAGATCTGACTGTTTTGGGCGAACCTGGAACCTGAACTGAGTGTTGTGGTCGAAAGTGCTAAAAAGTGGTCGAACCTGAGTATTAAGTGGACGAACCTGGAATTTTCTTGTTGAACTTTTCACTTTCGGGTAGAATTTCCACATTCGACCGTTCTTAATTTGGGCGAAAGTGGAATAGTGTTAGTCTGTGTTTACATTCTGGTCAAAGTTTACATTCGGTTGTTCCTGTTTGGACGAAAGTAGGATCAGAAGGGACGAGAGTGTAAAAATTTGGACGAATATAGGATTGTTTGGACGAACCTACTGTTTTTCGGGCGAACCTAGGATTTTTTTTTTTTTTTGAAAATTTTTCTAAGTGTTGAGATTTTCAGATTGAGATAATGTGGCGTTTTCAAACTACTCCGGGATCAGCAACAACACAACCACAACAGCAGACGATGGACCCATGGACAGTGGCAGCGCAAAAGACGAACACACAGTCTTCACAACCACTTAACTACATGACAACGACGAGCACGATGCCTCAAAGTGTAGCACATCCGGCACTACAATCTGATTACTGGGGAGTAGCGGCAGCGGCGGTAAATACTCAAACCACTAATGCTATTTCTACTTTGATTAAGGATTTGTCTACAGGTAGTGGAACTCGGCCACCGAAGCTCATGGATATGCAAGAGTATAATCAGTGGCATACCATGTTCAAGATCCATTTGGAAGGCATGGGAGTTGAAGGAGCAGAGGCATGGAGCATGATTGTTAAAGGATACACAGCACCAATTCTGGAGAATACAGGTGAGATGATTCCTCTGGAAAGCTTAACTGAGGACGAAAAGAAGAAATATGTGGTGGAGAAGAAAGCGTTTTCCCAATTGACACAGGCTATCACAAGTGACCTGTTGCATCAGTTTGGGACATGTACTACATCAAAGCAGCTTTGGGATAAGCTGAAGAGGAAGCATGATGGTAACGAGAAGACCAGGAGTCTGAGAATGGAGGAATTAGTCAAAGAGTTTGAGAATTTTTCTTTCACTAATAATGAAACTTTGAAAGAACTAACTCCGAGATATATGCATTTGTTATCTGAATTGTCTAGTTATGGTGTACAGATTCCAATGACTAAGCAGGTGGATAAGTTTGCAGATGCTTTACCACCACAATGGGATCAGCATGTGGAGGTACTCAGAGAGAAGGATGCTTATCAATTCTGGACCATTTCAGAGTTTATCGAAAAGCTGGAGAACAAAGAGTTGGAGGATAGGAGGAAAGCTAGAAGGTCACAAATTCCTCAGAATCCCAGTTTGTATTTTGGTGGGACTTCAGTTCCAGCTGGAAACTCGAGCTCAGGAAGCGTTGCACCACATGTTGCATGTATTTCTAATGTCATGGAATCATCAAAACCAACCACCAACTACACACCACCACAATACAATTCCTACTCACAACCATCATATACACCACCACAATATAATTCCTACGTTTCACCAATCTCTCCAATGCAACAAGCAAGTTTTTACACCGCTAACCAAACACAACAACCAGTAAACCAAGTTACTCAACATAAACAACAACCGGTGGTTTTGGATACATCTAACTTGGGAAATGTGACTGTGGAGGTTGCTCAGCAACACATTGCATTAGTCTCAGCAATGGTTTCATCCTACAATGGGTTGGTTGCTAGTCAGATTGGGAACAACAACTTAACCAACGAAGACTACGCACAGATAGACAAGGAAGAGATGGAACTCATTGACATTCAATGGGCTTTTGCGAGTATAATGAGAAGAGCAACAGAGTTCATCGAGAAAACTGGAAAGACTGATTTAGCAACTTCTCCCAACACAACCTATGGATTCAACAAGGAGAAGGTTACGTGTTTTAATTGTGGAGAAAAAGGACACTTCAAAAGGGAATGCACCCAGCCACCTAAACAAGGTAATCGAAACCCTTTCAATGCAAATTACCAGAACCGTCAACAAAACCAAGTTTCTTACCAAAATAACAACAACTACCAAAACCGAAACTTTAACAACCAAAACAGACAACCAAACACTCGAAACCAGATTCAAAACCAATCTCCTAACCACACAAACCGAACAGTTGTACCTATCACTACACCTAGTGAGACTCAACAGAATGCGAGTCAGAACCAAGCTTTGGTGACTCAACAGGATGAGAGGTTTGACTGGTCGGGTATGCAAATAGGAGTTGAGGAAGTGGCTACTGGTGGGAATGTGGCATGTGTTGCTTATCAGGTTGATATGGAAGAGTCGGTGGTAGTTGATGAGAAGAAAGAAACTGAGGAGTGTGAAAGTGATGATTCTGAGACTGAGATGGAAGTGGAGAGTGAACCTGTTGAGGTTAAGGCTGAGGAAAAGAGTTCTGGAATGGTGATTGATTCAGTTTCTGATGTTCCCGAAGAGTGTAGATCAGTTTATTCAGATTCTGAGAGCGAATCAGACACGGAGGCAAGTGTTGATTCTTTAGATGATGATATTGATCAGTTGCTGGCAGAAGCTGATTTTTTGATGACGAGGAAGTCGTGTATCGCTGATGATGCTTTCACTAAGATTGACTATTCCAAGTTTTTCACTGGAAAGGAAGCTCATTTTGCGTTGATGGCCATGACTGAACCGCCAAAACCTGTAAGTTCTGAATCTAGCACTGATGTTATGAGTGATAAATATTGTGGAACATGTGATAGATTGACTGAGGAGAATAAACAACTCCGAATTTCACGAGATAGTGCTATCTTGAACTGTCAATCTACTAGCAAAGAGTTGAATGCTTTCAACAAAGTATTAGATGGCTATAAAAAGGACATTTCCGACTTGAAAAATACTTTGTCATTGAAACAATTAGCCATAAACAACTATATCAATGAAATTGAAAACACCAAGTTGGAAATGGCAGCCATAAAATGCTTTGCTGAAAAGGTTAACAAAAAGCTGGAAAGTTATAAGAATGTTGCTTATGTCGTAGATCATATCATTGATGATAACACCACCAATTACAAGTCTGTACCATCTCCGGTTCTTTTTGAAAATCATAACTATCACCAAGTTATACCGGAGAGTTCGGTAAAATCAGACTCATCATCGGAAAAGGAATATAATACCTCGAGTATTGGTGATCCATATTCCGATGTGAGACCGATTTTGGGCTTGAACAATGAGGGTGTTTATGCTGAGAGTGATAATTCAGACTCAGAAAATGATGATACTGGTAGTGATCAAACTGTTAATGAATGTGAGATTCCAAAAGAAAATCACATCATTACTACTGAACCAGTGTCACCATCTGACCATGTTCATCCGATGGCAAATGCTAATCGTGATAAAAAGTCTGAAAAGATTGATGTTAAGAAAGATAATGATGTTAAGAATGCGGTCAAAAAGAATGAGCTGAATGAACAAAGTGATAAACCGGTTAAAGTGTTTTATCGGATGGAAGGATCCGATAAGATCATTTCTGATGAGGAATTTCCGATCAAAAATGTTAACTATTCTAAACTTGATAAAATCTGGCAAGAAAGCACAATATGGTTTCCAAAACATGAGAGAACCAATGAAATTCCACCAGAAATCTTAAAGAAATTGTTTTCAGAAGTTCCTCAAGAACCAAAAATCCATGTCACTGAGTTCATTCGACCAAATGATAAAGCAAATGGTTTTCATGAGCCTTCTTACTCGAAAGGACCACTTCCTGAGAGTTTGAGAAATCAACAGTATAATGATCAATTTCCTGTTAGATCATTTGCTTCACCAAATGCTCATTATGTGTTTGAGGAATATAGAAAATGCTTTAAATGTGGAGAACGCGGGCATTTACTTGCTCAGTGTCCATATGTAAGGCATAAAAGACATGAAGTTGAGGTTAGGAATTCCATGAGAAAGCCGATTGATCATTATGTTCCACCACATAGACGGGCTGTTCCTCAACAACAACATTTTTATAATCAAAACAATTTTCAAATGAGGAACAACCGTCCATTTCAATATGATCACAGAAATCGGATAGCTATGGAACAATCTTGGAGAAAACCTGTGGTGAACACAACAGCTGATAGACAAAAGGTTCCACAAAAACCAATTGTCAAATCAAATGTTGGACCTAAGTCTGTTAATTCAGATAAGGTTGCTAAGAAAGTTACTTTTAGTAACAATGTTCAGAAACCAATTGAGAAACCAAAATCTCAAATTCGTATTCTCAAAAGGTCTGAACAATCTTGGACACCTAATGGTACTCCAGGAGCTTCTACTTCGAAGGTGAGTGAGAAAAATGAAACTGTTTTGAACAATCAGAAAAAGATTGATCCAAAACAGAAAATTGTTGAAAAAGTTGTTGAGGATGTTTCTTTGAAATCAAATGTTCAAAGGCCCAAGACTCAGGCTTGGGTCCCCCGAAAGAACTAAATGTTTACTTTTTGTGTGCAGGGAGCTTCAGCTGGCCCTATTAGCAGTCTCTGGATTGTTGATAGTGGAGCTTCAGGCCACATGACGGGGGATTTGGCATTGTTGTTTGATGTGAAAAACATTAATGGAGGATATGTCGCGTTCGCGGGTAATAAAGGAGGATATATTACGATGGAAGGAAGCGTGAGTAATGGGATTGTGACTTTCGAGCGGATTTCTTATGTCAAGCAGATAGACTATAATCTGTTGAGCGTCAGTCAAATATGCGATAAACAATTTTCTGTGCATTTTGATGACAAATCCTGCTATATTCTCAAACCGGGCTTCAAAATTCCAAAGGAGTGGGTTATGTTGATGGCACCTCGAGTCAACAATCTTTATATTCTTGATATGTCCAAGGCAATGACATCACAGGGGCAGATAACATGCTTTCTATCCAAGGCGACCGAAAAAGAATCGATAATGTGGCACCGCAGAATGGGGCACATTCATCTGAGGAAAATGAATCAGTTAGTGAGAAATGGACTTGTCGATGGAGTAAACGTGAAACCTTTCCATCTGAACGACAAGTGTGTGAGCTGTATGAAAGGAAAACAACACAAACAATCCCATAAAGTGAAGAAAGTTAACTCTGTTGAGATGCCGCTTGAGCGATTGCACATGGACCTTTTTGGACCGGTCAAACGCAAAAGTCATCTTGGAGAGCTTTATTGTTTAGTCGTCACTGATGACTATTCAAGATTCTCATGGGTGATGTGTTTGAAGAACAAAAGCGACACCTTTACCAACTTACAAGTTCTGTTCACTCGACTGGAGAATATCTACAATTTGAAGATAAAAAGGATCAGGAGTGACAACGGGACGGAGTTCAAAAATGCAAAGATGGATGAACTTTGTGAAAGCAAAGGGATTCATCATGAATATTCGGCTCCGTATACCCCGCAACAGAACGGTGTTGCTGAAAGAAAGAATAGGACTCTGATTGAGGCTGCTAGAACAATGCTCGCTGACTCAAATCTTCCAGTAATGTTCTGGAATGAGGCAATTTATGCAGCAAATTATACATTAAATCGGGTTCTAACAGTGAAGAAGTTTGGAAAAACATCTTATGAACTGTTACACCGACGAAAGCCCAATTTAGAGTATCTAGAACCATTTGGGGCGCCATGCACGATGTTGAATCCAAGCGAGAAGTTTAGTCCTAAAGCTGAGGAGGGATATTTTGTTGGATATGCAACCCCGCTTAAACGGGTATTCAACAAGAGAACTCGTCAAGTGGAGGATTGGGCTAACGTGGAAGTTCAACGATATACTCAAAATTTGCAAGGCACGGGCCCTGATTGGATGTTTGATTACAAAGATTTCTTTGAATCATTCAACCTAGATAGCATGGTTGAAGAAGCTGTTATTAGATTACTTTACGAGTGTGAAAACGCGGTAACTTCACCGTTGATGCGTCCAATCACCGTAAACCCCCCACCAGCTTCTAATGATACCAGTGCTCCTATACAAGAAGAAGAGATGTTTCAAGAAGCTTCAACTTCATTAGATACTTCAGAATCTGAAGATGAACAATTTGAAGAAGCCGTTCTTGAACATGCAGAAGACTTAGAAGAGCAAACTGTGAACCCAACTCCAAATCCAGATGTTGCTTCATCATCTAACACGGGTCATAATCAGGATGCTGTAGAGAACTTGACTGCTCAGACGGGAGTGATTGTACCTGTTAATCCGGAATCTCGGATTCATCGTATTCACCCGCTGGAGCAAGTTATCGGAGATCCTGGTAGTGGTGTTATGACCAGAGGGCAGCTTAAAAGCGTTAATTCACCAGAGAGTTTTGGTGCTTTAGCATTGTATGCCAAAATTCAGAAATCTGGAAGCCAAAATGATTGGTCGTTTGCATGTTATGTGTCGCAGGTAGAGCCAAGGACATACAAAGACGCTTTGAATGAAGATGCCTGGGTTGAGGCAATGCAGGAGGAGTTATTGCAATTCCAGAAATTGGGAGTCTGGACGCTCACAGATTTGCCGCCGGGAAGAAAGAAAATAGGCACTAAGTGGGTGTTTAAGTGCAAAAAGGATGATCGTGGAGTTATTGTACGCAACAAAGCCAGATTGGTTGTGCAGGGTTTCCATCAAATCGAAGGAATTGATTACAACGAAATCTATGCACCAGTAGCAAGAATTGAAGCTATTCGGATGTTCCTTGCGTTTGCTTCGTATAAGATATTCAAAGTCTATCAAATGGACGTCAAGAGCGCATTTTTGTACGGTAAAGTCAAGGAGGAGGTTTATGTCGGGCAGCCACCAGGCTTTGAGGACCCAATCCACCGGGACAAGGTCTATGTGCTGAACAAAGCTTTATATGGTTTGCACCAGGCTCCAAGACAGTGGTACGAGGAGCTAAGTACATACCTCATCTCCAAAGGATTCAAGCGCGGCCTCGTCGATTGCACCCTCTTTACGAAGAAGACGGGAGATGACTTGCTTCTAGTACAGATTTACGTTGATGATATTATATTTGGTTCAACTAACGAACTTTTGTGCAGGGAATTTGAAACTGTTATGCAGGAGAAGTTCGAAATGAGCGCTATGGGGGGAAATGCAGTTTTTCCTCGGCTTACAGGTGGATCAAAGACCCGACGGGATTTTCATTCACCAGACAAAATACGTAGCCGACATCTTGAGCCGATTCCAGATGGAGGACTCTAAGCCGATGGATACCCCGATTCAACCCAATCACGGGATTGGAGTAGACGTTAAGGGGGAGCTGACAGATCCATTTACATACAGAGCAATCATCGGATCTCTGATGTATTTGACAGCGTCTCGACCAGATATTATGTATGCAACGTGTCTCTGTGCTCGCTATCAATCGAAGCCGAAACAAAGTCATCTGACGGCGGTCAAGCGTATCCTTCGATATCTGAAGGGTTGTCCATCAAAAGGACTTTGGTACCCTAATGATGATGATTTTGATTTTATTGCTTTTAGTGATGCAGATTGGGGCGGCTGTGACAAAGACAGCAAATCAACCACAGCCGGTTGCCAGTTTTTAGGGAGCAGGTTAATTACCTGGCAATGCAAGAAACAGACTTCCGTCGCACTGTCTACATGTGAAGCCGAGTACATTTCAGCCTCGAGTTGCTGTTCACAGGTGCTCTGGATCCAACAACAGATGGTCGATTACGGTTTGCAGTTTCTTAAAACCCCTATACACTGTGGCAACGAAGCCGCAATTGCATTAACTAAAAATACTGAAAATCATTCTAAAGCTAAACATATCCGGATTAAATATCATTTTATCCGTGATTGTTACGCTAAGGAATTGATTGACATGGTCAAAATCCATACTGACAACCAACGTGCAGATTTGTTTACAAAAGCTTTTGACAGATCCCGCTTTGAATATCTTTTGAAAGTAAACAATATAAAGGAAAAACAGGACTAATCGGCTCCTCGGTTTATCATTTTTAGTTTTTAGTTTTAGTTTTAAATCTTTGCTAATTGGGAATTTCTCTTTACTATCATAATCCTCAAAGAAGTTGATGCTTTCGAGGGGGTTGTTTAATCCTCAAAGAAGTTGATGCTTTCAAGTGGATTGTTTCTTTCAAATTTTTGTTTTGTTTTTTTTTCGGAAAAATTAAAAACCCAAAAATATGTTCTTTATTTTAGGGGGAGTCATTTTATCAGAAAAACCTAAAACATTGAAAAATTTTCAAAATACCTAAAAATTAGAAAAACCCAAAATGATTTCCTGGATAAAAAGAGGAAATGATAGTACATCAGTGGGGATCTGACACAGGCTAAAGAATTGTATAGTTTTATGTGACGTATGTTGATTACGTGTGATATGCTGATAGGCTTCGTAGACTATATATTGCGTGCATTAGTGATACAAACATAACAAACTACGCGTTTGTGGATGAACACCTCATGGGCATATGGTCTTAGTACCGTAATTTCGTTTGATAGGGTTGTGAGCGTTGGATTTTAGCTAAAACAGGATTATACGATCATACAAGTCACAAAACTAGGTGCGGAAACCCAAGATCTGAACAAATTGATAAAACACAAATCACGACACAATCAAGATCATTTTCAATATCATTTCATAGATTAACTTTCATTCAAAAAGCATTTACAATGAGTTTATGTTAATCTAGAACACACTGATAATCTCTCAAAAACACCTATGAACCTGATCTGAACCTGGACACAAATGACAACTCTCTTACATTATCAAAAACACAAAAACTATATATAGGCACTGCACATTCGCCCGTTTCTTCTGGTCGAATGTGAGTATTTTCCACATTCGCCCACTACAAGTGGTCGAATGTGTCTTCAGTTCATGTCCATTCTTCCTTCGCCCACTTCAGATCTACCTTCGCCCGATCTTGTTTACCTTCGCCCAGTCATATCTACATTCGCCCCATTCTAGTCACCTTCGGCCATCACTAACATATGTTAATTATTGTATATCCAATCCTTAGTCGCAAAACGCATCAACAAACTCCCCCTCGACTATTGATTGGATAGTTTTCTCTGATAGTCCATCGTCTTGTTCATCAACTTGATTCTGAGCTGTTTCTTCTGCTCAGAAGTCATTGGCGGCTCAAATGTTTTCTTCACAGGCTTAGACACATTGGCCATCTTCACAGTCTTGCCAAGTTTACCCTCCAAGTTGCTTCCTGCATTTATATCATACGCAAAACAAACTCCAACAACTTGCGTATACTTTCTCGCTTGAGCAAAGTCATTGGGTTCATAGTAGATCGGATTGTAGAATAACATGATGATGTCTTCGAATGTGCAATTAATCAGCCACATAGGATCAAATACATGAACATGCTTGTATTTATCCTTTCCATCTCTCAACACGATCACCGCTTCTGCCTTTCTCCAATCGTAATACCAAAAGATGAAATCAGCACTAAAATGCTGTGGCATTGGCATCAACGGTATCTTCCTCATCACATTAGGTGCTTTATAAATCAAAGTAACACGCTTCATATTGGTTTGAAGATCAATATCCCTATGAACTTTTCAACGGGGATATTGAGGCTCGAACCTGTTCCATCTCGTACGACTTTCCCAAACCAATTTGTCTGCGCACCAACCGACATGTGATCCATTTACTTCGGCACCTGACATTGGGAATCTGCATAAGTCTCTCACCGCCCAGTACGGTAGAGTAAGCAAGTCACAGAATCTGTTGAAATACAGAATTCCGGTTTCCCATTTTGCAGCAATACACTTCAATCTGCCTAAGTAAGTCCACCTGAGAGCTCTGCCTTTGAACTTGGCATTATGAAATCGATAGAAATTACCTTGAGCTTCAGGCTTTGGTCGGTTCTCATCCATTTCCTTCAATTTCTTCATATAATTCTTCAACTCATCAGACTGGTTAGTAGAATCTTTCTTTTCAGTACCGAATACTTTCTCAACAAACTCTTCACTTCTTTTCTTTGCTTTCTGTTTCGCTGACTTATTTGGTATCTCAGTGAAGTCAGGAAATACTTCATTCTCATCATCTTGTCTGAAATACTGGGGAAACTCTTCATGAGTAATATCTTCTACTTCAACTTCATTGTTCTCTGGAGTATGCACATCATCTGAATGACTTCCCATATCCTTTTCAGGAATATCAGGAATCGATTCATCCATCATAAACTCCTCAAACGTCTTCCCTACCCTCTGTGCGAGACCATCTAGTATTTCTTTCGCCACAGATGCAGGTAATTCCCCTTCTTCAAGATCTGGATCTTCATATTCCAACTCATATCTCAAATCATCAGTCTGGAATATTTCAGCGAAGCATCCTCTGAACTCAATGGTCCACTCTCTCTTTTCCAACATATTCTTATATATCTGTTTAGCATCATCAGACAGAGATCTCACCTTCTCGTTCCAGAAAATACTTTCATCTGAATCAACATTCCCACCTTTCTTCTTGGAACTCGTTTCTCCAGTATCTTTCTTCTTCGGTGTTCTCTTCTCATAACTAAATCTAGAAGTATCATCTCCTCCATCATGATCACTTCCACTGCTAAACTTATCACCTTGCTTTTTCCCAGTACCTTCAGCACCATCATCATCATCATTATTGTCATCATCATCATCATTATCATCATCACTTTTATCCGATCCATCATCATCCTCATCCTCATCATCATCTTCTTCTTTCTCAGATTCAGAATACTCATAATCAACTTTCTGTTCCTCTTCTTCTTCATCTTCTTCACCCTCTTTCAACTGGGGTGCTCTGCTATAAAGCTCTTCAATCAAACCACAAAGGCGTTTGTTTTCCTTCTTTAATTCTTTGTTATCAGCCTTAATTAGTTTGATTTTGCTCTTGTTTCTTTCACATTTTCTTTCAAGCTTCTCATTCTTTGCTTCAATCAACTTAATCTTATCATTTATATCATCCTGATTAGATTTCGAAGCAACCACAATCTGGAGCATCTTCTCCTCATTCTGCTTGAACTTAGCAATCTCAGCTTGTTGAGCAACCAACATCTTCATCATGTCCTCCATCTTCTTATTAACTTGTTTCATGACATCGTCATCCACAGTCACTTTCTTCGACTTAGATCTGGATGGCTCAACTTCAACAACTTTCTCTTTCTGAGGCTTTCTAAACATATCGAGCACTTTATCCATATCAATATTGAACTGATCGATTGGTAAAGTCTCTGCCTCTTTCGCTTTCTTCTGCTTCTTGGCAACTGGTGAAGATAGCTTAGATGGTGTTCCAGCATCAGGTAATCTCTTTCCCTTCAACAACTGAGCCAATTCTTTCTCTCTCAGTTCTTTTACACTTGATTTCTTTGCCATAGTCTTTTGTTTCTTAGTTTTTCTGGGCAAGTTCACCACTACAGTTTCTCCAACACTCAATTCAGCTAGATCAACACCTAGACCCTCATCTTCAACCGATTTCTTTCTTCTCTCAGCTTCTTCTATCGACTGGTTCAAGGATTCAGACTCACCAACCATAGTGGCCTTACGTTTGGTGGTCCTCACATTCTCATCATCAGAATCCCACTGCTCATCAACTTCAGTCTCTTCTGAATCTACTGACTCTTCATCCACCAAACCCGGTCCTTTCTTCGCCGTCGATTTCTTTCTAGCCACTTGTTGCTTAGTGCTTCCCTGATCCACAGCCTTTCCCTTGCCCTTCCCTTTGGCTCCAGGATTGACTACTTGACGTTTCCGCTTAGTGCTTGAATCAACATACACTAAGGGATCATCGTTGTCCGAGTCACTATCATCATGTCTTGCTTTGTTCTTGCCAGGATCAGTGTAATCCGGACGAGCCAAAGCGCCAAATAATCTCCTGTTAGGTGGCTTCTCACTATCAGGCACACCTTTGTAACCCTTCATCCTCATCAAAGTTCTAATATTCATGTGATCTTGACCTAGGATCATAGTCGGATCCTTTTTCAGCATAGGATACTTGTAGTCAAAGATCATCATCAGAAACCTCGGATACAACATGAACTTCTTATTCTTCATTCCCTTCAGCATCTCCAGCATATGATCAAGAATCATTCCAGAAACATTAAATGGTTTGTTGAGTGTCAACGCAACCATTAATGAACTCAAACTCCTTCTCATCACGTCATAACCACCACTCACACATCCAAAGACATGAATAAGAACATGAGCAAAATACTTGTACTGCACTCCCAGCTTCCCCTTATACATAGATCCGTCAGTGATTGGACCTTTGTATTTCATACGTAAGAAACACGCCTTCTGTTCTATCCATGACAATTCCCTGGGATCCTCACTATCTTCAAACTTAATCTGTAAAGCTTCCCGAATGTCAGCTTCAGTCAAGAACATATCCATCTCCTGAATCTTGCTTTTGATGATCGTCTGATTCTCCCAGTAGTCATACTTAGCATTCTGGTAAAAATCTTCAATTATGTCTTTGTATATGATGGTTGGTGTGGCTAAGGCATGAACAATCCTGCTCCTCTTCAGAAACTCTATAATTCCTGTAAACTCCGTGTTCTTCTCAACGTCACCTAGATAAGCGCAACAGTTGTGTGATCGTTCAAAAGGCCAACTGCTCGGAACAGATGTTTCTGCTACTGGTACTGGATCTTGAACTGTAATCTCAGCTGGAGTTTCAACATTGACTGCTGGTGCTTCAATGTTCTCGGGTTGATCAGCCATCTGCATATGAAAATCAATAAAACACGTCAAAATACAAAAACGACAAAATTATAAAATTTTGGTCAAAACTAATCTGCACATTCGCCCGTTTTAAACTGGTCGAATGTGAGATTTTGTGGTCGAATGTGAAAATTTTGGTCGAATATGAAAAATTTCTGATTAAAAATCACATTCGTCCATTTTTATTGTTCATTCGCCCAACCCGTTCCACCTTCGTCCGTTTTTATCAACCGAATGTGGAAAAGGTTTTCCCCCAAAATTTAAAATTTTGCCATTGTTTATTTTAACCTGTAATTTTGATCTACATGTATCCTAATAAAGCCGACTAACACTCGTTTATAAGCAATTTTGACAATTAATCAGTTTTCATTGGTTTTAAAGTGGAATTAGGGTTCATCTGTGTTTAATCGATCAAAATCATATTCAGATATGTTATTAACCTAATTCCTTCCATATTCTCCCCCTAAAACCTATGAGAACTGATCGGAAATGAAAAACCAACAACAATAATCATCAAAAACCCCTAGAATTGAAACCCTAGGTCCGGTTTATAAAAACTTCAATTCAGGTCTGAAATCGCGTCCATTACCTGCAATTTGAGTCTTAAAATGATCAGGAATGTATAGGGAAAAAATCAGTGGATTAGAAGAAAAACGAGCAACAAGGTCTAGTTATCAAGAAATTTTGAAAAATATTTGAATGAGGGGCTCGAACCTGAATGAGGTATTTATAAGAAGCTACCTTCGGCCGTTTGTGGTGGACGAACGAGGGAGAAGTTCACATTCGCCCCAAACGAATGGTACGAGTGTGAAACTGCTCCACCTTCGCCCCTATTTAAAGACCCGAAGGTGGAATTTGTACCCGGAAGTGGAATTTTCACCCGGAAGTGAAATATCCACATTCGCCCAAAATCAATACGGTCGAAGGTATGATTTTTCCACATTCGACCCATTTAAGGGGCGAATGTGAAATGGAAAAATCTGAAAATTTCGCCAAATCACGAATTCGAATCCCATTCAACATTTTTCAATCCGTTAAACTTCCAAAACTCAAATTGTCACATTTTGAATGATACAAAGCCCGGATGGTGTTATCAAATCTCAGAAATTGACCATCAAGCATCCCCGGTTATCAAAAATAAAGCAGAAATGCAAATCTTTTGGATTTTCTGAAATTTTTATCAAAACACACCTAAAATCTTTTTGGATTTTGTAACTTTTTGACAATAAAAGTAAAATGCGACAAAGTAAAATGCATCAAAGTAAATGAAAGCAGTAAACATTTTGTGATTTCCGGTAAGAGGATCATATCAGTTTTAAAAAAAAAAATCTGAACACAGCGTTGATCTGTTTCAATATTATCATTAGAAACAATATGTGACACGGCAATTGCTGATATTGTTGTCCACATAAGCTCACATGCAGACAATTACGCAATGCTTTAAAATGATACGAATTAGATGTATTAGACTAACACATTGTGGTTCCCACACACACGACATACTCCCGTATCAAGAAGTAATGTGCACAAAGACTCATTGTAAAGCGTGATTATGCTTTCGTCGTCTGTAATTGTACAAGATATAATGCATAGAGGTATACAGGTCAGCAAATTAATGCAGCAAAGCAACATATGCACTATACCAGGTTGAGAACTGATATTAATCATGATTTGCATCAATGATCAATACGATATTATAGATAATCTTTGATCATCATATAACATGGAAAGTTCCTCAATTCGGTAACTTTAGGATTTGGCATAAAGCTCTTTTATAAAGACATCCTGTCTGATCTAGGTCCGTAATGACTTACAGCAGAAAATCAGATAGGCTATCCCCAGAAAACTAATAACATAACGACCCTAAACCTCCGAGTTTTGTACAAACACCCTATCAAACGAAATTACGGTACTAAGACCATATGTCCATGAGGTGTTCATCCACAAACGCGTAGTTTGTTATGTTTGTATCACTAATGCACGCAATATATAGTCTACGAAGCCTATCAGCATATCACACGTAATCAACATACGTCTCATTAATACTATACAATTCTTTAGCCTGTGTCAGATCCCCACTGATGTACTATCATTTCCTCTTTTTATCCAGGAAATCATTTTGGATTTTTCTAATTTTTAGGTATTTTGAAAATTTTTCAATGTTTTTGGTTTTTCTGATAAAATGACTCCCCCTAAAATAAAGAACATATTTTTGGGTTTTTAATTTTTCTGAAAAACAAAACAAAAAAAATTTGAAAGAAACAATCCACTTGAAAGCATCAACTTCTTTGAGGATTAAACAACCCCCTCGAAAGTGTAACATCGCCAAATTTTCAATTATAAAAACGTATATTATTTCCATATTATGCCTAAGTTTTATTGCCCGACCACACAACTTATATATTTATATACATATATATAATAATAATAATAATAATAATAATAATAATAATAATAATAATTATAAGAATGGTTTAAAGCCCACAAATTAACTCACCTTTCCTTTAATCTCGGCCCAAACCCAACCATAACCTTCTGAAGCCCACACAAAGGCTCGGCCCAACTGCAGGCCCAAACCAAGCCCAACAGCCCTTTCCCTTTTCTGCCTATTAAAAACAAAAAAAAGGGGTTGTTTGTGCCGGGTATCGAACCGGACCACCCCCACACTCACACACGCGTTTACACCACTGGTCCATATTGTTTTATGTTATCAGATCTAGTAGCTATATATATTTATCACCTTTCAAAATAAAGAGCTGTCATCTTCATTTCAGCTCTGCACGCGTCTGTTCACCATCAACCCATTATTTTTGGTTTTTAATTGAGGTTAATCAAGGAAACCATTGACCTTTGATCTCGCCAACGCCTAACACGTTTAATACGCGTCAATTACACGTCAAACACATTAAACTCGTATCAATTACGTATATTATTAATCAAACAAGTCAAACTTTCCAATCCTATGATCTGGACTTTAACCCTATAAATTAATCATCTGCGAGCCATCCCAACTCGCCAATCTTCTTCTCTTAACCCCTCAATTCTTCACTCAAACGCTGTTCTTGATCAAACGATTTCAGTTTGACTTTTATCATTGACCGAACAATCTAACACGAATCAACACTGTAAGTATAATGTTTTATATCGGTTTTGATCACCGGCGTTCACACATCAAAAACCCTAACATTAATCGGGTTAAAGATGTGTGAATTGCTTGATTGCTGAAACTAGGGCTCGTATATGATTTTGGGGATAAACTTGATTCACGCGTATGTATTTATATTAATCTGAACGAGATTCATCACAACCACAGGCCTAGGCCAAGTGGTTGTGACTGTGGCTTATAACCAAAGGCACCCGGGTTCGAGTCCCGGCTGTGGCCTTCTTTCTTTTCTTTTTCATATTTTCAACAACAAATCATATTATATATATATTATACATATAAATTCATTTTTAAATATTAAAACTATTTTATAAATTCTAAAAAAATTACATTTATTAAATCTGATGTTAAAGTTTTATCTACAATTTTTATTTTTCTGAAATTCATTTATTTAATATTTATCATAATTAAATCAATTTTACACTATTATATTTATAAAAATCCATTAAAATATCAAAACGATCTTATAAATTTCCACAAAAATTATCTTAAGTTTTTATAACATTAAACTTTTCAGAAATGATTTTTATTTCTGAAAAATCATTTATTTAGTGTTTTTAATCAATTTTTGTTAGATTTAATCATAATTAAATCATAATAAATTCAATTTTCATTATTTTTGCACCAAAATTTTATAGAAATTATTTCTGATTATTTGGAACAGAAATATAAATTTTAAACTTCTAATTCTTTGATTTTAATATTTTTTAAATATTAAAGATAAGATTTTGACAATTTGTAATAAATAGATTTAATAATCTATTTTAAAGAAAATAATTTTATAAAAATTATTTTTATACTTTAAACACATTCTTGTGACCATCCTAGGTTTAACATTTATAAAAAGATTTTTAGTTATTTATTTACTAAATTTCTCTCAATTGGCGAATATTTTTAATATTAATCAAACGAGCAAATTATCCCCAATTCGAAGCCCTAGAACTCATACAATTGTAGACTTGATAGACTTAGACATATTTATTACCTCATTTTAGGGTGATACTTGATACATTTGGTCAACACAATTATCCAAATTTCTCAACAGATATAACATTTTACCAAGGTGAGTTTTACATAGCCCCTTTTCTATTTATCACCATTTTTGGGGTGAAACATGTTTATAACATCATCATTGCAATTCAATCATCAATGTGTCTATGTGTTTTCTATGTTGCATTATGTCTTGAGCATGATTAGAGTAAGCACCATTCTAGCATAATCATTAACATTGATCAGCCGGCGGTATACATTGATAGATCTATTGGACTGACAATCCCACCCGGGTACGTGCCTCCTACAAAGGTTGCGTGGGTGTTTGTTATCGTATAACATATTGGACCATGAGCGTATGGTATGTATCATATTATAACAGTCATCAGGGTTGATTATGCACTCGATTTATTTCTAGTATGTTCTCACATATGGACTAGATTGACATGACACATGAATTGCACATCATTTTTATTCAATTATCAAAAACCTATGTAATTCTCACCAACTTTTGTTGACCCAAAACATTTTCAACTTAACATGTTTCAGGTTCTATTTGCTTGAAGATTTGTTTTGATGCTTGAAGATATGTGTATAGTTTTATTCAATTTGATGTACAAATTCTAGATCTATTGTATGTAATTCATATAAATCATTTAATGGAATCTATTATTCACCATGAGCTACTGAACAATCATCATTACGTGACATCCCGATGTTTCCGCCATCGTTTGGGGTGTTACAGAAAGCATCAACTTCTTTGAGGATTATGATAGTAAAGAGAAATTCCCAATTAGCAAAGAGAAATTCCCAATTAGCAAAAATTTAAAACTAAAACTAAAAACTAAAAATGATAAACCGAGGAGCCGATTAGTCCTGTTTTTCCTTTATATTGTTTACTTTCAAAAGATATTCAAAGCGGGATCTGTCAAAAGCTTTTGTAAACAAATCTGCACGTTGGTAGTCAGTATGGATTTTGACCATGTCAATCAATTCCTTAGCGTAACAATCACGGATAAAATGATATTTAATCCGGATATGTTTAGCTTTAGAATGATTTTCAGTATTTTTAGTTAATGCAATTGCGGCTTCGTTGTCACAGTGTATAGGGCTTTTAAGAAACTGCAAACCGTAATCGACCATCTGTTGTTGGATCCAGAGCACTTGCGAACAGCAACTCGAGGCTGAAATGTACTCGGCTTCACATGTAGACAGTGCGACGGAAGTCTGTTTCTTGCATTGCCAGGTAATTAACCTGCTCCCTAAAAACTGGCAACCGGCTGTTGTTGATTTGCTGTCTTTGTCACAGCCGCCCCAATCTGCATCACTAAAAGCAATAAAATCAAAATCATCATCATTAGGGTACCAAAGTCCTTTTGATGGACAACCCTTCAGATATCGAAGGATACGCTTGACCCCCGTCAGATGACTTTGTTTCGGCTTCGATTGGTAGCGAGCACAGAGACACGTTGCATACATAATATCTGGTCGAGACGCTGTCAAATACATCAGAGATCCGATGATTGCTCTGTATGTAAATGGATCTGTCAGCTCCCCCTTAGCGTCCACTCCAATCCCTTGATTGGGTTGAATCGGGGTATCCATCGGCTTAGAGTCCTCCATCTGGAATCGGCTCAAGATGTCGGCTACGTATTTCGTTTGGTGAATGAAGATCCCGTCGGGTCTTTGATCCACCTGTAAGCCGAGGAAAAACTGCATTTCCCCCATAGCGCTCATTTCGAACTTCTCCTGCATAACAGTTTCAAATTCCCTGCACAAGAGCTCGTTAGTTGAACCAAATATAATATCATCAACGTAAATCTGTACTAGAAGCAAGTCATCGCCCGTCTTCTTTGTAAAGAGGGTGCAATCAACGAGGCCGCGCTTGAATCCTTTGGAGATGAGGTATGTACTTAGCTCCTCGTACCACTGTCTTGGAGCCTGGTGCAGACCATATAAAGCTTTGTTCAGCACGTAGACCTTGTCCCGGTGGATTGGGTCCTCAAAGCCTGGTGGCTGCCCGACATAAACCTCCTCCTTGACTTTACCGTACAAAAATGCGCTCTTGACGTCCATTTGATAGACTTTGAATTTCTTATACGAAGCAAACGCAAGGAACATCCGAATAGCTTCGATTCGTGCTACTGGTGCATAGATTTCGTTGTAATCAATTCCTTCGATTTGATGGAAACCCTGCACAACCAATCTGGCTTTGTTCCGTACAATAACTCCACGATCATCCTTTTTGCACTTAAACACCCACTTAGTGCCTATTTTCTTTCTTCCCGGCGGCAAATCTGTGAGCGTCCAAACTCCCAATTTCTGGAATTGCAATAACTCCTCCTGCATTGCCTCAACCCAGGCATCTTCATTCAAAGCGTCTTTGTATGTCCTTGGCTCTACCTGTGACACATAACATGCAAACGACCAATCATTTTGGCTACCAGATTTCTGAATTTTGGCATACAATGCTAAAGCACCAAAACTCTCTGGCGAATTAACGCTTTTAAGCTGCCCTCTGGTCATCACTCCACTACCAGGATCACCGATAACTTGCTCCAACGGATGAATACGATGAATCCGAGATTCCGGATTAACAGGTACAATCACTCCCGTCTGAGCAGTCAAGTTCTCTACAGCATCCTGATCATGACCCGTGTTAGATGATGAAGCAACATCTGGATTTGGAGTTGGGTTCACAGTTTGCTCTTCTAAATCTTCTGCATGTTCAAGAACAGCTTCTTCAAATTTTTCATCTTCAGATTCTGAAGTATCTAATGAAGTTGAAGCTTCTTGAAACATCTCTTCTTCTTGTGTAGGAGCACTGGTATCATTAGAAGTTGGTGGGGGGTTTACGGTGATTGGACGCATCAGCGGTGAAGTTGCCGCGTTTTCACACTCGTAAAGTAATCTGATCACAGCTTCTTCAACCAAGCTATCTAGGTTGAATGATTCAAAGAAATCTTTGTAATCAAACATCCAATCAGGGCCCGTGCCTTGCAAATTTTATGTGTATCGTTGAACTTCCACGTTAGCCCAATCCTCCACTTGACGAGTTCTCTTGTTGAATACCCGTTTGAGCGGGGTTGCATATCCAACAAAATATCCCTCCTCAGCTTTAGGACTAAACTTCTCGCTTGGATTCAACATTGTGCATGGCGCCCCAAATGGTTCTAGATACTCTAAATTGGGCTTTCGTCGGTGTAACAGCTCATAAGATGTTTTTCCAAACTTCTTCACTGTCAAAACCCGATTTAAAGTGTAGTTTGCTGCATAAATCGCCTCATTCCAGAACATTACTGGAAGATTTGAGTCAGCGAGCATTGTTCTAGCAGCCTCAATCAGAGTCCTATTCTTTCTTTCAGCAACACCGTTCTGTTGCGGGGTATACGGAGCCGAATATTCATGATGAATCCCTTTGCTTTCACAAAGTTCATCCATCTTTGCATTTTTGAACTCCGTCCCGTTGTCACTCCTGATCCTTTTTATCTTCAATTTGTAGATATTCTCCAGTCGAGTGAACAGAACTTGTAGGTTGGTAAAGGTGTCGCTTTTGTTCTTCAAACACATCACCCATGAGAATCGTGAATAGTCATCAGTGACGACTAAACAATAAAGCTCTCCAAGATGACTTTTGCGTTTGACCGGTCCAAAAAGGTCCATGTGCAATCGCTCAAGCGGCATCTCAACAGAGTTAACTTTCTTCACTTTATGGGACTGTTTGTGTTGTTTGCCTTTCATGCAGCTTACACACTTGTCATTAAGATGGAAATGTTTCACGTTTACTCCATCGACAAGTCCATTTCTCACTAACTGATTCATTTTCCTCAGATGAATGTGCCCCATTCTGCGGTGCCACATTATCGATTCTTTTTCGGTCGCCTTGGAAAGAAAACATGTTATCTGCCCCTGTGATGTCATCGCCTTGGACATATCAAGAATATAAAGATTGTTGACTCGAGGTGCCATCAACATAACCCACTCCTTTGGAATCTTGAAGCCCGGTTTGAGAATATAGCAGGATTTGTCATCAAAATGCACAGAAAATTGTTTATCGCATATTTGACTGACGCTCAACAGATTATAGTCTATCTGCTTGACATAAGAAATCCGCTCGAAAGTCACAATCCCATTAATCACGCTTCCTTCCATTGTAATATATCCTCCTTTATTACCCGCGAACGCGACATATCCTCCATTAATATTCTTCACATCAAACAGCAACGCCAAATCCCCCGTCATGTGGCCTGAAGCTCCACTATCAACAATCCAGAGACTGCTAATAGGGCCAACTGAAACTCCCTGCACACAAAAATTAAACATTTAGTTCTTTCGGGGGACCCAAGCCTGAGTCTTGGGCCTTTGAACTTTGGCTTTCAAAGAAACATCCTCAACAACTTTTTCAACAACTTTCTGTTTTGAATCAATCGTTTTCTGATTTTTCAAAACAGATTCATTTTTCTCACTCACCTTCGAAGTAGAAGCTCCTGGAGTACCATTAGGTGTCCAAGATTGTTCAGACCTTTTGAGAATACGAATTTGAGATTTTGGTTTCTCAATAGGTTTCTGAACATTGTTACTAAAAGTAACTTTCTTAGCAACCTTATCTGAATTAACAGACTTAGGTCCAACATTTGACTTGACAATTGATTTTTGTGGAACCTTTTGTCTATCAGCTGTTGTGTTCACCGCAGGTTTTCTCCAAGATTGTTCCATAGCAATCCGATTCCTTCGATCATATTGAAATGGACGGTTGTTCCTCATTTGAAAATTGTTTTGATTATAAAAATGTTGTTGTTGAGGAACAGCCCGTCTATGTGGTGGGACATAATGATCAATCGGCTTTTTCATGGAATTCTTAACCTCAACCTCATGTCTTTTGTGCCTTATATATGGACACTGAGCAAGTAAATGCCCGCGTTCTCCACATTTAAAGCATTTTCTATATTCCTCAAACACATAATGAGCATTTGGTGAAGCAAATGATCTAACAGGAAATTGATCATTATACTGTTGATTTCTCAAACTCTCAGGAAGTGGTCCTTTCGAGTAAGAGGGCTCATGAAAACCATTTGCTTTATCATTTGGACGAATGAACTCAGTGACATGGATTTTTGGTTCTTGAGGAACTTCTGAAAACAATTTCTTTAAGATTTCTGGTGGAATTTCATTGGTTCTCTCATGTTTTGGAAACCATATTGTGCTTTCTTGCCAGATTTTATCAAGTTTAGAATAGTTAACATTTTTGATCGGAAATTCCTCATCAGAAATGATTTTATCGGATCCTTCCATCCGATAAAACACTTTAACAGGTTTGTCACTTTGTTCATTCAGCTCATTCTTTTTCACAACATTCTTAACATCATTATCTTTCTTAACATCAATCTTTTCAGACTTTTTATCACGATTAGCATTTGCCATCGGATGAACATGATCAGATGGTGACACTGGTTCAGTAGTAATGATGTGATTTTCTTTTGGAATCTCACATTCATTAACAGATTGATCACTACCAGTATCATCATTTTCTGAGTCTGAACTATCACTCTCAGCATAAACACCCTCATTGTTCAAGCCCAAAATCGGTCTCACATCGGAATATGGATCACCAATACTCGAGGTATTAGATTCCTTTTCCGATGACGAGTCTGATTTTACCGAACTTTCCGGTATAACTTGGTGATAGTTATGGTTTTCAAAAAGAACCGGAGATGGTACAGACTTGTAATTGGTGGTGTTATCGTCAATGATATGATCTACCACATAAGCAACATTCTTATAACTTTCCAGCTTTTTGTTCACCTTTTCAGCAAAGCATTTTATGGCTGCCATTTCCAACTTGGTGTTTTCAATTTCATTGATATAGTTATTTATTGCCAATTGTTTCAATGACAAAGTGTTTTTCAAGTCGGAAATGTCCTTTTTATAGCCATCTAATACTTTGTTGAAAGCATTCAACTCTTTGCGAGTAGATTGACAGTTCAAGATAGCACTATCTCGTGAAATTCGGAGTTGTTTATTCTCCTCTGTCAATCTATCACATGTTCCACAATATTTATCACTCATAACATCAGTGCTAGATTCAGAACTTACAGGTTTTGGCGGTTCGGTCATGGCCATCAACGCAAAATGAGCTTCCTTTCCAGTGAAAAACTTTGAGTAGTCGATCTTGGTGAAAGCATCATCAGCTATGCACGACTTCCTCGTCATCAAAAAGTCAGCTTCTGCCAGCAACTGATCAATATCATCATCTAAAGAATCAACACTTGCCTCTGTGTCTGATTCGCTCTCAGAATCTGAATAAACTGATCTACACTCTTCGGGAACATCAGAAACTGAATCAATCACCATTCCAGAACTCTTTTCCTCAGCCTTAACCTTAACAGGTTCACTCTCCACTTCCATCTCAGTCTCAGAATCATCACTTTCACTCTCCTCAGTTTCTTTCTTCTCATCAACTGCCACCGACTCTTCCATATCAACCTGATAAGCAACACATGCCACATTCCCACCAGTAGTCACTTCCTCAACTCCTATTTGCATACCCGACCAGTCAAACCTCTCATCCTGTTGAGTCACCAAAGCTTGGTTCTGACTCGCATTCTGTTGAGTCTCATTAGGTGTAGTGATAGGTACAACTGTTCGATTTGTGTGATTAGGAGATTGGTTTTGAATTTGGTGTTGAGTGTTTGGTTGTCTGTTTTGGTTGTTAAAGTTTCGGTTTTGGTAGTTGTTGTTATTTTGGTAAGAAACTTGGTTTTGTTGACGGTTCTGGTAATTTGCATTGAAAGGGTTTCGATTACCTTGTTTAGGTGGCTGGGTGCATTCCCTTTTGAAGTGTCCTTTTTCTCCACAATTAAAACATGTAACCTTCTCCTTGTTGAAACCATAGGTTGTGTTGGGAGAAGTTGCTAAATCAGTCCTTCCAGTTTTCTCGATGAACTCTGTTGCTCTTCTCATTATACTCGCAAAAGCCCATTGAATGTCAATGAGTTCCATCTCTTCTTTGTCTATCTGTGCGTAGTCTTCGTTGGTTAAGTTGTTGTTCCCAATCTGACTAGCAACCAACCCATTGTAGGATGAAACCATTGCTGAGACTAATGCAATGTGTTGCTGAGCAACCTCCACAGTCACATTTCCCAAGTTAGATGTATCTAAAACCACCGGTTGTTGTTTATGTTGAGTAACTTGGTTTAATGGTTGTTGTGATTGGTTAGCGGTGTAAAAACTTGCTTGTTGCATTGGAGAGATTGGTGAAATGTAGGAATTATATTGTGGTGGTGTGTATGATGGTTGTGAGTAGGAATTGTATTGTGGTGGTGTGTAGTTGGTGGTTGGTTTTGATGAATCCATGACATTGGAAATACATGCAACATGTGGTGCAACACTTCCAGAACTCGAGTTTCCAGCTGGAACTGAAGTGCCTCCAAAATACAAACTAGGATTCTGAGGAATTTGTGACCTTCTAGCTTTTCTCCTATCCTCCAACTCTTTGTTCTCCAGCTTTTCGATAAACTCTGAAATGGTCCAGAATTGATAAGCATCCTTCTCTCTGAGTACCTCCACATGCTGATCCCATTGTGGTGGCAAAGCATCTGCAAACTTATCCACCTGCTTAGTCATTGGAATCTGTACACCATAACTAGACAATTCAGACAACAAATGCATATATCTCGGAGTTAGTTCTTTCAAAGTTTCATTATTAATGAAAGAAAAATTCTCAAACTCTTTGACCAATTCCTCCATTCTCAGACTCCTAGTCTTCTCGTTACCATCATGCTTCCTCTTCAGCTTATCCCAAAGCTGCTTTGACGTAGTACATGTCCCAAACTGATGCAACAGGTCACTTGTGATTGCCTGTGTCAGTTGAGAGAACGCCTTCTTCTCCACCACATATTTCTTCTTTTCGTCCTCAGTCAGGCTTTCCAAAGGAATCAACTCACCTGTATTCTCCAGAATCGGTGCTGTGTATCCTTTAACGATCATGCTCCATGCCTCTGCTCCTTCAACTCCCATGCCTTCCAAATGGATTTTGAACATGGTGTGCCACTGATTATACTCTTGCATATCCATGAGCTTCGGTGGCCGAGTTCCACTACCTGTAGACAAATCTTTAATCAAAGTAGAAATAGCATTAGTGGTTTGAGTATTTACCGCCGCTGCAGCTACTCCCCAGTAATCAGATTGTAGTGCCGGATGTGCTACATTCTGAGGCATTGTACTCGTCGTTGTCATGTAGTTAAGTGGTTGTGAAGACTGCGTGTTCGTCTTTTGCGCTGCCACTGTCCATGGGTCCATTGTCTGCTGTTGTGGTTGTGTTGTTGCTGATCCCTGAGTAGTTTGAAAACGCCACATGATCACAATCTGAAAATCTCAACACTTAGAAAAATTTTTCAGCAAAAATCCTAAGTTCGCCCAAAATTCAGTAGATTCGTCCAAACTATCCTTGGTTCGTCCAAACTTAAACACTCTCGTCCAACTTTTCTCACTTTCGTCCAAAATGGTTCTACTTTCGTCCACACAGTAACACCCGAAGGTAGTTTTGATCAGAATGTAAACACAAACTAACACTATTCCACTTTCGCCCGAAATGAAAACGGTCGAATGTGAAAATTTCTACCCGAAAGTGAAAAACTCAACACAAATTTTCAGGTTCGCCCACTTAATACTCAGGTTCGACCACTTTTTATCACTTTCGACCACAACACTCAGTCCAGGTTCCAGATTCGCCCAAAACTAGCAGATCTCATTTTTGAAAAACGGTTATTGTTTGAAAAACGGTTATTCTGATCTCAGATTTTCAAAAGTTCATGGATTTGAATGATCTCAATCAGGTTATGTTTCGGAATTGATTTGGAACAACTTTAAGTCTTGGAAAGCTTGAATTCGACCACAAATTCACCTTTAAATTGATCAAAAACTCTTAAAAACAATGTTTATGTAAAAACAGATGATTTTATGTCAAAAACATGTCCAAATCAGCTCTGATCTTATCAAATTTGTTGTTGCATGATCCTCTAGGCTCTGATACCACTTTGTGAGCGTTGGATTTTAGCTAAAACAGGATTATACGATCATACAAGTCACAAAACTAGGTGCGGAAACCCTAGATCTGAACAAATTGATAAAACACAAATCACGACACAATCAAGATCATTTTCAATATCATTTCATAGATTAACTTTCATTCAAAAAGCATTTACAATGAGTTTATGTTAATCTAGAACACACTGATAATCTCTCAAAAACACCTATGAACCTGATCTGAACCTGGACACAAATGACAACTCTCTTACATTATCAAAAACACAAAAACTATATATAGGCACTGCACATTCGCCCGTTTCTTCTGGTCGAATGTGAGTATTTTCCACATTCGCCCACTACAAGTGGTCGAATGTGTCTTCAGTTCATGTCCATTCTTCCTTCGCCCACTTCAGATCTACCTTCGCCCGATCTTGTTAACCTTCGCCCAGTCATATCTACATTCGCCCCATTCTAGTCACCTTCGGCCATCACTAACATATGTTAATTATTGTATATCCAATCCTTAGTCGCAAAACGCATCAACAAGGGTGTTTGTACAAAACTCGGAGGTTTAGGGTCGTTATGTTATTAGTTGTCTGGGGATAGCCTATCTGATCTTCTGCTGTAAGTCATTACGGACCTAGATCAGACAGGATGTCTTTATAAAAGAGCTTTATGCCAAATCCTAAAGTTACCGAATTGAGGAACTTTCCATGTTATATGATGATCAAAGATTATCTATAATATCGTATTGATCATTGATGCAAATCATGATTAATATCAGTCCTCAACCTGGTATGGTGCATATGTTACTTTGCTGCATTAATTTGCTGACCTGTATACCTCTATGCATTATATCTTGTACAATTACAGACGACGAAAGCATAATCACGCTTTACAATGAGTCTTTGTGCAAATTACTTCTTGATACGGAAGTATGTCGTGTGTGTGGGAACCACAATGTGTTAGTCTAATACATCTAATTCGTATCATTTTAAAGCATTGCGTAATTGTCTGCATGTGAGCTTATGTGGACAACAATATCAGAAATTGCCGTATCACATATTGTTTCTAATGATAATATTAAAACAGATCAACGCTGTGTTCAGATTTCTAAGAAAACTGATATGATCCTCTTACCGGAAATCACAAAATGTTTACTGCTTTCATTTACTTTGATGTTTTTTTTTCTTTGTCGCATTTTACTTCTTATTGTCAAAAAGATACAAAATCCAAAAAGATTTTAGGTGTGTTTTGATAAAAATTTCAGAAAATCCAAAAGATTTGCATTTCTGCTTTATTTTTGATATCCGGGGATGCTTGATGGTCAATTTCTGAGATTTGATATCACCATCTGGGCTTTGTATCATTCAAAATGTGAAAATTTGAGTTTTGGAAGTTTAACAGAATTGAAAAATGTTGAACGGGATTCGAATTCGTGATTTGGCAAAATTTTCAGATTTTTCCATTTCACATTCGCCCCTTAATTGGGTCGAATGTGGAAAAATCATCACATTCGACCATTGTGACTTTGGACGAATGTGGGATATTTCACTTCCGGGTGTTAATTCCACTTCCGGGTACATTTTCCACCTTCGGGTCCTTAATATGGGGCGAAGGTGATCTTAAGTCACATTCGTGCCATTTAGTTGGGGCGAATGTGGACTTCACCCACATTCGACCGACATCATTGGACGAAGGTGACTCCTATATCTATACATTTTCACCTTCGAGTTCTCATTCAGAAAATTTTTTCAAAATTTCATCATAACCAGACCTTGTTGCTCGTGTTTCTTGTGATTTACTGATTTCATCCCTGCCCATTTCTGATTGTTTTGAGACAAATTTCACAGGTAATGGACGCGATTTCAGACCAGAATTGAAGTTTATATAAACCGGACTTAGGGTTTTAATTTTAGGGATTTTGGATGTTTGTTAATGTTTGTTTTTGATCTCATTTCAATTCACATCCGTTTTAGGGGGAGAAGTTGAAAGGAATTAGGTTTTAAACACAATTTGATTGTTTAATCGATCGTTTAAACCGTTTAAACCTAATTTTTCTTTAAAACTGATGTAAATTGATCCATGATGACAATTGATGGCATACGAGTGTTAATCGGTCGTTTTAGAATACATTTGGATCAACAAAACAAGTTAAAATCAACAATGGCAATATTTTAAATTTTGGGGGAAAACCTTTTTCACCTTCGGTTGAAATAAACGGGCGAAGGTGGATTATATTTGGGCAATTGAACCTTAAAATGGCCGAATGTATTTTTAACTTCATTACATGTTCACATTCGACCAAATTTTTCACATTCGACCAGATTTACTCACATTCGACCAGTTCAGAACGGGCGAATGTGCAGTTTATTTGGACCAAAATTTTATAATTTTGTCGTTTTTGTATTCTGACGTGTTTTATTGATTTTCATGTGCTGGCTGATCAACCCGAGAACATTGAAACACCAGCAGTCAATGTGGAAACTCCAGCTGAGATTACACCAGTGCCAGAAGCTGAAACGTCTGTTCCGAGCAGTTGGCCGTTCGAAAGATCGCACAACTGTTGCGCTTATCTCGGAGATGTTGAGAAAAACACGGAGTTTACCGGGATTATAGAGTTTCTGAAGAGGAGCAGGATTGTACATGCTTTAGCCACACCAACCATCATATACAAAGACATCATTGAAGATTTTTATCAGAATGCGAAGTATGACTACTGGGAGAATCAGACGATCATCAAGAGCAAGATTCAGGATATGGATATGTTCTTGACTGAAGCTGATATTCGGGAAGCTTTACAGATTAAGTTTGAAGACAGTGAAGATCCCAGGGAATTGTCATGGACAGAACAGAAGGCATGTTTCTTACGAATGAAATACAAAGGTCCAATCACTGACGGATCTATGTATAAGGGGAAACTGGGAGTGCAGTACAAGTATTTTGCACATGTTCTTATTCATGTCTTTGGATGTGTGAGTGGTGGTTATGACGTCATGAGAAGGAGTTTGAGTTCATTAATGGTTGCGTTGACACTCAACAAACCATTTAATGTTTCTGGGATGATTCTTGATCATATGCTGGAGATGCTGAAGGGAATGAAGAACAAGAAGTTTATGTTGTATCCGAGATTTTTGATGATGATCTTTGACTACAAGTATCCTATGCTGAAAAAGGATCCGACTATGATCTTAGGTCAAGATCATATGAATATTAGAACTTTGATGAGGATGAAGGGTTACAAAGGTGTGCCTGATAGTGAGAAGCCACCTAACAGGAGATTATTTGGTGCTTTGGCTCGTCCGGATTACACTGATCCTGGCAAGAACAAAGCAAGACATGATGATAGTGACTCGGACAACGATGATCCCTTAGTGTATGTTGATTCAAGCACTAAGCGAAAACGGCAAGTAGTCAATCCTGGAGCCAAAGGGAAGGGCAAGGAAAAGGCTGTGGATCAGGGAAGCGCTAAGCAACAAGTGGCTAGAAAGAAATCGACGGCAAAGAAAGGATCGGGTTTGGTGGATGAAGAGTCGATAGATTCAGAAGAGACTGAGGTTGATGAGCAGTGGGATTCTGATGATGAGAATGTGAGGACCACCAAACGTAAGGCCACTATGGTTGGTGAGTCTGAATCCTTGAACCAGTCGATAGAAGAAGCTGAGAGAAGAAAGAAATCAGTTGAAGATGAAGGCCTAGGTGTTGACCTAGCAGAACTGAGTGTTGGAGAAACTGTAGTGGTGAATTTGCCCAGAAAAACAAAGAAGCAAAAGACTATGGCTAAGAAATCAAGCGTAAAAGAACTGAGGGAGAAAGAGTTAGCTCAGTTATTGAAGGGAAAGAGATTACCTGATGCTGGTACACCATCTAAGCTATCTTCACCTGTTGCCAAGAAGCAGAAGAAAGCGAAAGAGGCAGAGACTTTACCAATCGATCAATTCAATATTGATATGGATAAAGTGCTCGATATGTTTAGAAAGCCTCAGAAGGAGAAAGTTATTGAAGTTGAGCCATCCAAATCAAAGTCGAAGAAAGTAACTGTGGATGATGATGTCATGAAGCAAGTTAATAAGAAGATGGAAGACATGATGAAGATGTTGGTTGCTCAACAAGCTGAGATTGCTAAGTTCAAGCAGAATGAGGAGAAAATGCTTCAGATCGTGGTTGCTTCGAAATCTAATCAGGATGATATAAATGATAAGATTAAGATGATTGAAGCAAAGAATGAGAAGCTTGAAAGAAAGTGTGAAAGAAACAAGAGCAAAATCAAATTGATTAAGGCTGATAACAAAGAATTAAAGAAGGAAAACAAACGCCTTAGTAATTTGATTGAAGAGCTTTATAGCAGGGCACCCCAGTTGAAAGAGGGTGAAGAAGATGAAGAAGAAGATGAACAGAAAGTTGATTATGAGTATTCTGAATCTGAGAAAGAAGAAGATGATGATGAGGATAATGATGAATCAGAGAAAAGCGATGATGATAATGATGATGATGATGACAATAATGATGATGATGATGGTGCTTAAGGTGCTGGGAAAAAGCAAGGTGATGAGTTTAGCAGTGGAAGTGATCATGATGGAGGAGATGATACTTCTAGATTTAGTTATGAGAAGAGAACACCGAAGAAGAAGGATACTGGAGAATCAAGTTCCAAGAAGAAAGGTGAGAATGTTGATTCTGATGAAAGTATTTTCTGGAACGAGAAGGTGAGATCTTTGTCTGATGATGCTAAACAGCTGTATAAGAATATGTTGGAAAAGAGAGAGTGGACCATTGAGTTCACAGGATGCTTCGCTGAAATATTCCAGACTGATGACTTAAGATATGAGTTGGAATATGAAGATCCAGATCTTGAAGAAGGGGAATTACCTGCATCTGTGGCGAAAGAAATTCTAGATGGTCTTGCACAGAGGGTAGGGAAAACGTTTGAGGAGTTTATGATGGATGATTCGATTCCTGATATTCCTGAAAAGGATATGGGAAGTCATTCAGATGATGTGCAGACTCCAGAAAACAATGAAGTGGAGGTAGAAGATATAACTCATGAAGAGTTTCCCCAATATTTCAGACAAGATGATGAAAATGAAGTATTTCCTGACTTCACTGAGATACCAAATAAGTCAGCGAAACAGAAAGCTAAGAAAAGGAGTGAAGAGTTTGTTGAGAAGGTATTTGGTACTGAAAAGAAAGATTCTTCTAACCAGTCTGATGAGTTGAAGAATTATATGAAGAAATTGATGGAAATGGATGAGAACCGACCAAAGCCTGAAGCTCAAGGTAATTTCTATCGATTTCATAATGCCAAGTTCAAAGGCAGAGCTCTCGGGTGGACTTACTTAGGCAGGCTGAAATGTATTGCTGCAAAATGGGAAACCGGAATTCTGTACTTCAACAGATTCCGTGACTTGCTTACTCTACCGTACTGGGCGGTTAGAGACTTATGCAGATTCCCAATGTCAGGTGCCGAAGTAAATGGATCACATGTCGGTTGGTGTGCTGATAAATTGGTTTGGGAAAGTCGTACGAGATGGAACAGATTCAAGCCTCAATATCCCAGAAGAAAAGTGCATAGGGATATTGATCCACAAACCAATATGAAGCGTGTTACTTTGATTTATAAAGCACCTAATGTGATGAGGAAGATACCGTTGATGCCAATGCCACAGCATTTTAGTGCTGATTTCATCTTTTGGTATTATGATTGGAGAAAGGCAGAAGCGGTGATCGTGTTGAGAGATGGAAAGGATAAATACAAGCATGTTCATGTATTTGATCCTATGTGGTTGATTAATTGCACCTTTGAAGACATCATCATGTTGTTCTACAATCCGATCTATTATGAACCAAATGACTTTGCTCAAGCAAGAAAGTATACGCAAGTTGTTGGAGTTTGTTTTGCGTATGATATCAATGCAGGAAGCAACTTGGAGGGTAAACTTGGCAAGACTGTGAAGATGGCCAATGTGTCTAAGCCTGTGAAGAAAACATTTGAGCCGCCAATGACTACTGAGCAGAAGAAACAGCTCAGAATCAAGTTGATGAACAAGACAATGGACCAACAGAGAAAACTATCCAATCAATAGTCGAGGGGGAGTTTGTTGATGCGTTTTGCGACTAAGGATTGGATATACAATATTAACATATGCTAGTGATGGCCGAAGGTGTATCAGATGGGGCAAATGTAGAAAAGAATGGACGAAGGAAGACTGATTATGGGCGAAAGAAGAATGGACCTGAACAGAAGACACATTCGACCACCTGAAGTGGGCGAATGTGGAAAAAGCTCACATTCGACCAGTTGAAACGGGCGAATGTGCAGTGCCTATATATAGTTTTTGTGTTTTTGATAATGTAAGAGAGTTGTCATTTGTGTCCAGGTTCAGTTCAGGTTCAGAGGTGTTTTTGAGAAATAGTGTGTGTGTTCTAGATTAACATAAACTGATTGTAAATGCTTTTTGAATGAAGTTAATCTATGAAATGATATTGAAAATGATCTTGATTGTGTCGTGATTTGTGTTTTATCAATTTGTTCAGAACTAGGGTTTCCGCACCTGGTTTTGTGACTTGTATGATCGTATAATCCTGTTTTAGCTAAAATCCAACGCTCACACAATTTTTGAATAATTTGCAAATTGAATCGGATATTCTTCACCAGAAATGATCTTATCGGAGCCTTGCATCCGATAGAAAACTTTAACAGGTTTATCACACGATTCATTTTCTTTTTCATCTGACTTTTCAATTTTCTTTTCAATTTTCTTCTCAACTTTCTTTTCAACTTTCTTTTCAACAGGCTTCACAGACTGATTCTTTCTATGAGCGTTAGCCATGGGATGGACAATCTGAGATGGTGAAACAGGTTCAGTAGTGATGATGTGATTTTCATCAGGAATATCACTCACCTTTTCAACAACCGTCACAGACTGTTCATCCTCTTCATCAGAATCATTAGAAGCAACCACACCCTCATTATTTCCCAGAACAGGTCTAACATCAGAATACGGGTCTCCCACACTGGATGTGTTTGACTCGTTATCCGATGTAGAGTCAGATTTAACTTAGCTCTCCGGTGCTATTGCATGCAAATTATGGTTTTCAAACAACACCGGAGCTGGGACAGCTTTGTAATTTGCACTACTAGACTGTGAAGGCTCTTCTATAATGTGGTCAACAACATAAGCGATGTGCTTATAACTTTCAAGTTTTTTATTTACTTTCTCTGCAAAGCACTTGATGGTGGCCATTTCCAATTTTGTGTTTTCTAAATCATTGATATAGTTATTTATGGCCATTTGTTTTAAAGACAAAGTCTTTTTCAGTTCTGAAACATCTTTCTTATATCCATCAAGTACTCTGTTGAATTCTTTTGATTCTTTTTGATATAATTGACAGTTGATTTTTGCACTCTCAAGTTGAACCTTGAGTTGCTTATTTTCATCTGTCAATTTATCACAAGCTTTGCAATGTTTAACACAAGTTGAATTAGAATTAACAGTAGATTCAGTACTTACCTGTTTAGGAGGTTCTGTCATGGCCATCAGTGCAAAGTGTGCTTCCTTCCCAGCGAAAAACTTGGAATAATCATTTCTGGTGCAAGCATCATCCACAATGCATGATTTTCGTGTCATCAAGAAGTCAGCTTCAGCAAGCAACTGGTCAATGTCATCATCCAGTGAGTTAACACTTGATTCAGAATCAGACTCACTCTCCTCATCAGAATAAGTAGAATCAAACTGCTCTGGAATATCAGTAACTGAATCAAGAATCATTCCAGATTTCTTCTCTTCAACATCAACATTCATCTCATCATTCAACTCTTCAATCTTCAACTCACTCATCTTCTCAGTCACAATCTCTTCTTCAATCACCACCGGCTCATCCAAATTCATTTTCTGTGCCACACAAGCCACATTACCAGCTGTAATTTCTTCAAAACCCAACTGCATACCGGTCCAATCAAAACCCTCATCCTTCTGTATCACCAAAGCTTGATTTGGGTTCTCGGTTTGGGTTTGTGTGTTTGGTGTAGAAATGGGAATGATTGTTCGGTTTGAATTTTGTTGTGTTTGGTTTTGGTTTTGTGTTGTGGATTGTCTGGCATTGTTATTTTGTTGGTTATTTTGACGGTTTTAATAGTTGTTTTGAGGTTGAAAGCTTGAAATGTTGGGACTTTGGTATGATACTTAATTTTGATTTTGGGTTTGTCGGTTTTGGTATGTAGAGTTGAATGGATTTCTATTACCTTGTTGTGCTGGCTGTGTGCACTCTCTTTTGAAATGACCTTTCTCACCACAGTTGAAACAAGTGACTTTGGCTTTGTTGAAGCCATAAGTGGTGTTAGGAGAAGTTGAAAGATCAGTTCTCCCGGTCTTTTGAATAAAATCAGTGGCTCTTCTCATGATACTTGCAAAGGCCCACTGAATATCCATCAATTCCATTTCTTCCTTGTCGATCTGTGCATAGTCCTCATTGGTCAAGTTGTTGTTCCCAATTTGACTAGCAACCAAGCCATTGTACGATGCTACCATTGCTGAAACTAATGCTACATGTTGTTGGGCAATCTCAACAGTAACATTGTTTAGATTTGATGTCTCCAACACAATCGGGCTTTGGTTAGTTTGACTTTGGTTAAGTTGCATTTGGTTCATTTGAGGGTTGTAAGGTTGTTGTTGTTGAGGTTGGCTAGCAGAATAACATGCTTCTTGTTGCATGGGTGAAAATGGTGGAATGTAAGTAGTAGTTGTTGGATATGGTGGTGAGGTATATGAAGATGTTTGAGCAAGGTAATTGATTGGTTGTTTGGGTGGTTCAACAATGTTAGATACGCACGCGATGTGTGGAGAAACATTAGAAGTAGAACTGGAAGTAGAATGGGAAGAAGATGTACCACCAAGATACAATTCCAGATTCTGAGGAATTTGAGCCCTTTTTGCTTTCCTTTTTTCCTCCATCTCCTTGTTTTCCAGTTTCTGAATGAATTCATTTATCGTCCAATACTAGTACGCATCCTTCTCTTTTAACACCTCAATATGTTGGTTCCAATACGGTGGCAATGCATCGGCAAACTTGTCCACCAATTCGGACATAGATATGCTAATCTCATAGCTTGAAAGCTCTGTGAGTAAGTGGCAATACCTTGGAACCAACTCTTTCAATGTCTCATTACCCATGTAACTAAAATTCTCAAACTCTTTCCGAAGCTCTTCCATCCTTAGCTTCTTAGTCTTCTCATTTCCATCATGCCTGTTCCTTAACATATCCCACAACTGTTTAGAAGTTGTACAAGACCCAAACTGATGAAGCAAGTCAGTATTGATGGCCTGGGATAGTTGAGAAAACGCCTTCTTCTCAATAGCAAACTTTTTCTTTTCATCGTCTGCTAGATTTTCCAATGGAATAGGCTCTCCCGTGTTCTCCAAGATCGGAGCATCATAGCCTTTCGCAATCATTTGGCACGCCTCAGTTCCCTCTAAACCCATACCCTCCAAATGGATCTTGAATTTGGTCTTCCACATGTTGTAGTCGACCATCTCCATAAGCTTAGGTGGACGGTTTCCACTCCCCGAGGACAAGTCTTGGATAAGAGTTGATATGGCATTAGTCGTCTGTGAGTGAACCGCTGCTGCTACTCCCCAATAGTCACCAATCGGTTGCGGTTGTGGTTGCGCAACATGTTGAGGAATAGTACTAGTTATAGCCATGTAGTTGATAGGTTGTGATGGTTGACTAGACGTTTGGGCAGCAACCGACCAAGGATCCATGGTTGTCTGCTGTTGTGGTGTCGTGTTAGGTCTTGGTGTAGTAGGAAAGTTCCACATCTTGATCTGAAAATGATTAAACACGAAAAGATTAGAAAAGTTTTAAACAGCTTTCTCCTTCGTATGTAGCGAGTGGTCGAATGAGAGAAAATGTTCTCCTTTGACCGTTTTAAAAGATACGAATTAGAAATATGTAGGTGCATATGTGCGACTAATGCTTTGGATTGGATAACTCATTTGTTTTGTTTATTGTCGTTGGTGCGAAGGAACGATTTTGATGGTGCGAAAGAGAGATTTCAAGGGTGGGAAGGAAGCTTTTTGGGCGAATGAAGATTGTTTATTATGGAGTTTGGTTCGACCACTCAAAGTGGGCGAACCTGCACATTCGCACGAACAAAGTGGGCGAATGTGCAGTCTATAAATAGGCAAACTCAGTTTTTGCAGCTAACTTTGAGACATTTATTTCCCGCCACTTTCTGAATTCTCTCTGTAACTTTTTATAAACTTGTTTCGCGTCGAGTCCTTGATTGTAATTGTTTTTCTACGTGTATTCAAGTTTGATTATTAATGAAAACGTTTGAAAATGATGATTTGTGTGTGTTTATCTGATTAGTTATCATTTTGTGCTGGTTTTGGGGATTCCGCACCCAAAACTAAATTGTTTGATTGTCTTTGTAGCTTACCGATCCTTTCACGCGCATACAAAGTGGTATCAGAGCCATTCTGAATCAAACAACCACAAATTGATAGCTTCTCAGTTGATTTTGACCCAAATTTGATCAAAAATTTTCTGTTTTAAATGAACAAACTGAAATGATGTGTTTTTGATTGATTTGACCTTGATTTCGAGTTTGAATTGGATAATTCACTTTATTAAAGTTGTTCCAAATCTTATCCGATTCAAAACCTGATAAAGATCATCATAATCCATCAACTTTTGATAAACATGATCAAATCTAACTGATTTTCAAAGAATAACCGTTTTTGAAATCACAGGGGTCGAACGAGAGAATTCGGTTGAAAGTGGGAGTCTATTAGGTCGAAAGAGTGTTTTTGTGGTCGAAAGAGTGATTTTAGTGGTCGAAAGTGAACTTTGATTGCTTATATTTTTCATTCGTACTACTGTGTCTCATTCGTATAGTCGTTCGGTCGAAGGAGAAAAGTAGAACGGTCGAAGGAAGACTAAAGCGGTCGAAGGAGATTTGATATTTGTTTTTCACATTCGTATCAGATTATTCGGTCGAAAGAGAAGATTTTTTTTTTCATTCGCACCTCCGTTCATACGAAGGAGTATTCTGTTTTTGAAAAATTTTTAATCGTTTCGTGTTTGTTTGTTTGATTGATTGCAGGATACAATGTGGAACTTTCCAACAACCCCTAGACCAACTCAAGCACCACAACAACAACAGACACAAGATCCGTGGTCCATTGCAGCTCAAAAGACTAGTCAACCATCACAGCCGATCAATTATATGGCTATGACTAGTTCGGCACCACAACAAGTTGTTCAATCATTACCACAACCGATTGACAACTATTGGGGAGTCGCAGCAGCAGTAGTCCATTCCCAGACGACCAACGCTATTTCTACTCTTATTCATGATCTATCTTCTGGAAGCGGCAATCGTCCACCGAGTTAATGGACATGAAGGAGTATAACACTTGGAAGACGAAGTTTAAGATTCACGTTGAGGGACAAGGACTTGAAGGAGCAGAAGCATGGCAAATGATTGTGAAGGGTTACGTTGCTCCTATTTTAGAGAATACTGGAGAACCAATCCCTTTGGAGAATTTGGCGGATGACGAGAAGAAAAGATTTGCTATAGAGAAGAAAGCATTCTCTCAGCTATCCCAGGCGATCAACACTGATCTACTACATCAGTTTGGATCGTGCACTACATCCAAATAACTTTGGGATATGCTGAGAAATCGACATGATGGAAATGAGAAGACCATGAAGCTTAGGATGGAGGAGCTTCGGAAGGAGTTTGAAAACTTCAGTTATATGGGTAATGAGACCCTAAAGGAGTTGGTTCCAAGGTACTGCCATTTGCTCACTGAATTGTCGAGCTATGAGATCAGCATTCCAATGTCGGAATTAGTTGATAAATTTGCTGATGCATTACCACCCTATTGGAATCAACACATCGAAGTGTTAAAGGAGAAGGATGCTTACCAGTATTGGACCATTAATGAGTTCATCCAAAAGCTGGAAAACAAAGAGATGGAGGAAAAGAGAAAAGCTAAGAGAGCTCAGATTCCACAGAATCCTGATTTATATGTGAGTGGTACATCTAACTCTCTTTCTGCTTCTAGCACCACATCTACTGTTGCACCTCACATAGCATGTGTGTCTAACATTGTTGAACCATCAAAAGCACCTATTAACTACCTTGCTCAAACTTCATCCTACACACCATCATACACACAACAACCTTATCAAACACAAAACTTTATTCCACCATTTTCACCATTACAACAAGCCGCATGCTATACATCAAGTCAACAGCAACAACAACAACAATATCCTCCTCAAGTGAACCAGATGCAGATTACTCAAGCACAATCAAGCCAAAACCCGATTGTGTTAGAGACATCAAACCTTAACAATGTGACTGTTGAAATTGCTCAACAGCATGTTGCTTTAGTATCTGCCATGGTCGCTTCTTACAACGGTTTGGTAGCAAGTCAAATTGGTAACAATAATCTCACCAATGAGGACTATGCTCAAATCGATAAAGAGGAAATGGAGTTGATGGACATTCAGTGGGCTTTTGCAAGCATTATGAGGAGAGCCACTGATTTCATTCAGAAGACTGGCAGGACTGATCTCTCAACCTCTCCCAATACCACATATGGATTCAACAAAGCAAAGGTTACTTGCTTTAACTGTGGTGAAAAGGGACATTTTAAAAGGGAGTGCACACAACCAGCACAACAAGGTAACCGAAATCCTTTCAATTCTACATACCAAAACCGACAAAACCAAAACCAGAATCAAGTGTCTTACAATAATCCCAACATCTCAAGCTTTCAACCACAAAACCAAAACACTTATCAGAACCGTCAACAAAACAACAACACCAGACAATCCACAACTCAAAACCAACCTCAACAAAACCCAAATCGAACTATTGTTCCTATCTCTACACCTAACACACAAAACCAAAACCAAACTGATACTCAAAACTAAGCACTTGACATCCAAAAAGATGAAGGTTTTGACTGGACTGGTATGCAATTGGGGGTGGAGGAAATCACTGCTGGGAATGTTGCGTGTGTGGCACAGCAGATGAAGTTGGATGAGAATGAGGAATTTGAAGAAGAGGTTGTGATTGAAAAGGTGTCAGAGTTGAAGATTGAAGAAGTGAATGATGATGTGGTTGCTGAAGGTGAAGACAAGAGATCGGGGATGATTCTTGATTCTGTCACCAATGATGGAGATCAATATTACTCAGCTTACTCGGATATGGAGAGCGAATCTGATTCAGAGACTAGTGTGAATTCACTAGATGATGATATTGACCAACTGCTAGCTGAAGCTGACTTCCTGATGACTCGCAAGTCATGTATGGTGGATGATGCATGCACCAAGATTGACTACTCCAAATTTTTCGCAGGAAAGGAAGCTCACTTTGCTCTAATGGCCATGACAGAACCTCCTAAGCCGGTAAGTTCTGAAACTCAATCTTGTGTTAAATGTGAAAAGTGTGCTGATTTTGAAAAACTGACTGATGAGAACAAGCTTCTCAAAGTTCAACTTGAGAGTGCAAAACTCAACTGTCAGATTTATCAAAAGGACTTAAAAGATTTCAACAAAGTTCTTGATGGTTATAAAAAGGATGTGTCTAAACTGAAAAAGACATTATCTATTAAACAACTTGCCATTAATAATTACATTAATGAAATGGAAAACACTAAATTAGAAATGGCAACCATCAAGTGCTTTGCGGAAAAAGTGAACAAGAAATTAGAAAGTTACAAGCACATAGCATATGTAGTCGATCATATCATTGAGGAACCCTCCCAGACGAATAGTGCAAACTATAAGTCAGTTCCATCTCCGGTATTGTTTGAGAATCACACTTTACATGCAATACCACCGGAGACTTTAATTCATCCTGATCCCACACCAAAAAATGAGCCTAACACTTCCAGTGTCGGGGATCCATATTCTGATGTGAGACCAGTATTGGGAAATAGTGAGGGTGTGGTCGCTACTGATGATTCAGATGAAGAAGATGAATCATCTGAGACGGTTGAAAGTGATAGTGATATCCCTGATGAAAACCATATAATCACTACTGAGCCAGTCTCATCGTCTCAGATCATTCATCCAATGGCAAATGCTCATCGCAAAAATGAGGTTAAGAAAAATGATAAATTTGTTGGTAAAAGTTTTGAAAAGAAAGAGGTTAAGAAGGTTGAGAAAAACGTGAGAAAACCGGTTGAGAAGTAAAATGGGTCAAATTCTGAGAAAAACAATGATGTGAGCAATGAAGTGTGTGATAAACCTGTCAAAATCTTCTATCGGATGCAAGGCTCCGATAAGATTTTATCAGATGATGAGTTTCCGATTAAATTTGTCAATTCTACAAAAATCGAAAAGATATGGCAGGAAAGTACGATTTGGTTCCCAAAATTTGAAAGGACCAACGACATTCCTCAAGAGATTTTAGACAAAATCTATTCGGAAAAAGAAGCAAAGGTCAATGTCACACAGTTTGTTTTGCCTGTGCATAAAGAAAATAGTTTTATTGAACCGACTTACTCGAAGGACCCAGCTCCTGAGAGTCTAAGGAAACAATGCATGGTCGATCGATATCCCATTGCTAGTTTTTCCAAGTCGCCGATCAAGGAAAACTACGAGGAATACCGTGCGTGTTATAAGTGCGGGGAACGGGGACATTTACTTGCCGCCTGCCCGTACGTACGACACAAAAGGCACGAGGTGGAAATGAGGCAATATCATGAGTATCCGGTTGACAATTATGGCTATCAACAGAGACGGCATTTTCCCCAACAACATTTTTATAATCAAAACAATTTTTACAACAAGGGGAAAAATCGTCCGATGACGTATGATAAGCGCAACCGGATGACCACTGATAAATCTGGTAAGAAACCTATGATGAACTCAACTGTTGATACCAAAAAGGTAACTCCTAAGTCTAGTGGTAAACAAGCAGTTGGACCTGTCTCTGTTAAATCAGAGAAGGTAACCAAGAAGGTTGCTTTCAAAGAAGAAGTAAAGAAACCGACTGAGACTTCAAAATCTCAGATTCGGATCTTGAAACGATCTGAGCAATCTTGGTCATCTAAGGAATCTGAAGGAGTCTCTACTTCACAGAGCGAGAAGAATGAGAAAAAGAAAGTTGTTAGTGAGAAGAAAGGGGTTGAAGTAACCCAAGATGTTTGTGAGCCAAAAGATTCTTTGAAACAACCTGTTCAAAGACCCAAGACCAAACAGGCTTGGGTCCCCCGAAAGAACTAATTGATCTACTTTAAATGTGCAGGGAGCTCCAGCTGGCCCTGTTAGCAGCCTATGGATTGTTGATAGTGGAGCTTCTGGTCACATGACAGGGGACCTCGCGCTACTCTTTGACATCAAAAACATTAACGGAGGTTATGTGGCATTTGCTGGAAATAAGGGAGGCTACATTACTATGGAGGGTAGTGTAAGCAATGGGGTCGTAACATTTGAGCGGATTTCTTATGTGAAACAGATAGACTATAATTTGCTCAGTGTTAGTCAGATTTGTGATAAACAATTTTCAGTGTATTTTGATGACAAATCCTGTTATATCTTGAAACCTGGGTTTGAGTTACCAAAAGAGTGGGTGATGCTGAAGGCACCGAGAGTTAACAACTTGTATATTCTCGACATGTCTAAAGCAATGACCACCCATGGCCAAGTCACGTGTTTCCTCTCCAAGGCTACAGAAAAAGAATCCATTATGTGGCACAGGAGAATGGTACACATACATTTGAGAAAGATGAATCAGCTTGTGAAGAATGAACTTGTCACGGGAGTTAATGTCAAACACTTCCATCTGAATGACAAGTGTATTAGTTGCAAGAAGGGCAAGCAGCACAAACAATCCCATAGACCAAAGAAAGTTAATTCTGTTGAGCTGCCACTTGAACGTTTGCATATGGATTTATTCGGTCCAGTCAGACGTAAAACTCATGCCGGAGAGTTATACTGTCTTGTGGTGACTGATGATTACTCAAGATTTTCCTGGGTGATGTGCTTGCATAACAAAAGCGACACTTTTGACAACCTAAAAGTTCTGTTTACACGTCTGGAGAATTTTTATGGTCTCAAGATCAAAAGAATCCGGAGTGACAATGGGACGGAGTTTAAAAATGCTCAGATGGAGGATCTTTCTGCAAACAAAGGAATACATCATGAATATAGTGCTCCGTACACACCCCAGCAGAACGGTGTCGCAAAGAGAAAGAACAGGACTCTTATAGAGACGGCGAGAACTATGCTTGCGGATTCAAATCTTCCAGTCATGTTCTGGAACGAAGCTATTTACGCGGCATGTTATACTCTTAATTGTGTTTTGACAGTGAAGAAGTTTGGCAAGACCTCTTATGAGCTGTTGAACCGACGCAAGCCGAATCTTGAGTATCTAGAACCATTTGGTGCCCCATGTACAATGCTGAATCCTTCGGAAAAGTTTGCTCCAAAGGCTGAAGAAGGTTATTTTGTTGGATATGCAACCCCATTAAAACGGGTATTCAACAAAAGAACTAGAAAAGTCAAGGAGTGGGCTAATGTCGAAGTTCAAAGATATACACAAAATGTACAGGGTGGAGGACCAGATTGGATGTTTGATTACAAAGATTTCTTTGAATCATTCAATCTAGATAGCATGGTTGAAGAAGCTGTACTTCGATTATACTACGAGGTCGAAAACGCCGTAACCTCACCGTTAGTGTGTCCGATCACGGTAAACCCCCAAGCAGCTTCTAATGATACCACTGCTCCTGTATTGGAAGAAGAGGTGTTTCAAGAGGCTTCTACATCGCTTAATTCATCCGAATCAGAATACGAAGATGATGATGCAACAAGTGAAGCTATTCTGGACAATGCTACAGTGACACCACCAGTGAACCCATCTACTACTGATGCTTCAACATCGAATGTGGGTAATGATCTGGATTCTACAGAGAATTTGACAACTCAGACGAGAGTACAAGTACCTGATATTCTGGAATCTCGGATACATCGGATACACCCGCTTGAACAAGTGATTGGTGATCCTGGTAGCAGTGTGATGACAAGAGGACAGCTGAAGAATGCTCAAGCACCAGAAAACATTGGCAATCTTGCTTTATATGCCAAAATTCAGAAATCTGGTTTTCAGAATGTCTGGTCATTTGCTTGTTATGTTTCGCAGGTCGAGCCGCGGACTTACAAGGATGCTCTTTTGGATGACGCCTGGGTGGAAGCAATGCAGGAGGAGTTATTACAATTCCAGAAACTTGGTGTATGGACCCTGACTGATTTACCTCCTGGAAGAAAGAAGATAGGCACCAAATGGGTGTTTAAGTGCAAGAAAGATGATAGAGGAGTCATTGTGCGAAACAAAGCTCGTTTGGTGGTTCAAGGTTTCCATCAGGTTGAAGGAATCGACTATAATGAAATCTATGCACCGGTTGCACGCTTGGAGGCTATTCGCATGTTTCTAGCGTTTGCATCATGGAAGAAGTTTAAGGTGTATCAGATGGACGTAAAGAGCGCTTTTCTTTACGGTGTGGTCAAAGAGGAAGTTTACGTTGGTCAACCACCGGGCTTTGAAGACCCAATCCACCGGGATAAGGTTTACGTTTTAAACAAAGCACTGTATGGTTTGCACCAAGCTCCGAGGCAATGGTATGAGGAGCTGAGCATGTATTTTCTCTCGAAAGGATTCAAACGCGGATTGGTTGACTGCACCCTGTTTACGAAAAGATCAGGAGATGACTTGCTTCTAGTGCAAATATATGTTGATGACATTATTTTTGGGTCTACTAACGAACTTTTGTGCAGGGAATTTGAAATAGTTATGCATGAGAAGTTCGAGATGAGCGCTATGGGTGAAATGCAGTTTTTCCTCGGCTTGCAGGTGGAGCAAAGACCAACGGGGATCTTTATTCACCAAACCAAATACGTATCTGAAGTCTTGAGCCGGTTCCAGATGGAAGATTCCAAGCCGATGGATACCCCGATACAACCTAATCAAGGGATTGGAGTTGACCTTATGGGGGAGCTGACAGATCCATTTACATACAGAGCTATCATCGGATCTCTGATGTACCTAACAGCGTCTAGGCCTGATATAATGTTCGCGACATGTCTTTGTGCTCGTTATCAATCGAAGCCGAAACAAAGTCATTTAGCAGCCGTGAAGCGTATCCTTAGATATCTGAAGGGTTGTCCATCGAAAGGACTATGGTACCCTCATGATGATAATTTTGATCTAATCGCTTTTAGTGATGTAGATTGGGGCGGCTGTGACAAAGGCAGCAAATCCACAACGGCTGGATGTCAGTTTATGGGGAGCAGGCTCGTGACCTGGCAATGCAAGAAACAAACCGCAGTTGCACTATCCACATGTGAAGCAGAATACGTTTCAGCATCGAGCTGCTGCTCACAGGTTCTTTGGATCCAACAGCAGATGGTGGATTACGGTTTGCAATTTCTTAAAACCCCTATTTACTGTGATAATGAGGCCGCAATCGCATTAACAAAAGACTTAGTAAATCACTCAAAGGCTAAACATATCCGGATTAAATATCATTTTATCCGTGATTGTTATGCTAAAGAGTTGATCGATATGGTCAAAATCCACACTGATTATCAACGCGCCGATCTTTTTACCAAAGCTTTTGATAAATCCAGATTTGATTATCTTTTGAAAGCAAACGGTATTAAGGAAAAACAGGACTGATCACCACCTCAGTCTATCACTTTTTAGTTTAACTTTTTACTGTTTTTCAGAAAAATTTCGAAAAATCCAAAAACATTGAAAAATTTCAAAATCCATAAAAATTAGAAAATTTCCTTGCTGACTGCTATATCTTCTTCCCTTAGATTAATGTCGTCAGATTTCTGTGAACAAACGATATCTGGGCAGTCACATATTTGAAATGCTCCAGCTTATCCTTGGGAACAGTAAATTCGAAAATTTATAAAAATCAGAAAATTCTAAAATGATTTCCTGGAGTATAAAGGGAAATGATAGTACATCAGTGGGGATCTGACACATTCTAAATGATATAATGCTATATAGGGCGTGTGTCTGAGTCTGTGCGATGTGCTGATAGGCTTCGTAGACCTATTACTGCGTGCCTGATACATACATATCAAACGATTTGATGTGTGGATGAACTCCTCATGGGCATATGGTCTTAGTACCGTAATTTCGTTTGATAGGGTATTTGTACAAAACTCGGAGGTTTAGGGTCGTTATGTTATTAGTTGTCTGGGGATAGCCTCTCTGATCTTCTGCTGTAAGTCATTACGGACCTAGATCAGATAGGGTGTCTTTATAAAAGAGCTTTATGCCAAATCCTAAAGTTACCGAATTGAGGAACTTTTCGTGTGATTTGATGATCAAAGATTATCTATTACATCGTATTGATCATTGATGCAAATCATGATTAATATCAGTCCTCAACCTGGTATAGTGCATATGATACTTTGCTGCATTAATTTGCTGACCTGTATACCTCTATGCATTATATCTTGTACAATTACAGACGACGAAAGCATAATCACGCTTTACAATGAGTCTTTGTGCAATTTACTTCTTGCTACGGGAGTATGTCGTGTGCGTGGGAACCACAGACAATTGAGTTTATACTATAAATAACCGTATCAGTATAAAGCATTGCACAAAAGTCTGCATGTGAGTTTATGTGGATCACAATATCAGCAGTTGCCAGATCACACACAATCTTTAATGATAATAATTCAAAAGATCAACGGTGTGATCAGATTTCTCAAAAACTGATATGATCCCTTTACCGGAAATCCCAAAAACATTTCCAGTTTTCATTTACATTTTTGCATTTTACGTTACTGTCAAAAATTACAAAACTCAAAAAGATTTTAGGTGTGTTTTAGCATAAACTTTAGAAAATCCAAAAAGATTTTTCATTTTCATCTTTTTTTTGATAACTGATGGTGGTTGATGACGATTTTCTAAAACCTGGTACACCAATTGAGTTTTGTGATCTTTAAAATGTGAAAATATGATGATTGGATGCTTAAAAGTTGAGAAATAATTGAACCGGGATTCGTTTTTGAGATTTGGAAAATTTTCAAAAATTCCATTTTACATTCGCCCATTCGTTTGGTCGAATGAGGAATTTTCCAACTCTTTCGAATGAATTGGACGGGCGAAGGAGAGAGTTCTTGAACTGATGTTCATTCGAACCCTGTTGCCTCATTCGAACCCTTTCAGTAGGGTCGAAGGAGCCAAAAGCTTCTCCTTCGCATGAACAAAACGGGCGAAGGAGACTGTCTATATAAAGACTTCCAGCTCATTCGAACCCCATATATTTTTTCTCAGAATTTCAATATAAAGTCACCTTGTTGATCTTTTGTTTTACAATCTACCATTGTTTGCGCCTTCATCTACTGATCATTTTCCTATAATTGTTTCAGGTTATCATCTGTTTTACAAGGATTAATCGTGGTTTTTGTGTCTCGAACCCTTAGTTTCTAAAAACTGTTTTAAACCGGATAATTGTTTCAATTGTTGACTGGTTTTCATTCTATGTATGTTTTAGGGGGAGAATAACTAACAATCTAGGTTTCATTAACATCAGTTTGATGTTTTTGATCAAAACCCCTTTTCGAACCCTAGTTTCAATTAGAAAACATACATATAATGAACTTCAATCGTTTTTGTGTGGTTTAATAGCTTAGTCGGCATGTTTAGGTAGTATTGCAATCAAATGATCATGCTTAGAATCTGTTAATTTTGTTATTGAAATTTTGAATTTGAACAGTCACTTTCGCCTCCAGTCGTTTGGGCGAAGGAAATAAATCCGGTCAAATGAAGTCTTTAAACTGGTCAAATGAATGAATAAAGGTCGAATGAAATTTGTTCCAAAAATGTTGTACATTCGAACCATAATATTCACATTCGTACCATGTGTTTTTCTCATTCGCACCCCCGACTGGGCGAATGAGAAACTGAATTTCCAAATTTTCAATGTTTGAAATTTTAACAACTTTTAACATGTGTTTTTGATTTGTTTTACAGAATTTGAACATGTCCGAGCCAGAGAAAACTACCGATCAAGCAGGATCGTCTTCACAACCTGCTAAGACGGTACCACTGAAGCAGTTGGATTTCGAGAACGCACATAACTGCTGTGCTTATTTGGGAGATGTAAAGAAGCACACTGAATTCGCTGATATCATAGAATATTTGAAGAGATGCCGAGTAATTGACGCGATTGCTACACCTACCGTCATTTACCGCGATATTATGCAGGAGTTTTGGTCAAACGCGAAGCTGGATTTTTGGAATTGTGAGTCATGTTTGACAAGCAAGGTTCAAGAACAGAGAATAATTGTTTGTGAACAAGATTTACGAGAGGCGTTGAACTTGCATGATGAGAAGACGGACCCTAAAGAATTGGGATTAATGGATCAACGTAAGTGTTTCTTGAGGATGAAATATAATGGACCTATCACCGATGGTTCACTACATAAAGGATGATGTGAATGAAGCATTGGATAATGTGCTGAAGAAAATGAGAAAAGGAAAATTGCATGAAGTTGTTGAACCACCAAAGAAGACCAAAGTATCGGTGGATAGTGACATCATGACTGCTGTGAATCAGAAATTTTCTAAGTTGATGAAGATGATTACAAAACAACAGACGGAGATTGAGCAGCTAAAGTCAAATGACAAGAAAATGTTAGAAGTCGTAGTCACATCGGCGGATGACAATGAGACCTTGAAGAAAACCATCAAGAAGCTAAAGAGAGAAAACAAGAAGTTGCTGAAACATGAGCAACGTAACACCAGAAGGATAATAGTCTTGAAGAAGGAGAACAAACAGCTGAAAAAGAATAACAAGCATATGGACGATCTAATCAAGAACTTGTATTCTCAGGCTCCTCAACTTCAAGCTGGTGAAGTTGACAAAGAAAGAGAAGAAGAACAAGTTGATTTCGAATTATCTGATGAAGAGGAAGATGATGAATTAGATGAAGATGCTGGTGATGATACAAAGACGAATAAAAAGGATGATAAAGATGATGATGGTTCGAGTGATGGTTCAGGTGAAAGCGGCTCTGCTTCTGATGATAGTGATGATGATGATGATGACGCTGAACAGTTTTCATATGAAAAGCGTGAAACAGGTAAAGGTGGTGAATCGAGCTCGAAAGCTCCTGGTGAAAATGTTGAAGATGAAGATATTTTCTGGAACGAAAGATTGAAGTCATTGTCTGAAGAAGATAAGAATATGTATCGTCAGATGTTAACCGATCGAGTCTGGACGATAGACATGACTAGCAGGTTTCCAGAAATATTTGAATCCAATAATAAACTCTTCGAGTTGGAATATGATGACCCTGATCTTGAGGATGGGGAAGTGTCTGAGGCTATATCGAAAGAGATATTAGAAGGGTTGGCTAGACAGGTTGGAAAAACTTTGGAAGAGTTATTGGCAGACAATTTTATTCCAAAGATACCTGAGAAAGAGGCTGGACAACATTCTGATGATAACGATGTCCATGGTTTTGAAGAAGTTGAGATTGAAGATCTAACACATGAGGAATATCCACAATACTTCAGAAATGATAAAGATTGTGGAATTCCTGATTTTTCTGATGACTTGCTAAACCATGCTGAGAAAATAGCCAAAGAGAAGAGTAAGGTATTTGAAGAACACATTTTTAAAGGGCATGAAAAGCCTCGGTTCGAACAAACAGACATTTTGAAGGAGTTGTTGAGGAAACTAAAGGAGAAGGAGAATAACCGCCCTAAAGCTGATATTCAGGGAAGCTTCTACAAACTTCATAGCAGTATGTTCAAAGGCCGTGCCTTGGCCTGGAAGTTTGTCAAAGAGCTTAGGTTTTTTGCGGTGAAATGGGAGAAAGGTATTCTATACTTTGAGAAGTTTCATCACTTAAAGACTCTTCCTTACTGGGCAATCAGGGATATTTGTCGTCACCGTCTAACGGGAGCGCCAAATAGCCAGATTGATTATTTTGCTGAGAAGATGACCCGTGAGAGTCGAACCGAGTGGAATCTGTTTAGACCCCAGTATCCAAAGAGGATTGAACACAAGAAGGAAATTAACGAGATAACTGAGTTGCCCAAGGTTACTTTGAAGTATAAACCACCGCGGGTGCTGAAGAAAATTCCGTTGTTGCCTATTCCTCAGCATTTTGCTAAAGACTTTATATGGTGGTACTATGATTGGAAGACAGCAGAGGCCGTGATTGTGTTAAAAGACGGTGAGAAGGATTATAAGAAGGTGCTTATTTTTGATCCTATGTGGCTAATCAATTGCTCACATGAGGATATCATCATGTTATTCTATAATCCGATTTTTGCTGAACCTAAAGACGCTGAGCAAGCAGGAAAGTACCAGAAGGTGGTATTTCTATTCTTTGCATATGACATCAACGCTGGATGTGATTATGAACAGAAGTTGGGTAAAACTGTTGAGAAGCAGACTGTGCCTGTGAAGAAAACAAAGAAGAAGACATTTCAGGAACCGGAACTGACTAGAGAACAAAAGATTATACGACACATCAGAATAATGAATAAGCACATGGATGAACAGAGAAGACAACAATCCAAGCAATAGTCGAGGGGGAGTTTGTAGGTGCATATGTGCGACTAATGCTTTGGATTGGATAACTCATTTGTTTTGTTTATTGTCGTTGGTGCGAAGGAACGATTTTGATGGTGCGAAAGAGAGATTTCAAGGGTGCGAAAGAAGCTTTTTGGGCGAATGAAGATTGTTTATTATGGAGTTTGGTTCGACCACTCAAAGTGGGTGAACCTGCACATTCGCACGAACAAAGTGGGCGAATGTGCAGTCTATAAATAGGCAAACTCAGTTTTTGCAGCTAACTTTGAGACATTTATTTCCCGCCACTTTCTGAATTCTCTTTGTAACTTTTTATAAACTTGTTTCGCGTCGAGTCCTTGATTGTAATTGTTTTTCTACGTGTATTCAAGTTTGATTATTAATGAAAACGTTTGAAAATGATGATTTGTGTGTGTTTATCTGATTAGTTATCATTTTGTGCTGGTTTTGGGGATTCCGCACCCAAAACTAAATTGTTTGATTGTCTTTGTAGCTTACCGATCCTTTCATGCGCATACAAGAAATATGACAAACACAAATCACTTTCGACCGTTTAAACCCTCTTTCGACCGTTTGAATTTCACCTTCGACCGTCTGAATGGTCGAATGAGACAAGTATGGTCGAATGTACACCAATACACTAACAAACTCTAGGTTCGACCACTTAAAACACCACCTTCGACCAAAAATCCTTTGGTTCGACCGTTTAACACACACGTTCGCCCATTATCCCTAGGTTCGACTCTGCACTTTCAAAAACGGTTATTCTTTGAAAATCAGTTAATTTTGATCAAATTTTTCAAAAGTTGATAGAATTAGATAATTCTAATCAGGTTTTGATTCGGATTCCATGAAAACAAGCTCTAATCAATCAATTTATCACCAATTCAGTTTTATCAATGAAAACATAAAGTTTTTTATCAAAATAGGGTTCAAATCAGCTGTAAAATTATCAATTTGTGGTTGTTTGATCCATAATGGCTCTGATACCACTTTGTATGCACTTAGGATCGTCAAATCTACAAAGAGATTGATCAAACAAGTTTGATTCAGGTGCGGAAACCCTGAATCAATCACAAAATGATAATCAAACAATCAAAACAGAGAAATCATCATTAAAAGCTTTTTCTCATTCATAAACAACTTGTATTACACGTTTTAATAATGTTTACAATCAAATCAGACGTGAAAATAAGTTGACACAAACACTAGGGAGAGATACAAAACAGGAGGGAATAAAATGACCAACAACTTCCATTCAAAATGGGCTCGACCCTTATATAGGCCTGCACATTCGCCCATATTGCTTGGTCGAATGTGCAGGTTCGACCATTCAACCCGGTCGAACCAAGCTATACATTAAAATCTAAACTACATTGGCCCTCCTATCTCTCCTTCGCACCATTAAGTCTCCTTCGCACCTTTGAAATCTTTCATTCGCCCATTCAGTCTTCCTTCTCCCATTCGACAGAAACAAAAACATATGTTAATAGTAATCCAAAGCATTAGTCGCACAAAATGCATCTACAAGTGATCGTAAGGAACAAAGCTCGTTTGGTTGTACAAGGATTTCATCAAGTTGAAGGAATTGATTACAACGAGATTTATGCACCTGTTGCACGCTTAGAAGCTATCCGAATGTTTCTAGCGTTTGCATCTTATAAGAAATTTAAGGTGTATCAAATGGATGTTAAGAGCGCGTTTCTTTATGGTATGGTCAAGGAGGAAGTTTACGTAGGTCAACCACCAGGCTTTGAAGATCCTATTCACCGGGATAAGGTCTGTGTTCTAAACAAAGCACTCTACGAATTGCACCAGGCTCCAAGGCAATGGTATGAGGAGCTGAGCACGTATCTTCTTTCTAAAGGATTCAAGCGAGGTTTGGTAGATTGCACACTGTTCACTAAACGAACAGGCGATGACTTGCTTCTATTCCAGATTTATGTTGACGATATTATATTTGGTTCTACTAACGAAGTTCTTTGCAGAGAATTTGAACGTGTTATGCAGGAAAAGTTCGAGATGAGCGCAATGAGAGAGATGCAGTTTTTCCTAGGCTTGCAGGTGGAACAAAGACCAACGGGCATCTTTATTCACCAGACGAAATACGTTTCTGAAGTCTTGAGTTGATTTCAGATGGATGATTCGAAGCCGATGGATACCCCAATACAACCTAATCACGGGATTGGAGTTGACGCTAAGGGGGAGCTAACTGACCCATTTAGATACAGAGCAATCGTCGGATCTCTGATGTATCTCACCGCCTCCTGACCAAATATAATGTTTGCCACATGTCTCTGTGCACGTTATCAGTCGAAGCCTAAACAGAGTCATCTTGCAGCTGTCAAACGTATCCTTAGATATCTGAAGGGTTGTCCGTCGAGAGGACAATGATACCCTAATGATGATAATTTTGACCTAATCGCTTTTAGTGATGCAGATTGGGGTGGCTATGAAAAGGACAGCAAATCCACAACGGCTGGATGCCAGTTTATGGGGAGCATGCTCATGACCTGGCAGTGCAAGAAACAGACCGCAGTTGCCTTATCCACATGTGAAGCAGAATACGTCTCAGCATCAAGCTGCTGCTCACAGGTTCTTTGGATACAACAACAGATGGTGGACTACGGTTTGCAATTTCTTAAAACCCCTATTTACTGTGATAATGAAGCCGCAATTGCATTAACAAAAGACTTAGTAAATCACTCGAAGGCTAAACATGTCCGGATCAAATACCATTTTATCTGTGATTGTTACACTAAAGAGTTGATCAATATGGTCAAAATCCACACTGATTATCAACGTGCAGATCTTTTTACCAAAGCTTTTGATAAATCACGATTTGACTATCTTTTGAAAGCTAACGGTATTAAAGAAAAACAAGACTGATCACCACCTCAGTTTATCGCTTTTTAGTTTAGTTTTTATTATTTTTCAGAAAAATACAAAAATTAAAAAATATGTTTTACATTTTTAGATAGAATTTACTTTCAGAAAATCCAAAAACATTGAAAAACCTCAAAAATCCATAAAAAATAGAAAACCCAAAATGATTTCATGGACAAAAAGGGGAAATGATAGTACATCAGTGGGGATCTGACACATTCTAAAGACATGTAATGCAATATAAGGCGTGTGTTTGAATCTGTGTAATGCGCTGATAGGCTTCGTAGACCTAATACTACGTGCCTGATACATACATATCAAATTAATTGTTGTGTGGATGAACTCCTCATGGGCATATTGTCTTATTACCGTAATTTCGTTTGATAGGGTATTTGTACAAAACTCGGAGGTTTTGGGTCGTTATGTTATTAGTTGTCTGGGGATAGCCTCTCTGATCTTCTACTGTAAGTCATTACGGACCTAGATCAGATAGGGTGTCTTTATAAAAGAGCTTTAAAGCCAAATCCTAAAGTTACCGAATTGAGGAACTTTCCATGTATGACGATAATCAAAGATTATCTATTACATCGTATCAAATCACTGATGCAAATCATGATTGATATTAGCCCTCAACCTGCTAAAGTGCACATGTTGCTTTGTAGCATTGAATTGCTGACCTGTATACCTCTGTGCCTCATACCTTGTAAATTACAAGCGACGAAAGCATAATCACGCTTTACAAAGAATCTTTGTGCATTTACTTCTTGATACGGGAGTATGTCGTGTGCGTGGGAACCACAGACAATTGAGTTTATTCTATAAATAATAGTATCAGTATAAAGCACTGCACAAAAGTCTGCATGAGAGTTTATGTGGATCACAATATCAGCAGTTGCCAGATCACACATTGTCTTTAATGATAATAAATCAAAAAGATCAACGGTGTGATCAGATTTTTCAATAACTGATATGATCCCTTTACCGGAAATTCCAAAACATTTATTGCTTTATCTTTACATTTCCGCCTTTTATATTTCTCGTCAAAAATGCAAAATTCAAAAAGATTTTAGGTGTGTTTTAACATAAACTTTAGAAAATCAAAAAAGATTTTATATTTCTATCTTATTTTTTATAGCTGATGGTGGTTGATGATGATTTTCCAAAACTTGATGGACCATTTGAGCTTTGTAATCTTTAAATAAGAAATAATGACTGTTGGATGCTTAAAAGTTGAAAAATATTTTGAACGGGACTCGATTTTGAGATTCGGTAAAATTTTCAAAAATTCCATGTTTCATTCGCCCCTTCGTAGGGTCGAAGGTGGAATTTCATCTGCTCATTCATATGTTTTAAACGGTCGAATGTGAGAGTTCATGTGAAAATTTCACATTCGAACCCTTTTTCTACATTCGAACCTTTCAATAGGGTCGAAGGTGGAAAAAGCTTCACATCCGACCTAGTCAAACGGTCGAATGTGGAGCCTATATAACCCTTATCTGCTCATTCGACCACATTCAAAATTTTTCAAAAATTTCTGAGATTAAGTCATCTTGTTGCCCGTATTTTCTAGATTATATCATTGCATTCGTTATGATTCACTGATCATTTTCCACTAACATTTGCAGGTTAATATCAATTATTCAGTGTTTAATCGTTGACTTTCTAACCGTGCCCTCACCGTCATTAAACATGGATTAAAACTTGATAATTGAACAATTTTTTGGTCGGGATTCATTGTTTATGTGTTTTAGGGGGAGAATGTCCAAAAACTTAGGTTTAAACATGATCAGATTGAATAATTGATCTTTCAAAAGTTTCGAACCCTAGTTTTTGTTTAAAAACACATAATCAATGGTTTTTTATTGAAATTGATGATTAGCAATACTTAATCGGTAGTGTTAGATGCTATTCAAATCAAAATGGCAGATTAAAATGAACAAAATCAAAATTTGATATTCAAGGAGATGAACAATCTCCTTCGCCCATTTCAAACGGTCGAATGTGACTGTTTGGGCGAAGGTGAATGTTTAAATGGTCGAACCCGGAACAAATGGTCGAATGAAGAATTTTTAAAAATATTTTTACATTCGAACCTTGGCAATTCCACATTCGAGCCTATAATTTCTCATTCGAACCAACGACTGGTCGAATGTAGAAGTTGAAAACCAAAATTTTTTCAAATTTTGTGTATTTTGTCCGTTTTTAACATGTTTGTTTGATTTGTTTTGCAATCTAATGATGCCTGAACAGGGAAGTGCTAGTGTTCCTGCTGGATCTTCTAAACAGGCAACCGGGAAGCAGCAGATTGTTGATTTACCATTTGAATCAGCACACAATTGCTGTGCATACCTAGGAGACGTGAAGAAGCATACTGAATTCGCTGGGATTATAGAGTTTTTGAAAAGGAGTCGGGTTATTGACGCTATTGCTACACCAGCTATCATATATAGAAATCACCAACAGGAGTTTTGGACGAATGCCAAGATGGACTTTTGGGAAGGTGAGTCGTCACTTGTTAGTACGATTCAGGGGGAGTTGGTGATTATCTCTGAGAACGATACCAGAGAGGCGTTGAAGCTGGAGGATGTGAAGACAGATCCTAGAGAATTAAGTTGGACTAAGCAAAGGAAATGCTTCCTACGGATGAAGTATAATGGACCAATCACTGACGGTACATTACATAAAGGGAAGTTATGTCCTCAGTTTAAATATCTTGCTCATGTTATGATTCACGTATTCGGATCAGCAAGTGGAGGGTATGATGTGATGAGAAAGAGCATCAGTTTTTTGATGGTGGCTCTTATATTGAACAAACCGTTCAATGTGTCTGGTATGTTGTTAGAACATATGTTAGAACCTTTGAGAGGATTAAAGAGCAGGAAGTTTCTGTTGTATCCTAGATTTCTTCAAATGATCTTTGATTTGAAGTATAAGAATTTGAAGAGAGATCCTACACAGATAATTGTTCAGTATCACATGAATCTGAATACACTTGCTAGGATGAAGGGTTATAAGGGTGTGGCGATGAATGAAAGACCACCGATGAAGAATCTTTTTGGTCATTTGATCAATAAAGATTATGAAGACCCAGGTCGTGATAAGGTGAGACATGCTAACAGTGAATCAGATGAAGACAATCCTTTACATCCAGTAGACCCTGATGCTAAGAGAAAGCGTCAAGTGGTTAATGTTGGTGCGAAGTCTGGAAAGGGTAAAGATAAAGAAGATGAAGCTGAACCAGCTAAGAAGAAAGTTTCGAGAAGAAAGAAGAGTATGGCGAAGAAAGGGTTGCACTTAGAAGACGTAGTGTCTGTGGATTCTGAAGAGACACAAGAGGATGAGAGATGGGACTCGGATAGTGAGACAGTAAAGAGCACCACGCCCAAGGCCACTGTGGCTGGTGAGTCTGTTAGTCTCAACAAGTCGTTAGAGGAACAAAGTACAAAAAGTCCTATTCGTTTGGATGAAACTGATGAAGGATTAGGCTTGGGATCAGATGATTTTGTAGGATCGCCAAAGCCAAGTGAGAAACAAAAGAAACCACAGTTTAAGAAGAAAGAGAAAGTTTGGAAGCCAATGGAGAAGAGAGCTAGAGACATTGAGACATTGATTGCTGGTAAGAAATTGCCACCAGCATCTAGCTCGAAATCACCGATCACATCTCCAGCTGCTAAGAAGCAAAAGACATCATCAGGTACTGCTAAAGAGACTGAATTACCGGTTGATGAGTTTAATGATGCACTGGATAGAGTGTTGAAGAAGTTAAAGAAAGGGAAGATGCCTGCTGCTGAAGCTTCTACACCCAAGGTCACAGTAGATAGTGATGTTATGAATGCTGTGAACCAGAAGCTTGCTGACATGATGAAAATAATCAATCAGCAACAAGCAGAGATAGAACAATTGAGAAACAATAAGAAGATGTTAGACGTTGTTGAAACATCTCATGAGAATCAGGAAGCTCTTGAAGCCAAGATTAAACAACTTCAAAAAGAAAACAAGAAGTTGTTGAAGCATGAACAGAGAAACACCAGGAGATTCATTGCTTTAAAAGAGGAGAATAAGAAGCTAAAAGAGAGTAACAAGAACATGGATAATTTGATTAAAGACTTGTACTCTAAAGCTCCTCAATTGCAGGCTGGTGAAGAGGATAAAGAGCGAGATGAAGAGCAGGTAGACTTTGAACCAGCTGATAATGATGAAGAAGAAGATGAGGAGTTAGATGATGATGCTGGTAATGCTCCTTAGAAAAAAAAAGAAAGATGATGGTGACGATGATGGTTCAAATGATGATTTAGGTGAAGGTAACAGCTCTGAGAGTTCTGATAGTGATGATGATGATGATGATGATGATGATAATGATGATGATGATGATGATGATGATGATGATGATACAGACAAATATAAGTGTGAAAAGAGAGGGTCTGAAAAGGTGTAGGAGAATCCAGCTCAAAGGCTCCTGGAGGAACTGTTGATGATGATAGTGTCTTTTGGAATGAGAAGATAAGATCTTTATCAGAAGATGATAAAAGTATGTATCGCCAGATGTTGACAGACAGAGTCTGGACGATAGAAATGAATGGCAGATTTCCTGAGATATTTGAATCCAGTGACATGAGATTTGAGTTGGAGTATAACGACCCTGATTTGGAAGATGGAGAAGTTTCTGCGGCTATGTCAAAAGAGATCTTAGAAGGACTGGCAAAACAAGTTTGGAAGACATTAGAAGAGTTATTTATTGATAATCAGATTCCTAACTTACCTGAGAAAGAAGCAGGTAACCATTCAAATGATAGAGATGTGCCAGTGTTTGAGGAGGTTGAGATTGAAGACATAACGAGTGAGGAATATCCAGAATACTACAAGAAAAATAAAGATTCTGGATTTCCTGAATTCACTGATGAATTATTGAAAGAGACCGAGAAACTTGCTCATGAAAAGAGTAAGAGATTTGTTGAAGAAGTATTTCCAGATTGTGATAAGCCGAACACTGAACAATCTGACACTTTGAAGGAACTGTTGAGAAAACTGAAGGAGAAAGAAGCTAATCGTCCAAAGACAGAGATTCAGGGCAGCTTCTACAAGTTACATAACGAGTTGTTCAAAGGTAAAGTGTTGGGATGGAAGTTTGTGAAACAGTTGAAGTGTGTAGCTGTTAAATGGGAGAAAGGGATACTGGGCAATTCGTGATGTTTGTAGACATGAGATGACTGGGTCTGTGAACGATCATGTTGCTTATTTTGCTGATCGTATGTCGAGAGAAAGCAGGACGAGATGGAATCTATTTACTCCTCAGTATCCTAAACGGATTGTTCATAAGAAGGATATTGATGCTATAACCGGTATGCCCAAGGTGACGTTAAAGTACAAACCACCTAAAGTGTTGAAACACATTCCTTTGATGCAGATCCCTCAACACTTTTCTAAGGATTTCATCTGGTGGTACTATGATTGGAAGACTGCAGAAGCTGTTATTGTGTTGAAGGATGGTGTGAAAGACTTTAAGAAGATTCATATATTTTATCCTATGTGGTTGATCAATTGTTCACATGAGTATATTATAATGCTATATTATAATCCGATTTATTGAGAAGCAAAGAATTGTGATCAAGCAAGCAAATACCAACATGTGGTATTCTTATGCTTTGCTTATGATATCAATGCTGGATGTGATTTCGATAAAAAGTTGGGTAAGTTTGTGAAAGTTCAAGAAGTTCAAGAAGTCAAAAAGAAGAAACCAAAACAAGTTTTTGAACCGGTGATGACCAAAGAATAGAAGAAGTTATTAAACATAAAGCTGATGAACAAAAGGATAGGCGAAGAACGACGACTCAAACAATCCAAGCAATAGTCGAGGGGGAGTTTGTAGATGCATATTGTGCGACTAATGCTTTGGATTGCATTTAACATATGTTTTTGTTCTCAGTCGAATGGTCGAATGTGTTTCTCCATGGTCGAATGTGGTTTCATGAACGGTCGAAGGAAGAAAGCTAGGGTCGAAGGAGAACAGGAGGTCGAAGGTAGAATAGAATTTAATGTATAGCTTGGTTCGACCACTATGTTTGGTCGAACCTGCACATTCGACCAACCCAAATGGGCGAATGTGCAGGCCTATATAAGGTCAAGTTCATTTTTACAATGTAACTTTTGGTCATTTTGTTTTCCCTCCAGTTTGTGTTCTCCCTAGGGTTTTGTGTCAAGTCTGTACACGTCATTTAATCATTATAAACATCTTTTTAACGTGTAAATGAATGTGTTATTGAATGAAATGAAAGCTTTTATGATGATTTCTGTGTTTTGCTAGTTTTATTATCATTTTGTGATCAATTCAGGGATTTCGCACCTGAATTGAACTTGTTTGATCATTCTCTTTGTTGATTAGACGATCCTACACGCATACAGTATAATGTCTAGAAAAATCAAGCAACAAGGGTGTGTTATCTGAGAAATTGAAAAAAAAAATTGAATGAAGGTTCTAACGTGCAGACTTGTATATATTGTAACATTGCGCATTTTTCCCCAAGTGTTGAGTTATTCAAATCACCCATTATATACTTGTATTACGATATATACATATATATGTATTCTTCTAATTATTTATTTAGTTATTTATTTATTTATTTATTTAAAACCACTTTATATACTTTTAATATATAATAATAATAATAATAATAATAATAATAATAATAATAATAATAATAATAATAACATGGGACATTATAGAAGAAATAAACCAAACCACAACCCAACCCAACACCCCCTCCTGAGCCCATCTGACGCAGCCCAAACCCCTAAGCCCAAACCCAAGGCCGGCCCACTAGTCCCCTTTCAGTTTTAAAAAAAAATGAATGAGTTGCTGCTGCCTGGACTCGAACCCGGGCAGAGAGCCGGGTCAGCACACCCACACCCTAACACCATCTGGGCTACACCTCTTCTTTGATTAAACCCCAACACAAAATAAATTAAAACCCACCTTGACGGCTCCTTCCCTTTCCTTTGCTGCTGCACGATGGTCAGTTGACCAAACAAAAGTCAACTGCCATCAATCCATTCAAATCAAGCTAATTGACGCGTCCCAATTCGAAATCAAACCCGCAATCTGAGCGCCATTATCTTCTCCACCTTCCATAGATAAAGATCTGAATAATTATCGCGTTTTAAAAGCTTTTAATGATGATTTATGTTGATGAATTGACCTTCCAAAAGAGCCCGATCCAAATCTGTATTAATATGTGTTTTTAACTCGATTAAGCTCACCCACAATACCTAAAGATGCCGAAAGTTACTTCCCCCTTATCACCTTTCTTTTTCAAATGCTAAACTGATCTAATTCGTGCGTCTTAGGTACCGGTTTTCGACTCGCAAGATCATCACATTCGGGTATGTTTTCATTCCAATTATTAGGATCATTAGGTTCGTTTTTCTTTAGGGATTAAAAGCCCTATAACTTTAGTTGTTAACTAGATCGATCATTGAGTCAATTGGAGTGATTAAGAAATTAGGGTTTATAAGGATTTGATTTGGGGATTTTTTGTTATTCAGGTTATGTATAAAACCATTTGAATCCAAAATAAATAACAAAAACACACCCAGACCAACTTGTCTGGGCGTGATCTTTGCACCCGAATGGTCAGGGTTCGATTCCCAGCAACACCACATTTTTTGTTTAAGAACCTTGTATTTTACATTTTTCTTGTATTTATCTTTTAAATAATTTTAAAATACTTAAGATGATTTATAAATTCTCCAAAATTTATTTTATGTTATTCAAGTGATAAACTTTAATATCCAATTTTTAGTTTTTCAAAAATCTTTTATTTATTATATATAATAAATATTACAAATTTATTCAATTATAATTATAAAATTCTACAAATATATCAAAACGACTTTATACTATTCCACAAAAATTATTCTAAGTTTATGAAACATTAAACATTCCTGAAATGATTTTTATTTCTGAAAAATCATTTATTTAATATTTTTAATTAATTTTTGTTATTTTAATCATAAATAAATCATAATAAATTCATTTTTTATTATTTTTGCATCAAAATTTCACATAAATTATTATTAATCATTTAGATCAGAAATATAAATTTTTTGATTCGAAATTTATAATTTTTAATATTTTTAAATATTAAGTCTATATTTTGTCAAATAAATGTTTATATATAAATATTCATTAATTTAGAAAATAATTTTATAAAAATTATTTTCACATTTATTACATTATAATTCAACTACTTTTGGATAATATTGGTCAGAAAACATTTTCATTAATTATTTCTTTATTTATGTTGATTATTCAAATTTAATCATAAGTCAATTGTTAATCCCCAAATTAGGAACCCTAGCACATTTTAGACTAGAAAACTTAGACTTATTAAATTTTCCTCAACACTTATTTATTACCTTGAAATAGGGTGATATTTGAATACATACGAGCCATATTTACTTATATAACAAGGGTCATCATTCTAACACTAAGGTGAGTTTACATAGCCCCTTTTCTCTTTTACATTTTTGGGGTGAAACATGTTTAAACATTTTATACTATCATTTACTCATACTTACTTGTGATTCAATTACACTATCATTCTATCATTTGACTGTAACAAAAAGACACAGTACAATCATTAACAATGATCAAGCCGCTTGTTTAGATTATAGCGCTATAGGTCTGACAAACCCATCCCCCCGCATAAATTCAGGGATGATCGATAACAGTAACAACATTTAACTAACTTGCGAGTTAGTCATCAGTCGACACAAGGTTTGATTGTACAAAGACGCATTGTTACATGTCGTACTCATACTCTATCATTATACAACTGTGATTGTTGTACAAACTATTATTATCAATTATATTCAAAAACCTATGTATTCTCAACAACTTATGTTGACCCAAAATATTTTCAAACTTAACATGTTTCAGGTTATTCTTGCATGAAGATTTGTGTTGATGCTTAAAGATGTGTAGCTAGTATTATCCATCTTGTGATGTACAAATTCTTAGAACAATTGTATGTAATCTATTTAATGAAATTTATTATTCACCATGAGCTACTGAACAATCATTCATACGTGACACCTCGATGTTTCCGCCATCGGTTGGGGTGTTACATATATAGGCTCCACATTCGACCGATTTAGTGGGGCGAAGGTGAAACTATTTCCACATTCGACCCTAATGAAAGGCTCGAAAGTAGAAACAGGGTTCGAATGTGCAAAATACACATGAACACTCACATTCGACCGTTTTGAAAAGCTCGAATGTAAAGGAAAATTCCACATTCGACCCATCGAATGGGCGAATGGAGATTGGAATTTTTGAACATTTTACCATATCTCAAACTCGAATCCCGTTCAATCTTTTTCTCATCTTTTAAGCATCCAACATTCATCATTTCACATTTAAAAGTCACAAAACACAAATGGTTCATCAAGTTTCAGAAAACGACCATCAATCACCATCTGTTATAAAAAATAATACAGAAATTTAAAATCTTTTTGGTTTTTCTTAAATTTATGTTAAAACACACCTAAAATCTTTTTGAGTTTTTGTAAATTTTGAACAAATGTAAAATGCAGGAATGTAAGCATAAAGTAGTAAATGTTTTGTGATTTCCGGTAAGATGATCATATCAGTTTTTGTGAAATCAGATCACACCGTTGATCTTTAGTGTATATTATCATTAAAGTCAATGTGTGATCCAGCACTTGCTAATATTGTTATCCACATAAGCTCTCATATAGACTTTTATGCAGTGTTTGATACGATTAGCTATAGTATAAACAAAATTGTTTGTGGTTCCCACGCACACGACATACTCCCGTATCAAGGAATAATTGCACAAAGACTCATTGTAACACGTGATTATGCTTTCGTTATCTGTAATATTACAAGGAAATGAGGCACAGAGGTGTACAGGTCAGCAAATCAATGCTGCAAAGTAACGTATGCACTCTACCAGGTTGAGGGCTAATATCAATCATGATTTGCATCAATGATTGGATATGTTGTATTAGATAATCTTTGATTATTGTCATAGATGGAAAGTTCCTCAATTCGGTAACTTTATTAAAGCTCTTTTAGCAAGATACCCTCTCTGATCTAGGTCCGTAAAACCTTATGACAATAGATCAGAAAGGCTATCCCCAAATAAGTAACATAACGACCCGAAACCTCCGAGTTTTGTACAAATTCCCTATCAAACGAAATTACGGTACTGAGACCATATACCAATGAGGAGTTCTAACACGCAGTAACAGGTCTACGAAGCCTACCAGCACATCACAAACACTCAACACACGGCTTATATAACATTTCAAATCTTTAGCATGTGTCAGATCCCCACTAATGTACTATCATTTCCTCTTTTATTCCAGGAAAATCATTTTGGGTTTTTCTAATTTCTATGGCTTTTTGGATTTTTCAATGTTTTTGGGTTTTTGAATTTTCTTTTTTTTTTTTTTGAAAAACAGTAAAACTAAAAACTAAAAAAATGATAAACAGAGGTGATGATCAGTCTTGTTTCTCTTTTATACCGTTAGCTTTTAATAAAAACTCGAATCGAGATCTATCGAAAGCTTTGGTAATAAGATCTGCACGTTGGTAATCGGTGTGGATTTTGACCATGTCAATCAACTCTTTGGCATAACAGTCTTGGATAAAGGGATACTTAATCCGAATATGTTTAGCTTTTGAGTGATTGACCGTGTCTTTAGTTACTGCAATTGAGGCTTCGTTGTCACAGTGAATAGGGGTTTTAAGAAATTGCAAACCGTAATCGACCATCTGTTGTTGAATCCACAGAACCTGTGAGCAGCAACTTGAAGCTGACACATATTCTGCTTCACATGTGGATAGTGCGACTGCCGTCTGCTTCTTGCACTGCCAGGTCACGAGCATGCTCCCCAAAAATTGACATCCAGCCGTTGTGGATTTGCTGTCTTTGTCACAACCGCCCCAATCTGCGTCACTAAAAGAAATTAAGTCAAAATTATCATCATTAGGGTACCATAGTCCTCTCAAATGACAACCCTTCAGATATCATAGGATCCATTTGACGGCTGCGAGATGACTTTGTTTCGGCTTCGACTGATATCGTGCGCAGAGACATGTGGCAAACATTATATCTGGTCTGGATGCGATGAGATACATCAGAGACGATTGGTGGTGAGAGGAGTGGGAGCAATTCCATGATGGGTGACCTCCTGGGAAGTCTCCACCAGGGCACCCAAAAACAAATCCGTGAGCTCTGGATGGGCAACCTATCGGGGCAAAGCGGACAATATTGGTGGTGAGAGGAGTGGGGTGTTACAAATTGTATCAGAGCCACTCCTGTGCCGTTCGGGATGGTGGGTGCATACCTCATCAGGGACGATGAGACTCTAACGGGGGATGAATGTGACACCCCTGAAAAATCCCACATCGGCCGTGGCCAGGAGAGATCCTTGGTTCATAAGTAATGTCTTGCCTCTTAAATCACCAACGCGTTTTGGGACTTAATGTTAGTGGATGAGAGGAGAACTCCACAGTTAAGCGTGCTCAGGTGGGAGCAATTCCAGGATGGGTGACCTCCTGGGAATTCTCCACCAGGGCACCCAAAAACAAATCCGTGAGCTCTGGATGGGCAACCTATCGGGGCAAAGTGGACAATATTGGTGATGAGAAGGGCGGGATGTTACATTTAAACTAGTCGCAGATTAATTCTTTTGCGCGGTGTATTATGATGAAGGAAAAAAGGTTATTCAAGATACTGTAATTCAGAAGATCATATAAAAAGTGCTATGAGTAACGCATTCATAAGATTTATATAGAAACTTTTGAAGCTCGGTACAAATATGAATCATCATCCAATTGAATGAAAACAAAGATGAACAATAATACAGTATATACATATTTTATTATTGAAATGAGACTCATAAAATTCTTGAAGTTTACATATTGGATGTGTTAGATGCATTATAAACTGTATGTTCAGCTGAATCGAAAGGGCTCTACAATTTGTAGTTTTATTGTTATGATGTGTGGAATCCCCATTTACTTAAGTGTGAAGAGTTGGAGATCGGGCTGAGGATTTCAACCAAGACGACATAGAACTCCATTGCATAGGTAAGTTAATCTTACTTTGTAATACATGTACACTCTTTTATTTATATAAATGTACCATGTGCAGTGATTTATTACGCAGGAGTTATTAGTTAAGTGAATAATAAGCTCAAAGGGATTGAACCTAAGTTCTGAACTCGTGTTGTGTTGAAAATAACTAAAACAACATGTGAGTGCTTCATAATCTATGAATAATGGCTTATATCCGGAAGTAATAACTCATCTATCTATATATATATATATATATATATATATATATATATATATTGCAAAGGGATTAATCCTACACGTCATACTCTTATGCAATCTCTCCTTTGAGAGATGCCACATAGGATGTGATGTGGCAAGTGTAAACCAATTAAAAAAAAGGAATAAATATTATTTAACCTAATCTATTATAATATTTAACCTAATCTATTAAATACCTAATCTACTAAATCTAAATATTAAATCTTTACTATTTTTTTCTCTCATGTTTCCTCCCATAACTTTTAAACGTTAATATCTTTTATATACAAGATTTTTTAAAGAAAAAAATTATACCAAATTAACGAGCGTTTTATTATCTTTCCAACGAGAACTATAGTGCTATATAAAAACAGGTATTGTGTCAGGTTTGGGATTAGTTTAAAAAAAATTGTGGGTTTGGGTCGGGTCTGGGATTAGGTGATACCCGACCCAATTACCCGAAACAACATACCCAAATACCCGAACTATATACCCGATCATATACCCATGAATTTTTTAACGCATCACATAACCCTTAGACTAATGCGTTTGATATTTCAATAATTAACTTTTTTTTTCTTATTTCATGTTAGTTCTTTTTAAAATGATCGATTACAAACTTCCGAATTAATTTGTAATGACACTAGATTTATACCCCGACGCAGAGATTCGATTTTACGAGCCCACTATTTATATAATTTTATTTTATATTTAAATAATAACTATTACTATTTATAAAATGATGAAAGAATAGCCAATCTATATATATAATAAAATTTATGATTAATATAAATTATTAAATAATTAATTAACGAGCTAGGCTTATCGCTCGGGCTCGGCTTGTTTGCACCCCTACATTTGAGCCTGATGCTAGCTAATATGGAAACGACATAGAAATTTTTAGTCATGATTCTAAGCTGTTGTGAAACCTAAACACAAACTAGTGTTGATATGTGGTTATTAGGAAAACCTTATCTAATGTTTACTTTGATGAGATGACATGAACAAGCTAGCAAAGAATGAGATTAACTGTTAATTAAAGGCGCATGAATCTAATGGCTTCTATCAATCATGATTTTATCATGATTCACTCAGGTTTAATTGGGATTTAGTTGCAGTTTTAGTTTCCGCTCGGCTATAAACTGTTTTTGTAGATACTATCTAATTGCTCGGTACTAACGTATTTTGCTAGCTGATGTATCAAATTACTAGCTGATTTAAAAAAAAGTCGTTGTTAAGTTGAGCTACCTGGTAGTTTTTTTATTTGTTTTTTTTTTCATTCTATTACTAGCTCGCTATTACTAAACATAGTTATTATTGTTGGGTTATACTTCTGCTCGGTACTTATTTGATTATGTTTTTACATTAGTTTTATTTGTATGAAGTCGCTAGCCTGATTTTGCTGATTGATTGAAAATATGAGTTTCGTTTGGCTGCGTTCGGTTTTTGTTAGAACTATGGAATATGAAATAGAGATAGATTTTAACTTGTAGACTCATCACAAAGTGATTGTAAGTTGGTGATTAAATAATGGTTACATTAGGCTATACTATAAAACAACAATGTCTATTGATTTTTTTTTTCAGATTCGTTTTTTCTATAAAAAGCTTAGCATGCTAGGTAGATTTTTTTTCATATTAGTTTTTTTTTTTTTTTTTTTTTTTTTTTTTTTTTTTTTTTTGTTGTGAAACGTTACTTGCACTATTGTGACTAGAGTTTGATAAGTGTTTGTTGAAAACTAAAATCTAGGTTGGAGATGAAGTTTTTCGCAAAAGCAATCTAAACTCTACAGAGACTGTAGCAAGAGAATGGGTGAAGAGCTTGGACCCAAATGAGCTAGTAGGTGGTACAGAAATTGGACCATAATGGTGTGAGGAAAACATTCAAGTACCAATAAAAATAGATGAAAAGTTGGTGAGACCATATGGGTTATTTTCCACAATTCAAGATTGTATTGGTGCATTCATTGCATGGCCATGTCCTTTCATCTTGGTATGTATTTGTTAAATTTGTGATATGAATAATTTAATAATCTGGAACTTAATGCTTATACATGGATAGTTTATTTGTAGGTAGTATGGATGGTTTATTTGTTAAACTTGTGATACGAATAATTTTAATAATCTGGAGTTTAATGCTTATACATAGATGTTTTATTTGTAGGTAGTCCGTGGGGATTGAGGACGCATGATGACTCAGGATTTTATGCTACTTGATTCTTTCATTGCTTTTAATTTTTTTGTTAAATGTTATAAGATTTTATGTTGGATAATGCTATAATTTATTATTTTTAGTTTTTTTGTTATGAATATGCTTATTTGAAATATAATAAAGTTTTATTTCTTTCATTAGTTGTTATATACACAATAACTATTAAGATTTTATATGTTGATAGTCTTTTTATTGTATAATTGTGACACCCGGCATGTTTGGGTCAACATTTTATAAACACATAAGTCTACCTTAGCGAAAAACGTTTATAAACAAACTTAACTGGGTTAGTTGAGTCGGGTCAAATTAGGATTGTCCAGGGTTCAATGATCAGGAGGATCATTGGGAGTCGTTTTGGGAATACATTAGTACCGGGTTCCGTTGTTGGTGACATTACATGAACTAATTAAGTATATGTGTAGATTATGGGTCGTGTGGTGGATTGTATACTTATACTTGCTTAAACGATGTACAAATGATTATACGTGCCTAAATATGCTAAACATAGACTATGGGTGCATGCTTATGTGTTAAGATGTGTTAGAATGCGTTAAACACGACAAACTGGGAAAAGGTTAACATGTGTTAAAAAGTGCTGTTAACATGTGTTAAAAAGTGCTGATGACCTGAATGTGGAAATAGTGGGCGAACGTGGAAATGGAACTTGAAAAATGGGCGAACGTAGAAACAAAGTGGGCGAATGTGGAAAAGTTCCACATTCGACCATTACAAATGGGCGAATGTGGAAAAGTTCCACATTCGACCACATAAAAGGGGCGAACCTGGACTGGGTATAAATACCATCCTTAGCCATTTTTCACCATTTCACAAACCCTAAACGCCTCCAAACACTCTCTATCAGCTATTATCATTGGGGAAGGAGTTTTTGAGCTTGTTTTTCATAACCTAACTCTCTAAATCATTACAAGTGAAAATCTAAGGTGTGTTCTTCATTCCAAATCCTTTTTAAACAATTTTAACTTGTTTTCATCTAAACCCCAAGGGTCCAGATCTGATATCAACATGTTTTATGGGTAAAAACCTTCCTAATATCTTTCTAAATAAAACCTATTCATAAACAATGAGTTTTTATGCAAACTAAACATGTGTTAATATGATATTATGCATTGTTTGATGATTTCTTGTTGTATAGATGATATGATAACAACCTAGGGCTGTTATTAATGATGGGTTATGATTGAAACATGTTACCTTTGATTGTTGATGGTGGTTTGACGATTAAAGGGGTTTTAGTTAGATTTAGGGCTTGTTTTGGATGGTTATGATAAGGTTATGACAGGGGTTTCTTGTTCATGAAGATTTGATGATGATGAGCTGATTATTGATTGATTTCAGAAGTTTCCTAATTGGGTAATATTTTCATGCATGATGATGTGACATCTCCATAATTTACTATTTTAGGAAACTTGTAAAAAACGGATAGATTTTGGGGTAAAATTGGTAGGGTTTCGTAGGAATATATTAATGATGCTTGACTGCTGTAACTCATGATGTTTGGTGATGTTTTCGGATGTTTTTGGACGCGTTTTTGAGTAAACAACACAGCAGGGTCGAACCTGGAACACCTTCGGCCAGTCGAATGGGCGAAGGTGGGTTCCAGGGGTCGAACCTGGAAACTTGAGGGGCGAATGAACCACAAGTGGGCGAAGGTGGAAGAAAAAGGGGCGAAGGTGGAAGTTTGAACCCACATTCGACCAATCCAAGTCACCTTCGACCACTTACCACTACATTCGACCCTACGTTAACAAAAATGAGATTTTTGATACAAACTAAGTGTTTTATGCTTGAACCTTGCGTGTAATCTATGTGTACTTGATTAGTTAGGATAATGGGTCACCAACGGGATGTCGGGTCGGTCTAGTGTGTCGGTTGAACATTTAAACACGTTTTAAAACATACTTGGTTATGATCTGGACAATCGGGGACTTGTTAGCCTTCGGGTTAGTAGTCATCACACTTATGTAAACTCATTGATAGGTTGTCATTAGTTGGGATTATCATACACGTGTTGGAATTCTAGTTATCGGAAGACGCACTATAAGGTGAGTTTCACGGCCCCACTCTTTTACTGGTTTTACATTTTCGGGGGAGAAAACATGCTGTGTCCTTTAAACGGGAGTCAACTATGTTTTCATAAAAAGGCGTTTCAACTATGTTTTGGTATTCATGAATTCATTGGGTTTGGAGTATTCATTATGTTTTCACGTATTCATTATGTTTTGGAGTATTCATTATATTACTATGCGATCTTTGGAAGTCTCGGGGGAAACCATGAATGTGCGGGGATGCACAACGGGGGAAATGTGGATAGCGCTATTTGGGCTTGACCCGCCCCACTCGTCGACTGGAGGTCGGACGGGTGCATATTGTCTCTTAGGTGTTCAGTATTCAGTATGCAGTATTCAGTATTCAGTATTCATTCGGGCACGTATTCAGTATTCACAGTATTCGAGTCCAGTAATGGTTTTCCAATCGCAGTAGTAACAGGTATTCATATGATTTGCATGCATGTGGTCTGGATTGATCATTGGTATACATTTGGAGTCGGTATTCATTAAAAACCTGTGAACTCACCGGCATTATTTGCTGACGTATTTAGCATGTTTGTCTCAGGTCGCTAAGGTAGCAGCTGTCGATAGGCGCACGGAGTCTCACGGCGTCTAGGATTCACGTGCATCTCATTTAGTATTTTCAGACTTTCGTACTTTTGATTTCATGTTGTAATAAATTTTTTTACGCTTCCGCAGCGTTGGATCATTTATGAAAACTTAATGGTTTGATTATGTCATTTTTACGTATCATATAGTGTTGTTTATTGTGACCGTTGACTTGGATCCTGGTGTGTCACGCGCCTCGCGGTAATACCCCGCACGTGGAAATTCGAGGGTGTGACAGATTGGTATCAGAGCCAATGGTTATAGTGAACTAGGACTGCATATAGAGTCTAGTCTATAGCCGAGTATCACACACGTTAGACGGTCACACATAGTTACGAGTCGTGTCATTTGGTAAACATACTAATCTTGTCGGGGTGTCAGTGTCCTCATCACACAGTATCACATTATCTATCTTTTGTTACTCCTACCTTGGTTCTATCTTCTTCTTCGGGTTTGAAGATGAAGGGGCTTATCGCTTATACTTGGCAGTAGTGTACATTGGGGTGCCTTCGGCGCATTCTTGAGATCTTTCCGGGTTTTGGATATCTCCCCTCTATGCTCTAATGTACATACTTGCCTACACACACACTATCATGCACTAGTACTTGTCATAGTACACTCCTGAGTGACTGTTCACTTTGGGATCTTCGTGCGATAACAGTTTCTTTCAGGAATGTGGGTATCGGGTGATTTGAAGTTCTAGCTAGGAGCACGCCTAGAGGACCATGTAGAGCGATTTGTTATTTCGGGTGCACACGAAATCATAAATCGAAATGCATGAAAATCTTGGTGGACTTCATGTTCGGACTAATGGTCATGCTGGAACCATGTTCTGAATTCGTTTGGTCACTTGTAGCTCGATCTGTTGGTGATTTTGCGTATTTTGTCTCATGTTTGGCAGAACATGTCTGGTCGCGCTGGTGGACGCCGTAGTGGCGGCGGGGGTCGCAATGGCGGTGGACGAGGTGGTGGGAACATCACCATGACTCAGGCGGAGTTGGAGCACATGTTGCAACAACAGTTGAACGTTGCGTTGGCTGCTTTCCAGGCTGCTCAGCAGACCCTGGGAAATACTCATCAGATGCAGACTGGGTGCACGTACAAGAAGTTCATGGACTGTAAGCCCCATTTCTTCAATAGGACTGAAGGAGCGGTGGGACTACTTAGGTGGTTGGAGAAGATTGAGTCGGTGTTTGCTATGTGTAACTGTCCCGACGCTGATCGCGTCAAGTATGCTTCTGCTACACTGGAGGGACATGCGTTGACCTGGTGGAACTCCACCACTGCGAACCTTGGTCTGGGTGAGGCCAATGCTATGCCGTGGTCCGAGTTTGTTCAGATGTTGAGGGCAGAGTATTGCCCAAGAGACGAGATTATGAAGTTGGAGCATGAGTTCTGGAATCTGAAGATGGTTGGGTCGGAGATCGAGGAGTTTACTGCTAGGCACAACGAGTTGGCTGTGATGTGCCCCGGGTTGGCTACACCGGAGTACCGGAGGATTGAGCACTACGTTGCTGGGTTAGTGCCGGAGATTGCTGGACTTGTTGCTGCTGCTGATCACACTACTATGTTGGCCACTGTTCGGGCAGCCCACAAGCTGACCAACATGAAGGTTGCGGAGGGCGTTCTACCTCCGAGGGGTGCTACTGTGAAAGCCCCTGCGGACAACAAGAGAAAGTGGGAGAGTGCTGGAAAGAGCGCTGGGTCGTCCCAGCCGCAGACAAAGAAGCAAGAAGTTGTGGGAGCATCATCCGAGCAGAGGTCTGGGGGATATACTGGGAAACTCCCGAAGTGTGGTGAGTGTGGGTTTCATCATACGGGTGATTGTTAGAGGTTTCGCTGTCGACGGTGTCAGCGTTTTGGTCATCATGCTAAGGACTGTAGGACTACTCTTCAGCTACAACCGGCACAGGCCACTTCTACTACCACTGCTACTGCTCCTCAGGGGAGGCAGGGATGTTATCACTGTGGGGATAATGGACACTTCAAGCGGGATTGTCCTAAGCTGAACCAAGGGACGGCAAGTGGTGCTGGGAATGAAGGCGGCGGTCGAACTACTCGTGGTCATGTCTACGTCATTGGCGCTAGGGAGAACCAGGAGGATCCTGACACTGTTACTGGTAAGTATTCTTTTCTTGATTCTCGTTATGCTCGTATTCACTCTCGTTCGCATTGTTTGGCAATTCGTATTCATTGTGTGCATTCAGTTTGGTATTTGGTCATCATTTTGCATTCATGAGCCTGATGTGGGTCCTTTGGAGATGTTACTTGGACGGTACCGGTGTATCATTTATACCGATCATAGTAGTCTCTAGTAGGCCTTCGATCAGGGGGATTCATTGTTTTCTATTCACTTTGGGGAGGGCGGTTCCCCGTCACAGAGTATTCGTTGATATCATCTTTCGTTCGTGGTTATCATTTCGTTTGTGTTCTGGGAAACGTTACTTGGGATAGGTCGACACTCATTACTGTCGAAGAGTGAATCTCGGGGCGAGATTCCTTTCAACAGGGGGATGATGTGACGACCGGGAAAATTTTTCTTTTTCTCGCTTCGTTCTCTTTGACTTCGGGAAATTTTCGGGACGAAAATTCTTTCAACAGGGGGATGATGTGACACCCGGCATGTTTGGGTCAACATTTTATAAACACATAAGTCTACCTTAGCGAAAAACGTTTATAAACAAACTTAACTGGGTTAGTTGAGTCGGGTCAAATTAGGATTGTCCAGGGTTCAATGATCAGGAGGATCATTGGGAGTCGTTTTGGGAATACATTAGTACCGGGTTCCGTTGTTGGTGACATTACATGAACTAATTAAGTATATGTGTAGATTATGGGTCGTGTGGTGGATTGTATACTTATACTTGCTTAAACGATGTACAAATGATTATACGTGCCTAAATATGCTAAACATAGACTATGGGTGCATGCTTATGTGTTAAGATGTGTTAGAATGCGTTAAACACGACAAACTGGGAAAAGGTTAACATGTGTTAAAAAGTGCTGTTAACATGTGTTAAAAAGTGCTGATGACCTGAATGTGGAAATAGTGGGCGAACGTGGAAATGGAACTTGAAAAATGGGCGAACGTAGAAACAAAGTGGGCGAATGTGGAAAAGTTCCACATTCGACCATTACAAATGGGCGAATGTGGAAAAGTTCCACATTCGACCACATAAAAGGGGCGAACCTGGACTGGGTATAAATACCATCCTTAGCCATTTTTCACCATTTCACAAACCCTAAACGCCTCCAAACACTCTCTATCAGCTATTATCATTGGGGAAGGAGTTTTTGAGCTTGTTTTCCATAACCTAACTCTCTAAATCATTACAAGTGAAAATCTAAGGTGTGTTCTTCATTCCAAATCCTTTTTAAACAATTTTAACTTGTTTTCATCTAAACCCCAAGGGTCCAGATCTGATATCAACATGTTTTATGGGTAAAAACCTTCCTAATATCTTTCTAAATAAAACCTATTCGTAAACAATGAGTTTTTATGCAAACTAAACATGTGTTAATATGATATTATGCATTGTTTGATGATTTCTTGTTGTATAGATGATATGATAACAACCTAGGGCTGTTATTAATGATGGGTTATGATTGAAACATGTTACCTTTGATTGTTGATGGTGGTTTGACGATTAAAGGGGTTTTAGTTAGATTTAGGGCTTGTTTTGGATGGTTATGATAAGGTTATGATAGGGGTTTCTTGTTCATGAAGATTTGATGATGATGAGCTGATTATTGATTGATTTCAGAAGTTTCCTAATTGGGTAATATTTTCATGCATGATGATGTGACATCTCCATAATTTACTATTTTAGGAAACTTGTAAAAAACGGATAGATTTTGGGGTAAAATTGGTAGGGTTTCGTAGGAATATATTAATGATGCTTGACTGCTGTAACTCATGATGTTTCGTGATGTTTTCGGATGTTTTTGGACGCGTTTTTGAGTAAACAACACAGCAGGGTCGAACCTGGAACACCTTCGGCCAGTCGAATGGGCGAAGGTGGGTTCCAGGGGTCGAACCTGGAAACTTGAGGGGCGAATGAACCACAAGTGGGCGAAGGTGGAAGAAAAAGGGGCGAAGGTGGAAGTTTGAACCCACATTCGACCAATCCAAGTCACCTTCGACCACTTACCACTACATTCGACCCTACGTTAACAAAAATGAGATTTTTGATACAAACTAAGTGTTTTATGCTTGAACCTTGCGTGTAATCTATGTGTACTTGATTAGTTAGGATAATGGGTCACCAACGGGATGTCGGGTCGGTCTAGTGTGTCGGTTGAACATTTAAACACGTTTTAAAACATACTTGGTTATGATCTGGACAATCGGGGACTTGTTAGCCTTCGGGTTAGTAGTCATCACACTTATGTAAACTCATTGATAGGTTGTCATTAGTTGGGATTATCATACACGTGTTGGAATTCTAGTTATCGGAAGACGCACTATAAGGTGAGTTTCACGGCCCCACTCTTTTACTGGTTTTACATTTTCGGGGGAGAAAACATGCTGTGTCCTTTAAACGTGAGTCAACTATGTTTTCATAAAAAGGCGTTTCAACTATGTTTTGGTATTCATGAATTCATTGGGTTTGGAGTATTCATTATGTTTTCACGTATTCATTATGTTTTGGAGTATTCATTATATTACTATGCGATCTTTGGAAGTCCCGGGGGAAACCATGAATGTACGGGGATGCACAACGGGGGAAATGTGGATAGCGCTATTTGGGCTTGACCCGCCCCACTCGTCGACTGGAGGTCGGACGGGTGCATATTGTCTCTTAGGTGTTCAGTATTCAGTATGCAGTATTCAGTATTCAGTATTCATTCGGGCACGTATTCAGTATTCACAGTATTCGAGTCCAGTAATGGTTTTCCAATCGCAGTAGTAATAGGTATTCATATGATTTGCATGCATGTGGTCTGGATTGATCATTGGTATACATTTGGAGTCGGTATTCATTAAAAACCTGTGAACTCACCGGCATTATTTGCTGACGTATTTAGCATGTTTGTCTCAGGTCGCTAAGGTAGCAGCTGTCGATAGGCGCACGGAGTCTCACGGCGTCTAGGATTCACGTGCATCTCATTTAGTATTTTCAGACTTTCGTACTTTTGATTTCATGTTGTAATAAATTTTTTTACGCTTCCGCAGCGTTGGATTATTTATGAAAACTTAATGGTTTGATTATGTCATTTTTACGTATCATATAGTGTTGTTTATTGTGACCGTTGACTTGGATCCTGGTGTGTCACGCGCCTCGCGGTAATACCCCGCACGTGGAAATTCGAGGGTGTGACAATAATAAAAACCATTATTTGGATGTCCTTAACCATATCGTAAAATTATGTATGTGGATGTTTAAAAAAATATCATATTACTTGTTAGGACTTTGAAATTATCCTATTAAACTTGTTAGAGCATTGTAAAAGTGTCTGGATATGCTTTTCTTAAGACGCTATATGGGTTGTTTATATACATATTATGGGACCATAAAATTGGTTTCATTATCTTATTTGCGATATTAGGACCCTTTTCTTGATACTAAAGTAGTTATAATGTTACATCATAAGAGTCCTATAAATTAATTTTTAAGGACGTTTATATGTGTATTAAAAGTAGCTAGGCACATGTTAGAACATTGTAAAAGTGTCCTAATATGTTTTTTATTATGAGTTTTTTGGGTTGTTCATAGACATATTATGCGACCATAGAATTGGTTTCTTAATCTTATTTGAGATATTAGGACGCTTTTTAAGTTTCAGAACTTATTACGACCCCTTTACATGAAACTCTTTTACCGTTGGTCCTATTAAATGAAAGGTCCTATCTACATCTACATCTACATCTACATCTACATCTACATCTACATCTACATCTACACTATATAATAAAAGAAAACACATGAGGGACACATGCCACTCCCTCATGAATTCTCTCATTTTCTTATTTAATTTAATACAATAAATTCAAATTTAATTATAATAATTGATTTGCAAAAGCATATTATAAATTTATTAAAATGAATTTTATCAGTTATATTAATAATCATAGTTATAACTGAAATCATTAATAAAAGAAAACACATGATTCTTTTTACAATATTTGATCGTGTACAAAGTGTTTTTTTTTTTTGTGAGAAGTATTAAAAATTGAGACTTAGGCATCATTTTTTGAACTTAGTCGTGATGTTTTGGATTGTTTTGCCTATAGAAACACCAAACATAACAATTAAAAACCGAAAACAATGTATTTTAGGCTTAAAACTTAAAACACCATGCTAAGAACATTAGCAATGTGTTATAAGCGTTAAGTAGTGTGTTTTAGCTGTTTTTAAATTTAATGACTATAATACATTGTATTGTGTTTTAGATTGTTGTGTTTGGTGTTTTTCAAGTTAAAACAACCTAAAACATCATTTCTAAATCCAAAACATGATGTCTACATGTCAATTCTTAGTCCTTCTCACACTTCTCACGAAAAATGTACTTTGTACAGGATCCTAAACCTATATATATATATATATATATATATATATATATATATATATATATTAATAAAAGAAAACACATGAGGGACACATGGCACTCGCTCATGAATTCTCTCATTTTATTATTTAATACAATAAATTCAAATTTAAATATAATAATTGATTTGCAAAAGCATATTATAAATTTATTAAAATGAATTTTGTTAATTATATTAATAATCATAGGTGTAACTGAATCATTAATAAAAGAAAACACATGATTCTTTTTGCAATATTTGATCTGTTATTCTAAGTTTAAAATTAAGTTTGTTACAATTTGTTAGGATCTAAGTTTGATTGTTTTGATATGTTTAGAATAAGATGAGAATTGAATGATGTAAGTATATATGGAAAGTGCAGCGGAATGATAAACAATAATCAAAACAATAGGAATAAATGTTTTCTTTAATCGAAAGCTTTCATTAGATTGAAAGATTATAATCAAATACAAGTACTCCCCATCAACCTGATCACACAGTGATTGTTTGTCTGAGAGAATCTTTGTGTGACAAATAGACCAGTACAAGCACTGTTCTATTTATAGACAAATCTAAACCACTGGTGACCTGTGCTGACGTCACCTAAGATAGTGACCTCTAACATAATAACAACATAAAACATCTGCCCTATACAAACTACTGTTGTATTACAAAACACTGTAAGGTAAACTACTGTTGAGGGAAAACTCTGATGGTCTTGCAACATCTGTTGGAGCCTAAGTGTTGTTGACTCCAACAGACCTTTAGTCTTCAATACTTGATCAGCAGTTGTTCTTCATCAGACCTTTGGTCAGCAGTTGTTCTCTATCAGTTGTTATCCAGCAGTCCTTTGTATCAGCAGTTGTCATAGCAGTTGTTTGGATGGAACAGTTGTTAGGGTCAGCAGTCTTTTGGGAAGAGTATGTTGTAAAAACTGTTTATTTGTGTGGATCAACTGTTAGTATATTTTTGGCTTTTCAATCATATATTCTTCTTCAGGTCAGCAGACCCAACACAATATTTGACAGTTTATTATTAAGTTTCTTTTATTTTGGTCATTGTTTTAGATGTTAAACTATGCTCAACAAATACATATTAATTTTAATACTTAAAATTCAAAAGTCAAATAAACAAATTAAGAATAACACAATGCAATTAGTCAAGCTTTTTTGTGAGACTTTCATGTTGTTCAAAATAAATAAATAAAATAAATCAATCAACGTTACTCGATTTCTATCTATAGTAAAAAAAGACAGCACATGGGGTACATAGAACTCTATCACAAAGCCTCCCATTTTATTATTTTAAACAATACATTTATTTTAATTTTTTTCTTTATTTAATAATTATTACTTATTCAGTTTTTATTTGTTACAACTATAATTATTAGTATAATTATTGGAATTCAGTTTAATATATATATTCTATGTTTTTTTGTAAATCAATTAATATAATTATATTATATTTCAAAATTAGAAATAAATTATTATACATTATTTAAAAATGTTTATGAACTAACAAAAGTAATCTTTTTTAAAAATTATTTATTTTTTTAAGATAGCGTATTTATGTGTTATTAAATTTAAGTCGTGTACCTTAAAAACGTGTTTTTAATATGTGGTCTTTCACTCTAAGTTTAAAACTATATTTGTCACACCCTCAAATTTCACATGCGGGGTTTTACCGCGAGGCGCGTGACACACCAGGATCCCAGTCAACGATCACAATAAACAAACAACAAACATGCATTCATATATATTTTAAAACCAAAACATCATGCTTTGAGCCGTAAACCAGTAGCGGAAGCATTTCTTGTTTACAACCAAAAGACATATTATAGTTTACAAAACATTGTTTAATATGCTTTAAAATTCTAGACGCTGTGCATGACTCCGTGCGCCTAGTCCATTAACTGCTACCTTAGCGACCTGAGAAAACATGCCAAAAATGTCAACATATAATGCTGGTGAGTTCACAGGTTTTCTTTCATAAAAGAGTTGTTATAAGTTTGAAAAGATCATTCCCGTTACTACTATGTTATAAGAACGTTAGCTAGACGTTAAGTGTTTTTACTACTACGGTTGGGAACCCATTACTAAACATGTACCAATGTTGAATCCAGCCCAGATTGATTGGGTTACCGATGCCTCGATAACCCGAGAGTTAGAGACTATATACACCCGCCTGGCATCCCCGCCGTCGGGTGGGGTTTGTGAGGCCCAATAGATCTATCCACATTTCCCTCGTTGTGCATCCCCGCACATTCATGGTTTCCCCTGGGACTTTCCGTAAAAGCCGTATAGTAACATGAAGTAACCATAGTATAACATGACCTTTAATAAGTAAGTAAGTAGCATGTTTCTCCCCCGAAAGCAAAACAGTAAAAGTGGGGCTGTGACACTCACCTTAGATTGCGTTACTTGAAAACAGTTAAGTAATTAGGCTATGATAGCCCCAAATAGCGGCGACCTATCATTAAGATGTGTATAAGTATCCGGACTAATAACCCACAGGTTAACTAGTCCCCGAATGTCTAGACCATAACCATAAACATTTGAAAACACCTTTGACTGTTAAACCGACCATACCAGACAAGACCCGACATCCATTGGTGACCCGACATCCCACGTGTTAGACAATACAAGACATCATGCAACATATGCAATTAAACACTTAGTACGCGCAAGAGTTCACCTACTCTAGCATAACGCTCAATTAACACATAAACAAGTCCGAACACGTGTTACTAAGTCATTGGGTGTATCCCGGGGTTCCTATCATGTTCCTAGGTGTCAAATCATGTTCCGGGATATCAAAATATGCTTAAGACAGTAGTACACGCGATTAGGAAACTAACATGCAATTAGGAAAAGTCAACTGGTGAGTAGGGGAAGTCAACAGGCGAGTAGGGGGTCTAACTGCCTGATACATCAGGCGATTTGGCTGTAATCGCCTGATGTATCAGGCGATTAGAGCCCTATTCGCCCCTAACGTTACTGTCACGCATTTTTGCGCGTTAAACCCTCCAAATCAGATCCGAAACATGCAAAAACACCCAATATCAAACCTAAACAATTTACTAACCCATTCCAAGCAAAAACCCCCCAATTTATCTCTGCTCTAACGGCCTCGGTGCGATTATTTCCAAAAATGGCAAAGTACTAGGTTTCATTAACTATGAAATCTTTCCTTAAATGGTAAAGACCAGATTACACCTCCTACAACTTGCAAATCATCATCTCTATGTTATAATATCATTCTAGTATGATTCCTAATGACAAACAAGCAATGAATCATATCATAACATCCTAATTCTTCAAGAATCACCCAAATGGGTCAAAATGCATACTTTCATCAAAACACTATAACAATAGCTCAAACTCTTAGATAATCATCCTAACAACTCCTACACATCAGAAGTATATCAATTTCATAGAAACATTCATGTTATAACCACCAAAAATCATCATATGCATCAATACTTCACATATAGCAAGTATTATGATGTAGACTTGTTTTAGAACTCATTTCCAAGGTTTTTAAGACACATAGTTAGCAAAACAAGGTCTGGACTTTTGGGGAACCAAAACAATAACATTACAAAGGTTTGGGATGAAGAACACACCTTGGATTTTATCAAAGAAAGGTCTGTTAGCTTGGAAATGGTGAGTTTTGAAGCAAAACAAGTTCCAGAAGTGTTTTGAGGTGTGTGGGAGGCTTTGGATCTGTTAGGGTTGCACTAAGAGTGTTTGGGGAGTCAAAGGTTGTATTGATAGGTGTTTTGACTCGTGCATAGCAGATCAGGCGAGTAGGAGAGCTGATCAGGCGATTAGAAGCCCTAATCGCCTATATACTGGCGATTAGAAGCTCTAATCGCCCAAAAAATCTTCCCAATCGCCTATAATAATGGCGATTAGGCAACCCCCTAAGTTCCTAATCGCCTATAGCATCCTGGTTGGGTTTTTGGCGCGTTAAACACTATTTTAACATATATAAACACGTATTCACATACTGACAAGTCACATAATGATTATAAACACATAATGCGCGATAACTAAAACGTTTACGTCCGTTCACCAATTCCCGGGACTCGAGACTTGCGTGTGTGCGTTAAACCCGGTGATTCCACGAATCACCAATCCTTGTACACATGGTTATGGACCAACTCGCGATGATTCCCAGAATCATCGTAACGACTCGACTGACCCCGTTAAGTACGTAATGTGCATGACTCGCTAAGGTAGACTTACTAGTTTAGTCAATGTTACTAACCTGAGTTTGCCGGGTGTCACATCATCCCCTGTATATGTGCGTGAATGGATCGTACAACAACAAAGAATGATCAAACAAGTTAGTTTTAGGTGCGGAATCCCTAAAACAATCACAAAATAATAGTCAAACAGATCAAAACAAGCAAATCATCATTTTCAAAAGCTTTTCATTAATTAACAACTCGATTACACGTTGAAAGATCAAAACAAACAGGGTGAGAACGTGAAAAGAGTTAAACAACTAGAAAGAATATCAGAAAGTGGAGGGAATAATAATGACAAAAAGTTACATTAAAAAATAAAGCTTGTCTATTTATAGACTGCACATTCGCCCATTTGATTCATGCGAATGTGCAGGTTCGCCCAATCTGTCTGGTCGAACCAAGCTACACAATAAACAATATTCACATTCGTCCATAGCTTCTTCCTTCGCACCTTCTATTCTTCCTTCGCACCTTCTAAAGTCTTCCTTCGTATCTACAAATACTCCTTCGCACCAACGACATTCACCAAAACAAGTTTGTTGTTCAATCCGAAGCACTAGTCGCACAATTGCATCTACAAACTCCCCCTCGACTATTGCTTGGATTGTTGTCGACGTTGTTCGTCCATTCTAATGTTCATCAGTTTGATATGTCGTTGAATCTTCTGTTCTTTCGTCAAAACCGGTTCCTGAAATTGCTTTTGCTTCAGCTTTTTCAATTCAGGCACCTTTTGCTTCTCAACAAACTTTCCGAGCTTCTCGCCATAGTCACACCCAGCATTAATGTCATACGCGAAGCACAGAAATACCACACGTTGGTACTTTCCTGCTTGCTCAGCATCCTTCGCATCAGAATAGATCGAATTGTAAAACAACATTATTATATCCTCATGTGAACAGTTGATTAACCACATGGGATAAAAAATGTGTATCTTCTTGTAGTTCTTCTCTCCGTCTTTCAATACAATCACAGCCTCTGCTATCTTCCAATCGTAATACCACCAAATGAAATCTTTAGCGAAGTGTTGTGGGATTGGCAACAAAGGAATCTTTTTCAACACTCGCGGTGATTTGTACTTTAACGTCACCTTGGGCATACCTGTAATCTGATCAATATCCTTTTTGTGAACAATTCGTTTAGGATATTGTGGTTCAAACAAATCCCACTTGGTTCGGCTTTCTCTCGTCATCTTCTCAGCAAAATAGGTAATCTGACTATTTGACGCTCCTGTTAAACGGTGACGACAAATATCACGGATTGCCCAATAGGGAAGAGTCTTCAAATGATGAAATTTATCGAAATATAAGATACCCTTCTCCCACTTCACTGCAATACATCTCAATTCTTTAACAAACTTCCAGGCCAATGCACGACCTTTGAAAATACCACTATGAAGTTTGTAAAAGCTTCCTTGAATTTCAGCTTTCGGGCGATTGTTCTCTTTCTCTTTCAATTTCCTCAAGAATTCATTCAAACTCTCTGATTGCTCGAACCGTGGTTTGTCATGCCCTTTGAAAATTTCATCTTCAAATGCTTTGCTTTTCTCTTTCGCCAGTTTCTCGGCTTGGTTTAGCAACTCATCTGAGAATCCAGGAAATCCACAATCTTGATTAGTCTTGAAATATTGTGGATATTCCTCACTCGTTATGTCTTCCATTTCAACATCCTCAAAAGCAGGAACATCACGGTCATCAGAATGATTCCCGGCTTCCTTCTCAGGTATCTTTGGAATAAAATTATCAGCAAGCAATTCTTCCAAAGTCTTTCCAACCTGTTTAGCTAAACCCTCAAGTATCTCTTTTGAAATCGCCGCCGAAACCTCTCCATCTTCAAGATCAGGGTCATCAAACTCCAATTCAAATAGTTTATTGCTCGACTCGAATATCTCTGGAAATCTGCTTGTCATGTCAATCGTCCAGACTCGATCTGTGAGCATCTGGCGATACATGTTCTTGTCGTTTTCAGATAACGACTGCAGTTTCTCATTCCAGAAGATATCGTCATCCACATTCTCTCCTGGAGTCTTAGAGCTCGACTCTCCACCCTTACTTGAATCACGCTTTTCATATGTAAACTTGTCAGCGTTATCATCATCATCATCATCACTACTATCGAAAGTAGAGCTGTTTCCATCACTCGATCCACCATCTGAACCTCCATCATCCCCATCATCTTTCTTCTTCTTCTTAGTATCATTTCCTGCATCTTCATCAAGTTCTTCATCTTCTTCTTCGTCAGATGGTTCAAAATCGACCTGTTCTTCTTCTCTTTCCTTATCTTCTTCACCAGCTTGAAGTTGAGGAGCTCGAGAGTACAAGTCTTTGATCAAATTATCCATATTCTTGTTACTCTTCTTCAGCTGTTTATTCTCCTCCTTCAAGACTATAATTCTTCTGGTGTTTCGTTGCTCATGCTTCAGCAACTTCTTATTCTCTCTTTTCAACCTCTTGATAGTTTTCTTCAAAACTTCATTATCATCATGTGATGTGACTACGACCTCCAACATCTTTTGATCGTTTGTCTTCAATTGCTCGATCAAAGTTTGTTGTTTGTTGATTATATTCATCATCTCAGACAATCTTTGATTCACAACACTCATTATATCACTATCCACCGAAACTTTCTTCTTCATAGGTGGTTCAACAACATCAGGCAGTTTGCCTTTTCTAATCTTCTTGAGCACATTATCCAATGCTTCGTTAAACTGATCAAAAGGTATATCTTCACTCTGTTGTGTGCTCGATGTTGTCGCAGTCTTTTGTTTCTTCTGTGCTGGTGCAGTAACCGGTGACTCTAGAAGCCGGTGGTAGTTTCTTACCAGCTATAAGCGATTCAATCTCCTTCTTTCTCTTGATACTAGGTTTCTCCTGTTTCTTCTTCTTTGACTTAGCAGCTTGTACAGGAGAACCAGTAAAAGCTTCATCTATATTCATAATCAATTCATCTTCATCAACAGGAATAGGACTCTTATTCCCTTGATCTTCAACATTCTGACTAGCAGACACACCAGCCTCAGTGGCCTTGGGTGTGGCGGTCTTTACCGTCTCAGCATCTGAATCCCAATGTTCATCTTCCTGCGTCTCTTCAGAATCAACAGACGCCTCATCAACTAGATGTAAACCTTTCTTCGCCATGCTCTTATGTCTTCTTGGTGTGCTTTTCTTCTTTTCAGGTTCAGTCGCAACCTCTAATCTTATCTCTTTCTTCTTGATCTTTCCACTCTTTGCACCGACATTCACAACCTGTCTTTTGCGTTTCGCATCAGGATCAACAGGATGTAATGGGTTATCAGGATCAGAATCACTGTTTGCATGTCTCACAAGCCCTTCACCTGGATCTGTATAATCAACTCTTGCTAGATGTCCAAATAAACGCCTAACTGGAGGACGTTCATTGACTGACAATCCCTTATACGCCTTCATCCTAGCAAGTGTATTAAGCGACATATGTTCCTGAACAACTATATGCTTAGGATCTCTTTTCAATTCCTTATACTTGTTGTAAAACACCATCTGGAGGAAACGAGGATATAATAGAAACTTCAGATTCCTCGTGCCGTTCACAGGCTCTAGCAAATGTTGCATCAGCATGCCTGAAACATTGAACGGTTTGTTCAACACCAAGGCAACCATCATAGAACTGATACTTTTGCGCATTAAATCATATCCTCCAGCTGCAGATCCGAAAACATGAATCAAAACGTGTGCCAGATATTTGAATTGAGGGCACAGTTTTCCCTTATGCAATGAACCGTCAGTGATTGGTCCGTTGTATTTCATTCTTAAGAAACACTTTCGCTGATCCATGAAATTGAACTCCTTAGGATCTGTCGGCTCATCATCTAAGTTCAACGCTTCTCTTAGATCCTCCTCACAAACAATAACTCTCTGCCCTTGAATCTTGCTCGTCAAACATGATTCGCATTTCCATAAATCAAGCTTTGCTCCCGACCAGAATTCTTGCATCATATCTCTGTAGATAATCGTCGGTGTAGCAATAGCATCTATCACCCTGCATCTCTTCAAGAATTCTATGATTCCGACAAACTCCGTATGCTTTTTAACCTCTCCGAGATACGCACAGCAGTTATGCGCATTCTCGAAAGCTAAAAGCTCTTCAGAAACTGTCTTGGCAGGCTGTGAGGATGATCCAGCTTGTTCAGTCGTCTTTTCCTGCTGGGACATCGTTAAATCTGCAAAACAAAACAAAAACACATGTTAAAAATCGTCAAAAATTCAAACTTGAAAATTTTGGTAATAAACATCTTCATTCGCCCAAACGGGGGTACAAATGAGAAATCCATAAGGTACGAATGAAAAGTTTTGATGGTACGAATGTATTTATTTTGATAAAAAGTTTCATTCGTCCAAACTGTTTACATTCGACCGTTTGGTTATCTCCTTCGCCCATTCGAAATGGTCGAAGGTGACTGTTCTTATTTTGAATTTTCAATTTTGAAATTAAGGGTTTCTGATCATATTCTTTTGATAGAAACAGATCCTAACAATGCCGATTAACCATACAAAACTAACAATTTCATCAATTATTCATTGTATTTGTGTTTTCAATTAAAACTAGGGTTCAAACCATAACAGATGATCAATTGATCAAACTGTTGGTTTTGAATCCATGGTTTTTGGTAATTCTCCCCCTAAAACACACATACAATGAATCCTAATCATTAATTACACCAGGTGCAGCTCCCATTGCCCGAGCCCCATACCGTCTTGCACCTCCCGAGATGCAAGAGCTATCTAGCCAGTTACAGGAACTCTTGGAAAAGGGTTTTATTCGACCAAGCTCGTCCCCGTGGGGAGCTCCTATCTTGTTTGTGAAGAAGAAGGATGGAAGCCTTCACATGTGCATCGATTACCGTGAGTTGAACAAGGTGACCATCAAGAATCGCTATCCTCTCCCTCGCATTGATGATCTCTTTGACCAGCTCCAGGGGTCCAGCTATTACTCGAAGATTGACTTACGATCGGGTTATCACCAGTTGCGCGTCCAGGAGGCCAATGTTCCGAAGACCGCATTTCGCACTCGATATGGCCATTTTGAGTTTTTGGTCATGCCTTTCGGTCTCACCAACGCACCAGCAGTGTTCATGGATTTGATGAATCGTGTTTGCAAGCCTTATCTCAACAAATTCGTCATTGTGTTTATTGACGACATCTTGGTTTATTCTAAGAACAAGACTGATCACGAGGAGCATCTACGGTTAGTCTTGGAGCTTCTGAGACGGGAGCAGTTGTATGCTAAGTTCTCGAAGTGTGATTTTTGGTTACGAGAAGTTCAATTCCTAGGGCATGTGTTAAATGAACTGGGAATTCATGTAGATCCGGCTAAGATCGAAGCTATTAAGGACTGGGAAGCACCAAAGACGCCAACTGAGGTGCGGCAATTCCTAGGTCTTGCGGGTTACTATCGGCATTTCATTGAGGGATTTTTGAAGATCGCTCAACCCCTCACCTCTCTTACCCAGGACGACCGAAATTTTGACTGGGGCATACTACAGGAATCAGCATTCCAGCTGCTGAAGCTTAAACTCTGTTCTGCACCTATCCTATCCTTACCCGAGGGTACGGATGATTTTGTGGTATACTGTGACGCTTCTATTCATGGTCTCGGTTGCGTGTTGATGCAACGCGAGAAGGTCATTGCTTATGCTTCTCGTCAACTTAAGGTTCACGAGAAAAACTATACCACCCACGATTTGGAGTTGGGTGCGGTGATTTTTGCGTTGAAAATCTGGAGACATTACTTGTACGGTACCAGATGCACCATATACACCGATCACAAGAGTCTCCAGCATATTTTCGACCAGAAGGTGTTAAACATGCGGCAGCGTCGTTGGGTTGAACTCTTGAACGACTACGACTGTGCGATTAAATACCATCCTGGCAAGGCAAACGTTGTGGCGGATGCCTTGAGCAGGAAGGAGTCTGCGAAGCCCCGACGCGTTCGAGCCTTGCAACTCACCATTCATTCCTCCTTGCATGACCAGATCCGTTCGGCTCAGCTGGAAGCCTTGAAGGAGGAAAACCTTAAGGCCGAAACGATGCATAGTGCGGACAAGCACCTTGAGCTTAGGTCTGATGGCCTACACTACTTCGCTGGGCGTGTTTGGGTTCCTTTATTCGGGGGATTACGGGAGCTTGTTTTGGACGAGGCTCACAAATCCCGGTATTCTATTCATCCAGGCTCCGACAAGATGTATCAGGATTTGAAGATACTCTATTGGTGGCCTAACATGAAGGCTGATATAGCCTCCTACGTGAGCAAATGCTTGACCTGTGCTAAGGTCAAGGTGGAGTATCAGAAGCCATCTGGTCTCCTACAACAACCTGAGATTCCGAAATGGAAGTGGGAGCGGATCACGATGGATTTTGTCACCAAACTACCGAGATCACCCAGTGGATGCGATATGATTTGGGTGATCGTCGACCGGTTGACAAAATCGGCGCACTTTATACCTATTAAGGAAACGGAAGGACTCGAGCGGTTGGCTCGACTCTACCTTAAGGAGGTGGTCTCTCGGCACGGGGTGCCTGTTTCTATCATCTCTGGTCGTGATTCCCGCTTTGCTTCTCGTTTCTGGAAGGCTCTTCATAAGGCCTTGGGTACTCAGCTGGATATGAGTACGGCTTATCATCCGCAAACTGACGGACAGAGTGAGCGGACGATTCAAACACTGGAGGACATGCTGCGGGCATGCGTTATTGACTTTGGCAAGGGTTGGGAGGCTCACCTGCCGTTGGTGGAGTTCTCCTACAACAACAGCTACCACTCCAGTATCGGGGCAGCTCCGTTCGAAGCTCTTTATGGACGGAAATGCCGGTCTCCCTTGTGTTGGGCCGAGGTGGGCGAGAGTCAGCTCACTGGCCCGGAACTAGTGTACGAAACTTCGGAGAAAATCGTACAAATCCGTAACCGTTTGGCAGCCGCGCGGGATCGTCAGAAGAGCTATGCCGATCACCGTCGCAAACCGCTAGAGTTCCAGGTTGGGGACAGGGTACTTCTAAAAGTTTCACCATGGAAGGGCGTCATACGCTTTGGGAAGCGTGGCAAGCTTAACCCTCGTTACGTCGGACCGTTCGCAATTCTGGAACGGATTGGACCGGTGGCGTACACACTTGACTTACCGACGGAGCTCGGTAACGTCCACAACGTCTTCCATGTGTCTAACTTAAGGAAGTGTTTGGCTGACAAATCTCTTGTTGTGCCACCAGAAGAGAACAAGGTTGATGATCGTCTTCGCATTATGGAGGAACCCGTGGAGATTCTCGATTATAAGATTCGTAGCCTTCGTCGGAGTAAAATCCGCATCGTTAAAGTTCGTTGGAACTTGGATCGTGGATCGGAGTTCACGTGGGAATGAGAGGACCAGATGAAATCCAAGTACCCTCACCTCTTTCCGAAGCGCGCGTTCGAGTCTAGGCACGTTACTGCCGAAGCGGAATGAATCTCGGGGCGAGATTCCTTTCAACGTGGGGATGATGTGACGACCGGTAAATTTTCTTTTCGTTTCCTTCCTTTTCATCTTTTCATTTTTAGGCTTCGTGCAATTTTCGGGACGAAAATTCTTTCAACGTGGGGATGATGTGACACCCGACATGTTCGGCTTAAACATTTTAGTAACACATAAGTCTACCTTAGCAAGAAACATTATAAATGCACTTAACTGGGTTAGTTGAGTCGGGTCAGGTTAGGATTGTCCAGGGTTCAATGATCTGGAGGACACTGGTATCGAGTCCCGTTGTTGGTGACATTACGTGAACTAATTAAGTATGTGTATGTAGATTATGGGTCGTGTGGTGGATTGTATACTTAGATGTGTTTAAACAATGTATAAATGATTATACGTGCCTAAATATGCTAAACATAGACTAAGGTTGCATGCTTGTATGTTAAGACGTGTTAGAATGCGTTAAACACGACAAACTGGAAAAACTAGCCAAACAAAGAACTCTGGTTCGACCACTTCGAATGGTCGAAGGAGACAAACTATTTTGGTTCGACCCTAGTAAAGGGGCGAACCTGGGAACTGGAATTGGAAGAATTCCCTTCGACCACAGGAGGACTCATTCGACCCTGAGAAGGGTCGAAGGAGGGCTCATTCGCCCATTGAAAAGGGGCGAATGTGGAACAGTATAAGTACCAACCTTTGTCTTTTTTTCACCATTTCACAAACCCTAGCCGTTCCAAAACACTCTCAAACGATTTTCAACACTGAGGAAGGAGTTTTTGCTCTGATTTTTCATAATCCAACCCGTTTATAACATCTAAGCAAGGATCTAAGGTGTGTTCTTGATCCTAAATCCTTTTAAAAGCATTTTAATTCGTTTTCATCTAACCCTAAATGCCCGGATCTGTTCTAAGGGTGTTTTCATGATTAAAAACCTTTTAAACATCTTTCTAAAACAAAACCTTATCATTTAACATAGGTTTTCATGATAATAAACATATGTTAGTTGGGTATTATTTGGTGTAATGTGTTGTTCAATGATTTGCTGCTTTATCTATGATAGAAACATGATGTAGGATTGTTATTGATGCTAGTTTATTGTTATTTAGGGTTAGAATCGATTGGATGATGATGTTATGAGTATTTTGGGGATTTTAACGAATCTAGACGTGAAGTAGAATATTTATGATCAATAGAACCTATAAGAAAGATCGGATGATCGACAAACTGAGTGTTTTAAGCTAAGCATGAATCGATTTCAAAAGTTTCCAAATTCAGTAAAGAATTCATGCATGAAAGTGACATTTTCATAATTTTTACCATTTTGGGAAAGGGCTAAAATGAATATGTTTTGGGGCAATTTCAGTGGGGTTTTGAAGGGGTAACATATTCATACTTGACTGCTGTGATTGGTGATGTTTCGCGATGTTTCGGGTGCGTTTTGAGCGTTTTTGTGGAAAACAAACTGACAGGGTCGAACCTGGACTCCTTCGCCCACCCGTTTGGTCGAAGGAGGGAACCCAGGGTCGAACGTGGGAAAGTTTGGTCGAATGAGGCCAAACGGTCGAACGAAGCATCAAACGGTCGAACGAGACTACAAACGGTCGAAGGAGAACAAAAAGGGGAGAAGGAGACTTTTAACTGACTGGTTCGACCGTTCTGATGCAGAAATGAGATTTTTGATACAAACTAAGTGTTTTATGCTTGAACCTTGTGTGTAATCTATGTGTACTTGCTTAGTTAACGTAATGGGTCACCAACGGGATGTCGGGTCGGTCTAGAGTGTCGGTCAAACACTTAAACACGTTTTAAAAACATGCTTGGTCACGATCTGGACAATTGGGGGCTAGATAACCTTATGGTTATTAGTCGGGACACTTATGTAAACATTTTGATAGATCTCCGGTAGTGGGATTATCAAGGACTTGGCATTTACTTTTTGGATACGCAAACTAAGGTGAGTTCACTGCCCCACTTTTACCGCTTAAACTTTTGCGGGAGAAAACATGCGCTAAACTATTTCAGTAACATATGTCATACTATGGTTTTAACTTGTGTACTATGCGATCTTTTAAAGTCCCGGGGGAAACCATGAATGTGCGGGGATGCACAACGGGGGAAATGTGGATAGATCTATTGGGTGTGACCTACCCCACTCGACGGCTTGGAGGGCCGGGCGGGTGCATATTGTCTCGAACTTGCTAAACTTGCTAAACACTATTCGGGCTGCTTAAACACATGCTAAACTCGCTGAACGCGTCTAGTAATGGTTTTCCAATCGTAGTAGTAACAAAACATACGCCTAGCTAGCGTACTTGGTGACACGGATATAGTATGGACATGGTAACACTTGGTAACTCTTTTGAACAAACCTGTGAACTCACCAGCATTATATGTTGACGTCTTTTTGGCATGTTTTTCTCAGGTCGCTAAGGTAGCAACACATGGAAACTAGGCGCACTGGTCTGCATCGGCGTCTAGGGTTTAGTGCATGGTTTGTGTTAAACTGTTGAACAATGTTTGTTGGCTTGTAAAACGTTTTAAGCTTCCGCTACAGTTTTATGTTTTGAATAACTACGTCTTTTGAGTACTATGTTTTCATATAGTGTTGTTTATTGTGACCGTTGACTTGGATCCTGGTTTGTCATGCGCCTCGCGGTAAAACCCTGCAAGTGGAATTTGAGGGTGTGACAGATTGGGATATCGATCAACCATGCATTGTTTCCTTAAACTCTCAGGAGCTGGTTCCTTCGAGTAAGTCGGTTCAATAAAACTGTTTGCTTTATCAACTGGCAAAACAAATTGTGTGACATTGACCTTGGCATCTTTATCCGAATAAATTTTCTCTAAAATTTCTGGAGGAATGTCATTGGTTCTTTCAAATTTTGGAAACCAAATTGTACTTTCCTGCCAGATCTTTTCGATTTTGGAATAATTGACAAATTTAATCGGATATTCGTCATCAGATAAAATCTTATCGGAGCCTTGCATCCGATAGAAGATTTTCACAGGTTTGTCACACGATTCATTGCTCATTTCATTAGGTTTGTCAGATTTAATCTCATTTTTCTTTTCAACCGGTTTAACCACATTTTTCTCAGATTTAGTTTCAGTTTTCTTTTCAACCAGTTTACTCACATTTTTCTTTACCTCTTTCTTTTCAACACTCTTACCAACAAACTTTTCAGTTTTCTTAACAACATTCTTACGATGAGCATTTGCCATGGGATGAACGATCTGAGATGGTGAGACAGGCTCAGTAGTGATTATATGATTTTCATCAGGGATATCACTTTCATTTTCAACCGTCTCAGATTGTTCATCTTCTTCATCAGAATCATCAGCAGCGACCACACCCTCATTGTTTCCTAAAACAGGTCTCACATCAGAATACGGGTCTCTGACACTAGAAGTGTTGGGCTTGTTTTCTGTTGTGGAGTCAGAATTGACTAACGTCTCCGGTGGTATTGCATGTAAATTGTGATTTTCAAACAATACCGGAGATGGGACCGCCTTATAGTTTGCACTATTCGACTGGGAGGGGTCTTCTATGATATGGTCAACTACATATGCAATGTGCTTATAACTCTCTAACTTCTTGTTTACTTTTTCAGCAAAGCACTTGATTGTTGCCATTTCAAACTTAGTGTTTTCCATTTCATTGATATAGTTATTAATGGCAAGTTGTTTAATTGACAAAGTCTTTTTGAGTTCAGACACATCCTTTTTATAACCATCAAGAACTTTGTTGAAATCTTTTAAGTCTTTTTGATAAATCTGACAGTTTATTTTGGCACTCTCAAGTTGGACCTTGAGAAACTTATTTTCATCTGTCAGTTTTTCAAAATCAGCACATTTAACACATTTAACACACACTTTAGATTGAGATTCAGAACTTACCGGTTTAGGAGGTTTTGTCATTGCCATCAAAGCGAAGTGAGCTTCCTTCCCTGCGAAGAATTTGGAGTAGTCAATCTTGGTGCATGCATCATCCACCATGCATGACTTGCGGGTCATAAGGAAATCAGCTTCAGCTAGCAGTTGATCAATGTCATCATCTAGTGAATTCACACAAGCCTCCGAATCAGAATCACTCTCCATATCCGAGTAAGCTGAATCATAGTGCTCTCCAACATCCGTGACAGAATCAAGAATCATACCAGATTTCTTGTCTTCACTCTCAGCAATCACATCCTCATTCACTTCCTCTATTTTCAACTCTGACACTTTCTCAATCACAACCTCCTCTTCAATCTCCTCATTCTCATCCAAACTCATCTTCTATGCCACACAAGCCACGTTTCCAGCAGTAATCTCCTCCACCCCCAATTGCATACCCGTCCAATCAAAACCTTCATCTTTCTGAATCACAAGTGCTTGGTTTTGATTGTCAGTTTGGTTTTGGTTTTGAGTGTTAGGTGTAGAGACAGGAAACAATGGTTCGGTTTGGATTTTGTTGAGGTTGGTTTTGAGTTGTGGTTTGTCTAGTGTTGGTATTTTGTTGTGTGTGTTGACGGTTTTGGTAGTTGTTTTGGGGTTGAAAGCTTGAGATGTTGGGACTGTTGTATGAAACTTGATTTTGGTTTTGGTTTTGTCTGTTTTGGTAAGTTGAATTGAACGGGTTTCGATTACCTTGCTGTGCTGGCTGTGTGCACTCTCTTTTAAAATGACCCTTCTCACCACAATTGAAGCATGTAACTTTGGCTTTGTTGAAGCCGTATGTGGTGTTGGGAGAAGTTGAAAGGTCAGTTCTTCCAGTCTTCTGAATAAAGTCAGTGGCTCTCCTCATTATGCTTGCAAAAGCCCACTGAATGTCCATAAGCTCCATCTCCTCTTTATCGATTTGTGCATAGTCCTCATTGGTGAGATTGTTGTTTCCAATCTGACTCGCTACCAAACCGTTGTATGATGCAACCATAGCAGACACTAAGGCAACATGCTGTTGAGCAATTTCAACAGTCACATTGTTAAGATTCGAGGTCTCTAACACAATCGGACTTTGATTTGATTGTGCTTGAGTTATCTGCATCTGATTCATATGAGGAGTATATTGTTGTTGTTGTTGAGGTTGACTTGCTGTGTAGCAGGCAGCTTGTTGTAATGGTGAAAAAGGTGGAATAAAGTTTGGTGTTTGATAAGATTGTGGTGTGTATGATGGTGTATAAGATGAAGTTTGGGCAAGGTAGTTGATTGGTGCTTTTGTGGATTCAACAACATTGGACACACATGCAATATGAGGAGCAACATTTGAAGTAGTGCTTGAAGCAGAAAGAGAGTTAGATGTACCACTCACATACAGATCTGGATTCTGTGGAATCTGCGCTCTCTTGGCTTTCCTCTTCTCCTCCATTTCTTTGTTTTCCATCTTTTGAATGAACTCGTTGATAGTCCAATACTGGTATGCATCCTTTTCCTTCAACACTTCAATGTGTTGGTTCCAGTAGGGTGGTAAAGCATCAGCAAATTTATCCACCAATTCTGACATCGATATGCTGATCTCATAACTCGAAAGTTCTGTGAGCAAATGGCAATACCGTGGAACCAACTCTTTTAGGGTCTCATTGACCATGTAGCTAAAATTCTCAAATTCCTTCCGAAGCTCTTCCATTCTCAACTTCCTTGTCTTCTCATTACCATCATGTCGGTTTCTCAGCATATCCCACAATTGTTTGGATGTGGTACACGATCCAAACTGATGTAGCAAATCAGTGTTGATCGCATGGGATAACTGAGAAAATGCCTTCTTCTCTATCGCAAACCTCTTTTTCTCATCATCCGCCAAATTCTCTAAAGGTATCGGTTCTCCAGTATTCTCCAGAATAGGAGCAACGTAACCCTTAACTATCATCTGCCATGCCTCGGCTCCCTCAAGTCCTTGTCCCTCAACATGGATCTTGAACATCGTCTTCCATGTGTTGTACTCCTTCATGTCCATTAGCTTTGGTGGACGATTGCCGCTTCCTGAGGATAAATCATGAATAAGTGTGGATATGGCATTGGTCATCTGCGAATGAACTGCAGCTGCTGCTACTCCCCAATAGTTGTCAATAGGTTGTTTTAAAGGTTGAACAACTTGTTGAGGAGACGAACTAGTCATAGCCATGTAATTGATTGGCTGGGATGGTGGACTAGTCTTCCGGGCTGCAACCGACCATGGATCTTGTGTTGTCTGCTGTTGTGGTGCTTGAGTAGGTCTTGGTGTTGTTGGGAAGTTCCACATCTTAACCTGTAAATGTTTAAACACGAAAAGATTAGAAATGTTTTAAAAACAGGATACTCTTTCGTATGATCGAACGTGCGAATGAGAAATGATCTTCTCCTTCGACCGTTTTGATTGATACGAATGTGGACTCAAATCAAAAAAACTCTTTCGACCGCTTTCTTCTCTCGTTCGACCGTTTTCCTCTTCCTTCGACCGTTCGATCAATCGAAGGTAACACCACTGGGCGAATGAACAAAATAAGCAATGAAAGTCTACGTTCGACCACTAAAACACCTCCTTCGACCACAAAATCCTTCTTTCGACCAAAATAAATTCCACTTTCGACCACTCTCTCTCTCTTTCGACCCCTGAGAATTCAAAAACGGTTATTCTTTGAAAATCCGTTAATTTTGATCATTTTTATCAAATGTTGATGGATTTTGATGATCTAAATCAGGTTTTGAATCGGAATTGATTTGGAACAACTTTAATGAAGTGAATTATCCAATTTAACCTCGAAATCAAGTTGTAATCAATCAAAATCTTATCAAATCAGTTTGTTCAATGAAAACAGAAACTTTTTGATCAAAATTGGGTCCAAATCAACTGAGAAACTATTAATTTGTGGTTGTTTGATCCAGAATGTCTCTGATACCACTTTGTATGTGCGTGAATGGATCGTATAACAACAAAGAATGATCAAACAAGTTAGTTTTAGGTGCGGAATCCCTAAAACAATCACAAAATAATAGTCAAACAGATCAAAACAAGCAAATCATCATTTTCAAAAGCTTTTCATTAATTAAAAACTCGATTACACGTTGAAAGATCAAAACAAACAGGGTGAGAACGTGAAAAGAGTTAAACAAAACACTAGAGAGAATATCAGAAAGTGGAGGGAATAATAATGATAAAAAGTTACATTCAAAAATCAAGCTTGTCTATTTATAGACTGCACATTCGCCCATTTGATTCATACTAATGTGCAGGTTCGCCCAATCTGTCTGGTCGAACCAAGCTACACAATAAACAATATTCACATTCGTCCACAGCTTCTTCCTTCGCACCTTCTGTTCTTCCTTCGCACCTTCTAAAGTCTTCCTTCGTATCTACAAATACTCCTTCGCACCAACGACATTCACCAAAACAAGTTTGTTGTTCAATCCGAAGCACTAGTCGCACAATTCCATCTACACCTTGTTGAAAGAATTTTCGTCCCGAACATTGCCCAAGGAAAAAAAGGGAGAGACAAAGGAGAAGAAAAAATTTCCGGTTGCCACATCATCCCCCTGTTGAAAGGAATCTCGACCCGAAATTCATTCAGCTTCAGCAGAGACATGTCTTGATTCGAACGCGCGCTTAGGAAACAAATGAGGATACTTAGCTTTCATCTGATCCTCCAGTTCCCACGTGAACTTCGGTCCACGATTTGAGTTCCAACGAACTTTAACAATGCGGATCTTACTCCGACGAAGGCTACGGATCTTAGAGTCGAGAATTTCAACCGGTTCTTCCACAATACGCAGACGATCGTCCACCTTGATCTCTTTGAGAGGAACAACCAAAGATTCATCCGCCAGAAACTTCTTGAGATTAGAGACATGGAAGACATTATGAACATTACTGAGTTCAGCTGGCAGATCAAGCCTGTATGCTACCGGTCCAATCCGTTCCAGAATTGCGAACGGTCCCATATACCGCGGATTCAATTTGCCACGCTTCCCAAAACATATAACGCCCTTCCACGGAGATACCTTCAATAGAACCCTGTCGCCAACCTCAAACTCTAAAGGCTTGCGACGACGATCGGAATAGCTCTTTTGACGATCCTGAGCTGCTGCCATGTGGTTACGGATTTGTACGATCTTCTCGGAAGTTTCGTACACAAGTTCCGGGCCGGTGAGTTGGCTCTCACCCACCTCAGCCCAACAAAGAGGAGACTGGCATTTCCGCCCGTAAAGAGCCTCGAACGGAGCCGCCTTGATACTAGAATGGTAGCTATTGTTGTAGGAGAATTCCACCAATGGTAGATGACTCTCCTACCCTTTGCCAAAATCGGTCACACATGCCGGAAGCATGTCTTCTAATGTTTGAATCGTCCGCTCACTTTGACCGTTAGTTTGCGGATGATAAGCTGTGCTCATGTCTAACTAAGTACCCATTGCCTTATGCAAGGATTTCCAGAAGTTAGAGGCGAACTGAGGATCACGATCAGAAATAATAGAGACAGGCACCCCGTGGCGAGAAACCACTTCCTTAAGATATAAACGAGCCAAACGCTCAAGGCCATCAGTTTCCTTGATAGCGAGGAAGTGCGCGGACTTTGTCAACCTATCGACAATCACCTAGATCATGTCACAACCACTGGGCGACTTCGGGAGTTTGGTCACAAAGTCCATCGTAATCCGCTCCCACTTCTACTCGGGAATTTCAGGCTGCTGCAGAAGGCCGGACGACTTTTGATATTCAACCTTGACCTTGGCACAGGTCAAGCACTTGCTTACATATGAAGCTACATCCGCCTTCATGTTCGGCCACCAATAAAGTATCTTTAAGTCTTGATACATCTACTCGGAGCCAGGGTGAATAGAGTACCGGGACTTGTGAGCTTCATCAAGAACGAGCTCCCGCAAGCCCCCAAATAAAGGGACCCAAATACGTTCAGCGAAATAATGTAGGCCATCGGACCTGAGCTCAAGGTGACTATCAGCACCATGCATGGTTTCAGCTTTAAGGTTTTCCTCCCTCAAAGCTTCTTGCTTCGCCGAACGGATTCAGTCAGGTAAACCGGAATGGATAGTGAGCTGAAGAGCTCGAACACGACAAGGTTTAGCGGATTCCTTCCTGCTCAAGGCGTCTGCGACAACATTCGCCTTGCCAGGATGGTATTTAATAGCACACTCGTAATCATTAAGAAGCTCGACCCAGCGACGCTGTCGTATGTTCAACACCTTCTGATCAAAGATATGCTGGAGGCTCTTGTGGTCGGTGTAAATGGTGCACTTGGTACCGTACAAGTAATGCCTCCAGATCTTTAAAACAAAGACTACTGCACCCAATTCCAGATCATGGGTGGGGTAGTTTTTCTCATGAACCTTGAGCTGACGAGAAGCATAGGCAATGACCTTCTCGCGCTGCATTAACACGCAACCTAGACCCCGGATAGAAGCGTCACAATACACCACAAAATCGTCCGTGCCTTCAGGCAAGGACAAGATAGGAGCAGAACAGAGTTTAGCCTTTAGCATCTGAAAGGCCGACTCTTGCGAATCACCCCAGTCGAACTTCCTGTCCTTCTGGGTAAGCGAGGTGAGGGGCTGAGCGATCTTCGAAAATCGATGAAACGACGATAATAACCTGCAAGACCCAAGAATTGCCACACCTCAAATGGCATCTTCGGTGCTTCCCAGTCTTTGATAGCTTCTATCTTAGCCGGATCGACATGAATTCCTTTTTCATTAACCACATGACCAAGGAATTGGACTTCACGCAACCAAAAGCTACACTTAGAAAACTTGGCGTACAACTGTTCCCGCCTCAAAAGTTCCAAGACAAGACACAAGTGTTCCCGGTGGTCCACTTCGTTCTTGGAATAGACTAGAATATCATCAATGAAGACAATCACGAATTTATCAAGATAGGGCTTACAAACACGGTCCATCAAATCCATGAATATGGCGGGCGCATTGGTGAGACCAAAAGGCATGACCAAGAATTCAAAATGGCCATAACGAGTTCGAAAAGCGGTCTTCGGAATGTCAGCTTCTTTGACCCTCAACTGATGGTACCCCGATCTCAAATCAATCATCGAATAGAAACTAGAACCCTGAAGTTGATCAAATAAATCATCGATGCGAGGAAGAGGATAGCGATTCTTGATGGTAACCTTTTTCAATTCACGGTAGTTGATACACATACGCAGGCTTCCGTCTTTCTTCTTGACAAACTAAATAGGGGCTCCTCACGGAAATGAACTAGGTCGGATGAAACCCTTCTCCAACAGCTCCTGCAACTGGTTAGACAACTCCTGCATCTCGGGAGGTGCAAGACGATATGGGGCTCGGGCAATAGGGGCCGCACCTGGAGCAAATTCAATTTCGAATTCAACCTGACGATAAGGCGGAAGGCCAGGTAAATCTTCAGGAAATACGTCGAGAAAATCACGAACGACAGGAATATCTTCAATCTTCTTCTCTTCCTCTGACGAAACCGAAACAAGTGCCAGAATGGCAGAATATCCCTTTCGAAGATACTTATAGGCTTTCATACACGAAATGATACTCAAAGGGACCCCGCTCTTCTCACCATGAACCAACAGAATTTCTCCATCAGGGAGAGGAAGTCGGATGACTTTATCAAAACAAACGATCTCAGCATGATACAAAGATAACCAATCCATACCCACGACAACATCAAAAATACCCAAGGACACCGGCATAAGGTTAATAGGAAAAGAATAACCTGACAATTCAAGGCGACACTCCCTAAGGACGTGCGTCGCTTCAACTTTCTTACCATCAGCCAATTCTATCAAGTACTTAGCCTCTAAAGGTGTAGGTACCCTATCAAGCAATTGACTAAACCTAAGAGATATAAAACTCTTATCGGCACCAGAATCGAATAAAACCGAAGCATAGCGATTATCAAGAAGAAACGTACCGGTAACAGTGTCAGGATCCTGTCGAGCCCCGCTCGAACCAATCACAAAGGCACGAGCATTCCTGCCTCTGCCCCCGTTGTTTCCATTACCCGATCCATTTTTCCCAGCCTCACCCTGCTTCATCTTGGGGCATTCACGCTTGTAGTGACCAAGCTCACCACAGTTATAGCACCCTTGCTTACCCTGGTATCCCTGGGGAACAACAACCTGAGGAGCCGGAGTAGGTGTAGCAGGTGGGTTCCGGTTACCCTGAAGATTAACCCTGCAATCTTTAGCCTGGTTCCCAAGCTTATGGCACCGGTGGCAGCGGTTCCTCTCATCACAGCGACCATTATGGTGAAATCCACACCGGTCACATTTCGGCAATAACCCAGAATAACCCCCCGGTTTCTGCTCAGACGACGGTCCCCCAACATCAGACCTCTTCACCTGCTGAGGCTGAGCTGAACTCGAGCCATTACCCACGCCTTCCCACTTTTGCTTGTTGCTCTCGAGAGCCTTCACAGTAGCGCCTCGGGGAGGCAAGACTCCTTCAGTTACCTTCATGTTGGTTAGCCTGTGAGCTGACCGAACAACTTCAGAATAGACAGTAAGATTACCCGCAGCTACCAGTCCCGCAACCTCCGGCACTAACCCAGAAATATAGTGCTCAATCCTCCTATATTCCGGTGTGTGCAAATCCGGGCACAACACCGCCAGCTCATTATGCCTAGCAGTGTAAGCTTCAATCTTAGACCCCACCATCTTGTGATTCCAGACCTCATACTCGAGCTTCTGGATCTCATCCCTCGGGCAGTACTCGCTTTTCAAAAGCTGAACAAACTCTACCCAGGGCATAGCATGAGCTTCCCCAATACCCATGGTCTGGGTGGTGGAGTTCCACCAAGTCAAGGCATGACCCTCAAGGGGTCGCAGAAGCATACTTCACCCGGTCGCCCACCGGGCAACTTCACATGGAGAAGACCGATTCAACCTTCTCCAGCCAGCGGAGCGGTCCCACTGCCCCTTCAATTCCACCAAAGTTGTGGGGTTTGCAATCCATAAACTTCTTGTAGGAGCACTGGGGTGGACGGGGATTGACAGCACCACCTGGAACAGACACATAGGTAAATAACAAGAAAAGTACGGTACCCTGGAACAAGGTAGGATAGGTGGAAATTGACGTACCACCCATAGCATTGTGAGCAGCTTGGAATGCAGCCAAGGCAATGTCACGTGCTGCTGCATCAGATTGTCCAACTCTGCTTGGCTCATATTAATGCTTCCACGGCCACCGCCGCCACCACGGCCGCCAGCACGACCGCCAGCACGGCCGCCTATGCGACCTCAACGAGCTCCTGACATCTTCTGTCACAACATGAAACAAAAGACTTAGGCTTGCCCGTGGTATAACCCATTAGGAACTTCAAGAAACTAGACCGAGTCCAGTTCGGGTCTATCCGTTCAAACACAAAGTCCACTAGGGTTCCCATGCATAACAGTTTATGATCTCGTGTGCACCCGACATGATAAACTGTTCTACATGGTCCTCCAGGCGTGTTTTAAGTTTGAAGTTCAAGTCACTGAACACTAGCACCCAATCATGGTATTATCAGAAGTATAAGTATAAGATAGTATGTATAAGAACGAGCGTGTCCATTGGGGCATACAAGGGAGATGTCCGAAATCCTGGACAGATCTCAAGAGTATGCCGAAGCTACCCCAATGTACACCGCCGTCAAGAAGGTCCAATAGTATATCGCTTCCTTCGAATCATGGTAAGGATGGGTCAAAAAATAGAATGATAAGGAGTAAACAGATGATGTAGCGTAGAAGATGATGACACTAACACCACGACAAGTTATATTGTTACCCACATGTTAAGACTCGACCATCTGTGATCGTCTAGTGTGTGCGACTCGGTTATAGACTAGACTCTACATGCAGTCCTAGTTTACTATAACCGTTGGCTCTGATACCAATCTTTCACACCCTCAAATTCCACATGCGGGGTTTTACCGCGAGGCGCGTGACACACCAGGATCCCAGTCAACGAACACAATAAACAAATAACAAACATGCATTCATATATATTTTAAAACCAAAACATCATGCTTTGAGCCATAAGAAGCGGAAGCATTTCATGTTTACAACCAAAAGACATATTATAGTTTACAAAACATTGTTTAATATGCTTCAAAAATCTAGATGTTGTGCAAGACTCCGTGCGCCTAGTCCATTAACTGCTAACTTAGCGACCTGAGAAAACATGCCAAAAATGTCAACATATAATGCTGGTGAATTCACAGGTTTTCTTTCATAAAAGAGTTGTTATAAGATTGAAAAGATCATTCCCGTTACTACTATGTTATAAGAACGTTAGCTAGACGTTAAGTGTTTTTACTACTACGGTTGGGAACCCATTACTAAACATGTACCAATGTTGAATCCAGCCCAGATTGACTGGGTTACCGATGCCTCGATAACCCGAGAGTTAGAGACAATATGCACCCACCCGGCATCCCCGACGTCGGGTGGGGTTTGTGAGGCCTAATAGATCTAGCCACATTTCCCTCGTTGTGCATCCCCGCACATTCATGGTTTCCCCTGGGACTTTCCATAAAAGCCGTATAGTAACATGAAGTAACCATAGTATAACATGACCTTTAATAAGTAAGTAAGTAGCATGTTTCTCCCCCGAAAGCAAAACGGTAAAAGTGGGGCTGTGACACTCACCTTAGATTGCGTTACTTGAAAACAGTTAAGTAATTATGCTATGATAGCCCAAATTAGCAGCGACCTATCATTAAGATGTGTATAAGTATCCGGACTAATAACCCGCAGGTTAACTAGTCCCCGAATGTCCAGACCATAACCATAAACGTTTGAAAACACCTTTGACTGTTAAACCGACCGTACCAAACAAGACCCGACATCCCATTGGTGACCCGACATCCCACGTGTTAGACAATACAAGACATCATGCAACATATGCAATTAAACACTTAGTACGCGCAAGAATTCACCTAGTCTAGCATAGCGCTCAATTAACACATAAACAAGTCCGAACACGTGTTACTAAGTCATTGGGTGTATCCCGGGGTTCCTATCATGTTCCTAGGTGTCAAATCATGTTCCGGGATATCAAAATACGCTTACGACAGTAGTACACGCGATTAGGAAACTAACATGCAATTAGGAAAAGTCAACTGTTGAGTAGGGGAAGTCAACAGGCGAGTAGGGGATCTAATCGCCTGATACATCAGGCGATTGGGCTGTAATCGCCTGATGTATCAGGCGATTAGAGCCCTATTCGCCCCTAAGGTTGCTGTCGCGCATTTTTGCGCGTTAAACCCTCCAAATCAGATCCGAAACATGCAAAAACACCCAATATCAAACCTAAACCATTTACCAACCCATTCCAAGCAAAAAACCCCCAGTTTATCCTTGCTCTAACGGCCTCGGTGCGATTATTTCCAAAAATGGCAAAGTACTAGGTTTCATTAACTATGAAATCTTTCCTTAAATGGTAAAGACCAGATTACACCTCCTACAACTTGCAAATCATCATCTCTATGTTATAATATCATTCTAGTATGATTCCTAACAACAAACAAGCAATGAATCATATCATAACATCCTAATTCTTCAAGAATCACCCAAATGGGTCAAAATGCATACTTTCATCAAAACACTATAACAATAGCTCAAACTCTTAGATAATCATCCTAACAACTCCTACACATCAGAAGTACATCAATTTCATAGAAACATTCATGTTATAACCACCAAAAATCATCATATGCATCAATACTTCACATATAGCAAGTATTATGGTGTAGACTTGTTTTAGAACTCATTTCCAAGGTTTTTAAAGACACATACATAGCAAAACAAGGTCTGGACTTTTGGGGAACCAAAACAATAACATTACAAAGGTTTGGGATGAAGAACACACCTTGGATTTTATCAAAGAAAGGTGTGTTAGCTTGGAATGGTGAGTTTTGAAGCAAAACAAGTTCCAGAAGTGTTTTGAAGTGTGTGTGGGAGGCTTAGATTCTGTTAGGTTTGCACTAAGAGTGTTTGGGGAGTCAAGGGTTGTATTTATAGGTTTTTTGACTCGTGCATAGCAGATCAGGCGAGTAGGAGAGCTGATCTGGAGATTAGAAGCTCTAATCGCCCAAAAATCTTCCCAATCGCCTGTAATAATGGCGATTAGGCTACCCCCTGGGTTCCTAATCGCCTATAGCATCCTGGTTGGGTTTTTGGCGCGTTAAACACTATTTTAACATATATAAACACGTATTCACATACCGACAAGTCACATAATGATTACAAACACATAATGCACGATAACTAACACGTTTACATCCGTTCACCAATTCCCGGGACTCGAGACTTGCGTGTGTGCGTTAAACCCGGTGATTCCACGAATCACCAATCCTTGTACACATGGTTATGGACCAACACCCGATGATCCCGCGGATCATCTTAACGACTCCCGATGATTCCCAGAATCATCGTAACAACTCGACTGACCCCGTTAAGTACGTAATATGCATGAATCGCTAAGGTAGACTTACTAGTTTAGTCAATGTTACTAACCTGAGTTTGCCGGGTGTCATAATATTTCTTACAATATTCTGAACAAACAAAATAAAACAAATCAATTCACATTAATTAAATATTTGATTTAATACAAAACTAAATATGATTGGCTATTTTCATATTATAATACCTTCATATATAAAATGTATTTTATATATGAAAAATCATTATTTGAAATCTTCATTGACTTTGTTTTTTCAAGTTTCTTCAATAGAGAAATGCAATATCTAAACAGTCTTTTCATTACTAATTCGTTTTAATCTTTATTTTCATGCTATTAATTCACACATTCTTTTTTTTTTATAATACAGTAAAATTGAACCAATACATTGTAACACCCCAACCGATGGCGGAAACATCGGGATGTCATGTATCGATTATTGTTCAGTAGCTCATGGTGAAAAATAAGTTTCATTAAATAATTTAAATACGTTACATACAATTGTTCTAAGAATTTGTACATCAAACTGAATCAAACTATGCAAACATCTTCAAGCATCAATTCAAATCTTCAAGCAACTAGAACCTGAAACATGTTAAGTTGAAAATATTTTGGGTCAACAAAAGTTGGTGAGAATTACATAGGTTTTGATAATTGAATAAAATTATTGTGCAATTCATGTGTCATGGCAATCTAGTCCATATGCGAAAACATACTAGAAGTAAATCGAGTGCATAATCAACCTTCTTGAGTGTTGTATTGTGGTACATCCCATACGCTCATGGTTCACTCGTTTATATTGCAGTAACAAACACCCACGTAACCTTTGTAGGAGGCACGTATCCGGGTGGGATTGTCAGTCCAATAGATCTATCAATGTATACCGTTTGGCTGATGAATGTTTATGCTAGAATTGTGCTTACCCTAGTCATGTTCAAGACATAATGCAACATAGAAGTACACATAGACACATTGATGTTTGAATTGCATGAATAATGTTGTAACATGTTTCACCCCAAAAATGGTGGTAAATAGAAAAAGGGCTATGTAAAACTCACCTTAGCAAAATGTTGTATTTGTTGATAAATGGAATAGTGTGTTGCCCAAATATGTCAAGTATCACCCTATAATAAGATAATAAATATGTCTAAGTCTATCAAGTCTACAAATGTATAAGTTTCTAGAGCTTCGAATTGGGGATAAATGCTTGTTTGATTAATATGAAAATTGTTTGATAAATGAGAGAATTTTAGTAAATAAATAACCAAAAATCTTTTATAAGAATTTTAATTTAAGATGGTCACAATAATGTGTTTAAAGTATAAAAATAATTTTTATAAAATTATTTTCTTTAAAATAGAATATTAATTCTATTTATAACAATTTGTCAAAATTTAACTTTAATATTTAAAAATAAAAAAGTTAAATAATTATTAGTTTAAAATTCATATTTCTGTTCTAAATATTCAGAAATAATTTGTATAAAATTTTGGTGCAAAAATACCAAAAATTGGATTTATTATGATTTAATTATGATTAAAACTAACAAAAATTGATTAAAAATATTAAATAAATGATATTTCAGAAATAAAAATCATTTCTGAAAAGCTTAATGTTATAAAAACTCAGGATAATTTTTGTGGAAATTAATAAGATCGTTTTGATATTTTTATAGATTTTTATAAATAAAATAGAATAAACTTGATTTATTTATTATATATATTAAATAAATAAATTTTTGAAAACTAAAAATTGTAAGTTGAACTTTTACATCAGATTAATACAAGATAATTTTTGTAGAATTTTTAAAAATGTTTTAGCATTTTAAAATGAATTTATAAGATTATAAGTATTATATATATATTTGATTTGCTTAAAAACAAAAACAAGAAAAAGGTTTGTCCAACCCGGGACTCAAACCCGCATGGACCAGCAGACGAGCACCAGACACAACCACCTGGTCTAGACCAGTGGTTGTGTTTGGTTGTGGTTTACATAAAATAAATACCAACATAAGAAGTGTTCTTCCCCAAATATTTGAAATCGAGCCCTAGTTTCTACAATCAGACAATCCACACAACATTAACCTGATTAACCTTAGGATTTTTGTTGTGTGGGTGCCGATAAACAAAACCCACCAAAAAGATTTAACTTACAAAGTTGTTTCGGGTATAATTGAACAGTCAACCACAAAGTCAAAATCGCGATCGTTTATGAAGAACAGAGACTTTTTATGAGGAATTGAGGATTGGGAAAGGTTATTCGGCGATGTGAGATAGTCCAGTAACCTTCAATTTATAGTATTATGGCTTGGGTGTTCAAAATGGTAATTGTTGACCATGACTTGAATGTTGACGCGTAATTGGTTAAAATTGGTAAGAATTAAACTGTAATTGATCGTGTAATGATGGTTGATAGGCCGGTAATCACGAATCAATGGTCAAACCATGGTTAATATGCGTTAATTGAGCCAAATTGATCTGGTCAAAGGTGTAAACTCTTGCCATATCTGCTACTGCTGATCGCGAACAGCCAAGGAAGGAGAAAAGGAGGACAGAAGTGGGTTTAAATATAAATAAAGCTGGGTTAAAAACAATTGAAGGGTGTGGCCCAGGTGGTTAGGGGCGCGTGGGTTGTGTAAAAGGTCTCCGGTTCGAACCCAAGCTGAAGCATTCCTTTTTTTTCTTTTTTAAATAAAGCAGATAAGGGGGTGTGGGCTCAGCTATGGGCCTGGCCATTGATGGGTCGTGTTCTGTGTGGGCTGGATGTATCTGGGCCGGGTTGTTTGGTCTGATTTGTGTAGTGGGCTTATTTTGACAAATGAAGCTGATTTTTAGACTTATTATTATTATTATTATTATTATTATTATTATTATTATTATTATTATTATTATTATTATTTATATATATATATATAGATATATATGTATGAATAATTATCATTGTATAGGGGTTCAAAATATCACCAAAAATAATAAGGCTTGTCATTTTAATCCGTAACGTATATCTATTTAGTGCGAAATGTTACAGTCTCCCCTACTTTTAGGAACTTCGTCCCGAAGTTAAAGGAAGACACTAGGTTAGCAATTGGTCGACTACCGACACTCTTGATAAAATTTCACACTACCTTAATGTACCTGTAAATTCATGATTACGTTCCGGACCGTAATTACCAATTTACCTTACATTAGGGTTTTGCGTCCTTTTATGAGTTTCCGATTGTTGAGCAGGTTCGATAGTCTCCACCAGTTGTTGAGCAGGTGGTAGGGCCTCCCCCGACTGTTGGAAAGACATGATGACCTCTACCAATCGTTAAATAGGTTGTTTGGTAGTCAACTACAAGTAAGCACGTATGATTATAGATATAGCAATTAGTTCACATTCAAACAAGCATGCACACAGATGTTATGATAATACTTGAATTTATTATTTGAATCAAAAGTGCAATACATGGAATTAAAGAGAAAATAGACATTATTCAAATAGTAGGGCTTAAGTAGCTGGAGGGTCTCAAGCGGGGTTATTTGGAGCATCAAGAGCGTTTGCAGCAGGGATTCGACAAGCATCTGCAAGATGCCCATACCTTTGACAATTGGTGCACTGTCGGCAGGGAACTTGAGTTGGGTGGTGATACTGGCAGGTGTCACACTTAGGTAGCTTCCCATTGTATTGTTTCTTGTTGGGTGGGGCAGTGGTATCTATTGCAAAATTTATGGCCTTGTTCTTTCCGTTGGTTGAGGCCTCAGTTTTGATTTCAACGGCAGGTTGGGGATTATCCTTTTTCTTTTCCCCTTTACGAGTCAGGGTTCCTGCCTTCACATGGTTATCTGTTAGGGTGGCAGCCAAACGCTTTGCTTCCTCCAAAGTAGCAGGGTTCCTTCCCCACACCGTGTCTTGAATTTGCATCGGTAAACCACCAATGTATTTTTCGATTGCAATAGGTAAGGGAGTGACCTTGTGGGGTAGCAGTAAGCTAAGTTCGTGAAAACGAGTGTTGTAAGCAAGATTTTCCCCACTGTCTTGAGCAAGATCATGAAATTCATCTTCCAGTTTCTTGATTTCATTACGAGGACAGAACTCTGCCTTCATAATGTCTTTAGCTTGATCCCAAGTTAAGGCTAGTGCAGCTTCAGCTCCGCGAGTGCGTTTCTCTTCATTCCACCAAGTGAGTGCTCGTTTGTGAAGAACACTCATGGCATAACGGACCTTAAAGTTGTCGGGGCATTCACTGTTAATGAAGGTATTCTCAATACCCTCAAACCATTGTAGGAGTCCCGTAGCTCCTTCTTCACCACTAAACTTTGGGGGATTGCAAGAATTAAAGTGTTTAAGGGTACAGGCTGGAAGACCATTCCCATCCCGTTGTGGTTTCCATTTCCATTTCCATTTCCGTTGCCATTGCCGTTCCCGTTGCCGTTCAACTGGATGACTTGAGCTAGTAAGTTGGGAACTAGAGTTGCGATTTGCTGCGCCATTTGTTGTGAAATGATTGCAGCCAGTTGAGCATCAACTCCATTGTTGTTGTTGTTGTTATTATTGTTGTTGTGGTTAGTATCGTGGTTGTGGTTGTGATTGCTACTTCCTTTATCATGATTTTCACCACTGTTAAGACGAGCACTGCGACGTGGAGGCATGATCTGTAAGAGACACAGTGGAATGAATAAGGTTATATAAGGAATGTAATCATTTATTCATTAAAACGAATAAACGAAAACATTGACTTATCAAAGATTCCAGATTCTAATAACATATGAAGACATGCTTTAGCCTATAAGTGAACACTCATCCCGAGAATTCCCAGGTAGGCATCCGGGTCCCTCGTCTGATTGGGATATATGTGCAATGCCAGCCTAGACAGAAGACTCAGAATACAGGCGTTCACCCTTCCAGATTGCACGTGTTCGTTATTAAAATCTAGAACTTCGACGAGATCTCAAGGTGGTTCAGGTTAAACCTGAGGATTTTGCCCTATTAGTCTAAGAGTAGATCCACTGATGGAGAGCAGCCTTCTTGTAAGGATGAAAGTTGAGATAAGAAGTAGGAGATAGAGAATAGCAAGTAAAAGAAGCAAGTACTGGTTAAATCCTATGGTTATAGACTAGATTATTTTTCTAATAACCTAATTCCCTATAACCATGGCTCTGATACCAATCTGTAACACCCCAACCGATGGCGCAAACATCGGGATGTCACGTATCGATGATTGTTCAGTAGCTCATGGTGAAAAATAAGTTTCATTAAATAATTTAAATACGTTACATACAATTGTTCTAAGAATTTGTACATCAAACTGAATCAAACTATGCAAACATCTTCAAGCATCAATTCAAATCTTCAAGCAACTAGAACCTGAAACATGTTAAGTTCAAAATATTTTGGTCAACAAAAGTTGGTGAGAATTACATAGGTTTTGATAATTGAATAAAATTGGTGTGCAATTCATGTGTCATGGCAATCTAGTCCATATGCGAAAACATACTAGAAGTAAATCGAGTGCCTAATCAACCTTGTTGACTGTTGTATTGTGGTACATCCCATACGCTCATGGTTCACTCGTTTATATTGCAGTAACAAACACCCACGTAACCTTTGTAGGAGGCACGTATCCGGGTGGGATTGTCAGTCCAATAGATCTATCAATGTATACCGTTTGGCTGATGAATGTTTATGCTAGAATTGTGCTTACCCTAGTCATGTTCAAGACATAATGCAACATAGAAGTACACATAGACACATAGATGTTTGAATTGCATGAATAATGTTGTAACATGTTTCACCCCAAAAATGGTGGTAAATAGAAAAGGGGCTATGTAAAACTCACCTTAGCAAAATGTTGTATTTGTTGATAAATGGAATAGTGTGTTGCCCAAATATGTCAAGTATCACCCTATAATAAGATAATAAATATGTCTAAGTCTATCAAGTCTACAAATGTATAAGTTTCTAGGGCTTCGAATTGGGGATAAATGCTTGTTTGATTAATATGAAAATTGTTTGATAAATGAGAGAATTTTAGTAAATAAATAACCAAAAATCTTTTATAAGAATTTTAATTTAAGATGGTCACAATAATGTGTTTAATGTCTAAAAATAATTTTTATAAAATTAGTTTCTTTAAAATAGAATATTAATTCTATTTATAACAATTTGTCAAAATTTAACTTTAATATTTAAAAATACAAAAGTTAAAGAATTATTAGTTTAAAATTCATATTTCTGTTCTAAATATTCAGAAATAATTTGTATAAAATTTTGGTGCAAAAATACCAAAAATTTGATTTATTATGATTTAATTATGATTAAAACTAACGAAAATTGATTAAAAATATTAAATAAATGATATTTCAGAAATAAAAATCATTTCTGAAAAGCTTAATGTTATAAAAACTCAGGATAATTTTTGTGGAAATTAATAAATTCGTTTTGATATTTTTATAGATTTTTATTAATAAAATTGAATAAACTTGATTTATTTATTATATATATTAAATAAATAAATTTTTGAAAACTAAAAATTGTAAGTTGAACTTTTACATCAGATTAATACAAGATAATTTTTGTAGAATTTTTAAAAATGTTTTAGCATTTTAAAATGAATTTATAAGATTATAAGTATTATATATATATATATATATATTTGATTTGCTTAAAAACAAAAACAAGAAAAAGGTTTGTCCAACCCGGGACTCGAACCCGCGTGGACCAGCAGACGAGCACCAGACACAACCACCTGGTCTAGACCAGTGGTTGTGTTTAGTTGTGGTTTATATAAAATAAATACCAACATAAGAAGTGTTCTTCCCCAAATATTTGAAATCGAGCCCTAGTTTCTACAATCAGACAATCCACACAACATTAACCCGATTAACCTTAGGGTTTTTGTTGTGTGGGTGCCGATAAACAAAACCCACCAAAAAGATTTAACTTACAAAGTTGTTTCGGGTATAATTGAACAGTCAACCACAAAGTCAAAATCGCGATCGTTTATGAAGAACAGAGAATTTTTATGAGGAATTGAGGATTGGGAAAGGTTATTCGGCGATGTGAGATAGTCCAGGAACCTTCAATTTATAGTATTATGGCTTGGGTGTTCAAAATGGTAATTGTTGACCATGACTTGAATGTTGACGCGTAATTGGTTAAAATTGGTAAGAATTAAACTGTAATTGATCGTGTAATGATGGTTGATAGGCCGGTAATCACGAATCAATGGTCAAACCATGGTTAATATGCGTTAATTGAGCCAAATTGATCTGGTCAAAGGTGTAAACTCTTGCCATATCTGCTACTGCTGATCGCGAACAGCCAAGGAAGGAGAAAAGGAGGACAGAAGTGGGTTTAAATATAAATAAAGCTGGGTTAAAAACAATTGAAGGGTGTGGCCCAGGTGGTTAGGGGCGCGTGGGTTGTGTAAAAGGTCTCCGGTTCGAACCCAAGCTGAAGCATTCCTTTTTTTTTTTCTTTTTTAAATAAAGCAGATAAGGGGGTGTGGGCTCAGCTTTGGGCCTGGCCATTGATGGGCCGTGTTCTGTGTGGGCTGGATGTATCTGGGCCGGGTTGTTTGGTCTGATTTGTGTAGTGGGCTTATTTTGACAAATGAAGCTGATTTTTAGACTTATTATTATTATGATTATTATTATTATTATTATTATTTATATATATATATATATATATATATATAGATATATGTATGTATGAATAATTATCATTGTATTGGGGTTCAAAATATCACCAAAAATAATAAGGCTTGTCGTTTTAATATGTAACGTATATCTATTTAGTGCGAAATGTTACATACATATCATTATGTTTAAGGACCTTGATGTTAGAAAAAAAATGATTATACACTCAATGTTAGAAATACTTTGGCTTTAGAATAAACTTGATGTCAAATTCCAAAATGAACAATACTCGATTGGGATGGTTTAACGGATGAGGTGATACTTTTAAATTAATTTCATTTTTTATATCCTAGCCTAAATAGATTACCTTTATTACTTTTTGATTTTTTTTGTTTTGTTGTACATGCAGTCTTATAAGGTAATAGCCACGGTATGGAAGATATATTTTGGAATGTTTGAAAAAAGTTTTATGTGAATAAAAATGTATTTTACAATAAATCATTTAGGGGCTGATGAATATTTAATATTTTTTTGGTTGTAAAGGCAACTTTTTTTATTTTAAATAAAATATGTAATCTAATTTTTCTTAATTATATTTTAAATTTATATATAATATATATAATTTAAATTGATCAACCCGTGTATCACACGGGTACATAACCTAGTAAAATAACATTTTAGAACGCTTTTATGCGTATTAAAAAAACCCATTTTTGTTGTAGTGGCAACTTAACGTCATGTTCTTAAACAAGTTATTACGACTAGTTGTCATAATTTTGACATCAGTTAATAAACAACACTTAGTCATAAAAAGTCGATTGGAGCCTAAGTAGTGATTCTTTGTGTATAAATACTATATATTATTATTATTATTATTATTATTATTATTATTATTATTATTATTATTATTAAAAATAATAACAATATTAATTTAAAAGAAAAAATAAAAATGTGAAACTAAAGTGTGTTATAAATAAGTTATATTATAGTGACTATCCATATTCCGACTCCCACCTCTTCATTTATATTGTACTAGCTTTTATCCCGGAAGCGTCTCAGGTTGAAAAATACAACAATTCTAATAATACCAATACTAATAGTAATAATCATTACTCTTGTAATTAAATAAATAAAAAAATAACCTTGCTATAAGGTGACACCATGTGTTACAATGTTGCGCGATTTTTTTTTCTATAAGCTTCTCTTGATTAAGTATACCTATGCATCTTTAAAAGAGTAAAATTCTAATGATAGCATGGCGATTGGGCTGAATTTTAACATCGTAGATAAGAAACTGGTTTAAAAGAAAAAACATTATTAATGAATAACCTGAACACTTTGTGTTTTTTTTCCTGTATGAACGAAACCCCACAAAAAATAGTCGTTTTTTTCTCCGTTTTTTATATAGCACTATGGTACTTATTGGAAAGATAATAAAACGCTCGTTAATTTGGTGTGATTTTTTTCTTGAAAAAATCTCATATATAAAAGATATTAACGTTTAAAAATTATGGGAGGAAACATAAGAGAGAATTTTAAATGTGTTTTTAAATTATTTTTTCCTAAAATAACTCAATGTAATTTTAGTAGATTAGGTTTTATATTATTATTTTTTTTTAATTTGCCACATGGCATGACACATGGCACACTCAAGGGAGAGAATGTCTCCTTGAATGTCATGTCATTAAAATGACTTTCTTTTATAATATACTAAAGGGGCCATTATGTAATAAACTTCATCTATAAAACCCTTAGTACCCAAACATGAAACTTTAGAGAAACCACATGGACTAACCATGTAATTAACTCATTATTTTATTAAATGTATTTATTTTTAATTAAGATTTATAATTAAATAAGGAATATTTAATTAAAACATATTGTTTTATTAAATATATTTATCCCATTAGTTATAAAAATAAATACACTTCTAAGATAGATAAAACGTTCTAAATGTTATTAACTTACTTATGGATTTTAATGAAATTCAAAAATGATTTTTACCTTGTAGGTTCAAACCTACCAAGCCCACCAGTTCTTGAAGAAGAAAAAAAAATCTTTCTTTTTTTTATTTATAAAAATTCTACTTCTATTTGTTTCTATCTTTTTAATTTTCTTGAATTGGGTTTGCATCTTTTTGGCCAAAAATAACACTTAATTCAATCACATAAAGAAAACATTTTTATAAGTTAAATCCAAGTTATTAGATTAATAGTTGTAACCATAACACAAGTCCATCCAACATTAAGTTAAATGTTTTCTTTATGGTTACAACTATTAATCTAATAATTTGGATTTATTTTTATAAATAATGGGATAAATATATTTAATAAAACAATTATATGTTTTAATTAAATTTTCCTTATTTAATTATAAATCTTAAAAATAAATACATTTAATAAAATAATGAGTTAATTACATGGTTAGTCCCTGTGGTTTATCTAAAGTTTCATGTTTGGGTACTAAAGGTTTTGTAAATGAAGTTTAATACATAATGGCCCCTCTAGTTTATAAAAAGGCATTTTAATCACTTAAATTAAAGTTAACAGAAAATTTAACGATAGTTAGTATTAGTACCCAACATTGTTATAAAAATAAACCTTAATACCCATTTTCGTTACAAAAACTAAACCATGGGCCCTAAAGAAGTTAAAAAAGTTGCTTAGTACCTTAAGGCGTTTTTACATGAAAACCACAGGCACCATCCGTGTAATTTTGTCATATAAAAAAAACTGAAGATTGTTTGATTGTTCGAACATAAAACAATGAATCGAAATCAGAAATGTTTTCAAAAATTAATATACCAGGAATCGATAATATCTACCTACAAGAATGAATAATGAAATCTTTAAGAATGAATACACCAAGAATCTATCTATATAAAAAAACTGATGATTGTTTGATTGTTTGAAGTTTATGAACATAAACTGAAGATTGTTTGATTCGGACCCATTGTAAGTATAACGACAGATACATAGTTATGAAAACAGAATATTCAGGAGTAGAATCTTTAAAACCAAGATGAAAATCAAAAGAAAATTTGAAGATTGAGAAAAAAAATGATGCAATATTACCTTGAAATTAATCGGATGGAAGAATGGAGAATGAAAGTTGAAGAGTTCTAAAGGAAGAATGAAGATTGATGTAGAATTGTGACACCCGGCAAACTCCGGTTAATAACTTTCGTTAAACTAGTAAGTCTACCTTAGCGAGTCATGCATATTACGTACTCAACTGGGTCAGTCGAGTCATTACGATGATTCTGGGAATCATCGGGAGTTGTTACGATGATCCACGGGATCATCGGGAGTCGGTCCATAACCATGGGTACAAGGATTGGTGATTCGTGGAATCACCGGGTTTAACGCACACACGCAAGTCTCGAGTCCCGGGAATTAGTGAACGGATGTAAACATGTTAGTTATCATGCATTATGTGTTTGTAATCATTATGTGACTTGTCAGTATGTGAGTACGTGTTTATATGTGTTAAAATAGTGTTTAACGCGCCAAAAACCCAACCTGGAACCCTACAGGCGATTAGGAACCAGGAAGGCTCCTAATCGCCACTTCTATAGGCGAATAGGGAAGCTTACTGGCGATTAGAGCTTCTAATCGCCAGTATATAGGCGATTAGAGGCTCTAATCGCCTGTACTGATCCCCTACTCGCCTGATCTGATATGCACGAGTCAAAACACCTATAAATACAACCCTTGACTCCCCAAACACCATTTGTGCAACCCTAACTGATCCTAAGCCTCCCTCACACCTTAAAACACCGCTGGAACTTGTTTTGCTTCAAAACTCACCATTTCCAAGCTTACACACCTTTCTTTGATAAAATCCAAGGTGTGTTCTTCATCCCAAACCTTTGTAATGTTATTGTTTTGGTTCCCCAAAAGTCTAGACCTTATTTTGCTAAGAATGTGTCTTTAAAAACCTTGGAAATGAGTTCTAAAACAAGTCTACACCATAATACTTGCTATATGTGAAGTATTGATGCATATGATGATTTTTGGTGATTATAACATGAATGTTTCCATGAATTTGATGTACTTCTGATGTGTAGGAGTTGTTAGGATGATTATCTATGAGTTTACGCTATTATTATAGTGTTTTGGTGAAAGTATGCATTTTGACCCATTTGGGTGATTCTTGAAGAATTAGGATGTTATGATATGATTCATCGCTTGTTTATTGTTAGGAATCATGCTAGAATGATGTTATAACATAGGGATAGTGATTTGCAAGGTTGTAGGTTGTGTAATCTGATTATTGCCATTTAAGGAAAGATTTCATAGTTAATGAAACCTAGTACTTTGCCATTTTAGGAAATAATCGCACCGAGGCCGTTAGAGCAGAGATAAATTGGGGGTTTTTGCTTGGAATGGGTTGGCTAATGGTTTAGGTTTGATGTTGGGTGTTTTTACATGTTTCGGATCTGATTTGGAGGGTTTGACGCGCGAAATTGCGCGACAGCATGAACAGGGGCGAATAGGGCTCTAATCGCCTGATGTATCAGGCGATTACAGCCTAATCGCCTGATACATCAGGCGATTAGCCCCTACTCGCCAGTTGACCATCTCCTACTCACCAGTTGACTTTTCCTAATTGCATGTAAGTTTCCTAATCGCGTGTACTGCTGTCGTAAGCGTATTCTGACATCCCGGAACATGAGTTGACACCTAGGAGCATGATAGGAACCCCGGGATACACCCGATGACTTAGTAACACGTGTTCGGACTTGTTTATGCGTTAATTGAACATTATGCTAGACTAGGTGAACTCTTGCGCGTATTAAGTGTTTAATTGCATATGTTGCATGATGTCTTGTATTTCTCTAATACGTGAGATGTCGGGTCACCAATGGGATGTCGGGTCTTGTTTGGTACGGTCGGTTTAACAGTCAAAGGTGTTTTCAAACATTTATGGTTATGGTCTGGACATTCGGGGACTAGTTAACCTGCGGGTTATTAGTCCGGGTACTTACATACATCTTATGATAGGTCGCCGCTATTTGGGGCTATCATAGCATACCGATTTAACTGTTTTCAAGTAACGCAATCTAAGGTGAGTTCACGGCCCCACACTTTACTAGTTTTGTTTTCGGGGTGAGAAACAAGCTTATACATTTTGATCACACATTTACATGTTGTACATTATAAACACACGTTTTCATGTTATACTATGGCTCACACTTTATTGCTATACGGTTCATCTAAGTCCCTTAGAAACCACTAATACGGGGATGTAGCGGGGAAATGTGGATAGCGCTATTGGGCCTGACAAACCTCACTCGACGGCTGGAGGCCGGGCGGGTGCATATTGTCTCAATCACACTAGGCTTACTGAAGATGAGGAAGCCTGTAAACAAGGGTATCACACAGTCAGCAATGGTTTCGCCCGTATGAGTAACACACTTGATCCCTAGCTAGCGTACGAACAAGCATAGTATGAACAGTAACAATAACAGTAACGGTAACAGTTTTTAAAGGATTAACGAAACGCTTATTGAAAAAGAAAAACCTGTGAACTCACCAGAATTATATGTTGACATTTTTGGCATGTTTTCTCAGGTCGCTAAGGTAGCGGTTAATGGACTAGGCGCATGGAGTCTTGCACGGCGTCTAGAAGTCTTGTTGCATATTAAACAATGTTTGTAAAACTGTAACATGTCTTTTGGTTGTAAACAAGAAATGCTTTCGCTGCTGGTTTATGGCTCAAAGCATAATGTTTTGGTTGTTGCATGGAATGTCTTACGTATTTTCTTACATTTAGTTGTCGTTTATTGTGACCGTTGACTTGGATCCTGGTGTTTCACGCGCCTCGCAGTAAAACCCCGCATGTGGAAATTTGAGGGTGTGACAAGAATGAAGGAAAAAAAAGGCTTTTATAGGTAAGTAGATGGAGCTCCATATACAAATCTGGATCCTAGAGGCCCTCTCTAAGGTCTCCATTCGACCCGAGATGTATTCATTTATTATATAGATATAGATTAATGTAAAAGCCCTATAAATAGAGGCTTCATGTAATTGTTATGTGATATACTCAATGAAAAAATTCTCTATTCTCCATCCTATCTTTCCTCTTTGTTCTTACACTTCATGCATAGGTTGCTAGTAGGTCGTTGTTTTACAATACGTTATCAACACGAATGCTTTTTATTATCATAAGGTATGTCGTTAACTTGTTTTTGTTCTTGTCTTCGATCTCTCAAAGAATCCATATCGTATTTCATACAATATTGGATAAATCAAGATTTATATTTATTATTCCTAGACAAGTGAATTTGTTATGGCTTCAAAAACTAAGTAAATGAATCTAACGAAATAATTTAGAATTCTAAAATATGAAAAACTGTTTCATATAAATCAGTCGACCAAGTGATTCGTCACAATAAAGACTTTGTTAACTTGATCAATAACTAATTTGCATAAATAAGAAAAACAACAAGATCTTCTTTTTTTTGTAAAATATTAATATGCCTAAATTGCAAGATATTATATTGTAGTATTTCACTTCTTAATTTGGATCAACAAATTAACGCTAAATATAGAATTTGTTGCTTTAGGGTTGTGATGTATTTATAGTTCCATTCTTTTATTTTACATAATGATACAAACTTAAAAGTGATTTATTTTACATAGAATCGACTGTGTCAACCGGATAATAGAATCTATAAATACATGGGAGTATAATATAATGGGTACATAAATATTTTTGGTGCAAACATTAGTAAAATTGTTCACCGATGCCAACGCTTAGAAAATAAGAATGCTATATAATGGCAAAATATTTCAATCAATAATTAATTGTTCAAATTTTTATGTTTATAACGATCACTTGTTGCTTTATTAGTCATGTTTAGTGTACAAAAGGCATACCAAAATACCTTTGAACAATTTTGATATTAAATAAAATTTAGTGTGTAGTACTCATTCAGTATTAATTGTTGTGTTTATAAACATTGATTGATTTTAGTATTACATACACTATACAAGCTTTAATGCAATGTATTATTATTATAATAGAATATTGCTACAGTATGATTAAAATTAACTTTGATATTGATATGTGGGTTACTTGTTAATTTCTATTAACTATTACTGGAGAAAGTCATGTGTATTTTCTAAGGATATTGGTATCCCTTACTTAATTGGGGAATTGGTCATGATATTCAACAATAGTATTGACTAGTAACTATAGATTTTTATATAAGTTTTTTTTTAAGGATGTTATATGTATGAGTATATTTAGCTTTTGATTTTGATTTTGTTTTATTTCCCACTTGCTTCAATAAATATTACCATCTTAAAGGAAAGAGAACTTAAAGGAGTTTTCATACAATTTTCACATTTTATATTGTCATGTATTATATATAATTTTATTTATGAATTTCTTGTATTCTACACGCTATTATAAATATTATTGAATAGGATATCTAAACCAAAGTTGTGGTTTATTGTCAGTCTCATAAAAGTGTGTGAAGATGATGGGATACGACACTCAAAGTGTCACATATAGCTATGAAAGGTATACTCCCTGAATCTAATTATATAGCTATGAAAGGTCATAAGATGTTAGACCAATGAAATTATATATATGACTCAAACATTGAATTACTTCTTAATGACATTATGTGAAAAGAAGATTGTTTATAAGAAAAATTGGATAAAAGTTTTTCATTTATCAAACCTAAGATATGCTCCTGAAATAGCAATATCGTCAAAAGAATATAAGAGGTTTGAAATGACCACCATGAAAGTGGTGTAGTTCTCATTCATTCCCTGAAGTGAATGTGATGAAAAATGATCGGTATAAATGTTAAGATCGTGTAAATAACAATGGAAATTGTAATGATTCTACTACGACAGTTTTGTGGTTATAATCCATTCCCTGAAGTAAATGCGATGCTATAATGATCGTTGTAAATTACGTTCGTGATTATGGTAATTATGAAAATTATTATGTTGCTCAAGTTAATGAGATTAGCTTTGTTAATAATAAGATGATTACAAAATGATCGTTATAGAGTTTATGATCATAGTAAATGAGGAAATTGTAATGATCGTCATGTTGATAATAAGATTAATAATGTTAATATTAAAATTGACCACACGAAGTGGCACACTGATGAAGTAATTATACGAGAATGATATATATTATTCTATCGTATTTCTTGTCGTGTATTAGACAAGCAAGAGTGCAACATGTCTAATAATTTGTCACATATGAGATGTGCTCATGAAGTAACCATATCACTAAGAGAGTATGAAAAGTTTGAAATCATCTCATATTTTTGATATCGAGTAAATAATGAAAAGTTCTAAAGCTTGTTTCGTTTGTACTCCATTCCCTAAAGCGAATGTGACTACATACTGATCATTGTAAAGGTAATGATCATGGAGATAATTGAGAAATTTGCAATGATGAGATCGACCATTTGCAATTGTAATGATGGTCATGTAAATAATGAGATGATGGCTTGAAGATTTCATACGTACTCTCATATCTTACTTGTGTATTACATATGTGGAAGTAATACATATATGATCATAAACCAGGAGTTTATGGATCATAACTATTTAACTAGTTGGCATGACCGGTAAGACCACACCGAGTCAATGATGATCTGAACATAATGAAGAACTTAAAGATTCTTCAATGTGATACATAGCATCTAATGCTTGCTCTTAAGCAAAATTATATATTTTCCATATAAAGTGGGGTGAGTATCACTATATATTTTGGAATTGATTAAAGGATACACATATCCTAACATGATACCATTTAGTATTTAAAATCGATGCACCGTCTAAATGGTTATCAAGTGCGCAACCTCAAGTTTGTGTGATATATGGCGTAGCTAATAAGATATCAAGCACATTATTCCAAAATGGCATATTTTGTGAATTCAATTCCTAAATATTGAAATACTAGTAGCTTATGTTCATACACATATTGCTTTCATTGAGATGGTCACTAAAATGTCTACTATTGATTGCAACGACAATAATCATGATATCAAAAAAAATTCATGTTTATATTTGAGTTTACATGCAGTAACATTTATTCACATCAAGCCAATACGTGGTAATAGTTTCTCCCCATTATAGTTGATTTTTGGTCAGGAACCAAATGTTGCCCATCTAAGATTTTTGTTGTGCGACATATATTGAAATTGATCCACCATGAGGCATGAAGATGGGACCATAAAAGGTGATTGGGAATATAAGATGATTTATAGAGCCTTCAACAAGAGATTTATTTACATGTCAATTAATTGATATCCATCTCAGTGGATTAACATTCCCAACATCAGGGGGAGATAAAAGGCAGTTAGAAATAGAAATGAGTTAGAATGAAATATCATTGATCCTTGTACTAAACAATGTGAACTAGAAGTTCAAAGGATAATTCATTCATGGAGATTAGCGAATTAATTACCAGACGCATTAACTAACCTAAATATGAAGAATAGCTAATCAAGTCATATATACCAACTGCTAATGCTCCATTTAAGATGAGTGTCCCGGAAGGACAATTATATAGTGGTAATAAGCCTACTGCATGCCTGAAGCGTGGTAGACTAATCGATTCCAAAGAATAAAAAAATCCTCAAGAAATTGGAGCAAGTAAGAAAGATGGTCAAGTCGAGGTTATAGTAAAAAGGTCTCCTGAAGAGACAATCGACATGATGGTTCCAGAAGAACCTCGCGTACCTGAAAATAAAGAGATCTCGTTATATAATGTCATGTCTACGAAATGCATGGAATCAAAATAAAATCGACGTCGTTATAAATTTTATATAATGCAGCGCTTGAAATTAGGATCAAGATTTAAGATCTGCCTATAAATGAATACAAATAAATGATTGGCCAAAATGGAAAGACGCAAATACGGCAGAGTTGAATTCTCCATTGAAAAGGAAAGTTTTGGACCATTAGTCCATACAACAAAAGCTGTAAAACATATAGATACGAAAGGTCTTTTGTGCGAATGAACATTTGAAAAGAAAATGATATAAGGTAAAATTGGTGGCACAAGAATTTCGCAAAGACCCATAATTGATTATGAGGAGACGCATTCTCTAGTGGTGGATACAATGATTTTTCATTATGTTATTAGTCTGGTAAAGCAAAGAGAGAATTGAAATGCGTCTAATAAATATCATGATTCACTTGACACTGAAAGTTTACATGAAAATACCTGATAAAGGATTTAATGTGTCAAAATCATGTAACGTAAGTTCTCGAGAACGTTATGGTCGGGATAAATAGATTCAATTCTGAATACGTTATGTTTGTTATATGATTGAATTGAATATAAGTGGAACTCCTCATGAGTATCCTAAAGCAACTGAGTGCATAAAAGGTAATATGAAACATCGTAGGATGTAATTATTGTGCACCAAAACACCACAGGTAATAAACTAAACCTGGTGATTATGATACTTCGATTTATAAGAATGGTACAATATATTTATATTGAAGAAATAGACGTTATTGTTTTTCCAATTGAAGAGTGAATGCACTTGCGTAATTGGGCAAGATGGAAAAGACCTTGATGGATTGATGATGCCTGCAGCATTGATATTAATACCTTAAGATGTATTATGTAAAGGTAATATAATATGTATGGACTAAAATAAGGGGTTGAGTGTTGTAAAACTCATGACATATCCCGATAAAGAGCAACATAAGTTTGATTGTATTACCCAGCTTTTATCAAAAGTTCTCTCTTAAAAGTTCACTCGCAGTTTACAGTGATAATGTCTGAGCATTATCGAGAGACTGTGTGAACTTTTAAAAGGGGAATTTTTTAAAGTACTTGACATAGTGCACTTGTTGCTTGACCTACAATTCGAGTATATATGTAATGATAGGTTTACCAATTCATCAAAGTATATCTTGAAAAGGTAGTGGGACATTTTACAATGAACATAGCACATACTTAAAGTGCATTAAAGGTTGTCCAATTACTTGATTTGGAAAATTATTCATTTCATCTACTACCAAAGTAGAGATTTTCACTCTAGAAGTACCATAGTTAAATATATATATATATATGTGTGTGTGTGTGTGTGCGTATGTGTGTGTATGTGTGTGTGTACATTAGTTTATGTCTTGCTAGTTCTGCATGATTGTAATATCTTTCACTTGAACTTATTGCCACGATATAGCCTACGACAAGCAGCAGACATTGGAATGAATCAAAACAAATATTACAGGTATGAATGGTGTTTGATTTTATTTTTCTAACCCATGGAAACAAGTTTGGTTAGTCTTGTGGATGTTGGGAATGTAACACAACAATAGTGGATCATATGATATTTATTTTTGAGAGGAGGTACCAAAAAATATCATATGAAAATTATACACTATTGCTCAAAATAAAGGATTGTACTTCAAGGGATCACGCGACATTTCATTGGCCACGGAAGCTTTAAGCAACTTTCAAGGAAGATTGACACATGTTATTGAAAGACTACATATTCAAATGAGGGGGAGTATGATACAAGTTGCACTCTTTTTCCCTTAACTAAATTTTGTCCCATTGGGTTTTCTTAGTAAGGTTTTTAATGAGGCAACATACATGATCCAGAAGTTTTAGGAAGAGTAATACGCCCTGCACTCTTTTTCCCTTAGCTTTTAGCTGAGGTTTTGTCCTACTGGGTTTTCCTGGCAAGGTTTTTAATGAGGAAACATCACCAAACGTATACTACATTACTTCCTTTATCACATGGATAGTCAAGGGGGAGTGTTATAAATAAGTTATATTATAGTGACTATCCATATTCCAACTCCCACCTCTTCATTTATATCTATAATCTATATTATATTATTAAGGAGGAGTTATGGCCAATATAGTAATTTTGTACACCATCCAACTATTATAGCAACATGTACAAGTGAATCAAGCTTATATAATGAGGGTACAATTGAAACTTTTTGTACAATTAAGACACTTTGAAGGATAGCAATGTAATTTTACCATGGTCTCATACCTCACATCTTGAAAACATATTCCATCCCTAGCCTCATATGCATCTTAATCTATTGAAAACCTATTCCCATAATCAATGAAATTGGCATCTTAATCGATTGAAAACTATTCCCATGATCAATTTCTTCAATGTGACGGAAGGTTAAGAGATTCTCCTATATATCTTTAATAACCGTCCAAAGCAACATTCTCTATTTAATCCTGTCTTTTTGTTCCTCACCCACACATCCATTTCCAGCTTATATTATTAAGGAGGAGTTATGGCCAATATAGTAATTTTGTACACCATCCAACTATTATAGCAACATGTACAAGTGAATCAAGCTTATATAATGAGGGTATAATTGGAACTTTTTGTACAATTAGACACTTAGAAGGATAGCAATGTAATTTACCATGGTCTCATACCTCACATCTTGAAAACATATTCCATCTCTACCCTCATATGCATCTTAATCTATTGAAAACCTATTCCCATAATCAATGACTTTGGCATCTTAATCGATTGAAAACTATTCCCATAATCAATTTCTTCTATGTGACGGAAGGTTAAGAGATTCTCATATCTATCTTTAATAACTGTCCAAAGCAACATTCTCTCTTTAATCCTGTCTTTTTGTTCCTCACCCACACATCCATTTCCACCTTATATAATGAGGGTATAATTGGAACTTTTTGTATAATTAAGACACTTAGAAGGATAGCAATGTAATTTTACCATGGTCTCATACCTCACATCTTGAAAACATATTCCATCCCTACCCTCATATGCATCTTAATCTATTGAAAACCTATTCCCATAATCAATGACTTTGGCATCTTAATTGATTGAAAACTATTCCCATAATCAATTTCTTCAATGTGATGGAAGGTTAAGAGATTCTCCTATCTATCTTTAATAACCGTCCAAAGCAACATTCTCTCTTTAATCCTGTCTTTTTGTTCCTCACCCACACATTCATTTCCAGAAATTAGAGAGAGAAACATAGAGAGAGGAAGTGATGGAAAGAGTGAGGCCGGGGAGGGCTCGGACCACCGGCTCACGGCGGAGCTACAGTGGCGCTGCCACCTCCGCTGCCACACACCGAGAGATGAAAGAACCGAGAGGAGAGGGAGACCCGATGGAGAGAAAGAACCGAGAGATGAGAGAAAGAGAGGAATTAAGAAGATAAAGAGAACAGGGGAGATGAGACAACGGCGGCGAGCTCAGTGGTGGTGTTATTAGGATAAGGTGACAGTGACAGTGACAGTGACAGTGACGATAGGGTATCTGATGAAGATGGTTGTTGCTACAGCTAAGGGTCTGACCCGATTAGTGAGTATCGATAACCTTCCCTATTTCCATCTATATACTGATTACTATAAACTAAAACGATGATTGGGGACATGGTGAACTATGTGGTGAAGAATGAAGAGGTTGGGAGGAGACGAAGGAGTAGGACTCGAGTCAACCCAATTGACTTGGTCAACGAAGACGGTTTTAGCCGAGTTGTCCGTTCTTATGGCTGAGTCGCTCTACTGAGTGTTTGTTTTGCAGCTATGACGCCCTAAAGATTGGCTTGGTTGTGGTGCTATACTTAATTACTTATTACTGATTTGTATGTTACACTCTGTACTCGAAAGTGACCACAATTTGTTCAGCTTGCACTAATGTGTATTGCTGCAGAAGTGAAATAAATATTGGTCAGTCAATTAAGTATGTATTGGTGATATAAGAGAAAAGGTAAATGGCTAGAAAACATAATGTTGTGAAGATAAACATACACCCATTCATAATGGCCTTTATTTTATTTTTTTCAAATTGTTGTTTTATTATAGCCTAGGATTTTAGTATACAACACACTTAGTAATTCATTGATGTAGAGGTATCTGGAAACAACAACCAATGGCTCCAAACAAAATATCTTAGCTCCATGTAGGAGGCGCATCGGGAACGCTTGAAGTCGAAGTTCTAAAAACGTGTCCCTTTTGTCAAACAACGAGAGATGGTGACCGATGTATGTTATATGTTCATTGACATTCATGTGAGCTACCTATCATGACTCTCACTGTTCATTGTTTCTTTTGTTATCTAATATTTTAATCGGTAGCATGAAAACTATATCCTTCACAGGGAGATTTAATTGAGGCACTTACGGACGTCATCAATGTAGAAAATTTCGACTTGGTTATCAAGGTACAACAATGTTCTACGGTTGAGAAGTGAGTTTTATTCTACAGTGTCATTACATGCCCTCGGTACCTCATCCTGCATCACTCAAATTTGGGAAATCCGTTGAGTTTTTACGTTTGTTCTGCGTCTAATTTCTTGTTTATTGCCTTTGCCTTCTGTTTGCAGGCGCACCTAACACTCTTTTTTATTTTCTTCTGTTCTTTTTTTTTCTGTGTTGCAGGTTTGTCGCTTTGTCGCATGCTGTTGATTGATTGGTGGTTGCATGCGTCTCTTCCGAGGTATGTCCTCTTCTATTCTTTGTCGCTTCGTCTTCGTTTTCTTCCTTTTCTACAATCTTTGCTTAATGCATACAATCAAAACACAATAAACAGATTAAGCAAAAAAAAAACATCAACGTCTATCTTCCAGGCCATGACCGCCGTGGCTGTTGTTGGTTCAACAGGATTTTTCTAGGATTGTAATGATTTTTTGATGGTGGTGGCTATTGCTGTTATCGACATTGGTGATTGATGGTCCTGCTATTGATTTCAGTTTTTTGGGTTGTTAACAGTGCCGTAACTGGAATAGTGATGGTTGACTGTGCTTAGTTACCTGTAGACTGTTGTTGCAGGTATGGTTTTGGTGGAGGTGTGACAATGATGGCTATTGTTGTTGTTGAGAGTGGTGGTGGATGCGGCTATTATTGACGGAGTTATTAACGGTGTTATTGTGGAATTGTAGGTTGCTAGGGGGTAGAGACTCTAGGCTTAATCAACACAAAATATGTTTCGTTTTAATTCAGTTTGCCTAAGATATTTTCAAAAAAATTTCGCATTTAATGATTGAAAAAGTTGATGATAAAATGACGGTTAATTTGTAGCAAATAACGTGATCTTGGATTCCAGGGAATTGGCATTCCTATTGGGAATCTCGATATATATGTTGATGATGCTGGTATCAAGCCACAAAGGGTATGTTTTTCTATATAGATACTTCATTTTATATAATATATTATATTTGCATACAGTGACACATATGGCTCCTACGCTAGAGGTGATCATTTTGACCTATTTATTTCTGAATGGGCCAATCTAAGTTGTGTTAAACCTTATACGGGTCAAAAAGCATCCCCACAGAGACCCTTGCTAAACGGGTCGAAAGACACCTAAAGTGATACAACCTCATAAATTGTTCTTTATGATATTTTTCTGTAATCATAAATAACGCATTGAATATTTGTAAAAAAAAATAAAAAATAAAAAAGTCGGACAAGGAAGTGTGTGTGGGTCAGTGCGACCGCCTAGCTCCATGGTCCACACGGAAAGATAACCCGCTAAATTAGTACCCTTTTGACCTCACCTTTCCATCCCCATTAATCATATGCCATCTAATATGGCTATCACAGGTCCTTATTATGCTTGATGTTGGCACCAAACAATGAGAAGCTGCTGGAAAATCATCTCTGTAAGTAGCCACACAGATGATTATACAAATACAAAGATTTTGCACATAGGTTATGACTAAACCCAACTTAAGCACATACTTTTTCTTGGCTGAATGTTATCTCCTTTTCATGAGAAGTCTTTAAGAGATAATAAAAATCATATTTAGGTTGCACTTGCGCATAACAATATTGTTTAATCTTATTTACTTTAATAAATTTAGGACTAAGCGAGCGAAGGTTGGAAGGAGAAGAATGCATCTCAATAGTGGATGAATTGATGGAGGCTCTTCATACACGTTGGCCAAAACTTATTATCCAGGTTCATTTCTTTTATGAATTTTGATTTTGTATATTTATTCTATTTGAACATTTTTAGGTAGTCATGTTGAATCAGTATGAAGCTTTTCAATTCAAGTAGGCTTTTGAGACTCTTTTAAAGTATTTCATGTTTGATGATGACATACAAGTTAGAATCTATCTGCCTTGATTCTTGAAACGACATCCAAAGATTAGATTAGGATTTATGTTGATTTTTTCTATTTAATCATATTTCATATTAACGGTTCTTAGGGAACAACTCGCATTGCATTAGCTGGACTGCTTGGAGTTGTTGCACAAGGTTGGCCATTATTAGATTTTGTAAACCAAAAGATTGTTGTTGTCGGAGCTGGAGCTGGTGAGAAAAAAGCATATAGTCCCACAAATTAATCATCATCTTTTATCATCTATTGTTTCGCCTACATGGTGTTAAATTGCTTAGTTTGCAACTTTGGGTTATGAATCAATTAATAGCAATGTATGCATCTAATGATTTGGTGTTACTACCGCTGTATTTGTAGTCAAAATAAATTCGAGTGGCTTAACTTTCGGCGCCGCCGCAACGCGCGGCAGGTCACTATACTAGTACTAGTACATTATAACTTAAGAAAGTGATGTACAAGATGGTAATTTGCATTTCCGTATAACTGAAGAAGCAACATGTACAACATATTTAAGCAAGAAATTTAAGGGTATTATGGGGATAGTTGTGACAATTAAGACACTTAGGAGGGTAATGTAGACATTTCACCCACATCATCCTTTACAATATCAAAACACTTTTACAATACTACCCTCTTTTTCCATCCCTACCCTCACAAACATCAATTGCCTTATGGTTTTCCTTCTTCATCATCAATGATACCAATGAATGATTCATTCAAGTAGATGTTAGAAATTACAAAATTTAATAATATGATGAATGGAATTTGATTGATTTTAGTGAAATTATTAAGGTGACTCTTGAGTAGAGTTCTTTATTTCACTTTATTAGAGTTTATGGCTCTAATTAAGTTAGTCTCTACACTCATCCTTGGGTCTTGTATAGATAGAAGGCTTTTGTGCCTCATTTGAAAGACTAAAAAAAATACAAGAAAAATAAAGAAGAGGATCCATAAAAGAATTCTTGAAGAAGAAGGAAAAGTTGACCCATATGTTCATATGTTGGGAACATCTAGAGATAAGTTTTTCTATACTTGATTCCACCACATTTCTATTATTATTTGTTCCACAAGTTTTAACACTATAATTTTATCCGGTGCAACCTTGGGCGTGTGGCCTTCTCCGCCAGTACAGACTGCTTCGGCTGTTGTACCCTAGGAAACAGACGCGTTATCTTGAGTAGAGGCACGAAATTTGTTTTAAGGGAAGCATGTTAAACACGTGCCTTAGTCACAACCGTCAACATTATTTTTTGTTAATTCTTGCAACCAAGAAGGATCATACAAAAGGATGCGGTTCAAGTCTTCGTTAAAGACGAAGAAGAAATCATATAAGAAGACGCGGTTCAAGCTCTTGATGAAATCTTCGGTTTGAATCATTATATGTTATTTTTGTTTGGATTTGTACTCAGTACGGGTACTACAATTTCTCATAGTTGTATAAAGGTATCCTTTTAATTTTTATTTATATTATTTTAATAAAATCGTGACCCATGTAACACCTACAATATTACCTCCACCATTAAACCTATCTTAATAACCAAGTTTATTAGGACATGGAGTTATAAAATTAGCTCAACAATATAATCACCCTTTTCAATCAATCTTCTTCTTTAACCCACTGCCTACAGTTAACCCAAATTCTTTCTAATTTGTTTTGTTTTCGTTGATTTTGCTTTTAACACATGGAGGAGGTACTTGTTGCTCATAATCGTTGTATTTTGTTGTTTGTTTATGAATTTGTGACGGTGTAATAATTGATTATGATTTGTGCAGATATTTCCTTCATGGTTTATGTATTCAAAGGGATGCTTCTATATTTTATGAAATATCTCTATATCTATTCAATATTTGACTTTTATATTGCGCTAATGTATTGTAAGTTGCATCCACATTATCTAACTTACTGTAAATTCTTGAACAATTGGATATGACCTCCTTGCATCACCAAGATGGTTGCTATTTAGAGTGAAGAAATACATAAGAATGAAGATGTGAAGGACTACATAAGAAAGCTGAAAGTTTTATGCACAGCTCTTGAAGAATTACATAACAATATCAAAGCATTTCAAGTATTCCATTTTGGGTAGGTATATATATGTATATTTTATAATTATTGTGCATTTTAGGTATATTCTTATGATTATCTATACTTCATTATAAAGGGGAGGCATGAGCAAATATATCCATATTGTCAAAGTTAAAATGGCATCCCAAGAGTCTAAAGTGTAATCCCCAAATTTTTACACAATTTCTTCCATTTATACCCTTGTGTACCATCTTTGATAGCAATTGTACAAAATAATAATGCAAAACGGTTAAAACGGGTCAAAACAGTTTGGCCAAGACGGGTAATTTGTGAGTTAAATTCCTTTTTTCTTGAGTTTTAAATATCCCCAAATTTTTACACCATTTCTTCCATTTATACCATGGTGTACCATCTTTGATAGCAGTTGTACAAAATAATAATGCAAAACGGGTCAAAACGGTTTGGTCAGGACGGGTAATTTGTAAGGAGTTAATTAGTTATAATTTTGTTGAGGTAATAAGTATAAAATATCATTAATGTATAAAATGTCATTAAAATATAATTAGTCCGAATAAAGCGATTTAAGAGGTTATAAGTACTTCCAACACCATTTTTTTGTTAAAAAGCATATTATTTAAACTCCAATCTATTCATAAAATTGTTAGACCGGCTTTTCTACACTTTGTAGTTTAGATTTATACATTAATATGTTACGGTAAAGTTGTACGATTTATAATAAATAGTTATAATTTTGTTTTATATTTGTAAGATTTTTAGGAAATTAATTCTTTAATTAACTCATGAATAACCGTTACTTATGAGTAATAAAATAACTCAAAAGATCATATTCTTTATAATACAATTCTTAAAAATTTGTGCACCTTTATACCTTTTCTTTCAGAGTTATGCATCCTTTATACCTTTTCTTTCAGAGTTATGCATCAATTCTTTATCTAAGAATTCCTCTTGGATTCCGGATGATTCTTCGTGGAAAAGATATTCAGGATTCAAATGAGATGTCTTTATTAAGTTTGTTACTTATGTATTATTTTAAATTTTATAATAATCTTTTAGGTATTTTAATCAACAGATAGTTGCAGTTGTTACTGTGGGATTCGTCGAGGATGCGAAAATTGATATCGACGTTCAAGGATACAATGTTTATCATAAAAACTGACTCATTAAGGTTTGAATGCTATTTACATGGTGATCCTTGAGACATTTTACTTGATGGGTCATTTTGGGTTATAATGTTTTCCTAATAGGTCAATGTGACACCCGGCACGTTTAGGTTAACATTTTATAAAACACATAAGTCTACCTTAGCGAAAAACGTTTTCAAACATACTTAACTAGGTCAGTTGAGTCGTTATGATGGTTTCGGGAATCATCAGGAGTCGTTAAAATGATCCAAGGGATCATTGGGAGTTAGTCCATAACCATGTGAACACGGATTGGTGATTTGTAGAATCGCCGGGTTTAACGCACACACGTAAATCTCGAGTCCCGGGAATTGGTGAACGGATGGGAACGTGTTAGTTATCATTCATTATGTGCTTACAATCATTATATGACTTGCCGGTATCTGAATACGTGTTTATATATGTTAAAATAGGGTTTAACGCGCCAAAAACTCGGGTACATAGGCTATGGGCGATTAGGGCATGTGGGATAGCCCTAATCGCCAATAATGAGGCGAGTAGAAGGGTCCTTGGGGCGATTAGGGCCTAATCGCTAGTAGTTACTAGCGATTAGAATCCCTAATCGCTAGTAACAGTCGCGTACTCGCCTGATCTGCACCTGACGACTAAAAACGCCTATAAATACCACCCTTATGTTTTAAAACATCATTTGTGAAACCCTAATACACCCTAAAGCCACCCCACACCTTATCCAACCTCTGCAACACGTTTTTGAGCAAGAAATCACATTTCCAAGCTTTACACCTCATAATCTCACCAGTTCAAGGTGTGTTCTTCATCCCAAACCTTTGTAATTATATTGTTTTGATCCCTAAAGGTCCAGACCTGATTTATAAACATTTGTGTCTTTGAAAACTCATTAAAATCAGTTTCAAAACAAACCCAAACCTCTATACTTGTTATATGTGATGTATTCATGCAAGATAGGATTTTTATCGTTTAAACATGATTGTTCTTGTGTTATTATTGTGTTTCTGATCTAAATGAGTTAATATGATGATAACCTAGGAGTTTGAAGGTTCATAGATGTGTAATATTGATATTAGGCGTTTTGACCCGTTTGAATGATTATGGTGGATTGATGATGATATGTTGTGTTTTGTTGATTGTTTGAGGTTACGGTTTACTCTAGGATGATGCTAGAACAGCAGGATAATGTCGGACAACGTCGTTATGTGATGAAATCTGGATATTTGCTATTTAGGGTAAGTTTTGCATGTTGATGTGATGCTTACATGCTAGTTATGCTATTTTGGGAAACCGCTTGCATTCGGGACGGCTAGGGTGATGATAAATTAGGGGTTTTTGCTTGAAATAGTTGGGTTAATGTTTTGGGTTTGATATTGGGTGTTTCCACATGTTACGGATCTGATTTGGAAGGTTAAACGCGCAAAAAGGACGGGACAGAGCAGTAATGGCGAATAGGGTTCCTAATCGCCTCTATTATAGGCGATTGGCCACCAATCGCCTGAACTATAGGCGATCGGGAGCCCAATCGCCATTATTACAGGTGATTATAGCCCTACTCGCTAGTTTGACTCTCCTAATCACCAGTTGACTTTTCCTAATTGCATGTTTGATTCCTAATCGCGTGTAATGCTGCTGTATGAATATTTTAACATCCCGAAACACGGTTTGACGCCTAGGAACATGTTAGGAACCCCGTAACATGTCTAATAACTTGGTAACACGTGTTCGGACTTGTTTACGCGTTAATTGGGCGTTATGCTAGATAGGGTGAATGTTTGCGCATGCTAAGTGTTTAATTGCATAAGTTGCATGATATTTTGTATGTGGCTAACACGTGGGATCTCAGGTCACCAATGGGATGTCGGGTATTTTCTATTTTGGTCGGTTTACCGTTTAAACATGTTTTCAACATACACGGTCACGATCTGGACAATCGGGGACTAGTTAACCTTCGGGTTAGTAGTCAATACACTTATTCAAACTCATTGATAGGTTGTCACTAAGTTGGGTCATCATACGCGTGTTGGAATTCTAAGTATCTGAAGGTGCACTCTAAGTGAGTTTCACGGCCCCCCTCTTTTACTGGTTTTACATTTTCGGGGGAGAAAACATGCTGTGTTCTTTAAACATGTGTCAACTATGTTTTCATAAAAGGCGTTTCAACTATGTTTTCATAAAAGGCATTTCAACTATGTTTTCATGAAAGGTGTGTCAACTATGTTTTGGTATTCACGAATTCATTGGGTTGGAGTATTCATTATGTTTCCAAGTATTCATTATGGTTTGGAGTATTCATTATATTACTATGCGATCTTTGGAAGTCCCGGGGAGAACCATGAATGTGCGGGGATGCACAACGGGGGAAATGTGGATAGATCTATTTGGGCTTGACCCGCCCCACTCGTCGACTGGAGGTCGGACGGGTGCATGTTGTCTCTTAGGTATTCAGTATTCAGTATTCATTCGGGCACGTATTCATTATTCACAGTATTCGAGTCCAGTAATGGTTTTCCAATCGCAGTAGTAACAGGTATTCATATGTTTTGCATGCATGTGGTCGGGATTGACCATGGGTATTCATTTGGGAGTTGGTATTCATTGGATTCGGTATTCATTAAAAACCTGTGAACTCACTGGCATTATTTGCTGACGTTTTTAGCATGTTTGTCTCAGGTCGCTAAGGTAGCAGCTGTCGATAGGCGCACGGAGTCTCACGGCGTCTAGGAATCATAAGCATGTTTTGTTAAACATTTCAGACTTTGAGTTTTACTTTTGAGTTGTAATAATACATTTTGCTTCCACTGTGTTAGAACGGTTTTGAAAACTCAATGGAAGTTTACGTTATTTTCAAATCATATAGTTGTCGTTTATTGTGACCGTTGACTTGGATCCTGGTGTGTCACGCGCCTCGCGGTAAAACCCCGTACGTGGAATTTGAGGGTGTGACAATCAAAGAGGTCAAATAAAAAAAAAATTATTCAAGTGGATCAAATGGGTTGGAAGTGCCAGTGTTATATCTTTAGAGCTTACAAGCTTATAGCCGCCTAAATCATTTTATTTATAAACTAAAATAGATTATTTTTGTGATGACATAATTTTTGTCATCATATTTTGACAATGACTATTTGTAAAAGTATGGGGCGAGTCGGCCGACCACTTTGCCCGCATTAAAACAACCCGTTTTAACTCATTACCCAACACTTCCTTTTAACCATTTCCACTTATGACACATGAAGTTTTATTTTCCCGCTTGTTATTTGACGTATTCCTTTAATCAAATAGAGTTACGACACCTCTTATTTTACAGCCATTTTGGAGACTTTGGAATATTGTATCATATAAAAACAATTTGAATTTGTCATGTTAATTAGTTTCTTAGTTGACCATAAAAGTCAAATTATTTTAATCTTTTACTCGCCACAACACACGGTGGAAAAACTGCTAGCGTATTACAAGTTTTTTGGATCCCGCCGCAACGTGCGGGTAAACCTACTAATATTGTATTAATGTAAAAGCCCTATAAATAGAGGCTTCATGTAATTATTATGTGATATACTCAATGAAAGAATTCTCTATTCTCCATCCTATCTTTTCCTCTAGGTTCTTATACTTTATGCATAGGTTGCTATTAGGTCGTTGTTTTACAACAAAGTGGGTATAAAGTACTCGGGGATGCCTTAAATATAGAAGCAAATAATTCTATTAACCTGATGAAAAGAATGGTTAGATTCTTCATCACTTTTCACAAAAAGTTGATTTAATCGTTATCTTTTTCTTTCTACCAAGTGCCTTGTTTAGATCACACTTAGGGTCTGTTTGGTATGGGGTAATGAAATGAAAGAGAGAATGAAATAGGAGAGGTAATGGAATGGGAGAGGTAAAAGAATGGATCATTACCATTCCATGTCTTGTTTGGTTATCATGTGGGAATGGAATGAATTCTTATTTTGTGTTATTTGGTATGTAAGAAAAAACGAAAATATAAAATCGATGGTGAGTGGTGGGTGGCAGCACTGACGGTGGTGGGGGGTGGCGGCGGCGGCAACGGTGGTGGTGGCAGTGGGTGATGGCGGTGACGATGGTAGGTGGGCGACGATGGCAGTGGTGGGTTGCAGCAGTGACGGTGGGTGGTGGTGGCGATGATAGTGGTGGAGGCAGTGGGTGGTAGGACGCAGGTGGTGGTGGTGGTTGCATAGTTGTGACCATGGTGGGTTACGACGATGGTAGCAATGGTTGTGGGTGGCGGCAATAGGCGATGGTGGTTGGATGATGACAACGATGGTGGGTAATAATAATAATAATAATAATAATAATAATAATAATAATAATAATAATAATAATAATAATAATAATAATAATAAATATGATATCTCCTTTGGGAGATGCCACATAGGATATGATGTGGCAATTCTAGTCCAATTAAAAAAAAGAATAAATATGATAGGATGTGATGTGGCAATTCTAGACTACTTAAAAAAAAGAAATAAATATGGTTTAAATATGGTTTAACCTAATTTATTAAATACATAATCTACTAAATGTAAATATTAAACCTTTATTATTTTCTCTCTCATTCCTCCCATAACTTTTAAACGTTAATATCTTTTATATACGAGATTTTTTAAAGAAAAAAATTACACCAAATTAACGAGCGTTTTATTATCTTTCCAATGAGTACCATAGTGCTATATAAAAAACAGAGAAGACTGGTATTGTGTCAGGTTTAGGATTAGTTTAAAAAATTGTGGGTTTGGGTCGGGCCTGGGATTAGGTGATACCCGACCCAATTACCCGAAAACACATACCCAAATACGCGGACTATATACCCGATCATATACCCATGAATTTTTTAACGTATCACATAACCCTTAGACTAATGTGTTCGATATTTCAATAAATAACTTTTTTTCCTTATTTCATGTTAGTTCTTTTAAAATTATCGATTACAAACTTCCGAATTCATTTGACATTATATAATATTTTGTAATGGCACTAGATTTATACCCCGACGCAGAGATTCGTTTTTTTATATTAGAATATGATAACTTATGGCAGAGATTTGTTTAAAATAAATAAATAAATAAATAAATAATAGTAATAATAATAATAATAATAATAATAATAATAATAATATTCATTAATCATATATTGGCAAGTCATTAATTATATTGTCATATTAGATATTTTATTATGTCATATTAGATATTTCAATTCGGGACGATCCCGGGATAAAAACTACTATATATAATAAACCAAAACATTTTTAATGACATGTCATAATATTATGCAATCTCTCTTTTGAGAGATACCACATATGATGTGATGTGGCAACTCTAGACCAATTAAAAAAAGAAATAAATATGGTTTAAATATGATTTAACATAATCTATTAAATACCTAATCTACTAAATGTAAATATTAAAACTTTATTATTTTTTCTCTCATGTTTACTCTCAGGCTATGGGGTGTGGTCACCCTTCCCCCTTGTCCACATCAGCGCCACATCATCTTCTCCCTTCCCCTCCCCTAGATCCATCGAACATCACACCACCATTTTGCCCATTCCCGACTACCAATATTTCCTTCTTAAGAAAAACAAGACAAATCTGACCTTTGCATTTTGATTTTGACTAAACGATCTTCACAAAGCGGTGCCGACTCAATTTTTCTCACCATAAAATTTTTGCGCTACTCTGTTCTTCAACTTTTGATCGGGAATTTTGACTTTTTTGGTTTTTTATAAAAGGATGATACCTTTTGGATTTGTTTTTATTAAACCGAGTGGAAGTTGGATTCTTTCTTGATGTTGCGAATTTCCTATTTCAACGATGTCAATGGTTATTTTTAACAAAACAGGGATTCACATTTCTCCTTTTTAGGTTTTTGCTTTTTCGATTTCGTGTTTTGATGTTCGATGGATCTAGGGTCTCGAACATAAATCTAGATCAACAAAAGAGAGAGTGACGCTACCAACGGGTCACATCCATTACAACACCATCAACATATTTATGTTTTCCTTGAATAAATTATTTAGTGTTTTTTATTTTCCATCAATTCGACGCTCACCATCTTCACTTTTGATTGATCAACAGATTATTTCCTTCAATATTTAAGATCCCATGTTTAAAGGGAGAAAAACCGCTATACAAATTTGATTGATCAATCAGTTGTTTAGTTCAATATTGTGTTTATTCTTAATGAATTTCAAGAAATCTGAAATTTGATCGTGATCGTACCAAGCTCGATTTATGTTTCAAACGAGAAGCGGAAAGTTTTTGTTTCTTTCCAAACGACATGCTTTGCGTGAAACCGTGATCCTGATTCCTATTTGTAAAACTTAATTTATTTTTTAGAGAGAGGCTAACGTACAAAGTTCCTTAACGTACAAAGTGTAAGAAGCATTCTTAGCCATTAGATTTAGACTGTGGCAAGATGGTAATTAACAATCCTAATCATATTTGGTTAATCTAACCAAGGGTAAATTAGGAAAAAATACGTTTAAATTTTTGTGAAATCATAACAACAGACATAATCGTTGCAAAAATTTTCAACGATTGAACCTGATTTTTCATCGTTTTCAACTCGATTAAACGTTCAGAATGATTAAACAATAAAAAACATTCGATTACAAACAAAATCAAAATGTATTTGCAGAAATAGAAAAAAACAGATTATGAAAATTCAATTGATAAAATTGGTAGAATCATATTCAAAAATCACCATCAATGCATGTATTATTCACAGAAACGAACGATGTTGATAATAGAAGAAGAATTAAAGACAAAATGGCTTTCAAAAAAGTTTCAGACGCGAAGATCAGAAACTGTTAAACAGAAAATCATAAAACGCATTTGGTTTTTTATAAAACGCATTTGGTTTTTTATAAAACGCATTTGATTATTTTTATAAAACGCATTTGGTTTTTTAAACACTATTTAAACTGGTTTTTACAAAAACGCACTTGGTTTTTGTAAAACGCACTTGGTTTTGTAAAACGCATTTGGTTTTTGTAAAACGCACTTGGTTTTGTAAAACGCATTTGGTTTTTTTGTAAAACGCACTTGTATTTTGTAAAACGCATTTGGTTTTGTAAAAAGCATTTAGTATAAATAAAAACTCACATTTTCCTCACTTTTCCCCCTATTTTACTCTGTTTTCCTCAAACAAACAAAACAACTATATTCGCACACACTTGAGGTAATGTTTTTATGGATTGGTTGTTTTTTTCTTTTTTTCTTCTTTTTCCTTTGTTTTGTGATTAGCCAGAGACAGAAATATTGGCTTCGTGGTTGTCTTGATAGAGGAAGTGACTAGATCTGAGCCACGATTGAGGTCGGGTTGAAGGCGAACAACGTGAAGGGTTTTGAAGGCGAACAACGTGAAGGGTTTTGAAGGCGTCGGAGGTTAGAGGAGAGAGGGATCGGTGAGGCTTTGGTCCGGCGGTTGGGTCAGGTGGTGGTGGTGGTGGTGGTGGTGGTGGTGGTTAATGAACGATTAAAAAATGATATGAAGGATCTTTATCTTTTTCCCCTTTTAAATCAAACTGGAATGGGTTAGGATTGGGTTAGTTAACTTTTCTTCTTTCTCTTTCCTCCCTTATTCTAAAGAGGGAAAAAGAGAAAAGAGGGGGCTGTTATTTAATTGTATCTCTAATCTTCTTTAGTCCTTGCCGCGTCAATAACTAGAAAAAGGGGAACGTCAATGCATCCGGGAAAAAATGATTAATCTAACTAGGGTTTACACGTGTCAAGCTGTGGTGGCTTCTTACACTTTGTAGGTTAAGGATACTTTTGTATCCTATACTTTCTCTATTTTTTAAATCTTGATTTATATGTTTCCTACCAATTACAGTGCTTTGCGCGTAATCACGGTCCGGAATTCCATTTGTAAAACTCAATGTATTGTTTAAATCTTGATCATATTTCTTTTGTGTACTAAACACTATGCTCTTCGCAAAACCGTAATCTCGAGTCCGAATTGTAATTTTGATGTTTTGTATGTTATTTGACCAACTCAAAAGTATAGACTAACAAAAGAGAAAAATAACAATCTTTGAGATATTTAATTTTGAGATATTTAAATATGATATTAAAAACATATTCATTTATCTAAGTTCATATACAAGTATCCCAATCCGATTTGTATTCTTTATGTTTTGTATGTTATTTGAGATATTTAACTATAATGTTAAAAAATTATTCGTCTATCTAGTTTGATTTACAACATATTTTAGCTTTGCATTTAGAATTTATTAGACCACCATTAACTTTGATATTATATAACTGTAAAAGATGAAAAATCAAGAAACTCATCTATTTCTAATCTAATTCACTTCTGATGTACTTATTTGCACTTAATTGTTGTATTACAAACAATATCCCGCCGCAACGCGCGGGGTGACGTGAACTCGTTGTGGTAACAATCAATGTTTTAAAAACCGGTAAATACCGGCCGGTTATACCGGTATTACCGTTTTCGGATGGAAATCCGGTACGAAACACTCCGGTAAATATGGCAAACGGTATCGACTTTGTACCGCCGGTAAAATCCGGTATACCGGTTTGAATCGCTATACCAGTACCGGCATAGGTTTTTTTAGATTATTTTTCTATTAAGGAATAACTTTTAAAAAATTAAAAACTTTAGATTAACTTTTTGATAGTATTTTAGTATGTAATTATGTACTTTTAGATTATTTTTTGTGTTAATGTTGTAATTTATGAAATTATATAACTAGCTAATCAATCCGGTTGAACCACCCAGTACAACGCGGTTCAACCGGTTGAACCACTTTGTAGCCAAATCCGGTATAATTAAAAAACCGGTTTTTAAAACATTGGTAACAATTGACATCTTTTATACGATCGAAACCATAATTACATAAAAATTACCCTTTTTCCAATACTCAGGGTCAAACCAATGTTTTTGGAGAATCTAGACGAACTAAAAACTCAGGGGCCTAAACAAAATCTCATCTATTTTTTTTTTTCAATTGACGTTTGTATCATAACACAACACAGATATCCATTTAGCAAAATATGGTATAAATTGGTATAAGCGGCTTCCGCCGAAAAATTCTTATGTCTCCAGAAAATTCTATGTTCTAGCTATTTTCAAATAGACCCGAATCGGCGGATGGCGGAACTGTAACGTGGGTCTATCTATATGTATGTGGCTATCTTTAGTGAGATCATACGAAGGGTATGTTATTAGTTTAGATCTAACCAATTTAATGAATTACTCCTAAAGGTTCACATCAAACTAATGCTAGTTGATGCGAGTTACTTCGGAAACAAACGAACTAAAGTCAAATTCATTTGGGGTATTCTCTCAATTCCAAAAAATGCAACGGGATCAAGTATGAGTTGTCGATCAGAACACTAATATAAACCTTCTTCCTTTACTTAAGCTTGCGATCAACATAATAACAAGAAATAACAGTGATAAATTTGTTTAATGCAAAAGCCTAATAACTAGCCAATGCATATGACAACAGAAAGTAAATTACCAAATTTGTATTATTTATTTGTATTATTTGTAATAGTTAAGAGCATAGATGTATAGACATTGAAATCCGTAAAAATACCAAGTATCCTAACAATGCTAGCAATTTATCAATGTATGATTTCTCGAAAGAAGGTGGGTCGTGGTTGTTCTGACTTCCATCACGTTGAAACCCAAATCCATTTGTTTCCTGATGCGCTGCTTTGTCTAAAATGAAGATTTGGGCTTTAGTTTATTATGCGGCCCTATTTTCCATGGGCTTTAAGCCCTTCCCAAGCCTTCTAAACCTATTGGTCCGGCCTTGCCTATACTTTGACCCTTGTAGCTCCAATATGCTTTACTACAATCATTTCTTTACGATATATAAAATATTAACAACTATTATTATTATTATTATTATTATTATTATTATTATTATTATTATTATTATTATTATTATTATTATCATTAGTGGACTGTCCGCGTGTTGCGGCATGAAACAATATTTAGGGGCTATTTGGTTGATTAAGTGCTGAATGGTTAAGAGGTCTGAATAGCTAAAAGGTCTGAATGGTTAAGTGTTGAATCATTAAGTTGGATATCTTAATGGTTAGTATTCTTGCCCCACATTGGTAGGAGAGTCTCGTTAAAGTTCAGCCTAGTTTAGTGCTTAATGGTTCAGCAATACCTCAAGTGTTAATGGTTCAGCCTTAACCATTCCATTCAGAAACTGAAACAAACACGCTGAATGCTGAATCATTCAGCGCTGAATGGTTCAGAGCCTCATTCAGGGGCATAATCATTAGCTGATCTTGAACTGCATTTTCGGTTAAATCAATGGGCATACTCAATACATATAAAATTTTCGAAAATTTTAGGTAAAAGATAACTACGAGGGGGGGGGGGGGGGTGCATAACCGAATTAACCAATCCAATTATACATAATGTATATAGATTTTAACTATCACATCATACGTTTTTAAGATATTTCCCTCACACACAAACACATATCCAAAATCTTGGATCAGTTTGCTCTTTTTGCTAAGTAAGAACTTGCTATCTTGACACTTAAGTGTTTAGCAAGTCCTTGTAAATCAGATTATAAGCACAGCGGAATGTTATAAGTTAAAGCAACACTTTTTACACTAAGGCAGAGTTATAACTCCCCCTTGATGTTTGAAACTAATAAATGACAAAGTATTTATTATGAATCTAAGTTGTAAATGAGAATTAGATACTTAGAGAGATTCACAATAAATACAGAAATGGAATATAACAATGAGAGTGTTTGAAGGATTTTTCTGTTGAAAATCAATGTCTAAAATAGAAGGTTGAAGCCTCCTATTTATAGACGATTACATGCATGTATCTTGCCTAAAAAGCAAGTACAGAAACAACAGTGACAAGTTGCACAAGTTGCAACATTGAAAGAAACAAATACAGCTAAAAGTAATATTAAACAACAAACTACTGATGCAAAAAGGCGGTGGGAAATATCTATTGCTAAGTGCTGATGAAGGACAACTACTGAAGAGTAGTTTTGTCTTCAGTACTTCTGAAGTGAACTTGTCTGGTTTGGACTTCAGAACTTCTGCAACTTCAGCACTTCTCATATCTTCTAATCAGCAGTTTCTTGTCTTCTCTTCAGTACTTCTATACTTAGCCAAAATGACAGAAGTGAATTAGACTAAGGTTTACAAAAGTGGTTTCACCAATCCTCTTTGTCCTAACAATCTCCCCCTGGATTGATGAAGCCAAAACCTTACTGATTCCTTATGTGTTTCTTCTGTCTTGAACAATCTTCCATATCTCTTTGTACATGGTGTTCTTGAGCTGGTTTAACTGACCATCAGATAGAGATCCTCTCTGTGGTTCTAGATGTTGAATTGTGAGCAGGTCTTGTGTTGACAGTTTCTTCAGATCACTGATCTTCTTGTAAGCCCTGCTTGAGAGGTCTCTTCTTGTCAACAGTACTGAGTTGTTATCAGTAAGTGACCATCTGATGATAGGGATCTTTGACTTGTTAAAGTCAGAAGAATAGGGAACCAGACTTGTCCCTTGGGTTGATGGTCCTGAGTGCTGGATGTCTTCAGTTTCAGATAGCCTCAGGTGGGATTCTCTTCCTTGTTGTTGTTGCATATCAGGCATCTGAACAGTTGGGAGATGGTGTTCAGTCACTGCTCTGGTATGCATCTTTTCTTTGATGGTCTTTTGTATTTGATAAGCAAAAGTGGAAGGATCCCTGAATTGTGTTAACAGAGGTTTCTCCTCAATGTCAAAATCTGAATGGACTATTGAACTTCCTTTAAGTAGTACCATTTTGAAATCAGTTTTGACATTGTCCTCTGCCTTCTTCTTCTGAGTAGCAGATCTTCTAGATGCACCAGAAGTTCTAACTACTGATCTTGAAGGATCAGCAGTTTGAAACTTCTCAGGATTTGCAGCCTTGGCAGCCAAGTATTTTCTATAAGTATCCATCAGTCTTTCTTCTTTCCATCTGGATACTGAGGCTTTTGAACCATATCCTTCTGCTACTAGCTCTTCTATTATCTGGGCTCTCTTGGCCTTTCCATCTTTGCTTGTGGCCACTTTGTCTGCAAGCAGTTGTGCTCTTCTTGTCAGCTCTTGCATAGAGAGTCCTTTGAGTGTAAAGGCTTTAGTCTTGCTGTTCTTGGTAATATAAGACACCAGTTGTTGTCTTTTATCTTGTTCAGCAATCTCATCAAGGTTAGCCTGCCTTTGTAGTTCAGCTGCATAAGCCTGAAGTTTTTCTTCATGGCTTAAATCCAAATCATCCCTTTCTTCCAGAGATTTCCAAATCTGATCTTCTCTGGCCTTCTTGTTGGCTGCAATTAAGCTCTTCTCTAGTAGTTCAGCTGATTGAGAGATAGGAGAAGGGTTTAATACAGTCATTGTAGTAACAGTTGTAGGCCTGATGGGATCAGATGTTGGTTGAATAGGAGCAGTGGTTCTGGAAGGTTCAGTTGTTTGAGGTTTGGAAGTGTTAACTTCTGATGTGCTGAAAACTGCTGATGGTTTGTCAGCTACTGAAGGATTGTCTTCAGTACTTTCTGATTCTTCATCAGAAGTTTTGTCATCAGAAGTTTCTTCATTATGCCTTAGGGAATCTTCAGATGTTTGGGTCTCATCTTCTTTCTCTGCAGCTTCAATTTCTTCAATTGAGACACCAAATTGTTTGGCCAATTTTTCTTTCCTGGCCTGATCTTTTTTATCTCTTTCAAGGAGTGCCACTCTTGCCCTTATCCTGGCTTGGAATGACTCCTTAGGTTCCCTGATCTTCTCCCCCTTTTTGGATTCATCAATTTTAACCCTTGAAGCAGAGGGTTGGGAGAATTGTCCTTGAAGATGAGCAATCTGGTTGCTGTTGAAGTCTATTTTGTTGGACAGATCGTTCATATTGGTCTTGATCACTCCAAATTGGTTTTTGATGGACAGCTCCAAGTCAGCTGTATATGTTTGGAAGTGATTTCTGATGAGTGTATTCATCATGTGGTACAGGGGACCCTCTGGGCTGCATAGCTGGTTCAGGTCTATGCTTGTTTGCCCAGGGAATTGGGTAGGCATTTGCTGTGAAGGGGGTGTTTTTGGGAGATCCTCATGTTGTACAGAGGATGCCACTCTAGGGGTTTTAGGGATTGAGTGGGCTTTAACCTGTGCAGAGGTGACTGGCTTCTTGAGCCTGGATACCTTTGCAACAGGACCTTCAGAAAGTGCCGTCAATTCAGTAGTTTGAGTGTGTGAAACATCATCCAAACTAATGGAATCATCTGAATCCCTGATGTTGCCCTCAATGAGGACTGTCTCAGTTAAATCATGAGCTGAGCCCAACTCAGTTCTCTCATGAACCTCTTTTTCTTGGTACTGAGGATTTCCTACTTCAGGCATTAAGCCTTCATCAGTAGTTGCCACATCTGAGGTCTTAGCTATGTTACTTCTGTCCTCAGATCCACCACTGGGTGGTAACTGAGTAGTAGCAGCCTCAGATGCCCCAAGAGTCTCTAAAATTGGGCTTAAAGACTCTGGTCCACCCTCATCTCTTGGGATAGGGCTAGAGATGTCCACATCCATGTCTGATGTAGTAGTTATGTCCCCTGTTTGTTGTGGTTGAAGGGGACTGACATGATCAGATGGGACATTCTCTTTTAGCCCAGAGAGAAGTTTGGCAATTTCTATTGCCTCTTGTTCAGAAATTTGTGGGGTTGGTTCAGTAGTTTGGGCAATAGGTTGTTGTTCAGCAGTTTCAAAAGAAGAGTGTGTTTGATATGTTTTTCTAAGTCTTTTTCTTTTGAATTGAACAGATATGGGTGCTCTTGGTGGGGTTTGAGATGGATGAGACTGAGAGGGTGTTTCAGTCTCAACTATTTGAAGAGCAGAATGCTCATGAGCATGTTCAGGCATCTCAACCTCCTGAACAGCTTTTCTTTTGGGTTGGTGGGGTGCAGTTTTTGTTGGCTTGGGCTTTTTGGCTTTTGGTGGTGTGAGTTTGGAAGATGTGGGCTTCAGGGGGACTTGTTGTTGTTCTCCCTGATCATCTTCTGGCCAGACAGCCGGTTTGTTAAGTCTTGAGTATGCTTGTGATGTTAAAGGGTTTAAAGTTGAAATTTTTCCCACAAGCACCTCATTACCCAGTTCCCCTATTATGCATTGCATAATGAACCTTGGGTACAACAAAAACTTTTTCATGGTATTATTGTGATGTAACACCAACTCATTGAAAAATAGTTTTGATGCCCTGAATTTAGTTTCATTCACAATGGAATGAAATATTGGTTGAAAAGTGGAGGGCATCTGGTCATAAGACCCTGTTTTTGGACTCAAACACATAATAATATAATGAAACAAAAGTTTGTATTTTGGTTCAAAATATTTTTTGAATATTGTAGCATGGGAGAGAGTACCTTGATAACCACACTCAGTCATGGTTAGATGAATATCAGTGTTAGCAACATGGTCAGGGGCAGTTACATCATCCAGACCCAGTCTTGTTGGTAGTGTGGCCGGTGTGATGGTCAGTTGTTTCCCTTTTATCTTTGAGTTGAGGGAAATGACCTCATCACCCATTGTAACCGTCTCAGCATTTGCCCAGAACTCATTCAGAGTTTCAGTGTGAATTGGTGGGTTTATTGTGAGAGCAGTAAAGTATTGGGATTTGACGACAAGATCAATGATCTCATCGTATTGGGACCACCCTTCTTGTTTTTCAAGAAAAGCTCTTTGATTGTGTCCCTGTTTTAGAACTAGAGCCATGTGGTTTGGGTTTTTGATCGAACAGTGGATTTGCAGGTATAGGTTGAGAGAGTTTTGAGAGAGGAGGGATATTTTTGAGTTTGAAAGGATAAGTGTGTAGAAAAGGTATTTATTAGAAGTTTTAACCGCTTGAATCTTCTTTATTAGAAGTTTTAAAACCGCCTATGGTTAAAAATCTCTTTATCAGAGGTTTTAAACTGATTAGGTCAAACCTCTGATGATGGGAAAAGTCAGATTTGCCCTTTTGACTTAAACTGCTGATGAAGGATTACTTCATTAGTAGTTCCCATTTTCTCTTCAGCAGTTTTAACATCTGATGAGAAATGTTTTTATAAATACTTTATTCATAACTTCTGAAGGTTATTTTATCAGAAGTTACACACGTTTTTTTTTTTTTTTTTTGAAAATTATCCCCATACTGATGATTTTTGCTCATCAGTAGTGTCTCTCAAACTGTTTTTGTTTTTCAGAAGTTTTGTTTCAGACTTTAGTCTTTTGTAAGTGAAAACCAGAAAAAAGATAAAAAGGTTAACTTGGATTCCACCAAGGTAAACAGGATGGAATCAAGGATGGAAAAAGGAAAAAGAAAATTTTGATGCATAACAGTAGTGATTGATGTAGAAGTTTGATGTAGAGTTGGGTAGAATCAAGTGTTAACTTGGATTCTAACTGATATGCAGAGAAAAAAAAATTAAAATAAAGTAAACACTTACAAATTTAGCATTCCAAGCATGGATACTAACTTCTGAAATGTTGATGTGTCAAGGGGCTTAGTGAAGATGTCAGCTATTTGATTAGCTGTTGCTACATGCTTCACCTCAATCTTGCCTTTTTCATAGCAATCTCTTATGAAATGGTACCTGATCTCAATATGTTTGGTTTTTGAGAACTGCACCGGATTTTGAATGATGCTAATGGCAGATTTGCTGTCTACAAACAAAGGTGTCTTGGTCTCTTTGATTCCATAATCAAGAAGTTGATATTGGAGCCATTGTATCTGTGATGTACCACTTGCAGCTGCAATGTATTCAGCTTCAGCAGTTGAAGTTGCAACAGATGTTTGCTTCTTTGATTGCCATGACACTAGACAGTTACCCAGGAATTGACAACCACCAGATGTTGATTTTCTTGTCATCTTACACCCTGCATAGTCACTATCTGAAAATGCTGATAACTTGGTATTGCTTGAAGCCGGATACCAAATTCCCAGTGTTGGAGTTCCTTTCAGATATCTAAAAATTCTTTTGACTGCTATAAGGTGTGATTCCCTTGGTGCTGATTGATATCTAGCACAGACACATGTTGAGAACATAATATCTGGTCTAGAAGCAGTTAAGTATAAAAGGGAACCTATCATGCATCTGTACATGGTTTGATCAACCTGTTTTCCTTGATCATCATGTTCAATTTGTGTGATTGGTGTCATGGGAGTGGAACATGATTTACAGTCATTTAAAGAAAATTTGTTCAATAATTCTTTAACATATTTTGATTGATGTATAAAAGTTCCATTTGTTTGTTGTTTGATCTGCAGTCCTAGAAAGTACTGCAGTTCTCCCATGGTACTCATCTCAAATTTTGATTGCATGAGTTTCTTAAAATCATCACACAATTTTGTGTTTGTTGAACCAAAAATGATATCATCAACATAAATTTGAACAAGTAAGACATGATTTCCAACATGTTTAATGAAAAGTGTTTTATCAATGGCACCTCTTGTGAAGTTATTTTTGAGTAAAAAGGTGGAGAGTGTATCATACCAGGCTCTTGGAGCCTGTTTGAGCCCATAAAGAGCTTTGTCCAGTCTGTACACCCACTCAGGATGAGAAGGATCCTCAAACCCAGGTGGCTGACAGACATACACCTCCTCTTTGATTTTTCCATACAAAAATGCACTTTTCACATCCATTTGATAAACTTTAATTTTGTTGGAAATGGCATAGGCCAGAAATAACCTGATGGCCTCAAGCCTTGCAACTGGAGCAAAGGTTTCATCATAGTCAATTCCCTCTTCTTGAGAGTACCCTTGAACTACCAGTCTTGCCTTGTTCTTGATTATCATACCAGCTTCATCTTGTTTGTTCCTGAAAACCCATCTTGTACCAATTGGTTGCTTGTTTTGAGGTAAGGGACAGATTTCCCAGACCTGTTGCTTGTTGAACTGAAATAGTTCATCTTGCATAGCTTGCACCCAATTATTGTCTTTGAGGGCTTCCTGGTACTTCTTTGGTTCCAACTGTGAAATAAAGGCTGAGAATAGGCAAAAGTTGGAGAGCTGGTTTCTGGTCAGAACACCTGTAGCTATGTCACCCATGATTTGATCAAGTGGATGATCTCTGTGTTCAATCAGTTGTTGTAAACCACTGACAGGTGTAGGTGGCTCTTGTTCTTCAAACAAACTACTGAGGTCTATAATATCTGGTTCAGCAGTTTCAGCTTTTTCAGTAGTTGCAGGTGCTGAAGCAGATGTTTGAGTTTGGCCTTCAGTATTTGTTTGATCAGAAGTTTGAAAAACTTCTGATGGTGTTGTAGTTGACTTAATGACTGTTTGAGGAGTCCATGGTGTAGGATCCTCATCTTCAAACCTTTGATCACCATAATAAGTAGGTTTGGAAGAAGTAACAGTCTTTTCAGGTCCAAAGTGAAAGTTGTCAAGGTCAAAGAGTTCAGCAGGATGTGCTGGAATAAGAGTGTGTTTTGACTCATTGAACTTGACATTCAATGTTTCTTCTACTATCCTGGTGTGAGAATTAAAAACCTTGTAGGCTTTTCTAGTTGAAGAGTAACCAAGAAAGTAACTTGAGTCAACTTTGGCAGCAAACTTTGAAATAGATTCCTTGATGTTCAAGATGAAACATTGACACCCAAAAGCCCTGAAAAAGGAGATAAGGGGCTTCATGCCATGAAGAACTTCATAGGCAGTCTTGGAATGTCTCTTGACCACAAGAACTCTATTCTGAACATAACATGATGTGTTAACTGCTTCTGCCCAAAAGTACAATGGCAGTCCAGAATAAGCTAACATTGTTCTTGCTCCTTCTATCAATGTTCTGTTCTTCCTTTCTACTACACCATTTTGTTCAGGAGTTCTGGGAACACTGTATTGTCTAATAATCCCTTTAGACAAACAGAATTCATCCAGAGTTTTGTTCCTGAACTCTGTCCCATTGTCACTTCTAATGGTTTTGACAGATAGAGAATATTGTTTCTCTACTTGTAGAATGAAGAACTTGATGATTTCAGCAGCCTCATCCTTGGAAAATAAGAAGAATACCCATGTGAATCTTGAGTAGTCATCAATGATGACTAAGCAGTACTTCTTTTTACCAAGGCTCATAATCTTGACAGGTCCAAATAAGTCCATATGGAGTAGTTGAAGACATGCAGTTGTTTTTGATTCTTCAATAGACTTATAGGAGGACTTATGCTGTTTTCCCTTTAAACAGGATACACAGTGTTCTTGACACTTGTATACTTTCAAAGGTAGACCTCTGACCAAGCCCATTTTTGTGACTTTATTTATGGTTTTAAAGTTCACATGGCCAAGTCTCCTGTGCCAGAGATCTGTTTCTGAAGTTGATGCCCTTGAGAAGAAACAGGCAGTGTTGTTCAATACTTTGTCTTTTTCAATGTCTACTGCATAGACATTGCCACATCTTTTGGCAATCAGCAATGTATGATCTTCTATAATCTTCTCAATCAACTTCTGGCCTTCTGGTGAGATGATCTTGCAAGCTGTCTTTGTGAAAAAGGAAGAATATCCTTTATCACACATTTGTGACACGCTCAGCAAGTTGTATTCAAGGTTTTCCACCAGATTGACCTTGTCAAACTGTATTTTGCCAGAGGAGACATTGCCATGTCCTAGCACATATCCCTTAGCATTGTTCCCAAAGGATACAGATCCTTCTCTTTGGCTGATAAAATTGTTTATCAGGTATCTGCATCCAGTCATGTGCATAGAGCCTCCACTATCAACATACCATATGCTGTTTAAGCCCCTGGAAACTCTCTGCACATAAAAGCAAATTAGTTAGATTTGGAAACCCAAGCCTGTTTGGCTTTGGGTTTGCTCTTGAGAACAGTTACAGTTTGTTCTTGACCAGGTTGAGAAATCCATGTCTTTTTGGCAATGGATTTTTCATTAAGAACCATGGTGGTATCCTTTTTAGGACCACCATCAACCTTGGTCATCAGTAGTTCTACCATGTTCTTTAGATTTTGAATCTCAGCAGTTTGTGAAACTGCTGAAGATTCTGGTCTAACTACTGACAAGGAATTTTGAGAAAAAGATTTTGGTTGAGATTTTATCTTTTTCTGAGAAAAGGTGTTTTCAGGTTGTTGTTTCTTGGGTTTAAAGACTTTTTCATAATCATTTCTGATTTGATTTCCCACAACCTGTTGTTTAAATTTTTGATTGAACTGAATTCCTTTTCTGTATCTACAAAATTCAGCTTTTTGGTTGAACAGGCCACAAATTTCACATTCTTTTGCCTTTTGTTTTTGATCTAAAGGCAAATTTCTGACAGTTGTGAAAAGATTTTGCTCATCAGTAGTTTTCAGGGTCTCAACTCCTGAAGTAGATGAAACTACTGATGGCTTGTTGTCAGTTTTTGTAAATACTTCTGAAGTACTTTCTTTAAAAATGCCAGGATTTCTGTTTAGAAAGTTTTCATGGAAAGATGTGCATTCTTTCTCTTCAGAAGTTTCATTTGAAACAATTCTTCTCCCATCTTCAGTAGTTTTGGGAGAAAAATCTGTTGGTGTTTCAACATGATGGTATCCTATGCCAAACTTAACATTTGAAGCACTTTGTTTGTTTAGCAATAGTTGATACCCCCTACAAGATTCCACCCATTTTTCACAAGGGATCCTGGTGTCAGCAAGCTCTTGTCTGACATCTCCCAGGTCATTTAGCATCATTTTGATTTGTGCTTGGGTTTCAATAGCAGAGTCAGTTAATTTAGAAACCTCTTTTGTTTTAGCACACAGTTTTCTTTCTAAATCACATTTTATCTGTGTGTATTTTCTTTCTAAATCATTGGCTTTGCCTTGTAGGTGCAGGTTTGTCTCTCTTATGAGAGCAAAAGTTTCTTTGCAAGAGTTTGAGCAAAGTTTTGTCAAAGATTCTTTTGATACCTGAGACAATGCAGATTTTGAGGTACAGCCTTCAAATGCCATTAAGGCAAAGTTCTTTCTGCCATTGTCTGGTTCTCCCCAGTTGATGTCAAACACTTTGTTGTCTGCATCAGGATTGCACTCTGTGGTGTCATAAGGGAGACTGCTCCAGTCAACATACCCCGAGGTAAAGAGACTTTGTTGAGGGGGTTGTTGAGGCTGTGGAGGAAGTTGAGCAGCTGGAAAGGGAGGGATTGATTGTTGGCTCTGCATCTGTTGAGCAGGCACTTGAACATATTGTACTTGAGGCATATATTGCTGTTGAGGAGCTTGTGCCTGTACAAAATGAGCACTCCCTTGAGTTCCATTGTTCCTATTATAATTGGGGTTATAGTTATTTCCAGATTGTGATTGGTTAAAGCTAGAGCTTCTACACTCTCTAGCAAAGTGTCCCAACTTCTGACACTTGTGACATCTCAGTTTAGATTTGTCAAAACCAATTTTTGTATTACTGGTCAATCCTGGAAATTTCCTTCCTGACCTTTTATAAAACTTGTTAGTTTTAATGCTTAGCATGGCCAGTTGGTGTAATATGTCCATTTCTTCTAAGTCATCACTGCTAAAATTTTTCAAATCATCCATGATAAAACATAGATTGTCAGCAGTTTGACTTTGGTCATCATTGTCATAACCTGGGAAAGATCTTTCTGATGAGATCCCAGTGGTTATGTCAATATTGTCATAAGATCCATAGGAACAAGTTGGTGAATCTTGTCCCAAAAGTGCTGTACTACCTGGTAGGTAGTCATCAGCAGTTTTACCAGAAGTTTGTAATTTCTTCTTTTGATCGATTTCTCTCTCAAAAGTAAGTAATCTCCCATGGAGTTTTGTAAGAGTGAGGGAGCTAAAATCTGGTGAGGATCTTAAGACAATGGAGTAAGTTTCCCATTTGTCAGGTAAAGACCTTAAAAATCTATGTAACATAGATACTGTTGTATAGGTCTGACCATTTAACTTTAGCTCAGAGATTAATGAGGAGAATCTTTCAAATTGTTGTGTCAAAGTTTCACCATTAATATAAGCAAATGTTTCATATTGTTGAGCCAAAATTTCTCTGGTGTTGGCAATCACCTCTTCAGTTCCTCCAAACTGTTCTTTAAGACAGTCCCAAAGTTCTTTGGCACTTTCACAATGTAAAAGGCCAGAGTATATTTCATTTGGGAGAGCCATTGCCAACATAGAGAATGCCTTAGCATCTAGCTCAAGTTTTAGGAAATCCTCATCTGTATAGTCTTTGGGATCCTTTGGAATCCCTTCTTTAGTTTCAAGATTTATGTTTACTGGTTTGTGAGGACCATATATCACAGATCTCCAACAACCTGTGTTGGTTTGTGACAAGGTATGTGCCATTCTCTTTTGCCATATATTGTACTCATTTCTCACAAGCATGGCAGGTTTGGTGGCAGAACCAGTATTATGTGGATCCATTTTTAAAGAGTATAGATTTGTCAGATGACTCTTTTAAGTGATGGATATTGATAAAAAGTGAACTTTTGATCTTTTTATTGAATATCAATAAGAGCTTTGTGTCTGATTCTCAATTTGTTAGATTGATATGTGATCAGATAAACCACTGCTCTGATACCAATTCTTGGATCAGTTTGCTCTTTTTGCTAAGTAAGAACTTGCTATCTTGACACTTAAGTGTTTAGCAAGTCCTTGTAAATCAGATTATAAGCACAGCGGAATGTTATAAGTTAAAGCAACACTTTTTACACTAAGGCAGAGTTATAACTACCCCTTGATGTTTGAAACTAATAAATGACAAAGTATTTATTATGAATCTAAGTTGTAAATGAGAATTAGATACTTAGAGAGATTCACAATAAATACAGAAATGGAATATAACAATGAGAGTGTTTGAAGGATTTTTCTGTTGAAAATCAATGTCTAAAATAGAAGGTTGAAGCCTCCTATTTATAGACGATTACATGCATGTATCTTGCCTAAAAAGCAAGTACAGAAACAACAGTGACAAGTTGCACAAGTTGCAACATTGAAAGAAACAAATACAACTAAAAGTAATATTAAACAACAAACTACTGATGCAAAAAGGTGGTGGGAAATATCTATTGCTAAGTGCTGATGAAGGACAACTACCGAAGAGTAGTTTTGTCTTCAGTACTTCTGAAGTGAACTTGTCTGGTTTGGACTTCAGAACTTCTGCAACTTCAGCACTTCTCATATCTTCTAATCAGCAGTTTCTTGTCTTCTCTTCAGTACTTCTATACTTAGCCAAAATGACAGAAGTGAATTAGACTAAGGTTTACAAAAGTGGTTTCACCAATCCTCTTTGTCCTAACACAAAAAAACACAGAATTGTGAACTATATTATAATGTTTTTCATTAAAAAAAAACAAGTTGAGAACCATGTGACAACATGTATCTTCTCATTCAATAACTTATTCACGAAAATTGTCTGCAAACAAAAATAAGACAATTTTGACATCAACAAATAACATTGGCTCAGTAAAAAGTGAACAATTCTAAAAAAAATTTTGACTTCAATAAATAATACATAGGTAGCGTTTGGTATGATGGAATGGAGGATGGAATGGAATGCACCATTACTAGGTAATAAAAAATAGTGTGTTTGGTTGGTTAAATGAATGGAATTACCCATTTCACAAGGCATTCCATTCCCTCAAAACCATTCCATCCACCACCCATGTTTTTTTTTTTCATTCCATCCCTTATTCACCCTTTACTAACAACACCACAACCCACTAACCACCACCACCACCCACCACCATCGTCACCACCCACCACCGCTGCCGCCGCCACTAACCATCGTCGCCGCCACCACCCCCACAACCACCGTCACCACCCACCATCGATGTCGCCACCACCCACCCACCACCATCGTCGTTGTCGCCACCAACCACCGCCACCCACTGCCTTCACCCACCCACCGCCGCCGTCACCCACCACCGCCGCCATCCGACACCACCCAACGCCGCCCACCACCTACCACCGCCGTCAGCACCCACCATCATCGTCGCTGCAACCCACTACCTTCACCCACCACCGTCACCCATCCCCCATCATCGCCATCCACCTTTACCCATCACCATCGTCGCCACCACCGCCGTCGCCACCCACCACCACGTTACCGCCACACATCTCCACATACCGTCGCCGCCACTGACCACAACCCACCACCACCGGCACCACTGCGACTACTCACCATGGTCGCCCACCCCCCATCACGGCTATCCACCCCCACCTCCACCTTCCACTGTAGCCGCCAGCCGCCGCCACCGCTACCGCCACATATCACCACCCACCATCACCGCCACTGAACACCACCCACCACTACCACTCATTACCAATTTTATTCCTTCGTCTTTTCCTGCCTATACAACAACACAAAGTAATGTTTTGTTTCATTCCCACATGGCAACCAAACAAGACATGGAATGGTAATGATTCATTCCATTACCTTGTCCATTCCATTCCCTCATCCATTCCATTACCCCATACCAAACAGACAAATAACTTTTTTTTTACCACAATCGAATCCTATGTACTAGAGAAAGTGCAAACACATGAATATATATATATATATATATATATATATATATATATATATATATATATATATATATATATAGGGGAAGGATAAATTAAAAACCCCATTGAGTTAAGAAAACTTAGAAAACCTATGTAAAAACCATCTAAAAAAACTTTTTTTTTAAAAAAAAATTACACAAGGTAACATACATGTATTTAAGTGTTTTGGGCCAAAAAAAATTAAAAAAACGCTGATGGGATATTTAAAAAAAATAAACAACGCAAATTTTGTAACAGTGTTGTTAACATATGTTTTCTGCCTTTTAACATATGTAACAGCGCTGTTAACATATGTTTTCTGCCATTTATTTTTTTTAAATATCCCATCAGTGCTTTTTTAATTTTTTTTGGCCCAAAACACTTAAATACATGTATGTTACCTTATGTAATTGTTTCAAAAAAAAGTTTTTCAGATCGTTTTTACATGGGTTTTCTATATTTTCTTAACTCAAAGGGGTTTTCAATTTATACTTTCCCTATATATATATATATATATATATATATGTGTGTGTGTGTGTGTGTGTGTGTGTGTGTGTGTATATATAGCAATAATTTGTGTGATACGTTAAGCAAAAAATAAAGGTGATCGTGAGGAAGTGAGAAATTAAATGTGTAAACACATGAATATATAAATAATAATAATTTGCGAGATATGGTTAGCAAGAAATTATGGTGATCATCGGGGAATAGGAAGTTACATTATTTTATTACTACACGGTGTGGTCTTCTATGTGGCATCCACCTTAGCATTGGGGTCATAGAACACGAAGGGACAATATCGGCGGGGTGGTGTTGGTGGCATGGATGATGGGCTCAAGGTTGGAGTTAAAATGATAAGATGAGTTGGTAATGTTTTTTAAAAGAAGTCATTATGGGGACCAATTGTTTTTTTTTCCATCATCCAACCAGAGCCGCCATATCATCGAGCTCATCTGCTCAGTGCCAGTGAAAATTCCATTGGGGTTGGCCTATGCGGCTCTCCACACTAGACCACAGATGGTGTGGGTGCCATGGATGGGCTTCACACCACCTTCCATGCCCCCACACTGTGCAGTCTAACAATATTAAAATTCCCTCCTAAACTCTTCATTATGTCATATACATGTTTTCAAGCATTTTAAGCACACACAAAAGAAAGCGTTAAGTTTTTTTTTAACCAAGGGTGTGCACGGTTCGGTTCCGTTTGGTTATTAACCATAGCCGAAACCAAAGTCACCCATTAATCTATCTCTACTACCTTATTAAGGAGGAGAGATGGGTAAGAATGTAATTTCACCATCATTTTAAGATGTCATACAAAAGGTCTCATGCATAAATCTCTAACTTTTACCATTTTCTTCCATCTATGCCCTTATGTACAAGTCACTAATACAAATCAATTACACAATTCAATACATTTAATTCATGTATTAACCTTTTGTTACCTAGAACCATTACCAAGTAATAGATTATTTCATGTAACTTTTTTTAATGGATTAACTTTTTGTTACCAATGGAATTTGAATTATCACCACAAGAAAAGGCTAAGCCTTATTTAACACTTTGTAACCAGTAGGCTAAAGGCTCTTTGGTTCATGCGTGTAACTAAATGTTACAAATAAAAATCAAGCACGGATCGAATTGGATAAATGACAGTATGGTGTATAAAGTTTTGGCAATTTAAAATGTGAATAAAAATACATACCCGCGGCAACACGCGGGCATTCCACTATATTATTAACCGAGCAGTTCTCAGTTAACTAGTTTGGTTTATCGGTTAGATTGTCGATTCTCTATTCGAATCTATTAATATCCAAAACCAAACTTGGGTTAGATTATTTTTCAGAAAAATACATGAAATGTAGATGCAAAAGATATCTACATACGAAAAAGTTAAAGGTTTGGTTTTGTTAATTTTAGTTAACCGATGGTACAAATATAATCGATAATTGATTTATGGTTGATTTCAGTTCGTTTTTGTTTGTTTTTCTTTCGCTTATTGCTTAACCCTAACAGATCATTTTTTAAGTTAAAAAAATAACAATACTCTACTCAAATTAAATAAAATAAAATGCTCCTTAATACGGTGTTATAATATTAGGAAAATATTAATGTATAAAAAGTTATGGACGTTTAAAAATCGTGACGGTAGTTGGTCAAAATAAGGGTTCAAAATTGTAATTACTATTTAGATATACAAAAGTTGAGTAAAGATGAAGGGAAATGTGTAAGTATAGTATAAAAGACACATTATTGTGTTGTACTCTAAGCAATTATTCTTGTAGAACTTAAATTTAAAGAGATCGAAATGTATTATAAAATAGTATAGATTATTATAGTTATCTTGTCTTCAATATTTAGGCACTGATAAAATGGCGAGAAAATCAAAATCAGAGGAGTTGATAGTGCCTGCTGAGAGTAGATTACCAAGTTTATTGACATTGGATTAAAATGGAAGACCAAAATTTGATCTTGTCACGGTTTAGGAAAATTGATGGTTACAAATGTTCATGGTGCCGAAAGAGCCGTAGCAGTTGGTGACTAGTCGTGGGAGTGACATTTGACCGTTGATGGGCCACATAAAGGATAATTAACATGAGCAAGAGGAAGCGTTGCCACCAGTACCGAGATCGAAATTTTGAGAAAAGTTGTTAGACTGTGTGTTGTTGCTCAAAGTGAGCACCAACTCTATCCTCTAATATTGTGCCAACTAGGCGCTGACATGGCAGTGTGATAACGCAGCAGCTCACTCACTTGACCCTGTTGTGACTCAAGGTGAGCAATTGCTTTACCCAGATTTCTTTTATTTTATTTTTATTTTTTAGGCTTTCTAAATTTGACTAATGTAATATTAATACAAAAATAAAACTAATCGAAAATGTTAGATTAATATTAACTAGAATACAAACTGTAAAAAAATAAAATCTAGTACAAGATCATCGGGATGTCTAGCACATAAATGCTCGACCAATTCATGGCGAAGTTTTCCGTGTATTTCACGGTTCTTGATATTGTTTATGTTGTCGAGTTTTTGAAGATTAGTGATTGTCGATTGAGCACGTGGGACATCACTTTGGAAATTTAAAAAATAGCCATTCCTTGGTCCTTTGACATCATGTAATGTAGAATAATACAAGTGTAGACGACGTCCATTATTTTCTCTCGTGTCCAAAACCTTATTGGGTTGGCAATCAACCGAAATCTTTTTTTTAAGGACGCCAAACGCTCTTTCAACATTTTATTTTGCCGACTCTTGTTTCTTTGTAAAGTACTTGCGTTTGTCTTCAAGTTGAGACGAGTAAGCTTGAACAAGTGTCGTCCATTCGTTGTAAATACCATCGACCAAGTAGTAGCCGTATTTGAAATTTACGTTATTAGCATAAAATGATTAGGTGGGCTCAACCTCGTCGTTGAAGTGATAGAATATAGGTGATTGGTCGATAACATTTAGCTCTTTACTTGACCCAGCAACTCCAAAAAAACGCATGCCAAAACCAAAGATTATGCTCGGCCATTGCTTCAAGTATAAAACTCGGCTAAGGGTGATCACCCTATTTTTGGCATATATATATGATCGAGAGGTGCGGAATCCCTCTCATTTTCTTTCCATTTCAATCCTCACAACATCCTCTCTCTCTAAACCAACACTAAATTCACTACCTTTCCTGCAATTTCATGTCAATAGGAATTGAATCTTAGTTATTTTTTATATTTTCTTTTTGTTCATTATTTAGTGCTTTAAATAGATCGATCGTTTGTATGTTTCTGTTGGTAGTATCGTAATTTCCTCGATCTTTAAGGATATTGACATTAGTTATTGATTGTTTAAATTAAATCTTTATTTGGTATCATCATGCTTTATTGGGTTCTTGATTTCTTATATTTATGATTAGAATTGAAATGATAATGGATGTATCGATAATGGATTTATCATGTATGATGTGGTTCTTGGTGGGTTTTGAAGGGAATTGGGTGTTTCTTGATCCTAGGACCTGGGTAGATGAAGTATTTATCTGAAGTTTATAAATTTAATTGATTTGGGCTTGCTTTTAACCACACGGATCAATAAGTCACTCGTACGCCGCACCGACATGCACACACGAGGTACTCGAGAGAGGTTCGGTACAACGAGAACTTCTTTGTTTGATCAAACACCCTGTCTTTATTTTGTATAAGTATGTGTTGTCATGGGTCTATACGTTTAAGTGAATAACAATATATATTTAAGTAACGTAGTTTTGAAAAACATATTAGAATATAAGACTTTGGTTTGTGAGGTTGATTATGGTGGTGTTCCATGGTGGTGGTGATAAGCAGAGGTGGGTTAAGGTCTTAGGGGAGAAGATGAGAAGGGGTGGGTAAAATGACAGATTTGTCCTTGACTTAACAACACAAACTAACTGAGTTTGTGTTAAAGGGGGTAATCTGTAACTAAAAATATACATAAAGGTTGGTTTGAGTGCTTTTTAAACTGAAAGGTATAGGTTGTAGTTTTGGTAATACATAAAGGTTGATTTTTGTAATTTTGTCTATATATATATATATATATATATATATATATATATATATATATATATAGGGAAAGGATAATGTGGAAACCCTTGTTATATGGTAAACTCTAGAAACTCTGACTTCCCAAATTTTTTTTTTATTTTTGAAAAAAATAGGGCATGTAATATACATGATTTTAAGCATTTTGTGCCAAAAAAATCAAAAAAGCGCCGAGTAGTTTTTTTTTTTTTAAATAAAGTTTTGACTAACACATGTTAAGCGAAACTAACACGTGTTAACCATTTGTTACCTGAAGACGGTTTTTTATTTTTTTCCATTTTTTTGGCCCAAAATGCTTAAAATCATGTATATTACATACCCTAAAATTTTCATATAAAAATAAAGTCGGGAAATTAGAGTTTCCAGAGTTTACCATATAACAAGGGTTTCCAATATAACCTTATATAGGGTTAGGATCATGTGAGAATTGTACCGAGTTGTGAGAACTAGAGAACTCTTGTGGACCATTCATCTTGATGATCCAATGGTTGAGATTAAAAGGATGTGATTTTTGTCTTTACTTGATTATTAAGTATTTTTTTAATACATTAAAGTACATTTAAGGGTGTTAATGTAAAAACCCATTAAAGAGAGATAATTAATATTATATTATTCAATATTTTATTCCATTATTAAAATGTTAATCTTTTTAAACTCTATTTTAGTTTTTTAATTAAATTACTTTTTAAAAAACAATCATATTTTTATTTCATTATTAAAAACAATCATATTCTTTAAAGTTTATTTTATTATGTTAACTAGTGGGATGCTTAGTTGCGCGTTGCGTAACTTTCGACAATGTTTGTGAGCGATTAGAGATCCGATATATATTTGTATAGCATGTCATCTGGTTCACAATCTGTAGGAAAGAGAGATGTGTCAATATCTATATATAAAACATAAGAGTTAATATATGCATGTTACCTGTATATACGAAATATGGCATGCCTAATAATTTATGTACACCAGCTAGTTTGGTGTACATGAAACTTGAGATGATGCTACTTTGGTGTACATGAAAATTGAGATGATGCAAATAATAAGCAGGCACGTCTTTGGCAAGGATCTTTGAGAAACTGAAGCACACACAACAACTTATATAGAGGCTGGTGTCCATCAATTCGATAAGAAACATTGGTTTGGAAAGTTCAAGACAGTCATCCATACTAGCAATACAAATATCACAATTCGTCTTCCTATGAATGTCTCGAAGCCTGCCATAACTAAGCCTTGTGATGTATTGTAAAATACATCTATTTCCTGTGTAAAGTTTGTACAATTTTCGAGTCGTTTATATAATGTTTTTATTAGTTTTAGGCTTGTACCGGTCTATTTTGTTTATTATAGGTTTTTATAGATTTTTATTAACTTTGGGTCATTTTTAGTATTTATGTATTTATTTTTATTTTGTAGGTGTTTATGGACGTTGGAATGTAAACAAGCAAATTTGGTCAAGTCAAGAACACCCGAGTCAAAAGCACAGTGTAATAATAATAAGGTTTAGTGGCCTTGTTCCAAAAAGTGTGGAGGCATAATTGGTGGGACTTAAGACCTCGAGCCCAATTTGCAACGAAAATGAAAAAAAAGAGCTCAGGTCACATGGATTTTTAGAAAAGCCCATTATTTATTGGCAACCCTATGCAACATATATATCAACACAGCGGCAGAACACGAAAAGAGGGGGGGGGGGACATCGAGGAACGAAGGAAGCGGCGGACCAATATTAGGAAAGGAGAGCACCACAGTAGCAAAAGGGTTGAAGTATTGGTGTGAGCATGGGTCGGTATTTATTATTTATCTATTCAAACCCGTAGTGAACACCATGAATATTTTTAGTTTTTATTGTTTTGATTTTATCATGACAATTATTGGCTAGATCATAGAACTACCTAGGCGATGATGATTACGCTTGTTTGATTATTTTTTCTTTTGGTTTTGGAACTTTTGGTTGTGGATAAATTTTAAAGTAAAGAACTTTTTATTTTCTGGTTTGATATATATGCGTATTTAGTTTTATTTAAATAACTTTTATAAACTCCACTTGCATTTTTGTGAATGTCTTTCATGTTTGAATGCGGGTTAGGTTGCGGACTGGGTGTTAGCAGCTAGTTTATGGTTAATTTCTGCAGGTCATCCATGGGAGTTGTAATTGTTAGTTGATGATTCTAAGTGTTCTACCAATTCTCAATAGCTGTAAGGTGCGAGATTGTTGGTCTGTCTAGGGTGTTAAATTGCTAGATCTAGAGGCTTTGTAAGAAGATCTTCCTAGTTTCCCTAGCTGTAACACCCCAACCGATGGCGGAAACATCGAGTTGTCACGTAGTGACGATTGTTCAATAGCTCATGGCTAGAAATGTAAATTTTGATACATTGAATTGAATAATTTATTACATTGGAAGGAACAACAATTAAAACTAGCAATCTAAAACTAAAATACAGTAAATCTCAATCTAAGTCTAGGTTCCTGAAGAAACAACGAGTATAGATAACGGGGTAGGATGGGATAATATATGGAGTAACGACTCGTGTTCGCTGCAGGGTATAATCCTTGGCTCACAACGATGGTTGGCCTATGGTTATATGCATGAGTGATAAGCAAAGAGACACAATAGGCAAGGGTATAAATGGTTCAATCTCATAAGATCTACGTCCACTGGAAAAGATGATCTTTATTGATAAAAGATACAAGTAATTGTATAAGTGGTGAAACAAGTGTATTAGTTCTAATTGGCTGATTCAACGTGTGAAGAAAGGAGGCCAAGTCCTCCTTTTATAGGAGAGGCATGGGCCCAAGGCCATCGGGCCCATTCTGATCGTTAATGGGCTTGGGTTAGAGGCCCGGGCCGGCTGCTTTGCAGGCCCCACTAGTTGGATTCCAATCCTTAGTTAGATAAAGTGATCCAAGTTGAGGAGGGCCTCTTTTGATTGGGCCACGTGTCGCCTCGTGGTTGGTCGGCTGGGCGGTGCTTTGTCCTCCATACACGTGGCGTGTTGTAGCTGGGTCTGCAGGGGAGTCAGACGTCAGACGGCTGACCACTTGTCAGCTGACACCTGACGAGTGGTAGCAAGTTGGGCTCCAAGGGGGATGTTCCCGGGTGTTGCCAACTGGTACCTCCGCGTAGGATAGCAGCTGCGCCTGTGGCGCTGCTGTGCATCTGTGCCTTCAGATGTGTTACTTTATGCGGAGGCTTTGGATAGTGGGTAGGGTGCGCCTGAAAGCGCAGGAGAATAGTACCCTACCCCTTCAGTTCCAAAAGCTTAGAAGTGATCTCATAAGAACCTGAAACATGTACGAAAATAATTTGGTCAATACAAAAATGTATTGGTGAGCATATCCGTTTGATATATATAGTAAGGAAAATTTAGCAATTTATGTGTTATTTTGCAAAATGTAATAATTGGTATCCGGGTCAAATCAACCCTATGAAAGGAAAGCAGATATATATAGTATGCGCTAGTAGTAATGCAATACATAGCAATGACGAGGACTCTCAATAGAGTCACAAGGGTATATACCATAGTACTATTCATTGAAATGCCAGGCCGCAACGGTTAATGATTTGACAAGTCATAGATACACGAAATGACACAAGCAAACACACATAAGAATTGCTATTTTAGTAAAATGAAATAGAAACTTGATAGTAAGTACATGAGTCGCCCCAAAATAGTAAAACAGAAAAAAGGGGAAAAGATATACTCACATTCGACAATTAGTAACTTGACTAAGTGAGCGAGCATAAGCGAGCAAATCCAAAAGTTCAACCTAAAGTTTAAAGTGTTCCCAAAATAAGTATTTAAACTTAAAAGTGTCTAGGGTTTCTATTCTAAGGCACTTAGGATGTTAGGTCTATATTTGGGTTTTTAAGTTTATCGAACATCGCGAAAATTTATGAATTTTTACTATCATGTGTTATAAAAGAAAATAATAAAGTTGGTATTTTTTTTTCTAACACATGCATTTTTCTAAGGTTAATAATATTTATTTTAATTTAGAAAAATATTTGAAATTATATTTAAGAAATCTTTTATTATTTTTATATCTCTAATAATTACACAAAATCATAACTAAACCAAATTCACTTTTAAAAATAAAAGTTTTTATGAAACATCAATCTACTGACTTAGAATTTCCCAACATAATTTTTATAAAATTTTTGAGGTTAAAAATGGATTTTTTATAAATTTTATTTGATTAAAGCTTATTAAAACAAATAAAAAATAAAAAATATGATAACATATGAAAATATGTCAAAACTGAGGAAAATGGTTATGAAAGTTATTCTAATATAATGGAAAATATTTCCACCAATTTTCATGACCAAACGCATTATCATTGATTTAATATGAATTTAATATGATTAAAACATTTAAAAATCACTAAAAATATTATATAACGCATAAAATTCCAAAACTAAGTTCTAAAATTCCTAATCGGCCATATGAATTACCATGTCAAATTTCATAATTTTTAGGTCAATAAGAGCCGAGTTGTGAATTTTTAAAGTTCCAAAGATTTTAAATAAAAAAAAATCCCAAATACTCCTAAGAACACCCTAACCTTAGAAATTCAATTGAGGCCCCTAAAGCCTATAATCGACCAAACAGACAGGGGGCTTTTGATCTACAAATGAAAACTAAGAGTATTGAAAAAAGGAATTGGAAAACTTACAACGTTGTTAGTCCAATTAAGAAGAAAAGAAAACTGAATAATAGAATAATAAGCTTCCAAATTCGTCAGAAAACAAGATGATAATTGGGGCTTCAAGTGAAGAAATGATAGAACCCATGAGAGCATTTTGTGTGTGTGTGTGTGTGTGTAATTGGAGTATAATTGAACGGATTTTGATGGAATTGATAATGGGTCAAAAATGAAGTTTTTATACTAATTTTTATGTAATTCTTGTCATATTTGATATTAATTATATAGAAATAGTAGGAAAACAAATAGACAAATTAAATAGCATCATAAAGTGAAGACTTGAAGTGATTGGGAGTTGGAAATAATGAAATTTAATATGGTGATAAATGGAAATTTAATTAAATTTAGTGAAATCATTAAAAAACTCTTTAGTAGAGTTCTTTATGTCATTTTATTAGAGTTTTATGAATCAAATTAAGTTACACTCACCAACTACTAATTGTTCTTGTAAAAAAGTTTAGGCTTTGTGCCTCATTTGATATACAAGAAACATACGTGCTCGGGTGTAGATGTGAGTATAAAACGTGAATATTTAAAATTATAATTATATTTTTATTAAATTGCGACTTTTGATCCTTTTAGACTACAATAGTTAAAAATGAAAATTTGAAAATAGCTGAGGGACCAATTGTGTATATTTATGAAAAGTGTAGGGTGTAGGTTGTCACAGTCTCCCCTACTTTAGAAAATTTTGTTCCGAAATTCCTTTCAAGTGGGGGTTTTTATGAAACAAAAGATGTTGTAAAAAATAATAATAAGAATAATTGCATTCGTCATGTTTAAAAAAATTAAGTAGTTGTCTAATATCCAAAATAAAAGTTTCAAAATCTTTGAAAGTTGACCCGAGGTTAAGAAGTTAAGTATTTAAATGAGAAAGGTTTTAGAGATGTGTAATTGGTGAGGGGAGAGGTACTAATGAAGCAGTCTCCCCTACTTTAGAACGATTTCTGATTGAACTTTATTAGAGTATGCAACAAGAATTCAAATACCCGAGAGTGTAAGAGTACACAGGGTTGGAGTTTTTTGTGTGGGTGGTCAAAAGAAAGATTCTAGGAAGACAAATTGAAGCTCGTGTAAGAACGTTCTTATCGAAAATACTAGCTATTAGTCAACTATCTAATGAAGAGGTAATAATGGGTAGGTTCTTGGTCAGAATCCTAGTCCGCTCCCGCAGTATCGTTTATGCTTATATATAGGGTGTACCACAGCTGACCCACCACACTCCCAATACTTTGGACTCGTACTGATTGTCTACCAACATCCTAAATAGAATTACACACCACCCTCATGTACCTGTAAACCCATGATTGCGTTTCGGACCGTAATCATCGATGGGTGTTATGCTTTTCCATAACCCTATCCTAAGTAATACCAAAAACAAATGCGTGCAATCAGGATATGCTAAGTAATTGATACTGCAATGAAACAATGACATGGTTAGAGGTCCTTCCCTTTCGGGTTTACCCTTTAACCGTAATGAGAGTAACATGTAAGTAATAGACATGGTTAGAAGTTCTTCCCTTTCGGGTTCACCCTTAACCGCTAACTTCTGTTCACATCGTTGGCTCTAAACACTCATATTGATAGACCCTGAGGTTTACACCGTTCCCCTCGAATTGAAGAAATACTCTAATCCGAGTCATACGTGGACACTAGCTTAGATCTCATACGAGTTATCAACTAGTATGTTCATTGGCCATGATGATGAACAAAATAATGTAAAGTATAACAGGGTTTTGCTCACAACAAAAAACATATGCATACCAAATATGCGTTCATGTAAGTATATAAGTATAGCATAAAATTTCGATTGAAAGAATAGTATAACGTAAATCGAGTAAATCGCACAATTTGCACAAAATGAAAGTAAGCGAGTTAAATTAATGCTCAAAACCAGTGTTATAAGAATAACTACTAATAACTAGTGCGAGAATTGTTGCGAATAACGCGTGAAAATAACCACCAATAAAATAATAATACAAGAATAATAAGATAATGTGCGAACGTTACTATAAATAGAATTGTGTAAGAATAAAATAATGAAATTTACTGTAAATGAAAGTGCACGGAACAGGTGTGTAGCCTACTGACATGTGAGTTAAAATTTAGTAATTTTACATATATGTATTATACTATAAAAGACATTTAGCAACATTTTGATAAAAAGATATGTCCATTGTTTAAACCAAAAGTGTTGCGACTGAAAGAGTACAAGTGTAAAAAATAAATTTTCGCAGTTTACTCGAACTTTGTGATATTGTTGAAAGAATAGTAGTAATGCATGAGAATAACTTTTTAGAAATCGAAGTGTGTTTTAGATTCAAAGCAGGTTCATATGAAAAGATTTTGTAGGTACACATTTCCATGTGTTTACGAGAAGACGAGTTTGAAAAGTGTTATAAGGCATATTATTAGTTGCAAGTTTCTCCCGAAAACATATATTGGATATGTCATATGAAAACAAAAGGTTTTCATTTGACATGTAAAATATGCAATACAAGTTTGTAAAATGCAAGATGAAACCATTTCATGAATTATGTGTAATTCTAATCTGTTTCAAAAAACCAAGATTTAAAATGGTGTGAAGGTTGTGAATGATCCCAGATGCCTTGACAAATTTTGAAAAAAAAATAATTTTCTGTATTTAAACGTTTCTTTAACTTGTGGGTTGAAAAGTCGAAAAAATTTTAATTGTTATGAAATGTTGAGAAAATCTAAGTGTTACCCGTTAGGACTGGGTAAACTTGAAACCTTTTAGTTATCAAACTTTTACGAAATTTGTATATTGAAAGATAATTTGTTGATAAGGATTGTTAAGGCATCTCTTTGGGCTCATAGCGGGCTACTTGTTTCAAGGCACAAGGTGTAAATAATGTGGGTACTAATCTGGTGAACAAGCTTTATGAAAAGACATACATGATAAGTTGCCAAGTTAATCGTTTTAAAGAGTAGTGTACTAGTGCGTATTATGTAGATAGACATTTATGATATTATAAGTATTGTGGGAGACACTAGGGGATACTAAAGGTCATAGTTTAATGATATATTGTGACTTCAATCCAGCAAGTTTGTAAACATGAAGATATAAAACAGGTTGAATAATAAGTTTTGGAAAACATTTTCATTTTTAACCGTATGATGACGCAACATTCCTAAAATCATAATGTGGTCGAAGTAAAACACAGAGTTTAAAATTTAAGTCGTGGATAAAAATGTTTTAACGCAAAAAGAGTAATACCTTATAGTGTAAAAATCACAAAGCATAAGTGAAATAGTATAAACTTTAATTCGATAATATATCGATCAATTTTTTTTTTGATAACGATGGTAAGGAATTCAAAAGCGAATAATCAATAAATAATGGCATATGAAACATCAAGTGATTAAATTGAATCTTCAAATGATAAACAAACATAAATATCAATGATATAAAACATTGGAATTGTGTCCATAGGAAACTTTGACTAACTCAAGTATTTGAAATTTCCTAGTGACTTATGGGGGCGTACTTTAACCTATAAGTGAATGCTCATCCCGAGAGTTCCCAGGTAGGTATACGGGTCCCTCGTCTAATTAGGATTTATACGAAATACCAGGCCTAGACAGAAAACTCAGGATACAGGCGTTCACCCTTCCAGATTGTACGTGCCCCATCACTAGTGAAATCCAAAACTTTAGAGAAGTTAAAAACGAGATGCAGAAATAGATCCTTGAGATGTGGATTTCACTCCTAACTCAAAGATGTATTTCAAAATTGAAAACTATTGTGGAATGAAACCAATCACTAAGTTAAGGATTGTATGTGATGAAAGGATCGACAAATCAACAAAGAAATGATCAAACAAGTTTGATATAGGTGCGGAAACCCTAAACCAATCACAAAATGATAATCAATCAGATCAAAACAAGTATATCATCATTCAAAGCTTTTCTCATTAATAATCAAGACTCAATTACATGTTAAAATGATCAAAACATGAAAGACACAACGTGAATTAAGTTTACAAAAACACTAGAGAGACACACTGGACTTGGAGGGAATAATAATGCTAAAACTACATTAAAAAATCAGCTTGACCTATTTATAGGTTGCACGTTCGCCCACAGTGTTCGTGCGAACAAGCACATTTGACCAAACAGTCTGGTCGAATGAAGCAATACATAACAAACAAAATCTTCCTTCGCCTCTGGTCACTCCTTCGTATGAATTATCTCCTTCGCACCCTTAAAGTCATTCCTTCGCCCACATTAATACTCCTTCGCCCACTCGACTCAAACTATTAACATACGTTTATTGTAATCCAAAGCATTAGTCGCACAATTATGCATCTACAAACTCCCCCTCGACTATTGCTTGGATTGTTTAACTCTTCGTTCTTCATCCATCTTTTTGTTCATCAGCTTGATTCTCAAAAGTTTCTTTTCTTCTAATGTCATCACCTTCTCAAACACTTGCTTCGGCTTTTTCTTTTTCGCTTTAGAAATCTCTTGAACTTTCACAAACTTGCCGAGCTTTTTGTCATAGTCGCATCCGGCATTGATATCATGAGCAAAACACAAGAGTACCACTCGCTGGTATTTACTAGCCTGTTCAGCATCCTTAACATCACTGAAGATAGGATTGTAATACAACATTATGATGTCCTCATGTGAGCAATTTACTAACCACATAGGATCAAAAATGTGTATTTTCTTGAAACTTTTCTCTCCATCCTTCAGAACAATAACAGCTTCTGCAATCTTCCAGTCGTAGTACCACCAGATAAAGTCTTTGGCAAAATGTTGAGGAATCAGCAGCAATGGAATGTGCCTCAACACTTTTGGTGGTTTATACTTTAAAGTCACCTTGGGCAAACCAGTTATATCGTCAATAGTCTTCTTGTGAACAATCCTTTTTGGATATTGAGGTTCAAAGAGGTTCCACTTCGTCCTACTCTTCCTAGCCATCTTCTCAGCAAAGTAAGCAATCTGACCATTTGTCGTACCAGTCATCTTGTGTCGACAAATGTCACGAATTACCCAATATGGGAGTGTCTTTAAATCATGGAATCTATCAAAGTATAGGATCTGTAGATGCAGTTGTGCGACTAGTGCTTCAGATTGTACAATAAACATGTTTTGTGAATTATCGATGGTGCGAAGGAGTAATGAAAGGTGCGAAGGAAGCTGTGTTTTTGGTCGAAGGAGAATCAGTTGGTGCGAAGGAGCAAGTTTTGGTCAAATATGAATATTGTTTATGTCACACCCTCAAAATCCACTTGCGGAGTTTTACCGCGAGGCGCATGACAAACCAGGATCCAAACCAACGATCACAATAAACAAGTCTAAATGAATATAAATGCAATTTCAAAACATAGTTTAAAATCCCGTTTACAGCGGAAGCTTATTCAAAAACAGTATCCCAACAATGAAATAATAGTTCAACGTTCAAAAGACCATGCAACCCTAGTTAGACGCCGTGCAGACGCGTGCGCCCTAGTCCAGTCGTGCTACCTTAGCGACCTGAGAAAACATGCAAAAGTTTACGTCAGCACAAAAATGCTGGTGAGTTTACAGGTTTTGTATCCAAGTACCAAGTCCACCTGTCCATACTATAATAATCGAAAACCAGTATACGCTAGCTAGGCGTACGTTTTGTTACTACCACGATTGGAAAACCATTACTAACGCGAATACCAAAAGTATGCCCGATGTAGTTCCTGTTGTTCCTGTTGTTCCTGTTTGAGACAATATGCACCCGCCGACCCTCCAAGTCGACGAGCGGGGTTGGTCACTCCCAATAGCGCTATTCACATTTCCCCGTTGTGCAAACCCGCACATTCATGGTTCCCCCCGGGACTTCCAAAGATCGTGTAGTACACAATAGAAACCCATAGTATGACAGTAGTTACCAAATAATCGTTTTAACACATGTTTTCTCCCCCGAAAGTATAAAACCAGTTTAAAAGAGGGGCCGTAAACTCACCTTAAGTTGCGTTACTCCTTAACCCGAGTAAACTCAGCTGCTATGCTAGTCCCGTAAAGCGGCGACCTAACATACGACAGTTACAAGTACTTAGACTAATAACCCGCAGGTTAATTAGTCCCTAGATGTCCAGACCATAACCAAGTTCGTTTGAAAACACCGTGACTGTTTAACCGACCCAAAGTACAAGACTCGACATCCCATTGGTGACCCGAGACTCCCCGTGTTATGTTTACGCTCCAAAACATACAATAACGCAATTACACTTAACATACGTTAACGCACAACAAGTTATAGCACATCGTTCACGTATCACCGAATTACATCCAAATATATGTTACCAAGTTATTAGACATGTTACGGGGTTCCTAGCATGTTACTACATGTTAAATCGGGTCTCGGAATGCTAATTTACACTTACAGCAGCAGTACACGCGATTAGGAAAAGTCAACTAGCAATTAGGTTGGTCAACTATCAATTAGAAACCCTACTCGCCTCTATTATAGGCGATTAGGAGCTACTCACATGAACTTACTAGCAATTAGGGCTATTCACATGAACTTACTAGCAATTAGGGCTATTCACATGAACTTACTAGCAATTAGGGCTAATCACCTGATCTTTCACACGAGTAGGCCTCTACTCGCCTATGTTATAGGCGATTAGCACCCTACTCGCCTATAACATAGGCGATTAGGAATGCTACTCGCCTGTAACCTTGCTGTTCCGGTTTTTCGCGCGTTTAACGCTCCAAATCAGATCCAGAACGTGTGTAACCACCCAATATCATCCCAAACACTATCCTAAACATGTTTAACCCAAAATCCTTCGTTTAACCTCGTATAATCAGTCCTGCATGCAACCAAGTAATCCAAACACCATTCACATAGCATGCAACATCATACTAACACGCGTAATCATAACCCTAATATCCAATTACTGAGATTCCTATTATCATAATATCAATATCAATACTGATCTATCATAATAACATATCAAATCATCATCATGAATCATAAAAACCCTAGCTTTCTAATCATACACACTCATAATGCATGCATATTAGTTATAATCCGATTAACAACCCTTATTGACGATTTTCAGAAAGCTTTTTCGTTTAAGAACAGGTCTGGACCATTAGGGATTGATTAAAAACGTTTATAAAGAGTTATGGATGAAAATCAAACCTTAGGATTATGAAAATATGATGATTCAAGCTTGAAACCTTGAGTTTCGATCAAAAATCGCCTTCCAGAGGTTGTTTATGTGTTGGGGCGGGTTATGGGACGACTAGGGTTGGTATAATGAAGTTTAGGAGGTTAAGTATGGTATTTATAGTCGTTTTTAGTCATCCAGCACGTAACTAGTGAGTATGCAGCAGTTTCAGGCGATTAGGGCTCCTAATCGCCTGAATGTTCATGTGATTGGGCCTACTCGCCCCTATCTATACACGAGTAGCCTCCTACTCGCCTCTAATGTTCCCTACTCGCCTCCCCTATAGGTGATTAGGCTTCCTAATCGCCTATAGGGGTTGGTTTTGTGCGTTTTGCGCGTTAAACCCCGTTTTAACATATGTTAATGCATATTCACGTACCGACAAGTCACATAATGATTGTAAACACATAACACAAGTAAATACACATATTTACACTCGTTCACCAATTCCCGGGACTCGAGACTCGTACGTTCCGTATGCCCTGACGATCCTACAAATCGTCACCGTTTGTACACTTGGTTAAGGACTGACATCTAACGAACCTCTAGACCAACATCCAATGATCTTCTAGACTAACCAATAGTTCCCGAACCATAACCCGACTTAACTAACCCAGTTAAGTACAATATACGCGTGACTCGCTAAGGTAGACTTTCATCTAGACAACGTTGTTAACCAGAATTTGCCGGGTGTCACATCATCCCCACGTTAAAAGAATTTTCGTCCCGAAAATTGCACAAGTACCAAAAGAACAAAAGAAATAACGAAGGAAGCAAACAAAAGATAGAAACCAAAAGAGAGATTTACCCGAGTTGTCACATCATCCCCACGTTAAAAGGAATCTCGACCCGAGATTCATTTAGCTGCCGAAGAGACATGTCTCGACTCGAACGCTTCCTTAGGAAAGAGATGAGGATACTTAGACTTCATCTGATCCTCCCGTTCCCACGTATACTCCGGTCCCCGGTTCGAGTTCCACCGAACCTTAACGATACGAATCTTGCTGTGACGTAGGCTACGAATCTTGTAATCAAGGATCTCCACAGGTTCTTCCACAATCCGAAGACGATCATCAACCTTGATCTCTTCTAGTGGAACGATGAGAGACTCGTCAGCCAGACACTTCTTCAAGTTTGACACGTGAAAGACGTTATGTACGTTACCGAGCTCCGTCGGTAAATCAAGACGATATGCCACCGGCCCAATCCGTTCCAGGATCGTAAATGGGCCGACATACCGCGGATTGAGTTTGCCACGCTTCCCAAAGCGTATGACGCCCTTCCACGGTGAGATTTTTAGAAGTACCTTGTCCTTGACTTGGAATTCCAGTGGTTTGCGACGCTGATCAGCATAACTCTTTTGCCGGTCCCGTGCCGCCGCCAACCGATTACGAATCTGTACGATCTTTTCCGAAGTTTCGTACACTAGTTCAGGCCCAGTGAGTTGACTCTCACCCACTTCAGCCCAACAAAGAGGAGAACGGCATTTCCGTCCGTACAGTGCTTCGAACGGAGCAGCCTTGATGCTCGTGTGATAACTGTTATTATACGAGAATTCTACTAACGGCAGATGAGCTTCCCAACCCTTGCCAAAATCGATCACACATGCCCGCAGCATGTCTTCTAAAGTTTGAATCGTACGCTCACTCTGACCGTCAGTCTGTGGATGGTAAGCCGTACTCATGTCTAGTTGGGTACCCAAAGCCTTGTGCAAAGACTTCCAGAAGTGAGAAGTAAAATGGGAGTCACGATCCGAGATAATAGAGACTGGCACCCCGTGCTTAGAAACAACTTCCTTCAAGTAAAGGCGAGCCAAACGATCCATGGTGTCGGTCTCCTTAATAGCAAGAAAATGAGCTGATTTCGTCAACCGATCGACAATCACCCATATCTTGTCGTTCCCGCTTGGTGATTTAGGAAGTTGTGTGACAAAATCCATAGTAATCCGTTCCCATTTCCATTCCGGAATTTCAGGTTTTTGCAGGAGACCCGACGGTTTCTGGTATTCCACCTTGACCTTAGCACAGGTCAAGCATTTGCTCACGTATGAGGCTATGTCCGACCTCATGTTTGGCCACCAGTAAAGCACCTTCAGATCTTGGTACATCTTATCCGAACCAGGATGAATAGAATACCGGGACTTATGAGCCTCATCAAGGACAAGCTCCCGTAGTCCCCCGAACAAAGGAACCCATATACGTTCTGCGAAATAGTGCAGGCCATCAGACCTTCGCTCTAGGTGCTTGTCGGCACCGTGCATAGTTTCAGCTTTAAGGTTTTCCTCCTTCAAAGCTTCCAATTGGGCAGAACGGAGTTGATCAGGTAACGACGAATGGATGGTGAGCTGCAACGCCCGAACACGACGAGGTTTAGTTGATTCCTTCCTGCTCAAGGCGTCTGCTACAACATTCGCCTTGCCAGGATGGTACTTAATAGCACAATCATAGTCGTTCAAAAGTTCGATCCAGCGACGCTGCCGTATGTTCAAGTGTTGTTGGTCGAAAATGTGTTGGAGACTCTTGTGATCGGTGTAGATGGTGCATTTGGTACCGTACAAGTAATGTCTCCAAATTTTCAACGCGAATACCACGGCACCCAACTCCAAGTCATGAGTTGTGTAGTTCTTCTCGTGCACTTTGAGTTGACGAGAAGCATACGCAATCACTTTCTCGCGTTGCATCAACACGCAACCGAGTCCATGAATGGATGCATCACAGTAAACAACGAAATCATCAGGACCCTCAGGTAAAGACAAAATAGGAGCAGAACACAGTTTAGACTTCAGTTCTTCAAACGCTGATTCTTGTGGTTCACCCCAGTCGAATTTCCTATCCTTCTGAGTGAGAATGGTGAGGGGTTGAGCAATCTTCGAGAACCCCTGAATGAAACGACGATAGTAGCCCGCAAGGCCTAGGAATTGCCGCACCTCAGTTGGTGTCTTGGGTGCTCCCCAGTCCTTGATCGCTTCAATTTTAGCTGGATCGACATGAATCCCTAGTTCATTAACCACATGTCCTAGGAATTGAACTTCGCGTAACCAAAAGTCACACTTTGAGAACTTGGAGTAAAGTTGTTCCCGTCGCAAGAGTTCCAAAACTAACCGCAGATGTTCCCCGTGTTCGGTCTCGTTCTTGGAGTAGATCAGAATGTCATCAATAAACACAATGACGAACTTATCCAGATATGGTTTACAGACGCGGTTCATCAAGTCCATGAAAACCGCCGGTGCGTTCGTGAGACCGAAAGGCATGACCAAGAATTCGAAATGGCCATAACGTGTTCGAAAGGCAGTCTTGGCAACGTCAGCCTCCCTGACGCGCAGCTGGTGATAACCGGACCTCAAGTCGATCTTGGAATAATAACTAGAACCCTGAAGCTGGTCGAATAGATCATCAATACGTGGAAGAGGATAACGGTTCTTGACGGTCAATTTGTTCAGTTCTCTGAAGTCCACACACAATCGGAAACTTCCATCCTTCTTCTTAACAAATAGAATCGGGGCTCCCCAAGGGGAAGAACTTGGTCGGATGAAACCCTTGTCCAAGAGTTCCTGTAACTGACTAGACAATTCCTGCATCTCGGGAGGTGCAAGACGGTAGGGGGCCCGAGCAATAGGAGCAGCCCCTGGTACAAGATCAATACCGAACTCGACTTGACGATGAGGAGGAAGACCAGATAAATCATCGGGAAAAACATCAGGAAACTCGCGTACCACCGGAATATCGTCGATCTTCTTCTCATCACTAGAGGAAACAGATAAAAGTGCCAAAACGGCTGGATAACCCTTTCGAAGACACTTAAGGGCTTTCATGCTAGAGATGATGTTTAACGGAACACCACCCTTGATACCGTACACAGAAAGAAATTCTCCATCAGGGAGAGGAATCCGAATAACCTTATCGTAACAGACGATCTCCGCGCGATACAAAGATAACCAATCCATTCCTACTACAATGTCAAAACTACCCAATGGTACCGGCATAAGGTCGATGGGGAACGATAAACCTGACAACTCTAATTGACACTCCCGAAGGACACTAGTAGCTTCAATCGTTTTACCGTCAGCTAACTCAATAGTATACTTGGTCTCTAATGGTACGGGTATTACATCTAGCAGTCGACTAATGTCCATGGATACAAAACTCTTGTCGGCACCAGAATCAAATAACACGCTAACAGAACGATTATTGAGAAGAAACGTACCGGTGACTGTATCAGGGTCCTGCCTAGCCTCAGCAGCTCCAATGACGAAGGCACGTGCATTTCTGCCGCCGCCCCCGTTGTTCCCATTCCCGTTGTTCCCACCCTGCTTTAGTTTTGGGCAATCCTTCTTGTAATGCCCAGTGTCACCACAGTTGTAGCATCCTTGTTTCCCTGTAGTCCCCTGAGTAGTCGGAGCTGAACTGTTAGTCGGAGTCTGAGTCGATGGAAGGGTAGCCCGACAATCTTTAGCATAATGCCCTGTTCGCTGGCAGCGGTGACAACGGTTACTGTCGCAGTTCCCTTGATGATGGCGTCTACACTTGTTGCATTTGGGCAGTTTTCCCGCATAACCACCCTGCTTGATACCCGAAGAAGAGGAACCCCCATTATCAAACCTTTTACCCTGCTGTGCGGACCCAGATCCTTTCCCGTCATTTTCCCACTTGTGCTTGTTGTTCTCTGGAGCCTTAACAGTCGAACCTTTCGCCGGCAAAATCCCCTCATTCACTTTTAAGTTGGTCATCCTATGGGCCGATCGAACTACCTCTGCGTACGTAGGATGATTTCCCGCAGCCACTAACCCTGCAATTTCCGGCACTAACCCTGAGACATAGTGTTCAATCCTACGGTATTCTGGCACATGCAGATCGGGACACAGCACTGCCAACTCATTCCTCCTCACAGTATACTTCTCAATTTCCGACCCAGTCATCTTGAGGTTCCACACCTCATGCTCCAGCTTCTGTACCTCTTCCCTCGGACAATACTCATGCTTCAGCAACTGCACAAAGTTCTCCCATGGCATAGCATATGCCTCCCCAATACCCATGTTCTGGGTGATGCCATTCCACCAAGTCAATGCCACGTCCTGAAATAACGCAGCCGAATACTTTACCCGATCTTCTGGGAGACAGTTACACATCAGAAATACTGACTCCACTTTCTCCAACCACCTAAGCAAGCTCACCGCACCCTCAGTGCCAGAAAATTCCTGGGGCTTGCAGTCCCGGAACATCTTGTAGGTGCACATGGGTGGGGGTGGGTCAACAGGACCACCTGAAATGAAACGTATGAGAACTACGAATAACATAAACAAGGTTCACCAATGAGGCAAAGGAAACGGATAAATCAACTTACCACCACCGTTGTGCCCTAACTGAAAGGCAGCTTGGAGCAAGTTGTTCAGATCAGCCTGCGATAGGTTAATACCTCCACCACGACCACCAGCACCACCGCGACCACCACCACGTCCACCATTGCGACCACCTCCACGTCCTCCACGCACTCCAGACATGATTCTGGCAGAAAGAACGAGAAAATTTAGTTTCGCAGTTAAAGATAACCACTAATGTTCACAAGATCAAAGCCAGATCCAATCCAGGACTATCCCCTCAAACCCAGAGCTCACTAGGGCTTTCATGCATTTCGTTTTATGATTTTGTGTGCACCCAAAATGATAAAACGCTCTACATGGTCCTCCCAGTGTTCTCCTAGTTCCAAGTTCAAATCACCGAACATAGACTCTTAGCTGCACACCGTAATACTACGGTAGTTCATGACAAGTGTTTCTATTGGAGTGCGAAAGGGAGATGTCCGAGCCTTGGACAAATCTCAAGAGCACACGAGTTACCCCAATAGACTACATTGCCTAGAAAACAAGTAACCCAACCTAAGATAGAACGGATGATGTAACGTAGAAAGACCCACGATTTAGAGACACCCCGACAAGACCATACGTAAACCACTATAACGTTTAGTACCATGTGATCGTCTAGTGTGTGCGACTCGGCTATAGACTAGACTCTACATGCAGTCCTAGTTCACTATAACCATTGGCTCTGATACCAATCTGTCACACCCTCAAAATCCACTTGCGGAGTTTTACCGCGAGGCGCATGACAAACCAGGATCCAAACCAACGATCACAATAAACAAGTCTAAATGAATATAAATGCAATTTCAAAACATAGTTTAAAATCCCGTTTACAGCGGAAGCTTATTCAAAAACAGTATCCCAACAATGAAATAATAGTTCAACGTTCAAAAGACCATGCAACCCTAGTTAGACGCCGTGCAGACGCGTGCGCCCTAGTCTAGTCGTGCTACCTTAGCGACCTGAGAAAACATGCAAAAGTTTACGTCAGCACAAAAATGCTGGTGAGTTTACAGGTTTTGTATCCAAGTACCAAGTCCACCTGTCCATACTATAATAATCGAAAACCAGTATACGCTAGCTAGGCGTACGTTTTGTTACTACCACGATTGGAAAACCATTACTAACGCGAATACCAAAAGTATGCCCGATGTAGTTCCTGTTGTTCCTGTTGTTCCTGTTTGAGACAATATGCACCCGCCGACCCTCCAAGTCGACGAGCGGGGTTGGTCACTCCCAATAGCGCTATTCACATTTCCCCGTTGTGCAAACCCGCACATTCATGGTTCCCCCCGGGACTTCCAAAGATCGTGTAGTACACAATAGAAACCCATAGTATGACAGTAGTTACCAAATAATCGTTTTAACACATGTTTTCTCCCCCGAAAGTATAAAACCAATTTAAAAGAGGGGCCGTAAACTCACCTTAAGTTGCGTTACTCCTTAACCCGAGTAAACTCAGCTGCTATGCTAGTCCCGTAAAGCGGCGACCTAACATACGACAGTTACAAGTACTTAGACTAATAACCCGCAGGTTAATTAGTCCCTAGATGTCCAGACCATAACCAAGTTTGTTTGAAAACACCGTGACTGTTTAACCGACCCAAAGTACAAGACTCGACATCCCATTGGTGACCCGAGACTCCCCGTGTTATGTTTACGCTCCAAAACATACAATAACGCAATTACACTTAACATACGTTAACGCACAACAAGTTATAGCACATCGTTCACGTATCACCGAATTACATCCAAATATATGTTACCAAGTTATTAGACATGTTACGGGGTTCCTAGCATGTTACTACATGTTAAATCGGGTCTCGGAATGCTAATTTACACTTACAGCAGCAGTACACGCGATTAGGAAAAGTCAACTAGCAATTAGGTTGGTCAACTATCAATTAGAAACCCTACTCGCCTCTATTATAGGCGATTAGGAGCTACTCACATGAACTTACTAGCAATTAGGGCTATTCACATGAACTTACTAGCAATTAGGGCTATTCACATGAACTTACTAGCAATTAGGGCTAATCACCTGATCTTTCACACGAGTAGGCCTCTACTCGCCTATGTTATAGGCGATTAGCACCCTACTCGCCTATAACATAGGCGATTAGGAATGCTACTCGCCTGTAACCTTGCTGTTTCGGTTTTTCGCGCGTTTAACGCTCCAAATCAGATCCAGAACGTGTGTAACCACCCAATATCATCCCAAACACTATCCTAAACATGTTTAACCCAAAATCCTTCGTTTAACCTCGTATAATCAGTCCTGCATGCAACCAAGTAATCCAAACACCATTCACATAGCATGCAACATCATACTAACACGCGTAATCATAACCCTAATATCCAATTACTGAGATTCCTATTATCATAATATCAATATCAATACTGATCTATCATAATAACATATCAAATCATCATCATGAATCATAAAAACCCTAGCTTTCTAATCATACACACTCATAATGCATGCATATTAGTTATAATCCGATTAACAACCCTTATTGACGATTTTCAGAAAGCTTTTTCGTTTAAGAACAGGTCTGGACCATTAGGGATTGATTAAAAACGTTTATAAAGAGTTATGGATGAAAATCAAACCTTAGGATTATGAAAATATGATGATTCAAGCTTGAAACCTTGAGTTTCGATCAAAAATCGCCTTCCAGAGGTTGTTTATGTGTTGGGGCGGGTTATGGGACGACTAGGGTTGGTATAATGAAGTTTAGGAGGTTAAGTATGGTATTTATAGTCGTTTTTAGTCGTCCAGCACGTAACTAGCGAGTATGCAGCAGTTTCAGGCGATTAGGGCTCCTAATCGCCTGAATGTTCATGTGATTGGGCCTACTCGCCCCTATCTATACACGAGTAGCCTCCTACTCGCCTCTAATGTTCCCTACTCGCCTCCCCTATAGGTGATTAGGCTTCCTAATCGCCTATAGGGGTTGGTTTTGTGCGTTTTGCGCGTTAAACCCCGTTTTAACATATGTTAATGCATATTCACGTACCGACAAGTCACATAATGATTGTAAACACATAACACAAGTAAATACACATATTTACACTCGTTCACCAATTCCCGGGACTCGAGACTCGTACGTTCCGTATGCCCTGACGATCCTACAAATCGTCACCGTTTGTACACTTGGTTAAGGACTGACATCTAACGAACCTCTAGACCAACATCCAATGATCTTCTAGACTAACCAATAGTTCCCGAACCATAACCCGACTTAACTAACCCAGTTAAGTACAATATACGCATGACTCGCTAAGGTAGACTTTCATCTAGACAACGTTGTTAACCAGAATTTGCCGGGTGTCACAGTTTATGTATGGCTTGGTTCGACCAGTTGGTTTGGTTGAACCTGCACATTCGCACGAATCATTTGGGCGAATGTGCAGTCTATAAATAGTCAAGCTTGATTTTTTGAATGTAACTTGGTGTCATATTATTCCCTCCACTTTCTGATTCTCTCTCTAGAAGTTTATTTAGCTCTTTTCACGTTCTTACCCTGTTTGTATCAATCTCTAAACGTGTAATTGAGTTTCTAATTAATGAAAAAGCTTTTGAAATGATGTTTTACGTGTTTTGATCTGTTTGACTATTATTTTGTGATTGTTTTAGGGATTCCACACCTAAAACTAACTTGTTTGATCATTCTTTGTTGTTTACACGATCCATACATCACATACAAAGTGGTATCAGAGCCATTCTGGATCAAACAACCGCAAATTAATAGTTTCTCAGTTGATTTGGACCCAATTTTGGTCAAAAAGTTTATGTTTTCATTGAACAAACTGATTTGATAAGATTTTGATTGATTACAACTTGTTTTCAAGGTTAAATTGGATAATTCTCTTCATTAAACTTGTTCCAAATCAATTCCGATTCAAAACCTGATTTAGATCGTCAAAATCCATCAACATTTGATAAACATGATCAAAATTAACGGATTTTCAACGAATAACCGTTTTTGAATTACCAGGGGTCGAATGTAGAGAGAACGGTCGAACGTGTGATTTCATTTGGTCGAAAGAGAGAGTTTGTGGTCTATGGTGTTGTTTTAGTGGTCGAACGTAGACTTTCATTGCTTATTTGTGTTCATTCGTTCGTTGGTGTTACATTCGACTGATCGAACGGTCGAAGGAGAGAGGAAACGGTCGAATGTAGTTTGTGTGATATCAGGCCACATTCGTACCCTTCAAAACGGTCGAAGGAGAAGAATATTTCTCATTCGCCCGTCCGATAGTGCGAAAGAGTTTTCTGTTTTAAATCATTTCTAATCTTTTCGTGTTTAAACGTTTACAGGTTAAGATGTGGAACTTCCCAACAACGCCAAGACCTACTCAAGCACCACAGCAGTAGACAACACGAGATCCATGGTCAGTTGCAGCCCAGAAGACTAGTCCACCATCTCAGCCAATCAATTACATGGCTGTGACTAGTTCTGCTCCTCAACAAGTTGTGCAACCATTACAACAACCAATTGACAACTATTGGGGAGTAGCAGCAGCTGACGTTCATTCGCAGACGACCAATGCCATATCTACACTCATTCAAGATCTATCATCAGGAAGCGGCAATCGTCCACCAAAGCTCATGGACATGAAGGAGTACAACACATGGAAGACAAAGTTCAAGATACATGTGGAGGGACAAGGACTAGAGGGAGCCGAGGCATGGCAGATGATAATAAAGGGTTATGTTGCTCCAATTCTGGAGAACACTGGAGAACCGATACCGTTGGAGAATTTGGCTGATGATGAGAAAAAGAGGTTTGCGATCAAGAAGAAGGCGTTTTCTCAGTTATCTCAAGCGATCAACACTGACTTGCTACATCAGTTTGGATCGTGTACAACATCTAAACAACTGTGGGATATGCTGAGAAACAGATATGATGGTAATGAGAAGACAAGGAAGCTAAGAATGGAAGAGCTTCGAAAAGAATTCGAGAACTTTAGTTACATGGGCAATGAGACTCTAAAAGAATTGGTTCCACGGTATTGCCATTTGCTCACAGAACTTTCGAGCTATGAGATCAGCATACCAATGTCAGAACTGGTGGATAAATTTGCTGATGCTTTACCACCATACTGGAACCAACACATTGAAGTGTTGAAGGAAAAGGATGCATACCAGTATTGGACTATCAACGAGATCATACAAAAGCTGGAAAACTAAGAAATGGAGGAGAAGAGGAAAGCCAAGAGAGCACAGATTCCACAGAATCCAGATCTGTATGTGAGTGGTACATCTAACTCTCTTTCTGCTTCAAGCACTACTTCAAATGTTGCTCCTCACATTGCATGTGTATCCAATGTTGTTGAACCCACAAAAGCACCAATTAACTATCTTGCCCAAACTTCATCATACACACCATCATACACATCACAATCTTATCAAACACCAAACTTTATTCCACCTTTTTCACCTTTACAACAAGCTGCCTGCTATACAGCAAGTCAACCTCAACAACAACAACAACAATATACTCCTCACATGAATCAGATGCAAATTACTCAAACACAATCAAATCAAAGTCCGATTGTGTTAGAGACCTCTAATCTTAACAATGTGACTGTTGAGATTGCTCAACAGCATGTTGCTTTAGTATCTGCTATGGTTGCATCATACAACGGTTTAGTTGCGAGTCAGATTGGAAACAACAATCTCACCAATGAGGACTACGCACAAATCGATAAAGAGGAGATGGAGCTTATGGATATACAGTGGGCATTTGCGAGCATAATGAGGAGAGCCACTGATTTTATCCAGAAAACTGGAAGAACTGACCTTTCAACTTCTCCAAACACCACTTACGGCTTCAACAAAGCCAAGGTTACATGCTTCAATTGTGGTGAGAAGGGTCATTTTAAGAGAGAGTGTACACAGCCGGCACAACAAGGTAATCGAAACCCGTTCAATTCAACCTACCAAAATAGACAAAACCAAAACCAGAATCAAGTATCATACAACAGTCCTAACATCTCTAGCTTTCAACCTCAAAACAACTACCAGAACCGTCAAAACACACAACAAAATACCAATACTAGACAACCTATAACTCAAAACCAACCACAACAGAATCCAAACCGAACCATTGTTCCCATCTCTACACCTAATACCCAAAACCAAACTAAAAATCAAAACCAAGCACTAGTGATTCAGAAAGATGAAGGTTTTGATTGGACGGGTATGCAATCGGGAGTGGAGGAGATTACTACTGGAAATGTGGCTTGTGTGGCACAGAAGATGAGTTTGGATGAGCATGAGGAGATTGAAGAGGAGGTTGTGATAGAGAAAGTGTCGGAGTTGAAAATAGAGGAAGACAAGAAATCTGGAATGATTCTTGATTCTGTCACAGATGTTGGAGAGCACTATGACAGAATAAAATAAGCTTCTCAAGGTACAACTTGAGAGTGCCAAAATAAACTGTTAGATTTATCAAAAAGATTTAAAAGATTTCAACAAAGTTCTTGATGGTTATAAAAAGGATGTGTCTGAACTCAAAAAGACTTTGTCAATAAAACAACTTGCCATTAATAACTATATTAATGAAATGGAAAACACCAAGTTAGAAATGGCAACCATCAAGTGCTTCGCTGAAAAAGTGAATAAGAAGTTAGAGAGTTATAAGCACATTGCATATGTAGTTGACCATATCATAGAAGAACCTTCCCAGTCGAATAGTGCAAACTATAGGGCTGTCCCATCTCCGGTGTTGTTCGAAAATCATAATTTACATGCAATACCACCGGAGACTAGTCAAATCTGACTACACATCAGATAACGAGCCCAACACTTCTAGTGTTGGAGACCCGTATTCTGATGTGAGACCTGTATTGGGAAACAATGAGGGTGTGGTCGCTGCAGATGATTCTGATGAAGAAGATGAACAGTCTGAGACGGTTGTTGAAAATGATAGTGATATTCCTGATGAAAATCATATAATCACTACTGAACTAGTCTCACCATCTCAGATCGTTCATCCCATGGCAAATGCTCATAGAAAGAATATTGTTAAGAAAGCTTAACAGTCTGTTGGTAAAAGTGTTGAAAAGAAAGAGGTAAAGAAAATTGAGAAAAATGTGGTTAAACCGGTTGAAAAGAAAACTGAAATTAAATCTGAGAAACCTAATGAAATGAGCAACGAATTATGTGACAAACCTGTGAAGATTTTCTATCGGATGCAAGGCTCCGATAAGATTTTGTCTGATGACGAATATCCGATTAAATTTGTGAATTATTCCGAAATTGAAAAGATCTGGCAGGAAAGTACAATATGGTTCCCAAAACATGAACGAACCAATGACATTCCTCTAGAAATTTTAGAGAAAATTTATTCGGATAAAGATGCCAAGGTCAATGTCACACAATTCGTCCTGCCAGTTGATAAGGCAAATAGTTTCATTGAACCGACTTACTCGAAGGAACCAGCTCCAGAGAGTTTAAGGAAACAGTGCATGGTTGATCGATATCCCATTGCGAGTTTTTCCAAGTCGCCTATCAAAGAAAACTATGAAGAATACCGTGCGTGTTTTAAGTGCGGGGAAAGAGGACATTTACTTGCCACCTGCCCGTACGTACGACACAAGAGGCACGAGGTGGAGATGGGGCAACATCATGATTATCCGGTTGACAACTACAGTTATCCACAAAGACGGTTTTTCCCTCAGCAAGCATCTTATTATAATCAAAACAATTTTTACAACAAAAGGTAAAACCGTCCGATGACTTATGATAAACGCAACCGGATAGCCACTGAGAAATCTGTAAAGAAACCTGTGATGAACTCAACTGCTGATAACAAAAAGGTTGCTCCTAAACCCAATGTAAAACCAGCAGTTGGACCTGTCTCTGTTAAATCAGAGAAGGTAACCAAGAAGGTTGCATTTAAAGACGAAGTAAAGAAACCAGCTGAGACCTCAAAATCTCAGATCCGGATCTTGAAAAGGTCTGAACAATCTTGGTCATCAAAGGAATCTGAGAGTGCCTCAACTTCACAAAATGTGAAAACTGAGAAAAAGAAAGTTGAGAGTGAGAAGAAAGGGGTTGAGAGAACCCAAGATGTTTGTGAATCGAAAGAATCTTTGAAACAACCAGTTCAAAGACCCAAGACCAAACAGGCTTGGGTCCCCCGAAAGATCTAACTGCTTTACTTGATATGTGCAGGGAGCTCCAGTTGGCCCTGTTAGCAGCCTATGGATTGTTGACAGTGGAGCTTCTGGTCACATGACAGGGGATCTCACGCTACTCTTTGATATCAAGAATATAAACGGAGGTTATGTAGCGTTTGCAGGAAATAAAGGAGGCTACATTACGATGGAGGGTAGTGTTAGCAATGGGGTCGTGACATTTGAGCGGATATCGTATGTGAAACTGATAGATTATAATCTGCTCAGTGTTAGCCAAATTTGTGATAAGCAATTTTTTGTTTATTTTGATGACAAATCTTGCTACATCTTGAAACCGGGGTTTGAACTTCCAAAAGAGTGGGTGATGCTAAAGGCACCGAGAGTAAACAATTTGTATATTCTCGACATGTCCAAAGCTATGACCACCCATGGCCAAGTCACGTGTTTCCTCTCTAAGGCTACAGAAAAAGAATCTATAATGTGGCACAGGAGAATGGGACACATTTATTTGAGAAAGATGAACCAGTTAGTGAAGAATGAACTTGTCACGGGAGTTAATGTGAAACATTTCCATTTGAATGACAAGTGTGTTAGTTGTAAAAAGGGAAAGCAGCACAAACAGGCCCATAGACCAAAGAAAGTCAATTCCGTTGAACTACCACTTGAGCGTTTGCACATGGACTTATTCGGTCCAGTCAGACGTAAAAGTCATGCCGAAGAATTGTACTGTCTTGTGGTGACTGACGATTATTCAAGATTTTCATGGGTTATGTGCTTACACCAGAAAAGCGACACTTTTGACAACCTGAAAGTTCTGTTTACACGTCTGGAGAATATCTACGGTCTGAAGATCAAACGAATCCAGAGTGATAATGGGACGGAGTTCAAAAACGCTCAGATGGAGGATCTTTGTGCAAACAAGGGAATTCATCATGAATATAGCGCTCCGTATACACCCCAGCAGAACGGTGTCGCAGAAAGAAAGAACAGGACTCTAATCGAGACGGCGAGAACAATGCTTGCAGATTCAAATCTTCCAGTCATGTTCTAGAATGAAGCAATTTACGCAGCATGTTACACTTTAAACCGTGTTTTAACAGTGAAGAAGTTTGGCAAAACTTCTTATGAGCTGTTGAACCGACGAAAGCCGAATCTGGAGTATCTAGAACCATTTGGTGCCCCGTGTACAATGCTTAATCCTTCGGAGAAGTTCGCACCAAAGGCTGAAGAAGGTTATTTTGTTGGATATGCAACCCCATTGAAACGGGTATTCAACAAAAGAACTAGAAAAGTCGAGGAGTGGGCTAATGTCGAAGTACAAAGATATACTCAAAATGTACAGGGTGGAGGTCCAGATTGGATGTTTGATTGCAAAGACTTCTTTGAATCATTCAATCTAGATAGCATGGTTGAAGAAGCTGTACTTCGTTTATATTACGAGGTCGAAAACGCAGTGACTTCACCGTTAGTGCGTCCGATCACTGTAAATCCTCAAGCAGCATCTAATGATACCAATGCTCCTGTGATGGAAGAAGAGGTGCTCCAAGAAGCTTCTACAACGCTTAATTCATCAGATTCAGAAGATGAAGACGATGATGCTACAAGTGAAGCTATTCTGGACAATGCTACAGTGACACCACCAGTGAACCCAACTACAACTGATGCTTCAACATCGAATGTGGGTAATGATCAGGTTTCTACAGAGAATTTGACGACTCAAACGGGAGTACAAGTACCTGATTATCCGGAATCTCGGATACATCAGATACACCCGCTTGAACAGGTTATTGGGGATCCTGGTAGCAGCGTTATCACAAGAGGGCAATTGAGAAATGCTCAAGCACCAGAAAATATTGGCAATCTTGCTTTATATGCCAAAATACAAAAATCTGGTTTTCAAAATGACTGGTCTTTCGCTTGTTATGTTTTGCAGGTCGACCCGCGAACGTACAAGGAAGCTCTTTTGGATGATGCCTGGGTGGAAGCAATGCAAGAAGAGTTGATACAATTTCAGAAACTTGGAGTATGGACGCTGACAGATTTGCCCCCGGGAAGGAAGAAAATTTGAACCAAATGGGTGTTTAAGTGTAAGAAGGATGATAGAGGAGTCATAGTGAGAAACAAAGCTCGTTTGGTCGTTCAAGGTTTTCATCAAGTTGAGGGAATCGACTACAATGAAATCTATGCACCTGTTGCACGCTTGGAAGCTATTCGAATGTTTCTAGCGTTTGCATCCTGGAAGAAATTCAAGGTGTATCAGATGGATGTAAAGAGCGCATTTCTTTATGGTGTGGTCAAAGAGGAAGTTTATGTAGGTCAACCGCCAGGCTTTGAGGACCCTATTCACCGGGATAAGGTTTATGTTTTAAACAAAGCTCTCTACGGGTTGCACCAAGCTCCGAGACAATGGTATGAGGAGCTGAGCACGTATCTTCTCTCGAAAGGATTCAAACGCGGACTGGTAGACTGCACACTGTTCACGAAACGAGCAGGAGATGATTTGCTTCTTGTACAAATTTATGTTGATGATATTATTTTCGGGTCAACTAACGAACTTCTGTGCAGGGAATTTGAAAAAGTTATGCAGGAAAAGTTCGAAATGAGCGCAATGGGAGAAATGTAGTTTTTCCTAGGCTTGCAGGTGGAACAAAGACCAACGGGGATCTTTATTCACCAGACGAAATATGTTTCTGAAGTCTTGAGCTGATTCCAGATGGATGATTCTAAGCCGATGGATACCCCGATACAACCTAATCACGGGATTGGAGTTGACGTTAAGGGAGAGCTGACTGGTCCATTTACATACAGAGCAATCGTCGGATCTCTGATGTATCTCACTGTGTCTAGACCGGATATAATGTTTGCGACATGTCTTTGTGCATGATATCAATCGAAGCCGAAACAGAGTCATCTTGCAGCTGTCAAGCGTATCCTTAGATATCTGAAGGGTTGTCCATCGAAAGGACTTTGGTACCCTCATGATGATCATTTTGACCTAATCGCTTTTAGTGATGCAGATTGGGACGGCTGTGATAAAGACAGCAAATCCACAACGGTTGGATGTCAGTTTATGGGGAGCAGGCTCGTGACCTGGCAATGCAAGAAACAAACCGCAGTTGCACTACCCACATGTGAAGCAAAATACGGGAGCGTCAAATAGTCAGATTACTTACTTTGCTGAGAAGATGACGAGAGAAAGCCGAACCAAGTGGGATTTGTTTGAACCACAATATCCGAAACGAATTGTTCATAAAAAGGATATTGATATGATTACAGGTATGCCCAAGGTGACGTTAAAGTATAAACCACCGCGAGTGTTGAAGAAGATTCCTTTGTTGCCGATTCCACAACACTTCGCCAAAGATTTTATTTGGTGGTATTATGATTGGAAGATAGAAGATGTTGTGATTGTGCTGAAAGACGGAGAGAAGAACTTCAAGAAAATACACATTTTTGATCCTATGTGGTTAATCAACTGTTCACATGAGGATATAATAATGTTGTTTTACAATCCGATCTATTCTGAAGTGAAGGATACTGAACAAGCAGGAAAATACCAACGTGTGGTATTTCTGTGCTTTACGTATGATATAAACGCTGGTTGTGACTATGACAAGTTGCTCGGGAAGTTTGTAGAGAAGCAGAAGGTGCCTGAAGTGAAAAAGGCAAAGCCAAAGCAATTTCAGGAACCGGTTTTGACTAAAGAACAGAAGATTCAGCGACATATCAGATTGATGAATATCAGAATGGACGAACAACGTCGACAGCAATCCAAGCAATAGTCGAGGGGGAGTTTGTAGATGCAGTTGTGCGACTAGTGCTTCGGATTGTACAATAAACATGTTTTGTGAATTATCAATGGTGCGAAGGAGTAATGAAAGGTGCGAAGTAAGCTGTGTTTTTGGTCGAAGGAGAATCAGTTGGTGCGAAGGAGCAAGTTTTGGTCAAATATGAATATTGTTTATGTATGGCTTGGTTCGACCAGTTGGTTTGGTCGAACCTGCACATTCGCACGAATCATTTGGGTGAATGTGCAGTCTATAAATAGTCAAGCTTGATTTTTTAAATGTAACATGGTGTCATATTATTCCCTCCACTTTCTGATTCTCTCTCTAGAAGTTTATTTAGCTCTTTTCACGTTCTTACCCTGTTTGTATCAATCTCTAAACGTGTAATTGAGTTTCTAATTAATGAAAAAGCTTTTGAAATGATGATTTACGTGTTTTGATATGTTTGACTATTATTTTGTGATTGTTTTAGGGATTCCGCACCTAAAACTAACTTGTTTGATCATTCTTTGTTGTTTACACGATCCATACATCACATACAGGATCCCCTTTTCCCACTTCACTGCTACACATTTCAGTTGCTTTATATACTTCCATCCCAACGCTTTTCCTTTGAACATGTCGTTGTGGAATTTATAAAAGCTACCTTGAATCTCCGGTTTAGGACGATTCGCCTCTTTCTCTTTTAACTCCCTCAATAACTCTTTCAAGCTATCGGATTGTCTGATAAACGGTTTATCATGCCCTCTGAATATCTCATCAACAAATATATCACTTTTCTCTTTTGCACATCTCTCGGCTTCCTTTAACAATTCATCTGTGAAAGCAGTAAATCCAGAATTCTTGTCTCTATTGAAATATTCTGGATACTCTTCACTCGTCACATCCTCAACTTCTATGTCCTCGAAACCAGGTATATCACGATCATCAGAATGATCTCCAGCTTCCTTTTCAGTTAGATCAGGAATCTGGTTATCAGCTAACAATTCTTCAACAGTTTTGCCAACCTGTTTCGCCAGACCTTCAAAAATCTCTTTTGCCATCGCTGCCGAGACTTCACCGTCTTCCAAATCTGGATCCTCATATTCCAATTCAAACACCCTGTCACGAGATTCAAAGATCTCAGAAAATCTGCTGGTCATGTCAATTGTCCAGACTCGATCAGTGAGCATCTGGCGATACATCTGTTTGTCTTCTTCTGACATAGACTTCAGCTTTTCGTTCCAAAAGATCGTATCATCATCTACTGATCCTCCAGGGGCTTTAGAACTAGATTCTTCTTCTTTTCCAGATTCTCTCTTCTCATACGTATACCTGTCTGTATCATCATCATCATTGTCATCATCATCATCAGATGCAGAGCTGTTATCTTCACCAGATCCATCATTTGAACCATCATCATCATCATCATTCTTCTTCTTCTTAGGAGCTTTGCCAGCATCTTCATCAAGATCTGCATCATCTTCCTCATCCTCATCAGATAGTTCAAAATCAACTTGCTCCTCTTCAAGCTCTTTATCTTCTTCACCTTCTTTCAGCTGAGGAGCTCGAGAGTATAAATCCTTGATCAGATTATCCATGTTTTTGTTACTTTCTTTCAGCTTCTTGTTTTCATCTTTCAAAGCTATTATCCGTCTGGTATTTCTCTGCTCATGTTTCAACAACTTTTTATTATCCTTCTGCAACTTCTTGATCTTCTGTTTCAACTCTTCATTATTCTCATGTGTTGAAACAACTACATCAAGCATCTTTGAGTCGTTTTGTCTCAGTTGGGCAATCTCAGTCTGCTTCTTGTTTATCAGATTCATCATTTCAGTAAGTCTCCGGTTCACAGTATCCATCACATCACTATCGACTATAACCTTTTTCTTGGGAACTTCAGCAACCTCTAGCAGTTTACCTTTCTTTATCTTCTTCAGAACATTATCTAGAGCTTCATTGAATGCATCAATAGGTAAATCAGCTTCCTGTTCTGTTCGTGAAGTAGATGTGGTTTTCTGCTTCTTTGAGGCTGGAGCAGCGACTGGAGATTTTGAGCTAGAAGCAGGTGGTAACTTCTTTCCTGCTATCAGTGTCTCTATCTCTCTAGCTCTCTTTTCTGCAGGTTTCACAACCTTTTCCTTCTTCTTATACTGGGGCTTCTTCGGTTTCTCCCCTTGAACTGGCGAACCAGGAAAGTCTCCTGTTACCAGACCTAAATCTTCCTCCTCTTCGTCCAAACGAATAGGACTTTTCATTCTCTGCTCTTCAACCGATCTGTTCAAACTAACAGACTCACCAGCCACAGTGGCCTTGGGCGTGGTAGTCTTTAGCGTTTCAGTCTCTGAATCCCAGTGTTCATCTTCTTGCGTCTCTTCTGAATCAATCGACGCTTCATCAACAATATGTAAACCCTTCTTAGCCATTGTCTTGTTTCTTCTAGGTGTACTCTTCTTCTTAGCAGGTTCAGGAACAACCTCTGACCTGATCTCTTTCTCCTTTCCCTTTCCACTCTTTGCTCCAACATTAACAACTTGTCGCTTACGCTTCGCATCTGGATCAACAGGATGTAATGGATTATCTTGAACTGAATCACTGTTAGCATGTCTCACTAGCCCTTTACCTGGATCCTCATAGTCAATCCTTGCTAAATGTCCAAATAAACGTCTAACAGGTGGACGTTCATTCACTGACAGGCCTTTATAAGCTTTCATCCTAGCCAGTGTATTGATTGACATATGTTCTTGAACTACAATATGCTTAGGATCCCTTTTCAACTCTTTGTATTTATAATCAAACACCATTTTGAGGAATCGAGGATACAACAGAAACTTCAGATTCCTCGTGCCATTAACGGGCTCCAACAAATGTTCCATCAGCATCCCTGATACATTGAACGGTTTGTTCAATACCAGTGCTACCATCATCGAGCTAATACTCTTACGCATCAAATCATATCCTCCAGCAGCTGAACCAAAAATGTGTATCAACACATGTGACAAGTATTTGAACTGTGGACACAGCTTTCCCTTGTGCAATGAACCATCTGTAATCGGCCCATTGTACTTCATCCTCAGAAAGCACTTTCGTTGTTCCATAAAGCTAAGCTCTCTAGGACCAGTCTTTTCATCTTGCAGATTCAAGGCTTCTCTAATATCCTGCTCAGAAACAATAATCATCTTTCCTTGGATCTTGCTAATCACAGACGATTCGCAATTCCAGAAATCCAACTTTGCTTCAATCCAGAATTCTTGTATCATGTCTCTGTAGATAATGGTAGGTGTAGCAATAACGTCTATCACCCGACTTCTCTTCAAGAACTCTATGATCTCAATAAACTCAGTATGCTTTTTAACCTCTCCAAGATACGCACAGCAATTATGCGCATTCTCGAATGTTAAAAACTCTTCAGTCACTTTCTTTGCAGGCTGTGAGAATGATCCGGCTTGTTCAGTAGGCTTCTCCTGTTCAGACATGGTTCAAACTGCAAAACAAAACAAAGAAACATGTTAAAAATCAACAAAATATTCAAAGTTTGAAAATTTGGTAGTTTATTATCTCATTCGCCCATACAGGGGTGCAAATGAGTAAATCTTGGTGCGAATGAGAAAATATAAAGGTACGAATGTAAAGTTTTTGATAAAAGCATTTCATTCGCCCAAAATTGTTCATTCACCCAGTTAACCATCTCCTTCGCCCAATCGAAAGGTGCGAAGGAGTTGTTCTTCAAATTCAAATTTTTAATTTTGCATTTTATTGATTCTGAACATGTAATCTTGATTCAATAGGCTAGTAACATCACCGATTAATGTTTCCAAAACAACAATTTCATCAATTAATCATTATATCAGTGTTTTCTACTTAAAACTAGGGTTCGAATAAAAATGATGATCAATTGATCAATCTGATGATTTAGAATCCTTGGTTTATGAATTTTCTCCCCCTAAAACACAGATATAACGAATCCCTATCATCAATGAAATCAATGAACATGTTTATATCAGTGTTTGGAAATCTAGGGCTCAAAACTGAAATCAGCGATTAATCCGTGAATACTTGATATTAACCTGTAAGATTTAGTGCACAATGATCAGAAGAACAAGATGAACACAATGATATATGGCAAAACAACAGGGCAACAAGTGGACTTCACTTCAGAAATTTTGAAAAAAATTTGTGAAGGTTCGAATGAGACAGAACAATTATATATAGGCATGCTCCTTTGCCCACATACACTGGTCGAATGAGAAACTTTTGGTTCCTTCGACCCTAATTAAAGGTTCGAAGGAGACAAAAGGGTTCGAATGTGGAAATTATTCATGAACACTCTCATTCGCCCAAACATACTGTACGAAGGAACAACAAAAATTCCACGTTCGACCAAACGAATGGGCGAACGAGAACTGGAATTTTGACAAATTTTCCAAATCTCAAAAACGAGTCCCGTTCCAATTATTTTTCAACTTTTAAGCATCCAACATTCATATTTTCACATTTAAAAGATTACAAAGCTCAAATGGTTCATCAAGGTTTAGAAAACGACATCAACCACCATCAGCTATCAAAAATAAGATGGAATTGTAAAATATTTTTGGATTTTCTAAAGTTTATGCTAAAACACACCTAAAATCTTTTTGAGTTTTGTAATTTTTGACGAGAAAATAAAATGCAGAAATGTAAATGAAAAACAGTAAATGTTTTGGGATTTCCGGTAAAGGGATCATATCAGTTATTGAGAAATCTGATCACACCGTTGATCTTTTGATTTATCATCATTAAAGACAATGTGTGATCTAGCAACTGCTGATATTGTGATCCACATAAACTCACATATAGACTTTTATGCAGTGCTTTAGACTGATACTATTATGTATAGTATAAACAAAATTGTCTGTTGTTCCCACGCACACGACATACACCCGTATCAAGAAGTAAATGCACAAAGACTCATTGTAAAGCGTGATTATGCTTTCGTCGTCTGTAATTTACAAGGTATAATGCACAGAGGTATACAGTTCAGCAAATTAATGCAGCAAAGTAACATGTGCACTTTACCAGGTTGAGGACTGATATTAATCATGATTTGCAACAGTGATTAATACGATGTAATAGATAATCTTTGATCATCATAAAACATAGAAAGTTCCTCAATTCGGTAACTTTAGGATTTGGCATAAAGCTCTTTTATAAAGACACCCTGTCTGATCTAGGTCCGTAATGACTTACAGCAGAAGATCAGAGAGGCTATCCCCAGACAACTAATAACATAGCGACCCTAAACCTCCGAGTTTTGTACAAATACCCTATCAAACGAAATTACGGTACTAAGACCATATGCCCATGAGGAGTTCATCCACACAACAATTCGTTTGATACGTATGTATCAGGCATGCAGTAATAGGTCTACGAAGCTTATCAGCACATCGCACAGACTCAGACACACGCCCTATAAAGCATTACATTTCTTAGAATGTGTCAGATCCCCCCTGTTGTACTATCATTTCCCCTTTTACTCCAAGAAATCATTTTTGGTTTTTCTGATTTTTATAAAATTTTGAATTTACTGTTCCCAAGGATAAGCTGGAGCATTTCAAGTATGTGACTGCCCAGATATCGTTCGTTCACAGAAATCTGACGGCATTAATCTAAGGGAAGAAGATATAGCAGTCAGCAAAGAAATTTTCTAATTTTTATGGATTTTTGATATTTTTCAATGTTTTTGGATTTTCGAAATTTTTCTGAAAAACAGTAAAAATTAAACTAAAAAATGATAGACTGAGGTGGTGATCAGTCTTGTTTTTCTTTAATACCATTAGCTTTTAAAAGATAATCAAATCGAGATTTGTCAAAAGCTTTGGTAAAAAGATCTGCGCGTTGGTAATCAGTGTGGATTTTGACCATATCACTCAACTCTTTAGCATAACAATCACGGATAAAATGATATTTAATCCGGATATGTTTAGCCTTTGAGTGATTTACTAAGTCTTTTGTTAATGCGATTGCGGCTTCATTATCACAGTAAATAGGGGTTTTAAGAAATTGCAAACCGTAATCCACCATCTGTTGTTGGATCCAAAGAACATGTGAGCAGCAGCTCGATGCTGAAACGTATTCTGCTTCACATGTGGATAGTGCAACTGCGGTCTGTTTCTTGCATTGCCAGGTCACGAGCCTGCTCCCCATAAACTGGCATCCAGCCGTTGTGGAATTGCTGTCTTTGTCACAACCCCCCCAATTTGCATCACTAAAAGCGATTAGGTCAAAATTATCATCATGAGGGTACCAAAGTCCTTTCGATGGACAACCCTTCAGATATCTAAGGATATGCTTGACAGCTGCAAGATGACTTTGTTTCGGCTTCGACTGATATCGTGCACAATGACATGTTGCAAACATTATATCCGGTCTAGACGCGGTGAGATACATCAGAGATCCGACGATTGCTCTGTATGTAAATGGATCAGTCAGCTCCCCCTTAGCGTCAACTCCAATCCCGTGATTAGGTTGTATCGGGGTATCCATCGGCTTCGAATCATCCATCTGGAATCGGCTCAAGACTTCAGAAACGTATTTGGTTCGGTGAATAAAGATCCCCGTTGGTCTTTGCTCCACCTGCAAGCCTAGGAAAAACTGCATTTCTCCCATTGCGCTCATCTCGAACTTTTCCTGCATAACTTTTTCAAATTCCTTGCACAGAAGTTCGTTAGTAGACCCGAAAATAATATCATCAACATAAATTTGCACAAGAAGCAAGTCATCTCCTGCTCGTTTCGTGAACAGTGTGCAATCTACCAATCCGCGTTTGAATCCTTTCGAGAGAAGATACGTGCTCAGCTCCTCATACCATTGTCTCGGAGCTTGGTGCAACCCATAGAGAGCTTTGTTTAAGACATAGACCTTATCCCGGTGAATAGGGTCCTCAAAGCCTGGTGGTTGACCTACGTAAACTTCCTCTTTGACCACACCATAAAGAAATGCGCTCTTTACATCCATCTGATACACCTTGAATTTCTTCCAGGATGCAAACGCCAGAAACATTCGTATAGCTTCCAAGCGTGCAACAGGTGCATAGATTTCATTATAGTCGATTCCCTCAACTTGATGAAAACCTTGAACAACGTAACGAGCTTTGTTTCTCACTATAACTCCTCTATCATCCTTTTTACACTTAAAAACCCATTTGGTTCCTATCTTCTTTCTTCCCGGGGGCGAATCTGTCAGCGTCCAAACTCCAAGTTTCTGAAATTGTAACAACTCTTCTTGCATCGCTTCCACCCAAGCATCATCCAAAAGAGCTTCCTTGTACGTCCGCGGCTCGACCTGCGAAACATAACAAGCGAAAGACCAGTCATTTTGAAAACCAGATTTTTGTATTTTGGCATATAAAGCAAGATTGGAAATATTTTCCGGTGCTTGAGCATTCCTCAATTGCCCTCTTGTCATAACACTGCTACCTGGATCACCAATAACCTGTTTAAGCGTGTGTATTCGATGTATCCGAGATTCCGGATAATCAGGTACTTGCACTCCCGTTTGAGTTGTCAAATTCTCTGTAGAAACCAGATCATTACCCACATTTGATGTTGAAGCATCATTTGTAGTTGGGTTCACTGGTGGTGTAACTGTAGCATTATCCAGAACTTGTAGCATCAATGTCTTCATCTTCTGAATCTGATGAATTAAGCGTTGTTGAAGCTTCTTGGAACACTTCTTCTTCCATCACAGGAGCAGTGGCATCATTAGAAGCCGCTTGAGGATTTACAGTGATCGGACGCACTAACGGTGAAGTCACTGCGTTTTCGACCTCGTAATATAAACGGAGTACAGCTTCTTCAACCATGCTATCTAGATTGAATGATTCAAAGAAATCTTTGTAATCAAACATCCAGTCTGGACCGCCTCCCTGTACATTCTGAGTGTATCTTTGTACTTCGACGTTAGCCCACTCCTCGACTTTTCTGGTTCTTTTATTGAATACCCTTTTTAGTGGGGTTGCATATCCAACAAAATAGCCTTCTTCAGCCTTTGGTGCGAACTTCTTCGAAGGATTAAGCATTGTAAAAGGGGGTTCAAACGGTTCTAGATACTCTAGATTCGGCTTTCGTCGGTTCAACAGCTCATAAGAAGTTTTGCCAAACTTCTTCACTGTTAAAACACGATTTAGAGTGTAACATGCTGCGTAAATTTCTTCGTTCCAGAACATGACTGGAAGATTTGAGTCCGCAAGCATCGTTCTCGCCGTTTCGATTAGAGTCATGTTCTTCCGTTCTGCGACACCGTTCTGCTGGGGTGTATATGGAGCACTGTATTCGTGATGAATTCCCTTGTTTTCAAAAAGATCATCCATCTGAGCATTCTTGAACTCCGTCCCATTATCACTCCTGATCCTTTTGATCTTTAGACCATAGATATTCTCTAGACGAGTGAACAGAACTTTCAGGTTGTCAAACGTGTCGCTTTTCTGGTGTTAGCACATAACCCATGAGTATCTTGAGTAATCGTCAGTCACCACAAGACAGTACAATTCTCCAGCATGACTTTCTTTGTTCTATGGGTCTGTTTATGCTGCTTACCCTTTTTACAACTAATACACTTGTCATTCAAATGAAAATGTTTCACATTAACTCCAGTGACAAGTTCATTCTTCACCAACTGGTTCATCTTTCTCAAATGAATGTGTCCCATTCTCCTATGCCACATGATAGATTCTTTTTCTGTAGCCTTAGAGAGGAAACACGTGACTTGGCCATGGGTGGTCATAGCTTTGGACATATCGAGAATATACAAGTTGTTTACTCTCGATGCCTTTAGCATCACCCACTCTTTTGGAAGTTCAAAACCCGGTTTCGGGATGTAGCAAGATTTGTCGTCAAAATAAACAGAAAATTGTTTATCACATATTTGGCTGACACTGAGTAGATTGTAATCTATCTGCTTCACATACGATACCCGCTCAAATGTCACTACCCCATTGCTAACACTACCCTCCATCGTAATATAGCCTCCTTTATTTCCTGCAAACGCTACGTATCCTCCATTTATGTTCTTGATATCAAAAAGTAGCGTGAGATCCCCTGTCATGTGGCCAGAAGCTCCACTGTCAACAATCCAGAGGCTGCTAATAGGGCCAGCTGGAGCTCCCTGCACATATCAAGTAAAGCAATTAGATCTTTCGGGGGACCCAAGCCTGTTTGGTCTTGGGTCTTTGAACTGGTTGTTTCAAAGATTCATTAGATTCACAAACATCTTGGGTTTTAATAACCCCTTTCTTCTCACACTAAACGTTTGTTTTCTCAGATTTCACATTCTGTGAAGTTGAAGCACCCTCAGACCCCTTCGATGACCAAGACTGTTCAGACCGTTTCAAGATCCGGATCTGAGATTTTGAGGTCTCAGCCGGTTTCTTTACTTCGTCTTTGAATGCTACCTTCTTGGTTACCTTCTCTGATTTAACAGAGACAGGTCCAACTGCTGGTTTGACATTAGGTTTAGCAGGAACCTTTTTGATTTCAGCAGCTGTGTTCATCAATGGTTTCTTTAATGGTTTCTCAGTCGCTATCCGGTTGCGTTTGTCATAAGTCATCGGACGATTTTCCCTCTTTTTGTAAAAACTGTTTTGGTTATAATAAGGTGCTGGCTGAGGAAAAAACCGTCTTTGTGGATAACTGTAATTATCAACCGGATAATCATGTCTTTGCTTCATCTCCACCTCGTGCCTCTTGTGTCGTACATACGGGCAGGTGGCAAGTAAATGTCCCCTTTCCCCGCACTTAAAACACGCACGGTACTCTTCATAGTTTTCCTTGATATTCGACTTGGAAAAACTCGCAATGGGATATTGATCAACCATGCACTGTTTTCTCAAACTCTCAGGAGCTGGGTCCTTTGAGTAAGTCGGCTCAATGAAACTATTTGACTTGTCTGTTGGTTTAACGAATTGTGTGACATTGACCTTTGCGTCTTTAGAATTATCCGAATAAATTTTCTTTAAAATGGCTGGAGGAATGTCATTGGTTCGTTCATGTTTTGGAAACCAAATTGTACTTTCCTGCCAGATCTTTTCAATTTTAGAATAGTTGACAAATTTAATCGGATATTCGTCATCAGACATAATCTTATCGGAGCCTTGTATCCAATAGAAAACTTTTACAGGTTTATCACACGATTCATTATTCTTTTCATTTGATTTCTCAGTTTTAGTTTCAATTTTCTTATCAGCAGATTTAACCACATTTTTCTCAACTTTCTTAACAATTTTCTTTTCAACATTTTTATCAACAGACTGCTCAACTTTCTTAGCAACATTCTTTGCTGATTGATTCTTTCTGTGAGCATTAGCCATGGGATGGACAATCTGAGATGGTGAGACTGGTTCAGTAGTGATTATATGATTTTCATCAGGAATATCACTTTCTTTCTCAACAACCGTCTCAGACTGTTCATCTTCTTCATCAGAATCATCTGCAGCTACCACACCTTCATTGTTTCCCAAAACAGGTCTCACATTAGAATACGGGTCTCCGACACTGGATGTGTTGGACTCGTTATCTGATGTGGAGTCAGATTTGACTAGATTCTCCGGTGCTATTGCATGTAAATTATGATTTTCGAACAACACCGGAGATGGGACAGCTTTGTAGTTTGCACTACTCGACTGTGAAGGTTCTTCGATGATGTGGTCAACTACATAAGCAATGTGCTTATAGCTCTCTAACTTTTAATTCACTTTTTCAGCGAAGCACTTGATGGTTGCCATTTCTAACTTTGTGTTTTCCATTTCATTTATATAGTTGTTAATGGCAAGTTGCTTTAAAGACAAAGTCTTTTTCAGTTCAGAAACATCCTTTTTGTAACCATCAAGTACTTTGTTAAATTCTTTTGCTCCCTTTTGATAAGTTTGACAGTTTATTTTAGCACTCTCATGTTGTACCTTGAGTTGCTTATTTTCGTCAGTCAAACTATCAAAAGCAAAACATCTATCACAAACATGATATTTAGATTGAGATTCAGTAATTACTTGTTTAGGTGGTTCTGTCATTGCCATCAGTGCGAAATGAGCTTCCTTCCCTGCAAAGAATTTTGAGTAGTCAATCATTGTGCAAGCTTCATCCACCATGCACGACTTGCGGGTCATAAAGAAATCTGCTTTAGCTAGCAACTGATCGATGTCATCGTCTAGTGAGTTCACACTAGCTTCCGAGTCAGAATCACTTTCCATGTCCGAGTAAGCTGAATCATATTGCTCTCCAACATCTGTGACAGAATCAAGAATCATTCCAGACTTCTTGTCTTCACACTCATCATTCACATCCTCATTCAACTCTTCTATTTTCAACTCCGACAATTTTTCTGTCACAACATCTTCTTCAATCTCCACATGTTCATCCAAACTCATCTTTGGTGCCACATAAGCCACATTTCCTGCAGTAATCTCTTCCACTCCTAATTGCATACCTGTCCAATCAAAACCTTCATCTTTTTGGATCACAAGTGATTGGTTTTGGTTTTCAGTTTGGGTTTGGGTTTGAGTGTTAGGTGTAGAGATGGGAACAATGGTTCGGTTTGGATTCTGTTGTGGCTAGTTTTAAGATGTGGATTGTCTAGTATTGGTATTTTGTTGTGTGTTTTGACGGTTCCGGTAGTTGTTTTGAGGTTGAAAGCTAGAAATGTTGGGACTGTTGTATGATACCTGATTCTGGTTTTGGTTTTGTCGATTTTGGTAGCTTGAGTTGAACGGGTTTCGATTACCTTGCTGAGCCGGCTGTGTACACTCTCTCTTGAAATGACCCTTCTCACCACAATTAAAACATGTGACCTTGGCTTTGTTAAAGCCATAAGTGGTGTTTGGAGAAGTCGAAAGATCAGTTCTCCCTGTTTTCTGGATAAAGTCAGTGGCTCTTCTCATGATGCTAGCAAACGCCCACTGTATATCCATAAGCTCCATTTCCTCTTTATCGATTTGTGCATAGTCCTCATTGGTTAGATTGTTGTTTCCGATCTGACTAGCAACTAAACCGTTGTGTGATGCAACCATAGCAGATACTAATGCGACATGCTGTTGAGCAATCTCAACAGTAACATTGTTAAGGTTAGAAGTCTCTAATACAATCGGACTTTGATTTGATTGTGTTTGAGTGATCTGCATTTGGTTCATGTGAGGATTATATGGTTGTTGTTGAGGTTGACTGGCAGTGTAACAGGCAGCTTGTTGTATAGGTGAAAAAGGTGGAATGAAATTAGGTGTTTGATAAGATTGTGGTGTATATGATGAAGTTTGGGCAAGATAGTTGATTGGTGCTTTGGTAGCTTCAACAACATTAGATACACAAGCAATATGAGGTGCAACACTTGAAGTAGAGCTAGAAGTAGAAAGAGAAGTAGATGTACCATTCACATACAACTCGGGTTCTGTGGAATCTGTGCTCTCTTTGCTTTCCTCTTCTCCTCCATTTCTTTGTTCTCCAGTTTTTGTATGAACTCATTGATAGTCCAATACTGGTATGCATCTTTTTCTTTCAACACTTCAATGTGGTGGTTCCAATATGGTGGTAAAGCATCAGCAAATTTATCCACCAGTTCAGACATAGGTATGCTAATCTCGTAACTCGAGAGCTCTGTGAGCAAGTGGCAATACCTTGGAACCAATTCTTTTAAAGTCTCGTTACCCATGTAACTAATGTTCTCGAACTCTTTTCGAAGCTCTTCCATTCTCAGCTTCCTAGTCTTCTCATTACCATCATGTCTGTTTCTCAGCATATCCCACAATTGTTTTGAAGTAGTACACGATCCGAACTGATGCAGCAAATCAGTGTTGATCGCCTGAGATAATTGAGAAAACGCCTTTTTCTCAATCGCGGACTTTTTCTTCTCATCATCAGCCAAGTTCTCCAACGGTATGGGTTCACCAGTGTTCTCCAAAATAGGAGCAACATAACCTTTCACTATCATCTGCCATGCCTCGGCTCCCTCTAAGCCTTGTCCCTCCACATGTATCTTGAACTTTTTCTTCCATGTGTTATAGTCAATCATATCCATGAGCTTTGGTGGACGATTTCCACTGCCTGATGATAGATCATGAATGAGGGTAGATATGGCATTGGTCGTCTGTGAGTGAACTGCAGCTGCTGCTACTCCCCAATAATCGCCAATTGGTTGCTGGAACGGTTGCACAACTTGCTGAGGAGTAGAACTAGTCATAGCCATGTAGTTGATTGGTTGAGATGGTGAACTAGTATTCTGAGCTGCAACTGTCCATGGATCTCTGGTTGTCTGCTGCTGTGGTGCTGGATTAGGTCTTGGCGTAGTTGGAAAGTTCCACATCTTAACCTGTAAATGTTCAAACACGAAAAGATTAGAAAAATTTTAAAACAGGTTTTCCTTCGCACTTACGGATGGTCGAATGAGAAAAATTCTACTCCTTCGACCGTTTGGAAAGGTACGAATGTGGACTATGTCAACACACAAACTCTTTCGACCGTTTGTTCTCTCTTTCGACCGTTTTCTCCCTCCTTCGACCGTTCGATCAGTCGAATGTAACTCAGATGGACGAATGTACGCAAATCAGCTATGAAACTCTACGTTCGACCACAAAAACAACACCTTCGACCAGAAAATCACTCGTTCGGCCAAATTTACTCACACCTTCGACCGTCTCTCTAGGTTCGACCCCTGCTAATTCAAAATTGGTTATTCTTTGAAAAACAGTTAATTTTGATCATGTTTATCAAATGTTGATAGATTTTGATGATTTTAATCAGGTTTTGAATCGGAATTGATTTGGAACAAGTTTATCAAAGAGAATTATCCATTTTAACCATGAAAACAAGTTGTAATCAATCAAAAACTCATCAAATCAGTTTGTTCTATGAAAACAGAAACTTTTTGACCAAAATTGGGTCCAAATCAACTGAGAAACTATCAATTTGTGGTTGTTTGATCCAGAATGGCTCTGATACCACTTTGTATGTGATGAAAGGATCGACAAATCAACAAAGAAATGATCAAACAAGTTTGATTTAGGTGCGGAAACCCTAAACCAATCACAAAATGATAATCAATCAGATCAAAACAAGTATATCATCATTCAAAGCTTTTCTCATTAATAATCAAGACTCAATTACACGTTAAAATGATCAAAACATGAAAGACACAACGTGAATTAAGTTTACAAAAACACTAGAGAGACACACTGGACTTGGAGGGAATAATAATGCTAAAACTACATTCAAAAATCAGCTTGACCTATTTATAGTCTGCACGTTCGCCCACAGTGTTCGTGCGAACGTGCACATTCGACCAAACAGTCTGGTCGAATGAAGCAATACATAACAAACAAAATCTTCCTTCGCCTCCGGTCACTCCTTCGTATGAATTATCTCCTTCGCACCCTTGAAATCATTCCTTCGCCCACATTAATACTGCTTCGCCCACTCGAATCAAACTATTAACATACGTTTATTGTAAATCCAAAGCATTAGTCGCACAATTATGCATCTACAAGGATATCACTCACCGCTTAGTGATTAAGTTTCTTTTTGAAGGAAATACTCTTTGAGGTGTGGATGTCACTCATATCTTAAAGATATATTCCTAAGATAAATAACATATAGAGGAGTGAAACTAATCACCAAGGTATGGATATCACTCTTATCTTGGTGACATCGTTCCGTTTGTGAAATACGAGTATTTTCTACTCTAAGCAAAATACCAGAAGAATAACGAGAAGGAATCATAGAGAAAATATCTTGAGAGAAAATATAAAGATAAAGAGATATATATACAAGAGGACTCGTGAAAGTAAGCTTAGTTATAGACTAGGCTAAAAGGCATTCTAATAACCTAATTCCCTACAACCATGGCTCTAATACCATTCTGTAACACCCCAACCGATGGCGGAAACATCGAAGTGTCACGTAGTGACGATTGTTCAATAGCTCATGGACTAGAAATGTAAATTTTGATACATTGAATTGAATAATTTATTACATTGGAAGGAACAACAATTAAAACTAGCAATCTAAAACTAAAATACAGTAAATCTCAATCTAAGTCTAGGTTCCAAAAGCTTAGAAGTGATCTCATAAGAACCTGAAACATGTACGAAAATAATTTGGTCAATACAAAAATGTATTGATGAGCATACCCGTTTGATATATATAGTAAGGAAAATTTAGCAATTCATGTGTTATTTTGCAAAATGTAATAATTGGTATCCGGGTCAAATCAACCCTATGAAAGGAAAGCAGATATATATAGTATGCGCTAGTAGTAATGCAATACATAGCAATGACGAGGACTCTCAATAGAGTCACAAGGGTATATACCATAGTACTATTCATTGAAATGCCAGGCCGCAACGGTTAATGATTTGACAAGTCATAGATACACGAAATGACACAAGCAAACACACATAAGAATTGTTATTTTAGTAAAATGAAATAGAAACTTGATAGTAAGTACATGAGTCGCCCCAAAATAGTAAAACAGTAAAAAAGGGGAAAAGATATACTCACATTCGACAATTAGTAACTTGACTAAGTGAGTGAGCGTAAGCGAGCAAATCCAAAAGTTCAACCTAATGTTTAAAGTGTTCCCAAAATAAGTATTTAAACTTAAAAGTGTCTAGGGTTTCTATTCTAAGGCACTTAGGATGTTAGGTCTATATTTGGGTTTTTAAATTTATCGAACATCGCGAAAATTTATGAATTTTTACTATCATGTGTTATAAAAGAAAATAATAAAGTTGGTATTTTTTTTCTAACACATGCATTTTTCTAAGGTTAAAATATTAAGTTTAATTCAAAAAAATATTTGAAATAATATTTAAGAAATCTTTTATTATTTTTATATCACTAATAATTACACAAAATCATAACTAAACCAAATTCACTTTGAAAAATAAAAGTTTTTATGAAACATCAACCTACTGACTTAGAATTTCCCAACATAATTTTTATAAAATTTTTGAGGTTAAAAATAGATTTTTTATAAATTTTATTTGATTAAAGCTTATAAAAACAAATAAAAAATAAAAAAGATGATCACATATGAAAACATGTCAAAATTGAGGAAAATGGTTATGAAAGTTATTCTAATATAATGGAAAATATTTCCACCAATTTTCATGACCAAACGCATTATCATTGATTTAATATGAATTTAATATGATTAAAACATTTAAAAATCACTAAAAATATTATATAACGCATAAAATGCCAAAACTAAGTTCTAAAATTCCTAATCACCCATATGAATTACCAGGTCAAATTTCATAATTTTTAGGTCAATAAGAGCCGAGTTATGAATTTTTAAAGTTCAAAAGATTTTAAATAAAAAAAATCCCAAATACTCCTAGAACACCATAACCTTAGAAATTCAAATGAAGCCCTTAAAGCCAATAATCGACCAAACAGACAGGGGCTTTTGATCTACAAATAAAAACTAAGAGTATTGCAAAAAGGAATTGGAAAACTTACAACGTAGTTAGTCCAATTAAGAAGAAAAGATCACTGAATAATAAAATAATAAGCTTCCAAATTCGTTAGAAAACAAGATGATAATTGGGGCTTCAAGTGAAGAAATGATAGAACCCATGAGAGCATTTTTTGTGTGTGTGTAATTGGAGTATAATTGAACGGATTGTAATGGAATTGATAATGGGTCAAAAATGAAGTTTTTATACTAATTTTGATGTAATTCTTGTCATATTTGATATTAATTATATAGAAATAGTAGGAAAACAAATGGACAAAGTAAATAGCATCATAAAGCCAAGACTTGAAGTGATTGGGAGTTGGAAATAATGAAATTTAATATGGTGATGAATGGAAATTTAATTAAATTTAGTGAAATCATTAAAAGACTCTTTAGTAGAGTTCTTTATGTCATTTGATTAGAGTTTTATGACTCAAATTAAGTTACACTCACCAACTACTAATAGTTCTTGTAAAAAAGTTTAGGCTTTGTGCCTCATGTGTAGATGTGAGTATAAAACGTGAATATTTAAAATTATAATTTTTATTAAATTGCGACTTTTGATCCTTTTAGACTACAATAGTTAAAAATGAAAATTTGAAAATAGCCGAGGGACCAATTGTGTATATTTATGAAAAGTGTAGGGTGTAGGTTGTCACACTAGCATTGCTTGTAGGCCAAGTCTTATCAGAAATATTGTAGTTACCCCTTGCACTTTCGGGTGTATTGTGACTTTCGCGCTGTGAGGTAGACTGTCTAGCGGGTACTTTAAGATTCGAGTAGGTAAGCCTGTGAGGATAACCTCTCAACCGGTGGTTTAACAGCTTTTAGGAATTCTGCGGGTTATATCTTGAGAAGGGTTCGGGTTCCCGTAGTTGACTTTAAGTTTAGTATTTTAAGATCCCAGTTCCACACCAGTTCTATAACTATTAGAAACTTCTCATTCATGTGTAGGATTCTAGCCTAGGTAGTGCATTCCCATCACCTGATTCTGCTTACGGTTCCTAGTTCTTGTTTTAAGTTATTTCAGTTTTATTTATGTATTTGCATTAGTCTGTTAGAAAACCCCGCAAACCATAAAAACATTATTATGTCAGTTTGTAGATAAGTAGTCGAGTCTAGTTTACGTTTTCCAGTAGAGTCTCCTGGGTTCGATACTCGGACTTACTTTAGCTGTACTGCACTGACCGGTACACTTGCCGGTTGTGTGGTTTAGGTTTAGAGAGTCATAGGTTATAAATTTAAAACTTTGAGTGTATAGTTTAGGTTACTTTAGTTAGTTTTTACTAAACCACTTTGAGCACATCACCTTGCTACTTCAGTTTCCCCAAGTTGGTCGTTTCACCCTGCTTGATATACGCCACTGATATTCGCCTATGTAAACCAAAAAAAAAAAAAAATGCAGAAAACATCTCAACATTTCTGGTGGTAATCTACTATGAGCAAGTAACCAAATAAAGTAGATAAGTACATCATGGTTTTAGAAATACCAAAAGCCTAGCGCCATCATCCAAAAACAACATAAAAGTAGCTTCCGGCAGCGAACAGTGTTGCAAAGTGGCTTTTGTAATATAGAATCCATCATAGCACTTACACATATTCTTGGCTTTTGTAATATAGAATCTGTTTGTGATCTACATAATATTAATACCCCAATATATAGCACATGTCGTTCAACTACAGAATATAAAAAAAATAGATCAAACATTCTTATGAGCAAATACTCGAATTGGATTAGATTTAGTTCTATAACATAACGAATTTCGTGTTTTAACCAACCTAGTTATTAGGGTTCTATTTCTTTCTACCTAAAATATTAGCTCAATCAGATATGAAAATCCTAGACTTATTTGGTTTCAAACAATAACAATACTTAAAATATAGTGCATCATTAAAGTTTATGTTAAAAAAAGTATTTTTAGTTGGTCTAAAATTATCACAATACCTAAAATATACCTGTACGGCCAATTAGCGATCAAAGGCGAACACCAACAGTCCAGAAGAAAGAACTAACACCTGAAATCAATAACCCCAATCAAAGTGTCAATGACGAAAATGTTACCCAAGATTTTTCTACCACTGGTTAAAAGAATAGAAAAGTTTAGATTACCTGAACTCCATGGTCATGAATAAACCAAACCTAATAATTCATTTTGATTTAAATATGCCTATTTCCTTCAATCTATCAGATTTGTACTCATTTCGGTTTTTTAACAACTTTCAAAGGCTCAGAACAGGTAAAGCAGTTGTCATTGCTGCATAACAGGTTGCGATTAGCAAACAGTACACTCGCCATCCTTGGTATGCAATGTCAAACCTAATTTTCTTTTACCAGCAACATCATAGCCGGCAAACAAAATCGAGATGCAGCGACCGAATAGGAGTTGGTCAAACATACTCTTCATTCCGACATTTTGGTCAGCTATTAAGTTGGGTTGACAATGGCGTAAGCGGAGATTTGCTCAGGCGTCTATAACCGCTTGCCAAACCTCAACCGGAGACCAAAAAGCATACGAAACATTAAAGTCTTTATCTTGCCATTGTCTTTATGAAATGATAACGGCTCAAAGTAACATTGCATCATCGCCGACATCAACAAACCACGGGTTGGTGCCGCTACGGCTACAAACACAGTTGCCAAGCCAAGTAGCAACCCACTATGATCGCCAAATAAAGTGATACAATTGTATTAGAATCTCAAATGAGACTATTCTCAGCATCATCAACATAAACAAAGTTTAGAAATGATGCTAGCGCATCGTCTCAGGTCAAGACAACAACTCGGTAAACACGTCGGCCAAGGAGACCGTAGACGACCACCGGCAGTGTGTAGGAAGACCACCGCCAACATCCACTATACACCACAGATCACTAAACCCCAAATCCATAAAAAAAGAATAGTAAGACACGCAAACAATGGAAGGGGCTATAGTCAACCTTGTGTCAAAGGTATTCATTTATCGTGCCTCATAACCATTCATAAAACATACACAATAAAGTAGCAGGCTTAGAGTGTGATAAGAAACAGACAACCAACGTTGCAATGGAGGTTGCAAGTGAGCACTTGCCATCCCCAAAATTTGTCATGCCAAGGGTTACGCATCACTCCAATTTAAGTTGCATCTACACAATCATCACAGCCCCATGGACTAAATCATAGTTTATACATCAAAGCCTGTCAATAAACACGTTATGCATAGAAGAAATAATGCCGAGTTGTTCCAAGTGTTTTTCCATAGGTCACGGTCCAAAACAGTAACATCGCCACAATCGGCCTTCAAAGAAATAGGTTCACGCATAAAAATGACATATATACCCTTGAAGAAAACAAGGGTAACAGGTTTGTCATGCCACTATTCATAAATTTTTGATTATTACCATCGACCACCAACTAAATGTAAGGATGACAAAACCAGCGGTCACCAACCACCGCTAACAAATTTATACAAACACCGATATGGGTGATGTTCTGATTTGATTATTATTCATGTGTCAAAGCTTATACTTGTATATAAATGTATACATACCGTTGGACCAGCCAACAAAGAAGTTCCAGAATTAGCAATTGCTGCACAACCATTGTCGCAAAATCCTGAAAAAAATATGATACCAGAAGCCCCATATAATTCAGAACTTTAATAATGTTTTTCAGGGATTAACCCAAAAGGTATCAAAGCTAAAGGAATAAAAACAAAGGCTGCAAAATTACCGGTCGTTTTATCACCAATCAGAACATCACCCATATCGAACTATCAGAAGATAAACAACCAAATCAGGTTTGAGCTTATGATGAACCATCATAATGCAAAAAAATATACAGATAAAAGAAGACTTGACCTTGAGGGTACCTATCAATTTGCTGGTTCAATCAAAGACTTGCCAGTAGCCTTTTTATAAATTTCCCCTTGAGGGTACCTATCAATTTGCTGGTTTAATCAAAGACTTTCACAGTGAATGGTGGGAAAAAACAACATTTTTATGTTGACAATGTTTGGTTTGCTTTGGTATATATAAGAGAATAAAACGAATGATTATTCACAAGTTTTCTACTATTGAAAATAACAGCAGCAAATGCAATCATCAAGGGGAGGAAGAAAATGGAACCCTTATACCACCGAAAACTCATTTTTTTCTCAGTCTCGAACCTCCGGATAAATCTGATCGAAGCTCAAAAGATAAGCATGTAGGGTGCAAATGAGGGTTTGGTGAGTCTGATGAAAGAGAAGCACTGAAGTAGCAATAAACATGCTACAAGATAAATAGGAGTAAAAACGTAGATGAGTATGTGGAATGGCAAATTTGAAACAAATGTACAAGAGAAGCACGTGTTGGATCCCAGACTTAAACAGCTGTAACAGGAAAAAGGGTGCAAAAACGCTGTTGAAGAGATTCGAACCGGCGTGGAAGCTATATGAGAGAGGTAAGGGAAACCAATTGGGCTGCAACTAATTTTGAAATACTTTTGATTAACAATATTTATAAGGACTATAAAATGGGAAAAAATAAAAAAAAAAGCAGCACTATTCATGAGCGTTGCTATACTATAGTATAGGATAATTAAAATAATTTACTTTTAAAAAAAATATTTTAAAACAAAAAAACGAGCATTTTTTGTCATCTCCTTTCGTTTGTACACTGGTGTAAAATTTACACCAGTGTTTTACTTACATCTATATAAAACAACTATCCATAATCTGTATGATTTACACTGGTGTAATACACCAGCGTAAATCTACCATACACATAATTTTACAAAAATATGATGAGAATGATTTACACTGGTGTGATTATTTACACTGGTTTAAAAAAACCAAACAAACATATGATGAGCATGATTTAAACTGGTGTAATTATTTACACTAGTGTAATCTACCATGAATTACACTAGTGTAATTGTTTACACCGGTGTAAATCTACCATACACAACCTACTACAACAAAAACGTTTAGTGTTAACCCAAAACAAACATCTACACAATCATATTACACCACAGTAAAAAATGCCCCAAAAATATCAACATGTGTATTACATCAAATGTAAAAACAAACCAATCATTTATAAAAAAAAAAAAATGATACTACACATTACTGTTAAAAAAAAGAAAAAAAAAAACCTAGTGCTGCATCCGCAAAAAAACCATTATCATCATTCATCAAAACATCATCATCGTCATCATCATCTAATAATAATAATAATAACAGAAAAATAATAATTTGTGTTTTAATTAGATATTATGAATATTATTATTATTTAAAACTTCAACGACACCTTTCTGTTTCGTGTTTTAGAGAGAGAGAGAGAGAGAGTGAGTGAGAGAGAGAGGTGTGTGTGTGTGTGTGAGAGAGAGAGAGAGAGAGAGGTGTTAGATCATTAGATATTATGAATATTATTATTATTTAAAAGGTGTCTTGGGGTTGGGGTGGGGTGGCGTGGGGTGTTATTATTAGTAGAATACCCTTAAGTAAATGTGTATAAAGACATTATTACCCCTATTTAAAAAAATACAAAAATCTATAAAGTTGATGATTTGTCACTTAATGATTAGTCTAGAGGAGTTCTCTAGTTCTCACAACTCAACGGAGTTTTCATATGATCCGGATCCTATATATATATATATATATATATATATATATATATATATATATATATATATATATATATATATATATATATAGGCCATGCCCATTCGCACCATCGAGTGTGCAAATGGCAGATTTAGCATACGAATGGCAATCTTACAAACCCATTCGCATTGACACAAACTCCATTCGCATGTTCGATCGTGCGAATGGCATTTACAAAACATAAATTCTAATACAAACTAGATGACAAATTAATTATTTGATTAACCCGAAAGCTGCAGACATATATGCATCTATAGACTCTGCCTTGGCTGTCGCTCAGGTTCTTCAATTGTTGTCTCGTTGTATACCCTTCTGCCTGTCTCTAGCAATCTTCGTCTTTCCTGTTTCGCCTTTTTGCATTTGCTTCTTTTGTGCTTGTTTTTGCAACTTCATTGTATGTTTTCTTAACAACCGATTATAATCACAACCCGAATGAATTTCGAATGCAAAACACATCTTGACCACTGCTTGAAATCTTCATGCTTGTTCAATATCTGGTGCATCAAAATGATCGGATTGAAATATAATGTATCAATGTCATTTCTCGAACAAATCACAAACCACATTAGATCAAACAACCTGATCTTCTCACATATCTGGGTTTTATCTTCATCATCCATCACAATCACCACTTCACCCGTTCTCCAGTCATAATACCAAAAAGCAAAATTCTTGTAGATGTCTTGTTCAAACGGCCTGAGAGGGATCTTCTTCATCCTATTAGTTGTCTTGTACTTTAGTTTCACAAAAGGTATATTGTTCTTCGGATCTATCTCTTTGAGAACTATATGTTTAGGATACTTTGGCTTGAACACGTCCTAGTTGGTCTCACTTTTTTAGTTATCTTATCTGCCATCCATTCAAGTAATCTAGTAGCACCGATTAGCTTGTCTCTGCAAATATCTCTGACTCCCCAATATGGAAGAGTCTTTATAGCATGAAATATGCTAAATTACAGAATCCCCTTCTCCCATTTAATCCCGACACATCTCAGTCGAGGAAAGAATTTCCAACTGATCACTCTACCCTTGAAGATCTGATTATGGAACTTGTAGAATTCACCCTAAATGGCTTGAAGTGGATGGTTATCAGTTTCTTCACACAATCTTCTAAGATAAGCTTTTAATGCATCAGATTGCTTATACACATGTTCTTTCTCATCCGCTGTGAAGATGTCATCAATCATGTCTCTTCCTTTCTTTTCAACCACAGATTTAGCTTCCTTTAGAACTTCATCATTCATGAACGAAACACTAGTTTAATCTTTCACGTTGTAATACTCTGGGTATTCTTCATGAGAAATGTCTTCAATTTCTATCTCACTGAAATCCACGTTCTTCTTGTTTGAATGATTGCCTCGAGAAACAACTGGAATATTTGGACTTTGGTGTTTTTGAATCGAATCATCAAGACTCATCCTAGCTTGTTGTGCACCTCCTTCTAGAATTTCTCGTGTCATCTCGGCGTTTACTTCTCCATCTTCAAGTTTAGGATCCTGGTATTCAAGAAACATCCTCATATCATCATTAACGAATATGTCCTTGAACTTTGAAGTGAAATTTACTGAAACACATCCTCATTTAATCATGTTCTTTAGACATACTTTGTCAGCATCAGTCATAGTCCCTGATTCTTTCTGTTGTTCTGAAGAACCAACTGATATATCTTCTTCCTTCTTTGCTCTATTTTCATACGAATAGTTCTCGATATCATCATCAACACTATCCGAATCTATCAATCCTTTAACATCTTTATCACCACCATCATCATCAGCATGATCATCATCCAAACCACCGTCATCATCTATTTTATCCTCATCCTAATCATCCTGATCATCTTCATCATCAGACTCTTCATTGGATTCATCTTTCGTCTAATCTTTTCCTTTCAACTTTTGCACTTTCTCGTATAGCTTGTTGCTGATCTTCTTCAATTTATTATTCTCTTTCTCAACAACAATGATTCTACATTTGTTGTTGGTGTTAGAAAGCTGCATTGAATTTTCTAGCTTCAAGTCAGTAACTTCATTCTCAAGCTCATCTTGTTTCTCTTTCGATTTGGCAATGATCTACAACATATCCTTCTCATTATTCATCTTCTGAACATCGAATAACTTCATTAGGCGTGTAATTTGTTGTTGTATAAGATCGAGAGCCGCTTAAGATATAGTTGCAGAACCTTGAGTAACACATTTAGGTGCTTTCGATGCTGATAGCTTGTCATAGCTAGATAACATCTCTTTCAACGATCTAGACATGATTGATGGCTCTGTAAGTGGTTGTTTTGTTACTCGTAGTTGTGGTTCAAGCTCTTTGCTTCTCTTTTTCTTCTTTTGAGCCAAACTTTCACCTTCTTTAGCTTTTGAAGCTGCAGGCACAGTAATCTTTGATGAAGAAGCAACTGCAGATGATGATCCAGTAGCTTTAAGCATGCTTTGTATATCTTTCTTCCTCTTTGTCCTGTGAGACTATTTCTTAGACATAGTCTTAATTCTTCCACGCTTTGTAGATACAGGAGAACCAACAAAATCTTCAACATCTAAAATCTCCTTGTCTGGATCAAAATCTGGATCAAGCTCATAATCTGTATCACTTGAACCAAGAGTTTTTTCTTCAGAATCTTCATCTATCAACATACTATTCTTCCCCTTCTTTTTCTTTGAAGATGATCCAACTATTTCTTTTCCTATCTTTGAGACAGCTTTAGCTTTCTTTCACTTACTTCATGTTCTCTCATCATCAGTAATAGGAATAAGTGGTGCATCATCATCAGAATCACTCATTAGGTGTCTCCATTCATCATTATCTGGAGCTTTGTAACCCGGATTGATCAAATGTCCAAATAACCTTCTTATCGGAGGCTTCTCATCATCTAACTTCCCACGATTAGTTAATAACCGATTCAATATCTAAATATCCATGTGCACTTTATTACCAATCCGTGTAGGATCTTTCACCAAGTCAATCTACTTCTCATCAAATATCATCTGCAAAAATCTCGGATACATCATAAACTTATACACATCCGGCCTCATTCAATCAAGAACTTCCTTCAGTTGACTATATAACATCCCAGAAAAGTTGTAGTCTTTGTTCAACATGAGTGCAACAACCATCGAACATGTTGTATCTTTTAGAACATCAAATCCACCGCATGTAGGAACAAATACGTGGATAATCACATATAGAAGATACTTGAATGGTGTACACACATTCGCTTTGTTGATTTGAGAATCCATAATCTTTCCAAAGTACATTGCCCTCAAGAAGCAAATGGCAGAACTCAAATTTTAAAAGAAAAACAACAATTGTACTTATCTAGGCGATGTTGATGACAAGTATGAAGAGTTCCGAGGGATTATTGATTATCTGAGGAGATCCAGTATTGTTTACGCCATTGCTCAGCCTCATAGAATTTATAAAGATCATCAAGAAGAGTTCTGGAGAAATGCGAGGCTTGACTTCTTTAATGGAAAGACAGTGATCCATAGCAGGGTGCAAGACAACACCATGCTCGTTTCAAAAAAAGATTTTAGACGAGTTTTGAGGCTAAATGAATCTGACACAGATCCAACAAAGTTACCATGGACTGTTCAGAGAGTTTGTTTTCTCAGGATGAAGTATTTGGGGGAAGATTACTAATTGCCAACTTTTCAAATCCAACGCATGTCCAACATTCAAGTATCCTCTGCACGTGATCATTCATGTCTTTGCTCCGATCATAGGAGGATTCGATGTATTACGTGATACCACATATTCCATGGTGGTAGCACTAATTCCTAACAAGGAGATAAACATACTAGGGATGTTATTTCATCATATGAAGGAAGTGTTTGATGGAATGAAGACCGAAAAGTTTCTGAGGTACCCGAGATTCTTACAAATGATATTTGACGACAAGTATCCGAACTTGGTAAAAGATCCAGCACATATTCTTAATCAAGAACACATGAATGTGATAAAATTGAACCAGATAACTATTTACAAGGGAAAGTCCAAGAAACCACCAACGAGAAGGTTATTTGGGCATTTAATTAACCTTGGATTCAAGGATCCTGATAGAGATGGTTGGAGACATAGGGAAAGTGATTTTGATTCTGATTCACCTTTGATTCTGGTGTTGAAAGGTGAAAATGTGAAGAGACATGTTACTAGGAAATGTGCAAAGCCAAAGAAGGGTAAAGAAGTTTAAAGTTCCTCAGTTTCAAAGAAGAAGGGTAAAAAGACTACGCTAATTTTCGAGGATACAGAGACTGAAGAAGAATGGGTGTCTGAAGATGAGACAGATAAGGAAACGGATCCCAAGGTTACTGGCGGTTCTGTTACTCCTAATCCGGGAGATGAATTAGTTGCAGCTCAACTTCAGCGAGGTTATTATCAAAATCCGAATTTTGATCCGAATGAAGAAAAATTGATTATAGATGATGATGATGATGATATTCTTGGTTCTTCTGTTGCTGCTAAGTCGACTAAACGTGGACGTCTGAAGTCCATGTCTAAGAAAGAGACCAAGAGGACGAAGAGACAGAAGGATGTGGAAGTGTTATTAAAATGAGAGAAGGTTCCTACAACCTCAACTGCTCCTACAACCAAATCCCCAGCAAAAGAACCAATGAAGAAGAAACTTAAAGTTAGTGAAGAAGTAGAAGTCGTAAAGAAGAAAGCGACAACATCCACTATTCAACAAAACCCGTCTGATGTGTCAAAGTCATTGAAGAGTTTATTACACAGCTTTGACAAACCCACATCATCATCCTAACCATAACCTGAAGTAAGTTCACAACCTACTCTTACTGTTTCCGATGATGCATTGAATCTAATGCAGCAACAGATATCTAGGTTGGTGAAATCATTTAATCTATAGAAAGCTGCTATAACAACGAATGAAAGTGAAATCAAGCAGCTGAAGAAGAATGAGAAAGATATGCTTCAAATCATTGCAAAATCAAAGGAGAAGCAAGACAAATTGGAAGAAGAAGTGACTAGTCTTCAACTTGAGAACTCTAAACTACAACCCTCTAATGTGGATAATGAAATGTGGATGTTGGCGGTTGAGAAAGAGAATGAGATGTTGAAGAAAATTATTGAAAACCAATATCAGAAAGCTCCACAACTAAAAGGTGCTGAGCAATCTGATGATGAAGAAGAGGATGATGATGATGATGATAATGATGATGATGGTGATAGCAATGATGAAAAAGATAAAGATGTTGAAGGGTCAATCAATTCAGATGATATTGATGATGAGATTGAGAATTATTCATATGAGAAGAGACAAAAAGCCGAAGAAGACAAATCAGCAGGTCCTAATGAAAGCGAACAAGGGAAAATGACTGATGCTAATAAATAAAGGTTGAAGAAAATGTTGAAACGTGGATATGTCTAAGCTAGATTCACATCCAGGTTCAGGGATATCTTCATCAACGAAAACATGAGTATTTCCTTGAATATCATGAACCTGAACTGGAGGATGGTGAAGTAAGCGCCGCGATAACGAGAGAAATTCTTGAAGGCGTAGCACAACAAGCTGGTATGACTCTTGAAGAGTTGATTTAGAAGAAAGAGATTCCTAATATACCAATTGTTGAGCCAGGCAAGCATTCAGATGATTCAAATGTATCAATTCTGAGAGATGCTGAGAAAGTTGCTGACGAAAAAGGAAAAAAGTAATTGATGAACTTCTTTCTGAAAGCGAAAATGTTGATGTTAACAAGAAGTCAGGCGCGTTGCTGAACTATCTTAGAAGATTGCGTGAAGAGTCAGATAACATACCAAAGCCACCAATTCAGGGAGATTTCTATCGCTATCACAATAAGGTATTTAAAGGCAGAGCGATAGCTTGGAAGTTCTTTCCTTAGCTTAGATGCGTCGGTATCAAGTGGGAACGAGGAATTCTATACTTTAGCCATTTTCATGACATAAAGAGTCTTCCTTACTGGGTCGTACGAGACGTTTGCAGACATAAGCTGGTTGGTGCAACTGGGTTGTTAGAATACATGGAAGATAAGATAACTCGAGAAAGTCTGAAAAAGTGGGATACATTCAAGCCACAATATCCACACCGCATAGTTCACAAGAAGATCAATCCGGAAAACAACTTACTGTATGTGACCTTGAACTAAAAACCGCCAGTCTGTATGAAGAAGATTCCTTTGATGCCAATGGAACAAGACATTAGCAATAATTTCGCGTTCTGGTATTATGATTGGGGAGCTGCCGAAGCAGTTATTGTTATGGATAATGAAGATAATACAAAGCTTTGCAGAAAGTTGAGGATATTTGATCCGATGTGGCTTATTAACTGCTCAAGGAACAATATTGAAATGCTTTATTTCAATCTAATTCATTTTGATGTGTTAGATATCGAGCAGGCGTGGAAGTTTCAAGGAGTTGTGAAGTTTTGCTTTGCATTTGACTTGCATTCAAACTGCGACTATAAGGGATTGCTGGGAAAGTACGCTTTGAGGTTGAGGAAACCAATTCAAGTGAAAGAAGCCGAAAAGACTTTAAAGGCGAAACAGAAGCTGAAGTCCTTGCAACAAGAGAACAAGGACAAGTAAATATCCGAGATACAGACATGGGGGAGTTTGTAGATACATATTTCATATATGTGTCTGTAATTTTCGGATCGTCAAAGTCATAATTGTCGAATCGTAATGTTTATGTTTGAGTTTGTTATTTTGATTCAGGTATTCGAGAGGTCGAACCAAAACATGAAGTGTTGGTTCGTGACATCTAAGGGTCGAAGGAATTGGTTTGAACTATCGTAGGGGGGAACCAAATTGTCTATATATATGTGTCACTTTGAGACGATTATTGAGTTATGTCATTTGGTGTGTGCGTGTTCTAGAGAGTTCAAAGCCTGTACAGTTACACCTTTAAGTGTGTGTTTTCATCTAATCGTGTCTGTAGTAGTTATTATAACTTTAATGATTAATGAAAACGTTGAAAATGAAATCTTACGCGTATTGATTCGTATTTTTATCATATTGCATGAACATTAGGGTTTCCACACCCAGTGTTTCAGTATTCGTGTTGATTATATGTTGATTGTGTGAAAACATATCCTACAATAATATAGATTAAACATTTAGGAATGGAAGTGATGGTGAATTGGTGATCTAAGTTGAGGTGACAATACAAGATGAAGATAATAAGAAGGTGTTTTGGGATTGCTTATAAAACTCTAAAATTGCTTTTTGTTAGAAATGTTTATTGACTTATGACTTTTTTAAAAAAATCTTTAAAAAAAATGTCTGGATTAGTTTTTGTTGAGAAAAACCAATAAGTCAATAAGTTATTTGTTAAAAAGTGTATGGTTTGACTTATTTATGTAAAATGACCAAAACGTGCATATGGTTTGTAATGAATGCAAAGGGTGGGTGGGTAAATTTGTAATTTCTGTTCCAAATGTCAAAAACCAAAACAAAAGGTCAGAATTTTAGAAAACAGCTTTTTCACATGTATCAAAACGCCAAAACAAAATGTGCTTCTGCCAAAGATAAACAGTTTATTTGCTTATTGGTTTTTAAAGAAGCTAATAAGTTAATAAGTTGTTTTTCAACTCAATCCCAAACACCATTTGAAGATGAGTATAACGTAGGGCTTAAATACCACCTCTTATTGTAATTCTAAAGGCTTAAATTGGCAATGATTACAATCCGAAAGATAGAATAATACATAAAACATATCAATTATTGCAAACTCAATTGACTGAATCCTACGTTGCAACCCTTATACATCAATTATTTGAATTACTTTCAACACTTTTCATCAATAGGTGTCTGCAATTCTTTGTGCAAGACAATAAGCAGTCGACTGGATAGTAATCATCGGATTAACACCAACCGCGGTCGGAAATATACTAGCATCACAAACATAAAGCCCCTCAGCCTCCCAACTCTCACCATTCTCATCAACTGCACCTTCCTCTTCACTTTCTCCCATTCTGCAGCTACCCATTTGATGAGCAGAAGAATAGATATTCCAATCTTTCACCATTGACAATGGCCCATCTCCTGCATCAACTGTCTCCAAAAACTTCTCTATATCTTCATTACTAGTCCCTTTACATATATACCTCTGACCATCAGACCTTTGAGTTCCCACTTCAACCGCTCCAGCCGCGATTAAAACTCTAATCGCTTGTTTCAACCCTTTCTTGATGCTTTCTTTATCTGATTTATGTAAGTTGTAGTTTATCCTTCCTGCTGATTTAACTTCACCTGACCCGCAATCTCTAACCAATGAGAACACATGAGCTGTTCTTGAGTATTTCAACATTCTTTTCTTTAGATCTTTTCCAGATTCCCATGGACATAATGTAGCAAAACTACCTGGTGCAAGTGCAGGAACTTCCAAAATGTAATTATCATCAAACCCAGATTTATGAACAGACGTCAAGATCGCGCCTTCGAAGCTTTTACCCGACAGATTTGAATCATTTTCTGGAAAGTATCCCCATGCCATTAGAACAGGATGAAGGTGAAGATTCTTGCCAATATTAGGATTCTTAAGACCACTAGATATCATCAAAGGTGGTGTCATCAATGACCCACAAGCAGAAATTGTTACTTTAGCTTCAATTTGCAATCTTTTTGTGATCTTTTGGTTTACAACTTGTGAAACCACTCCTAAGCATTTCTTTCTTATTTTGTCTTGATGGTTTTTTACTAACAAAAACCTCTCGGCTTTACATCCAGTTATGATCACTGCTCCGTTATCGACTGCATCGACTAACCAAGTCGAATCTGTCCCCTTTTTGTCCCCGGATCCGCACCCGAAACAACACGAACCGCAGTAATGATTTTCGGATGCATTTTGGTGGACATCCTCCACTTTTATACCGAGATTTTCACACCCTTTTCGGAGAACTTTATTCTGGAAGCTTTCATTTGCACACTTTGCAGTAACACCAATTCTTTCACACACAATGTTCATTGCAGAAGTGTACTCTTCGGTTCCGTACAGCTTAATCTTGTGTTCTTCTGACCATTCTTTTAAAATAGAAGATGGTGTCTTGATGCAAGCCGACCAGTTGACGGCTGAGCCGCCGCCAACTGTGGACGCGGCTTGGATCATTAGCTTCCCATCAAGTGTGGGAAGTATGCTTCCAGCTTCATACAGTTGATCTAGAGACGGGCCTTCGAGTTTCGAATAATCAGTTCGGTTAAAATAGTTGCCCTTTTCAAGAACCACCACTTTTTTGCCCGATTGGGCGAGTACCGCAGCTGCAACACCTCCGCCACAACCGGAGCCAACGATCACAACATCGCATTTTATTGTGCATATGTTGGTTTTGAGGTCTTCGGTCACGTCTAGGCCTTTTTGCGTTAGGGATGCTACAAGTGTATCTTCTGTTTCGTTTATTGTTTCAACCATTCCTTTGGTTAAAGGCCGCTCCTTTTGATCGTTGGGGTGTTGTTCATTGATGTTTACATGGTAACCTATGGCTTCCCATGAAGGATTCTTTGATTTTTCATCAACCTGTACGTTGGACATTCGTAAGAATATTATTTCTTTTAAAAGGTCATAATTAAAAACACTTTACACAAAGTCAGATGTTTATATGTAGTGTTTGAAGATATAGTAAAAAAAAGATAAAAGAACGGATTATAAGATAAAAGAGCAGATTAAAGAGGATGCGTTTATGTGGATTCAACATAGAGCCAAAGTCCCGACTCCTTCTTGGGAAAATTGGTTAAGTTTTGATGTATCTATATGTTTGTAATTGGGGTCCTGTTGGTGTTGTCTGTTTTTGGTGTTGGGCTTTTTCCTTTGCCCTGTTTTGTATCAGCCCCTTGCTGGCTAAAAAAAAAAAAAAAACATTATGTATTAAATTATTTATAAGTTAAAACTGCTTATGTATTAAATAATTCTTTATACGTATATGATGTATACGTTTTGCGTGTTGGGAAAAGAGTACAACTATAATTGACTGAAAACATTTCATAAGTAACTTCTGCACATTGTTAATTCGTTATCATAAAATGATTTTTTTAATGGCTATATTTTTTTTATTTTATTTTTATCAATGGGTTTTCTCTAACAAACCTAAAAGAATAGGTCTTATCTAACACATTTATTGATACAAGTAGAATAGAAAATGTGTCTTATCGGAGAATTTAAAGGCCAGCAAGATTGACAATTTATTGTTTATAATTAGGTGTGAGAAACAACCCATGGGTACCAATTCTGGTCCAATTTATTGATATCTACTTATAAAACATGTGCTATAATTGAATAAAACTTTACTCATAAAAATATTAAAAGTAATTATAGTGATCATTTATATATAATATTGGATGACTCACCTAAATTGGTCCAGCCTGTTAAATACGTTAAAGGTTGTCCAAACTATTTTAATTCTTATGGTCGTAGTGAAAGTATTTATTTTAGTCATGTAAAAAGGTAAAACAGAAATGAATTAAAAACGATCATACAATAAGGTTTATTGGTCCTGTCAACTCACGTAAGTCTACTTTTAAAAAGTACCTTTATTTCTTCGAAACTAGGATATCTGAGGTTTGCATATAACTTCATTTAATACATGGACATTAGAATTACTTTTTATTTTTTTTTATTTTCAGCATATTCATGTGAAGCAACAAGAAAAGGAAGATCAAAATCAAATGATGAATCACCTGAGAAAAGAAGACAAAAAGACATAGACTCTTGATGAACACAAATCCAAGTCTGATAGGTGTTAGAAGGCTGTTTTTTAACCATTTCTGCACAATCTTTTCCCTTTTTTCCAGAGGGATCTCTGAGAATTTGTTAATGTATGGCCATTGATGAGATAAGCAAAGAGAGCCTCCAACAAAAAGGGTTCCAAGCCTTGTCGAAAGAAGTTTCAACACTAATCTCACGACCATCACTGCTTCAAAAAACCCTCTTTTCACAAGAAGATTGGATACCTGTTTCATATTCGACCACTATGATCAATTCATTTTTGTTTTATAAACTAAAGAAGTAATTATTATATATCCATGACATCTTGTTATTTCTAATTAAATGAAAAAAATCTATAGCAATGCAATACTCAAATTAAAGAGAATAAAATATCGTTTTTATTGTGAATTTACTTTGTTATAAATTTAAGTTTGAAATTTTAGGCTGAGAGGTGTGGTACCGACCACCGACCTCCATGTTGTCACCATCGTGCAGAAGAGAGAGAGAGAAAGAGAGAAGAGGTCGCAGAGAATTCCCCGGTTTCACCAAAAATTGGTTCGGGGTGGTGTTACCCGACGGGGGAGGTACCACCGACCATCTCTCGGTCTCTCACACCCCTCAGCCTCATGTTGTTTAGAAATTGTGATAGTTTAATAGTCAACAACATATGTTAAACTTTACGCAATGTGTTTTGAAAGTTATGCTGGTTAAACTCTTAAAATTACATAAAATTATCTTTGTATCACTTCATAAATATATATATATATATATATATTTTATTGTAGTGCAAATAAGTTACCTTGTTTGGAACTGAAATTTGGGAACCAGAAAGAGTGGAGAATAAACGGATGGATTCTTCCATGTTGTTTCCATGACTATGATGAGGAGCATCATCAAGAGAATTCAAAGGGAGTGGTTGAAGGATCACTTCACATAGGCTGGTCAAAGACTCCATTTCTGATGAGCATAAACTTCCATTTTTGAAATCTTCATCTCTCTCACCTCCTCTTAATAGAGGGTGACACTCTTTTTCTTTCTCATCGTGCATCTCTGTGTTTTTGCGTGAGAGACTAGTTAAGGTTGTATGCCTTTGTATCAAACGTGCCTATATATATAGGGATATATATTATATAGAATTGATAAAATATATATTGTTAAGCCCCACTTACGGCTGTGCACATATAATGTATATATGTGTGGCCCTCGGGGGGCAAAAGTAAAGTTGCACTAATTTTAACGTTATTTTACTAATTTCGTGAAAATAACGTTAAAAATGACGGACGGTTAATCATGCATCAGGTGGTGGCGTTGATAGCCAAAAGACAAGGGGGTACATGCACCAATCGGGTTTGTCCCGGTTGCCAAGTGTTATGTGCCTTATGTCCAAGGCTTGATACAAAACCACTATCGAGCCGGGGGTCTCATTGGAAGCAGCCTCTCTATTTCCACGGGATAGAGGTAAGGCTGTCTACATTTTACCCTTCTCAGACCCTACCTTAGCTTTTGCTATTAGTGGGATTAACTGAGTATGATGATGATAAAATATATATTGTTATGTTATGAAGGGTTTCTTGCGTTGAATTGAAATATGCATTGGTAGTGCCTCCTGTTGTCTTTATTTGAAAAATTACAGAGTTTTCAATTGGTAATGCGGAAGCAATTTATTACTACTTTAAGGAGTCATAGACTTTGCCGTTCAATACTTTATACAAACAAGTAGAGGGTTCGCGTGATATGACGGGGTGGATAGTTTACAAGCTTGTACATAGTATGTAATACACTAGTAGAGTGCTCGCGCGATACAGCAGGAAACACAAACACTTCTAATGGTTCTAAGGGTGTGTATGCTTCTGTTAAGTTCGATTATTAGACTCAACCAAAACTAAAATCAAAAGTCATCAATTAATCAATCTTATTAAACAATTGGTTCCTTGGTTCGATTAGTATTATTAGATTATCGGTTTTAATCCGGTTTAGTTAATTTTGGTGACTAACAAAAACAAATTGTGGCTAATTTTTTTTTTTTTTTGCCTAGAAATACATGAAATTGACATATAAATACATGAAATAGAGGTAAAAAATAACCCTGTAAACGAACCGAATGTTCATGAGTTGTTCGTGAACTTGTTCGGCGAAAAGTTCGTTTAGTTAAATGAGTGAGCATGAACTAACGTTGAGTTTGTTCATTTATGTTTGTGAACGTCCGTTTATGTTCGTTTATTTATGCTTGTTTAAGTTTATTAATTACATACATAGGTATATTAGTATATATATTAATTTCTAACGGTCGGTGCAATAGTATGTGAATGGATGGCAGACTTGTAATATCATGTGTCAACTGAGGGCAAAAGTGGTACTTTGGTAACTTCAACAACATTAAACCATCGTCTCTCTCTTCTAGCAACCATATCAAAATAAAAGCTGCCTCTCAATCTTGTAACACCATGGTCCATGTGATGACCTGTCGCTAGGGTCATGCAAAAACCTAAATTACCTAGGAAGATAGGGTGAGTCAGGTATCGAATCCACGAGGAGCATGTGGTTAGTATTGCACCTTTTGTTTGATTATTTAAACTAAAAAATTAAATCTAAGTGAGTTGTAGGTTGTTTTGAGTTTTAAGAAAACAAATTTTATAAGTTGTAAACAATAATATTAAAGAAGTAACCCCCTCTAGGTTTCTGGTTCAATGACTCACCCTGCCCTTTGTTAGATGATTGGATACCACATAGACATAGTTTTGTTGAACGGTTTATGTTAAGTGATAATCAAACACAAATTTTTAATAATAACTAGTACAATTTAATTACCAACGCACGAATAACAACTACCCTCCCGTTAATCAAACTGCTCACGATGCAAGAAAACCGAATGCGGATGACTAAAAGATAAGCAATTGCACAAACGTGACTTGTTTAAATAACTCAAACCACAAATATCTTTCAAACAATTTAAAGACAATACATAAACCAAACCAAACAAGTGTTAGAGTTTCACAAACGAACCATACACCAGGAGTCGATCATACGATTAGTCGCGCTGCATATTAATGATGATTGTTTCTTGACGTGGGTGCAGCCCCAAGGCTGCTGCCTTTCGTCCTCTCCCAATACTGTCTCCCGTCCCTTAAAAACAAATAACAAAACCCTTAATAATATCTTGCCCTCGAAGTAATTGCGGTCAAAAGTATAATATCTCCTAACCCTCCAAACCAATGGGCTTTTATTTTTTCTTCTTTTTTCACGTGGCCTTAGGCCTATTTTTTACCAACTCATTTGTTTTTGTTTTTCATTACGTTTTATTATTATTACTACTTTTTATTCCGGCAATGTCCCGTGTTGAAATATCTGATATAGCATAATAAAATATATTATTATTATTATTATTATTATTATTATTATTATTATAAACAAATCTTTGCCATAAGTTATCATATTCAAATATAAAAAAAACGAATCTCTGCGCCAGGGTATAAATCTAGTGCCATTACAAATGAATTCAGAAGTTTGTAATCGATTATTCTAAAAACAACTAACATGAAATAAGAAAAAAAAAAGTTAATTATTGAAATATCGAACGTGTTAGTTTAAGGGTTATGTGATGCGTTAAAAAATTCATAGGTATATGATTGGGTATGTAGTTCGAGTATTTGGGTATGTTGTTTCGGGTAATCGGGTCGGGTATCACCTAATCCCAGACCCGACCCAAACCCACAATTTTTTTTAAATAATCCCAAACCCGACACAATAGCTGTTGGGTTACAAAAAATAGTCATTTTTTTCTCCGATTTTTATATAGCACTATGGTACTCGTTGAAAAGATAATAAAATGCTCGTTAATTTGGTGTAATTTTGTTTCTTTAAAAAATCTCGTATATAAAAGATATTAACGTTTAAAAGTTATGAGAGAAAACACGAGAGTTAAAACAATAAAGGTTTAATATTTAGATTTAGTAGATTAGGTTAAAGATTATAATAGATTAGGTTAAATCATATTTATTTCTTTTTTTTAATTGGTTTAGAGTTGCCACATCACATCCTATGTGGCATCTCTCAAATAAGAGTTTGCATAAGAGTATGACAAGTAGGATTACTCCCTTTGCAATATATATAGATTATTATTATTATTATTATTATTAGTATTATTATTATTATTATTATTATTATTATTATTATTATTATTATTATTATTATTATTATTATCAAAATATATTATATACTATTATTTATTTATATTATTATCATTCCATGCTTTTGTACCGGGTGTCTACGACTTGACCAAAGTTGCTCGTTTACGCTCCAATATCCATGAACACCTCTCTCGTCTCCTTAGTTGACTGAGTCAACTGCTATGTGTTATTATTATTATTAGCTGGACCACGCCTTTAAGGGCTCGGGCCTCGAATATAATTTGTACTGTTTTAGCCCCGCTCCATGCGAGCACCTACCAAAAATATAAAATAAATAAATAAATCGTAAAAACAACCAAAAAGTAATAAATATATACAACACTAAAATAATAGAGTACAGACAGAAAACTAATAAAAAAATACTATCTAATCGACTAAAAAATATATAAAACTGGCAAATAAACATGACGCGTGGAACCACGCATCATCATGCGCGTAAGCTAGAAACCTTTCTGCCGACCCGATCCTTTCTCGAATCAAACCCTTATGCATCCGTGGCGCATGAGCTTCAGTGTGACACCCGACATATTTAGGTTAATACTTTTCATACTTTACATACATACGTTTCGTACTTTACATACATACGTTTCATACTTTGCATACATATGAGTCTACCTCAACGAAAACATTGAAACAACTACTTAATATCATACTCGACCGGGTCGGTTGAGTCGTATCAATGATTCGGGAATCATCGGGAGTCGTTACAATGGTCCGAGGGATCATTGGGTGTCGGTCCATAACCATGTGTACAAGGATTGGCGATTTGTAGAATCGTCGGGCTTATTGCACACACGCAAGTCTTGAGTCCCAGGAATTGGTGATCGGGTGGGAACGTGTTAGTTATCGTGCATTACGTACTTATAATCATTATGCAACTTGTCGGTGTGTGAAAACGTGTTTATATATGTTAAAATAGGGTTTAACGCGCCAAAAACCCGGATAGAAATGCTATAGGCGATTAGGCCACATGGGGTAGCCTAATCGCCAGTACAAGTAGCGAATAGAAGAGCCTGAGGGGCGAATAGGGGCTAATCGCTAGTTGCTACTAGCGATTACAGCCCTACTCGCTGATAACCACCCCGTACTCGCCTGAACTGCATGTGACGACTAAAAACGCCTATAAATACCACATCTTATGTTTTAAAATATCATTTGTGAGACCCTAATACACCCCAAAGCCACCCCACACCTTATCCAACCTCTGCAACACGTTTTTGAGCAAGAAATCACATTTCCAAGCATTACACCTCATAATCTCACCATTTCGAGGTGTGTTCTTCATTCCAAACCTATGTAATGATATTGTTTTGATCCCTAATGGTCCAAACCTGATTTATAAACATTTGTGTCTTTGAAAACTCATTAAAATCAGTTTCAAAACAAGCCCAAACATCTATACTTGTTATATGTGATGTATTCATGCAAGATAGGATTTTTATCGTTTAAACATGATTGTTCTTGTGTTATTATTGTGTTTCTGATCTAAATTAGTTAATATGATGATAACCTAGGAGTTTGAAGGTTCATAGATGTGTAATATTGATATTAGGCGTTTTGACCCGTTTGAGTGATTATGGTGGATTGATGATGATATGTTGTGTATTGTTGATTGTTTTAGGTTAGGGTTTACTCTAGGATGATGATAGAACAGTAGGATATTGTTGGACAACGTCATTATGTGATGAAATCTGAATATATGCTATTTAGGGTAAGTTATGCATGAGGATGTGATGTTTACATGATAATATTGCTATTTTGGGAAAACACATGCATTCGGGACGGCTAGGGTGATGATAAATTAGGGGTTTTTGCTTGAAATAGTTGGGTTAATGTTTTGGGTTGGATATTGGGTGTTTACACATGTTTCGGATCTGATTTGGAGGGTTAAACGCGCAAAAGGGACGAAACAGATCAGTACTAGCGAATAGGAGTCCTAATCGCCCTTATTATAGGCGATTGGCTCCCAATCGCCTGAACTATAGGCGATTAGGAGCCCAATCGCCATTATTACTGGTGATTACAACCCTACTCGCCATTTTGACCCTCCTAATCAGTAGTTGACTTTTCCTAATCACATGTTTGCTTCCTAATCGCGTGTACAGCTGCTATATGTATATTTTAACATCCCGAAATACGGATTGACGCCTAGGAACATGTTAGGAACCCCGTGACATGTCCAATGACTTGGTAACACATGTTCGGACTTAGTTATACGTTAATTGACCGATATGCTAGACTAGGTGAACTCTTACGCGTATTAAGTGTTTAATGGCATATGTTGCATGATATCTTGCTTTCGGTTAGCACGTGGGATGTCGGGTCACCAATGGGATGTCGGGCCTTGTCTGGTGTGGTCGGTTAAACATTTAAACATCATTTCATATGTACACGGTTATGGTCTGGACTGTTAGGGACTAATCAACCTACGGGTTGTTAGTTTAACACCTTATACGCTCGTCATGATAGGTCACCGGTATTTGGTGCCGTCTATTGAGCAGGTTTACTTGTTTTAGAGTGGGAAGAAGCATCAGGTGAGTTTCACGACCCCACTTTACGTTGTTACATTTCAGGGGAGACACATGCTTATACATATTTCATAAATTATCATGTTATACAAGTGTTGAATTCATTTGTGCTATACGATACGTAAAGTCCCGGGAAACCATGAATATGCTGGATAGCATAACGGGGGAAATGTGGATAGATCTATTGGGACTGATAGACCCCACTCGTCGGCTGGGATCCGGGCGGGTGCATATTGTCTCGGTCATAAGCATAATCGTTTCAGGCAAAATCATATATCGTTGTCTGTAATGGTTTCCGGTCGTAGTAGAATTATTCATGCGTCTAGCTAACGCTATCATTTCTAACATAGTGATAACATGTTGTTTTTTAGTACTTAAAACGTTTAATATAAAACATGTGAACTCACCGGCATTATTTGCTGACGTTTTAGCATGTTTGTCTCAGGTCGTTGAGGTAGCAGCTTGCCATAGGCGCACGGAGTCTCACGGCGTCTAAGATTCATATGCATCTTACTTAGCTTTTTCAGACTTACGTACTTTTGCATTTTGGTTTGTAATAAAGTTTTACGCTTCCGCAGCGATGGATTATTTATGAAAACTTGATGGTTTGTTTATGTCATTTTTACGTATCACATAGTGTCGTTTATTGTGACCGTTGACTTAGATCCTGGTTTGTCACGCGCCACTTGGTAAAACCCCGCACGTGGAATTTGAGGGTGTGACAGATTGGTATCAGAGCCAATGGTTATAGTAAACTAGGACTGCATGTTGAGTCAAGTCTATAGCCAAGTCGCACACACTAGACGGTCACATTCATATAAGTCATGTCATACGGGGAATTGCCGGGGTGTTAGTATTACATTCGTTATTATCATTTATGCTTACATCATCTATCTATTACTCTTATTTCCTATCCTGTTCTTCATCTTCGTGCTGAAGACGAGGAGGCTTACTATCCTTGCACGACAGTGGCGTACATTGGAGTGGCTTCGGCATCTTTCGGAGATTTGTCCAAGATTCGGACATCTCCCCTTTCTATACTCCAATGGACACACTTGCTCGCACACATTATCGCACACTTGTACTTGCTGTTTTATATCTTGGGTGTTTTATCACGTAGAAGTTCTTATCTATTCTTGAACGTGGGTGCCTTGTGGGTTGAAAGTCAAGCTAGGAGCACGCCTCGGGGACCATGTAGAGCGACTTATCATTTCGGGTGCACACGAAATAATAAGTTGAAATGCATGGAAATCCTGGTGGACTCTGTGTTTGATCTGATGATCATGATGGAATCCAGTTCTCTGGTTGACCTTGTTACTTATGATTACTTGTTATCTGTTCTGGAATCCGATGTCTTGTCTTTGACCTTGACATAAGATGGCAGGACGTCGTGGTGTTCGTGTTGGTGGTCGCGTTGGTGGCCGGAATGGCGGTGGACGAAATGGGGGTCGTGGTAACATCAGCATGACCCAGGCAGAGCTGAATAATCTGATCCAGGAGCACGTGGCAGCTACTATTGCTGCGCAGTAGGCCGCCCAGTAGGGCCATGGTGGTAATTTAATTACCCCTACCCTCATTCCTTATCTTTTGTCGTGTGATGTTTGTTTTCTAACCCGTGCTGCTTGTTGTAACAAGGAATGCTTTTCATCCTCCACCACCTCCACCTCCTCCAGTCCACTGTACTTACAAGATGTTCCAGGATTGCAAGCCCCATAACTTCAGTGGGACTGAGGGAGCTGTGGGACTGCTTCGTTGGTTGGAGAAGGTCGAGTCTGCTTTCTCCATGTGTAACTACCCAGAGGAGTTTCGTGTGAAGTATGCTTCAGGGACATTTGAGGGACGTGAATTGACTTAGTGGAATTCGACTGTGCAGACTATTGGTTTACTGGAGGCCCATGTGTTGCTGATGTGTTGCAAAACACATCTCTTTTCCTATGTATTTTGTATATTATTTGGTCATGTTTTTATTCGTTTCGTGTTGTTTTTATTATATATTTATTTATTTTATTATTTTATAGATGTTCGTGGAAAAGGAGCGTTAAACGAAGAATTTTAATTGAGACACGAACACTTGAGAGCAGGTGGTCATGAATGTTGGAGCGTAAACGAGCAACTTTGGTCAAGTCAAGAACACCCAAATCAAAAACAAGGAGTATAATAATAATAATAAAAAGAAAAAAAAAAGAATTGTAAACTTGGGTCACGAGCCCAAGTGGATATGAATATGGACATCTAACATCCAAAAAATTGGGGCACATAATATTTTTGGGTGTGGTCATTATTAATTATCAATAATTGAGGTTAGCACATATATATATACATCGAAGTCAACCACAAAGAACAACAGCCGCCAAAGGCCATTAGAAGGCCATAACTGGAACATTATTAATTTCGATTGGAACAACAGCTCTAGAGGAAAGTAGAGGCTAATTGAAGGCCAGGGAGGCACGGGTTCAAGACTAGAGCTACGGGTTCGACTATTAAAAAATTTTAGTTTTTATATTTATTTACTTTGTGTTTATGAATATTGAGACCATGACTTTGAATATTTTTTGAACCTTTGTTTATATTGTTTTTCATTACTATGAGTAGCTAAATCTTGAACCACTACCTAGGTTATATGATGAATGCATGTTAATTTTATAACTTTCGGTTTATGGATTATTTTTGAATGGTTAATGTTTTGGTAAAAGTTTGGTTGGTGTTTATTTTGATGTGTGTGCGTACTTAAGTCTAATTTATTATTTTTGAGAGTTCCATAAACGTCTTAGTGAATGTCTTTCATGTTTATTAGGGTTACCTGCTTGGTGCTTGTAGCTTAGTTTATGGTTTTGGTACCGAAAGCCATAGGAACTTGATAAGAGAATTTAGAGGACTTTTGTATTCTTCCATTCTTGAGACCGGGAGGTGATGGAATGTTGGGTTGTCTAGAGCTTTAGGTGTTAGGTTTTGGGTGAGACCGGGAGGTGATCCTATCCTAGTTGTCTTTAGTTTCTTGCAATTCCAAGTCATAGTTAACCCAATTAAGTTACTCCTTTACATCTTTGGGTGTATTGTGATTAGAGAGACCGGGAGGTGATCGAGTCATTAGAGTACCTTTACATTCTTAGTGAGGTGAGACCGGGAGGTGATCCGAGCTAGATAACCAGTGTTTTATTCCTTAGGATTCTTTGGGGTGTGTTGGTGAGACCGGGAGGAGATCTAGCACGTCTTAGGGCTTCTTATGTTATCTTTAGAATCTGGTATCCATTCAGTTTTCCATTACCGAGAGTTGTGAGTTTGCATGTAGGATTCCTGACCTAGGTAGTTGCCTTCCTATCCTGATATTTTCCTCGATTATCTTCGCTGTCTATTTATCCTTGTTTATTTACTTTATTTATTTTATTTTATTATAAAAAAAACCAAAAGAAATCATTTATAAACCAATTATTTTAAGTCTTAGTCGAGTCTAGTTTTGTTTTCCATTAGTGTCCTGTGGGTTCGATACTCGGACTTACTTAGTCTGTACTGCATTGATAGGTACACTTGCCTGTCGTGTGGTCTAGTTTAGTTGAGTCTGTTTTATATTACTAGGTGTCTAGTTTAGTTTATTATTTTTAGACCATACATAGCACATCAGTTGCCATGGACCGAGTTCGTATTTCGTTTGAAGATGGAGGATTGTCCCAGGGATGAGATTAAGAGTTTGGAGCACGAGCTGTGGAATCATCAGATGGTGGGATCTGAGATCGAGGAGTATACCACTCGCTATCATGAGTTGGCACTTTTGTGCCCGGATTCCGTGACACCTGAATATAAGGCCATTGAGTTCTACATTAGTGGGTTGGTGCCTGAGGTTCGCGGGTTGGTGACCGCGAATGATGCTACTACACTTCGGGATACCATTCGGTTGGCTCATAGGCTGACTAAGCAGAAGGTTCAGGAGGGTGTTTTGCCTCCTAAAGGTACTGTGGTGAAGATCTTTGATGGCAACAAGAGGAAATGGGAGAGCACGGGTAAGGGTACAGTTCAGCCTCAGCAGTAGCAGCCGAGGAAGTTTGAGACTACGGGTTCGTCTTCTGGACAGAGGCAGGGTAGGTATACTGGTAGGCTGCTTAAGTGTGATCGTTGTGCGTATCATCATGTGGGGAATTGTAGTTATTGTACCCGTTGTAAGAAGAACGGGCATCAGGCCCAGACATGCAGGGTGAATATTCAGACTCAGCAACAGGTGGCTGCCCCTACTACTACTACTACTACTACTACTACTACTACTACTACTACTACTACTACTACTACTGCTACTGCTACTGCTACTGCTGCTGCTGCTGCTGCTGCTGCTACTGCTACTGCTACTGCTGCTGCTGCTGCTACTGCTACTACTACTACTACTGCTATGCTACTACTGCTACTACTGCTGCTACTGCTACTACTGCTACTACTGCTATGCTACTACTGCTACTACTGCTACTACTGCTACCACTGCTACCACCACTACCACCACTACCATCACTACCACTACCACCACCACTACCACTACAACTACCACTACCACTACAACCACCACCACCACCACCACCACCACCACTACCACCACCACTACCACCACCACTACTACCACCCCTACAGCTACGGCTACGGCTACGGCTACGGCTACGGCTACGGCTACGACTACGACTACGACTACCACTACCACCACCACCACCACCACCACCACTACCACCACCACCACCACCACCACCACCACTACCACCACTACTACCACCACTTGTTGGGTTATATTGAGACCACAGTTACCAAAATAGAGACTTTTGAATGATTATTGTATAGCTTTAAAGTTAAAGGACCTAGAATGTAATTATAGCATAGTTTTAGTCAACTAACCCTAATCTGCGCACTTATGTGCACGGGCTCTGCGCACTTAAGCTTAAGTGCGCAGGCCCAATCAGCTGCCTATATAAAGCTGATATGTGTGCAGGATTGGGGTTAGGGTTTTGGAGTTTATCTTTGTAGCACACTTTGCATAGGTGCGTACTTATTAGTATTCCAAGGTTATTCATCTTCAAATCAGATATGGAATCATCATGTTATTCATTGTGTGTGTCGGGTCTTTCAATATTCATCTAGTTTTCTTTGTTTCTTGGATTAATCACTTGAAGCACCTAACTAATAGGTGTTTCTAAGTGATAACAATCTATTGCATTCAACAAGATCTAGTATTTCGGGACTACAATTTGGTATCAGAGCCATTGTGCTCTAGATTGTATCTACTTTAAGATACCAAAACCCTCATCTTGTTAAGCTTTTATTATCAAGATTATTTTCTTTGTAAACTTTAAAATTTAGGTGTTTTTCTCATATTTTGGTTTCAAATTTTGTGAAAAGCGTGTTTCTAAATGTTTAAAGTATATTATTTTGATCAGAAAATGGTTTGGAAAGGATTCAGCTGAATTTTATGTTTGTTACAGCTCGTATCTGCGCACTTATTTCATATATGCTGCGCACATATCTCATAAGCTGAGCACTTGTTTCTTAGTTTGAGTACTTGGATTATATTTTGCACACTTGTCATTTTGTACGCATCTAGGGTTTATGCGTACTTGTTGCTCTGTGAATGTGGGTTCTGCGTACTAGTCACACTTTAATTTGAATTTTCTGCGCACTTGCTTTTGAATTTGGCTTCTGCGCACTTATTCATTTAAATTGATCTCTGCGCACTTGTTCATCTATGTTGATCTCTGCGCACTTATAGCATCTCATTGTCTTGAGTACTTATCTAGGGTTTCTGCATACTTAAACAGAAATCTTGGATTTGAGCGCACTTACTGAAGGTGTAGTGTTGAGTACTTGGCTAGGGTTTCTGCGAACTTAAAATCTTAAACGTGAGTTTAAGTGAGTCTGCGCACTTAATTTAGTGCGCAGGCTGATCAGTAAACACTGAGCACTTATAATGCCCAAGTATTGACTGATCTGCGAACTTATAGCCACACGTATACTTCCGAGCTGCACACTTAACTAAGACTACAACTTGACAAGGCTGTTTATATTCTTACAGTTTGCTGCATATTGATCCAGACTGTTGTGAACTTAAGTGTGAACTTAATTGCGCACTTAACTGCGAACTTGCTGTGAACTTACGGACTTGGACAATCCTTTGGACTGATAATTAAAATCTGTTAAACCACGTCTCTAAAATTCATCTAAAACATGGCTGGTAACAATAATCAATCAACTGTTAACCCTATCACACAACAAGACCTTGAAACCGGAACTACTACAAGAATACCTAAGTTAAAAGGTGCTGAAGATTACGGGACTTGGAAAAACAGAATTAGGTCATTCTTTTACGTGACAGACTTCACCCAATGGACCTCTATCCAGTTGGGCCCACACATTCCAATGAGAACCACTGCCACTGGAGAAGAATTCAACCCTGATCCAACAACCTATACCGATGTTGACAAACAATTACTTCAAAGAGATCATAAGGCTTATGGTGCTCTAACCATGGCCCTCTCTAATGATGTTTACAACATGTTTGAAGAGTATGGAACGGCACATGATCTGTGGTTTGCACTGAATGAATACTACGAAGGCAATGAAGAGATGCGCCAATACAAGCAAGACATGTTGCAAAAAGAATATGATATGTTCGGTAGCATTCGTGGGGAAAGTCTGAGCTCGCACATTGATAGGTTTATGAACATGTTAACAAAGATGAAGAAGGCTGGAATTCCTGTGAACAACAGAAATTCTATCAAGAAGCTGCTGGATTCATTACCAAAAGAATGGAGCATCCAATGCATGCTAATCAGAAAAGAATATCTTGATGCCCAGTCTACATTGGCTGATCTCATCAACACATTGAAATCCTTTGAGATGGACATTACAAAAAGAGAGATGAATCAGAAGGCAGTTCCTATCACTGCAATGAAGAACTTAGCGTTAATGACTCCAGTGGGTAACATGGGTTCAAGCTCATCTCACGTGTATGCTGATGGAACAATTGGTGGTAGTTCAAGTTCAGGAAAAGCTGTCCCATACTCTCAACCCAGTGTCACTAACCCTCAGCCATCAACTCTCAATCCTCAACAGACAAAGCTGGCAACTGAACACGTTGAACTTTTCAACGCTTTCATGACCAGCTTCGAAGCATTAAAGACTGGTGATCTAAAAAGTGATATGATGAGCCCTGAGGACATGTATCAAGTTGATCCAGACGATATGGAGGAAATGGATTTGAAATGGCAGATGGCCATGATCACTTTAAGGGTGAAGAGGTTTCAAGATAGAACCGGTAGAAGAGTCGGCATGGGGAAAGCGGGGTTTGACAAATCTAAGATCAGGTGTTATAACTGCAAAACTCTCGGACATTTCAAGTATGAATGTCCAACTCTGAATCAAGTTGAAGCAAAACCAGCAAAGAGAGTGGTGGCAATCACAGAAGGAGGAGAAGTCAACCAGCAGAAAGCGCTTGTGGTTCAGGATTTCGATTGGGGAGAGGAAGTCGTTGTGGCAGAAGCTGAAGTTAATAAAGCACTGATGGCAAAGATCTGCACAAAGTCACCTCTTGGTGTGAACTCTCTGGAGGGATCCTCAGCTGAAATGCCAAAAAGAGAAGAGATGGAAAAGGCTGGTTTAAAAGGCGTGTTAAGTGTGGAAAAAGGGAAGGAGACTGCTGCTGAGGAAGCCTTTGTAGCTGAAAAGACTTCCACAAGCAAGGACGATCAGCAATCACAGAGCATGAAGAAGAAAGCTGAAGAGAGAGACCTGGTAAGTATTCCTCTCGAAATAAAATCAAAGCTGTGCTCACCAAGGTGTGTTACAGCCGTTGCTTACTGTTTGTCACACAATAGGAGAATTTTAAGAGAAATGGATGACATACGAAAAATCAATACTGAAATGAAAGAAAATGAGTTAGCCTATCAGCGAAAGTTAAATGCAACAATTGCTGAAATGCACACTCTAAAAGAATTTGTTCTCAGAAAAGATTTTTTAATAAATGACTTAACTGAAAAACTAGAAAAATCTAGAAATGAAACCAATCATCTCCAAATTGTTGTGGACAAATGGAACGTAAGCAAGCATGCTCATACTGATATCCTTGATTGTTCAAGGAAATCCTTTGTCAAAGATGGAATTGGGTATAAGGATAAAAAGGGAATTGTAAAATCTCTGTTTTTACCCTTGAGCAAAAGTGAATATATACCCATTCCAAAACCACATCCAAAAAATGATCTTTTTGAAAAAGAATGTGTCACATCTGAGTCACACTCTAATATGAGTAAAAGTAGTGCAGATATGACCCAACAGGATCAGGTGGACGATGATGACAGTTGTGGTGGTCAAACAATGGGGTTAGGTCACCTAGGTGCCAATTACTCCACAGTGAATTGGTTCATCTGGAGCCATGATAAGTCAAACATTTCTTTGAATTCGGATGACTGTAATAACTTAACTAATTTGGATGACTGTAATAGTTTATCTAGGATGGATAACTGTAATAGTTTATCTAGGCCGGATGACTGTATTACTTTATCCTCTAAACTTGATTTAAAGGGTGTTGTGGACCCAAATGATAGGATGAATCCTATCAAACGATCTGATGTTTGTGTTGAAAATGTTATGCCTGTTTGTGTTGATCTTAATGATGCATTCTGTGATAATGAAAATGTATATAGACCATCTACATTTGTTCCAGAACTAAAAAGAAACAGGTTTGGGAAATTTCTTACTGAAGAAATTCCAGAGTTTACACCATCATCAACAGATATGTCATGTTCTGAAGAATCACAAAGTGAAACAGATAACACAATTTCTGAAGAATCACAAAGTGATACAGAAAGTGACATCAGCGAGCCAGAATGCAACACAAACGAAGAATCAAGCAACAACAACAGTGATGAAGCATGTTCAACAGACAGCCTCAATTCAAGCAACAACAAAAGAAGAACATCACAACCATCATCATCCAGATCTTCTTCAAAGATCAAACCTAAACACTCTAAATGTTTTAGATGTGGAAATGAAGGACATGTGGTTAAAAAATGTCATTTGCAACCCAAACCACAAACTGATACCAATAACCAAAAATCTTTTGCAGTTCAAATTAAAGATCTTCAAGAAACCATAAAAAGTTTTGTTAAGGTCACAAAAAATTGGAAATTGCAAGAGTTTGTGTCGGGGGAAAATCACGACAAATTAAAACTAAAACAGACCTGGATTCCAAAAGTTACTTAAAGTGTGGTCTGAGTCGTGTCTGTACATAGTGTCTCATATATTTATCTGTATATTTCTCTTGTCTTATGTATTTTTCAGAATAAACTACAAAAGTGGTTGATTGCCCTGATGAGATATCGATGGCACGTTGATAGCGGGGTGTCAAGGCACATGACGGGACTGAAAGAACTCCTGAAAAACTATCGATTCATTGATGGAGAGTTTGTTGCTTTTGCCGGCAATGAGAAGGGTGGAATGATAGTCGGGATAGGGGACGTGATTTCTGATGCATTGACTTTAGAAGATGTGAACTACGTTCCAGAATTGTGTTACAATCTGCTGAGTGTATCACAAGTCTGCGACAAAGGAATCTCAGTGTTATTTAATGACATGGAGTGCATCTTTCTTAAGCCGGGATTCATTCCTCCTACCAACATGATTATGCTTAAAGCTCCTAGACAAAATAATACTTACGTGATAAATATGAGGGATGCAAAGTCTGAATGTCAAATGACATGCTTACTTTCTAAAGCATCCGAGTCAGAGTCACTGCTTTGGCACGGGCGATTAGGACATGTTAACTTCAAAAATATTAATAAGCTTTCAAAACTAAATCTTGTAAGAGGTCTTCCTTCTAAGGAATTCCCCTTTCCTGAAAAATGTTTAGCATGTGCCAAAGGAAAACAACACAAAAAGTCGCATAAGTCCAAAGCTGTGAATTCTATAGACTCACCTCTTCAATTATTACACATGGATCTGTTTGGTCCTATTAGTGTTAAAAGTCTAGCTAAAAAGTCTTATTGTTTGGTGATAACAGATGATTTTTCCCGATTCACATGGGTGTACTTTCTGGAATACAAAAGTGAAGTTGCTGAGATTCTGATGCTGTTTGTTCCTCTCATTGAAAACATTATAAAGACAAAAGTTAGATCAATTCGAAGCGATCACGGAACCGAATTCAAGAATCAAAGTTTCGTGACTTTCTGCAACCACAGAGGAATTCATCTTCAGTACAGTGCTACGAGAACTCCTCAACAGAATGGTGTTGCTGAAAGGAAAAATCGTACACTTATTGAGGCGGCCAGAACCATGCTTATCGACTCCAAATTGCCGATCATTTTCTGGGCTGAAGCTGTGAATACCGCCTGTTATGTTCTTAACAGAGTCTTAATTGTAAAGACGCGCGGGAAAACAGGTTATGAGTTGCTTTTTAAAAGAAAACCTTTGATTGACTACTTCAGGCCTTTTGGATGCTCATGCACGCTGCTTAACAATTTCGAGAACATAATGAAGTTCGATGCAGTTGGTGATGAGTGTTTCTTTGTTGGATACTCCTCGAGTCAAAAAGCTTATAGAGTATACAACAAACGAACCAAAATGGTTCTCGAGTCTTTTTATGTTGATTGGCAGGAATCCAACTCTACCAATACAGGAGCCGGTCCTGACTGGTTCTTTGACGTAGATGTTGTTTTCAACAATTTCAGCATCATTGATGAACAACCATCTGAAAATCAAGCAGCCGATCCTTCTCCTCTTGAAGATACTCTTTACTCTTCAGAAGACGATGCAGCACCTTTCACCACCCGCTTCTCTCCACTCGTAGCTGATCCAATTGTTCCCCTTCAGACCACAAATGGTAATGCAACTGTTGAAACCACTACATCTCCTGAAGTTACTCCAGCTTCAAAAGAAACATCTTCAGCACAACAGTCTGCAAATGATCCATCCAGTTCGTCAACTCCTACAGATCATCTTTCAAATCTGCCTTCCCATATTCAAGAAGAACCAAACATGGGATTTAAATCTTTTAAGGATCACCCTGTGGAGAACATCATTGGACCAATCTCTGAGGGTGTTCTTACTAGAAATCAGACAGACAAACTGAACATTGCACTTTCAGCCTTCTTATCTCAGACGGTACCTTTCAGCATTGAAGATGCTGTCAGAGATGCAAGTTGGGTTGAAGCCATGCAGGATGAGCTGTATCAGTTTAGAAAGCTAAAGGTTTGGGAACTTGTGGATTTACCTGAAGGAAAGTATCCTATTGGAACAAGATGGGTTTTTCGCAACAAAATGGATGAACGAGGTGTGGTAATTAAGAACAAGGCTCGTTTAGTCGTTCAGGGATTTCGTCAACAGGAGGGCATTGATTATGAGGAAGTGTTCGCTCCAGTTGCTAGACTTGAAGCCATTCGTATCTTCCTGGCTTACGCCTCATACAAGAACTTCAAAGTCTTTCAGATGGATGTGAAAAGTGCATTTCTGTACGGGAAGATCAAAGAAGAAGTCTATGTGTGTCAACCCCCAGGTTTTGAAGATCCCCATCGTCCCAACAAGTATTACAAACTGGATAAGGCTCTCTACGGACTTCATCAAGCTCCACGAGCTTGGTATGAGACCTTATCGTCATACTTGCTGCAGAATGGGTACACAAGGGGGAAGATCGACATGATCTTATTCACCAAAGAAGTCAATAAACACTCTATCCTTGTTCAGATTTATGTTGATGATATTATCTTTGGTTCCACTGATGAAAATTTGTGCAGGGAATTTGAAAGCATCATGAAGTCTCAGTTTGAAATGAGCATGATGGGAGAATTATCGTTTTTCTTAGGCTTGGAAGTGCAGCAAAAAGAAGACGGAATTCTAATTCATCAAGCAAAGTATACAAGAGACATTTTGGCAAAATTCAACATGACCGACTGCAAGCCGTCCAATACTCCTTTTGCGGCCCAAACAACACTTGTACCAGATCTTCAGGGGTCTTCAGTGAATCCTCATACATATCGATCAATGATTGGCTCCCTGATGTATCATACAGCTAGCAGACCAGATATAATGTGGGCAGTTGGATGCTGTGCGCGTTTTCAGTCCAATCCTAAGCAATCGCATGAGACTGCAGTAAAAAGAGTCTTCCGCTACCTCAAAGGAACACCTAAACTTGGTTTATGGTATCCTAAGAGCGATAACTTTGATCTAATCGCTTACTCTGATAGTGATCATGCAGGTTGTAGGATAGACAGAAAATCTGTCTCTGGTGGCTGTCAATTTCTGGGTAACCGGCTAGTGTCTTGGCAGAGCAAGAAGCAGACCACCGTGTCAATCTCTACTGCTCAGGCCGAATACACAGCTGCTTCCAGTTGTTGCTGTCAGGTGTTATGGATCCAAAATCAGCTTTTGGACTACGGTTTGAATGTCATGCATACACCTATTTTCATTGATAATGATGCATGTCGTGACATCGTGAAGAATCCAATTGACCATTCTAAAACCAAACACATTGAAATTCGGATTCACTTAATTCGCGATGCACACGACAAAGGGTACATACAGGTCTTGCCTATCGATACTGCTGATCAAAAAGCAGATATCTTTACAAAAGCTTTTGATAAAACCCGGTTTCATCAGTTGGTTTCATGGCTTGAGATGATCAACTTTGAATAAAAAAAAATAAAAAAAAATAAAAAAATAATAATTTGTGTATATTTTATAAAAAGAAAAATCTTCTTTTTCTTTAAAACAAGATTTTTGGGGGAGAAAGTGAACCGGTCTATTCTTATTGCAAAATTAATTCAGGAAATGATAGGAACTAATCATATCTCGTCAGCATGTGAATAGGACCCAGAGGATGTTGTGGCCTCAAGCAACGATGTGTCGGTAGATTCAGCCTGAAATCAAGTAAACTGCCACTAGGTGATTAACAATGAAGATCTACACGGAAAGCTGGATTCCCACTGTGCTTTAGGTCTGCACAAGCTGAGTCCGGTCATACATAGGTTGAGAAATTAAAAGACACAGAAAATTTTGTGCATAAGCAAATCAAAAGACACCTAAGAGTGCAAGCTACCAATGCGGAGCTAAGAAAAACAAAATTTTTGAAACTGAGCAGAAAAGACACGCAATGTTAGTGACGTGCAAACATACATTGATAGCTCACCAAACGATCAGATGATCATCTTCTCTGCTTATGGTAACATAGACCTGAAGCTCTCATCATCTGATCAAGATAATGATCATCTTCTCTGCTTATGGTAACATAGACCTGAAGCTCTCATCATTATATTTCAATAAACCTTGAGGATCGGTAGGCCAATACCTAGCACACTATGGGGTCCATAAAATTTTCGTCAATATTACCGAAAAAAACATGATAAACAGTATCACCAAACACATGTTGAAAGAGAAAAGGCATGGATTTAAGTGGACAAGCATACCGAAAATTGTTCTTAGGCTGCAGCTATTCAAAGGGAAGTTGAAACGGGTTCCGGCAGGTATGGTTAGTATGATCTTGAATGCAGAAGGTAAGATTTGGTAAAACCCCCTTTATCTAAAGAATTTGGGCCTTAAATTCAATTTTTGGGCCAAAGGTGTTGGCATCTGCGTACTTGTTGGGCCCTGCGCACTTAACTCAAGTGCGCAGGCCCATTAGCTTTTGTATATAAATACTGGGTCAACAAAGGTCAAAAAGTTTTATCATCCCTAACTTTTTACAAACCCTAATCACCACTTATTACCGTTCATCATCATCATCATCACCGTTCATCATCATCATCATCATCATAATCACACAATAAACACACACAAATCACCCAAACCATACTTTGTTTCTGTGTTTATTGACTCGTATCTACTGTTTATTAAGGTAGATTTCATATTTTAATGGTTCATTCATTGTGATTACAGGATGTAAACGGATGTTTTGATGCATCAGTTGGTTGTTTTTGTATTATTGGGTTTTTGAAGGTTTGAAGATCTGCGTACTTGACATATGAACAAGTGCGCACTTGTCTCATAGAGACTGCGCACTTGTTTCATAGTCATATAAGTGCTCAGAAACCCTAATTAGCTGCACACATAACTGTGGACTTGAAATCTTGAACGAAGGTTCAAGTGTCTGCGTACTTGCTTAGTACGCAGACTTGAATGGTTATCTAAGCTGTTACCATGCCCAAATTGACTTGGACTGCGAACTTGTTTTGGGCCATTATGTGCGCACTTGTCTTAGACCTGCATACTAACCAAGTGCTCAGTCAAGTATGTGCGCACTTGACTGAGCACATGACACTGATTGACTGTTTGGACTGCGCACTTGATACTCTTGGACACTTGGACTCTAAACAACAACATATCTTTCATATTGACTATTAAGACACTTGAACGGACTGCGAACTCAAAACCGGACCTTAATAATCTAACAACTGAAATTCAAACGTACCATTGACACCGATAACATCAATCCATCAATTCTTAATCCAATGACCGTTAAAATTCAAAATCTAAAAAAATACTAATAAGATCTAGGTCTAAGTTCGTTGTCCGTGTAAGTTTAAGTCTAAAGTCATTTATCCGAGATCTAATTGGCGTTTCGTGCTCTTGGCTAAACAGATGGCTCTTGACTGGGATCCTAGGGGCATGCACAATCAACCAATGAATCTCGATACTGAGGATGTCAACTTTAGAGATGTCGTGGCTTGGATAAGACGCAGTAAAGTCGGATTTGCTGTGCAGAACGCTGAACCAGTTTATGTCTCCCACATTGAAGACATTTGGAGATCAGCGAGAGTCGAAACAGTATCCAGGGTCAAGCGTATCAAGGCAACTGTCAGAAACAAGCTTGTGATCATTACTGAGGACACGGTTTGAAATGTGCTAAAGCTGCAAGATCAACCTGGAACGTTCAGATCCATGGCTAAAGCTGACATTCACCAACAATTCAAGATTTTCGGCTATAAGGGTGAATTTGACAAAAGAGGCGACATAAAGAAGAGTCAACTTACTAGAGACTGGAGACTTATCAGTCACATATTCCTGATGTCTTTATGTCACAGAAAGGGAGGATACAATGCGTTGAGTGCTGAATGGGCGACAACTATGATTAAGATCTGCAAGGACGAAGTGTTCAATCTGTCAGGCATTATCTTCGATTATATGGTAAGGAATGCAGATGCTGGTTCAGGGAAGTGGGCTATGTATCCGAGGTTTGTTCAGATGATGATAAACACTCAGCATGAGGGTCTGCCTGTCGGTGACGAATACATATTCACCAGAGGGGCTAGATTCTTCACAGAGTGCAACACACCGGACTGGGAACCAATGCTAGAAAACATGTACGTGGCCCAGCGATATCCGGTTGTTATGGAGCTGTACAACAAAATCAAGAAGCGAAGATCAGATGCTGCAGGACCCAGACCACAATCCAGAGCTGCTTCTGCACCTGGATCATCTGAACCCACTCCTTCAGCCCAGCCGACGGCTGAAGAGATTGCCCTAGAAAAATCAAGGGGCAAAAGGGTGGCGACTGAACCAGCTCCATCAAGACCAAGCATAAAGAGAAGACCAGCTGGTTTACTGCAGGAAGGGAGAGAAACGTTGACAGGCGAACAGCTTGAAGCCGCTGAAAATGTACGAGCAGTGGCTGAATTTGAAAGGGAAGCAAGAAAGAAAAGAAGAAGAGATCAGCTGCCCGAATCTGAGATTCCCCGTGTTATGACTCAAGAAGATATTGAGGGAGAAGCGATCTTAGAACAGATGTTTGGGCCTGAACCACCAAACCAACCAGGACCTTCTACTGCTGCCACTTCAACTCCAGGGCCTTCCACTGCTGCCGCATCAGCCCCCAAAGCTCCAACCCACCGATCAGCTGAACCTTCCTCATCAGCTCCTGCTGCACCTCGTCAAAAACCGGTGCATCAGGAACTATACGAGAAGCTTGTGAAGGAGGTAGGTAAAGTTGCGGCCAGGGAAATCTGCACGCTGAAAAGTGATGTGCACAATAACCAGGAGCTAAGAAAGAAGGTGAAAAAGCTCAAAGGCAAGAACAAGAAAATGGAGAAAGTGATAAAGGATCAAAGATAACTAATTAAGTTTCAACATCAGGTTCAAGTGGAGATGTTTGACATGTTTCAGGAATTGAAGAAAAAGTTAACTGATGCTCCTAGCGCTACTTTTGATGAAACTTTCGATTTCGGAAAGTTTCTGGAGGCAGAAAAAGAGAAAGAAAAAGCGGCTGAGGAAAGTGAAGTGGACGAGGTTAGCGAAGATGAAATGCCAGAGCGGTTTGTGGAGATGGGAACAGATCAAGAGGTTATTTATGAGACATCCGATGGGCACAAATTGGACCCTGAAAGAGCAGCATGGTTCCCAAGAAAGCCCATTACCATTCCTGCCTTACATCAGAACATACATCATACCAGGTCTGCTCACCGGGAAAAGATTATCTCGTGGAAGTATGATGCTGAAAAGAGACTGTATGCTGTGAAAAGGAGAGGGGGGGTAATCCAGTACTTCAAGGGTCAGAAGGAGCTGAAATCTCTTCCCCGATGGGATATCAGGGAGCTTAGCAGGGCCCCATTCCTTAATCCCTCACTTGACTCCCAGGCTGCCATGGTTGAAAACTTTATCAGGAAAGAGTGTGAGAGTGACTTCCAGATCTTTAAGCCGCAAAAGCCCAGAAGAAGAATATCAAAGACTAGACTCGATCCAGCAACGGGAAGAGGAATGATAACTTATGTGATAGACCCTCCTCAGGTCGTCACACGAGTTCCGATCAGACCCGAGCTTCCAGTGATGCTAAGGAACTTCAAGAAATGGTTCTATGACAGCAACACTGGTGAAGCGGTCATCAAGCTGGAAAACGATTCGGAGGTGTTGAGGATTTTGGATCCGGTTGATGTGTTCGCACTAAACTTGTCAGATCTGAATATGCTATTTGCAAATCAGATCAATGTTGGTGCCGGAAACACATTGTTTGAAGAAGCCGTGCTGTTTAGAAGGGCAGTGGATAGGGCTTTGAAACTGAAGAGTGAGCTGCTGGATATAGTTGACAGGATAAACGCAGCAGACAAAGAAAAGGAGGACAGAGAAAAGGCTGCGCAAGCTGCTGCTGCTGCTGATGCTGCTATAGAAACTGAAGCTGTTGCTGCTACAGAAACTGCTGCTTCAGAGATACTTCCAGAAGATCCTGCATCAGTGGCTAATCCTGAAGGAACTACAACAGAATCTATCCAAACTTCTCCAGCAGCTGAAGTAGATCCAGTCACACTGTATTTACAAGACCCTCCTGCACAGGTTGAGGGGGAGGAAAGCGATGTGGATGTTGACTGAAGATTGAAGACTGGTAGCTGTGGTCTAGGGGGAGTATTGTTGGGTTATATTGAGACCTCAGTTACCAAAATAGAAACTTTTGAATGATTATTGTATAGCTTTAAAGTTAAAGGACCTAGAATGTAATTATAGCATAGTTTTAGTCAACTAACCCTAATCTGCGCACTTATGTGCACGGGCTCTGCGCACTTAAGCTTAAGTGCGCAGGCCCAATCAGCTGCCTATATAAAGCTGATATGTGTGCAGGATTGGAGTTAGGGTTTTGGAGTTTATCTTTGTAGCACACTTTGCATAGGTGCGTACTTATTAGTATTCCAAGGTTATTCATCTTCAAATCAGATATGGAATCATCATGTTATTCATTGTGTGTGTCGGGTCTTTCAATATTCATCTAGTTTTCTTTGTTTCTTGGATTAATCACTTGAAACACCTAACTAATAGGTGTTTCTAAGTGATAACAATCTATTGCATTCAACAAGATCTAGTATTTCGGGACTACACCACTACTACCACCACTACCACCACCACCACCACTACCACCACTACCACCACCACTACCACCACCACCACTACCACCACCACCACTACCACCACCACTACCACCACCACTACCACCACCACTACCACCACCACTACCACCACCACTACCACCACCACTACCACCACCACCACTACTACCACTACTAGCACTACTACCACTACCACTACTACCACTGCTTCACCTAGGGGTAATAAGGGATGCTACAACTATGGGGAGACAGGGCACTTTAAGAAGGACTGCCCCAAATTGAGGCAAGGGAATGCTGGGAGGAATGACAGGGGTAACGGGGGGTGGCGGCAGGAATGCGCGCGCCTTCGTCATTGGGTCGGGCGAGGCCCGTCAGGATCCAGATACTGTTATTGGTACGTTTCTTCTTTGTGATCGTTATGCCTCTATTTTATTTGATTCGGGTGCCGACAAGAGTTTTATATCTGTTGAGTTTAGCCGACTGTTAGACATAGTACCGACGCCTTTAGAGGTTAAGTACTTAATCGAATTGGCTGATGGTAAGTATTGAGGCAACTCATATTCTTAAGGGATGCCAGTTAGAACTTTCTGGGTTATCTTTTCCTATTGACCTCATGCCGGTGTCCTTGGGTAGTTTTGACGTTGTTGTGGGTATGGATTGGTTGTCTTTGTATCGTGCGAAAATCGTTTGCTTTGATAAAATCATTCGCCTTCCTCTCCCGGATGGAGAGATTCTTTTGGTTCAGGGCGAGAAAAGTGGGGTTCCTTTGAGCATCATTTCGTGTATGAAAGCAAATAAGTATCTACGTAAAGGGTATTCTGCTATCTTAGCTCTTGTTTCGGTTTCATCTGACAATAAGAAAAGGATTGAGGACATTCCTGTTGTTCGTGATTTTCCCGACGTATTTCCCGACGATCTGCCTGGTCTTCCACCTCACCGTCAGGTTGAATTTAACATTGATCTTGCGCCCGGTGCTGCACCTATTGCCCAAGCCCCTTACCGCCTTGCACCTCCCGAGATGCAGGAATTATCTAATCAACTGCAGGAGTTGTTGGAAAAAGGATTCATTCGACCTAGTTCATCCCCGTGGGGAGCTCCTATCCTATTTGTCAAAAAGAAAGATGGGAGCCTTCGCATGTGCATTGACTACCGGGAACTGAATAAGGTAACCATCAAGAATCGTTACCCACTTCCCCTTATTGATTATTTATTCGATCAGCTCCAAGGCTCCAGTTTTTATTCCAAGATAGATCTGAGGTCTGGATATCATCAATTGCGGGTGCAAGAAGTTGACATTCCAAAGACCGCCTTTCGTACACGTTATGGCCACTTTGAGTTCCTGGTCATGCCCTTCGGTCTCACGAATGCACCTGCTGTTTTCATGGACTTGATGAAACGTGTTTGCAAGCCCTATCTTGATAAATTCGTCATCGTGTTTATTGACGATGTTTTGGTTTATTCTAAGAACGAGACGGATCATGAGGAACACTTACGGTTAGTCTTGGAACTTTTGAGGCGGGAGCAGTTGTATGCTAAGTTCTCAAAGTGTGATTTCTGGTTACGTGAAGTTCAATTCCTAGGACATGTGGTTAATGAACTGGGAATTCATGTCGATCCGGCCAAGATCGAAGCTATTAAAGACTGGGAAGCACCAAAGACACTATCTGAGGTGCGGCAATTCCTAGGTCTTGCGGGTTACTATCGTCGTTTCATTGAGGGATTTTCGAAGATCGCTCAACCCCTCACCACTCTTACCCCGAAGGACCGAAAGTTTGACTGGGGAGAACCCTAGGAATCAGCATTTCAGATGCTGAAGCTTAAACTTTGTTCTGCACCTATCTTATCCTTACATGAGGGTATGGATGACTTCGTTGTGTACTGCGACACTTCTATTCGTGGTCTCGGTTGTGTGTTAATGCAACGCGGGAAGGTTATTGCCTATGCTTCTCGTCAACTTAAGGTCCATGAGAAGAACTACACTACTCATGATTTGGAGTTGGGTGCAGTGATCTTTGCGTTGAAAATCTGGAGACATTACTTGTACGGTACCAAGTGCGAAGTATACACCGATCATAAGATTCTCTAGCATATCTTCGACCAGAAGGTGTTAAACATGCGGCAGCGTCGCTGGGTTGAACTCCTGAACGATTATGACTGTGCTATCAAGTACCATCCTGGCAAGGCGAACGTTGTGGCAGACGCCTTGAGCAGGAAGGAGTCTGTGAAACCTTGTCGTGTTCGAGCCTTACAGCTCACCATTCATTCCTCGTTGCCTGACCAAATCCATTCTGCACAATTGGAAGCTTTGAAGGAGGAAAACCTTAAGGCTGAAACCATGCACGGTGCCGATAAGCACCTCGAGCTCGGGTCTGATGGCCTGCATTATTTTGCCGAACGAATTTGGGTTCCTTTATTTGGGGGTTTGCGGGAGCTCGGCATGGACGAAGCTCACAAATCCAGGTATTCTATTCATCCGGGTTCCGATAAGATGTATCAGGACCTAAAGATACTCTATTGGTGGCCCAACATGAAGGCTGACATAGCTTCGTATGTCAGCAAATGTCTGACCTGTGCTAAGGTCAAGGTGGAGTACCAGAAGCCGTCTGGTCTTCTACAGCAACCAGAAACTTCGGAATGGAAATGGGAACGGATTACAATGGATTTTGTGACCAAACATCCGAAGTCGTCCAGTGGTTGTAACATGATCTGGGTGATTGTCGACCGGTTGACGAAGTCCGCACACTTCCTCGCTGTTAAAAAAACCGACAGTCTGGAGCGGTTGTCCCGTATCTATATTAAGGAAGTGGTTTCCAAGCACAGGGTACCCGTCTCTATCATCTCTGATCGTGATTCCCGTTTCGCTTCCCGTTTCTGGAAGCAATTGCATAAAGCGTTAGCTACTCAACTAGACATGAGCACCGCATATCATCCGCAAACTGATGGTCAGAGTGAGCGGACGATTCAGACGCTTGAAGACCTGCTTCGAGCATGTGTCATCGATTTCGGTAAGAGTTGGGAGGTTCACCTGCCTCTGGTGGAGTTCTCTTACAACAATAGATACCACTCTAGCATTAAGGCGGCACCGTTCGAGGCTCTGTATGGACGGAAGTGTCGGTCTCCTCTTTGTTGGGCCGAGGTGGGCGAGAGCCAACTCACTGGTCCAGAAATGGTGTACGAAACTTCCGAAAAGATCGTACAAATTCGTAATCGTATGGCGGCAGCTCGTGATTGCCAAATGAGCTACGCTGATCGTCGTCGCAAACCTTTGGAGTTTCATGTTGGCGACAGGGTCTTATTGAAGGTATCTCTATGGAAGGGCGTTATATGCTTCGAGAAGCACGGCAAACTTAACCCTCGTTATGTCGGACCAGTCCCAATCCTGGAACGTATTGGGCCGGTGGCATACAGACTTGACTTACCAGCCGAGCTTAGTAGCGTGCATAATGTCTTCCATGTCTCAAATCTTAAGAAGTGCTAGGCTGACGAATCTCTCGTAGTTCCTTTCGAAGAAATCAAAGTTGATGATCGTTTACGTATTGTGGAGAAACCGGTTGAAATCCTTGATTATAAGATTCGTAGCCTTCGTCGGAGTAAAATCCGCATCGTCAAGGTTCGTTGGAATTCAAATCGTGGACCGGAGTTCACGTGGGAACGGGAAGATCAGATGAAGGTCAAGTACCCTCATCTATTTCCTAAGCGTGCTTTTGAATCGAACTATGTTGCTTCCAAAACTAAATGAATCTCGGGTCGAGATTCCTTTCAACTGGGGGATGATGTAACAACGGGAAAAAATTTCTTTTCTTTCTTCCTTTCGTCCCTTCATCTCCAGACTTCATTTAATTTTCGGGACGAAAATTCTTTCAACTGGGGGATGATGTGACACCCGGCATATTCAGGTTAATACTTTTCATACTTTACATACATACGTTTCATACTTTGCATACATACGAGTCTACCTCAACGAAAACATTGAAAACAACTACTTAATGTCATACTCTACCGGGTCGGTTGAGTCGTATCGATGATTCGGGAATCATCGGGAGTCGTTACAATGGTCCGAGGGATCATTGGGTGTCGGTCCATAACCATGTGTACAAGGATTGGCGATTTGTAGAATCGCCGGGCTTATTGCACACACGCAAGTCTTGAGTCCCGGGAATTGGTGATCGGGTGGGAACGTGTTAGTTATCGTGCATTACGTACTTATAATCATTATGCAACTTGTCGGTATGTGAAAACGTGTTTATATATGTTAAAATAGGGTTTAACGCGCCAAAAACCCCGATAGACATGCTATAGGAGATTAGGCCACATGGGGTAGCCTAATCGCTAGTACAGGTAGCGAATAGAAGATCCTTAAGGGCGAATAGGGGCTAATCGCTAGTTCCTACTAGCGATTACAGCCCTACTCGCCTATAACCACCCCATACTCGCCTGAACTGCATGTGACGACTAAAAACGCCTATAAATACCACCCTTATGTTTTAAAACATCATTTGTGAAACCCTAATACACCCCAAAGCCACCCCACACCGTATCCAACCTCTGCAACACGTTTTGAGCAAGAAATCTCATTTCCAAGCATTACACCTCATAATCTCACCATTTCAAGGTGTGTTCTTCATTCCAAACCTTTGTAATGAATTGTTTTGATCCCTAAAGGTCCAGACCTGATTTATAAACATTTGTGTCTTTGAAATTTCATTAAAATCAGTTTCAAAACAAGCCCAAACATCTATACTTGTTATATGTGATGTATTCATGCAAGATAGGATTTTTATTGTTTAAACAAGATTGTTCTTGTGTTATTATTGTGTTTCTGATCTAAATGAATTAATATGATGATAACCTAGGAGTTTGAAGGTTCATAGATGTGTATTATTGATATTAGGCGTTTTGACCTGTTTGAGTGATTATGGTGGATTGATGATGATATGTTGTGTTTTGTTGATTGTTTGAGGTTAGGGTTTACTCTAGGGTGATGCTAGAACAGTAGGATATAGTTGGACAACGTCATTATGTGATGAAATCTGAATATATACTATTTAGGGTAAGTTTTGCATGAGAATGTGATGTTTACATGATAATATTGCTATTTTGGGAAAACACATGCATTCGGGACGGCTAGGGTGATAATAAATTAGGAGTTTTTGCTTGAAATAGTTGGGTTAATGTTTTGGGTTGGATATTGGGTGTTTACACATGTTTCGGATCTGATTTGGAGGGTTAAACGCGCAAAAGGGACGAAACAGATCAGTACTAGCGAATAGGAGTCCTAATCGCCCTTATTATAGGCGATTGGCTCCCAATCGCCTGAACTATAGGCGGTATAGGAGCCCAATCGCCATTATTACTGGTGATTACAACCCTACTCGCCATTTTGACCCTCCTAATCACTAGTTGACATTTCCTAATTGTAACACCCCAACCGATGGCGGAAACATCGGGATGTCACGTATTGATGATTGTTCAGTAGCTCATGGTGAATAATAAATTTCATTAAATAATTTAAATATGTTGCATACAATTGTTCTAAGAATTTGTACATCAAACAGAATTAAACTATGCAAACATCTTCAAGCATCAATTCAAATCTTCAAGCAACTAGAACCTGAAACATGTTAAGTTGAAAATATTTTGGGTCAACAAAAGTTGGTGAGAATTACATAGGTTTTGATAATCGAATAAAATTGTTGTGCAATTCATGTGTCATGGCAATCTAGTCCATATGTGAAAACATACTAGAAGTAAATCGTGTGCATAATCAACCATTGTGACTGTTGTATTGTGGTACATCCCATACGCTCATGGTTCACTCGTTTAAATTGCAGTAACAAACACCCACGCAACCTTTGTAGGAGGCACGTATCCGGGTGGGATTGTCAGTCCAATAGATCTATCAATGTATACCGTTTGGCTGATGAATGTTTATGCTAGAATTGTGCTTACCCTAGTCATGTTCAAGACATAATGCAACATAGAAAAACACATAGACACATTGATGATTGAATTGCATAAATGATGTTGTAACATGTTTCACCCCAAAAATGGTGATAAATAGAAAAGGGGCTATGTAAAACTCACCTTAGCAAAATGTTATGTCTCGTGAAAAAAAATAGAATAATGTGTTGTGAATGTATGCGAGGCGAATCCCAAAGACTCAACAACGTAGCTAGTCCAAATTGAAGAAAACGAAAAAGAAAGAATATCAAGCTTCCAATTCGCCAATTACAAGAGCTTATAATCAAAGCTTCAATTGTAGAAGTAATAGACTATAGAAGAAAGGTATGAGGGAAAGTTTATTCGGATTGAAACAATTAGAGGTGCAAAGTATAATGGGTCATAGGTGGGTTTTTATACTAGTTTTAGATTCAATTAGCCATTAAAATTGGTCAACACCATAAAGTAAGGTTTTATGATGAATTGACTATTTGACTAAGATTTTGACTGTTTGACTAAGACTTTGACTATTTGACTCAAGGCTTTATTTAAAAAAAAAAAAGAATTTAGAATCATATTATTATTATTATTATTATTATTTATATACATTTATGTATGTATATAAGTTGTGAGTTAGGATAAATAAAGACTTAGGCACATTTGTATAATATTAATGATAAAGGTGTAAAAAAAATATATATACATATATATAAGGGCTTTTTATGTATTAAAATTTTGGGGAAAATTTTGCGATGTTACACTAATCACATGTTTGCTTCCTATTCGCGTGTACAGCTGCTATATGTATATTTTTATATCCCGAAACACGGATTGACGCCTAGGAACATGTTAGGAACCCCGTGACATGTCCAATGACTTGGAAACATGTGTTCGGACTTAGTTCTACGTTAATTGACCGATATGCTAGACTAGGTGAACTCTTGCGCGTATTAAGTGTTTAATGGCATATGTTGCATGATATCTTGCTTTCGGCTAACACGTGGGATGTCGGGTCACCAATGGGATGTCGGGCCTTGTCTGGTGTGGTCGGTTAAACATTTAAACATCATTTCATATGTACACGGTTATGGTCTGGACTGTTAGGGACTAATCAACCTACGGGTTGTTAGTCTAACACCTTATACGCTCGTCATGATAGGTCACCGGTATTTGGTGCCGTCTATTGAGCAGGTTTACTTGTTTTAGAGTGGGAAGCAGCATCAGGTGAGTTTCACGGCCCCACTTTACGTTGTTTCATTTCGGGGGAGACACATGCTTATACATATTTCATAAATTATCATGTTATACTAGTGTTGAATTAATTTGTGCTATACGATATGTAAAGTCCCGGGGAAACCATGAATATGCTGGATAGCATAATGGGGGAAATGTGGATAGATCTATTGGGGCTGACAGACCCCACCCGTCGGCTGGGAGCCGGGCGGGTGCATATTGTCTCGGTCATAAGCATAATCGTTTCGGGCAAAATCATATATCGTTGTCTGTAATGGTTTCCGGTCGTAGTAGTATTATTCATGCGTCTAGCTAACGCTATCATTTCTAACATAGTGATAACATGATGGCTTTTAGTACTTAAAACGTTTAATATAAAACCTGTGAACTCACCGGCATTATTTGCTGACATTTTTAGCATGTTTGTCTCAGGCCGTTGAGGTAGCAGCTTGTCATAGGCGCACGAAATCTCACGGCGTCTAGGATTCATATGCATCTTACTTAGCTTTTTCAGACTTACGTACTTTTGCATTTTGGTTTGTAATAAAGTTTTACGCTTCCGCAGCAATGGATTATTTATGAAAACTTGATGGTTTGTTTATGTCATTTTTACGTATCATATAGTGTCGTCTATTGTGACCGTTGACTTAGATCCTGGTTTGTCACACGCCTCGCGGTAAAACCCCGCTCGTGGAATTTGTGGGTGTGACATTCAGACAGAGAAAATTCGGTGCCCCCTATAGGCCTTTGCTATAGGCGTAACCAACTTATCGTTGCGAGATCTCAGCTGAAGATTGCAATAGCGGTTAAAACATATTAGATGGAGCTACACAGGAGCATCGAAAACCGTTGCAGAAGGTGTGCAAGGACCCCTGCAGCTTGATGGTTGTAGTGCCTGTCGCTTGTACAACTGTCGATGCAGGCTGTACAAACTGCGTATGCAACTGCTTATATTATCCATGGTTGTTCATCTGCGCAACGCGCAGTGGAATAGCCGTGCATACGCACGGGAGGGTTCAAATTGGAAGTGACACAACACAACGCAACCGCCGCGAAGCGGCGGGGAATTCTACTAATTTACATAAATACAAACATAAATTTGGTTTTAGCTACTTGTATAAATATATAACCAATTAGTAATTTGGTTTTTTCAGTAATACGAAATTGTTCACATTTATTTTGTTCGTGAGCGTCCGTTTATGTTCGTTGGTGAACTGTTCGTATATGTTTAAACGAACGAACAAGAACATGACAAATTTCTTAATGAACGAACATGAACACAAAAATGTGTTTGATTATGTGTTCGTGTTCAGTTAAAATTAAATGAAAATTTGGTTCGTTTACAGACCTATGTATAAAAGCTAAAAATATTCAAAAGCCCATCTATCTATATCACCACTACAATTCATAAACTTATCTACTCAGCTTCAAACCATATTAGAGTATAATTTGCTATATAGTTTTAATTAAAATTTTGATTTTTTTACATGATTAACAATATCAGGAGGTGAGCAATAATTGAAACTCAACCGAAATCGAACAAAAACATACAAAACCGAACATAAAATTAACCAAAACCGTGTTAAACTAATATCAGTTTTTTTGTACCATAAGTTAACCAAATGTAACAAACCAAAACTGAACTATTCGTACATGTATATCCTTTATACATCCATTACATAACCTTCATTTCATGTGCTTCTAAGCAAAATTATAACCAATGTTTGGTTTTGATTATTAACGAAAATTAACTAAACCGAACTAAAAGCGACAATCTAACCAAATAGACTGAACCAATTAACTGGTTGGCTAACAAGTTTGATAAGCCGATGATGTCGATTTTTGATTCGGTTGAGACTTATAACCGAACGGAACCTAACTCAACCATGAACCATTAGAAGTGTTTGTGTTTCCTACCACATCGTGTGGGCATACTGTTATGAATATATTAATGGGTATGTTTCAGTTTAACTAAGGGTACAAAATGAAAACGATAACCAATTTTAAGTTAAATCGGATGTTTTCAGTTTTCAATAGATTTCGTTTAGTTTTGTCAATTTTTGTTTGGCTTTGGTGAACGGTTTAGTTATTGCTCACTCTTATATATCGTTAATCACGTAGCACATAAAGACTTTTTAAATAAAAAATAGTAATACTATACTCAAATTAAAGATAATAAAATGCTCATTATTATGATGTAATTTTTTTTATAAAAGTATAAACATATTAAAAAATATGACTATTTAAAATCACGAGGGATTGTTTGCTTAAAATATGGAAAAGAAGTTTAACTATAATTTAAATAAACAAAAGTTATGGAAGTTTAAGTGATTAAGGTGTAACTAAGATAGGGTATTAAAATGTAAATAATGTATAAATGACTATTTACCCTCATTTTAGGGTTATTAATGAAAATAAGTTCTTAACTTTAGGGTATCTTAAACTACCCTTCACTCATGCATTATAATATAATATAGATATGTGGGAGTATATACACAATTCGTTACATATACTCAATAATTTATATAAAATTCATTGATGTTTCAATACGTTAATGTATATAAATGGTCCTGGTGTCATTATTTTTTAGATGCAGCCTTTGAGTAAATTTTTTTTTTCATACAGTGATTCTTCAGTATTAGGCTGGATGGTGTAGTTTGAAGCCTCTAAGGGGCTCCATCGCGCCATATTACGGCACATATGCACCACGTAGACAAGGGCTTCATTCAATAACGTACATCAAATAAAATAGGGCCTCTTTATTTAAAAAAATAAAAACATATTTAATTGGGTGAGGTAAAGGGGGCCCCACCAGATCAGCAATTAACGCTCGTTATTGTGACCACAACGGGTAAATGCACCCCCTCCAATGGCGCCCAAGAAATAGGGGAGGAGCGCCATTTTGGATGAGATGGCTAAGGTGGAGGGGCGTTATCCCTCTACACCAACCAACTTTAAGAGATAGAACTGTCCCTTCTTCTTTTATTGCTAGCGATCTGCTAATGAATCACAAAAGGGCGAGTTATGGAGATTCTTTTATTGTCCAACTACAGCAGTGAACCGGGATGACGATGGTTACGTGAATTGTCACAGGTGTGGTGGGTGTTGCTGGACTTTCTGCAGATCTTAAATGCATCTGCAAGTAAAAATTGGAAGTTTAGTAATGAACATTATGGCTAACAATTGGCAATTGAGCATGGGTTTATTTAAGAGTACCGAATATTATGGCTATGAATTGGCAAAAATTCGATTTCATATTTGTTATACATGGATTTAGTTTAAAAGCTTCGAGCTAAGCATTTTATGTGAGGTAATCACTTTTGTAAAACTTTTTGAAATCATTTAGAAAAATACTTAAAAGCCTTCATATATGACGGTACCACTTGGAAAAATTATTGCATATCAATTAGTTAAATATTAGCGAGAGCAAGAGCAAGAACAAAAAAACCGTTACCATAATTTATCTTGCGTCAATGCCCTATTGCAGTCTCGGTCTCAGTGGAGTCTGTTACATTTTCCGTGTATACCCTCTCTACCATAAAATTAAAAAAATTATTATTAAAAGAAAGTAATAAACAAACTAACTCAAATTGACTAATAGGATTTTCTATTTCTGCACCAACTTATATCAGAATAATGTAAAGAATTCTTCAAATAAGATCCCTTGCACACTTATGGTCTTTTGAAAAAATGTTCCATTTTGATCCGTAATTTAAAAAGTTAATCAAAATTTATATAAATAAAACACATTAGTTACTGACCCATATAGTATGCCGCATAACATAACAAACATTTTAATATAGTAGATATACAAAAGAGTAAAACTTTATACAAAAATGTCAAACTTTATAAAACAGAACATTAGACGCTCGTACGGCTATTGATTTGTTCAAATCGGTATGTTTCTTATGAAAATTAATCTGCAACACCAAAATTTTAAGACATAAAATCATATATGCATTAATGTTAATGTAAGAACATGTTAATATATTATATTTATATATAATATTAACTTTTATATAAAATATGAAAACCATACACTAATAAAGAATTAACCTTAGAAGCTTCATCCATTGAAGTTAGATTCGGATCCATGCCTATTTTTTAGCAAAGGAAATAGGTGTGTATTATTATCTATTATAGGATAAGCTTTACTTGTGCATTTTAGACTTTAAATTTAAATATTGTTTCCCGCTTAATTCAATATAAGGCTATACATATATTATATCAAAAAAATAACAAACAACGTCTTTAGATACTCTTGACCCCGTCTTTTTAACTGTTTACAATATTATATTATTTAAAAATAATCCTATCTTTAGCATAATTTAGGAAAAAAAAAAAGAATAGATTATTTATTACAGAACCTACTAAACCTGCTTATTCAATCAACCTAATTCATCGTGGTTTTCATACCAAATCAAAACTTGTACAATAATTCAATCGGCCCAATACATCATTCCGAATTTGTTCGAACAATTCATCACACCCTCAGATTTCACTTGCGGAGTTTTACCGTGAGGCGCGTGACACACCAGGATCTAAGTCAACGGTTACAATAAACATCTATATGAATTAAAATCAACGTAACAAACTACCATGCAAGCTAATATTAACAAGTACAGCCGAAGCATAAAAGTGTTTTACCGACCAAATTCAAAGTAAAGTAGTTTAACATAGTTTAAAATTTCAAAACAGATAAAGCGGTAATAATGGATGATGTGGACTCACGTGCATCCAGACCAGTGTAGCTACCTTAGCGACCTGAGAAAACATGCTAAAATGTGTCAACATAACAATGCTAGTGAGTTCACAGGTTTTTCAAAACAAGTATCATATGTGTGAAATATCAAATCCGTTTTAATATTTTATCAAACATTAGCTAGACGTTAAGTATGTTACTAATGCGATTGAAATCATTGCTGACTGTGTTGTTACTCAATAAAGTGTGTACCCTTCGGATTACCGTCATCCTCGATAAGCCTTGTGTGTTTAAGACAATATGCACCCGTCCACCCTCTAGTTGACCCGAGTGTTTGTCAGACCCAATAGATCTATCCACATTTCTCCGTTATATACCCATATTAGTGGTTTCCTTGGGATTTAGATGAGTCGCATAGTAAACAAATGATAACAATTGTAATAAATGGTCTTTAAGTAAAACCAAAAGTGTGGCATGTGTCTCCCCCATGAGAAGGTATGTAAGTAATGGAGCCGTGAAACTCACCTTAGGGTGCATCTTCTAGTATAAAATAAACCAATTGTGTGATGATAGTTCCAATTACCGGCGACCTATAATAAGATACGTATAAGTGTGTTGACCGGTAACAAATTGGTCAATTAACCCTGTTTGTCCAAATGTTTGCCACGACAAAACAAGACCTGACATCTTGTTGGTGACCTTATAAATACGTTTATTAGCCAAGTACATGTTCATAGATAACAATATGTGGATTCGCACCTCATACAACGAATATATCACATAACTTATCATATAGATCATGTAATGCACGTATGAGTCATAAAACACGTTATTAGGTTTCTAGTCACGTTACGGGGTTTCGAATGCACTACTGGGTGCCAAGACATGCTACTGGGTTCCAAAACACACGACTGGTTAAGCCTGTCGCCTTTCAGGCACACGACTCGCTAGCCAGTCGCCCCCAGACAGGCTACTAGGTAGCCAGTCACCTGCTTTGCAGGCTGTTAGCCTTTTTGACGTGTGAAACCCTCCAAATCAGATCCGAAACATATTGAAACACCACAATTCAATCCACAATAAATGTCCAACCCAACCCTACCATTATGGCTCAATTATCATCTCGTTGAACGCATAAATTGCAAGTTTTTTCCTAAAATGGATAATATTATGGGTAAGTCACAATAATAGCATGCAAAAGTTATCCTAAATGACAAATAACCTGATTTAATCACAAAATCACGTTCCAAACATCATCAAGCTTTTGTATAATCATTCTAACATAAACCCTAACAAGTTACAAACATCAAATCATCATTTCATGGCTTGGATCCTTCTAAAATCCTCAAATGGGTCAAAACTCAAAAAACCACATAACACATGAAATATCATTCAATCAAGTTTCTAATACCTGGATAATCATCACAACAACTTCCTAGAATCATACAAATAACAAACATACAAGAAACCTCATGTTTTAGATCACCAACACCATTTAAAGTTTGCATTTTTATCAAAAAAATCATAGGATATGTTTAGATCTAGTTTAGAAAGAGTTTTCAAAGGTTTTTTTTAATTGATGAAGACATACAAAGATCAGATCTGGACTTTTAGGGTTCATAATAACAACATAAGAATGTTTGAAAAATGATTTGGATAAACCACACACCTTAGATCTTCACCTATAAAGCTTGTATTATATTCGAAATGGTGATTTTATGGCAAAAACGAGCGTACAGAGGTTAAGGGTTATGAGAGAGCACTTTGGAGTGAGTTAGGGTTGCACAAATGATGAAGAACAAGTCAAGCATGGTATTTATATATGTTACTAGTCGTTTGGCAGCCTGCAGGCGACTAGTGTAACACCCCGACCAAGAGGGGGCTTGATGAAATACAGTTTGTTACCAAAGTTGTACAACTGAAGCAACGATGACTAATATATACTGTTTAATATAAATTCTAATCCAAAAATATAATTATACAACTTAGTTAAATAGATTCATACCTATGCAGGGACGACTCGCGGTGGTCGTCCAAGCAGTTGAGGAGATGTAATCCACTAGTCGATCCGATCTCTATCCTGTTTATCTCTAGACGCTCTAAACTGCATCACTTGTAATCTTCTAACAAGATAGTCTCTAAACCGCAACTAGCTATCATATACCTCGCATTTGCCATCAATCCTTCTACAAGACCTGAACACATGCTTAAAATAGGTTTTGGGTCAGCAATTATCCTGGTGAGTCCGTGTAAGTAGATAAAGAGTTCCGAAAAAGTTTTATCATTTCAAAAGCACGTTCACAAGTTTACACAATTCAACACATGGTGATGTACAAGCGACACCTCAAACCTAATCCTAAAATCTATCTACTACCATTATAGATTCACTTGGCAAAATACATGTCACAACGGCCCCATGGACCACAATGCAGGGTTTTTTCGGGCTTCCGGATCCACTGTTTGTGGGGCTTTCCCCAAGTAGTACTACCCACATATTAAGTGGGCAAAATCCCCAGGTTAATAAGTGTCAATGTTTGGTATCTGGAAGCTAGTATCTTGTCACATCAAACAGTTAAGTCACACATACAAGCATATGTTCACCCCAAAATAGTTAAAAGACAAAAAGAGAAATGGTACACGTAACTCACCTTAGCAGCGTATCATATCATGTCACACCGTCACATAGTTTCCCAAGTCGGGAGCCCATCTATCCTTGGCATACAAGGTCCCATGATAATCACAAACATCAGTGGGTGTTACACGGTTACACGTGTGGACGAGCTAAGACCATTGGTTGTCATTGTTGAGTTTTATTCTAATTGTCGAATCATGGTTCTGCTGATCTAGAAATGTAATGTATAACCTTAACCAGTAGTTATATATGTTCATCTTCTTGTCTTGTCTTATTTCTATTTATTATCCTAGTTATAAATTTTTTTTAAAGAGAAATTATGCTTTCATTAAACACATAAACGCAACTAATTACATCAAGATAGCGGGCAAGCGGGCAACAAGCTGCGCTGCCACCCCTTTCTGGACGGAAAATTTCAAGTTATAAATTAGAAGTAAATAACTGTTAATGGAATTTACATAATACCCTTCAACTTCCCAAATTTCAAGTTCATTGTCTTGAGTCCTAAATTCGTGTAGTGTCCGTAATACAAGTTATGTCCAATGTCTATACTATAGAGTTTATATATTTTTTTTTGGAAGGCAACTTTCATTAACAAACCGGACTATCTCCAAGGTAGAGATAGCCAAACCAACAAACAATCACATTACATTACATTAAAATTGAAAGAACGCCAACCCTCCCATTTTATATCATTGCCCTTACAACGACTGTTAAACCAAAGAAAACTAAGAGCCTTCACTTCCGCGATTAATTGAGTAACCTCCATATTCGTCTTCTTAAACACTTTGTCATTTCTTGCCTTCCATATCCGCCATAACGTAATCATCAAAATGCCACGAAAGACTTCCTTTTTCGGTTGTGAATATCCAGAATGCTCCGTAATAACGTTTAAATCCTGCACAGAAAACAGGAATATCGGCGGCACATGACACCACCTCGCTATACCACACCATACCCCATTCGAGAACATACATTCTGCTACAATATGATCAATAGATTCAACCGGACCATCACAAAGCGAACAACCAGCTTCGCCAACGCTAATATTCCTGCGCCGAAGAGCCTCTATCGTCGGTAGACGGTCTAACCCCGCCCTCCAAAAGAATAAGTTACATTTAGCTGGAAGCCATTTGACCCACTGCGACACACTAGAATTCACCGTGATATTCGCCGCATTAACCCATTGTTTCGTATCTTTAACCGTCAAAAGTTGCAGCGCATTCGCGTTCCAAACCCACGAATTCGGGCGATCTACCAAGACAATATCCGCAACCTACCTCGAACAGTCAATCAACTCTGCACATTCTTGAACAGAATGTGGATATCGCTTCCAATCCCATGACATAGCACCCCTTCTACCATCGAAACAAACTATATCCGCTACTAGACTACATTTGTTTTTTTCAAGGCCAAAAATCGTCGGAAATAAAGACTTTAAAGGTACCCCATTCAACCACGGGTCAATCCAGAATTTAATCTCTTTACCATCTCTAAGTCTACCTTGAAGCAGACTATTGAAAGACGACCCATTAATAATATGGCGATCACCACTAGCCACAATTTTACCCCGAACCCCTCGCACCGCTTTATTGTATGGAACCGTCAAGCATCTTCGTCGCGACCCATGAATAGCATCAATCACTTTCCTCCATAACGCCGCCCCCTCCGTTCTATATCGCCAAATCCATTTCAATAATAAGGCATTATTACTAACATTTAACTTAGTTAGACCAATACCTCCCAAATTTTTTGGACGCGTTACCACCTCCCACCCAACCCAATGAACCTTATGATGATCCGCATTTCCACCCCATAAAAACTTTCTCACCAACTTCTCGAGTTTGTTCACCACCGCAACCGGAGCCTTGAATAACGAGAAATAATAAGTCGGGAGGCTCTCCAAAACCGCTTTAATTAAGACTACCCTACCCCCCATAGATATCATCCTAGACTTCCATTTAGAAAGTCTTTTATGAAACACCTCCACAATCGGGTCCCAATTATTTATTCTCCCCATATTAGAACCAACTTGGATTCCAAGATACTTAAACGGAATCGTGCCCGGAGTACACCCCAAAGAAGCGGCTCGCACCGAGACCTCTTCACCATTTACCCCAATACCAAAAAGAGTATATTTAGTAATATTGATTTTGAGGCCCGAACAAAGATGAAAAATCCTCAATATTCTTTTCAAGGTCATAAAATTAGCATCCGACCACTCCCCCATCAACATGGCATCATCCGCATACAATAAGTGAGAAATACATGGCCCATCATTCGGGAGTTGAACCCCATTAAAGTCCCCTTCGACACAAGCTTTTTTAACTAGCCCCGAAAGCGCTTCCATAGCAATAATAAACAAAAAAGGAGAAATCGGGTCTCCTTGTCTCATACCTTTACCACAGTCAAACTCGAATGTAGGAGCACCATTGACCAAAACCGAAGATCTAGCCGATGATAACACCCCTGAAATCCAATTACACCAAGTGTCCAGGAAATTCATTTGGCTCATAACCGATAACAAAAACCCCCAATTCACATTGTCATACGCCTTTTCAAAATCAATTTTAAACATTAAAAACCGCTTATCACTGTGACGGGCCCAAGCCAACACTTCGCTAACAATCAACGGACCATCAAGAATATATCTACCCGCAATAAACGCTGTTTGAGTCTCATGAATAACCGAATTCATCACTTTCTTCAGGCGATTGGCAAGCACCTTAGAAATAACTTTACTCACAATGCCAATCAAGTTAATCGGACGATATTCACCCAACATAACTGGATCGCTAACCTTGGGAATTAAAGTTATAAATGACGATCCAACACCCCGACTAATAACCCCCGAATCAAAGAAGTCATTAAGAATATTAATAAAATCCCCCACCATTAGATTCCAATATTTTTTGACAAACCGGAAATTAAAACCGTCCGGGCCAGGAGCTTTATCACTACCACAATTAAACACCGCCTCCTTTATTTCAATTTCCGAAAACCGTCCCACTATCTCCCTCGCCTCCACATCAAAAATTTTCTTCAGATCAAAACATCTCAAATAGGGGCGATCCACCAATTCCTCTTTAAATTTGTTACGGAAAAAAACCAAAACCTCTTTTTTAACATGATTAGGACGAGTTTCCCAAACCCCATTAATCATCAAACCCTGAATACCATTATCCACCTTCCGACTATTAATAAAGCCATGGAAAAAAGCCGAATTCTCGCCCCCCTCCTTAGCCCACCTAACCCGAGACTTCTGTTTCAAGTCTTTAAGATTCAAAAATTCCATAACTTTAACTCGCTTAATACCCTCTTCCAAAACCCACTCTTCTTGTTCGACCAAATCCCTGTTCTCCATAACCGCCTTCAACTCGTCGAAATCTTTTTTGATTGCCACCATCTCCTCGTTTTCTGTTACTCGCATATCTTTTATCCAAGACTGAACATCAACTTTGACATTTTTTAGCTTCTCCATGAACCGGACATCCGATTTCAAATTCATATTATGCTCACGACCAAAAGCGTTTTCAACGATAGCATCAATCCCATCCCTACTCAACCACGAGTTGAAAAATCTAAACGGTTTTGCCCCATAATTCTTGGACCCCATCTTCAATAATAACGGGCTATGATCGGAATATAATCTAGCTAAAGCTCGATACTCCGCATTAGGCCAGCGATCACAAATACTAGACGAAACAAAGATTTGGTCAATACGACTCAATTTATTCCCTGCACAAAAAGTAAATTTTCGGTTACGTAAAATAAATTCCCGCAGAGCCAAGTCATCAATGAAATCATTGAACTCCGATGCCGCGGCTGCCTTGAATTTAGAATTTCGTCTTTCGTCTCTATTGCGAACACAATTAAAATACCCTCCTACAACCCATAGACCCGTCTCCGTATCCACCACTGATCGAAGCTCGTTCCAGATCCTTCTCTTGTCAATCAACTTCTGCGGAATATATGTGTTAATACACACCATATGCGACCCATCCTCCTTCAAGTTTCCAGCCACCATAAGGAAATTATCATTCTTAGTGACGGACACATTGGACCAAACTGCCGTAGACCATATATTAACAAGACCACCAGAGCGACCGGATGAAGCCACCCACTCAAATTGGTACTCCCATTTACCCCAGAATTTACCTACATCGAACCCTTCCATGGAAACCAACTTAGACTCTTGAAGCACCCGAACCCAATCGGCTTTGAGCTCGGATCCCATACCCCGAATATTTATGGACAACACATTCATTGTTCAACCGATTGAAAGCCTTCCTCCCTAACCAACTTACTAACCGATTGTTCAAAGAGCTCGATGTTTTCCGCTCCCAACTTCTTGCCAAGTACCACCGTTTCCGTCACCTCATTCATGTCGATCATCTCACCACTAACAGTAGGTACATTCATGTCACCCCTATCCAAACCTCCTACCTCTATGGATTCAACATTCATATCCATTTCTACAAATTCTGTAGCATTAATTTCTCTGCTGTGAGTTGATTGAACCTCGCCATTCTCCACAAACGGGCTTGAACTCACACAATTAATAAATCGGTCTAAGTCGAATAAATCCTCCCATTCCCTTTGTCTTTTTTTCGGCCTTTCATGACCCACTGGTGAACGTGACGACTTCTTCCTTGCCTTTTTCCGGTATACCTTCCCTTTCTTTTTAACTTCTTTGTTATTCAAAGAAGCTCCCCCCGTTTTGCCTTCCCCAACCTCGTCATTCCTGTCCCCTTTACCCGTGATCACCGGTTCACAAACTACTTGTTGCGACTCGGTCTCCCCCACCTCATTCTCTACAGCTTCCACACTATCTACGGGTTACATAACAGTGTTTAACTCCTCATCAAAAGTCATATTTCCCACCCCAATCTCTTCCTCGACATCTATACCGTCCACCTCTCCCTCAAACAAACAATCGGGAGACCACTCTTCACAATCCTCTTCCACCGTAATAGGAAACACCGAAGTCGTCCAGTGCAAATTAACAAACTGCTTGACTCGATGAGTAGATTTCATTAGCACTCCTACCACAACGTGAGACAAGTCCTCGTCCCCGTCATCATCATTCGGCATTTGGACAATCTCACCAAATTAGATGCGACATCATGGATAACACTATCAACATTTAGACATAATGGAATACCCACTAATTTCAACCATGCAACACGTTCGTAATCCCAAATCTGACCTTCCCATGTATCAAGCGTCCCAAAGACCTTCTCCCACAACCCTTTTTTTCCAAAAAACCAATTCCTATCCTCACACGCATCGAACACTAGAATCACCGACAAACCTCCCAAGTATTTGATACGTACCTTGTAGTTAATCGATTTCGTCAACCATGTTCTCAACCTAGTTAAGGAAGGAAAATCATTAACCTTCCCCAACAGCCCACGGCCTGCCCAATGATAACGAACCGTCACTTCATCATCAACCTTGATGTCCATCACATCCTTCTCAGTAACTACATTCAATAGTGTATCCCTGAATGTTCTACTTCCAACCTTAGATGAACCACCACCATCATTAACCTTTTCCGATTCAATATTCATATCCGTAGGTGAATCATCCACCTTATCATGTACCTGTTTCCAAACCTTATTCTCCTTACCTTGCACCTTCGAACCATTCACAAACCTAGCTAATACAGCATATAGCTTATAGCTGCCCATCCATACATCCTTTAACTTGGCTTCGAGACTCATCGGATCTTCAATATTAATAAACGAAACAAAGCCAAACCTCTTCCCTAGCTTATCATACTTCCGCGCTATGTACGTACCTTGTATAGCCCCAAAATCTTTCATCACATTAACCAGATCAGCCGACGAACATCCCTCAGGAAGATTCGAGAAGAAAACCTTAGTTACGATAACGTTAGACGTTGAACCTCCCTGCTTCTGTGATCTTCTAGCATTCTTAGAGGGTACATCGTACATGTGTTGATCTTGTAACGCTCCTTTGCCGCCATGCACGAGGAAGAACCCTTGTCGCCGTTTTTCGCCTCTCCTAAAACTTCGGAAACCCTAACGTATACTGAGGCTATTCCTAATTAATAAATACTATAGAGTTTTTATAGTCCTTCTAATTCTAGGTGCCGAGTTTAAAGCATATATAATTACTTCAAGTCTAAATGGTCGGATTATATTTAATGTTAAGTTAGCTAATATGTCCCAGGTTTGTGTAGTTTACAACATATATTTTTAGGTAATATTATGTGTTGCTCCAATCTCGTGCTTCAAGTAGGGCTGCAAACGAACTGAACATTCAGCGAACAGTTCATGAACCGTTTGGCAGGAAGTTCGTTTGTGTTCGTTCGTTTATCACGAACAAAATATTTCGTTCGTTTAGTTAAATGAACGAACATGAATAGAGCCCACGTTCGTTCGCTTATGTTCGTGAACGTTCGGTAACATGTTCGTTTATGTTTGTTTATTTGTTTATGTTCGTTTATATTCGATAGTTTAATAAGGTTTCTAATTTTTATAATTTGTCTTAATATTATTTTATTTTTATTTATTTAACCCAAATAAATAAATAAACATATATGTATGTGAATTCGATTTTGTTAGAAATTTAATATATCTCCGTTTGTGTTTAATTATTTCTGTTCATGAACATTTCTTTGTGTTAATTTGTGTTCATGTGCGTTTATGAACAAAATTAACAAACGAACACGATTGTGTTCTTAACAAACGAACATAAACAGAAAATCTCGTTTGGTAAGTGTTCATGAACTGTTCGTAAACACATATTTTCCTTAACAAACAAACACAAACAAGGTCGTGTTCGTGTTCGTTTGCAGCCCTAGCCCCAAGCTTCATATCCGAATGCCGCGTCCAGGTGTTATGTATAAAGGTCCAAGTCATATATATATATATATATATATATATATATATATATATATATATATACCTATATAGGGTGGGGTTCCTGTACAAAGTGCATTTTTCGTACAAAGTGTGAGAAGTCTATATAGGCATTGTGTTTTAAATTTTAGGCATGATGTTTTATGTTCCTTTGGCAATGTTTTATATAGAAAAACATAAAAATTAACAATTTAAAACATTAAATAATGTATTCTCGACATGCAATGTAAAACACCATACGAAGAAAGTAATCAGTGTGTTTTAAATTTAATGTCTAGAATACATTTGATTGTGTTTTAAATTGTAACGTTTGGTGATTTTTTATATAAATCAATGCAAAAGGAATAAAAAACATTACAGCCAAACCTTAAAACACTTTGCACGAAAAATGTATTTGTACAGGAACATATATATATGGATTAGGTTCAAATGAAAACACACTTTTCATAAAAGAACCATGGCCCACCGTATTTTGTCTTATTAGGCAAGGGAATATTCCCTTTTTTATTTTATTCCACTTTAATTGTGAGCCACATATCTTTTTTGAATAAAATAAGTGTGTGGTGGAAAAGTGTGTTCTTTAGTTCTTTTACGAAAAGTGTGTTTTCATTTTACCCTTTCCCTATATATATATAGGGTAGGGATCATACGAGAACCAACTTTAGGGTGAGAACCAGAGAACCATTGTCAACACAAACAAAAAAAACCTAAAAGCCCCACCTTCACCCCCTAAAAACCTAAACCCACCCACCTCACTCCTTAAAAAACTAAACCCTAAAGCTAAACCCATTAAAAAACTTAACTATAATAGTGAAATGCACATGTGCATGTAGTACAATTATCTTATTTTATAGTTTTATATAGGGGTTTTTTTAAGTTTATTCACCAACAACCCCAAAAAACCTAACCCCATTCCCATCATACCTAAAAACTAAACTCTAAAGCTAAACCCATGAAAAAAAAACCTAACTATAATAGTAAATGCACTTCGCGTTTATTTAAAGATCATTGAATAATTTTTTTTCTACCTTATATATCATATCACGTCCATTTAAATGATCATTTCATTATGGCAATTGATAATTTATTCAAAAGTGTGCTCTAATAGTGAAATGCACATGTGCATACGGTATATGACGTAATTATGACGTAAAAAAGGCCATTTTTTTGTTTTTTTTATTTTTTTTTGTATTTTTTTATTTTTTTTTAGAAAGATTAACACTAAAAAAACATTTTGATGTTTTTACTTTTTTTATTTTTTTAGGTTATATAATTTTTTTATTATTTTTTTTTATTTTTTGGTGGAGGGGTTTTTGTGTTCACACTTGGTTCTTTGGTTCTCTCCCTAAATAGTGGTTCTCAAATAATCCAAATCATATATATATATATATATATATATATATATATATATATATATGGGAGTGTTATCTTTAGAACGCTAAATATCGCGAGAACCGTGAGAACAAATGAGAAAACCAATCAAAATCATTTTTTTTCAATAGAAACCTAATTATAATCAAAATACAACTTTAAAAAACGAATTTTCTTTCCAAATAATTCATCTTTTCGTGCAAAAACACTTTCAAATTAACTTTTTACACATGTGTAAATGAAACAGTTTACACATGTACAAACAGTAAATTTACACATGTGTAAAAACAATTTATTTCCGTATATGTTAAAATTTTTACGCGTAAATTGTGTTTTTTGAATTGTATTTTAGTAATAAAGATAAGTGTAAAAAGAAAATTTTTTTTTGAATGGTTTTAGATGGCGTTCTCGCGGTTCGCACGAAATATAGGTGTTCTCAAATTATTCACTTGCGTTTCATGTCTAGAGAACTATCTACTTGTCCAAGGTTCTATGTATTCACTTGCGTTTCATGTCTATGATAGTCAATTTGTATATTATGTCTCATCCATTATACTACACTAGTTCACACATAGTTGCTCAAGTGTCTAAACCTAGTTTATCATTTCTCATCGTATGTTTGAATTATTATATTGCTGGTCATTTGTTAGGCGACCAATGTTGTTACGAATAATGAGGTTAATAGTGGTTTATCTAAATATGTTCGTATCTAAAATATAGATTCGCCGGGTTGGTTTGCCTTAGCTCGTTTAGTTCCACGTGTGTTATTCGCATATAATATATATAAAATCAAGATAACTCTCGTCGATGATGTACCTCTCAACATGCTTCTGGTTTGTCTGTATGGACCCATGTTCGATCGTTGTTGACTTCAGTTGATCCTAATCCGGACAATACCCTTCGTGACTCCTCATTTTCCAAACACTCCTAACATTCCTAGTGGCCAAGTTGGTTACTGTTTTCCACAAATTTGACCAAGTCTTATTATGACCCAACATCACCACCATAGTCTCGTTACCATCCCAATTATTTGCACTTCAAAAGTCACAACTAATTACCGAAACTAATACGTGCAGGCTGCAGCCACCACCATTTCTAAAGTTGAACCTTAGGTAACCAAAGTGTCAACACCTAATCACACGTTTACTTCTGATGTAACCTGATTTGTCACACGTAATACGAACCTTATTAACCAAGCACACCTCTGCCACCACGGTTTCCTTATTCAGAAACACCAGATCTGCCGCCGTGAGTCCCACCGTACACGTTGGTCCGAAACCCTCCAGTTTCCTCTCTCTCTCTCTCTCTCTCTCTCTCTCTCTCTCTCTCTCTCTCACCGTCCGCCTCTCTCTAGATGGTGGGTATGTGGTTTGGTTGTATTGCTGCCGGAGCTCCACCCTAGTTCCACCGTACTCCGCCACCTCCTCTTTGCTCTCTCTCTCTCTCTCTCTCTCTCTCTCTCTCTCATCCCACTCTTTCTGAAATGGGAAAATCACAAGAATAAACATTGACTCCCACCTTTTACCAAATTAAACATTATTGACGGCTAGAGTTTAGAGAGCAACTACATAAGTGACTAAAATGTAGACGGGTTTAAGATGATAGACCCCTACTTTTTCAACCAATTAAATCTCTTCAAATTTGTAAAAAAAAAAAGGAAAACGTCTAAGTTATAGCCATGTTTAGCCATGTTTCAAAATAAAATCTAATTAAATAATAAAACTAATGAAACCCTTAGAGTTTAGGGAAGACTAATGAAACAACTTATAGTTTGGGGGAATAAGAAGAAACGGCTAAATAAATAATAAAAAGGCTATAACTGGGGGGGGGGGGGGGGGGGGGGGGGATAATAAACTGCTCTAGATTCAAACCCCTAAAGTTTAGGGAAGACTTGAAAAAAAAAAGATTAGGCTAGAGGTTAGGGGTGTGGGTGTAGATATATCTAGAGTTTACGGGGTAAATAAGTGATTGAAGGTTAGGTCTAAAGTTTAGGCAAGTAGACACATGTCATATTTTTATTCCCTCGTTTTACGTGAAATCACCAAATCTTAGCCTATAACTTTGTTTGTTTTGGTAAAAGTTATTGGGTCAATGTTTAGTAGTGTTATTTTCCCTTCTGAAATCCCTATGGGTGTAGTGGGTTGGGGTGTGTGTTGATTTGCTGGTCATCGCCGCCATTAGCCACCGTAAGAGGTGGTGGCCGGATACCTCTCCTAGTCCCTTTCTCTCTAAACGTTTGACGTGTGTGTGGTGGTGGGTTTTATGTGAAAATATGAGAGAGGGGTGGGTTATGGGTTCTTATAGGGGTGTGCCTTTAATGGTTTTTACAAAACCATTAAAGTTTTGTGAATGGAGTGTCAAAGGAAGAGAGCACAAGTGTCCTCTCTTAGATGACTCATTTGGTTTTTGGATGGGTTCGTTAACGGGTATCGGTTTGGTATCACAACGTACGCTCGCATATAATAATTCGCAGAAATAAATTTGTAATGTTACCAGTATCGGTTTTATATTTATATATGTTTCTAAATATTATTATTCGGATATTTGTTTCAAACGCGAAAAATTTTGGACCTAAAACCGGGGTGTTACAACTAGCCTCTACTACAACCGACTGGCATAGCCAGTCGCCCTCCCTAAGCCAGTCGCCTTGATTCTGGTGACTGACTAGCCAGTCCGCCAAACTTGAGCGATTGGTTTTTCAATGCGTTAATTGCTATTTTAACACATTAGTTCACGTGTACACATATCGGCAAGTTATATAATGATCAAAAACATCTAATGCCCAACACTTTACACTTTTATGTTATTTCACCAACCCTTAGGACTCGAGACTCGTGTGTGTGCGTTGTCTCTTCAATTAAGAGAAATAACTAAGCATTATACATTATATTGCTATGAAGATTTTTGTGGCACTATTTGGTTCTTATCAACAAGGTGACGAGAATACGTTCTAGTTTGAAATGTTGTTAGTGATGATGGTTTATTGTTGTTAATCCTTGTGATCTGACACAAGGTTGCGGATGTTACAAGATAAAGTGATGGAAACCTAAAACACACGGCAACCAATTTAGCATTTTTGTATGAATTCTTATGTATATAAATTTACAATTTAAATTTTACTAGGAATATGCATATGCATAAGGTAAATCTACAAAATAAGTTTGGTCGCTCGGAGAAATTGGGAGGAGAAGAGTCAGAGACACATTTCTTTCTTATTCTCTAAATCTATAACTTAGTGATTAAGTCTAACTCTACATAGATAACTGATGTGCTGAGATTTACAGATGTTTTACATGTGAATTTCCACCACATTTTGCACAAGAATCATGCTTTTATCATAGTTTATTATGCCTAAATCCTTCTTTATTGATAATTGCATATTTTGAGGGTAAATGAGTGAAAAGGGGGAAACGGCACAAAAGGTGAATAATTAAAGGCTTAGATAGTAGCAGCAAATGTAGCATGACCGGGCACCTGCTTATGGTCAACAAGTTTGCAATTCCAAGTCAACATGAAGAGAAAAGTCAACATGCACGGGTACGCACGGGCGTGCACCTATGATGCATGGTCGTACATAAGGTCAACAAGTCTTAGAAGGTTCCGGATACAACCAAGACTAACAAGACGGTTATGCCACGTGGCCGTGCACGGGTATGCACCTCAACAACCCCGATAGAATCTGCAATCAACACCTCTGCCCTGCTCATAGATGTTTTGCTCGGGCGTGTAGGGCTTTCCAGAAAACCTATAAATAAAGGCCTCCAGTACTCATTTGGGCATCCCATTCTATCCTTCCTACACTTTTTTCCCACGAAGTTTCTGCCCTCTTTGGCTATTGAAAGTGGCTTTTGGAGCTTGGGATCACTCCATAAACACTTAGGCTTACAGAGAAACCACCACAATCATTCAGATCACCACGAAGTCTCCATACAACCCTCACAATGATTTCCACTCAAATCAAACCTTGTGATCCCGTTGTATCACCTATGTTAGGCTAGATTTATCTTAGTGTTGTCACGGTGATGGCTGAACTTAGTGTGGAATATATCGTTTATTTTTATTTAAAGTGGTGTTTTATGTTCTTAACAATTCCTTCTACTTTTTCTTTGTTTGATAAACTAACTAATTAATCAATTTAATATTTGGTCTTGTAGGTGTTCTTGGTAGGAAGTAGATGGACTTATGAGCGTACCTATAGCGTGTAAAAACCCACGCACTTGTAAGCTAACCATTAACTTCACATGTAGTGATTTGATACTCGGTACTTTCTTATTTCTATATTACACTCGATAGGTACACTTGCATATTGTGTGAGTTTTAGAGTATTAAGCAACAAACTTTTTTTTTTTCTAAATTTAAAACTTATTAGCGTTTTGATAAAACTCCACTCTTCTTTAATCTTAAGAACACCAAGTTTTGAAGGTCTTTGAAGTTTCTTTTAAAATTCACTAAAACACACACCACTAGCCAAATATATGTATATTTTTTTTGTTTCTAGTTGCCTATTGTCATGACGTCATCCTCAAAGGTGCTTGATATACGTTAAATTACACATATAAAAGTCCCCGGTTAACTCCCATTTTCATATGTTTTTGACCTTATACACGAGGAATTGGTATTTATTTGGGTATCTTTACGATTTCAGGTCTTAAATGATGTCCCGGAAGCAAACCCGAAGAAAACGAGGATTTCGGCCCTTTATCAGGAGAACATACTGCTGCAACTTTTGCGCAGCAGCTGTTCGGATCGCTTTTACCCTTTCTAAAACCCAAAATCCGACTTCGATTTTCAAATAAGAATTGTTCTACGCTCCGAGAGCTTTCTAGGCATATAAAGAACACCTCCTAACGATTTTTCTACGATTTTATATGTAATTTTAAAAATCGTGTTGTCGGGCTGTTCCCTGTGAGCGGCTCACTCTCTGTGAGCGGCCCGCTCGCTCCTCCAGATCTTTTTGGCAACCTTCTGGAACCTCTACGTCATGCACGGACCACTTGCTCACCTTTTTGTAAAGTGAGCGGCCGCTCACAGGCACCGAGCGGCCGCTCACAGACCCCTGTCTTGTATAAAACACCCATTCAGCCTCTGTTCGAAGGATTGGGTTTTCTGGGGTCGATCTAAGGCTATTATCTGGGCTAACGAAGTGCTGCACAGGCGTGGAACGAGCTCGGGAAGCTATCCGATCCATCCATCATCATCCAATCCATAACATTTTGCATTTATATGGTTTGATCTTATAATCTATTTAGGCTTCAAATCTGATTTTGTATGTTTATTGTGATGTTTAGTTAGTTAATCGTACACCTACGGGCAAGAACACTAGTATGTAGTATGTTATGTTAAACAATCGTTTGTATAGTTATTCATGTTTTGGCGCCGTTGCCGGGTACGCGACGAGCTTTAGGAACGGACCGAGTCAACATTTTACCAGTGTACATGCTTATGAATACTTGTTTATACTTCGTTGATTCATTATTTCATTAATTTAATTGCATATATGATTCATTGATTTTTTATTTGATTTATCAGGATGTTGATATATTGGATTGATTTTTATTTTATTATATTCTCATTTTTATGTATATATAGTTTTTTATTTTACTTAAATATACAATGGAAGTCTAGGTATGTTACGTTTAAATTTGTTGATTCGGATGCTTTTAATAAAAGGTTTGGGTTAAGAAAACTTGGGAAATTTATTTAATATAAAAGTGGTTTTAATAAAAATAATTTTCTGTGAATAATGTTTCCTTACGATTTGCAAAGAAGCTGGGCTTATGGTGTCGCTTTAAGCGAGTTCCTAATTACCACGGATTTTACCTTTTATTGTTCACGATACGCGACTAGGATCACCAGAGTCCTTCGCGTGACGTGAATAGCCGCTATCTTCCGTTTTTAACTCCATTCATTGGCAAACATCATCATTTTCATCTACTATCTTCCGTTATATTATTTTTTCCGGTGAAAAAGGGTTGTTTTCGCGCAAGCAAAAGACGGTCTTTATCTTGTTGCGACGCGCGAACACCTTGAGTCATTATACTTGCACCACGCGAGAAGCGGTCTATACTTCTTCACAGTGCGCGAGTGACTCAGATTTCGTTGAAAATTTTATATGTTTTCATATTTGTATATTGTCATATTTTTAAGTTTGGTGTATAATTTTTAGTATTTTGATTTTACATATTTCTTTTATTTTTCATAGATTGAGTCTGTATTTATCTTTGTACATTGTGTCAGTCTAATCGTGGGATGGTCGATATTCTTTTCAATGCTCGATCGATCTTCTTGCCCGTACTCAATCTCCATTCAGGCGAAAGAGATCTTAAAGAAAATCTTTTATGAAAACGGCCATTCCAAGAAGTTTAAAGTCCATATGGACGAGTCCATCAATGAAAATGGACTAAGTTTGAAAGTCAACGGTCATCTCTTAAAAGCTTACATTGATGGACCAATTGACCCGACTGTGGAGGTAATTGAACTCCACGCTCCGCACACCTAAACAAGCGTGGGGAAGTGAGTCTAGCTAGCAACTCGTTAATAAAATTAGCGCGGCGTGTATGGGCACGCCAAATTGTATAAATGTTCATAGCTTAGAGTAGTTTGTAGTTAAATTGCTTAGTTTCTAACTTGTTTGTCTAGTTTGTTTTTAGTCATTGCAGGATTGATTCGCGCCTTGTGATTATGTGGATAGTCGCTTCACATCCATGGTAATATACTAAGAAGCATCGCAAAACAAGTATGTTGGTTGTTTGGGTCAAACGGACAAGTGCAGGCACTTTTGGGTGAAAAACTGCAGCAAAATAACACATCAGCTTGTAGTGAGCGCCCGCTCGGAGAGACCGAGCGGGGCGTGCACAGAGCCCAGTATTAAAAAAAAATCTGAACGGCCGCTCACTGAGTCTGTTCTTGTTTAAGCAGGGGCAGTTTTGGCATTTCACTTTAAATTTACAAAATCTCAACCCTAAAACCAATATGAATGGCCACTCAAGTAATATTCACCCAAAATGCTTGCACTTGCTCTCAAAGAAACACCCAAAAACCTATCAATTCCACATCCAAATCTTCAAGTCCAAGGTATGAATCTCTTGTATTCTTGCATTTTTTTCTTGTTCTAGTGTAATGTAATCTAGTTTTATGCAATCTTTTCTGAAATTTTGGGTCTCTTCATAAATGTTTAACAAACCCAAAAGTTTTTAGATGGATTGTTCGCTTTGCTAGTATAGATTAGGGTATGTTATTGTCCAAATCTTTGAGTTTTTGGGTTTTCTTCATAATGTCCAAATCAAATCCGAAAATTTTAAAGATTTGTTTGAATTTTTTAGCATAATATTTAGTGTAATTTAGCATAATAATAGATTAATATCATGTTATGCTTATAGTATAGTGTTTATCTTAGTGTAAATTAGGTTTGTTCATGAATTTTGGGGATTCTTCATAATTGTTCAAAAGTCCCCAAATTCCGTATGTTCTAGTGTGTAGATTGTTGTTAATTATCTTATGTTTTGGGGTTTCTTCATAATGGTTTAACAAAACCCAAAATTTTAAGATTGTTAGTGTTTTTGATCTTAGTTTAGATAAGTACTGTTCATGAAACTTTAGGGCTTTCTTCATAATCGGACAAACGAACCCCAAGTTTCTTCGATACTTCATAAACATTCGTATTTTATTTCAGTATTGTTTATTTGGTTTGAATAATGAGATGATGAATGGATTTGATATATTTTGTTTTGTCAAGAATGTTGGAAGTCAGGGAACTGGCGAGCACCGGTATGGATGCTCAATGCAGTCATCATGCTTTTCGGGATATCACCAACAGGGAGTATTATTCTCCTTTTCCACACGATAGTTAGCTATTTCATAAACACTTTCTATTTTCACATTGGGGACAATGTGACGTTTAAGTGTGGGGAGGGTAACTATGTTAACTTTACTCATCTTACACTATAGTCTAGCTCTTCATAATGCTTTACTATTTTTTGAGTCACATTGAGGACAATGTGATATTCAAGTATGGGGAGGGTTGTTAACAATATTAGTGTAACAGTTCGCATTAAATAAATGTACGGATTTTAAACGACAAGTCTTATTATTATTTTTAGTGATATTTTGAACCCCAATACAATGATAATTATTCATACATTTATATATTTATATTTAGAGGATAATAATAATAATAATAATAATAATAATAATAATAATAATAATAATAATAATAATAATTATTATACATAATATTGTTGATAAAAAAAAACTAGTTGGTTAAACTTTAACCCAACAAACAAACCAAGACAAGCCCAAACCACCTTCTCCTTGCCTAGCCTTTAATTGATGCACATCCAGCCCAAGCCCAAGCCTCAGCCCAGTACCGCAGTCCAGCACCCGGCCCACAGCATGGCAGGCCCAAACCTCAACCCCTCTCCTTGCTGTTTAAAAAAGAAAAGAAAAATGATGCCCAGCCGGGTTTCGAACCCATGCCATCCCATACACAAAACGCGTGCCTATACCATCTGCTCCACACACATAAGTTGATATAAACCTGATTCACTTTATATTAATATACAATTTTCATCTCCTCCTTCCTTCTCCATACCTGTTCGCGATTCAGCAGCTGATTGCATTTTTAATTTTTTTTTTTTCATAAATAGCCATATTAATCCATGATAATTGTCATTGACCTTTGATACTTGATTACCGGCCTATCACCCATCAATACACGTCCAATTACAAACCAATTCTTACCAAATTTGAGTTCTTGACGCGTCAAACATTTAAGCGTGGTCAACCATTTCCAAATTAACGATTCAGACCCATTCCCTATAAATTGGACATCTACGAAGCATTTCAACTCGCTCATACTCTCTTCTCAATTTTCAATTCTTCTCCAATCACACTAAAATTATCATTCTAATCGTTGTTTGACTTTTGGCTTTGACCGGACAATCGAACACGAATCATCACTGTGAGTTTAAATTTTTGTGTGGGTTATGTTCATCGGCAATCACACATCAATAGCCCTATGATTAATTAGGCTATTGGTGTGTGAATTGATCAATTGTAGAAGCTAGGGCTCGTGGCTCTTGATTTGGGGATGAATCTGATTTCGCGTAGTGTATTTAGTTTATATAAAACAGAACCTATCACAACCACAGGCCTAGGCCAAGTGGTTGTGACTGTTGCTTGTAACCACGACCACCCGGGTTCGAGTCCCGGCTTGGACGCCCAATTTCTCTTATTTTCATCTTTTTTAACAAACCACATATATATATATATATATTACATTAAATCTTGTAAATTCATTTTTAATTATTAAAACCTTTTTATAAATTCTAAAAAAAATTATTTTTAGCAAATCTGATGTCAAAGCTTTATTTACAATTTTTATTTTTCTGAAATTCATTTATTTAATATTTATAATAATTAAATCAATTTTACACTATTTTATTTATAAAAATCTATAAAAATATCAAAACGATCTTATTAATTTCCACAAAAATTATCCTAAATTTTTATAACATTAAACTTTTCAGAAATGATTTTTATTTCTGAAAAATCATTTATTTAGTATTTTTAATCAATTTTTGTTAGTTTTAATCTTAATTAAATCATAATAAATCCAATTTTTAATATTTTTGCACCAAAGTTTTATACAAATTATTTCTGGTCATTTAGAACAGAAATATGATTTTTAAACTAATAATTCTTTAATTTTAGTATTTTTAAATATTAAAGTTAAAGATTGACAATTTGTAATAAATAGATTTTAAAAATCTATTTTAAGGAAAATAATTTTGTAAAAATTATTTTTATACTTTAAACACATTCTTGTAACCATCTTAAATTTAAATTTCATAAAAAGATTTTTGGTTATTTATTTATTAATATTCTCTCATTTATTAAACAATTTTCACATTAATCAAACAAGCATTTATCCCCAATTCGAAGCCCTAGAACTTATACATTTGTAGACTTGCTAGACTTAGACATATTTATTACCTCATTATAGGGTGATACTTGATACATTTGGGCAACACACTATTTTCAACAGATATAACATTTTACCAAGGTGAGTTTTACATAGCCCCTTTTCTATTTATCACCATTTTTGGGGTGAAACATGTTACAACATCATTTATGCAATTCAATCATCAATGTGTCTATGTGTTTTCTATGTTGCATTATGTCTTGAGCATGATTAGAGTAAGCACCATTCTAGCATAATCATTAACTCCGTACAAGCCGGCGGTATACATTGATAGATCTATTGGACTGACAATCCCACCCGGATACGTGCCTCCTACAAAGGTAGCGTGGGTGTTTGTTATCGTATAACATATTCAAGTGGACCATGAGCGTATGGTATGTATCATATTATAACAGTCATCAGGGTTGATTATGCACTCGATTTATCTCTAGTATGTTCTCACATATGGACTAGATTGACATGACACATGAATTGCACAACATTTTTATTTAATTATCAAAAACCTATGTAATTCTCACCAACTTTTGTTAACCCAAAATATTTTCAACATAACATGTTTCAGGTTCTATTTGCTTGAAGATTTGATTTGATGCTTGAAGATATGTGTATAGTTTTATTTAATTTGATGTACAAATCCTAGAACAATTGTATGTAATTCATTTAAATTATTTAATGAAATTTTATTATTCACCATGAGCTACTGAACAATCATCATTACGTGACATCCCGAGGATTTCGGCCCTTTATCAGGAGAACATACTGCTGCAACTTTTGCGCAACAGCTGTTCTGATCGCTTTTACCCCTTCTAAAACCCCAAATCTGACTTCGACTTACAAATAAGAATTGTTCTACGCTCTGAGAGCTTTCCAAGCATATAATGAACACCTCCTAACGATTTTTCTACGATTTTATATGTAATTTTAAAGATCGTGTTGTCAGGCTGTTCCCTGTGAGCGGCCGCTCACTCTCTGTGAGCGGCCGCTCGCTCCTCCAGATCTTTTTGGCAACCTTCTGGAACCTCTACGTATACACGGACCACTTGCTCACCTTTTTGTAAAGTGAGCGGCTGCTCATAAGCATCGAGCGGCCGCTCACAGGCATCGAGCGGCCGCTCACAGGCCCCTGTCTTATATAAAACACCCATTCAGCCTCTGTTCGAAGGATTGGGTTTTCTGGGGTCGATCTAAGGCAATTTTCTGGGCTAACGAAGTGCTGCACAGGGGTGGAACGAGCTCGGGAAGCTATCCGATCCATCCATCATCATGCGATCCATCACATTTTGCATTTCTATGGTTTGATCTTATAATCTATTTAGGCTTCAAATCTGATTTTGTATGTTTATTGTGATGTTTAGTTAGTTAATCGTACGCCTACGGGCAAGAACACTAGTATGTAGTATGTTAAACAATCGTTTGTACAGTTAATCATGTTTTGTATGAATTTGGCGTTTTTCATGTTTGAATCATGATGATCATAGTGCAACCTTGTTTCATTGTTAATGAATTTGTAGTTATGTTTGAATGACTTTGATGATTATCGAATGTGTTAGGCGGATACATGTTGAAACACCATCCGTTTAATCGTCCGGTAGTAGACTAGTTAACTTGTTAATAAGTTTACACCATGAAACTGTAACCGGGTATTGGTTTGGTTAAAGTCAGTCGAATAATGATTAGAAATGCTTACCAGCACGTAAAAGGGTTTTAAAAGCTTAATGGTGACGTTATTGATCTTTGACACGTTTAATGATCTTTGCTAGTTATTTTGGTAGAAATAGCGATCTTAGTAGATTTGTGTTCAAAGTTGGTAAAATGGAATAGGTTGTGAAATGCTCTACATTATGCTAGTCTTGGTGGTTTTATTGTTATTCGGTATTGCTTTCCTTAATTAGTGAGGTTAGAAAACTGAGAATCCGGTTACAGACCGAATTCATGGATCGAATATGCATAAACAACTCGGTTTCAGACGGGAGATTCGAGACGAGACAGAAATACACGATAACAACATCATCACAGATTCATATTACTACAGAAACGGTTACAGACACTGTCATCAGTAGGATAAACATCTATCTCGAGGCCGGGGGAGGTCGGGCATGACCTCCCCCTTGAGAGCATTCAAAGTACAAACTCAAATCACCAAATGAACAATAACACATGAGATTGCTATTTATAGTACAACACCCAAGAGCCACCTTCGCCCCTTTGGAATGGTCGAATGTGGAAAACTTCCACATTCGCTCAGTGTATATTAGGTCGAACTTGGCTTTGGTATTGTCCTATATTATACAAATGCGTCAGATCCATAAAATGCCCTTATGGATCACCACAATCTTATGTAATACTATACAAAGACTCAACCCTAGTCTATTCGACAGTGACGTCCACAGAAAGTGCATCAACAATCTCCCCTTTGGACGTTGCTGGCGAATCCACAAATCTCTTGCACATCAACACATTCTCCTCTTTGAAAATTTCTAGCATCTTTAGTCAATAATTGTTGAAGTATCAGACACATTGTTACATCAACAATCTCCCCCTTGACTGATGCTTCACCATGTTTCTCTGAGATCCCGTATGATAAATCAATCATGTTCTTGAGTAACTTCATCTATTCGACAGAATACAAGCCGTAGACGAGTGGAACAAGCAATCAGAAGCTTTCATCAGGAACTACCAGTACTTAATTGAAGGACTTGAAATGCTTCAGAAACTGAAGTTTTCGGCGGGGCCAACAATATCTACCAATAGCTCTTGAAATTCTTCAGGACTGTGATCTTGAAACTTTCGTTGAACCTACGTGCCACATGACTCCTACTAGGATACCTCATTACTTTCAGAACATTGAAATCTCAAACTTGATTTCCTTCTTCATAACAACTCTTTAGAACAAGTTCCTTCAAACATACAGGAACTGGGTTGACTGTTCTCTTGATGCGGAATAAAATCTGTTCTGTTTTTGGCCCATAATAGTTACTTAAATCTGATTATCATACTGTTGATTCTCATGACTACCCCACATTAAAACTGTTTCATCATCATCAATTCTTCAACAAGTTTGGGTAAACCTCATCACCATTCTTCGAAATTTTTTAGGCCTTAAATTCTACATTCGCCCCTGGTACTTCTACATTCGCCCACTTTTGTTGACCCGAAGGTAGAATAGTAACCAAAATGTAAAATAACACTTGACCCTTTCCACGTTCGCCCAAAAACAGCTACTTTCGCCCAGTAACATTCCACATTCGCCCACCTGAATTTCTAAAAGGGGCGAATGTGCAGACTGAACGTGTTCTTGATCAATATTTTCTTCAAATCAATCCACAATCACTCTAATCCTTTGAATTTGATGATGAAACTTGTTCAGAAAGGTGCGGAAATGAAATCCTAACCCTCGAATTCACAAAAACATGAAGAAATCACATGATTTCGGGTTCAATTAAGAATCTGGGGTTTCTAGGGTTTCAACCTTTCAATCAAAATCTGAATTTTACGTCTGAAAACATGAAAAACGAGCTGTGATTGATTCAAACGACTGTTAGATCGTTCAAATCGGTACCACGGCTCTGATACCACTTTGTAAGCGAAAGATTTTAACTAAAACAGGATAATATGATCATACAAGTCACAAAACCAGGTGCGGAAACCCTAGTTCTGAACAAAATGATAAAACTCTAATCAAAACACAATCAAGATCATTTTCAACATCTTTTCATAGATTAACTTTTGTCAAATAAGCTTTTACAATGACTTACACGTTAATCTAGATCAAACATACACTTTCACAAAATGACCTGGAACCTGACCTGAACACATACACAAATGACAACTCTCTTCATTCACAAAAACACAAATACTATATATAGATGCTGCACGTTCGCCCACTTGCACTGGTCGAATGTGGAAGTTTTCCACATTCGCCCACTTCAATGGTACGAATGTGTCTTCTGATCAGCTCCAGTCTACCTTCGCCCAGTCTTAATCTACCTTCGCCCCTTTTTCTCTACCTTCGTCCATATTAACAAATCTTAACATATGTTAGTTATCCAATCATTAGTCGCAAAACGCATCAACAAACTCCCCCTCGACTATTGATTGGATAGTTTTCTCTGTTGGTCCATTGTTTTGTTCATCAACTTGATTCTGAGCTGTTTCTTCTGCTCAGTAGTCATTTGAGGCTCAAATGTTCTCTTCACTGGTTTAGACACATTCGCTATCATCACCTTCTTACCAAGCTTATTCTCCAAATTGCTTCCCGCATTGATGTCATAAGCAAAACAAACTCCAACCACTTGAGTATATTTTCTTGCTTGAGCAAAGTCTTTTGGTTCAAAGTAAATCGGATTGTAGAAAAGCATGATGATGTCTTCAAACGTGCAATTAATTAACCACATAGGATCAAATACATGAACATGCTTGTATTTATCCTTCCCATCTCTCAACACAATTACCGCTTCAGCCTTTCTCCAATCATAATACCAGAAAATAAAATCAGCACTGAAGTGTTGTGGCATAGGCATCAAAGGTATTTTTCTCATCACTTCAGGTGCTTTGTATATCAGCGTAACCCGTTTCATATTGGTTTGAGGATCAATATCCCTATGAACTTTTCTTCGGGGATATTGAGGCTGGAATCTTTTCCATCTTGTTCGACTTTCCCAAACCAATTTATCTGCGCACCAACCAACATGCGAACCATTAACTTCTGCACCTGACATTGGGAATCTACATAAATCTCTGACCGCCCAGTACGGTAGAGTAAGCAAATCACAGAATCTATTGAAGTACAAGATTCCTGTTTCCCATTTCGCAGCTATGCACTTCAGCCTGCCTAAGTATGTCCACCCGAGAGCTCTGCCTTTGAACTTGGCATTGTGAAATCTATAAAAGTTACCTTGAGCTTCAGGCTTCGGTCGGTTCTCATCCATTTCCCTCAATTTTCTCAAATAACTCTTCAACTCATCAGACTGATTTGAAGGTTCTATCTTGTCAGTACCGAACACTTTCTCAACAAACTCTGCACTCCTCTGCTGAGCTTTCTGCTTCGCTGAATTATTTGGTACCTCAGTAAAATCAGGAAATACCTCTTCTTCATCAGTTTTTCTGAAGTACTGAGGAAACTCTTCATGAGTTATATCTTCCATCTCCACTTCATCGTTCTCAGGAGTCTGCATATCATCTGAGTGACTTCCAATATCCTTTTCAGGAATATCTGGAATCGACTCGTCCACTAAAAACTCCTCAAAAGTCTTCCCTACCCTCTGTGCAAGACCATCTAGAATTTCCTTTGCCACAGATGCAGGTAATTCCCCTTCCTCAAGATCAGGATCTTCATATTCCAATTCATATCGCATATCATCAGTTTGGAATATTTCAGTAAAGCATCCTGTGAACTCAATGGTCCATTCTCTTTTCTCCAACATATCTTTGTACAACTGTTTAGCATCATCAGATAAAGACCTCACCTTCTCATTCCAGAAGATACTTTCATCTGAATCAACGTTCTCTCCTTTCTTCTTAGAACTTGATTCTCAAGTACTCTTCTTTTTGGATGTTCTTTCTTCAAATGTAAACTTTGAAGTATCATCACCTCCATCATCATCATCATTACTCTCACTATCATCCTCTCTCTGTCTCCCAGATCCTTCAGCATCATCATCATCATCATTATCATCCTCATCATCATTTTTATCTGACTCATCATCATCTTCATCATCATCTTTCTCTTCATCCGATTCAGAATCTTCATAATCAACTTTTTCTTCATCATCTTCTTTATCTTCTTCACCCTCCTTCAACTTGGGTGTAGTGTTATACAAATCATCAATCAAATCACTAAGGCGTTTATTCTCAGCCCTTAGTTCTTTGTTGTCTGCTTTAATCAGCTTAATCCTGCTCTTGTTTCTTGCACACTTTCCATCAAGCTTCTCATTCTTCGCTTCAAGCATCTTAACCTTTTCATTGATCTCATCTTGATTAGATTTAGAAGCAACCACTATCTGAAGCATTTTCTCTTCATTTTGCTTAAACTTGGCTATCTCAGCTTGTTGAGCTACAATCATTTTCATCATATCATCCATTTTCCTGTTCACCTGCTTCATCACATCATCATCCACAGTAACTTTCTTGGATTTGGATTTGGATGGCTCAACTTCTTTTTCTTTCTGAGGCTTTCTGAACATGTCAAGTACATTGTCCAGTGCACCATTAAGTTGATCAGCTGATATTGGTTCTGCCTCTTTGGATTTCTTATGCTTCTTGACGACAGGTGACGATAGCTTAGATGATGTACCAGCATCAGGCACTCTTTTCCCTTTCAACAATTGAGCTAACTCTTTCTCTCTCAATTGTTTTGTGCTGGTCTTCTTAGACATAGTGTTATGCTTGGCTTTGGGTAGGTTCCAACACTCAACTCTACCAAGTCAACACCTAGACTTTCATCTTCAACAGACTTCTTTCTTTTCTCAGCTTCTTCAATCGACTTGTTCAAAGATTCAGACTCACCAACCATAGTGGCCTTACGTTTGGTGGCCCTAACGTTTTCAGCATCAGAATCCCACTGCTCGTCTACCTCAGTCTCCTCTGAATCAACTGACTCTTCATCCACCAAACCTGAACCTTTCTTTGCCGTTGATTTTTGTCTAACCGCCTGTTGCTTTGAACTTCCCTGATCAATCTTTCCTTTGCCCTTCCCTTTGGCTCCAGGATTGACTACTTGTCTCTTCCTTTTCGTGCTTGCATCAACATACACTAAAGGATCATCATTATCCGAGTCACTATCATCATGTCTCGCTCTGTTCTTGCCAGGATCAGTGTAATCCTGACTAGCCAAAGCTCCAAATAATCTCCTGTGAGGTGGCTTTTCATTGTCTGGCACCCCTTTGTATCCTTTCATTCTTACCAGAGTACGAATGTTCATGTGATCTTGACCTAAGATCATAGTCGGATCCTTCTTCAACTCTGGATACTTGTGGTCAAAGATCATCATCAGAAATCTCGGATATAACATGAACTTCTTGTTCTTCATACCTTTCAGCATCTCCAGCATATGGTCTAGAATCATACCAGATACGTTAAATGGTTTGTTGAGAGTCAACGCAACCATTAACGAACTCAAACTTCTTCTCATAACGTCATATCCACCGCTCACACATCCAAATACGTGGATAATAACATGTGCAAAGTACTTGAACTGCACGCTCAGCTTCCCTTTATACATAGATCCATCAGTGATCGGACCTTTGTACTTCATCCGTAAGAAACAAGCTTTCTGCTCAGTCCATGATAACTCTCTGGGATCTTCACTGACTTCAAACTTGATCTGCAGTGCTTCCCGTATATCAGACTCTGTCAAAAACATCTCCATATCTTGAATCTTGCTCTTAATAATCGTCTGATTATCCCAGAAGTCATACTTCGCATTTCGGTAGAAGTCTTCAATAATGTCTCTGTATATGATAGTCGGTGTGGCTAATGCATGTACAATTCTGCTCCGCCTCAAGAACTCTATGATCCTGGTGAACTCTGTATTCTTCTCCACGTCACCAAGATACGCACAGCAGTTGTGAGATCGCTCAAATGGCCAACTGCTTAGAACAGATGCTTCAGCCTGTTGCACCGGAACTGTAACAACATTTTCTGCTGGAGATTCAACATTTTCCACTGGTGCCTCAACGTTTTCGGATTGATCAGCCATCTGCACATCAATGATAAAAACAAACGTCAAAATACAAAACCGACAAAAACATTAAAAATTTTATGGCTTTAAAGTTTCTACATTCGCCCCTTTTGAATTGGACGAATGTGAATATATCTGGTCGAATGTAGAATATTTTGGACGAACATGAAAATGTTTTGGGATTAAGACACATTCGCCCGTTTAAAGATACATTCGTCCACAATAATTCACATTCGCCCGTTTTGTTGACCCGAATGTGAAACATGTTCATCCCGAAAATTTAAAAATTTGCCAAAGTTGTTTTTAACATATCATTTTGATCCAAATATGTCCTACAATGACCGATCAACACTCGTGTACCATCAATTTTACTGATTATTCAATTTTCATTAGTTTTAAAGTGGAATTAGGGTTTATAAGCTTCAATCGATCAATCAATCAACTAAACATTGTTATTAACCTAATTCCTCATATTATCTCCCCCTAAAACTGATGAAGATTGATTGTGAATCAAAATCAAGCATTAAAACAGACTCTAAGACCCTAAAATGTAAAACCCTAGGTCCGAATAGAAAAACGATGATTCTGATCTGAATTTGAGTCCAATACCTGTAAAATTTATATAGAAATGATCAGGAATGTATAGGGAATGAAAATCACAATCAAAAGAAATCACAGCAACAAGGTCTGGCATCTTAGAAATTTTGAAAAATATTGTGAATGAAGGCTCGAACCTGGAATGACTTATATATTGAGTCCACGTTCGCCCGTTTTAGATGGTCGAATGTGAGGTGATTCCACATTCGCCCCAATTTAATGACCCGAATGTGAAACTTGTCACCCGAAGGTGAAATTTATACCCGGAGGTGAAAATTACCCACATTCGTCCAAACATAAACGGTCGAGAGTGAGATTTTTCCACATTCGACCCAATTAAGGGGCGATGTGAAATGGAAAAATCTGAAAATTTCGCCAAATCACGAATTCGAATCCCGTTCAACATTTTTCAATCTGTTAAACTTCCAAAACTCATATTTTCACAGTTTGAATGATACAAAGTCCAGATGGTGTTATCAAATCTTAGAAATTGACCATCAAGCATCCCCGGTTATCAAAAATAAAGCAGAAATGCAAATCTTTTGGGTTTTCTGAAATTTTATCAAAACACACCTAAAAACTTTTTGGATTTTGTAACTTTTTGACAATAAAAGTAAAATGCAACAAAGTAAAATGCATCAAAGTAAATGAAAGCAGTAAACATTTTGTGATATCCGGTAAGAGGATCATATCAGTTTACTGAGAAATCTGAGCACAGCGTTGATCTGTTTTAATATTATCATTAGAAACAATATGTGACACGGCAATTGCTGATATTGTGGTCCATGAAAGCTCACATGCAGACAATTACGCAATGCTTTAAAATGATACGAATTAGGTGTTTTAGACTAACACATTGTGGTTCCCACACACACGACATACTCCCGTATCAAGTAATTGCACAAAGCTTCATCGTAACGCGTGATTATGCCAGAGTTATCCGTAAAGTTTACAAAGTATATAGCACAGAGGTGTACAGGTCAGCAAATGAATGCAGCAAAGTAACATGTGCGTATACACTAGGTTGAGGCTGATATTAACCACTGATTTGCATCAGAAAGTCAATACGATGTAATAATGATCTTTGATCAATAAAACATAAAGTTCCTCAATTCGGTAACTTTCGGTTTTGGCAATATGCTCTTTTTGCAAATATTCTGATGAAACTAGGTCCGTAAATCAATACGACAGACGTTTAATCAGATTATCCCGGATAACAATAACATAACGACCCGAAACCTCAGATCTTGGCAATCCTATCAAACGAAATTACGGTACTAAGACCATATGCTCATGAGGTGTTCAGCCACGAACGCGTAGTTTGTTATGTTTGTATCACTAATGCACGCAATATTTAGTCTACGAAGCCTATCAGCATATCACACATAATCAACATACGTCTCATTATACTATACAATTCTTTAGCCTGTGTCAGATCCCCACTGATGTACTATCATTTCCTCTTTTTATCCAGGAAATCGTTTTGGTTTTTCTAATTTTTAGGTCTTTTGAAAGTTTTTCAATGTTTTTGGTTTTTCTGATAAAATGACTCCCCCTAAAATAAAGAACATATTTTTGGGTTTTTAATTTTTCTGAAAAACAAAACAAAAATTTGAAAGAAACAATCCACTTGAAAGCATCAACTTCTTTGAGGATTAAACAATCCCCTCGAAAGCATCAACTTCTTTGAGGATTATGATAGTAAAGAGAAATTCCCAATTAGCAAAGAGAAATTCCCAATTAGCAAAAATTTAAAACTAAAACTAAAAACTAAAAAGCGATAAACCGAGGTGCCGATTAGTCCTGTTTTTCCTTTATATTGTTTACTTTTAAAAGATATTCAAAGCGGGATCTGTCAAAAGCATTTGTAAACAAATCTGCACGTTGGTAGTCAGTATGGATTTTGACCATATCTATCAATTCCTTAGCGTAACAATCACGGATAAAATGATATTTAATCCGGATATGTTTCGCTTTAGAATGATTTTCAGTATTTTTAGTTAATGCAATTGCGGCTTCGTTGTCACAGTGTATAGGGGTTTTAAGAAACTGCAAACCGTAATCCACCATCTGTTGTTGGATCCAGAGTACTTGCGAACAACAACTTGAGGCTGCAATGTACTCAGCTTCACAGGTAGACAGTGCCACGGAAGTCTGTTTCTTGCATTGCCAGGTAATTAACCTGCTCCCTAAAAACTGGCAACCAGCTGTAGTTGATTTGCTATCTTTGTCACAGCCGCCCCAATCTGCATCACTAAAAGCAATAAAATCAAAATCATCATCATTAGGGTACCAAAGTCCTTTTGATGGACAACCCTTCAGATATCGAAGGATACGCTTGACCGCCGTCAGATGACTTTGTTTCGGCTTCGATTGATAGCGAGCACAGAGACACGTTGCATACATAATATCTGGTCGAGACGCTGTCAAATACATCAGAGATCCGATGATTGCTCTGTATGTAAATGCATCTGTCAGCTCCCCCTTAGCGTCCACTCCAATCCCGTGATTGGTTTGAATCGGGGTATCCATCGGCTTAGAGTCCTCCATCTGGAATCGGCTCAAGATGTCGGATACGTATTTCGTCTGGTGAATGAAGATCCCGTCGGGTCTTTGGTCCACCTGTAAGCCGAGGAAAAACTGCATCTCCCCCATAGCGCTCATTTCGAACTTTTCTTGCATGATAGTTTCAAATTCCCTGCACAAAAGTTCGTTAGTTGAACCAAATATAATATCATCAACGTAAATCTGTACAAGAAGCAAATCATCTCCCGTCTTCTTCGTGAAGATGGTGCAATCGACGAGGCCGCGCTTGAATCCTTTGGAGATGAGATATGTACTTAGCTCCTCGTACCACTGTCTTGGAGCCTGGTGCAAACCATATAAAGCTTTCTTCAGCACGTAGACCTTATCCCGGTGGATTGGGTCCTCAAAGCCTGGTGGCTGCCCGACATAAACCTCCTCCTTGACTTTCCTGTACAAAAATGCGCTCTTGACGTCCATTTGATAAACTTTGAATTTCTTGTATGAAGCAAACGCGAGGAACATCCGAATAGCTTCAATCCGTGCTACTGGTGCATAGATTTCGTTGTAATCAATTCCTTCGATTTGATGGAAACCCTGCACGACCAATCTGGCTTTGTTGCGAACAATGACCCCACGATCATCCTTTTTGCACTTAAACACCCATTTAGTGCCTATTTTCTTCCTTCCCGGCGGCAAATCCGTGAGCGTCCAAACTCCCAATTTCTGGAATTGCAATAACTCCTCCTGCATTGCCTCAACCCAGGCATCTTCATTCAAAGCGTCCTTGTATGTCCTTGGCTCTACCTGCGACACATAACATGCAAACGACCAATCATTTTGACTACCAGATTTTTGAATTTTGGCATATAATGCTAATGCACCAAAACTCTCTGGCGAGTTAACGCTTTTTAGCTGCCCTCTGGTCATAACACCACTTCCAGGATCACCGATAACTTGCTCCAGCGGGTGAATACGATGAATCCGAGATTCCGGATTAACAGGTACAATAACTCCCGTCTGAGCAGTCAAGTTTTCTACAGCATCCAGATCATGACCCGTGTTTGATGATGAAGCAACATCTGGATTTGGAGTTGGGTTCACTGGTTGCGCCTCTAATTCTTCTGCATGTTCAAGAACAGCTTCTTCAAATTGGTCATCTTCAGATTCTGAAGTGTCTAATGAAGTTGAAGCGTCTTGAAACACCTCTTCCTCTTGTATAGGAGCACTGGTATCATTAGAAGCTGGTAGGGGGTTCACGGTGATTGGACGCACCAACGGTGAAGTTGCCGCGTTTTCACACTCGTAAAGTAATCTGATAACAGCTTCTTCAACCAAGCTATCTAGGTTGAATGATTCAAAGAAATCTTTGTAATCAAACATCCAATCAGGACCCGTGCCTTGCAAATTTTGAGTGTATCGTTGAACTTCCACGTTAGCCCAATCCTCCACTTGACGAGTTCGCTTGTTGAATACCCGTTTGAGCGGGGTTGCATATCCAACAAAATATCCCTCCTCAGCTTTAGGACTAAACTTCTCACCTGGATTCAACATCGTGCATGGCGCCCCGAAAGGTTCTAGATACTCTAAGTTGGGCTTACGTCGGTGTAACAGTTCATAAGATGTTTTTCCAAACTTCTTCACTGTTAGAACCCGATTTAATGTATAATTTGCTGCATAAATCGCCTCATTCCAGAACATTACCGGAAGATTTGAATCAGCGAGCATTGTTCTAGCCGCTTCAATTAGAGTCCTATTCTTTCGTTCAGCAACACCGTTCTGCTGTGGGGTATACGGAGCCGAATATTCATGATGTATCCCTTTGCTTTCACAAAGTTCATCCATCTTGGCGTTTTTGAACTCCGTCCCGTTGTCACTCCTAATTCTTTTTATCTTCAAATTGTAGATATTCTCCAATCGAGTGAACAGAACTTGTAGGTTGGTAAAGGTGTCACTTTTGTTCTGCAAACACATCACCCATGAAAATCTTGAATAGTCATCAGTGACAACTAAACAATAAAGCTCTCCAAGATGACTTTTGCGCTTGACCGGTCCGAATAGGTCCATGTGCAATCGCTCAAGCGGCATCTCTACAGAGTTAACTTTCTTCACTTTATGGGACTGTTTGTGTTGCTTCCCCTTCATACAACTTACACACTTGTCGTTCAGATGGAAATGTTTCACGTTTACTCCATCGACAAGGCCATTTCTCACAAGTTGATTCATTTTTCTCAGATGAATGTGCCCCATTCTGCGGTGCCACATAATCGATTCTTTCTCAGTCGCTTTGGATAGAAAACATGTTATTTGCCCTTGTGATGTCATCGCCTTGGACATATCAAGAATGAAGAGATTGTTGACGCGAGGTGCCATCAACATTACCCACTCCTTTGGAATTTTGAAGCCCGGTTTGAGAATATAGCAGGATTTGTCATCAAAATGCACAGAAAATTGTTTATCACATATTTGACTGACACTCAACAGATTATAATCTATCTGTTTCACATAAGATATCCGCTCGAAAGTCACTATCCCATTACTCACGCTTCCCTCCATTGTGATATATCCACCTTTATTTCCCGCGAAAGCGACATACCCTCCATTGATGTTTTTCACATCGAACAGCAATGCGAGATCCCCTGTCATGTGGCCTGAAGCTCCACTATCAACAATCCATAGACTGCTAATAGGGCCAGCTGAAGCTCCCTGCACACAAAAAGTAAATCATTTAGTTCTTTCGGGGGACCCAAGCCTGAGTCTTGGGCCTTTGAACATCAGATTTCAAAGAAACATCCTCATTAACCTTTTCAACAACTTTTTGTTTTGGATCAATCTTTTTCTGATTGTTCAAAACATTTTCCTTTTTCTCACTTACCTTTGAAGTAGAAGCTCCTGGAGTACCATTGGGTGTCCAAGATTGTTCAGACCGTTTAAGAATACGAATTTGAGATTTTGGTTTCTCAATCGGTTTCTGAACATTGTTAACAAAAGTAACTTTCTTGGCTACCTTATCTGAGTTAACAGACTTAGGTCCAACATTTGATTTGACAATTGGTTTTTGTGGAACCTTTTGCCTATCAATTGTTGCGTTCACCACAGGCTTCCTCCATGATTGTTCCATAGCAATCCGATTTCTTTGATCATATTGAATTGGACGATTGTTCCTCTTTTGATGAAAATTGTTTTGATTATAAAACTGTTGTTGTTGAGGAACAACTCGTCTATGTGGTGGAACATAATGATCAATCGGTTTTCTCATGGAATTTCTAACTTCAACCTCATGTCTTTTATGCCTTACATATGGACACTGAGCAAGTAAATGCCCACGTTCCCCACATTTAAAGCATTTGCGATACTCTTCAAAAACATAATGAACATTTAGTGGAGCAAATGATCTAACAGGATATTGATCATTATACTGTTGATTCCTCAAACTCTCAGGAAGTGGTCCTTTTGAGTAAGTGGGCTCATGAAAACCATTTGCTTTGTCATTTGGTCGAATGAACTCTGTGACATGGACCTTTGGTTCTTGAGGAACATCCAAAAACAATTTCTTTAAAATTTCTGGTGGAATTTCGTTTGTTCTCTCATGTTTTGGGAACCAAATAGTGCTTTCTTGCCAAATCTTTTCAATTTTAGCATAGTTAGCATTTTTTATTGGAAATTCCTCATCAGAGATGATTTTATCGGATCCTTCCATCCGATAAAACACCTTGACAGGTTTGTCACTTGGTTCATTCTCAAAGTCCTTTCTAATCTCATTCTTTTCAGACTTTTTCTCACGATGAGCAGTTGCCATCGGATGCACATGTTGAGATGGTGACACTGGTTCAGTAGTAATGATGTGATTTTCTTTTGGAATTCCACATGCATTAACAGTTTGGTCATTACCAGTATCATCATTCTCTGAGTCTGAATTCACACTTTCAGCATAAACACCCTCATCATTCAAGCCTAAAATTGGTCTCACATCGGAATGAGGATCACCAATACTCGAGGTATTAGATTCCATTTCCGATGATGAGTCTGTTTTTACCGAGCTCTCCGGTATAACTTGGTGATAGTTATGATTTTCAAAAAGAACCGGAGATGGTACAGACTTGTAATTGGTGGTGTTATCATCAATGATATGATCTACCACATAAGCAATGTGCTTATAACTTTCCAACTTTTTGTTTACTTTCTCAGCAAAGCATTTTATGGCTGCCATTTCCAACTTGGTATTTTCAATTTCATTGATATAGTTGTTAATTGCCAATTGTTTCAATGATAAAGTATTTTTCAAGTCGGAAATGTCCTTTTTATAGCCATCTAATACTTTATTGAAAGCATTCAACTCTTTGCGAGTAGATTGACTGTTCATGATAGCACTATCACGTTCAATACGGAGTTGTTTAATCTCCTCAGTCAATCTATCACATTTATCACAATATTTATCAATCTTAATATCAGTGCTAGATTCAGAACTTACAGGTTTTGGTGGTTCAGTCATGGCCATTAATGCGAAATGAGCTTCCTTTCCAGTGAAAAACTTGGAATAATCAATCTTGGTAAAAGCATCATCAGCAATGCACGACTTCCTCGTCATTAGAAAATCAGCTTCTGCTAGCAGCTGATCAATGTCATCATCTAAAGAATCAACACTTGCCTCTGTGTCCGATTCACTGTCCGAGTCTGAATAAACTGATCTACACTCCTCAGGAACATCGGTAACAGTATCAATCACCATTTCAGAATTAGGTTCCTCAGCCTTAAACTCAACAGGTTCATTCTCCACATCCATTCAGTTTCAGAATCATCACTATCACACTCCTCAGTTTCTTTCTTTTCATCCTCCATTACCGACTCTTCAATATCAACATGATAAGCAACACATGCCACAATTCCACCAGTAGTAATTTCTTCCACTCCTATTTGCATACCCGACCAGTCAAACCTTTCATCTTGTTGAGTCACTAATGCTTGATTCTGACTCGTGTTCTGTTGTGTCTCATTTGGTGTAGTGATTGGTATAACTGTTCGGTTAGTGTTGTTAGGAGATTAGTTTTGAATCTGGTTTGATGTGTTTGGTTGTCTGTTTTGGTTGTTAAAGTTGTTCTGTCGGTTTTGGTAGTTGTTGTTATTTTGGTAAGAAACTTGGTTTTGTTGTTGACGGTTCTGGTAGTTTGCATTGAATGGGTTTCTATTACCTTGTTTTGGTGGCTGGGTGCATTCTCTTTTAAAGTGACCTTTCTCTCCACAGTTAAAACAAGTAACTTTCTCCTTGTTGAACCCGTAGGTTGTGTTGGGAGAAGTTGCCAAATCTGTTCTTCCTGTTTTCTCGATAAACTCTGTTGCTCTTCTCATGATGCTTGCAAAAGCCCATTGAATATCAATGAGTTCCATCTCTTCCTTGTCGATCTGTGCATAGTCCTCATTGGTTAAGTTGTTATTCCCAATTTGACTAGCAACAAGTCCATTGTAGGATGAAACCATTGCTGAGACTAGTGCAATATGTTGTTGAGCAATTTCCACTGTCACATTGCCCAAGTTAGAAGTCTCCAAAACCACCGGATGTTGATTAGGTTGAGTAACTTGGTTCATTGATTGTTGTGATTGGCTAGCAGTGTAGAAACCTGCTTGTTGCATTGGGGAGATTGGTGAAATATAGGAATTGTTGTATTGTGGTGGTGTGTATGATGGTTGTGAGTAGGATGATGTTTGTGTCATGTAGTTTGTGGTTGGTTTTGGTGATTCCATAACATTGGAAATGCAAGCAACATGTGGTGCAACACCTCCTGAACTTGAGTTACTGACTGGAACTGAGGTGCCTCCAAAATATAAGCTAGGATTCTGAGGAATCTGTGATCTTCTAGCTTTCCTCCTATCCTCCATCTCTTTGTTTTCCAGCTTCTCAATGAACTCTGAAATAGTCCAGAACTGGTAAGCATCCTTCTCTCTGAGAACTTCCACATGCTGATCCCATTGTGGTGGTAGAGCATCTGCAAACTTATCCACCTGCTTAGTCATAGGAATCTGTACACCATATCTAGACAATTCAGATAGCAAATGCATATATCTAGGAGTTAATTCTTTTAAAGTTTCATTGTTAATGAAAGAAAAATTCTCAAACTCCTTTATCAGTTCTTCCATCCTCAAGCTTCGAGTCTTTTCATTACCATCATGCTTCCTTTTAAGCTTGTCCCATAGTTGCTTAGATGTGGTGCATGTCCCAAACTGATGCAACAGGTCGCTTGTGATTGCCTGTGTCAATTGGGAAAAAGCTTTCTTCTCCACCGCAAATTTCTTTTTCTCCTCCTCAGACATACTCTCCAATGGAACTGGTTCACCGGTATTCTCCAACACTGGTGGTGTGTAACCTGTAGCAATCATTCTCCATGCCTCTGCTCCTTCTACTCCCATGCCTTCCAAGTGGATTTTGAACATGGTATTCCACTGATTGTATTCTTGCATCTTCATGTGCTTCGGTGGCCGATTCCCGCTACCTGAAGACAAATCTTTAATCAAAGTAGAAATAGCATTAGTAGTTTGAGTATTTACCACCGCTGCTGCTACTCCCCAGTAGTCAGATTGTGGTGCTGGATGTGCTATGCTTTGAGGCATCGAGCTCGTCGTTGCCATGTAGTTAATCGGTTGCGAAGACTGTGTGTTCATCTTTTGTGCTGCCACTGTCCATGGGTCCATCGTTTGCTGTTGTGGTTGTGTCGTTGCTGGTTTCGGAGTATTTTGAAAATGCCACATGATCACGAGCTTAGAAAACTTCAACACTTAGAAAATTTTCCAAAGAAAATCCTAGGTTCGCCCAAAATGTCCTAGGTTCGCCCGAAATGTCCTAGGTTCGCCCGAAATCAAACACTTTCGTCCCTTCTGATTCTAGGTTCGCCCAAACAGTACCACCCGAATGTAGAATTCACCAGAAAGTAAAAACAGACTAACACACTTCCACTTTCGCCCAAATTGAACCGGTCGAATGTGGAAAAATTTACCCGAAAGTGAAAACTTCAACAACAATTTTCAGGTTCGTCCAAACTATTACTCAGGTTCGCCCAAAAACACTCAGGTTCGACCACTCAGATTCCAGGTTCGCCCATTTTGCCCAGATTACACTTTTGAAAAACGGTTACACTTTGAAAAACGGTTATTTTGATCTCAGATTTTCAAAAGTTTATGGATTTGAATGATCTTAATCAGGTTATGCTTCGGAATTGATTTGGAGCAACTTTAATTCTTGGAAAACTTGATTTTAACCACTAACTCAACTCTAAATCAATCAAAAACACTCAAAAACCATGTTTATGCAAAAACAGATGTATTTTGATAAAAAAACATGTCCAAATCAGCTCTGAGTTTATCAAATTTGTTGTTGTATGATCCGTATGGCTCTGATACCACTTTGAGAATCCGGTTACGGACCGAATTCATGGATCGAATATGCATAAACAACTCGGTTTCAGACGGGAGATTCGAGATGAGACAGAAATACACGATAACAACGTCATCACAGATTCGTATTACTACAGAAACGGTTTCAGACACTGTCATCAGTAGGATAAACATCTATCTCGAGGCCGGGGGAGGTCGGGCATGACCTCCCCCTTGAGAGCATTCAAAGTACAAACTCAAATCACCAAATGAACAATAACACATGAGATTGCTATTTATAGTACAACACCCAAGAGCCACCTTCGCCCCTTTGGAATGGTCGAATGTGGAAAACTTCCACATTCGCTCAGTGTATATTAGGTCGAACTTGGCTTTGGTATTGTCCTATATTATACAAATGCGTCAGATCCATAAAATGCCCTTATGGATCACCACAATCTCATGTAATACTATACAAAGACTCAACCCTAGTCTATTCGACAGTGACGTCCACAGAAAGTGCATCAACAAAAAGGGACATTATAGGAATGAATGTCCAAACAAGAATTCTGATGGAGGATCAAAGAAGTCTGGTGGATTGAACACTGCTGCGGTAAGCGATTCTGAGGATGATGCTTTGATACTATGTATTGAAAGCAGTGTGGAATCCTTGGTCATGGATTCCGGTGCATCATTCCATGCTACCCATAGCAATGATGGCATGCGGAATGTTAAAAAGGGCGATTTTGGCAAGGTTAGGCTAGGAAACGGTGAATTTCTTGATGTGACTGGCATGGGAGATTTGGATCTGGTTACTACTTTGGGCACTACTTGGACTTTGTGTGACGTTAGGGTTATTCCAAGGCTTGAAACGAAGTTGATCTCCGTTGGGCAGTTGGATGAACAAGGTTTGGACATTAAGTTTGGTGGTGGAAAGTGGAAGGTCGTTTAAGGTAATCTCGTGGTTGCTAGTGGTTTCAAGAAGGGGTCATTATATATGGTCCCTGTTCCATCTGGGAGGTGACCGCCCCTGTTAAGACGAACGCCAAAGTCGGGCTCGCCGATTCGACAGTTAAACGAGGTCAGTTTGCAGAAAAGGACTCTGGGACTTCAGGTAATCAGCTTGAGCATATTCGGAGGTCTGAACATGTACGGGATTTTTATAGTAGTGGGAGCACGGGGAGTGTTCTGACACCGCCTGGAAATTGACGTTGGGTTCAGAAGACAAAGACTCCGAATGAAATCTATGCTGAGAAGTTTCTGCTCGTGGGGAGTGTTCCTCTGAGAATCCCTGTATCTGATGGTTTGTGTCTATGGGAATTAGTTGGGATTAGGATGTGAAGACGGGGTCTTTTGAGACAGGGTTGAAGCCATCTGGGGCTTCAACGGCCTTTCTGTTTATTGATGATGATTGGCCGGCTGTAACTAGGTTGATTAGGGATATGTGGTTTGAAGTTTGGTTTGTTCTTGGGAGCTGGACGTGGAAGACTTCTATTCCTATGTGTGTTTGAACTTTACAGATTACTGAAGACATGGATTGCTTTGTGCTTGTTGGCGGACTTGGTGTTTATCGCAAGGCCTTCAAGTGGGAGATTGTTGGGTGTGAAGTCCTTGGGCTAGTTATTGTTATTGAGCTTGTTTTATTGGATGTTTAGGAAGCCCATTTAGGTTTTCTTGTTCACCAAGCATAAACCCTAGATTAGTCTCTATACATATCCTGTCTATGTAATTGTAATAGTCGCCAGAGCTTAATAATAAATCCCTAGTTGCAGCCCGTGGACGTAGGTTCCCCACTGAAACCGAACCACGTAAAATTCTCGTGTTCGTGTGTCGTGCTTTATATTTTCTCGGTTATCATTGCGTGTTCGTTGTGAATCGGTTATTCCGCTGCGCCACTTAATCCTAACATTTATATCAAAACAAAACTAGTGATTATTATCAATAAACGAGATAAAATGATCGGTACTTGGGAGACCACGAGCATCGGTACTTGTGATGAGTGGTATCGAAGTTTGTCCAACTTTGGGTAGTTTGTAGGTTAGAATCACTATTCACATAAGCTTTCAAATAATTGACAAGCAATGGAGATTGGAAAATATTGAAATGTGGGATGCTCATGTTTGCGAGTTTAAGCTAGTGAGTGGACAACTATGTAAAAATTGAGTTTTCGGCACTAGGAAGATCGATATGGTTTTGGAAGCCGAAAACTTCCAAAGTGGGATGGGGTGTCCAATTGGCCATGGAGCCGATCCACGTAAAAAATTGTTTTTGCGCACTAGAGTGGTTAAGTGTACATCTTAACTAAAGTACAACACTCTTTTGGGGGTTTGCTATTGATGCAAAAATATATGGGTGGATATTGGGGGAATATGATGTACGTAATGATTGATATCGCTTGCTAGCATTCGCTCGTTAAATATCACTTATACCAAAATGTTCCAAATTACTGGTGTTCTCTCTTTTAAATATCACTTCAACCAAAATTTTCTAAATTATAGGTGTTCACTTGTTACTTTGCATTTCATGTAGAAGAGAGCCTGGTCGATTTCTGAAAGTTATGCGATAGATTTGCTTGTAGTTCTCATGAACCAGTGGTTGTCAATTGTGATCACTACCTAACCCACATCATTAAGTGAGATCGGATGGAAAGTTCTTTGGGAACTGTGGCATTGTGTAGCACTGACGTGTGCGTATATATTACATAATTCTACAATGAAATAACACAAGTTTCTGCTTTAATATTTATAAAAATGGTTTAGACCTTAATATTAAAACACACATAATAGGGCAAGTGTACCCTGTCATATATGTAGTAACGTACAGATAAGAACCATATATCGATCCATGGACGCGCGCGGAGCAATTGTACTTAAACTATGTCCTCAATTTACCAGTAGGAAAAGATAGTGAAAGTTTGTTTTAAACTAAATTAATTCTAACTTATCTAATTAACATATGTAAGACTCCAAATACAAAATATAACTATATAGACTATAATATATCAATCCTAGCATGTCATCTACGTATCATATGAAATAAATGCGTGTGATCAACATTCCCATTTTCCGACAGTTAGTGTCCCTTTCGGGCATCCTAACCTGACAACTATATGGAAAGCTAACACCAATTATACACGTTAACCACCTCAAGTCATTTATTAGCAAGCAGCTGATATGATCTCATGTGAATCTTCTAAAGATAAGTTAGTCATCCGTTAAGAGTTTTTGTTGATGTAACAATGTGTCTGATACTTCAACAATTATTGACTAAAGATGCTAGAAATTTTCAAAGAGGAGAATCTGTTGATGTGCAAGAGATTTGTGGATTCGCCAGCAACGTCCAAGGGGAGATTGTTGATGCACTTTCTGTGGACGTCACTGTCGAATAGACTAGGGTTGAGTCTTTGTATAGTATTACATGAGATTGTGGTGATCCATAAGGGCATTTTATGGATCTGACGCATTTGTATAATATAGGACAATACCAAAGCCAAGTTCGACCTAATATACACTGAGCGAATGTGGAAGTTTTCCACATTCGCCCACTTCAATGGTACGAATGTGTCTTCTGATCAGCTCCAGTCTACCTTCGCCCAGTCTTAATCTACCTTCGCCCCTTTTTCTCTACCTTCGTCCATATTAACAAATCTTAACATATGTTAGTTATCCAATCATTAGTCGCAAAACGCATCAACACTTTTCATTGCAGTCCCAACAACGCACACTCGGACGAGCCCTAGACGAGCTCCCGCCCCAACCCTTGCTGCTTCCACTGTTTCTACTATTCCCCCTTCCCCTGCCAACATGTAACATCTCAGAAGATGACCCTTTAGTATTCCTGAGGCGAACATCCTCACCCAATACCAAATCCTGGATCTTTTAAAATGTTAACCCTTCAGGCCCAATTGAGTTAGTGACAGCAGTCACCTTCCTGGACCAACTATCAGGAAGTGAAGATAGCAAAATCACAGCTTTGGTCTCATCATCGAATTTCATTCCCACAGATGACAATCTGGACAGAAGAGAATTCAAATTATTTATGTGCTCGGTCACTAAGCTTCCTTCTTTCATTCTCATCGTGAACAACTCTCTCATCAAGAACACTTTGTTAGCTGCATACGGCTTTTCATACATGTTTGACAGAGCCAACATCATACCACGAGCCGTGGTTTCAGACATGATGTTAAATGCAACGCTCCTCATCAACGACAATGTAATAACACCTCTAGATTTCTTGTCCTTGGCATTCCACAGAGCTTCTTCAGCTTCATTCATTTTCTCCGGTTTTTCTTCCAATACCATATCGAAGTCTTTTTGACCCAACAATGCATCTATCTGCATTTTCCACCAACTAAAATCCGAACCGTCAAACTTTTCAATCACCAATTTTCCGTCTTCAGCCATAATGACAAACGAAAAATAAGATCAAAGTAACCAAGTTCCAAGTTGATAATAACCGATCAAAAACTGACAACCAAACCTAGCCCGAACGACCCGAATAATAACCCGAAACTTGAACACCTAAAACCCGAACAACAACCCAAACAAACCTTAATAAAAAAACAAGAATGTCTCTCCTGATCGTGGCTAAAAACGGTTGTAGACAGCACGTTCACAGCAACGTCTCAATTAATGGTGTCGATTCAATTGGTCTAACCCGGTACTATATAGATCAACTTTCCTTGATCAATTTCGAACAGAAGATCCGGCGGCTCTCAAGGGTTATCGCAAAACCTAACCTCCAATCTTCAAAACAGAATAAACACCTTTGCGAATCGTTACGTGAATCCAACGAGCCGTAACTCTGATACCACTTGTTAGGATTAAGTGGCGCAGTGGAATAACCGATTCACAATGAACACGCAATAATAACCGAGAAAATATAAAGCACGACACACGAATAGGAGAATTTTACGTGGTTCGGTTCCAGTGGGGAACCTACGTCCATGGGATGCAACTAGGGATTTATTATTAAGCTCTGACGACTATTACAATTACATAGAAAGGATATATATATATATATATATATATATATATATAGGGACTAATCTAGGGTTTATGCTTGGTGAACAAGAAAACCTAAATGGGCTTCCTAAACATCCAATAAAACAAGCCCAATAGAAATAACTAGCCCAAGGACTTCACACCCAACAATAAACTCATCAGAGAAGTGGTCATAAGTTTCAACCACTAGCATGCACAAACTTCAAGCCCTTTCGTCCTATAATTTACCTTAGAATATCTCTAACTTATAATGGAGTCGATTCAACACAACTAAGTGGAAGGGGCCCTTACCTGATTTATTTTTCACTTCACTAATTTCAACAAGTTATGCCCTGCCACATCACTTTATTGATTCACTTTACTGAAACACAGTGGAACTCCAATGAATATTTTATTTGTTTTCACTTAAATTCAAAAATTGTAACCATTTTTTTTCAAACGATAACATTACCGTTTCCTAACGGCGAGTTTTTTTTACCCTATAAAACCCCATAATCTCTGATACCAAAACCATAATCATCTTTTAATCAACTCGTAAAAATGGCCTGGTGGGATGTAAATGAGGAGTTCATGTTAGTGAGGACGTATATGGATGTCCAAAACGCAAATCATCCTCCCGGTTTAGGGAGAGCATCATTTTGGCGCAATGTGTCGGTGGAATTCAATCGACTAACCGGTACAAATCACCGCAACATGGATTCGCATGTTAGTAACATCTTCGACAACTATAACCGATGGAACTTATTCTTTGATGTCACAATTGCGGAGCACCCTAATCTTCACGAAGATATGACAATCCAAGTCACCCACGTCAACTATGTGAATGCACACGACGTGAATTTCAACCATGTCGCGGCATTACAATTGTTGCGTTAGGTTTATTGTTTAATTTATAATTGTTTTTAAAAATTTCTATGATATTAATGTTTAATGTTTTTTTAAAATAAAAAAAAATAAGATTAAAAATTAACAATCAAGTATTATACAAACATAATTAAAAAAATCACATAAACCTAAATTATATGTTACACACTCATAAACCTATTTAAACATAAATTAAACATAAACATAATTAAAACATTACTTAAACATAGCTAATAAAAGAAAGAATACTCAATTGACTCAGGCGTGTTGATGCACTATATGTGTGGTCGTCGCTGTCGAATAGACTAGGGTTGAATCATGTATTGTATAAATGAGATTATGGTGATCCATAAGGGCATTTTATGGATATGACATAGTTGTTTAAGGTAAACCTGATTGGTTCGAACCAGCGGGAGGTCAAACCTGAAATTAAGAAGCCGAACCAACATATTATATGTTGATTCGACCATGTGTCAAGGTCGAACCAGTTCATTCGTCCCTCACAGGAGGTCGAAGGAACTGGCCTACAAATAGCAATCTCATGTGTTGGTTTTCATCTTTTTAAGATTTTGAGTTTGTGCTTTGAATGCTCTCAAGGGGGAGGTCATGCCCGACTTCCCCCGGCCCCGAGATAGATGTTTATCCTACTGATGACAATGTCTGTAACCGTTTCTGATGTAATACGAATCTGTGATGACATTGTTTTCGTTTAATTCTGTCTCGTCTCATATCTTCCGTCTGAAACCGAGCTGTATTCGTTTATTCGATCCATGGATTTGGTTTTTACCGAATTCTCAATTGGTATCAGAGCCGTGGTACAGATTTGAACGATCCAACATTCGTTTGAATTAATCACAGCTCGATTTCATGGTTTTCAGACGTTAATTGTTGTTTTCATTAAAAGGTAGAAACCCTAGATTCTTAATTGAACCCAAAATCATGTGATTTTTCCATGTTTCTGATAATTCGAGGGTTAGGTTTTCATTTCCACACCTTTCTGTACAAGTTTCATCCACAATTTCGAATTATTAGAGTGGTTATGCACTGATTTGCAAAAAATATTGAAGATGAACACGTTTTTCTGCAAAAGGTCGAATGAGAAGTTGATTCGACTCTTCGAGAGGTCGAACGGGTGTTTTAGAGGTCGAACCAACTAGTTACAAAGGTCGAACTAGTTTGATTATGTACATTCGACCTCACGGTAGGTCAAACGAGGGATTTCTATGTTCATTCGACCTTAACTAGACTCATTCGTGCTTATTGGTCTTCATTCGACCTTACAAAGGGGTCTAATGTAACCTTTATTTCTTGGTTCGATCCCTCGTTATATGGAATGAAAAATTGACATTTTATGGCAATTTTTGAAGATTTTTTGGGAGAATATTGATGATGTCTACATAAATTTGTGAAGAAGTTATGATGATGAAACGTTCTATTTTGGGATAGTCATGAGAATCAACAGTATGATAATCAGATTCAAGTGACTATTATGGGACGATAAATAGATACATCTTATTCCGCAAGTTGTGAACAATCAACTTGTTCAAATAGAAGAATGTGTTAATGCAATCTCAGTCAGCACAGATACATATTTTCATAGAAGTACCAGTGTCCGAGTGGATTGTTTTGCACAGAGTCACATTTGAGGTTTTTAATTGGGTACTAACAGTTGGATTTCTACAGTTGGTGTGAAGGGTGATGCAAAGGTTAAGTGCAGATAGAAGACGTAAATGAGTGGTGGTACCTACATCTTACATTGAATATCTGATCAGTCAGTATGGAATCTTTCTAGCAGGAGTTTTATCAGGCTACAGGTCAGACTAGTTGGATTGCACGTGATGTACTTGGTCAAGATGACATCCCTGGTTATTGATGCTACGAGACTGCAGTGCATTACATGGTCGACTTCACATTGGCGTAACTAGGTGATCTGGTTGTAATTCGGCTGAGCGTGCCGGTTGAGTTCGCAAATGATATACGTGGTCTAGCTGACTTCCTGCGTATTGATGCTAAGGATCCGCAGTGCATTACTTGGTTGGTCCACGAAAGATGTTGTATTTCTAACTCAATGCAATAGTGCATGTATTGAGGGGGAGACCTGTGATTTTGACTGATGATGTGAAGAGGTTTGAGGATTTGCTAGCAACGTCCAAGAGGGAGATTGTTGATGCACTATATGTGTGGCCGTCGCTGTCGAATAGACTAGGGTTGAGTCGTGTATTGTATAAAATGAGATTGTGGTGATCCATAAGGGCATTTTATGGATCTGATGTAGTTGTTTATGGTAGACCTGCTTAGTTCGAACCAACGTGAAGTCGAACCTGGAATTAAGAGGTCGAACCAACATATTATATGTTGATTTGACCATGTGTCAAGGTCGAACCAGTTCTGTATGCGCTTAGGATCGTCAAATCTACAAAGAGATTGATCAAACAAGTTTGATTCAGGTGCAGAATCCCTGAATCAATCACAATAATGATAATCAAACAATCAAAACACAGAAATCATCTTTCAAAGGTTTTTCTCATTCATAAACACCTCAAATTACACGTTTTAATAATGATTACAATCAAATCTAACGTGAAAATAAGTTGACACAAACACTAGGGAGAGACACAAAACTGGAGGGAATAAAATGACCAACAACTAACTTTCAAAAATTGCTTAACATATTTATAGGCCTGCACATTCACCCATATTGCATGGTCAAATGTGCAGGTTCGCCCAAATACATCATGCGAACCAAGCATTACATAACAATTAAAACTACATTCGCCCCTTTGTCTCTCCTTCGCATCTTTTCACTCCTTCGCACCTATCAATTTCTTCATTCGCCCATCAATCACCTCCTTCGCCCGTTCGACAATCAACACTAACATATGTTTATTGTAATCCAAAGCATTAGTCGCACAATAATGCATCTACAAACTCCCCCTCGACTATTGCTTGGATTGTTTAAGCCTTCGTTCTTCATCCATTCTCTTGTTCATCAGCTTTATTCGCAACAGTTTCTTCTCTTCCAACGTCATCACCTTTTCAAATACTTGCTTCGGATTTTTCTTCTTCGCTTCAGGAACCTCTTGAACTTTAACAAACTTTCCAAGCTTCTTATCATAGTCGTATCCAGCATTAATGTCATGAGCAAAGCACAGAAATACCACACGCTGGTATTTACTTGCTTGTTCAGCATCCTTCACATCACTGAAAATGGGATTGTAATACAACATAATGATGTCCTCATGTGAACAATTCACCAACCACATGGGATCAAATATGTGTATCTTTTTGAAATTCTTGTCTCCGTCTTTCAACACTATCACAGCTTCTGCAATCTTCCAATCGTAGTACCACCAGATAAAGTCTTTTGCAAAATGTTGAGGAATCTGCAACAATGGAATATGTCTCAACACTTTTGGTGGTTTGTACTTTAGAGTCACCTTGGGCAAACCGGTTATATCATCAATGTTTTTCTTGTGAACAATCCTCTTCGGATACTAAGGTTCAAAAAGATTCAACTTCGTCCTGCTTTCTCTCGCCATTTTATAAGCAAAGTAGGCAATCTGATCATTTGACGTTCCAGTCAACTTGTGTTGACAAATATCACGAATAGCCCAGTATGGGAGAGTCTTCAAATCATGAAATCTATCAAAGTAGAGTATCCCCTTCTCCCACTTCACTACAACACACTTCAACTGCTTTATAAACTTCCAACCCAATGCTTTTCCTTTAAACATTTCGTTGTGGAATTTATAAAAGCTCCCTTGAATCTCTGCTTTCGGACGATTGGCTTCTTTCTCTTTTAGTTTCCTTAGTAACTTATGCGGTTTATCATGCCCTTTGAACACTTCATCAACAAACTTTTCACTCTTCTCTTTTGCAAGTCTCTCGGCTTCATTCAATAGATCATCAGTGAAAGCAGTAAATCCAGAATCCTTGTCTTTCTTAAAATATTCTGGATACTCTTCACTAATCACATCTTCAACTTCAATATCTTCGAACACAGGTACGTCACGATCATCAGAATGATTTCCAGCTTCCTTTTCAGGTAGATCAGGAATCTGGTTATCAGCCAATAGTTCTTCTAATGTTTCCCAACCTGCTTCGCTAAACCTTTAAAAATCTCTTTTGTCATCGCTGCCGAAACTTCACCATCTTCCAAATCTGGATCATTATACTTTAATTCAAGCACCCTATCACATGATTCAAAGATCTCAGAAAATCTGCTGGTCATGTCAATCGTCCAGACTCGATTAGTAAGCATCTAGCGATTTATCTTTTTTCGTCTCGAAAAAATTATATTCACTCTGCTCAAAATATTATCACAGGCTAGCACCCCAGTCGCCCATCTTACTTTAGCTAAGGTCCAAAGTCATACCCGATTTACAGATCAGCATTAGATGTGTTAATTCAGCAAGTCAAAATTGATTTCCATTTAAAAACAGAATTAACCCGACTAAAACAAACATGCTTTCGGTTTTTATTCTCATGCAACACACCCCTCACAATTTTTCACTACACTCGGTTTAATATTTGGACTAGCATGTAATGCGCTAGTATTATTCACTCAAAAACCAAGTATGTAACTCTGTTATCATAGGCTTGTATAACAATCACACCTCAACTATAGACAATGCACATATCTAAAGGACTTACGGGTTTTGGGCTTCGGGTAAAGGTAGGATAGATTTGGCTAACAATTGGTTTAATAACAACGGTTTCAACACACTTGAATGACCATCCTTATTCACTAAGCTCCATAATACAATAATCACACAACTTTGGGCATATTTGACCCATAACACATACTTCTATTTTCTTTTTCACTTTTTTTTTCATACATATATTTTTTTCTTTTTTTTTTCTTTCATAACTTAACATAGATCGAACACTTGAACATAAACATAGAACACAATGGATGTCATCAATTTCTTAACAACGGTTAACGGGTCGATTTGGGTAACTTTGTAGGTTTGACAAACGAAAGGGTATAGGCTCAACATGGGCTACTAAGGGTGATTTTAGGTAAACGGGTCAACACATAACAAATAAGTGGGTATCAAAAGAAAAAGGGAAATCCTAAATTGCCTTTATCATTTACGTGCATATTTAGTCTACAACCTCAACATGTATCAAATCACACAAGTTCTGCAACAGAGAAACATTTGGCCTACTCTCAAAAAACGAAAATGTATATAAATCAATCTATCATCTAGTAGGCTCAAGATCTCGCCAAAGTGTGGAAATGGGTTACCGATGTGTGCATGCATTTATTACCAATAGCTTGTTAAACCTAGTTAGGCAATTCTAAACATTTTTCTTAAAAATACCTGCTGAAAACGGTTCATATTACTTTTCCACAAATTAGACCATGACTAAGGATCTACTGCCAAAACAATCAAGAAACAACTGGTATGTACTGAAAAACTGCTTTATGTCTGATTAGAATGCTTTTTTTTAAGAACAATTTTCAAGACATTTTCAATTTTTCAATTTTTTTTTGGATTTTTTTTTAAAGACTCAAAAATAAATAAAAATGAAATTTCTCCACCCCCACACTTGAACGGCACATTGTCCTCAATGTGAGCTAAAAATAAAATAAAGCAGAAATAAAAAAAATAAATATATAACAACAATAAAAAGGAACAGACTCCCGTGGATATAGGTAGTGCGCGTATGAGTCTCTGGAGTTCCTCCCAATCGAACCGTATAGCATTTTATTCGCGGCCGATAAACAAACCTGAAACTAAGAATCAAAAGAAACATAAAATTCTGGGGTGCCTGATACACCGATGGTGTACAGCTTTACCTTGCCTGAATGGAGATTGAGTACAAGCGAAGTTATCTGATTGCAAGTTAAACTCCAAGCATTCCCAAAAATCAAAAGAGACTCAAAATACAAACTAAAAATAAAAGAAAAAAATAAACAAAATATATAAATATACAAAATGTACAAGAATCATACCTGACTATCAAGGTGGTCTAAGAGCGTACTTACCTACCGAGTTTCCAATGTATGCTCGGTAGTTTACATGCCAAATAAACAATTGTTTAAAGATTGGCATGTGAATTGGGTGCTTTGGATTGTTAGGGAAGAACCATCTCACTAGCCTTTGCCCGATGTCATGTAATCTCACATTCCTAATGTTCACTCTTGAATCTTTATCCCGAACCTTGTTTATGAAGTTAATCAGTGCGGGATGAGAGTTGTGAGAATCCTGAGAAAGACTTGTGACACCTGCATCAATAACAACAACGACAACCTTTTCTACTTGTAACTCTTCAACAAGTGAAGGATTTGGTGTGGTATTAGTCTCCACGACCTCATCCTTAACTTGAGAATAGTCTCTGATATCATCAGGTAAGGGAGACATAGACTCTGATATATCTATCCTTGCCGATAACACCTCACATTTCAAAGTTAAGTACTCAATTCGTTGTTGAATTGAGAGGTTGTGTGTTGATAAAAATTCTTCTATCTTGGATAACATCGTTTCTGCTCGAGCAAGCTTATTTTCCTCCTCGCTTTGATATGTCATCTCTACACATTTGTTTTCATCGGGAGGAATTTGATATTCATCTTGATAGTAACCTGGAGAAAAACATGATTGTGAGTTTTCATAATAATAATAATCCTCCTGGTTACCTGAGAAAGGTGCCTCTTAAAGTTCATAGTTAGAGTAACTATGATAGTCTTCTCGACATGGAGTTGCCCGGTACCCCGACTTCCACATTTCATCCCAATATTTTGGATCACTCCAAATATTGTGCAGTCTTTTTCCCTATGTATTTGTCCGCAACAAAAACAATAAGGATCTACTGACGGTAGGGGCTTTGGACAATCTTTACAATCTTCAGTGCAGTGAGCAAAACTTCCACAACTATAGCATGGTTCATTGTCTTCATCAACCCAATTCATGGTATTCTACACCTGTAAAAGAAAAATCTGCACAACTAGAACACCCAAAGTGAAATCTAATAAAATTAAATACCACTTTTATATAATTTTTTTTTTGTTTTTTTTAGATTTTCTATTTTTTTATTTTTTTTTTCAAAACACAAAATAAAAAAATACAAACAAACAAGCAATGTAATACTAAGCGCACTAGCTCCCCGGCAACGGCGCCATTTTGATCGTGTGTCGAAGTGCTAATCAAAAACTAAATAAAAACTACTCCTTGGCTACAACTGACTGCAGTATAGGAAGTAGGGTTGTCGAACCTCAGGGAGTTTGTGGAAAGTGCTAGGTTACTAATTTCTAATTAAATTAAGATTAACTAAAGTAATTTTATGAAGTTTAATGTAAAAGTGCTGCAGTGCTGCAAAACGGATTGATGATTGATTTTTTAGAAAAACAATAATATGAAAGAAAACGGTCACTCCGGGTTTCTGATTCGGTAATTATCAACTGAATTATGTTAGTACCCTATGTAGGAAATCACATAGACATGACTTTGTTTAAGTTGTTCGACCCAATTCAGCTATCATAACATTAATTGCAAAGTTAAATTAATCCTAGTGCAAGAAAACCAAGATACGATAACATAATGCAATAATACTAATCAACCAAACTGTCTAGATCAGTCAAACATACAATTAGACGCAAAGACCGTTAAGGTGTTCACAAAATCTAATCCAAGTAATGAGTATCAAACATAAAACAATTGATAGAATAACCAAATCGTTCACCCGGAGAAACCGCAAGATGATTAGCCTTGCATTGTAACAGCCCAACCGATGGCGGAAACATCGGGATGTCACGTATTGATGATTGTTCAGTAGCTCATGGTAAATAATAAATTTCATTATATGATTTAAATAAATTACATACAATTGTTCTACAAGAATTCGTACATCAAATTGAATAAAACAATGCTCACATCTTCAAGCATTAATTCAAATCTTCAAGCAAGTAGAACCTGAAACATGTTAAGTTGAAAATATTTTGGGTCAACAAAAGTTGGTGAGAATTACATAGGTTTTGATAATCGAATAAAATTGTTGTGCAATTCATGTGTCATGGCAAGTCTAGTCCATATGTGAAAACATACTAGAAGTAAATCGAGTGCATAGTCAACCCTTGTGACTGTTGTATTGTGGTACATCCCATACGCTCATGGTTCACTCGTTTATGTTGCGATAACAAACACCCACGCTACCTATGTAGGAGGCACGTATCCGGGTGGGATTGTCAGTCCAATAGATCTATCAATGTATACCGTCGGCTGATCAATGTTAATGATTATGCTAGAATTGTGCTTACCCTAGTCATGTTCAAGAAATAATGCAACATAGAAAAACACATAGACACATTGATGATTGAATTGCATAAATGATGTTGTAACATGTTTCACCCCAAAAACGGTGATATATAGAAAAGGGGCTATGTAAAACTCACCTTAGCAAAATGTTATCTCTTGAAAAATTGAATAGTGGTGTTGCCCAAATATGTCAAGTATCACCCTATAATAAGTTAATAAATATGTCTAAGTTTATCTAGTCTACAATATATATATATATATATATATATATATATATATATATATATATATATATATATATATATATTCTAGGGCTTCGAATTGGGATAAATGGTCGTTTGATTAATAATTAAAATCTTTGATATTTGAGAGAAATTTTATAAATAAATAAACGAAATCCTTTTCATAAAATTTGAATCAAAGATGGTCACAATAATGAGTTTAAAGTATAAAAATAATTTTTATAAAATTATTTTCTTTAAAATAGAATATTAAATCTATTTATAACAAATTGCCAAAATTTAACTTTAATATTTAAAAATATTAAAATTAAAGAATTTTATTAGTTTAAAAATTATATTTCTGTTCCAATTAATCAAAAATATTTTATATAAAATTTTGGTGCAAAAATATAGAAAATTGGATTTATTATGATTTAATTATGATTAAAACTAACAAAAATTGATTAAAAATATTAAACAAATGATTTTTCAGAAATAAAAATATTTCAGAAAAGTTTATTGTTATAAAAACTCAGAATAATTTTGTGGTAATTTATAAAATTGTTTTGATATTTTAATGGAATTTTATAAATATAATAGAATAAATTTGATTTATTTATTTAATATATTAAATAAATAAATTTTTGAAAACTAAAAATTTTAAGTTAAACTTTTTCGTTAGATTAACTTAAAATAATTTTTGTAGAATTATTAAAAGAGTTTTAGTATTTTAAAACTAATTTTAAAATACTAGTAATTATATATATATATATATATATATATATATATATATTAGTTTATTTGTTTTTAAAATAAAACAAACAAAAAGAAAAGAGTTTCCACAGCCGGGGATCGAACCCGCGTGGCTTGGTCAGAGGGCACCAGACACAACCACTTGGTCCAGACCAGTGGTTGTGTTTGGTTTCAGTTTATTTAAAATAAATATCATAATTGAAATCGTGTTTATCCCCAAAAGTTGCAAACAAGCCCTAGATTCTGCAATCGAGTAAATCACCCAACATTAACCCAATTAACCATAGGGTTAATGTTTTGTCTATGCCGATTAACGAAACCCACAACAAAAATCAAACTTACAATAATGTTTTGATACTGAATTGATCGGTCAAGGGCCGAAGTCAAAAATTCGATCAAAATCCAAGAACAGAAGGTTTTTAAAAGAAATTGGGGATTGAGGAAGATTGAATGGCGAGTTGTTAAAGTCCAGAAGTGTCCAATTTATAGTGATAGGGTTTAGATTGTATAATTTGAATGTTTGACCACGTTTTGAATGTATGCGTGTATAATTGGCCACAATTGAAATGAATTGATGATGATTATGAACAGGTTGTACGCGTATGAGGCCGGTAATCATGTTGCCAATCAATTCCCGATCAATTACGAGTCAAATGGTTGTGATTTTGGTAAGTTATTGATCTCAGTAGACTTTCCAAGTCAACTGAGATGTTTTTGAATCGTGATATAATAATAAAGTGCCCGGATTAGAACAAGTATCATGGCTAGAGCAGTTGGTTTGGCTTCTTGAGGTTGTGACCCGGCTGAGGGCTCGGGTTCGAGTCCCGGCCCCAGCATATTATTTTTTGAAATAAAACTATATATATATGTATATTATATATGAATAATATAGTGTTAGGGTTCCAAAAACGCCACAAAAATAATTAAATACGAATAATAATAATAGAACTTGGTATTTTTATTCAACTTATACATAACGTACAATTATTAATCGCGAAATGTTACAGTCTCCCCTACTTTTAGGAACTTCGTCCCGAAGTTAAAAGAAAAACACCAGGTTTACAATTGCTTGGCCACCGAAAACCTTGATAAAATTTCACACTACCTTAATGTACCTGTAAATTCATGATTACGTTCCGCACCGTAATTACCAATTTACCTTACATTAGGGTTTTGCGTCCTTTTATGACTTTACCGATTGTTGAGCAGGTTCGATAGTCTCCACCAGTTGTTGAGCAGGTGGTAGGGCCTCTCCCGACTATTGGAAAGACATGATGACCTCTACCAATCATTGAGTAGGTTGTTTGGTAGTCAACTAATTGTTGTACAAGTAAGCAAGTATGATTATAGATATAGCAATTAGTTCACATTCAAACAAGCATGCACTCAGATGTTATGATAATACTTGAATTTATTACTTGAATCAAAAAGTGTCAATACATAGAATTAAAAAGTCGACATCATTCAAATGGTGGGGTTTGCTGTTAAGTAGCTGAAGGGTCTCTAGCGGGGCTATTTGGAGCAGCAAGGGCGTTTGTAGCAGGAATTCGACAAGCATCCGCAAGATGCCCATACCTTTGACAATTGGTGCACTGTCGGCAGGGTACTTGGGTTGGGTGGTGATACTGGCAGGTATCACACTTAGGCTGGTTCCCGTTGTATCGTTTCTTGTTGGGTGGGACAGTGGTGTCTATTGCAAAATTCCTGACCTTGCACTTTTCGTTGGTTGAGGCCTCAGTTTTGATATCAACGACAGGTTGGGGGGTATCCTTTGCAACAGTTTTCTTTTCCCCTTTCCGAGTCAGGGTTCCTGCCTTCACATGGTTATCTGTTAGGGTGGCCGCCAAGCGTTTTGCTTCCTCCAAAGTAGCAGGGTTCCTTCCCCACACCGTGTCTTGAATCTGCATCGGTAAGCCACCAATGTATTTTTCGATCGCAATAGGCAAGGGGGTGACCTTGTGTGGTAGCAGTAGACTAAGTTCGTGAAAACGAGTGTTGTAGGCAAGGTTTTCTCCACTATCTTGAGCAAGATCATGAAACTCATCTTCCAGCTTTTTGATTTCATTACAAGGGCAGAACCCTGCCTTCATAATGTCTTTAGCTTGATCCCAAGTTAAGGCCAGAGCAGCTTCGGCTCCTCGGGTGCGCTTTTCCTCATTCCACCAAGTGAGTGCTCGTTTGTGAAGAACACTCATGGCATAACGGACCTTAAAGTTGTCGGGGCACTCACTGTTGATGAAGGTATTCTCAATGCCCTCAAACCATTGTAGGAGTCCTGTAGCTCCTTCTTCTCCACTGAACTTAAGGGGATTACAAGAATTAAAGTGCTTAAGAGTACAGGCTGGGAGACCATTCCCGTTCCCGTTGTGGCTTCCATTTCCGTTTCCGTTTCCATTACCGTTGGCGTTGCCGTTCCCGTTACCGTTCATCTGGATGACTTGAGCTAGTATGTTGGGAACCAGAGTTGCGATTTGCTGCACCATCTGTTGAGAAATGATTGCAGCCAGTTGAGCATCGACACCATTATTGTTGTTGTTGTTGTTGTTGTGGTTAGTGTCATGGTTATGATTGTGATTGCTACTCCCTTCATCATGATTGTCACCACTATTAAGACGAGCGCTGCGACGTGGAGGCATGATCTGTAAGAGACACAATGAAATGAATGAGGTTATAAAAGGAATGTAATCATTTATTCATTAATTACAACGAATAAACGAAAATGTTGACTTATCAAAGATTCTAGATTCTAATAACATATGAAGACATGCTTTAGCCTATAAGTGAACACTCATCCCGAGAATTCCCAGGTAGGCATCCGGGTCCCTCGTCTGATTGGGATATATGCGCAATGCCAGCCTAGACAGAAGACTCAGAATACAGGCGTTCACTCTTCCAGATTGCACGTGTTCGTTATTAAAATCTAGAACTTCGACGAGATCTCAAGGTGGTTCAGGTTAAACCTGAGGATTTTGCCTTATTAGTCTAGGAGTGGATCCAGTGATGGAGAGCAACCTTCTTGTAGGGATGAAAGTGGGGATATGAACTAGGAGGAAGATAGAGAATAGCAAGTAAAGAAGCAAGTACTGGTTAAATCCTATGGTTGTAGACTAGATTATTTTTCTAATAACCTAATTCCCTATAACCATGGCTCTGATACCAATCTGTAACACCCCAACCGATGGCGGAAACATCAGGATGTCACGTATTGATGATTGTTCAGTAGCTCATGGCAAATAATAAATTTCATTATATGATTTAAATAAATTACATACAATTGTTCTACAAGAATTCGTACATTAAATTGAATAAAACTATGCACACATCTTCAAGCATTAATTCAAATCTTCAAGCAAGTAGAACCTGAAACATGTTAAGTTGAAAATATTTTGGGTCAACAAAAGTTGGTGAGAATTACATAGGTTTTGATAATCGAATAAAATTGTTGTGCAATTCATGTGTCATGGCAAGTCTAGTCCATATGTGAAAACATACTAGAAGTAAATCAAGTGCATAATCAACCCTTGTGACTGTTGTATTGTGGTACATCCCATACGCTCATGGTTCACTCGTTTATGTTGCGATAACAAACACCCATGCTACCTTTGTAGGAGGCACGTATCCGGGTGGGATTGTCAGTCCAATAGATCTATCAATGTATACCGTCGGCTGATCAATGTTAATGATTATGCTAGAATTGTGCTTACCCTAGTCATGTTCATGACATAATGCAACATAGAAAAACACAAGACACGTTGATGATTGAATTGCATAAATGATGTTGTAACATGTTTCACCCCAAAAACGGTGATAAATAGAAAAGGGGCTATGTAAAACTCACCTTAGCAAAATGTTATCACTTGAAAAATAGAATAGTGGTGTTGCCCAAATATGTCAAGTATCACCCTATAATAAGGTAATAAATATGTCTAAGTTTATCTAGTCTACAATATATATATATATATATATATATATATATATATATATATATATATTCTAGGGCTTTGAATTGGGGATAAATGGTCGTTTGATTAATAATTAAAATGTTTGATATTTGAGAGAAATTTTATAAATAAATAAACAAAATCCTTTTCATAAAATTTGAATCAAAGATGGTCACAATAATGAGTTTAAAGTATAAAAATTATTTTTATAAAATTATTTTCTTTAAAATAGAATATTAAATCTATTTATAACAAATTGCCAAAATTTAACTTTAATATTTAAAAATATTAAAATTAAAGAATTATTAGTTTAAAAATTATATTTCTGTTCCAATTAATCAGAAATATTTTATATAAAATTTTGGTGCAAAAATATTGAAAAATGGATTTATTATGATTTAATTATGATTAAAACTAACAAAAATTGATTAAAAATATTAAACAAATGATTTTTCAGAAATAAAAATCATTTCAGAAATGTTTATTGTTATAAAAACTCAGAATAATTTTTGTGGAAATTTATAAAATTGTTTTGATATTTTAATGGAATTTTATAAATATAGTAGAATAAACTTGATTTATTTATTTAATATATTAAATAAATAAATTTTTGAAAACTAAAAATTGTAAGTTAAACTTTTTCATTAGATTAACTTAAAATAATTTTTGTAGAATTATTAAAAGAGTTGTAGTATTTTAAAACTAATTTTAAAATACTAGTAATTATATATATATATATATATATATATATATATATTAGTTTATTTGTTTTTAAAATAAAACAAACAAAAAGAAAAGAGTTGCCATAGCCGGGGATCGAACCCGCGTGGCTTGGTCAGAGGGCACCAGACACAACCACTTGGTCCAGACCAGTGGTTGTGTTTGGTTTCAGTTTATTTAAAATAAATATCATAATTGAAATCGTGTTTATCCCCAAAAGTTGCAAACGAGCCCTAGATTCTGCAATCGTGTAAATCACACAACATTAACCCAATTAACCATTGGGTTAATGTTGTGTCTATGCCGATTAACGAAACCCACAACAAAAATCAAACTTACAATAATGTTTTGATACTGAATTGATCGGTCAAGGGCCGAAGTCAAAAATTCGATCAAAATCCAAGAACAGAAGGTTTTTAAGAGAAATTGGGGATTGAGGAAGATTGAATGGCGAGTTGTTAAAGTCCAGAAGTGTCCAATTTATAGTGATAGGGTCTGGATGTATGTGCGTGAATGGATCGTATAACAACAAAGAATGATCAAACAAGTTAGTTTTAGGTGCGGAATCCCTAAAACTATCATAAAATAATAGTCAAACAGATTAAAACAAGCAGATCATCATTTTCAAAAAGCTTTTCATTAATTAACAACTTGATTATACGTTGAAATATGATTACAAACAAGGTAAGAACGTGAAAAGAGTTAAACAAAACTCTAGAGAGAATATCAGAAAGTGGAGGGAATAATAATGACAAAAAGTTACATTCAAAAATCAAACTTGTCTATTTATAGACTACACATTCGCCCAAATTGATTGTGCGAATGTGCAGGTTCGCCCAATCTGTCTGGTCGAACCAAGTTACATAATAAACTATATTCACATTCGACCAAGTCTTCCTCCTTCGCACCTTCTGTTCTTCCTTCGTACCTACAAAAAACCTCCTTCGCACCTTCATAATCTCCTTCGCACCAACGACAACCATCAAAACATGTTTGTTGTCCAATCCGAAGCACTAGTCGCACTTTTGCATCTACAAACTCCCCCTCGACTATTGCTTGGATTGCTGTCGACGTTGTTCGTCCATTCTAATATTCATCAGTCTGATATGTCGTTAAATCTTTTGTTCTTTCGTCAACACCGGTTCCTGAAATTGCTTTTGCTTCGGCTTTTTCAATTCAGGCACCTTTTGCTTCTCAACAAACTTTTCGAGCTTCTCGCCATAGTCACAACCAGCATTAATAGCATATGCAAAGCACAGAAATACCACACGTTGGTACTTTCCTGCTTGCTCAGCATCCTTCGTAGCAGAATACATCGGATTGTAAAACAACATGATTATATCCTCATGTGAACAGTTTATTAACCACATGGGATCAAAAATGTGTACTTTCTTGTAGTTCTTCTCTCCGTCTTTCAATACAATCACAGCCTCTGCTATTTTCCAATCGTAATACCACCAGATGAAATCTTTGGCGAAGTGTTGTGGGATTGGCAACAAAGGAATCTTTTTCAACACTCGCGGTGGTTTGTACTTTAACGTCACCTTGGGCATACCTGTAATCTGATCAATATCCTTCTTGTGAACAATTCGTTTAGGATATTGTGGTTTAAAGAAATCCCACTTGGTTCGGCTTTCTCTCGTCATCTTCTCAGCAAAGTAGGTAATCTGACTATTTGACGCTCCCGTTAAACGGTGACGACAAATATCGTGGATTGCCCAATAGGGAAGAGTCTTCAAATGATGAAATTTATCGAAGTATAAGATCCCCTTCTCCCACTTCACTGCAATACATCTCAATTCTTTAACAAACTTCCAGGCCAATGCACGACCTTTGAAAATACCACTATGAAGTTGGTAAAAGCTTCCTTGAATTTCAGCTTTCGGACGATTGTTTTCTTTCTCTTTCAATTTCTTCAAGAATTCCTTCAAACTCTCCGACTGCTCAAACCGTGGTTTGTCATGCCCTTTGAAGATTTCTTCTTCAAATGCTTTGCTCTTTTCTTTCGCCAGTTTCTCGGCATGGTTTAGCAATTCATCTGAGAATCCAGGAAATCCACAATCTTGATTAGTCTTGAAGTATTGTGGATACTCCTCACTCGTTATGTCTTCCATTTCAACATCCTCAAACGCAGGAACGTCACGGTCATCAGAATGATTCCCGGCTTCCTTCTTAGGTATCTTTGGAATGAAATTATCTGCAAGCAACTCTTCCAAAGTCTTTCCTACCTGTTTAGCTAAACCCTCAAGTATCTCTTTTGAAATTGCCGCAGAAACTTCTCCATCTTCAAGATCAGGGTCATCAAACTCCAACTCAAATAGTTTATTGCTCGACTCGAATATCTCTGGAAATCTGCTGGTCATGTCGATCGTCCAGACTCGATCTGTGAGCATCTGGCGATACATGTTTTTGTCGTCTTCAGATAACGATTGTAGTTTCTCATTCCAGAATATATCTTCATCCACATTCTCTCCAGGAGTCTTAGAGCTCGTCTCTCCACCCTTACTTGAGTCACGCTTTTCATATGTAAACTTGTCAGCATTATCATCATCATCATCATCACTACTATCGAAAGCAGAGCCGTTTCCATCACTTGAACCATCATCTGAACCTCCATCATCTTCATCATCTTTCTTCTTCTTCTTAGTGTCATTTCCTGCATCTTCATCAAGTTCTTCATCTTCTTCTTCGTCAGATGGTTCGAAATCGACCTGTTCTTCTTCTCTTTCCTTATCTTCTTCACCAGCTTGAAGTTGAGGAGCTCGAGAGTACAAGTCTTTGATCAAGTTATCCATATTCTTGTTACTCTTCTTCAGCAGTTTATTCTCCTTCTTCAAGACAATAATCCTTTTGGTGTTTCGTTGCTCATGTTTCAGCAACTTCTTATTTTCTCTTTTCAATCTCTTAATCGTTTTCTTCAAAACTTCATTATCAACAGCTGATGTGACTACGACCTCTAACATCTTTTTATCATTTGACTTTAATTGCTCGATCTCAGTTTGTTGTTTGTTGATTATATTTATCATCTCAGACAATCTCTGATTCACAGCACTCATTATATCACTATCCACCAAAACTTTCTTCTTCATGGGTGGTTCAACAACATCAGGCAGTTTGCCTTTTCTAATCTTCTTGAGCACGTTATCCAATGCCTCTTTAAACTGATCAACAGGTATATCTTCACTCTGTTGTGTGCTCGATGTTGTCGCAGTCTTTTGTTTCTTCTGTGCTGGTGCAGTAACCGGTGACTTAGAACTAGTAGCCGGTGGTAGTTTCTTACCAGCTATCAGCGATTCAATCTCCTTCTTTCTCTTGATACTTGGTTTCTCTGTTTGCTTCTTCTTTGACTTAGCAGCTTGTACACGAGAACCAGTAAAAGTTTCATCTACATTCATAATCAACTCATCTTCATCAACAGGAATAGGACTCTTGTTCCCTTGATCTTCTACATTCTGACTAGCAGACACACCAGCCTCAGTGGCCTTGGGCGTGGCGGTCTTTAACGATTCAGTCTCTGAGTCCCAAAGTTCATCTTCTAGCGTCTCTTCTGAATCAACCGACGCTTCGTCCACAATGTGTAAACCCTTCTTTGCCATTGTTTTGTTTCTTCTTGGCGTACTTTTCTTCTTTTCGGGTTCAGTTGTAACCTCTAACCTTATCTCTTTCTTCTTTATCTTTCCACTATTTTGCGTTTTGCATCAGGATCAACAGGATGTAATGGATCATCAGGATCAGAATCACTGTTTGCATGTCTCACAAGCCCTTCACCCGGATCTGTATAATCAACTCTTGCTAGATGTCCAAATAAACGCCTTACTGGAGGACGTTCATCAACTGACAATCCCTTATACGCCTTCATCCTAGCAAGTGTATTAAGCGACATATGTTCCTGAACAACTATGTGCTTAGGATCTCTTTTCAATTCCTTATATTTGTTGTCAAACACCATCTGGAGGAAACGAGGATATAATAGAAACTTTAGATTCCTCGTGTCGTTCATAGGCTCTAGCAAATGTTGCATCAACATGCCTGAAACATTGAACGGTTTGTTCAATACTAAGGCAACCATCATAGAACTGATGCTTTTACCCATTAAATCATATCCTCCAGCTGCAGATCCGAAGACATGAATCAAAACGTGTGCCAGATATTTGAATTGTGGGCACAGTTTTCCCTTATGCAATGAACCGTCAGTGATTGGTCCATTGTATTTCATTCTTAAGAAACATTTTCGCTGATCCATAAAACTGAACTCCTTAGGATCTGTCGGCTCATCATCTAAGTTCAACGCTTCTCTCAGATCCTCTTCACAAACAATCACTCTCTGCCCTTGGATCTTGCTCGTCAAGCATGACTCACATTTCCAAAAATCAAGCTTCGCTCCCAACCAAAACTCTTGCATTATATCTCTGTAGATAATCGTCGGTGTAGCAATAGCATCTATCACCCTGCATCTCTTCAAGAACTCTATGATTCCGAAAAACTCCGTATGCTTCTTAACCTCTCCGAGATACGCACAGCAGTTATGTGCATTCTCGAAGGCTAAAAGCTCTTCAGAAACAGTCTTGGCAGGTTGTGATGATGATCCAGCTTGTTCCGTCGTCTTCTCTTGCTCAGACATCGTTAAATCTGCAAAACAATCAAAAACACATGTTAAAAATCGTCAAAAATTCAAACTTGAAAGTTTTTGGTAATCAGCCTTCTTTCGCCCAAACGGGGGTACGAATGAGAAATAACAAGGTACGAATGAGAAAGTATGATGGTACGAATGTATGGTTTTTGATAAAAGGTTTCATTCGCCCAAACATTTTACATTCGACCGTTTGTTTATCTCCTTCGCCCATTCGTAATGGTCGAAGGTGACTGTTCTTAATTTGAATTTTCAATTTTGAAATTAAGGGTTTCTGATCATGTTCTTTTGATTGAAATAGATCCTAATAATGCCGATTAACCATTCAAAACTAACAAATACATCAATTATTCATTATATATATGTTTTCAATTGAAACTAGGGTTCGAAACACAACTATTGATCAATTGATCAACCAGTTGGTTTTGAATCCAATGTTCTTGGTTACTCTCCCCCTAAAACACATATGTAATGAAACCTAAACAACAATTGTCACAATGAAGTCAATTATAATCAGTTTAATGAATTAGGGCTCGAAACAGTAAACAGAAATTAAATCCTTCAATCCTGAGTGTTAACCTGTAAATGATAGTGCAAAATGATCAGTAGAAAGAGACGATCACAATGGTAAGATTCAAAATAATCAAGCAACAAGGTGAGGTTAAGATGGAAATTCTAAAAAAATTTGAATGGGGTTCGAATGAGACAGAAAGGTATATATAGGCATACTCCTTCGCCAATTCTATACGTACGAAAGAGAAACTTTTGTCTCCTTCGACCCTAGTGAAAGGTTCGAATGAGCCAAAAGGGTTCGAATGAAACATAAGTTCTAGAACACTCTCGTTCGCCAATTAGAACATTCGAAGGAACATGTAAAATCCCACATTCGACCAACTGAATGGGCGAATGAGAAATGGGATTTTTGACAAATTTTCCAAATCTCAAAAACGGGTCCCAGTCTAATTATTTTCCAACTTTTAAGCATCCAACAATCATATTTTCACATTTAAAAAGTTACAAAGCTCAAATGGTGTAACAAGGTTTAGAAAATCGACATCAACCACCATCAGTTATCAAAAATAAAAAGGAAATGAAAAATCTTTTTGGATTTTCTAATGTTTATGCTAAAACACACCTAAAATCTTTTTGAGTTTTGTAATTTTTGACTAGAAAATAAAATGCAAAAATGTAAATGAAAAACTGTAAATGTTTTTGGGATTTCCGGTAAAGGGATCATATCAGTTATTGAGAAATCTGATCACACCGTTGATCTTTTGAATTATTATCATTAAAGACAATGTGTGATCTGGCAACTGCTGATATTGTGATCCACATAAACTCACATGCAGACTTTTGTGCAGTACTTTATACTGATACTGATATTTATAGTATAAACGCAATTGTCTGTGGTTCCCACACACACGACATACTCCCGTATCAAGAAGTAAATGCACAAAGACTCATTGTAAAGCGTGATTATGCTTTCGTCGTCTGTAATTGTACAAGATATAATGCATAGAGGTATACAGGTCAGCAAATTAATTCAGCAAAGTAACATATGCACTATACCAGGTTGAAGACTGATATTAATCATGATTTGCATCAGTGATCAATACGATGTAATAGATAATCTTTGATCATCATATAACGTGGAAAGTTCCTCAATTCGGTAACTTTAGGATTTGGCATATAGCTCTTTTATAAAGACACCCTGTCTGATCTAGGTCCGTAATGACTTACAGCAGAAGATCAGAGAGGCTATCCCCAGACAACTAATAACATAACGACCCTAAACCTCTGAGTTTTGTACAAATACCCTATCAAACGAAATTACGGTACTAAGACCATATGCCCATGAGGAGTTCATCCACACAACAATGTGTTTGATATGTAAGTATCAGGCACGCAGTAATAGGTCTACGAAGCCTATCAGCACATCGCACAGACTCAAACACATGCCCTATATAGCAGTACATAACTTAGAATGTGTCAGATCCCCACTAATGTACTATCATTTCCCTCTATACTCCAGGAAATCATTTTTGATTTTTCTGATTTTTATAGATTTTCGAATTTACTGTTCCCAAGGATAAGCTGGAGCATTTCAAATATGTGACTGCCCAGATATCGTTTGTTCACAGAAATCTGACGGCATTAATCTAAGGGAAGAAGATATAGCATTCAGCAAAGAATTTTCTCATTTTTATGTATTTTGAAATTTTTCAATGTTTTTGGATTTTTGAAATTTTTCTGAAAAACAGTAAAAATTTAAACTAAAAAATGATAGACTGAGGTGGTGATCAGTCCTGTTTTTCTTTAATACCATTAGCTTTTAAAAGATAATCAAATCTGGATTTGTCAAAAGCTTTGGTAAAAAGATCTGCGCGTTGGTAATCAGTGTGGATTTTGACCATCTCGATCAACTCTTTAGCATAACAATCACGGATAAAATGATATTTAATCCGGATATATTTAGCCTTTGAGTGATTTACTAAGTCTATTGTTAATGTGATTGCGGCCTCATTATCACAGTAAATAGGGGTTTTAAGAAATTGCAAACCGTAATCCACCATCTGTTGTTGGATCCAAAGAACCTGTGAGCAGCAGCTCGATGCTGAAACGTACTCTGCTTCACATGTGGATAGTGCAACTGCGGTTTGTTTCTTGCATTGCCAGGTCACGAGCCTGCTCCCCATAAACTGACATCCAGCTGTTGTGGATTTGCTGTCTTTGTCACAGCCGCCCCAATCTGCATCACTAAAAGCGATTAGGTCAAAATTATCATCATGAGGGTACCAAAGTCCTTTCGATGGACAACCCTTCAGATATCTAAGGATACGCTTGACAGCTGCAAGATGACTCTGTTTCGGCTTCGATTGATATCGCGCACAAAGACATGTCGCAAACATTATATCGGGTCTAGACGCTGTGAGATACATCAGATATCCGACGATTGCTCTGTATGTAAATGGATCAGTCAGCTCCCCCTTAAGGTCAACTCCAATCCCGTGATTAGGTTGTATCGGGGTATCCATCGGCTTCGAATCATCCATCTAGAATCAGCTCAAGACTTCAGAAACGTATTTCGTCTGGTGAATAAAGATCCCCGTTGGTCTTTGCTCCACCTGCAAGCCTAGGAAAAACTGCATTTCTCCCATTGCGCTCATTTCGAACCTTTCCTGCATAACTTTTTCAATTTCCCTGCACAGAAGTTCGTTAGTTGACCCGAAAATAATATCATCAACATAAATTTGTACAAGAAGCAAATCATCTCCTGCTCGTTTCGTGAACAGTGTGCAGTCTACCAGTCCGCGTTTGAATCCTTTCGAGAGAAGATACGTGCTCAGCTCCTCATACCATTGTCTCGGAGCCTGGTGCAACCCGTAGAGAGCTTTGTTTAACACGTAAACCTTATCCCGGTGAATAGGGTCCTCAAAGCCTGGCGGTTGACCTATGTAAACTTCCTCTTTGACTACACCGTAAAGAAATGCGCTCTTTACATCCATCTGATACACCTTAAATTTCTTCCATGATACAAACGCTAGGAACATTCGGATAGCTTCCAAGCGTGCAACCGGTGCATAGATTTCATTGTAGTCGATTCCCTCAACCTGATGAAAACCTTGAACGACCAAACGAGCTTTGTTTCTCACTATGACTCCTCTATCATCCTTCTTGCACTTAAACACCCATTTGGTTCCAATTTTCTTTCTTCCAGGGGGCAAATCTGTCAGTGTCCATACACCGAGTTTCTGGAATTGTAACAACTCCTCCTGCATTGCTTCCACCCAGGCATCATCCAAAAGAGCTTCTTTGTAAGTCCGCGGCTCGACCTACGAAACATAACAAACGAAAGACCAGTCATTTTGAAAATCAGATTTTTGTATTTTGGCATATAAAGCAAGGTTGCCAATATTTTCTGGTGCTTGAGCATTTCTCAACTGTCCTCTTGTCATCACGCTGCTACCAGGATCACCAATAACTTGTTCAAGTGGGTGTATCCGATGTATCCGAGATTCTGGATAATCAGGTACTTGTACTCCCGTTTGAGTTGTCAAATTCTCTGTAGAAACCAGATCATTACCCACATTCGATGTTGAAGCATCAGTATTAGTTGGGTTCACTGGTGGTGTCACTGTAGCATTGTCCAGAATAGCTTCACTTGTTGCACCATCGTCTTCATCTTCTGAATCTGATGAATTAAGCATTGTAGAAGCTTCTTAGAACACCTCTTCTTCCATCACAGGAGCATTGTGTTACACCCTAACCGATGGCGGAAACATCGGGATGTCACGTATTGATGATTGTTCAGTAGCTCATGGTGAATAATACATTTCATTAAATGATTTAAATGAATTACATACAATTGTTCTAGAATTTGTACATCAAATTGAATAAAACTATACACATATCTTCAAGCATCAAATCAAATCTTCAAGCAAATAGAACCTGAAACATGTTAAGTTGAAAATGTTTTGGGTCAACAAAAGTTGGTGAGAATTACATAGGTTTTGATAATAGAATAAAATTGTTGTGCAATTCATGTGTCATGGCAATCTAGTCCATATGCGAAAACATACTAGAAGTAAATCGAGTGCATAATCAACCTTGTTGACTGTTGTAATTGTGGTACATCCCATACGCTCATGGTTCACTCGTTTAAATTGCAGTAACAAACACCCACGTAACCTTTGTAGGAGGCACGTATCCGGATGGGATTGTCAGTCCAATAGATCTATCAATGTATACCGTTTGGCTGATGAATGTTTATGCTAGAATTGTGCTTACCCTAGTCATGTTTAAGACATAATGCAACATAGAAAAACACATAGACACATTGATGTTTGAATTGCATAAATGATGTTGTAACATGTTTCACCCCAAAAATGGTGATAAATAGAAAAGGGGCTATGTAAAACTCACCTTGGTAAAATGTTATATCTGTTGAAAATAGTGTGTTGCCCAAATGTATCAAGTATCACCCTATAATGAGGTAATAAATATGTCTAAGTCTATCAAGTCTACAAATGTATAAGTTTTAGGGCTTCGAATTTGGGGATAATTGCTTGTTTGATTAATGTGAAAATTGTTTAATAAATGAGAGAATATTAGTAAATAAATAACCAAAAATCTTTTTATGAAATTTAAATTTAGGATGATCACAATAATGTGTTTGAAGTACAAAAATAATTTTTATAAAATTATTTCCTTTAAAATAGATTTTTAAATCTATTTATTACAAATTGTCAAACTTTAACTTTAATAATTTAAAAATACTAAAATTAAAGAATTATAAGTTTAAAAATTATATTTCTGTTCTAAATGATCAGAAATAATTTGTATAAAATTTTGGTGCAAAAATATTAAAAATTGGATTTATTATGATTTAATTATGTTTAAAACTAACAAAAATTGATTAAAAATATTAAATAAATGATTTTTCAGAAATAAAAATCATTTCCGAAAATATTAATGTTATAAAAACTTAGGATAATTTTTGTGAAAATTTATAAGGTCGTTTTGATATTTTTATAGATTTTTATAAATATAATAGCATAAAATTGATTTAATTATTATAAATATTAAATAAATGAATTTCAGAAAACTAAAAATTGTAGAAAATTCTTTTACATCAGATTTGATATATATAATTTTTTTAGAATTTATAAAATAGTTTTAGTATTTAAAAACAAATTTATAAGATTAAAATGTATTATATATAATTAATTTTTTTGTTTGTTTTTAAAAAGAAATGAAAAGAACAAAAAGAATGCCACAGGCCGGAATCGAACCCGGGTGGCTTGGGATGGAAGAACCAGTCACAACCACTTGGTCCAGACCAGTGGTTGTGATTTGTTCCGTTCGTTATTAAATAAATACACAGTACAATTCCAGTTTATCCCCAAAATAACATCACAAGCCCTAGAATCTGTAATAATTTGATTCACTCATCAATAGCCCAATTAATCATGGGGCTATTGATGTGTGAACGCCGATGAACAAAACCCACAGAAAACATTTAACTTACAACGTTGTATCGAGTTCGATTGAATGGTCATTCAAAAAGTCAAAATCACGATCAAGATGAATGAGCAGAGTATAATTAAGAAGATTGGTGGTTGAGAAAGGAGTATTGGCGAGTTGTGAAGGCTCGCAGATGATCAATTTATAGTGTGCAGGCTTCAGTGTTCGAATTGGCAAGGATTGACCAAGCATTCATTAGTATACGCGTATTCGTTTAATTGATGGACAATTGATTGATAATTGGTGTGTTGCTTAGTCACACAGGGCCGATAATCATGTATTGTTACCAAAAGTATACAAATCACAAGTTATGATGGATGATTATGGCAACTCGCGTCCCACAGTTGACTTTTCAAGTCAACTGTGAAGGATTTCAACAACGCATATAATTAAATCGCGTCTGAATTAAATCAGAAACGAAGGCTAGCCTAGATGGTTTAGAGTGTGTGGTGTTGTTGGTTTGACTCGGGTTCGAAACCCGTTAGAAGCAATTCTCTTTTTTTTTTTTTTTTAAACGGTTATAAAGGAAGGAGGGGTTGGATTGGGCCAGGTGTTGGGCTTGGGCCAGAACTGGGATGGGCCGGGTATCAGTTGGGCTTCAGAATATCTCCAAAAATTATAATAATAATGAGACTTTTCGTAACGTTCAAATAATTAAATGCGAAATGTTACAGTCTCCCCTACTTTTAGGAACTTCGTCCCGAAGTTAAGAGAAAACCAGGGTTACAATTGGTCAACTACCGGAAACCTTGATAAAATTTCACACTACCTTAACGTACCTGTAAATTCATGATTACGTTCCGGACCGTAATTATCAATTTACCTTACATTAGGGTTTTGCGTCCTTTTATGACTCTACCAATTGTTGAGCAGGTCTGATAGTCCCCACCAGTCGTTGAGCAGGTGGTAGGGCCTCTTCCGACTATTGGAAAGACATGATGACCTCTACCAATCGTTAGGTAGGTTGTTTGATAGTCAACTAATTGTTGTACAAGTAAGCGAGTATGATTTATAGATATAGCAATTAGTTCACATTCAAACAAGCATGCACACAGATGTTATGATAATACTTGATTTTATTACTTGAATCAAAAAGTGTCAATACATAGAATTAAAGAGAAAATAGGCATCATTCAAATGGTGGGGTTTGCTTGTAAGGTAGCTGGAGGGTCTCAAGCGGGGTTATTTGGAGCATCAAGAGCGTTTGTAGCAGGGATACGACAAGCATCTGCAAGATGCCCATATCTTTGACAATTGGTGCACTGTCGGCAGGGAACTTGAGTTGGGTGGTGATACTGGCAGGTGTCACACTTGGATAGCTTCCCATTGTATGGTTTCTTGTTGGGTGGGGCAGTGGTGTCTATTGCAAAATTCCTGACCTTGTTCTTCCCGTTGGTTGAGGCCTCAGTTTTGATTTCAACGGCAGGTTGGGAAGTATCCTTTTTCTTTTCCCCTTTACGAGTCAGGGTTCCTGCCTTCACATGGTTATCTGTTAGGGTGGCAGCCAAACGTTTTGCTTCCTCTAACGTAGCAGGGTTCCTTCCCCACACCGTGTCTTGAATCTGCATCGGTAAGCCACCAATGTATTTTTCGATCGCAATGGGCAAAGGGGTGACTTTGTGGGGTAGCAGTAAGCTAAGTTCGTGAAAACGTGTGTTGTAAGCAAGGTTTTCCCCACTGTCTTGAGCAAGATCATGAAATTCATCTTCCAGCTTCTTAATTTCATTACGAGGACAGAACTCTGCCTTCATAATGTCTTTAGCTTGATCCCAAGTTAAGGCTAGTGCAGCTTCAGCTCCGCGAGTGCGTTTTTCTTCATTCCACCAAGTGAGTGCTCGTTTGTGAAGAACACTCATGGCATAACGGACTTTAAAATTGTTGGGGCACTCACTGTTGATGAAGGTATTCTCAATACCCTCAAACCATTGTAGGAGTCCTGTAGCTCCTTCTTCTCCACTGAACTTTGGGGGATTGCAAGAATTAAAGTGCTTAAGGGTACAGGCTGGAAGTCCATTCTCGTTGTGGTGTCCATTCCCGTTGCCGTTGCCGTTCCCGTTGCCGTTCAACTGGATGACTTGAGCTAGTAAGTTGGGAACCAGAGTTGCAATTTGCTGTGCCATTTGTTGAGAAATGATTGCAGCCAGTTGGGCATCAACACCATTATTATTGTTGTTGTTGTTGTTGTTGTTGTGGTTAGTGTTGTGGTTGTGGTTGTGATTGCTACTTCCTTCATCATGATTTTCACCACTGTTAAGACGAGCACTGCGATGTGGAGGCATGATCTGTAAGAGACACAGTGAGATGAATGAGGTTATATAAGGAATGTAATCATTTATTCTTGAATAAACGAAAACGTTGACTTATCAAAGATTCCAGATTCTAATAACATATGAAGACATGCTTTAGCCTATAAGTGAATACTCATCCCGAGAATTCCCAGGTAGGCATCCGGGTCCCTCGTTTGATTGGGATATATGCGCAATGCCAGCCTAGACAGAAGACTCAGAATACAGGCGTTCACCCTTCCAGATTGCACGTGTTCGTTATTAAAATCTAGAACTTCGACGAGATCTCAAGGTGGTTCAGGTTAAACCTGAGGATTTTTGTCCTATTAGTCTGAGAGTAGATCCAGTGATGGAGAGCAACCTTCTTGTAGGAATGAAAGTAGGGATAAGAAGTAGGAGGGAGATAGAGTATAGCAAGTAAAAGAAGCAAGTACTGGTTAAATCCTATGGTTATAGACTAGATTATTTTTCTAATAACCTAATTCCCTATAACCATGGCTCTGATACCAATCTGTAACACCCCAACCGATGGCGGAAACATCGGGATGTCACGTATTGATGATTGTTCAGTAGCTCATGGTGAATAATACATTTCATTAAATGATTTAAATGAATTACATACAATTGTTCTAGAATTTGTACATCAAATTGAATAAAACTATACACATATCTTCAAGCATCAAATCAAATCTTCAAGCAAATAGAACCTGAAACATGTTAAGTTGAAAATGTTTTGGGTCAACAAAAGTTAGTGAGAATTACATAGGATTTGATAATAGAATAAAATTGTTGTGCAATTCATGTGTCATGGCAATCTAGTCCATATGCGAAAACATACTAGAAGTAAATCGAGTGCATAATCAACCTTGTTGACTGTTGTAATTGTGGTACATCCCATACGCTCATGGTTCACTCGTTTAAATTGCAGTAACAAACACCCACGTAACCTTTGTAGGAGGCACGTATCCGGATGGGATTGTCAGTCCAAAAGATCTATCAATGTATACCGTTTGGCTGATGAATGTTTATGCTAGAATTGTGCTTACCCTAGTCATGTTCAAGACATAATGCAACATAGAAAAACACATAGACACATTGATGATTGAATTGCATAAATGATGTTGTAACATGTTTCACCCCAAAAATGGTGATAAATAGAAAAGGGGCTATGTAAAACTCACCTTGGTAAAATGTTATATCTGTTGAAAATAGTTTGTTGCCCAAATGTATCAAGTATCACCCTATAATGAGGTAATAAATATGTCTAAGTCTATCAAGTCTACAAATGTATAAGTTTTAGGGCTTCGAATTTGGGGATAATTGCTTGTTTGATTAATGTGAAAATTGTTTAATAAATGAGAGAATATTAGTAAATAAATAACCAAAAATCTTTTTATGAAATTTAAATTTAGGATGATCACAATAATGTGTTTGAAGTACAAAAATAATTTTTATAAAATTATTTCCTTTAAAATAGATTTTTAAACCTATTTATTACAAATTGTCAAACTTTAACTTTAATAATTTAAAAATACTAAAATTAAAGAATTATAAGTTTAAAAATTATATTTCTGTTCTAAATGATCAGAAATAATTTGTATAAAATTTTGGTGCAAAAATATTAAAAATTGGATTTATTATGATTTAATTATGTTTAAAACTAACAAAAATTGATTAAAAATATTAAATAAATGATTTTTCAGAAATAAAAATCATTTCTGAAAAGATTAATGTTATAAAAACTTAGGATAATTTTTGTGAAAATTTATAAGGTCGCTTTGATATTTTTATAGATTTTTATAAATATAATAGCATAAAATTGATTTAATTATTATAAATATTAAATAAATGAATTTCAGAAAACTAAAAATTGTAGAAAATTCTTTTACATCAGATTTGATATATATAATTTTTTTAGAATTTATAAAATAGTTTTAATATTTAAAAACAAATTTATAAGATTAAAATGTATTATATATAATTAATTTATTTGTTTGTTTTTAAAAAGAAATGAAAAGAACAAAAAGAATGCCACAGGCCGGAATCGAACCCGGGTGGCTTGGGATGGAAGAACCAGTCACAACCACTTGGTCCAGACCAGTGGTTGTGATTTGTTCCGTTCGTTATTAAATAAATACACAGTACAATTCCAGTTTATCCCCAAAATAACATCACAAGCCCTAGAATCTGTAATAATTTGATTCACTCATCAATAGCCCAATTAATCATGGGGCTATTGATGTGTGAACGCCGATGAACAAAACCCACAGAAAACATTTAACTTACAACGTTGTATCGAGTTCGATTGAATGGTCATTCAAAAAGTCAAAATCACGATCAAGATGAATGAGCAGAGTATAATTAAGAAGATTGGTGGTTGAGAAAGGAGTATTGGCGAGTTGTGAAGGCTCGCAGATGATCAATTTATAGTGTGGAGGCTTCAGTGTTCGAATTGGCAAGGATTGACCAAGCATTCATTAGTATACGCGTATTCGTTTAATTGATGGACAATTGATTGATAATTGGTGTGTTGCTTAGTCACACAGGGCCGATAATCATGTATTGTTACCAAAAGTATACAAATCACAAGTTATGATGGATGATTATGGCAACTCGCGTCCCATAGTTGACTTTTCAAGTCAACTGTGAAGGATTTCAACAACGCATATAATTAAATCGCGTCTGAATTGAATCAGAAACGAAGGCCAGCCCAGATGGTTTAGAGTGTGTGGTGTTGTTGGTTTGACTCGGGTTCGAAACCCGTTAGAAGCAATTCTCTTTTTTTTTTTTTTTTTTTTAAACGGTTATAAAGGAAGGAGGGGTTGGATTGGGCCAGGTGTTGGGCTTGGGCCAGAACTGGGATGGGCCGGGTATCAGTTGGGCTTCAGAATATCTCCAAAAATTATAATAATAATGATACTTTTCGTAACGTTCAAATAATTAAATGCGAAATGTTACACATTGGTATCATTAGAAGCTGCTTGGTGGTTTACAGTGATCGAACGCACTAACGGTGAAGTTACAGCGTTTTTGACCTCGTAATATAAGCGAAGTACAGCTTCTTCAACTATGCTATCTAGATTGAATGATTCAAAGAAGTCTTTGTAATCAAACATCCAATCTGGACCTCCACCCTGTACATTTTGTGTGTATCGTTGTACTTCGACGTTAGCCCACTCCTCGACTTTTCTAGTTCTTTTGTTGAATACCCGTTTTAGTGGGGTTGCATATCCAACAAAATAACCTTCTTCAGCCTTTGGTGCGAACTTCTCCGAAGGATTCAACATAGTACACGGGGCACCAAATGGTTCTAGATACTCCAGATTCGGCTTGCGTCGGTTCAACAGCTCATAAGAAGTTTTGCCAAACTTCTTCACTGTTAAAACACGGTTTAGGGTATAACATGCTGCGTAAATAGCTTCGTTCCAGAACATGAATGGAAGATTTGAATCCGCAAGCATAGTTCTCGCCGTCTCGATTAGAGTCCTGTTCTTTCTTTCTGCGACACTGTTCTGCTGGGATGTGTACGGAGCACTATATTCATGATGAATTCCCTTGTTTGCACAAAGATCCTCCATCTGAGCGTTTTTGAACTCCGTCCCATTGTCACTCCGGATTCGTTTGATCTTCAGACCATATATATTCTCCAGACGTGTAAACAGAACCTTCAGGTTGTCAAAAGTGTCGCTTTTCTGATGCAAGCACATTACCCATGAAAATCTTGAATAATCGTCAGTCACCACAAGACAGTACAACTCCCCGGCATGACTTTTACGTCTGACTGGACCGAATAAGTCCATGTGCAAACGCTCAAGCGGCAGTTCAACGGAATTGACTTTCTTTGGTCTATGAGCCTGTTTGTGCTGCTTTCCCTTTTTGCAACTAACACACTTGTCATTCAAATGGAAGTGTTTAACATTAACTCCCGTGACAAGTTCATTCTTCACTAACTGGTTCATCTTTCTCAAATGGATGTGTCCCATTCTCCTGTGCCACATTATGGATTCTTTTTCTGTAGCCTTAGAGAGGAAACACGTGACTTGGCCATGGGTGGTCATTGCTTTGGACATATCGAGAATATACAAATTGTTTACTCTCGGTGCCTTTAGCATCACCCACTCTTTCGGCAGTTCAAACCCAGGTTTCAAGATATAGCAGGATTTGTCATCAAAATACACAGAAAATTGTTTATCACAAATTTGACTAACACTGAGCAGATTGTAATCTATCTGTTTCACGTATGATATCCGCTCAAATGTCACGACCCCATTGCTTACACTACCCTCCATCGTAATGTATCCTCCTTTATTACCAGCAAACGCTACATAACCTCCGTTTATGTTTTTGATATCAAAGAGTAGCGTGAGGTCCCCTGTCATGTGACCAGAAGCTCCACTGTCAACAATCCATAGGCTGCTAACAGGGCCAGCTGGAGCTCCCTGCACATATAAAGTAAAGCAGTTAGATCTTTCGGGGGACCCAAGCCTGTTTGGTCTTGGGTCTTTGAACGGGTTATTTCAAAGATTCTTTCAATTCACAAACATCTTGGGTTAACTCAACCCCTTTCTTCTCACTCTCAACTTTCTTTTACTCATTCTTCACATTCTGTGAAGTTGAGGCTCCGTCAGATTCCTTAGATGACCAGGATTGCTCAGATCTTTTCAAGATCCGGATCTGAGATTTTGATGTCTCAGCCGGTTTCTTTACTTCATCTTTAAATGCAACCTTCTTGGTTACCTTCTCTGATTTAACAGAGACAGGTCCAACTGCTTGTTTTCCATTAGGTTTAGAAGCAACCTTTTTGTTATTAGCAGTTGAGTTCATCACAGGTTTCTTTACTGATTTATCAGTGGCTATCCGGTTGCGCTTATCATACGTCATCGGACGGTTTTCCCTCTTGTTGTAAAAATTGTTTTGATTAAAATAAGGTGCTTGCTGAGGGTAAAACCGTCTTTGTGGATAACCGTAGTTGTCAACCGGATAATCATGATGTTGCCTCATCTCCACCTCGTGCCTTTTGTGTCGTACGTACGGGCAGGCGGCAAGTAAATGTCCCCTTTCCCCGCACTTATAACACGCACGGTATTCCTCATAGTTTTCTTTGATCGGCGACTTGGAAAAACTAGCAATGGGATAACGATCAACCATGCATTGTTTCTCAGGAGCTGGTTCCTTCGAGTAAGTCGGTTCAATAAAACTGTTTGCTTTATCAACAGGCAAAACAAATTGTGTGACATTGACCTTGGCATCTTTATCCGAATAAATTTTCTCTAAAATTTCTGGAGGAATGTCATTGGTTCGTTCAAATTTTGGAAACCAAATCGTGCTTTCCTGCCAGATCTTTTCGATTTTGGAATAATTGACAAATTTAATCAGATATTCATCATCAGATAAAATCTTATCGGAGCCTTGCATCCGATAAAAGATTTTGACAGGTTTGTCACACGATTCATTGCTCATGTCATTTGATTTTTCAGATTTAATCTCATTTTTCTTTTCAACTGGTTTCACCACATTTTTCTCAGATTTAGTTTCAGTTTTCTTTTCTACCGGTTTAACAACATGTTTCTCAATTTTCTTTACCTCTTTCTTTTCAACACTCTTACCAACACACTTTTCAGTTTTCTTAACAACATTTTTTCGATGAGCATTTGCCATTGGATGAACGATCTGAGATGGTGAGACTGGCTCAGTAGTGATTATATGATTTTCATCAGGGATATCACTATCATTTTCAACCGTCTCAGATGGTTCATCTTCTTCATCAGAATCGTCAGTAGCGACCACACCCTCATTGTTTCCCAAAACAGGTCTCACATCAGAATACGGATCCCCGACACTAGAAGTGTTGGGCTCGTTTTCTGATGTGGAGTCAGAATTGACTAACGTCTCCGGTGGTATTGCATGTAAATTGTGGTTCTCAAACAATACCGGAGATGGGACCGCCTTATAGTTTGCACTATTCGACTGGGAGGGTTCTTCTATGATATGGTCAACTACATATGCTATGTGCTTGTAACTTTCTAACTTCTTGTTCACTTTTTCAGCAAAGCACTTGATGGTTGCCATTTCTAACTTAGTGTTTTCCATTTCATTAATATAGTTATTAATGGCAAGTTGTTTAATTGACAGTGTCTTTTTAAGTTCAGGCACATCCTTTTTATAACCATCAAGAACTTTGTTGAAATCTTTTAAATCTTTTTGATAAATCTGACAGTTTATTTTGGCACTCTCAAGTTGGACCTTGAGAAGCTTATTTTCATCTGTCAGTTTTTCAAAATCAGCACATTTAACACATTTAACACACACTTGAGATTGAGATTCAGAACTTACCGGTTTAGGAGGTTTTTAGAGAGAGGTTTGGAGTGGCTAGGATATCAGACAAGATAAAGGAAGGGAGATTGAGATGGTTTGGACATGTGAAGAGGAGAGGAACAACAGCGCCAGTTAGAGCAGTGGAAGCATGCGTTGTAGAGGGGAGAAGGAATAGGGGCAGACCTAAATTGACCTGGGATGAGCGAATTAGACAGGATCTCATAGAGTTGCACCTCTCTGAGGACATGGTCCAAGAAAGGAGTTCCTGGAGACGTAGGATTAAAGTAAGTGACTTTTAGGATTTGGCACTTAGGTAGCACATCCGGGTATTATGAGCCCTTATCTATAGGATTTCTAAACCTATTTTGATTCATGTGTCTATTTATCTTGTTTTCTTAAGTTATGTGAAACTTACTTGTGCTTTTCGTCCCGTTTACATGTTTCTATGATGTTCAATGTATTATATTTTTATGTACTATCTTACTACCTTATTCCTGCATTTGGTCCGTTAGCCGATAGCGAAATATCCATGTGGTGCTTGTCCCTTTACTTGTATGCTTGCCTGTCTTCTGTTCTCTCTTTTTGAGCCGGTGGTCTCTCTGGAAGCAGCCTCTCTATCCTTTATGGGTAGAGGTAAGGTGTGCCTACATCTCACCCTCCCCTGACCCTACCAATAGTCTACTATTAGTGGGATATACTGGGTATGATTGATTGATTGATTGTCATTGCCTTCAAAACAAAGTGAGCTTCTTTCCCTGCTAAGAATTTGGAGTAGTCAATCTTGGTGCATGCATCATCCACCATACATGACTTGCGGGTCATAAGGAAATCAGCTTCAGCTAACAGTTGATCAATGTCATCATCTAGTGAATTCACACTAGCTTCTGAATCAGATTCACTCTCCATATCCGAATAAGCTGAATCGTAGTGGTCTCCAACATCCGTGACAGAATCAAGAATCATCCCGGATTTCTTGTCTTCACTCTCAGCAATCACATCCTCATTCACTTCTTCTATTTTCAACTCCAACACTTTCTCAATCACAACCTCCTCTTCAATCTCCTCATTCTCATCTAAACTCATCTTCTGTGCCACACAAGCCACGTTTCCAGCAGTAATCTCCTCCACCCCCAATTGCATACCAGTCCAATCAAAACCTTCATCCTTTTGAATCACCAGTGCTTGGTTTTGATTGTCCGTTTGGTTTTTGTTTTGAGTGTTAGGTGTAGAGATAGGAACAATGATTCGGTTTGGATTTTGTTGAGGTTGGTTTTGAGTTGTGGGTTGTCTAGTGTTGGTAGTTTGTTGACGGTTCTGGTAATTGTTTTGGGGTTGAAAGCTTGAGATGTTGGGACTGTTGTATGGAACTTGATTTTGGTTTTGGCTTTGTCTGTTTTGGTAGGTTGAATTGAACGGGTTTCGATTACCTTGCTGTGCTGGCTGTGTACACTCCCTTTTAAAATGACCCTTCTCACCACAGTTGAAGCATGTAACTTTGGCTTTGTTGAAGCCGTATGTGGTGTTCGGAGAAGTTGAGAGGTCAGTTCTGCCAGTCTTCTGAATAAAGTCAGTGGCTCTCCTCATTATGCTTGCAAAAGCCCACTGAATGTCCATAAGCTCCATCTCCTCTTTGTCGATTTGTGCGTAGTCTTCATTTGTGAGATTGTTGTTTCCAATCTGACTCGCAACCAAACCGTTGTACAATGCAACCACAGAAGACACTAAAGCAACATGCTGTTGAGCAATTTCAACAGTCACATTGTTAAGATTCGAGGTCTCTAACACAATCGGGTTTTGACTTGATTGTGCTTGAGTAATCTGCATCTGATTCATGTGAGGAGTATATTGTTGTTGTTGTTGAGGTTGACTTGATGTGTAGCATGCAGCTTGTTGTAATGGTGAAAAAGGTGGAATAAAGTTTGGTGTTTGATATGATTGTGGTGTGTATGATGGTGTGTATAATGAAGTTTGGGCAAGATAGTTGATGGGTGCTTTTGTGGGTTCAACAACATTGGATACACATGCAATGTGAGGAGCAACATTTGAAGTAGTGCTTGAAGCAGAAAGAGAGTTAGATGTACCACTCACATATAAATCTGGATTCTGTGAAATCTGCGCTCTCTTGGCTTTCCTCTTCTCCTCCATTTCTTTGTTTTCCAGCTTTTGAATGAACTCGTTAATAGTCCAATACTGGTAGGCATCCTTTTCCTTCAACACTTCAATGTGTTGGTTCCAGTAGGGTGGTAAAGCATCAGCAAATTTATCCACCAATTCTGACATTGGTATGCTGATCTCATAGCTCGACAACTCTGTGAGCAAATGGCAATACCGTGGAACCAACTCTTTTAGGGTCTCATTGCCCATGTAGCTAAAATTCTCAAATTCCTTCCGAAGCTCTTCCATTCTCAGCTTCCTTGTCTTCTCATTACCATCATGTCAGTTTCTCAGCATATCCCACAATTGTTTGGATGGTGTGCACGATCCAAACTGATGCAGCAAATCAGTGTTGATCGCCTGAGATAGCTGAGAAAATGCCTTCTTCTATATCGCAAACCTCTTTTTCTCATCATCCGCCAAGTTCTCTAAAGGTATCGGTTCTCCAGTATTTTCCAGAATAGGAGCAACATAACCCTTTACTATCATCTGCCATGCCTCGGCTCCCTCAAGTCCTTGTCCCTCAACATGGATCTTGAACTTTGTCTTCCAAGTATTGTACTCCTTCATGTCCATTAGCTTTGGTGGACGATTGCCGCTTCCTGAGGATAGATCATGAATAAGTGTGGATATAGCGTTGGTCGTCTGCGAATGAACTGCAGCTGCTACTCCCCAATAGTTGTCAATAGGTTGTTGTAATAGTTGAACAACTTGTTGAGGAGCCGAACTAGTCATAGCCATGTAATTTATTGGCTGGGATGGTGGACTAGTCTTCCGGGCTGCAACCGACCATGGATCTTGTGTTGTCTGCTGTTGTGGTGCTTGAGTAGGTCTTGGCGTTGTTGGAAAGTTCCACATCTTGACTTGCAAACGATTAAACACGAAAAGATTAGAAATGTTTTAAAACAGGATACTCTTTCGTATGATCGAACGTGCGAATGAGAAATAATGTTCTCCTTCGACCGTTTTGATTGATACGAATGTGGACTGAAATCACAAAATCTCTTTCGACCGCTTTCTTATCTCATTCGACCGTTCTCCTGCTCCTTCGACCATTCGATCAATCGAAGGTGACACAACTGGGCGAATGAACAAAATAAGCAATGAAAGTCTACTTTCGACCACTAAAACACCTCCTTCGACCACAAAATCCCTCTTTCGACCAAATAAAATTCCACTTTCGACCACTCTCTCTTTCGACCCCTGAGAATTCAAAAACGGTTATTCTTTGTAAATCCGTTAATTTTGATCATGTTTATCAAATGTTGATGGATTTTGATGATCTAAATCAGGTTTTAAATCGGAATTGATTTGGAACAACTTTAATGAAGAGAATTATCCAATTTAACCTTGAAATCAAGTTGTAATCAATCAAAATCTTATCACATTAGTTTGTTCAATGAAAACATAAACTTTTTGACCAAAATTGGGTCTAAATCAACTGTGAAACTATTAATTTGTGGTTGTTTGATCTAGAATGGCTCTGATACCACTTTGTATGTGCGTGAATGGATCGTATAACAACAAAGAATGATCAAACAAGTTAGTTTTAGGTGTGGAATCCCTAAAACTATCACAAAATAATAGTCAAACAGATTAAAACAAGCAGATCATCATTTTCAAAAAGCTTTTCATTAATTAACAACTCGATTACACGTTGAAATATGATTACAAACAAGGTAAGAACGTGAAAAGAGTTAAACAAAACACTAGAGAGAATATCAGAAAGTGGAGGGAATAATAATGACAAAAAGTTACATTCAAAAATCAAACTTGTCTATTTATAGACTGCACATTTGCCCAAATTGATTGTGCGAATGTGCAGGTTCGCCCAATCTGTCTGGTCGAACAAAGTTACATAATAAACTATATTCACATTCGACCAAGTCTTCCTCCTTCGCACCTTCTGTTCTTCCTTCGTACCTACAAAAATCTCCTTCGCACCTTCATAATCTCCTTCGCACCAACGACAACCATCAAAACAAGTTTGTTGTCTAATCCGAAGCACTAGTCGCACTTTTGCATCTACACTAGATTGTATAATTGGAATGTTTGACCACGTTTTGAATGTATGCGTGTATAATTGGCCACAATTGAAATGAATTGATGATGATTATGAACAGGTTGTACGCGTATGAGGCCGGTAATCATGTTGCCAATCAATTCCCGATCAATTACGAGTCAAATGGTTGTGATTTTGGTAAGTTATTGATCTCAGTTGACTTTCCAAGTCAACTGAGATGTTTTTGAATAGTGATATAATAATAAAGTGCCCGGATTAGAACAAGTATCATGGCTAGAGCAGTTGGTTTGGCTTCTTGAGGTTGTGACCCGGCTGAGGGCTCGGGTTCGAGTCCCGGCCCCAGCATATTATTTTTTTGAAATAAAACTATATATATATATGTATATTATATATGAATAATATAGTGTTAGGGTTCCAAAAATGCCACAAAAATAATTAGATACGAATAATAATTATAGAACTTGGTGTTTTTATTCAACTTATACATAATGTACAATTATTAATCGCGAAATGTTACATGCATCTTCATGATTTCGGCTTCAAAACTTGTCCTGGATTGCTCTGGCATCAACCGGAATGAATGGAACTGCAAAAAGTCTTCCAAATCGCCCCTTGGTAGCTCTGGAAGTCGAAGATAACATCCCTATACGGCTGATTAGGTTTTGATTGCGAAAATGGGCTTTTTATGGGCTAAAGAGTTATTAGAGACCCATGAACAACTATTTCTGGAAATAGAGGGTCTCTAACAACCTAAAAGTGTCGCAAGGGCATCTTTTGTAATTACCACAATTCATTAAGGGTAAAAGCGTCATTTTCCTCTATTTTACTTCCTAGAGACCCGCGAATAACTTTTACTGAAATTAGAGGGTCTCTAATTTCAGTTCTTCCAGATTTGTTTCTTTTTTGATTTCCAATTTCATCGAATGCTCGTCTCCTCTCCAACTAAGCTCTTTTTCTCTCGTTTTAGCCCACGAACACCTGCTTAACACCAAGACACAACTAAGTATCTAAGACACGATATAAACGAACGATAAACGATTAAAAACTATACAAAACTAATATATAAATGTGATTCATTTGGCAACACATCACACCCCCACACTTACCTTTTGCTTGCCCTCAAGTAAATCTGCTCAGAACACTACCACGAACAAGTAACAAATACCTCAAACGCCCCCGCCATGCACTAGTTAGGGTCCAAAGTCATACCCCATTCAAATACAAAAGGTTCATCTTTTAAAAGTAACTTGCAAAGTGGTTTTGTGATTGTGCTAAAACCTTTTATGAACCTTCTATAAAAACCAGCATGTCCTAGAAACGACCTAACCCCTTTAACATTTGTGGGAGGAGGTAAAGTTGAAATAGCTTTAATTTTTGCATGATCGACCTCAATCCCACGTTTTGAAATTACATGCCCTAACACCACCCCTTCTTGAACAATAAAATGGCTCTTTTCCCAGCTTAAAACTAAGTTTGTTTCAATACATCGTTTTAACACCTTAGTTAATTGTTCTACGCATGATTCAAAGGAGGTTCCAAAAATTGAGAAGTCATCCATAAAGATTTCAAGTGAGTCCCCAACCATATCTGAAAAGATACTCATCATGCACCTCTGAAAGGTGGCTGGGCATTACACAACCCAAATGGCATTCGCCTGAATGCAAAGGTACCATAAGGGCAGGTAAATGTGGTCTTTTGTTGGTCTTCAGGGTGGATGGCAATTTGATTATACCTTGAATAACCATCAAGAAAACAATAAAATTTCTGACCTGATAACTTCTCAATGATCTGATCAATGAACGGTAAAGGGAAGTGGTCCTTAGAGGTAGCTGTATTCAGCTTCCTGTAATCAATGCATATTCTCCACCCAGTGACAGGTCCGGTGGCAATTTCTTCCCCTTTTTCGTTCCTGACTATCTGAATCCCTGCTTTCTTGGGAACGGTCTGTGTTGGGCTTACCCAAGTGCTGTCAGAGATGGGATAAATGATACCCGCATCCAGCCACTTCAGAACTTCTTTCTTTACCACTTCTCTCATGTTCGGGTTAAGCCTTCTCTGTGCATCTCTTGCCAGTTTTGCTCCCTCCTCTGTTATGATTTTATGCATCACTATTGAGGGACTTATTCCTTTCAGGTCTGCAATAGCCCACCCAATTGCAGCCCTGTGTGCAACAAAAACTTCCATCAAAGCTTTTTCCTGTTCCTCAGTCAAACCTGCAGAAATAATAATAGGAAGAGTATCATTAGCACCAACAAAAGCATATTTTAGATGTTTAGGTAGTTCTTTAAGTTCTAATTGTGGTGGTGTCTCTAATGATGGATTCGGCTTCGTGTCAATGTGATTTGGCAAACTCTCCACATGATAAGACCAAGGTGGTCTTCCTTCTCTCACTACCATCGCCTCCACCTTTGCATCCTCTTCCTCAATTTCCTTAACTGTCTCATAATATAACCTGCCAAACAAAGCACATTCTACCATGGACTCGTCCCCCTCATCATTAGGAATGTAAGGAGGAACGCGCCCGTCAATGATGTCTGCCATAAAGCATTCATCACTAACATTGGGGTTAGAAACATTACAAAAACACTTAACCGCATCTTGCGGTTACCAAAAGTCATATCCACAGTACCTGTCCTGCAATTAATCTGAGAGTCAGAAGTAGCTAAGAATGGTCTACCAAGAATCATAGTCGGTTGCTTGGTTTTATCAACAGAAACATAATCAAGGACCAAGAAATCAACCGGATAATAAAACTCATTAACTTTCACAATCACATCTGACAATACTCCCAGGGGTAGCTTAGGAGTCAAATCAGCCAACACCACAGTGGTATCAGCTTTCTTAAGTGGACCGAACTCATACTGGTCATACAAGCTCCCCGGTAGTATACTCACACTCGCTCCAAGATCCAAAAGGGCTCGTGTCATTTGAAAATCACCAACTTGAATTGAAATAATTGGTGCCCCTGGATCCTGTAACTTTTCAGGCAGAGTACCTGAAATTATTGCACTCACATCTGCTGGCATGTCAAGTTTCTTTGGAATTTTATGATTTCTTTTCTGAGTGCACATATCTTTCAGGTACTTTGCATATGCAGGAATTTGTTTAATTGCATCTAAAAGAGGAAGATTGATTTTAACTTGTTTGAAAACCTCCCACATTTCATCCGACTGTGGGCCTCTTTTATTGATTGTCTTTTTCTTACCAGGATCAATGAGAGCTGCAGGAAAAGGGATGGTATTACCCTCCACACCGTTTTCTACAACCTGGTTGGAATTATTGATCAAAACACTTTTATTTTTATTTTTTTCTTTTTCTAAGGCAGTTTTAGGTGTTTTGTTCAATTCAACAAATTCCTGTTCATCTTCACTATCATCACTACCCAAATCCTCCACCACACCCTCAACAAACTGTGGTGGGGTTCCCACTTTATTATCATAAACCTTACCATTATGCAGAAATACTTACCTGGTTTATTTGCACATTCCTTGTATTCCTTGAGCTTGATTGCTGATGTTGAGGATTAATGGTGGTGTCACTTGGTAGCTTCCCTGGATCTCTCTTAGACATATCTACAGCCAATTGCCCTACCTGCTTGGACAATGCTTCCACAGGCTTATCCCTCACTTCATTTTCTTTTCGCATTCCCTTGACCTCTTCTTGAACAGCTTTAATGGCATCCAAAATGGCACTCAGTTGATCATTACCTCCTTCTGATGTGCCTTGTTGATTTCCTCTCTGCTGCTGACCACTCTGATTATAGGTATTCTTTGAGTAACCCCCTTGATTATATCCATACTGCCTGTTCTGAGACTGTTGTTGATTTCCTCCCTGCACATTAGAACCAGAAAAGTTAGGATTTAATTGATTATTAGGATTACCATACCTGAAGTTTGGGTGGTTTTTGAGCCCAGGATGATAGGTGTTGGAATTCATGTCACATTGCTTCTGTTCTCCATAAACTTAATTCACCTCTTCTTTATTCTCAAAGGCCCCTGGCAATCTTGGGCTAGATGTCCCAAATCCCCACAATCAATACATACCGAAAAAGCATTAGCCGCCTTTGCCTCACTACTCTTCCCCAAATTAAGTTGAGCTACCTATTTTGCCAAAAGTAAATTTTGTTGCTTCAATTTCTCAATTCTTTCTTCAGCCTCATAGTCTGCTGCCTTGACAGATGATGGTCTCAACTTCCTACATGATTGTGCCTGTCTCTTTGAAGTGGCACTCATCCATTCCAAGTGTCCCCAATCCACAGCTTCAGTGTTATTAAAGAATGTGTCATTGCTAATGGCAGTCAAACCCCTAACATCCTCTAGTGTCAGTCCATCATAAAAAGCTTTTATTAGTTCCCATGACGAGGACATTTTCTCAATAACTCTTTGAATCTAGTAAAAGCCTCATGGAATGCTTCCCCCGAATTCTGCTGAAATCCTCTTATTACATCCCGAGCCTCAGATGTTCTGCTCATGGTGTAGTACTCTTCCAAGAAAATTTGTTGCATATCCTGCCACGTGTATATACTACCTGGGGGTAGTGTAGCAAACCATTGCCTTGCCCTGTCCTTCAAGGTGAACTGAAACATCATCAACATTACCTGGTCCTTAGTAAACCCTGATCCTCCAATCATATTGCACACAGACTCAAATGCTGATATATGTAAGTAAGGCTCTTCAGATCTTTTTCCATAGAACTAAGGCAGATGACCCAAATATTGGGGTCTCACTTCAAATGCCCTCCCATTCCTACCAACAGGTGTTACTACAGCTGAGGAATTGGGTACAATAACCGGCCGAAAATGACTATCAACCCCCTGAACCGGTGCCCTCTGACGTATCTGTGGGACACCATCTACTAACTGTAACTCATCTACCATCCCCTTATTTCCAACATTAAATTGAGGAACCCCTTTGTGGCGCTTGATTATTTCTGTATCCCTAAAAACGGTTCCCCTGATTAACCCGCTGTGGTGGCTGCTGCTCATACTCCATGTCATGCCCATAATTACCATATCTCCCATCATACGGTTCCTGTTCGTCCTCTTGATCCCATTCAGACTCCGAAGTATGCACACTTCCCTCATCATATCTCTGTTGGTTCTGTTGTTGGTTAGGTGGGATAACTGCTTGTTGTGGACGAGGTTGGTTTCTTGGATTTTGTTGGTTTTGTTGTGGACGTGGGTTAGCAGCTTGAAAATACTCACCAGGTTGGAATTGTTGTTGTGGTGGTGGTGGGTTTGGAATGGGTTGGTTTTGTAGAGCAGGTGTAATAAGATCATTCGGTTGGTTGGTTGGGTATTTGGTCATTTTGGTTATCCTGATCAGCCATCTCAATAGCTGCTTCATCAATTCTCTGAGCGACTGTTGAAGAACTTGATTGATTCTTTACTGCTGAACGAAAAACAACACGGTTTTGACGTGCTGTCTTCTCAATCTCGGGATCGAATAACAATGGGGATGATTTCTTGGAAAACCTAGTATGCATGCAACACAGAAGTCACCTGCACACACAGAAGTCCCCGGTAACGGCGCCATTTGATGACCGTCTGTCGTCAAGGGTCATACAAAACCTAAATAACCTAGGTAGCCAGGTAAGTAGGGAATATCGAATCCACGAGGAGCATGTGGTTAATATCACATAAATTATTTGTTCGTCTAATCTAGTTAACAAATAAATCTAAAAATACAATTATGAAGTTTGCTAGTTTTATCTTTTTGTTTGTTTTATAAAAATGATGAAAATTATAACAAAATAATATAAATAAATAATAAAGATAAATGTAACTTCCACCCGGGATCCTATTTGTATAATCTTGCAACCTATTCGATTTAACTACAAGAACACCACATAGACATGGCCTTGGTTATCCTGTCACAATAACTAGCTATCCTGTCACAATAACTATTCAGATTGAAATAATAACTAGGGACATGTTTTCAACGTAAACCGTACGCCTAATTATCCCTATACAAATATCAACCAACCTCCCTATGATGCCAGAAATCACAATTAATAGATAAATTGATTCAAATATAAGCAAGGTTTATTCAATCCAACACAAGTAGTAAAAATACTAGTTCATACATAATTAAAACGAGTTCAGAATACAAAATCAGTACAAAGATTCACCCGGGGGAATGCTACAATGACTTAACTGCTCATGGTTATGGTAGAAACATCCATCCCCTTGATTCTTCTCCTGCTGTCTGACCTAGGCAGCCAAAAGCCGCTGCCTTCGTCGACTCTTCTCGTGCTGCCGTCAAAATTCTTCACCTCGAAAAAACCTCTATTCCATTCTTAATCTCCACCCTTTACTTCCTGGGCCTCCGTTCCTTTTTTTAATTCTTTCACGCGTCCCTCCTAGTCTAACATACCAGCCCATGTGATGGGCTTCTTTCGACGCAAAGCCCAATCTTTTGTTCCTGTGCATTTCAATTTCAAACCATTTAAGTTTAGTAATTACAATTGATTAATTTGTAAAACTTAATTTATTGCATTCATGGTTTCTAATTGATCATACGTCATATACTTTCATTCATATACTCTAACCTCAATTCAATAATTAACTCATCCTTGAATTAATTCATGTACCACCATCTTTATTTTCTAATTTCACTAATATCATTTTTGCAAAAGTTATTCTCAAACTTAATAAATGTAAAAACCGATTAACTAGTATAACTCATACTAATATTTAACGCTATTATATTATATCTAAATATAAAATAACTGTACCTAAAATGCGCCAATCAAATACTAAAACATATACAAAACTAGTATATTAACAAGGTGTGTTTCACCACACATCAGCGATACATCTGTTTATCATCTTCAGACATAGACTTCAGCTTATCGTTCCAAAAGATCGTATCATTATCAACTGATCCTCCAAGAGGTTTAGAAGTAGATTCTCCTCCTTTTCCAGATTCCCGTTTCTCATACTTATATTTGTCTGTATCATCATCATCATTATCATCATCATCATCATCAAATGCAGAGCTGCTATTATCACCAGATCCATCATTCGAACCATCATCATCTCCATCATCCTTATTCTTTTTAGGAGCCTTTCCAGCATCTTCATCAAGATCTTCATCATCCTCCTCCTCATCATCATACAGTTCGAAATCAACCTGCTCTTCGTCTTAATCTTTATCCTCTTCACCTTCTTTCAACTGAGGAGCCCGAGAGTATAAATCTTTAATCAGATTATCCATGCTTTTATTACTCTCTTTTAGCTTCTTATTTTCTTCTTTCAAAGCTATGAACCTTCTGGTGTTTCTTTGCTCATGTTTTAACAGTTTCTTATTATCCTTCTGCAACCGTTTAATCTTCTTTTTCAGTTCCTCATTGTTCTCATGTGATGTAACCACTACATCCAACATCTTTGAGTCGTTCTTTCTCAATTGGTCAATCTCTGTCTGCTGCTTGTTTATAATATTCATCATCTCAGCAAGTTTCCGGTTAACAGTGTTCATTACATCACTATAACTGTAACCTTTCGAGTAGAAACTTCAGCAACATCAGGCAGTTTTCCCTTCTTTATCTTCTTTAGTACATTATCCAATGCTTCATTATAAGCGTCAACAGGTATATCAGCTCCCTGTTCAGTACTGGAAGTAGTTGTGGTTTTCTGCTTCTTCGAGGCTGGAGCAGCAACTGGTGATTTCGAGCTTGAAGCAGGTGGCAACTTCTTTCCTGCTATTAATGATTCAATCTCTCTAGCTCGTTTCTCTGCGGGCTTTATTGCCTTTTATTTCTTCTTGAATTGGGGCTTCTTTGGTTTCTCCCCCTGAACTGGTGAACCAGGAAAATCTCCTGCTCCCAAACCTAAACCCTCATCCTCTTCATCCAAGTGAATAGGGCTATTCATTCTCTGTTCCTCCACAGATCTATTTAGACTCGCAGACTCACCAGCCACAGTGGCCTTGGGCGTGGTAGCCTTAACAGTCTCAGTATCCGAATCCCAATGTTCATCCTCCTGCGTCTCTTCAGAATTGACTGACGCTTCATCAACAAGGTGTAACCCTTTCTTAGCCACAGTCTTATGTCTTCTCGACACTTTCTTCTTCTTTGCAGGCTCAGTCTCAGGAACAACTTCAATCCTGATTTCTTTCTCTTTCCCTTTCCCACTCTTAGCTCCTACATTCACAACCTGTCGCTTTCGCTTTGCCTCCGGATCAACAGGATGTAATGGATTGTCTTCGTCTGATGCACTATCATCATGCCTTACCTTATCTTTACCTGGATCCTCATAATCAATTCTCGCCAAATGTCCAAATAAACGTCTAACAGGTGGACGTTCATTCACCGAAAAGCCTTTATACGCTTTCATTCTTGCCAATGTATTGATGGACATATGCTCTTGAACTATAATCTGCTTCGGATCCCTCTTCAACTCCTTATACTTGTGATCAAATATCATCTGAAGGAATCGAGGATACAACAAAAACTTCAAATTCCTTGTGCCTCTAACAGGTTCCAATAAATGTTCCATAAGCATCCCTGATAAATTGAACGGTTTGTTCAATATCAGTGCAACCATCATCGAGCTAATACTCTTCCTCAACAAATCATAACCTCCTGCAGCTGAACCGAATACATGAATCATGGCATGTGCCAAGTACTTGAATTGGGGACAAAGCTTTCCCTTGTGTAACGAACCATCAGTAATCGGTCCGTTGTATTTCATCCTTAGAATGCATTTCCTCTGTTCAGTAAAGCTAAGTTCTCTGGGATCAGTCTTTTCATCTTGAAGTTCAAAGCTTCCCTGATATCATTCTCTGAAACAATAACTAGCTGCCCTTGTATCTTGCTAACCAGAGATGATTCATATTCCCAGAAATCCATCTTCGCGTTCGTCCAGAACTCTTGTAGCAACTCTCGGTAGATAATAGCAGGTGTAGCAATAGCATCTATCACCCTACTTCTCTTTAGAAACTCAATAATCTCTGTGAATTCAATGTGCTTCTTCACGTCCCCAAGATATGCACAACAGTTGTGCGCATTCTCGAACGGCAAAAGTTCTTCTTTTCCTTTCTCAGCAGCTTGTGCAGATGATCAAGCTTGTTCAGTAGGTTTTTCATGTTCAGACATGGTTTATACTGCAAAACAAAACAAATAAACACGTTGAAAAATCGACAAAATAATCAAAAATTGAAAAGTTGGTATTTGATCTCTACATTCGCCCAAACGGAGGTGCGAATGAGAGATTCTGGGGTACGAATGTGAAGTTTTATAGGTGCGAATGTAAAAAGTTTATGAAAAATGTTTCATTCGCCCATTTGTCTTCATTCGCCCAGAAAAACCTACTCCTTCGCCCATTTTTGCACGTTCGTCCGTTCGAAAAGTGCGAAGGAGTCTGTTCTTCATTTCAAATTTCAATTTTGAAAACCAGTGGATTTAAACATGTAATTTTGATTCATTTATCACCTAAAACCTCCGATTAATGTTTCCTAATTATCAATTTCTTCAAACAATCACTGATTATGTGTTTTTATTTAAAAACTAGGGTTCGTAACCTGTTTAATAATCAAATACACAATCTATTGAATTAAAACCCTATGTTTTTGGATTATCTCCCCCTAAAACACTTAATCAGTGAATCCTTATCAACAATAAGGTCAATTATGCTGTATAAATCCCTGGACAATAGTAGTTAGGGCTAGAACACAAAAGCACTGATTAAACATTCAATAATGGATGATAACCTGTAAAGATTAAGGCAAAATGATCAGTATAATGAAACGAACACAATGGTAAGATCTAAATGGCACGAGCAACAAGTGGACTTAGGATAAAAAAATTTGAAAAAATTCTGTAAAGGGTCGAATGAGCAGAGATGGGTATATATAGATTGCTCCTTCGACCGTTCATTGTGGTCGAATGTGAAGCTTTTGTCTCATTCGCCCCTAATGAAAGGTGCGAATGAGATAAAAGGGTTCGAAAGAGAAAAACAACTTAAGAACTCTTACATTCGCCCAAAATAAAACGTACGAATGAACATGAAATTACTCCTTTGACCCAATCGAATGGGCGAAAGTAAATCAGGAATTTTGAAAATTTTATCAAATCTCAAAATCGAGTCCCGTTCAAAATATTTTCCAACTTTCAAGCATCCGACAATCATATTTTCTCAGTTAAAGATAACAAAGCTCAAATGGTTCATCATGGTTTAGAAAATCGTCATCAACCACTATCAGCTATCAAAAATAAGATAGAAATGTAAAATCTTTTTGGATTTTCTAAAGTTTATGTTAAAACACACTTAAAATCTTTTTGAGTTTTGTAATTTTTGACGAGAAAATAAATTGCAGAAATGTAAAGATAAAACAGTAAATGTTTTGGGATTTCCGGTAAAGAGATCATATCAGTTTTTGAGAAATCTGATCACACCGTTGATCTTTTGATTATTATCATTAAAGACAATGTGTGATCTGGCAACTGCTGATATTGTGATCCACATAAACTCACATGCAGACGTTTGTGCAGTGCTTTAAACTGATACTATTATGTATAGTATAACTATAATTGTCTGTGGTTCCCACGCACACGACATACTCCCGTATCAAGAAGTAAATGCACAAAGACTCATTGTAAAGCGTGATTATGCTTTCGTCGTCTGTAATTTACAAGGTATAATGCACAGAGGTATACAGGTCAGCAGATTAATGCAGCAAAGTAACATGTGCACTCTACCAGGTTGAGGACTGATATCAATCATGATTTGCATCAGTGATTAATATGATGTAATAGATAAACTTTGATCATCATAGAACATGGAAAGTTCCTCAATTCGGTAACTTTAGGATTTGGCATAAAGCTCTTTTATAAAGACACCCTATCTGATCTACGTTCGTAATGACTGACAGCAGAAGATTAGAGAGGCTATCCCCAGACAACTAATAACATAACGACCCTAAACCTCCGAGTTTTGTACAAATACCCTATCAAACGAAATTACGGTACTAAGACCATATGCCAATGAGGAGTTCATCCACACAACAATTCGTTTGATATGTATGTATCAGGCATGCAGTATTAGGTCTACGAAGCCTATCAGCACATCGCACAGACTCAGACACACGCCCTATATAGCATTACATTTCTTAGAATGTGTCAGATCCCCACTGATGTACTATCATTTCCCCTTTTTCTCCAGGAAATCATTTTGATTTTTCTGATTTTTATAAATTTTTGAATTTACTGTTTCCAAGGATAAGCTGGAGCATTTCAAATATGTGACTGCCCAGATATCGTTTGTTCATAGAAATCTGACGGCATTAATCTAAGGGAAGAAGATATAGCAGTCAGCAAAGAAATTTTCTAATTTTTATGGATTTTGAAATTTTTCAATGTTTTTGGATTTTCAAAATTTTTCTGAAAAACAGTAAAAAATTAAACTAAAAAGCGATAAACTGAGGTGGTGATCAGTCTTGTTTTTCTTTAATACCATTAGCTTTCAAAAGATATTCAAATCTCGATTTATCAAAAGCTTTGGTAAAAAGGTCTGCGCGTTGGTAATCAGTGTGGATTTTGACCATATCGATCAACTCTTTAGCATAACAATCACGGATAAAGTGGTATTTAATCCGGATATGTTTTGCCTTTGAGTGATTTACTAAGTCTTTTGTTAATGCGATTGCGGCTTCATTATCACAGTAAATAGGGGTTTTAAGAAATTGCAAACCGTAGTCCACCATCTGTTGTTGGATCCAAAGAACCTGTGAGCAGCAGCTCGATGCTGAAACGTATTCTGCTTCACATGTGGATAATGCAACTGCGGTTTGTTTCTTGCATTGCCTAGTCACGAGCCTGCTCCCCATAAACTAGCATCCAGCCGTTGTGGATTTGCGGTCTTTGTCACAGCCGCCCCAATCTGCATCACTAAAAGCGATTAGGTCAAAATTATCATCATTAGGGTACCATAGTCCTCTCGACGGACAACCCTTCAGATATCTAAGGATACGTTTAACAGCTGCAAGATGACTCTGTTTCGGCTTCGATTCATAACGTGCACAGAGACATGTGGCAAACATTATGTCAGGTCTGGAGGCAGTGAGATACATCAGAGATCCGACGATTGCTCTGTATGTAAATGGATCAGTTAGCTCCCCCTTAGCGTCAACTCCAATCCGGTGATTAGGTTGTATTGGGGTGTCCATCGGCTTCGAATCATCCATCTGGAATCGGCTCAAGACTTCAGAAACGTATTTCGTCTGGTGAATAAAGATCCCCGTTGGTCTTTGTTCCACCTGCAAGCCTAGGAAAAACTGCATTTCTCACATTGCACTCATCTCGAACTTTTCCTGCATAACACGTTCAAATTCTCTGCACATAAGTTCGTTAGTAGACCTAAATATAATATCGTCAACATAAATCTGGACCAGAAGCAAGTCATCGCCTGTTCGCTTAGTGAACAGCGTGCAGTCTACCAAACCTCGCTTGAATCCTTTTGAGAGAAGATACGTGCTCAGCTCCTCATACCATTGCCTTGGAGCATGGTGCAACCCGTAGAGAGCTTTGTTTAGTACGTAATACTTATCCCGGTGAATAGGGTCTTCAAAGCCTGGTGGTTGACCTACATATACTTCCTCCTTGACCACACCGTAAAGAAATGCGCTCTTAACATCCATTTGATACACCTTAAATTTCTTGTATGATGCAAACGCCAGAAACATTCGGATTGCCTCTAGGCGTGCAACTGGTGCATAGATTTCATTGTAATCGATTCCCTCAACCTGATGAAATCCTTGTACAACAAAACGAGCTTTGTTCCTTACGATCACTCCTCTATCATCCTTTTTGCACTTAAACACCCACTTCATTCCAATCTTCTTTCTTCTCGGAGGCAGATCTGTCAGTGTTTAGACGCCAAGTTTCTGAAACTGCAACAACTCCTCTTGCATTGCTTCCACCCAAGCATCATCCAAAAGAGCATCCTTGTAAGTTCGCGGCTCCACCTGCGAAACATAACAAGCAAAAGACCAGTCATTCTGAAAACCAGATTTTTGTATTTTGGCATATAAAGCAAGATTGCCAAGGTTTTCTGGTGAGTTCGCATTCCTCATTTGTCCTCTTGTCATCACACTGCTACCAGGATCACCAATAACTTGCTCGATCGGGTGAATTCGATGTATCCGAGATTCCAGATAATCAGGTACTTGGACTCCCGTCTGAGTAGTTAAGTTCTCTGCAGAAACCAGATCATTACCCACATTCGATGTTGAAGCACCATTTGTAGTTGGGTTCACTGATGGTGTCACTGTAGCATGGTCAAAGATAGCTTCACTTGTAACATCATCATCGTCATCTTCTGATTATGATGAATTCAACGTTGTGGAAGCTTCTTGAAATACTTCTTCTTCAACTACAGGAACATTGGTATCATTAGAAGCTGCTTGAGGATTCACGGTAATCGGACGCACTAACGGTGATGTCACTGCGTTTTCGACCTCGTAATATAAACGTAGTACAGCCTCTTCAACCAAGCTATCTAGGTTTAATGATTCAAAGAAATCTTTGTAATCAAACATCCAGTCTGGACCGCTTCCCTATAAATTCTGAGTGTACCGTTGTACTTCAACGTTAGCCCACTCCTCGACCTGACGAGTTCTTTTGTTGAATACCCGTTTGAGCGAGGTTGCATATCCAACTAAGTATCCTTCCTCAGCCTTCGGTGCGAACTTCTCAGATGGATTAAGCATAGTACAAGGAGCTCCAAACGGTTCTAGATACTCCAAATTCGGCTTGCGACGATTCAACAGCTCATAAGAAGTTTTGCCAAACTTCTTCACCGTTAAAACGCGATTGAGAGTATAACAAGCTGCGTAAATTGCTTCGTTCCAGAACATTACTGGAAGATTTGAGTCCGCAAGCATTGTCCTCGTCGTTTCAATTAGAGTCCTGTTTTTACGTTCTGCGACACCATTCTATTGTGGGGTATACGGAGCACTATATTCATGATGAATTCCTTTATTTTCACAAAGATCGTCCATCTGTGCATTTTTAAACTCCGTCCCATTGTCACTCCTAATCCTCTTGATCTTGAGACCATAGATATTTTCCAGAGGAGTGAACTGAACTTTCAAGTTGTCAAATGTGTCGCTCTTCCTGTGTAAGCACATCACCCATGAAAATCTTGAATAATCATCAGTCACCACAAGACAGTATAACTCCCCAGCATGACTCTTACGCTTGACCGGTCCAAACAGATCCATGTGCAAACGTTCAAGTGGCAGTTCAACGGAATTAATTTTCTTTGGTCTATGGGACTGTTTGTGCTGCTTACCCTTTTTACAACTTACACACTTGTCATTTAGGTGAAAATGTTTGACGTTTACGCCTGTGACAAGTTCATTCTTCACCTATTGATTCATCTTTCTGAGGTGAATGTGTCCCATCCTCCTGTGCCACATCATGTATTCTATTTCTGTAGCCTTGGAGAGGAAACACGTGACTTAGCCTTGGGTGGTCATTGCCTTTGACATATCGAGAATGTACAGGTTGTTCACTCTCGGCGCCTTTAGCATCACCCACTCTTTCAGTAATTCAAACCCCGGCTTGAGTATGTAGCAAGATTTGTCGTCAAAGAACACAGAAAATTGCTTGTCGCATATCTGACTGACACTCAACAGATTGTAATCTATCTGCTTCACATAAGAAATTCTTTCGAAGCTCACAATCCCATTACTCACACTACCCTCCCTGGTAATATAGCCTCCTTTGTTCCCGGCAAACGCTACATAGCCTCCATTGATGTTTCGAATATCGAACAGTAGCGAAAGATCCCCGGTCATATGGCCAGAAGCTCCACTGTCAACAATCCAAAGACTGCTCACAGGGCCAGCTGAAGCTCCCTGCACATATCAAGTAGAAAAGTTAGATTTTTCGGGGGACCCAAGCCTGTTTGGTCTTGGGTCTTTGAACTGATTGTTTCAAAGAGTCAGTTGTCTCACAAACATCTTGGGTTTCATCAATCTTTTTCTTATCAGACAAAACTTTTTCTTTCTCAGATTTCACATTTTGTGAAGTTGAAGCACCCTCAGAACCCTTTGATGACCAAGATTGTTCAGTCCGTTTCAAGATCCGGATCTGAGATTTTGAGGTCTCAGCCGGTTTCTTTACTTCTTCCTTGAACGATACCTTCTTGGTTACCTTTTCTGATTTAACAGAGACAGGTCCAACTGCTGGTTTGACATTAGGTTTAGCAGGAACCTTTTTATTTTCAGCAGTTGCGTTCACCAATGGTTTCTTCAATGGTTTCTCAGTGGCTATCCGGTTGCGTCAGTCATAAGTCATCGGACGATTTTCCCTCCTTTTGAAATAGTTGTTTTGATTATAAAAAGGTGCTTGTTGAGGGAAAAACCGTCTCTGTGGATAACTGTGATTATCAACCGGACAATCATATCTTTGCTTCATCTCCACCTCATGCCTCTTGTGTCGTACATACGGGCAGTTGGCAAGTAAATGCCCCCTTTCCCCGCACTTAAAACACGCACGGTACTCTTCTTAGTTTTCCTTGATGTTTTACTTAGAATAACTAGCAATGGGATATTGATCAACCATACATTGTCTTCTTAAACTCTCAGGAGCTGGGTCCTTTGAGTAAGCCTGCTCAATAAAACTATTTGACTTGTCTGTTGGTTTAACAAATTGTGTGACATTGACCTTTGGGTCTTTAGAATTATCCGAATGAATTTTCTTTAAAATAGCTGGAGGAATATCATTGGTTCGTTCATGTTTTGAAAACCAAATGGTACTTTCCTGCCAGATCTTTTCAATTTTAGAATAATTTGCAAATTGAATCGGATATTCTTCATCAGACATAATCTTCTCGGAGCCTTGCATCCGATAGAAAACTTTCACAGGTTTATCACACGATTCATTTTTCTCATCATTTGTTTTTTCAACTTTCTTTTCAACAGACTTAACAACATTCTTTTCAACATTCTTAACCACTTTCTTTTCAGCATTCTTAACAACAGACTTCTCAACATTCTTATCAACATTCTTTGCTGATTGATTCTTTCTGTGAGCATTAGCCATGGGATGGACAATCTGAGATGGTGAAACCGGTTCAGTAGTGATGATGTGATTTTCATCAGGAATATCACTCACTTTTTCAACAACCATCTCAGACTGTTCATCCTCTTCATCAGAATCATCAGCAGCAACCACACCTTCATTGTTTCCCAGAACAGGTCTAACATCAGAATACGGGTCTCCGACACTGGATGTGTTGGACTCGTTATCCGATGTAAAGTCTGATTTGACTAAGCTCTCCGGTGCTATCGCTTGCAAATTATGGTTTTCGAACAACACCAGAGCTGGGACAGCTTTGTAGTTTGCACTACTCGACTGTGAAGGTTCTTCTATGATGTGGTCAACTACATAAGCAATGTGCTTATAGCTTTCAAGCTTTTTGTTTACTTTCTCGGCAAAGCACTTGATGGTGGCCATTTCCAATTTTGTGTTTTCTAAATCATTTATATAATTGTTTATGGCCATTTGCTTTAAAGACAAAGTCTTTTTCAATTCAGAAATATCATTCTTATAACCATCAAGTACTCTGTTGAATTCTTTTGATTCTATTTGATAAGTTTGAAAGTTGATTTTTGCACTCTCAAGTTGAACCTTGAGTTGCTTATTTTCATCTGTCAATTTATCACAAATTTTGCAATTCTTAACACAAGTCGAATTATTCACAGTAGATTCGGTACTTACCTGCTTAGGAGGTTCTGTCATTGCCATTAGTGCAAAATGAGCTTCCTTCCCAGCGAAGAACTTCGAATAATCAATTTTGGTGCAAGCATCATCCACCATGCATGACTTCCAAGTCATTAAGAAATCAGCTTCAGCAAGCAACTGGTCAATGTCGTCATCCAGTGAGTTAACACTAGATTCAGAGTCAGAATCACTTTCTCATAAGAATAAGTGGAATCAAATTGTTCTAGAATATTAGCAACCGTATCCATAACCATTCCAGTCTTCTTCTCAGCACAATCAACATCAACATTCATATCATCATTCACCTCATCAATCTTTAACTCACTCATCTTCTCAGATACAATCTCTTCTTCAACCTCCACCGGGTCATCCAAGTTCATCTTCTGTGCTACACAAGCCACATTACCAGCTGTAATTTCTTCCACACCCAACTGCATACCAGTCCAATCGAAACCCTTATCCTTCTGTATCACCAAAGCTTGATTTGGGTTTTCAGTTTGGGTTTGTGTGTTTGGTGTAGATATGGGAATGATTGTTCGGTTTGAGTTCTGTTGTGTTTGGTTTTGGTTTTGTGATGTGGATTGTCTAGCATTGTTATTTTGTTGGTTATTTTGGCGGTTTTGATAGTTGTTGTGAGGTTGAAAGCTTGAAATGTTGTTGGAACTTTGATATGACACTTGGTTTTGGTTTTGAGTTTGACGGTTTTGGTATGTAGAGTTGAATGGATTTCGATTACCTTGTTGTGCTAGCTGTGTGCACTCTCTTTTAAAATGACCTTTTTCACCACAGTTAAAACAAGTTACTTTGGCTTTGTTGAAGCCATAAGTGGTGTTAGGAGAAGTTGAAAGATCCGTTCTCCTGGTCTTCTGAATAAAATCAATGGCTCTTCACATGATGCTTGCAAAAGCCCACTGTATATCCATCAATTCCATCTCTTCCTTGTCGATCTGTGCATAGTCCTCATTGGTCAAATTGTTGTTCCCAATTTGACTAGCAACAAGACCATTGTATGATGCTACCATCGTTGAAACTAATGCTGCATGTTGTTGAGCAATCTCAACAGTAACATTATTTAGATTTGAAGTCTCCAACACAATCGGACTTTGGTTTGATTGGTTTTGGTTAAGTTGAATTTGGTTCATTTGAGGGTTGTAAGGTTGTTGTTGTTGAGGTTGACTAGCAGAATAACATGCTGCTTGTTGCATAGGTGAAAATGGTGGAATATAAGTAGTTGTTGTAGGATATCATGGTGAGGTATATGAAGATGTTTGAGCAAGGTAGTTGATTGGTTGTTTGGGTGGTTCAACGATGTTAGATACGCACGCAATGTGTGGAGCAACATTGGTAGTAGAACTGGAAGTAGTATGGGAAGAAGATGTACCACCAAGATAATGTTCTGGATTCTGAGGAATTTGAGCCCTCTTTGCTTTCCTCTTCTCCTCCATTTCTTTGTTCTCCAGTTTCTGTATAAACTCATTGATCGTCCAATACTGGTACGCATCCTTCTCTTTCAACACCTCAATATGCTGGTTCCAATACGGTGGCAACGCATCGGCAAACTTGTCCACCAGTTCGGACATAGGTATGCTAATCTCATAACTTGACAGCTCTGTGAGTAAGTGGCAATACCGTGGAACCAACTCTTTCAAAGTTTCGTTACCCATGTAACTAAAATTCTCAAACTCTTTGCGAAGCTCCTCCATCCTTAGCTTCCTAGTCTTCTCATTTTCATCATGTCTGTTTCTCAACATGTCCCATAGCTGCTTAGAAGTTGTGCAAGAACCAAACTGATGCAGCAAATCTGTGTTGATAGCTTGGGACAATTGAGAAAACGCCTTTTTCTCAATAGCAAACCTTTTCTTTTCATCGTCTGCTAGATTCTCCAAAGGAATAGACTATCCCGTGTTCTCCAATATCGGAGCAACATAGCCTTTCGTAATCATTTGCCATGCCTCAGTTCCCTCTAAACCCATACCCTCCAAATGGATCTTGAATTTAGTCTTCCACGTGTTGTAGTCGACCATCTCCATAAGCTTAGGTGGTCGGTTTCCACTTCCAGATGACAAGTCTTGAATAAGCGTTGATATGGCATTGGTCGTCTGTGTGTGAACTGCTACTGCGGCTACTCCCCAATAGTCGCCAATCTGTTGCGGTTGTGGTTGTGCAATGTGTTGTGGAATAGAACTAGTCATAGCCATATAGTTGATAGGTTGTGATGGTTGACTAGACTTTTGGGCAGCAACCGACCAAGGATCTATGGTTGTCTGCTGTTGTGGTGTCGGACAAATAAAAACAGCTGGACATTAGTTGATGGTTTTCCTTCATGATGGGGTGGAACTTATCCCAAACAATGGTGTTGAACAAAATGCAAATTAGCCACATAACAAAAGAAGCAAGAATGCAAATGCAGCATTAAAAGAGGATGACAATACTTTATACATGATTGCTAGAGACAACTTTGTAAGATACATGATACATTGATCAATTTTGTCATTTAATTAGGTCATTGCTGTCTTTTGGGCAGCAACCGACCAAAGATCTATGGTTGTCTGCTGTTGTGGTGTCGTGTTAGGTCGTGGTGTAGTCGGAAAGTTCCACATCTTGATCTGAAAATGTTTAAACACGAAAAGATTAGAAAGGTTTAAAACAGTTTTCTCCTTCGTATGAATCGAGTGGTTGAATGAGAGAAAATGTTCTCCTTCGACCGTTTTCAAAGATACGAATGAAAGATATAACAAACACAAATCTCTTTCGACCGTTTGACTCTCTTTCGACCGTATGAATTTCTCCTTCGACCGTTCGAATGGTCGAATGAAACAGGTATGGTCGAATGAACACCGATACACTAACAAACTCTAGGTTCGACCACTTAAAAGACCACCTTCGACCAAAAATCCTTTGGTTCGACCGTTTAACACACACGTTCGCCCATTTCTCCCTGGGTTCGACCCTGCACTTTCAAAAACGGTTATTCTTTGAAAATCAGTTGATTTTGATCAAATTTTTCAAAAGTTGAAAGAATTTGATGATTTTAATCAGGTTTTGATTCGGATTTGATTTGGAACAAGTTTATCAAAGAGAATTATCCATTTTATCCATGAAAACAAGATCTAATCAATCAATTTATCACCAATTCAATGTTATCAATGAAAACAGAAAGTTTTTGATCAAATAGGGTCCAAATCTGCTGTAAAATTATCAAATTGTGGTTGTTTGATCCATAATGGTCTGATACCACTTTGTATGTGCTTAGGATCGTCAAATCTACAATGAGATTGATTAAACAAGTTTGATTCAGGTGCGGAATCCCTGAATCAATCACAATAATGATAATCAAACAATCAAAACACAGAAATCATCTTTCAAAGGTTTTTCTCATTCATAAACAACTCAAATTACACGTTTTAATAATGATTACAATCAAATCTAACGTGAAAATAAGTTGACACAAACACTAGGGAGAGACACAAAACTGGAGGGAATAAAATGACCAACAATTAACTTTCAAAAATTGCTTAACCTATTTATAGGCCTGCACATTCGCCCATATTGCATGGTCGAATGTGCAGGTTCGCCCAAATACATCGTGCGAACCAAGAATTACATAACAATTAAAACTACATTCACCCCTTTGTCTCTCCTTCGCATCTTTTCACTCCTTCGCACCTATCAATTTCTTCATTCGCCCATCAATCACCTCCTTCGCCCGTTCAACAATCAACACTAACATATGTTTATTGTAATCCAAAGCATTAGTCGCACAATAATGCATCTACAAGTTCATTCGACCCTCACAGGAGGTTGAAGGAACTGGCCTATAAATAGCAATCTCATGTGTTGGTTTTCATTTTTAAGGTTTTGAGTTTGTGCTTTGAATGCTCTCAAGGGGGAGGTCATGCTCGACCTTCCCCGGCCCCGAGATAGATGTTTATCCTACTGATGACAGTGTCTGTAACCGTTTCTGATGTAATACGAATCTGTGATGACATTGTTTTCGTTTATTTCTTTCTCGTCTCATATCTTCCTTTTGAAACCGAGCTGTATTCGTTTATTCGATCCATGGATTCGGTTTTTACTGAATTCTCAAAACATTTTATGTATTATATTTTAATAGTTGATTTATATAGTAAGCATAAATATATCTAAAATATAAAATATGACTCAAAAATGATATTTTTGTTAAAAATAAATAATTTTTTATTAAAAATGATCAAAATAAATTTTCCATAATTTTTCTCATTTTATTTATATTTAAAACTGATTTAATGAATTTAAATCATATTTAAATGATTAAAAATAAAAAAAATCAATAAAAATAAATGTTTCCTGGAAAATCAATTCTTATATCAGACCCTGATAGTCAGAAATAATTTCCCAAAAAGTTTGGGATTAAAATCATTCAAAATGAATTTTTCATCAGTTAATTATGATTAAAAAAAAATTTAAATTAATAAAAATACGAAAATAATGTAAGAAAGAGAATGAGAATGTGAAAACTGAAACTGAAAAAGATTTAATTGATCAGAAAAAGATCAATTCAAATCAATCTGATTGTAAGAAAGAATCTTTGAAACACAAAGTTCAAAGACCCAAAACCAATCAGGCTTGGGTCCCCCGAAAAATCTAATCTTTTACTTGATATGTGCAGGGAGCTTCAGCTGGCCCTGTGAGCAGTCTTTGGATTGTTGACAGTGGAGCTTCTGGTCACATGACAGGGGACCTATCGCTACTGTTCGATATCAGAAATATCAATGGAGGTTATGTAGCGTTTGCTGGAAACAAGGGTGGATGCATTACCATGGAGGGTAGTGTAAGTAATGGAATAGTGAGTTTTGAGAAGCTTTCGTACGTAAAGCAAATCGATTATAATCTGCTCAATGTCAGTCAGATTTGTGATAAGCAGTTTTCTGTATACTTTGATGACAAATCTTTCTATATACTCAAGCCGGGATTCGTTTTACCAAAAGAGTGGGTGATGTTAAAGGCATCGAGAGTGAACAATTTGTACATTCTTGACATGTCAAAAGCAATGACTACACAAGGCCAAGTCACGTGTTTCCTCTCCAAGGCTAATGATAAAGAATCAATCATGTGGCATAGGAGGATGGGACACATTCACCTTCGAATGATGAATCAATTGGTGAAGAATGAACTTGTTACAGGTGTGAATGTTAAAAATTTTCATTTAAATGACAAGTGTGTGAGTTGCAAGAAAGGTAAGCAGCATAAATAATCCCATAAGCCAAAGAAAGTCAATTCTGTTGAACTGCCACTTGAACGTTTGCACATGGATTTGTTCGGACCGGTCAAACATAAAAGTCATGCTGGTGAATTGTACTGTCTTGTGGTTACCGATGAGTATTCCGGATTTTCATGGGTTATGTGCTTGCATCATATGAGCGACACGTTTGATAATTTGAAAGTTCTGTTCACTTGTTTGGAAAATATCTATGGTCTTAAGATCAGGAGAATTAGGAGTGATAATGGGACGGAGTTTAAGAATGCACAGATGGAGGCTCTTTGTGAAAACAAAGGAATTCATCATGAATACAGTGCTCTGTATACCCCACAACAGAACGGTGTCACCAAACGCAAAAACAGGACTCTAATTGAAACGGCAAGAACAATGCTCGCGGACTTAAATCTTCCAGTAATGTTCTGGAACGAAGCAATCTATGCAAGTTGTTATACTCTTAATCGTGTTTTAACGGTGAGGAAGTTTGGCAAAACTTCTTATAAGCTGTTGAATCGACGAAAGCCGAACTTAGAGTATCTAGAACCATTTGGAGCTCCGTGTACAATGCTTAATCCATCTAAGAAGTTCGCACTGAAGGCTGAAGAAGGATTCTTTGTTGGATATGCAACCCCGCTCAAACGGGTTTTCAACAAACGAACTCGTCAGGATCGGAGTGGGCTAATGTAGAAGTTCAGAGATATACTCAGAATGTACAGGGTAGCGGTCCAGACTGGATGTTTGATTACAAGGATTTCTTTGAATCATTCAATCTAGATAGCTTGGTTGAAGAAGCTGTACTACGATTATATTACGAGGTCGAAAACGCAGTGACATCACCGTTGGTGCGTCCGATTACTGTAAACCCCCAAACAGCTTCTAATGATACCAATGCTCCTGCAGCTGAAGAAGAAGTATTTCAGGAAGCTTCCACAACTCTTAATTCATCAGAATCTGAAGATGACGATGATGTTACAAGTGAAGCTGTTCAAGATGTTGCTACAGAGACACCACCAGTGAACCCAAATCCACATGGTGCTTCATCATCGAACGTAGGTAATGATCTGGATTCCACAGAGAACTTAACTACTCAGACGGGAGTACAAGTACCTGATTATCCGGAATCTCGGATACATCAGATTCACCCGATCGAGCTGGTTATTGGTGATCCTGGTAGCAGTGTGATGATGAGAGGTCAATTGAGGAATGCAAACTCACCAGAAAACCTTGGCGCTCTTGTTTTATATGCCAAAATTCAAAAATCAGGTTTTCAAAATGACTGGTCTTTTGCTTGTTATGTTTCGCAGGTTGAGCCGCGGACTTACAAGGACGCTCTTTTGGATGACGCTTGGGTAGAGGCTATGCAGGAGGAGTTATTACAGTTTCAGAAACTCGGAGTGTGGACACTGATAGATTTACCCCAGGACGGTAAAAGATAGGAACGAAATGGGTGTTCAAGTGTAAGAAAGATGACAGAGGAGTGATTGTTAGGAACAAAGCTCGTTTGGTTGTACAAGGCTTTCATCAAGTTGAGGGAATTGATTACAACGAGATTTATGCACCGGTTGCACACTTAGAAGCTATCCGAATGTTTGTGGCATTTGCATCATATAAGAAATTCAAGGTGTATATCAAATGGACGTCAAAAGCGCGTTTCTTTATGGTGTGGTCAAGGAGGAAGTTTACGTAGGTCAACCACTAGGCTTTGAGGATCTTATTCACTGGGATAAGGTCTACGTTCTAAACAAAGCTCTTTACGGGTTGGACCAGGATCCAAGGCAATGGTATGAGGAGCTGAGCACGTATCTTCTGTCTAAAGGATTTAAACGAGGTTTGGTAGATTGCACACTGTTCACAAAACGAACAGGGGATGACTTACTTCTACTGAATATTTATGTTGATGACATTATTTTTGGTTCTACTAATGAACTTCTGTGCAGAGAATTTGAACGTGTTATGCAGGAAAAGTTCGAAATAAGTGCAATGGGGGAGATGCAGTTTTTCCTAGACTTGCAGGTGGAACAAAGACCAATAGGGATCATTATTCACCAGACGAAATATGTTTCTGAATTCTTGAGCCGATTCCAGATGGATGATTCAAAGCCGATGGATACCCCGATACAACCTAATCACGGGATTGGTGATGACGCTAAGGGGGAGTTAACTGATCCTTTTACATACAGAGCAATCGTCGGATCTCTGATGTACCTCACCGCCTCCAGACCAGATATAATGTTTGCCACATGTCTCTGTGCACGTTATCAGTCGAAGCCGAAACAGAGTCATCTTGAAGCTGTCAAACATATCCTTAGATATCTGAAGGGTTGTCCGTCGAGAGGACTATGGTACCCTAATGATGATAATTTTGACCTAATCACTTTTAGTGATGCAGATTGGGGTGGCTGTGACAAAGACAGCAAATCCACAATGGCTGGATGCCAGTTTATGGGGAGCAGGCTCGTGACCTGGCAATGCAAGAAACAGACCACAATTGCCTTATCCACATGTGAAGCAGAATACGTTTCAGCATCAAGCTGCTGTTCACAGGTTCTTTGGATACAACAACAGATGGTGGACTACAGTTTGCAATTTCTTAAAACCCCTATTTATTGTGATAATGAAGCCGTAATTGCATTAACAAAAGAGTTAGTAAATCACTCGAAAGCTAAACAAATCCGGATCAAATACCATTTTATCCGTGATTGTTATGCAAAAGAGTTGATCGATATGGTCAAAATCCACACTGACTATCAACGTGCAGATCTTTTTACCAAAGCTTTTGATAAATCAAGATTTGAATATCTTTTAAAAGCTATTGGTATTAAAGAAAAATAGGACTGATCACCACCCAGTTTATCGCATTTTAGTTTAGTTTTTATTGCTTTTCAGAAAAATCTAAAAATCCAAAAATATGTTTTACATTTTTAGATAGAATTTATTTTCAGAAAAACCAAAAACATTGTAAAATTCAAAATCCCATAAAAATTAGAAAAACCCAAAATGATTTCCTAGAGAAAAAGGGGAAATGATAGTACATCAGTGGGAATCTGACATATGCTAAAGAAATGTAATGCAATATAAGGCGTGTGTTCAAATCTGTGTGATGTGTTGATAGGCTTCGTAGACTTATTGCTGTAATGCAATATGTCTCTGTGCACGTTATCAGTCGAAGCCGAAACAGAGTCATCTTGAAGCTGCCAAACATATCCTTAGATATCTGAAGGGTTGTCCGTCGAGAGGACTATGGTACCCTAATGATGATAATTTTGACCTAATCGCTTTTAGTGATGCAGATTGGGGTGGCTATGACAAAGATAGCAAATCCACAACGGCTGGATGCCAGTTTATGGGGAGCAGGCTCGTGACCTGGCAATGTAAGAAACAGACCACAGTTGCCTTATCCACATGTGAAGCAGAATACGTTTCAACATCAAGTTGCTGTTCACAGGTTCTATGGATACAACAACAGATGGTGGACTACGGTTTGCAATTTCTTAAAACCCCTATTTACTGTGATAATGAAGCCGCAATTGCATTAACAAAAGACTTAGTAAATCATTCAAAGGCAAAACATATCCGGATTAAATACCACTTTATCCGTGATTGTTATGCTAAAGAGTTGATCGATATGGTCAAAATCCACACTGATTACCAACGCACAGACCTTTTTACCAAAGCTTTTGATAAATCGAGATTTGAATATCTTTTGAAAGCTAATGGTATTAAAGAAAAACAAGACTGATCACCACCTCAGTTTATCGCTTTTTAGTTTAATTTTTTACTGTTTTTCAGAAAAATTTTGAAAATCCAAAAACATTGAAAAATTTGAAAATCCATAAAAATTAGAAAATTTCTTTGCTGACTGCTATATCTTCTTCCCTTAGATTAATGCCGTCAGATTTCTGTGAACAAACGATATCTGGGCAGTCACATATTTGAAATGCTCCAGCTTATCCTTGGAAACGGTAAATTCAAAAATTTATAAAAATCAGAAAAATCAAAATGATTTCCTGGAGAAAAAGGGGAAATGATAGTACATCAGTGGGGATCTGACACATTCTAAGAAATGTAATGCTATATAGGGCGTGTGTCTGAGTCTGTGCGATGTGCTGATAGGCTTCGTAGACCTAATACTGCGTGCCTGATACATACATATGAAACGAATTGTTGTGTGGATGAACTCCTCATGGGCATATGGTCTTAGTACCGTAATTTCGTTTGATAGGGTATTTTTACAAAATTCGGAGGTTTCGGGTCGTTATGTTATTAGTTGTCTGGGGATAGCCTCTCTGATCTTTTGCTGTAAGTCATTACGGACCTAGATCAGACAGGGTGTCTTTATAAAAGAGTTGTAAAGCCAAATCCTACAGTTACCAAATTGAGGAACTTTCCATGTATTACGAAAATCAAAGATTATCTATTACATCGTATCCAATCAATGATGCAAATCATGATTGATATTAGCCCTCAACATGGTAGAGTGCACATGTTACTTTGTTACTTTGTTGCATTGATTTGCTGACCTGTATACTTCTGTGCCTCATACCTTGTACATTACAGATGACGAAAGCATAATCACGCGTTACAATGAGTCTTTGTGCATTTACTTCTTGATACGGGAGTATGTCGTTTGTGTGGGAACCACAGACAATTGAGTATATACTATAAATAATAGTATCAGTCTAAAGCACTGAAAAACAGTCTGCATGTGAGTTTATGTGGATCACAATATCAGCAATTACCAGATCACACATTGTCTTTAATGATAATAAATCAAAAGATCAACGGTGTGATCAGATTTTTCAATAACAGATATGATCCCTTTACCGGAAATCACAAAACATTACTGTCTTTATTTTTACTTTTTATGCATTTTATAAATCTCGTCAAAAATACAAAACTCAAAAAGATTTTAGGTGTGTTTAACAAAAAGTTTTGAAAATCCAAAAGATTTTATATTTCTATCTTATTTTTGATAGCTGATGGTGGTTGATAATGGTTTTCTAAAACTTGATAGACCATTTGAGCTTTGTCATCTTTAAATGAGAAATAATGAATGTCGGATGCTTAAAAGTTGAAAAATATTTTGAATGGGACTCGATTTTGAGATTTGGTAAAATTTTCAAAAAATCCAATTTTCATTCGCCCCTTCGTTGGGTCGAAGGTGGAATTTTATCTGCTCACTCGTACCTTTTAAATGGTCGAATGTGAGTGTTCATGTGACATTTTCACATTCGAACCCTTTTTCTACATTCGAACCTTTCAATAGGGTCGAAGGTGGAAAAAGTTTCACATTCGCCCTAGTCAAACGGTCGAATGTGGAGCCTATATATATCAGATTTGCACATTCGACCCTTACTTTCAAAAAAATTTCAAAATTCTGAGCTAATGTGATCTTGTTGCCCGTGTATTAAAAATCATACCATTGTGTTCGTCTTGATTCCTTGATCATTTTGCTATATCATTTGCAGGTTATCATCAACTCATCAGTTCTTAATCACTTATTTTGTGTCTGAACCCTAACTGACTTCAAACCTCAATTATAAACTGATAATTGCCATTATTTTTGTTGAGGATTCATTGCTTATGTGTTTTAGGGGGAGAATAAACAAAAACTTAGGTTTAAACTCAATCAGATTGTCTAATTGATGTTTCAAAGTCATCGAACCCTAGTTTTTATTAGAAAACACATAATCAATGGATAATAATTGAAATTGTTCATTGGAAATGATTAATCGGTCATGTTAGAAAGTATTCAAATCAAAATGGCATGATAAAACGAATCAAATCAAAATTTGATGTTTATGAAGATGAACAGTCTCCTTCACCCAAATTCAAACGGTCGAATGTGACTTTTTGGGCGAATGTAGATGTTCAAACGGTCGAACCTGGAAACAAACGGTCGAATGTACACTTTTACAAAATGTTTTTCACATTCGAACCTTTATTCCACTTTCGAACCTTTCTGATTTCACATTCGAACCTTCAAACGGTCGAATGTAGATTCTGAAAATCAAAAATTTCAAGTTTTGCTTATTTTGTCCGTTTTTAACATGTTTTCTTGATTTGTTTTGCAGTCTGATAATGTCTGAACAGGAAAGTGCTGATATTTCTGCTGGATCTTCTGAAAAGGCAACTGGAAAGGAACAGATGGAAGAACTACCATTTGAACCAGCGCACAACTGCTGTGCATTCATAGGCGATTTGAAGAAACATTAAGAGTTCACCGACATCGTAGATTTCCTAAAAAGAAGTCGTGTGATTGTTGCCCTTGCTACTCCCGCCATCATTTATAAAGATCATCAACAGGAGTTCTGGAATAATGCCAGAATGGACTACTGGAACAATGAATCCGCTGTGGTTAACACGATTCAGGTGGAGCTGGTAATCATTTCGGAAGATGATATCCGTGAGGCACTAATGTTGTATGATGAGAAGAAGACAGATCCTAGAGAACTTTCGTGGATAGAACAGAGAAAGTGCTTCTTACGAATGAAGTACAACGGACCGATAACTGATGGTTCGTTTCACAAAGGGAAGCTATGCCCTCAGTTCAAGTATCTCGCTCACGTCATCTTTCACGTATTTGGATCAGTGAGTGGAGGGTATGATGTGATGAGGAAGAGCATTAGTTCTTTGATGGTTGCTCTTATATTGAACAAGCCGTTCAATGTATCTGGTATGATACTTGAACGCATGCTAGAACCACTTAGAGGCTTGAAGAACAAGAAGTTTTTACTATATCCGAGATTCATACAGATGATACTTGATGAGAAGCATAAGAAGCTGAGAAGAGATCCTACCCAGATTGTTGTATAGGATCATATGAACCTGAACACACTTGTTAGAATGAAGGGTTATAAGGGTGTGCCGTTGAATGAAAGACAACCTCACAAGAACCTGTTTGGTCATCTGATCAACCCAGGGTATGTAGATCCAAGAAAGGATAAAGTCAGATATGATAACAGTGATTCAGATCCAGATAATCCTCTTTGTCCAGGTGATCCTGATGCGAAGAGAAAGCGTCAAGTTGTAAACGTCGGTGCAAAGACAGGGAAGGGTAAAGAGAAACAAGATGATACTGAACCCGCTTAGATGAAGGTTTCTAGGACATAAAAGTGTAGCCAAGAAAGGTTTACATATAGTTGACGAAGTGTCTGTCGATTCTGAAGAGACACAGGAAGACGAGAGATGGGATTCGGATAGTGAGACTATAAAGAGCACACGCCCAAGGCCACTGTGGATGGTGAGTCTGAGAGTCTAAATAAGTCTGTTGAGGAGCAAAGGACAAAAAGTCCTATTGCGTTTGATGAGACGGATGAAGGTTTAGGATTGGGATCCGAAAACTTTGTAGGATCGCCAAAGACAGGTGAGAAACAGAAGAAACCACAATACAAGAAGAAAGAGAAAGTATTGAAGCCGATGGAGAAGAGGGCTAGAGATATTGAGCATCTGGTTGCTGGAAAGAAACTGCCTCCAGCATCTAGCTCCAAATCACCTATCACATCCCTAGCAGCGAAGAAGCAAAAGACATCATCTGCTGCTGAACAGACTAAATTGCCAACTGATGAATTCAACAGTGCACTGGATAGAGTGTTAAAGAAGTTGAAGAAAGGGAAGATTCCTGTTGCTGAAGCTTCGACGCCTAAGGTTACTATAGACAGTGATGTTATGACTGCAGTGAACCAGAAGCTTGCTGACATGATGAAAATTATTAATCAGCAACAAGCAGAAATAGAACAGTTGAGAAACAACGACAAAAAGATGCTAGACGTTGTTGAAACATCACATGAGAATCATGAAGTTTTGGAAGCTAAGACTAAACAACTTCATAGAGAAAACAAGAAGTTGTTGAAGCATGAACAGAGAAACATCAGGAGATACATTGCTATAAAAGAGGAGAACAAGAAGCTGAAAGAAAGTAATAAGAGTATGGATAATCTGATTAAAGACTTGTACTCTAAAGCTCCTCAGTTACAAGCTGGTGAAGAAGATAAAGAGCGTGATGAAGAAGAAGTTTATTTTGAACCATCTGATGAAGAGGAAGAAGAAGATGATGAGTTGGATGAGGATGCTGGTAAAGCTCCTAAGAAGAAGAAAGATGATGGTGATGATGATGGTTCAGGAGACGATTCAGGTGAAGGTAATAGCTCTGCGAGTTCTGACAGTGATGATGATGATGATGACACAGACAAGTATAAGTGTGAGAAGAGAGGATCGGGAAAAGATATAGGAGAATCCAGTTCGAAAGCTCCTGGTGGTACTGTTGACGATGATAGTATCTTTTGGAATGAGAAGATCAGATCCTTATCTGATGATGACAAGAACATGTATCGCCAGATGTTGACTGACAGAGTCTAGACGATAGAGATGACTGGCAGATTTCCTAAGATATTTGAGTCTAATGATATGAGATTCGAGTTGGAGTACAATGATCCTGACTAAGAAGATGGAGAACTTTCTGCAGCCATGTCTAAGGAGATTTTGGAAGGACTGGCGAAACAGGTTGGTAAGACTCTAGAGGAGTTGATGATTGATAATCAGATTCCAAACACACCTGAGAAAGAATCAGGTAATCAGTCCGATGATAGAGACATGCCAGTATATGAGGAGGTAGAGATTGAGGATATCACTAGTGAGGAATATCCAGAATACTTCAAGAAAAACAAAGATTCTGGATTTCCTGAATTCACTAATGAGCTGTTACGCCAGGCTGAGAAACTTGCTCATGAAAAGAGTAAGATATTTATTGAAGAAGTGTTTCCAGATTGTAATAAGCCAAACACTGAACAATCTGACGCTTTGAAAGAACTTTTGAGGAAGCTTAAAGAGAAAGAGGCTAACCGTCCAAAGAGAGAAGTTCAAGGTAGCTTTTACAAGTTTCACAATGACTTGTTTAAACGAAAAGCTCTTGGATGGAAGTTTGTGAAATAGTTGAAGTGTGTTGCTGTAAAATGGGAAAAAGGAATTCTGTACTTTGACAGATTTCATGACTTGAAGACACTACCATACTAGGCTATTCGTGATATTTGTAGACATGAGATGACCGGTTCTGTAAACGATCATGTTGCTTACTTTGCAGAACGTAAGTCGAGAGAAAGCAGAACGAAGTGGAACTTGTTTACTCCACAGTACCCAAAAAGGATAGTTCATAAGAAGGAGAAGGATGACATTACTGGGATGCCCAAGGTGACATTAAAGTATAAACCACCTAAAGTGTTGAAACATATTCCATTGATGCAGATCCCACAACACTTTTCTAAAGACTTCATATGGTGGTACTACGATTGGAAGACTGCAGAGGCTATTATCGTGTTGAAGGATGGTGCAAAGGACTTCAAGAAGATTCACATCTTTGATCCTATGTGGTTGATCAACTGTTCACATGAGGATATTATAATGCTCATTTATAATCCGATTTACTGCGAAGCTAAGGATAGTGAACAGGCAAGCAAATACCAACGTGTGGTATTTTTATGCTTTGCATGGGATGTGAATGCTGGATGTGATTTTGACAAGAAACTGGGGAAGTTTGTGAAAGTTCAGGAAGTTCAGGATGTTAAAAAGAAGAAACCGAAAAAACTTATGAACCATTGATGACTAAGGAATAGAAGACGTTATTGCGCATCAAGCTTATGAACAAGACGATGGACCAAGAACGTAAACTCAAGCAATCCAAGCAATAGTTGAGGGGGAGTTTGTAGATGCATATTATGCGACTAATGCTATTGGATTGTGGATTACAAATGTTGTGTTCAATATCGAACGGTCGAATGTAGTTTTATGAACGGTTGAAGGTGGAGTTAATAGGTCGAAGGTACACAGGGAGGTCGAAGGAAGATTTTATCTATTGTAATGTCTTGGTTCGACCATGTCGAATGGTCGAACTTGCACATTCGACCAACCCATATGGGTGAATGTGCAGCCCTATATAAGGTCAAGTTGATTTTTGAATTGTAACTTTTGACATTTTGTTTTCCCTCCCTGTGTGTGTTCTCCCTAGGTTTATTATTGAGTCTGTAAAAGTGTTTTAATCATTATAAACTACATTTTCAAGTGTAATTAAGTATCAAGTGAATGAATTGAATATGTTTATGATGATTTCTGTGTTTTGCTAGTTTTTTTTATCATTTTGTGATCAATTCAGAGATTCCGCACCTGAACTGAACTTGTTTGATCATTATCTTTGTTGTTTAGACGATCCTACGCGCATACACTTTGGCTGATTAGTCATCTCCTCAAAGAGGTCAATTGTCATGCATGAGAGATTATATGTGCCTTTGTTTTGTTTCCATTTTGGTATAAGGAGTATTAGTCATCCATGATGCATTTCTTCTTGTCCCTATCTTTCAGCCCATGTGAAGCAAGATCAAAGTTAAAATGGCAATGAATCAAGCATTGGATCGATGTGTTAGGAAAAGCAAGGCCTAATCTAGTATAAATATGGTTGTCAATGTGATAAGGACTTATGCTTGTGTCTTTGTTTGCGGCCGAGTATTATCAAAGGGACAAGAGATTGCAAGTACAAGTTATCATCATGTGCATCATCATGGATATGTCAACTCTCCATCAAGGTGAAGGTTTGTTTATCTTATAGTCGATCATCATCATTGTTATTGTCTTCGGTCGATTAGGTGTTCATACAAACAAGGAAGTCTAGTGTGGAGATGTGGGTTAGATAGATAGAGAGAGAGAGAGAGAGAGAGAGAGAGAGAGAGTTGACTTAACTAAATGTGTGAAAGTTTTGGACATTCTTTTGACAATGACATATGAATGCTTCTTGGTGAGTTTCGGCCGAATAGAAACAAAAGGGAAGGGTTCTTGTTTTGGGTTAATATCATTCTATGTGTGATGTTATAGCATAGATCATAGACTACCAAAAGAGTGTAAGTGGTTTCCATGCATGTTCCTGGTGTATAGTTTGGATATTCTATTGAAAGGGACATATGAGGATGTTTGTTTGTTTGCTTTGGCCAAGGAGAAAGAAGAAGATCAAGGATTTGTTTGTTAGTTGACCATGAAAATGACACATCAATGAACAAAGATTTGGTTTGCATTTCTATAAAAGAATCGCGCGTGTGTATGTACATATGATTAGTGAGTGTCAAGTCATTATCAATAGTGTGCGAGTCTATGCTAGTGTTTAGTTGTAGGAATTGTCATTGTCATGGTATTGTCCCTTTCATGTGTATGTAATATATATAATCTAGTGTAGTCAAGTTGTCATATACCCATGTGTGTGTAAGGTGTGTAGTCCCTTTCAAGGTATAATATATATATATATATATATATATATATATATATATATATATATATATATATATATATATCTATATATATATATAAGTGCATGTCATCTAGCTTGATAATAACATGTGCTTGTCTCAAGGATAGTATTAACATGTTATTAATACCATGTGCTCCTCATTCATAAACATGTGTTGTTTTAACATTTAGCTCATGTTTACATATGTATATGTTTTGATTTGATATATGATGATGTTCTATGATCTAAATGTGTCACACATCAATAGCATGTCTTATGGATTGTCTGAGTTTTGAGTGGAATCGAACAATTTCCCACTTAGGTATTGTCACGTGAAATGTTGTTTTGTCCATAGGTAGTAATTGGACATTTGGTTGCTCTCTGTTGAGCGTGTGATTGGCTTGATCGCTCAACGCCAATTGTCGCAGCTAATTCGGGTGTTGTATGGATAAATAGAAAACGTAATGAATTGTTTGGGCTTTGCTTGACTCGGGATGACAAAGTTACTGTAGTAATCTCTAAATCACAAATGAAATGTTGTGAATCTAGTTAAGTGTATGGATATTCTTCAGGAAAATTGTCGGGTGTCACATTCTCCCATTATCAGTAACGGGGGACACCGTTATTATGTCTTGTTTTTAGATGACTACACCAATTTCCCGTGGACCAACCCCTTAACAAACAAATCTGACGTATTCTCAATGTTCACCATTTTCACAACCTTTATCCAAACACAATTCAACAGAAAAATAAAACAACTCCAATGTGATAATGGACGAGAATATGTCAACCACCAGTTTCAAACATTTTGCAAATTAAACAGACTGCATTTTCATTTTTCTTGCCCCTACACATCCTCCTAAAACGGCAAAGCCGAATGCAAAATCTGATCCATTAACAATAATTTCATGAGAACCCTCCTAGCCCAATCCTCAATGCAAAATATTTATTGGCAACATGCCCTTGAAGTTGCCACCTACCTTCTAAAGATCATTCCATCCAAAGTCCACAAATTTCAAACCCCCACCTATCGCCTTTATCACACCCATCCCACTTATGATCACCTTAGGGTCTTTGGTTTCCAATGCTACCCCTTAATTCCTCACACCACCATCCATAAGCTTGAATACCGATCCACATTATGTGTCTTCCTTTGCTCTCCACCTAATCACGTGGATACAAGTGCCTCAACCTAACCAGCAACAAAATTACAATCAGTCGCCACATCCTTTTTGATGATTTAATATTTCCCTTTTCCAATAAACCCCAATCAACGATTCAAACACACAACTTTCTGGATGAACCCCTAAGCCCAACAGAAACCTCCCTGATCCACACAGCCCAATATCCGGCCCTCCACCCGCCTCGGCCCCACGCTCACCAACCCAATCCTAAGATTACTCGAAATAGGCTCCCATCCCTCCACCACAACCGAATCACTCTTCACCATCACCTTCACCATCGGTACCTATCTCAAACCCGCCCCCACCACCAACTCGCACAACGCGTACACGCGTAATGTCGGGTATTACCAAACCTAAACAAATATTAAACCTTCACACTCACACCATCTATCCCATTCTTAAAAACCCAAAGGAACTAATGCTGAGGCAGGCACACATGCATGTTATTCGTAGTATGTGGTTGTTCAAACATAAATACAGGTCAGATTGCACTTTGGAACGGTACAAGGCTCGACTGGTATGTGATGGTCGAAATCAAGAGGTAGACGTTGATTGTGGCGAGACATTTAGCCTGGTTTTAAAACTGGCTACTATCCGGACGGTTCTTACTCTAGCTCTCTCAAAATCATGGTCATTCCATCAACTGGATGTCACCAATGCTTTCCTTCATGGCAAACTCAATGAGACCGTTTATATGTATCAGCCCATGGGTTTTCATCACAGACATTACCCGGATCATGTTTGTCTTCTCAAAAAGTCACTTTACGGTCTAAAACAAGCACCTCGAGCATGGTACCAACAATTCACTGATTTTGTTCTCTCCATCGGATTTATGCAGTGGAAGTGTGATAACTCAATTTTCAACTACAATCATGGGGGTGACACAGCCTATTTATTAATTTATGTCGATGATATCATCTTGACCGCGTCTTCGGATAATCTGCTCTAAAAAACTCATGTCGCATTTAGCTGTCGAATTTGCCATGAAGGATCTTGGTCCCCTAAGCTACTTCTTAGGTATTACTGTCACCAGAACCGGCAATACAATGTTCTTGTCTTAACAATCCTATGCAACCGATATTATTGCTCGAACTGGTATGCGGTCCTGCAACCCTGTTGCTACACCAGTTGACACGAAGCCGAAACTGAGCCACGCCTCTAGTTCTGCTTTTGAAGATCCTACCTTGTATCGTAGTCTTGCAGGTGCACACCAGTACCTCAGGTTTACCAGACCAGACATCAGGTATGCCGTACAACAGATATGTTTACACATGCATGCCCCGACAGTTGATAATTGGAACACCTTAAAGCGTGTCATCAGATATCTATAGAGCACTTCCACTTACGGCTTGACTTTAACATCGTGTACTACCTTATCTCTCCGTGCCTACACTGATGCAGATTGGGCAGGATGCCCAGACACTCGACGTTCTACCTATTGCTATTGTGTTTAGATGGGATCTAACTTTCTTTCCTGGTCCTCTAAATTGCAATCAACTGTTTCTCGTTCCAGTGCAGAAGCCGAATACAGAGCAGTTGAGAATAAGGTTGCGGAGATATGTTGGCTTCGAAATCTCTTACTAGTGATTCGTCACCCACTTACCACTGCCACTCTGGTCTATTGTGACAACATCAGTGCCACTTATCTATCTGGTAATCCTGTGCAACATCAACGTATAAAACACATTGAGCTAGACATACATTTTGTTTGTGAACAAGTTCAACGGGGTCATGTATGCATCCTGCACACTCCTGCGAGGTTCCAAATAACAGACATCTTTACCAAAGGCTTACCAAGAGTGTTATTCGATGATTTCAGGTCCAGTCTCAACATACGCCATCCTCCTGTTTCGACTGCGGGGGTGTAATAGAATAGCTCTAGAATATTCCTAAGGTAATTTAGGTAGATTATCTTGTAATTATTTTTGGTAATTCCCATCTCCCCAAGTTTAGGGATTTGTATATATTATGATGATATCAATGTGAAGAGGGCAAACAATTGATCCATATCTTTCATAAACAATCGTATTATGTGTGTTACATGAATACCATGTGATGCACAAGTTTAATAAATGAATAAAAAAACTATTTAGTCATTGTAGTAAAACCGGCTTGTATCTCAAAAGTTAGTGACTTCACTTGGGACAGACAGGTCTTCTTTCTTGTGCATGTCATGACAATTTTTATACCTTTTATTAAGTTTGAGCGTTTTGAGCGTAACAAAGATATAGATTCCCTTATATTTTGCAAATAATTATCATACTTGAATGTTAACTAAAAAAAGGTCAATTAGCCACTTTTATGTCTTGCACTACATTATTAGATTTATAGCATTTTTTTTTTGTAATTAAGGTGTCGGATAGAGTGTTGAAAGTTGGAGGCGCTAGTAGTTTTGCTTGGCGTTGGAGGCACGATCTGACATCTTTAGACGAAACTTTAGAATTGACAGATTGTTTTAATATGCTTTCGACTATGAGGCTTTCTGAAAAGAAAGATTCATGGTTGTGGCATGGTACCGGTTCCGAGTTCTCAGTGACAAATCTTAAAGCATGGATTATAGCAAATGAGATGACAAATGCGACGGCAATCTTCGATTGGTGCAAATGGCTTCCTAAAAAATGCAACGTTTTTATGTGGAGGGTGTCATTGGAAAGATTACCGACTAAAGAAGCTTTGATCAAGAGGAACATTCAAGTGGAGATTAATGTATGCGTTTTTTGTGATGACAGAGCAGAGACGGAAAATCATATCTTTACAGGTTATTGTTTCTTAAATATTCTTTAGCAGGGTATAGCGAATTAGTGTAGATTCTCGGTTTTCTATGTTTGTGACTTACAAGACCTAGTGAATATTTACAAAAATAAGAGATTACATGCGGCTTTGATGAATATGGTTCACGGTTTGATGACTGTTAGATGTTGGAGAATTTGGAAGGCCTGAAATGATCGTATCTTCAATAACAAGTCCACAAGGATCGATGAGGTTTTTCAGATGTGAAGACTTATGGATACTTATGGTATTCATAGACATGTTAGATGTACGTGGGAAGAATGGTGTAATTATGATGTGATGTAACTTTGGTCATCTTGATCCTCGCCTGGGGGATCTAGCGATCTTTTTTGTTTAATGAAGTTCAATTTTGAAAAAAAAAAAGTCAATTCCATTTGAAAACGTTCTAGTTATATATAGATACTTATAGATTCATTTGACTTGGACAAAATTACACTTTGTGTCCTTAATGTATGACAGAAATTATGAAATGTGTCTTTTATTTATTTTTTTGCATTTTATGTCCAAAATATATTTATGTTTTTCACATTGTGTCCTTTATCACTAACTGAGTTAAAATATTCAGTTAACATTATTAAACCTAGGGGTAAAACAGTCCATTCACGTCCCTTCATCTCCTTTCACCTTTATAGCACATCTGCGCATATTTCAACCCTAAATGACCATTTTTTTCTTCATATATCACAGACAAACCTCAAAACCCTCAAACTCATTATCTTCCCCAAATCAAACCCTCAAACCCCTCTGATAATCCAAAGGCACCCCCTGCCCTCACAAAGGTCCGCCCTTGTTTAGAACTCCACCTGACAGCACAAAGGTTCGATTAATGTTGGGGTCTTATGATAAACCGGTGTTTAGGTCACAAAATACTACTTTCTAATGGGATTGGGGAGTTTACGAAAGCTATTAGGTGTAAATTGGATTTGAGTGATAAACCAGTTGGGTTAGGGGTTAGGTCTAGAAGGTATGCTATGCTTCTGAAAGATGGAGTTGTTAAGGTGTTTAATGTTGAGGAAGGTGGGGCGTTTACTAATAGTGGTGCTGAGGATATGCTTAAGGCTCTTTGAGGAGTTGGAGTTGTAAGTTTGTTTTGTTGTTACCTACGTGGTTTTTTTTTTTTTTTAATAATGTGAGTTTGGATGTTGGATGTGTTGTTAAGGTAATTGTGTCAGAGATATTTGAATTGAAATAAAACAAAGGTTCATGTAATTGTGACTAATTTCCCATGAGTGTATGATTCATGATTTAGGTTGAAACATCCTACGTAAGAGTTCGTAGAATAAGTTGGCAACAGAATGGGGTCAAATTGGGTAGGTAACATGTCAAAATGGGTGGCTTTTATATGAGGGTCTTTGTTTGGGTTGATCTGCACAAGGGTGAAGGGAAAGGAAAAGTGTTTATGCCTTGGTATGTTTATAAAGGGAAAGGAGATGAAGGGGCGTGGATGGACTATTTTACCCCTAGGTTTAATAAAGTTAACTGAATCTTTTAACTCAATTAGTGATAAAGGACACAATATGCAAGAAATAAAGATGTTTTGGACAAGAAATGCAAAAAAAAAAATAAATAAATAAATAAATAAATAAATAAAGGACATGTTTCATAATTTCTACCATACATTAAGAACACAAAGTGTAATTATGTCTTTGACTTATTGTTCTAGGGGTAGCCATTAAACCTTTTAATACGTTTAACTTATGTGTGATACGGATGCATTTGGGTGATTTTAATGGTTAATTTAGAAGGAGGAACACCTCTTCTCAATTCTTAGTATAATGTAGATTGAGCCTACATTCTTAGATAACTGCATTTTCTTTCTTGTCAACACAAAACCAAGGGGTGGGGAGTGAATAATCCTTACATTGGTGCAAGAGAGAAATTGTATTTGAATAAATGTGGTAATAATGCTATTTTCATTGAGTTTTTTACTTGTTTAAGCATGACACGTTATACCTAATTCCTAACTTATCACCATTATGTCGGTGTCTTAGAATGATAGAATCTACACTATGATAATTTAATTAGTTTTGACATGTGAAATTTAAAATCTATCATTTTGACAATGGTGATGGTGTAGAAGAGTTGTTAGAGCATTTATCTAAAGGATATGTAATTGCTAAACCTACTTTGCTTTATATTTATCAATAGTTAAATATTTCTCTACCTAGTTTTATTGTCTTTCTAATGTGGTATCATGGTTAAAGTCCTTAGCGGTTTCTAAACAGAAAACTATGTTAATTTTGACAACATAGTGTGTTATTTAGAGATTAGAAAATGATACAGATAGAAGAAAATGATATATTTTTATTCTATTCTTAATTATTCATATTTATGGTTTGTGAACCTAATTAAAAGGTGCACATCTATTGGGTGAACCTAACTACATGACTAATTGTGTTTTTATTGATTTAGAAATTTATTTAAACAGATTCTGTTAAACTTCATCTTCCCCAATTATAACCTTAGAACCCTAGATTTTCAATCTCTATTAATTCGACTAAGGTAGACGATTTGATTATAGGGCTTTTGATCCTTGATTCGAAACAAACAAAAACCACAATAAAAATCAAACATACAGGAGGTGTAAGGCTCGACTTTGAGAGTCAACCAGAAAGTCAAAGAAGGCTCGATCCACAAACAACAGCGAAGAATAGAAAGAATTGAGAGTGGAGATGTGTTAATCGACACTTTTAGGGTGTAATGGAGTATTCAATTTATATTGTTAAGGTTTGGATCATTCGAATGGAAACTTGACCAAGCTTTAATGTTCTACACATCTAATTTGTACAAATAAGGGATGATTGCTCGTAATTGATAGCTATAATCGGTGAGGATGATGGTGTCGGTCAAGAATCAATCACAATTGTTTCCATAAACAGATTTAGGCGCATCAAATTTTGAATCAAAAGTGTCGGTCATAGGTGGGTTTGACTTCTAGATGCTAACCAACAGATTGGAGTAGGTTTTTGTATCATTTGTTTCTAAAATAACCACAAAACACCAAAGTGGTGGAGTGGTTGCGTTGTTTGTGTTTGTGTCTGATCCGGCGGCCAGGACACAGGTTTGAACCCGGCCATAAACAATTTTTTTTAAAGTCATCTTTTTCAATATTTTGATAATGTTTGTTTGTTTAAAATATATAACCAACATATTTTGATCAAAAAATAAATAATGTAACATAGGAAAATGCCAAAATAAACGAATGAATGGAGATTTTATTATTTATCAATGGTTACAAAAAAAATCAATGAAAATACGAAAGGTTACAGTCTCCCGTACTTTTGGGAACTTCGTCCCGAAGTTGGTGTTAGAGAGTTTGTTGGAAAGAGGTGCGGGTATTTTGCTTTCATCTGGTCTTTATGTTCCCACGTAAATTTTGGGCCACGTTTAGATTCCCACCAAACTTTGACAATCGGGATGCGACTGTGCTTAAGTTTCTCGACTCCAGTGTCCATGACTTCAACAGGTTTCTCTATGATGTGCATAGTCTCATCAATTTGCACATCCTCGAGAGGGACATGGAGGTTTTCATCAGCTAAGCACTTCTTCAGATCCGAGACATGAAAAGTTAGATAGATGTTGCTTAACTCAGGAAGGAGATCAAGTTTGTAGGCACCTTTTCCAATCCTGTCAAGAATATTGAATGGACCCACGTATCGAGGAGCCTTTGCGTTTATCAGCATTGCTCTTCTGCCAACTCCTAGCCTTAAGAAGATTGTCTTGGATCTGTTGGATTTTGTTTGTAGTTTCCTGGATCAGTTCAGGTTCAGTGATCTGGACTTGACTGACCTCAGTCCAACAGACTGGAGAACGACACTTGCGTCCATAAAGCGCCTCGAAGGGGGCCATATCAATACTGGCATGGTAGCCGTTATGTAGAAGAACTTGACAAAAGGAAGATGAGAATCCCATGTGCCACCGAAATCGATGACACAAGCCTTGAGCATATCTTCAAGAGTTTTATAGTTCTCTCAGATTGCCCATTCGTCTGTGGGTGATAAGCTGTGCTTAGGTTTAATTGAGTTCCCAAAGCGTCTTGCAAGGATGTCCAAAAATGAGAGATGAAATGACCGTCGCAATCAGAAATAATGTCCAAAGGTACACCATGGCGACTTACAATTTCACTCATCTAGATCCTTGCTAACTTATCAACAGAATATTTTTCAGGAATCAACAAGAAATGAGCTGACTTGGTCAAACGATCAATGATTACCTACATATTATCATAACCTTTGAGAGTGCGTGGGAGTTTAATGATGATGTCCATCGCTATGCTCTCCCATTTCCATACAGGAATTTCTGGGTGTTCAAGTATACCAGAAGGTCGTTGATGTTCAGCTTTAACCTTGGAACAAGTGAGACATTTTGCTACGAAAAGAGCAATGTATTTCTTCATACCAGACCACCAATACGAATACCGAAGATCTTGGTACATTTTTTCTGCACTAGGATGAATGGAATAACGAGACTTATGAGCCTCGTTAATAAAGAAAGCACAAAGATGTGGAGGATCGTTTTTACAAAAACAAGTTTATTTGATCATACAAGTCTACTAATCCAGGTGCGGAATCCCTAGATCAGTTACAAAATGATAGTAAATGAATCAAACAAGCAAATTCACCTTTTCAACATCCATTTCATTCATAAACAATTGATATAAACCTTACAATTAGTGTTTAAGATGAAATAATCACGTTCTAGACACTTCCAGAAAATCTAGAGAGAATACAGACCGAACACACTGATCAAATGGCAAAAAGTATTTTTAACTTAAAACAAAATTTCAACTATTTATAGGACTGCACATTCCCTCCCCCCCCCCCCTCATAAGGGTCGAATGTGCAGGTTCGCCCCTAAACATAGTTCGAATCAGCACAAGTAAATCAGTCTTCCACATTCGCCTGTTTCTCTCTACCTTCGACCTTATTATCTACATTCGACCTCCTGTAAATCCACGTTCGCCCCCACGATTACACTAAAACAACTTTGTCTGTACAATCCAAAAGCATTAGTAGCAAAACGTGCATCAACAAACTCCCCCTCGACTATTGCTTGGATTGCCTTCGTGCTTCATCCATCTGCTTGTTCATCAGCTTGATTCGCAATAAAGTCTTCTGCTCTTTTGTCAGAACTGGCTCGAAAGTTGGTTTTGTTTTCTTCTTTTCTTTCTGAATCTTCACAAACTTTTCCAGTTTCTTATGATAATCACATCTCACATTGACATCCCATGCGAAACACAAGCATACCACACGTTGGTATTTCAGTGCTTGTTAGCTATCCTTCTCCTCACAAATATATTGGATTGTAATACAACATAATGATATCCTCATGTGAACAGTTAATCAACCACATCAGATCAAAAATGTGAATCTTCTTAAACTCATCTCTCTTGTCCTTCAGCAAGATAACAGCTTCTGCGGTCTTCTAATACCGGAGTATCTCTATCATCAGAGTGATTTCCAACTTCTTTTTCAGGAATATTTGGAATTTGATTATCACTCATCAACTCTTCAAGAGATTTATCAACCTGTTTCGCCAAACCTTCAAGAATTTCTTTAGCTACGGCTGCAGAAACTTCACCATCTTCTAGATCAGGATCATTATATTCAAGCTCATATCTCATATCATCAAATTCAAAAATTTATGGAAACTTTCCAGTTAGCTCGATCGTCCAAACTTTCTTTGTCAACATCTGACGATACAACTTCTTATCATTATCTGATAAAGCTCTTATCTTGTCAGTCCAGAAAATACTGTCATCATCAGTATTCCACCAAGTGCTTTCGAGCTAGATTCTCCTACATCTTTATCGGAATCTCTCTTTTCACATCGATACTTCTTCGTATCATCATCATCATCATCATCATCATCATTAGCAGAACTGTCATCTCCAGAACCTTCACCAGAACCATCTTTATCATCATCTTTCTTCTTCTCAGGAGCATCACCAGCATCCTGATCCAAATCTTCATCATCCTCTTCTTCTTCTTCTTCAGACTCGGATGGTTTAAAATCAACTTGTTCTTCTTCAGGTTCTTTATCTTCCTCTCCAGCTTTCAAGTGTGGAGCTTTTTCATACAGATCATCAATGAGCTTCCTTAGACTCTTATTGTCCTTTTTCACTTGTTTGTTCTTGAGTCTCAAAGCAATGTATCTTCTTTTGTTTCTTTGTTCATGCTTTAACAACTTCTGATTTTCCTCTTGAAGTTGTTTTATCTTTGCTTCCAATTCTTCTTGACTCTCTTGAGAAGAAACAACAACATCTAACATCTTTTTATCATTCTCTCTTAACTGTTAAATCTCCTACTGTTGCTGGTTAATCAGTTTCATCATGTCAGCAAGCTTTTGATTTACTGCATCCATTACATTGCTAGATACAGTAACCTGTGGTGTAGAAGCCTCAGCAACAGGAGTTTTCTTCTTGAACTTATTAATCACTCTCTCCAAAGTAGCATCAAAACCTGCAATAGGTTCAACAGACTTTTCCGCGGCAGATTTCTTTAGTTTCTTTGCTACCGGGGATGTCACGGGTGTCGTAGCTTTCGAACTACTAACTTCAGGAACTTTCTTTCCTGCAAGTAGAATCTCAACTTCTTTAGCACGTCTTTTCATAGGATTTTCTTTTTCTCTTTCTTTGACATGGTCTTGTACATGGGTTTCTTCTGTTTCTCACCAACCATAGGAGATCCATTGAAATCTTGCTCACCAATACTAAGATCTAGATCTATCTCATCAACTGCAATTGGACTATTTAGTCTTTGTTCTTCTATGGTTTTGTTCAGACTTTCAGACTCACCAGCCACAGTGGCCTTGGGCTTGGTTTGTTTGACTGTCTCTTCACCTGAATCCCATCTCTCATCTTCTTGAGTCTCCTCAGAATCAGCAGACTCCTCATCAACCAACATCGTTCCTTTTCTTGCCATGCTTTTCTTTCTCCTTGATGTTTTCTTTGGTTGTTCAACTTCAATGACCTTTGCTTTACCCTTGCCTTTGCCACTTTTTGCACCAACATTCACCACTTGACGTTTTCTCTTTGCTTCTGGATTGACATGAAACAAAGGATCATCATTATCTGAATCACTTTTCTCATTTCTTGCTTTGTTCTCACCCAGATCCTTATAACGTGGATTAATTAAGTGTCCAAACAAGTTCTTGTGTGGTGGTCTTTCATTCTCAGGAACCCCTTTGTAACCTTTCATCCTAATCAACGTATTCAGATTCATGTGATCTTGAACTAAAATCTGAGTAGGATCTTTCTTCAGATTAGAATACTTCAAATCAAAAATCATCTTTAAGAATCTGGGGTACATCAAGAACTTCTCCGTCTGCAATCCTTTTAGAGGTTCAAGCATGTGATCAAAAATCATTCTCGAAACATTAACCGGCTTGTTATGTACCAAAGCAACCATCAATGAACTGATGCTTTTTCTCATCACATCATAACCACTGCTAACGTATCCAAAGACATGTATAATAACATGTGCTAGATACTTAAACTACGGACACAACTTTCCTTTGTTCAATGCTCCATCTGTAATCGGTCCGTTGTACTTCATAGGTAGAAAACACAACCTCTGTTCAATCCAAGATAAGCTTCGGGGATCTATCGGTTCATCTTGCAATCTTAATGCTTCCCGAATATCACTTTCGGTAACAATAGCAAGCTGTCCCTGAATGTTGCTTACAATTGATGTTCGATTAACCCAGTAATCCATCTTTGCATTCTTCCAGAAATCCACTTGATGATCTTTGTAGATAATTGCCAGTGTAGCTAATGCATCAACATCTCTACTTCTCCTCAAAAAGTCAACAATGCCAGAGAATTCTATGTGTTTCTTGACCTCGCCAAGAAATGCACAACAGTTATGAGCTTCCTCGAATGGCAATTCCTCTTCTTTCTATTTATCAGTGGCTTTTCCAAAAGATCCAGCTGGTACTTCAGTGTTTTGTGGTTCTGCCATTTAGAATTCTGCAAAAAGAAACATAAAAATTCATTAGAAACGGATAAAATTTGCAAATTTGAAATTTGATTTTGAAAATCCCACATTCGACCCATCGGGGGTACGAATGAAGAAATTCTAAGGTACGAATGTGGGTTTATGAGTTCGAATGTGAAAGATTATGAATAAAACTTCACATTCGACCCTTTGTTAATGGTCGAATCTGCCTGTTCATCTGAACAAAAATTCAAAAACCAATTCAGTCCATTTTAATTTGTGATTTTCATTCATTGAACACCTAATATGGCCGATTAAGCTTTCTATACAATCAATTGTTAAAATCATTCAGTTTTAGATAGTTTTCAAGTAAAATCTAGGTCTAAACCATTTTGAATGATCAAAACACACAATCAGTCTGTTATTACCCTAGATTTTTTTTATTCTCCACCTAAAACTATCTAAAACCAAAACATAATCATCAATTTGGTCTATAACAGTCTAAAATGTTCCAACAGTCATGGTCAGGGTTCGAGAACAAAATTCAACAATCTGTCTTCGTTTCTGGATCAATACCTGTAAAATTGGTATCAAACTGATCAGAATCAAGTAGGTAACAAGAATCAGTGGTCAAAGAAACAAGGGCAACAAGGTTTTGTTATTTCAGAAAAATTTGAAAAAGTTTGAATGAGGGTTCGAATGTGGGACTGGATATATATAGGCACTCACATTCGACAACTAGGATAAGGCGAATGACAAACTATGTCTACATTCGACCCTACTGAAAAGTAAGAAAATTTCCACATTCAGCCCACCAATGAGATATAGGGTTCGAATGTACAATAATACACTAGAACACTCCCATTCGACCAATGCTAAGGCTCGAATGTAAGAAAATTTCCACATTCAGCCCACCGATGAGACAAATGAAAAATTGGAATTTTTGAAAATTTTACCAAATCTCAAAATCGAATCCCGTTCAGTCATTTTCACAAATTTTAAGCTTCAAAAATTCATCATTTCACACTTGATAGATACAAAACTCAAATTGGTTCATCCAGTTTCAGAAAACGACCATCAAACACCATCGATTATCAAAAATAACGCAAAAATGTAAAATCTTTTGGTTTTTTTGAAATTTATGCTAAAACACACCTAAAATCTTTTTGAGTTTTTGTATATTTTGTATCAAATATAAAATGCAGAAATGTAAACATAAAGCAGTAAATTTTTGTGATTTCCGGTAAGAGGATCATATCAGTTATTGAGAAATCTGATCACACTGTTGATCTTTAGTGTTTATTATCATTAAAGACAATGTGTGATCCAGCAATTGCTGATATTGTTATCCACATAAGCTTTCATGCAGACTGTTATGCAGTGCTTGATACGGCTGTTTATATTATAAACAACATTGTCTGTGGTTCCCACACGCATGACATACTCCCGTGTCAAGGAATAGTTGCACAAAGACTCATTGTAACGCGTGATTATGCTTTCGTTATCTGTAATTTACAAGGTATTGAGGCATAGAGGCGTACAGGTTAGTAAATTAATGCTAAAAAGTAACTTGTGCACTCTACCAGGTTGAGGGCTTATATCAAACACGATTGGCATCAATGATTAGATACGATGCATTAGATAATCTTTGATTATCATCATATAATGAAAGTTCCTAAATTTGGTAACTTTAGGTGTTGGCACTAAAGCTCTTTTATAAAGATACCCTGTCTGATCTAGGTCCATAAAATCTTACGACAGAAAATCAGATAGGCTATCCCCAGATAACTATTAACATAACGACCCGAAACCTCCGAATTTTGTACAAAAAACCCTATCAAACGAAATTACGGTACTAAGACCATATGCCCATGAGGTGTTCATCCACATAACAATTCGTTTGATATGTATGTATCCAACACGCAGTAATAGGTCTACGAAGCCTACCAGCACATTACATAGACTCAAAACACGCCTCATTGTGCATTTCAATTCTATAGCATGTTTAAGATCCCCAGTGACGTACTATCATTTCCTCTTTTAATCCTGGAAATCATTTTGAGTTTTTCTGATTTTTTATGGCTTTTTGAATTTTTCAATGTTTTTGGTTTTCCCGAATAACGACTACCCCTAAAATGTAAAACATATTTTTGGAATTTTTGAATTTTCTGAAAAACAATAAAATTTAAAAAAATAATTGAAAACAAAACGTGATAAACTGAGGTGATGATTAGTCTTGTTTTTCTTTTATACCGTTAGCTTTTAAAAGATATTCAAATCTGGATTTATCAAAAGCTTTGGTAAAAAGATTCGCCCTCTGATAATCAGTGTGGATTTTGACCATATCAATCAACTCTTTGGCATAACAATCATGGATAAAGTGATACTTGATCCGGATATGCTTAGCTTTTGAGTGATTGACCGTGTCTTTAGTTAATGCAATTACGGCTTCGTTGTCACAATGAATAGGGGTTTTTAGAAATTGCAAACCATAATCAACCATCTGCTGCTGAATCCACAGAACCTGTGAGCAACAACTCGAGGCTGCCACATATTCTGCTTCGCAAGTAGATAGTGCGACTGCTGTCTGCTTCTTACACTACCAGGTCACGAGCCTGCTCACCAAAAATTGACATCCAGCCATTATGGATTTGCTATCTTTGTCACAACCGCCCCAATCTGCATCACTAAAAGCAACAATGTCAAAATTATCATCATTAGGGTACCAAAGTCCTTTCGACGGACAACCCTTCAGATATCGTAGGATCCGTTTGATGGCTGTAAGATGACTTTGTTTCGGCTTTGATTGGAATCGTGCGCAAAGACATGTAGCGAACATTATATCTGGTCTAGATGCTGTGAGATACATCAGAGATCCGACGATTGCTTTGTATGTGAAAGGATCTGTCAGCTCCCCCTTAGCGTCAACTCCAATCCCGTGATTAGGTTGAATTGGGGTATCCATCTGCTTCTAATCTTCCATCTGGAACTGGCTCAAGACTTCAGATACGTATTTGGTTTGGTGAATAAAGATGCCCGTTGGTCTTTGTTCCACCTGTAGGCCGAGGAAAACTGCATTTCTCCCAGCGCACTCATCTCAAACTTTTCCTGCATTACTTTTTCAAATTCTCTGCATAAAATTTTGTTAGTAGATCCAAAAATAATATCGTCAACATATATCAGGACGAGAAGCAAGTCATCCTCTGTTCTTTTGGTGAATAGAGTACAGTCTACCAAACCTCGTTTGAATCCTTTGGACAGTAGGTACGTGCTTAACTATTCATACCATTGGCGTGGAGCTTGGTGCAACCCATAGAGTGCTTTGTTGAGAACATAGACCTTAACCCGGTGGATAGGATCTTCAAATCCTGGAGGTTGACCGACATGTACCTCTTCCTTAACCACACCGTAAACAAACGCGCTCTTGACATCCATTTGGTACACCTTGAATTTCTTATACGAAGCAAACGCTAGAAACATACGAATAGCTTCTAATCGTGCCACAGGTGCATAGATCTCATTGTAGTCAATTCCTTCAACTTTATGTAAACCTTGAACTACCAACAGAGCTTTGTTTCTCACGATTACGCCTCTATCATCCTTTTTAGATTTGAAAACCCATTTGGTTCCTATTTTCATTCTTCCCGGAGGTAAATCTGTAAGTGTCCAAACACCCAACTTCTGAAACTGCAACAACTCTTCTTGCATCGCCTCAACCCAAGCATCATCCAATAAAGCGTCTCTGTATCTCCGAAGCTCCACCTGCGAAACATAACAAGTAAAGGACCAATCATTGACAACCAGATTTTTGAATTTTTGCATATAAAGCTAAAGCGCCAAGATTTTCAGGTGAGTTTGCACTACGAAGTTGTCCTCTAGTCATAACACTTCTTCCAGGGTCACCAATAACTTGTGCGAGCAGGTGAATACGATGAATCCGAGATTCCGGATGATCAGGTACTTGAACTCCCGTTTGAGTAGTTAAATTTTCTGCCGAATCCAGATCATTACCCCATGTTGGACGATGAAGCAACATCTGGATTTGGGTTCACTGGTGGTATCTCTGTTGCATGATCTAGAATAGCTTCACTGAAAATTTCTTCATCATCTTCTGATTCTGAAGAATCAAGAGTATTTGAAGCTTCCTGGAAAACCTCTTCTTCAGCTGCAGGAACATTGGTATCATTAGAAGTTGCTGGATAAGTTACGGTGATCGGACGCACCAACGGTGAAGTCAATGCATTTTCACACTCGTAATAAAGTCTTAGAATAGCCTCTTCAACCAAGTTATCTAGATTGAATGATTCAAGGAAGTCTTTATAATCAAACATCTAATCTGGACCGCTACCTTGTACGTTTTGAGTATATTGTTGAACTTCAACATTAGCCCACTCCTCTACCTGAGTAGTTCGTTTGTTGAATACCCATTTGAGCGGGGTTGCATATCCAACAAAGAATCCCTCTTCAGCTTTTGGTGCAAATTTCTCAGACGGATTTAGCATAGTACAAGCTAATCCAAATGGTTCTACATACTCCATATTCGGCTTACCTCTATTCAACAGTTCATAAGAAGTTTTGCCAAACTTCTTCACTGTTAACACACGATTTAATGTGTAACAAGCTGCGTATATCGCTTCATTCTAGAACACTACTAGAAGGTTAGAGTCCGCAAGCATGGTATGTTTCGTTTTTATTAGAGTCCCTTTTTCCTTTCTGCGACACCGTTCTATTTAGGGGTATACAGAGCACTATATTTATGATGAATTCCTTTATCTTCACAAAGAGCATCCATCTGTGCATTTTTGAACTCCGTCTCGTTGTCACTCCGAATTCTTTTGATCTTTAATCCATAAACATTCTCTAAACTAGTGAACAGAACTTTCAAATTGTAAAACGTGTCTCTTTTGTATGGCAAGCACATTACCCACGAAAATCTAGAGTTATCATCAGTAACCACAAGACAGTAATGTTCTCCAGCATGACTCTTACGCTTGACAGGTCCGAATAGGTCCATGTGCAAACGCTCAAGTGGCATTTCTACAGAATTCACTTTCTTCGGTTTGTGGGACTGTTTGTGCTGCTTCCTCTTCTTGCAACTCACACACTTGTCATTAAGATGAAAATGTTTGACATTAACGCCTTCAACAAGTTCATTTTTCACCAAATGATTCATTTTCCTGAGGTGAATATGTCCCATCCTCCTATGCCACATAATTGATTCTTTTTCTGTAGCCTTTGATAGGAAACACGTAACTTCGCCCTGAGTTGGCATAGCTTTAGACGTTTCAAGAATGTACAGATTGTTCACTCTTTGTGCTTTCAACATGATCCACTCCTTTGGAATAACAAAGCCGGGTTTGAGGATATAACAAGATTTATCATCGAAGTGCACAGAAACCTGTTTGTCTCAGATTTGGCTCACACTTAACAGATTATAGTCAATTTGTTTCACATATGAAATCCTCTCAAAACTAACAATCCCGTTACTCACACTCCCCCCATCGTGATATAACCGCCTTTATTACCAGCAAACGCTATATATCCTCCATTGATGTTCTTTATATCGAATAGCAGCGTCAAATCACCTGTCATGTGACCAGAAGCTCCACTGTCACCAATCTAGAGACGGCTAACAGGGCCAGCTGGAGTTCCTTGCATATATCAAGGAAAACATTAGTTCTTTCGAGGGACCCAAGCCTGCTTGGTCTTTGGTCTTTGAACATTAGGTTTCAAAGATTCATTCACACAATCATTAGATTTTAAATCAGCCTTTTTCTGATCTATCAAATTTTTCTCACTTTGAAGTTTTTCATTAGCCTTTGAGGTAGAAGCACCTGGAGAACCCGATGGTGACCAAGATTGTTCCGAACGTTTTAGAATCCTGATCTGAGATTTTGGAGTCTCAGTCGGTTTCTTGTTTCGTTCTTAAATGAAACATTCTTAGTTACCCTCTCTGACTTAATAGAGATAGGTCCAACTAATTATTTAACAGCAAGTTTTGGAGGAACCTTTTGTTTATAAACAGTTGAGTTCACCATTGGTTTCTTCAATGGTTTTTACATAGCAATCTGATTTCGACGATCATAAGTGAATTGACGATTATCCCTCCTTTGAAAATAACGACTTTGATTATAAAAAGGTGCTGGTTGAGGGACAAAACGTCTTTTGAGGATAACTATGATTATCGACTGGACTTCTATAAGTTTGCTTCATCTCAACTTTGTGCCTTTTATGCCTCACATACGGGCAGTGAGCAAGTAAATGCCCTCTATCCCCGCACTTGAAACATGCACGGTATTCCTCAAAAACATTCTTGGCATTCGACTTAGCGTAGGAATTGATTGGATATTGATCATCCACACATCTACGTCTCAAACTCTCTGGAGCTGGGTCCTTTGAATAAGCCGGCTCAAGAAAACCATTAGTCTTTCTTTCGGCTTGATGAACTCAGTGACATGAACCTTAGGTTCTTTTGGAGTATCCAGATATATTTTCTTTAAAATTTCTAGAGGTACATCATTGGTCCTTTCATGTTTAGGAAACCAAATAGTACTTTCCTGCCAAATTTTCTCGATTTTTGAATAATTGGCAAATTTTATCAGATACTCCTCATCAGAAATAATCTTATCGGATCCTTCCATCCGATAAAATACTTTGACGGGGAACTGATTCATTTTTCACTTCTTTCTTTACCGATTGATTCACTCGATGAGCATTTGCCATCGGATGTGAAACCTGGGAAGGTGATATTGGTTCATTTGTGATAATGTGATTTTCCAGAGGAATATCACTCACTTTCTCAAGTTCCTCATTTTCTGTGTCTGAATCATCAGTTACAGCTGTCACTCCCTCATCATTCAACCCTAAAATCGGCCTAACATTAGAATGTGGATCTCCAACGCTAGAAGTGTTAGATTCATTATCCAATGCAGAGTCAGATTTGATTGAACTCTCTGGTGTTAATGAATGTAAATTGTGGTTCTCAAATAATATTGGGGATGGAATAGCCTTGTAGTTTGCACTACTAGGTTGTGAGGGTTTTTCAATGATATGGTCAACCACATAAGCAATGTGTTTATAAATTTCAAGCTTTTTTGTTGACCTTTTCAGCAAAGCATTTGATGGTGGCCATTTCTAATTTTTTTTCTTCAAGTTCATTTATATAACTGTTTATAGCAAGTTGTTTCAAAGCAAGAGTTTTCTTTAGATCAGAAATGTCCTTTTTATAACCATCAAGCACTTTGTTAAACTCATGGGCTTCCTTGCGATAAGATTGACAGTTGATTCTCGCACTCTCAAGTTGAACCTTGAGTTACTTGTTTTCCTCTGTCAATCTATCACATGTTCCACAATACTTATCACTATTCATGTCAGTTGTGGATTCAGAACATACCGGTTTTGGAGCATCAGTCATAGCCATCAAATCGAAACGAGCCTCCTTTCCAGCAAAGAACTTGGAGTAGTCAATTTTGGTGAAGGCATCATCAACAATACATGATTTCTGGTTCATCAAGAAATCAGCTTCGGCTAACAACTGATCAATGTCATCATCCAAAGAATTAGCACTTCCTTCTGAATCAGCTTCATTCTCAGAGTCAGAATACACAGATTCGGGTTCATTAGAAACTTCAGTGACAGAATCAATAATAGTTCCTGAAACCTTGTCTTTAGTAAGCTCTTCATTCTTTTCAGCAACAGAAATAGGAATATCTTCAACTATCTCCTCAATCACTACCCCAGACACCTTCTCAGTCTCCAAAACTTCTCCAACTATCACCGACTCCTCTAAGTCAATCTTCTGATCAACACAAGCTACATTCCCTGTAGTAATTTCTTCAACACCTAATTGCATACCCGTCCTGTCATAACCTTCATCCTTTTGGATCACCAACGCCTGATTTTGAGTTTCTGTTTGTTGTTGGCTATTTGGTGTTGAGATTGGAATAATGGTTCTGGTTGGGTTATGTGGTGTTTGAGTTTGACTCTGGTTAGGTGTAGTTTGCCTAGCAGAGTTGTTCTGTGAGGTGTTCTGTCTGTTTTGGTAATTGTTTTGTGGTTGATAATTATTGTTATTTTGGTTTTGATAGGTTACTTGGTTTTGAGATTGACGATTCTGATAATTTGTGTTGAATGGATTTCTGTTACCTTGTTGAGCTGGCTGAGGGCATTCCCTCTTGAAATGACCTTTAGCACCATTATTAAAACAAGTGACTTTGGCTTTGTTGAAGCCATATATGGTATTGGGTGATGTAGCCAGATCAGTTCTTCCTGTTTTCTCAATAAACTAAGTTGCTTGTCTCATAACACTCGCAAAAGCCCATTGGATATCAATAAGCTCCATTTCTTCCTTATCAATTCGAGCATAGTCTTCATTGGTTAGATTGTTGTTACCAATTTGACTAGCCACCAATCCATTGTATGAAGCAACCATTGCTGAAACCAATGCAATGTGTTGCTGAGCAACTTCAACTGTGACATTGTTTATGTTGGATGTTTCCAACACAACCGGACTTTGGCTTGCAGAAGCTTGTGATGTGTTAGGAACATAAGGTTGTTGTTGAGGTGTAGTGGATGAATAACATGCGGTAGACATTTGAGGTTGTGGTGGAATGTAAGAATTTGTGGTGTAGTTTGGTGGATAAGTTGGTGTTTGTGCAAGATAGGTAATTGGTTGTCTCGGTGGTTCAATAACACTTGACACACAAGCTATATGTGGCGCAACATTACCTACCATACTTGAACTGGACACAGGAGTAGAAGAAGAGGCATGATACAATTCTGGATTTTGTGGAAATTGTGATCGCCTAGCATTCCTCTCCTCCTCCAACTACTTGTTCTCTAACTTCTGGATTAACTCATTGATTGTCCAGTATTTATAAGCATCCTTCTCTTTCAATACTTCAATGTGTTGGTTCCAATACGGTGGTAATGCATCAGTAAACTTATCAACCAACTCGGACATAGGAATCTTAATGTAATAGTTTGATAATTCAGTCAAAAGATGGCAATATCTAGGAATCAATTACTTCAAAGTCTCATTCCCCACATAACTGAAATTCTCAAATTCCTTCTTTAATTCTTCCATCCTCAACTTTCTGGTTTTCTCATTACCATCATGACGATTCTTCAACATATCCCAAAGCTGCTTGGAAGTAGTACATGATCCAACCTAATGTAGAAGATCGTAGTGATAGCTTCAGATAGTTAGGAGAAAGCCTTCTTTTCCACTACAAACTTCTTCTTTTCATCCTCAGCTAAACTCTCAAGAGGAATTGGTTCACCTGTATTCTCCAACACAGGTGCAATATATCCTTTAGCAATCATCTGCCATGCCTCTGTACCTTCTAATCCCATCCCTTCCAAGTGAATCTTGAACTTTTTCTGCCATTGAATGTAATCTGCCATCTCCATCAGCTTCGGTGGACGGTTTCCACTACCTGAAGACAAATCATTTATTAGTATAGAAATAGCATTAGTAATTTGAGTGTGTACCGCTGCTGTTGCAATGCCTTAATAATCATTCATGGGTTGCTGTGGAGGTTGAGCAACAGTCTGTGGAATCGAACTACTCATCGCGAGGTAATTGATCGGCTGAGATGGTTGAGTATTTGTCTTTTGTGCAGCTACAGCCCAAGGATCCATGGTAACGTGTTGTTGCTGTGTGGTATTAGGCCTAGGTGTTGTTGGAAATCCCCACATGTCGTCTATGAAGTTCGAAATGCGAAACACTTAGAAAAATTTTCAAGTAGACTCTACGTTCGACCCTTTTTTCACAATCGGGGGTTCGAATGTGGAAAACTTCCAGATTCGCCCCTTAATACTGACTCGAATGTAGAAAACGTAACCCACTAACTCACGTTCGACCACTCACAACCCACGTTCGACCTTCCGTAAGGTCGAATGTACCAACACTGGTCGAATGTACAAACCCAACACACACAACTTCTTGGTTCCACCTAAAATACTTCACTTTCGACCTGAAAAAGCTAGGTTCGACCCAAAAATCTACACGTTCGACCCTTCTCTCCTAGGTTCGACCTGACCCATTTGAAAAACGGTTATTCTTTGAAAATCAGTTATTTTGATCCTAATTTTTCAAAAGTTGATGAATTTTGATGATGTTTTACAGGTTTTGCTTCGGTTTTGATTTGGAACAACTTTAATTAATAGAAATCTTGATTTTATCCGTAAAATCTAATCCGAATCAATCAATTTTCATCCAAACTCATTGTTCATTTAAAACAGAAAAATTTTGATCAATTTTGGGTCCAAATCAGTTCAAAAACTATCAATTTATAGTTGTATGATCCGTATAGGCTCTGATACCAATTTGTGGAGGATCGTTTTTACAAAAACAAGTTTATTTGATCATACAAGTCTTCTAATCCTGGTGCGGAATCCCTAGATCAGTTACAAAATGATAGTAAATGAATCAAACAAGCAAATTCACCTTTTCAACATCCATTTCATTCATAAACAATTGATATAAACCTTACAATTAGTGTTCAAGATGAAATAATCACATTCTAGATACTTCCTGAAAATCTAGAGAGAATACAGACCGAACACACTGACAAAATGGCAAAAAGTTTTTTTTTTTTTTTACTTAAAACAAAATTTCAACTATTTATAGGACTGCACATTCGCCCCGCCCCCCCCCCCCCCCCCCGTAAGGATCGAATGTGCAGATTCGCCCCTAAACATAGTTCAAATCAGCACATGTAAATCAGTCTTCCACATTCACCTGTTTCTCTCTACCTTCGACCTTAATATCTACATTCAACCTCCTGTAAATCCACGTTCGCCCCCACGATTACACTAAAACAACTTTGTATGTACAATCCAAAAGCATTAGTCGCAAAACGTGCATCAACAAAAGATTATCACGGTCAAGTATCCAGAGGTGATTGAGAAAATAAAGAAGACCATCAGGTTTGGCTAAAAGTTGTTTCTCAGCACCACAAAACATTTCCTCATACATTTTTCCTTGTGTGACTGATGTATCTTGAGCCTGGAGAACACGAGTCTGGAAATCAGTACGAACTCTAGCACAATGAAGTTTGACGCGTTCCTTACGACTAGTGTATCTGCCACCATGTTCGCTTTACCAGGATTATAGCGAAACTCGCAATCATAATCGTTAGGTTATTCAACCTAGGGCTGTTGCTTCATGTTAAGCTCCTTCTGATTGAAGATATGTTGAAGACTTTTGTGATATACGAAAACCACACACTTGGTACCATAAAGATAATGTCTCCAAATTTTGAGAGGAAAAACGACTGCACCCAATTCGAGGTCATGTGTGGTATAATTCTTTTTGTGGATCTTGAATTGTCTGGACGCCTAAGAAATGACCTTTCCTCGTTGCATAAAAACATAACCAAGGCCTTGGTTTGATGCATCACTGTACACCACGAACTCATCATTACCGTCATGTAGAGTCAAAATAGGAGCTTCACAAAGTTTTTGATTGAGAGTCTGGAATGCTTCCTCTTATGTGGGTCCCCACTCATAAGGTTTACCCTTATGAGTTAAGGCAGTGATAGGAACGGCGATCTTGTAGAAATTAGCAATGAATCAATGATAATACCCCGCCAAGCCAAGAAAAGAATGAACTTCTCTGGGAGTTTTGGGAATATTCCAGTTTTTCACAGCTTCAATTTTTGCAAGATCAACATGAATTCCTTTCTCGTTGATGATGTGACCCAAAAATTTAACTTCCTTAAGCCAAATTTCGCATTTCGATAATTTGTCATACAGTTTTTCCTTCTTTAGAAGCTCTAAGATTAAACAAAGATGTTGTTCGTGATCATATTTGGATTTGGAATAAATCAAAATGTCGTCAATAAAGACAATCACGAACTTGTGCAGGTAGGGTTTACAAACGTGATTCATTAAATCCATAAAACACCACGGGAGCGTTGGTCAATCCAAAGGGCATAACCATGAACTCGTAATGACCGTAACGCGTACGAAAAGCCGTTTTGGGGACGTCTTCTTCAAGAACTCTAAGTTGATTGTAGCCAGAACGAAGGTCAATCTTCGAGAAATGAGTTACTCCTTGTAGCTGGTCAAATAGGTCGTCAATTGTAGGTAATGGGTAACGATTCTTGATGGTGAGCTTATTAAGCTCACGATAGTCGATGCACATCCTGAGGGATCCATCCTTTTTCTTGATGAATAAAACAAGGGCTCCCCAAGTAGAAAAACTAGGGTGGATGAAACCCTTATCCGAGAGTTCCAGGAGTAGGCTGGCAAGCTCTTGCATCTCAGAGGGTGCAAGGCGATAAGGAGACTTAGAAATCGGGGTAGCACCAGGTACAAGATCGATTCTAAATTCAACTTGACGAGGAGGAGGGAGAGCAGGTAGATCTTCTGGGAAAACTTCATGATAATTCCGAATGATTGGAATGTCTTGTATACTCTTGCCCTTGTCTTTCTTTTCTACCACATTAGCCAAGAAAGCCATATACACCTTTCGTATGTATTTTTGAGCAGTCATGCAATACATGAGTTTAAGTTCGCCACAAGATTTTTTGCCATAAATCTTCAAGGTGTCCCCAGATACAAGGGGAATACGAATCACCTTCTCAAAGCATATGATTTCAACATGATGATTTGATAACCAATCCATGCCTACTATGACGTCAAAGCTTCCAAGATGCATAGGGATGAGGTCTATGGAGAAAGTATGGTCATCAAGGTTCAAGACACAACTACGCTACACATAATCGATAGAGATAGGGAACCCGTAAGCTACTTCTACCACTAAGGGTTCCCTTAACTTAGACCGAGGCATGTTAAGTAGGGGTTCAAATTTAAGAAACACAAACGATATATCGGCATCCAAATCAAATAAGATAGAAGCATGAAAATCATTAACAAGGAACGTACCATTAATCACTTCATTGTTACTGTGAGCCTGGTTAGCATTGATGTTGTAAGTACGACTGCGAGCACCCTGATTTTGCTTTCCATGATTTGGGCACTGGTGTTTTTAATGATTGGGGTCGCCGCATTCATAACATTGACCCCGTGTCGGTCTACTAGGTTGGGTATTAGGAGCCAGAGCGTTCGGAGCAGTATCATGGGCATTTGGAGCAGCCGGGGATCGACAAACATTAGTAAAATGTCCATACCTTCGACAGTTGGTGCAATGACGACAACGCGTGAGAGATGGGTGATGATACTTACAAGTATTGCACATTGGATGGTTCCCCGTATACTATTTCTTCCCATATATATATATATATATAGGGTTAGGATCCGTTGAGAACTCGATGAGTTGCGAGAACTCGCGAGGACTCGACGTAAAATGTGAAAAAATAATAATTTTTTTTGCACACTAGTGTAAAAACACGTAAACCCCGCTGTAAAATTTTTTTTATAAAAAAATACATTAATTTACACCAAATTACACCGGTGTAAGGGATTTTTACCCTCATACAAGTATATTAATATTTTATTCATTATTTTATTGTTGTTTAATTTTGGACCACAAATTCATTTTTTATTATAATAAGTGTGTGGTTATAAAGTGAGTTCTTATGGTTCTCACAACTCATAGGACTTCTCAAAATATCCGGATCCTATATATATATATATATATATATATATATATATATTATAAATAAATATAACTTTTGCCACATGTTATTCACTAGATCATCTGTTTTTTTTGTCTGTTTCTACTCAATTATGAAGTTAAAGATATTATTTCTCATACTTATTATATTATTAATTGTTTTCTATCTTACTTAATTATGAATAATTATATTTAATTAAATACAAATATTATATTATTAATCAAATAAATTTAATATAAAATATAAAATTAATTATGAACGTTATATATAAACTTATATTTTTTCACTTAAAAACTTCACAAAGTTCAAACTTATGTTAACTAAAGTATAGAATTAATGAAAAATAATAAAGATACTTGTTTCTATAAGTGATATCTAAAAATTTGTAAATGCTTAATGTGGTTCGATGGTAAATAATAAGACAAAGACAAGTAAACATATCTCAGAGTAAGCAAAGCACGCTTTTCGATCTCGAGAACAAGTATGTCTTAAATTCGTATTGAAAATATTATTTCATGTATTTTAGTTAAAATTTAATGTTAGTGAAATTACTGTATTTTAATTGCATATTGTTATATTTGCCTTCTTACTATTTATCTCTTTTTTTTTTTGCGCCCAAGTGTATTATTAAAAAAACTTGAGGGTTTAAGGTGGGATTTTGTGTGGGGTAAAGCAGGTTCAGGCCAAAAGCTAAGATGGGTTAGATGGTCCAAAATGATTGATCTGAATAAAGTTTGGGGCCTTGGTATCAGGGGTATTGAAGGTTTTTACCTGGCGATGTTGGCCAAGTGGTGGTAGCGCTACAAGGATGATTCGAATCAACTTTGGGTCACGGTTATTCAAGCGATTCACAGCTCTAAATTGGGGAAGAAAACGGTTCCTGTTAAAAAAAATCTATTTTGGGTATATCGAAAGATATCGGGATGATGGATGAGATTCTTATGAGGTTGGGCATCAATATTCGCGAAAAGGTTACTCTTGAGATTGGTGTTATGGAGAAAACGAGATTTTGAAGGATATTTGGTTGTGTCCGAGACTAGTGAATCATAAGGATGCTACTGTGAAAAGCTGTTATATGGTTGAGCCGGATGGTACTGTTTGGGAATGGGATTGGTTATGTGAGATGACTACTCACTTCGACTGCAGCAACTTTCAATCTTTGTTATGTCTGCTTAATCAATATTGCACAAAATGTGGGTCGGATAAGTGGGTTTGGAACAACGATATTAGGGTCAAGTTTTCGACTAAAGGGTTGTGTCTAGAGATCAATGCTTCGGGTCTAGGAGAGGATATAGGTATGCCTTTCAATCGGAATTTGTGGGCGCATTCGAAGAGTAACATGTTATTATGGAGAGAGGTTTTGGGGAGAGTTGCGGCTAAGACGCGATTGTAGGAAAGAGGCATTCTTTGACCAACACGGTTTGTGACAGATGCGGATATAGTTCAGAGACGCCAAATCATTTTTTGTTGACTGCTTGTTCTCGAGAAGCATTTGGTTGAACGTGCTAGCCTGGATCTAGTATCGTGGCCTTTGAATGTTGTATCTCGCAAGGGCATGATGCAAGCGGTCTTAGAGAACCTTGGTAGCAAGAGATGGAAGAAGATCATTCATACCGTCATTTTGGCAACTGTTTGGAACATCTGGAAAGCCAGGACTCGTATGGTGTTCGATGGCAATTTCATCCCATTCAGCAAAATCGTGGGGACCAATAAATATGACGTGCTCTCATAGATTTCTTACAGATCTAAATTGCCTCCCCTTCGCTGGTTAACTACACCTCTTTTGATATTATAGGCTGGACCATTTCAATCCGACATAGCCAGTTGACGACTCAGACTGTTTTTGACCTAACCAACCCGTTGAACACTATGACATCCGTCACCCTCATTTTTATCAGGATTCTTAATCATAGTCCTTCATTTATTCAAATGCTTCTATTTTAGTCTTTATATGTTTGGGACCAAATCCATCGATCGATTAAGCGAATACAACTCAGTTTCAGACGGAGATTGGAGACGAAACAGAAATGGATGATAACAACGTCAACACAGATTCGTATTACATCAGAAACGGTTACAGACACTGTCATCAGTAGGATAAACATCTATCTCGGGGCCGAGGGAGGTCCGGCATGACCTTCCCCTTGAGAGCATTCTAAGAACAAACTAACAATCTTAATAACACCAACACATGAGATTTCTATATATAGGCCCAGTTGGTTCGACCTTGGCAAAGCACAAACCAACACATTATGTGTTGGTTCAACCCTTCAGTTATTGGTTCCATCTCTCGATGGTTCGAACCAACTAGGCCAACCTTAAACAAATACATATGATCCATAAAATGCCCTTATGGATCACCACAATCTCATGTTATACAATACATGACTCAAGCCTAGTCTATTCGACCGCGACGACCACACATAAAGTGCATCAACAATCTCCCCCTTGGACGTTGTTGGCGAATCCTGAAACCTCTTGCACATCATCAGTCAATATCACGGGTCTCCCCCTCAATACATGCACTATTTCATTGAGTAGAAATAAAACATCCTTCGTGGACCGGCCAAGTAATGCACTACGGACCCTCAACATCAATACGCAGGAAGTCAGTTAGACCACGTATATCATTGGCGAACTCAACCGGCACGGTCAGCTGAATTACAACAAGATCACCTAGTTACGCCAATGTGAAGTCGAAAATGTAATGCATTGCAGCCATGTAGCATCAGTACCCAAGGATGTCATCTTGACCAAGTACATCACGTGCAATCCAACTAGTCTAACCTGCAGTCTAATAAGACCCCTGCTAGAAGGATTCCATACTGACCGATCATATATTCAACGTAACACGTAAGTACCACCACTAATTTACTTCTTCTACCTGCACTTACCCTTTGCATCACCCTTCACACCAACTAGAGAACTCTAACTGTCAGTACCCAAATAAAGATCTCATATGTGACTCTATGTAAAACAATCCCCTCGGACACTAGTACTTCTATAAAAATCTTCATCTGTGCTGCTGTGATTGCATTAACACTTTCGTCTCTTTGAACAATTTCTCTCAAACATACTGGAACTGGGTTGAGTGTTCACAACTTGTGGAATAAGATCTATCCATTTTGGCCCATACTAGTCATCTGAATCAGATCATTGTACCACAGTACTCCTGATTCTTTTGACTACCCCACAATATCACGTTTCATTATCATAACCACCTTATCAGAAACCCATCTGTTACATCACTAGATCTGTAAAACAATATCTCTATCCAACATTCTTGAACATTGTGTAAAGAAGCAAACTAGAAATAAACTAGTATCCTAGATGAAGTATTCCAAGTGTTTAAGCTTGAAACCTAATAAAGAAGTTTATCCTGATCACTCGTATCCCATATCAAGATCTGGAGCATATCTTCCCGAAATATCACATAATACATCAGAACTAGTGATTAACAGTTGAACCCTCGATACCGGATCAGTCTGAATTCAAACCTTACAACTTCATTTCTCTTCAACAATATCTATGCCAACAATCAAAATTTTCTCTGGAAATTTTTTTTACCCCTAAAAATTCCAATTTTTCATTCTATATGTTGAAGGTTCAAAACAAGAAAATAAGGTTTCGTTCGACCCCTTTGTAAGGTCGAAATGAACAATGATTAGCACGAATGAGTATTGCTAAGCACGAATGAAAACAGAAATCTCTCGTTCGACCTGTCATGAGGTCGAATGAACATCATCCAACTGGTTCGACCTCTGTAATCACCACAAATGAATATCTAACTATTTGGTTCGACCTCTAAAACACTCGTTCGACCTCTCGAAGGGTCGAATCAACTATCTCATTTGACCTTTTGCAGACAAAAGTGTTCATTTTCAATATTTTCTGCAAATCAGTCCATAAACACTCTAATACTTGGAATTCGATGATGAAACTTGTACAGAAAGGTGCTGAAATGAAAACCTAACCCTCGAATGATCAAAAACTTTGAAAAATCAGATGATTTGGGTTCGATTAAGGATCTGGGTTTCTAGGGTTTCAACCTTTCAAGAAAAACTGAATTTAACGTCTGAAAACCATGAAATCGAGCTGTGATTGATTCAAACGACTGTTAGATCGTTCAAATCAGTACCGTGGCTCTGATACCAATTGAGAATTCAGTTTGGGACCAAATCCATGGATCGATTAGGCGAATATAACTCGGTTTCAGACGGAAATTGGAGACAAAACAGAAATAGATGATAACAACGTCAACACAGATTCGCATTACATCAGAAACGGTTACAGACACTATCATCAGTTGGATAAACATCTATCTTGGGGCCGGGGGAGGTCGGGCATTACCTTCCAAATGAGGGCATTCTAAGAACAAACTCACAATCTTAATAACACCAACAAATGAGATTGCTATATATATGCCCAGTTGGTTCGACCCTTGCAGGGTTTGAACCAACTGGTTCAACCTTGGCAAAGCACGAACCAACACATTATGTGTTGGTTCGACCCTTCAGTTATTGGTTCGACCTCTCGATGGTTCGAACCAACTAGGTCAACCTTAAACAAAAACGTTTGATCCATAAAATGCCCTTATGGATCACCACAATCTCATGTAATACAATACAATACACGACTCAACCCTAGTCTATTCGACAGCGACGGCCACACATAAAGTGCATCAACATGTTTCGTCATCTTCGAAATGAATAAAAGATCGAATTCAATGTTTATCATTTGTAATTATTATGGATCGTATCTTCGTTTTATTTAAATACATATATTGAAGCTTTATTCGGGATAGGTTTTAAAACAGCTAAATTTTAAAGTTCGTTAGATTTTTGTAAAAGTTAAACATTTAAAGTTATCGAAAAGTTTTGGGAAATATCAAAAATTTTAAGTTAAAAGTTCATGAAAACATAAACTAATTTTGTTATAAAATAACTAAAAAGTAAGAAGTTTGAGTTTTAGAAGTTTAAAAACATTTATGTTAAACTTGGTTAGTTAGGTTAAGTTTTATAAAAGAGAAATCTAACCCAGTTATAATAAATTTAACTAAGTTAAAACTAGAGGGACCAAGATTGTTAATAATCCAAACTTTTAAACAAAATCCCTCTCCTTTCCCTCCCATTTGTTTTCTGGCCAGCCATTATGGCCGCAGGCGACCAACTCTAGCAAGGGTTAAAATCCATTTCATGACCCCATTTATTTGATATTATTGTGACAAAAAATTTCTCCACATTTTTGTAACTGATGTCAATCATTTATACACGATAACATGCATTGAAATTCAAGATTTAATTCATTTTTAATAACCGGTCGATTCATTATAAGTCATAATCAACCCGTAATACCTATAAATAGATAATCTACAGCCATCTTGGACCTTTACAACCTTAAAACCATTCGTAATCCATCAAAAACGCATCCTAAAGATCTCAAAAATTGGTGTCAACTTTGATCCGGTCGTTCTTGGGTTGTGCTCGATTTATTCCTATAGGTCGTTTTGATTATGCCATTTTACCTGACGAGTCGTTCTGATCGAAACCCCTTTGTTCTTGATTGTTATTTTAGTTATTATCGGGTTTATTAAATTTAAAGTTAGGGTTAGGGTTTATGAATAGGATTATTTGGGGAAGATGATTAAGTATATGTATTGGTTATATATTTATTCTTTCGAAATAAAATAACAAAACAAGGATTGGTCTAGTTGTTGTCTTGAAGGGGTAAAGGTTTGGGTTCGGGAGGACCCGGGTTCAAACTTGGTCTCTCACCCTATTTATTTCATTTATATATTTATATAATTTGGATCAAATGAGAACTCCACTGAGTTGTGAGAACTAGAGAACTCCTATGGACCAATCACCAAGTGACACACCATCATCTTTATAGCCTTTTGTATTTTTTTAATTAGGGGTAAGAATGTCTTTGTACATAATTACTTATGGGTATTTTAGTAATAATAACACACCACACCACCCCACATCACCCCCACCCTAAGTTACCTTTTAAATAATAATAATAATCATAATTTCTCACACCCCTCTCTCACACACACACTGGTGTTTCTCTCTCTAACTGTCTCTCTCTCGCTCTAAAAAACACACACAATAGTCCGGACAGTTTGTGGCCTTGGATGGGTCCCACCTTTAATAAAATATCTTGTAACTAGGTTGGTTAATCTCTAATTGTTTCGGTTAGGTTTTCGGGGTTTTATTGCGTGTCTATTACGAGCTATTTTGGACATATAATTGACTCCCAATTACCCTTTACCATAAGTTATTTTAGGCATTGGTAAGTTATTTAGGCTTATGTTGGTGAATTTATAAGTTTTGCGCGTATCGGGTGCGACACGCGAACTTTATTCATTGCCGGGAGATTTGTGTTTGGAGTTTCCACTTATGGTTTTGGAGTTCCATAACACCTAATATTTCATGGAAAAGTCTCTTTATTTCATATCCCATGTGTTCGGGATCGTTTTCGGTTAATTAAACGTTATCAGGTAATCACCATCGTCCGTTCCAGACAACTTTAATTGCATGCGATTTCGTCGTGCTTCAACATTAGACATCTGCACTCCTATGCATCTTTTGGGGAATTTGCTATTCTCTAAGGCTTAGTTAAAACAATTAGCATGAAATTGCACTTAATTACAAATAATTAATTACTACGGAATTACCTAAATTTTGCCGGTTGTCACATCTTCTTTTCAGCAACATTATTATTTTCTTCATCTTCCTCATAAATTGTTGTTCGGGCAGAGCCAGTGGTCTTTGCTAGATGGTTTTTGATGGCCTTGATGTCAGCTTGAGTATCTTTGTATCTAGCGTCCACCATATTTCTTATCAATGTCATGTGAGAATTATGATTAAGGTCTGCCATTTCTCTGTGAGTTTGGATAATTGGGACAATGAATTCACATATCTTACTGGCAATAGATGCTGGTGTGCCATTGTATAAGTCAATCATTGCTTCCATTGAAGATTCAAGTTTGTTGAATCTTTCTGTGACACCCGGCAAATTCAGGTTAATGCTTTACATACATACAAGTCTACCTTAGCAAAAACATTTACTTAGCATTATACTTAACTGGGTCAGTTAAGTCGTTTGGGATTATTTTGGAAATCATCGAGAGTCATTACATATTGAGAGTCGGTCCATATCTGCGTGTACAAGGGTGGTGATTGGTGAAATCGTCGGGTTAATGCACACACGAGGATTCTTGTGTGTTTAATGTGTTTCTGATATAAATAGGTTGTTAGCATGATTGTTGATGAGTTTGGAGGGTCAGGGTTGAGTATTGTTGATAACAGGCGGTTAGACCTGTTTGAATGATTTAGAAGGATTAAGGATGATATGATATGTTTTGTTGATTGTATGAGGTTAGGGTTTGTTCTAAGAGCATGTAGAAACAGTAGGATGTTGTTGTATAATGTTGTTATGTGATGAAATCTAGATAATTGCCATTTAGGGTAAGTTTTGAATGTCGATGTGATGTTTTCATGATAGTATTGACATTTTGGGAAATGTTTGCAATTTAGGGCTATTAGATTGATGATAAATTGGGGGTGTTTACCTGGGATGGGTTGTGTTTGAACCGATGGTCATAATGGAATCTAGTTCTCAAATTCACTTCTGCTTGCTAGTAGTTTCATGCTTGTTGAGAATCCTGATGGCTTGTCTTTGGTTTTGGCAGAAGATGTCGGGACGTCATGGTGGTCGACTTGGTGGTCGGAACGATGGTAGACGCAATGGGGGTCGTGGCAACATGAACATGACCCATGCTTAGCTGAATAACCTGATTCAGGAGCAGGTGTCTGCTGCTCTTGCTGCATATTAGGCCGCCCAGTAGGGCCTTGGTGGTAATTATATTACTACTACCCTCATTCCTTATCTTTTGTTGCGTGGCATTCATTTTTGTGATCCGTGTTGCATGTTGTAATAGGGAATGTTGTTTATTCTCCACCACCTCCTCATGTTCAGTGTACTTTTAAGATGTTTAAAGACTGTAAACCTCATAGCTTCAGTGGAGTTGAAGGAGTTGTGGGACTACTCCGTTGGTTGGAGAAGATTGAGTCTGCTTTCTCCATGTGTAAGTGCCCAGCAGAGTTTCGTGTGAAATATGCTTCGGGGACATTCGAGGGTCGTGCTTTGACCTGGTGGAATTCGACTGTGTAGACTATTGGCTTGCTTGAGGCCCATGCATTTCCATGGACCGAGTTTGTGTTTCGTTTGAAGAGGGTGTATTGCCCCAGAGATGAGATCAAGAGTTTAGAGCACGAGTTGTGGAATCATCAGATGGTGGGATCTGAAATTGAGGAGTATACCACTCGATATCATGAGCTGGCACTTCTGTGCCCGGATTTGGTGACACCTGAGTATAAGGCTATTGAGTTCTATGTTAGTGGGTTGGTGCCAGAGATTCGCGGGTTTGTGACCGCAAATGATGCTGCTACACTTCAGGATACCATTCGATTGGCTCACAAGCTAACCAAACAGAAGGTTCAAGAGGGTGTCTTGCCTCCTAAGGGCACTGCTGTGAAAGCCCTTGAGGGCAACAAGAGGAAATAGGAGAACGCAGGGAAAGGTACAGTGCAGCCTCGGCAGCATGCGAAGAAATCTGAAGCTACAGGTTCATCTTCTGAGCAGAAACAAGGCGGGTATACTGGGAAGCTGCCTAAGTGTAATTAGTGTGGGTATCATCATTATGGGAACTGTAATCGTTGCAACCGTTGTCAGAAGAATGGGCATCAGGCCAGGGATTGCAGGGTTAATCTCCAGTCGACTCAGAATCAAGTGGTTGTCCCTACTACTGCTCCTCGGCAAAATCAGGGATGTTACAATTGTGGTGAAGCAGGGCACTTTAGGAAGGATTGCCCTAAACTGAAGTAGGGGATGCTGGGAAGAATGGCAATGGCAAGGGTAACGGGGGTGGCAGCAGGAACGCGCGCGCCCTCGTCATTGGTTCGGGTGAGGCCCGACAGGATCCAGATATTGTTACTGGTACGTTTCTTCTTAACGATCGTTATGCCTCTATTTTATTTGATTCGGGTGCCACCAAGAGCTTTATATCTGTGGAGTTTGGTTAGTTTCTAGGCATAGTACCTACACCTTTAGAGGTTAAGTACTTAGTTGAATTGGCTGATGGTAAGAAAATCGAGGCAACTCATATTCTTAAGGGATGCCAACTAGAACTTTCTGGACTATCGTTTCCTATTGACCTCATACCAATATCTTTGGGTAGTTTTGACGTCGTGCTGGGTATGGATTGGTTGTCTTTATATCATGTGGAAATCGTTTGTTTCGATAAAGTCAATCGACTTCCTCTCCCGGATGGAGAGATTCTTTTGGTTCATGGTGAGAAAAGTGGTGTTCCTTTGAGTATCATTTCGTGTATGAAAGCTTTTAAGTATCTGTGGAAAGGGTATTCTACTATCTTAACTCTTGTTTCGGTTTCATCTGACGATGAGAAGAAGATTGAAGATATTCCCGTTGTTTGTGATTTTCCCGACGTGTTTCCTAAAGATCTGCCTGGCCTTCCGCCGCATCATCAGGTCGAATTTAACATTGATCTTGCACCTAGTGCAGCCCCTATTGCTCGAGCCCCTTATCGTCTTGCACCTCCCGAGATGCAGGAATTATCTAACCAGTTGCAGGAGTTGTTGGAGAAAGGAATCATCTGGCCTAGTTCATCCCCGTGGGAATCCCCTATCTTATTTTTCAAGAAGAAAGACGGAAGCCTTCGCATGTGCATTGACTACCGTGAACGGAACAAGGTGTCCATCAAGAATCATTATCCTCTTCCCCGTATCGACGATTTATTTGACCAGCTTCAGGGTTCCGATTTTTATTCTAAGATTGATTTGAGGTCTGGGTATCATCAGTTGAGGGTTCAGGAAGCCGACATTCCGAAGACTGCCTTTCGTACTCGTTATGGCCACTTTGAATTCCTGGTCATGCCTTTCGATCTCACGAATGCACCTGCTGTGTTTAGGGATTTGATGAATCGAGTTTGCAAGCCCTATCTTGATAAGTTCGTGATTGTTTTCATTGACGATATTCCAATCTACTCCAAGAACGAGGTGGACCACTGGGAACACCTGCGGCTAGTTTTGTAACTCTTGAGGCGAGAGCAGTTGTATGCTAAGTTCTCAAAGTGTGACTTTTGGTTACACGAAGTTCAATTCCTTAGACATGTAGTTAATAAGAAAGGAATTCATGTCGATCCAGCTAAGATAAAAGCCATCAAAGACTGGGAAGTACCAAAGACTCCAACCGAGGTGCGACAATTCCTAGGTCTAGCCAGCTGCTATCGTCGTTTCATTGAAGGTTTTTCGAAGATTTCTCAACCCCTCACCTACCTCACCCAGAAGGACAAGAAGTTTGACTGGGGTGATTCGCAAGAATCTGCTTTTCAGACACTCAAGCTCAAACTTTGTTCTGCTTGATGTGTGTAAATGTATATATAAAAATAACACAAGCTTTAATTAAAACGACTCACCTAAAAACTACACACGCACGGTAAGTGTACCGGTCGCAAAGCAGTAAACAGATAAGACCGAGTATCGAACCCAAAGACGCAAATGCAACTCTAGATCACAACCTATACCAAATACTAGCCTAAATAAATATATACTTATGTGGGGGGTTAAACTAATGATTAAAAACTTAAAAGAAACTAAATATAAATAAAGTAACCTCAGCTGCTTATGGGAACTAGGAACTAGGAGAAATCGGATAGGAAGAAAGCTGGTTACTTAGGTAAAATCCCTAGACACTAGCAATAAATCCTGAATCTGGTAATTAACTTGAGACCCTATTCTTATCTAATAAACCTCCTGTCAAAGATAGCTCACTAGACTTAAGGCGGGACAAGTGTAGAAATGCTAAGATGGACCTGGATCGCCCTAGCGTACCAAAATCCCATAGAAATCAGATTAAAACCTCTCCTGGATTAAAACCCTCAAACTATGAAGCAGACTTAAACTCTAATGAAGAAAACCTAGGAAAACTCTAAACACGGACAAGTAGCGACTCCCGCCCTAGCGCTTGCCAACTACCGAACAATGCCTAGTTAGTCACCTAGCAATCTCGAGTTAGATTTCTCACCCTCAAGAATGGACTGCACGTCTTAGTTAATTTATTATATTAGTTTGTTATACTTGTGTCGTACTCCAACTCCAAATACTAGCACGCTAACCTAAGTTGACGAACTAGATTGATTTCAAGACCTAGGGGGTATCTCTACATGCCTAGCTCCACAAAACCAATAAACAAACTTCAAATAAAATTAACACCAACACACATATATCAAATCCAACAATAAAATTAAAGTCATGTAATCCTACACATCAAAATTAAAAACCAAAACCATTAAATACTGCATAAAACGTGTCTAGTTCATAAACCTAAGCAACCATAAAAGTCTAGCAACTCATAATATTTAGAAACATAAATTCAAAGTTTATAAAAAACAATTTCATCATGTCTATAAAAATATAGAGCGAAAACTAAACCTAACCCAAGGCTCGTTGGCTATTGATCTTTAACGTGCCCGTGGCCTTTTCTCCTTCCGTGCTCGTTCGCTCGTCACCGTGGCTGCTTCTTCCCCTTTTCTTCTGTGCGATTCCAAAAGAAATTGGAATTTCGAATTGTTGTTCTTCTATTTCGAGTGAATGAATGATATGTCCCCCCAAAATAATGTTGCCGTCCAAAAAATAGTATATATCCATATTAATTTGTGAAGCCCTCAATTTCTTCTTGGGCTTTGGGGTTTTACAAGGCCACGTTTTTTTTTATTTTATTTTTTTTCTTTTAATTATTATTATTATTATTTATAGTATTATAACTCGGTGCTCTACACTCGGGTGTTCTTAGCTTGACCAAAGTTCATCGTTTACGCTCCAACGTCCACACGAACACCTACCAAAATATAAAATAAATAAATAAGTACTAAAAATTAATAAAAAACTATACAATGACAAAAATAGGCCAACAAACGAATACACGCCTAAAACTACTAAAAACTATTTACAAAAGACTCAATTATAACCAAAAATATATAAGAGAATAGATGTGTTTTACGACACATCAAACATCCCCACACTTGACTCTTTTTCGTCCCTGAAAAAGAATTATGCTATGGAATCACAGTTAGGTTTACATCCAGTTTCAAAACATAGGTTACTTAATTAATAATCTACTAACGTATTGATTGCGATTGCAGGTATATTGATCCTCTTAAACCCACACCGGTTTCCAAGCCCCTTTTTATTTATGTTAAGTTCATGTTGATTAGTCTATCTAGGGTCTCACTCGAAGGAAGCCACAGTTCCTCCTAATCCCGCCTCAAGCTTATGAAGCTAAAGGAACGACCAATTGACCATTTCCCAACCGTCTTATGTAGAAAACCAAGAGAATTTAAAATCACTTTTTTTTTTTTTACATACTTAACTCAGAGGGTGTGACCAATCCAAGTCGCTATCCCAGTGGCCAGGCACCTTAAGCTTAAGCATTTTTTTTTTTCATCTCAGCATACTTAACTCAGAGGGTCTGACCAATCCAAGTCGCTATCCCAGTGGCCAGGCACCTTAAGCTTCAGTATTTTCGCTTTGATTTCTAATTTTTTTTTTAAGTGATTAGAAATTCTAACGGTTTTCTACATATAACAGTGCTTCTTATACTATTTTTGGCGGTTTCGGTCTCCCCGTTTCTCCTAGATGAGAACCCACAAAATAGCCTAACATAATTAATTTATTACTTTTAAGAAAACCTTTCTACCGGCCGAGCCTACCCACATATCCCAAATCAGACACGTTTTCAATCAATTTTAATCTCTTATTATACATACTATTTGAAAACCGGAAACCTAACTTTACCTATCATTTTTCATATTTTATATAATGCAAACTTCAAAATCAGGGACTTTTTTTTTTTCAATTTTTTTTTGACTTAAAATGACTTTATATACAGACTAAACGACAGTTTCCCATCCCCACACTTAAACTCTACATTGCCCTCAATGTAGGAATAGAAAACGACTCAAAACAAACAAAAAAATAAATTCCGAATACAAAAATAAAAAAAAATAAAATAAAATAAAAAAAAACAAGGGCAAATTGGAAAGGACTTAGCTGGTTTATTAATGCGTAAGCTCCAAAAACTCTAGTCCAATCCAGCTCGATCGTATAGCATTTTGGTCGCGATCGGCTCTGACACAATGGTAAACTCTCGGGTTTGCCTTGATAAACGATAAACAGCTTCGGAATCACCCGAATGGAGATTGAGTACGGGTGGTGCAATCCAAACCTTCACAAAACGAAACAAACAAAACCCGAGCATAATACCGAACCACACAAAAATAAAAAGACTCAAACTACTAACTTAGACTCATAAAATAACAACAAACAAGAAGACGTACCTGCTTGGCAAAATGGCGGTGAATGGTGGTAGAACCAAATGGGTAGAGAAAAAAAAATATTATGGTTCTCGCTCAACGTGAAGGACACTGGTGATCACAACACGCATTGCAAAAGAAAAAAAATATATAACTTTCCGGGGTAATAGCTGGTCGCATAAGGCGAACAGGTCAGCCCAGACTCCTCACATACGTGAAAAATCTTTTTTCACAGAAAGTTAATTAATTTTTTTAAGAAAAAATCTCTTTTATTACCCAAACCTTTACCAAAACTCCCACTCATAAAATATATATAAAGATAATAAATGGGATCCGCTCATTGTGAAATTTCCTCTACCTAAGCAAACACGCAAACCTGCTAACAGACTCAAAGACACAAAAAACAAAGATAAAATAGAAAGATAAAAACCTATGAACCACTACCGAATGACGGACCATAAATAAAAAAAATGAAAAGCTAGAAAAAAAAGTATAAATATAAATTTACAAACTCTACAGAGCCTCCCCTCACTTAAACTTAATCAGGGGGCTGCTCTTTTATCTGGACCCGATCCAACCCGTTTAATTCCACCCGGTCCATATTATTTAGAAAAATTACATTAGTGGAATTGAAAAATATTTTATCGAATTTAAATGGGTCGGGCCACCAATATTTAAATTTACCTGGACCAAACCTAATTCTTGGCATGTAGTGAGGGGACTTGTTATCTCTGCAACTCCTAACCCTCACCCTGTGTTGGTCCAGGTGCCTCTTCGCCTTCTCCCGTGGTGGTGGCCATGGTGGTGGCACTAGTAGCAGTGTAATATCCAATGCCTGCACGGGGCGGCTGTGGTGTTCTTCTTCTTCTTCCACCACTGCTTGTTTCTCATCTTCCTTGTTTGGTGACACTTGGTCAAAATCTTTGTCCACTTCTGGAGCTGACAAATCAACTAACTCATCACCAAACTCTGCTTCCCCATCAGCTGCTTCTCCAAGCGGGTCAGTGGTGTCTTCCTCTTCCACCACTTCTTCCTCAAACAGCCAGCCTGTGGATTCTGAAAAATCCATATCTTCCTCAGCCTCCCCTATCTTCTCCATCATGGCTTTCCTATGCGCGTCCCAGGCTATCCTTTCTATCTCCTCATCATCACTCCAGACATCTGCCTCCCAAGGGTATGCTGTTGAACTAGAGATCTGGCAAGGCTGCTCATCCTGTTGAACCGGAGGTGGGACTAAGGCGTCCATTATGGTCTCTGGCTCTAACCCTGAATCCTGCAAAATATCATCTTCACAAGACAAAGTGTAAAGAATCATATGGGTCAGTTAAATCATGCACAGAATCAGATGAGTAAGGACAAACAGTTTCAGCAACGGGACTAATACAATCAGGTAATCTAAGTGTTACCATCTCGTCTGGGTCATCATATGTGAAATTAACCTGCTGAACTGGAGGTGGGACTTCAACGTCCATTATGGTCTTCAGTTCATCCACCTGAGCCTCTAGCCTTTTAAGTGCCGCATCTTGTTCCCTCAAAGAGTCGGTGCGCTTGGATAGCAAAGAATCGATATCCTCGAGCATGAGCTGTTGTTTAGCAAGTAAGGCGGCAAAATCGGGTCTAGTGTGAGACAAGACATCCCGATAATCGGGTTGTTGATAAAAATGTTGGCTAGGTGGATACTCTGACGAGCTCCCACCATGCCTTTCCTCATACATCTTAGCTTGTAGACGATCAGGCCGACTTTTTATTCTATCTAGTGACTCAGATGTTGCAGGGTTAAACCACCGGTTAGCCTGCGGGTATGAAGGCTGGTATGACTGATATGGCTGTGGCTGCAAATACGTGTTAGAATAATAATCCGTGGAATACCCCGATGAATATAAATGAGGGCATCTTATGGTAAAGTGGGGTCCTCCGCAGATCTCGCACATGATAAAAAAAATTATTTATTATGAATCAAAAATAATAATAAGAAGAAAAAAATGAAAAATAAAAACAAAAATTATTCACAAAATAGTAGACCAGAAACGGATTGGATAATTCTCAAGAGTGCCAATTGCGTCCCCGGCAACGGCGCCAAAAACTTGATGTGTGTAAATGTATATATATAAATAACACAGGCTTTAATTAAAACGACTCACCTAAAAACTACACACGCACGGCAAGTGTACCGGTCGCAAAGCAGTAAACAGATAAGACCGAGTATCGAACCCAAAGACGCAAATGCAACTCTAGATCACAACCTATACCGAATACTAGCCTAAATAAATATATACTTATGTGCGGGGTTAAACTAATGATTAAAAACTTAAAAGAAACTAAATATAAATAAAGTAACCTCAGCTGCTTATGGGAACTAGGAACTAGGAGAAATCGGATAGGAAGAAGGCTGGTTACTTAGGTAAAATCCCTAGACACTAGCAATAAATCCTGAATCTGGTAATTAACTTGAGACCCTATTCTTATCTGATAAACCTCCTGTCAAAGATAGCTCACTAGACTTAAGGCGGGACAAGTGTAGAAATGCTAAGATGGACCTGGATCGCCCTAGCGTACCAAAATCCCATAGAAATCAGATTAAAACCTCTCCTGGATTAAAACCCTCAAACTATGAAGCAGACTTAAACTCTAATGAAGAAAACCTAGGAAAACTCTAAACACGGACAAGTAGCGACTCCCGCCCTAGCGCTTGCCAACTACCAAACAATGCCTAGTTAGTCACCTAGCAATCTCGAGTTAGATTTCTCACCCTCAAGAATGGACTGCACGTCTTAGTTAATTTATTATATTAGTTTGTTATACTTGTGTCGTACTCCAACTCCAAATACTAGCACGCTAACCTAAGTTGACGAACTAGATTGATTTCAAGACCTAGGGGGTATCTCTACATGCCTAGCTCCACAAAACCAATAAACAAACTTCAAATAAAATTAACACCAACACACATATATCAAATCCAACAATAAAATTAAAGTCATGTAATCCTACACATCAAAATTAAAAACCAAAACCATTAAATACTGCATAAAACGTGTCTAGTTCATAAACCTAAGCAACCATAAAAGTCTAGCAACTCATAATATTTAGAAACATAAATTCAAAGTTTATAAAAAACAATTTCATCATGTCTATAAAAATATAGAGCGAAAACTAAACCTAACCCAAGGCTCGTTGGCTATTGATCTTTAACGTGCCCGTGGCCTTTTCTCCTTCCGTGCTCGTTCGCTCGTCACCGTGGCTGCTTCTTCCCCTTTTCTTCTGTGCGATTCCAAAAGAAATTGGAATTTCGAATTGTTGTTCTTCTATTTCGAGTGAATGAATGATATGTCCCCCCAAAATAATGTTGCCGTCCAAAAAATAGTATATATCCATATTAATTTGTGAAGCCCTCAATATCTTCTTGGGCTTTGGGGTTTTACAAGGCCACGTTTTTTTTTTATTTTATTTTTTTTTCTTTTAATTATTTATAGTATTATAACTCGGTGCTCTACACTCGGGTGTTCTTGGCTTGACCAAAGTTCATCGTTTACGCTCCAACGTCCACACGAACACCTACCTAAATATAAAATAAATAAATAAGTACTAAAAATTAATAAAAAACTATACAATGACAAAAATAGGCCAACAAACGAATACACGCCTAAAACTACTAAAAACTATATACAAAAGACTCAATTATAACCAAAAATATATAAGAGAATAGATGTGTTTTACGACACATCACTGCTCCTATCTTATCCTTACCTGAGGGCACAGATGACTTCGTGGTTTATTGTGATGCGTCTATAAAGGTCTCGGTTGCGTGTTGATGCAACGTGAGAAGGTCATTTCTTATGCTTCTCGTAAACTTAAGGTTCACGAGAAAAACTATACCACCCATGACTTGGAATTGGGTGCGGTCGTTTTCGCGTTAAAGATTTGGAGACACTACTTGTACGGTACCAAGTGCACCATTTATACTGATCACAAGAGTCTTCAGCATCTCTTTAATCAAAAGGAGTTGAACATGCAACAGCGTCGCTGGATCGAGCTTCTTAATGACTATGATTGTGCGATCAAGTATCATCCTGGCAAGGCGAATGTGGTAACAGGCGCCTTGAGCAGGAAGGAATCCGCTAAGCCTCATCGTGTTCGAGCTCTACAGCTCACCATGCATTCTAGTTTACCTTATCAAATCTGTTCTGCTCAACAGGAAACTTTGAAGGAGGAAAACCTTAAAGTTGAAACCATGCATAGTGCTAATAAGCACCTTGAGCTCAGGTCCGATGGCCTGCACTACATTGCAGAACGTATTTGGGTCCCTTTGTTTCGGGGTTTGCGAGAGCTTGTCTTGGATGAAGCTCACAAATCCCGGTATTCCATCCATCTGGGCTCCGATAAGATTTATCAGGATCTGAAGATACTCTATTGGTGGCCAAACATGAAGGCTGATATAGCTTCGTATGTCAGCAAATGTCTGACCTGTGCTAAGGTCAGGTCGAGTATTAGAAACCGGCTGGTCTTCTACAACAACCGGAACTTCCCGAATGGAAGTGGGAACGGATTACAATGGATTTTGTGACCAAACCTCCAAGGTCACCTAGTGGTTGCGACATGATTTGGGTGATTGTCGACCGGTTGACAAAATCCGCACACTTCCTCGCTATTAAAGAAACCGACAGTTTGGAGCGGTTGGCTCGTATATATCTTAAGGAAGTGGTTGCTCGGCATGGGGTGCCTGTTTCCATCATTTCTCATTGTGATTCTTGTTTCGCTCCCCGCTCTGGAAGGCATTGCATAAAGCGTTGGGTACTAAGTTGGATATGAGTACCGCATATCATCCGCAAACTGATGGTCAAAGTGAGCGGACAATTCAGAAACTTGAAGACATGCTTCGGGCATGTGTCATCAATTTTGGTAAGAGTTGGGAGACTCACCTGCCGCTAGTGGAGTTCTCTTACAACAATAGTACTACTCTAGTATCAAGGCAGCACCGTTCGAGGCTCTTTATGGACGGAAATGCCGATCTCCTCTTTGTTTGGCCGAGGTGGGCAAGAGTCAACTTACAGGTCCTGAACTACTGTACGAGACTTCCGAGAAGATCGTACAGATTCGTAATCATATGGCAGCAGCTCGTGATCATCAAAAGAGCTATGCCGATCGTCGTCGCAAACCCTTGGATTTTCAGGTTGGCGACAGGGTCTTGTTAATGATATCTCCGTGGAAGAGCGTTATTCGCTTTCGGAAGCGCGGCAAGCTTAACCCTTGTTATGTCGGACCGTTTGCATTTCTGGAACGAATTGGACCGGTATCATACAGACTTGACTTACCATCCGAGCTCAGTAGCGTTCATTATGTCTTCCATGTCTCAAATCTTAAGAAGTGTTTGGCTGATGAATCTCTCGTTGTTCCGCTCGAAGAAATCAAGGTTGATGATCGTTTGCGTATTGTGGAGGAACCAGTTGAAATTCTTGATTATAAAATTCGTAGCCTTCGTCGGAGTAAAATCCACATCGTTAAAGTTCGTTGGAATTCAAATCGTGGACCGGAGTTCACGTGGGAACGGGAGGATCAGATGAAGGCCAAGTACCCACATCTGTTTCCTAAGCGTGCATTTGAGTCGAATCATATTACTTCTAAAGCTAAATGGATCTCGGGTCGAGATTCCTTTCAACGGGGGGATGATGTAACAACTGGGAAATTTTCTTTCTTTTGTCTCTTCATTTCCAGACTTCGTTTAATTTTCAGGACGAAAATTCTTTCAACAATGGGATGATGTGACACCCGGCAAATTCAGGTTAATACTTTACATACATTACATACATATAAGTCTACCTTAGTGAAAACATTTACTTAGCATTATACTTAACTGGGTCAGTTAAGTCGTTTGGGATGATTTTGGAAATCATCAGGAGTCATTACATATTGATAGTCAGTCCATAACTGCGTGTACATGGGTGGCTATTAGTGAAATTGTCGGGTTAATGCACACACGCAGGTCTCGAGTCCTGGGGATTGGTGAACAAATGTGAACGTGTTAGTTATCGTACATTCTATGCTTATAATCATTATGTGACTTTTCGGTATGTGAATACGTGCTTATATGTTTTAAAATAGTGTTTAACGCGCCAAAATCCCAAAAACACATGCTGTAGGCAATTAGGACACTATATAGGAGATTACATAGGTATGTAGGCGATTACAACACATGATTGGGCCCTAATCGCAAGAGATTATAGGCGATTAGAAGCCCTAATTGCCTATAACAAATCCTACTCGCAGGAAACTTGCCTGACGACTAGAAACGCCTATGAATACCACCCTTATGTTTCAAAACATCATTTGTGAAACCCTAACTCGCCCCAAAGCTATCCCACACCATAACCAACCTCTACAACATGTATATGCCTTGAAATCCATCCTCTCAAGCCTTACACATCATCCTTTAGCAAAATCTAAGGTGTGTCATCCTTCCTAAACTTTTGTTATGTTATCATATTGATCCCTAAAGGTCCAGACCTGGTTTTGCTATGCTTGTGTCTTTGAAAACATTTAAAATCAGTTGTTAAACGAGTCTAATCTTTCATTATGTGTTCTATGTGGCGTATTCATGCAAGATAGGTTTTTTATGATTAAAACATGAGGATTTTTGTGCGTTTAATGTGTTTCTGATATAAATATGTTGTTAGCATGATTGCTGTTGAGTTTGGAGGGTCATGGTTGAGTATTGTTGATAATAGGCGTTTTGACCCGTTTAAATGATTTAGAAGGATTAAGGATGATATGATGTGTTTTGTTGATTGTATAAGGTTAGGGTTTGTTCTAGGAGCATGTAGAAATAGTAGGATGTTGTTGTATAACGTTGTTATGTGATGAAATCTGGATAATTGCCGTTTAGGGTAAATTTTACATGTTGATGTGATGTTTTCATGATAATATTGCCATTTTGGGAAATGTTTGCAAATTAGGGCTATTAGATTGATGATAAATTTGGGGTTTTTACTTGGGATGGGTTGTTTAATGATTGGGGTATTATGTTGGGTGTTTGTACATGTTTCGGATCTAATTTGGAAGGTTAAACGTGCAAAATGGGCCTCGCCACTGCAGGGGTGATTAGGGAAGCCCTAATCGCCTATATGTTGGGTGATTAGCCCTAATCGCCTATAAAAAAAGGAAATTAGCCCCTACTCACATACACTCCATGTGATTACAACTCCTAATTGCCTGTTTGACTTTCTTAATTGCCTGTTGACTTTCCTAAATGCCTAATTGATTCCTAATCGCGTGTTTTGCTAATATAAGCGTATTTTGACATCCCGAAATATGGTTGGACACCTAGGAACATGATAAGAACCCCGTGACATGTCTAATAACCTGGTAACATGTGTTTGGACTTGTATATGCGTTAATTGAACTGTATGATAGACTTAGTGAACTATTAGGCATGTTAAGTGTATAATTACATATAAGTGCATGATATCTTGTATTTGGCTAACACGTGGAATGTCGGGTCACCAATGGGATGTCGGGTCTTGTCTGGTGTGGTCGGTTAAATGTTTAAACATCTTTTCAAACATACACAGTTATGGTCTGCACTATTGGGGACTAATTAACTTGCGGGTTATTAGTCTAACATCTTATACGCTCGTCATGATAGGTCACCGGTAGTTAGGACTATCTATTGAGCTGATTTACTTGTTTTGGGAAGAAAGAAACATAAGGTGAGTTTCACGGCCCCAGTTTAAGTCTTTTTGTTTTCAGGGGAGAAACATGCTTCATACATGGTTTCGTAAACGATCATGTTATACTAGTGTTATTTCTTTTGACATACCATACGATTCGTGAAGTCCTGGGGGAACCATGAGTATGAGGGGTTGCATAGCTGGGGAAATATGGATAGATCTATTGGGACTGACAGACCCCATTCGTCGGTTGGAGGCCGACGGGTGCATATTGTCTCGGTCATTAAAAGACTGCCGTGGCGACAGTGGTACATATTCGGGCATATTCATGCACCATCTTGTCAGTTTTGGTTTCCAAGTCGTAGTAGTAGCATACATACATTTAGCTAGTGCTATCATTGTAACATAGTAGTAACATGATGATCTTTCATACTTTCAAACGTTTATTATAAAACCTGTGAACTTGCCAGCATTATATATTGACAACTTTAAGCATGTTTTCTCAGGTCGCTAAGGTAATTACACGGGATAGGCGCACGAGTCTCATGGTGTCTAGTTTGCATTTCATGTTTTGAAACATTATCTTTTATCTCCTATTAAAAACTTTGGATTATGGTTTGTAATTTGCTTCCGCTGTATCGAATGGGTTTTGATCTTAATGGTTGACTACGTATTTTAAAATCATATAGTTGTCGTTTATTGTGACCGTTGACTTGGATCCTGATTTGTCACGCGGCTCGCGGTAAAACCCCGCATGTGGAGTTTGAGGGTGTGACACTTTCCATCTATTCTTGATATTCGAAGTCATCAAATTCATTAATAGGATTATCAGAAATCATATCAGATGTGGTTGTGGTATTTGTTTCAATGACGTTAGTTGAGTCATTGTCCAAGGAGGTGAATGCTCCTTTTTGTTGGTTCTTCGGACTTCCAACCGGTACAGAGTCCTCAGGTATAGTCTCAACAGTTGTTACCTTATCATTTTCAGTTTGTTTTTATTGTGCATTCTCAGTTGTAGGAGGTGGAAAGGAAATGGTATCTGCCTGAGTTTGTGAAGCAGCTTGAAACAAGGGTTCATAAGGTGTTGCAATTCTAGAATTAGGCTGTGAATGAGATGGTTGGGGTTTTGTTGCAATAGTTGTTTTCATTCTTTTGGTCTGGTTGGATTTAGCTTTATTTGTTGACTTTCCTCTTGTGTTTTCTACAGTAGTTGTTTTAGGTGCTGTTTGTTTTTTCTGAAGCAAAAGGTCTGCAGTCTGCAGATCACATCTGCAGACATCTGCAGGAGAAGAGGTGGACCAAATGTCTGCAGTCTGCAAGAGGAAGACTGTTTGTTTGTTAACATCTGCGTATCCTAACCATAACCACGAACCACCATAACAACCACCAAGGACCACCCCATCACTAGCCGTCTCCACCTCTGACCAAACCCGTCACCAACCAAACCTTTTTTTTCACATCTGACCACAACAAAATATTTTTTTTTTTCAATCTACCACTCAAAGTTTATAAATCATAAACCACAAAATAGTTCGTCTGTTTAAAATGAAAGAATAAATACAAATACCTCTGCCACTTTTTGTCTATGCTCTGTTTTGTTCCTAAATCCATGACCCGTGACCATCCTTGTAATACAACAAAAAGCCCTATTTTTTTTAGTGGGTGTGGATAATAGAAACCCTAGGTAGTGTATAAATACATACCTGCACTCATTCATTGTAGATTATTAATAAAAAAATGAAGGTAGCGGCAGAGGGGAGGAGGAGGGAGGAGGGCGACGAGGATGAGAGGAGGAGGAGGGAGGGAGAGAAGAAGAAAGGTGAAGAAGAAGAAGAAGAAGAAGAAGAAGAAGAAGAAGAAGAAAGAAGAAAAGAAGAAAGGTGAAGAAGAAGAAGAAAGAAGAGAAGAACTTGGCTGGATGATGATGATGTTGCTGCTGCTGTTAGGAAGGGAAGAAAAAAAGATGGAGAAGAGGTGGGAAGAAGCTAGAAGACATAGGTTTATGTCTGCACCAAGAAGAGGCCAGGAAGATCTTTTTTAGTGAAAGGTCTTCCAAAAAACAAACAATCTGCGCGCCCCAAACGTCTGCCCGCGTCTGCACGGTGCAGACAGAAGTGGTTAGAAGCACTTCTGACCAAAAAACAAACACCACCTTAGTATCCTGGACAGCAGTAGTAGCAGTTGTTTTAGAAACAGGTGTTGCGACGACAGATGTTGAAACTGCACTTTCTTTTCTTTTGAATTGGAACATTTTTGTGAAAGTTTTTTGTGACAAGCTTTTAATTGTAGTAAATTCACCTTTTTTAAAATTCTCTTCAGACAAAAGGTTTTTCAAGTAGAAGCTTATCAGTCTTGGATATAGTAGGAATGACTTAATTTTAGTAGAGTTCATGCCTTTCAAATTTCGAATTATATCTGAGAATACAGCTTTGGATAAATTGTAATCATTTTTTGTTAAAATTGCATACCCAAGATACTGTATGTTCAAAGGTATTTCATTAAAAGAAGTTGTCTTTGCGGATAAACAAATAAGAAGGGTATGGAAGAAAAATTTCATTGCTGGGTGAAAATCGGGTTTCATTATTGTCGCTGTTCCTGCATACCCTCTTTTAGTGAACTCTGCGTTGAGTTCATCTTTCAAGAAAGAGACTTTACCTTGCAAGTCATTTATTAAGAATATTGTTGAGAGGGATTCTTCGGTGATCTGAATATCTGTATCTCCAATTTTCGAGACAATCTTTTTATCTTTATTTAAAAGTTTTGCATTCACCCAGAATTCTTTGAGTTTCGACATATATTGGAGCATCAACGGTGAGAATGGTTAGGTATTTCTAATTTACGAAAATATAGATTATTGAGTGAAATTGTGGGCTATCTTCTATTTTAACCAAGTATGGTAGATTCTTATGAGGGCTTTTTAATTGAAGATCCATACAGAAGATTGAAGGAGATAATGTGAAATCTATTTAGGGTGTGGAAGAGGGAAAACCATCTTTGTGTATTTAAAACTCAATAAGACAGTGTTACGTTTCTTTTTTAGGATGAAAAGAATGAAAAGGGGTTGCTGATATGGCAAAAATCTATTTTTGTGAAATGGTGTGGTATATATCTGACGAAAAATTTTGAAGGTCAATATCTGTATCATATACTAGCTCTGTTGTTTTATTATACTGTTGAACAGTCAACAAATGTTTTTGAAACAGTGTCATACTGTAGATAGAAGATACATTTCAACAGTGGTTGACTTTTGGTCAAGCAGATGGTTATTTATATAAAAACGTATAATATGTAGTTTAATTAGTAATATTAAGTTATTTATACAGGTTGTAAAATTAATCAAACAATATATTGATCATATTATAATGTATTCTAAATATTTCTGTTGTTTTGATTATTAATTAGAAAATCTAAGGTATTTTATAAACCAATTTTTTAATAAAAATGCACGATCATGGGCTTAATTTTAATTTCTTTGCCGTATAATGTAATAATAATTATGTTATATTTGATTATATATATAATTCAGTAAATGGTCATTCTATTTCAGCAGATGTTCATGTTGTTTCAACGGACTTTTAAATATGTTTTAGCAGATGTTCAGCCCAAAATATATTTAAAAATGATTTTTTGGGTTTTCTGACAATATTACTTTATTATAATTATTAGTTAAATTAAATAGTTATTTTCTCTCTATAAAAGTAGGAGAAATTGGTATTTGTATTCATATCTTTTTCCCTTAAAAGCATTTTTACATTTTAAATCCTTATTTCATTTTGATAATGATAGTAATAATGATGTTATATTGAAATGCATTCTAAAACTTCTCAAACTATTGGTAATAATTCGATGTTACTTTTGAACTTTGAAGTGGATTTCTCAAAATATTCTTACAAACAATCAAGAATTTGATGTTAGTATTGAACTTAGATAATACATCTAAAAATATAAAAAGTTATATAATATTGAAATATCTATTGCCGAATAAATATGTAAGCTTTTTTCCATCCTTTCAGGAAATCATATATTAATATTACGCTATAAGTTTCCCTTGAAGTTTTCATTATAAGCTTCCTTTTATTTATATGGCACTCTATAATGTATTTGTTTAATGAACGTTTGTAAGTAACTTCATTGGAGCTCCTACTTTCAATACTTATCGAAGTTTATTTATTCCTTCTACTATACTATTTTTTTAATTTATAATTTATAATTATGTAAATCAGTATCGAAAGTAGGATCTTCAGTGATGTTTCTTATAAATTTGTATTGAAAATATAAGTCGACATTATAAATAAAAAAATAGACACTTAATACTTTGATCGTAAATTTTTTTAAATAAACGTAGAATTTTAATTAAAAGAAAATACGAAAATTAATATTTTAATAAAAAATAAAATACTCCAAAGTTAAAGACTTTAATTATGAAGTTGGAATTACTTATGTAAATATACCTTATAGTGTTATTTTAATAAAAAAATTAATTGTGTAGTAAATAATGTTGTTGCAGTTCAAATTTATAATTGAAAATTAAATTTACAAATAAATTGTTTCTTCACCCTATAAATGGAAGGGAAATATCAATATTCATTTCCCAATCTGTATCACTTATTTATAATGATATTACGATCAAATTTCCTTCCACCAATATTCTAAAAGATTTTTACAGTCAAAGGAAAAAAGGATTATCAACAATCCATCGGCAGTGAACTTCAGATTGTTGTATTTTGAAGATTCTTACAGTAAAAGAAAAACATCAATTGATTAATACTACATGCAAATACTGTTTATGAAGTTCACGGTGGTTTCTTAAGCTTCATAATGTTTAGCTAGAAATGGTTGTTTATGTATGTTTTGATCATATTTAATGCAAGTGCAACAGAATTTAAACACCGACGTTCGTTTTGTTTGAGTTTTTGTTTCGAAGTCTATGGCAAGAAGATCATTCTTTAGTGTTTTTTCTTAGAAACGTACCTTTATGTTTATTGGGATTTTTATTTAGTTTCTTAACATGGATGTTGTAAATTTGTTAATTGAAATCAAAGCAGTTTTTTTAATAATATTTGTATTAAGTAAACCGTTCGTAGTAATAGCGGTTTTCTTTTTAACATCTGTTATCCTAACCCATAGGTTATCGATCTATCCATTTATGTTTCCATTGTTGTAACACCCTTAACTATTAAATATCTGTTTAGTTTTATTAACTTGTTTCGTGACAGAACAGATGTTACTAAATAGGTTTTTCTTACATCTAAAAATATAGGAATTCATATAATATTATAATATAAGTCCACAGTTTAAAAAAAATGAGACAGTTAATATTTAAAAAAATTAGAAACGACATAAGTTAAGGAGTTTAATTATGAAGTTTAAAAGGTTTCTGTAATTTAAGTTTATAGTGTTACTTTAATTACAAATTTAATTGTGTAATAAAATTACAATGAAAGTTATGACACTTTTCTTCTATTTACAGGTTATAGAATCTGTTTGTAAATAGTGTTCGAGTTTTGTATGACAACATCTGTTGAAAACTCAACAGATGTTATAAACAGCCACAAAGTAATGATTATGATTTTGAATTTAGTTTATTAACAATATTATTTTATTATTATTGCTCTGTTGCATTTGTTTTTCTTTCTATAATAAATAAGTAATTAATAAATAAAAAGCCCCAAAATAATGATTACGATTTTGAAGTTACTTAATGAAGTGTAAGAAATCAATATATTTCAATTAAAGTAAAATTCAGAATGCATATACATAAATAATATAATTATATTTATTATTTTTAGACGTATATATAAGAAAATAAAAACAACCGTTTCATGTTGAATTTAGATAAAACAGAAGTTAAACACTTGTTATAATATAAAAAATGTAAAACATCACATGTTATGTTTGTACAAATCATGCTAAATAGTATTTGTGGTTTGTTAGGAAATTTGATTTTTAAATACAAAAAAATAGAATATGAAGAGTTATTTCAGTTGTAAAAATAGAATATGAAGAGTTGTTTTACACATATTAAGATTTTATTTATCAATTTTAAAATGTTTCTGTATTTTAACTTTATACTGATACTTTAATAACAACTTTAATTGTGTGATAAAAGATGTTCTTACGGTGAGTTTTTTTAAGGTTTTTTTCCTTCTACAGATTTTGCACAATCCGTTCGTAAATTTACTAAGAGATTTTTTTGTGACAACAATTGTATTTTACTGTCAATAGATCTTATAAAAGACCCCAAAATAATGATTACCATTTTAAAGTTACTTTATTACATTATTATTTTATTATTATTGTTTTGTTATAAAATATAATTGTCGAAAAATGCAGCAATATGCATGTTATTTCGTTTAAATTTCTTACCAACAGTGTTTTCAAAAATTTTGTTAATCAAAGAAAATGTATTACCAATAAACCTTTGCTATTCAAGTTGGAATTGGTGTTCTCGGAAGATATTTACAATCCTTACAATCAAAAGAAAATGATTATATTAGTAAATTATTTATAACATTATTTTGTTATTTTATTTTTTGTGATTGTAATGGTTTCATGTTTACTAGAAAATTACGAGACAAATGCAAGTTGATTAGAGAAATAATATGTCTCCAGTTATTGACGAGTTAAAGACATTATCTTGTACTTTTTTTTTGTTTTAGGTGTTGTCTTCTTTGTTTTTTTGTTTTTTTTTTTTTTTTTTGTCATGTTTTGCCTGTCTTTTATATTAATTATAATATATAGTTACTTCACTTTTGTAGGGATAATGGAGATTTTTGTTAGAAGACTTCCTTCTTGTATGTATGTAAACAGTCTGATTTTGTAGCTTTTGGTTATATTTTGTATTTTTAATGTTTGTGTGACTCGCATATTTCGAGTCAAATTAAGGAATTCGAACAATCTATTTGTAAGAAAGTTGGAATTCATGTTTTTCATTGATTCATACAATCAAAGGAAAACATCAATCCATTATTATTAGTTATTTTGCTTATTATCTTTATGGTTTGTGATTGAAAAGTATATTAATGTTAAACTGGATATTTATTATATGTAAAACTGGATATTTTTCTTATTTGCTTCATAATTTCTTGCATACATCAAGATTTTATTTATCAAATTGAAAAGATTTCTGTAATTTAACTTGATAGTAATACTTTAATATAACAAGTTTAATCGTGTAATAAAAGATGTTGTTACAGTGAATGTTTAGACGGTTTTTTTTTCTTCTACAGATTACACAATCCGCTGCTAAATACTGAAAGACTTTTGTGTGACAACAACTGTTGAAAATTAATGCATCTGTTTGAAGGATGTTATATAAAGCCTCTACACCTGAACCCACTTTACTAAACACAAATTTGCTTGAAACAGTTGTTATAAAAATGCCCAAAAGTAATGATTACGATTTTGAATTTACTTTATTAATATTATTATTATATTATTATTATTATTATATTATTATTATTATTATTATTATTATTATTATTATTATTATTATTGATGTTGCAATTGTCTTTCATTATATAAAAAATATATAAAAAGTCCCAAAAGTAACTTATAACTTTAGATTTACTTGAAATCCAACTGATAAAGTTGAAAACCAACTTTACGAATATTTACTATATACACCCTATAAATGTGGAGGAATTCCCAATATTCATTGTGACACCCGGCATATTTGGCTTAAACCTTATAGTAACATCTAAGTCTACCTTAGCGGGAAACGTTTATAAACGGACTTAACTAGGTTAGTTGAGTCGGGTCAAGTTAGGATTGTCCAGGGTTCAATGATCTGAAGGATCATTGGGAGTCATTTTGGGAATACACTAGTACCGGGTCCCATTGTTGGTGAAATTACATAAACTAATTAAGTGTATGTGTAGATTATTGGTCGTGTGGTGGATTATATACATAGATGTGTTTAAATGATGTGTAGATGATTATCCGTGCTTAAATATGTTAAACATAGACTAAGGTTGCATGCTCATATGTTAAGGTGTGTTAAAATGCGTTAATCATGACAAACTGGAAAACTAGAAAAACATAGGTCCTGGTTCGACCACATCGAGTGGTCGAAGGTGGAATTGTGTCTTGGTTCGACCCTTTGAAAAGGGGCGAACCTGGGATATCGAATTGGAAGAATTTAATTCGACCAAGTCAGGGTTCATTCGACCCTGTGAAAGGGTCGAAGGAGGCTACCTTCGACCACTGACAGGGGGCGAAGGTGGAATAGTATAAATACCAAACTTTGTCATTTTTCACCATTTCACAAACCCTAATCGTCTCAAAACACTCTCAAACGATTTTAATCACTAAGGAAGGAGTTTTTGCTCTTCTTTTTCATAATCTAACCTATCAACAACATCTAAACAAGAATCCAAGGTGTGTTCTTAATCCTAAGTCTTTTTAAAGCATTTTGATTCGTTTTTATCTAACCCTAAGGGTCCAGATCTATTCTAAGGATGTTTTTATCAATAAAAACCTCTTAAACACCATTCTAAATCTAAACCCTCTCATTAAACATAGGTTTTGTATCAATAAACATATGATGATTGTGTGTTATGTGATGTTATGTGTTATTGAATGATTTGCTGTTGTTCTAAGGATAGAAACATGATCTAAGGTTGCTATTGATGTTGGTTTATTGTTGTTTAGGGTTACAATTAGATAGAAGGTGATATTATGGGTATTTTGGGGATTTTATGAAATCTAGGGCTTGTGCATGTTAAGTATTATTAATAAAATGAATGGGGGTTTTCGATTACAAGGTAAGCTGAGCATTTGTAGATGATTATGGGTCGGTATTAAAAAGTTTCCAAATTGGGTAAAGATTTCATGCATGATGTGACATTTCCATAATTTTGCCATTTTGGGAAAGTGTTAAAACAAGCTGGTATTGGGGCAAAATTGGTGGGGTTTTGTAGGAATAAGTTAATCATACTTGACTGCTGTGTTTGATGATATTTCGCGATGTTTCGAATGTGTTTGAAGCGTTTTTAAGAATATTTATATAACAGGGGCGAACCTGGACTCATTCGAACAAACGAATGGTCGAAGGAGAGATTCCACGGTCGAACCTGGGAGATGTTGGGCGAACCTGATCAAACGGTCAAACCCGGCAAAACGGGCGAAGGAAACTTAAAAACAGGAGAAGGAGATATAATCTGACTGGTTCGACCGTTCTGATGTAGAAATGAGATTTTTGATACAAACTAAGTATTTTATGCTTGAACCTTGTGTGTAATCTATGTGTACTTGATTAGTTAGGGTAATGAGTCACCAACGGGATGTCGGGTCGGTCTAGTGTGTTGGTTGAACATTTAAACACGTTTTAAAACATACTTGGTTACGATCTGGACAATCGGGGACTAGATAACCTTATGGTTATTAGTCGGAACACTTATGTGAACATTTTGATAGATCTCCGGTAGAGGGATTATCAAGGCTTAGCATTTTACTAGTTACTGAAGAACGCTATCTAAGGTGAGTTCACGGCCCCACTTTTACTACTTTAACTTTTGGGGGAGAAAACATGCGCTAAACCATTTTGGTAACATATGTCATACTATGGTTTTACTTTGTATTGCTATACGATCATTAGAAGTCCCGGGGGAAACAATGAATGTGCGGGGATGCACAACAGGGGAAATGTGGATAGATCTATTTGGCGTGACCTGCCCCACTCGACGACTTGGAGGGCCGGGCGGGTACATGTTGTCTCGAACTTTGCTAAACATGTTGAACATTATTCGGGCTGCTTAAACATATGCTAAACGTGTCCAGTAATGGTTTCCAATCGTAGTAGTAATAAAACATACGCCTAGCTAGCGTACTTGGTGACATTGGTATAGTATGGACATGGTAACGTTTTGGTAACTTTGGTAACTTATTGAACAAACCTGTGAACTCACCAGCATTATATGTTGACGTCTTTTTGGCATGTTTTTCTCAGGTCGCTAAGGTAGCAACATTGGACTAGGCGCACGAGTCTGCATGGTGTCTAGGCTTAGTTTCATATTTTGAATAAAGTTTTTGAACATTGTCGTACATGGTTTTGTAATTGGTTAAATGCTTCCGCTATGGTTTTATAAATTGAGAACTATGTTTTGAGTTTACGTATTTCATATAGTGTTGTTTATTGTGACCGTTGACTTGGATCCTGGTTTGTCATGCGCCTCGCGTTAAAACTCCGCAAGTGGAAATTTGAGGGTGTGACAGATTGGTATCAGAGCCAATGGTTATAGTGAACTAGGACTGCATGTAGAGTCTGGTCTATAGCCGAGTCGCACACACTAGACGGTCACATACTTTGAGACTATTAGTGGGATACTTACTAACGTTGTCGGGGTGTCCTTACATCATCATCATACTTCTCTGTTACATCATTCGCTTTTATTTGGGTTCTTACCTACTCTTGTCTTCTTCTTCGGGATTGAAGGAGAATGGGGTTGATTTGTTGGTTCTAGCACACACATGCCTTCTTACATTTGCACCTACCGTAACACGTTACTAGGCGACAATATTCGGTGACCGGGGTCTGGATTAGGAGCACATCTGGAGGACCGTGTAGAGCAGTTTATCATTTCGGGTGCACACGAAATAATAAACTAAAATGCATGAAAATCCCAATGGACTTCGAGTTTGGATGTATAGTCCTGGATTTGTCCCTAAGTTAACTCTTATAAATTTCTAGTGATTGACACTAGAGGTGAACCTGAATCCCTCGATTTTTTTGATTTGTTAGATCATGTCTGGTGCTCGCGGTGGTGGACGTCGTGGTGGCGGCGGTGGCCGTGCTGGCGGCGGTGGTCGTGCTGGAGGCGGTGGTCGTGGCAACATCAACATGACCCAGCGGAACTGAACAACTTGCTACAGCAGCAAGTGAACATGGCTATGGCTAACTTCCAGGCCGGGATTAATGCCATGGGTGGTGAGTTGATTTCTGTCGACTTTGCCTCATTCTTGGGTTTCATGTCCTTTCGTTTGTGTTTTACTCGTGTACCGTGTTTTAGGTATTGGTGCCAATCCACCTCCACCTCAGTGCTCTTATAAGAAGTTTCGGGACTGTCAGCCCCATAACTTCGCTGGAACTGAGGGAGCGGTGGGACTGCTCCGATGGCTGGAGAAGGTTGAATCTGTGTCCGTCATGTGTAACTGTCCCGCTGGGGACCGGGTGAAGTATGCTACTGCGACATTTGAGGGGCCTGCACTGTCATGGTGGAATGCTACTACTCAGGACATGGGATTTGGGGAGGCTATTGCTATGCCTTTGGCGGAGTTTGTGCAACTGTTGAGAGGTGAGTACTATCCGAGGGAGGAGGTACAGAAGTTGGAACATGAAGTCTGGAGCTACAAGATGGTTGGGTCCGAGATAGAAGAGTACACTGTGAGGAGGAACGATCTGGCGGTGTTGTGCCTTTATTTGCACACACCCGAGTATAGGAGGATCGAGCAATATGTGTCTGGGCTAGTGCCGGAGATTGCTGGATTGGTGGCTGTTGGGAATCTTCCCACTCTTGCTGAAGTTGTCCGATCAGCTCATCGGATGACTAACCTGAAGGTGGAAGAAGGTGTTTTGCCTCCTAAGGGTGCTGCTGTGAAGGTTTCTGAGGGGAACAAGAGGAAGTGGGATGGTGTGGGGAAGAGTGTTGTGCCAGCGCCATCTCAGCCGGCGAAGAATTTGAATCATCTGGGTCTTCTTCTGGGCAGAAGTCAAGTGGGTATGTTGGGAAGCATCCCAAGTGCAACAAGTGTGGTTTTCACCACTCTGGGAATTGTGATCGTGCTCGTTGTCATTAGTGCCATCAGTTGGGGCATCATGCTAAGGATTGCAGGGTGGCACTTACCCCAACTCAGACTCCTGTTGCTACTCCTACTCCTGCTGCTCAGGGGACTCCAGGAAAGCAGGGGTGCTATAACTGTGGTGATACGGGACACTTCAAGCGTGAATGTCCTAAGCTGAAGCAGGGTGATAATGGAAGGGGTGGGAACAGTAATGGGAACAACGGCGGCGGAGGCAGGACTGCACGTGCTTTCATCATTGGATCTGCAGAGGCTAGGCAGGATCCAGACACAGTTAGCGGTACGTTCCTTCTTAATGATCGCTATGTTTCTGTCTTGTTTGATTCTGGTGCCGATAAGAGTTTCGTATCTATGGACATTAGTCAATTGCTAGATATAGTACCCACACCTTTAGAGGCTAAGTACTTAATAGAATTCTGGTAAGAAAATCGAAGCGACACACACCCTTAGGGAATGTCGCTTGGAACTGTCGGGTTTGTCATTCCCCATTGACCTTATGCCGGTACTCCTGTGTAGTTTTGAAGTCGTTGTCGGCATGGATTGGTTATCGCTGTATCGTGCGGAGATCGTTTGTTTCGATAAGATTATTCGGATCCCTCTCCCTGATGGAGAGACTCTTTCGGTTCAGGGCGAGAAAAGCGGTGCTCCGCTGAGTATCATTTCTAGCATGAAAGCCCGTAAGTATCTTCGAAAGGGTTGTTCGGCCATTCTGGCACTTGTTAACGTTTCTACTGGCGATGAGAAGAAGATCGAGGATATTCCGGTGGTTCGTGACTTTCCCGATGTGTTTCCTGATGATTTGCCTTGTCTTCCTCCCCATCGTCAGGTTGAGTTTGGTATTGATCTTACTCCGGGTGCAGCTCCTATTGCCCGGGCTCCGTATCGTCTTGCACCTCCCGAGATGCAAGAGTTGTCCAGCCAGTTGCAGGAACTCTTGGAAAAGGGTTTCATCCGACCGAGTTCTTCCCCGTGGGGAGCTCCTATTTTGTTTGTGAAGAATAAGGACGGAAGCCTACGCATGTGTTTTGATTATCGCGAGCTGAACAAAGTGACCATCAAGAATCGTTATCCTCTTCCTCGCATTGATGATCTCTTTGACCAGCTCTAGGGCTCCAGTTACTATTCAAAGAATGATTTGCGGTCCGGATATCACCATTTGCGTGTCAGGGAAGCTGACATTCAGAAGACTGCTTTACGCACTCGATATGGCCATTTTGAGTTCTTGGTCATGCCTTTTGGTCTAACTAACGCACCGGCGGTGTTCATGGATTTAATGAACCGCGTCTGTAAACCTTACCTTGATAAGTTCATCATCGTGTTTATTGACGATATTCTGATTTATTCTAAGAACAAGACGGATAATGAGGAACACCTGCGGTTGGTCTTGGAACTTTTGAGACAGGAGCAGTTGTATGCTAAGTTCTCAAAGTGTGATTTTTGGTTACGTGAAGTTTAATTCCTAGGGCATGTGGTTAATGAACTGGGAATTCATGTCGATATGGCTAAGATCGAAGCTATTAAAGACTGGGAAGCACCAAAGACGCCATCTGAGGTGCGGCAATTCCTAGGTCTGGCGGGTTACTATCGTCGTTTTATTGAGGGATTTTCGAAGATCGCTCAACCCCTCACTACTCTTACCTAGAAGGACCGAAAGTTCGACTGGGATGAACCACAGGAATCAGCATTTCAGATGCTGAAGCTTAAACTTTGTTCTGCACCTATCATATCTTTACCTAAGGGTACGGATGACTTCGTTGTGTACTGTGACGCTTCTATTCGTGGTCTCGGTTGTGTGTTGATGCAACACGGGAAGGTTATTGCTTATGCTTCTCGTCAACTCAAGGTTCATGAGAAGAACTACACTACTCATGACTTGGAACTGGGTACGGTGATCTTTGCGTTGAAAATCTGGAGACATTACTTTTACGGTACCAAGTGTGAAGTATACACCGATCACAAGAGTCTTCAGCATATTTTCGACCAGAATGTGTTAAACATGCAGCAGCGCTGCCGGGTTGAACTCCTGAACGATTATGACTGTGAACGTTGTGGCGGACGCCTTGAGCAGGAAGGAGTCTGCGAATCCTCATTGTAACACCCCAACCGATGGCGGAAACATCGAGGTGTCACGTAAGAATGAGTATACAGTAGCACATGGTAACCAAATTTTAATTAAAATTAATTTAAAGTGCAAATATCCAAAAATGGAAATACATAATGAGTTTTAAGTGAAAATCTAATACATCACAAAAACCAAACAAGCATAGACTTCAGTTTGCCTTCTCATGTAAATACTCTAGTCTTCATCCATCATTATTTCCTGTTGAGTTGTAAAAATGGGGGGGGGGGGGGGGTCAACTAGAAGTTGGTGAGAATACATAAGCCATGTCAAGCAAATAGTTTAAGTATAAAAGTTTAGCAATTCATATGTCTATCGTAAGTTTAAGTCTACATGAATAAACATAATATGTTGAATCGACATAATCAAACCTCCGACTAGTTTAGGTCCATCCCGTCATCCACGGTTCACCTTAATAATATGTTGGAACGATAACAATCACTCACGCTACCTATGTAGGAGGTACACGTATCCGGGTGGGATTGTCAATCCAATAGATCTATTATTGAGTATCGCCGGCTTGGCCATAGCTAATGATTATGTAATGTTGAAACTCGTTGAAACTCGTTGAAACTGTTGTTGTTGTCTAATTCATGAGGCATTAAAGTTTACAACTAGACATGCATGTAGAATTGCTAAAGTATAATGTTGCAAGTATGAAGAATTGCATAAACATGGTTACGTAAACTCACCTTAGCAAAGTATTAAGTCTCGAGAAATGGAATATGTGTAGCCCCAAAGATGCCAATTACAAGAGCTTATAATCAAAGCTTCAATTGTAGAAGTAATAGACTATAGAAGAAAGGTATGAGGGAAAGTTTAATCGGATTGAAACAATCGATTTAGAGGTGCAAAGTATAATGGGTCATAGGTGGGTTTTTATACTAGTTTTGGATTCAATTAGCCATTAAAATTGGTCAACACCATAAAGTAAAGTTTTATGATTAATTGACTATTTGACTAAGACTTTGACTGTTTGACTAAGACTTTGACTATGACTAAGACTTTGACTCCAAGAATTATGTTTGTCAAGACTTTGACTCTTGACTCAAGGCTTTATTTTGAAATGAATTTATATCTTCCTTGTTTGAGATTATAAATGTAATTGGAAAAATGATTAGCTTTAAATAAGAAATAAATAAATAAAAAAAATCATTAGTATGAATTAGAAAATAAAAACACCGTCTTATAAAATGACGATTTTATAAATAGAATTAGGATAGGACATATGTCATGATTGAATTTTTTTTTTTTTTATGGACAATGATAAAAGGAACTTAGAAAAATAGAGTGCACGGATAAAGATAAGAATACTTAGAAATAAATTAGACTTTATATCATGGATTGGGAAATACTTTAATGCAAAATAAATGGGAAAATTCTTGAGGTTACAGTCTCCCCTACTTTTAGAAACTTCGTCCCGAAGTTATAAAAAAAACACCGGGTTGACAGTGATTGGGTAGAAATTAGGGCAACTATGGTTTGGAAAATTTGTGTTAAGACATGACATGAATTTATAGGTAACAGAATAAACTATTTCGAATAATTTGGTAATAGATTTGATAGGTGTGGGTTTTAAGGGTTGGATTAGGTTCGTCTAAAATAGCAAGGAGAATAAGAATCTAGCAAAACACTAAACTTTAAGTTTTAGGAATCTTAAAAAGAAATGCATGAGTTAATTGACTATAGAAATACTAAACAGGTAACTAGAGTTTATAATTGGTTATATGAAAACCAAATGAACTACTAAAACCTTATTAGAATTTCACATTACCTTAACGTACCTGTAAATTCATGATTACGTTCCGGACCGCAATCACCAATTTACCTTACATTAGGGTTTTGTGTCCTTCTATGACTCTAAACACACATGTAAGTAATGCAAAATAACCTTGTGATTGAATCGTATACAATGTATCCAAAAATGAGGCCAACTGTTGAGCAGGAAAAAGACTTCTACCAGTCAGTGAATAAGAACCTCTACCGATTGTTGAGCAGGTGCGATTGCCTCTACCAGTCATTGAGCAGGTTGTAGGGCCTCTACCGACTGTTGAGCAGGCATGATGACCTCTACCAATCGTTGAGTAGGTTATTTGGTACTCTACTAACTGTTGAGCAAGTACTTCATCCTCTATCAGTTGTTTGATTAAGTGTACCAATTATTACACACATGAGTTGCAAATTGATAATATGTACATGTAAGCAATCAAGTATCAAGTATAGCATGCGAGTTGTAATAGAGTTGCCCTAGACAAGGTTAATGACTCTAGGTGTGTCCATAGCAAATAGTTTATTCCATGACTTCTAGTATCAAATGTTCAAATATGGTAGATAATCGAATCCTCATGTATAACTAAGGATTAAGTTTGATGCAACACACAATCAAGTTTCAATAGTTTGGTTATCATAGGGATCAAGTTCATGTTCAAGAAGGTAAAGAATATGAATTTAGTTCTTGAGAGGATGATGAATAATCTCGAAGCAGAATCAAGGTTGTGAGAGATAGTAAATGTGAAGATAGTTGATAAAGAGTTTATTTTATAGTAAGGAGATTATGTAGCGGTGTAAATTTTGGGGTTTGGATCAAAGGTTATAATCAAGTGTATAAGAAAACATGATTGTGGTATATGCCAAATATTGTAAAAATTTGAACATGTTGAAAATGAGTGAGTGTCGATGGAGAATCTAGAGACTAAATATTATTCCTATGGAAAAAAAAATTTCTTTTCAAAATTGGTTTTGTACATAAAGCAAAAATTGTTAAATAGTACAAGCTAGGTAGGCTTTGATTAAAATATTCCCGTTAGTTGGAGATTTCAAACATGACATTAGGTTTTGAAGATCAAGGTTCTATTAGTGATTTTTAATAGTTTAAAGCATTATATAGAAAATCGTTTGTTACGTCAATAAATAAACAATTGAATTTAAGTTCGAGGACATCTTTTGACAAAAAAAATGTACTTTGTAAAGTACTAGGTAATGAAAATACAACAAGATTTAGAAATCTTTAGTTTGTGCTAAGGTATGAGGTTATAGTTTTTTTTTAAAAAAAAAAAAATAAGTAACATGTGGAGAAATGAAATAATATAATTTGGGTAGGGTGTTGAATATTTAAAAAGTGGCTAAGATGGTAAGGTGAAGTGTGATTGTGAAATCCATAGATAGTTATGAAATGAGATTGATTTAAGCTGTAAAATTTTGAGATTTTAGAGCTTAGTTTAAGGAAAGTGAGTGTAATCATTTATTCATTAATTAAAACGAATAAACGAAAACGTTGACTTATCAAAACTTCTAGATTCTAATAACATAGTGAAGACATGCTTTAGCCTATAAGTGAACACTCATCCCGAGAATTCCCACGTAGGCATCCGGGTCCCTCGTCTGATTGGGATTTATGCGCAATGCCAGTCCTAGACAGAAAACTCAGAATACAGGCGTTCACCCTTCCAGATTGCACGTGTTCATTGTTAAAATCTAGAACTTCGACGAGATTTTCAAGGTGGTTCAGGCTAAACCTGAGGATTTGTCCTATTAGTTTTAAGAGTAGATCTTGTGTTGGAGAACAATCTTCTTGTAGGGACTAAAGTAGGGATAAGAAGTAGGAGGGAGATAGAGAATAGCAAGTTAAAGGAGCAAATACTGGTTATAATCCTATGGTTATAGACTAGATTATTTTTCTAATAACCTAATTCCCTATAACCATGGCTCTGATACCAATCTGTAACACCCCAACCGATGGCAGAAACATCGAGGTGTCACGTAAGAATGAGTATACAGTAGCACATGGTAACCAAATTTTAATTAAAATTAATTTAAAGTGCAAATATCCAAAAATGGAAATACATAATGAGTTTTAAGTGGAAATCTAATACATCACAAAAACCAAATAAGCATAGACTTCAGTTTTCCTTCTCATGTAAATACTCTAGTCTTCATGCATCATTATTTCCTGTTGAGTTGTAAAAATGGGGGGGGGGGGGGGTCAACTAGAAGTTGGTGAGAATACATAAGCCATGTCAAGCAAATAGTTTAAGTATAAAAGTTTAGCAATTCATATGTCTATCGTATGTTTAAGTCTACATGAATAAACATAATATGATGAATCGACATAATCAAACCTCCAACTAGTTTAGGTCCATCCCGTCATCCACGGTTCACCTTAATAATATGTTGGAACGATAACAATCACCCACGCTACCTATGTAGGAGGTACACGTATCCGGGTGGGATTGTCAATCCAATAGATCTATTATTGAGTATCGCCGGCTTGGCCATAGCTAATGATTATGTAATGTTGAAACTCGTTGAAACTGTTGTTGTTGTCTAATTCATGAGGCATTAAAGTTTACAACTAGACATGCATGTAGAATTGCTTAAGTATAATGTTGCAAGTATGAAGAATTGCATAAACATGGTTACGTAAACTCACCTTAGCAAAGTATTAAGTCTCGAGAAATGGAATATGTGTAGCCCCAAAGTTGCTAATTACAAGAGCTTATAATCAAAGCTTCAATTGTAGAAGTAATAGACTATAGAAGAAAGGTATGAGGGAAAGTTTAATCGGATTGAAACAATCGATTTAGAGGTGCAAAGTATAATGGGTCATAGGTGGGTTTTTATACTAGTTTTGGATTCAATTAGCCATTAAAATTGGTCAACACCATAAAGTAAAGTTTTATGATTAATTGACTATTTGACTAAGACTTTGACTGTTTGACTAAGACTTTGACTATGACTAAGACTTTGACTCCAAGAATTATGTTTGTCAAGACTTTGACTCTTGACTCAAGGCTTTATTTTGAAATGAATTTATATCTTCCTTGTTTGAGATTATAAATGTAATTGGAAAAATGATTAGCTTTAAATAAGAAATAAATAAATAAAAAAAATCATTAGTATGAATTAGAAAATAAAAACACCGTCTTATAAAATGACGATTTTATAAATAGAATTAGGATATGACATATGTCATGATTGAAATTTTTTTTTTTTTTTTTTTTTGGACAATGATAGAAGGAACTTAGAAAAATAGAGTGCACAGATAAAGATAAGAATACTTAGAAATAAATTAGACTTTATATCATGGATTGGGAAATACTTTAATGCAAAATAAATGGGAAAATTCGTGAGGTTACACTCATCGCGTTCGAGCCTTACAGCTCACCATTCATTCGTCATTGCCTGACCGAATCCGTTCTGCACAGTTGGAAGCTTTGAAGGAGGAGAACCTTAAGGCTGAAACTATGCACAGTGCTGACAAGCATCTTGAACTCAGGACCGATGGCTTACACTATTTTGCGGGACGTGTTTGGGTTCCCTTGTTCGGGGGATTGCGCGAGCTTGTTTTGGATGAAGCTCACAAATCCCGGTATTCTATTCACCCTGGCTCCGATAAGATGTATCAGGATTTGAAGATACTTTATTGGTGGCCAAACATGAAGCCTGAGATAGCTTCTTTTGTCAGCAAATGCTTGACTTGTGCTAAAGTCAAGGTGGAGTATCAGAGGCCGTCTGGTCTCCTACAACAACCAGAGGTTCAAGAATGGAAGTGGGAGCGAATCACGATGGATTTTGTCACAAAATTACCAAGGTCACCTAGTGGCTATGATATGATCTGGGTGATTGTTGATAGGTTGACGAAATCAGCACGTTTCATACCTATTAAGGAAACCGATGGACTCGAGCGGTTGGCTCGACTTTACCATAAGGAGGCGGTTGCTTGGCACGGGGTGCCTGTCTCTATTATCTCTGATCGTGATTCTCGTTTTGCTTCGCGTTTCTGGAAGGCTCTGCACAAGGCTTTGGGTACTTAGTTGGATATGAGTATAGCTTATCATCCGCAAACTGATGGACAGACTGAGCGGACGATTCAAACCTTGGAAGACATGCTTCGGGCATGTGTTATCGATTTTGGCAAGAGTTGGGAGATTCACCTAGCGTTGGTGGAGTTCTCCTACAACAACAGCTATCACTCTAGTATCAAGGCAGCTCCGTTCGAGGCTCTCTACGGACGGAAATGTCGATCACCACTTTGTTGGGCCGAGGTGGACGAGAGCCAGCTCACTGGTCCGGAACTTGTGTACGAAACTTCGGAGAAAATCGTACATATTCGTAACCGTTTGGCTGCTGCACGAGATTGTCAGAAGAGTTATGCCGATCGTCGTCGCAAACCTTTGGAGTTCCAGGTTGGGGACAGGGTACTTCTAAAAGTTTCACCATGGAAGGGCGTCATACGCTTTGGAAAGCGTGGCAAGCTTAACCCTCGTTATGTCGGACCATTCGCAATTCTGGATCGGATTGGACCGGTGGCATACAGACATGACTTACCGGCGGAGCTCGGTAGTGTTCACAACGTCTTCCATGTATCTAACTTGAAGAAGTGTTTGGCTGATGAATCTCTCATTGTACCACTGGAAGAGATCAAGGTTGATGATCGTCTTCGCATCGTGGAGGAACCAGTCGACATTCTCGACTACAAGATTCGTAGCCTTCGTCGGAGTAAAATCCGCATCGTCAAAGTTCGTTGGAACTCGAATCGTGGACCGGAGTTCACGTGGGAACAGGAGGATCAGATGAAAGCTAAACATCCTCATCTTTTTCCGAAACGCGCGTTCGAATCGAGGCATGTTACTGCTGAAGCGGAATGAATCTCGGGTCGAGATTCCTTTCAACGTGGGGATGATGTGACATCCGTTAAATTTTCTTTTCGTTTCGTTCTTTCCATCTCTTTCATTTTGGGGCTTTTGTGTAGTTTTCGGGACAAAAATTCTTTCAACGTGGGGATGATGTGACACCCGGCATATTTGGCTTAAACCTTATAGTAACATCTAAGTCTACCGTAGCGGGAAACGTTTATAAACGGACTTAACTAGGTTAGTTGAGTCGGGTCAAGTTAGGATTGTCCAGGGTTCAATGATCTGAAGGATCATTGGGAGTCATTTTGGGAATACACTTGTACCGGGTCCCGTTGTTGGTGAAATTACATAAACTAATTAAGTGTATGTGTAGATTATTGGTCGTGTGGTGGATTATATACATAGATGTGTTTAAATGATGTGTAGATGATTATCCGTGCTTAAATATGTTAAACATAGACTAAGGTTGCATGCTCATATGTTAAGGTGCGTTAAAATGCGTTAATCACGACAAACTGGAAAACTAGAAAAACATAGGTCCTCGTTCGACCACTTCAAGTGGTCGAAGGTGGAATTGTGTCTTGGTTCGACCCTTTGAAAAGGGGCGAACCTAGGATATGGAATTAGAAGAATTTCATTCGACCAAGTCAGGGTTCATTCGACCCTTTCACAGGCTACCTTCGACCACTGCAGGGGGCGAAGGTGGAATAGTATAAATACCAAACTTTGTCATTTTTCACCATTTCACAAACCCTAACCGTCTCAAAACACTCTCAAATGATTTTAATCACTAAGGAATGAGTTTTTGCTCTTCTTTTTCATAATCTAACCTATCAACAACATCTAAACAAGAATCCAAGGTGTGTTCTTAATCCTAAGTCTTTTTAAAGCATTTTGATTTGTTTTTATCTAACCCTAAAGGTCCAGATCTGTTCTAAGGATGTTTTTATCAATAAAAACCTTTTAAACACCTTTCTAACTCTAAACCCTATCATTAAACATAGGTTTTGTATCAATAAACATATGATAATTGTGTGTTATGTGATGTTATGTTTAATTGAATGATTTGTTGTTGTTCTAAGGATAGAAACATGATCTAAGGTTGCTATTGATGTTGGTTTATTGTTGTTTAGGTTTACAATTAGATAGAAGGTGATATTATGGGTATTTTGGGGATTTTATGAAATCTAGGGTTTGTGCATGTTAAGTATTCATAATAAAATGAATGGGGGTTTTCGATTACAAGGTAAGCTGAGCATTTGTAGATGATTATGGGTTGGTATTAAAAGGTTTCCAAATTGGGTAAAGATTTCATGCATGATGTGACATTTTCATAATTTTGCCATTTTGGGAAAGTGTTAAAACAAGCTGGTTTTGGGGCAAAATTGGTGGGGTTTTGTAGGAATAAGTTAATCATACTTGACTGCTATGTTTGATGATGTTTCGCGATGTTTCGAATGTGTTTGAAGCGTTTTTAAGAAAATTTATATAACAGGGGCGAACCTGGACTCATTCGACCAAACGAATGGTCGAAGGAGAGATTCCAGGGTCGAACCTAGGAGATGTTGGGCGAACCTGATCAAACGGTCGAACGTGGCAAAACGGGCGAAGGAAACTTAAAAACGGGCGAAGGAGATTTAATCTGACTGGTTCGACCGTTCTTATGTAGAAATGAGATTTTTGATACAAACTAAGTATTTTATGCGTGAACCTTGTGTGTAATCTATGTGTACTTGATTAGTTAGGGTAATGAGTCACCAACGGGATGTCGGGTCGGTCTTGTGTGTCGGTTGAACATTTAAACACGTTTTAAAACATACTTGGTTACGATATGGACAATCGGGGACTAGATAACCTTATGGTTATTATTCGGAACACTTATGTGAACATTTTGATAGATCTCCGGTAGAGGGATTATCAAGGCTTAGCTTTTTACTAGTTACCGAAGAACGCTGTCTAAGGTGAGTTCACGGCCCCACTTTTACTGCTTTAACTTTTGGGGGAGAAAACATGCGCTAAACCATTTTGGTAACATATGTCATACTATGGTTTTAACTTTGTATTGCTATACGATCATTGGAAGTCCCGGGGGAAACCATGAATGTGCGGGGATGCACAACGGGGGAAATGTGGATAGATCTATTGTGCGTGACCTGCCCCACTCGACGGCTTGGAGGGCCGGGCGGGTGCATGTTGTCTCGAACTTTGCTAAACATGCTGAACATTATTCGGGCTGCTTAAACATATGTTAAACATTGCTAAACGTGTCCAGTAATGGTTTCCAATCGTAGTAGTAATAAACATACGCCTAGCTAGCGTACTTGGTGACATTGGTATAGTATGGACATGGTAACGTTTTGGTAACTTTGGTAACTTATTGAACAAACCTGTGAACTCACCAGCATTATATGTTGACGTCTTTTTGGCATGTTTTTCTCAGGTCGCTAAGGTAGCAACATTGGACTAGGCGCACGAGTCTGCATGGCGTCTAGGCTTAGTTTCATATTTTGAATAAAGTTTTTGAACATTGTCGTACATGGTTTTATAATTGGTTAAATGCTTCCGCTATGGTTTTATAAATTGAGAACTATGTTTTGAGTTTACGTATTTCATATAGTGTTGTTTATTGTGACCGTTGACTTGGATCCTGGTTTGTCATGCGCCTCGCGGTAAAACTCTGCAAATGGAAATTTGAGGGTGTGACATTCATTTACCATCTTTAAATATTCGTTTAATTACTCTTACATACATGCCTCCATCCCATATTCATAATGATAATACTTTCAAATGTATTTCCAAAAATTTTCGAAAGATTCTTACAATCAAAGGAAAATATATTACCAACAATCCGTTCGTAAAAAAGTTGGAATTGATGTTTTTCGATGATTCATACAATCAAACTGAAACATCAATCCATTATTATTATATATGTATTCAGCATCAGGTCTCTATTTTCAATCTTTAGGGCTTTTAGAGTAGGATGACATTTAAATACGAGCTGCGTTCGTGTACTGATTTTCATTGTTTTGTTAGAAGGCTTTTTTTATGTTTTCTTGTATTTTTTTTGTAGTTTGTAAACTCAAATATTTAATTCAAATTATCGAATAGTAATAATATAGTTGAATCGTATAACAGCTGTTTGATATAAACTTTGTTAAAGAGAAGAAAAAAATATTGAACAAACTGTTGAAAACCACAAATTATTTATTGAAATGTATTTGGTATTAGTATTGCTCTAAATACAAATTTGATTATAATAAAATTGATTAGTTATATCAATAGTATAGTGTTAAAATCAATAGATAATTTGTCTTTAATAAACAAACATTAGAAATGTAAATTTGGATTGTTAGTAGCAATTGTTTAAGTCAACAAATGTTTGAACCAAGCCGCTGGTAAATGCTGAAACACTTTTGTGTGACAACAGCTGTTGAAAAGTCAATGCATCTGTTTGAAGGATGTTATAAAAAGCCTTTACATCTGAACCTACTTTACTAAAGACAAATTTCCTTTCAACGGATATTATAAAAATGCTCAAAAGTAATGATTACGATTTTGAGGTTACTTTATATTTACTTGAAAACCAACTGATAAATTTGAAAACCAACTTTAGGAATTGTTAGTTTATTCAACCGATAAAAGATTAAAGTATTCGCAATATTCATTTTGTATGTTTATATATTCGTTCAACTATTTTCACTTTACAACTCTGCATCCCATATGCATAATGATATTACCTTCAAATGTGTTTCCACGAATCTTCTAAAAGATTTTTACTCGCTTATGATAAAGAAAAAAAAAACAACCTTTTATGTCCAATTTAGATAAAAATAGAAGTTAAACAATTATTATAATCTATCAAATTTAATTGTTTTTATAGACTTAATATGAATATTATTGTAATATTAAGTTTTATTATATGTTTAACTTTTAAGCAATAATTTACAATGCTTTGGCGGGTTTGCTTCATCATTTATTAGAAATATCAAGATTTTATTTATGAAGTTGACAAGTTTTCTGAAATTTAACTTTATATTAATTCTTTAATAACGAGTTAATCGTGTAATAAAAGATGTTCTTACAGTCAGTCTTTTGATGTTTTTTTTCCTTCCGCAGATTACACAATCCGTTGGCAAAAATACTGAAAAACTTTCTTGTAACAACAACTCTTTTTGTTGTCAACAGATGTTATAATAAGCCCCAAAAATAATGATTACGATTTTGTAGTTAATTTATTAACATTATTATTTTATTATTTTTGTTTTTGCAATTGTCTTTCATTATATAAAAAATAAATAAAAAGTCCCAAAAGTAACTTCCAACGTTAGATTTATTTCAAATCCAACTGATAAATTTGAAAACCAACTTTACAAATAGTTAATATATTCACCCTATAAAAGGGGATGAATTCCCAATGATCATTTTCCATCTTTAAACATTCGTTTAACTATTCTCACGTAATCTCTCCATCACATATGCCTAATGATATTACTTTCAAATGTCTTTCCACAAAATTTTGAAAGATTCTTACAATCAAAGGAAAATAGATTACCAACAATCTGTTGGTAACAAAGTTAGAATTGATGTTTTTCGATGATTCATACAATAAAAGGAAAACATCAATTCATTATTTTCAATTCATACAATATATATATATATATATATATATATATATATATATCCTAAACCAGTTCCTTATTTTCAATTTTTAGGGCTTTAAGAACTGGATGACATTTAAATACGAGCTATTGTCGTTTTCTGCTTTTCATTTTTTGTTTGTGATTTTGTTCCTATGATGCTGCAAGAAAGATCATTCGCTAGGATTTGTTTGTTAAAAGGTTTTGTTTATGTTTACTTATATTTTTTGTTGTTTCCAAAGTCAAATATTTAACTCAATGTTATAAAAATATTATTAACATGGATTCCAGCCGCAGTAAATGGTCACAAATGACAGATGTTCAAAAAATGGTTTTGGAATGTTTTAAAGATGATGAAGAACTGTAGATTCTTGAAGTAATTGAATGGCCACAAAACTGCTTGAGCATCATATTTGGAAGACGAACCTGAAATATAATCATGTTATTGCTACCAAAGTATCAAGTTAACGATGGATGGCCTCATCATTTCCTTTGGAAATTTAAGTGCAAATGAAAAGTTCAGTGAAGATCTACAAAAAATATGTAGATCTTACAAAAACTTTTTGAAAGAGGAGAAGAAAATATTGAACGAAATGTTGAAGACTACAGATTAATTATTGAAATGTATTTGATATTATTATTGCTCTAAATATATTGAAATGTTTTTTTATATTTTATGTTGTCATTATATAATTATATATATTTATTGTATGAAAAATAGAAATTTGAATATAATAACACTAGTTAGTTATATCAATAGTCTACTACTAAAATCAACAGATGATTTACTTTTTAATAAACAAACATTAAAAATGTAAATGTTATGTCATTGTTAGTTGCAACTGTTTAAGGCAAACAACTGGTTGAAGAAACCTTTGAAGTAACATCTGTTTTTATCAACGGTACTTTAAACACAGTTTTTTTTTAAATCTGCTTAATTGACGCACTGCCTTTGTGAATGGAACAGACGTTACGAAATACAGTTTTTGTTTTAACAGTAGATTGACTCTTTAATTTGGTTTTGGACCAAATAGAGCATAACAATTGGTCTGTTTATATTTTTTATATCTTGATTGGTAATTGTTTTAAAGAAGGTAACAGATGTTACTAAACAAGTTTACTTTACAGCAGACGATTGCTTCATAATGTTGGTATTAGTAAACAGACATTAAAGTTATTGTTTTAAAGAAACAAACAGATAGTAATAAACAGATGTTGTCAAGCGACTGACGATGGGATTCTTAATGTTGTGTTTACTAAACAATGCTTAACATTTAAAATATACATAATAAAAACCATATCTACTATATAATCTACTTATTAAAATTTCGAAAATCCTTTCTTTCTTTTTCAAAATCTCGCTTGAAAGATCCTTTGTCAACTTCATCAACGCTTCACGAATGTTGTTGTCGATTTGTAGTTGTTGAGTCAAGTAATATTCTATCTTGTCTCTCAAGCCAGTTGCTGGTTCATGCAACGCCATATCTAACAGACCAATGTTTGTCCATGATTGTTCCTTAACCATTGCTTCCATCCTCTCTACTTCATTCCTAATATCTTCGTCTTTTTCTCTTTTCTCGTAGTAACCAAGCGCTGGATATTGACTTAACGTCTGATGTATCAGCAAAATGATAATATGATTTGTTTGCCATTTGGGTAGATGAAGTTTAGAATATGTACACTGTGGAATTTATAGAAAAATTTTAGGTTGGATATGAACATATTTAAAGTAATAATTTCGAAAGATAATTAATTTCACAAGACATTTTACTTGATTATTTCGGCTATTCGTTTTCCAAAGCATTCGTCCATTTATGTTTCACAAGTTGTATAGACTTTCTAGATACTATAAACGTTTTGAAATTAAATAATCATTATATCAAAACTTTTCGTTTAACACGTTCACGCAAGTATAATAACTATTCTACCGTATGACCTTTCATTTTCACGCGTTATAAATAAAATAGTAAACACATCCCGAACTTCATCATAAACCATTTTAATGTTAATATTTACATTTCAGTCTTCACCAATTGCATCAATGGTAGCGCCAAGTAATAACCATGAAGATGAAATGAAGGAATTTGTTCTTAATCAAATTACAGCACAATACTATCAAGATTTGAAGACTACAAGAGATTTGAAGATTTGTTTTGACCGTTTGCACTTGGGCACATTTGACCGAGACGATGTGCAATGGATTTTGAAGTCAATGCCTTCGACTGTTGTTCATGATTTGTTGTTGTTGTGCAATTCAGAGTCCGGGATCAAGGACGTAGAATATTTGGCAAAATTTAAAGATCTGCATGCACAACTTGAAGCTTCAATGGAATTGAAGCTTAAGTTTATTAATTCCTTTAATTAGCTATGTATCTTGATGTTTAAAGTTGATTATATTTGTTTTGTTTAACGTTGATTATATATGTTTTTTATATATAGCTACATATTGATTACAACTTTTTAATTTTGTGATCCTATTTTCTGTTTTAATATGTTTTATCTCAACATAGCTTTAATCCGTCTGTAGACTTTTTATTCCTTGGTTGTAACATTTCAGTTTTAAACATCTGATCAATATTATTAACTAGTATTGTGGAAGGAACAGTTTTTCTTAAACATCTGGTTAATATTATTAACAGTAGTTAACAGTTGGTCTGCTTATGTTTTTTTATAATTATTATTATAAAGAAATAAACAAATGGTACTAAACATGGGTTCTTCGCAGCAGACGGTTGGCTTCTTGATGTTGTCTTTACTAAATAGCGGTTAAGGTTGGATTCATTTTTCCCGTGTGTTTTCACATGGGATTCCACCTAGTGTGTGTTTATATATATATATATATATATATATATATATATATATATATATATATATATATATATATATATATATGTGTGTGTGTGTGTGTGTGTGTGTGTGTGTGTGTGTGTGTGTGTGTGTGTGTCTATGGGTTCGGAAACAAAGGCTTAATTTTCTAAGAAGCCATAGAAAATTTACATGTGGCAATCATCAATATTAGGAGTAAAGGGTATACAAGTAATTTGAACAATTATTTAGTGGTTGTTACAAAACACTTCACCTTGGTTTTTTTCAGTATATATGTGTTTAAAATGAATAAGACTAATTTTACTGTGTTTTAAATGCATTAGACCAGTTTTACTGTGTTTTATAGAATAAAACACATCCACCAAGTTTGAACGTAGTTTATTATATTTATCTATATAGCAATATGGTATTCATATTAAAGATAAAAATAAATACTCTTTATTATGATAACTTTTTTTATTAAAAAAATAGTACATATAAAAAAGTTATTGGCATTTAAAAAATATTGGTGGAAGTTACATGTGCCTTACATGTGGTTTTTTAATTTAGAACACACCAAATTACTATTATACCCTTATCTACTCAAATTAATCAATCAACATTATAACTCATGAGAAAGTATTGGGTACAAAGTTTCTTAACATAAGAAGTGTAAGAAGCCACTAGAACTTGCCACTTGTCATTTTAACCTAACCACAGTTAAATCATGATTAAACCTATTTTCTTCTTTCCTGATCTAAACTTTCAAAACATAAACCTAACCCATCCTCCTTATTCAACTTCATCGATCGAGATCTGACCACCACCACCACCAGATTACACCATGTATAACAAACAAATTAACACCTACCAGTAGCCTCCATAGCAGCGATCAAAGAAAGAAAAAGCAAAGAGCCTGCCAACAAACAAGGGATAACCTTTTGATGTCAATCTTGATGTCTGTGAGGGTTAACCTTTTGAGATTCATTTGGCCCCTCACCATGTCAGGTGCATCGACAAGAGCCTGCCAACAAATAAGGGATTAGTGTTTAGCAAAAAACAACACCAACTTTATAAAATTACGACAAGCATGACAAGGCTTCCACACGGTAAAGAAAGAAAAAGCCATCAACATTAGAAGAGGTTTCACTTGTCACACAACTGTGTGTGAATATAGTTGTTTGTTTATTGGAGGAAAACAGAGGAAAATAGGGGAAAAAGTGAGAAAAAGGTGAGTTTTAATTATACTAAATGCGTTTTACAAAACCAAGTGCGTTTTATAAAAAATCAAGTGTGGTTTGTAAAAACCAGTTTAAATAGTGTTTAAAAAACCAAATGCGTTCTATAAAAAAACCAAATGCGTTTTTACAAAAACCAAGTGTGTTTTGTAAAAACCAGTTTAAATAGTGTTTAAAAAACCAAATGCGTTTTATAAAAAAAAAACCAAAGTGCGTTTTATGATTTTCTGTTTAACAGTTTCTGATCTTCATCGTCTGAAACTTTTTTGAAATTCATTTTTTTCCTTTAATTCTGATTCTTTTATCAACATCGTTCGTTTCTGTGAATAATACATGCGTTGATAGTGATTTTTGAATATGATTCGACTAATTTTATCGATTGAATTATCATACTCTGTTTTTTTCTATTTTTGCAAATACGTTTTGATTTTGTTTGTAATCGAATGTTTTTGATTGTTTAATCATTCTGAACGTTTAATCGAGTTGAAAACGATGAAAAATCAGGTTCAGTCGTTGAAAATTTTTGCAACGATTATGTCTGTTTTTATGATTTCACAGAAATTTAAACGTGTCTTTTCCTAATTTACCCTTGGTTAGATTAACCCAAATATGATTAGAATTGTTAATTACCATCTTGCACCGCCTAAATCTAATGGCTGAGAATGCTTCTTACACTTTGTACGTTAAGAAACTTTGTACGTTAGCCTCTCTCTATAACTCATATTACTATTTCTCCACCATTCATTTATAGATCTAATGGCTATAAACACTTCTTATCCTTCTCATAAAAAAACACCCTTTGTACTGAAACCTTACCCTATATATATATACTAGTAGGAAACCCGTACGATGCAGCGGCGGCGATAATTTATAACCTGGTACTCATATTCTATTAGTTAATCAACATTATCGTGATATATTGTATTGTAGTTTTGTTAGTTTCCTTATTTGTAGCATCGGTGTAGTCTATCTATGTCTTACGAATGTCAGTTAAATAATAACAAACATACTAATGATAAAAATATCAACTATAAACATAGCAATTCAAAAGTAAACATCCAAACACATGATGTTCCATCTTATTTTTTTTTCAAATATTGATAGAATTCTAATATGTGATATAAACATAGTAAACTTTAATAGATAACAAATTAACTGGATGATTTATATTTTGATCTTTATATGAACATGATTAAGTGACATGTATACATACATATATATGCATCATGGCATGGCTCAATTTTATGTTTATGTGGTAAATCGAAGTATATAAACAAACATTATTCAAAAATGCAGAATTCATTCTTCTAAAAATGGTTATACTGTTTATGATTTTCGATGCATGGTACAGAAAACACACAACTTTATCTTGCTTGCATACAACGATGATATGAATGACCTATCATGAATAAAGTGACTACACTTTCTCTTCTATGACAATGACCTTTCATGCAATATTGTTCCAAACTTACATTGTCTTTATACTGGCATATATTTTTTTTATAAGGCCAACAAAAATATATATAATAAAGAAACAAATCAGCAAGGTGTTGACGAAGAAGTCATACATCGAAGGAAACATAAGAAGAAAACAAATACAGCAGTTAACCCTCAGGAGAAAAATAAAACTTTGTTACTATCAACCAACATCAAAAACTTTAATCGAACTCCATTGCTACCACATGATGAAGTGCTATGCTTAACCTAAAGAAAGCAACAACTTTAATTTCTTCAATAGCCTTGGACATAGAAACTACCTGTCAAAGTGATTGTATAAATGAGCAGGAGAGAAAGATGTTCTTGCATAACTCAATAGCCTACCCACGAAAAGCACATAAATCCGAAAGAACTAATGTATTCCTTCTAGTCAACACATCCATAGTCGGCAGCCTGTTGATATCGGCCTTCCACGCAACAATGGAAACACTTATTACAACAAAACACATAGGCTGCAATCGAGTACTTCACCAAAGGCAAACTTTTAATTAGACTATTGACATCCCACTCAAATAAAACACAAAAACAGGGATGTGTATGGCGCTATTATGATCACCAGTTAACGTGGGTAATAAAGCTGAAACAATGAAAGTTAGCAACAGCCCTGAAAGAAGACAAACTAACAATAACATTAGAGATGATTCCCAAGATGTATAAACAGATCTTGGAACTAAAGTTGTATACATTAACATAATAGGCAAAAGGGAAAATTGCTCAAACATCTGTTTGAGTGTTTGGGAATTAGCAATTCTATGATTATTCAAGAGTAAAAAATAAAATGATCACAAAAGAGCATTCTTGTATACTGGCAAATGGTTACTAAACTGAACGTCTAGAAAACGATACAACGGGTTTAGTGACTATTAAATAAAAAAAACAACATAAATAATAGAAGTCCATAAGTAACATAATCATCATAGGAAAAACATGTATATGCAGGTATACACAGAACTGTTGGTCGACCTAAACAGGGCGTATGGATAGACTTTGGCGATACGGGTCGTATTAACGTTGGTCCATATTAATGAACACCTAACTTCATCAAATAGTAGCAAACACCTTAAACATGACCACATATATAACTATTACACATCTACCCTAGCTATGAAGCTATGAATGTTTAGCTTAGTTTACATAGAAATTGCATACCATAGCAGTTCAATTCCTTCATTTGCATCAGCTCCAACTACAAATACCATGTACAAAACTATTCAGCTATCTCACATTCATTAACAATAATAAAATAACAACAATAACCATCATCATAACAAAAACAACAATAATATTAAGTACTGCGTATGAACTAAACCTGAACCGGGTATCTTAATTTCAGAAAATATATTTAGAATGCTTGACACCAAACACACAGCGCAATTCAAGTCAATTAAATGTTGTACATCTAGAGGCTTGGCCGATTGCATAGAAAGATACACAATTATGCATACCAAAATCCCAAGACTACAATATGCATCAAACAAAGGCTCAAATTTGGTTTTAAAAAGCGCTAGGCGCACAAAAGTGAAAAGGTCTAAGCGCAAAGCGCAAAAAGCGTGGGATTTTCGTACCCGAAGTGCACACTATTTATATAATTTTTTTATATATCCCATATATATTCCATGGGTTTTTAGCTTCATTTACCCAAAATATAGCGATAAATAAGGTTTTTATGTGATTTTACCTATATGTACAAGCCAAAAACACCAAGGTACAACATTTTTATGCATAAAAAGTACCCAGGTTACGTGAGGCGCGCGCCTCACGGAGAAAAGCGCCTGAAATTTGACAAAAAAAGCGCCTGAGGTGCGCCCCTTTGGGAAAAAGAATAGGCGCAAAGCCCTGAGGCGCCAAGCCCTGAGGCGCCCTAGACTGAGCCTTGATGCCCTCGCGCCTAGGCGCGCTTTTTAAAACCTAGGTCTTAAAGCGTAAGAAAATATCTGACAGCCTATGTACTGATATTGAAACCCTAACGTTAATGCTTACCTGCATATTCTTGAAGCAAAACGCAGAAACCAATGTTGATGGAAAGTCAATTTCCAACTCAAAGCAACAACAATCGTTGCTGACCTTAAAGGCTTAAACAACGTTCGTACGACACCGTTACACCTGAATAAATATTATGAACATCATTATAATGTAAGAATAGTGTTTAGAAAAGAAAGAAATAACATACATTGTTGACGCAAGAAGCTCCTCTAATGCAGGTGTGTTCCGGATATCCATCTGCAGCGACGAACACGTTGGAATCTAAGCGGTTAACATTTAACCTAATGAGACATTTACATCAGCATCATGTAGTCTATAAAAACATTATTAACAACTTAGTCTAACCTAGTTCTTAGAGCACAAAACCTGCTTCCAAGCATATTTTCTATCCATTCAAAGACCGTTGGGGTCTATTATGAAGTCCCATTATATTACTAAACCATGACAAGAATCCACATCAAATACATTAAAACATAAACATGTGTTCTTTCTAAAATCACCTAAAATTCCAATGACAGAAGTATGAAGTCCAATGTGAAGATGAGCCATTAAATAATGCAAACAAACTTATATGAAAACCATCATAAGCAATCAACTCTTTACAAAATTGATGCTACTTCAATTATTTTGAAGTGAAAGTAAGAAACAAATTAAGCCAAGAAAGACGACATTTAAGTTTTCCTTAAGAAAAATACCAACCCATATACATAAAAAAAGAAAATAAATAAAACTTCAAAAAGATTTGTTTAAATAAAAGTAATATCAACCTGGAAATATTCCTGTAAATCCATCGACTTTCTCGATCAACTCTTCAAAGCGGCAATGGATGCATCCTTGTGGCCAACACATATATTAATAGTAATCACCACCATATCAATAATCTATTGACATAAAAAAGCCTAAAAGGTGGTCAAGGACTCATCTGCCATAAATAAAGTTTAATTATACAATTATGTACCTTGTGAGCACCAAAAACACGATTGCCATTGGTTCTTTTGAACACGCCAACATCCAAAAGAGACATGAAAGACCTCCAACTCTTCAGTAGTTTAACAGGGTAATCTTTGGTAGTTGCCTGCAAAATTTAATCTCCCAATTAACATAAATCCACTAGAATATGAGATTTAACTGAATCATAAATGAGTTACATACCTCAACATTATCAATCTTAAGCTTTCCAAAACAGGGGAGCCAAGAAGAAACCTGGTACAGAAGGCTACACCTGAGCAACACTTCTTTTAAGAAAAAAGAATTAAAAAATTACAAACATCGTTTAAGAAACATACATAACTGGTACAAGAAGATCCGACATGTACATCCAAAAAAAGTAGCAAAACTGCCTTAAAAAAACTCATAACGTATAAAATTTAACAGTGTATAAACATAAAATACTAAAATCACAAACAAAAACGGCAGATTTGGTTAAAAAACGGCACCAAGATAATATTAGAAGGAACGATACAGAAGTCGGTGTTGGGAAGAAAACCTACAACTCCATCTCAGCGATAATCCTACCCACGAGTTGGTGTCCGGATTGAGTGAGAAGTTAGGGAGATGGTGGTGGAACCCTAGATCATGATCTTGATCGTAAAGAGAGAAAGAGGAGGGAGATTGAGAGGAAGGTTGAGGGAGGCCGTGGTTGTGGCATTGGTGATGTTGATGGTTTCTCCAGAGAAAGAAATGCAAATGAAGAGAGGTAGTAGGTTTTAGGGTTTTTGTTAGGTGAGGGGTTTGTTTTATTAAGGGATAGATTTGAATTTTGAAACACAGCGGGATTTTTTTTTTTTTTTTTTTGAGTATTTTGGGTTTTGAGGTAATATGCATTAGACACTTGTACATTGTGCATTAAGAGTCAAATTTAAGAGTTTTGTCAAATGACCAATCTTGCCCTTGCTATATGCATATTAATATAGTATATATATATATATATATACATATATATATATATATATATACATATATATATATATATATATAGGGGAGGGTTATCTTGAGAACGCTAAATATTGTGAGAACCGTGAGAACAAGTACAAAAAGCAATCAAAATCAATTTTTTTTAATACAAATCCCATTATAATCAAAATACAACATTAATAAATGAATTTTCTTTCCAAATAAGTAATCTTTTCTTGCAAAAACACTTTTAAATTAACTTTTTACACATGTGTAAATGAAACAGTTTACACATGTATAAACAGCAAATTTACACATGTGTAAAAACAAATTATTTCCGTATACGTTTGAATTTTTACGCGTAAATTGTGTTTTTGAGATTGTATTTTAGTAATAAAGACAAGTGTAAAAAGAAATTTTGAATTTGAATGGTTTTAGATGCCGTTCTCACGGTTCGCATGAAATATAGGTGTTCTCAAATTAACTTTCCCCTATATATATAAGGGAAAGATCCTGTACAAAGTGTTTTTGGTAAGAACTGTGAGAATCAAAGGAGGGTATTTTCTTATCATTTTTTTTGAAATTTTTTTCCCATATTGTTAAACATGTATTATAGTATTGAAAACTAAAAAAAATAAAAAATAAAAATTGTTGGTGTAGAGTAATTACGTGTAAAGTAATTTACATAATTACCCTAGTGTAAACTAATGTATTTATTTTTATGACGTAATTACACTAAAAAAATTAAATTTTTTTTTTATTATTCATCTAGAAAGTATTTTTAAGCACATGGGAAAAAAAATTCTAAAAAAAAATAAAATTTGTTTACCCCCTTTGATTCTCACAGTTCTTACCGAAAAACACTTTGTATTTGATCTTTACTCTCTCTCGCTCTCTCTCTCTCTCTCTCTCTCTATATATATATATATATATATATATATATATATATATATATTCCAATCTCCATGATCATCAAATATATATTTTCTTATTTCAAGTAATGTTTGTAAACCTATGACTCCTTTGTTTTGAATTCTTAATTCATTTATTTCACCAAAACTTATACACACTTACTATCATATTCAATACTATGCATCACACTACAACAACCTTTACACAAACAATGCTTCACACTTCGTTATTGTATCTCAAGGGAACAACATTTCATTATCCAAGATTGGAAGGATTTTCTTGTTCAACTAGTGTACATTTTATACAATCATAGTACAATATACTTTACTGATGCGTTTGGTTTTAGCAATTAAAAAGATGTCAATTTCCCCAGTGCCAAAAACTTTGATTTGGCAATCCCAAAACAGTGGTTTGGGGGAAACGACTGATTTTACTAAAGCCTTATTAACAAAGTTTAAAATTTACAAAGTAAACAATAATTACTTTAGAAACTAAAACCAACACAGGCAGAAAACCTGACGTCCATAGTATACCTCTAGGGTAAGTATTGAGTATCGTATTCCAGAGTTCACACTTTCCCCTACTCAACCTTTCATCATTTAATCGATCGTGTTTTAAAAAGAAAATAAAACGGAGGGGTTCTTTAAAAGAAAATAGATTTTGAAAAAGGTTTGGTTTTATAAAAGATAAGATAAAATAAAATAGTAGATAGATATGCACATCTCGGGGCCCTCTGTATAAGTAGTTAAGTTTATTATTAAGATTAATAATTTAAAATAATTAATTGTGCGGAAGACGAGAGTGGTCTTGAAGTGTTGACTCCTTAGAGAAGCGGAGGCTACTACTGAGTAGAATGCAGAACCTCTCCAGCGTGCATCCACCTGGGGTACTCTGCCAGGGCCTCGCGTATAGCGGGCTCCTCAAACCGCGGTCAATTCTCTGGTCCTCGGACTTATCATCTTCTAAAATGGAGGCTTCACTTCCGAACTGGAACACCGTACACCTCCCTTAGTTCTCGCGTTCTGTACCGAAGGGTCTCTCTATGGTGTCACACCCTCAAATTTCCACTTGCGGAGTTTTACCGCGAGGCCCATGACAAACCAGGATCCAAGTCAACGGTCACAATAAACAACACACTATGGAATACGTAAACTCAAAACCTGGTTATCAAACCATTAAACCATAGCGGAAGCATTTAAAGATTTAAACAACTACAAAACTGTGTTCCAAAATATTCAAGACACTTATTTAAAATATGCCACTAAGCCTAGACGCCAATGCAGACCCATGCGCCTAGTCTAACCGATGCTACCTTAGCGACCTGAGAAAAACATGCCAAAAAGACGTCAACATATATAATGCTGGTGAGTTCACAGGTTTGTTCACTATGTTACCAAAATAGTTACCAAAGTGTTACCATGTCCATACTATACCATTGTTACCAAGTACGCTAGCTAGGCGTATGTTTTATTACTACTACGATTGGAAAACCATTACTAGACACGTTTAGCAATGTTTAGCAATGTTCAGCCCGAATGTTCAGCATGTTACCAATGTTACCATTTCGAGACAATATGCACCTGCCCGGCCCTCCAAGCCGACGAGTGGGGCAGGTCACGCCCAATAGATCTATCCACATTTCCCCCGTTGTGCATCCCCTAAGTGATTAAAATCGTTTGAGAGTGTTTTGAGACGGTTAGGGTTTGTGAAATGGTGAAAAATGACAAAGTTTGGTATTTATACTAGTCCACATTCGCCCCTTTCACAGGGTCGAATGTGCCCTTTTCTGGTCGAATGAAATTCTTTCATTTCCACATTCCAGGTTCGCCCCTTCAGTAAGGGTCGAACCAAGAGTATTTTCCAGGTTCGCCCCCAAGATGTGGTCGAACCTAGACCTATGTTTTTCTAGTTTTCCAATTTGTCGTTTTTAACGCATTTTAACGCACCTTAACACATGAACATGCAGCCTTAGTCTATGTTTAACATATTTAAGCATGGATGATTATCTACACATCGCTTAAATACATCTTTTCATAAAATCCACCATATAACAATTAATCTACACATACACTTCATTAGTTTATGTAATTTCACCAACAACGGGACCCGGTACTAGTGTATTCCCAAAACGACTCCCTATGATCCTCCAGATCATTAAACCCTGGACAATCCTATCTTTACCCAACTCAACTACCCTAGTTAAGTCCGTTTATAAATGTTTCCCGCTAAGGTAGACTTAGGTGTTACTAAAATGTTTAAGCCAAATATGTAGGGTGTCACATCATCCCCACGTTGAAAGAATTTTCGTCCCGAAAATTGCGCAAAGCCCAAAAATGAAATAGACGAAAAGAATGAAACGAAAAGAAAATTTACCGGATGTCACATCATCCCCACGTTGAAAGGAATCTCGACCCGAGATTCATTCAGCTTCAGCAGTAACATGCCTAGATTCGAATGCGCGTTTCGGAAAAAGATGAGGATGTTTAGCTTTCATCTGATCCTCCCGTTCCCACGTGAACTCCGGTCCACGATTCGAGTTCCAATGAACTTTGCCGATGCGGATTTTACTCGGACGAAGGCTACGAATCTTGTAGTCGAGAATCTCGACAGGTTCCTCCACAATGCGAAGACGATCATCAACCTTGATCTCTTCCAGTGGTACAATGAGAAATTCATCAGCCAAACACTTCTTTAAGTTCGACACATGGAAGACGTTGTGAACACTACCGAACTCCGCCGCTAAGTCAAGTCTGTATGCCACCGGTCCAATCCGTTCCAAGATTGCAAACGGTCTGACATAACAAGGGTTAAGCTTGCCACGATTTCCAAAGCGTATGACGCCCTTCCATGGTGAAACTTTTAAAAGTACCCTATCCCCAACCTGGAACTCCAAAGGTTTGTGACGGCGATCGGCATAGCTTTTCTGACGATCCCGCGCAGCAGCCAAACGGTTACGAATTTGTACGATTTTCTCTGAAGTTTCGTACACCAGTTTCGGACCAGTGAGCTGGCTCTCGCCCACCTCGGCCCAACAAAGAGGTGATCGACATTTCCGTCCGTAGAGAGCTTCGAACGGAGCTGCCTTGATACTAGAGTGATAGCTGTTTTTGTAGGAGAACTCTACCAACGGAAGGTGAATCTCCCAGCTTTTGCCAAAATCTATAACACATGCCCGAAGCATGTCTTCCAAGGTTTGAATCGTCCGCTCACTCTGTCCATCAGTTTATGGATGATAAGTCGTACTCATATCCAACTGAGTACCCAAATCCTTGTGCAGAGCCTTCCAGAAACACGAAGCAAAACGAGAATCACGATCAGAGATAATAGAAACAGGCACCCCGTGCCGAGCAACCACCTCCTTACGGTAAAGTCGAGCTAACCGCTCAAGTCCATCGGTTTCCTTAATAGGTATGAAACGTGCCGATTTTGTCAACCTGTCAATGATCACCCAGATCATATCATAACCACTTGGTGACCTTGGTAGTTTGGTGACAAAATCCATCGTGATTCGCTCCCACTTCCATTCTGGAACCTCTGGTTGTTGTAGGAGACCAGACGGCCTCTGATACTCCACCTTGACTTTAGCACAAGTCACGCATTTACTCACGTAAAAAGCTATATCAGCCTTCATGTTTGGCCACCAATAAAGTATATTCAAATCCTAATACATCTTATCAGAGCCAGGGTGAATAGAATACCGGGATTTGTGAGCTTCATCCAAGACAAGCTCGCGTAATCCCCCGAACAAGGGGACCCAAACACGTCCCGCGAAATAGTGTAAGCCATCGGTCCTGAGTTCAAGATGCTTATCAGTACTGTGCATAGTTTCAGCTTGAAGGTTTTCCTCCTTCAAAGCTTCCAATTGTGCAAAATAGATTCGGTCAGGCAATGAGGAATGAATGGTGAACTGTAAGGCTCGAACACGACGAGGTTTCACAGACTCCTTCCTGCTCAAGGCGTCCGCCACAACGTTCGCCTTGCCAGGATGGAATTTGATAGCACATTCATAATCGTTTAGGAGTTCAACCCAGCGACACTGCCGCATGTTTAACACCTTATGGTACCGTACAAGTAATGTCTCCAGATTTTCAATGTAAAGATCACCGCACCCAATTCCAAGTCATGAGTAGTGTAGTTCTTCTCATGAACCTTGAGTTGACGAGAAGCATAGGCAATAACCTTCCCGCGTGGCATTAGCACACAACCGAGGCCACGAATAGAAGCGTCACAGTACACAACAAAGTCATCCGTACCTTCAGGTAAAGACAAGATAGGTGCAGAACAAAGTTTAAACTTCAGCATCTGAAATGCTAATTCCTGTGGTTCACCCCAGTCAAACTTTCGTTCTTTCTGGGTAAGAGTGGTGAGTGGTTGAGCGATCTTCGAAAATCCCTCAATGAAACGATGATAGTATCCCGCAAGACCTAGGAATTTCCGAACCTCAGATGGCGTCTTTGGTGCTTCCCAGTCTATAATAGCTTCGATCTTAGCCGGATCGACATGAATTCCCTGTTCATTAACCACATGCCCTAGGAATTGAACTTCACCTAACCAGAAATCACACTTTGAGAACTTAGCATACAACTGTTCTTGTCTCAAAAGTTCCAAGACCAACCGTAAGTGTTCCTCATGATCCGTCTTGTTCTTAGAATAAACCAGAATATCGTCAATAAACACGATGACGAACTTATCAAGGTAAGGCTTGCAAACGCGGTTCATCAAGTCCATGAACACCGCCGGTGCGTTAGTGAGACCAAAAGGCATGACCAAGAATTCAAAATGGCCATAACGAGTGCGAAAAAGCAGTCTTATGGATGTCGGCTTCCTGGACACGCAACTGGTGATAACCAGACCGCAAATCAATCTTCGAGTAGTAACTAGAGCCCGGGAGCTGGTCAAAGAGATCATCAATGCGAGGGAGAGGATAACGATTCTTGATGGTCACTTTGTTCAGCTCACGATAATCAATACACATGCGAAGACTTCCGTCATTCTTCTTCACAAACAAAATAGGAGCTCCCCACGGGGAAGAACTCGGTCGGATGAAACCCTTTTCCAAGAGTTCCTGCAACTGGCTGGACAACTCTTGCATCTCGGGAGGTGCAAGATGATACGGAGCCCGGGCGATAGGAGTTGCACCCGGAGTAAGATCAATGCCAAACTCAACCTGACGATGGGGAGGGAGACCAGGTAAATCATCAGGATACACATCGGGAAAATCATGAACCACTGGAATATCCTCGATCTTCTTCTCATCGTCAGTCGAAACGTTAACAAGTGCCAGAATGGCCGAAAAACCTTTCTGAAGATACTTACAGGCTTTCATGCTAGAAATGATACTCAGCGGAGCACCGCTTTTCTCGCCATGAACCGAAAGAGTCTCTCCATCAGGGAGAGGGATCCGAATAATCTTATCGAAACAAACAATCTCCGCACGATACAACGATAACCAATCCATGCCGACAACGACATCAAAACTACCCAAGGATACCGGCATAAGGTCAATAGGGAAAGACAAGCCCGACAGTTCCAAGCGACACTCCCTAAGGGTGTGTGTTGCTTCGATTTTCTTACCATCAGCCAATTCTATTAAGTACTTAGCCTCTAAAGGTGTGGGTACTATATCTAGCAATCGACTAATGTCCACAGATACGAAACTCTTATCGGCACCAGAATCAAACAAGACAGAAACATAGCGATCATTAAGAAGGAACGTACCGGTAACTGTGTCTGGATCCTTCCTAGCCTCTGCAGATCCAATGACAAAAGCACGCGCAGTCCTGCCTCCGCCTCCGTTGTTCCCGTTACCATTCCCGCCCCTCCCATTATCACCCTGCTTCAGCATTGGACATTCACGCTTGAACTGTCCCGTGTCACCACAGTTATAGCACCCCTGCTTTCCTGGAGTCCCCTGAGCCGCGGGAGCAGGAGTAGCAGTAGGAGTCTGAGTTGAGATAAGTGACACCCTGCAATCCTTAGCAAGATGCCCCAACTGATGGCACCGATGACAGCGAGCCCGATCACAACTCCCAGAGTGGTGATAACCACACTTGTTGCACTTGGGATGCTTCCTAATGTACCCTCCCGACTTCTGCCCTGAAGAAGACCCAGACGAATCAAACTTCTTCATCGGCTGAGATGGTGCTGGCACGACACTCTTCCCCACATTATCCCACTTCCTCTTGTTCCCTTCTACTAGTACCCTTAGGAGGCTAAACACCTTCTGCCACCTTCAAGTTAGTCATCCGATGAGATGATCGAACAACTTCAGCAAGAGTGGGAAGATTCCCAGCAGCCACCAATCCTGCAATCTCCGGCACTAACCCAGATACGTAGTGCTCAATCCTCCTATACTCGGGTGTGTGCAAATCAGGGCACAACACCGCCAGCTCGTTCCTCCTCACAGTGTATTCCTCAATCTCGGGCCCGACCATCTTGTAACTCCAGACCTGATGTTCCAACTTCTGTACCTCCTCCCTTGGACAGTCTTCACTCCTCAATAGATGGACATAATCCGCCCAAGGCATAGCAATAGCCACCCCCAATCCCATGTTCTGGGTAGTAGCATTCCACCATGACAACGCAGGCCCCTTGAATGTCGTGGTAGCATACTTAACCCGGTCCCCAGCGGGACAGTTACACATAACAAACACAGATTCTACCTTCTCCAGCCATCGGAGTAGTCCCACCGCTCCCTCAATTCCAGCGAAGTTATGGGGCTGGCACTCCCGAAATTTCTTATAAGAGCACTGAGGTGGAGGTGGATTGACAGCGATACCTGAAATACGATACACGAATAAAATACAAACGAAAGAACATGACACCCAAGAATGAGGCAAAGTCGACAGAAATTAACTCACCACCCATGGCATTAATCCCAGCCTGGAAATTAGCCATAGCCATGTTCACTTGCTGCTGTAACAAGTTATTCAGTTCAGCTTCGGTCATGTTGATGTTACCACGACCACCGCCGCCAGCACGGCCACCGCCGCCACCACGGCCGCTGCCAGCACCACATCGTCCACCACCACGAGCACCAGACATGATCTAACAAATCAAGAAATCGAGGGATTCAGATTCACTTCTAGTGTTAACTACTAGAAATTTACAAGAGTTAACTTAGGGACAAATTCAGGACTGTACATCTAAACTCAAAGTCCACCGAGATTTTCATGCATTTCAGTCTATTATTTCGTGTGCACCCGAAATGATAAACTGTTCTACATGGTTTTCCAAATGTACACCTAGTCCAGACTCCAGTCGCCGAATATCGTCGCCTGGTAACGTGTTACGATAGGTGCAAGTGTAAGAAAGCATGTGTGTGCTAGAGTCAACAAATCAGCTTCTCCCTCTTCAATCCTGAAGAAGAAGACAAGAGTAGGTAAGAACCCAAATAAAAGCGGATGATGTAACAGAGAAGTATGATGATGATGTAAAGACACCCCGACAACGTTAGTAAGTATCCCACTAATAGACTCAAAGTATGTGACCGTCTAGTGTGTGCGACTCGGCTTTAGACCAGACTCTACATGCAGTCCTAGTTCACTATAACTATTGGCTCTGATACCAATCTGTCACACCCTCAAATTTCCACTTGCGGAGTTTTACCGCGAGGCGCATGACAAACCAGGATCCAAGTCAACGGTCACAATAAACAACACTATATGGAATACGTAAACTCAAAACTTGGTTATCAAACCATTAAACCATAACAGAAGCATTTAAAGATTTAAACAACTACAAAACTGTGTTCCAAAATATTCAAGACACTTATTTAAAATATGCCACTAAGCCTAGACGCCAATGCCGACCCGTGCGCCTGGTCCAACCGATGCTACCTTAGCGACCTGAGAAAAACATGCCAAAAGGACGTCAACATATATAATGCTGGTGAGTTCACAGTTTTGTTCACTATGTTACCAAAATAGTTACCAAAGCGTTACCATGTCCATACTATACCAATGTTACCAAGTACGCTAGCTAGGCGTATGTTTTATTACTACTACGATTGGAAAACCATTACTAGACACGTTTAGCAATGTTTAGCAATGTTCAGTCCGAATATTCAGCATGTTACCAATGTTACCAGTTCGAGACAATATGCACCCGCCCAGCCCTCCAAGCCGACGAGTGGGGTAGTTCACGCCCAATAGATCTATCCACATTTCCCCATTGTGCATCCCCGCACATTCATGGTTTTCCCGGGGACTTTAAAAGATCGTATAGCAATACAAAGTTAAAACCATAGTATGACATATGTTACCAAAATAGTTTAGCGCATGTTTTCTCCCCAAAAAGTTGAAGTTGTAAAAGTGGGGCCGTGAACTCCCCTTAGGTTGCGTTCTTCAGTAAATAATAGAAAGCCAAGCCCTTGATAATCCCACTACCGGAGGTCTTTCAAAATGTTCACATAAGTGTTCCGACTAATAACCATAAGGTTATCTAGTCCCCGATTGTCCAGATCATGACCAAGTATGTTTTAAAACGTGTTTAAGTGTTCAACCGACACACTAGACCGACCCGACATCCCGTAGGTGACTCATTACCCTAACTAATCAAGTACACGTAGATTGCACGCAAGGTTCAAGCATAAAACACTTAGTTTGTATCAAAAATCTCATTTTTGAATTAATAGGGTCAAACCAGGAAGATAACTCCACCTTCGCCCCTTTTTAAGCCACCTTCGACCGTTTTTAAACAGATTCGACCAAACTGTCCAGGTTCGACCCTGGGATTCCACATTCGACCACTCGACCGGTCGAATGTACCCAGGTTCGACCCTGACATATTACTTTTTCCAAAAATGCTTCAAAAACAACTGAAAACATCCCGAAACATTATCAAACACTGCAGTTAAGCATGAATAACTTATCCCTACAAAACCCCACCAATTTTGCACCAAAACCTATTCGTTTTAGCCCTTTCCCAAAATGGCAAAGATTATGGAAGTGTCACATCATGCATGTAATCTTTACCCAATTTGGAAACTTTTCAAAATCAATCCATAATCATCTTAAAATGCTCAGTTTATCATGTAATCGAAAACCCCCGATAGTTCTATTGATAATACTAACATGCAACAAGCCCTAGATTCAATAAAATCCCCAAATTAGACTTGATATCATCATCTATCTAATTATAAGCTTCAATAGTCCTAAACTATCATCAATAGCAGCCCTAGATCATGTTTCTAGCATTAGCACAGCAGCAAATCATTAAACAACACATAATATCACATAACACATAATTAACATATGTTTGTTGATATGAAAACCTATGTTTAATGATAGGGTTGAGGTTTAGAAAGATGTTTAAAAGGTTTTTATTAACAAAAACATCCTTAGAACAGATCTGGACATTTAGGGTTAGATAGAATTAAGAACACACCTTGGATTCTTGATTAGATGTTGTTGATAGGTTAGATTATGAAAAATAAGAGCAAAAACTCCTTCCTTAGTGACTAAAATCGTTTGAGAGTGTTTTGAGACGGTTAGGGTTTGTGAAATGGTGAAAAATGACAAAGTTTGGTATGTATACTAGTCCACATTCGCCCCTTTCACAGGGTCGAATGTGCCCTGTTCTGGTCGAATGAAATTCTTTCATTTCCACATTCCAGGTTCGCCCCTTCAGTAAGGGTCGAACCAAGAGTATTTTTTAGGTTCACCCCCACGATGTGGTCGAACCTGGACCTATGTTTTTCTAGTTTTCAAATTTGTCGTGTTTAACGCATTTTAACGCACCTTAACACATGAACATGCAGCCTTAGTCTATGTTTAACATATTTAAGCATGGGTGATTATCTACACATCGTTTAAACACATCTTTGCATACAATCCACCATATAACAATTAATCTACACATACACTTCATTAGTTTATGTAATTTCACCAACAACGGGACCCGGTACTAGTGTATTCCCAAAACGACTCCCAATGATCCTCCAGATCATTAAACCCTGGACAATCCTATCTTGACCCGACTCAACTAACCTAGTTAAGTCCGTTTATAAATGTTTCTCGCTAAGGTAGACTTAGGTGTTACTAAAATGTTTAAGCCAAATATGTCGGGTGTCACATATGGAGTCAATCCTAGCAACCTCGTATCCCCTAAATAGGTTAACGGCCATGAAGACAGAAGGATCTCTCTTACGGCTGTCTCAGGCAACTCAGGCCTCCATTGGCTAACGGCGTTGTACTAACGAGAACTAGATAAAGAATTCTTATTTTATTTATCTTTTAGGTGACACTTTATAATTTATTGATCATTTAAATATAAAGTTGGTTTAAATAAACGATGACTTAATTACCCAACCAATAACCTCCCGAACTGAATGAAATCCTTGTAAAGGCGGCACGTAATCCTAAAGGCGCGCAATCCAAAGATCACTGGTGCGCCCGTAGGGAAACCATCATTTACCAAAAAGATCATTCAATCATCTGGTAAGAACCAGAAATGTGTCACTCAGATCTAGTCCACTTCAGAAGCCATTTCTTAGAATCCAGTTTGGATATCAGAAGCCCGAGGGATCTGTCTAACTACCGGTTTCCTTGCCTTGGATCTAGTTCGGGACTACCAGAAGCTGATTATAACTCTAGTTAGTTTATTTATTAAGTTAAGGTTGATTTAAGCTATTTAGTTAATCATCATTCAAACCTGTCACAAAGATAAACAAATAAAGATTAGAAGAAAATAACACAACAAATAATTAAAATAAACTACTACTAATAATAATAAAAGTCTAAAATCGAAGCGGGTTTGTGAATAATAGAAAGGTACAACCATATAAATGATCAGCACAAGAATCATAGCTGATCATAGACAAGCTCTTCATCTCCAAGTGATATGTAGTCTCTCATGATCCTCACGACTCTCGTTGTTTATTGCATACTACTCTACGATCCCTTACTTGGCCTTAATGATCAAGGTAGGACGGGGCCTAGCCTTTTTAGGTGAGTTAGGATGGCCATAAGGCCTCCCACAAAACCCCAAGACCTCTAGAAGACTCTTGAAAGTCGACCAAAGAAGGCTCAAGTCAAGATGTGAAGGGATAAAAAAAGGGATGAACAAATGGTGGGGGTTAGCTTGCTATTTATAGAGCTCCATGGGAAGCACGGGAGTGCACAAGAGTGTCAGGGGCGTGCTTGTTGTCTCACGTACGTTCTATTGCTGCATAGCAGACCTTGTCTGTACCTTTTGTCCCTGGCACGGTCGTGCCTCTTCATCTGGCACAGGCATGCATGCCCTAATGACTCTGATTTCTTGCTCTCAAATTTGCTACGTTGTCTTCTCGCGTGCAGGGCGTTCGTGCAAGTGTGCGTGGGCGTGCTTGGTCACTCCCCGGCTGATTTTAGCATTGTTTAAGTCCTGGGATTGTCTTCAAACATACAGTGAACTGGCTGAAAGTCTCGTATCTTCAGGAATCTCCCGATATTGCTCGTCTTTACCCAAAAATCCTTTGTTTCCGTCTTGGAGCTCCATTTTCCTGATAGATACAAATAAAGATGAATTAAGTATCAAATATTAATAATATAACCTTAATTGTATCCTATTATGAGACTGTTTATGCCTGTTTTATATGTTAATTTTGTGAGTTATCATTTACATAATACTTTGTGTGGGGACACAGCCTGATTTAAAAAAGAATGCCTTAACAATTTCCATATTATACCCATCAAATACTTTATCAACATATGGTTTCTTCAAACTACCAACCATTAACGATGGGTGGTAATAGATATTTCAAAATTACTTAAGTTCAACTTGTAGTTTTGAATTCGTCAAAACATTTCACATCTAAGGCAAATAAATAATAGTTTTCAATAAATAAAATGGGGTTTACAAAACCGAAAGAAAATTTAGAAATACACGAATTTTTTTAAAATTTATCAGAGCACGTGATATAATCCTTACGTTTAATGTATTCGTTTTAATTCCCAAAATATTTTCTCATATGTTTGGATTTCAACTCAGCGTTTGGTATGTTTGACTTTCACCCTTAATTTCAATAATATGTGTTAATTACGATTTTTCTTATAATAGATGGAAGATGTAGTCCCGTGACATGTAACGTATGGGTCTCTTGTAAAACTAAAATTTTCTAGTATTCCTCGAAACGTGAGATTCGGTTTTCTTATTCAAAGTAATTAACATGGTCATTTGTGATGTCCGAAATCAAGGAACTTTCTTAAAACCTGTAAATTTGATTTTAATTTGTGATTTAGATATTCTCATAGAGACTTGGAAATTGGAACTTCACTTTAAATATGATATTTTGGTCATAACATTTTCCACACACATATATTTTCTTAAACCTGAAATCATTAGACAAGATCAACTTGTTCATAGATGGAAATTCTTAACATGCTATCATTTCATCATGATGACACATATGTGTTGTCTTAGATTGCAAGTTGTTTGTTATCCTTGCATGAAATCGGTATGCCTTGAGTTATATAATAGTCTTCATGTCATAGCTAGAACATACGTGAATTTTGATTTCATGTAAACAACCTATATGTCTACTTGTGTTATCATCTTCATGTTTGATGCTACACATGCAAACTTGAAGTTATAACTAGTTTAATATGTTATTATGCCGCGTAAATTACATATGCCTTGTTGATACTTTACTTCCAAAATGCATGATATGTGAACATTAATTATGTGATTTACTTAAGAGAAATCATAATACCTGCATTTTCTTGGTTTCATATCTCGTTAGCAAGATAGATTATTCATATCCTTGAATTAAACATGTGTAACTTTCTCCTTGCGCAAGCATTTGGGCCGTGGACACCTGATATATCAAATGACATAGAGAACCGACAAACTAAGCTAGTGTTCATGTTTAAGTTGAAGTGTTAAAGTATTCCTTTACATTTGGGACTTAATGAACCAGGTTAGTGTTCGTGCTCGGGTTGACATGTTAAAATATTCTTTTAACATTGAAACTTATGAGGAAAACTAGTTCGCAAGTTGGACTGTGTTTTCGACTTGAGGGAAACTATGTAAATCTTTTTCTCTGTCACAGTATGTGTCTAGTGTCTTGTAGTCCAACACAGTGAATGGGTTAGCATAATAAGTGAACTTGGTTGAGGGAAGGAACTAGTCATACCATAGATGTGCATAGATGTGCACAAAATATGACACTCCTCTCTTTGCATAATCTTTATACTTTCGATTGTTACTGGTGTTTGAGTTAGTGTCATAGAATGACATAACACCCTAATGTAAGGTAAATTGGCGATTTCGGTCCAAAACGTAATAATGAATTTACATGTGCATTGAGGTTGTGTGGAATTATATTAGGGTTTTAAGAGAGATTTCCAGTACGCTTTCGAGGTATCAAAGGTGTGGTGGGTTATATGCAGTACACCCTATATATAAACACTGATGGTGCATCGGGAATGAGACTGGAAGTTAAACCAAGAACAAACCTAGTCAGTCTTTAGTGTAAGTCATTCGTTTTAACCTAAAACCTTAAGCACCGTGTTTGGTTCCAACTTCTATTGTTTAGGTCTAGTGTTACTTAGACTCTACAAGATTCTAAGTATTCTCTCTAATCTTGATGGTTTATGGTGAAATTGATCAAGCTTCATTAAAATCTCACCATCTCTCTATTTTAACTATGAACGCATGTTAGTCAACTCAGTTATTCAAGTCAATTGTTCTTCTTATATCCAATTATATAACTCGTGATAATATTTTAACTTTTCCATATACCATCAACCTAATTTAATCGCTTTCTTTTAATAATTTCGGGACAAAATTCCCAAAAGTGGGGGATACTGTGACATTCGTCACCCTCATTTTTATCAAGATTGTCAATTATAGTCCTACATGTATTCAAATGCTTATATTTTAGTCTTTATAAGTTTCGTCATCTTCGAAATTAATAAAAGATCGAATACAATTTTTATCATTTGTAATTATTATAGATTGTATCTGAGTTTTAATCAAATACTTATATTGAAGCTTTATTCGGAATAGGTTTTATAAAAAAAAAAGTTACATTTTAAAGGTTGTTAGATTTTTGTAAAAGTTAAACATTTAAGGTTATCGAAAAGTTTTGAGAAATACCAAAATTTTAAATTAAAAATTTATGAAAACATAAACTTATTTTGTTATTAAATAATTAAAAATAAAAAAGTTTGAGTTCTAAATGTTTAAAATCATTTAAGTAAAACTTGGCTAGTTAGGTTAAGTTTTATAAAAGGGAAATCTAACCAAGTTATAATAAATCTAACTAAGTGGAAACTAGAGGGACCAAGATTTTCAGTAATCCAAACTTTTAAACAAAATCCCTCTCCTTTCCCTCCCATTTGTTTTCTTGTCGGCGACTATGGCCACCGGCGACCAACTCCGACGAGGGTTAAAATCCATTTAATGGCTCCATTTATTCGATATTTTTGTGACAAAACGTTTCTTTGCATTTTTATAAATGATGTCAATTATTTTTACACGATAACAAGCATTGAAATTCAAGCTTTAATTCCTTTTTTTATAGCCGGCCGATTCATTATAAGTCGTAATAAACCCATAATACCTATATATAGATAATCTACAACCCTCTTCAGACCTTTAAAACTTTAACACCATTCAGAATCCATAAAAAAAACGTGTCCTAAAGATCTCGAAAATTTGTGTCAACTTTGCTCCGGTCATTCTTGGGGTGTGCACGATTCATTCCTGTAAGTCGTTTTGATTATGCCATTTTACTTGACAAGTCGTTCTGATCGAAAGCCCTATGTTCATGATTGTTATTTTAGTCGTTATCGGGTTTATTAACTTTAGAGTTACGTTTAGGGTTTATGAATAGGATGATTTGGGAAAGATGATGAAATATATGTATTGGTTATATATTTATTCTATCTAAATACAATCACAAAACAAGGATTGGTCTAGTGATTGTCTTGAAGTGGTAAAGGTTTGTGTTCGGAAGTACCTAGGTTCGAACCTGTTCTCCCGCCCTTTTTATTTCATATAAATATATTGGGTAGGGATCATACGAGAACCAACTTTAGGGAGAGAACCAAGGAACCAGTGTGAACAGGGGGCATTATTGTAAATATTATAAACACATGAAATAAATATAAAAAAGCGTGAAACACATAACCCTAGATCAGGTCAATCATCTTCTTCCCTCTTTTATCATTCAACCCTAGATCTCTTCATATCCACCATTAATCAACCATACGACCATCGTCTAACCACCGAATCATCACCGCACCACCACCAATCTGCTAGAGATCGTATTAATAATAACGGATCAAGAATAGAGTAAAGTAGGTAAGTGATGTTATAACGGTTCGATGAAGGATTAGATTAGACAAACCAGATTTATTCATGATTCGTGTTTCAGATTAAAGGTATAAATAAGTGTGATTATACTGTTGAATGGAATAATATTCGTGACGGAGATGATGAAGATGATGAGCGTGTCTCGAATGCACGAAATAATGAAAGGTAGGTACTTATTTATATTTGTTTATAATAAGCTTGAACCGAATCTTGATTAACTCAATAAATTTTTTTTATGCATATTTGTTATTTTTTTTTTAATAGTCGGATGCACTAGCAAAAGGATCACTTTTTGGTTTAAACAACAAAATGTGATGACTCAACTAACTAATCTAAAAGTAAAAATATTACTCAAAAAATCATCATGGTTCAATTCGAAACAAAATTATTTCAAACAAGACTCTAACTCATGACCTTGTTGCTGGCACATGTGCATATGTTATGTGGTAATGAAAAATGTAAAGTTAATGCACATGTGCATTAAGATTGAAAGTTTGGTTTTCTTATGTGTTGTTTATTATTTGTAGTTAAAGTATGGGAAAAAATCAAAGAGGGTAACTTTTGTATTAGAATATATTGAGAAAAGGGTCAAAAAATCTGCCAGATGCGATTGGGGATGATGACATAATCGTTGATCATGAAGTTAAAAAAGGTAGTTATTATTTATTTAATCAATTTAGATACATATGCACATGTGCATATATGTATATTTTTCATTTTAACTAATAAGTATCAATTCTTATTTATTTAAACACACGAACAATGTGATAAATCTGAGAGGTATATGATGTTCAGGTCGATGGATGAAAAAAACAATGGAGATGTTAGATGAAGTATCAATGAGGTGTGAAGAGTGTTGTAAGAAGATAAATAAATGGGAAAGAAGATGAAAAAGGGAAAAATAAGCAATATAATGGGACATTGTTGGTGAGCGTGAGGTTGTGAGATAATTAGAAGTTTGTAGGTAGGTGGTTAGTAGTAACATGGTTGGTTTGTAATAAGGATATTTTTTCTGTTATCAGTTGTTTTATTGTGTTGATGGTTTGGTAGAAACGACATGTAATTGTATAATAAAAACAGATGGGTATAAAAAAGTTTGTTGTTTGAAGGATGATGCATGTACATATGTATATTGTGGGTGGTCTTATATGGTGGTTGATAGGTTGATTATGTTTGTGATTACTATTTTGGTGTATGTAAATTTGTATGATAAAGAAATTGAGATATGCACATGTGCACAATTAAAATTAAACCACCCACCATCCAAAAACCTGAACTCACCACCCAATACCCTAAAAAAACCTAACCCCTTTCCACCATACCTAAAAACTAAGCCTTGAAGCTAAACCACTCAAAAACCCTAATTATATTTGTGACATGTGCATGTAGTACACGTTTCTTATTTTATAGTTCTTATATAGAGTTTTTTAAGTTTATTAATGTTTGTTGTCCTACACTTGCATTATTTTTCAATTTATGTTATAATTTGCAAGACTACGCAATTGACGAGTTCGAATGTATTTTATATATCTCTTTGCATCTATTTAATGATCATTGAATAAATTTTTTTACTCCATATATCTCATATTGTGTCCGTTTAAAAATCATTTCATTATGGTAATTGACAATGTATTCAAAACTGTGATTTAATAGTGAAATGCACATGTGCATTAGGGATGACGTCATATGACGTCATATTAGCCATTTTTTATTATTATTTTTTTTGAATTATTAATGCAAAATAATCATTTTGGTGTTTTTACTTTTTTTATTTATTTAGGTTATATAAATTTTTTAGTATTTTTTATTTTTTGATGGAGGGGTTTTTGTAGGCACCCTTCATATTTACAAAAATGTCACATGTTCACACTAGTTCCTTGGTTCTCTCCCTAAATGGTGGTTCTCAAATAATCCAAATCCTATATATACATATAGGGTGGGGTTAGAATACAAAGGATGTGTTTTGTAAGAATGGTGAGAAGTAAAAATGACCATTGGATCAATTTGATGGATGGATGAGATTAAAGGAGTGGCATTTTTGTAAATCGTGTTATAAGTTTTTTTAATAAAATGGGTCTTGTGAGGTATAATTGTCAAGACACAAAAAAACAAAAAAAAAAACAATTAACCACCCTCCTTAATTTACGGAGCCTCCCATACATCTCTCTCTCTCTCTCTCTCTCTTCTCTCTCTCTCTCTCTCTCTCCTCTCTCTCTCTCTCTCTCTCTCTCTCTCTCTCTCTCTCTCTCTCTCTCTCTCTCTCTCTCTCTGAGCGTTAACCCCACCACTAGAAGTCAAAGATTACATTCCACTAACCCATAAATCAAAGGGAGATATATCTACACAAGTTAACGGGAGGCGTGGTCAGTGTGTTTATGTTTGTGTTTTATGTGTATCATACTTTGTGAGGATTTATTTAATGGGATTGTATTCCACTCTTTATTATTTTTTATTGTGTTTTTTAATGGATTTGTTTACATTAAATCTAGGGTATCATAAGTCGTGTTTGTGATAATGTGTTCTACATGAGTTTAAAACACAGAGGGTTTTGATGGGTAGTTCACATGAGCTTAAAATACAATGGGTTCGGATGGGGTGTTATAACACAATGGTTTGATAAAAACACAGTAAGTTCAGATGAGTAATTAACATGAGTTTAAAAGACACAAAGACGTTTTTGATAAACACAGTAGGTTCAGATAAGTAAATACACATGGTTAATTTAAAACACACAAATGATGACTTTGATAAAACACAATAAGTTAAGATGGATAATTAACATGGGTTTAAAACACAAAGAAATATATGATGGATAGTTAAGATGAGTTTTATGTTTAACCAGCACTGTTAAAACAAAATGAGTTTTATGTACGGATGGGTTTTATGTTCGTTACAGCTAAAACACAAAAACACTATTTTTTTAGAAAAAATCATAAGAGTGATAAGAAAGAAAATCTTTCAAGTATTTATTATTGATTTAAATGTTCATTTTTTTATTAAGTATAAATTACCTTATTGCCCTTGAGATTAAAATATAATAGTGTCACATGTCAACCTACCAAGCCTTCTTACCTTTCTCACAACAAGATGCCTTTGTACCCGAACCCCTATGTGTGTGTATATATACACACACTTTAATCTTTTAAAGTTTTATTTATATAAATCATAAAAAGTTATTATATTTATAATAAATCCGTTTTTGATCCAAAAATTATAAAAATTTAGGGTTAGCATCTTGATAACCTAACCTTAATTTATACATTTTTAGTTTTTGAAAAATAATTTATTTTGTGCTTTTATTAATTTAAATTGTCTAAATCATATTTACTTGTTTAAATATTCATTTTAAAAAACATTAAAACCAAAAATTTTGCAAAATTATTTTTATACATCAGGAACTGATATAAAAATCATTTGTCTGGAATGCATTTATTTTTATTTATTTTCCCATTTTTAATCATTTAAACATGATTTAAATTTAGTAAATTAGTTTTAAATGCAAATAAATTGAAAAAAATTGTGAAACAAAATTATTTTTCATTAAAATGTCATTTTTGAACCATATCTTGTATTTTAGTTTTTTTATGCTTATTTAAATACATTAAATCATTTATTAATTCCTAATAATTAAAATATTTTTATGTTGCAAAGGCATAATTATCAATATTTGACTCATTTATGTAACTTATATTTATTTGTTCAACTATTTCCGATTATTGTAATTATTTACAATTTAAAGCAGTTAATTTAAATTTTTTTGTCACACCCTCAAATTTCCACTTGCAGAGTTTTACCGCGAGGCGCGTGACACACCAGGATCCACGTCAACGGTCACAACGAACGACAACTATATGTGAAAAGATACGTAAACCAAACCATGCAATAGTTTCAAAGACTATGATTCAAGACACAGCGGAAGCAAATTTAGTTTTACAAAACTGAATAACGATGAGACATAAGTTTAAAGTTTAACAATCCAAAACGTGAGACATGATCCTAGACGCAAGTGCGACTCCGTGCGCCTAAACTCAATGCTGCTACCTTAGCGACCTGAGAAAACATGCCAAAAAGATGTCAACATATAATGCTGGTGAGTTCACAGGTTTTAAGTTCACAAAGCGTTTTAAGCGTAAAGAGTTTCATCAAAAGTACCAAGTATGCAAAACTTTAAGTAAATAACAAACATTTCCTTACTACTACGACTGTGTTGCCGAAACCATTACTGACAAGCGTTGCGTGTGTTGCCGCCCGTGTTTGAGTTGCCGAAAATAGAGACAATATGCACCCACCCCCGGCTCCCAGCCATCGGGTGGGGTTCGTCAAGCCCAATAGATCTATCCACATTTCCCCCGTTGTGCCCCAACATTCATGGTTTCCCAGGGACTTAGCGTTGCGTTGCGTCGTATAGTAATTTTAAAACAAGCGTTGTGTTTCATAAGCGTTGCGTTTCAAAAGTGTTGTGTTTTATAAGCGTTGCGTTTCAAAAGTGTCGCATTTCATAAACGTTACGTTTCAAAACATAAACGTTGTATTTGTTAAAACGTGTGGCATGCTTCTCCCCCGAGAAAAAGTGTATAAAAGAGGGGCCGTGAAACTCACCTTAGAGTGCGCCTTCAGATACGTAGAATTCCAACACGTGTATGATAACCCAACTTAGTTACAACCTATCAATGAGTTCGAATAAGTGTATTGACTACTAACCCGAAGGTTAACTAGTCCCCGATTGTCCAGATCTTGACTACGTGTGTTAAAAAGTGCGTTTAAACGTTAACTGGACATACCAGACAGACCCGACATCCCGTTGGTGACCCATTACATCAATTAGTCATGCACATAAGGTCAACACATAAGTTTCAAGCATAAAACACTTAGTTTGCATCAAAAATCGCATATACGAAGTCGTAAGGTCGAATCGAGAGTTTCCTGTGTTTGGTTCGCCCCCAAGGGCTTCTGGTTCGACCCATGGACCCTTGGTTCAACCTCATGATGTTCATTCAACCTATTCACAAGTTAATTTGACCTAACACATGTTTATTTGACCCTAACATATGTTAATTCGACCCTAAAACGTGTTAATTCGTCCCTAGGCACCTAGCTTCGACCCCAGGCACCCACATTCGACCCCCAGACACCCACATTCGACCCTATGGTGCTAATTTCGACCTATTTGAGCCACCTTCGACCTATTTGAGCCACATTCGACCCTTTTGAGCCACGTTCGACCCTTTTGAGCCACATTCGACCTTTTTGAGCCACGTTCAACCCTTTTGAGCCACATTCGACCCTTTTGAGCCACGTTCGACCCTTTTGAGCCACATTTGACCCCACGAAGGGTCGAATGAGTTCCACGTTTGACCCTTTGCTTCAGAATTTCATAAAACGCACCAAAACGCATCTAAACGGTCTGAAAACATCACGAAACATCACCAATCACAGCAGTCAACTATCATTAACATATTCCTACAAAACCCTACCAATTTTAACCGCGAAATCCGTCCGTTTTACAAGTTACCCAAAATAGCAAATTATGGAGATGTCACATCAAACGCATGCAATCTTTACCCAATTAGGAAACTTTCTGAAATTAATCAATAATCAACTTAATATACTTAGATTATCATGAACAAGAAACCCCCAATCAGATCCTTATCACTATTATCATGAACAAGCCTTAGATCTAACCCAAAATCCCCAAAATGAGCAAAACATCATCAATAATCAATTGTAACCTATCTCAATCATAAATCATCATCAATAATAGTCCTAGATCATTGTTATAGCATCTATACAGCAATTAATCATCAAACAATACATAACACCACATAAAACACCATTAACACATGTTAATTTGTATGAAAACTCATTGTTTATGAATAGGTTTTGTTAGAAAGATGTTAGGAAGGTTTTTATCCATGAAAACATGTTTGAATCAGATCTGGACTCTTGGGGTTTAATGAAAACGAATCAAAATGCTTTAAAAAGGATTTAGGATGAAGAACACACCTTAGATCTTTGTTTAGAAGATGTTTGTAGGTTAGATTATGGAAAACAAGAGCAAAAACTCCTTCCTCAATGATTAAAGTTGCTAGAGAGTGTTTAGAGGCGTTTAGGGTTTCTGAAATGGTGAAAAATGACAAAGTGTGGTATTTATACTAGTCCACATTCGCCCCTTTCACATGGTTGAATGTACCCACATTCGCCCCTTTCTCAGGGTCGAATGTACCTTAACTGGTCGAATGAACTTCTATTGTTTTCACATCCCATGTTTGCCCTTCATTAAGGGTCGAACCAAGATCATTTCCCAGGTTCGCCCCCACGCTATGGGTCGAACCTGGACCTATGTTTTCTAGTCTTTCCAGTTTGTCGTGTTTAACGCATTTTAAACGCATCCTAACACATGAACATGCAATCTTAATCTATGTTTAACATATATAAACATGGATGATCATCTACACATCGTTTAAACATGTATTTGCATATAATCCACTATATAAGAATCAATCTACACATAACACTTAATTTACTCTTCGACAGTAATGAGTGTCGACCTAACCCGAGTAACGTTTCCCAGAACGCAAACGAAATGATAACCACGAACGAAAGATGGTATCAACAGATACTCTATGTCGGGGAACCGTCGTCCCCAAAGTGAATACAAAACAATGAATCCTCCTGATCGAAGGCCTACGAGAGACTACTGTGATCGGTATAAATGATACACTGGTACCGTCTAAGTAGCATCTCTAAAGGACCCACATCAGACCCATGAATGCAAAACGATGACCAAATACCAAACTGAATGCACACAATTAATATTAATCCCCAAACAATGTGAATGAGAATGAATACAATTATAACTCGAATCAAGAAAAGAATACTCACCAGTAACAGTATCGGGATCCTCCACGTTCTCCCTAGCACCGATGACATAAGCACGAGTCGGAGTAGTTCGATCGCCACCCTCGCCTTGCTTCAGCTTGCGACAATCCCACTTGAAGTGTCCAGTCTCTCCACAGTTAAAACACCCATGGTTTCCCCGAGGAGCTGGAGCGGGGACAACCACTTGAGTCTGTTTTGGCTAAAGATTGGCCCTACAATCCTTAGCCAAGTGACCGACTCGCTGACAACGTTTACATCGAAACTCATCGCAACTCCCAACATGGTGATACCTACACGTGTTACACTTCGGACTCTTACCAACATAACCCCCAGTCTTCTGTTCATATGACACTCCCACAACATCCTGCCTCTTAACCTGGTGTTGAGATGACCCAATGTTCTTCCCAGCACTCTCCCACTTCCTCTTGTTGTCCGCAAGGGCTTTCATAGCAGCACCCCTCGGAGGTAGAACGCCCTCAGCAACCTTCATGTTGGTCAGCTTGTGAGCTGCCCGAACAGTGGCGAACATAGTAGTGTGATCAGCAGCGGCAACAAGCCCAGCAATCTCCGGCACTAACCCAGCAACGTAGTGCTCAATCCTCTAGTACTCCGGTGTAGCCAAACCGGGGCACGTCACAGCCTACTCGTTGTGCCTAGCAGTAAACTCCTCGATCTCCGACCCAACCATCTTCAGATTCCAGAACTCATGCTCCAACTTCATAATCTCATCCCTCGGGCAATACTCCGCTCGCAACATCTAAACAAACTCGGACCACGGCATAGCATTGGCCTCACCCAGACCAAGATTCGCAGTGGTGGAGTTCCACCAAGTCAAAGCGTGTTCCTCAAGAGTAGCAGTAGCATACTTGACGTGATAAGCGTCGGGACAGTTACACATAGCAAACACCGATTCAATCTTCTCCAACCACCGAAGTAATCCCACTGCCCCTTCAGTCCCATTGAAGTAATGGGGCTTACAGTCCATGAACTTCTTATAGGTGCATCCAGACTGCACCTGATTAGTGTTTTCTAGGGTCTGCTGATGTGACACCCGGCATGTTTAGGTCAACATTTCATAAACACAAAAGGTCTACCTTAGCGAGAAACGTTTATTAAACATACTTGATGGGGTCAGTTGAGTCGGAACACAGTCCGTATTGTCCAGGGTTCAATGATATGGAGGATCATTGGGTTAATCGCACACACACGTTACGAGTCCCGCTGTTGGTGAATTACATAAACTAAATTAAGTGTTATGTGTAGATTGATTCTTATATGGTGGATTATATGCAAATACATGTTTAAACGATGTGTAGATGATCATCCATGTTTATATATGTTAAACATAGATTAAGATTGCATGTTCATGTGTTAGGATGCGTTAAAATGCGTTAAACACGACAAACTGGAAAGACTAGAAAACATAGGTCCAGGTTCGACCCATAGCGTGGGGGCGAACCTGGGAAATGATCTTGGTTCGACCCTTAATGAAGGGCAAACCTGGGATGTGAAAACAATAGAAGTTCATTCGACCAGTTAAGGTACATTCGACCCTGAGAAAGGGGCGAATGTGGGTACATTCGACCATGTGAAAGGGGCGAATGTGGACTAGTATAAATACCACACTTTGTCATTTTTCACCATTTCACAAACCCTAAACGCCTCTAAACACTCTCTAGCAACTTTAATCATTGAGGAAGGAGTTTTTGCTCTTGTTTTCTATAATCTAACCTACAAACATCTTCTAAACAAAGATATAAGGTGTGTTCTTCATCCTAAATCCTTTTTAAAGCATTTTGATTCATTTTCATTAAACCCCAAGAGTCCAGATCTGATTCAAACATGTTTTCATGGATAAAACCTTCCTAACATCATTCTAAACAAAACCTATTCATAAACAATGAGTTTTCATACAAATTAACATGTGTTAATGGTGTTTTATGTGGTGTTATGTATTGTTTGACGATTAATTGCTGTATAGATGCTATAACAATGATCTAGGACTGTTATTGATGATGATTTATGATTGAGATAGGTTACAATTGATTATTGATGATGTTTTGCTCATTTTGGGGATTTTGGGTTAGATCTAGGGCTTGTTCATGATAATAGCGATAAGGATCTGATTGTGGGTTTCTTGTTCATGATAATCTGAGTATATTAAGTTGATTATTGATTGATTTCAGAAAGTTTCCTAATTGGGTAAAGATTGCATGCGTTTGATGTGACATCTCCATAATTTGCTATTTTGGGTAACTTGTAAAACGGACGGATTTTGGGATAAAATTGGTAGGGTTTTGTAGGAATATGTTAATGATAGTTGACTACTGTGATTGGTGATGTTTCGTGATGTTTTCGGACCGTTTAGATGCGTTTTATGACGTTCTGCAGCAAAGGGTCGAACGTGGAACTCATTCGACCCTTCGTAGGGTCGAATGTGGCTCAAAAGGGTCGAACGTGGCTCAAAAGGGTCGAATGTGGCTCAAAAGGGTCGAACGTGGCTCAAAAGGGTCAAATGTGGCTCAAATGGGTCGAATGTGGCTCAAATGGGTCGAAGGTGGCTCAAATGGGTCGAATGTGGGTGCCTGGGTCGAATCTGGGTGCTTGGGGGCGAATTAACACGTGTTATGGTCGAATTAACATATGTTAGGGTCAAATAAACATGTGTTAGGTCAAATTAACTTGTGAATAGGTTGAATGAACATCATGAGGGTTGAACCAAGGGTCCATGGGTCAAACCAGAAGCCCTTAGGGGCGAACCAAACACAGGAAACTCCCGATTCGACCTTACGACTTCGTATATACGATTTTTGATGCAAACTAAGTGTTTTATGCTTGAAACTTATGTGTTGACCTTATGTGCATGACTAATTGATGTAATGGGTCACTAACGGGATGTCGGGTCTGTCTGGTATGTCCGATTAACGTTTAAACGCACTTTTTAACACACGTAGTCAAGATCTGGACAATCGGGGACTAGTTAACCTTCGGGTTAGTAGTCAATACACTTATTCGAACTCATTGATAGGTTGTAACTAAGTTGGGTCATCATACACGTGTTGGAATTCTACGTATCTGAAGGCGCACTCTAAGGTGAGTTTCACGGCCCCTCTTTTATACACTTTTTCTCGGGGGAGAAGCCTGCTACACGTTTTAACAAATACAACGTTTATGTTTTGAAACGCAAGGCTTATGAAACGCAACACTTTTGAAATGCAACGCTTATGAAACGCAACACTTTTGAAACGCAACGCTTATGAAACGCAACACTTTTGAAACGCAACGCTTGTGAAACGCAACACTTTTGAAACGCAACGCTTATGAAACGCAACACTTTTGAAACGCAACGCTTATGAAACGCAACGCTTGTTTAAATTACTATACGACGCAACGCAAGGCTAAGTCCTTAGGAAACCATGAATGTGCGGGGCACAACGGTGGAAATGTGGATAGATCTATTGGTCTTGACGAACCCCACCTGACGGCTGGGAGCCGGGCGGGTGCATATTGTCTCTATTTTTGGCAACTCAAACACGGGCGGCAACACACGCAATGCTTGCCAGTAATGGTTTCGGCAACACAGTTGTAGTAGTAAGGAAATGTTTGTTATTTACTTAAAGTTTTGCATACTTGGTACTTTTGATGAAACTCTTTACACTTAAAATGCTTTGTGAACATAAAACCTGTGAACTCACCAGCATTATATGTTGACATCTTTTTGGCCTGTTTTCTCAGGTCGCTAAGGTAGCAGCATTGAGTTTAGGCGTACGGAGTCGCACTTGCGTCTAGGATCATGTCTCACGTTTTGGATTGTTAAACATTAAACTTATGTCTCATCGTTATTCAGTTTTGTAAAACTAAATTTGCTTCCGCTGTGTCTTGAATCATAGTCTTTGAAACTATTGCATGGTTTGGTTTACGTATCTTTTCACATATAGTTGTCGTTCGTTGTGACCGTTGACTTGGATCCTGGTGTGTCACGCGCCTCGCGGTAAAACTCTGCAAGTGGAAATTTGAGGGTGTGACACATTGGTATCAGAGCCACTCCTATGCCGTTCGGGATGGTGGGTACGTACGTACCTCATCAGGGATGATGAGACTTTAACATGGGTGAATGTGACACCCCAGGAAAATCCCACAACGGCCGTGGCTAGGAGAGATCTTTTGTTCATAAGTAATGTCTTGCCTCTTAAATCAACAACGCGTTTTGGGGCTTAATGTTAGTGGATGAGATGAGAACTCCACAGTTAAGCGTGCTCAGGTGGGAGAAATTCCAGGATGGGTGACCTCTTGGGAAGTCTACACTTGGGCAACCAAAAACAAATTCGTGAGCTCTGGATGGGCAAAGCGGACAATATTGGTGGTGAGAGGGGCGGGGTGTTACATTTTTGTCCCAATTATTTGGAGTTGTTTTGTAATTAAATATTCAATTGAAAATAATTATATTACATAATCATGTCTATAGAATTTAATCATATTATTTTGGATATAAAAGTTTAATATTAATTTGATTTATCATGAAAACTCTAATTCCCCAAATCGACTTAGTAAACCCTAATCCCTTAAAACCCTAGATACCTTATACTTGTAAGATATCCCTCTTATTAGTATTCTTATACGTTATAGGTTGAATTCCTCGGAATTCCCATGCCTTAGCTCACGACAGCTTATGTTGGATTTTGATCGCTTTCGCAAACTTTGAGTATACATACCTTTTTTTTCTTTTCATTTTTACACTTTTGAGGTGAAACATGTACACACATATACAAACTTACACATGCACTTACACATAATCTCTTATATGTTACAATTCATATACGTGTCTCGTTATCTTTGTGCTTTTGCTAGACTTAAGCGTAGTTTATTACATTGTTTGCTCGAATTCATTATCTAGACCTAACTATAAGTTAGGTTGCTCGAATGCTCGACTACTCAAATGCTCAAAAAGACGTAATTTCGGTTACGGTGCTCAAATGCTCAAAAAGACATAATTTAGGTTACAATGCTCAAATGCTCAAATCGGCGTAACACATGTTATGGTGCTTAAATCATTGTGAAACGTTTTAAGAAGTTTTGTGTGAATCATATTCCTTTGATTTTATCATGTTTATTTACTAGGTGTGTACATAATGCTTTGATAAATCTTGACACATTAATTCTAAATGTTTTTCATTAAACTTATATTATACGTATACAAATTGAAGTATGCTCACCAACATTTTTATGTTGACAAAATTATTTTCGTTCATGTTTCAGGTTGATTGTTGAGATAGTTCATGTAAGACATTGGACTTAGTAAATACTTAATCTAGACAATGTGTGGAACTACATTTGTATTTGATGAATATCTGTAATGGTAACTTGAAGCATATGAATAAAATATTTACACTTTAATACCATGAGCTTTTGAACAATTGTCACTACGTGGCACATTGATGATTCCGTCATCGGTTGGGGTGTTACAAAAACCGCGGACCGTTCCGATTTGAACAGACCTATTAACGACCCGGACCGTTTTAATAGGACATGCTAACGACCTGAACGGGCTCGTTAAAGACGCAAAATGGGCCCGTTTTAATCCACTGGGCTTGCTAATAACACGAACCATTTCGTCTCCACATACCCGTTAATGACGCATACCGTTTCGCCCTAAACGACCCTGTTAACGACCCGGGTCGTTTTGACCTGACCGACCTATTAATGACTTGGACCGTTCCGACCTGACCGACTCGTTTAATGACCCAGACCGTTTCGACTCTACCGGGCACGACAATGACCAGGACTGTTTCGATCTGAAAGGCCCGTTAACAACCTGGATCGTTTCAACTGGACCAGGTCCATTAACGACCCTGACCGTTTCAACTCGAACGGGCCCGTTAACGACCTGAACGGCTTTGAGCCGACCGACACATTTATTTGTACCATTTTGCGTCATATTTATGGATTAGGATCAAATACACAGTGAAAGAAAAATATGATGTCGTAAGAAGGGTATCAATCGCACTCCGATTGAACTCGTTCAAGCGGCATTGGAACCGTCTCATCGAACCTTACGATATTAGTTTTAGGTCTTCACTTTTATGGGTTTTTGGCTTGTAGTTTTTAGAGTATAAGTTATATCATTGTGTCTTTTTCTTATTTTTATCATTGTGTACTTTTTGCAATTTGTTGTGTCTTTTTTCTTTAGTATTGTGTTATATTTTTTGGTATTGTGTTATATTTTGTGGCTTATTATGCTATATTTCGTGATCTATTATGTTTTTTGTATTTTTCTCACCCTTCTCATTTTTATTACACTGTGTAAAATAAAATCACCCATTATTTGAACCATTTTTTATGTACTGCAAACTAACTCTTTAAAACCCTCATATTACGTACTCCAATTTTTTTTTTACCGTTATTAAACAAAAGAGTACATTTTTGCACTTTTGTTTCACTATTATTAATTTATTATCAAAACAATATGTTATTGATATTAACACCCTTTCCAACATGCAAGAGAGAAGGGCCAAAATATCAATACAAGTCAACCGAAACTTGCATATAAAATTACATAAACCCCCACTTGCAACTCAAAACAAATACATTTTTCAAAGAACTCACAAACCAATAAACCATTGACTAATATGTAATCAAATCAAGCCAATAAGTCACTAAACATGACCAATTTATTAAGTTATTATTATTCTTACAGATATTTTCCTTCAATTGTAGCCGGTTTTCTTTAAATATATGGGATATTTTTTAATATTATTCGAGACGGTAATATCTCTCGTGTTAATTTCTAGTTTTTTTTAAATAATAATGTTAATAATAATAATTATTATGTTAAACACAAACAGCCAATTTCTAGTTTACCTTCATCAAACCAAGAGACGTTTTTTTTTTCAATTAAATTGTGTTTAACAATACACAAATCTATGGACTTGGATAATCGTGGTACAGCTCAAACCCGTTATAGTGGTACCATATCAAGTTGAAAGAGACTATATAATACAGTATTGTTGGTAGTTTTTTAATTCCTAGTAGAAGATATATTTCTATCTTAAAACATAATACAATACAACATGATTATCATTGTTAAAAGAGTTAAATGCCAATTTCGTCCCTGAGGTTTTGGCCAGTTTGCCATTCCAGTACAAAAGTTTTTTTTTTTTTTTTTTTTTTTTTTTTTTTTTTTTTTTTTTGCAATCCCTTACCTGAGGTTTGGATTTTTTTTGCCAAATTCGTCATTTTCACTAACTAGGTAAAAAAGACTCGTTAATGTCAGGGGTAGTGTTGTCTTTTTCCCACTTTAATGAAGGACAATATGGTAAAATCATCACTCATCTTCTTCCCCCTTTTAATCACAACCACCACCATGTCACAATCAACCCAACACCACCAAATCACCACTGTATCAACCACCGCCGCCACACTACCTTCACCCTAAATCCACCATCGCTGCACCACCTCCTCTCTAAACCTACCACCACTACACCACCTCCTCCTTAAACCCACCACTATCGCACCATCTCCTCCTCATAACCACCACTTCCACCACTGCACCACCTCCTCCTCATCACCACCACTTCCACCACTGCACCAGCTCCTCCTCATAACCACCACTTCCATCACTGTCGCACCATCTCCTCCTCATAACCACCACTCCCGATTTCAAAACCCTAAATAAATCGATCAACAAACAATGGACAGAGTAGTATAAAATCATGCCTTAATTACCTTGCCTTGATGACGATTAACTGACAGATTGTAATCAAAAGCAAGGTACGACAGTGGGTTATTATCAGAACATGGCTCGGGTTTGGGGTTCGACAATTCACCACCTAAATAGAAGATGGTTACCGATGACAAAGGGTTGTGGTTCGGTTGATTATCAGCGTTTATAACAGGAGCAGACGAGAAGGGTTCACGAGTTGGGATTGATGCTGGAGATGAGAAATTATCGGGTTGGCTTCTTGACAGTCACCGAAGTTGGTGACTTGTCCCTTCGTCGGACCATCAAAACAGAGGAGTTATCGGGATTTATATTAGAAAGGGACCAGATGATTACCGGTTATATTATCAAGATGTCGGAGGAGGATGAAGCTTCATCGGAGAAGCAGGCGGCGGCTCCGGTCACCGGTGGAGATGACTGTTGGTCCGAAGCTCTTTACAACACACACAAGTGTGTGTGTGTGTGTTCGTTGATTTGCAGCGAAAGAACAAGGGAGATGGAGGTTTATATACTCAAGACAAATAGATTTTAAATGTCAAATTCGTCCATGAGGTAAGGTTGAATTTTAAATGCCAAATTCATCTCTGAGGTAAAAAGACAACACTACCCCTGACATTAACGAGCTATTTTAACCCAGTTAGTGAAAAGGACGAATTTGGCAAAAAAAGATCCAAACCTCAGGTAAGGAATTGCAAAAAAAAAAACTTTTATACTGGAGTGGCAAACTGGCCCAAACCTCAGGGACGAAATTGACATTTAACTATTATTAAAAAACTTATTGATACAGAGATAAAATATATTACAACTTGTGAACTTATTTTAAAAAATATAAAATATAATATAATCTATAATTCACGTCATTACATTGTGTTATCTGATGGCATGATAGTCTTAAGTCATCTTTCTTTTTTTATTCATTAGGAGCACTTGGTCAATTTGACATTTTATTTTAGTTACTTGGAGTTGTTATTTATTGCAGATCTTAATATAGTTTCGTCATATGTACGGCGGATGAACATTTCACTATTTGATATTGATTTTTGTTGTATTCGTCAATGGCCGTGAAAAAAAAAAAAAAAAAAAATTAATATCTTCAACGATTGGCTCAACTTCACTAGCATGATGGAATTTATAAAATCATGTATCGATTCTGTCCTCAACTAATATAATTTTACCTTGATGTTGCATTTACGGTCCCATTCACCAACCCTGAAGTTTATATTATTTTTTTTATACATGATTAGGTTAGGTACTCTTGTTTCACACCGGATAAGCTAACATTTTGAATAGAACTACACAAAACATTGAATAAAAAAAAATACAAAAGTAATTCATAAGTCATAACCCTATAAGTATTTTTTTTGTGTAAAACATTTATTGTTAGATTTGTGACATTAACCGAGTAATAACCACGATCAAAGTAATCCAGTTTCGTTGTAAATAGCATTTTATGCCTGATATCAGTAGATAGAACTTGTGTTTCCTTAATCAATTCAATTTCGGGATTAGTTCAATTCCTGATGATTGTTGAACAAGGATAACCCATCCTTCCGGCTTAAGTTGTACATATAAATAATTATTGGTGTATAATAAAAAATATGTACCATGTTTCGTGTATCAGTTTTGTGTTAACCGCGCCTCTCTAAATAAACACACATTTATGAAATTCATGAAGGCGTGCAGGCGTTGGCACAACCATAAAACATCATAAAATTAGATTGTGGCATCATGTAAAAATATTTCGACATAAAAAAATATACCCATCATCCAAATAATTTGCATCATAAGATCCGAAATCAACCAATGAAACGAGAATCCGAAATGAAACTGTACGAATAACCACTTTGTATACATTCTAAGGAAAACAAATATGTTGCTATCTACAATGAAAAATGTTGATATATATATAGAAGGGAAAGTTAATTTGAGAACACTTATATTTCGTGCGAACCGCGAGAACGCTATCTAAAACCATTCAAATTCAAAATTTCTTTTTACACTTGTCTTAATTACTAAAATATAATCTCAAAAACACAACTTAATAGTAAAAATTCAAACGTATACGGAAATAAATTGTTTTTACACATGTGTAAATTTGTTGTTTATACATGTGTAAACTGTTTTATTTCCACATGTGTAAAATGTTAATTTGAAACTGTTTTTTAAAGAAAAGATGAATTATTTGGAAAAAAAATCATTTAGTAATGTTGTATTTTTATTATAATAAGGTTTGTATTAAAAAAAATTGATTTTGATTGATTTTTTTACATGTTCTCACGATATTTAGTGTTCTCAAGATAATCATCCCATATATATATATATAGGGTTAGGATCCGTTGAGAACTCGATGAGTTGTGAGAACTCGCGAGAACTCGACGTAAAATGCGAAAAAAAAATAATTTTTTTTTGCACACTAGTGTAAAAACACGTAAACCCCGCTATAAATTTTTTTTATAAAAAAATACATTAATTTACACCAAATTACACCGGCGTAAGAGATTTTTACCGCCATACAAGTATATTAATATTTTATTCATTATTTTATTGTTGTTTAATTTTGGACCACATATTCATTTTTTATTATAATAAGTGTGTGGTTATAAAGTGAGTTCCTATGGTTCTCACAACTCATAGGAGTTCTCAAATGATCCAGATCCTATATATATATATATATATAGGTAGAAGATCCGGTAGGAAAATTGTTTTGTGTAGGAAGTGTAAGAAGTGTTTTCAACCGTTGGATTAAATTTAATTAAAACTTGATATGAGGGCCATTTTAGACTTTTTAACCATTTTATTAATTATATCAATCCCACTTTTTTAGCAACTTCCTCTAGTGATTATGGAGATTTATTATCCTTAAATAACTAATTATTCTTTCTTTTCAACATGATTCATAACATCTTCTTAATTCCTACATGATCTCAGTATCTTTTATAATAATCAGATTTAATCTTAATCTTCTTATAATAATCGAATTATTCATACCCAAAACAAGATTTTCTAAATGTTGCGTTTTTGTTAACATGTAGTAATAATTAGTGTTTTAACGTAGTGTTTTTAAACAAACGCAAATCAGTAGTGTTTTTAAACAGACGCGAATCAATAGTGTTTTAAATGCGGTGCAAAACAGTAGTGTTTTTAAATAGACGCAAATCAGTAGTGTTTTTAAACAGATGCGAATCAATAGTGTTTTTAAACAGATGCGAATTAGTAGTGTTTTATAACACTGCTAGTTGGAGGTTTAAAACACGTGCAGAAGTTGGATTGAAAATGACTATAAAATATGAATACAAACCGGCGCGTAAGATATTGTGGGTGTTATTGCGTTTCTTTTGGAAGATGAATTAGTTTGAATGTAGGAGAGAGAGAGAGAGAGAGAGAGAGAGAGAGAGAGAGAGAGAGAGAGAGAGAATTGAATATTAATTATCTATAATAATATTTAGATGAGAGAGGGAGTCATTAATGTAGGAGTATTAAAACAGTTTCCAAAACACTTTGATACAAATGACTTTGATACCCTTAATTAAAACACATATTAACGATCTTACCCTTAATTCTTATAATATATTAATTAGATTTTAAACACATCCCATCTTTTAATCTCCACCATCCAACTTTAAATCTAATGGTTGAAAACACTTCCTACACAAAACCATTTTCTTACAGGAAACCTACCTTATATATATATATATATATATAGGATTTGAATCATTTAAGAACCACCATTTAGGGAGAGAACCAATGAACCAATTTGAATACATGACATTTTTGTAAATATGAAGGGTGTCTACAAAAATCCCTCTATCAAAAAATAATAAAAAAATTAACCTAAGTAAATAAAAAAATAAAAAAAGTAAAAACACAAAAATGATTACTTTGCATTAATAATTCGAAAAAAATAAACAAAATAAAAAAATGGCTGATATGACGTCATCCCTGATGCACATGTGCAATTCACTGTTTTATATACAGAAATATACCGTATGCACATGTGCATTTCACTATTAAATCACACTTTTGAATGAATTGTCAATTACCATAAATAAATGATTATTAAATGGACGCGATACAGGTATATAAGGGGTCACAAATTTTATTCAATGATCATTAATTGGACACAAAGTGAGATATAAAATACACTCGAACTCGTCAAGTGTTTAGTCATGCATATTATAACATAAATTGAAAATAAAACACGTGTATGACAACAAACATGAATAAACTTAAAACACCTCTATATAAGAACTATAAAATAAGAAACGTGTACTGCATGCACATGTGCATTTCACTAATATAGTTAGATTTTTTTAGTGGTTTAACCTTCGGGCATTCATATATGCATGCATAATCCTTCAAATAACAAAGTTTTTATATCAATTTGTTTTTATCATACAAATACATGTAGTTTCTACCAAACGTATTAACTCAATAAAACAAACGATAACAAAAAAATATCCATATTACAAACCAACTATGTTAACCACCTACATACAAATTTTTAATTATCTCACAAGCTCATGTTCACCGACATAACAAATGTTAAACCAAACATACATTACAAAAAATGTTATACAAACTTCTTTTTTTGTTAGACAATTTCCTTATCCCCAACAAAAGTTGATGTGGTGTAACGCGTGTTTATTTCGAACGCTAAGTTGCTTTTTTCATAACCTTCTTTTGAGTTGACTTCATTACCACCGTTTTAACACTCTTTGATGTTTTTTTTCTTTATTGTAATTGCATCTGCACACACATTTGTCATAAAACACATTATATCATGTTCATCCATAATTATGCACACGTGCATAATCAACTATATATATTAAATATTGCGCAAAACAACATACCATCATTATTCACCGCTTCAATATGTTTCCGTTTGTTTGATCTCGTTTGAACCTTTCTTTTTAATTTCAAATCTTCACATAGGATATGTTGTGTGAGTAAACATCCAACATTTAATATTTCACAAGATAAAACTACACATATGCACATGTGTATTTCTATATAAATGTACTTAATAAATAATAACAACCTGATTCAACTTCTTGATAAACATTCATTACATTATTAGTTCCGCTTCTGGGAGATCAAACGGAGCTCGATGAGTTTCTGCTATACAAGAAATAAAGAACATAACCAATAAAAGGAAGAAGGGAAATAACAAGTACATCCGGACTAAATAAATAATGCCAACCTGATTCAAATTTCTGATCAACAATCGTGTCCTTATCTTCACTTGCATCCGGTAACCTTTTTATTCCTTTATCCCTTGATTGTAATACAAATGTTACTTTATCTTATTTTTTCCCCCATCTCTTAGCTACAAACAATAAAAACGCATAAGAAAACCGATATTTCGACTTGAATGCACATGTGCAACACCATTACTTTGTTAATTACAATAAAACACATGCAAGTGTGCATTATTGTTACTAAGTTAATTATAAAAATATGTTTTTTTTAACATTAACTTTCATTCGAACGACGAGCGCGACTTCGAATTGAAGACATCTCAAAACCATTACAACATATACAAGGGATTTAAAACCCAATCCTTCCACTCTAAATCGTTAAATCTAGAGCGGTTCTTCAACCACAAAAAAAGAAAAAGATTTCACATTCGCCACAATCTCAATAACTTTCACTTGTCTTTGGTTGAAAACTTTGTCATTCCGCGCCTTCCATATTAACCATAAGGAAACCAAAATTATACCTTTAATAATAGTCTTACCCTTCTTTCCGCCGTTCGCTTTCTTGTGCAACAGTAAGAGATCTCGCACCTGAAATGAATAGACAGTTTCAATTCTGACCCAGTTCCCTATCCACGACCACACTTCATCTGTGAAGCTGCAACCCGTGTATATGTGTGCAGCCGACTATGTTGCGAATCTGCAGAAAACTCAGATCGGATCCCTGATGTTAATGTGTCTTCTAAGCAACGCCTCGCGTGTAGGAATCCTATCCATCGCGTCCCTCCACGCGTGGATATGACATTTTAACGGCACCCATGTAACCCATTTAAATCGAAAAAACACAGAATAGTCGTGCTGCTCACTGATGAGACTTTTGACAGCATTCACCGAGAAGATAACTCCTTCTTCGGCTGTCCATTTCAATTTATCCTTATAATCAGAACATCTCACGTCCGCAAGAGCGTTAATATGGTCCTGGATCTAATCCTGTTCGACCAAAGAAGCTGGTTGTTGAAACCAACCCCAAGTAAAATCATCTAACCCGATTATGTCCCTGGCCAAACAAGCTTTGTTAGACTCCAATCTGAACAGCTCAGGCCATTTATCTTTAAACGCCTCATTCTCAACCCAAACATCTAGCCAAAAACGAATAGAAGACCCATCGCCTAAAACGCCTCTAATGAGATTATAATCTACGTTTTGCACATGTGCATTAACAATCTTAATGCCCATGTGCATACTAGAAAATGGCAACTAGTCCAAAACACAAAGCAACACACAAAAATCGATATATCAATAAAAATACAATATAATCATATATTCCACACCTTAATTAATTGATACCTTATATTACACATTAAAACAAGCGAGAACACCAAATAGTACCGATAACATAAAACAGTGTTAACTTAATCAGACTTCCTACCTTGTTCTTATCTTCTCTAATTCCCAAGGACACCACATAACACAACCTTATTGTGTAAACTAATTTAATCAAACAACAATATATTTCTTTCCAAGTGATAAACATAATCACACTTTTAGTAAATATGCATTATAATACAAAACAAATAAACATTCAGTATTAGAAATTCAGAATCAAAACAATAACCTTCTACACATCTAAACAACAAACATTTGATGGTAAAATTCAGAAGCAAAACAATAACCTTCGACACTCCATTCTTTCCCTGATTTTTAACCATTACGAACACGTTCAATCAAAACCAAACATATCTCAATCAATAACAGCAGAAAATGATGCATCAACAATGTGGACCATTTACGATCATTTGTCTGTCCATTAATAACACGTTCAATCAAAATCAAACAGATTTCACTCAATAATAGTAGAAAACGATGCATAAACAGTAGAAAACAATGATTTGGTAAGAATCTGTGGATGGTGGACGGTTGTTTAGATGTGTAGAAGGTAAGAACTTGTGGATGGTGGACGGTTGTTTAGATTTGGACGGTATACACGATGGTGGAACGATGGTGGATGGTGGATGGTGGATGGTGGCGGTTAGATTATTGTGTGGATCTAGGGTTTTTGATTGTATGTGTTTGTAATGGAGGGACAAATGATCATATACCGGATCATATATGATCCGATCTATTAACCCAAATATGACACGTGGGTTTTTAGTTAATTATACTACATATTTACTAAAATGCCCCATATTCACATTGGTTCTCATGGTTCTTACAAAAAAGTTGGTTCTCGTATGATCCCTACCATATATATATATATATATATATATATAGTGTAAGGTTCAATGGGGAACCTCAAAAAAAGTGGGGAACTGGGGAACCGTGCATTTAACATGTTAAATATATTTGAAAAATTCAATTTAAGATGCAAAAAAATATTTTTTTTTTCAAAAATTTATTCACAGCTTTTGCATATAAACATGTGTAAAAGCTATTCCAATAAAAAAATTAATTTGTGCAAATTTTTTTTTTTTACCTTTTTTTAACTAATTTTAAGCATTTTTTTTAATTATTTTAGTTTTTGATTTTTTTTGCCAAAAAAGCTTCAACATACATTTATATACAAAATCTCCAATTAAACTTTTTGATAAAAATGATTTTTTTATATGTTAAATTGATTTATTTATAATATAGTTAACATGTTAAATGCATGGTTCCCCTGTTCCCCACTTTTTTTAGGTTCCCCATTGTGGGTTCATGCGAGAACCACCCTTTAGGGAGAGAACCAAGGAACCAACGAGAACACAAACAAAAAAACCTAAAAACCCCACCTCCACCCCCCCCCCCCCAAAAAAAAAAACCTAAACCCACCCAGCCCCACCCCCTAAAAACCTAAACCCCCCCCCACCCCACAATTGTAAAATGCACATACGCATCTAACCACACATCCCCAAAAACCAAAATGCTCCACCCCATCCCCCCAAAATGTGACACCCGGCATGTTTGGGTTAACATTTTATAAACACATAAGTCTACCTTAGCGAAAAACGTTTATTAAACATACTTGACGGGGTCAGTCAAGTCGGAACACAGTCCGTATTGTCCAGGGTTCAATGATTTGTGTAACACCCCAACCGATGGCGGAAACATCGGGATGTCACGTATTGATGATTGTTCAGTAGCTCATGGTGAATAATAAATTCCATTAAATAATTTAAAAATGGTGATCCACTGATGGAGAGCAATTTGTCCTATTAGTCTAAGAGTAGATCCACTGATGGAGAGCAACCTTCTTGTAAGGATGAAAGTAGGGTAGGGGGAGATAGAGAATAGCAAGTAAGAGAAGCAAGTACTGGTTAAATCCTATGGTTATAGACTAGATTATTTTTCTAATAACCTAATTCCCTATAACCATGGCTCTGATACCAATCTGTAACACCCCAACCGATGGCGGAAACATCGGGATGTCACGTATTGATGATTGTTCAGTAGCTCATGGTGAATAATAAATTCCATTAAATAATTTAAATGAATTACATACAATTGTTCTAGAATTTGTACATCAAATTGAATAAAACTATACACACATCTTCAAGCATCAATTCAAATCTTCAAGCAAATAGAACCTGAAACATGTTAAGTTGAAAATATTTTGGGTCAACAAAAGTTGGTGAGAATTACATAGGTTTTTGAAAATTGAATAAAAATGTTGTGCAATTCATGTGTCATGTCAATCTAGACCATATGTGACATACTAGAAATAAATCGAGTGCATAACCAACCCTGATGACTGTTATAATATGATACATCCCATACGCTCATGGTTCACTTGAATATGTTATACGATAACAAACACCCACGCTACCTTTGTAGGAGGCACGTATCCGGGTGGGATTGTCAGTCCAATAGATCTATCAATGTATACCGTCGGCTTGTACGGAGTTAATGATTATGCTAGAATGGTGCTTACTCTAATCATGCTCAAGACATAATGCAACATAGAAAACACATAGACACATTGATGATTGAATTGCAATGATGATGTTATAACATGTTTCACCCCAAAAATGGTGATAAATAAAAGGGGCTATGTAAAACTCACATTGGTAAAATGTTATATCTGTTGAGAAATTTGGATAATTGTGTTGCCCAAATGTATCAAGTATCGCCCTATAATGAGGTAATAAATATGTCTAAGTCTATCATGTCTACAAATGTATAAGTTTCTAGGGCTTCGAATTGGGGATAAATGCTTGTTTGATTAATATTAAAATTGTTTGATAATTGAGAGAAATTTAGTAAATAAATAACCAAACATCTTTTTATGAAATTTAGATTTAGGATGGCCACAATAATGTGTTTAAAGTATAAAAATAATTTTTGCAAAATTATTTTCTATAAAATAGATTATTAAATCTATTTATTACAAATTGCCAAAATTTAACTTTAATATATTAAAAATACTAAAATTAAAGAATTATTATTTTAAAAATCATATTTCTGTTCTAAATATTTAAAAATAAATTGTATAAAATTTTGGTGCAAAAATAATAAAAATTGAATTTACTATGATTTAATTATGATTAAAACTGACAAAAATTGATTAAAAATATAAAATAAATGATTTTTCTGAATTAAAAATTATTTCAGTAAAGTTTAACATTGTACAAACTCAGGATAATTTTTGTAGGAATTTATAAAATTGTTTTGATATTTTAATGGATTTTTATAAATATAATAGTATAAAATTGATTTAATTATTATAAATATTAAATAAATGAATTTCAGAAAACTAAAAATTGTAGATACATCTTTTACATCAGATTTGATAAATATAATTTTTTTAGAATTTATAAAAAGGTTTTAATATTTATAAATGAATTTACAAGATTTAAAGATAATATATAAGTATAATTGGTTTGTTTAAAAAAATGAAAAAAGAAGTGGAAAAGGGCGCCCATGCCGGGACACGAACCCGGGTGCCCTTGGTTTCAAGCACTAGTCACAACCACTTGGCCTAGGCCTGTGGTTGTGATTTATCCCGTTGTAATAAAAATAAATATATTATACGACAACAGTTTCATCCCCAAATCAACAAACCATGAACCCTAGTTTCAGCAATAATCTGATTCACTCATCAATAGCCCAATTAATCATGGGGCTATTTATGAGTGATGGCCGATGTATAAAACCCACAGAAAAGATCAAACTTACAAGTTTGTTTCGTGTTCGATTGCTTGGTCAAGCTTAAAAGTCAAACAGCGAATTAAGAACAAGAACAGAGTGAATTGAAGAAGATTGGGGGTTGAGAAGAGTTTATTGGCGAGTTGTGAAGACTCGCAGAGGTTCAATTTATAGGGGGAATCGTTGGTTTGATTAATTGGCAAGGTTGACTAATGGTTTAATGTCAAACGCGTCAAGAACTCAAATTTGGTAAGAATTGATGCTAATTGAACGTGTAATGATGGTTGATAGGCCGGTCATCACGAATCCAAGTCAAACCATGTTTAAATTCGCGTTAATAGTGTCAATTAACAGGTCAAAAATGGAAAAAAAAGAAAAAAATAAAAACTAATGTCTGTTGCTGCTGCACGTTGATTAGGGAAGGAAAAAAAGAAAAAGATGAAAGTGTGCTTTAATATAATTAATACTGGGTTTAAAACAAATGAAGGTTGTGGCCCAGGTGGTTAGCACGTGTACATGTGTGGGAAGTAGCCCGGGTTCGAATCCGGTCAGAAGCACCCCTTTTTATTTTTAAGAAAATCAGATAGCTATGAGGCTAGTGGGCCAAGGCTGTTGGGCCGGCCCTTGGGCCTGATGGGCTTCAGATTAAGAAAAAGGGTGGGTTTGGGGTTGGCTATGGTATATGGGCAAGCATGGTTGTGATTTTTTTTTTGTATATATAAATATAAAATCTGAATTTTATTATATATAATTTATTTATTTATTTATTTATTTTAATATTATTATTATTATTATTACTATATATACATATATATATGTTAGGGATAACGTATGTAGTAAGGCTTTTACGTAGAAAAATTAGGGGAAATTTTTGCGATGTTACAGTCTCCCCTACTTTTGGAAACTTCGTCCCGAAGTTAAAAGAAAAATACCAGGTAACAATTGGCCAACTACCGGAAACCTTGATAAAATTTCACACTACCTTAACGTACCTGTAAATTCATGATTACGTTCCGGACCGTAATTACCAATTTACCTTACATTAGGGTTTTGCATCCTTTTATGACTCTATCGATTGTTGAGCAGGTCTGATAGTCTCCACCAGTCGTTGAGCAGGTGGTAGGGCCTTTCCCGACTGTTGGAAAGACATGATGACCTCTACCAATCGTTAAATAGGTTGTTTGGTAGTCAACTAACTGTCGTACAAGTAAGCAAGCATGATCATACTTATAGCAATCTGTTCTCATTCAGACAAGCATGCACACAGATGTTATGATAATACTTGAATTTTATTACTTGAAAATAAAATGTCAATACATGGAATTAAAGAGAAAAATAGACATCATTCAGATGGTAGAGTTTGTTGTTAAGTAGCTGGAGGGTCTCAAGTGGGTTATTTGAAGCAGCAAGGGTGTTTGTAGCAGGAATTCGGCAAGCGTCCGCAAGATGTCCATACCTTTGACAATTGGTACACCGACGGCAGGGCACTTGGGTTGGATGGTGATACTGGCAGGTGTCACACTTAGGTAGTTTCCCGCGGTATTGTTTCTTGTTGGGTGGGGTAGTGGTGTCTTTTGCAAAATTCCTGGCCTTACGCTTTCTGTTGGTTGAGGCCTTAGTTTTGATTTCGACGGCAGGTTGGGGAGTATCCTTTGAAACAGTTTTCTTCTCCCCTGTCCGGGTCAAGGTTCCTGCCTTTACATGGTTATCTGTTAAGGTGGCAGCCAAACGCTTTGCTTCCTCCAAAGTAGCAGGGTTGGTGGGTTGATTAGGGTTTGGGGTCTCGCGACATGCGTTGACCAGATGGCCATACCTACCACAATTGGTGCACAAGCGACACGCTGAAACAGTGGGAGGATGTCGATTGCATGTGTTACATAATGGATAGTTTCTTGTATAAGGCTTCTTGTTAGAAACTTGGGTAGTGAGGTTTACATCGGGATCCCTGGTCTTACGTTTCTGATTCTTGGTAGTTACCGCGGCCACGATACTTGTTTTCTTGCCTTTCCGAACTAAGGTCCTGTTCCTTTCGTGATTTCCAACGCCATTTCCAATGCCATTCCCATCCATTTGGATGTCTTGAGTCAACAAGTTAGAAACCAGAATTGTGATTTGTTGCGCCAATTGTTGGGAAATAATCGCAGCTAGTTGGGCATCACCTCCATTGTTGTGGTTAGTGTTGTGGCTGTGGTTGTGATTGCTACTTCCTTCATCATGATTTTCACCACTGTTAAGACGAGCATTGCGACGTGGAGGCATGATCTGTAAGAGACACAGTGAAATGAATGAGATTATATAAGGAGTGTAATCATTTATTCATTAATTAAAACGAATAAACGAAAACGTTGACTTATCAAAGATTCTCAATTCTAATAACATATTAAGACATGCTTTAGCCTATAAGTGAACACTCATCCCGAGAATTCCCAGGTAGGCATCCGGGTCCCTCGTCTGATTGGGATATATGCGCAATGCCAGCCTAGACAGAAGACTCAGAATACAGGCGTTCACCCTTCCAGATTGCACGTGTTCGTTATTAAAATATAGAACTTTGACGAGATCTCAAGGGGGTTCAGGTTAAACCCGAGGAATTTGTCCTATTAGTCTAAGAGTAGATCCACTGATGGAGAGCAACCTTCTTGTAAGGATGAAAGTAGGGTAGGGGGAGATAGAGAATAGCAAGTAAGAGAAGCAAGTACTGGTTAAATCCTATGGTTATAGACTAGATTATTTTTCTAATAACCTAATTCCCTATAACCATGGCTCTGATACCAATCTGTAACACCCCAACCGATGGCGGAAACATCGGGATGTCACGTATTGATGATTGTTCAGTAGCTCATGGTGAATAATAAATTCCATTAAATAATTTAAATGAGTTACATACAATTGTTCTAGAATTTGTACATCAAATTTAATAAAACTATACACACATCTTCAAGCATCAATTCAAATCTTCAAGCAAATAGAACCTGAAACATGTTAAGTTGAAAATATTTTGGGTCAACAAAAGTTGGTGAGAATTACATAGGTTTTTGAAAATTGAATAAAAATGTTGTGCAATTCATGTGTCATGTCAATCTAGTCCATATGTGAGAACATACTAGAAATAAATCGAGTGCATAACCAACCCTGATGACTGTTATAATATGATACATCCCATACGCTCATGGTTCACTTGAATATGTTATACGATAACAAACACCCACGCTACCTTTGTAGGAGGCACGTATCCGGGTGGGATTGTCAGTCCAATAGATCTATCAATGTATACCGTCGGCTTGTACGGAGTTAATGATTATGCTAGAATGGTGCTTACTCTAATCATGCTCAAGACATAATGCAACATAGAAAACACATAGACACATTGATGATTGAATTGCAATGATGATGTTATAACATGTTTCACCCCAAAAATGGTGATAAATAAAAGGGGCTATGTAAAACTCACCTTGGTAAAATGTTATATCTGTTGAGAAATTTGGATAATTGTGTTGCCCAAATGTATCAAGTATCGCCCTATAATGAGGTAATAAATATGTCTAAGTCTATCAAGTCTACAAATGTATAAGTTTCTAGGGCTTCGAATTGGGGATAAATGCTTGTTTGATTAATATTAAAATTGTTTGATAATTGAGAGAAATTTAGTAAATAAATAACCAAACATCTTTTTATGAAATTTAGATTTAGGATGGCCACAATAATGTGTTTAAAGTATAAAAATAATTTTTGCAAAATTATTTTCTTTAAAATAGATTATTAAATCTATTTATTACAAATTGCCAAAATTTAACTTTAATATATTAAAAATACTAAAATTAAAGAATTATTATTTTAAAAATCATATTTCTGTTCTAAATATTTAAAAATAAATTGTATAAAATTTTGGTGCAAAAATAATAAAAATTGAATTTACTATGATTAAAACTGACAAAAATTGATTAAAAATATAAAATAAATGATTTTTCTGAATTAAAAATTATTTCAGTAAAGTTTAACATTGTACAAACTCAGGATAATTTTTGTAGGAATTTATAAAATTGTTTTGATATTTTAATGGATTTTTATAAATATAATAGTATAAAATTGATTTAATTATTATAAATATTAAATAAATGAATTTCAGAAAACTAAAAATTGTAGATACATCTTTTACATCAGATTTGATAAATATAATTTTTTTAGAATTTATAAAAAGGTTTTAATATTTATAAATGAATTTACAAGATTTAAAGATAATATATAAGTATAATTGGGTTGTTTAAAAAAATGAAAAAAGAAGTGGAAAAGGGCGCCCATGCCGGGACTCGAACCCGGGTGCCCTTGGTTTCAAGCACTAGTCACAACCACTTGGCCTAGGCCTGTGGTTGTGATTTATCCCGTTTTAATAAAAATAAATATATTATACGACAACAGTTTCATCCCCAAATCAACAAACCATAAACCCTAGTTTCAGCAATAATCTGATTCACTCATCAATAGCCCAATTAATCATGGGGCTATTGATGAGTGATGGCCGATGTATAAAACCCACAGAAAAGATCAAACTTACAAGTTTGTTTCGTGTTCGATTGCTTGGTCAAGCTTAAAAGTCAAACAGCGAATTAAGAACAAGAACAGAGTGAATTGAAGAAGATTGGGGGTTGAGAAGAGTTTATTGGCGAGTTGTGAAGACTCGCAGAGGTTCAATTTATAGGGGGAATCGTTGGTTTGATTAATTGGCAAGGTTGACTAATGGTTTAATGTCAAACACGTCAAGAACTCAAATTTGGTAAGAATTGATGCTAATTGAACGTGTAATGATGGTTGATAGGCCGGTCATCACGAATCCAAGTCAAACCATGTTTAAATTCGCGTTAATAGTGTCAATTAACAGGTCAAAAATGGAAAAAAAAGAAAAAAATAAAAACTAATGTCTGTTGCTGCTGCACGCTGATTAGGGAAGGAAAAAAAGAAAAAGACGAAAGTGTGCTTTAATATAATTAATACTGGGTTTAAAACAAATGAAGGTTGTGGCCCAGGTGGTTAGCGCGTGTACATGTGTGGGAAGTAGCCCGGGTTCGAATCCGGTCAGAAGCACCCCTTTTTATTTTTAAGAAAATCAGATAGCTATGAGGCTAGTGGGCCAAGGCTGTTGGGCCGGCCCTTGGGCCTGATGGGCTTCAGATTATGAAAAAGGGTGGGTTTGGGGTTGGCTATGGTACATGGGCTAGCATGGTTGTGATTTTTTTTTTGTATATATAAATATAAAATCTGAATTTTATTATATATAATTTATTTATTTATTTATTTATTTTTATTATTATTATTATTATTATTATTACTATATATACATATATATGTTAGGGATAACGTATGTAGTAAGGCTTTTACGTAGAAAAATTAGGGGAAATTTTTGCGATGTTACAATTTGGAGGATCATTGGGTTAGTCACACACACACACACGTTACGAGTCCCGTTGTTAGTGAACTACATAAACTAAATTAGGTGTTATGCGTAGATTGATTCTTATATGGTGGATTATATGAAAATATGTGTTTAAACGATGTGTAGATGATTATCCATGCTTATATATGTTAAACATAGATTAAGATTGCATGTTCATGTGTTAGGATACGTTAAAATGCATTAAACACGACAAATTGGAAAAACTAGAAAACACAGGTCCAGGTTCGACCCATAGCGTGGGGGCGAACCTGGGAAAGGAGCTTGGTTCGACCCTCAATAAAGGGGCGAACCTGGGATGTGAAAACAATAAAAGTTCATTCGACTAATAAAGGTACATTCGACCCTGAGCAAGGGGCGAATGTGGGTAATGCGAAAGGGGCGAATGTGGACTAGTATAAGTACCACACTTTGTCATTTTCCCCATTTCACAAACCCTAAAAGCCTCTAAACACTCTCTAGAAACTTTAATCACTGAGGAAGGAGTTTTTGTTCTTGTTTTCCATAATCTAGCCTACAAACATCTTCTAAACAAAGATCTAAGGTGTGTTCTTCATTCTAAATCATTTTTAAAGCATTTCAATTCGTTTTCATTAAACCCAAGAGTCCAGATCTGATTCAAACATGTTTTCATGGATAAAAACCTTCCTAATATCTTTCTAAACAAAACCTATTCATAAACAATGAGTTTTCATACAAATTAACATGTGTTAATGGTGTTTTATGTGGTGTTATGTATTGTTTGATGATTGATTGATGTATAGATGTTATAACAATGATCTAGGACTGTTATTGATGATGATTTATGATTGAGATAGGTTACAATTGATTATGGATGATGTTTTGTTCATTTTGGGGATTTTGGGTTAGTTCTAGGGCTTGTTCATGATGATAGTGATAAGGATATGATTGGGGGTTTCTTGTTCATGATAATCTGAGTATATTAAGTTGATTATTAATTGATTTTAGAAAGTTTCCTAGTTGGTTAAAGATTGCATGCGTTTGATGTGACATCTCTATAATTTGCTATTTTGGGTAACTTGTAAAACGGACAGATTATGGGATAAAATTGGTAGGGTTTTGTAGGAATATGTTAATGATAGTTGACTAATGTGATTGGTGATGTTTCGTGATGTTTTCGGACCGTTTAGATGCGTTTTGGTGCGGTTTATGAAGTTCTGCAGCAAACTGTCGAACGTGGAAATCATTCGACCCTTCGTGGGGTCGAACGTGGCTCAAAAGGGTCGAATGTGGGTCAAATGTGTCGAACGTGGGTTAAAAGGGTCGAACGTGGCTCAAATGGGCCGAACGTGGCTCAAAAGGGTCGAAGGTGGCTCAAATGGGTCGAATGTAGCACCATAGGGTCGAATGTGGGTGTCTGGGGGTCGAATGTGGGTGCCTGGGGTCGAATCTGGGTGCACGGGGGCGAATTAAGACGTGTTAGGGTCGAATTAATATACGTTAAGGCCGAATAAACATATGTTAGGGTCAAACAAACATGTGTTAGGTCAAATGAACTTGTGAATAGGTTGAATGAACATCATGAGGGTTGAACCAAGGGTCCATGGGTCGAACCAGAAGCCTTTGGGGGCGAACCAAACACAGGAAACTCCCGATTCGACCTTACGACTTCGTATATGCGATTTTTGATGCAAACTAAGTGTTTTATGCTTGAAACATATGTGTTAACCTTATGTGCATGACTAATTGATGTAATGGGTCACCAACGGGATGTCGAGTCTGTCTGGTATGTCCGGTTAACATTTAAACGCACTTTTTAACACACGTAGTTAAGACCTGGACAATCGGGGACTAGTTAGCCTTCGGGTTAGTAGTCATCACACTTATGTAAACCCATTGATAGGTTGTCATTAGTTGGGATTATCATACACATGTTGGATTTCTAATTATCAGAAGACGCACTCTAAGGTGAGTTTCACGGCCCCACTCTTTTACTAGTTTTACATTTTCGGGGGAGAAAACATGATGTATTCTTTAAAGGTGTGTTAACTATGTTTTCATAAAAGGCATTTCAACTATGTTTTCATGAAAGGTGTGTCAACTATGTTTTGGTATTCACGAATTCATTGGGTTTTGGAGTATTCATTATGTTTTCAAGTATTCATTATGTTTTGGAGTATTCATTATATTACTATGCGATCTTTGGAATTCCCGGGGAGAACCATGAATGTGCGGGGATGCACAACGGGGGAAATGTGAATAGATCTATTTCGGCTTGACTCGCCCCACTCGTCGACTGGAGGTCGGACGGGTGCATGTTGTCTCTTAGGTATTAAGTATTCAGTATGCGGTATTCCGTATTCAGTATTCATTCAGGCACGTATTCAGTATTCACAGTATTCGAGTCCAGTAATGGTTTTCCAATCGCAGTAGTAACAGGTATTCATATGTTTTGCATGCATGTGGTCTGGATTGACCATGGGTATTCATTTGGGAGTCAGTATTCATTGGAGTCGGTATTCATTAAAAACCTGTGAACTCACCGGCATTATTTGCTGACGTTTTTAGCATGTTTGTCTCAGGTCGCTAAGGTAACAGCTGTCGATAGGCGCACGGAGTCTCACGGCTTCTAGGAATCATAAGCATGTTTTGTTAAACATTTCAGGCTTTGAGTTTTACTTTTGAGTTGTAATAATACATTTTGCTTCCGCTGTGTTAGAACGGTTTTGAAACTCAATGGCAGTTTACATTGTTTTCATATCATATAGTGTCGTTTATTGTGACCGTTGACTTGGATCCTGGTTTGTCACGCGCCTCGCGGTAAAATCCGCAAGTGGAAATTTGAGGGTGTGACAGATTGGTATCAGAGCCAATGGTTATAGTGAACTAGGACTGCATGTAGAGTCTAGTCTATAGCCAAGTATCACAAACGTTAGACGGTCACACATAGTTACGAGTCGAGTCATTTGGTAAACATAGTAACCTTGTCGGGGTGTTGGTATCCTCATCACATAGTATCATATTATCTATCTTTGGACTATTTCTACACTTATTCTATCTTCTCTTTCGGGTTTGAAGATGAAGAGGCTTATCGCTTATACTTGGCAGTAGTGTACATTGGGGTGGCTTCGGCACACTTTTGAGATTTTTCCGGGATTTGGATATCCCCCCTCTATGCTCTAATGTACATACTTGCCTACACACCCACACTATCATGCACTAGTACTTGTCATAGTACACTCCTGGGTGACTGTTAACTTTGGGATCCTCGTGCGATACCAGTTTCTTCTAGGAATGTGGGTGTTGGGTGATTGGAAGTTCTAGCTAGGAGCACGCCTAGAGGACCATGTAGAGCGATTTGTTATTTCGGGTGCACACGAAATCATAAATCGAAATGCATGAAAATCTTGGTGGACTTCGTGTTCGGACTAATGGTCATGCTGGAACCACGTTCTGAATTCGTTTCGTCACTTGTAGCTTAATCTGTTAGTGGTATTGACTGTCTCGTCTCATGTTTGGCAGAACATGTCTGGTCGCGCTGGTGGACGTGCTGGTGGACGCCGTGGTGGCGGCGTGTAACACCCCAACCGATGGCGGAATCATCGAGGTGTCACGTAGTGACGATTGTTCAAAAGCTCATGGTACTAAAATGTAAATATTTGATTATTGAATATTTTTTTGCAACATGTGAAAATAAATACATGACAACAAAAATAGAGATAGTTGATTGATTTAATCTAAGTCCAAAATTCTATGTGAAGCGTCAAGCAGCTTATCCTGAAACATGCACAAAAATAAATTTTGTCAACATATGATGTTGGTAAGTATTACCTAGCTTTGTACATATAGTATAAGTTTGAAAAGCGGTACAATTCATGTGTCTAGCATCACCAAGGCATTATGTAAACATAAGTGACCAAACAAGACAAGATTAAATGTAAAGATGGTACGGTAAAATTGAAAATGAGCACCCTAACACGTGTCAAGTCTAAAAGAGCACCATAACATACGTTATGTCTAAATGAGCACCGTAACATAAGTTACGTCTATATGTAAAGAGCACCATAACATAAGTTATGTCTAGATGTACGATTTTGTATGTAAGCTACGTTCATGTTCAAACATAAAGCACAAAGATAAACAAGACACGTATATGAATTGTAAATGAAGAAAAATGTATGTGTAAATGAATGTGCAAGTTTTGTATACTTGTGCATGAATCACCCCAAAAGTGTAAAACGAAAAATGGGATAAGTAATACTCACATTAGCAAAGTGTTAAGTCTTGTGGAATAGAATAAGTGTGATCCAACGTTGCCAAGTATCACCCTATGTTTAAGGTAATAAATAAGTTAAGTCTTTCTAGTCTACAAGTATTTCTAGGGTTCCTAATTTGGGGATAAGTAATTGATTAATTGTTAATTACGTAAATTGTTTAATAAATAAAAGAAATTTGGAAAATAAGACTATTTGTAGATTTTTGATTTAAGATGATCTTATTATAAGATTTTAAGTATAATAATTTTTATAAAATTATTTCCTCAAAAATTTGAATATTTAGTATATTCATTTTTATTTGTCAAAGATATAGTTTTAATATATAAAAATATAAAATTAAAGAAATTTCAAATTGAAATTTATATTTCTGTTCTAAATGAACAAAAATAATTTATGAAAAATTTTGGTGTAAAAATATTGAAAAATGAATTTATTATGATTTATTTATGATTAAAAATACAATAATTAATTAGAATTACTAAATAAACGATTTTATGGAATAAAAATTTATTTCTGAAATACTCATTGATCTACAAGTATAGAATAATTTTTGTGGAATTTTATAAAGTCGTTTAGATATTTTTATAGAATTTTCAATTTATAAATGAATAAACTTGTAATATATTTTATATATATATTAAATAAATGATTTTTAAAAAACTAAAAATTTTATAATAAACTTTATCATTAGAATAACATAAAATAATTTTTATAGATTTTATAAGGCACTTTTAGTATTTAAAAACTATTTTAAAAGATTAATTGGTTAAATATATAAATAAAAGGTTTTAAAAAAATGTTTGTATGTGCCAGGACTCGAACCCGAGTCCCTGGCCGGTTCAGTGTTATAATCACAAGTCTAGACCAACTGGTCTAGACCCTGAGAACATGAGTGTGTGGTTTGGATTAATTATAAAGGCTCCTTAGGTTTGATTAATAATTATAAATAAATAAAAAAAATGATGTCTGGACTCGAACCCTAAGTCAATGCCGGCCCAAGCTTCATGTTATGACTGTTTAACCAACTGATCTGGGGATCAGTTGTGTTTTAATTCGTTTTGTTTTAAATTTTAACACTTTACTTGACTGTATCATCTTCCCCAAACTAACTTACGAACCCTAGTTTCTTATCTAACAAATTAACGATCAATAACCATAAGATTCATAGGACTATTGATCGTCCAGTATCAAGGTATGAAAACATAAGGTTAATTGATACTTACAGGACGATAATTAAGGATGAACAGGAGTCAAACAAAGAGTCAACGAGGCTTGATTTCGTGGATTACGAAGAACGGCAGAGGTTATTGAGGTTTGAGAGAGTATGTTCGGCACTTATAGGTCATAGGAAAGGTTCCAATTTATACAATTACACACGTATTAGTAGATTTAGTATGTTTAACCCATATTTAATAAAAAACGCGTGATTAGGCTCAAATTTGGAATGTTTTGACTATGTTATTGCGTGATAATGACGCGTATAGTCTGTCAATTTCATTATTACGAATCAATTAGGCGTTTGTTACCATATGTGGTTCAATCAAAAGTCAAACATGAAGGATGTTTGGTTTTGGGTCTCTGCAGCGAACAAGAAGAAGTAGACATGGCCTACTCATGTGTGTTTAAGGATTATTGCGTCTAGGTTCTATCACAAACCCATTTGTGGTCCAGTGGTTGCGTAGCTGTTTGCGGATTCCTCACCCGGATCAGACTCGGGTTCGAGTCTGGTCACAAACATATTTTTTTTAAACAGATTTGAGGGGAGTGGGCTAGTTGGGCTCAGCTTTGGTGGGCTCAAGGGGTTGGGCTCAGAATTAAAAGAAATGGTTGGGTCTTGTTTGGTTTTGGTAAATAAAATTGACATAGTCACCTCTAATCATCCAACTATTATTATTATTATTATTATTATTATTATTATTATTATTATTATTATTATTATTATTATTATGATTATTATTATTATAGATAAGGTAATTAGAAAGATAAAATACAACGTACAAGATAGGAGATACGAAATGAAAATAAATATATATATATATATATATATATATATATATAATAATAAAAGTGACGGATGTCACAGCATCCCCTACTTTTAGAAATTTCGTCCCGAAATTCCTCCAAGTAGACGTATAAACAGGGTTCTGGGTACTCGTGTAATTGTTATAGTGAGTATGGTCAAGTTTAATGAGAAAGAGAGCTTTGGGTAGCGTGATAACCTGACTTGAATGGACTCGAATGTTTGATATAATTGGATTAAATGTATCTAAGGATTATTTCCAGTGGTCAAGACCCAAAGTACTAGGCCTTGATGATAAAGGTTAGGGTAGTTGGAAGGAATAAGTTAGACTATGAATCGACGTTTTGACTATCAGCAGAATTGGGGTTAGTTCCTGGTCTTACTTCCAGTCTCACTTTTAATGCATCATACGGTAATGGTTTTCTAATCGTAGTAATAACAGGTATTCATATGTTTTGCATGCATGTGGTCTGGAATGACCATGGGATTTAATTTGGGAGTCAATATTCATTGGAGTCGGCATTCATTAAAAACCTGTGAACTCACCGGCATTATTTGCTGACATTTTTAGCATGTTTGTCTCAGGTCGCTAACGTAGCAGCTGTCGATAGGCGCACGGAGTCTCACGGCGTCTAGGAATCATAAGCATGTTTTGTTAATCATTTCAGGCTTTGAGTTTTACTTTTGAGTTGTAATAATACATTTTGCTTCGGCTGTGTTAGAACGGTTTTGAAACTCAATGGCAGTTTACGTTGTTTTCATATCATATAGTGTCGTTTATTGTGACTGTTGACTTGGATTCTGGTTTGTCACGCGCCTCGCGGTAAAACTCCGCAAGTGTAAATTTGAGGGTGTGACACCAAAAGCTACCCCTCATCCCACCATACCTAAAAACTAAACCCTAAAGCTAAACTCATTAAAAAACCTAACTATAATAGTGAAATGCACATGTGCATGTAGTACAATTGTCTTATTTTACAGTTTTATAATAAAGGTTTTTTAAGTTTATTCACCACCAGCCCCAAAAAATCTAAACCTCCCACCCCATCCTCCCAAACACCTAACCCCCCCCCCATACGATACCTAAAAACTAAATCCTAAAGCTAAACCCATAAAAAAAACCTAACTATAATAGTGAAATGCACTTCGCGTCTATTTAATGATCATCGAATAAAATTTTTTCCACCTTATATATCATATCACTTCCATTTAATGATCATTTCATTATGGTAATTGACAATTTATTCAAAAGTGTGATCTAATAGTGAAATACACATGTGCATACGGTATATGTCTGTATATATATAACAGCAAAGTGCACATGCGCATCAGACATGACGTAAATCTGACGTAATATAAGCCATTTTTTTATTTTTATTTATTTTATTTTTTTTTCAGAAAGATTAACACTAAAAAAACATTTTGCTGTTTTTGCTTTTTTACTTTTTTAAGGTTATATAATTTTTTATTACTTTTTTGTTATTTTTTGGTGGAGGTGTTTTTTTGTTCACACTTGGTTCCTTGGTTTTCTCTCTAAATGGTGGTTCTAAAATGATCCAGATCCTATATATATATATATATATATATATATATATATATATATATATATATATGGGAAGGTTCAAATACAAAGTAATGAAAATGTGCGAAGTGTGCGAAGGAATATTCACCTTCTATTTTGACATGGTTAATTTTCACATGGGAGGACATTTTTGTCTTTTTTACTTCTTAATTCATAAACTCACTTCCCCCATGATTTTTAAACGGCTATAACTTTTTCATACGATAATATTTTTAAAACAAATCACCGTATTAACGCGCGTTTCGTTCTTTTTAATTTGAGTAGCCTAGTGCTATAGTTTTCTTAATTTTTAGAAACGGGTACGTAATTTCACATTCAGGTATCTGGTATGTGATTTTAGGTGTAGCCCAACTATGTGAATCTGGTACGTGATTTTAGCTATAGGGTATCTGATACTTGATTTAAAGTGTATTGTCAAATGTGGGCTTATGATACGTGATTATGGTCATTACATAATATGGTACGTATCTTCACATTAAAATATCTTAGGGGCCGGTTCAAATACAAAGTTATGAAAACGTTCGAAGTGTGCGATGTACATGATAATTACGTAATGCTTTCATGAACATACAAAAATGTTACGTAATTATCATGTACTAGTAGTGATTCTGTCTATGGTACAGAATTTTGGTACGTGATTTTAGTTATGGAACTAGTAGTGATTCTGTCTATGGTACGTAATTTTGTATGTTACGTTTTTTAGGGGTATGGAAAATTGTTATGTAATGTTTTGAATGAATATGTTTATGGTACGTGATTTTGGTAATAAAACTATAATGATTATGAATATATAATGGAATTATAATGGTTATGTATATGTTACGCGATTTTGGTAATGAAGTAGTAATGATTCTGTCTATGGTACGCAATTTTGTATGTTACGTGACTTCGCACACTTCGCATATTTTTTGTCACTTTTTACGATAACCAGACCCACATTAGTCATACACATAGAGATAGAATTACGTATCAGATGCTCATATTTAGCCATACATATAAAATCACGTATGAGATACCCTACAGTTAAAATCATGTACCAGATTCCACAGTTTGGCTTACACATAGAATCACGTACCAGATACTTGAATGTGAAATTATGTGACACCCGGCATATTTGGCTTAAACATTTTAGTAACATCTAAGTCTACCTTAGCGGGAAACGTTTATAAACGAACTTAACTAGGTTGGTTGAGTCGGGTCAAGTTAGGATTGTCCAGGGTTCAATGATCTAGAGGATCATTGGGAGTCATTTTGGGAATACACTAGTACCGGGTCCCGTTGTTGGTGACATTACATGAACTAATTAAGTGTATGTGTAGATTATGGGTCGTGTGGTGGATTATATACATAGATGTGTTTAAATGATGTGTAGATGATTATCCGTGCTTAAATATGTTAAACATAGACTAAGGTTGCATGCTCATGTGTTAAGGTGTGTTAAAATGCGTTAAACACGACAAACTGGAAAACAAGATATATATAGGTCCTGGTTCGACCACTTCGAGTGGTCGAAGGAGGAAATATGTCATGGTTCGACCCTTTGCAAAGGGGCGAACCTGGGATATGGAATTGGAAGAATTTCATTCGACCAAGTCAGGGTTCATTCGACCCTGTGAAAGGGTCGAAGGAGGCTACCTTCGACCACTGAAAGGGGGCGAAGGTGGAATAGTATAAATACCAAACTTTGTCATTTTTCACCATTTCACAAACCCTAACCGTCTCAAAACACTCTCAAACGATTTTAATCACTAAGGAAGGAGTATTTGCTCTTCTTTTTCAAAATCTAACCTATCTACAACATCTAAACAAGAATCCAAGGTGTGTTCTTAATCCTAAATCTTTTTAAGGCGTTTTAATTCGTTTTTATCTAACCCCAAATGTCCAGATCTGTTCTAAGGAAGATTTTATCAATAAAAACCTTTCAAACACATTTCTAAATCTAAACCCTATCGTAAAAATAGGTTTTGGTATCAATAAACATATGTTAAGTATGTGTTATGTGATGTTATGTGTTGTTTAATGATTTGCTGCTGTTCTAATGTTAGAAACATGATCTAGGGCTGCTATGAATGATAGTTTTAGATTGTAAAGGTTATTATTAGATAGATGATGATTTTTTGGGTATTTTGGGGATTTTATGAAATCTAGGGCTTTTGCATGTTGAGTATTATCAATAAAATGATTGGGGGTTTTCGACTATAAGATAAACTGAGTATTTGTAGATGATTATAGGTTGGTGTTGAAAAGTTTCCAAATTGGGTAAAGATTTCATGCATGATGTGCATTTCCATAATTTTGCCATTTTGGGAAAGTATTAAAACAAGCTGGTTTTGGGGCAAAAATTGGTGGGATTATGTAGGGATATGTTAATCATACCTGACTGCTGTGTTTGATGATGTTTCGGGATGTTTCGAATGTGTTTGAAGCGTTTTTAGGAAAATTATTAAAACAGGGGCGAACCTGGACTCATTCGACCATTCGAATGGTCGAAGGAAAGAATCCAGGGTCGAACCTGGTAAATGTTGGGCGAACCTGATCAAACGGTCGAACGTGGAAAAACAGGCGAAAGAGAACTTAAAAACAGGCGAAGGAGACTTAAAATGGGCGAAGGAGATTTTATCTGACTCGTTCGACCGTTCTGATGCAGAAATGAGATTTTTGATACAAACTAAGTGTTTTATGCTTGAACCTTGTGTGTAATCTATGTGTACTTGATTAGTTAGGGTAATGAGTCACCAACGGGATGTCGGGTCGGTCTAGTGTGTCGGTTAAACATTTAAACACGCTTTAAAACATACTTGGTTACGATCTGGACAATCGGGGACTAGATAACCTTATGGTTATTAGTCGGAACACTTATGTGAACATGTTGATAGATCTCCGGTAGAGGGATTATCAAGAGCTTAGCATTTTTACTAGTAACCGAGGAACGCTATCTAAGGTGAGTTCACGGCCCCCCTTTTACAGCTTTAACTTTTGGGGGAGAAAACATGCCCTAAACTATTTTGGTAACATATGTCATACTATGGTTTTAACTTGTATTGCTATACGATTTTTGGAAGTCTCGGGGGAAACCATGAATGTGCGGGGATGCACAACGGGGGAAATGTGGATAGATCTATTGGGCGTGACCTGCCCCTCTCGACGGCTTGGAGGGCCGGGCGGGTGCATGTTGTCTCGAATTTTGCTAAACATGCTGAACATATTCGGGCTTCTTAAACATATGCTAAACATTGCTAAACGTGTCCAGTAATGGTTTCCAATCGTAGTAGTGATAAAACATACGCCTAGCTAGCGTACTTGGTGACATTGGTATAGTATGGACATGGTAACGTTTTGGTAACTTTGTTAGCTTATTGAACAAACCTGTGAACTCACCAGCATTATATGTTGACGTCTTTTTGGCATGTTTTTCTCAGGTCGCTAAGGTAGCACTGAGGACTAGGCGCACGAGTCTGCATGGAGTCTAGGCTTAGCTTCATGTTTTGAATAAAGTTTTTGAACATTGTCGTACATGGTTTTGTAACTGGTTAAATGTTTCCGCTATGGTTTTATAGATTGAGAACTATGTTTGTGTTTTCGTATTTCATATAGTGTTGTTTATTGTGACCGTTGACTTGGATCCTGGTTTGTCATGCGCCTCGCGGTAAAACTCCGCAAGTGGAAATTTGAGGGTGTGACAGATTGGTATCAGAGCCAATGGTTATAGTGAACTAGGACTGCATGTAGAATCTGGTCTATAGCCGAGTCGCACACATTAGACGGTCACATACTTTGAGTCTATTAGTGGGATACGTACTAACGTTGTCGGGGTGTCCTTACATCATCATCATATTTCTCTGTTACATCATCCGCTTTTATTTGGGTTCTTACCTACTTTGATTTGTTGGTTCTAGCACACACATGCCTTCTTACACTTGCACCTATCGTAACATGTTACCAGGCGACGATATTCGGTGACCGGAGTCTGGATTAGGGGTACATCTGGAGGACCATGTAGAGCAGTTTATCATTTCGGGTGCACACGAAATAATAAACTGAAATGCATGAAAATCCCGACGGACTTCTAGTTTGGATGTATGGTCCTGGATTTGTCCCTAAGTTAACTCTCATAGATTTCTAGTGGGTGACACTAGAAGTGAATCTGAATCCCTCGATTTCTTGATTTGTTAGATCATGTCTGGTGCTCGCGGTGGTGGACGTCGTGGTGGCGGCGGTGGCCGTGCTGGCGGCGGCGGTCGTGGCAACATCAACATGACCCAAGCTGAGCTGAACAACTTGCTACAGCAGGAAGTGAACATGGCTATGGCTAATTTCCAGGCTGGGATTAATGCCATGGGCGGTGAGTTGATTTCTGTCGACCTTGCCTCATTCTTGGGTTTCATGTCCTTTCGTTTGTGTCTTACTCGTGTACCGTGTTTCAGGTGTTGGTGCCAATCCACCCCCACCGCAGTGCTCTTATTAGAAGTTTCGGGATTGTCAGCCCCATAACTTCGCTGGAACTGAGGGAGCGGTGGGACTGCTCCGATGGCTGGAGAAGGTTGAGTCTGTGTTCGTCATGTGTAACTGTCCTACTGGGGACCGGGTGAAGTATGCTACAACGACATTTGAGGGGCCTGCACTGTCGTGGTGGAATGCTACTACTTAGAACATGGGATTGGGGGAGGCTATTGCTATGCCTTGGGCGGAGTTTGTGCAACTGTTGAGAGGTGAGTACTGTCCGAGGGAGGAGATACAGAAGTTGGAACATGAAGTCTGGAGCTACAAGATGGTTGGGTCTGAGATTGAAGAGTACACTATGAGGAGGAATGAGCTGGCGGTGTTGTGCCCTGATTTGCACACACCCGAGTATAGGAGGATCGAGCACTATGTGTTTGGGCTAGTGCCGGAGATTGCTGGATTGATGGCTACTGGGAATCTTCCCACTATTGCTGAAGTTGTCCGATCAGCTCATCGGATGACTAACCTGAAGGTGGAAGAAGGTGTTTTGCCTCCCAAGGGTTCTGCTGTGCAGGTTACTGAAGGGAACAAGAGGAAGTGGGATGGTGTGGGGAAGAGTACTGTGCCAGCGCCATCTCAGTCGGCGAAGAAGTTTGATTCATCTGGGTCTTCTTCTGGGCAGAAGTCTAGTGGGTATGTCGGGAAGCATCCCAAGTGCAACAAGTGTGGTTTTCATCATTCTGGGAGCTGTGATCGGGCTCGTTGTCATCGGTGCCATCAGTTGGGGCATCATGCTAAGGATTGCAGGGTGGCACTCACCCCAACTTAGACTTCTGCTGCTACTCCTACTCCTGCTGCTCGGGGGACTCCAGGAAAGCAGGGGTGCTATAACTGTGTTAATACGGGACACTTCAAGCGTGAATGTCCTAAGCTGAAACAGGGGGATAATGGAAGGGGTGGAAACGGTAATGGGAACAATGGGGGCGGAGGCAGGACTGCACGTGCTTTCATCATTGGATCTGCAGAGGCTAGGCAGGATCCAGACACAGTTACCGGTACATTCCTTCTTAATGATCGCTATGTTTCTGTCTTGTTTGATTCTGGTGCCGATAAGAGTTTCGTATCTATGGACGTTAGTCGATTGCTAGATATAGTACCCACACCTTTAGAGGCTAAGTACTTAATAGAATTGGCTGATGGTAAGAAAATCGAAGCGACACACACCCTTAGAGAATGTCGCTTGGAACTTTCGGGTTTGTCTTTCCCCATTTACCTCATGCCGGTACCCCTGGGTAGTTTTGATGTCGTTGTCGGCATGGATTGGTTATCGTTGTATCGTGCGGAGATCGTTTGTTTCGATAAGATTATTCGGATCCCTCTCCCTGATGGAGAGACTCTTTCGGTTCATGGCGAGAAAAGCGGTGCTCCGCTGAGTATCATTTCTAGCATGAAAGCCCGTAAGTACCTTCGGAAGGGTTGTTCGGCCATTCTGGCACTTGTTAACGTTTCTACTGACGATGAGAAGAAGATCGAGGATATTCCGGTGGTTCGCGATTTTCCCGATGTGTTTCCTGATGATTTGCCTGGTCTTCCTCCCCATCATCAGGTTGAGTTTGGTATTGATCTTACTCCGGGTGCAGCTCCTATTGCCCGAGCTCCATATCGTCTTGCACCTCCCGAGATGCAAGAGTTGTCCAGCCAGTTGCAGGAACTCTTGGAAAAGGGTTTCATCCGACCGAGTTCTTCCCCATGGGGAGCTCCTATTTTGTTTGTGAAGAAGAAGGACGGAAGTCTTCGCATGTGTATCGATTATCATGAGCTGAACAAAGTGACCATCAAGAATCGTTATCCTCTTCCTCGCATTGATGATCTCTTTGACCAGCTCCAGGGCTCCAGCTACTATTCGAAGATTGATTTGCGGTCCGGTTATCACCAGTTGCGTGTCAGGGAAGCTGACATTCAGAAGACTGCTTTTCGCACTCGTTATGGCCAATTTTGAGTTCTTGGTCATGCATTTTGGTCTCACTAACTCACCGGCGGTGTTCATGGATTTAATGAACCGCGTTTGCAAACCTTACCTTGATAAGTTCGTCATCGTGTTTATTGACGATACTCTGATTTATTCCAAGAACAAGGCGGATCATGAAGAACACCTACGGTTGGTATTGGAACTTTTGAGACAGGAGCAGTTGTATGCTAAGTTCTCGAAGTGTGATTTTTGGTTACGTGAAGTTCAATTCCTAGGGCATGTGGTGAATGAACTGGGAATTCATGTTGATCCGGCTAAGATCGAAGCTATTAAAGACTGGGAAGCACCAAAGACGCCATCTGAGGTGCGGCAATTCCTAGGTCTTGCGGGTTACTATTGTCGTTTCATTGAGGGATTTTTGAAGATCGCTCAACCCCTCACTACTCTTACCCAGAAGGACCGAAAGTTCGACTGGGATGAACCACAAGAATCAGCATTTCAGATGCTGAAGCTTAAACTTTGTTCCGCACCTATCTTATCTTTACCTGAGGGTACGGATGACTTCGTTGTGTATTGTGAAGCTTCTATTCGTGGTCTCCGTTGTGTGTTGATGCAACGCGGGAAGGTTATTGCTTATGCTTCTCGTCAACTCAAGGTTCATGAGAAGAACTACACTACTCATGACTTAGAACTAGGTGCAGTGATCTTTGCGTTGAAAATCTGCAGACATTACTTGTACGGTACCAAGTGTGAAGTATACACCGATCACAAGAGTCTTCAGCATATTTTCGACCAGAAGGTGTTGAACATGCGGCAGCGTCGCTGGGTTGAACTTCTGAACGATTATGACTGTGCTATTAAATACCATCCTGGCAAGGCGAACGTTGTGGCGGACGCCTTGAGCAGGAAGGAGTCTGCGAATCCTCGCCGTGTTCGAGTCTTACAGCTCACCATTCATTCGTCCTTGCCTGACTGAATCCGTTCTGCACAGCTGGAAGCCTTGAAGGAGGAAAACCTTAAGGCTGAGACTATGCATAGTGCTGACAAGCATCTTGAACTCAGGACCGATGGCTTACACTATTTTGCGGGACGTGTTTGTGTTCCCTTGTTCGGGGGATTGCGCGAGCTTGTTTTGGATGAAGCTCACAAATCCCGGTATTCTATTCACCCTAGATCCGATAAGATGTATCAGGATTTGAAGATACTTTATTGGTGGCCAAACATGAAAGCTGATATAGCTTCTTATGTCAACAAATGCTTGACTTGTGCTAAAGTCAAGGTGGAGTATCAGAGGCCGTCTGGTCTTCTGCAACAACCAGAGGTTCCAGAATGGAAGTGGGAGCGAATCACGATGGATTTTGTCACCAAGCTACCAAGGTCACCTAGTGGCTATGATATGATCTGGGTGATTGTTGACCGGTTGACAAAATCGGCACGTTTTATACCTATTAAGGAAACCGATGGACTCGAGCGGTTGTCTCTATTATCTCTGATCGTGTCTCGTTTTGCTTCGCGTTTCTGGAAGGCTCTGCACAAGGCTTTGGGTACTCAGTTGGATATGAGTACAGCTTATGATCCGCAAACTGACGGACAGAGTGAGCGGATGATTCAAACCTTGGAAGACATGCTTCGGGCGTGTGTTATCGATTTTGGCAAAAGTTGGGAGATTCACCTACCGTTGGTGGAATTCTCCTACAACAACAGCTATCACTCTAGTATCAAGGCAGCTCCGTTCGAGGCTCTATACGGACGGAAATGTCGATCACCACTTTGTTGGGCCGAGGTGGGCGAGAGCCAGCTCACTGGCCCGGAACTTGTGTACGAAACTTCGGAGAAAATCGTACAGATTCCTAACTGTTTGGCTGCTGCGCGGGATCGTCAGAAGAGTTATGCCGATCGCCGTCGCAAACCTTTGGAGTTCCAGGTTGGGGACAGGGTACTTCTGAAAGTTTCACCATGGAAGGGCGTCATACGCTTTGGAAACCGTGGCAAGCTTAACCCTCGTTATGTCGGACCATTCGCAATCCTGGATCGGATTGGACCGGTGGCATACAGACTTAACTTACCGGCGGAGCTCGGTAGTGTTCACAACGTCTTCCATGTGTCTAACTTGAAGAAGTGTTTGGCTGATGAATCTCTCATTGTACCACTGGAGGAGATCAAGATTATTGATCGTCTTCGCATTATGGAGGAACCTGTCGAGATTCTCGACTATAAGATTCGTAGCCTTCGTCGGAGCAAAATCCGCATCGTCAAAGTTCGTTGGAACTCGAATCGTGGACCGGAGTTCACGTGGGAACGAGAGGATCAGATGAAAGCTAAACATCCTCATCTTTTTTCAAAATGTGCGTTCGAATCGAGACATGTTACTGCTGAAATGGAATGAATCTCGGGTCGAGATTCCTTTCAACGTGGGGATGATGTGACATCCGGTAATTTTCCTTTTCGTTTCGTTCTTTCCGTTTCTTTCATTTTGGGGCTTGGTGCAATTTTCGGGACGAAATTTCTTTCAACGTGGGGATGATGTGACACCCGGCATACTTGGCTTAAACATTTTAGTAACATCTAAGTCTACCTTAGCGGGAAACGTTTATAAACGAACTTAACTAGGTTGGTTGAGTCGGGTCAAGTTCGGATTTTCCAGGGTTCAATGATCTAGAGGATCATTGGGAGTCATTTTGGGAATACACTAGTACCGGGTCCCGTTGTTGGTGACATTACATGAACTAATTAAGTGTATGTGTAGATTATGGGTCGTGTGGTGGATTATATACATAGATGTGTTTAAATGATGTGTAGATGATTATCCGTGCTTAAATATGTTAAACATAGACTAAGGTTGCATGCTCATGTGTTAAGGTGTGTTAAAATGCGTTAAACACGACAAACTGGAAAACAAGATATACATAGGTCCTGGTTCGACCACTACGAGTGGTCGAAGGAGGAAATATGTCATGGTTCGACCCTTTGCAAAGGGGCGAACCTGGGATATGGAATTGGAAGAATTTCATTCGACCAAGTCAGGGTTCATTCGACCCTATGAAAGGGTCGAAGGAGGCTATCTTCGACCACTGAAAGGGGGCGAAGGTGGAATAGTATAAATACCAAACTTTGTCATTTTTCACCATTTCACAAACCCTAACCGTCTCAAAACACTCTCAAACGATTTTAATCACTAAGGAAGGAGTTTTTGCTCTTCTTTTTCATAATCTAACCTATCTACAACATCTAAACAAGAATCCAAGGTGTGTTCTTATTCCCAAATCTTTTTAAGGCGTTTTAATCCGTTTTTATCTAACCCCAAATGTCCAGATTTGTTCTAAGGAAGATTTTATCAATAAAAATCTTTCAAACACCTTTCTAAATCTAAAACCTATCGTAAAAATAGGTTTTGGTATCAATAAACATATGTTAAGTATGTGTTATGTGATGTTATGTGTTGTTTAATGATTTGCTACTGTTCTAATGTTAGAAACATGATCTAGGCCTGCTATGAATGATAGTTTTAGATTGTAAAGGTTATTATTAGATAGATGATGATATTATGGGTATTTTGGGGATTTTATGAAATCTAGGGCTTTTGCATGTTGAGTATTATCAATAAAATGATTGGGGGTTTTTGACTATAAGATATACTGAGTATTTGTAGATGATTATAGGTTGGTGTTGAAAAGTTTCCAAATTGGGTAAAGATTTCATGCATGATGTGACATTTTTATAATTTTGCCATTTTGGGAAAATATTAAAACAAGCTGGTTTTGGGGCAAAAATTGGTGGGATTATTTAGGGATATGTTAATCATGCCTGACTGCTGTGTTTGATGATGTTTCGGGATGTTTCGAATGTGTTTGAAGCGTTTTTAGGAAAATTATTAAAACAGGGGCGAACCTGGACTCATTCGACCATTCGAATGGTCGAAGGAGAGAATCCAGGGTCGAACCTGGAAAATGTTGGGCGAACCTGATCAAACGGTCGAACGTGGAAAAACGGGCGAAAGAGAACTTAAAAACGGGCGAAGGAGACTTAAAATGGGCGAAGGAGATTTTATCTGACTGGTTCGACCGTTCTGATGCAGAAATGAGATTTTTGATACAAACTAAGTGTTTTATGCTTGAACCTTGTGTATAATCTATGTATACTTGATTAGTTAGGGTAATGAGTCACCAACGGCATGTCGGGTCGGTCTAGTGTGTCGGTTAAACATTTAAACAAGCTTTAAAACATACTTGGTTACGATCTGGACAATCGGGGACTAGATAACCTTATGGTTATTAGTCGGAACACTTATGTGAACATTTTGATAGATCTCCGGTAGAGGGATTATCAAGAGCTTAGCATTTTTACTAGTAACCGAGGAACGGTATCTAAGGTGAGTTCACGGCCCCACTTTTACAGCTTTAACTTTTGGGGGAGAAAGCATGCGCTAAACTATTTTGGTAACATATTTCATACTATGGTTTTAACTTGTATTGCTATACGATTTTTGGAAGTCCCGGGGAAAACCATGAATGTGTGGGGATGCACAATGGGGGAAATGTGGATAGATCTATTGGGCGTGACCTGCCCCACTCGACGGCTTGGAGGGCCGGGCGGGTGCATGTTGTCTCGAACTTTGCTAAACATGCTGAACATATTCGGGCTGCTTAAACATATGCTAAACATTGCTAAACGTGTCCAGTAATGGTTTCCAATCGTAGTAGTGATAAAACATATGCCTAGCTAGCGTACTTGGTGACATTGGTATAGTATGGACATTGTAACGTTTTGGTAACTTTGGTAACTTATTGAACAAACCTGTGAACTCACCAGCATTATATGTTGACGTCTTTTTGGCATGTTTTTCTCAGGTCGCTAAGGTAGCACAGAGGACTAGGCGCACGAGTCTGCATGGCATCTAGGCTTAGCTTCATGTTTTGAATAAAGTTTTTGAACATTGTCGTACATGGTTTTGTAACTGGTTAAATGCTTCCGCTATGGTTTTATAAATTGAGAACTATGTTTGTGTTTACGTATTTCATATAGTGTTGTTTATTGTGACCGTTGACTTGGATCCTGGTTTGTCATGCGCTCGCGGTAAAACTCCGCAAGTGGAAATTTGAGGGTGTGACAAATTACGTACCTGTTTTTAAAATTAAGAAAACTATAGCAATAGGCTATTCAAATTAAAGAGAACGAAATGCTCGTTAATACGGTCTAATTTTATTAAAAAAATATTATCGTATGAAAAAGTTATAGCCGTTTAAAAATCTTGGGGGAAGTGGGTTTAGAGGAAATTGATGAAAATACCCTTTTGTTTCTTTGTATAATTAATTATATAATCAATATTAAACACATGCTTTTTTAGTCAAAATCTTCAAATAAATGGTGAAGATGCCTTCGCACACTTCGCACCTTTTGAGCCGTTTCTACAATAACCGCCCCCTATATATATGTATATATATATATATATATATATACGTATCTCTATAACATTCAAATTTATTATTCTTGAGTTTGTAGTATAACATGTTGCATAAGTTTTGTAGGTGCACTTGACTTTCAATGTGTTACAAGACTTGGCTAGATTTAGGCCAGTGTATTCTGCCAGCTTAGAAGCATGCCGTGTTCGTGAGTCCAACTCAGGAGAAGCTCAAAGTCCAAATTATTTGGAGGAGCCCAGCTCAGCTATGGGTGTTTATAAACACTTGATCATGGCCGTCTATTATTGATGGATCCGTGTGCTCTTGATCTATGGCCCTCATTGAGAGTTTGTGCTTCTCTAGTAGAACCTTCTAGATGCCTTATATAAGGCTCTTATCTTTCTTCTTGTTCACTTTTTGATCGTTCTATCTAACTCTAACTTTTTTAGTATTTTCTCATTACAATATTAGGGTTTCGTTATTAAGATCATCTTGATCTTGTAACTGGTGTTTCTTTTCGCGTATTGTAGTGTGATTATCATGTGATAATCAATTGTGTGTTTGAGTGTTTTTCTTTGTAGTGAGGTTTATATGTATTTTGTGCCTTATCAAACTTTTGCGCATTCTGTTCAGTTCTTGATTAATAAAGTTTAACCAACAAAGTTTTGGACTGATTGTGTTCTGACTGCATCTTATTTGATTAATAGGACTCCTTCATCTGTGCTAAATGGAAAGACCCCTTGTGAAATGATACATGGTTTTAAACCCTTTCTTGATCATCTAAAAATCTTTGAATGTCTGTGTTTTTGTACTGTTTTGAATGAGTCTAATAAGTTAGAGAGTAGGGCTAAGAAGTGAGTTTTCATTGGGTATACACATGAGAAAAAGGGTTATAAAACTTATAGTCTTGATAGTAAATATGTTTTGTACTCCAGAGATGTTAAGTTTTTTAGTCCTATTTTCCTTTTAAAGTTTTTTTTTAAAGTTTGATAATAATAGTGAAACACAAGTCAATTCTCTAAACTTTTTTGATATTTTTGAAAACACATAAGTTAAACCGAATTTAGATGTGGATGTTCCCAAAGATGAAGGAAAGGGTAATGGTAATGGTATTTGGGAACACATGGGTCTCAACAACTAGGTTATGGTTCTAACCCTAGTGACATGGCTGGTAATTAGTAGTCTAGTGACTTGAATAAGAACCTTGGTAGGGCAGAGCATATGCCTACTGATGATGATATTAACGACCAATCTGAGGGTGACACATCTGTTAAACCTTAAAGTAGTCTTAGAAGATCTAATATGAACATTAGAGTTCCTAGTAGTCTTAATGATTTTGTTATAGACGGAAAGGTCAAGTATGGTATTGGAAAAGTTATGAACGTGTCTAATTTGTCTTTTGATTACAAGTGTTTTGTGTGTTGTTTGGACAAAAGTAGAGAGCCTAGAACTTATTCTAAGGCTGTTAAAGACCTAAATTGGGTATAAGCCATGAATGATGAGTTAAAGGCCCTCTATAGGAATAACACATGGAAATTTGTTGATTTACCTAAGGGTAGACATAAGATAGGGTGCAAATGGATCTATAAGATAAAGTATAAGTCATCCGGTGAGGTTGATAGATATAAGGCTAGACTGGTAGCTAAGGGTATTAGCTAAAGGGAAGGTGTTGATTATGAAGAAACCTTCTTACCAGTTGTTAAAATGGTAACTGTTAATGTGTCATCAGTTTGGTTGTTCAAAATAACTGGGAAATTTATCAGTTAGATGTGAACAATGCTTTCTTATATGGTGATCTATTTGAAGATGTCTATATGTCTTCGCCTGATGGTCTTAATTTTGATTCAAATAAAGTATGTAAACTTGAAAAATCATTGTATAGGCTTAAACAGGCCCCTAGGATTTGGAACAAGAAACTTGTTGATGCTTTAACTTAATTTGGATTTATCCAAAGCATGTTTAGCTATTCAATGTTTGTTAAACATGTTGGTGATGTTTTTCTTGTTCTCTTGGTTTATGTTGATGACATAATTGTTACTGGTAACTCTAAGTCTGAAATTGAGAATGCCAAAAATTGTTTTTAGTCAAAATTCTTGATCAAGGACTTAGGTGAGTTGAAATATTTTTTGGGTAAAGAAGTTGTTAGGAATGATAATGGTTTGTGCCTTCCCAAAGGAAGTATTGCACTGAACTTCTTGCTGAACATAGGATGTTAGGCTGCAAACCAATCTCATATCCTATAGAACAAAATCATACTTTGACTGAAATAGTCAAAAGGCATGATAAGTTATTATCTAACCTAGTAGGATACCAATAACCGGTAGGGAAGCTAATCAATCTTTCCCATACCCGACCAGATATCTCTTATTCAGTGCACTATTTGAGTCAATTCATGCATAAACCCACTGAGGGCCATCTTAAGATTTCTCTAAGACTTCTTAGGTACTTAAAACAGGCCCTTCGGTTTGGTATTCACTTTTCTAAGTGTGGTAGTTTTGACTTACTTACTCATTCAGATTCTGATTGGGCTAAGAGCATAGAAAGTAGGAAATCTGTGACTGGTTTTTGTGTCATATTGGGTAACTGCTTTGCGTCCTTGAAATTTAAAAAATAGGCTACTATATCCCGGTCATCAACTGAAGATGAGTACTGGGCTATGTGTTCCACTGCCTATGAAATTATGTGGATTACAAATATTTTGTCAAAACTAAAAGTCCAGGTTAAGTTACCTGTTGTTTTACACTATGACAGTTTAGCTGCAATCTCTATTGCAACAAACCCAGTGTTATATGATAAAACCAAAAACTTTTAGTTGGATTTATTCTTTCTTAGAGACCTGATCTCTAAAGGTATTATTAAAACAAGTAAAGTTGGTTCAAGTGATCAGCTTGCTGATCTATTCACCAAAGGTTTGTCTACATCTCAACATGAGAGGTTGTGTGAATTGGTTAGAATGTTTAAGTGGTTCAAATAATAAAATTGAGGGAGGTGTTGAAGTATATATATATACATATATATATATGTATATATATATGTATATATATATATGTATATATATGTATATATATATTCATATTCCTATAATATTCAATTTTATTATTCTTTTGTCGGTAGTATAACATGTTGCCTAAGGGGTTGTTTGGTTAATTAAGTGCTGAATCATTAAGATGGTCTGAATGATTAAGAGGCTCTGAATGGTTAAGAGCTGAATCATTCAACATTCCTTATTAGCTTAATGGTTCAGCACTTAATTATTCCATTCAGATGCTGAAACAAACAGTCTGAATGCTAAATGATTCAGATCTGAATGGTTAAGAGGCTGACTAAGAGGCTACGAAACAGCCCCTAAGTTTTGTAGGTGCACTTGACTTTCAATGTGTTACAAGACTTGGCTAGATTTGGGCATGTGTATATTTCCAGCTTGGAAGCCTGCTATGTTTGTGAGTCCATCTTAGAAAAAGCCTAAAGTCTAGTTTATTAGGAGGAGCCCAGCCTAGCTATGTGTGTTTATAAACACTTGATTCTGATCGTCTATTCTTGATGGATCCGTGGGCTCTTGATCCTGTAGCTCTCATTGATAGTTTTGTGCTTCCCTAGTAGAACCTTCCAGAGGCCTTATATAAGGCTCTTATCTTTCTTCCTGGTCACTTTTTGATCGTTCTATCTCTCTCACTTGTTCAGTATTCTCTCATTACAATATTACGTTTTCGTTATTAAGATCATCTTGATCTTGTAACTGGTGTTTCTCTTCGTGTATTGTAGTGTGATTATCTTGTGATAATCACCTGTGTGTTTGAGAGTTTTTCTTTGTAGTGAGGTTTATTTGTATTTTGTACCTTTTCAAACTTTTATGCATTCTGTTATGTTCTTGATTAATAAAGTTTAATCTGTGCTGACACAAAAGTTTACAAAAAAGAATAGAACAAAACCATATATTATTATACTTGAAATTAACTAGATGGTGTCCCGTGCGTTGCGGCGGGGCCAATCTGGTGACTATGTCTTTGTTAATAAGTAGCTTGATATTATATATCGTCTCTCATACATTAAGTCGTATAGGGTTTGATTATAGACTTATATATCCATGTGTCATCACATCCTTTGGTAATATCTACAAAATAGGTTAGTCATGATCAAGCTTTATAAAAGAGGTTTTTACTATATAAATCAAATTGATATTCTATCTTCTTTGACCTATGGCTTAGATCTGCATTCAAAAACAAAAAGTGCCAAGTGCATGTTTTTGCTATATAAATCAGATAGATATTCTAGTATAAAAAAATTCTTGACAATGTTTTCTACTTGCTAATCCTTAAAACACCCAAAATCTAGATCACAAAAAGATACACAGTTTGCCTACATAAAAAGCATCAACTACCCAGCTTGTGAGATTTTGTTTCTTTACAGATGCGACACCTCAAGCAAAAACCCACCACCTAAAGCTGCTTCAAGAGGTTGCCATATCCTATGAAGCGTATTCTAGAAAGCCTCATGCCCTTAAGCACAACAGAAAACTTTAATTTCATGTCAAACTCCTGTTTCTAGAATAGTATATCACTATTTTTTTAAACCTTCTCTTCTTATGTACGCTCTTCAATATCAAGACTCTTAACTCTTTTCCTATTATCTTTCTTTTTCTGTGTATCTTTATATCATAAGTTGCAGAGAACTCCTCTGCCATCAAGAAAGCCATCTACAATTATCGAGCTAAAATTACCAGCATTGATATGTGAGGAACAATAACGTATAATCAGTAATCATACCAGAAATCATGACCTGAAATATTTGGTTGGAAACCCCAGAGAACTCTGCCGCCACCATAGTCTCACTTTTAATGCATCAATAGTGTTTATATATAGGGTGTACCGTAGCTAACCCACCACACCTTTGATGCCTTAAAAACGTACTGGACGCCTACCAAAAACCCCAATAGAATTTCACACTACCTTAACGTACCTGTAAATTCATGATTACGTTCCGGACCGCAATCACCAATTTACCTTACATTAGGGTTTTGTGTCATTCTATGACTCCAAACACACATGTAAAACAACAATACAAAATAACCTTGTGATTGAATCTTTTAATGTATAATGTATCCAAAAATAAGTCCAACTGTTGAGCAGGTGTGATAGCCTCTACCAGTCGTTGAGCAGGTTGTAGGGCCTCTACCGACTGTTGAGTAGGCGTGATGACCTCTACCAATTGTTGAGTAGGTTATTTGGTACTCTACTAACTGTTGAGCAAGTACTTCATCCTCTATCAGTTGTTTGATTAAGTGTACCAATTATTACACACATAAATTGCAAATTGTTAAAATGTACATGTAAGCAATCGAGTATCAAGTATAGCATGCGGGTTGTAATAGAGTTGCCCTAGACAAGGTTAATGACTCTAGGTGTGTCTATAGCAAATAGTTTATATTACACGACTTCTAGTATCAAATGTTCGAATATGGTAGATAATCGAATTCTCATGTATAAGTGTAATCTTAGTTGACTGTAGAAAATAGTTCATATTTGGCCAGCCATGTTTACGAGTATCATGAATAAAGAAAATCAAATTAAGAAAAATCAAGTTTCATATAACAAACAATTATGTTTTTAGAAAAATTCTGTAGGATCAAGTATCAAGTTTTTTAATAGTTTGATTTTCATGGAAATCAAGTCCAGATGTTTCAATAAATGTAAGGTAGAGTCCTAAATTTCTACGATTAAAATAAACGTAACCAAATATGATAAATTTCCAACCTGCGTTCGTACATAATAGTATGCAAGGAAATTTCTAGATGTTATATGCTTATGAGTACGACACAATTGGGTTCAAAATGATAATAGGATCAAGAAAATGAAAACACAAGTATTGGATTCTCGAGTCTTAAGAAGATTCCATCCATGGCTTAGCCAGTGGGGTTAACGCCATCCTGACCAGTTGCTTCATTGATATTGATATTGAAAGCTCATGCATGTACCACCTGGTTTACATTATTCAATTCAGGGCATCGATGCCGCATGTGGTTAGGGTCTCCACAATTATAACATGCCCGGGCGTTAGTAATCGGCAGTTATTCCTGGGCAGTTGTTTGATGATTATCTTGTGTCCTAACCATTATACGACAAGTACTGGCAAAGTGTCCAAACCTTCCACATCTAGTGCATTGACGACATGGAAGATTTGCAGGGTGATGATACTTCCAAGTGTTGCATTGAGGATGGACTCCCGTGTAGGCTTTCATGATAGGAGGTTGAGTCACAGGATTTACAACAGCATGGTTCTGATTATCGCCCATTCGTTTCTTAGAGTTTGAAAGAAGTAGTGGCGGCCTTTGCTAAAACAGTCTTAGATGGTTCAACGACATGGGTGATTTTCTCAGCAGACGTCTTGGTGCCCTTCCTAACCAAGTTTCCTTTCTTTACGTGTTTGTCTGTTAAAGTGGCTGCGAGTTGAATTGCTTCTTCTACCTTAGCGGGCTTGCTACCAGTGACAGTATCCTGAATTAGATCAGGTAAACGCTCAATATACTTCTCAATTGCTCGGGATAGCGGGGTAACCATATGAGGAACAAGTAGGCTGAGTTCATGATATCTGGTAGTATACACTAGGTTTTCTCCACTGTCTTGTTTCAGCTCATAAAATGCATCCTCTAACTTTTTGATTTCATCTCTAGGGCAAAACTTTGCAATCATCAACTCTTTAACTTCCTCCCAAGTCAGTGCTAAAGCAACTTCAGTGCCCCGGTTGCGTTTTTCGCCGTTCCACCAAGTTAATGCCTCTTTTTGAAGTTGTTCATCAACATATTAGCAACAACAAATGGTTTCTATGATCTAATCTTCTCCCTATACTGGTTTATTTAAAGATACAAGTAAATCCGCAAAAAGGAAATGAGAAGATATTATTGTTTATTTTCATAAATCACATGACTCGAAAGCATCACCACAACTTCAATTGTCTCAAACTCGAGCCACTATGCAGTCCTGTAATACATACAATACCATTTGCAGTTTAATCGTCTTCATATAATATGTAATTTTTTTCATCAAATAGCTCTCCTATATTACTCATTTAGTCCTCGTAGTAAACTTTGAAATGTGTCATATAATAAAACTATTTCAACTTTCAGTTTCAATCCACTTTTCTTAATCATCATCCAAAGAACATAGATCGAAACAGACACATGTTTAGAGAGTTCAGACAGGTTATAAACTAAAATCCCATTTTCACGAAAGAACACCCAAAATGATACAGAAGACAAACACACTAGAAAACACAAAGCACGTAAATTGCAGATCCATATGACTGGGTTGACTCGGTGTTGATCTACTTATCATCTTCAATATCCATCAGCCATCGCGTACTGTCGTCATCGTGAACTTGCTACCAAAGAATCATCATCGTAAAGACATAATAACCCGTCAATCATATGTAGAAGGTCCAAAATCAGGTTTATAGGAGTAAACCCCATATTAAACAGAGATAATTAAATCAGGCGATTAAAGTAAGAAAATATCAAAATGAACAAAGTAATAAATAATTCCCGAAGTCGCAACCATTTGTCAGCAACAAATTAATCGCTAAGTTGAGGCTCAAAGTTCAAAAGAGTTTGTTGCGAGGTGGGTTGTAGATAAAACCCTACCATCCATCATCCTCGTAACCTATCTTTAACGAACTTCGGTAACAAATTCAGACTCATCATAGCCATCTTTTGTGTTTTACAAATTGAGATTCATCAAAGCCAAAGAGTACTCAGATCAACTTCCGGAGGAGGAAGTAAGTCTAACGGTGTCTCATACGACACCATCATCATCGACACTGCCTAACCTACCGCTATCCAAATGACGGCCACAACCGCCTGCATTAGAACCCTTTCTGAATGAACCTCTCTTTGTTTCTCTCTCTGAAAAGAGGATCTCGGAGCTAAACATAAGCACATTTCTACAACCCCCAACAAAGTTACAGGTTTCACCATCAACATATATAGAAACAATTTTTGTTCTCAAATAGAAAACGCTTCAAAAACCCAACAAACCAAAAACGCTTCAACAATCCCAACAAACTTGTAGGTTTTACCATCAACATATATAGATTTGGATTTAACAATAACAATTAATACTACTAGCCGAAGCGCAGGAAAGCATCATTCATTCAGTGGTGGCCATTCAGAATGAGAGCCAAGAAGGTCAGAAAGCAACCATTAACGGCGATGAAAATCGTCGTAAAAAATAGAACAACAAATAACCTGAATCAAAGAGACACACCCCGACATAGAGAAAGATGATAGGGGGAAGTGAGTGGTGACTACGACGGCACGAGGGAGCATACTAACCGCATCAGCACCACTCCGATGTAACTTCCGTGTCCACAACTGACATTGAGAAACAATGCATGAACTGAAACAGGGGTCAAAACTCCGAAGCTTGGCCGTAGCACCACCGCTCCACCGCCACATCCATCCTCTCTTTCTCTCTCTCTCTCTCTCTCTCTCTCTTTCTCTCTATATATATATATATATATATATATATATATATATATATATATATATCTTAAGGTTTTAATCAAGAAATGATAACACAAAGAAAAAGAGAAGAGTGGGTGAATACGTGTCAAAGCTTAAGCTTTAAACAAAAGAAAAGCAACGTACAAACACGTAAAGCATTGTACAAACCATGAAGCAGAGAATCTTTTTCTAATTAGAGTTATTTAAATTAAATTATGTATATTAAAATTATTCAAAACATTGGCTATTATACTTTGGTTCTGTAGTGAAAATAGATCTATCTCATACACAGATTGATAAATGAGGTCCCACCATTTCAAAGCCTAACATTTCATAAGTTGCATTCTCCTTGCCTCGTCTTTTTAATCAATAAAGATGTCACTTACAAGGAGAATAGATTATATTCTAGATGCTTAACAGGATAAACAAATATAATATAAAGTGATAAAATATGTGTTATGATGTAACATAAAAATTAATGTACTACAATATGAGAAAACAACATTTTTAATCATGTGAATAAGAATGAAAATGTACATTAAAAAATTGTACGTTTGGATGAGAAGCAGGGGCAGAAGCAACTATTGCAGTGTGTAATTGAGGTGGTGGTCTTGAATGTGTGGCTTTTGTTGGAAATGAGCGGTTTTAACATATTATGCTTTGGATGAAAAATAGAATTCCTATTTACTAGTTTAACATGATTAGTGGCTTGCCTAGACACGATTCATGAATTACATTAATACATGGTGTTTTTTTCTATATGAACAAAAACACATTAAAAATCGTTTTTCTTTTCGTTTTTTGTATATAAACACTATGATACTTGTTGAAAAGATAATAAACGCACGTTAATGTGGTTTAAATAAAACAAATTCGTATATAACAGTTATTAGGGTTTAAAATTGTGAAGGAAACATGAGAGAGAAAAATACTTTGGAGGGAAATAAGGGTGACAAGGGTTCTTCTATTGCCATGTGTCACTCATGGGTATTTATTTTTATTTTATTTTATCAAGCCTTACTTAATGCATGTGACACACTTAAAAGGGGAGAAGACCTAAATAAAAATCATATTAGCAAAGGGATTTTTTTATTATAGGTTTGTGGAAATATACACTCACCTGGTTAGGGGATATATATACACCCACCTAAAAATAGGTCAAAAAGTGCAAAAAGCTGTTAAAGTAACTATACTATGTTTTTTGCTCTTTTTCCCTATTTTTTTTTACTCTAATAAAACGTAAACAAAAATTTGTAAACAAAAATAATAATCCAAAATACATTAGGGTTTAAGTGAAAAGCAAGGCACTCTGAAGAAGAGAAAAAGATGAAAAAATCTGTTTATGTGATAACCACCAAGGATTTTCCTTCTTTAATGAATAAATAAATAATAATAATAATAATAACAAAGGTTTTTCTTCTTTAATGGAGCTCGAAACACAACCGACATAAAAAACCCAATTATCTTCTTCGTTTTCTCTTAGTAAACCCAAACTTTCTCTCTCTAAAAACAGAGTTTCTCTCTCTAAAACCACCAGCCATAAGAGGGAAACGAAGTGGAGAAAGAGGTGTATAAATAGAAGGGGATGAAAAACCTTAAAACATAATCGTTTTAGTTAGGGAGAGGATGAGGAATCTATGGTCAAATGTTTTGCTACAAAGAAGACGACAAGTGGTGAAAAAAATGGGATGAAACAGGGTAATTTTTTATTTTTATTTTTGGGAGGAAATGAAAGAGAGAGTGAACGCAAATCTCAAGGAGAGTAATTAATAAATGGGGTGGAGAACTGTCGGAATCTCAAAGGTGTAAACTGTTCCAATAAAGTTAAAACATAATTTATGTTTATGTTAGGTGGTGTATGAATCATAAACTGACATCATGCTGACGTTAGGGGTGTATTAATCCTAGGACCCTTAGGGCTTTGTATATTATATATTTATTTACTTCAACAAATAAGAAAATAAATTTTTATAGAAGAAAATAAGGAAAATTAACTCGAAATTAGGCTTATGATTCGTTCTAGGGTTGTTCACGATTCGAGCTGAACAGAGCGGATCTTTGCTCATTCTTTGCTTATTTACAAACCGAACTGGGCCAATCTTCTCGTTTACAACCAAGCCGAAAACCGAGCGAGCATAACTTTTTGAAGATTGTTGAAGATGTTTAAGATGAAATGTAGCATAACGAATAAACACTAGAAATTTACACGTTTTGGTATAAGTGGTTTTCCATCTTTTTATGTCACATTCTTCCACCATCAACCCATCAGTTGCACTAGTTACAAAACCCCAAAATAAAGGCTTTATTAAATCATGTGACATATATTTATCAAATTGATTTCATGAACGTTTGTAATTTTCGCATGGAGTTGATTATGCAAAAAGTATTGCATTCGAGAGGTTGACTTTTCTATAAAAATCAATGCGAGAACTTTAGTTCTCACATAACAAGTTTGCGAGACGTCAAGCGTAATGTTTTTTGAATTTACAAAAATTTGCATGCGAAATGTTATTTGTTCAGGAAACAATTTGTTTAGTGCCAAGTATCAATCAAATACAACACCCCTCTTACTGTGACACCGGCATATTTGGCTTAAATCTTATAGTAACATTTAAGTCTACCTTAGCGGGAAACGTTTATAAACGGACTTAACTAGGTTAGTTGAGTCGGGTCAAGTTAGGATTGTCCAGGGTTAAATGATCTGAAGGATCATTGGGAGTCATTTTGGGAATACACTAGTACCGGGTCCCGTTGTTGGTGAAGTTAGATAAACTAATTAAGTGTATGTGTAGATTATTGGTCGTGTGGTGGATTATATACATTGATGTGTTTAAATGATGTGTAGATGATTATCCGTGCTTAAATATGTTAAACATAGACTATGGTTGCATGCTCATATGTTAAGGTGCGTTAAAATGCGTTAATCACGACAAACTGGAAAACTAGAAAAACATAGGTCCTGGTTCGACCACTTCGAGCGGTCGAAGGTGGAATTGTGTCTTGGTTCGACCCTTTGAAAATGGGCGAACCTGGGATATGGAATTGGAAGAATTTCATTCGACCAATTCAGGGTTCATTCGACCCTGTGAAAGGGTCGAAGGAGGCTACCTTCGACCACTGACAGGGGGCGAAGGTGGAATAGTATAAATACCAAACTTTGTCATTTTTCACCATTTCACAAACCCTAACCGTCTCAAAACACTCTCAAATGATTTTAATCACTAAGGAAGGAGTTTTTGCTCTTCTTTTTCATAATCTAACCTATCAACACCATCTAAACAAGAATCCAAGGTGTGTTCTTAATCCTAAGTCTTTTTAAAGCATTTTGATTCGTTTTTATCTAACCTTAAAGGTCCAGATCTGTTCTAAGGATGTTTTTATCAATAAAAACCTTTTAAACACCTTTCTAAATCTAAACCCTATCATTAAACATAGGTTTTGTATCAATAAACATATGATAATTGTGTGTTATGTGATGTTATGTGTTATTGAATGATTTGCTGTTATTCTAAGGATAGAAACATGATCTAAGGTTGCTATTGATGTTGGTTTATTGTTGTTTAGGGTTACAATTAGATAGAAGGTGATATTATGGGTATTTTGGGGATTTTATGAAATCTAGGGCTTGTGCATGTTAAGTATTATTAATAAAATGAATGGGGGTTTTCGATTACAAGGTAAGCTAAGCATTTGTAGATGATTATGGGTCGGTATTAAAAAGTTTCCAAATTGGGTAAAGATTTTATGCATGATGTGACATTTCCATAATTTTGCCATTTTGGGAAAGTGTTAAAACAAGCTGGTTTTGGGGCAAAATTGGTGGGGTTTTGTAGAAATAAGTTAATCATACTTGACTACTGTGTTTGATGATGTTTCGCGATGTTTCGAATGTGTTTGAAGCGTTTTTAAGAAAATTTATATAACAGGGGCGAACCTGGACTCATTCGACCAAACGAATGGTCGAAGGAGAGATTCCAGGGTCGAACCTGGGAGATGTTGGGCGAACCTTATCAAACTGTCGAACGTGGCAAAATGGGCGAAGGAAACTTAAAAACGGGCGAAGGAAACTTAAAAACGGGCGAAGGAGATTTAATCTGACTGGTTCGACCGTTCTGATGTAGAAATGAGATTTTTGATACAAACTAAGTATTTTATGCTTGAACCTTGTGTGTAATCTATGTGTACTTGATTAGTTAGGGTAATGAGTCACCAACGGGATGTCGGGTCGGTCTAGTGTGTCGGTTGAACATTTAAACACGTTTTAAAACATACTTGGTTACGATCTGGACAATCGGGGACTAGATAACCTTATGGTTATTAGTCGGAACACTTATGTGAACATTTTGATAGATCTCCGGTAGAGGGATTATCAAGGCTTAGCTTTTTACTAGTTACCGAAGAACGCTATCTAAGGTGAGTTCACGGCCCCACTTTTACTGCTTTAACTTTTGGGGGAGAAAACATGCGCTAAACCATTTTGGTAACATATGTCATACTATGGTTTTAACTTTGTATTGCTATACGATCATTGGAAGTCCCGGGGGAAACCATGAATGTGCTGGGATGCACAATGGAGGAAATGTGGATAGATCTATTGGGCGTGACCTGCCCCACTCGACGGCTTGGAGGGCCGGGCGGGTGCATGTTGTCTCGAACTTTGCTAAACATGATGAACATTATTCAGGCTGCTTAAACATATGCTAAACATTGCTAAACGTGTCCAGTAATGGTTTCCAATCGTAGTAGTAATAAAACATACGCCTAGCTAGCGTACTTGGTGACATTGGTATAGTATGGACATGGTAACGTTTTGGTAACTTTGGTAACTAATTGAACAAACCTGTGAACTCACCAGCATTATATGTTGACGTCTTTTTGGCATGTTTTTCTCAGGTCGCTAAGGTAGCAACATTGGACTAGGCGCACGAGTCTGCATGGTGTCTAGGCTTAGTTTCGTATTTTGAATAAAGTTTTTGAACATTGTCGTACATGGTTTTGTAATTGGTTAAATGCTTCCGCTATGGTTTTATAAATTGAGAACTATGTTTTGAGTTTACGTATTTCATATAGTGTTGTTTATTGTGACCGTTGACTTGGATCCTGGTTTGTCATGCGCCTCGCAGTAAAACTCCGCAAGTGAAAATTTGAGGGTGTGATAGATTGGTATCAGAGCCAATGGTTATGGTGAACTAGGACTGCATGTAGAGTCTGGTCTATAGCCGAGTCGCACACACTAGACGGTCACATACTTTGAGTCTATAAGTGGGATACGTACTAACGTTGTCGGGGTGTCCTTACATCATCATCATACTTCTCTGTTACATCATCCGCTTTTATTTGGGTTCTTACCTACTCTTGTCTTCTTCTTCGGGATTGAAGGAGAAGGGGGTTGATTTGTTGGTTCTAGCACACACATGCCTTCTTACATTTGCACCTACCGTAACACGTTACTAGGCGACAATATTCGGTGACCGGGGTCTGGATTAGGAGTACATCTGGAGGACCATGTAGAGCAGTTTATCATTTCGGGTGCACACGAAATAATAAACTGAAATGCATGAAAATCCCAATGGACTTCGAGTTTGGATGTATAGTCCTGGATTTGTCCCTAAGTTAACTCTTGTTAGGACAAAAAGGATTGGTGAAACCACTTTTGTAAACCTTAGTCTAATTCACTTCTATCAAATTATTCTAAGTATAGAACTACTGAAGAAAGAAGACTAAACTGCTGAAGAAGGATTCTACAAGTACTAAAGAAGAAATGCATCAGAAGTTCTGAAGTCCAAACCAGACAGTTCATTGAAGAACTACTGAAGACAAACTACTCATCAGTAGTTTGTCATTCATCAGCACTTGTTCAAGAATCTTTCCACCGCCTTATATTTCAGTAGTTTATTAGTTTAGTATTACTTTAACTTTTTGTACAAGTTCCAAGATTGCAACTTGTCTCTGAACTTGCTTTTTGGCAAGGTTCATGTATTTGTAAAGTCTATAAATAGATGGGTTCATCCCTCTATTTTAGACATTGATTTTTAAATACAGAAATCCTTCAAAGCTTATCATTGTTATTTCCATTTCATTTACTGAGAACCTGTTTAAGTGTTCGTTCTCATTCATTGCTTAGATTCTCATTAAATACTTGTCTTTTGTTTTATCAAACATCCAGGGGGAGTAATAACTCCTGTTGATAAGTGTAGCTTTAAACTCATATTATTCCGCTGTGCTATTACTGATAAAGAACTTGCTAGACACCTAAGTGTTCACTAGAAAGTTCATACAAAGAGCAATACTGATCCTACAATTGGTATCAGAGCACTGGTTTATTTGATCACACATCAATCTAACACATTGAGAATCAGACACATGCTCTTATTGATATTCAATAAAGGATTAAAAGTTCACTTTTATCAACATCCATCACTCTAAGAGATATTTGACAAATCAATACTCTTTAAAATGGATCCTCATAAGAAATGAATATAATATCTGGCAAAGGAGAATGGCACATACCTTATCACAAACCAACACAGGTTGCTGGAAATCTGTGATATATGGTCCTCATAAACCAGTAAATATCAATCTTGAAACTAAAGAAGAAATTCCAAAAGACCCAAAAGACTATACAAATGATGATTTCCTAAAACTTGAGCTTGATGATAAAGCTTTCTCTATATTGGAAATGGCACTCCCAAATGAAATCTACTCTGGTCTATTACATTGTGATAGTGCCAAAGAGCTTTGGGACTGCTTCAAAGAACAGTTTGGAGGAACTGAAGAGGTGATTGCCAACACCAGAGAAATCCTGGCTCAACAATATGAAACTTTTGCTTACATTAATGGGGAAACTTTAACACAACAATTTGAAAGATTCTCCTCATTAATATCTGAGCTAAAATTAAATGGTCAGACCTACACAACTGTATCTATGCTTCATAGATTTTTAAGGTCTTTACCTGAAAAATGGGAAACATACTCTATAGTCTTAAGATCTTCACCAGACTTTAGCTCCCTCACTCTTACAAAACTTCATGGGAGATTACTTACTTTTGAAAGAGAAATTGATCAAAAGAAAAGGTTACAAAATTCTGGTAAAACTGCTGATGACTATCTACCAGGTAGTACAGCACTATTGGGACAAGACTCACCAACTTGTTCAAATAGTTTTGGATCTTTTGACCATATTGACATAACTGCTGGGATCTCATCAGAAAGATCATTCCCAGGTTATGACAATAATGATTTTAGTCAAACTGCTGATAACATGTGTTTTATCATGGATGATTTAAAAAATTTCAGCAGTGATGACTTGGAAGAAATGGATATTCTACACCAACTGGCCATGTTAAGTTTAAAAACAAATAAATTTTACAAAAGGTCAGGAAGGAAGTTTCCAGGACTCAACAACTCAACAAAAATTGGTTTTGACAAATATAAACTTAGATGTCACAAGTGTCAAAAGTTGGGACACTTTGCTAGAGAGTGTAGAAGCTCTAGCTTTAAGCAATCTCAGTCTGGAAATAATTTTAACCCCAGTTATAACAGGAATAATGGAACACAAGGGAGTGCACATTTTGTACATGCACAAGCTCCACAACACCAATATGTGCCACAAGTACAATATGTACAGATGCCTGCTCAACAGATGCAGAGCTAACAATCAATCCCTCCCTTTCCAGCTGCTCAACCACCTCCACAGACTCAGCAACCCTCACAACAAAGTTTATTTACTTCAGGGTATGTTGACTGGAGCAGTCTTCCTTTTGGCACTACTGAATGTAACCCTGACGCAGACAACAAGATGTTTGACATCAACTGGGGAGAGCCTGACAATGGCAGAAAGAACTTTGCCTTAATGGCATTTGAGGGATGCACCTCAAAATCTGCCTTGTCACAGGTACCAAAAGAATCTTTGACAAAACTTTGTTCAACTTCTTGCAAAGAATCTTTTGCTCTCATAAGAGAGACTAATGTGCACTTACAAGGTAAAGCAAATGACTCTGAGAGAAAATTCACTCAGATGAAATGTGATTTAGAAAGAAAACTTTCTGCAAAAACAAAAGAAGTTTCTAAATTAACTAACACTGCTATTGAAACCCAAGCACAAATTAAAATCATGATAAATGACCTAGGAAATGTCAGACAAGAGCTTGCTGACACCAAGGTCACATGTGAAAAATGGGTTGAATCTTGTAAAGGGTACCAACTATTGCTAAACAAACAAAGTGCTTCAAATGTTAGGTTTGGCATAGGGTACAATCACACTGAAACACCAACAGATTTTTCCCCCAAAACTACTGAAGATGGGAGAAAAATTGTTTCAGGTGAAACTTCTGAAGAGAAAGAATGCACATCTTTCCATGAAAGCTTTCTAAAAACTCATAAAGAAAGTTCTTCAGAAGTAATGATTAAGTCTGACATTAAGCCATCAGTAGTTTCAACTACATCAGGAGTTGAGAACCAGAAAACTACTGATGACCTAAAACCAATCAATACAGTCAGAAACTTGTCTTTGAAAGAAAAGACAAAAGAATGTGAAATCTGTGGTCTGTTCAACCACAAGACAGAATTTTGCAGATACAGAAAAGGTATTTAGTACAACAAGAAAACTCAACAACTGGTTGTGGGAAAACAAATCAGAAATGATTTTGTAGAAACTTTTTCTCCCAGGAAACAACAACCAGTAAACACCCTTTCTCAGAAAAAGACAATCTCAACAAAAATCTTTTTCTCAAAATTCTCTTTCAGTAGTTAGACCTAAATCATTAGCAGTTTCACAAACTGCTTAGATAAAGATCTCATGAACATGGTACAACTACTGATGACCAAAGTTGATGGTGGTCCTCAAAAGGATACCACCATTTCTCTTAATGAAGAATCCATTGCCAAAAAGACATGGATTCCTCAACTTGGTCAAGAACAAACTGTAAATGTTCTCAAGAGCAAACCCAAAGCCAAACTAGCTTGGGTTCCCAAATCTAACTAATTTGCTATCTTGTGCAGAGAGTTTCCAGAGGCTTAAATAGCATTTGGTATGTAGACAGTGGAGGCTCAATGCACATGACAGGATGCAGATACCTGATAAATAATTTTATCAATCAAAGAGAAGGATCTGTATCCTTTGGGAACAATGCTAAGGGATATGTGCTAGGACATGGCAATGTCTCCTCTGGCAAAATACAGTTTGACAAGGTCAATCTGGTTGAAAACCTTGAGTACAACTTGCTGAGTGTGTCACAAATGTGTGATAAAGGATATTCTTCCTTTTTCACAAAGACATCATGCAAGATCATATCACCAGAAGGCCAGAAGTTGATAGAGAATATCATTGAAGATCATACTTTGTTGATTGCCAAAAGATGTGGCAATGTCTATGCAGTGGACATTGAAAAGGACAAAGTACTAAACAACACTGCCTGTTTCTTCTCAAAGGCATCAACTTTAGAGACTGATCTCTGGCACAGGAGACTTGGCCATGTGAACTTTAAAACCATAAATAAAGTCACAAAAATGGGCTTGGTCAGAGGTCTACCTTTAAAGGTATACCAGTATCAAGAACACTGTGTATCCTGTTTAAAGGGAAAACAGCATAAGTCCTCCTATAAGTCTATTAAAGAATCAAAAACTACTGCATGTCTTCAACTACTCCATATGGACTTATTTGGGCCTGTAAAAATCATGAGCCTTGGTAAGAAGAAGTACTGCTTGGTCATCATTGATGACTATTCAAGATTTACATGGGTATTCTTCTTATTTTCCAAGGATGAGGCTGCTGAAATCATCAAGTTCTTCATTCTACAAGTAGAGAAACAATATTCTCTATCTGTCAAAGCCTTAGAAGTGACAATAGGACAGAGTTCAGGAACAAAACTCTGGATGAATTCTGCTTGTCTAAAGGGATTATTAGACAATACAGTATTCCCAAATCTCCTGAACAAAATGGTGTAGTAGAAAGGAAGAACAAATGCTTAATTGAAGGAGCAAGAACAATGTTAGCTGATTCAGGCCTACCATTGTATTTCTGGGCTGAAGCAGTTAACCCTGCATGCTATGTTTAGAATAGAGTCCTTGTCAACAAGAGACACTCCAAGACTGCCTATGAAGTTCTTCATGGCATAAAGCCCCTTATCTCCTTTTTCAGGGCTTTTGGATGTCAATGTTTCATTCTAAACATCAAAGACTCTATTTCAAAGTTTGCTGCCAAAGTTGATTTAGGTTACTTTCTTGGTTACTCTTCCACTAGAAAAGCCTACAAGGTTTTTAACTCAAGAACCAGGATAGTAGAAGAAACACTGAATGTCAAGTTCAATGAGTCAAAACACACTCTTATTCCAGCACATCCTGCTGAACTTTTTGACCTTGACAGCTGCCATTTTGGACTTGAAAAGACTGTTACTTCATCTAAACCTACTTATTATGGTGATTAAAGGTTTGATGATGAGGATCCAGCACCATGGACTCCTCAAACAGTCATTAAGTCAACTTCCAAACCATCAGAAGTTTCACAAACCTTTGATTCAAGAACTGCTGATGTACAAACTCAAACATCTGCTTCAGCACCTAAAACTATTGAAGACACTGAAACTGCTGAACCAGACATTATAAACCTCAGTGGTTTGTTTGATGAAGTACAAGAGCCACCTACACCTGTCAGTGGTTTACAACAACTGCTTGAAGACAAAGATCATCCACTTGAACAAATCATGGGTGATATTGCATCAGGTGTTCTTACAAGAAACCAGCTTTCCAACTTTTGCTTCTTCTCAGCATTTATTTCTCAGTTGGAACCCAAAAAGTACCAAGAAGCCCTCAAAGACTGTATTCGCTTAGGATCGTCAAATCTACAAAGAGATTGATCAAACAAGTTTGATTCAGGTGCGGAATCCCTGAATCAATCACAATTATGATAATCAGGCAATCAAAACACAGAAATCATCTTTCAAAGGTTTTTGTCATTAATAATCAACTCAAATTACACGTTTTAATAAAGATTACAATCAGATATGACGTGAAAATAAGTTGACAAAACACTAGGGAGAGACACAAAACCGGAGGGAATAAAAATGACCAACAACCAACATTCAAAAATTGCTTAACCTATTTATAGGCCTGCACATTCGCCCATATTGAATGGTCGAATGTGCAGGTTCGCCCAAACACTTTGTGCGAACCAAGCATTACAAAACAACAAATCTACATTCGCACTCCTTGTCTCTCCTTCGTATATATTCTCTCCTTCGCACCCACCAAAACCTTCATTCGCCCATCTATCACTTCCTTCGCTCGTTCGAAAATCACCATTAACATATGTTTATTGTAATCCAAAGCATTAGTCGCACAATAATGCATCTACAAACTCCCCCTCGACTATTGCTTGGATTGTTTAAGTCTTCGTTCTTCATCCATTCTCTTGTTCATCAGCTTTATATGCAATAATTTCTTCTCTTCCAACGTCATCACCTTCTCAAATACTTGCTTTGGCTTTTTCTTCTTCGCTTCAGGAACCTCTTGAGCTTTAATAAACTTGCCAAGCTTCTTATCATAGTCGCATCCGGCATTGATATCATGAGCAAAGCACAGAAATACCACACGCTGGTATTTACTTGCTTGTTCAGCATCCTTTACATCGCTGAAAATGGGATTGTAATACAACATAATGATGTCCTCATGTGAACAATTTACTAACCACATGGGATCAAATATGTGTATCTTTTTGAAATTCTTGTCTCCATCTTTCAACACTATCACAGCTTCTGCAATCTTCCAATCGTAGTACCACCTGATAAAGACTTTAGCAAAATGTTGAGGAATCTGCAACAATGGAATATGCCTCAACACTTTTGGTGGTTTATACTTTAGAGTCACCTTGGGCAAACCGGTAATATCATCAATGGTTTTCTTGTGAACAATCCGCTTTGGATACTGAGGTTCAAAAAGATTCCACTTCGTCCTTCTTTCTCTCGGCATCTTATCAGCAAAGTAGGCAATCTGATCATTTGACGTTCCAGTTAACTTGTGACGACAAATGTCACGAATAGCCCAGTATGGGAGAGTCTTCAAATCATGAAATCTATCAAAGTAGAGTATCCCCTTCTCCCACTTCACTGCAACACACTTCAGTTGCTTTATAAATTTCCAACCCAACGCTTTTCCATTAAACATTTCGTTGTGGAATTTATAAAAGCTACCCTGAATCTCTGCTTTTGGATGATTGTCCTCTTTCTCTTTTAATTCCCTCAGTAACTCTTTCAAGCTATCGGATTGTCCGATATGCGGTTTATCATGCCCTTTGAACACTTCATCAACAAACTTATCACTTTTCTCTTTTGCAAGTCTCTCGGCTTCATTCAATAAATCATCAGTGAAAGCAGTAAATCCAGAATCCTTGTCTTTCTTAAAATATTCTGGATACTCTTCACTAGTCACATCTTCAACTTCAATATCTTCGAACACAGGTACGTCACGATCATCAGAATGATTTCCAGCTTCCTTTTCAGGTAGATCAGAAATCTGGTTATCAGCCAATAGTTCTTCTAACGTTTTCCCAACCTGCTTCGCTAAACCTTCAAAAATCTCTTTAGTCATCGCCGCTGAAACTTCACCATCTTCCAAATCTGGATCATTATATTCTAATTCAAGCACCCTGTCACAAGATTCAAAGATCTCAGAAAATCCGTTGGTCATGTCAATCGTCCAGACTCGATTAGTAAGCATCTGGCGATACATCTGTTTATCATCTTCAGACATAGACTCCAGCTTTTCATTCCAGAAGATCGTATCATCATCCACTGATCCTCCAGGATCTTTAGAACTAGATTCTCCTCCTTTTCCAGATTCTCTTTTCTCATACTTATATTTGTCTGTATCATCATCATCATTATCATCATCATCATCATCAAATGCAGAGCTGCTATCATCACCAGATCCATCATTCGAACCATCATCATCTCCATCATCCTTCTTCTTTTTAGGAGCCTTACCAGCATCTTTATTAAGATCTTCATCATCCTCCTCCTCATCATCAGATAGTTCGAATTCAACCTGCTCCTCGTCTTCATCCTTATCCTCTTCACCTTCTTTCAACTGAGGAGCCTGAGAGTATAAATCTTTAATCAGATTATCCATGTTTTTATTACTCTCTTTTAGCTTCCTATTCTCTCCCTTCAAAGCTATAATCCTTCTAGTGTTCCTTTGCTCATGTTTTAACAGTTTCTTATTATCCTTCTGCAACCGTTTAATCTTCTTTTTCAACTATTCATTATTCTCATTTGATATAACCACTACATCCAACATCTTTGAGTCATTCTTTCTCAGTTGGTCAATCTCTATCTGCTTCTTGTTTATGATGTTCATCATTTCAGCAAGTTTCCGGTTAACAGTATTCATCACATCACTATCCACTGTAACCTTTCTAGTAGAAACTGCAACAATCTCAGGCAGTTTACCATTCTTCATCTTCTTCAGTACATTATCTAATGCTTCATTAAAGGCATCAACAGGTATATCAGCTCCATGTTCAGTACTAGAAGTAGTTGTGGTTTTCTGCTTCTTTGAGGCTGGAGCAGCAACTGGTGATTTTGAGCTAGAAGCAGGGTGGCAACTTCTTTCCTGCTATCAACGATTCAATCTCTCTAGCTCTTTTCTCTGCGGGCTTTACCACCTTTTCTTTCTTTTTGAATTGGGGCTTCTTTGGTTTCTCCCCCTAAACTGGTGAACCAGGAAAGTCTCCTGCTCCAAAACCTAAACCCTCACCCTCTTCATCCAAGTGAATAGGGCTCTTCATTCTCTGTTCCTCCACAGATCTATTCAAACTGGCAGACTCACCAGCCACAGTGGCCTTGGGCGTGGTAGTCTTTACAGTCTCAGTATCTGAATCCCAATGTTCATCTTCCTGCGTCTCTTCAGAATCAACTGACACCTCATCAACAAGATGTAATCCTTTCTTAGCCACAGTCTTATGTCTTCTCGATACTTTCTTCTTCTTTGCAGGCTCAGTATCAGGAACAACTTCAATCCTTATCTCTTTCTCTTTCCCTTTCCCTTTCCCACTCTTAGCTCCTACATTCACAACCTGTCGCTTTCGCTTTGCATCTGGATCAACAGGATGTAATGGATTGTCTTCGTCTTATGCACTATCGGTATGCCTTACCTCACCTTTACCCGGATCCTCATAGTCAATCCTTGCCAAATGTCCAAATAAACGTCTAACAGGCGGACGTTCATTCACCGACAAACCATTATAAGCTTTCATTCTCGCCAATGTATTGATGGACATATGTTTTTGAACTATAATCTGCTTTGGATCCCTCTTCAACTCTTTATACTTGTGATCAAATATCATCTGAAGGAATCGAGGGTACAACAAAAACTTCAAATTCCTTGTGCCTCTGACAGGTTCCAACAGATGTTCCATAAGCATCCCTGATACATTGAACGGTTTGTTCAATATCAGTGCAACCATCATTGAGCTAATACTCTTTCTCATCAGATCATAACCTCCTACAGCTGAACCGAAAACATGGATCATAACATGCGCCAAATACTTGAATTGCGGACAAAGCTTTCTCTTGTGTAACGAACCATCAGTAATTGGCCCGTTATATTTCATCCTTAGGAAGCATTTCCTCTGTTCAGTAAAACTCAACTCTCTGGGATCAGTCTTTTCATCTTGAAGCTTCAAAGCTTCCCTGATATCATTCTATGAAACGATAACCAACTTTCCTTGTATCTTGCTTACCAGAGACGATTCACACTCCCAGAAATCCATTTTAGCTTCCGTCCAAAACTCTTGTATCATGTCTCGATAGATAATGGCAGGTGTAGCAATTGCATCTATCACCCGACTTCTCTTCAAAATGGTGTAGTAGAATTCTACAAGTAGAGAAACAATATTCTCTATCTGTCAAAGCCTTAGAAGTGACAATGGGACAGAGTTCAGGAACAAAACTCTGGATGAATTCTGCTTGTCTAAAGGGATTATTAGACAATACAGTATTCCCAAAACTCCTGAACAAAATGGTGTAGTAGAAAGGAAGAACAGATGCTTAATTGAAGGAGCAAGAACAATGTTAGCTGATTCAGGCCTACCATTGTATTTCTGGGCTGAAGCAGTTAACACTGCATGCTATGTTTAGAATAGAGTCCTTGTCAACAAGAGACACTCCAAGACTGCCTATGAAGTTCTTCATGGCATAAAGCCCCTTATCTCCTTTTTCAGGGCTTTTGGATGTCAATGTTTCATTCTAAACATCAAAGACTCTATTTCAAAGTTTGCTGCCAAAGTTGATTTAGGTTACTTTCTTGGTTACTCTTCCACTAGAAAAGCCTACAAGGTTTTTAACTCAAGAACCAGGATAGTAGAAGAAACACTGAATGTCAAGTTCAATGAGTCAAAACACACTCTTATTCCAGCACATCCTGCTGAACTTTTTGACCTTGACAGCTGCCATTTTGGACTTGAAAAGACTGTTACTTCATCTAAACCTACTTATTATGGTGATTAAAGGTTTGATGATGAGGATCCAGCACCATGGACTCCTCAAACAGTCATTAAGTCAACTTCCAAACCATCAGAAGTTTCACAAACCTTTGATTCAAGAACTGCTGATGTACAAACTCAAACATCTGCTTCAGCACCTAAAACTATTGAAGACACTGAAACTGCTGAACCAGACATTATAAACCTCAGTGGTTTGTTTGATGAAGTACAAGAGCCACCTACACCTGTCAGTGGTTTACAACAACTGCTTGAAGACAAAGATCATCCACTTGAACAAATCATGGGTGATATTGCATCAGGTGTTCTTACAAGAAACCAGCTTTCCAACTTTTGCTTCTTCTCAGCATTTATTTCTCAGTCGGAACCCAAAAAGTACCAAGAAGCCCTCAAAGACTGTATTCGCTTAGGATCGTCAAATCTACAAAGAGATTGATCAAACAAGTTTGATTCAGGTGCGGAATCCCTGAATCAATCACAATTATGATAATCAGGCAATCAAAACACAGAAATCATCTTTCAAAGGTTTTTGTCATTAATAATCAACTCAAATTACACGTTTTAATAAAGATTACAATCAGATATGACGTGAAAATAAGTTGACAAAACACTAGGGAGAGACACAAAACCGGAGGGAATAAAAATGACCAACAACCAACATTCAAAAATTGCTTAACCTATTTATAGGCCTGCACATTCGCCCATATTGAATGGTCGAATGTGCAGGTTCGCCCAAACACTTTGTGCGAACCAAGCATTACAAAACAACAAATCTACATTCGCACTCCTTGTCTCTCCTTCGTATATATTCTCTCCTTCGCACCCACCAAAACCTTCATTCGCCCATCTATCACTTCCTTCGCTCGTTCGAAAATCACCATTAACATATGTTTATTGTAATCCAAAGCATTAGTCGCACAATAATGCATCTACAAACTCCCCCTCGACTATTGCTTGGATTGTTTAAGTCTTCGTTCTTCATCCATTCTCTTGTTCATCAGCTTTATATGCAATAATTTCTTCTCTTCCAACGTCATCACCTTCTCAAATACTTGCTTTGGCTTTTTCTTCTTCGCTTCAGGAACCTCTTGAGCTTTAATAAACTTGCCAAGCTTCTTATCATAGTCGCATCCGGCATTGATATCATGAGCAAAGCACAGAAATACCACACGCTGGTATTTACTTGCTTGTTCAGCATCCTTTACATCGCTGAAAATGGGATTGTAATACAACATAATGATGTCCTCATGTGAACAATTTACTAACCACATGGGATCAAATATGTGTATCTTTTTGAAATTCTTGTCTCCATCTTTCAACACTATCACAGCTTCTGCAATCTTCCAATCGTAGTACCACCTGATAAAGACTTTAGCAAAATGTTGAGGAATCTGCAACAATGGAATATGCCTCAACACTTTTGGTGGTTTATACTTTAGAGTCACCTTGGGCAAACCGGTAATATCATCATTCTCTGTTCCTCCACAGATCTATTCAAACTGGCAGACTCACCAGCCACAGTGGCCTTGGGCGTGGTAGCCTTTACAGTCTCAGTATCTGAATCCCAATGTTCATCTTCCTGCGTCTCTTCAGAATCAACTGACACCTCATCAACAAGATGTAATCCTTTCTTAGCCACAGTCTTATGTCTTCTCGATACTTTCTTCTTCTTTGCAGGCTCAGTATCAGGAACAACTTCAATCCTTATCTCTTTCTCTTTCCCTTTCCCACTCTTAGCTCCTACATTCACAACCTGTCGCTTTCGCTTTGCATCTGGATCAACAGGATGTAATGGATTGTCTTCGTCTTATGCACTATCGGTATGCCTTACCTCACCTTTACCCGGATCCTCATAGTCAATCCTTGCCAAATGTCCAAATAAACGTCTAACAGGCGGACGTTCATTCACCGACAAACCATTATAAGCTTTCATTCTCGCCAATGTATTGATGGACATATGTTTCTGAACTATAATCTGCTTTGGATCCCTCTTCAACTCTTTATACTTGTGATCAAAAATCATCTGAAGGAATCGAGGGTACAACAAAAACTTCAAATTCCTTGTGCCTCTGACAGGTTCCAACAGATGTTCCATAAGCATCCCTGATACATTGAACGGTTTGTTCAATATCAGTGCAACCATCATTGAGCTAATACTCTTTCTCATCAGATCATAACCTCCTACAGCTGAACCGAAAACATGGATCATAACATGCGCCAAATACTTGAATTGCGGACAAAGGTTTCCCTTGTGTAACGAACCATCAGTAATTGGCCCGTTATATTTCATCCTTAGGAAGCATTTCCTCTGTTCAGTAAAACTCAACTCTCTGGGATCAGTCTTTTCATCTTGAAGCTTCAAAGCTTCCCTGATATCATTCTATGAAACGATAACCAACTTTCCTTGTATCTTGCTTACCAGAGACGATTCACACTCCCAGAAATCCATTTTAGCTTCCGTCCAAAACTCTTGTATCATGTCTCGATAGATAATGGCAGGTGTAGCAATTGCATCTATCACCCGACTTCTCTTCAAAATGGTGTAGTAGAATTCTACAAGTAGAGAAACAATATTCTCTATCTGTCAAAGCCTTAGAAGTGACAATGGGACAGAGTTCAGGAACAAAACTCTGGATGAATTCTGCTTGTCTAAAGGGATTATTAGACAATACAGTATTCCCAAAACTCCTGAACAAAATGGTGTAGTAGAAAGGAAGAACAGATGCTTAATTGAAGGAGCAAGAACAATGTTAGCTGATTCAGGCCTACCATTGTATTTCTGGGCTGAAGCAGTTAACCCTGCATGCTATGTTTAGAATAGAGTCCTTGTCAACAAGAGACACTCCAAGACTGCCTATGAAGTTCTTCATGGCATAAAGCCCCTTATCTCCTTTTTCAGGGCTTTTAGATGTCAATGTTTCATTCTAAACATCAAAGACTCTATTTCAAAGTTTGCTGCCAAAGTTGATTTAGGTTACTTTCTTGGTTACTCTTCCACTAGAAAAGCCTACAAGCTTTTTAACTCAAGAACCAGGATAGTAGAAGAAACACTGAATGTCAAGTTCAATGAGTCAAAACACACTCTTATTCCAGCACATCCTGCTGAACTTTTTGACCTTGACAGCTGCCATTTTGGACTTGAAAAGACTGTTACTTCATCTAAACCTACTTATTATGGTGATTAAAGGTTTGATGATGAGGATCCAGCACCATGGACTCCTCAAACAGTCATTAAGTCAACTTCCAAACCATCAGAAGTTTCACAAACCTTTGATTCAAGAACTGCTGATGTACAAACTCAAACATCTGCTTCAGCACCTAAAACTATTGAAGACACTGAAACTGCTGAACCAGACATTATAAACCTCAGTGGTTTGTTTGATGAAGTACAAGAGCCACCTACACCTGTCAGTGGTTTACAACAACTGCTTGAAGACAAAGATCATCCACTTGAACAAATCATGGGTGATATTGCATCAGGTGTTCTTACAAGAAACCAGCTTTCCAACTTTTGCTTCTTCTCAGCATTTATTTCTCAGTTGGAACCCAAAAAGTACCAAGAAGCCCTCAAAGACTGTATTCGCTTAGGATCGTCAAATCTACAAAGAGATTGATCAAACAAGTTTGATTCAGGTGCGGAATCCCTGAATCAATCACAATTATGATAATCAGGCAATCAAAACACAGAAATCATCTTTCAAAGGTTTTTGTCATTAATAATCAACTCAAATTACACGTTTTAATAAAGATTACAATCAGATATGACGTGAAAATAAGTTGACAAAACACTAGGGAGAGACACAAAACCGGAGGGAATAAAAATGACCAACAACCAACATTCAAAAATTGCTTAACCTATTTATAGGCCTGCACATTCGCCCATATTGAATGGTCGAATGTGCAGGTTCGCCCAAACACTTTGTGCGAACCAAGCATTACAAAACAACAAATCTACATTCGCACTCCTTGTCTCTCCTTCGTATATATTCTCTCCTTCGCACCCACCAAAACCTTCATTCGCCCATCTATCACTTCCTTCGCTCGTTCGAAAATCACCATTAACATATGTTTATTGTAATCCAAAGCATTAGTCGCACAATAATGCATCTACAAACTCCCCCTCGACTATTGCTTGGATTGTTTAAGTCTTCGTTCTTCATCCATTCTCTTGTTCATCAGCTTTATATGCAATAATTTCTTCTCTTCCAACGTCATCACCTTCTCAAATACTTGCTTTGGCTTTTTCTTCTTCGCTTTAGGAACCTCTTGAGCTTTAATAAACTTGCCAAGCTTCTTATCATAGTCGCATCCGGCATTGATATCATGAGCAAAGCACAGAAATACCACACGCTGGTATTTACTTGCTTGTTCAGCATCCTTTACATCGCTGAAAATGGGAATGTAATACAACATAATGATGTCCTCATGTGAACAATTTACTAACCACATGGGATCAAATATGTGTATCTTTTTGAAATTCTTGTCTCCATCTTTCAACACTATCACAGCTTCTGCAATCTTCCAATCGTAGTACCACCTGATAAAGACTTTAGCAAAATGTTGAGGAATCTGCAACAATGGAATATGCCTCAACACTTTTGGTGGTTTATACTTTAGAGTCACCTTGGGCAAACCGGTAATATCATCATTCTCTGTTCCTCCACAGATCTATTCAAACTGGCAGACTCACCAGCCACAGTGGCCTTGGGCGTGGTAGCCTTTACAGTCTCAGTATCTGAATCCCAATGTTCATCTTCCTGCGTCTCTTCAGAATCAACTGACACCTCATCAACAAGATGTAATCCTTTCTTAGCCACAGTCTTATGTCTTCTCGATACTTTCTTCTTCTTTGCAGGCTCAGTATCAGGAACAACTTCAATCCTTATCTCTTTCTCTTTCCCTTTCCCACTCTTAGCTCCTACATTCACAACCTGTCGCTTTCGCTTTGCATCTGGATCAACAGGATGTAATGGATTGTCTTCGTCTTATGCACTATCGGTATGCCTTACCTCACCTTTACCCGGATCCTCATAGTCAATCCTTGCCAAATGTCCAAATAAACGTCTAACAGGCGGACGTTCATTCACCGACAAACCATTATAAGCTTTCATTCTCGCCAATGTATTGATGGACATATGTTTCTGAACTATAATCTGCTTTGGATCCCTCTTCAACTCTTTATACTTGTGATCAAAAATCATCTGAAGGAATCGAGGGTACAACAAAAACTTCAAATTCCTTGTGCCTCTGACAGGTTCCAACAGATGTTCCATAAGCATCCCTGATACATTGAACGGTTTGTTCAATATCAGTGCAACCATCATTGAGCTAATACTCTTTCTCATCAGATCATAACCTCCTACAGCTGAACCGAAAACATGGATCATAACATGCGCCAAATACTTGAATTGCGGACAAAGGTTTCCCTTGTGTAACGAACCATCAGTAATTGGCCCGTTATATTTCATCCTTAGGAAGCATTTCCTCTGTTCAGTAAAACTCAACTCTCTGGGATCAGTCTTTTCATCTTGAAGCTTCAAAGCTTCCCTGATATCATTCTATGAAACGATAACCAACTTTCCTTGTATCTTGCTTACCAGAGACGATTCACACTCCCAGAAATCCATTTTAGCTTCCGTCCAAAACTCTTGTATCATGTCTCGATAGATAATGGCAGGTGTAGCAATTGCATCTATCACCCGACTTCTCTTCAGAAACTGAATAATCTCTGTGAACTCAGTATGCTTCTTTACGTCCCCAAGATATGCACAACAGTTATGTGCATTCTCGAACGGCAACAGTTCTTCAGTTCCTTTATCTGCAGCTTGCACAGATGATCCAGCTTGTTCAGTAGGTTTTTCCTGTTCAGACATGGTTTAAACTGCAAAATAAAACAAGTAAACATGTTAAAAATTGACAAAATAATCAAAGTTTGAAAATTTGGTTATTGAACTCTTCATTCGCCCAAACGGAGGTGCGAATGAGAGTTTCTGGTGGTACGAATGAGAATTTTATAGGTACGAATGTAAAAAGTTTTTGAAAAATGTTTCATTCGCCCAAATATGTTCATTCGCCCAGACAAAATCTACTCCTTCGCCCGTTTTTGTACGTTCTACCGTTCGAAACGTGCGAAGGGACCGTTCTTCAAATTCAAATTTTTAATTTTGAAAATCAGTGAAATTCAACTTGTTATTTTGATACATTTTGCACCTAAAACCTCCGAATAATCTTTTCAAACAATCAATTTTAACCATCAATCATTATTTCAATGTTTTCTTAACAAAACTAGGGTTCGAATGAACAAAATGATCAATTGATCAATCTGATGAATTAGAAACCTTAGTTTTTGGATTATCTCCCCCTAAAACATTGATATAATGAATCCTAATAAAAAACAGAAACAATTATCATGTTTTAATCATAGTTTAAGGACAGTTAGGGTTTGAACTGAAATGCACGAGCAACAAATGGACTTTAAATCAGAATTTTTGAAAATTTTTTATAAGGGGTCGAATGAGCAGATTAATATATATATATATAGACTTCTCATTCGCCCTTTTACCTCAGTCGAATGTGAAGCTTATGTCTCCTTCGCCCCTAATGAAAGGTATGAATGAGACATAAGGGTTCGAAAGAGAAAACAACTAAAGAACTCTCACCTTCGCCCAAAATGAAACGTACGAATGAGAATGAAATTCCTCCTTCGACCCAAACGAATGGGCGAAAGTAAATCAGGAATTTTGAAAATTTTACTAAATTTCAAAATCGAGTCCTGTTCAAAATATTTTACAACTTTTAAGCATCCGACAATCATATTTTCTCAATTAAAAATGACAAAGCTCAAATGGTTCATCAAAGTTTAGAAAATCGTCATCAACCACCATCAGCTATCAAAAATAAAATAGAAATGTAGAATCTTTTTGGATTTTCCAAAGTTTATGTTAAAACACACCTAAAATCTTTTGGAGTTTTGTAATTTTTGACGAGAAAATAAAATGCAGAAATGTAAAGAGAAAACAGTAAATGTTTTGGGATTTCCGGTAAAGGGATCATATCAGTTATTGAGACATCTGATAACACCGTTGATCTTTTGATTATTATCATTAAAAACAATGTGTGATCTAGCAACTGCTGATATTTTGATCCACATAAACTCACATGCAGACTTTTGTGCAGTGCTTTAGACTGATACTATTATGTATAGTGTAAACATAATTGTCTGTGGTTCCAACGCACACGACATACTCCCGTATCAAGAAGTAAGTGCACAAAGACTCATTGTAAAGTGTGATTATGCTTTCATCGTCTGTAATTTACAAGGTATAATGCACAGAGGTATACAGGTCAGCAAATTAATGCAGCAAAGTAACATGTGCACTTTACCAGGTTGAGGACTGATATTAATGATGATTTGCATCAGTGATTAATATGATGTAATAGATAATCTTTGATCATCATTAAAACATTGAAAGTTCCTCAATTCGGTAACTTTAGGATTTGGCATAAAGCTCTTTTATAAAGACACCCTATCTGATCTAGGTCCGTAATGACTTACAGCAGAAGATCAGAGAGGTTATCCCCAGACAACTAATAACATTACGACCCTAAACCTCCGAGTTTTGTACAAATACCCTATCAAACGAAATTACGGTACTAAGACCATATGCCAATGAGGAGTTCATCCACACAACAATTTGTTTGATATGTATGTATCAGGCACGCAGTATTAGGTCTACGAAGCCTATCAGCACATCGCACAGACTCAGACACACGCCCTATATAGCATTATATTTCTTAGAATGTGTCAGATCCCCACTGATGTACTATCATTTCCCCTTTTTCTCCAGGAAATCATTTTTGGTTTTTCTGATTTTTATAAATTTTTGAATTTACTGTTCCCAAGGATAAGCTGGAGCATTTCAAATATGTGACTGCCCAGATTTCGTTTGTTCACAGAAATCTGACGGCATTAATCTAAGGGAAGAAGATATAGCAGTCAGCAAAGAAATTTTCTAATTTTTATGGATTTTGAAATTTTTTAATGTTTTTGATTTTTCGAAATTTTACTGAAAAACAGTAGAAATTTAAACTAAAAAGCGATAAACTAAGGTGGTGATCAGTCTTGTTTTTCATTAATACCATTAGCTTTCAAAAGATATTCAAATCTCGATTTATAAAAAGCTTTGGTAAAAAGGTCTGCGCGTTGGTAATCAGTGTGGATTTTGACCATATCGATCAACTCTTTAGCATAACAATCACGGATAAAATGGTATTTAATCCGAATATGTTTAGCCTTTGAGTGATTTACTAAGTCTTTTGTTAAAGCGATTGCGGCTCCATTATCACAGTAAATAGGGGTTTTAAGAAATTGCAAACCGTAGTCCACCATCTGTTGTTGGATCCAAAGAACCTGTGAGCAGCAGCTCGATGCTGAAACGTATTCTGCTTCACATGTGGATAATGCAACTGCGGTCTGTTTCTTGCATTGCCAGGTCACGAGCCTGCTCTCCATAAACTGGCATCCGACCATTGTGGATTTGCTGTCTTTGTCACAGCCGCCCCAATCTAAGCGATTAGGTCAAAATTATCATCATTAGGGTACCATAGTTCTATCCACGGACAACCCTTCAGATATCTAAGGATAACTTTGACAGCTGCAAGATGACTCTGTTTCGGCTTCGATTGATAACGTGCACAGAGACATGTGGCAAACATTATATCAGGTCTGGAAGCAGTGAGATACATTAGAGATCCGACGATTGCTCTGTATGTAAATGGATCAGTTAGCTCCTCCTTAGCGTCAACTCCAATCCTGTGATTAGGTTGTATTGGGGTGTCCATCGGCTTTGAATCATCCATCTGGAATCGTCTCAAGACTACAGAAACATATTTCGTCTGGTGAATAAAGATCCCCGTTGGTCTTTGTTCCACCTGCAAACCTAGGAAAAACTGCATCTCTCCCATTGCACTCATCTCGAACTTTTCCTGCATAACCCTTTCAAATTCTCTGCACAGAAGTTCGTTAGTAGACCCAAATATAATATTGTCAACATATATCTGGACTAGAAGCAAGTCATCGCCTGTTCGTTTAGTGAACAGTGTGCAGTCTACCAAACCTCGCTTGAATCCTTTTGAGAGAAGATATGTGCTCAGCTCCTCATACCAGTGCCTTGGAGCTTGGTGCAACCCGTAGAGAGCTTTGATCAGTACATAAACCTAATCCCGGTGAATAGGGTCTTCAAAGCCTGGTGGTTGACCTACATATACTTCCTCTTTGACCACACCGTAAAGAAATGCGCTCTTGACATCCATTTGATACACCTTAAATTTCTTGTATGATGCAAACGCCAGAAACATTCAGATTGCCTCTAGGCGTGCAACTGGTGCATAGATTTCATTGTAATCGATTCCCTCAACCTGATGAAATCCTTGTACAACCAAACGATCTTTGTTCCTTACGATCACTCCTCTATCATCCTTTTTGCACTTAAACACCCACTTCGTTCCAATTTTCTTTCTTCCCGGGGGCAGATCTGTTAGTGTCCAGACGCCATGTTTCTGAAACTGCAATAACTCCTCTTGCATTGCTTCTACCCAAGCGTCGTCCAAAAGAGCATCCTTGTAAGTTCGTGGCTCCACCTGCGAAACATAACATGCAAAAGACCAGTCATTCTGAAAACCAGATTTTTGTATTTTGGCATATAAAGCGAGATTGCCAAGGTTTTCTGGTGAGTTTGCATTCCTCAATTGTCCTCTTGTCATCACACTGCTACCAGGATCACCAATAACATGCTCGATCGGGTGAATTCGATGTATCCGAGATTCCGGATAATCGGGTACTTGGACTCCCGTCTGAGTAGTTAAGTTCTCTGCAGAAACCAGATCATTACCCATATTCGATGTTGAAGCACCATTTGTAGTTGGGTTCACTGGTGGTGTCACTGTAGCATGCTCTAAGATAGCTTCGCTTGTAACATCATCATCGTCATCTTCTAATTCTGATGAATTCAACGTTGTGGAAGTTTCTTGAAATACTTCTTCTTCAACGACAGGAACATTGGTATCATTAGAAGCTGCTTGAGGATTCACGGTAATCGGACGCACTAACGGTGAAGTCACTGCGTTTTCGACCTCGTAATATAAACGTAGTACAGCCTCTTCAACCAAGCTGTCTAGATTGAATGATTCAAAGAAATCTTTGTAATCAAACATCCAGTCTGGACCGCTTCCCTGTAAGTTCTGAGTGTACCGTTGCACTTCAACGTTAGCCCACTCCTCGACCTGACGAGTTCTTTTGTTGAATACCCGTTTCAGCGGGGTTGCATATCCAACAAAATATCCTTCCTCAGCCTTCGGTGCGAACTTCTCAGATGGATTAAGCATAGTACAAGGAGCTCCAAACGGTTCTAGATACTCCAAATTCGGCTTACCAGGTTGAGGACTGATATTAATCATGATTTGCATCAGTGATTAATACGATGTAATAGATAATCTTTGATCATCATAAAACATGGAAAGTTCCTCAATTCGGTAACTTTAGGATTTGGCATAAAGCTCTTTTATAAAGACACCCTATCTGATCTAGGTCCGTAATGACTTACAGCAGAAGATCAGAGAGGCTATCCCCAGACAACTAATAACATAACGACCCTAATCCTCCGAGTTTTGTACAAATACCCTATCAAGCGAAATTACGGTACTAAGACCATATGCCAATGAGGAGTTCATCCACACAACAATTTGTTTGATATGTATGTATCAGGCACGCAGTATTAGGTCTATGAAGCCTATCAGCACATCGCACAGACTCAGACACACTGTAGGTGCATATGTGCGACTAATGCTTTGGATTGGATAAATCATATGTTTTTGTTTCCTGTCGTTGGTGCGAAGGAAAGTTTTTTATGGTGCGAAGGAGAGTTTTCAAGGGTGCGAAGGAAGCATTTTGGGCGAATGAAGAATGTTTATTATGGAGTTTGGTTCGACCGTTCAAAGTGGGCGAACCTGCACATTCGCACGAACAAAGTGGGCGAATGTGCAGACTATAAATAGGCAAACTCAGTTTTTGTAGCTAACTTTGAGTCATTTATTTCCCGCCACTTTCTGAATTCTCTCTGTAACTTTTTATAAACTTGTTTTGCGTCGAGTCCTTGATTGTAATTACTTTTTTACGTGTATTCAAGTTTGATTATTAATGAAAACGTTTGAAAATGATGATTTGTGTGTGTTTATCTGATTAGTTATCATTTTGTGCTAGTTTTGGGGATTCCGCACCCAAAACTAAATTGTTTGATTGTCTTTGTAGCTTATCGATCCTTTCACGCGCATACAAAGTGGTATCAGAGCCATTCTGAATCAAACAACCACAAATTGATAGTTTCTCAGTTGATTTTGACCCAAAATTGATCAAAAATTTTCTGTTTTAAGTGAACAAACTGAAATGATGTGTTTTTGATTGATTTCACCTTGATTTTGAGTTTGAATTGGATAATTCACTTTATTAAAGTTGTTCCAAATTTCATCCGATTCAAAACCTGATAAAGATCATCAAAATCCATCAACTTTTGATAAACATGATCAAATCTTACTGATTTTCAAAGAATAACCGTTTTTGAAATCACAGGGGTCGAACGAGAGAATTCGGTCTAAAGTGGGAGTGTATTAGGTCGAAAGAGTGTTTTTGTGGTCGAAAGAGTGATTTTAGTGGTCGAAAGTGAACTTCGATTGCTTATATTTTTCATTCGCACTACTGTGTCTCATTCGTATAATCGTTCGGTCGAAGGAGAAATGTAGAACGGTCGAAGGAAGACTTAAGCGGTCGAAGGAGATTTGATATTTGTTTTCCACATTCGTATCAGATTATTTGGTCGAAAGAGAAGATTTTTCTCATTCGCACCTCCGTTCATACGAAGGAGTTTTCTGTTTTTGAAAAAATTTTAATCGTTTCGTGTTTGTTTGTTTGATTGTTTGCAGGATACAATGTGGAACTTTCCAACAACCCCTAGACCAACTTAAGCATCACAACAACAACAGATTCAAGATCCGTGGACAGTAGCGGCACAAAAGACTAGTCAACCATCACAGCCGATCAATTATATGGCTATGACTAGTTCGGCACCACAACAAGTTGTTCAATCAATACCACAGCCGATTGATAACTATTGGGGAGTCGCAGCAGCAGCAGTCCATTCCCAGACGACCAACGCTATTTCTACTCTTATTCATGATCTATCTTCTGGAAGCGGCAATCGTCCATCGAAGTTAATGGACATGAAGGAGTATAACACTTGGAAGACGAAGTTTAAAATTCACGTTGAGGGACAAGGACTTGAAGGAGCAGAAGCATGGCAAATGATTGTGAAGGGTTACGTTGCTCCTATTCTAGAGAATACTGGAGAACCAATCCCTTTGGAGAATTTGGCGGATGACGAGAAGAAAAGGTTTGCTATAGAGAAGAAAGCATTTTCTCAGCTATCTCAGGCGATCAACACTGATCTATTACATCAGTTTGGATCGTGCACTACATCCAAACAACTTTGGGATGTGCTGAGAAATCGTCATGATGGAAATGAGAAGACCAGGAAGCTTAGGATGGAGGAGCTTCGAAAGGAGTTTGAAAACTTCAGTTATATGGGTAATGAGACCCTAAAAGAGTTGGTTCCAAGGTACTGCCATTTGCTCACTGAATTGTCGAGCTATGAAATCAGCATTCCAATGACGGAATTAGTTGATAAATTTGCTGATGCATTACCACCCTATTGGAATCAACACATTGAAGTGTTAAAGGAGAAGGATGCTTACCAGTATTGGACCATTAATGAGTTCATCCAAAAGCTGGAAAACAAAGAGATGGAGGAAAAGAGAAAAGCTAAGAGAGCTCAGATTCCACAGAATCCTGATTTATATGTGAGTGGAACATCTAACTCTCTTTCTGCTTCAAGCACCACATCTACTGTTGCACCTCATATAGCATGTGTGTCTAACATTGTTGAACCAACAAAAGCACCCATTAATTACCTTGCTCAAACTTCATCTTACACACCATCATACACACAACAACCATATCAAACACAAAACTTTATTCCACCATTCTCACCATTACAACAAGCTGCATGCTATACTTCAAGTCAACAGCAACAACAACAACAATATCCTCAAGTGAACCAGATGCAGATTACTCAAGCACAATCAAGTCAAAACCCGATTGTGTTAGAGACATCAAACCTTAACAATGTGACTGTTGAAATTGCTCAACAGCATGTTGCTCTAGTATCTGCCATGGTTGCTTCTTACAACGGTTTGGTAGCAAGTCAAATTGGTAACAATAATCTTACCAATGAGGACTATGCTCAAATCGATAAAGAGGAAATGGAGTTGATGGACATTCAGTGGGCTTTTGCAAGCATTATGAGAAGAGCCACTGATTTCATTCAGAAGACTGGCAGAACTGATCTCTCAACCTCTCCCAATACCACATACGGATTCAACAAAGCAAAGGTTACTTGCTTTAACTGTGGTGATAAGGGACATTTTAAAAGGGAGTGCACACAACCAGCACAACAAGGTAACCGAAATCCTTTCAATTCTTCATACCAAAACCGACAAAACTAAAACCAGAATCAAGTGTCTTACAACAGTCCAAACATATCAAGCTTTCAACCACAAAATCAAAACACTTACCAGAACCGTCAACAAAACAACAACACCAGACAATCCACAACACAAAACCAACCTCAACAAAACCCAAACCGAACTATTGTTCCTATTTCTACACCTAACACACAAAACCAAAACCAAACTGATACTCAAAACCAAGCACTTGTTATTCAAAAGGATGAAGGTTTTGACTGGACTGGTATGCAATTGGGGGTAGAGGAAATCACTGCTGGGAATGTTGCATGTGTGGCACAGCAGATGAAGTTGGATGAGAATGAGGAAGTTGAAGAAGAGGTTGTGATTGAAAAGGTGTCAGAGTTGAAGATTGAAGAAGTGAATGATGATGATGTGATTGTTGAAGGTGAAGACATGAGATCAGGGATGATTCTTGATTCTGTCACCGATGTTGGAGATCAATATGACTCAGCATACTCGGATATGGAGAGCGAATCTGACTCAGAGACTAGTGTGAATTCACTAGATGATGATATTGACCAATTGCTAGCTGAAGCTGACTTCCTGATGACTCGCAAGTCATGTATGGTGGATGATGCATGCACCAAGATTGACTACTGTAAATTTTTTGCAGGAAAGGAAGCTCACTTTGCTCTAATGGCCATGACAGAATCTCCTAAGCCGGTAAGTTCTGAAACTCAATCTTGTGTTAAATGTGAAAAGTGTGCTGATTTTGAAAAACTGACTGATGAAAATAAGCTTCTCAAGGTTCAACTTGAGAATGCAAAACTCAACTGTCAGATTTATCAAAAGGACTTAAAAGATTTCAACAAAGTTCTTGATGGTTATAAAAAGGATGTGTCAGAATTGAAAAAGACATTATCTATTAAACAACTTGCCATTAATAATTACATCAATGAAATGGAAAACACTAAATTAGAAATGGCAACCATCAAGTGCTTTGTGGAAAAAGTTAACAAGAAACTAGAAAGTTACAAGCACATTGCATATGTAGTTGATCATATCATTGAAGAACCCTCCCAGACAAATAGTGCAAACTATAAGTCAGTTCCATCTCCGGTGTTGTTTGAGAATCACACTTTACATGCAATACCACCGGAGACTTTAATTCATCCTGATCCCACACCAGAAAATGAACCAAACACTTCCAGTGTCGGGGATCCATATTCTGATGTGAGACCAGTATTGGGAAATACAGAGGGTGTGGTCGCTACTGATGATTCAGATGAAGAAGATGAATCATCTGAGACGGTTGAAAGTGATAGTGATATCCCTGATGAAAATCATATAATCACTACTGAGCCAGTCTCACCGTCTCAGATAATTCATCCAATGGCAAATGCTCATCGCAAACATAAGAGTAAGAAAAATGATAAGTTTGTTGGTAAAAGTTTTGAAAAGGAAAAGGTTAAAAAGGTTGAGAAGAATGAGAGAAAACCGGTTGAAAAGAAAGTTGAAATTAAAACTGAGAAAAATGTGGTAAAACTGGTTGAGAAGAAAAATGAATTAAAATCTGAGAAAAACAATGATGTGAGCAATGAAGTGTGAGATAAACCTATCAAAATCTTCTATCGGATGCAAGGCTCCGATAAGATTTTGTCTGATGATGAGTTTCCGATTAAGTTTGTCAATTCCACAAAAATCGAAAAGATCTGGCAGGAAAGTACGATTTGGTTCCCAAAATTTGAAAGGACCAACGACATTCCTCAAGAGATTTTAGACAAAATTTATTCGGAAAAGGAAGCAAAGGTCAATGTCACACAGTTTGTTTTGCCTGTGCATAAAGAAAATAGTTTTATTGAACCGACTTACTCGAAGGACCCAGCTCCTGAGAGTTTAAGAAAACAATGCATGGTCGATCGATATCCCATTGCTAGTTTTTCCAAGTCACCGATCAAGGAAAACTATGAGGAATACCGTGCGTGTTATAAGAGTGGGGAACGGGGACATTTACTTGCCGCCTGCCCGTACGTACGACACAAAAGGCACGAGGTGGAAATGAGGCAATATCATGAGTATCCGGTTGACAATTATGGTTATCAACAGAGGCGGCATTTTCCCCAACAACATTTTTATAATCAAAACAATTTTTACAATAAGGGGGAAAATCGACCGATGACGTATGATAAGCACAACCGGATGATCACTGATAAATCTGGTAAGAAACCTCAGATGAACTCATCTGCTGATACCAAAAAGGTTACTTCTAAACCTAATGGTAAACAATCAGTTGGACCTGTCTCTGTTAAATCAGAGAAGGTAACCAAGAAGGTTGCTTTTAAGGAAGAAGTAAAGAAACCGACTGAGACTTCAAAATCTCAGATTCGGATCTTGAAAAGATCTGAGCAATCTTGGTCATCTAAGGAATCTGAAGGAGCCTCTACTTCACAGAGCAAGAAGAATGAGAAAGAGAAAGTTGTTAGTAAGGAGAAAGGGGTTGAAGTAACCCAAGTTGTTTGTGATTCAAAAGACTCCTTGAAACAACCTGTTCAAAGACCCAAGACCAAACAGGCTTGGGTCCCCCGAAAGAACTAATTGATCTACTTTAAATGTGCAGGGAGCTCCAGCTGGCCCTGTTAGCAGTCTATGGATTGTTGACAGTGGAGCTTCTGGTCACATGACAGGCGACCTCGCGCTACTCTTTGACATCAAAAACATTAACGGTGGTTATGTGGCATTTCCTGGAAATAAGGGAGGCTACATTACTATGGAGGGTAGTGTAAGCAATGGGGTCGTAACATTTGAGCGGATTTCTTATGTGAAACAAATAGACTATAATTTGCTCAGTGTTAGTCAGATTTGTGATAAACAATTTTTAGTGTATTTTGATGACAAATCCTGTTATATCTTGAAACCTGGGTTTGAGTTACCAAAAGAGTGGGTGATGCTGAAGGCACCGAGAGTTAACAACTTGTATATTCTCGACATGTCTAATGCAATGACCACCCATGGCCAAGTCACGTGTTTCCTCTCCAAGGCTACAGAAAAAGAATCCATTATGTGGCATAGGAGAATGGGACACATCCATTTGAGAAAGATGAATCAGCTTGTGAAGAATGAACTTGTCACGGGAGTTAATGTCAAACACTTCCATCTAAATGACAAGTGTATCAGTTGTAAGAAGGGCAAGCAGCACAAACAATCCCATAGGCCAAAGAAAGTTAATTCTGTTGAGCTGCCACTTGAACATTTGCATATGGATTTATTCGGTCCAGTCAGACGTAAAAGTCATGCCGGAGAGTTATACTGTCTTGTGGTGACTGATGATTATTCTAGATTTTCATGGGTAATGTGTTTGCATCAGAAAAGCGACACTTTTGACAACTTGAAGGTTCTGTTTACACGTCTGGAGAATTTATATGGTCTGAAGATCAAAAGAATCCGGTGTAACAATGGGACGGAGTTGAAAAATGCTCAGATGGAAGATCTTTGTGCAAACAAAGGAATTCATCATGAATATAGTGCTCCGTACACACCCCAGCAGAACGGTGTCGCAGAGAGAAAGAACAGGACTCTTATAGAGACGGCGAGAACTATGCTTGCGGATTCAAATCTTCCAGTCATGTTCTGGAACGAAGCCATTTACGCGGCATGCTATACTCTTAACCGTGTTTTGATAGTGAAGAAGTTTGGCAAGACTTCTTATGAGTTGTTGAACCGTCGCAAGCCGAATCTTGAGTATCTAGAACCATTTGGTGCCCCATGTACAATGCTGAATCCTTCGGAAAAGTTTGCACCAAAGGCTGAAGAAGGTTATTTTGTTGGATATGCAACCCCATTAAAACGGGTATTCAACAAAAGAACTAGAAAAGTCGAGGAGTGGGCTAATGTCGAAGTTCAAAGATATACACAAAATGTACAGGGTGGAGGACCAGATTGGATGTTTGATTACAAAGATTTCTTTGAATCATTCAATCTAGATAGCATGGTTGAAGAAGCTGTACTTCGATTATACTACGAGGTCGAAAACGTCGTAACCTCACCGTTAGTGCGTCCGATCACGGTAAACCCCCAAGCAGCTTCTAATGATGCCACTGCTCCTGTATTGGAAGAAGAGGTGTTCCAAGAAGCTTCTACATCGCTTAATTCATCCGAATCAGAATACGAAGACGATGATGCAACAAGTGAAGCTATTCTGGACAATGCTACAGTGACACCACCAGTGAACCCATCTACTACTGATGCTTCAACATCGAATGTGGGTAATGATCTGGATTCTACAGAGAATTTGACAACTCAGACGGGAGTACAAGCACCTGATTATCCGGAATCTCGGATACATCGGATACATCCGCTTGAACAAGTTATTGGTGATCCTGGTAGCAGTGTGATGACAAGAGGACAGCTGAAGAATGCTCAAGCACCAGAAAACATTGGCAATCTTGCTTTATATGCCAAAATTCAGAAATCTGGTTTTCAGAATGACTGGTCATTTGCTTGTTATGTTTCGCAGGTCGAGCCGCGGACATACAAGGATGCTCTTTTGGATGACGCCTGGGTGGAAGCAATGCAGGAAGAGTTATTACAATTCCAGAAACTTGGTGTATGGACCCTGACTGATTTACCTCCTGGAAGGAAGAAGATAGGCACTAAATGGGTGTTTAAGTGCAAGAAAGATGATAGAGGAGTCATTGTGCGAAACAAAGCTCGTTTGGTGGTTCAAGGTTTCCATCAGGTTGAAGGAATCGACTATAATGAAATCTATGCACCGGTTGCACGCTTAGAGGCTATTCGCATGTTTCTAGCGTTTGCATCATGGAAGAAGTTTAAGGTGTATCAGATGGATGTAAAGAGTGCTTTTCTTTACGGTGTGGTCAAAGAGGAAGTTTACGTTGGTCAACCACCGGGCTTTGAAGACCCAATCCACCGGGATAAGGTTTACGTTTTAAACAAAGCACTGTATGGTTTGCACCAAGCTCCGAGGCAATGGTATGAGGAGCTGAGCACGTATCTTCTCTCGAAAGGATTCAAACGTGGATTGGTTGACTGCACCCTGTTTACGAAAAGATCAGGAGATGACTTGCTTCTAGTACAAATTTATGTTGATGATATTATGTTCGGGTCTACTAACGAACTTCTGTGCAGGGAATTTGAACAAGTTATGCAGGAGAAGTTTGAGATGAGCGCTATGGGGGAAATGCAATTTTTCCCCGGCTTGCAGGTGGAGCAAAGACCAACAGGGATCTTTATTCACCAAACCAAATACGTATCTGAAGTCTTGAGCCGGTTCCAGATGGACGATTCCAAGCCGATGGATACCCCGATACAACCTAATCACGGGATTGGAGTTGACCTTAAGGGGGAGCTGACAGATCCATTTACATTCAGAGCAATCATCGGATCTCTGATGTACCTAACAGCGTCTAGGCCTGATATAATGTTCGCGACATGTCTTTGTGCTCGTTATCAATCGAAGCCGAAACAAAGTCATTTAGCAGCCGTGAAGCGTATCCTTAGATATCTGAAGGGTTGTCCATCAAAAGGACTATGGTACCCTCAGGATGATAATTTTGACCTAATCGCTTTTAGTGATGCAGATTGGGGCGGCTGTGACAAAGACAGCAAATCCACAATGGCTGGATGTCAGTTTATGGGGAGCAGGCTCGTGACCTGGCAATGCAAGAAACAAACCGCAGTTGCACTATCCACATGTGAAGCAGAATACGTTTCAGCATCGAGCTGCTGCTCACAGGTTCTTTGGATCCAACAGCAGATGGTGGATTACGGTTTGCAATTTCTTAAAACCCCTATTTACTGTGATAATGAGGCCGCAATCGCATTAACAAAAGACTTAGTAAATCACTCAAAGGCTAAACATATCCGGATTAAATATCATTTTATCCGTGATTGTTATGCTAAAGAGTTGATCGATATGGTCAAAATCCACACTGATTACCAACGCGCAGATCATTTTACCAAAGCTTTTGACAAATCCAGATTTGATTATCTTTTAAAAGCTAATGGAATTAAAGAAAAACAGGACTGATCACCACCTCAGTCTATCATTTTTTAGTTTAAATTTTTACTGCTTTTCAGAAAAATTTCGAAAATCCAAAAACATTAAAAAAAATTTTAAAATCCATAAAAATTAGAAAATTTCTTTGCTGACTGCTATATCTTCTTCCCTTAGATTAATGCCGTCAGATTTCTGTGAACAAACGATATCTGGGCAGTCACATATTTGAAATGCTCCAGCTTATCCTTGGGAACAGTAAATTCGAAAATCTATAAAAATCAGAAAATTCTAAAATGATTTCCTGGAGTATAAAAGGAAATGATAGTACATCAGTGGGGATCTGACACATTCTAAATAATGTAATGCTATATAGGGCGTGTGTCTGAGTCTGTGCGATGTGCTGATAGGCTTCGTAGACCTATTACTGCGTGCCTGATACATACATATCAAACGATTTGTTGTGTGGATGAACTCCTCATGGGCATATGGTCTTAGTACCGTAATTTCGTTTGATAGGGTATTTGTACAAAACTCGGAGGTTTAGGGTCTTTATGTTTTTAGTTGTCTGGAGATAGCCTCTCTGATCTTCTGCTGTAAGTCATTACGGACCTAGATCAGACAGGGTGTCTTTATAAAAGAGCTATATGCCAAATCCTAAAGTTACCGAATTGAGGAACTTTTCATGTTATATGATAATCGAAGATTATCTATTACATCGTATTAATCATTGATGCAAATCATGATTAATATCAGTCCTCAACCTGGTATAGTGCATATGTTACTCTGCTGCATTAATTTGCTGACCTGTATACCTCTATGCATTATATCTTGTACAATTACAGAAAACGAAAGCATAATCACGCTTTACAATGAGTCTTTGTGCATTTACTTCTTGATACGGGAGTATGTCGTGTGCGTGGGAACCACAGACAATTGAGTTTATACTATAACTATCTGTATCAGTATAAAGCACTGCACAAAAGTCTGCATGTGAGTTTATGTGGATCACAATATCAGCAATTGCCAGATCACACATTGTCTTTAATGATAATAATTTCAAAAAGATCAACGGTGTGATCAGATTTCTCATAAACTGATATGATCCCTTTACCGGAATCACAAAAACATTTACAGTTTTTCATTTACATTTTTGCATTTTACTTTACTGTCAAAAATTACAAAACTCAAAAAGATTTTAGGTGTGTTTTAGCATAAACTTTAGAAAATCCAAAAAGATTTTTCTTTTTCATCTTATTTTTGATAACTGATGGTGGTTGATGTCGATTTTCTAAAACCTGGTACACCAATTGAGTTTTGTGATCTTTAAAATGTGAAAATATGATGATTGGATGCTTAAAAATTGAGAAATAATTGAACTGGGATTCATTTTTGAGATTTGGAAAATATTCAAAAATTTCATTTTACATTCGTCCATTCGTTTGGTCGAATGAGGAATTTTTCCAGCTCTTTCGAACGAATTGAACGGGCGAAGGAGAGAGTTCTTGAACTGATGTTCATTCGAACCCTTTTGCCTCATTCGAACCCTTTCAGTAGGGTCGAAGGAGCCAAAAGCTTCTCCTTCGCATGATCAAAACGGGCGAAGGAGACTGTCTATATAAGGCTTTCCAGCTCATTCCACCCTCATTTATTTTCTCACAGATTTTTCATCTAAAGTCACCTTGTTGCTCGATCGTTTTATTTTATCTCATTGTGTTCGCATTCATCTACTGATCATTTTGCTATATTTGTTTCAGGTTAACATCCATTTTACAAGGATTAATCGTTGTTTTTCAATCCGAGCCCTAAATTTCTAAAATCTGCTTTAAACATCTTTATGGTTTCAATTGTTGATTTAGATTCATAATATGTGTGTTTTAGGGGGAGAAGAACTGAAAATCTAGGCTTAACAAACATCAGATTGATGTCTATGATCATTACCCAGTTCGAACCCTAGTTTTCAAATAAAAACACACATATAATGAACTTTGAATGATTTTGTTTGGTTTAAAAGCTTAATCGGCATGTTTAGGTAGTATTGCAATCAAATGATCATGCTTAGAATCTGTTAATTGCATTATTGAAATTTTGAATTGAACAGACTTATTCGCTCCTTGTCGTTTGGGCGAAGGAAATAAAAATGGTCGAATGTAGGTTTAGAAACGGTCGAATGAAGGAAAATTGGTCGAATGAAAACTATGTGTCAAAACTTTTACATTCGAACCCAAAAATATTACATTCGAACCAAAATTGCACATTCGAACCTTATGAAAATCTCATTCGCACCCCCGACTGGGCGAATGAGAATGTAATATCAAAATTTTCAATTTTTGAAATTTTATGATTTCTAACATGTATTTTTGATTTGTTTTGCAGATTTTAAATATGTCCGAGCCAGAGAAAACTACCGAACAAGCAGGATCGTCTTCACAACCTGCTAAGACTGTACCACCAAAGCAGCTAGATTTCGAGAACGCACACAACTGTTGTGCTTATTTGGGAGATGTCAAGAAGCACACCGAATTTGTTGAGATTATAGAGTTTTTGAAGAGATGTAGAGTAATTGACGCGATTGCTACACCAACCGTCATTTACCGTGACATTATGCAGGAGTTTTGGTCAAACGCGAAGCTGGATTTTTGGAATTGTGTGTCATGTTTGACAAGCAAGCTTCAAGGACAGAGAATAATTGTTTGTGAACAAGATTTACGAGAGGCGTTGAATTTGAATGATGAGAAGACGGACCCTAAAGAGTTGGGATTCATGGAACAGCGCAAGTGTTTCTTGAGGATGAAATATAATGGTCCTATCACCGATGGTTCTCTACATAAAGGAAAACTGTGTCCTCAGTTTAAATATTTGGCACATGTTTTGATTCATGTATTTGGATCGGCTGCGGGTGGATATGACTTGATGAGGAAAAGCATAGGCTCTATGATGGTTGCATTAATATTGAACAAACCGTTCAATGTTTCTGGCATGCTTATGGATCATTTACTTGAGCCGGTTAATGGCACGAGAACACTGAAGTTTTTGCTATATCCTCGCTTTTTACAGATGGTGTTTGACAATAAATATAAAGACTTGAAAAAGGATCCCAAACATATTGTTGTTCAAGAACACATGACATTGAACACACTTGCCAGAATGAAAGCTTACAAAGGCTTATCAGCTAATGAACGTCCTCCTGTTAGGCGTTTATTTGGACACTTAGCAAGACTTGATTATGAAGATCCAGGAGAAGGGTTAGTGAGACATGATGATAGCAATTCTGATCCTGATGATCCTTTACATCATATTGATCCTGATGCAAAGCGAAAGAGACAGATAGTGAATGTGGGTGCAAAAGGTGGTAAAATGAAGAAGAAAGAGGTGGTATTGAAGGTTGTTGAACCTGAAAAAGAGAAACCGAAGTCTGTACCGAGGAGGCAGAAGAGTAAAGCTCAGAAAGGTTTACATTTGGTTGATGAGGTGTCTATTGATTCTGAAGAGACACAAGAAGATGAGAGATGGAATTCTGAAGCTGAAACCATTGAGACCACCATGCCCAAGGCCACTGAGGCTGGTGCGTCTGCTGATGCTGAAGTACAAGGAGATAAGAGTCCAATTCAGGACGAGGTAATTGAAGTTATTCTGAATATGGATGATATTGAAGCTGGTTCTCCTGTTCAAGCAAAGAAAGAGAAGAAACAGGAGAAACCAAGTTTGAAGAGAAAGAAAGAGCTAGAAATGTTAATGGTTGGAAAGAATTTACCACCAGCTACTAGTTCAAAGTCACCGGTTGCTGAGCAGGTACAGAAGAAACAGAAAACCACAACAACTTCAAGCACACCACAAACAAAAGGAATTCCAATGGATGATGTGAATGAAGCATTGGATAATGTGCTGAAGAAAATGAGAAAAGGCAAAATGCAAGAAGTTGTTGACAACCTGCTAAGAAAAAGGTTTCTGTTGATAGTGATGTTATGGATGCTGTTAATCAAAGACTGACTAAAATGATGAATATCATTAACAAACAGCAGAGTGAGATTGAACAGTTAAAATCGAATGACAAAAAGATGTTAGAGGTTGTAGTCACATCAGCGGATGATAGTGCTTTGATGAAGAAAACCATCAAGAGGTTGAAGAGGGAAAACAGAAAGTTGCTAAAGCATGAGCAATGAAATACTAGAAGGATAATGGCTTTGAAGGAGGAGAACAAAGAACTGAAGAAGAATAACAAGAAAATGGATAATTTGATTCATGACTTGTACAATCGAGCTCCTCAACTTCAAGCGGGTGAGGAAGACAAAGAGTTAGATGAACAACAGGTTGATTATGAACCATCAGATGAAGATGAAGATGATGAGTTAGATGAAGATGCTGGTAATGATACTAAGAAAAAGAAGAAAGACGATAATGATGGTGATGATGGTTCAGGTGAAAGCGGCTCTGCTTCTGATGATAGTGATGATGATAATGATGACGCTGAACAGTTTTCATATGAAAAGCGTGAAACAGATAAGGGTGGAGAATCAAGTTCGAAAGCTCCGGGTGAGAATGTTGATGATGAAGATATTTTCTGGAACGAAAGATTAAAGTCATTGTCTGAAGAAGATAAGACTAAGTATCGTCAGATGTTAACCGATCGAGTCTGGACGATAGACATGACTAGCAGGTTTCCTGAAATATTTGAATCTGATAATAAACTCTTCGAATTGGAATATGATGACCCTGATCTTGAGGATGGGGAAGTGTCTGCAGCTATTTCAAAAGAAATTTTGGAAGGTTTAGCAAAGCAAGTGGGTAAGACGTTAGAAGAATTACTTGCTGATAATTTTATTCCTAAGATTCCTGAGAAAGAAGCTGGAAATCACTCAGATGATCGTGATGTTCCTGCATTCGAGGAAGTCGAGATGGAAGATATTACGAGCGATGAATATCCACAATATTTCAGAACAAATCAAGAATGTGGATTTTCTTTCTCAGACGAATTGCTAAACCATGCTGAGAAAATAGCCAAAGAGAAGAGTAAGATATTTGAAGATCACATCTTTGAAGGGCATGAAAAGCCTCGGTTTGAACAAACAGACAGTTTGAAGGAGTTGTTGAGGAAGCTAAAGGAGAAGGAGAATAACCGCCCTAAAGCTGATATTCAGGGAAGCTTCTACAAACTTCATAGCAGTATGTTCAAAGGCCGTGCCTTGGCCTGGAAGTTTGTCAAAGAGCTTAGGTGTTTTGCGGTGAAATGGGAGAAAGGTATTCTATACTTTGAGAAGTTTCATCACTTAAAGACTCTTCCTTACTGGGCAATCAGGGATATTTGTCGTCACCGTCTAACGGGAGCGCCAAATAGCCAGATTGATTATTTTGCTGAGAAGATGACCCGTGAGAGTCGAACCGAGTGGAATCTGTTTAGACCCCAGTATCCAAAGAGGATTGAACACAAGAAGGAAATTAACGAGATAACTGGGTTGCCCAAGGTTACTTTGAAGTATAAACCACCGCGGGTGCTGAAGAAAATTCCATTGTTGCATATTCCTCAGCATTTCGCTAAAGACTTTATATGGTGGTACTATGATTGGAAGAGAGCAGAGGCCGTGATTGTGTTAAAAGATGGTGAGAAGGATTATAAGAAGGTGCTTATTTTTGATCCTATGTGGCTAATCAATTGCTCACATGAGGATATCATTATGTTATTCTATAATCCTATCTACTCAGACGCAAAAGATGCTGAACAAGCAGGAAAATACCAACGTGTGGTATTTCTGTGCTTTGCATATGACATCAACGCTGGATGTGATTATGAACAGAAGTTGGGAAAAACTGTTGAGAAGACTGTGCCTGTGAAGAAAACAAAGAAGAAGACATTTCAGGAACCGGAACTGACTAGAGAACAAAAGGTTATACGACACATCAGAATAATGAACAAGCACATGGATGAACAGAGAAGACTACAATCCAAGCAATAGTCGAGGGGGAGTTTGTAGGTGCATATGTGCGACTAATGCTTTGGATTGGATAAATCATATGTTTTTGTTTCCTGTCGTTGGTGCGAAGGAAAGTTTTTGATGGTGCGAAGGAGAGTTTTCAAGGGTGCGAAGGAAGCATTTTGGGCGAATGAAGAATGTTTATTATGGAGTTTGGTTCGACCGTTCAAAGTGGGCGAACCTGCACATTCGCACGAACAAAGTGGGCGAATGTGCAGTCTATAAATAGGCAAACTCAGTTTTTGTAGCTAACTTTGAGTCATTTATTTCCCGCCACTTTCTGAATTCTCTCTGTAACTTTTTATAAACTTGTTTTGCGTCGAGTCCTTGATTGTAATTACTTTTTTACGTGTATTCAAGTTTGATTATTAATGAAAACGTTTGAAAATGATGATTTGTGTGTGTTTATCTGATTAGTTATCATTTTGTGCTAGTTTTGGGGATTCCGCACCCAAAACTAAATTGTTTGATTGTCTTTGTAGCTTATCGATCCTTTCACGCGCATACACACACGCCGTATATAGCATTATATTTCTTAGAATGTGTCAGATCCCCACTGATGTACTATCATTTCCCCTTTTTCTCCAGGAAATCATTTTTGGTTTTTCTAATTTTTATAAATTTTTGAATTTACTGTTCCCAAGGATAAGCTGGAGCATTTCCAATATGTGACTGCCCAGATATCGTTTGTTCACAGAAATCTGACGGCATTAATCTAAGGGAAGAAGATATAGCAGTCAGCAAAGAAATTTTCTAATTTTTATGGATTTTAAAATTTTTTTTAATGTTTTTGGATTTTCGAAATTTTTCTGAAAAGCAGTAAAAATTTAAACTAAAAAACGATAGACTGAGGTGGTGATCAGTCCTGTTTTTCTTTAATTCCATTAGCTTTTAAAAGATAATCAAATCTGGATTTGTCAAAAGCTTTGGTAAAATGATCTGCGCGTTGGTAATCAGTGTGGATTTTGACCATATCGATCAACTCTTTAGCATAACAATCACGGATAAAATGATATTCAATCCGGATATGTTTAGCCTTTGAGTGATTTACTAAGTCTTTTGTTAATGCGATTGCGGCCTCATTATCACAGTAAATAGGGGTTTAAGAAATTGCAAACCGTAATCCACCATCTGCTGTTGGATCCAAAGAACCTGTGAGCAGCAGCTCGATGCTGAAACGTATTCTGCTTCACATGTGGATAGTGCAACTGCGGTCTGTTTCTTGCATTGCCAGGTCACGAGCCTGCTCTCCATAAACTGGCATCCGGCCGTTGTGGATTTGCTGTCTTTGTCACAGCCGCCCCAATCTAAGCGATTAGGTCAAAATTATCATCATTAGGGTACCATAGTTCTATCCACGGACAACCCTTCAGATATCTAAGGATAAGTTTGACAGCTGCAAGATGACTCTGTTTCGGCTTCGATTGATAACGTGCACAGAGACATGTGGCAAACATTATATCAGGTCTGGAAGCAGTGAGATACATTAGAGATCCGACGATTGCTCTGTATGTAAATGGATCAGTTAGCTCCCCCTTAGTGTCAACTCCAATCCTGTGATTAGGTTGTATTGGGGTGGCCATCGGCTTTGAATCATCCATCTGGAATTGGCTCAAGACTACAGAAACATATTTCGTCTGGTGAATAAAGATCCCCGTTGGTCTTTGTTCCACCTACAAACCTAGGAAAAACTGCATCTCTCCCATTGCACTCATCTCGAACTTTTCCTGCATAACCCATTCAAATTCTCTGCACAGAAGTTCGTTAGTAGACCCAAATATAATATTGTCAACATATATCTGGACTAGAAGCAAGTCATCGCCTGTTCGTTTAGTGAACAGTGTGCAGTCTACCAAACCTCGCTTGAATCCTTTTGAGAGAAGATATGTGCTCAGCTCCTCATACCAGTGCCTTGGAGCTTGGTGCAACCCGTAGAGAGCTTTGTTCAGTACATAAACCTAATCCCGGTGAATAGGGTCTTCAAAGCCTGGTGGTTGACCTACATATACTTCCTCTTTGACCACACCGTAAAGAAATGCGCTCTTAACATCCATTTGATACACCTTAATTTTCTTGTATGATGCAAACGCCAGAAAAATTCAGATTGCCTCTAGGCGTGCAACTGGTGCATAGATTTCATTGTAATCGATTCCCTCAACCTGATGAAATCCTTGTACAACCAAACGATCTTTGTTCCTTACGATCACTCCTCTATCATCCTTTTTGCACTTAAACACCCACTTCGTTCCAATTTTCCTTCTTCCCGGGGGCAGATCTGTCAGTGTCTAGACGCCATGTTTCTGAAACTGCAATAACTCCTCTTGCATTGCTTCTACCCAAGCGTCGTCCAAAAGAGCATCCTTGTAAGTTCGCGGCTCCACCTGCGAAACATAACAAGCAAAAGACCAGTCATACTGAAAACCAGATTTTTGTATTTTGGCATATAAAGCGAGATTGCCAAGGTTTTCTGGTGAGTTTGCATTCCTCAATTGTCCTCTTGTCATCACACTGCTACCAGGATCACCAATAACATGCTCGATCGGGTGAATTCGATGTATCCGAGATTCCGGATAATCAGGTACTTGGACTCCCGTCTGAGTTGTTAAGTTCTCTGCAGAAACCAGATCATTACCCATATTCGATGTTGAAGCACCATTTGTAGTTGGGTTCACTGGTGGTGTCACTGTAGCATGCTCTAAGATAGCTTCGCTTGTAACATCATCATCGTCATCTTCTAATTCTGATGAATTCAACGTTGTGGAAGTTTCTTGAAATACTTCTTCTTCAACGACAGGAACATTGGTATCATTAGAAGCTGCTTGAGGATTCACGGTAATCGGACGCACTAATGGTGAAGTCACTGCGTTTTCGACCTCGTAATATAAGCGTAGTACAGCCTCTTCAACCAAGCTGTCTAGATTGAATGATTCAAAGAAATCTTTGTAATCAAACATCCAGTCTGGACCGCTTCCCTGTAAGTTCTGAGTGTACCGTTGCACTTCAACGTTAGCCCACTCCTCGACCTGACGAGTTCTTTTGTTGAATACCCGTTTGAGCGGGGTTGCATATCCAACAAAATATCCTTCCTCAGCCTTCGGTGCGAACTTCTCAGATGGATTAAGCATAGTACAAGGAGCTCCAAACGGTTCTAGATACTACAAATTCGGCTTGCGACGATTCAACAACTCATAAGAAGTTTTGCCAAACTTCTTCACCGTTAAAACGCGATTGAGAGTATTACAAGCTGCGTAAATTGCTTCGTTCCAGAACATTACTGGAAGATTTGAGTCCGCAAGCATTGTCCTCACCGTTTCAATTAGAGTCCTGTTTTTACGTTCTGCGACACCGTTCTGTTGTGGGGTATACGGAGCACTATATTCATGATGAATTCCTTTGTTTTCACAAAGATCTTCCATCTGTGCATTTTTAAACTCCATCCCATTGTCACTCCTAATCCTCTTGATCTTGAGACCATAGATATTTTCCAGACGAGTGAACAGAACTTTCAAGTTGTCAAATGTGTCGCTCTTCCTGAGTAAGCACATCACCCATGAAAATCTTGAATAATCATCAGTCACCACAAGACAGTATAACTCCCCAGCATGACTCTTACGCTTGACCGGTCCAAACAGATCCATGTGCAAACGTTCAAGCGGCAGTTCAACGGAATTAACTTTCTTTGGTCTACGGAATTGTTTGTTCTGTTTTCCCTTTTTGCAACTCACACACTTGTCATTTAGGTGAAAATGTTTGACGTTTACGCCTGTGACAAGTTCGTTCTTCACCAATTGATTAGTCTTTCTGAGGTGAATGTGTCCCATCCTCCTGTGCCACATAATGGATTCTTTTTCTGTAGCCTTGGAGATGAAACACGTGGCTTGGCCTTGGGTGGTCATTGCCTTTGACATATCGAGAATGTACAGGTTGTTCACTCTCGGCGCCTTTAGCATCACCCACTCTTTCGTTAATTCAAACCCCGGCTTGAGTATGTAGCAAGATTTGTCGTCAAAGTACACAGAAAATTGCTTGTCGCATATCTGACTGACACTCAACAGATTGTAATCTATCTGCTTCACATAAGAAATTCTTTCGAAGCTCACAATCCCATTACTCACACTACCCTCCATGGTAATATAGCCTCCTTTGTTCCCTGCAAACAATACATAACCTCCATTGATATTTCGAATATCGAACAGTAGCGAAAGATCCACAGTCATATGGCCAGAAGCTCCACCGTCAACAATCCAAAGACTGCTAACAGGGCCAGTTGAAGCTCCCTACACATATCAAGTAGAAAAGTTAGATTTTTCAGGGGACCCAAGCCTGTTTGGTCTTGGGTCTTTGAATTGATTGTTTCAAAGAGTCATTTGTTTCATAAACATCTTGGGTTTTATCAACCTCTTTCTTTTCACACAAAACTTTTTCTTTCTCAGATTTCACATTTTGTGAAGTTGAAACACCCTTAGAACCCTTTGATGACCAAGACTGTTCAGTCCGTTTCAAGATCCGGATCTGAGATTTTGAGGTCTCAGCCAGTTTCTTTACTTCTTCCTTGAACGATACCTTCTTGGTTACCTTCTCTGATTTAACAGAGACAGGTCCAACTGCTGGTTTGACATTAGGTTTAGCAGGAACCTTTTTGTTTTCAGCAGTTGCGTTCACCAATGGTTTTTTCAATGGTTTCTCAGTTGCTATCCCGTTGCGTCTATCATAAGTCATCGGACGATTTTCCATCCTTTTGAAATAGTTGTTTTGGTTATAAAAAGGTGCTTGTTGAGGGAAAAACCGTCTCTGTGGATAACTGTAATTATCAACCGGACAATCATATCTTTGCTTCATCTCCACCTCGTGCCTTTTATGTCGTACATACGGGCAGTTGGCAAGTAAATGCCTTCTTTCCCCACACTTAAAACACGCACGGTACTCTTCATAGTTTTCCTTGATATTCGACTTAGAATAACTAGCAATGGGATATTGATCAACCATACACTGTCTTCTTAAACTCTCAGGAGCTGGGTTCTTTGAGTAAGCTGGCTCAATAAAACTATTTGACTTGTCTGTTGGTTTAACAAATTGTGTGACATTGACCTTTGGGTCTTTAGAATTATCCGAATGAATTTTCTTTAAAATAGCTGGAGGAATATCATTGGTTCGTTCATGTTTCGGAAACCAAATGGTACTTTCCTACCAGATCTTTTCAATTTCAGAATAATTTGCGAATTGAATCGGATATTCTTCATCAGACATAATCTTATCCGAGCCTTGCATCCGATAGAAAACTTTCACAGGTTTATCACACGATTCATTTTTCTCATCATCTGGTTTTTCAACTTTCTTTTCAACAGACTTAACAACATTCTTTTTAACATTCTTAACCACTTTCTTTTCAGCATTCTTAACAACAGACTTCTCAACTTTCTTATCAACATTCTTTGCTGATTGATTCTTTCTGTGAGTGTTAGCCATGGGATGGACAATCTGAGATGGTGAGACCGGTTCAGTAGTGATGATGTGATTTTCATCAGGAATATCACTCACTTTTTCAACAACCGTCTCAGACCGTTCATCCTCTTCATCAGAATCATCATCAGCAACCACACCTTCATTGTTTCCCAGAACAAGTCTAACATCAGAATACGGGTCTCCGACACTGGATGTGTTGGACTCGTTATCTAATGTAGAGTCGGATTTGACTAAGCTCTCCGGTGCTATCGCATGCAAATTATGGTTTTCGAACAACACCGGAGCTGGGACAGCTTTGTAGTTTGCACTACTCGACTGTGAAGGTTCTACTATGATGTGGTCAACTACATAAGCAATGTGCTTATAGCTTTCAAGCTTTTTGTTTACTTTCTTGGCAAAGCACTTGATGGTGGCCATTTCCAATTTTGTGTTTTCTAAATCATTTATATAATTGTATATGGCCATTTGCTTTAAAGACAAAGTCTTTTTCAATTCAGAAATATCTTTCTTATACCCATCAAGTACTTTGTTAAACTCTTTTGATTCTTTCTGATACAATTGACAATTGATTTTTGCACTCTCAAGTTGAACCTTGAGTTGCTTATTTTCATCTATCAATTTATCACAAATTTTGCAATTCTTAACACAATTGGAATTAACAGTAGATTCGGTACTTACCTGCTTAGGAGGTTCTGTCATTGCCATTAGAGCAAAATGAGCTTCCTTCCCAGCGAAAAACTTGGAGTAGTCAATTCTGGTGCAAGCATCATCCACCATGCATGACTTCCGAGTCATCAAGAAATCAGCTTCAGCAAGTAACTGGTCAATGTCGTCATCCAGTGAATTAACACTAGATTCAGAGTCAGAATCACTTTCCTCATCAGAATAAGTGGAATCAAACTGTTTTGGATTATCAACAACACTATCCATAACCATTCCAGTCTTCTTTTCAGCACAATCAACATCAACATTCATCTCATCATTCACCTCTTCAATCTTTAACTCATTCATCTTCTCAGACACAATCTCTTCTTCAACCTCCACCGGTTCATCTAAGTTCATCTTCTGTGCCACACAAGCCACATTACCAGCTGTAATTTCTTCCACACCCAACTGCATACCGGTCCAATCGAAACCCTCATCCTTCTGTATCACCAAAGCTTGGTTTGGGTTATCAGTTTGGGTTTGTGTGTTTGGTGTAGATATGGGAATGATTGTTTGGTTTGAGTTCTGTTGTGTTTGGTTTTGGTTTTGTGATGTGGATTGTCTAGCATTGTTATTTTGTTGGGTATTTTGGCGGTTTTGATAGATGTTTTGAGGTTGAAAGCTTGAAATGTTGTTGGAACTTTGGTATGATACTTGGTTTTGGTTTTGAGTTTGACGGTTTTGGTATGTAGAGTTGAATGGATTTCGATTACCTTGTTGTGCTGGCTGTGTGAACTCTCTTTTAAAATGACCTTTTTCACCACAGTTGAAACAAGTTACTTTGGCTTTGTTGAAGCCATAAGTGGTGTTAGGAGAAGTTGAAAGATCCATTCTCCCGGTCTTCTGAATAAAATCAGTGGCCCTTCTCATGATGCTTGCAAAAGCCCACTGTATATCCATCAATTCCATCTCTTCCTTGTCGATCTGTGCATAGTCCTCATTGGTCAAATTGTTGTTCCCAAATTGACTAGCAACCAGACCATTGTATGATGCTACCATCGCTGAAACTAATGCTACATGTTGTTGAGCAATCTCAACAGTAACATTATTCAGATTTGAAGTCTCCAACACAATCGGGCTTTGGTTCGGTTGGTTTTGATTAAGTTGAATTTGGTTCATTTGAGGGTTGTAAGATTGTTGTTGTTGAGGTTGGCTGGCAGAGTAACACGCTGGTTGTTGCATGGGTGAAAATGGTGGGATATAGGAAGTTGTTGTAGGATATGTTGGTGAGGTATATGAAGATGTTTGAGCAAGGTAGTTGATTGGTTGTTTGGGTGGTTCAACGATGTTAGAGACACATGCGATGTGTGGAGCAACATTGGTAGTAGAACTGGAAGTAGTATGGGAAGAAGATGTACCACCAAGATAAAGTTCTGGATTCTGAGGAATTTGAGCCCTCTTTGCTTTCCTCTTCTCCTCCATCTCTTTGTTCTCCAGTTTCTGTATAAACTATTGATCGTCCAATACTGGTACGCATCTTTCTCTTTCAACACTTCAATATGTTGGTTCCAATACGGTGGCAACGCATCGGCAAACTTGTCCACCAGTTCGGACATAGGTATGCAAATCTCGTAGCTTGACAGCTCTGTGAGTAAGTGGCAATACCTCGGAACCAACTCTTTCAAAGTCTCGTTACCCATGTAACTAAAGTTCTCAAACTCTTTGCGAAGCTCCTCCATCCTTAGCTTCCTAGTCTTCTCATTCCCATCATGCCTGTTTCTCAACATGTCCCACAGTTGCTTAGAAGTTGTGCACGAACCAAACTGATGCAGCAAATCTGTGTTGATAGCTTGGGACAATTGAGAAAACGCCTTTTTCTCAATAGCAAACCTTTTCTTCTCATCGTCTGCTAGATTCTCCAAAGTAATAGGCTCTCCCGTGTTCTCCAAGATCGGAGCAACATAGCCTTTCGTAATCATTTGCCATGCCTCAGTTCCCTCTAAACCCATACCCTCCAAATTGATCTTGAATTTAGTATTCCACGTGTTATAGTCAACCATCTCCATCAGCTTAGGTGGTTGGTTTCCACTTCCAGATGACAAGTCTTGAATAAGCGTTGATATGGCATTGGTCGTCTATGTGTGAACCGCTGCTGCTGCTACTCCCCAATAGTCGCCAATCGGTTGCGGTTGTGGTTGCGCAACATGTTGAGGAATAGAACTAGTCATAGCCATATAGTTGATAGGTTGTGATGGTTGACTAGTCTTTTGGGCAGCAACCGACCAAGGATCCATGGTTGTCTACTGTTGTGGTGTCGTGTTGGGTCGTGGTGTAGTCGGAAAGTTCCACATATTGATCTGAAAAAGTTTAAACACGAAAAGATTAGAAAAGTTTAAAACAGTTTTCTCCTTCGTATGAATCGAATGGTCGAATGAGAGAAAATGTACTCCTTCGACCGTTTTCAAAGATACGAATGTAAGATATAACAAACACAAATCTCTTTCGACCGTTTGACTCTCTTTCGACCTTATAAAATTTCTCCTTCGACCGTTCGAATAGTCGAATGAAACAGGTATGGTCGAATGAACACCAATACACTAACAAACTCTTGGTTCGACCACTTAAAACACCACCTTCGACCAAAAATCCTTTGGTTCGACCTCTAACACACACGTTCGCCCATTTCTCCGTAGGTTCAACCCTTCACTTTCAAAAACGGTTATTCTTTGAAAATCAGTTGATTTTGATCAAATTTTTCAAAAGTTGAAAGAATTTGATGATATTAATCAGGTTTTGATTCGGATTTGATTTGGAACAAGTTTATCAAAGAGAATTATGCATTTTATCCATGAAAACGAGCTCTAATCAATCAATTTATCACCAATTCAATGTTATCAATGAAAACAGAAAGTTTTTGATCAAAATAGGGTCCAAATCTGCTGTAAAATTATCAAATTGTGGTTGTTGATCCATAATGTCTCTGATACCACTTTGTATGCGCTTAGGATCGTCAAATCTACAAAGAGATTGATCAAACAAGTTTGATTCAGGTGCAGAATCCCTGAATCAATCACAATTATGATAATCAAGCAATCAAAACACAGAAATCATCTTTCAAAGGTTTTTCTCATTAATAATCAAGTCAAATTACACGTTTTAATAAAGATTACAATCAGATATGACGTGAAAATAAGTTGACAAAACACTAGGGAGAGACACAAAACAGGAGGGAATAAAAATGACCAACAACCAACATTCAAAAATTGCTTAACCTATTTATAGGCCTGCACATTCGCCCATATTGAATGGTCGAATGTGCAGGTTCGCCCAAACACTTCGTGTGAACCAAGCATTACAAAACAACAAATCTACATTCTCACTCCTTGTCTCTCCTTCGTATATATTCTCTCCTTTGCACCCACCAAAACCTTCATTCGCCCATCTATCACTTCCTTCGCCCGTTCGACAATCACCATTAACATATGTTTATTGTAATCCAAAGCATTAGTGGCACAATAATGCATCTACAAAGACAACTACTGGGTACAAGCCATGCAAGATGAGTTGCTTCAATTCAAAAAACAACAGGTTTGGGAAATCTGTCCCTTACCACCAAACAAGCAACCAATTGGCACAAGATGGGTTTTTAGGAACAAACAAGATGAGGCTGGTATGATTATAAAGAACAAGGCAAGACTGGTAGTACAAGGTTACTCTAAAGAAGAAGGAATTGATTATGATGAAACCTTTGCTCCAGTTGCAAGGCTTGAAGCCATCAGGTTATTTCTGGCCTATGCCATTTCCAACAAAATCAAAGTTTTTCAAATGGATGTTAAAAGTGCATTTTTGTATGGAAAAATAAAAGAGGAAGTGTATGTCTGTCAGCCACCTGGGTTTGAGGATCCTTCTCATCCTGAGTGGGTGTACAAACTAGACAAAGCTCTTTATGGGCTCAAACAGGCTCCAAGGGCCTGTTATGAAACACTTTCTAACTTTCTACTCAAAAATAACTTCACAAGAGGCTCCATTGATAAAACTCTTTTTATAAAACATGTTGGAAATCATATCTTACTTGTTCAAATATATGTTGATGATATCATATTTGGTTCAACAAACACAAAACTGTGTGATGAATTTAAGAAACTCATGCAATCAAAATTTGAGATGAGTACAATTGGAGAACTGCAGTACTTTCTAGGACTGCAGATTAAACAACAAACAAATGGAACTTTTATACATCAATCAAAATATGTTAAAGAATTATTAAATAAATTTTCTTTACAAGACTGTAAATCATGTTCCACTCCCATGACACCAACCACACAAGTTGAACAAGATGATTAAGGAAAACAGGTTGATCAAATCATGTCTAGATGTATGATAGGTTCCCTTTTATATCTAACTGCTTCTAGACCAGATATTATGTTTTCAACATGTGTCTGTGCTAGATATCAATCAGCTCCTAGGGAATCACACCTCATTGCAGTCAAAAGAATCTTCAGATATCTGAAAGGAACTCCAACACTTGGAATTTGGTATCCTGCTTCAAGCAATACCAAGTTATCAGCTTTTTCAGATAGTGACTATGCAGGGTGTAAAATGTCAAGAAAATCAACATCTGGTGGTTGTCAATTTGTTGGATCAGTATTGCTCTTTGCATGAACTTGCTAGTGAACACTTAGGTGTTTAGCAAGTTCTTGATCAGTGATAGCACAGCGGAATGATATGAGTTTAAAGCTACACTTATCAACAGGAGTTATTACTCCCCCTGGATGTTTGATAAAACTAAAGATAAGTATTTAATTAGAATCTAAGCAATGAATGAGAATGAACACTTAAACAGATTCTCAGTAAATGAAATGGTAATAACAATGATAAGCTTTGAAGGATTTCTGTATTAAAATCAATGTCTAAAACAGAGGGATGAACCCATTTATTTATAGACTTTACAAATACATGAACCTTGCCAAAAAAGCAAGTTCAGAGGCAAGTTGCAACAAGTTGCAATCTTGGAACTTGTACAAAAAGTAAGAGTAATAATAAACTAATAAACTACCGATACAAAAGGCGGTGGAAAAGATCTTCTCATAAGTACTGATGAATGACAAACTACTGATGAGTAGTTTGTGTTCAGTAGTTCTTCAGTAGAAATGTCTGATTTGGACTTCAGAACTTCTGATGACTTTTCTTCTTCAGTACTTGTGTAATCTCTTCTTCAGCAGTTTGATCTTCATTCTTCAGTAGTTCTATACTTAGAATATTTTGACAGAAGTGAATTATACTAAGGTTTGCAAAAGTGGTTTCACCAATCCTTTTTGTCCTAACAATCTCACCCTGGATTGATGAAGTCAAAGCCTTTCTAATTCCTTATTGTTTTCTTCTGTCATTCACAATTTTCCATATTCCTTTGAACATGGAATTCTTCAGCTGGTTCAGCTGTTCATCAGTGAGAGATCCTTTTTGTGGTTCTAGATGCTAGATTGTAAGCAGGTCTTGAGTTGATAGCTTCTTCTGATCATTCATCGACTTATAGGCTCTGCGTGTCTGGTCTCTTATTGTCACTTGTACTGAGTTGTTATCAGTAAAGGACCATCTGATGATAGGTACTTTAGACTTGTCAAAGTCTAAAGTGTAGGGAACCATGGTAGTACCCTGGGATGCTCCTGAGTGTTGGATGTTTTCAACTTCAGTAACTCTCAGGTGGGATTCAATTCCTTGTTCTTGTTGCATCACATTAGGTAGTTGAAAAGTTGGCAAAGGTGGAAGGATTCCTGAATTGTGTGATCAGAGGTTTTTCTTCAATGTCATAGTCAGAATGGACTACTGTACTTCCTTCTAGTAGTACCATTCTGAAATCAGTCTTCACATTCTCCTCTGATTTCTTCTTTTGAGTAGCTGGGCTTCTTTAAACACCAAAAGTTCTAACTACTGAAGTTGATACTTCAGCAGTTTCAAACTTCTCTGGATTTGCAGCCCTTGCAGCCTTGTATTTTCTGTAAGTGTCCACTAATCTTTCATCTTTCCATTGGACACAGAGGCTTTTGAACCATAACCATTAGCTACTAGTTCTTCTATCATTTGGGCTCTCTTGGCTTTTCCATCTTTACTTGTTGCAAGTTTGTCTGCAATAAGTTGAGCTCTTCTTGTCAGCTCTTCCATGGAGAGTCCCTTTAATGTATGGGCTTTGGTCTTGCTGTTCTTGGTAATGTAAGACATCAGTTGTTGTCTTTTGTCTTCCTCAGCAATTCTTTCTAGGCTAGCCTGCCTTTGAAGCTCAGCTTCATAAGCCTGTAGCTTTTCATCCAGGCTTAAATCCAAGTCTTCCCTTTCTTCCAGATTTTTCCAAATCTGATCTTCCTTGGCTTTCTTCTGAACTGCCCTTAAACTCTCCTCAAGAAGTTCTGCTGATTGAGAGAGTGGAGAAGGGTTTAGGACAGTCATTGTTGTAACTGTTGTAGTAGGCCTAGGAGGAACAGGAGTTGGTTGAGTAGGTTCAGTTGATCTGGAAGGCTGTTCAGTAGTTTTAGGTTTGGAAGTGTTGACTTCTGAAGGGTTGACAACTACTGAAGGTTTGTCAACTACTGAAGGATTGTCTTTAGTATTTTCTGAGTCTTCATCAGAACATTCACCATCAGAAGTTTCTTCATTGTGGCCTTGGGATTCAACATGTTTTTCAGAATCTTCTATTTCTTGAATGGAGACACCAAACTGTTGGGCCAGTTTTTCTTTTCTGGCTTGGTCTCTCTGATCTCTTTCTAGGATAGCCACTCTTGCCTTTTTCCTGGCTTCAAGTGACTCCATAGGTTCCTTAGTTTTCTCCCACTTTTTGGCTTCATCAGGTTTTGAGGGTGTAGAGAAATGAGCTGTAAGAGAAGCAATCTGTTTGGTGTTGAAGTCAATTTTGTTGGACAGATCGTTCATCTTAGTCTGTATCACTCCAAATATTGTTTGATGAGGGTGTTCATCATGTGATATAAGGGACCATCTGGGCTGCATAGCTGGTTCATGTCTATGCTGGATTGCCTAGGGAATTGGGTAGGCATTTGTAGTGAGGGGTGTGTTTTTGGTTGATCTTCTTGTTGTACAGAAGATGCCACTATAGGGGAATCAGGGATTAAGTGGACTTTAACCTGATCTGGTGTGACTAGCTTCTTGAGCATAGATACACCAGGTGCAGGACCTTCACTTGCAGCCGTCAATTCAGTAGTTTTGGGTTGTGAAACATCATCCAAGTCAATGGAATCATCTGAATCCCTGATTACATCCTCAATGAGGACTGTATCAGTTACATCATGAGCTGAGCCCAACTCAGTTGTCTCATGTACCTCTTTTTCTTGGTTCAGAGGATTTCCTACCTCAGGCATTAAGCCTTCATCAGTAGTTGCCACAGTTGAGGTCTTAGCTATGTTGCTTCTTTCCTCAGATCCACCACTGGGTGGTAAATGAGTAGTAGCAGCCTCAAAAGTACCAAGAGTTTCTAAGTTTAGGCTTAGAGACCCTGGTTCATCCTCATCTCTTTGGTTTGGGCTTTGAGTGTCCACATCCATGTCAAGTTCTGAGGCTATGTCCCCTGTTTGATGTGGTTGTTGGGGACTGACATGTTTAGATGGGACTTTCTCTTTTAGCTTAGAGAGAAGTTTGGCTATTTCAATATCAGGTTTAGAAATTTGGGGTGCTGGTTCAGTAGTTTGGTCAATGGGTTCAGCAGTTTCAAAAGAAGAGTCAATAGGAATAGTTTTCTTTAGTCTTTTTCTTTTGAAAAGTATGGTGATTGGTGCTCTTGTTGGGGATTGAGATGGATGAGACTGAGAGGATGTTTCAGTCACATCTTTATCAAGTGCAGATTGCACAGTAGTCAGATCAGGCATCTCAGCCTCCTGAACTGCTTTTCTTTTTGGTTTGGTGGGTTTTTGTTTTTGTTGTTTGGGTTTCTTGGCCTTTGGGGGTGTAGGTTTGGAAGATGAGGGTTCCATGGGGACTGGTTCTTGTTCCCCTTGGTCATCTTCTGGCCAGGCAGCCGGTTTGTTGTGCCTAGAGTATGCTTGTGAGGTTAAGGGTTTCAAAATTGTAGTTTTACCCACAAGCACCTCATCACCCAGTTCTTTGATTATGCATTGCATAATGAACCTTAGGTATAACAAAAACTTCTTTTTAGTGTTATTATGATGTAACACCAACTCATTAAAGAAAAGTTTTGATGCCCTGTATTTTGTTTCATTCACTATGGAATGAAAAATTGGTTGAAAGGTTGAGGGCATCGGGTCATAAGACCCTATTTTAGGACTCAAACACATAATGATATAATGTAACAAAAGTTTGTATTTTGGTTCAAAATACTTTTTAAAGATTGTAGCTTGTGAGAGAGTACCTTGATAACCACATTCTGTCATGGTTAAGTGGATTACAGAGTTTGCAACCTGTTCAGGGGCATTCACATCATTCAACCCCAGTCTGATTGCAAGTGTGGCCGGTGTAATGGCCATTCGTCTCCCTTTGATTGTTGAGTTGAGAGAGATAACCTCATTATCCACCATCATTGTCTCAGCGTTAGCCCATAACTCATTGAGAGTTTCAGGATGTATTGGTAGGTCTATTGTGAGAGCGGTGATATATGGGATTTGACGACGAGATCAATGATCTCATCGTATTGGGACCAGCCTTCTTGTTTCTCTAAGTAGGCTCTAAGATTGTGTCCCTATTTAGAACTAGAGCCATGTGGTTTGTGTGTGTTTGGATCGAATAGTGTTTTTGCAGGTTCAGGGTTTGAGAGCTTTTTGAGAGAGAAGGAGGGAATTTTTGCTTTTTGAATGGATAAGTGTTGGAAAAGGTATTTATCAGAAGTTTTAAACCACCTAGGTCAAACTTCTGATGTGGGAAAAGTCTGATTTGCCCTTTTTGACTAAACTGCTGATGAAGAATTGTTTTCATCAGTAGTTCCCACTTTCTCTTCAGTAGTTTTGAACAACTGATGAGAATGCTTTTATAAATACTTTATTCATAACTTCTGATGGTTGTTTTATCAGAAGTTAATCATTTTTCAGAAAATATTCCCATACTGATGTTTTGTTCATCAGTAGTTACTCTCTTGTTTGTTTTTCAGAAGTTTTCAAATTTGAAAACAGATTTAAGTGAAAAAAAATGAAAAATATGTGCAGAAAAGTAAAGAGAAACACTAACAAATTTAGCATCTCAAGCATGGATACTAACTTCTGAAATGTTGACGTGTCAAGGGGTTCAGTGAATATGTCAGCTATTTGATTAGCTGTTGCTACATGTTTCACTTCAATCTTGCCTTTTTCATAGCAATATCTTATGAAATGATACCTGATTTCAATATGTTTGGTCTTTGAAAACTGAACAGGATTTTGAATGATGCTAATGGCAGATTTGCTGTCTATAAGCAATGGTGTCTTGGTTTCTTTGATTCCATAATCAAGAAGTTGATACTGGAGCCATTGTATCTGTGATGTACAACTTGCAGCTGCAATGTATTCAGCTTCAGCAGTTGAAGTTGCAACAGATGTTTGTTTCTTTAATTGCCAGGACACTAGACAGTTTCCTAAGAATTGACAACCACCAGATGTTGATTTTCTTGACATTTTACACCCTACATAGTCACTATCTGAAAAAGCTGATAACTTGGTATTGCTTGAAGCAGGATACCAAATTCCAAGTGTTGGAGTTCTTTTCAGATATCTGAAGATTCTTTTAACTGCAATGAGGTGTGATTCCCTAGGAGCTGATTGATATCTAGCACAGACACATGTTGAAAACATAATATCTGGTCTAGAAACAGTTAGATATAAAAGGGAAACTATCATACATCTATACATGGTTTGATCAACCTGTTTTCCTTGATCATCTGGTTCAACTTGTGTGGTTGGTGTCATGGGAGTGGAACATGATTTACAGTCTTGTAAAGAAAATTTGTTTAATAATTCTTTAACATATTTTGATTGATGTATAAAAGTTCCATTTGTTTGTTGTTTAATCTGCAGTCCCAGAAATTACTGCAGTTCTCCCATTGTACTCATCTCAAATTTTGATTGCATGAGTTTCTTAAATTCATCACACAGTTTTGTGTTTGTTGAACCAAATATGATATCATCAACATATATTTGAACAAGTAAGATATGATTTCCAACATGTTTTATGAAAAGAGTTTTATCAATGGAGCCTCTTGTGAAGTTATTTTTGAGTAGAAAGTTAGAAAGTGTTTCATACCAGGCCCTTGGAGCCTGTTTTAGCCCATAAAGAGCTTTGTCTAGTTTGTACACCCACTCAGGATGAGAAGGATCCTCAAACCCAGGTGGCTGACAAACATACACTTCCTCTTTTATTTTTCCATACAAAAATGCACTTTTAACATCCATTTGGTAAACTTTTATTTTGTTGGAGATGGCATAGGCCAGAAATAACCTGATGGCTTCAAGCCTTGCAACTGGAGCAAAGGTTTCATCATAATCAATTACTTCTTCTTGAGAGTAACCTTGTACTACCAGTCTTGCCTTGTTCTTTATAATCATACCAGCCTCATCTTGTTTGTTCCTAAAAACCCATCTTGTGCCAATTGGTTGCATGTTTGGTGGTAAGGGACAGATTTCCCAAACCTGTTGTTATTTGAATTGAAGCAACTCATCTTGCATGGCTTGTACCCAGTTGTTGTCTTTGAGGGCTTCTTGGTACTTTTTAGGTTCCAACTGAGAAATAAATGCTGAGAAGAAGCAAAAGTTGGAAAGCTGGTTTCTTGTAAGAACACCTGATGCAATATCACCCATGATTTGTTCAAGTGGATGATCTTTGTGTTCAATCAGTTGTTGTAAACCACTGACAGGTGTAGGTGGCTCTTGTATTTCATCAAACAAACCACTGAGGTTTATAATGTCTGGTTCAGCAGTTTCAGTGTCTTCAGTAGTTTTAGGTGCTGAAGCAGATGTTTGAGTTTGTACATCAGCAGTTGTTGAATCAGAAGTTTGTGAAACTTCTGATGGTTTGGAAGTTGACTTAATGACTGTTTGAGGAGTCCATGGTGCAGGATCCTCATCATCAAACCTTTGATCACCATAATAAGTAGGTTTTGATGAAGTAACAGTCTTTTCAGGTCCAAAATGGAAGCTGTCAAGGTCAAAAAGTTTAGCAGGATGTGCTGGAATAAGAGTGTGTTTGACTCATTGAACTTAACATTCAGTGTTTCTTCTACTATCCTGGTTCTTGAGTTAAAAACCTTGTAGGCTTTTCTTGTGGAAGATTAACCAAGAAAGTAACCTGAATCAACTTTGGCAGCAAACTTTGAAATAGAGTCTTTGATGTTTAGAATGAAACATTGACATCCAAAAGCCCTGAAAAAGGAGCTAAGGGGCTTTATGCCATGAAGAACTTCATAGGCAGTTTTGGAGTGTCTCTTGTTGACAAGGACTCTATTTTGAACATAGCATGCAGTGTTAACTGCTTCAGCCCAGAAATACAATGGTAGGCTTGAATCAGCTAACATTGTTCTTGCTCCTTCAATTAATGTTCTGTTCTTCCTTTCTACTACACCATTTTGTTTAGGAGTTCTGGGAACACTGTATTGTCTAATAATCCCTTTAGACAAGCAGAATTCATCCAGAGTTATGTTCCTGAACTCTGTCCCATTGTCACTTCTAATGGTTTTGACAGATAGAGAATATTGTTTCTCTACTTGTAGAATGAAGGACTTGATGATTTCAGCAGCCTCATCCTTGGAAAATAAGAAGAATACCCATGTAAATCTTGAATAGTCATCAATGATGACTAAGAAGTACTTCTTCTTACCAAGGCTCATGATTTTTACAGGCCCAAATAAGTCCATATGGAGTAGTTGAAGACATGCAGTTGTTTTTGATTCTTCAATAGACTTATAGGAGGACTTATGCTGTTTTCCCTTTAAACAGGATACACAGTGTTCTTGACACTGGTATACCTTTATAGGTAGACCTCTGACCAAGCCCATTTTTGTGACTTTATTTATAGTTTTAAAGTTCACATGGCCAAGTCTCATGTGCCAGAGATCAGTCTCTGAAGTTGATGCCTTTGAGAAGAAACAGGCAATGTTGTTCAGTACTTTGTCTTTTTCAATGTCCACTGCATAGACATTGCCACATCTTTTGGCTATCAACGAAGTGTGATCTTCAATGATCTTCTCTATCAACTTCTGGCCTTCTGGTGATATGATCTTGCATGCTGTCTTTGTGAAAAAGGAAGAATATCCTTAATCACACATTTGTGACACACTCAGCAAGTTGTACTCAAGGTTTTCAACTAGATTGACCTTGTCAAACTGTATTTTGCCAGAGGAGACATTTCCATGTCCTAGCACATATCCCTTAGCATTGTTCCCAAAGGATACAGATCCTTCTCTTTGACTGATAAAATTGTTTATCAGGTATCTGCATCCTGTCATGTGCATTGTGCCTCCACTGTCTACATACCAAATGCTATTTAAGCCTCTTGAAACTCTCTTCACAAGATAGCAAATTAGTTAGATTTAGGAACCCAAGCCAGTTTGGCTTTGGGTTTGCTCTTGAGAACATTTACAGTTTGTTCTTGACCAAGTTGAGAAATCCATGTCATTTTGGCAATGGATTTTTCATTAAGAGCAATGGTGGTATCCTTTTGAGGACCACCATCAACTTTGGTCATCAGTAGTTGTACCATGTTCATGAGATCTTTAATCTCAGCAGTTTGTGAAACTGCTGATGATTTAGGTCTAACTACTGAACGAGAATTTTGAGAAAAAGATCTTTGTTGAGATTTTGTCTTTTTCTGAGAAAAGATTTTTACTGGTTGTTGTTTCCTGGGAGAAAAAGTTTCTACATAATCATTTCTGATTTGTTTTCCCACAACCAGTTGTTGAGTTTTCTTGTTGTACTGAATACCTATCCTGTATCTACAAAATTCTGTCTTGTGGTTGAACAGACCACAGATTTTACATTCTTTTGTCTTTTCTTTCAAAGACAAGTTTCTAACTGTATTGATTGGTTTTAGGTCATCAGTAGTTTTCAGGTTCTCAATTCCTGATGTAGTTGAAACTACTGATGGCTTAAAGTCAGAATTAATCAGTACTTCTGAAGAACTTTCTTTGTGAGTTTTTAGAAAGTTTTAATGAAAAGATGTGCATTCTTTCTCTTCAGAAGTTTCACCTGAAACAATTTTTCTCCCATCTTCAGTAGTTTTGGGGGAAAACTCTGTTGGTGTTTCAGTGTGATTGTGCCCAATGCCAAACCTAACATTTGAAGCACTTTGTTTGTTTAGCAATAGTTGGTACCCTTTCCAAGATTCAACCCATTTTTCACATGTGACCTTGGTGTCAGCAAGCTCTTGTCTGACATTTCCTAGGTCATTTATCATGATTTTAATTTGTGCTTGGGTTTCAATAGCAGTGTTAGTTAATTTAGAAACTTCTTTAGTTTTTGCCGAAAGTTTTCTTTCTAAATCACATTTCATCTGAGTGAATTTTCTCTCAGAGTCATTTGCTTTACCTTGTAAGTGCACATTAGTCTCTCTTATGAGAGCAAAAGATTCTTTACAAGAAGTTGAACAAAGTTTTGTCAAAGATTCTTTAGATACATGTGACAAGGCAGATTTTGAGGTGCATCCCTCAAATGCCATTAAGGCAAAGTTCTTTCTGCCATTGTCAGGCTCTCCCCAGTTGATGTCAAACATCTTGTTGTCTGCATCAGGATTACACTCAGTAGTGTCAAAAGGAAGACTGCTCCAGTCAACATACCCTGAAGTAAATAAACTTTGTTGTCAGGGTTGCTGAGTCTGTGGAGGTGACTGAGCAGCTGGAAAGGGAGGGATTGATTGTTGGCTTTGCATCTATTGAGCAGGCATCTGTACATATTGTACTTGTGGCACATATTGGTGTTGTGGAGCTTGTGCCTGTACAAAATGTGCACTCCCTTGTGTTCCATTATTCCTGTTATAATTGGGGTTAAAATTATTTCCAGACTGAGATTGGTTAAAGCTAGAGCTTCTACACTCTCTATCAAAGTGTCCCAACTTTTGACACATGTGACATCTAAGTTTAGATTTGTCAAAACCAACTTTTGTTGAACTGTTGAGTCCTGGAAACTTCCTTCCTGACCTTTTGTAAAATTTATTTGTTTTTAAACTTAACATGGCCAGTTGGTGTAGAATATCCATTTCTTCTAAGTCATCACTGCTGAAATTTTTTAAATCATCCATGATAAAACACATGTTATCAGCAGTTTGACTAAAATCATTATTGTCATAACCTGGGAATGATCTTTCAGATGAGATCCCAGCAGTTATGTCAATATGGTCAAAAGATCCAAAACTATTTGAACAAGTTGGTGAGTCTTGTCCCAATAGTGTTGTACTACCTGGTAGATAGTCATCAGCAGTTTTGCCAGAACTTTGTAACTTTTTCTTTTGATCAATTTCTCTTTCAAAAGTAAGTAATCTCCCATGAAGTTTTGTAAGAGTGAGGGAGCTAAAGTCTGGTGAAGATCTTAAGACTATAGAGTATGTTTCCCATTTTTCAGGTAAAGACCTTAAAAATCTATGAAGCATAGATACAGTTGTGTAGGTCTGACCATTTAATTTTAGCTCAGATATTAATGAGGAGAATCTTTCAAATTGTTGTGTTAAAGTTTCCCCATTAATGTGAGCAAAAGTTTCATATTGTTGAGCCATGATTTCTCTGGTGTTGGCAATCACCTCTTCAGTTCCTCCAAACTGTTCTTTGAGGCAGTCCCAAAGGTCTTTGGCACTATCACAATGTAATAGGCCAGAGTAGATCTCATTTGGGAGTGCCATTGCCAACATAGAGAAAGCTTTAGCATCAAGCTCAAGTTTTAGGAAATCATCATCTGTATAGTCTTTTGGGTCTTTTGGAATTTCTTCTTCAGTTTCAAGATTAATATTTACTGGTTTATGAGGACCATATATCATATATTTCCAGCAACCTGTGTTGGTCTGTGATAAGGTATGTGCCATTCTCCTTTGCCAGATGTTATATTCATTTCTTACTAGCATAGCAGGTTTATTAGCAGAACCAGTATTATGAGGATCCATTTTAAAGAGTATTGATTTGTCAAATATCTCTTAAAGTGATGGATGTTGATAAAAGTGAGCTTATAACCCTTTATTGAATATCAATAAGAGCCTGTGTCTGATTCTCAATGTGTTAGATTGATATGTGATCAGATAAACCAGTGCTCTGATACCAATTGTTGGATCAGTATTGCTCTTTGTATGAACTTGCTAATGAACACTTAGGTGTTTAGCAAGTTCTTAATCAGTGATAGCACAACGGAATGATATGAGTTTAAAGCTACACTTATCAACAGGAGTTATTACTCCCCCTGGACGTTTGATAAAACTAAGGTTAAGTATTTAATGAGAATCTAAGTAATGAATGAGAATGAACACTTAAACAGATTCTCAGTAAATGAAATGGTAATAACAATGATAAGCTTTGAAGGATTTCTGTATTAAAATCAATGTCTAAAACAGAGGGATGAACCCATTTATTTATAGACTTTACAAATACATGAACCTTGCCAAAAAGCAAGTTCAGAGGCAAGTTGCAACAAGTTACAATCTTGGAACTTGTACAAAAAGTAAAAGTAATAAAACTACTGATACAAAAGGCGGTGGAAAAGATCTTCTCATAAGTACTGATGAATGACAAACTACTGATGAGTAGTTTGTCTTCAGTAGTTCTTCAGAACTTCTGATGACTTTTCTTCTTCAGTACTTGTGCAATCTCTTCTTCAGCAGTTTGATCTTCATTCTTCAGTAGTTCTATACTTAGAATATTTTGACAGAAGTGAATTAGACTAAGGTTTGCAAAAGTGGTTTCACCAATCCATTTTTTCCTAACACAATTCTTGGGAAACTGTCTAGTGTCCTGGAAATCAAAGAAACAAACATTTATTGCAACTTCAACTGCTGAAGCTGAATACATTGCAGCTGCAAGTTGTACATCACAGATATAATGGCTCCAGTATCAACTTCTTGATTATGGAATCAAAGAAACCAAGACACCATTGCTTGTAGACAGCAAATCTGCCATTAGCATCATTCAAAATCCTGTTCAGTTTTCAAAAACCAAACATATTGAAATCAGGTATCATTTCATAAGAGATTGCTATGAAAAAGGCAAGATTGAATTGAAACATGTAGCAATAGCTAATCAAATAGCTGACATATTCACTAAACCCCTTGACACATCAACATTTCAGAAGTTAGTATCCATGCTTGGGATGCTAAATTTATAAGTGTTTCTTTTTTACTTTTCTGCACATATTTTCAATTTTCACTAACATCTGTTTTCAAGTTTGAAAACTTCTGAAAACAAACAAGAGAGAAACTACTGATGAACAAAACATCAGTATAGGAATATTTTTTTTTCTGGAAAATGATTAACTTCTGATAAAATAAACTTCAGAAGTTATGAATAAAGTATTTATAAAGCATTCTCATCAATTGTTCAAAACTACTGAAGAGAAAGTGGGAACTACTGATGATATCTGTTCTTCATCAGTAGTTTGGTCAAAAAGGGTAAATCAGACATTTCCCACATCAGAAGTTTGACCTAGGCGGTTAAAAACTTCTGATAAATACCTTTTCCAACACTTATCCTTTCAAAAAGCAAAAATTCCATCCTTCTCTCTCACAAAACACTCTCAAGACCTAAACCTGCAAAAAACACTGTTCGATCCACACACACACAAACCACATGGCTCTAGTACTGAAACAGGGACACAATCAAAGAGGCTACTTCGAAAAACATGAAGCTTGGTCCCAATACAACGAAATCATTGATTTGGTCGTCAAATCCCAATACTTCACCGCCCTCACCATTGATCCTCCAATCCACACTGAAACTCTAAATGAGTTTTGGGCAAACGCATAGACGGTGACGGTGAACAACAAAGTAATCTCCCTCAATTCAACCATCCAAGGGAGAAGAATGGCAATCACACCGGCTATTTTGGCAATTAGGCTGGGTTTGGATGATGTAAATGCCCCAGACCAATTTCCAAACTCTCAGATTCATTTAACCATGACAGAATGTAGTTACCAAGGTACTCTCTCACATGCCACAATCTTTAAGAAATATTTTGAACCAAAGTATAAACTGTTGTTTCATTATATTATTATGTGTTTAAGTCCAAAAACTGGATCTTATGATCAGATGCCCTAAACTTTTCAACCTATTTTTCATTCCATAGTGAATGAAACAAAATTCAGGGCATCATCACTTTTCTTTAATGAGTTGGTGTTACATCATCTCAATACTAAAAAGAAGTTTTTGTTGTATCCAAGATTTATTATGCAGTACATAATAAAAGAACTTAGAGAAGAGGTGCTTGTGGGTAAAACTTCAATTTTAAACCCTTTGTCCTCACAAGCATACTCAAGGCACAACAAACCGGCTGTCTGGCCAGAAGATGACCAAGGGGAAACAAAAACAGTCCCCATGGAACCCTCATCTTCAAACTTACACCCCCAAAGGCCAAGAAACCCAAGAAACAAAAACAAAAACCCACCAACCCAAAAAGAAAAGCAGTTCTGGAGGTTGAGATGCCTGAACTAGCTAATGTGCAATCTGCACTTAATAAAGATGTGACTGAAACATCCTCTCAGTCTCATCCATCTCAAACCCCACCAAGAGCACCAATCACCTTACTTTTCAAAAGAAAAAGACTAAAGAAAACTATTCCTATTGACTCCTCTTTTGAAACTGCTGAACCCATTGACCAAACTACTGAACCAGCACCCCAAATTTCTGAACCTGATATAGAAATAGCCAAGCTTCTCTCTGGGCTAAAAGAGAGAGTCTCATCTGAACATGCCAGTCCCCAACAACCATATCAAACAGGGGACATAGCCTCAGAACTTGACATGGATGTGGACACTCAAAGCCCTAACCAAAGAGATGAGGATGAACCAGGGTCTCTAAGCCTAAACTTAGAAACTCTTGGTACTTTTGAGGCTGCTACTACTCATTTACCACCCAGTGGTGGATCTGAGGAAAGAAGCAACATAGCTAAAACCTCAACTGTGGCAACTACTGATGAAGGCTTAATGCCTAAGGTAGGAAATCCTCTGAACCAAGAAAAAGAGGTACATGAGACAACTGAGTTGGGCTCAGCTCATGATGTAACTGATATAGTCCTCATTGAGGATGTAATCAGGGATTCAGATGATTCCATTGACTTGGATGATGATTCACAACACAAAACTACTGAATTGACGGCAACAAGTGAAGGTCCTGCACCTGGTGTATCTATGCTCAAGAAGCTAGTCACACCAGATCAGGTTAAAGTCCACTTAATCCCTGATTCCCCTATAGTGGCATCTTCTGTACAACAAGAAGATCTCCCAAAAACACACCCCTCACTATAAATGCCTACCCAATTCCCTTGGCCATCCAGCATAGACATGAGCCAGCTATGCAGCCCAGATGGTCCCTTATATCACATGATGAACACCCTCATCAAAAATCACTTCCAAACCTACACAGCTGACTTGGAGCTGTCCATCAAAAACCAATTTGGAGTGATACAGACTAAGATGAACGATCTGTCCAACAAGATTGATTTCAACTCCAAACAGATTGCTGCTCTTACAGGTCATTTCTCTGAACCCTCAAAGAAAAAGCTTGATGAATCCAAAAAGGGGGAGAAAACTAAGGAACCTAGGGAGTCACTCGATGCCAGGATAAGGGCAAGAGTGGCTATCCAAGAAAGAGAACAGAGAAACCAAGCCAGAAAAGAAAAACTGGCCCAATAGTTTGGTGTCTCTGTACAAGAAATAGAAGATGCTGAAAAGCCTGATAAATCCCAAGGCCACAATGAAGAAACCTCTGATGGTAAAAGTTCTGATGAAGACTCAGAAAATACTGAAGACAATCCTTCAGTAGTTGTCAACCCATCAGAAGTCAACACTTCCAACACTGAAACTGCTGAACAGCCTTCCAGATCAACTGAACCTACTCAACCAACTCCTATTCTAAAGCCTACTACAACTACAACAATGACTGTGCTGAACCCTTCTCCTCTATCAATGTCCAAAGAATTACTTGAGAAGAGTTTAATTGCAGCCGAAAGAAAGGCTAAGGAAGATGAGATCCGGAATGCTTTGGAAACAAGGGATGACTTAAGCCTCAATGAAAAGCTACAGGCTTATGAAGCAGAACTTCAAAGGCAGGCTAACCTGGAAAGAATTGCTGAGGAAGACAAAAGACAACAACTGATGTCTTACATCACTAAGAACAGCAAGACCAAAGCCAATACATTGAAGGGACTCTCCATGGAAGAGCTAACAAGAAGAGCTCAACTTATTGCAGACAAACTTGCAACAAGTAAGGATGGACAAACCAAGAGAGCCCAGATGATTGAAGAATTAGTAGCAAATGGTTATGGTTCAAAAGCCTCTGTGTCCAAATGGAAAGAAGAAAGAATTGTGGACACTTATAGAAAATAGAAGGCTACAAGGGCTGCAAATCCAGAGAAGTTTAAAACTGCTGAAGTGTCAACTTCAGTAGTTAGAACTTCTGGTGTTTCAAGAAAACCTTCTACAAAGAAAAAGACAGAGGAGAATGTGAAGACTGATTTCAGGATGGTACTACTAGAAGGAAGTACAGTAGTCCATTCTGACTTCGACATAGAAGAGAAACCTCTGCTAACCCAATTCAGGGATCCTTCCACCTTTGCCTATCAAATTCAAAAGACCATTAAAGACAAACTGCACACTAAGGTAGTTACTGAGCATCACTTGCCAACCATTCAACTACCTAATGTGATGCAACAAGAACAAGGAAGAGAATCCCACCTGACAGTCACTGAAGTCGAAGACATCCAACACTCAGGAGCTTCCCAGGGTACCTGCATGGTTCCCTATACTTTAGACTTAGACAAGTCTAAAGTGCCTATCATCAGATGGTCATTTACTAATAACAACTCAGTACAAGTGACAAGAAGAGACCTCACAAGCAGAGCCTATAAGTCGATGAATGATCTGAAGAAGCTATCAACTCAAGACCTGCTTACAATCCAGCATCTAGAACCACAAAAAGGATCTCTCACTGATGAACAGCTGAACCAGTTAAAGAATTCCATGTTCAAAGGGATATGGAAGATTGTGAATGACAGAAGAAAACAATAAGGAATTAGAAAGGTTTTGGCTTCATCAATCCAGGGGGAGATTGTTAGGACAAAAAGGATTGGTGAAACCACTTTTGTAAACCTTAGTCTAATTCACTTCTGTCAAATTATTCTAAGTATAGAACTACTGAAGAAAGAAGACTAAACTGCTGAAGAAGGATTCTACAAGTACTGAAGAAGAAATGCATCAGAAGTTCTGAAGTCCAAACCAGACAGTTCACTGAAGAACTACTGAAGACAAACTGCTCATCAGTAGTTTGTCAATCATCAGCACTTGTTCAAGAATCTTTCCACCTCCTTATGTTTCAGTAGTTTATTAGTTTAGTATTACTTTAACTTTTTGTACAAGTTCCAAGATTGCAACTTGTTGCAACTTGTCTCTGAACTTGCTTTTTGGCAAGGTTCATGTATTTGTAAAGTCTATAAATAGATGGGTTCATCCCTTTGTTTTAGACATTGATTTTTAAATACAGAAATCCTTCAAAGCTTATCATTGTTATTTCCATTTCATTACTGAGAACCTGTTTAAGTGTTCATTCTCATTTATTGCTTAGATTCTCATTAAATACTTGTCTTTAGTTTTATCAAACATCCAAGGGGAGTAATAACTCCTGTTGATAAGTGTAGCGTTAAACTCATATCATTCCGCTGTGCTATTATTCATAAAGAACTTGCTAGACACTTAAGTTTCACTAGCAAGTTCATACAAAGAGCAATACTGATCCTACAACTCTTATAAATTTCTAGTGATTCACACTTGAGGTGAACCTGAATCCCTCGATTTCTTGATTTGTTAGATCATGTCTGGTGCTCGCGGTGGTGGACGTCTTGGTGGCGGCGGTGGTCGTGCTGGAGGCGGTGGTCGTGGCAACATCAACATGACCCAAGTGGAACTGAACAACTTGCTACAGCAGCAAGTGAACATGGCTATGGCTAACTTCCAGGACGGGATTAATGCCATGGGTGGTGAGTCAATTTCTGTCAACTTTGCCTCATTCTTAGGTTTCATGTCCTTTCGTTTGTGTTTTACTCGTGTACCGTGTTTCAGGTATTGGTGCCAATCCACCTCCACCTCAGTGCTCTTATAAGAAGTTTCGGGACTGTCAGCCCCATAATTTCGCTGGAACTGAGGGAGCGGTGGGACTACTCCGATGGCTGGAGAAGGTTGAATCTGTGTTCGTCATGTGTAACTGTCCCGCTGGGGACTGGGTGAAGTATGCTACTGCGACATTTGAGGGGCCTGCATTGTCGTGGTGGAATGCTACTACTCAGAACATGGGATTGGGGGAGGCTATTGCTATGCCTTGGGCGGAGTTTGTGCAACTGTTGAGAGGTGAGTACTATCCGAGGGAGGAGGTACAGAAGTTGGAACATGAAGTCTGGAGCTACAAGATGGTTAGGTCTGAGATAGAAGAGTACACTGTGAGGAGGAACGAGCTGGCGGTGTTATGCCCTGATTTGCACACACCCGAGTATAGGAGGATCGAGCACTATGTGTCTGGGCTAGTGCCGGAGATTGCTGGATTGGTGGCTGCTGGGAATCATCCCACTCTTGCTGAAGTTGTCCGATCAGCTCATCGGATGACTAACCTGAAGGTGGCAGAAGGTGTTTTGCCTCCTAAGGGTGCTGCTGTGAAGGTTTCTGAGGGGAACAAGAGGAAGTGGGATGGTGTGGGGAAGAGTGCTGTGCCAGCGCCATCTCAGCCGGCGAAGAAGTTTGAATCATCTAGGTCTTCTTCTGGGCAGAAGTCAAGTGGGTATGTTGGGAAGCATCCCAAGTGCAACAAGTGTGGTTTTCACCACTCTGGGAATTGTGATCGGGCTCGTTGCCATAGGTGCCATCAGTTGGGGCATCATGCTAAGGATTGCAGGGTGGCACTTACCCCAACTCAGACTCCTGCTGCTACTCCTACTCCTGCTGCTCAGCGGACTCCAGGAAAACAGGGGTGCTATAATTGTGGTGATACGGGATACTTCAAGCATGAATGTCCTAAGCTGAAGCAGGGTGATAATGGAAGGGGCGGGAACGGTAATGGGAACAACGGCGGCAGAGGCAGGGCTGCACGTGCTTTCGTCATTGGATCTGCATAGGCTAGGCAGGATCTAGACACAGTTACCGGTACGTTTCTTCTTAATGATCGCTATTTTTCTGTCTTGTTTGATTCTGGTGCCAATAAGAGTTTCGTATCTATGGACATTAGTCGATTGCTAGATATAGTACCCACACCTTTAGAGGCTAAGTACTTAATAGAATTGGCTGATGGTAAGAAAATCGAAGCGACACACACCCTTAGGGAATGTCGCTTCGAACTGTCGGGTTTGTCTTTCCCCATTGACCTTATGCCGGTACCCCTGGGTAGTTTTGATGTCGTTGTCGGCATGGATTGGTTATCGCTGTATCGTGCGGAGATCGTTTGTTTCGATAAGATTATTCGGATCCCTCTCCCGGATGGCAAGACTCTTTCGGTTCATGGCGAGAATAGCGGTGCTCCGCTGAGTATCATTTCTAGCATGAAAGCCCGTAAGTATCTTTGGAAGGGTTGTTCGGCCATTCTGGCACTTGTTAATGTTTCTACTGGCGATGAGAAGAAGAACGAGGATATTCCGGTGGTTCGTGACTTTCCCGATGTGTTTCCTGATGATTTGCCGGGTCTTCCTCCCCATCGTCACGTTGAGTTTGGCATTGATCTTACTCCGGGTGCAGCTCCTATTGCCCGGGCTCTGTATCGTCTTGCACCTCCCGAGATGCAAGAGTTGTCCAGCCAGTTGCAGGAACTATTGGAAAAGGGTTTCATCCGACCGAGTTCTTCCCCGTGGGGAACTCCTATTTTGTTTGTGAAGAAGAAGGACGGAAGCCTCCGCATGTGTATTGATTATCGCGAGCTGAACAAAGTGACCATCAAGAATCGTTATCCTCTTCCTCACATTGATGATCTCTTTGACCAGCTCCAGGGCTCCAGTTACTATTCGAAGATTGATTTGCGGTCCGGATATCACCAGTTGCGTGTCAGGGAAGCCAACGTTCAGAAGACTGCTTTTCGCACTCGATATGGCCATTTTGAGTTCTTGGTCATGACTTTTGGTCTCACTAACGCACCAGCGGTGTTCATGGATTTAATGAACCGCGTTTGTAAACCTTACCTTGATAAGTTCGTCATCGTGTTTATTGACGATATTCTGATTTATTCTAAGAACAAGACGGATCATGAGGAACACCTACGGTTGGTCTTGGAACTTTTGAGACAGGAGCAGTTGTATGCTTAGTTCTCAAAGTGTGATTTTTGGTTACGTGAAGTTCAATTCCTAGGGCATGTGGTTAATGAACTGGGAATTCATGTCGATCCGGCTAAGATCGAAGCTATTAAAGACTGGGAAGCACCAAAGACGCCATCTGAGGTGCGGCAATTCCTAGGTCTGGCGGGTTACTATCGTCATTTTATTGAGGGATTTTCGAAGATTGCTCAACCCCTCACTACTCTTACCCAGAAGGACTGAAAGTTCGAGTGGGATGAACCACAGGAATCAGCATTTCAGATGCTGAAGCTTAAACTTTGTTCTGCACCTATCTTATCTTTACCTGAGGGTATGGATGACTTCGTTGTGTACTGTGACGCTTCTATTCGTGGTCTCGGTTGTGTGTTGATGCAACGCGGGAAGGTTATTGCTTATGCTTCTCGTCAACTCAAGGTTCATGAGAAGAACTACACTACTAATGACTTGGAACTGGGTGCGGTGATCTTTGCGTTGAAAATTTGGAGACATTACTTGTACGGTACCTAGTGTGAAGTATACACCGATCACAAGAGTCTTCAGCATATTTTCGACCAGAAGGTGTTAAACATGCGGCAGCGCCGCTGGGTTGAACTCCTGAACGATTATGACTGTGTTATCAAATACCATCCTAGCAAGGCGAATGTTGTGGCGGACGCCTTGAGCAGGAAGGAGTCTGCGAATCCTCGTCGCGTTCGAGCCTTACAGCTCACCATTCATTCGTGATTGCCTAACCGAATCCGTTCTGCACAGTTGGAAGCTTTGAAGGAGGAGAACCTTAAGGCTGAAACTATGCACAGTGCTGACAAGCATCTTGAACTCAGGACCGATGGCTTACACTATTTTGCGGGACGTGTTTGGGTTCCCTTGTTTGGGGGATTGCGCGAGCTTGTTTTGGATGAAGCTCACAAATCCCGGTATTCTATTCACCCTGGCTCCGATAAGATGTATCAGGATTTGAAGATACTTTATTGGTGGCCAAACATGAAGGCTGAGATAGCTTCTTATGTCAGCAAATGCTTGACTTGTGCTAAACTCAAGGTGGAGTATCAGAGGCCGTCTGGTCTCCTGCAACAACCAGAGGTTCCAGAATGGAAGTGGGAGTGAATCACGATGGATTTTGTCACCAAATTACCAAGGTCACCTAGTGGCTATGATATGATCTGGGTGATTGTTGATAGGTTGACGAAATCAGCACGTTTCATACCTATTAAGGAAACCGATGGACTCGAGCGGTTGGCTCGACTTTACCTTAAGGAGGTGGTTGCTTGGCACGGGGTGCCTGTCTCTATTATCTCTGATCGTGATTCTCGTTTTGCTTCGCGTTTCTGGAAGGCTCTGCACAAGGCTTTGGGTACTCAGTTGGATATGAGTATAGCTTATCATCCGCAAACTGATGGACAGACTGAGCGGACGATTCAAACCTTGGAAGACATGCTTCGGGCATGTGTTGGGAGATTCACCTACCGTTGGTGGAGTTCTCCTACAACAACAGCTATCACTCTAGTATCAAGGCAGCTCCGTTCGAGGCTCTCTACAGACGGAAATGTCGGTCACCACTTTGTTGGGCCGAGGTGGGCGAGAGCCAGCTCACTGGTCCGGAACTTGTGTATGAAACTTCGGAGAAAATCGTACAGATTCGTAACCGTTTGGCTGCTGCGCGGGATCGTCAGAAGAGTTATGCCGATCGCCGTCGCAAACCTTTGGAGTTCCAGGTTGGGGACAGGGTACTTTTGAAAGTTTCACCATGGAAGGGCGTCATACGCTTTGGAAAGCGTGGCAAGCTTAACCCTCGTTATGTCGCACCATTCGCAATTCTGGATCGGATTGGACCGGTGGCATACAGACTTGACTTACCGGCGGAGCTCGGTAGTGTTCACAACGTCTTCCATGTATCTAACTTGAAGAAGTGTTTGGCTGATGAATCTCTCATTGTACCACTGGAAGAGATTAAGGTTGATGATCGTCTTCGCATCGTGGAGGAACCAGTCGAGATTCTCGACTACAAGATTCGTAGCCTTCGTCGGAGTAAAATCTGCATCGTCAAAGTTCGTTGGAACTCGAATCGTGGACCGGAGTTCACGTGGGAACGGGAGGATCAGATGAAAGCTAAACATCCTCATCTTTTTCCGAAACGCGCGTTCGAATCGAGGCATGTTACTGCTGAAGCGGAATGAATCTCGGGTCAAGATTCCTTTCAACGTGGGGATGATGTGACATCCGGTAAATTTTCTTTTCGTTTCGTTCTTTCCGTCTCTTTCATTTTGGGGCTTTGTGCAATTTTCGGGTCGAAAATTCTTTCAACGTGGGGATGATGTGACACCCGGCATATTTGGCTTAAACCTTATAGTAACATCTAAGTCTACCTTAGTGGGAAACGTTTATAAACGGACTTTACTAGGTTAGTTGAGTCGGGTCAAGTTAGGATTTTCCAGGGTTCAATGATCTGAAGGATCATTGGGAGTCATTTTGGGAATACACTAGTACCGAGTCCCGTTGTTGGTGAAATTACATAAACTAATTAAGTGTATGTGTAGATTATTGGTCGTGTGGTGGATTATATGCATAGATGTGTTTAAATGATGTGTAGATGATTATCCGTGCTTAAATATGTTAAACATAGACTAAGGTTGCATGCTCATATGTTAAGGTGCGTTAAAATGCATTAATCACGACAAACTGGAAAACTAGAAAAACATAGGTCCTAGTTCGACCACTTTGAGTGGTCGAAGGTGGAATTGTGTCTTGGTTCGACCCTTTGAAAAGGGGCGAACCTGGGATATGGAATTGGAAGAATTTCATTCGACCAAGTCAGGGTTCATTCGACCCTGTGAAAGGGTCGAAGGAGGCTACCTTCGACCACTGACAGGGGGCGAAGGTGGAATAGTATAAATACCAAACTTTGTCATTTTTCACCATTTCACAAACCCTAACCGTCTCAAAACACTCTCAAACGATTTTAATCACTAAGGAAGGAGTTTTTGCTCTTCTTTTTCATAATCTAACTTATCAATAACAACTAAACAAGAATCCAAGTTGTGTTCTTAATCCTAAGTCTTTTTAAAACATTTTGATTCGTTTTTATCTAACCCTAAAGGTCCAGATCTGTTCTAAGGATGTTTTTATCAATAAAAACCTTTTAAACACCTTTCTAAATCTAAACCCTATCATTAAACATAGGTTTTGTATCAATAAACATATGATAATTGTGTGTTATGTGATGTTATGTGTTATTGAATGATTTGCTGCTGTTCTAAGGATAGAAACATGATCTAAGGTTGCTATTGATGTTGGTTTATTGTTCTTTACGGTTATAATTAGATAGAAGGTGATATTATGGGTATTTTGGGGATTTTATGAAATCTAGGGCTTGTGCATGTTAAGTATTATTAATAAAATGAATGGGGGTTTTCGATTACAAGGTAAGCTGAGCATTTGTAGATGATTATGGGTCGGTATTAAAAAGTTTCCAAATTGGGTAAAGATTTCATGCATGATGTGACATTTCCATAATTTTGCCATTTTGGGAAAGTGTTAAAACAAGCTGGTTTTGGGGCAAAATTGGTGGGGTTTTGTAGGAATAAGTTAATCATACTTGACTGCTGTGTTTGATGATGTTACGTGATGTTTCGAATGTGTTTGAAGCGTTTTTAAGAAAATTTATATAACAGGGGCGAACCTGGACTCATTCGACCAAACGAATGGTCGAAGGAGAGATTCCAGGGTCGAACCTGGGAGATGTTGGGCGAACTTGATCAAACGGTCGAACGTGGCAAAACGGGCGAAGGAAACTTAAAAACGGGCGAAGGAAACTTAATAACGGGCGAAGGAGATTTAATCTGTCTGGTTCGACCGTTCTGATGTAGAAATGAGATTTTTGATACAAACTAAGTATTTTATGCTTGAACCTTGTGTGTAATCTATGTGTACTTGATTAGTTAGGGTAATGAGTCACCAACGGGATGTCGGGTCGGTCTAGTGTGTCGGTTGAACATTTAAACACGTTTTAAAACATACTTGGTTACGATCTGGACAATTGGGGACTAGATAACCTTATGGTTATTAGTCGGAACACTTATGTGAACATTTTGATAGATCTCCGGTAGAGGGATTATCAAGGCTTAGCTTTTTACTAGTTACCGAAGAACGCTATCTAAGGTGAGTTCACGGCCCCACTTTTACTGCTTTAACTTTTGGGGGAGAAAACATGCGCTAAACCATTTTGGTAACATATGTCATACCATGGTTTTAACTTTGTATTGCTATACGATCATTGGAAGTCCCCGGGGAAACCATGAATGTGCGGGGATGCACAACGGGGGAAATGTGGATAGATCTATTGGGCGTACCTGCCCCACTCGACGGCTTGGAGGGCCGGGCGGGTGCATGTTGTCTCGAACTTTGCTAAACATGCTGAACATTATTCGGGCTGCTTAAACAAATGTTAAACATTGCTAAACGTGTCCAGTAATGGTTTCCAATCGTAGTAGTAATAAAACATACGCCTAGCTAGCGTACTTGGTGACATTGGTATAGTATGGACATGGTAACGTTTTGGTAACTTTGGTAACTTATTGAACAAACCTGTGAACTCACCAGCATTATATGTTGACGTCTTTTTGGCATGTTTTTCTCAGGTCGCTAAGGTAGCAACATTGGACTAGGCGCACGAGTCTGCATGGCGTCTAGGCTTAGTTTCATATTTTGAATAAAGTTTTTGAACATTGTCGTACATGGTTTTGTAATTGGTTAAATGCTTCCGCTATGGTTTTATAAATTGAGAACTATGTTTTGAGTTTACGTATTTCATATAGTGTTGTTTATTGTGACCGTTGACTTGGATCCTGGTTTGTCATGCGCCTCGCGGTAAAACTCCGCAAGTGGAAATTTGAGGGTGTGACACTTACAGTGTGCACTTATAACGTACGTATGTGTGGGCTCTCAGTAGGAAAGTGAAATTGCACTAATTTTAACTTTATTTATTAATTTCATAAAATAGGGTTAAAAGCGGAAGATAGTTAATCATGCATCATATTGTGGCGTTGATAGCTGAAAGACACTGGATATATGCACTAATCGGCATATGTCCTGATTTCAAAGTTTTATGTGTCTTGTGTCAAAGGCTTGATGCGAAATAACTCTCGAGTCGAGGGTCTCACTCAAAGCAACCTCTTTATTTCAATAGGGTAGAGGTAAGGATGTATACATCCTTCCATCAGTAGACCCTACTTAGCTTTGGTATTAATGAGATTTAGTGATGATGATCAATCTAAATACACACAAATGATCCCAAGTTTGACATGATGAAATTAGGAATTTGTGTTATTAGACCTTGTGTAGTGGGGGGGCTTTATTTATAAAGCCCCTGTTTCTGATTGGTCTACGTGACAGCTGAGTCAGCATAGGGGTTTAATTCAAAATAGGGGTGTAGTAGTGGGGCTGTTATTTTGTTTCTATTAAAAAAACAATATAAAAATAATTGAAAAATAATAATATGATAAAGTAGGAGAGAGAGAGTGTAAGGTGTAGAGATTTGATTGGATGGTTGTGGTGATGTTCAGCGCCATTTTTATAACCATTGGGCCTCTTTTTCCCCCATAGTGCCCCCCTGTAATGGTGTTGGGGGCGTTATGGGGCGCTATATTGCAAAAAAAACGCCCAAATTGCGCTCGACTACACCCGGTCTTAGGTTGTTATTAGTAAACTAGACTTTTGCCCGCGTTGACACGCGGTTCCAAAAATTACAATTATTTTGAACGGTAAAACGTATAAAAAAATATAGTAGAAATATTTTATTAAAATTTAAAAGAAACCAATACACATTTTATTCAAATATCACTAAATATTTATTTATACATCACATTTTTTGTTTTAATCTTCACCTTCCCATCAGCATCAAGTATAAATATGTATAATTGATACTAATTATAACAACTTGGTTATTTTTTGGTAATCACTTAATTTGGTTTTATTAATATTTTGTAAATCATAAAGTTATAATTTTAATTTAAGTATAATTTTTTCAAAATTGTCTTATTAATATTATTGACTTTATTAAAAAATATTGTCATAAAAAATTTCTAATAATAATGTTACATCATAAAAATATATTGCATCATTAAAAATTTTAACAAAGTAACAAAAAACAAACATAAAATGCAAACACACAATTTATTTAAATGAAATATGTCCAAAAAACCAAACAAAGCATAAACGAAACGAAATTGTCACAAAAACCAAACCAAACCAGACAAATGTTTAAACAAATTGTTCATTGTTCCTATTTCTCAAGCTTAGGAACCAAAAGGGGGATATCAGGTGATTTCTTGGCAACTTAAGTTGTAGATTCACTTGCATCATCGTCAACACTGTCATCGCCTCCTTGAAATAATAGTCAACTCACAAAATTGAAATAAAATATCTAAATAGATAAAATAATGTAATTGCATAATAGTCTGAGGAAATGCTTGCTTTGACTACATTATGTAACAATGATAAACAATCTCATCATTCAAACATAAAACAATGCAATAATAGACAACTTACCATTTGGTTTCTTCAACCATTTGGTAAAACATAGTGCATTTGCTCAATCTAATTCTTACTTCTCTTTACTATTCCTTCTCACATTGATAGTTATGAAAACAAAACCCAAAACAAAAATAACACGTAAGACTATATAGAGATATAGTAGTATATATATAAACAACTTAGCAAAGTGTAATTAGAACTTTTGTGTTTAAATGTCTTTATTTTTAAAAACCGGATTTTTTTTAAAATCTTGATTTTAAATGTTTGAAAATAAAGTAATTCAAATGAAAATATGCGTATTAATTGTGATGAAAAAATTCAAATTTATATATGATTAATAATTTTATGTTTAAATGTTATTAATGAAATGGTAATCATAATTATTAACATTAGATGTTTCCAATATTGTGTAAATCATGATAAATGTTAATTATACGCTAAAATTGTAATGTGACAAATCAAAGAATTAAGCATTTATTTTGTGTTTTAAATGTCTTTAACTTTAAAAACTGGATATTTTTTTTTAAATTTTGATTTTGAATGTTTAAAAATAAATTTATAAATGTATTTATATATGATTAATAATTTTGTCTTTAAAGATTATTAATGAAATGGTAATCATAAATATTAACATTAGATGTTTTTAATATTGTGTAAATCATGATAAATGCTAATTATACGCTAAAAATAGTAATGTGACAAATCAAAGAATTAAGCATTTATTTTGTGTTTAAATGTCTTTAATTTTAAAAACCGCTATCTTTTAATTTTGATTTTGAATGCTTGAAAACAAAGTAATTCAAATGAAAATAGGCGTATTAATTGTGATTAAAAAAAATTCAAATTTAACTTTGTTTATAAATGTATTTATATTTATATATGATTAATAATTTTGTGTTTAAATGTTATTAATGTAATGGTAATTATAATTATTAACATTAGATGTTTCCAATATTGTGTAAATAATTATAAATGCTAATTATACGCTAAAAATAGTAATGAGACAAATCAAAGAATTAAGCATTTATTTTGTGTTTAAATGTTTTTAATTTTAAGAACCGGATTTTTTAAAATTTTGATTTTGAGTGTTTGAAAAAAAGTAATTCAAATGAAAATAGGCGTATTAATTGTGATGAAAAAAATTCAAATTAAACTTTGTTTATAAATGTATTTATATTTATACTAGGTTATGTACCCGTGTGATACACGGGTTGAACAATTTAAATTATATATGTTATATTTAAATAAAATTGCCTTTACAACCGGAAAATATTTAATATTTAACAGCCTCTAAATAATTTCTTGTAATAGATATTCATATTCACATAAAACTATTTCCTAACTTTCTAAAATATATCTTCCATACTATGGCTGTGACCTTGTAGACTGCAGGTAAAAAAAATCAAAAGTAATAAGAGTAAATTTGATTAGGCTAAGATGTAAAAAAATAAAATTAATTTAAAAATATATCCTCATCTGTTAAAACATCCCAATCGAGTATCTTTCATTTGAAATTTGACATCAAGTTTCTTCCAAAAGCAAAAGTATTTCTAACCTTGAATGTATTATCATTTTTATATAACATCAATGTCCTTAAACATAATGACATTTATTGGTTCAATATGACTGTAATTATAAAAAAAAGATTGAGTGAATTAAAAGCATGAAAATGAAGATGATACGAATTAGTAATGAAAAGACTTTGGCCACTTACTTAGATATTGCATTTCTCTGTTAAAGTAGCTTGAAAAAACAAAGTTAATGAAGATTTCAAACACTGGTTTTTCATATATAAAATGTATTCTATATATCAAGCTATTATAATACGGAAATAGCTAAGCATATTTAGTTTGTATTAAATCAACTATTTAATTAATGTGGATTGATATTTTTTTTTTTTTTTTGTTCAGAACATTCTAAGAAACATAGTTTTAAACTTAGAGTAAAATACCACATATTAAAAATATGTTAATTTAAAGTACACGATTCAAATTTAAATTTAATAACATATAAATACGCTATCTTTAAACAATGAATAACTTTTAATAAAGAATTTTCTATTATTAGCTAATAAACATTTTCAAATCATGTCTAATAATTTGTTTATAATTTTGTATTAAAATATAATTATATTAATTGATTTACAAAAACATAGAATATATATATATATATGTATATATATAACTAAATTTCGATAACTATATTAATAATTATAGTTGTATCCAATAAAAAATGAATATATACAGGAACCTATACCTATATGTGTGTATATATATATATAACTAAATTTTGATAACTATATTAATAATTATAGTTGTAGCCAATAAAAACTGAATAGATAATAATAATTAAATAAAGAAACAAATTAAAATAAATGTATTGTTTTAAATAAGAAAATGAGAGGCTTTATAGGGGAGTTATATATACTCCATATGTTGTCTTTTATTAGTATAGATAGCAATAGATTAATATTGATTGGTTTACTTTATTTATTTGTTCAGAACAATATGAAAGTCTCACTAAAACACTTAGCTAATTGCATTGTGATATTATTAATTTGCTTATTTGACTATTGCACTATTTTAAACATCTAAAATTAATATGTATTTGTTAAGCATATTTAACATCTAAAACAATGACAAAAGTAATAAAACTTAATAATCATTTGTTAAACATCATAATAAACATAGTTTTAAACTTAGAATAAAAGATCAAATTTTTATAAATGAGTTTATTTAAGGTACGTGATTTAAATTTAAAGTTAACAAGAAATAATAAAAATAAGTTATATAAAAAAGAATCACTAATGTTTCAATAATGTTTAATTCAGTTAGTTAATAAATCTTTTTAAAGAATGTCTAATAATTCATTTCTGATTTTTTTATTAAAATCTAGTAATATTAACCGGGAAAACATAATATAAATATATTAAATTTGAATTTTAGTAGTTATATTAATAATTATAATTATAATTGTAACAGGAATCATTAGAAATAGATTGAATGAGAATCTATTTATATTAATTAGAAAAATCATCAAATCCGTTTATAATGATTTCTGTTACAACTAAATCCGTTTATAATGATTTCTGTTACAACTACGATTATTTATATTATGATTTTGCAAATCATTTAATATTTAATTTAATTTAATTATATTTGAATTTATTTATTGTATTAAATAGTGAAATGAGAGAATTCATGAGGGAGTGCCATGTGTCCCTCATGTGTTTTCTTTTATTAGTATAGATAGATAGGATTAACAATTTTATGTTTAAAGGTTATTAATGAAATGGTAATCATAATTATTAACATTAGATGTTTTCAATATTGTCTAAATCATGATAAATGCTAATTATACGCTAAAAATAGTAATGTGACAAATCAAAAAATTAAGCATTTATTTTGTGTTTAAATGTCTTTAATTTAAAAAACCGGATTTTTAAAAAAATTTTATTTTGAATGTTTAAAAATACATTTATAAATGTATTTATATATGATTAATAATTTTGTGTTTAAAGGTTATTAATGAAATGGTAATCATAATTATTAACGTTAGATGTTTCCAATATTGTGTAAATCATAATAAATGCTAATTATACGCTAAAAATAGTAATGTGACAAATCAAAGAATTAAGCATTTTTTTTGTGTTTAAATGTCTTTAATTTTAAAAACCGGATTTTTTTAAAATTTGTGTTTAAAGGTTATTAAAGAAATGGTAATCATAATTATTAACATTAGATGTTTCCAATGTTGTGTAAATCATGATAAATGTTAATTATATGCTAAAAATAGTAATGTGACAAATCAAATAATTAAGCATTTATTTTGTGTTTTATGTCTTTAATTTTAAAAATCAGATTTTTTTTTTTAAATTTTGATTTTGAATGTTTGAAAATAATGTAATTCAAATGAAATTAGGCGTATTTTGATTTTTTTTTTTTGAAAACCTGATTTTTTTAAATTTTGATTTTGAATGACTCAACCTATGGAATTGGAATCTTCAGTAATTGTTTTTCACAAAAAAAAAAACAATAATATAAATTCAAATTCCTATGATAAATTCCAAATCTTTTTGGAAATTTCAAATTCAAAACATGTTATGCAAACTAAACGCACCGTTGTCCCTTCTAAATTACTTTCGTAAAATATAGGTAACAAACATTATGTAATTATGTAGTATGAAATATAGAGATGGTATAAATGAAACAAAAACAAAGATTTATACCTTGTTAAAAATGCGAAAGAAGATATTGATTTTGGATTGAGTAGCCCCTTCACTCAAAATAAATACCACAACCAAAAGGAAATTAAATTTGTAAAATAGAGATAGAACAAAAGAGAGATTTACATGAATAGATTAAACGTCCCCAAAATCCAAGACTGCTTCCACTCAAAAAAGCTTTGGGCTTTTTAGCTAATGAGTGCAAAGTCGTTACACCGTACCTATCGTTTTTCAACACGATGTTTGGGTGCATATCGATTATATCTAAAGCAACATCTGCATCAACAAATTCAATCCTATATATCTATAATCTAATACATTATGAAACATTTATATAGACAATGATATCAGAAAGAAACATAGGCGAAATAAAAATGAAACATAGGCGAGGCAATAGATGAACAATGATTGTGTTACAGGAGAATGGAAAGATAATACCTTGAAGAAGAAGAAGAAGAAGGATGGCGAGGATGGAGAATAGATGAACAATGATTTGAGTTTTTTGATTGACTATGAGAGAAGAAATGTTTTGAAAAAGAAGAGTATAAGAGAATGAATATTTTAAAAAAGAGTTAATTGCCAATTTAGTCCCTGAGGTTTGTCAAAAATTGCCACTTTCATCCAAATCTTTTTATTTGGTCAATTTAGTCCCTGTGGTTTCATTTTTTTGTCATTTTAGTCCCTGTGGACTAACAAGATTTGGATGAAAGTGGCAATTTTTGACAAAACTCAGGGACTAAAATGACAAAAAAATGCCACAGGGACTAAATTGACCAAAAAAATATTTGGATGAAAGTGGAAATTTTTGGCAAACCTCAGGGACTAAATTGGCAATTAACTCTTTTAAAAAATTAGGAAAGTTAATCTACATCTACATCTACACTTTTACATCTACATCTACATCTACACTTCTACACTTCTACATCTACATCTACATCTACACTATATAATAAAAGAAAACACATGAGGGACACATGGCACTCTCTCATGAGTTCTCTAATTTTACTAATTAATATAATAAATTGAAATATAATTATATAATTGATTTGCAAAATTATAATATAAATACATTAATAATCATAGTTGTAAGAGAAATCATTAAAAACGGATTTAATGATTTCAGTTATTAATATAAATACTAACCGAATTAAAAATTATTTAAACATTAGTGATTCTTTTTTATATAACATATTTATATGTTATTAACTTTAAATTTAAATAATGTACCTTAAATAAACCTATTTATAAAATTTTGATCTTTTATTCTACGTTTAAAACTATCTTTGTTATGATGTTTGACAAATGATTATTAAGTTTTTTTATTATTTTGGTCATTATTTTAGATGTTAAACATGCTCAGCAAGTACATACTAATTCTAGATGTTTAAAACAGTTCAAAAGTCAAATTTTCATATATGAACAATCATTGTTTGAAATTTTCATTGACTGTGTTGTTTCAAGTTACTTTAACAGAGAAATACAATATCTAAGTGGCAACAGTCTTTTCATTAGTAATTCGTTTTAGCTTCATTTTCACGCTATTAAATAACGAAATCCCTTTTTTATAATTACAGTCATATTGAACCAATAAATGGCATTATGTTTAAGGATCTTGATGTAAGAAAAAAATGATTATACACTTAAGGTTAGAAATATTTTGGCTTTGCAAGAAACTTGATGTCAAATCCAAATTAACGATACTCAATTGAGATGGTTTAACGGATGAGGAGATATTTTTAAATTAATTTCATTTTTTACATCTTAGCCTAAACAAATTTATCATATTACTTTTGATTTTTTTTTGTGTACCTGCAGTCTATAAGGTAACAGCCAGAGTATGAAAAATATATGCTGAAAAGTTTGGAAATAGTTTTATGTAAATATGAATGTCTTTACAAGAAATTATTTAGGGGCTGATGAATTTTTATATTTTTCGGTTGTAAAGGCAATTTTATTTATTTTAAATATAACATGTAATCTAATTTTTCTTAATTATAATTATATTTTTATTTTTATATATAATATATATAATTTAAATTGTTTAACCCGTGTATCACACGGGTACATAACCTAGTAATTGTGATATAATAATAATAATAATTGTCATTAACAATTGTGATTGACCAAACCTTGTGTTTTAATATAGATTTTTGATTTTTTTAAAAAAGAATATTTTATAAAAACTCACATCATGCCATGTGGCTTAATAAGAGGAGGAGAGAGAATTGCTAATGGGATGAGAGAATGCCATGTGTACAAAATGGCATTCAAATATTAGATGTATAGATATAGATGTGCACATACCATATACATGTCCCTATACACTTAATGTCTGATTTAAGTATGTTGATGAAATCTTGAGATATTGATAATCATATGGTAATGTAGTATTAGGATATTGATAAATATATGGTGATAAAGTATAGAGATTATGGTAAAATATGATGAATATATATTAGGATATTGGTAAACATTGAATTCAAGCTTGGTTATTAAACATTTAAATAATAATAGATATTAATTCAATCATGGTCAATATCATCTAGCTACAATTGCATTGCAAGATCCAAGAATAAGACATCAAGAACAAGAAGTCATTAATTGCAACAACTATCATATGCAAGATTCATCTAGTACTACATGTATGAATATTCAAGTAATGTCAAGTGATTAATACTTAAAGAAATGAAAATCAAGAATTAAGCATCATCTACATGTTATTAATGTTTCAACAAAGGGAGAGAGAATTAGAAAGAAAAATAATTTAATTAAAGGTAATTTAACAAATTATTTTCTAAATAAAATAAAACTAGTAAAGTCTCAATTGAACTAAAAAAGTTTAATATTAGTTGGAAGAACGTTGAATTTTTAATAATGCAAGAAGCTAGTTGACTTTTTTCCATTTTATGGAAGTATTCATAATATGAGACAATGTGTTACCCAAAATGGAAATCAAGCCTCATGTTTTACCAAATCCCAACCATGCTCATAAAGAATGTGTTGATAGCCGTTTATAGTCGTCACACAACGTTAAAGTGTTAATTATTAACTAGTCAAAAGCCAAACCTGATGGTCCACGGTAGATGGTATTGACTGTCAAGGTGGCAGTAGACAACTCTTTGAATGTTGTGTTTTGCTTATAAAAACAAGTCAACTCCAATTTTTCCACTCACCCATTTTGCTCTAAACTTTAATAATAGTCTTCTTAGATATATCTCTCTAGTTACCTTGATATTTCAACATTTATTCATTGAGATATTAATGATTCAAGATCAAGAGCAAAAAGAAGATTTGTTCCATAACTAAACATTCATTCATTCTTGTATAATGTGAGACTGTAAAGATAGAGTTGTGAGAATTTTGTAACGTGCATCACTAAGCTTGTTTAGTGATTAGAGATAGTGGTCATCACTACCACTTGAGGTAAATGAGACATAGAAGGTGATCACATCCTTGTGAATAGTGACACATTTGGAGAAGGAGATCATTTCCTTTGAAAAAATGAGAAGCTCGTAAAAGGTGATCATTACTGGATTAAGAGAGATGACTGGTGGGGAAACACTCGATCGGATGACTAGGGAGAGAATGTAAAGATATTAGTTGACATCTCCTGAACATGTATAAATCGGTTGGATATCTATTACACTTTTCTCTTTACTTACTTGCATATATTGTTATTATTGTTTGATCAGGGTATTAACAAGTGAAAATAAGTTTCAAATAACTACTTTTAAACAACAAATTATAAGAAAACCTATTCACCCCTCTAGTTCCTACATTATTGTTTTCACACATGTATTTATGCGATAAGTCCTTCAAATAAGATGCTTTGGAAGAACTTGACCTTCAATATAAAAATAAGGACTTGCATTTTAGTTCTAAGTGCGTTGATATGAGTTCACCAACTCTAGGGTTGACAAAGGACTTAATCGAGTGAATTTAGATGTGTATCTATGAGATTCTTAATCCTTAAAGATTTGTTTTATTCAATAAGAACTTATGAATTAATCTTTCATGTTCTTCTTTCTCGTTAGTTTAATTTTTTTTACCTCACATGTGACACCCGGCAAATTCTGGTTAACAACGTTGTCTAGATGAAAGTCTACATTAGCGAGTCACGCGTATATTGTACTTAACTGGGTTAGCTAAGTCGGGTTATGGTTCGGGAACTATCGGTTTAGTCTAGAGGATCATTGGATGTTGGTCTAGAGGTTCATTAGATGTTGGTCCTTAACCAAGTGTACAAACGGTGACGATTTGTAGGATCGTCAGGGCATACGGAACATACGAGTCTCGAGTCCCGGGAATTGGTGAACGAGGGTGAATATGTGTATTTACATGTGTTATGTGTTTACAATCATTATGTGACTTGTCGGTATGTGAATATGTGTTAACATATGTTAAAACGGGGTTTAACGCACAAAACGCACGAAACCAGCCCCTATAGGCGATTAGGGGAGCCTAATCGCCCATAAGGGAGGCGAGTAGGCATCATATGGGGCGAGTAGGGGACTTATCGCATGACTGTTCATGCGATTAGGCCCCAATCGCATGAACTTACATGCGATTAGGCTTCCTGATCGCGTGTAAAGCTGCATAATCGCATGTTACGTGCTGGACGACTAAAAACGACTATAAATACCATACTTGACCTCATAAACTTCATTATACAAACCCTAGTCGTCCCATAACCTGCCCCAACACACACACAACCTCTGGAACGCGATTTTTGATCAAAACACAAGGTTTCAAGCTTAATCCTTCATTCTTTCACAATTCTAAGGTTTGGTTTCCATCCATGAATCTTTATAAACGTTTTTAATCAATCCCTAATGGTCCAGATCTGTTCTAAAACGGAAAAGCTTTCTGAAAATCGTTAATAAGTATTGATAATCGGATTCTAACTAGTATACATGTGTTATGTGTGTTTATGATTAGAAAGCTAGGGTTTTTATGATTCAAGGTGAATGAATGATATGTTATTATTGTTAGATCAGAATAATAATGATATTATGATGATAAAATCTGAGAATTGAATATTAGGGTTATAGTTACGCATGTTAGTATGATGATTGCATGCTATGTGAATGGTATTTGGATTACGTGATTGCATGCAGGGCTGATAATACGAGGCAAAACGAAGGGTTTTAGTTGAAACATGTTTAGAATAGTGTTTGGGATGATATTGGGTAGTTACACACGTTCTGGATCTGATTTGGAGCGTTAAACGCGCGAAAAACTGGAACAGCAAGGTTACAGGCGATTAGCAATCCGAATCGCCTATGTTAGAGGCGATTAGGAGGCCAATCGCCAGTTTTTCATGCGATTAGGGCCTAATCGCTAGTTTTTACATGCGAGTAGCCCTAATTGCTAGTTTTTACATGCAATCAGCCCTAATTGCTAGTTTTTACATGCAATCAGCCCTAATTGCTAGTTTTTACATGCAATCAGCCCTAATTGCTAGTTTTTACATGCAATCAGCCCTAATTGCTAGTTTTTACATGCAATCAGCCCTGATTGCTAGTTTTTATATGCAATCAGTCCTAAATGCTAGTTTACTTTTCCTAATCTCGTGTACTGCTGCTGTAAGTGTAAATTAACATTCCGAGACCCGATTTGACATATAGTAACATGCTAGGAACCCCGTAACATATCTAATAACTTGGTAACATATGTTTGGATGTAATTCGGTGATACGTGAACTATGTGCTATAACTTGGTGTGCGTTAACGTATGTTAAGTGTGATTGCATGATTTCATGTTTGATAGCGTAAACATAACACGGGAGGTCTCGGGTCACCAATGGGATGTCGAGTCTTGTACTTTGGGTCAGTTAAACAGTCACGGTGTTTTCAAACGAACTTGGTTATGGTCTGGACATCTAGGGACTAATCAACCTGCGGGTTATTAGTCTAAGTACTTGTAACTGTCATATGTTAGGTCGCCGCTTTACGGGACTAGCATAGCAGCTGAGTTTACTCGGGTTAAGGAGTAACGCAACTTAAGGTGAGTTTACGGCCCCTCTTTTAAACTGGTTTCATATTTTCGGGGGAGAAAACATGTGTTAAAACGATTATTTGGTAACTACTGTCATACTATGGGTTTCTATTGTGTACTACACGATCCTTGGAAGTCCCAGGGGGAACCATGAATATGCGGGTTTGCACAACGGGGAAATGTGAATAGCGCTATTGGGAGTGACCAACCCCGCTCGTCGACTTGGAGGGTCGGCGGGTGCATATTGTCTCAAACAAGAACAACAGGGTTACTACAACGGGCACACATTTGGTATTCGAGTTAGTAATGGTTTTCCAATCGTGGTAGTAACAAAACATACACCTAGCTAGCGTACACTGGTTTTCGATTATTATAGTATGGACAGGTGGATTTGGTACTTGGATACAAAACCTGTAAACTCACCAGCATTTTTGTGCTGACGTAAACTTTTACATGTTTTCTCAGGTCGCTAAGGTAGCACAGTGGAACTAGGGCGCACGCGTCTGCACGGCGTCTAGCTAGAGTTGCATGATTTTATAAACGTTGAACATTGGTTTATTGTTGAATAATTATTTTGAATAAGCTTCCGCTGTAAACGGGGATTTTAAACATTGTTTTGAAATTGCATTATGTTCATGTTAGACTTGTTTATTGTGATCGTTGGTTAGGATCCTGGTTTGTCATGCGCCTCGCGGTAAAACTCCGCTAGTGGATTTTGAGGGTGTGACATCACATATATGTCTCAACTTTTCGATTCAATAGCTATGGAGTTAGATCGATGTTAGATCCTGAAAAATGGTATCAAAGCAAGGTTGACCTAAACAGTTGATCTAACAATCAATTAATTTACCATTGTTCTTAAATTTGAGGCTCAAATCTGCAAATGTTGAGGTTCGAAGGTGTTTGAAAGTTGTGACAATTATTTATTAGTTGGTCAATGCATTGTAATGTTCTAAATTAGGGAAAATAATTGAAAATTCGGTTGCACCATTTAAAAGGCTATCCTGGTTGAGATGCATGAGTAACTGTTTAACCCAGTCGATTCAACGTAACTAAACATATATAGTACCGAAACATATAAAAGGTCACACTAAGCCCAACAAAATTACCATAGTTTAGGGTAATTTCTACGAATTAAAGTTTAAATCAATTTAACCTCGCATGTAGGTTAATGTTTAAACACCGACAAACTTTGTTTCAAGAAAAAACAAAGCCATCGGGAAAATGCTCTTACATCAAATGAAAATTATACCAATCGTTCCATTGAATTACATTTTTCTTTTGTCAATAATTAAACCAAAGAAAACTCGTTGCCTTTATGTTAACCACGATGTCCTCCACCTTGAACCTCTTCTTCTTGAAAAACCATCAATTCCTCGTCTTCCAAATCTACCAACATGCAATAATAACTGTATGACTTCCTTTTCCATGCTCGAAGAACTGCAAAAAATTGTAAAAATCTAGAAGGTATCTGAATGAAAATGTAAACACAATAGGAATCTTGCACCATCTCGAAACGCCTTGCCACACGCCCATAGCGATCTTGCAGCCGGTGAAAACATGGCCCACCGTTTCTTCCCAATCGCCACATAAAACGCACTCCCTGGTACCGACATCAATATTCCTTCCTGTTAATGCTATTCCGGTCGGTATTCTATCCAAACCATCCCACCAAGCACGAATATTACACTTACTTGGCAGCCATTGATACCACTTGAATATATAAGACTCACTCAGAGCTACCACACCTTTAAACAACATGTCCTTCACCGAACTAACAACAAAGGATCCAGAATCATCACCGTACCAAACCCATATATCTGGCCTATCTGAAAGACGAACTGTAACACCCCAAAATTATCTGTTTCGCCTAATTACGCCATTGGGCGTGATTAGCAAAAAAAAAATATTAAAACGAGACTCGAAAATAAGAATTTGGGTTATGTTCTATTATGGGAATAACACTACAAACTAGTTTTATTAATTGAGTTTTAATAACAAAAGGCTTTGGGGAAAACTTGAGGGGATGCGGTTGACAACTAGTCAAACATGAAATGTTAAAATCGTAAATTGAGTGTAAACACACACACTTATGTGTGTGTATCGATCAAACATCAGGAGGTTCACCTCCTTGATCTTCAAACCCCCAAAACACAAGAACAAGGTCAAATCCAAGCCAAATCAAGGGGCAAATGGGTGCATTTTGTGATACCCCGCAATTTCAGGTTCTCACTTTAACTAAACTCTAGTTACGTTCCTTGCATTATACTTAACTAGGGTTAGCTAGATAGGACACACGATACATAGTTGTTTGTTAATAACTGCATAAGGTGGTAATTCGACGAATTACCAGACTGTATACATGATTAGTGAACCTCGGACGTTGGTGAATAATGAAGTTTAATAATTGTGTGTTAACTGATTTGGATTGATTGCGATTACGTGCTTCTCTGATACTCGGTGAAACTATGTGCAAACCATATGTGATTATGTGAACTTAAACCAAATACGTTAATAAGAATCGTTAAAAGTGGACCATTAGGATGATTGGGGTCTTAACACATGGGGTTACATTTATTACGGTCCGAAATACCGAAAACGTCGAAGGAAAACACGTCGGGTGACGAAACGGGCCACTCACGCGGGCTAAGGCCCTGTGAGCGGCCGCTCACAGGGAGTGAGCGCCCGCTTGCCGGTACCTGACGTCTCTAAACCGCCTCAAACACCTATTTAAGCAACCTTAAGCCTCTTGTATCACCTAAACTCAAACCCTAATCACAATAGGTATTAGGAATGTTTGGTAATGGTTATTGATGATTATTAGGTGTTATTGATTGATAATATGCAACTAGGGTTTGATATAATTGATAATATTGCATGATTAGAATCTGGACAGAATCTGAATGTCGACTTGTAGGGTCTGTATCGTGGCTTGAAAATAATTGTTTTGATCGATTCTTTGCATGAATAGATTTTACATGGTCTTAGCTTTTTAGAATGGGCAAAATCATCTGATTTGGATGTCGTTTGATATGTTTTTGGAATTTTCTTTGATTAAAGGTCATGTCAGAATTTCGGGTAACAAACTGAGTCGACTTTGAGTCATCATAACTCGAGTTTTATAAAGAGTTAGGTTATGAAATTTTTACAGAAGGTTAACATTGGAGTAATTTGAGTTTTTCAAGTGGATTCATCGCGTTTGGATGAATACACAATTTTTGGGAATTTTTCTACCAAACTGACATGTTATGATAGTTTTCAGAACATAGCTGTGTTGAACGAATTTTAATTATTTTTATGTTTGGATTTAAGACAAAACAAAAATAAAGGTTGTTAAGTGAATCCCAAAGAATATTCAGTAAAAATTTGGGAGATTAACTCATGGGTTAACTATTTTAAATAAATTGGTTTTGATGACGCACAATCTGTCCTAAAAACACAGATTGTGTATTATGTGCTTATGTGATTAATTGAGGTCTTAGGTGGTATGTAATTGATGTGTAACTGAACGAACACTTGCATGAGACGCATATGGAATGTAAAAACTAATTATAACCAAGACATTCACCAACAAGTCCGTAGGGTTTACTATTGCATGTAGAATCACTAGGTGTCACCTACACACTTCTGAACGTTTAAACGTCTTGGAAAAACGAGTTATATGGTGTAATGATATTACGCCTATACTTACTTAGTGACACTTATGTTAGGGAGTCGATAGCATACTTTACTTGCGGTTTGGATTTCTTTTGCTTGCACACTAAGGTGAGTTTCACTACTCTTTTCTCAAAAGCATGCGTCTCGGGTTGAGACAACTTACTTAACTTTTCTAGTCCAGTTTGGGACTACTCAGGTTTTTGACTCCTTGTGTGGGTCGGGTTTATGATTCCTTGTGTGGATCGGGTTTTTGATCAGTTTAAAACTTATTGGTCCTTTGTGAACTAAACACTCTATCATTTGGAAAGTCCTTGCATATTATTGGGTTAATCGCTGGAGGCGAGCGGGGTATTAGTTGATGGGTATTAGTTGATAGCGCTATTAGGTTGTGCAGCAACCTCATGTCTGAGGTGCTTGAGGCACGGGCATGAACTTCTGACCACAATTGAGAACTGGTGTTGATAGACACCAGTTATTGAGGCAAATTACTATTTTACTGAAGGTGTCCCAATAATTCTGTTTTGTTACATTGAGTGGGCTAGCTACCCCTGACATGCTTAAACTGGTAACTCTTGAACATTTTGGTCTGGAGGACCTACGCTTTTACTTGGTTACGTGGTTTTGGAAACCAGCGCATTTACTTACTCACCTTCTTACTTAGTGAACTCACCAACATTGTTTGTTGACCCACGATTTACATGCTTTTGCAATTAGTTAGCTTCCGGTGCCAGGATTAGAAAGCACTACACACTTCACTGCATTTGGGGTCTTGGGCATACACCTAAATTTCATATTATGCTTTTACATTTTCTTTCATATGGTTTAATTTGGGCGCGTTGTTTTGCGCATGGTTTTAAAAGGTTTAAATTTGGTTTACGCTTCCGCAGCTTAACTAAACTTGGTTTTTGAAAAAGAACTAAATGGTTTGGGCATTTAGAGTTCGTTCATATGACTTATGGCTATGGGATCCTGGTATGTCATGCGCCTCGCGGTATAAACCTCGCAGTGAAAATTTGAGGGTGTGACACATTTGGCTTAAACAAGTCATCTAAGGTCTAAACTACAACAAGGTACCTTTTATTGGCCGAAATTGTTGCCATAATTCGTTTTTGATTTCTATGAAAATCTAGGGTTTTGGTAAAAACGTGGAATTGATGGTTAATATGGGTTACCCTAGTCTTGGGGAGTCTTAAACATGTATAATCCGGTTACAAATCACACTTAATATGTGTATTTGATTTTGATCATATGCTTATGTAAATCTGTAGAATTTTGGGGTTTAACCTCTAGGTTGAATCAACTTATATCTAGTAATTTTTGTGACTCCTAGGAGTTGTTAATATGAGAAATTTAGGCAAAATGGTCTAAATAATGTATTATGCTGATGATTAGACAAATGGTTATGTTCTGGTTAATCTTGAACTTTTAAAACTAAACAAAGTGGTGGGTGCACACCAAGTGTTTGATTAATTGCCAATTTGGTGAACACTCGTGAAACTATGAAGATAGAATCATGTAAGAGCTATCAATCGTATGTAATGTTGGTTTGTAATAAGCCAACTTAATTGCATATTCTATGTAAGAAAATAGCTATGGATTTAGCTATAATTGGTAATGAATGCATGATGTGTGGATAGTTATGAAATTCCATTTTATGTATTCTAATAAAAACAAGTTTGATATGCCCCTTAGTTAGGTACAAGAACTAGGGATGCAAACAGGCCAAACGGATACAAGCTTGATGCGTATGGAAACAAGAATGGATATGAAGTAAGTTTTACTTACACCATTAGACTATAACATAGCTTAATTGTTGTATACATTCGTCTTAAATCTAGTGTATGTGATAATGGTAAATCCCAAAGGGGTGGTGTAACATCGCGTGATTTCTACGTTTCATGTATTTTAAAATTCTATACTTAACAAATTCCAAGTTCGCCTTTATTCGTTTCTTTTATGTTACTCCTACCAACTATTGACGAGTCGTCATTATAATTTATTCTATTCAATTTAGGCGTTATAACAAGAAACTCATTTAGTTAATATCTTAATATATATTTATAAACTAATAGTTATACTAATAATAATACTTTTAAATAAAAAAAAAGAAGAAAACGTGAATCTTCTTGTTTTGACTTTTGACAAAAAAAAGACAACAACATACATATTATTTCAACAAACCGTTCGTTTTTTTTTTTTTTGTTACTTTTATTATTTTTTTTTATTTTCTTTTAAGATATCAACAATTATAACTAAATTCAACCCCCACCTAATTGACTCTCAACCACCTCTTAACTCTCTTAATTACCCAACCACTTTACTCCACCTATAAATACACCACTCCCTACCCATCCTAACACTTGCTCAATCTCAAATCCTCTCTAAACATCTAAATTCTTCAAGAAATCCTAAGTGATGGAAGCCCACTTCTAAGTGAGTTTTCTCATTTTAAACTCTCACTTCCCTTTTCTTTCTTCATTTCTCCTCTTCTTCTAACCCCTTGGGAAAACCTCTAGGACCTTGCTCTTGTTTTGTGACACCCGGCAAACTCAGGTTAGTAACGTTGACTAAACTAGTAAGTCTACCTTAGCGAGTCATGCATATTACGTACTTAACGGAGTCAGTCGAGTCGGTATGATGATTCTGGGGAATCATCGGGAGTCGTTACGATGATCCGCGGGGTCATTGGGAGTCGGTCCATAACCATGTGTACAAGGATTGGTGATTCGTGGAATCGCCGGGTTTAATGCACACACGAGTCTCGAGTCCCGGGAATTGGTGAACGGATGTAAACGTGTTAGTTATCATGCATTATATGTTTGGAATCATTATGTGACTTATCGGTATGTGAATACGTGTTTATATGTGTTAAAATAGCGTTTAACGCGCCGAAAACCCAACTTGGTGGGTTTCAGGCGATTAGGACCTGGAAGAGGGCCTAATCGCCTATATATATAGGCGAGTAGGGGTGATAACAGGTGATTGGGACCTAATCGCCTGATGTAGCATGCGATTAGGCCCCCAATCGCATGAATTGACCTGCTAATCGCCTATACAGCAGAGTGCGGGTCAAAACACCTATAGATAGAACCCTTAACTCCCCAAACACCTCTAGAACAACCCTAGCTGATCCCAAGCCACCCACACACCTTGAAACACCTCTGGAACTCTTTTTGCTACAAAAACCACCATCTCCAAGCCTACACACCTTTCTTTAACAAAACCCAAGGTGTGTTCTTCATCCCTAACCTTTGTAAAGTTGTTATTTTGGGTTCCCCAAAGGTCCAGACCTTGTTTTACTAAGTTGTGTCATTAAAAACCTTTCAAAAGAGTTCTAAACCAAGTCTACACCTTAATGCTTGTTATATATGAAGTTTACATGCATATGTTGGTCTTCTTGGTGGTTATAACATGATTGTTTCCAAGATATGATTGTACTTCTGCTATGTAGAGATTATTAGGAGGGTTATCATAGAGTTTGAGCCATTATTGTTGTGTTTTGATGAAAATGTGTATTTTGACCCATTTGTATGTTCTTGAAGATTTAGGATGATTATGGTATGATTGTTGATGCAATGTTGTTAGAATTTATACTAGGAAGATGTTAGATCAGAGGTTTGATGATTTACAAGTTTGTAGAGATTGAAATCTGATTGTTTCCATTTAAGGAAAGATAAGGTTGGTTGGTGAAACCTAGTACTTTGCCATTTTAGGAAATAATTGCTTAGAACATGTTAGATCAGTGATATGTTGGGGGTTTTTGCTTGGAATGGGTTGGTAAATGATTTAGGTTTGATATTGGGTGTTGTTGCATGTTTCGGATCTGATTTGGAGGGTTAAACGCGCAAAAATCCGTCACACAGCAGCAGCAGGCGATTAGGAATCCTAATCGCCTGATGCTGAAGGCGATTATGCAGACATAGAGGCGATTAGGACCCTAATCGCCTGATATATCAGGCGATTGGGCCCCTAATCGCCAATAGGCTGAAGCCTACTCGCGTGTGACTTTCCTAATCGCATGTACTGCTGTCTAGAACGCGTTTTGACATCCCGGAACACGATTTGACACCTAGGAACATGATAGGAACCCCGGGATGCACCCAATGACTTAGTAAGACTTGTTCGGACCTGATTATGCGTTAATCGGACTTTATGCTAGACTAGGTGAACTATTGCGCGTATTAAGTGTTTAATTGCATATGTTGCATGATGTCTTGTATTTACCTAACACGTGGGATGTCGGGTCACCAATGGGATGTCGGGTCTTGTCTGGCACGGTCAGTTTAACAGTTAAAGATGTTTTCAAACGTTTATGGTCACGGTCTGGACATTCGGGGACTAGTTAACCCACGGGTTATTAGTCCGGATACTTATACACATTTTATGATAGGTCGCCACTGATGGGGCTATCATAGCATAATTACTTAACTGTTTTCAAGTAACGCAATCCAAGGTGAGTGTCACAGCCCCACTTTTACCGTTTTACTTTCGGGGGAGAAACATGCTACTTATTTTGGTTACTCATCATAGATCATGTTATACTATGGTTATTTCACGTACTATGCGGCTTTTACAGAAAGTCCCAGGGGGAACCATGAATGTGCGGGGATGCACAACGGGGGAAATGTGGATAGATCTATTGGGCCATACAAACCCCACCCGACGGCTGGGAGCCGGGCGGGTGGATATTGTCTCTAACACTTTGGGGGTTACCGAGGCATCGGTAATCCCGTCCGTCTGGGCTGGCTTCAATACTTATACCGGTTTAGTAATGGATTCCCAACCGCAGTAGTAGCAACACTTAACGTCTAGCTAACGCTTTCATAACATAGTAGTACGGAGATGATCTTGCCGAACTTATAACAACACTTTATAAAAGAAAACCTGTGAACTCACCAGCATTATATGTTGACATTTTTGGCATGTTTTCTCAGGTCGCTAAGGCAGCAGTCAATGGGCTAGGCGCACGGAGTCATGCACAGCGTCTAATGTTTTGAAGCATATTAAACGATGTTTTGTAAACAATGATATGTCTTTTGGTTGTAAACAAGAATGCTTCCGCTGCTGGTTTATGGCTCAAAGCATGATATTTTGGTTTAAATATAATTATGAATGCATGTTTGTTGTATGTTTATTGTGATCGTTGACTGAGATCCTGGTGTGTCACGCGCCTCGCGGTAAAACCCCGCACGTGGAATTTGAGGGTGTGACAGATTGGTATCAGAGCCAACGGTTATAGTGAACTAGGACTGCATGTAGAGTCTAGTCTATAACTGAGTCGCACACACTAGACGGTTACAATTAGTCGAGTCTTAACAAGTGGGTAACAATATGACTTGTCGGGGGTGTCGGTGTCGTTATCTACTACGCTACATCATCTATTTACTCTTTATCATCCTATTTCTTGACTCATCCTTACCATGATTCGATGGCGAACGATATACTATTGAACTTTCTTGACGGCGGTGTACATTGGGGTAGCTTCGGCGTACTCTTGAGATCTGTCCAGGGATTTGGACATCTCCCTTCTATGCCCAAATGAACACGCTCGTTCTTATGTATACTGTCTTGTACTTATACTTATGATGATACCATGATTGGGTGTTGGTGTTCGGTGACTTGAACTTCAATCTTTAAGCACGCCTGGAGGACCATGTAGAACAGTTTATCATGTCGGGTGCACACGAGATCATAAACTGTGATGCATGGGATCCCTGGCGGACTTTGGGCTTGAACGGATGGACCCGAGCTGGGCTCGGTCTAGTTTCTTGAAATTCCTAATGGGTTATACCATGGGCAAGCCTAAATCTTTTGTTTCATGTTGTGACAGAAGATGTCGGGAGCTCGTGGAGGTCGCAGAGGCGACCGTGCTGGCGGTCGTGCTGGCGGCCGTGGTGGCGGCGGTGGCCGCGGGAACATTAATATGTCCCAAGCTGAGTTGGATAACCTGATGCAGCAGCACGTGAATATTGCTCTGGCTGCATTCCAAGCCGCTCATAATGCTATGGGTGGTACGTTGATCCTCACCTATTCTACCATGTTCTGGGGTACTGTACCTTTTCTTGATTTTCACCTGTGTGACTGTTCCAGGTGGTGCTGTCAACCCTCCTCCATCCCAGTGTTCCTACAAAAAGTTTATGGATTGCAAGCCCCACAACTTTAGTGGCACTGAAGGGGCAGTGGGACTGCTCCGCTGGTTGGAGAAAATTGAATCGGTGTTCTCGATGTGCAGCTGCCCGGAAGGCGACCGGGTGAAGTATGCTTCTGCGACCCTGGATGGTCAAGCTCTGACTTGGTGGAACTCCACCACCCAGACTATGGGTATTGGGGAAGCCCACGCTATGCCCTGGGCGGAGTTCATTCAGTTGCTGAAAAATGAGTACTGCCCGAGGGATGAAATCCAGAAACTTGAGCACGAAGTCTGGAATCATAAGATGGTGGGGTCCGAGATTGAAGCTTATACTGCTAGGCACAATGAGTTGGCGGTGTTGTGCCCTGATCTGCACGCACCCGAATACCGAAGGATTGAACATTATGTCGCTGGGTTGGTACCAGAGATTGCAGGATTGGTTGCTGCGGGTAATCTCACTGTTTATTCTGAAGTGGTCCGGTCGGCTCACAGGCTGACCAACATGAAGGTGGCTGAAGGGGTCTTGCCTCCTCGAGGCGCTACTGTGAAGGCTCCTGATAGTAACAAGCGGAAGTGGGAAGCTGTGGGGAAAGGCTCGAGTTCGGCTCAGCCTCAGCAGGTGAGGAAGACTGATACTGGGGGATCGTCGTCTGAACGACAACCGGGGGTTTATGCTGGGAAGTTACCGAAGTGTGATCGATGCAACTATCATCATACCGCTCCTTGCGATGATAAGGACCGTTGCCATCGGTGCCATAAGATTGGGCACCAAGCCAAGGATTGTAGGTCCAACCCTCTGGGGAACCGAAACCCGTCGGTCACGCCAGCCTCGGCCCCTCAAGTCGCTGCTTCCCAGGGAAATCAGGGAAAACAAGGGTGCTATAACTGTGGTGAGCTTGGTCACTACAAGCGTAACTGCCCCAAGTTGAAACAGGGTGAAGCCGGGAAGAACGGGTCGGGTAATGGAAGCAATGGGGGCGGAGGCAGGAATGCTCGCGCCTTCGTGATTGGTTCGAGCGGTGCTCGACAGGATCCTGACACTGTTACTGGTACGCTTCTTCTCGATAATCGCAATGCTATGGTTTTATTCGATTCCGGTGCCGATAAGAGTTTTATATCTCTTGGGTTTAGCCAATTGCTTGATAGGGTACCTACACCTTTAGAAGCTAAGTACTTGATAGAATTGGCTGATGGTAAGAAAGTCGAGGCGACGCACGTCCTTAGGGAGTGTCACCTTGAGTTGTCGGGTTATTCCTTCCCTATTGATCTTATGCCGGTGTCCTTGGGTAGTTTCGATGTTGTCGTGGGTATGGATTGGTTGTCTCTGTATCATGCTGAGATCGTTTGTTTTGATAAAGTCATTCGACTTCCTCTCCCTAATGGAGAAATTCTGTTGGTGCACGGTGAGAAGAGTGGGGTCCCATTGAGTATCATTTCGTGTATGAAAGCCTATAAGTATCTTCGGAAGGGGTATTCTGCCATCCTGGCACTTGTTTCGGTTTCGTCTGAAGAAGAGAAGAAGATTGAAGATATTCCTGTTGTCCGTGATTTTCCCGATGTATTTTCTGAAGACTTACCTGGTCTCCCGCCTTATCGTCAGGTCGAATTTGGTATCGAACTTGCTCCAGGTGCGGCCCCTATTGCCCGAGCCCCATATCGGCTTGCACCTCCCGAGATGCAGGAGTTGTCAAACCAGTTGCAGGAGCTGTTAGAGAAGGGTTTCATTCGACCTAGTTCATCCCCGTGGGGAGCCCCTATTTTATTTGTCAAGAAGAAGGACGGAAGCCTACGGATGTGTATCGACTACCGGGAATTGAACAAGGTTAACATCAAGAATCGTTATCCTCTTCCTCGCATCGATGACTTATTTGACCAGCTTCAGGATTCTAGTTTCTATTCGAAGATTGATTTGAGGTCGGGGTACCATCAGTTGAGGGTTCAAGAAGCTGACATTCCGAAGACCGCCTTTCGAACTCGCTATGGCCATTTTGAATTCCTGGTCATGCCTTTTGGTCTCACCAATGCACCGGCCATTTTTATGGATTTGATGAACCGTGTTTGTAAGCCTTATCTTGATAAGTTCGTGATTGTTTTCATTGATGATATTCTAGTCTATTCCAAGAACGAGGTGGACCACCAGGAACACTTGCGTCTTGTTTTGGAACTCCTGAGGCGGGAACAGTTGTACGCTAAGTTTTCTAAGTGTAGCTTCTGGTTGCGTGGAGTCCAATTCCTTGGTCATATTGTTAATGAGAAAGGAATTCACGTTGACCCAGCTAAGACTGAAGCCATTAAAGACTGGGAAGCACCAAAGACGCCATCTGAGGTGCGGCAATTCCTAGGCCTTGCAGGTTATTATCGTCGTTTTATCGAGGGATTTTCGAAGATCGCTCAACCCCTCACCTCGCTTACCCAGAAGGACAGGAAGTTCGACTGGGGTGATTCGCAGGAGTCGGCCTTCCAGATGTTAAAGGCTAAACTCTGTTCTGCTCCTATCTTGTCCTTGCCTGAGGGCACGGACGATTTTGTGGTTTATTGTGACGCTTCTATCCGGGGTCTCGGTTGTGTAGTGATGCAGCGCGAGAAGGTAATCGCCTATGCTTCTCGTCAGCTCAAAGTTCATGAGAAAAACTACCCCACCCATGATCTGGAATTGGGTGCGGTGGTCTTTGCTTTAAAGATTTGGAGGCATTACTTGTACGGTACCAAATGCACTATTTACACCGATCACAAGAGCCTCCAGCATATCATTGATCAGAAGGTGTTGAATATAAGACAGCATCGCTGGGTCGAGCTTCTTAACGATTACGAGTGCGCTATTAAATACCATCCTGGCAAGGCGAATGTGGTCGCAGACGCCTTGAGCAGGAAGGAAACGGCTAAACCTCGTCGTGTTCGGGCTCTTCAGCTCACCATCCATTCCGGCTTACCTGATCGAATCCGTTCAGCGCAGCAAGAAGCTTTGAAGAAGGAAAACCTTAAAGCTGAAACCATGCATGGTGCTGATAGCCACCTTGAACTCAGGTCCGATGGGTTACACTATTTCGCTGAACGTATTTGGGTTCCTTTATTTGGGGGCTTGCGGGAGCTCGTTCTTGATGAAGCTCACAAGTCCCGGTACTCTATTCACCCTGGCTCCGAAAAGATGTATCAAGAACTATAGATACTTTATTGGTGGCCGAACATGAAGGCGGACGTGGCTTCGTACGTGAGCAAGTGCTTGACCTGTGCCAAGGTCAAGGTCAAGGTCGAGTACCAAAAGCCATCCGGCCTTCTGCAACAGCCTGAAATTCTCGAGTGGAAGTGGGAGCGGATTACGATGGAATTTGTGACCAAACTCCCGAAATCGCCCAGTGGTTGTAACATGATCTGGGTAATTGTCGATAGGTTGACAAAGTCTGCGCACTTCCTCGCTATCAAAGATACCGATGGCCTCGAGCGTCTGGCACGGTTATATCTCAAGGAAGTGGTCTCTCGGCACGGGGTGCCTGTCTCTATTATTTCTGATCGTGATCCTCGGTTCGCCTCTAACTTCTGGAAATCCTTGCATAAGGCTCTGGGTACTCAGTTAGACATGAGCACAGCGTATCATCCGCAAACTGACGGTCAAAGTGAGCGGACAATCCAAACGCTAGAAGACATGCTTCGGGCATGTGTGATCGATTTTGGCAAGGGGTGGGAGAGTCATCTACCGTTGGTGGAATTCTCCTACAACAACAGTTACCATTCTAGCATCAAGGCAGCTCCGTTCGAAGCTCTTTACGGGCGGAAATGGCGGTCTCCTCTTTGTTGGGCCGAGGTGGGTGAGAGTCAACTCACCGGCCCGGAACTTGTGTACGAGACTTCCGAGAAGATCGTACAAATCCGTAACCGCTTGGCAGCAGCTCGGGATCGTCAAAAGAGCTATGCCGATCGTCGTCGCAAGCCTTTGGAGTTCGAGGTTGGCGACAGGGTTTTGTTGAAGGTATCTCCGTGGAAGGGCGTTATACGTTTTGGGAAGCGGGGCAAATTGAATCCTCAGTATGTGGGACCGTTCGCAATTCTGGAACGGAATGGACCGGTAGCATACAGGCTTGATCTGCCGGCTGAACTCAGTAATGTTCATAATGTCTTCCATGTCTCTAATCTGAAGAAGTGTTTGGTGGATGAATCTATGGTTGTTCCTCTCGAGGAGATCAAGGTGGACGATCGTCTGCGTATTGTGGAGGAACCGGTTGAAATTCTCGACTATAAAATCCGTAGCCTTCGCCGGAGTAAAATCCGCATTGTTAAAGTCCGTTGGAACTCAGATCGTGGACCGGAGTTCACGTGGGAACGGGAAGATCAAATGAAGGCTAAGTATCCCCATTTATTTCCTAAACGCGCGTTCGAATCAAGACATGTCTCTGCTGAAGCTGAATGAATCTCGGGTCGAGATTCCTTTCAACAGGGGGATGATGTGGCAACCGGAAAATTTTTCTTCTCTTTCGTCTCTTCCTTTTTGGCCTTGGGTAATTTTCGGGACGAAAATTCTTTCAACAGGGGGATGATGTGACACCTGGCACACTCAGGTTAGTAACGTTGACTAAACTAGTAAGTCTACCTTAGCGAGTCATGCATATTACGTACTTAACGGAGTCAGTCGAGTCGGTATGATGATTCTGGGGAATCATCAGGAGTCGTTACGATGATCCGCGGGGTCATCGGGAGTCGGTCCATAACCATGTGTACAAGGATTGGTGATTCATGGAATCGCCGGGTTTAATGCACACACGAGTCTCGAGTCCCAGGAATTGGTGAACGGATGTAAACGTGTTAGATATCATGCATTATATGTTTGGAATCATTATGTGACTTATCGGTATGTGAATACGTGTTTATATGTGTTAAAATAGCGTTTAACGCGCCGAAAACCCAACTTGGTGGGTTTCAGGCGATTAGGACCTGGAAGAGGGCCTAATCGCCTATATATATAGGCGAGTAGGGGTGATAACAGGCGATTGGGACCTAATCGCCTGATGTAGCATGCGATTAGGCCCCCAATCGCATGAATTGACCTGCTAATCGCCTATACAGCAGAGTGCGGGTCAAAACACCTATAGATAGAACCCTTAACTCCCCAAACACCTCTAGAACAACCCTAGCTGATCCCAAGCCACCCACACACCTTGAAACACCTCTGGAACTCTTTTTGCTACAAAAACCACCATCTCCAAGCCTACACACCTTTCTTTAACAAAACCCAAGGTGTGTTCTTCATCCCTAACCTTTGTAAAGTTGTTATTTTGGGTTCCCCAAAGGTCCAGACCTTGTTTTACTAAGTTGTGTCTTTAAAAACCTTTCAAAAGAGTTCTAAACCAAGTCTACACCTTAATGCTTGTTATATGTGAAGTTTACATGCATATATTTTGACCCATTTGTATGTTCTTGAAGATTTAGGATGATTATGGTATGATTGTTGATGCAATGTTGTTAGAATTTATACTAGGAAGATGTTAGATCAGAGGTTTGATGATTTACAAGTTTGTAGAGATTGAAATCTGATTGTTTCCATTTAAGGAAAGATAAGGTTGGTTGGTGAAACCTAGTACTTTGCCATTTTAGGAAATAATTGCTTAGAACATGTTAGATCAGTGATATGTTGGGGGTTTTTGCTTGGAATGGGTTGGTAAATGATTTAGGTTTGATATTGGGTGTTGTTGCATGTTTTGGATCTGATTTGGAGGGTTAAACGCGCAAAAATCCATCACACAGCAGCAGCAGGCGATTAGGAATCCTAATCGCCTGATGCTGAAGGCGATTATGCAGACATAGAGGCGATTAGGACCCTAATCGCCTGATATATCAGGCGATTGGGCCCCTAATCGCCAATAGGCTGAAGCCTACTCGCGTGTGACTTTCCTAATCGCATGTACTGCTGTCGTGAACGCGTTTTGACATCCCAGAACACGATTTGACACCTAGGAACATGATAGGAACCCCGGGATGCACCCAATGACTTAGTAAGACGTGTTCGGACCTGATTATGCGTTAATCGGACTTTATGCTAGACTAGGTGAACTATTGCGCGTATTAAGTGTTTAATTGCATATGTTGCATGATGTCTTGTATTTACCTAACACGTGGGATGTCGGGTCACCAATGGGATGTCGGGTCTTGTCTGGCACGGTCAGTTTAACAGTTAAAGATGTTTTCAAACGTTTATGGTCACGGTCTGGACATTCAGGGACTAGTTAACCCACGGGTTATTAGTCCGGATACTTATACACATTTTATGATAGGTCGCCACTGATTGGGGCTATCATAGCATAATTACTTAACTGTTTTCAAGTAACGCAATCCAAGGTGAGTGTCACAGCCCCACTTTTACCGTTTTACTTTCGGGGGAGAAACATGCTACTTATTTTGGTTACTCATCATAGATCATGTTATACTATGGTTATTTCACGTACTATGCGGCTTTTACAGAAAGTCCCAGGGGGGAACCATGAATGTACGGGGATGCACAACGGGGGAAATGTGGATAGATCTATTGGGCCTTACAAACCCCACCCGACGGCTGGGAGCCGGGCGGGTGCATATTGTCTCTAACACTTTGGGGGTTACCGAGGCATCGGTAATCCCGTCCGTCTGGGCTGGCTTCAACACTTATACCGGTTTAGTAATGGATTCCCAACCGCAGTAGTAGCAACACTTAACGTCTAGCTAACGTTTTCATAACATAGTAGTACGGAGATGATCTTGCCGAACTTATAACAACACTTTATAAAAGAAAACCTGTGAACTCACCAGCATTATATGTTGACATTTTTGGCATGTTTTCTCAGGTCGCTAAGGTAGCAGTCAATGGGCTAGGCGCACGGAGTCATGCACAGCGTCTAATGTTTTGAAGCATATTAAACGATGTTTTGTAAACAATGATATGTCTTTTGGTTGTAAACAAGAATGCTTCCGCTGCTGGTTTACGGCTCAAAGCATGATATTTTGGTTTAAATATAATTATGAATGCATGTTTGTTGTATGTTTATTGTGATCGTTGACTGAGATCCTGGGGTGTCACGCGCCTCGCGGTAAAACCTCGCACGTGGAATTTGAGGGTGTGACATGTTTGCTATGGCAAATAAATATGAGTAGGACACCAAAATGAGGCCTCAAAGGTGGTTCATCTTCTATTGTTTTTATGTACTAGAAGCTTAGTTGAAGTGATACCAACCAAGTTCATCAACAACTTAATGGACTTGTGCTATGGTTAATGGTTGACAAAGGAAAGCCAAGGCTCTTCCAAAATAAGTCACCATACACTACTTTAACCCTATAGTTATATTATGTAAATACTAAAATATATACTTTCAAAACTCTACTAATCTAATAACTTGGAAGGTTTGTGGATACATCCCTACCTTACCAATACCTGACTCTCTTGACCATCCGAATCACCTTTATGGTGGTTTGTGTTTTGGTTAGCCTTAAAGGCACTACTTGACTCTCATGACCATTCGGATTGCCCTAAAGGCAATTTGTGCTTGGTTTGCCTAAAAGGCTTGCTTGACTCTCTTGAATCTATAATCTAAACTCGAACCTAAGACTCTTTATTTTTTTTTTAATTCTAGTTAACCAAGGCTAAGGAACTAATCCCCTAAGACTCATTCTTTTGGAACCTTGCTAAAACGCACCCAAAGGTGAGTTCATACTTGTCCCCCTTTTATCCTTTATTCTTTGGGGCTCAACATGTATCACTATCAAAACTCAAACGATTTTAAACTCTACAATCTATTATGCTTAGTCTAAAGTCTATCATATTCTAAATTCTATCATGCGCAATCTAAAGTCTATTATATGCTTGTACGCTATGCTATGTAGAATTATTTACTCTAACATACAAATGTTCATATAGTTGACAACCCACCTTGCATGTATAGCGCTATAGGATTGGCTATCCGCCCCGTACATGGGTCATGTTAAGCAAAATTCTTCGTGGCTAGTCGCCGTTTGTATGGTTCTCTTACATATGCCTATAAGCAAAACTTTATTATACTATGTATGTATGTCAAAACTAGTATGCTCACCAATGCTTTATGTGTTGACGGATATTTTATACATGTTGCAGGAAATATTTATTGCATGACATTCAAGAAAACTACTTAGGATTGGACATAGAAACTCACTCTAGTTCAAGTTATCATATTCTTGTTGTTGTATTTTTCGTTATTTGAACTACTTGTATTTCTATTTTTAGACAATAAATGAAATTCTATCTTTAAACTATATTGTCACAAAATCTAGTGTCATGAAGTCTTTGAACAATCTACCACTAAGTCTCGCCCTGATGTTTTCCGCCATCGGTTGGGGTGTGACAGATTGGTATCAGAGCCATGACTATAGGGATCTAGGAAAAATTGCCATGTTTGACCTAGACTATAGTTAAGAACCTTTTTGACCATTCCTTTTAGCATGCTTTATATACTTGTTCTCCTTATCTTGCTTCTGCTCAATTCTTTTGGTCCTTAAAATGTACCTTCCTATTTGTAGATTACTCTACACTCGAAGACGTTCGTATAACACAAACGAAAGGAAATCACCGAAATAGGCGTGAAACCCTAACTTTGGTGATAACTTTCAATCCGCGTAAATTCTTTGTGTTTTTGAAACTACACCAAGATAGGAGTGATATCCTCACCTTGGTGGAAATTTCACAATTTTTCGTTCTAGTGGACAATACCAATTGAAGGTTAGAATTAATTTTCTTACCACGTTGGACAATGTGTACAAACCACACTCAAAGAAACGACCTCGCTAAGATAGAGTGAAATCCTTAACTTAGCGATTAGTTTCAATCCTTGATTTGTATTTTTTTTCAATCTCGCCAAAGTCTCAAATTTACTAATTGCAAGAAACATGTAGTAACCGGAAGGGTGAATACCGTTAACCGAAAGTTTCGGCGAGAGTATTTCCACCTATTAGGCCAAATCATGTTACCAATCTCAAAGGTAAATTCGAATCACTTTGGTTAGTCCTAGTTCCGTTCCGGAACACTCCAATTGTTTTGTTTAAAACAAGCTTCTCTTTTTATGCTAATACTACTTTCAATTATGTTTTCATGCTATGTTTTCATTATATATTCAATTTATTTCACTCGCATACAATCTCAAGACTCGCATTTACAATCTACTCTCGCGATCTCCAAACAATACTAATAATCGCAAATCAACAAAAAATCAAAACTCCTTTATGTTAACTAAGTGCACTATACTTGCTTATACATATATGTTACGCTATTTGAACAATGTGAAACTTGCATACTATACATGTAACTTGAACTTACATACTAAGTCTATGAGAACTACTTGAGCTTATGTATTTTGCTTATCTAAATTTGCATCAATTTCACCAATCTAATCTTACCCGTAAGCTTTTCATTGTTAACCAAAATTCTAGTAACTTATTTTCGAAATTCAAAAGTTGCCTTGTTTAAAAACGCTTATACAAATTTTCCTATGTATAATTCTCGTACATGTCTTCCCGTCTCAACAACATCGACCTCAACCAACTGGCAAGTCTTATTGCCAGAGAAATAGTCAAGATCCTCCCTAACCTAAAGAAACCAACATACCCAATTCCAAACCCCGACGATACCATCCAGGACAGCACAAACCATGTAGATACTAAACCTTCTACCCATACTCCTACCGAACAACCAAAAAACCTTAAACGAAACCACACTTCGACAACCCTTGAGACTCCGATCCCCAACAAAAAGCAGTACCTTGGAACCCATCTGTTATGCAAGAGTTGTAAATTCCACCATCCCACTCACGCACCATGCCGCATATGCACCAACTGTGATTCATATGGTCATTTAAGCAAAACATGTCGCCGCACCACTAAACCACGACCCGAATAACCTACTACCACTACCTTATTCACAAAAACTAATGAATGGATATGCTCTAAGTGCAACAACCCAACCCATGGACCCAACCAATGCCCAAGACTTGCCATGGTGATCTATGATGCTGGAAGACCCACTCACCACACTAAAGAAGATTGACTTTTCTTTTCTTTAAAAAAAATGAGAATTTCCTTATGTAATGTTTTCAAGAAATTGTTCGGATATGAATTTTTTTTATACCATCGTTATCGTAGTTACACTCATAATTTAACGGCAAAATTCAAATATCGCAAAACCCTTTTTCTCCTCGCACACGATCTTTTTCAAAAAAAAAAAAAAAAATCTACAAAATTCTTCCTACTATTTCTAAGAGGATGCCTATTCTTCTATATAATCCTCGCTTTCAACCCACTAACAAATGTATGTGTCGAGCCTGTACGACAAACAAGATTCTACATGATAAAAAATGTTTGAAATAAATTTTCTTTTTGTAAAACAGGACTTGTGAGCAAACACGCTAAATCAAATAACCTACTTCTTTATAATCCCAAAACCTTTTCTCTTGAAATCGTATCACGAGTCAAAATATTCATCAACGCCAAACTAGAATTGTCAATAAACTAATTTCCTCGCCTAATAAAACGGATTTTTCATATATCAAACGTCCATCTTTGGTAAGACTTTTACACTAAATTTTCCCCACTTAAATATGTTTCTTTAACATCCAACGAACTAAATTCTTTTACCATCAAACTTGACCCTTAGTCTTGAAAAGCTAGATTGCTCGCGTACCCATAAAAACTCAATAAACCCAAATTTTATGTTACCCCCAGTCAAAATATTTTACGTGTAAACGTTTTCATTAAGACTCTAACTGTCTATTCTTCTTTTAGATTTTATACATCTGAACGTAATCACATATGCACAAGTCTACAACATTATGTCATGAAACCATACATCCACGTCAATATACGTACGGTTAACAACATTAACAAAAAATAACCTTACTTAATGCCTTTTTCACATTGTGTTTTTGCATGTCACGTTGCTTGCTATGTTTACAATATCAAAACTGTCTAATGCCTTAGTTTAATGTCTTTTCTTTTGTGTATAAGTATTTTGTGTCCACTAGCGACCCACACATAACTAAGACGAATTATGTGGACCATGTGACAATTGAACTAATTACGGGTGAACACGTAATTACAAAAATTGGGCGCATGAAAAACATAACAAGTCCCGGTATGTGTAACCTATCATGACTTGAATAACAACACGGATGAGGTATGATAACGGCATGGTGGATATGCCGCCGGTACATCCTATACATAAATGTCCTGTCATACTACCAAAAGTAGAGTTATTCGTGCCATGAGAAGTTTTGAGGTGTCGACTTTAAATTTTGACTAACACTTACGTTATTTGTCCTTTATGAACCCGTTTATGCTCTAGTTGTTAGTCTAATTATGCTTGCATTATTTATCTCATATGCATATTATAAACTTGTTTTGAACCACACTCTCTACTATGCAACATCATTCTTGCCGTGAATAATCTATACTTGTAATCTCCATCAACTTCGTTTCTTTCCTTTTGCCTTTCCTTGCTTAATCAGCAATCCCCTCGCTATCAAGAATGTATTTCTAAATCCCGTAAGCTCTAGCATTAACCTCTAAAATCATTTATACATTTAAAACAAGATTTATTCCTCGCTTTCATATTTTTTTTTTTACTACTTATGTACTAGAATTCAAAACTAAATAAATACTATTTATGTCACCAAAAAGCTATTTTCAAATACTCCAATTTCCCGTTTATTTTAGTCGCCTTAAAAAAAATCTCTAGTAAAATTATCGACCTTGTGCAAACGAAATATTTTTTACTAAAAACTACTCATTCCCACATCTAGTCACTTATTATGCTCACATATTTACTATTCCACCCAAATTACCCAATGACACCTCTTTTACAAGCCAACAATTTCTACTATTTCATATATGATATACCGTATAATTACTTATTTTCCCAAAATTTCCATATATTATACAAATATACTTACCAATCTTCAATTTTCACAATTTCATAACGTATAAATACTAATTTTTCTAAAATTCTAACTATTTCTTATACATAGTATATTTACCTATCTTCACAAGATTTTTACTATTTTGTACCGTATACTTACTTATCATTCAAAACCATTGCTACTTCATATATATTATACAATATAAATACTTATTTTCCCAAGATCGTTACTATTTCATGTATGTCATACCGTATATCTACTTATTTTTCCAAAATTTGCTGCATTAACTCCATACACAAACCTACTTATATGAACTCCTCTATTTCGCTATTTACAAAAATGCTTTAATCGGTTAAGTTTTCAAATTTCTACGTACAACCTTGGATTAAAATTTTAAAAGTACTTTTCGTACGAGCATAATTATTGCACAAATGACTACATACCGTATTTGATTTAAACATAATAAACAAACAAGTTTTTGTTCTTATTAAACCCATATCAAACCACTTACCTATTTTTTTTTCAAAAGGTTGACTCTTAACTAAATTTCGAGACGAAATTTCCTAAAGTAGGGGAGACTGTAACATCGCGTGATTTCTACGTTTCATGTATTTTAAAATTTTATACTTAACAAATTCCAAGTTCGCCTTTATTCGCTTCTTTTATGTTACTCCTACCAACTATTGACGAGTCGTCATTATAATTTATTCTATTCAATTTAGACGTTATAACAAGAAACTCATTTAGTTAATATCTTAATATATATTTATAAACTAATAGTTATAATAATAATAATACTTTTAAATAAAAAAAAAAAGAAAACGTGAATCTTCTTGTTTTGACTTTTGACAAAAAAAAAAAAAAGACAACAACATACATATTATTTCAACAAACCGTTCGTTTTTTTTTTTGTTACTTTTATTATTATTTTTTTATTTTCTTTTAAGATATCAACAATTATAACTAAATTCAACCCCCACCTAATTGACTCTCAACCACCTCTTAACTCTCTTAATTACCCAACCACTTTACTCCACCTATAAATACACCACTCCCTACCCATCCTAACACTTGCTCAATCTCAAATCCTCTCTAAACATCTAAATTCTTCAAGAAATCCTAAGTGATGGAAGCCCACTTCTAAGTGAGTTTTCTCATTTTAAACTCTCACTTCCCTTTTCTTTCTTCATTTCTCCTCTTCTTCTAACCCCTTGGGAAAACCTCTAGGACCTTGCTCTTGTTTGCTATGGCAAATAAATATGAGTAGGACACCAAAATGAGGCCTCAAAGGTGGTTCATCTTCTATTGTTTTTATGTACTAGAAGGTTAGTTGAAGTGATACCAACCAAGTTCATCAACAACTTAATGGACTTGTGCTATGGTTAATGGTTGACAAAGGAAAGCCAAGGCTCTTCCAAACTATGTCACCATACACTACTTTAACCCTATAGTTATATTATGTAAATACTAAAATATATACTTTCAAAACTCTACTAATCTAATAACTTGGAAGGTTTGTGGATACATCCCTACCTTACCAATACCTGACTCTCTTGACCATCCGAATCACCTTTATGGTGGTTTGTGTTTTGGTTAGCCTTAAAGGCACTACTTGACTCTCATGACCATCCGGATTGCCCTAAAGGCAATTTGTGCTTGGTTTGCCTAAAAGGCTTGCTTGACTCTCTTGAATCTATAATCTAAACTCGAACCTAAGACTCTTTATTATTTTTTTTTAATTCTAGTTAACCAAGGCTAAGGAACTAATCCCCTAAGACTCATTCTTTTGGAACCATGCTAAAACGCACCCAAAGGTGAGTTCATACTTGTCCCCCTTTTATCCTTTATTCTTTGGGGCTCAACATGTATCACTATCAAAACTCAAACGATTTTAAACTCTACAATCTATTATGCTTAATCTAAAGTCTATCATATTCTAAATTCTATCATGCGCAATCTAAAGTCTATTATATGCTTGTACGCTATGCTATGTAGAATTATTTACTCTAACATACAAATGTTCATATAGTTGACAACCCACCTTGCATGTATAGCGCTATAGGATTGGCTATCCGCCCCGTACATGGGTCATGTTAAGCAAAATTCTTCGTGGCTAGTCGCCGTTTGTATGGTTCTCTTGCATATGCCTATAAGCAAAACTTTATTATACTATGTATGTATGTCAAAACTAGTATGCTCACCAATGCTTTATGTGTTGACGGATATTTTATACATGTTGCAGGAAATATTTATTGCAGGACATTCAAGAAAACTACTTAGGATTGGACATAGAAACTCACTCTAGTTCAAGTTATCATATTCTTGTTGTTGTATTTTTCGTTATTTGAACTACTTGTATTTCTATTTTTAGACAATAAATGAAATTCTATCTTTAAACTATATTGTCACAAAATCTAGTGTCATGAAGTCTTTGAATAATCTACCACTAAGTCTCGCCCTGATGTTTTCCGACATCGGTTGGGGTGTGACAGGTGGAATGTATTAAATGAGTTGCCTTATGTGCACTAAAAACAAAACGTCGTTTATGACCTTAATCAAGACAATGTTTTATGACCGAATGGTGAAATCATCGAACAGGTCAATTAAGAAAGGTATGTGAGAAATGATGTTTTAATCCAAATGGAATCATTTGAATGAAATCGTTAAGCATGATGTTAAATGGGTCAAGTTGTGTCACTTGAACCATAGTTAAAAACTTGTGTAATATAGTATCTGGAACTATGGGTCTAAACGGGTCAAATGGTGAAGTCCTCATTATTTGAGTCCAGGACTTGATGCTTGTATTCCAGGCATTAAGATTCATGAGGTTAAACGGATCAAATGGCAAAGTATTATCATTGAGTTCCGATAAATTAATATGTCCATCTAGAAAGCACGCAGGTAAATGCACTTGCGCATGCACACCTGATGCTAAGAATCATGGAGGATAAACACAAGGTATGGATGTGGGTTGTAACACCCCAACCGATGGCGGAAACATCGAGGTGTCACGTAGTAATGATTGTTCAATAGCTCATGGTACTAAATGAAAATTGAAAAATATTAAACAATTTACAATTCATCTTACAAGGAAATATTACAAAAGTTGATTAATGTAAACTAGGTTCAAAGCTCCTACGTGTTTCAAGACTTGTACAACTTCCAATAGCAAATAAACCTGAAACATGTTAAGTTGGAAAGATGGGGGGTCAACTATAAATAGTTGGTGAGAATACATAGGTTTTGCATATAGTTGAAAACAATATGTTGTATAGCAATTTTAGTTGAAGTATAATAATGAGTAATGATAGAATATGAGCCCGACATATAACAATGCGTCTTTTGTACAATCAAACCTTGTATCGACTGAGACCTAACTCGCAAGTTAGTAAAAGTGTAACTGTTATCGATCATCCCTGAATTTATGCGGGGGGATGGGTTTGACAGACCTATAGCGCTATAATCTAAACAGGCGGCTTGATCAATGTTAATGATTGTACTGTGTCTTTTTGTTACAGTCAAATGATAAAATGAGTAAATGATAGTGTAATTGAATCACAAATTTCAATAATGTAAAAATGAGTAAATGATAGTGTATAAAATGTTTAAACATGTTTCACTCCCAAAATGTAAAACAGAAAAAAGGGGCTATGTAAACTCACCTCAAGCAAGCAAATAAATATCCACAATGCAATGCACAGCTAGCAAGATGATTCACAAGGAATCAACCTAAATGATTAATTTAAATTATTGTGAATGAAAGGGCTTAGAAACTAAGTTTTTTTTTTCTTAGATTAGGCATTTAGGGTTTTCTAGTCTAGATTTATTTGAATTGAATTATAATTGAGTTAAAATACACATAAATATTCGATTAACGATAATTGTTATCAAAATATATATATAAAAAATGAAACAACCAATTGTCCCAACAGTTTGTACACCCACATCCCAATTCAACCGTAGACCACCCTCACATTTGTTTTTTTTCTAGAATAGTGACAATATATATATATATATATATATATTTTATTTATAAAAATTCACACGTTATAAATTAGTAAAAACAATACGTCAATTATAAACTTCCTATAACTTATGTACGGTATTAAAAGGATGAACTAATATTAAGTTGAGTATTGGTTGAAAATATGCTATTTTATATTTTCAATCACTCAATGATGTGTTATGTAAATTTAGAAAAAAAGATACATTGAAGAAATCATTTTCACAAGTAATATGGGAAAAGTTGTATGGTTTTGGTTATGAAAGAAGTGGGTGTTGTATAGAGTACACCACCATATTATGTATTTTAAGTTTTTATTTTATTAGTATTTTTTTAACAACTATGTAAATAAAATAATAAAACTCACTTCAATCAACCCATTCATCTTTTTCCTCAAGTTATAAAAGAACAAACTATTGAAGTTAAGAACAACTCAAATGACTTATTCTTGAATGCTTGTACCTAATATAAATATATATATTTTTTTATTCAAGTTGTGGATTCGTTACCTTAATCGCAACGCGATACCGATGAGAGATTAATGGTTTGCGGCTTGACGACAACCAAACAAAAACGCCTGTGTGATGGATGCGGTGGTGAGTCGTAGTTATCACACCGCTGTATGAACTGAGACGAACAACGGAACCTAGCATTGATGAAAATCTGAACGTCGTCATGTAGAGATAGAGGTTTTGAATACTAACTCAAAGGTAAATCAAAAGGTTTTTTTTTTTTGGATGACAAGAGGCGAAGCTCTAAATGGGGTTGAGATTTATATCATTGCTTGATTGGTAAAAAAAAAATGGAAGGAGTCATAATCAAAGAAGAGAATGAATTGGCCATGATTTTTGGCGGAAAGTTTGGGTGAGATGTGTATCGGTCAAATCGTGATTTCCATTTTTTATCCTATGAAGTTGGCAGGTTGCCATCTAAAATTTAAATTGCATATCATAAATTGAAAAAAAAAAAAGTTGTATGTAGTTATTATTATTATTATTATATTATTATTATTATTATATTAAAAGGAGGTATAAACAAGTTAAAATATATTAAAGTAATTTTATATATTTATCAATACCAACTAGAATTACAAGTGAGGTGCGGATAGACAGGCAACAAGCTGCGCCGCAACCCCTTTTTGAATAGTAAGGCTTACTCTATTAAATATAACGCTTGTGTCCTTGGCCACAGGAGAGTTACTCTGCACCACCTTTTTGAAGTCGATGTAAAAACCGGATTGCTTCGGGAGCAAGGCCCCCAAATGTGTCAAAAGCGAAGGTCACTTGTTTGAATTTAAACCAACTTAAAAAAAATTTAAAATAATATATAAGATTGTTTTGAAATATAAAAAAAATTAGATATGGTTATACTTGTACAAAAGAAGTAGAAGACGGGTAAAGTGGTGATTTTATTAATTCAAAAAAATTGGGGAAAGATACGTGATGTTACAGTCTCCCCTACTTTTGGGAACTTCGTCCCGAAGTTATTAAAAACACAGGGTTGAGGGTGGTTAGGAATTAGGGCAATGACGTGAATTTATAAGTAATAGGATAATCTGTTTTGAATAATTTGGATAAGAAATTTGATATATGTGAGTTTTAAGGATTAGATTATGTTCATCTGAAATCGCAAGGAGAATAAGAATCTAGCAAAACACTACACTTAAGTTTTAGGAATCCTAAAAGAAATGCATGAGTTGATTGACTATAAAAGGACTAAATGAACTACCAGGTAATTAGAGTTTATAATTGATTAGCTACCGAAAAACCTTGATAGAATTTCACACTACCTTAACGTACCTGTAAATTCTTGATACGTTCCGGACCGCAATCACCAATTTACCTTACATTAAGGTTTTGTGTCCTTCTATGACTCTAAACACACATGTAGGTAATGCAAAATAACCTTGTGATTGGATCGTATACAATGTATCCAAAAATGAGTCCAACTGTTGAGCAGGAAAAAGATTTCTACCAGTCAGTGAGTAAGAACCTCTACCGATTGTTGAGCAGGTATGATAGCCTCTACCAGTTGTTGAGCAGGTTGTAGGGCCTCTACCGACTGTTGAGCAGGCATGATGACCTCTACCAATCGTTGAGTAGGTTATTTGGTACTCTACTAACTGTTGAGCAAGTACTTCATCCTCCATCAGTTGTTTGATTAAGTGTACCAATTATTACACACATAAATTGCAAATTGATAATATGTACATGTAAGCAATCAAGTATCAAGTATAGCATGCGAGTTGTAATAGAGTTGCCATAGACAAGGTTACTGACTCTAGGTGTGTCTATAGCAAATAGTTCTAGTATCAAATGATCAAATATGGTAGATAATCGAATCCTCATGTATATCTAAGGATTAAGTTTGATGCAACACACAATCAAGTTTCAATAGTTTGGTTATCATGGGTAACTAGCTCATGTTTGAGAAGGTGAAGGATATGAATTTAGTTCTTGAGATGATGATGAAAAATCTCGAAGCAGAATCAAGGTTGCGAGAGATAGTGAATGTGAAGATGGTTGATAAGGAGTTTATTTTATAGTAAGGAGATTATTTAGTAGTGTAAATTGTGGGGTTAAAATAGGGATAACAAATATGATGAAGATAGAAATAAGTAGAGTTGCAAGTAAGAGAAGCAAGTACTGGTTAAAATCCTAAGGTTATACTAGATTATTTTTCTAATAACCTAATTCCCTATAACCATGGCTCTGATACCAATTTGTAGCACCCCAACCGATGTCGAAAACATCTAGCTGTCACGTAGTGATGATTGTTCAATAGCTCATGGTACTAAAAGAAAATTGAAAAATATTAAACAATTTACAATTCATCTTACAAGTAAATATTACAAAAGTTGATTAATGTAAACTAGGTTCAAAGCTCCTATGTGTTCCAAGACTTGTACAACTTCGAATAGCAAATAAACCTGAAACATGTTAAGTTGGAAAGATGGGGGGTCAACCATAAATAGTTGGTGAGAATACATAGGTTTTGCATATAGTTGAAAACAATATGTTGTATAGCAATTTTAGTTGAAGTATAATAATGAGTAATGATAGAATATGAGCCAGACATGTAACAATGCGTCTTTTGTACAATCAAACCTTGTGTCGACTGAGACCTAACTCGCAAGTTAGTAAAAGTGTAACTGTTATCGATCATCCCTGAATTTATGCGGGGGGATGGGTTTGTCAGACCTATAGCGCTATAATCTAAACAGGCGGCTTGATCAATGTTAATGATTGTACTGTGTCTTTTTGTTACACTCAAATGATAGAATGAGTAAATGATAGTGTAATTGAATCACAAGTTTCAATAATGTAAAAATGAGTAAATGATAGTGTATAAAATGTTTAAACATGTTTCACCCCAAAATGTAAAACAGAAAAACGGGCTATGTAAACTCACCTCAAGCAAGCAAATAAGCATCCACAATGTAACGCACAGCAAGCAAGATGATTCATAAGGAATCAACCTAAATGATTAATGTAAATTATTGTGAATGAAAGGGCTTAGAAACTAAGTTTTTTTTTTCTTAGATTAGGCACTTAGGGTTTTCTAGTCTAGATTTATTTGAATTGAATTATAATTGAGTTAAAATACACATAAATATTCGATTAACGATAATTGTTATCAAAATATATATATAAAAAAAAGAATGAAACAACCAATAGTCCCAACAGTTTATACACCCACATCCCAATTCAACCGTAGACCACCCTAACATATATATATTTTATTTATAAAAATTCACACGTTATAAATTAGTAAAAATAATACGTCAATTATAAACTTCCTATAACTTATGTACGGTATTAAAAGGATGAACTAATATTAAGTTGAGTATTGGTTGAAAATATGCTATTTTATATTTTCAATCACTCAATGATATGTTAAGTAAATTTAGAAAAAAGATACATTGAAGAAATCATTTTCACAAGTAATATGGGAAAAGTTGTATGGTTTTGGTTATGAAAGAAGTGGGTGTTGTATAAAGTACACCACCATATTATGTATTTTGGGTTTTTATTTTATTAGTATTTTTTTAACAACTATGTAAATAAAATAATAAAACCCACTACAATCATCTTTTTCCTCAAGTTATAAAAGAAACAAACTATTGAAGTTAAGAACAATTCAAATGACTTATTCTTGAATGCTTGTACCTAATATAAATATATATTTTTTTTATTCAAGTTGTGGATTCGTTACCTTAATCGCAACGCGATACCGATGAGAGATTAATGGTTTGCGGCTTGACGACAACCAAACAAAAACGCATGTGTGATGGATGCGGTGGTGAGTCGTAGTTATCACACCGCTGTATGAACGGAGACGAACAATAGAACCTAGCATTGATGAAAACCCGAACGTCGTCATGTAGAGACAGAGGTTTTGAATACTAACTCAAAGGTAAATTAAAAGGTTTTTTTTTTTGGATGACAAGAGACGAAGCTCTAAACGGGGTTGAGATTTATATCATTGCTTGATTGGTAAAAAAAAATGGAAGGAGTCATAATCAAAGAAGAGAATGAATTGGCCAGGATTTTTGGCGGAAAGTTTGGGTGAGATGTGTATCGGTCAAATCGTGATTTCCATTTTTTATCCTATGAAGTTGGCAGGTTGCCATCTAAAATTTAAATTGAATATCACAAATTTTTAAAAAAAAAAAGTTGTACGTAGTTATTATTATTATTATTATTATTATTATTATTATTATTATTATTATTATTATTATTATTATTATTATTATATTAAAAAGAAGTATAAACAAGTTAAAATATATTAAAGTAATTTTATATATATATCGATACCAACTAGAATTACAAGTGAGGTGCAGATAGACAGGCAACAAGCTGCGCCGCAACCCCTTTTTGAATAGTAATGCTCACTCTATTAAATATAACGCTTGTGTCCTTGGCCACAGGAAAGTTACTCTGCACCACCTTTTTGAAGTCGATGTAAAAACCGGATTGCTTCGGGAGCAAGGCCCCCAAATGTGTCAAAAGCGAAGGTCACTTGTTTGAATTTAAACCAACTTAAAAAAAATTTTAAAATAATATATAAGAATGTTTTGAAATAAAAAAAAAATTAGACATGGTTATATTTGTACAAAAGAAGTAGAAGATGGGTAAAGTGGTGATTTTATTAATTCAAAAAAATTGGGGAAAGATACGTGATGTTACATGGGTCAAGGCCACCCGGTAAGTCCGTACCTAATTAAACGCATTCGGGTGAAGTAACATAGGTACTAAAACTACCCCCATGAAGTGTGGATGCAAATCAAGTAAGTTATTTCCATAACTATGTCTAATGCGCGCTAATACGCTTTGAATTTACTAAATAAGAGAAAACTTGAGAAGATGTGAAAATCTTAGTCTGGATTGACTTAGAGGTAGAAACAAGTCAATGATTCAAAAGCAACGGGTTTGAATCAAAAGTGTCGCAATGGATGGCTAAATTTAAAGATTTGGCTATAAAGGGGCATTTTGGAAATTTAAGGATTTACTAGGTGTTAAATCAAAGAAAACTAAATCATAATGAAGCAATCGGGCAAACGCTATAGTTGATCAACTGTCTGATGACATGACAATATAAACTGTAAGCATTTTATGTGGTCAAATAGAGACTTGTTTGATTCAAGGCATTAACGGGTCGAGTTGGGTAAAAATCGACATAAACACTTAAAACTATGAACCGGGTCATAGCATCATGAACCGGGCTATAATTTCAGTCAAACAAAGGTTTATTTAGTCGGTAAGTCAATATTTAGGCTTCGGGAATCATCAAATGCGATTGCGACATGATTCCCATGCATTAAAAGCACCAAACAAGCACCAGCAGTGAACGGCCTTTACAGAAGACTCAGAAGTGTCAGCTTCCAAGTGAACGGGCGTTCGGATAGACCGAACGACCGTTCGGATAGACAGCCTGATATTCAAAAATTCATATAAAATCGTAGAAAAATCGTTTGGAGGTGTTCTTTATATGACTGGAAAGGTCTTTGAATGAAGAACATTTCTTGTTTGAAAGTCGATGTCAGAATATGGGTTTTAGAAGGAGTAAAAGAGACCTGAACATCTGTTGCGCAAAAGTTGCAGTAGTTTATTCTCCTGATATGGGACCGATTGGCTTGGTTCGTTCTGTTTTGACATGTAACGACTCTCATACTATTTTTAATGTATTGTTGATAACCCATTAACCATTATTTGTATAACGGTGCTAGGTAAATATGTGATGGAAATCCCGGAGCAAGGATCGAGTCACGAGAAGAACCGAACACACCCGTACACTCATTAAGCTTCCGCAATAGAATTCAAGAGACTCCCGTTAAATTGTAAAACCTTATTTTATGTTTTTAATAGCTAAAAATGTAAAACCTATGGAAACAAAAAATGTATTGATCGCAACGGTTTAAGTTTTTCATAATTTTAAATGTTTTAATCGGGAGTGGTATTAAGTAAGGTTATAACCCGTATGATTAGGCGTTGATCATGTGATTACGGGTTAGGGTCTTACACGAACCTGAACCACCATACTGATGCACCGAGACAACTCCACAACCGGCTCAGAATCCACTGGAACACTGGACCAATCCCAACAACTCAGCCTGAAAGTTTCCAAACCTGCACATCGATCCCGAATGCTACATCGTTTATATTTTTCTAACCTGAATAAATAGGAAAGACGTCTTTTAATGGCTAATCCATTAACCAAATGTCCGGCAAAATTCTAATATATCTTTCACATTACCCGCCTCACCTTTGATAAAACTGCTAACCCGTTTCCCATCTATGCGTCACCATTTTTCCCATCGAACAAGAGTATTCCAAGGACTCGTGTACTGCTATCTAGACGGTAATTGATTATAATTTCTAACAGAGTGGTGAATGGCCATGACAACCCTCCTCGAAATGCAACCTAATACCTAACCATTGTAGGAACTTTAATTTCAGGTATAATGACGGAAGTGCAATTTCACTTAGAATCAAAACAAAACCCTCCAACTATATGGTCAATAAAATTGTTAAATATTATTAATAAAAAATCATAAAATGGTGTTGTTGCTCCTTTCAAATTAAAACGTCAATCAATCTACATTCACACATAAAATTTATTTTGACCCTCAAACTCACAACCCATACTTAGCAAGTACTAGTTATATGTAAATATGCAAAAAAAAAAAAACAGTTTTCTAGAAACCACATTCACGTAGGTTTATTTGCTTTAATTTAACCATGTCATCTTCCCTTATGGAAGGGATAACCTACGTGGGCATGGCAATTGACATTGACTACTAACTAAAAATGACCATATAACCCCACCCACATTGATATTATATTTTAATTATTCGGTATAGATTTTGGTCCCTTTCAATTGGCCTATTGAAGTTAATGATATTAAAAATATACATTAAGGAACCGAGACCACATTTTTCGTTTATCAATTTCATGTGTAACATGCTTATATGCAATAGCGAATCCAAGAATATTTCTTATGGGTTCACTTTTTATGGTAGTCAAACGTCCACAACCATACATTAGAGTTTATGGGCCGGGTTGGTTGGATCAGGTCACGGAATATACTAAAGAACTAAATTCCATATCAATTTCCAATGTATATTGAGTTAGAAACAAAAAAATTCAAAAAACTACCTCAAATATTGCCTTCTTTGCTTTTCATAATCGTCGAGTAAATGTCCACCGAGTCATGCAGCCAAGAAGGTCGCCAAACCAGTTGCTCTAAAAAAATAACTAAACAAACAAAAAATAAAAATAAATAAATCCTAATGCTCTAAATAAAACTATTAATTACATTTTCCCTGTTTGGGTAGACCACCAATAACATACCTATAACTCACAATTAGTCAGACGCAAGACGCAAAACCATCTTTAAGCATTAACAATTAGAGAGATTATATCAACACCAGTTCTACATCCCAAACAATCTTATTCTTGAAAAGACAACAAAATTATTTGCACATGAAGCATCCAATCAATTTGCAAAATTTTTTACATGTTGGTTTCAAACTATATCCTTGCCAATTTTGAGGATCCAAAATACCGACCGAACTTGTAAATAGCTTATTAACAGGGTAAGTCGATAAGGTCTAATGGGCTAAGAACTCTAAATGAACATCCACAAGGTAGAATACAGTTAGGCTCCCACAGAGGAGGAGGGATAGCCTCTCTGTGACCACCCTCCGGCGTGAGGATAAGTATTCGTTAGAGAGAGAAAAATTGTGATTCGGAATGTAAGAATTCGTGTGTCACTTGTACTTGAAGTTAGGGAATTTATACTAGTCAGATATGTTGTACTTCTCTAAGGTCTGGAGTTATTGTACTTTCTATCGGAGTCTTTAACTTTCCAAGTGAGGATGTACTTGTTCCGGATCTTCATGGTGAGATAAATTTAATTTGAGCCTCGATTTATGTTCCTGAGCCAAAGCTTATTGAGTCCTGGTATAACTCCTTATACCTCTTTATATCCACCCAAGTTGTGATACCCCGCGTTTTCAAGTTCATACTTTAACTAAACTCTAGTTAACTTTCACTTACATTCACAGCATGTTACTTAACTAGGGTTAATTAGGTGAGTCACACATTGCATAGTTATAGGTTAATAACTGCATAAGAAGGTAATTCGAGGAATTACTAGACTACGTATGTAACACCCCAACCGATGGCGGAAACATCGGGATGTCACGTATTGATGATTGTTCAGTAGCTCATGGTGAATAATAAGTTTCATAAATGATTTAAATAACTTACATACAAATGTTCTAGAATTTGTACTTCAAATTGAATAAAACTATACACACATCTTCAAGCATCAATACAAATCTTCAAGCAAATAGAACCTGAAACATGTTAAGTTGAAAATGTTTTGGGTCAACAAAAGTTGGTGAGAATTACATAGGTTTTTGATAATTGAATAAAAATGATGTGCAATTCATGTGTCATGTCAATCTAGTCCATATGTGAGAACATATTAGAAATAAATCGAGTGCATAATCAACCCTGATGACTGTTATAAAATGATACATACCATACGCTCATGGTCCAATAATGTTATACGATAACAAACACCCACATAACCTTTGTAGGAGGCACGTATCCGGGTGGGATTGTCAGTCCAATAGATCTATCAATGTATACCGCCGGCTGATCAATGTTAATGATTATGCTAGAATGGTGCTTACTCTAATCATGCTCAAGACATAATGCAACATAGAAAACACGTAGACACATTGATGATTGAATTGCAATGATGATGTTGTAACATGTTTCACCCCAAAAATGGTGATAAATAGAAAAGGGGCTATGTAAAACTCACCTTGGTAAAATGTTATATCTGTTGAAAATAGTGTGTTGCCCAAATGTATTAAGTATCACCCTATAATGAGGTAATAAATATGTCTAAGTCTATCAAATCTACAATTGTATAAGTTTCTAGGGCTTCGAATTGGGGATAATTGCTCGTTTGATTAATATTAAAATATTCGCCAATTGAGAGAAATTTAGTAAATAAATAACCAAAAATCTTTTTAGGAAATTTAAAGTTAAGATGGCCACAATGATGTATTTAAAGTATAAAAATAATTTTTATAAAATTATTTTCTTTAAAATGGATTATTAAATCTATTTATCACAAATTGTCAAACTTTAACTTTAATATTAAAAATATTAAAATCAAAGAATTAGAAGTTTAAAATTTATATTTCTGTTCCAAATAATCAGAAATAATTTCTATAAAATTTTGGTGCAAAAATAATGAAAATTGAATTTATTATGATTTAATTATGATTAAAACTAATAAAAATTGATTAAAAATATTAAATAATTGATTTTTCTGAAATAAAAATCTTTTCAGAAAAGTTTAATGTTATAAAAACTTAGGATAATTTTTGTGCAAATTAATAAGAGCGTTTTGATATTTTTATAGATTTTTATAAATAAAATAGAATAAAATTGATTTATTTATTATATATATTAAATAAATAAATTTTTGAAAACTAAAAATTGTAAGTTGAACTATTACATCAGATTAACACAAGATAATTTTTGTAGAATAAATAAAAGAGTTTTAATAATTAAAAATGAATTTACAAGATTAAATGTAAATATATATATATATACATATATGGTTTGAACAAAATAAACAAAAATAAGAACAAAAAGGCTGCTGCTGGGACTCGAACCCGCAGCCCCTTGTTTGGATAACAGTGCGCGTGACCATCTGGTCTAGACCAGGTTCTTGTTCAGATTTGCTTTCAAAAAAAATATTAATACACAACTAACATGAAACCCCAAATCATTATGAACCCTAGATTTCCAATCGGACTATTAATCAAACAATAATCCCCGAGGTTATAGGGCTATTGTTCGTGATATGTTAACGACTCAAAACGAAATAGTTATTAACACTTACAGCAAGGGCATCGATGTAAGATACTTGGTCAAACAGGAAGTCAACTCGCGAACATTCTTGTTTAAAGACAATGATTTTTGCAGAAATTGAAGTTGGGGGTTTGTTATTCGGCACTTGTAGGTGTTGGTTGTGGGTTGAATTGATCTAGTGATGCTTATATACACAGATTCGAATCAAGATAAGGAAGGTTCTGCGTTTGACTCGCTAATGGTCAAAGACGCGTGAATTGAATCCATATACAGCGTGTAACCGAGTTGGAATTGGGGCGATAATTGTGTTAATCAGTTTGTTTCCAGATTTACATAGTCAAGGATTGGTGTTTTTGGTCCACCCTCTTAATTGCAGGTCGCGCAATCAAGGGAGAAGGAAGGAAGGGAAGCGAGTAAGTATATATATATAAATTAAGTTGGTTCTAAACCAACTAAGATGCATAGCTCAGGTGGTGGTTTCATGTGTGTGTGAGGAGGGGGGTCCGGGTTCGATACCCGTCATAAGCATCCCTTTTTTTTTTTAACAGAATAGGAGAAGGGATTGGGCTGGGCTTGTAGGGCCGACTCCTTGGGCTCAGCAGGCCCAAGTCTAATCTTATAAGGAGAGGGAAAGGGTGGTTTGGGTTTGGGTTTGGGCTTAGATTAACAAAAATCAATCCACACTATTGTTTTTTTTTTTTTTTTTTGTGTATTATTATTATTATTATTATTATTATTATTATTATACATATATACATATATATATATATATATATAAGTTGTGAAAAAAATAAGGACTTTACCACATTTTTAAAATGTAACAAAAATAAGGGTGTTTATAAAAATTCGGGGGAAAATTTCGCGATGTTACAACGTACACGAGTATCGAACTGCGAACGTTGGTGAATTGATAAAATAGATCATTGTTAAATAATTGTTTGATATTATTTGCAGTTACGTGTTGGTGTGAAACTATGTGTAAATTGTTGTGTGATAGGATAGTTAGGGTCTAAAAACATGGGGGTTACGCTTTGGTGGGGTCCAAAATAACTATTATAACAAAGAAAACGTGCAATATGTTGAACCAGCCCGCCCGAAACGGGTCGTGTCTAATCCGAATGGCCATTCGGTCGAGTGAACGGGCTTTCGGCGGGACCTGCACTCGGGAACCGACTTAAAACCACTATATAAATGATTTTAAGCCCCATCTTTTTCATAAACACAACTCTAATCGTCCCCTACATGCCCCATATGAAAAATATAACTCCTAGACACCTCCTAAGGCTCAAGAACATCATTTGGAAGACGTGGAAGGTGTTCGTTTGTGATATTAAAGTGCTTTTGGTATAATACGTGGTCTTTATTGTTTTAATCTTCTCTATTATGTCTTAAAACACCATAAACATGTTAAACATGGAGCTTTATGATTATTATTTGATATGCTTGCATATTAATGGTTATTGAACATTTTAGGATTTATAGATGATATTATTTACGATGAATCTTGCATGTTTTGATCATGTGAATGTAAGATGGGTCTTTTATAATGTTTATTTGATGACCATGATCGATAATGTACATATAGGGTTCGTTAAAGTTAAGATTTTTACATGCTTAAAATTGAACAGAATACATAGGTCGATTTGTAGGCTCTATAACGTAACCTTAAACTATTTGTTTTGATTGTTTCTTGACATGAACATGTTTTATGTGGTCTAGCTTTCTATAGTGGGTAAGATTATGAGATTTGGTTATCATTTGATATGTTTTTGAAATTCAATACGAACATGGGTCAAAATTGATTTTCGGATTACTGTTTTGGGTCAACGTTAAACTACCATAACTTGAGTTTTACAATGAGTTAAGTCACGAAATTTGGTTAGTAGGTTGGTACATGGTTAATTCAACTATTCCAAGTGGATTCATCTGGTTTGGATCAATAAACGATATTTGATATTTTTTCTCGTAGACTGACCTGATGTGAATGTTTTCAGAACCTAGCTATAGTAAACGATTTTTCATAATATTTATATATGGTTTTCTCACGAAACAAAAATATGGGCATAAGAACTGGATTTATAGGAATATTCAGTAAACTTTTGGGAGTCTAATATGTTATGTAAGTATTTTTCATAAATCATGTTGACAACGCATAATCTGTCCTAAAAACATAGATTATGACATCTGTGTAAAAGTGCTTGTTTGAAGGCTTGTATGACTCAGTTATGACTTGAACTTTTATGCACGCTTGTATGAGATGTATATGATGTGTATAAATGATATTAAACATTGTTGGGATCAGTTTGCTCTTTTTGCTAAGTAAGAACTTGCTATCTTGACACTTAAGTGTTTAGCAAGCCCTTGTAAATCAGATTATATGCACAGCGGAATGTATAAGTTAGAGCAACACTTTTTACACAAAGGAAGAGTTATTACTCCCCCTTGATGATTGAAACTAATAAATGACAAGTATTTATTATGAATCTAAGCAGTAAATGAGAATTAGATACTTAGACAGATTCACAATAAATACTGAAATGGAATAGAACAGTTGAGAGTGTTTGAAGGAATTTTCTATTAAAATCAATGTCTAAAATAGAAGGTTGAAGCCTCCTATTTATAGACGTGTACATACATGTATCTTGCCAAAAGGCAAGTACAGAAACAACAGAAACAAGTTGCACAAGTTGCAACATTGAAACTAACAAATACAGCTAAAAGTAATAATAAACAATAAACTACTGATGCAAAAGGCGGTGGAAAATATCTGATGCTAAGTGCTGATGAATGACAAACTACTGATGAGTAGTTTGTCTTCAGTACTTCTGAAGTGAACTTGTCTGGTTTGGACTTCAGAACTTCTGATGAAGTTTCTTCTTCAGCACTTCTCTTATCTTCTCTTCAGCAGTTCTTTGTTTTCTTTTCAGTACTTCTATACTTAGCCAAAATGACAGAAGTGAATTAGTGTGACAACCGGCAACTTCCGATCTACATCGACGTGATTTTTATTATTAAAAATTAAATATTTTTTTAAATATTGTTAATTATCAAGTTTCGGAAGTTTACTGACCGTTTTTACAATTAGAATTGCAACCGAGTTAATTGACGCGATTTAAACGCGTGTTTTTGACAGCACGCGCCGGATAACGAAAATATTTATATTTTTGCTCGGTTTAGTCTATTTTATAATTTCGAACAAAACCGATTACTTTTTATAATTAATTAGCGGGTCCAGAATAAAAACGAGACGTTTTTACGCTTAAACGGGTTCGATACGCGGTAATAACCCATCTAACCTAACCCTAAGTATTAAAGGCATAATAATCTTCTTCTCCCTCATTTTGTTGCAGCCGCTAACCCCTCTCACTCTCTCTCTAAAACCTGCTCTCCTTCTCTCTCAACCCTCACTCCTCTCAACTCCCTCTGTTGAGGGATGGAAAGGATAAATACAAGCATGTTCATGTATTTGATCCTATGTGGCTGATTAATTGCACATTCGAAGACATCATCATGTTATTCTACAATCCGATCTACTATGAACCCAATGACTTTGCTCAAGCGAGAAAGTATACTCAAGTTGTTGGAGTGTGTTTTGCGTATGATATAAATGCAGGAAGCAACTTGGAGGGTAAACTTGGCAAGACTGTGAAGATGGCCAATGTGTCAAAGCCTGTGAAGAAAACATTTGAGCCGCCAATGACTTCTGAGCAGAAGAAGCAGCTCAGAATCAAACTGATGAACAAGACAATGGACTATCAGAGAAAACTATCCAATCAATAGTCGAGGGGGAGTTTGTTGATGCGTTTTGCGACTAAGGATTGGATATACAATAATTAACATATGTTAGTGATGGCCGAAGGTGAATCAGTATGGGCGAATGTAGATATTATGGGGCGAAGGTAGATCTGAAGTGGGCGAAGGAAGAATGGACATGGACTGAAGACACATTCGACCACTTAATGTGGGCGAATGTGGAAAACACTCACATTCGACCAGTGAAAACGGGCGAATGTGCAGTGCCTATATATAGATTTTGTGTTTTTGATAATGTAAGAGAGTTGTCATTTGTGTCCAGGTTCAGATCAGGTTCATAGGTGTTTTTGAGAGATTATCAGTGTGTTCTAGATTAACATAAACTCATTGTAAATGTTTTTTGAATGAAAGTTAATCTATGAAATGTTATTGAAAATGATCTTGATTGTGTCGTGATTTGTGTTTTATCAATTTGTTCAGATCTAGGGTTTCCGCACCTAGTTTTGTGACTTGTATGATCGTATAATCCTGTTTTAGCTAAACGCCAACGCTCACAAAGTGGTATCAGAGCATAGAGGATCATACAACAACAAATTTGATAAGATCAGAACTGATTTGGACATGTTTTTGACATAAAATCATCTGTTTTTACATAAACATTGTTTCTAAGAGTTTTTGATCGATTTAAAGGTGAATTTGTGGTCGAATTCAAGTTTTCCAAGACTTAAAGTTGTTCCAAATCAATTCCGAAACATAACCTGATTGAGATCATTCAAATCCATGAACTTTTGAAAATCTGAGATTAGAATAACCGTTTTTCAAACAATAACCGTTTTTCAAAAATGAGATCTGCTAGTTTTGGGCGAACCTGGAACCTGGACTGAGTGTTGTGGTCGAAAGTGATAAAAATTGGTCGAACCTGAGTATTAAGTGGGCGAACCTGAAAATTTGTGTTGAGTTTTTCACTTTCGGGTAGAAATTTTCACATTCGACCGTTTTCATTTCGGGCGAAAGTGGAATAGTGTTAGTTTGTGTTTACATTCTGATCTAGACTACCTTCGGGTGTTACTGTGTGGACGAAAGTAGAATCATTTTGGACGAAAGTGAGAAATTTTGGACGAACGTAGAAGTATTTGGACGAATCTACTGAATTTCGGGCGAACTTAGGATTTTTACTGAAAAAAAAAAAAAAATTTCTAAGTGTTGAGATTTTCAGATTGTGATCATGTGGCGTTTTCAAACTACTCAGGGATCAGCAACAACACAACCACAACAGCAGACAATGGACCCATGGACAGTAGCAGCGCAAAAGACGAACACGCAATCCTCACAACCACTTAACTACATGACAACAACGAGCACGATGCCTCAAAGTGTAGCACATCCGGCATTACAATCTGATTACTGGGGAGTAGCTGCAGCGGCGGTAAATACTCAAACCACTAATGCTATTTCTACTTTGATTAAGGATTTGTCTACAGGTAGTGGAACTCGGCCACCGAAGCTCATGGATATGCAAGAGTATAATCAGTGGCACACCATGTTCAAAATCCATTTGGAAGGCATGGGAGTTGAAGGAGCAGAGGCATGGAGCATGATCGTTAAAGGATACACAGCACCGATTCTGGAGAATACAGGTGAGTTGATTCCTTTGGAAAGCCTGACTGAGGACGAAAAGAAGAAATATGTGGTGGAGAAGAAGGCGTTCTCTCAACTGACACAGGCAATCACAAGTGACCTGTTGCATCAGTTTGGGACATGTACTACGTCAAAGCAGCTTTGGGATAAGCTGAAGAGGAAGCATGATGGTAATGAGAAGACCAGGAGTCTGAGAATGGAGGAATTGGTCAAAGAGTTTGAGAATTTTTCTTTTATTAATAATGAAACTTTAAAAGAACTAACTCCGAGATATATGCATTTGTTGTCTGAATTGTCTAGTTATGGTGTACAGATTCCAATGACTAAGCAGGTGGATAAGTTTGCAGATGCTTTACCACCACAATGGGATCAGCATGTGGAGGTACTCAGAGAGAAGGATGCTTATCAATTCTGGACCATTTCAGAGTTTATTGAAAAGCTGGAGAACAAAGAGTTGGAGGACAGGAGGAAAGCTAGAAGGTCACAGATTCCTCAGAATCCCAGTTTGTATTTTGGAGGTACTTCAGTTCCAGCTGGAAACTCGAGCTCTGGAAGCGTTGCACCACATGTTGCATGTATTTCCAATGTCATGGATTCATCAAAACCAACCACCAACTACACACCACCACAATACAATTCCTACTCACAACCATCATACACACCATCCCAATATAATTCCTACATTTCACCAATCTCTCCAATGCAACAAGCAAGTTTTTACACCGCTAACCAATCACAACAACCATTAAACCAAGTTACTCAACATAAACAACAACCGGTGGTTTTGGATACATCTAACTTGGGAAATGTGACTGTGGAGGTTGCTCAGCAACACATTGCTTTAGTCTCAGCAATGGTTTCATCCTACAATGGGTTGGTTGCTAGTCAGATTGGGAACAACAACTTAACCAACGAAGACTACGCACAGATAGACAAGGAAGAGATGGAACTCATTGACATTCAATGGGCTTTTGCGAGTATAATGAGGAGAGCAACAGAGTTCATCGAGAAAACTGGAAGGACTGATTTAGCAACTTCTCCCAACACAACCTATGGATTCAACAAGGAGAAGGTTACGTGTTTTAATTGTGGAGAAAAAGGACACTTCAAAAGGGAATGCACCCAGCCACCTAAACAAGGTAATCGAAACCCTTTCAATGCAAATTATCAGAACCGTCAACAAAACCAAGTTTCTTATCAAAATAACAACAACTACCAAAACCGAAACTTTAACAACCAAAACAGACAACCAAACACTCAACACCAGATTCAAAACCAATCTCCTAATCACACAAACCGAACAGTTGTACCTATCACTACACCTAATGAGACTCAACAGAATGCGAGTCAGAACCAAGCTTTGGTGACTCAACAGGATGAGAGGTTTGACTGGTCGGGTATGCAAATAGGAGTTGAGGAAGTGACTACTGGTGGGAATGTGGCTTGTGTTGCTTATCATGTTGATATGGAAGAGTCGGTGGCAGTTGATGAGAAGAAAGAAACTGAGAAGAGTGAAAGTGATGATTCTGAGACTGAGATGGAAGTGGAGAGTGAACCTGTTGAGGTTAAGGCTGAGGAAAAGAGTTCTGGAATGGTGATTGATTCAGTTTCTGATGTTTCCGAGGAGTGTAGATCAGTTTATTCAGATTCTGAGAGCGAATCAGACACAGAGGCAAGTGTTGATTCTTTAGATGATGATATTGACCAGTTGCTGGCAGAAGCTGACTTTTTGATGACGAGGAAGTCGTGCATAGCTGATGATGCTTTCACCAAGATCGACTACTCCAAGTTTTTCACTGGAAAGGAAGCTCATTTTGCGTTGATGGCCATGACTGAACCGCCAAAACCTGTAAGTTCTGAATCTAGCACTGATGTTATGAGTGATAAATACTGTGGAACATGTGATAGATTGACAGAGGAGAATAAACAACTCCGAATTTCACGAGATAGTGCTATCTTGAACTGTCAATCTACTCGCAAAGAGTTGAATGCTTTTAACAAAGTATTAGATGGCTATAAAAAGGACATTTCCGACTTGAAAAATACTTTATCATTGAAACAATTGGCAATAAATAACTATATAAATGAAATTGAAAACACCAAGTTGGAAATGGCAGCCATAAAATGCTTTGCTGAAAAGGTGAACAAAAAGCTGGAAAGTTATAAGAATGTTGCTTATGTGGTAGATCATATCATTGATGATAACACCAAAAATTACAAGTCTGTACCATCTCCGGTTCTTTTTGAAAACCATAACTATCACCAAGTTATACCGGAGAGTTCGGTAAAATCAGACTCATCATCGGAAAAGGAATCTAATACCTCGAGTATTGGTGATCCATATTCCGATGTGAGACCGATTTTGGGCTTGAACAATGAGGGTGTTTATGCTGAGAGTGATAGTTCAGACTCAGAAAATGATGATACTGGTAGTGATCAATCTGTTAATGAATGTGAGATTCCAAAAGAAAATCACATCATTACTACTGAACCAGTGTCACCATCTGATCATGTTCATCCGATGGCAAATGCTAATCGTGATAAAAAGTCTGAAAAGATTGATGTTAAGAAAGATAATGGTGTTAAGAATGAGGTCAAAAAGAATGAGTTGAATGAACAAAGTGACAAACCTGTAAAGGTGTTTTATCGGATGGAAGGATCCGATAAGATCATTTCTGATGAGGAATTTCCGATAAAAAATGTTAACTATTCTAAACTTGATAAAATCTGGCAAGAAAGCACTATATGGTTTCCAAAACATGAAAGAACCAATGAAATTCCACCAGAAATCTTAAAGAAATTGTTTTCAGAAGTTCCTCAAGATCCAAAAATCCACGTCACCGAGTTCATTCGACCAAATGATAAAGCAAATGGTTTTCATGAGCCTTCTTACTCGAAAGGACCACTTCCTGAGAGTTTAAGAAATCAACAGTATAATGATCAATTTCCTGTCAGATCATTTGCTTCACCAAATGCTCATTATGTGTTTGAGGAATATAGAAAATGCTTTAAATGTGGAGAACGCGGGCATTTACTTGCTCAGTGTCCATATGTAAGGCACAAAAGACATGAAGTTGAGGTTAAGAATTCCATGAGAAAGCCGATTGATCATTATGTCCCACCACATAGACGGGCTGTTCCTCAACAACAACATTTTTATAATCAAAACAATTTTCAAATGAGGAACAACCGTCCATTTCAATATGATCGAAGGAATCGGATTGCAATGGAACAATCTTGGAGAAAACCTGCGGTGAACACAACAGCTGATAGACAAAAGGTTCCACAAAAACCAATTGTCAAGTCAAATGTTGGACCTAAGTCTGTTAATTCAGATAAGGTTGCTAAGAAAGTTACTTTTAGTAACAATGTTCAGAAACCTATTGAGAAACCAAAATCTCAAATTCGTATTCTCAAAAGGTCTGAACAATCTTGGACACCTAATGGTACTCCAGGAGCTTCTACTTCGAAGGTGAGTGAGAAAAATGACACTGTTTTGAAAAATCAGAAAACGATTGATTCAAAACAGAAAGTTGTTGAAAAAGTTGTTGAGGATGTTTCTTTGAAAGCCAAAGTTCAAAGGCCCAAGACTCAGGCTTGGGTCCCCCGAAAGAACTAAATGTTTACTTTTTGTGTGCAGGGAGCTTCAGCTGGCCCTATTAGCAGTCTCTGGATTGTTGATAGTGGAGCTTCAGGCCACATGACGGGGGATTTGGCATTGCTGTTTGATGTGAAGAATATTAATGGAGGATATGTCGCGTTCGCGGGTAATAAAGGAGGATATATCACGATGGAAGGAAGCGTGAGTAACGGGATTGTGACTTTCGAGCGGATTTCTTAGGTCAAGCAGATAGACTATAATCTGTTGAGCGTCAGTCAAATATGCGATAAACAATTTTCTGTGCATTTTGATGACAAATCCTGCTATATTCTCAAACCGGGCTTCAAAATTCCAAAGGAGTGGGTTATGTTGATGGCACCTCGAGTCAACAATCTTTATATTCTTGATATGTCCAATGCGATGACATCACAGGGACAGATAACATGCTTTCTATCCAAGGCGACGGAAAAAGAATCAATAATGTGGCACCGCAGAATGGGGCACATTCATCTGAGGAAAATGAATCAGTTAGTGAGAAATGGACTTGTCGATGGAGTAAACGTGAAACATTTCCATCTAAACGACAAGTGTGTGAGCTGCATGAAAGGAAAACAACACAAACAGTCCCATAAAGTGAAGAAAGTTAACTCTGTTGAGATGCCGCTTGAGCGATTGCACATGGACCTTTTTGGACCGGTCAAACGCAAAAGTCATCTTGGAGAGCTTTATTGTTTAGTCGTCACTGATGACTATTCACGATTCTCATGGGTGATGTGTTTGAAGAACAAAAGCGACACCTTTACCAACCTACAAGTTCTGTTCACTCGACTGGAGAATATCTACAATTTGAAGATAAAAAGGATCAGGAGTGACAACGGGACGGAGTTCAAAAATGCAAAGATGGATGAACTTTGTGAAAGCAAAGGTATTCATCATGAATATTCGGCTCCGTATACCCCGCAACAGAACGGTGTTGCTGAAAGAAAGAATAGGACTCTGATTGAGGCTGCTAGAACAATGCTCGCTGACTCAAATCTTCCAGTAATGTTCTGGAATGAGGCGATTTATGCAGCAAACTACACTTTAAATCGGGTTTTGACAGTGAAGAAGTTTGGAAAAACATCTTATGAGCTGTTACACCGACGAAAGCCCAATTTAGAGTATCTAGAACCATTTGGGGCGCCATGTACGATGTTGAATCCAAGCGAGAAGTTTAGTCCTAAAGCTGAGGAGGGATATTTTGTTGGATATGCAACCCCGCTCAAACGGGTATTCAACAAGAGAACTCGTCTAGTGGAGGATTGGGCTAATGTGGAAGTTCAACGTTACACTCAAAATTTGCAAGGCACGGGCCCTGATTGGATGTTTGATTACAAAGATTTCTTTGAATCATTCAACCTAGATAGCTTGGTTGAAGAAGCTGTTATCAGATTACTTTACGAGTGTGAAAACGCGGCAACTTCACCGTTGATGCGTCCAATCACCGTAAACCCCCCACCAGCTTCTAATGATACCAGTGCTCCTACACAAGAAGAAGAGATGTTTCAAGAAGCTTCAACTTCATTAGACACTTCAGAATCTGAAGATGAACAATTTGAAGAAGCTGTTCTTGAACATGCAGAAGATTTAGAAGAGCAAACTGTGAACCCAACTCCAAATCCAGATGTTGCTTCATCATCTAACACGGGTCATGATCAGGATGCTGTAGAAAATTTGACTGTTCAGACGGGAGTGATTGTACCTGTTAATCCGGAATCTCGGATTCATCGTATTCACCCGCTGGAGCAAGTTATCGGTGATCCTGGTAGTGGAGTGATGACCAGAGGGCAGCTAAAAAGCGTTAATTCGCCAGAGAGTTTTGGTGCTTTAGCATTGTATGCCAAAATTCAGAAATCTGGTTGCCAAAATGATTGGTCGTTTGCATGTTATGTGTCGCAGGTAGAGCCAAGGACATACAAAGACGCTTTGAATGAAGATGCCTGGGTTGAGGCAATGCAGGAGGAGTTATTGCAATTCCAGAAATTGGGAGTCTGGACGCTCACAGATTTGCCGCCGGGAAGAAAGAAAATAGGCACTAAGTGGGTGTTTAAGTGCAAAAAGGATGATCGTGGAGTTATTGTACGGAACAAAGCCAGACTGGTTGTGCAGGGTTTCCATCAAATCGAGGGAATTGATTACAACGAAATCTATGCACCAGTAGCACGAATTGAAGCTATTCGGATGTTCCTTGCGTTTGCTTCGTATAAGAAATTCAAAGTCTATCAAATGGACGTCAAGAGCGCATTTTTGTACGGTAAAGTCAAGGAGGAGGTTTATGTCGGGCAGCCACCAGGCTTTGAGGACCCAATCCACCGGGACAAGGTCTACGTGCTGAACAAAGCTTTATATGGTCTGCACCAGGCTCCAAGACAGTGGTACGAGGAGCTAAGTACATACCTCATCTCCAAAGGATTCAAGCGCGGCCTCGTCGATTGCACCCTCTTTACGAAGAAGACGGGAGATGACTTGCTTCTAGTACAGATTTACGTTGATGATATTATATTTGGTTCAACTAACGAACTCTTGTGCAGGGAATTTGAAACTGTTATGCAGGAGAAGTTCGAAATGAGCGCTATGGGGGAAATGCAGTTTTTCCTCGGCTTACAGGTGGATCAAAGACCCGACGGGATCTTCATTCACCAGACGAAATACGTAGCCGACATCTTGAGCCGATTCCAGATGGATGACTCTAAGCCGATGGATACCCCGATTCAACCCAATCACGGGATTGGAGTGGATGCTAAGGGGGAGCTGACAGATCCATTTACATACAGAGCAATCATCGGATCTCTGATGTATTTGACAGCGTCTCGACCAGATATTATGTATGCAACGTGTCTCTGTGCTCGCTATCAATCGAAGCCGAAACAAAGTCATCTGACGGCGGTCAAGCGTATCCTTCGATATCTGAAGGGTTGTCCATCAAAAGGACTTTGGTACCCTAATGATGATGATTTTGATTTTATTGCTTTTAGTGATGCAGATTGGGGCGGCTGTGACAAAGACAGCAAATCAACAACAGCCGGTTGCCAGTTTTTAGGGAGCAGGTTAATTACCTGGCAATGCAAGAAACAGACTTCCGTCGCACTGTCTACATGTGAAGCCGAGTACATTTCAGCCTCGAGTTTCTGTTCGCAAGTGCTCTGGATCCAACAACAGATGGTCGATTACGGTTTGCAGTTTCTTAAAACCCCTATACACTGTGACAACGAAGCCGCAATTGCTTTAACTAAAAATACTGAAAATCATTCTAAAGCGAAACATATCCGGATTAAATATCATTTTATCCGTGATTGTTACGCTAAGGAATTGATTGACATGGTCAAAATCCATACTGACTACCAACGTGCAGATTTGTTTACAAAAGCTTTTGACAGATCCCGCTTTGAATATCTTTTGAAAGTAAACAATATAAAGGAAAAACAAGACTAATCGGCTCCTCGGTTTATCATTTTTAGTTTTTAGTTTTAGTCTTAAATTTTTGCTAATTGGGAATTTCTCTTTGCTAATTGGGAATTTCTCTTTACTATCATAATCCTCAAAGAAGTTGATGCTTTCGAAGGGGTTGCTTAATCCTCAAAGAAGTTGATGCTTTCAAGTGGATTGTTTCTTTAAAATTTTTGTTTTGTTTTTCAGAAAAATTAAAAACCCAAAAATATGTTCTTTATTTTAGGGGGAGTCATTTTATCAGAAAAACCAAATACATTGAAAAATTTTCAAAATACCTAAAAATTAGAAAAACCCAAAATGATTTCCTGGATAAAAAGAGGAAATGATAGTACATCAGTGGGGATCTGACACAGGCTAAAGAATTGTATAGTTTTAATGAGACGTATGTTGATTACGTGTGATATGCTGATAGGCTTCGTAGACTATATATTGCGTGCATTAGTGATACAAACATAACAAACTACGCGTTTGTGGATGAACACCTCATGGGCATATGGTCTTAGTACCGTAATTTCGTTTGATAGGGTGTTTGTACAAAAATCGGAGGTTTAGGGTCGTTATGTTATTAGTTATCTGGGGATAGCCTATCTGATCTTCTGCTGTAAGTCATTACGGACCTAGATCAGACAGGATGTCTTTATAAAAGAGCTTTATGCCAAATCCTAAAGTTACCGAATTGAGGAACTTTCCATGTTATATGATGATCAAAGATTATCTATAATATCGTATTGATCATTGATGCAAATCATGATTAATATCAGTCCTCAACCTGGTATGGTGCATATGTTACTTTGCTGCATTAATTTGCTGACCTGTATACCTCTATGCATCATATCTTGTAAAATTACAGACGACGAAAGCATAATCACGCTTTACAATGAGTCTTTGTGCAAATTACTTCTTGATACGGGAGTATGTCATGTGTGTGGGAACCACAATGTGTTAGTCTAATACATCTAATTAGTATCATTTTAAAGCATTGTGTAATTGTCTGCATGTGAGCTTATGTGGACAACAATATCAGCAATTGCCGTGTCACATATTGTTTCTAATGATAATATTGAAACAGATCAACGCTGTGTTCAGATTTCTCAGAAAACTGATATGATCCTCTTACCGGAAATCACAAAATGTTTACTGTTTTCATTTACTTTGATGCATTTTATTTTGTCGCATTTTACTTTTATTATCAAAAAGATACAAAATCCAAAAAGAATTTAGGTGTGTTTTGATAAAATTTCAGAAAATCCAAAAGATTTGCATTTCTGCTTTATTTTTGATATCCGGGGATGCTTAATGGTCAATTTCGGAGATTTGATAACACCATCTGGACTTTGTAACATTCAAAATGTGAAAATTTGAGTTTTGGAAGTTTAACGGATTGAAAAATGTTGAACGGGATTCGAATTCGTGATTTGGCGAAATTTTCAGATTTTTCCATTTCACATTCGCCCCTTAAATGGGTCGAATGTGGAAAAATCATCACACTCGACCGTTTTGTTTTTGGGCGAAGGTGGACATTTTCACTTCCGGGTGTAATTTCCACGTCCGGGTACAAGTTTCACCTTCGGGTCTTTAAATAGGGGCGAAGGTGGAAATTCTTTCACATTCGTGCCATTTACTTGGGGCGAATGTGGATTTAACCCACATTCGTCCACCTCAAACGGGCGAACGCGAATCTCTATATATACGTCATTCAGGTTCGGTTCCTTCATTCAAATTTTTTTTTTAAAATTCCTTGTTAACCAGACCTTGTTGCTTGTGTTTTTATTGATTCACTGATTCGTTCCCTGATCATTACTCATCATTTTAAGACTTTAATTGCAGGTAATGGACTTCAAATCAGATCAGAATTGATTGTTTTAAGAACACGACCTAGGGTTTCAATTCTAGGGGGTTTTGTTGATTTTTGTTGTTTGTTTTTGATAGCCGATCATTTTTCATGGGTTTTAGGGGGAGAGTGTAGAAGGAATTAGGATAATAACACATCTAGATGTTAGTTTGATTGATTAAACACAGATGAACCCTAATTCCACTTTAAAACCAATGAAAACTGATTATTTGACAAAATTGGTAATAAACGAGTGTTAGTCGGACATGTTAGTACATTTTAGGATCAAAATTACAAGTTAAAACAAACAATGGCAAAAATTTAAATTTTGGGGGTAAACCATTTCACATTCGGGTGTGATAAACGGACGAAGGTGAAACTGGTTGGGCGAATGTACAACAAAATGGACGAATGTGACTTCTAATCAAGATCATGTTCACTTTCGTCCATATATTTTCACATTCGACCATATGATCTCACATTCGGCCATTTTAAAATGGGCGAATGTGCAGATTAGTTTTGACCAAAATTTTATAATTTTGTCATTTTTGTATTTTGACGTGTTTTATTGATTTTCATGTGCAGATGGCTGAACAACCCGAGAACGTTGAAACATCAGCAGTGAATGTTGAAACTCCAGTTGAAATCACACCAGTGCCAGAAGCTGAAACATCTGTTCCTAGCAGTTGGCCTTTTGAACGATCGCACAACTGTTGCGCTTATCTAGGTGACGTTGAGAAGAACACGGAGTTTACAGGGATTATAGAGTTTCTGAAGAGGAGCAGGATTGTACATGCTTTAGCCACACCAACCATCATATACAAAGACATAATTGAAGACTTTTACCAGAATGCTAAGTATGACTACTGGGAGAATCAGACGATCATCAAGAGCAAGATTCAGGAGATGGAGATGTTCTTGACTGAAGCTGATATTCGGGAGGCGTTACAGATTAAGTTCGAAGATAGTGAGGATCCCAGGGAATTGTCATGGACAGAACAGAAGGCATGTTTCTTAAGAATGAAATACAAAGGTCCAATCACTGACGGATCTATGTATAAGGGGAAACTGGTAGTACAGTACAAGTATTTTGCTCATGTTCTTATTCATGTCTTTGGATGTGTGAGTGGTGGTTATGACGTTATGAGAAGGAGTTTGAGTTCATTAATGGTTGCGTTGACACTCAACAAACCATTTAATGTTTCTGGGATGATTCTTGATCATATGCTGGAGATGCTGAAGGGAATGAAGAATAAGAAGTTCATGTTGTATCCGAGGTTTCTGATGATGATCTTTGACTATAAGTATCCTATGCTGAAAAAGGATCCGACTATGATCCTAGGTCAAGATCATATGAACATCAGAACTTTGATGAGGATGAAGGGTTACAAAGGTGTGTCTGATAGTGAGAAGCCACCTAACAGGAGATTATTTGGCGCTTTGGCTCGTCCGGATTACACTGATCCTGGCAAGAACAAAGCAAGACATGATGATAGTGACTCGGACAACGATGATCCCTTAGTGTATGTTGATTCAAGCACTAAGCGGAAACGTCAAGTAGTCAATCCTGGAGCCAAAGGGAAGGGCAAGGGAAAGGCTGTGGATCAGGAAAGCACTAAGCAACAAGTAGCTAGAAAGAAATCGACGGCAAAGAAAGGATCGGGTTTGGTGGATGAAGAGTCTGTAGATTCAGAAGAGACTGAGGTTGATGAACAGTGGGATTCTGATGATGAGAATGTGAGGACCACCAAACGTAAGGCCACTATGGTTGGTGAGTCTGAATCCTTGAACCAGTCGATAGAAGAAGCTGAGAGAAGAAAGAAATCAGTTGAAGATGAAGGTTTAGGTGTTGACCTAGCTGAACTGAGTGTTGGAGAAACTGTAGTGGTGAACTTGCCCAGGAAAACAAAGAAACAAAAGACTATGGCCAAGAAATCAAGTGTAAAAGAATTGAGAGAAAAAGAGTTGGCTCAATTGTTGAAGGGAAAGAGATTACCTGATGCTGGTACACCATCTAAGCTATCTTCACTAGTTGCCAAGAAGCAGAAGAAAGCGAAAGAGGCAGAGACTTTACCAATCGATCAGTTCAATATTGATATGGATAAAGTGCTCGATATGTTTAGAAAGCCTCAGAAAGAGAAAGTTGTTGAAGTTGAGCCATCCAGATCTAAGTCGAAGAAAGTAACTGTGGATGACGATGTCATGAAACAAGTTAATAAGAAGATGGAGGACATGATGAAGATGTTGGTTGCTCAACAAGCTGAGATTGCTAAGTTCAAGCAAAATGAGGAGAAAATGCTTCAGATCGTGGTTGCGTCAAAATCTAATCAGGATGATATAAATGATAAGATTAAGATGATTGAAGCTAAGAATGAGAAGCTTAAAAGAAAATGTGAAAGAAACAAGAGCAAAATCAAACTAATTAAGGTTGATAACAAAGAATTAAAGAAGGAAAACAAACGCCTTTGTGGTTTGATTGAAGAGCTTTATAGCAGAGCAACCCAGTTGAAAGAGGGTGAAGAAGATGAAGAAGAAGATGAACAGAAAGTTGATTATGAGTATTCTGAATCTGAGAAAGAAGAAGATGATGATGAGGATGATGATGGATCGGATAAAAGCGATGATGACAATGATGATGATGATGACAATAATGATGATGATGATGGTGCTGAAGGTACTGGGAAAAAGCAAGGTGATGAGTTTAGCAGTGGAAGTGATCATGATGGAGGAGATGATACTTCTAGATTTAGTTATGAGAAGAGAACACCACAGAAGAAGAAAGATACTGGAGAATCGAGTTCCAAGAAGAAGGGTGGGAATGTTGATTCGGATGAAAGTATTTTCTGGAACGAGAAGGTGAGATCTCTGTCTGATGATGCTAAACAGATATATAAGAATATGTTGGAAAAGAGAGAGTGGACCATTGAGTTCACAGGATGCTTCGCTGAAATATTCCAGACTGATGATTTGAGATATGAGTTGGAATATGAAGATCCAGATCTTGAAGAAGGGGAATTACCTGCATCTGTGGCGAAAGAAATACTAGATGGTCTCGCACAGAGGGTAGGAAAGACGTTTGAGGAGTTTATGATGGATGAATCGATTCCTGATATTCCTGAAAAGGATATGGGAAGTCATTCAGATGATGTACATACTCCAGAGAACAATGAAGTTGAAGTAGAAGATATTACTCATGAAGAGTTTCCCCAGTATTTCAGACAAGATGATGAGAATGAAGTATTTCCTGACTTCACTGAGATACCAAATAAGTCAGCGAAACAGAAAGCAAAGAAAAGAAGTGAAGAGTTTGTTGAGAAGGTATTTGGTACTGAAAAGAAAGATTCTTCTAACCAGTCTGATGAGTTGAAGAATTATATGAAGAAGTTGAAGGAAATGGATGAGAACCGACCTAAGCCTGAAGCTCAAGGTAATTTCTATCGATTTCATAATGCCAAGTTCAAAGGCAGAGCTCTCGGGTGGACTTACTTAGGCAGACTGAAATGTATTGCTGCAAAATGGGAAACCGGAATCCTGTACTTCAACAGATTCTGTGACTTGCTTACTCTACCCTACTGGGCGGTTAGAGACTTATGCAGATTCCCAATGTCAGGTGCCGAGGTAAATGGATCACATGTCGGTTGGTGCGCAGACAAATTGGTTTGGGAAAGTCGTACGAGATGGAACAGGTTCAAGCCTCAATATCCCCGTAGAAAAGTGCATAGGGATATTGATCCACAAACCAATATGAAGCGTGTTACTTTGATTTATAAAGCACCTAATGTGATGAGGAAGATACCGTTGATGCCAATGCCACAGCATTTCAGTGCTGATTTCATCTTTTGGTATTACGATTGGAGAAAGGCAGAAGCGGTGATCGTGTTGAGGGATGGAAAGGATAAATACAAGCATGTTCATGTATTTGATCCTATGTGGCTGATTAATTGCACATTCGAAGACATCATCATGTTATTCTACAATCCGATCTACTATGAACCCAATGACTTTGCTCAAGCGAGAAAGTATACTCAAGTTGTTGGAGTGTGTTTTGCGTATGATATAAATGCAGGAAGCAACTTGGAGGGTAAACTTGGCAAGACTGTGAAGATGGCCAATGTGTCAAAGCCTGTGAAGAAAACATTTGAGCCGCCAATGACTTCTGAGCAGAAGAAGCAGCTCAGAATCAAACTGATGAACAAGACAATGGACTATCAGAGAAAACTATCCAATCAATAGTCGAGGGGGAGTTTGTTGATGCGTTTTGCGACTAAGGATTGGATATACAATAATTAACATATGTTAGTGATGGCCGAAGGTGAATCAGTATGGGCGAATGTAGATATTATGGGGCGAAGGTAGATCTGAAGTGGGCGAAGGAAGAATGGACATGGACTGAAGACACATTCGACCACTTAATGTGGGCGAATGTGGAAAACACTCACATTCGACCAGTGAAAACGGGCGAATGTGCAGTGCCTATATATAGATTTTGTGTTTTTGATAATGTAAGAGAGTTGTCATTTGTGTCCAGGTTCAGATCAGGTTCATAGGTGTTTTTGAGAGATTATCAGTGTGTTCTAGATTAACATAAACTCATTGTAAATGTTTTTTGAATGAAAGTTAATCTATGAAATGTTATTGAAAATGATCTTGATTGTGTCGTGATTTGTGTTTTATCAATTTGTTCAGATCTAGGGTTTCCGCACCTAGTTTTGTGACTTGTATGATCGTATAATCCTGTTTTAGCTAAACGCCAACGCTCACAGGTTTGGAGGGGATGGTCCGATTAGGTTGCCAATAGTGGTTGGTTCAGTTCAGTTCGGGTTGGTTGCTGAAGGTGGCGGCGGCATGGTGGTCCAGAGCCACGTCAGGCAGAAGACGGGGAGGGGAAGGGGCGGCACACGAGGTTCAAGGCCAGTGGGCTTGGATCAGGATGTTTGGATTGGCTCGATGGTGTCGGGGTCGTGGTGGTCATGGCTTCGGGTTTGGGTGCCGGTTCACATCAGGTCCGGAGGGGACTTGGGTTTGGCTCGGTTTTGGTTCGGGTCCGATGGGTGCTAATGGTGGTCCGGTTTGTTGGATTTTGGTCACGAGTCGAGGTTGGTTCGGGTCCCTGATTGATGGTCGAGTCAAGTGTTCGGGATTGGTTTTCAACTCGGTCAGATCTGGTCCGGTTAACGCGTAGATCGAGACGCGCGCGTGTGATTCGGTATACTTTAAATTTGTATTTATTACTATTTGTAGATATTATATATATTTATAAATATTGTGTATTTGTAAATATTATATATTTATGAATATTAGATGTTTGTAAATATATTGTTATGGATGAAATACGTTTGACTCGCGAACGAACCGTATAATAAACGGAAACTATATATATTAAATATCGAACGATTTGGTAAACGATTAACTTGACGTGACTTATGGTTTCGAACTCGGACTAAATATAATTGGACTATATTGTCGGACTATATTATATATATATATATTGGTATATATATATTTATATAATTAAGTGTATTTAGGTGTCGAAACGTATAATCTCGTGAATCGGAATTGTGGATAAAAAGAACTTGTTGAATTGTGTTTGAAGGTTGATTTTGGGGAAAATTGTAGACAACGGGTGTTGTCTGGTTTGTACAAAAACAGAGGAAACTCTGCCCAAATTTTTATAAAAACCAAAACGTAACGAACTGCAATTTCTGTTAAATAAATTCCCTTCAGCGTTTTGGACAAATGCATTATTATATACAAAATCAAGGTGTTTTCAAAGTTTATCTATTTGTAACAATAAAGGTGATTTTCAAACAATGTTTGGGAAAAAGTAGCAAATATTATTAATTGATTTTAATAACTAAACTTGTTTTTCCTCAAAGAGTATTTTCTAAAATGATTTACGAGATGATCTTCGGCTCAGGATAGTTATACGTTTCGGGGTACCAGTCCAACATGGTTTATACACAAATAGTAACAAGTGTGCAACTTGGTTTGAAACGTGACTTAAGTTAAGTCATTGTCGGTTCGTCGAGTTGAAACGTATTTAAACTCGTGTTGGTACACACGAGTCTAGACAGTCGAGTAGACTATCTTTTAAGCGGTTAATAAGCTAGGCTTATGTGTGATAGACTGTTAAGGTGTCCTTTGTTGGTAATTAGGGCACGAGGAAGTCGGTTGAGGTTTCAGGCTTGGTTTGCTAGCTTAGCATGGAAATTAAGGTGAGTTCATAACCCCACTTTTTACTGTTTTATAAATGTTTCCGGGGTGGAAGACATGCTTCTTTTATGAAAAACTGAGGAACTTAAAACGAAACAAAGTTTTGGAAAATGAAACGGGTTGCGTGAGTTTACGGCCCCTCTTTTAAACTGGTTTTATACTTTCGGGGGAGAAAACATGTGTTAAAACGATTGTTTGGTAACTACTGTCATACTATGGGTTTCTATTGTGTACTACACGATCTTTGGAAGTCCCGGGGGGAACCATGAATGTGCGGGTTTGCACAACGGGGAAATGTGAATAGCGCTAATGGGAGTGACCAACCCCACTCGTCGGCTTGGAGGGCCGGGCGAGTGCATATTGTCTCAAACAGGAACAACAGGAACAACTGGTACTTTTCGGGCACAACAACTGGTATGCGTGTTAGTAATGGTTTTCCAATCGTGGTAGTAACAAAACATACGCCTAGCTAGCGTACTTTGGTTTTCGATTTGTTATAGTATGGACAGGGTGAACATGGTAACACTTTTGGAACTTGGTAATGTTTGATAACATTTTGCAAAACTTATGAACTCACCAGCATTATATGTTGACTTTTAAGTATGTCTTTCAGGTTTAAACTTTGGTAACGGCACGGTTGGAGTAGGTGACAGTTGGGATCGGGAATCCTAGAGGTTTAGAATTGGCGTTCAGGGAACCAGAGTCTTAGATGCATCTTTCCGCTGCGCTGGCAAAGGCACCAAACGTCGCATCCGACAAGGGAAAAGTCGGGGTGTGACAGTTTGGTATCAGAGCCATAGGTTTTAGCGAATTAGGTGTCTGTATAGATATCTAGGCTTTAACCTGAGTTTGTTTCGAGATAGGGACCAAAATTTCTAAGACACAATATTTAGTATGAACGCCTAGGAACTGGAATTCCAACCGTTGCCAAATCAGTTGCGTGACTATTAGTGTATCACACTAGCTCAGCGTACATTCCTTCGGCGCAAGGAACATTTATTTTTCTTATGTGAATAGGAAGTCGGTATTTTCTATAGTGGTATATAGAAAGGACATTGGCATGCAGTGGTTAGGCATACCTCACTGGTGACTGGCGAGTCATCGTTTTAGACTTCAGAGCGGTTATTCACATAGAGTTAGCTGAGTCATTGTTTCTTGGTATGAGGAACAATCTACTTGTTTGTATACAACGTGTATTTATGTAAAGTATATATAGTACGTATCGCCAATGGTTGTCGACTCAAGCTTGGACGTATTGGGAACGCACACACGTGTCATGTTAGTTGGACGAGTTGGCAAGGGGATTGTTGTAGCATCTGCGGTCCCACATCCCGTGTTCGGAGCATGCTATGTCGTCAAGGTCGATTTGGGTCGGAAACATCTTAATGAGGCACCTCATTCTGCCGATGATGCTGCGAAGCTGGAATGCGGACGGGAAGAGCACTGGGAAAAAGTGGCGCACACGGCGAACATTATATTATGATATATATACGTGTTATTATATGAATGTAACGAGTGCTCGTGATATAACTTATAATGGAGGTTAATAGGATGATCTGGTGAGGTAAATTCTCGATAACGCAGACGTCACGTTATTGCAAATTTACAGGCACTTGATAATTCTAAGAACATCTATCGTGAGGGTATCTATACTATTATGTTGTTTTATATATTTATATATATAAATAATGGATAAGGGTTTTTCATTATTTTGTTGTTACGGATGTGATTGTCGATTCTCCCCTGTTCGTGTCATTTGTGACCTTGCTTTTCTTAAACCAGTTTAAGTTCTTGATGATCTCGTTTCTTGAACTTCTAAGGTTCATGTTGTAGAACCTAGTTATATCTTTTTGAGTACGATCTACATCTCTCTTCTTTTGTATTTGTGGCCTTCAACATTCAATCATAAAGGAATTTAATTTTTGTTGATTCCTTATTCTTTTCACCAAATTAGACACATATTTTTGTACATGTGTCAACTATTGTATGTTTGGATTCTTTAAATCTGTGAAGGTCCATTGTAGGGCTTCGCATCAAACAATTGTTTCATTAATGATTTGTTTTATCATTACGTTGCTCGTAATGTTCGTCTTCTAGTCTTGCTATGTTTGGCCAGTGTAGGCAATGAATCCTTTGATACTTCGTCGATGAGTTTCTTTAAAGTCGACATTTCAGTTGAATCGAATTGTTGGAATTTGATACAGCACCTTGCGGTGAATATTCAATCTACTTGGAATAATGAATGATTTTTGTTGACATGTCTCACTTTCATCAACTTGTTTGTCATTGCCTTAAATGCAGACACACCTTGTGGTGTGTAATGAAAAAGTTGGTGCACTAGTTGTTTCGTTTGAGCTGCGCCAATAGTGTTTGTTGACAAAGTTATTGTTTACACTTTGCATCCAGTTGGTTCCGAAACTTTATCTCGTGCCATTTGTACCGGCAAGTCCGTTGACTATTTTGTTGTACTACCATTGGTTCTTGGATGATATCCTACCTCAAATTTTGAGGACAAAATTTCTGTAACATGGGGAGAATGTGACAACCGGCAACTTCTGATCTACATCGACGTGATTTTTATTATTAAAAATTAAATATTTATTTTAAATATTGTTAATTATCAAGTTTCGGAAGTTTACTGACCGTTTTTACAATTGGAATTGCAACCGAGTTAATTGACGCGATTTAAACGCGTGTTTTTGACAGCACGCGCCGGATAACGAAAATATTTATATTTTTGCTCGGTTTAGTCTATTTTATAATTTCGAACAAAACCGATTACTTTTTATAATTAATTAGCGGTCCAGAATAAAAACGAGACGTTTTTACGCTTAAACGGGTTCGATACGCGGTAATAACCCATCTAACCTAACCCTAAGTATAAAAGGCATAATAATCTTCTTCTCCCTCATTTTGTTGCAGCCGCTAACCCCTCTCACTCTCTCTCTAAAACCTGCTCTCCTTCTCTCTCAACCCTCACTCCTCTCAACTCCCTCTGTCCTCCCTCACTCTCCTCATGTGATGGCCGACCACCACCAGTTCTGATCGGTGGTGGCGGTGCGATGATTTAAGCCCGGAGTGGGTAGAGTGGTGGTTCCCTCGGTGGTTCAAGGCGGCGCAGGCCTGTGGCTCGAAAAGCGCGCAGAAACAGCAACAGAAGGATGGTTTTTGGTGGGTTTTGGGGTCCGATGGTGATGGTCGCGATTGTGGTGGTCTCAGGGTGGTAGTTCGTTGGGTTGTAGGTGACGGGTTTGGAGGGGATGGTCCGATTAGGTTGCCAATAGTGGTTGGTTCAGTTCAGTTCGGGTTGGTTGCTGAAGGCGGCGGCGGCATGGTGGTCCAGAGCCACGTCGGGCAGAAGACGGGGAGGGGAAGGGGCGGCACACGAGGTTCAAGGCCAGTGGGCTTGGATCAGGATGTTTGGATTGGCTCGATGGTGTTGGGTTCGTGGTGGTCATGGCTTCGGGTTAGGGTGCCGGTTCACATCAGGTCCGGAGGGGACTTGGGTTTGGCTCGGTTTTGGTTCGGGTCCGATGGGTGCTAATGGTGGTCCGGTTTGTTGGATTTTGGTCACGAGTCGAGGTTGGTTCGGGTCCCTGATTGATGGTCGAGTCAAGTGTTCGGGATTGGTTTTCAACTCGGTCAGATCTGGTCCGGTTAACGCGTAGATCGAGACGCGCGCGTGTGATTCAGTATACTTTAAATTTGTATTTATTACTATTTGTAGATATTATATATATTTATAAATATTGTGTATTTGTAAATATTATATATTTATGAATATTAGATGTTTGTAAATATATTGTTATGGATGAAATACGTTTGACTCGCGAACGAACCGGATAATAAACGGAAACTATATATATTAAATATCGAACGATTTGGTAAACGATTAACTTGACGTGACTTATGGTTTCGAACTCGGACTAAATATAATTGGACTATATTGTCGGACTATATTATATATATATTGGTATATATATATTTATATAATTAAGTGTATTTAGGTGTCGAAACGTATAATCTCGTGAATCGGAATTGTGGATAAAAAGAACTTGTTGAATTGTGTTTGAAGGTTGATTTTGGGGAAAATTGTAGACAACGGGTGTTGTCTGGTTTGTACAAAAACAGAGGAAACTCTGCCCAAATTTTTATAAAAACCAAAACGTAACGAACTGCTATTTCTGTTAAATAAATTCCCTTCAGCGTTTTGGACAAATGCATTATTATATACAAAATCAAGGTGTTTTCAAAGTTTATCTATTTGTAACAATAAAGGTGATTTTCAAACAATGTTTGGGAAAAAGTAGCAAATATTATTAATTGATTTTAATAACTAAACTTGTTTTTCCTCAAAGAGTATTTTCTAAAATGATTTACGAGATGATCTTCGGCTCAGGATAGTTATACGTTTCGGGGTACCAGTCCAACATGGTTTATACACAAATAGTAACAAGTGTGCAACTTGGGTTGAAACGTGAATTAAGTTAAGTCATTGTCGGTTCGTCGAGTTGAAACGTATTTAAACTCGTGTTGGTACACACGAGTCTAGACAGTCGAGTAGACTATCTTTTAAGCGGTTAATAAGCTAGGCTTATGTGTGATAGACTGTTAAGGTGTCCTTTGTTGGTAATTAGGGCACGAGGAAGTCGGTTGAGGTTTCAGGCTTGGTTTGCTAGCTTAGCATGGAAATTAAGGTGAGTTCATAACCCCACTTTTTACTGTTTTATAAATGTTTCCGGGGTGGAAGACATGCTTCTTTTATGAAAAACTGAGGAACTTAAAACGAAACAAAGTTTTGGAAAATGAAACGGGTTGCGTGAGTTTACGGCCCCTCTTTTAAACTGGTTTTATACTTTCGGGGGAGAAAACATGTGTTAAAACGATTGTTTGGTAACTACTGTCATACTATGTGTTTCTATTGTGTACTACACGATCTTTGGAAGTCCCGGGGGGAACCATGAATGTGCGGGTTTGCACAACGGGGAAATGTGAATAGCGCTATTGGGAGTGACCAACCCCACTCGTCGGCTTGGAGGGCCGGGCGAGTGCATATTGTCTCAAACAGGAACAACAGGAACAACTGGTACTTTTCGGGCACAACAACTGGTATGCGTGTTAGTAATGGTTTTCCAATCGTGGTAGTAACAAAACATACGCCTAGCTAGCGTACTTTGGTTTTCGATTTGTTATAGTATGGACAGGGTGAACATGGTAACACTTTTGGAACTTGGTAATGTTTGATAACATTTTGCAAAACTTATGAACTCACCAGCATTATATGTTGACTTTTAAGTATGTCATTCAGGTTTAAACTTTGGTAACGGCACGGTTGGAGTAGGTGACAGTTGGGATCGGGAATCCTAGAGGTTTAGAATTGGCGTTCAGGGAACCAGAGTCTTAGATGCATCTTTCCGCTGCGCTGGCAAAGGCACCAAACGTCGCATCCGACAAGGGAAAAGTCGGGGTGTGACAATTAGACTAAGGTTTCCAAATGTGGTTTCACCAATCCTCTTTGTCCTAACAATCTCCCCCTCGATTGATGAAGCCAAAACCTTACTAATTCCTTATGTTTTTCTTCTGTCTTGAACAATCTTCCATATCTCTTTGTACATGGTGTTCTTGAGCTGGTTTAACTGACCATCAGATAGAGATCCTCTCTGTGGTTCTAGATGTTGAATTGTGAGCAGGTCTTGTGTTGACAGTTTCTTCAGATCACTGATCTTCTTGTAAGCCCTGCTTGAGAGGTCTCTTCTTGTCAACAATACTGAGTTGTTATCAGTAAGTGACCATCTGATGATAGGTATCTTTGACTTGTTAAAGTCAGAAGAATAGGGAACCAGACTTGTCCCTTGGGTTGATGGTCCTGAGTGCTGGATGCTTTCAGTTTCAGTTAGCCTCGGGTGGGAGTCTCTTCCTTGTTGTTGTTGCATATCAGGCATCTGAACAGTTGGGAGATGGTGTTCAGTCACTACTCTGGTATGCAGCTTTTCTTTGATGGTCTTTTGTATTTGGTAGGCAAAAGTGGAAGGATCCCTGAATTGTGTTAACAGAGGTTTCTCCTCAATGTCAAAATCTGAATGGACTATTGAACTTCCTTCAAGTAGTACCATTTTGAAGTCAGTTTTGACATTGTCCTCTGCCTTCTTCCTCTGAGTAGCAGTTTTTCTCTTTGATACACCAGAAGTTCTACCTACTGATCTTGAAGGATCAGCAGTTTGAAACTTCTCTGGATTTGCAGCCTTGGCAGCCAAGTATTTCTTGTAAGTATCCATTAGTCTTTCTTCTTTCCATCTGGATACTGAGGCTTTTGAACCATAGCCTTCTGCTACTAACTCTTCTATTATCTAGGCTCTCTTGGCCTTTCCTTCTTTGCTTGTGGCCATTTTGTCTGCAACAGTTGTGCTCTTCTTGTCAGCTCTTGCATGGAGAGTCCTTTGAGTGTATAGGCTTTAGTCTTGCTGTTCTTGGTAATGTAAGACACCAGTTGTTGTCTTTTATCTTGTTCAGCAATCTCATCAAGGCTAGCCTGCCTTTGTAGTTCAGCTTCATAAGCCTGAAGTTTTTCTTCATGGCTTAAATCTAGATCATCCCTTTCTTCCAGAGTTTTCCAAATCAGATCTTCTCTGGCCTTCTTGTTGGCTGCAACTAAGCTCTTCTCTAATAATTCAGCTGATTGAGAGATAGGAGAAGGGTTTAGTACAGTCATTGTTGTAACAGTTGTAGGCCTGATGGGATCAGATGTTGGTTGAATGGGAGCAGTGGTTCTGGAAGGGTCAGCAGTTGGGGTTTGGAAGTGTTAACTTCTGATGGGTTGACAACTGCTGATGGTTTGTCAACTACTGAAGGATTGTCTTCAGTACTTTCTGATTCTTCATCAGAACTTTTGCCATCAGAAGTTTCTTCATTGTGCCTTAGGGATTCTTCAGATGTTTGGCTCTCATCTTCTTTTTCTGCTGCTTCAATCTCTTCTATTGAGACACCAAACTGTTTGGCCAGTTTTTCTTTTCTAGCCTGATCTTTTTGATCTCTTTCAAGGATGGCCACTCTTGCCCTTATCCTGGCTTGGAATGACTCCTTAGGTTCCCTGATCTTCTCCCCCTTTTTGGATTCATCAATTTTAACTTTTGAAGTTGAGGGTTGGGAGAATTGTCCTTGAAGATGAGCAATCTGTTTGCTGTTGAAGTCTATTTTGTTGGACAGATCATTCATCTTGGTCTTGATCACTCCAAATTGATTCTTGATAGACAGCTCCAAGTCAGCTGTGTATGTTTGGAAGTGATTTCTGATGAGTGTATTCATCATGTGGTACAGGGGACCCTCTGGGCTGCATAGCTGGTTCAGGTCTATGCTTGTTTGCCCAGGGAATTGGGTAGGCATTTGTTGTGAAGGGGGTGTTTTTGGGAGATCCTCATGTTGTACAGAGGATGCCACTCTAGGGGTTTTAGGGATTGAGTGGGCTTTAACCTGAGCAGGGGTGACTGGCTTCTTGAGCCTGGATACCCCTGAAACAGGACCTTCATAATGTGCCGTCAATTCAGTAGTTTGTGTTTTTGAAACATCATCCAAATTAATGGAATCATCTGAATCCCTGATGTTGCCCTCAATGAGGACTGTCTCAGTTAAATCATGAGCTGAGCCCAACTCAGTTCTCTCATGAACCTCTTGTTCTTGGTTCTGAGGATTTCCTACTTCAGGCATTAAGCCTTCATCAGTAGTTGCCACATCTGAGGTCTTAGCTACGTTACTTCTATCCTCAGATCCACCACTGGGTGGTAACTGACTAGTAGCAGCCTCAGATGCCCCAAGAGTCTCTAAAATTGGGCTTAAAGACTCTGGTCCACCCTCATCTCTTGGGATAGGGCTAGAGATGTCCACATCCATGTCTGATGTTGTGGTTATGTCCCCTGTTTGTTGTGGTTGTAGGGGACTGACATTATCAGATGGGACCTTCTCTTTTAGCCCAGAGAGAAGTTTGGCAATTTCTATTGCCTCTTGTTCAGAAATTTGTGGGGTTGGTTCAGTAGTTTGGGCAATAGGTGAAATTTGTTGTTTAGCAGTTTCAAAAGAAGACTGTGTTTCAATAGTTTTTCTAAGTCTTTTTCTTTTGAATAAAATGGTTATGGGTGCTCTTGGTGGGGTTTGAGATGGATGAGACTGAGAGGGTGTTTCAGTCTCACCAATTTGAAGAGCAGAATGCTCATGAGCATGTTCAGGCATCTCAACCTCCTGAACAGCTTTTCTTTTGGGTTGGTGGGTTTTAGTCTTTGTTGGCTTGGGCTTTTTGGCTTTTGGTGGTGTGAGTTTGGAAGATGTGGGCTTCAGGGGGACTTGTTGTTGTTCTCCCTGATCATCTTCTGGCCAGGCAGCCGGTTTGTTATGCCTTGAGTATGCTTGTGATGTTAAAGGATTTAAAGTTGAAATTTTTCCCACAAGCACCTCATTACCCAGTTCCCCTATTATGCATTGCATAATGGACCTTGGGTACAACAAAAACTTTTTCTTGGTATTATTGTGATGTAACACCAACTCATTGAAAAATAGTTTTGATGCCCTGAATTTAGTTTCATTCACAATGGAATGAAATATTGGTTGAAAAGTGGAGGGCATCTGGTCATAAGACCCTGTTTTTGGACTCAAACACATAATAATATAATGAAACAAAAGCTTGTATTTTGGTTCAAAATATTTTTTGAAGATTGTAGCATGGGAGAGAGTACCTTGATAACCACACTCAGTCATGGTTAGGTAAATATCAGAATTAGCAACATGGTCAGGGGCAGTTACATCATCCAGACCCAGTCTTGTTGCCAGTGTGGCCGGTGTGATGGTCAGTGGTTTCCCTTTTATTCTTGAGTTGAGGGAAATGACCTCATCATCCGTTGTCACTGTCTCAGCATTTGCCCAGAACTCATTCAGAGTTTCAGTGTGAATTGGTTGGTTTATTGTGAGAGCAGTAAAATATTGGGATTTTACGACAAGATCAATGATCTCATCGTATTGGGACCAGCCTTCTTGTTTTTCAAGAAAGGCCCTTTGATTGTGTCCCTGTTTTAGAACTAGAGCCATGTGGTTTGGGTTTTGATCGAACAGTGGATTTGCAGGTTTAGGTTATTGAGAGAGTTTTTGAGAGAGAAGGAGGGATATTTTTGAGTTTGAAAGGATAAGTGTTGAGAAAAGGTATTTATCAGAAGTTTTAACCGCTTGAATCTTCTTTATTAGAAGTTTTTAAACCGCCTTAGGTTAAAAAATCTTTTTATCAAAGGTTTTAAACTGATTAGGTCAAACCTCTGATGATGGGAAAAGTCAGATTTGCCCTTTTGACTAAAACTGCTGATGAAGGATTACTTCATCAGTAGTTCTCATTTCCTCTTCAGTAGTTTTAACAGCTGATGAGAAATGTTTTTATAAATACTTTTATTCATAACTTCTGAAGTTTATTTTATCAGAAGTTACACACTTTTCAGAAATTATCCCCATACTGATGTTTTGTTCATCAGTAGTTTCTCTCTTTTTCAGAAGTTTTGTTTCAGACTTTTGTCTGTTTTGTAAGTGAAAAATGAAAAATTGCAGAATAATAAAATAAACACTTACAAATTTAGCATCCCAATCATGGATACTAACTTCTGAAATGTTGATGTGTCAAGGGGTTTTGTGAAGATATCAGCTATTTGATTAGCTGTTGCTACATGCTTCACCTCAATCTTGCCTTTTTCATAGCAATCTCTTATGAAATGGTACCTGATCTCAATATGTTTGGTTTTTGAGAACTGTACCGGATTTTAAATGATGCTAATGGCAGATTTGCTGTCTACAAACAAAGGTGTCTTGGTCTCTTTGATTCCATAATCAAGAAGTTGATATTGGAGCCATTGTATCTGTGATGTACAACTTGCAGCTGCAATGTATTCAGCTTCAGCAGTTGAAGTTGCAACAGATGTTTGCTTCTTTGATTGCCATGACACTAGACAGTTACCCAGGAATTGACAACCACCAGATGTTGACTTTCTTGTCATCTTACACCCTGCATAGTCACTATCTGAAAAAGCTGATAACTTGGTATTGCTTGAAGCAGGATACCAAATTCCAAGTGTTGGAGTTCCTTTCAGATATCTGAAAATTCTTTTGACTGCTATAAGGTGTGATTCCCTTGGTGCTGATTGATATCTAGCACAGACACATGTTGAAAACATAATATCTGGTCTAGAAGCAGTTAAGTATAAAAGGGAACCTATCATGCATCTGTACATGGTTTGATCAACCTGTTTTCCTTGATCATCAGGTCCAACTTGTGTGATTGGTGTCATGGGAGTGGAACATGATTTACAGTCATTTAAAGAAAATTTGTTCAATAATTCTTTAACATATTTTGATTGATGTATAAAAGTTCCATTTGTTTGTTGCTTGATCTGCAGTCCTAGAAAGTACTGCAGTTCTCCCATGGTACTCATCTCAAATTTTGATTGCATGAGTTTCTTAAAATCATCACACAGTTTTGTGTTTGTTGAACCAAAAATGATATCATCAACATAAATTTGAACAAGTAAGACATGATTTCCAACATGTTTAATGAAAAGAGTTTTATCAATGGCACCTCTTGTAAAGTTATTTTTGAGTAAAAAGGTGGAGAGTGTATCATACCAGGCTCTTGGAGCCTGTTTGAGCCCATAAAGAGCTTTGTCCAGTCTGTACACCCACTCCGGATGAGAAGGATCCTCAAACCCAGGTGGCTGACAGACATACACCTCCTCTTTTATTTTTCCATACAAAAATGCACTTTTTACATCCATTTGATAAACTTTAATTTTGTTGGAAATGGCATAGGCCAGAAATAACCTGATGGCCTCAAGCCTTGCAACTGGAGCAAAGGTTTCATCATAGTCAATTCCCTCTTCTTGAGAGTACCCTTGAACTACCAGCCTTGCCTTGTTCTTGATTATCATACCAGCTTCATCTTGTTTGTTCCTGAAAACCCATCTTGTGCCAATTGGTTGCTTGTTTGGAGGTAAGGGACAGATTTCCCAGACCTGTTGCTTGTTGAACTGAAGAAGTTCATCTTGCATAGCTTGCACCCAATTATTGTCTTTGAGGGCTTCCTGGTACTTCTTTGGTTCCAACTGTGAAATAAAGGCTGAAAATAGGCAAAAGTTGGAGAGCTGGTTTCTGGTAAGAACACCTGAAGCTATATCACCCATGAGTTGCTCAAGTGGATGATCTCTGTGTTCAATCAGTTGTTGTAAACCACTGACAGGTGTAGGTGGCTCTTGTTCTTCAAACAAACTACTGAGGTCTATAATATCTGGTTCAGCAGTTTTAGCTTCTTCAGTAGTTGCAGGTGCTGAAGCAGATGTTTGAGTTTGGCCTTCAGTATTTGTTTGATCAGAAGTTTGTGAAACTTCTGATGGTGTTGAAGTTGACTTAATGACTTTTTGAGGAGTCCATGGTGTAGGATCCTCATCTTCAAACCTTTGATCACCATAATAAGTAGGTTTGGAAGGAGTAACAGTCTTTTTAGGTCCAAAGTGAAAGTTGTCAAGGTCAAAGAGTTCAGAAGGATGTGCTGGAATAAGAGTGTGTTTTGACTCATTGAACTTGACATTCAATGTTTCTTCTACTATCCTGGTGTGAGAATTAAAAACCTTGTAGGCTTTTCTAGTTGAAGAGTAACCAAGAAAGTAACCTGAGTCAACTTTGGCAGCAAACTTTTGAAATAGATTCCTTGATGTTCAAGATGAAACATTGACACCCAAAAGCCCTGAAAAAGGAGATAAGGGGCTTCATGCCATGAAGAACTTCATAGGCAGTCTTGGAATGTCTCTTGACCACAAGAACTCTATTCTGAACATAACATGATGTGTTAACTGCTTCTGCCCAAAAGTACAAGGGCAGTCCAGAATCAGCTAACATTGTTCTTGCTCCTTCTATCAATGTTCTGTTCTTCCTTTCTACTACACCATTTTGTTCAGGAGTTCTGGGAACACTGTATTGTCTAATAATCCCTTTAGACAAACAGAATTCATCCAGAGTTTTGTTCCTGAACTCTGTCCCATTGTCACTTCTAATGGTTTTGACAGATAGAGAATATTGTTTCTCTACTTGTAGAATGAAGAACTTGATAATTTCAGCAGCCTCATCCTTGGAGAATAAGAAGAATACCCATGTGAATCTTGAGTAGTCATCAATGATGACTAAGCAGTACTTCTTCTTACCAAGGCTCATAATCTTGACAGGTCCAAATATGTCCATATGGAGTAGTTGAAGACATGCAGTTGTTTTTGATTCTTCAATAGACTTATAGGAGGACTTATGTTGTTTTTCCTTTAAACAGGATACACAGTGTTCTTGACACTGGTATACTTTCAAAGGTAGACCTCTGACCAAGCCCATTTTTGTGACTTTATTTATGGTTTTAAAGTTCACATGGCCAAGTCTCCTGTGCCAGAGATCTGTTTCTGAAGTTGATGCCCTTGAGAAGAAACAGGCAGTGTTGTTCAATACTTTGTCTTTCTCAATGTCCACTGCATAGACATTGCCACATCTTTTGGCAATCAGCAAAGTATGATCTTCAATAATCTTCTCTATCAACTTCTGGCCTTCTGGTGAGATGATCTTGCATGCTGTCTTTGTGAAAAAGGAAGAATATCCTTTATCACACATTTGTGACACACTCAGCAAGTTGTATTCAAGGTTTTCCACCAGATTGACCTTGTCAAACTGTATTTTGCCAGACGAGACATTGCCATGTCCTAGCACATATCCCTTAGCATTGTTCCCAAAGGATACAGATCCTTCTCTTTGGCTGATAAAGTTGTTTATCAGGTATCTGCATCCAGTCATGTGCATAGAGCCTCCACTATCAACATACCATATGCTATTTAAGCCCCTGGAAACTCTCTGCACATAAAAGCAAATTAGTTAGATCTAGGAACCCAAGCCTGTTTGGCTTTGGGTTTGCTCTTGAGAACAGTTACAGTTTGTTCTTGACCAGGTTGAGAAATCCATGTCTTTTTGGCAATGGATTTTTCATTAAGAACCACGGTGGTATCTTTTTCAGGACCACCATCAACCTTGGTCATCAGTAGTTGTACCATGTTCATTAGATTTTGTATCTCAGCAGTTTGTGAAACTGCTGATGATCCAGGTCTAACTACTGACAAAGAATTTTGAGAAAAAGATTTTGGTTGAGATTTTATCTTTTTCTGAGAAAAGGTGTTTTCAGGTTGTTGTTTCTTGGGTTTAAAGATTCTTTCATAATCAATTTTGATTTGATTTCCCACAACCTGTTGTTTAAATTTTTGATTGAACTGAATTCCTTTTCTGTATCTACAAAATTCAGTTTTGTGGTTGAACAGACCACAAATTTCACACTCTTTTGCCTTTTGTTTTTGATCTAAAGGCAAATTTCTGACATTTGTGAAGAGATTTTGCTCATCAGTAGTTTTCAGGGTCTCAACTCCTGATGTAGATGATACTACTGATGGCTTGTTGTCAGATTTTGTTAATACTTCTGAAGTACTTTCTTTAAAAATGCCAGGATTTCTGTTTAGAAAGTTTTCATGGAAAGATGTGCATTCTTTCCCTTTAGAAGTTTCATTTGAAACAATTCTTCTCCCATCTTCAGTAGTTTTGGGAGAGAAATCTGTTGGTGTTTCAACATGATGGTATCCTACGCCAAACTTAACATTTGAAGCACTTTGTTTGTTTAGCAGTAATTGATACCCCTTACAAGATTCCACCCATTTTTCACATGTGATCCTGGTGTCAGCAAGCTCTTGTCTGACATCTCCCAGGTCATTTAGCATGATTTTAATTTGTGCTTGGGTTTCAATAGCTGAGTCAGTTAATTTAGAAACTTCTTTTGTTTTAGCACATTTCTTTCTAAATCACATTTTATCTGTGTGTATTTTCTTTCTAAATCATTGGCTTTACCTTGTAAGTGCACATTTGTCTCTCTTATGAGAGCAAAAGTTTCTTTGCAAGAATTTGAGCAAAGTTTTGTCAAAGATTCTTTTGATACCTGTGACAATGCAGATTTTGAAGTACAGCCTTCAAATGCCATTAAGGCAAAGTTCTTTCTGCCATTGTCTGGTTCTCCCCAGTTGATGTCAAACACTTTGTTGTCTGCATCAAGATTGCACTCTGTGGTGTCAAAAGGGAGACTGCTCCAGTCAACATACCCTGAGGTGAAAAGACTTTGTTGAGAGGGTTGTTGAGGCTGTGGAGGATGTTGAGCAGCTGGAAAGGGAGGGATTGATTGTTGGCTCTGCATCTGTTGAGTAGGCACTTGAACATATTGTACTTGTGGCATGTATTGCTGTTGAGGAGCTTGTGCCTGTACAAAATGAGCACTCCCTTGAGTTCCATTATTCCTATTATAATTGGGGTTATAGTTATTTCCAGATTGTGTTTGGTTAAAGCTAGAGCTTCTACACTCTCTAGCAAAGTGTCCCAACTTCTGACACTTGTGACATCTTAATTTAGATTTGTCAAAACCAATTTTTGTATTACTGGTCAATCCTGGAAATTTCCTTCCTGACCTTTTATAAAACTTGTTAGTTTTAATGCTTAGCATGGCCAGTTGGTGTAATATGTCCATTTCTTCTAAGTCATCACTGCTAAAGTTTTTCAAATCATCCATGATAAAACATAGATTATCAGCAGTTTGACTTTGCTCATTATTGTCATAACCTGGGAAAGATCTTTCTGATGAGATCCCAGTGGTTATGTCAATATTGTCATAAGATCCATAGGAACAAGTTGGTGAATCTTGTCCCAAAAGTGCTGTACTACCTGGTAGGTAGTCATCAGCAGTTTTACCAGATGATTGTAATTTCTTCTTTTGATCAATTTCTCTCTCAAAAGTAAGTAATCTCCCATGGAGTTTTGTAAGAGTGAGGGAGCTAAAATCTGGCGAGGATCTTAAAACAATGGAGTATGTTTCCCATCTGTCTGGTAAAGACCTTAAAAATCTATGTAGCATAAACACTGTTGTATAGGTCTGACCATTTAACTTTAGCTCAGATATTAATGAGGAGAATCTTTCAAATTGTTGAGTTAAAGTTTCCCCATTAATATGAGCAAATGTTTCATATTGTTGAGCTAAAATCTCTCTGGTGTTGGCAATCACCTCTTCAGTTCCTCCAAACTGTTCTTTAAGACAATCCCAGAGTTCTTTGGCACTTTCACAACGTAAAAGGGCAGAGTATATCTCATTTGGGAGAGCCATTGCCAACATAGAGAATGCTTTTGCATCTAGCACAAGTTTTAGGAAATCATCATCTGTATATTCTTTAGGGTCCTTAGGGACCTTAACATTAGTTTCAAGATTAACATTTACTGGTTTGGGAGGACCATATATCACAGATCTCCAACAACCTGTGTTGGTTTGTGACAAGGTATGTGCCATTCTCTTTTGCCATATGTTGTACTCATTTCTCACAAGCATGGCAGGTTTAGTGGCAGAACCAGTATTATGTGGATCCATTTTAAAGAGTATAGATTTGTCAGATGACTCTTTTAAGTGATGGATGTTGATAAAAAGTGAACTTTTGATCTTTTTATTGAGTATCAATAAGAGCTTTGTGTCTGATTCTCAATTTGTTAGATTGATATGTGATCAGATAAACCAATGCTCTGATACCAATTGTTGGGATCAGTTTGCTCTTTTTGCTAAGTAAGAACTTGCTATCTTGACACTTAAGTGTTTAGTAAGCCCTTGTAAATCAGATTATAAGCACAGCGGAATGTATAAGTTAGAGCAACACTTTTTACACAAAGGAAGAGTTATTACTCCCCCTTGATGATTGAAACTAATAAATGACAAGTATTTATTATGAATCTAAGCAGTAAATGAGAATTAGATACTTAGACAGATTCACAATAAATACTGAAATGGAATAGAACAGTTGAGAGTGTTTGAAGGATTTTTCTATTAAAATCAATGTCTAAAATAGAAGGTTGAAGCCTCCTATTTATAGACGTTTACATACATGTATCTTGCCAAAAGGCAAGTACAGAAACAACAGAAACAAGTTGCACAAGTTGCAACATTGAAACTAACAAATACAGCTAAAAGTAATAATAAACAATAAACTACTGATGCAAAAGGCGGTGGAAAATATCTGATGCTAAGTGCTGATGAATGACAAACTACTGATGAGTAGTTTGTCTTCAGTACTTCTGAAGTGAACTTGTCTGGTTTGGACTTCAGAACTTCTGATGAAGTTTCTTCTTCAGCACTTCTCTTATCTTATCTTCAGCAGTTCTTTGTTTTCTTTTCAGTACTTCTATACTTAGCCAAAATGACAGAAGTGAATTAGACTAAGGTTTCCAAAAGTGGTTTCACCAATCCTCTTTGTCGTAACAAACATAATGTTCATCAACGGGTTCGTAGGGTTTATTTATGCATGTAGTTACACTATGTGTCACTTAAACATTTTCACAGTATTAAACGACCTGGACAAACGAGTTTTGTGGTGTATTGTGTATACACATATGCTCACTTAGTGGGACATATAATAGGGATTCGGTAGCACGTCCTTATTACTTACGGATTTTGGATTTAGCTTTTGCAACATAAGGTGAGTTTCACTGCTTTTTTTCTCAAAAGCATGTGTCTCGGGTTTGGAGACAACACATTAATTCCTGGTTAGGAATTACTTACTTTTGTAGTCCGATTGGGACTACACTATATCCCGGATTGGGATACATGTATTCTCAGGGTGAATCGGATTTTACTAGTTTCACATCTTTGTCCTTGATGAACTAAACCACACACTATCATTGAAGTCCTACATTATAACAAATGAGTTGCCGGGTTGGCAAGCGGGTTACTAGTTGATAGCCAATGAAGCAAGGCACTTTTGCTAACTAATGTGAGTGCACGTTTATTAGCAGTTCGGTATTACCTGTGGTTAGTTATCATGAGTGGGTTAGCTACCCCTGGCATACGCTGAACTAGTGGCTACATGGTTTTGGAAACCAACACACTTACTTTACTTTGTGAACTCACCAACTTTATGTTGACACACGCTAGCATGCTTTTGCAGGTCGCTAGATTGGAGCACACTTAGGTCATACATCATGTTTGTCATGGCACACTAAACATTATGAACTATTTTTATCATTTACTTACTTTTACTTTGGTTTGGGCGCGTGTGTTTTGTGCATAACTATTTACTTAACTGTTTTGATTTCTCTTCCGCATTTTCTTAAAACTTATGGTTGATTGTTAAACTTGATTTTTGCAAACGAACTAAATGTTTTGGGCATTAAGAGTCGTTCATATGACTTATGGCCATGGGATCCTAGTATGTCACGCGCCTCGCGGTATAAACCCCGTAGTGAAATTTAAGGGTGTGACACAAGTCTTTAAGTTTATTTTTGAAATTTTAGGACTTGAGAGAAGCTGCTGCCTAGGTGTGTATCCAGGACACGTGTGTTAGATCACTAGTGGGTCTGACCGATGGGATGCTTTCCCAGTCTCCGGGCCACATGGACTCTTCTTAGGCCACTACTGGATATGACTGATGGGATGTTTGCGTCTTTTCAAGACGATCTCGACCGTTCAATATTTTAACGGCTGTTTCCCATCGGGAATTTTAAACGATTTTTTTAATTTTCTATTTAAACCAATTTTCCTTTTTCATTTTTACTTTTTACTACTCTTAATATTTCACTCATGCTCCCCCAATAACTTCACCTTCCATTTGTTATCTTCCTTAAACAAGCACCGAGTCCTATTCAGGTGCGTCTCCCTATCCTTTGCTTCGTTTTCTTATAAATATTCTCCATTGTCGTCTTTCATAAATGGTAAAGGAGAACATGAATGTCAGTTTTAGTAAACTGACTCAACCTAAACTTGATAAGTTCATGAGGGATTATCGTATCCCTCTTGAACATTGACCGGTTCTTCTTGCACCCCGGATACCCATTTATCCTTTTCCTAAGGGTAAGTTTGGGTTGTACACTTGGGTCTGTAACTTTTTTAATTACCGAGGCCCCTACACCAAGTTTCTAATGATGGTATTGAACTTTCATAAAGTTTACATCTCTTGGTTAATCCCTTTGGATTGAGCCATATTAGCCATTTTGAGCTTACGTGCCGAGCCTTGTCCAAGGGAGCAGATCTTAGTGTTTTTAGGGTTTTTTATTAGCTAAATTGGATAGGGAGTTGGTATACTTTCGAAAAGTGGAGAGGCATGGAGGATTATCATGATCGTGAGACCTCCAGCCTTAAGAACTGGAAGAATCAGTTCCTTTGGTTAGATGATCGGTGTCTTCCTGATGATATGGTTTGGAGGGATAGTTACAATTCTTCGGACTGGGATTTTCCTGAAGATTTTGAGTATAATGATGCTCTTTGTACTCATTTTATTACCAATAAGGCAAATATCCAAAGGTATTTGGAGCATATTCTGGTGATGGGGGGTATTACAAAGCTTGGGACTTGTTCGATAGGTGGCCCATTATCCTTTATAACGGAGAGGGTGAGTGTCGTGCCTTAATTGTTTATACTTATTAACTTTTTTATTTATTACTAATCATTGCTTGTTTGATTTTTTGTAGAGATGTCGTTGGTGAATGCACTAAAGCTTGCTTCCTTTGATGATTTGGCGTTGGAGTTTACTAATGAGACCTTAGGAAATAAGAAGCCTATTGTGCAACAGATAGAGAAAGCCCAGTTCCTCATTAGGACATTGGAGACTCCCAGGACTTGAACTAGCTACGTGCAGGCTGAGGCACCGAAGGATGCTTGTGTTGTCCAGAGCTTGGAGGCTATTACTTCTGCATCTACTACCGGGTTGTTACTAATACTATTGTTTCAGTTTCCACCAAGGTTACCACTAGTGCTAGTCCTTAGGACCCCCCTCCCACCACTAGTACAAAGTCATCTTCCAAAGATGCTTCGGTAGACGTGCAAGAAGATGTTGTAGTGGACTCTTCAATTTCTAAAGGAAAAGGCCGAATGAAAAGGATGGCTAATGTTATCACGGAGGGTGTAAAAATCCAAGGAAGAAGATGAGGTTTTCATCCAAGACCACCAAGGTATCTGCTAACCTTGTGCTAGATAATTTAGATATGCATCTTACCAGGGGACGGTCCTCCTGGGATACTGGTCTGGCACCAATTCAGTACAGTGTTAGTGCATTATTTATGACTGATGATTATTAGTATTTGTCAGAATTGATAGCGAAGGTCAAGGAGATGTTTATTATTGTAAGTTTGTGACCGGTGCTATGCAATTTAGTATATAGGCGAACATAGAAAAGTATAGAATGAAATTGGCACTCGGAGAACTTGTGGTAACCCAGGCGAAGATGTGCAACTTCGCCTGAGGCCCAGCCTAGAAAGAATATTCCATCATAGCCTATATATGTGTGTGTTAGACTTAGGGTTTCTGTGGAGATAGCTGCAGCAGTTCTTAGGAGAAGACTATTGTGTATGGTCTAGTCCAGGTTGGTCTGCGGTTGAGCTCACCTCAGACCGGCTGTCACACCCTCAAATTCCACCACGGGGTATATACCGCGAGGCGTGTGACATATCAGGATCTCCATAGTCATAAGTCACATGAACGACTCTAAATGCCCAAACCATTGAGTTCGTTATTGTAAAACAAGTTTCATTGATAATCAAATATTTCAATAGTTGCGGAAGCAAATTTTAAGATATTAGTTAATCAAATAGTCAGAGTAAACAACGTGTTCGAGATCATAATAGATAATTAAACACTCGAAAATAGATAATTATTCATATCCCCATGATGTCATGTGATGCATGCCCTACTCGTGCTTCGAACTAGTGCCCTGCAAAAAGGTATAATAATCGTGGGTCAACATAAAGTTGGTGAGTTCACAAGGTTTGGTAAATACGTAGGTCCTCTAGACCATGTTTTGACGAGTATATGCTAATTCACATGCCAGGGGTAGCTAGCCCACTCATGATAACTAAAACTGGTAATACCGAACTGCTAAACTACGAGATCCCACAATAGTGAGCAAAGTGCCTTGCATCATTGTCTATCAACAATGATAATAGGTTGAGTTATAGTTCACACCCATGCTCTACAGCACACGATGTGAGGTTTGTGAGACCTAATAGCGCTATCAACTAGTAACCCGCTTGCCCAACCGGCAATTCATTCGGTATTTAGATGGACTTCAATGATAGAGTTGGTTTAGTTCATCAAGGACATAAAGCATGAATTATTGAAAGCAGATTCACCTAGTGAATCATAGCACCCCAAACCCAGGATGTGTAAAGTAGTCCCAACCGGACTATGAAAAGTTTAGAAAGTTGTCTCATCCGAGACGTATGTTTTTGAGAAAAAGAGTAGTGAATCTCACCTGGTGTTTGTGCGAGAGATCTAGCAAAGCAAAGTCACTATCGTTCCAACAAGTATCTCCCTATGAGCATTAAAACATATTAAGCTATGTGTTCTTTGTTTAGCATACAAGTTCGGCACCTACTTTTGTGAACCACATCAATTGGTGTAGATCATGTTTCATGTATAAGAGGTTTGATCTAAAAATGCTTCATGAACCCATGTGTAATTAATTACTTTAACACTAGATGACATAATTGATTACATAGGTGAAACAATGTGCACAAAATAGAAGCTTGATTATTAAGTGCATAATAATCAACTTATTAAAGGCTAGAAGGAAGCCAATTCTTAAAATCAAAAGGCCTAAGCTTAGGTTCACAAGGGTAGAAACGGTTCTAAACCAAGAAGGAATAAAATGGTTAGCTAACTTACCTAATGGATCAAAGTGGAGTTGGATTGTCTAGATGGTTCCCTTACTCGATCCTTGGCTTCCTGGGAGTGGCCTTTTGGGCCGTGGGCGATCAAGAGAGAGAGAGAGGGAGAAAGCAAGAGTGATTGTGTTTGTGTTGGTGTGAGTTGAAATGGTCAAGAGTCTCCCCTTATATAGGGGTCGAATGAGGTAGAAGACAAAGCAATTTAGGAATGACCATTCCTCATTTTCGGCAGATGTATGAATTTCAACATCATTTGAAGTGAGTTAGTGCCTAATCATGAGTAGGGTAAGTTAAATTAGGCTAGGAGGATGGCTAGTTATGTCTTGTTATCCATTTTCATGTAATTCATGATCTCATCATGCTTCTAGGGCGATTGCATCATCCAAGATGATGAGTTGGAAGCCGAAATTTCTTGGATTGCTCCTTCCTAGGTTCGGCCAAGTACCAACATGGATTGTGACCATTCTATGCTCCAAGGCTTGTCTCCATGTGTCATTGATATGTCCCTTTCATTAGGTTGCTAGCCTATTAGTTGCATGACAAGCTTATTAGGGAGTGTAGTCCTATGTAGAGTTTTGTTGTCATAATTTGTTTGTTACTGTAACAACCGGCAAAAATAAGGTAATTCCGTACAATTAATTAATATATGATTAACGTAATTAAATGCAATTATGCGTGATTTAATTATCAAGGCCTTAGGGGATAGCAATTTCCAAATAGTGCATAGGAATGCATACGTTTAATGGTAAAGCATGATTGGATCATGTGCGAATAAGCTATCCGGTATGGATGTTGGCGATTACCCGGTAATAATTAAATAAACGAAACGGATCCCGGACACCCAGGATATAGAATAAAGGGTATTTTCATAAGATATAATGAGTTTTGGAACTCCAAAACCATAAATGAAAACGTCTTGTACAAATCTCCCGGTAACGAATAAAATGCGCGTATCGCACCCGATACGCGTATAACTCATAATTTCACCCGGTAAAGGCCTAAATAACCAATCAACGCTTAAAATAGACTATATTTAAGGGTTATTAAAGGTATATTTAATGTCCGGATAACGCGTGATTAAAACCCGAAAAAAAATACCCGAACGACACCCGAACGACGGGGGATTAAACATAACAATCAATGGGTAAATATTTGAAGTTGTGGACCCCACCCAAACCCCTCTAAGGGCCGGCCTAAGGGCCTTGTTATAACCAAGTGTTGTATTAATAATAATAATATCCTATGCTTAGGTAAAGCATGCTTAACATAAGACAAAAGTGTAAAGAAAAGGTGTAAGTGAACATTAAGTACAAAAGCAACACTTTCTTGTCCCCCTTGGATAAATTTTCGGCCATTAGGCCATAAGAATCCAAGACAACTCCAAAACATCATTACACTAGTATATGCATGTGTGTGATGGGTCTTGTAAGTAGGGATAATGATACCTTATAAAGATTAGCTAAGATTTGCAAGAAAACTCATGCATATACATATATACATACGGCACATTATACACACACACATATCCTCTTTGCAAAAATCTCCCAAGTACACATATGATCTTCCATAAGATCTCTTGAATATTTGGCATCATTACATGTGATAATTATATAAATAACACATGTTAGAAGATTGAAAAGCAAAGCAAAACAATTCTCTTTTCCTCCCTCTCTTGGCCGTGGGATTACATACACACACACACATTGTTCTTTCAAGTTTCTACATCTCCAAAATACTTAAAATCATCCATCATCCAAACCCCTTTTGTGTGTTTCAAGAGCTTGGAGCTAAACCACTAGGAAGAACACACTAAACCCCTCTCAAATCCAAGGTTTTTGTCTTCCCTAGCCTTGTGCTAGTAGTAAGCTTCTTAATCTTGTTTTTGATTGTTATTATTCATGTATGTGTTCCTAGTAGCAAGTTGTACATGAAGGGTTTAAAAATGGTTTTGAACATAATCTTTAATAAGTTTTCATGTGTAAAATGGAAGATTAAAGATATGAAAATAAACCATGGATTTGTTGATGATGATGTATTAGTCTTGAAAATATATAAAGTTTACATGTAAGACTAAGTAGGATGATGTTTTGGTTAAGATTTTGAAATGAACTTGAATATGTTAAAACTAACTTTAATTCATCTTATTATGATCATTTAAGTTATAATATGTGGTAAAACATGTTAGAAGTTCATAAATGAATAAGATGGAAAATTAAAGTTAACTTACTTAGATGCATGAAATTTTGATAAAATGGACAAATACATAAAACACACATATAATTAGTCTTCCATATGGAATGTAAGACTAACATAAGTGTTTTAATACAAAAATAACTTACCAATAAAAAGTTGAACCTTCAAAGTTAACTATTTTGAGTGAAAAATGCTAACTTTGGAAGTTAGAGTGGAAAAATGCAACTTTTGTATGTTAAGGGACTAAAGTTGTAACTTTGAAAGTTAAGGGACTAAAATGGACATTTTAGAAACTATTAGTCCAAAAATACAAGTATGGAAAGTTTGGTGTCAAAAATGCAAGTAATAAAGTCTAAGGATGATTTTTGTAAATACTAGTAGAAATACTTGGGTATTTTGTATAAAAGTGTATTTTTGAAAGTTATAAAAAATATAAAGGGTTTTAACATAAGGATTTTTATAAAATAGAGATTTTATAAAAATATTAAACAAACTTGGGAAACTTATACAAAAATGAATACTTTTATATAAATGGGAATATAAAAGTGTTGGAAACATTTTTGTAGTTAAGTTGACAAGTTGGGTTAAAAATACATAAGTATTTTAACCATCCAAGTAACATGTGAAAATAGGAAGAAATATGGATAATATTTCTATAAAATACATGTTGGGAAAAACTTGGAAAAATTAACTAATCAAGTTAAGATATCGAACTAAGACGCGTTAACGAACCGTACACGGACAAACATGAGAAAAATGCCATTGCGGCAAGATAAAAAAAAATATATATTTTAAGAAGTAAAATATATATACATTATGGGTGAAAACAAATAAACACTTTCCTAAGTGTTGGAGGATTAATTCGTGGGAGAAACGCATGACACAAACGAATAAGACGTTAAAACAAACGTATATACTTAACAAGAAAAATTACACTTTTATATATATTTGTACGCTCGTCTCGGCAAAATTCTAGTATATCTACTTAATGGGAAAGTAGATATGCGGGAAGGAAAGCCGCGACGAGAAGACAAGGATATATATATGTGTATGTCGTACCAACGAAATCCTAGTATATTTATTTGAATGGGAAAATAAATATACGGTGTGGTGAGTTGAATCGGACGTTAAGAATATACGATCGAACGACAAGATCTTAGCATATTTGTTTAAATGGGAAAACAAATGTGTGGCAAAGTGAGTCGGGTCGAGGATTGAAATATATATTATATCGAGCGATGCGATCTTAAGTATAATTATTTAAATGGGAAAATAATTATATGTTAAGTGAAGTCGAGTCGATAATAATAAGATACAAGTTATGGAAATATTAACAAGAGTAATATATAACTTGTAACACAAAGGGTAATGTAACGCCAACAAAACCTAGGATACACGCTTAATTAAACGGGATTTGGAACAACTTGTGGTCGGGAGTTGGGTGTACAACTTGCCAAGGCACATGCACTATAGGAATAGTGACTTATACGCCTAGAACGTTTGTAGGTGCGAGACCACCCCTTTGCTATCCACCCTTTTGAGCCAGACGCAGTTTCAGGTGAGTTTCACGGCCCCATTTTAAACTATTTTTACGTTTTCCGGGGGAAAGATATGTTAGGGATAATGTTTGACGGATTTAATACTTGAGGTGTGACCGCCACTCGGGGTTGAGTCCTCGCCTCTATAATCATTTGTTCAGGGAAATTGAAACCGGAGGAATATTCGAATAGTACTATTGGTGCCTGACAAGGCCCACCCCTAATCGATAGCGTCGATTGTGCATTAGGTTATGCCTGGGGTGCAAATATTCTGAACTTAAGTCGTGGGAAACCGAGTAACGACTTGGAGCGGGGCACAATTATTATATGTCTTGGTTTGATTATAGTCTCAAGTAGATTTATAGGAATTTGCAACTCCTATATATTGTCATAACATGGTATTCCCAAGTATTCAAGTTTTAGAAACTGAAAACCTGTGAACTCACCAATATATTTATATTGACGAAACTTTTTAAACATATCTTTCAGGTAACTAGATGATGAAAGATCAGGCGAGCAGGGTCGGGGAATCTCCAATGCGACGTCGAACTTTTGCGGGGTTTCACTTTTATTTCCCAAGGCATTTGGGATATATATGAGAAACCTCTATGTTTATTTCAAAAACAATTAACTTTTGTGTAATGTTTGAAACTGATTTGACGTCATAATAAATGACCCATTTTCTTAAATTACTTGTGTTTAGCAATAACCTTGACTTTATGCTTTTGAACCGTCGCGCCACGTGTTTCCGCCTTTGTCGTGGTGTGACAGAACGTGGTATCAGAGCCAAGGTTATAGCGAACTAGAGTATTTTCTTTAAAAACTAGACTATAACCGGATTTGGTTCTAAAGATAAAGTTTTCAAAAGAAAATATACATGGTTTTAAATAAAAGTAATTTTCAAGAAGCATTGGGCATGAGGAGATTCCGACCAAGCCAGCCATGAGTATTGTTATGCTGTAACGTGAAAATTAGAAGTTAGGAAGGTTACTATAGAGTACGCCATAACTGTCTAATTTAAATAAATCATATATACATGTACGGTTCTTTTGCCAGGATGTCCGACGCTGGAAGTATAGCGCCCAGTATCGATAGCAGCATCCAGATCATTCCTGCGCCACCGCCTGAGCCAGTAGAGCTAGTAGTACTTGACGCAGAGGATGAAGACGTAGAGATGAACGCCGACGGAGGTTCGGATGACGACTCGGATGAGACGGATCCTAGCGAGGATCCTGATTGGGCACCCGCTGTGGTCGACGCGCCGCTACCCATTGTACCGGCCGCACCGTTAGCCCCACGCCCCATCCGGGCTATTAGGGATTTTCCCGAGGGCTGTGCCGGACCGTCCCGGCCGATCCTAGCCCATTCGGAGACAGTAGAGTCTCCATTCGACCGACAGGCTCACGTGGAGCACGAGCCAGCACCCTTACCTCATATTCACATACCAGCAGGCATGAGACTCCTGCCTATTCCCCATGGGAGGAACGGATGGATATCCGACGACTCCGATGACGAGTCTGTGGGCTCGGTAGGGCACATGTTGGTGCCAGAGATTCAGGCTGACCAGGAGGAGCCAGTGGCTCCAATGTTAGAGGATGCACCTGCTGATCCCATACCCCCACCAGCACCACTCGAGCCCGTACCACAGGAGGGACCAGCAGCACATATACTCGAGGGTAGCCCCGCTGATAGCTCTGAGCTACGCAGGGCAGGCATGGCAGCTTTTGCCACCGCGAGCCCTCCTACCCCCACTGTTGTGGTATCCACTCCAGAGTGGGCCACTGTCTCGGAGCCTTTAGTAGCACCACTAGCCGAGCCTATGCCACCACCCACCATTGCCATGACTTTACCCATCCCCACCATTCCCAGCATGACACCTGCACCATACCCTCTAGGTGCAGGGGACCCTTATATGATGCCACCCTACTTTTCCATCAGGCCACCCGGTTTCACTCCATTACTGCCACACATACCAGTACCAGCCCCCTTCGGGCCCTTCCCATCCATACACCCTGATATACCCGGACCATCCCACCTTCCCAGGATGACACCCCCCTCTGGACCCGCCCAGACCTCAACCATCACTTTAGAGCAGGATTTTCAGACTCTAGTCAACACGGTGCAGCGCACCGTGAATCAGGTTGAGCATCAGACGAGATTGATGTGGGCGAGGATGATTGACACTCGTGATGCCTTGGCGCATTACGCAGAGGAGCTCTTGCGCATGGATGCGCAGAGCGGGATTACTGGGGATGCACACTGGGCACATCGACAGTTTTTGTACGAGCGCATCTCAGAGATCAGCATGACGATTAGCATGTATGCGCCGCAGTACCAGTATCCACCGCCACCGCCACAGTAGGATGTATCGAGGATGCACAGAAGACACACCAGCTTATGTACATATTAGCAGCAGTATGGTAGTACAGCACGGGTTATGACACTCGTCTGCATTTTGCCTAGCCGTACGGGTATTACGGCGTATGATATGATGTTTTATTATTTCAAAAGCAATGTATTGTATGAGAAATGTATTCTCCATTTTGTATTATGAACAAGCATTGTACTGATATTATTGAAATTAATGAAAAATCTTATTATTATGGTGAAATATGTTGTTGTCTATGATTATTATTGCTTACTCCATGTGTTGTGGTTTGTATATTTGTGTGGTGATGTTGTGTTGAGTCTATTTATATTTCTGTATGATGTATTGGTATGTTGTGTGATGACATGGTGTTGATTATTGTGTTCATGCTTTGGTTTGTTATTTATGCTTTGTATTGTATAAATGTTTGCCAAATTAACCTTTGATAATTATTATTGAAGAAAAATGGCACCTGCCACCCGAAGCAATAGTGCAGCAGACGGACTGCCCACAACACCGGCCGAGCTTGAGACCATGATATCTGAACGCATAGCCCGCGCGATCGCGGAGCACGAAGCTGCACGCTCCGAAAGATCTCGCGACTTGACTGGGAGTGACCGACAGGAAACTTCCCCCACTGGTAAGAAGTTGAAAGTAATTGATAAAGCAATGGGAGAATATCCTAAAACTCCTGTCCCGTAATAACATACAACTTTATTAATGCAGAAACGGCCTCGCGAGAGCGTGGCTGCACTTTCAAAGCCTTCCTCGACTGCAAGCCGCTCAATTTTAACGGCACGGAAGGATCAGTTGGTCTGGTCAAATGGTTCGAGAAGACCGAGGCTGTTATTCGCATCAGTGGGTGTACCCCACGTCAGTCGGTTATGTACTCCACCAATTTGTTCTTAGACCAAGCACTGACATGGTGGAATGGTCAAGTGCAGTCTTTGGGTGATGACACTGCTTACTCTCTGTCGTGGGCAGAACTGAAGGAACTGATGATTGCTGAGTACCGTCCGGCGAGTGAGGTACAGAAATTGGAAACTGAGTTTTGGAACCTCACTATGGTGGGAGCAGACGTTACTGGATACACGTCTCGATTCCACGATCTTGCCAGATTGGTGCCACGATTGGTTACCCCTGAGAACAACAAAATTGAGCGCTATTTGTTTGGTCTAGCACCGCAAATACGCAGCATGGTCACTGCTTCTAAACCTACGACCATGCGCGCGGCTATTGATCTTGCGCTCAGTCTCACCGAAGATGCCATACGCATGGGTACACTAATCCGCCAAGTTTCCGGATTAAAAATTTCTGAAGCAAGTAGTGTTGAGGCCAAGAACCAGGGATCAAGTTCAGCTGTCGTGACTAATGATCAGGGTAACAAACCGAGGTTTGGGAAAAGAAAGAGAGATGAAGGAAAAGGGGATCGAGCGTCGGGTAGCTCGAACAAAAAGGGAAAGGGGTATGCCGCCACGGGACGTGGTAACGGTAACAAGCAGGGAAACCAGGGGAGAAATAATGGATTAACTTGTGGGAAGTGCCACCGCACCGGGCACAAGACTGAAGAGTGCCGATCTGGAGCACCAAAGAATGGAGGGGCTAGACCCTGCTTTGCATGCGGGTCATTGGATCATTGGAAGAAAGATTGCCCCAAAGTCAACAATCAGGCCCGCGGCCGGGCATTTGTGATTGGAGCCGGTGATGCACGGCAGGACCCCAATGTGGTCACTGGTACGTTTCCTCTAAATGGTCATTATGCCTCTGTATTATTTGATACCGGTGCTGACTTTAGCTTCATATCCATTGAGTTTAAAAGACTACTTGGTTTAAAAACTAGCAAACTAGATACACCCTACTCTATAGAACTGGCTAATGGTAAAACTATTGAAACGAGAGAGGTAGCAAGAGATTGTAAGTTAGAACTCTGTGGGCACGAGTTTGGGATTGATCTATTACCGGTTGTATTGGGAAGTTTTGACATCGTTGTCGGCATGGATTGGCTGTCCGCGCACCGTGCCATTGTGGTTTGCAACGATAAAGTTATTCAAGTTCCCCTCGCAAGCGGTGAAACTCTCTCAATTCAAGGGGAAAGACACGGGACGCCATTAAGGATTATTTCGAGCATGAAGGCTCGTAAGTGTCTGAGAAAAGGGCTTGTCGCATTCTTGGCACACGTAGTGGACAAGAAGGCCGACGAGCGAAAGTTGGAAGACATTCCAGTCGCCAGAGATTTTCCGGATGTATTTCCAGAAGATTTGCCGGGGTTGCCACCACCTCGCCAAGTCGAGTTCCGCATCGACCTCGTTCCCGGAGCAGCTCCTGTGGCACGATCGCCATACCGCCTAGCTCCATCAGAGATGCAGGAACTGTCCAGCCAGCTACAAGAATTATTGGACAAAGATTTTATAAGACCGAGTTTCTCACCTTGGGGAGCTCCCGTCTTATTTGTGAAGAAGAAGGATGGCACATTTCGCATGTGCATCGACTATCGAGAGCTGAACAATCTAACCATCAAGAATCGCTATCCTCTCCCCAGGATCGACGATTTATTTGATCAGCTCCAGGGTTCCAGCTATTACTCCAAGATCGATTTGAGGTCAGGCTATCACCAGTTGCGTATACAAGAAGAAGATGTACCAAAAACGGCCTTCAGAACCCGGTATGGACATTATGAATTTTTGGTAATGCCGTTCGGCTTGACCAACGCACCAGCGGTTTTCATGGACCTAATGAACCGCGTGTGTAAGCCATACCTGGATAAATTCGTCATTGTCTTCATTGACGATATTTTTATCTATTCACGTACGAAAGAAGACCACGAGAATCACCTTCGGTTAATTCTTGAAGTATTACGCAAAGAGAAGCTCTATGCTAAATTCTCGAAATGTGACTTTTGGATTCGGGAAGTCCACTTTTTAGGCCACGTGGTAAACGAGAAGGGCATACACGTTGATCCAGCCAAGATCGAGGCGATTAAAAATTGGGAAGCACCTCGAACTCCTACCGAAGTACGACAATTTCTAGGCCTCGCGGGTTATTACAGAAGGTTCATCGAGAACTTTTCAAAAATAGCGCAAGCTTTAACCATGTTAACCCAAAAGGATAAGAAATTTGAGTGGACAGAAAAGCAGGAGGCAACATTCCAATTGTTAAAAGACAAGTTATGTGGCGCTCCGATACTATCACTCCCTGATGGTACGGAAGATTTTGTGGTTTACTGCGATGCCTCGCATCAAGGTTTGGGTTGTGTACTGATGCAGCGAGAAAAAGTAATAGCATATGCTTCCAGGCAACTGAAAATCCATGAGAAGAACTACACTACACACGATTTGGAATTAGGTGCAGTGGTGTTCGCTCTCAAGATATGGAGGCACTATTTGTACGGAACCAAGTGCACGATTTTCACTGATCACAAGAGCTTACAGCACATCTTCGATCAGAAAGATTTGAATATGCGACAACGGCGATGGGTTGAATTATTAAACGATTACGATTGTGAGATAAAGTACCATCCCGCTAAGGCGAACGTCGTAGCCGATGCCTTGAGTCGCAAGGAACGGGTTAAGCCATTGCGTGTTCGAGCTTTGGGACTGACTATCCACACGAATATGACTGAACGAATTCGTGAAGCCCAAGTTAACGCCCTCAAACCCGAGAATGTCAAAGGTGAAAGATTACGAAAGATGGTTGATTCACTGGAACCAAAAGCGGACCAGGCACTGTATTTCATGAATAGAATTTGGGTTCCAGTATATGGTGGATTGCGTGAGCTAGTATTGGCCGAAGCTCACAGTTCTAGATATTCGGTTCACCCGGGTGCAGACAAGATGTTCCACGATCTGAAGGAACTTTATTGGTGGCCGAATTTCAAAAGGGATATAGCAGCCTATGTTGCGCGATGTTTGACTTGCGCAAAGGTCAAGGCTGAGCACCAGAGACCTTCCGGTTTGCTCCAGCAACCGGAAATACCGGAATGGAAATGGGAACGAATCACCATGGATTTCATTACCAAGTTACCTAAGACAACAAGCGGCCATGACATGATCTGGGTAATCGTAGATCGATTGACGAAATCTGCACACTTCCTCCCGATACGCGAAACGGACAGGTTGGAGAAACTGACCCGTTTGTACATTAAGGAAGTGGTATCTAAACACGGTGTACCTGTTTCTATCATCTCCGACCGGGATAGTCGTTTCACGTCAAGATTTTGGGAAAGTTTGAACGAAGCCCTCGGTACTCGCCTCGACATGAGCACCGCATACCACCCCCAAACAGATGGTCAAAGTGAACGAACCATCTAGACCTTGGAAGATATGTTACGGGCATGCACGATAGATTTCGGAGGCAATTGGGATACGCACTTGCCATTGGTAGAATTTTCTTATAACAACAGTTATCATACGAGCATTCAAGCCGCACCGTTTGAAGCTCTATATGGACGCAAGTGCCGATCGCCATTATGTTGGGCGGAAGTTGGAGAAAAACAACTCACCGGGCCCGAAATTGTTCAAGAGACCACGGATAAGGTCTTTTTGATAAAGGAACGCCTCAAAGCGGCCCGGGACCGCCAGAAAAGCTACGCTGATATGAGGCGAAAGCCTTTAGAGTTTCAAGTCGGAGACAGGGTCCTACTGAAAGTGTCACCTTGGAAAGGTGTCGCGCGTTTTGGGAAGCGCGGAAAGCTGAACCCGCGATATATTGGACCGTTCAAAGTCTTGTCGAGGGTAGGCACAGTGGCATACAAGCTCGAGTTGCCTCAAGAGCTTAGTGGAATACACGACACGTTTCATGTGTCGAACTTGAAAAAGTGCCTATCCGACGAAACTCTCATTATTCCTGCTGACGAAATCCAGATTGACGACAAGTTACATTTTGTGGAAGAACCAATCGAGGTAACTGATTGGAAGGTCCAAAAATTAAGGCGCAGCAAGATCAGATTGGTCAAAGTGCGCTGGAATGCCAAGCGTGGACCGGAGTTCACGTGGGAAAGGCTGGACCGGATGAAGCAAAAATACCCCGCCTTATTCGAGAAGACACCTGTACCGGAGAACTCGAAGTGAATTCCGGGACGGAATTCTCTTAACGGGGGGAGAATGTAACAACCGGCAAAAATAAGGTAATTCCGTACAATTAATTAATATATGATTAACGTAATTAAATGCAATTATGCGTGATTTAATTATCAAGGCCTTAGGGGATAGCAATTTCCAAATAGTGCATAGGAATGCATACGTTTAATGGTAAAGCATGATTGGATCATGTGCGAATAAGCTATCCGGTATGGACGTTGGCGATTACCCGGTAATAATTAAATAAACGAAACGGATCCCGGACACCCAGGATATAGAATAAAGGGTATTTTCATAAGATATAATGAGTTTTGGAACTCCAAAACCATAAATGAAAACGTCTTGTACAAATCTCCCGGTAACGAATAAAATGCGCGTATCGCACCCGATACGCGTATAACTCATAATTTCACCCGGTAAAGGCCTAAATAACCAATCAACGCTTAAAATAGACTATATTTAAGGGTTATTAAAGGTATATTTAATGTCCGGATAACGCGTGATTAAAACCCGAAAAAAAATACCCGAACGACACCCGAACGACGGGGGATTAAACATAACAATCAATGGGTAAATATTTGAAGTTGTGGACCCCACCCAAACCCCTCTAAGGGCCGGCCTAAGGGCCTTGTTATAACCAAGTGTTGTATTAATAATAATAATATCCTATGCTTAGGTAAAGCATGCTTAACATAAGACAAAGGTGTAAAGAAAAGGTGTAAGTGAACATTAAGTACAAAAGCAACACTTTCTTGTCCCCCTTGGATAAATTTTCGGCCATTAGGCCATAAGAATCCAAGACAACTCCAAAACATCATTACACTAGTATATGCATGTGTGTGATGGGTCTTGTAAGTAGGGATAATGATACCTTATAAAGATTAGCTAAGATTTGCAAGAAAACTCATGCATATACATATATACATACGGCACATTATACACACACACATATCCTCTTTGCAAAAATCTCCCAAGTACACATATGATCTTCCATAAGATCTCTTGAATATTTGGCATCATTACATGTGATAATTATATAAATAACACATGTTAGAAGATTGAAAAGCAAAGCAAAACAATTCTCTTTTCCTCCCTCTCTTGGCCGTGGGATTACATACACACACACACATTGTTCTTTCAAGTTTCTACATCTCCAAAATACTTAAAATCATCCATCATCCAAACCCCTTTTGTGTGTTTCAAGAGCTTGGAGCTAAACCACTAGGAAGAACACACTAAACCCCTCTCAAATCCAAGGTTTTTGTCTTCCCTAGCCTTGTGCTAGTAGTAAGCTTCTTAATCTTGTTTTTGATTGTTATTATTCATGTATGTGTTCCTAGTAGCAAGTTGTACATGAAGGGTTTAAAAATGGTTTTGAACATAATCTTTAATAAGTTTTCATGTGTAAAATGGAAGATTAAAGATATGAAAATAAACCATGGATTTGTTGATGATGATGTATTAGTCTTGAAAATATATAAAGTTTACATGTAAGACTAAGTAGGATGATGTTTTGGTTAAGATTTTGAAATGAACTTGAATATGTTAAAACTAACTTTAATTCATCTTATTATGATCATTTAAGTTATAATATGTGGTAAAACATGTTAGAAGTTCATAAATGAATAAGATGGAAAATTAAAGTTAACTTACTTAGATGAATGAAATTTTGATAAAATGGACAAATACATAAAACACACATATAATTAGTCTTCCATATGGAATGTAAGACTAACATAAGTGTTTTAATACAAAAATAACTTACCAATAAAAAGTTGAACCTTCAAAGTTAACTATTTTGAGTGAAAAATGCTAACTTTGGAAGTTAGAGTGGAAAAATGCAACTTTTGTAAGTTAAGGGACTAAAGTTGTAACTTTGAAAGTTAAGGGACTAAAATGGACATTTTAGAAACTATTAGTCCAAAAATACAAGTATGGAAAGTTTGGTGTCAAAAATGCAAGTAATAAAGTCTAAGGATGATTTTTGTAAATACTAGTAGAAATACTTGGGTATTTTGTATAAAAGTGTATTTTTGAAAGTTATAAAAAATATAAAGGGTTTTAACATAAGGATTTTTATAAAATAGAGATTTTATAAAAATATTAAACAAACTTGGGAAACTTATACAAAAATGAATACTTTTATATAAATGGGAATATAAAAGTGTTGGAAACATTTTTGTAGTTAAGTTGACAAGTTGGGTTAAAAATACATAAGTATTTTAACCATCCAAGTAACATGTGAAAATAGGAAGAAATATGGATAATATTTCTATAAAATACATGTTGGGAAAAACTTGGAAAAATTAACTAATCAAGTTAAGATATCGAACTAAGACGCGTTAACGAACCGTACACGGACAAACATGAGAAAAATGCCATTGCGGCAAGATAAAAAAAAATATATATTTTAAGAAGTAAAATATATATACATTATGGGTGAAAACAAATAAACACTTTCCTAAGTGTTGGAGGATTAATTCGTGGGAGAAACGCATGACACAAACGAATAAGACGTTAAAACAAACGTATATACTTAACAAGAAAAATTACACTTTTATATATATTTGTACGCTCGTCTCGGCAAAATTCTAGTATATCTACTTAATGGGAAAGTAGATATGCGGGAAGGAAAGCCGCGACGAGAAGACAAGGATATATATATGTGTATGTCGTACCAACGAAATCCTAGTATATTTATTTGAATGGGAAAATAAATATACGGTGTGGTGAGTTGAATCGGACGTTAAGAATATACGATCGAACGACAAGATCTTAGCATATTTGTTTAAATGGGAAAACAAATGTGTGGCAAAGTGAGTCGGGTCGAGGATTGAAATATATATTATATCGAGCGATGCGATCTTAAGTATAATTATTTAAATGGGAAAATAATTATATGTTAAGTGAAGTCGAGTCGATAATAATAAGATACAAGTTATGGAAATATTAACAAGAGTAATATATAACTTGTAACACAAAGGGTAATGTAACGCCAACAAAACCTAGGATACACGCTTAATTAAACGGGATTTGGAACAACTTGTGGTCGGGAGTTGGGTGTACAACTTGCCAAGGCACATGCACTATAGGAATAGTGACTTATACGCCTAGAACGTTTGTAGGTGCGAGACCACCCCTTTGCTATCCACCCTTTTGAGCCAGACGCAGTTTCAGGTGAGTTTCACGGCCCCATTTTAAACTATTTTTACGTTTTCCGGGGGAAAGATATGTTAGGGATAATGTTTGACGGATTTAATACTTGAGGTGTGACCGCCACTCGGGGTTGAGTCCTCGCCTCTATAATCATTTGTTCAGGGAAATTGAAACCGGAGGAATATTCGAATAGTACTATTGGTGCCTGACAAGGCCCACCCCTAATCGATAGCGTCGATTGTGCATTAGGTTATGCCTGGGGTGCAAATATTCTGAACTTAAGTCGTGGGAAACCGAGTAACGACTTGGAGCGGGGCACAATTATTATATGTCTTGGTTTGATTATAGTCTCAAGTAGATTTATAGGAATTTGCAACTCCTATATATTGTCATAACATGGTATTCCCAAGTATTCAAGTTTTAGAAACTGAAAACCTGTGAACTCACCAATATATTTATATTGACGAAACTTTTTAAACATATCTTTCAGGTAACTAGATGATGAAAGATCAGGCGAGCAGGGTCGGGGAATCTCCAATGCGACGTCGAACTTTTGCGGGGTTTCACTTTTATTTCCCAAGGCATTTGGGATATATATGAGAAACCTCTATGTTTATTTCAAAAACAATTAACTTTTGTGTAATGTTTGAAACTGATTTGACGTCATAATAAATGACCCATTTTCTTAAATTACTTGTGTTTAGCAATAACCTTGACTTTATGCTTTTGAACCGTCGCGCCACGTGTTTCCGCCTTTGTCGTGGTGTGACAGTTACCATAAGGGTGTAAGAGGTGACATCATATGTTTCTAGAATAGCTTGCATCATGCTCTCCTAGCTAATGTGGAGTTCTTGGATTGGATCGGCTCATGTGTTCCTAGGAGTTAGGATTTGATAATGACAATTCATAGGTTTCAAGCTTGTTTTCTTGTGGCTCTTGTGGTGTCTCTTCGCCCCCCCCCCCCCCCCCCCCCATAGGAGATAGGAGAATGTTTGCTTTATACCAATTAGGAAAGGGTAGGAGTATTTAGATGGTGGTGTGTGTTTGTGTCTATCTAAATAGATATAAGTCTAAGATGATGGTGACTTAACATGTTCATAGGTCGACTATTAGAGACAAGAGGAAGCTTCCAAGAGTGTATGTATAGATGTATGTATGCGTGGGTTTATATATATATATATATATATATATATATATATATATGTGTGTGTGTGTGTGTGTATGTGTTAGCTTCTAGAAGGTATTTAATTAAACATAGTTTTTTTTTTCTTATCAAGGCTAGTGTATGTACAAAGTCTAGTGTATATGCACATATTTATACAAGCGCATTTAGAAGTATAAAAGATTCATGTACGCATTTAGATTAATATTTATAAATTCTCACAAGTTTAATCATATATCTGTCAATCTATGATATCCCATAGATACATATATAGTTAGTATGTGCATGTGTAACTTATCTAGTTAACTCTAGTCAAGTAGAATGCAAGGAATCTAAGTTCAAGTAACTAGAGTTTAGTTAAATCAGGAACCTGAAATTGCGGGGTATCACGGCGTACCATTCAACAACGTATGTATGTGTGTATGTATGAAGAATCTATGTCAATTCGTTTTATCTATCAATAAAGAAAGATTCGGTTATTACATTCCTACTCTTTATGTTCAATGTCTCGTATATAATTAGGAGTTATCGGAAGTAATCGGTCCAACACGTCTTAATAGACAGTCCCTAGATAAGGCAAGAGCCAGAGAGGATAGTGGTGGATGAAGAAGATGATCCGTTTGTTGGTTTGAGCATTCATTCCTCTAGAGACAACCAATACATCGGAGGGTGGGAAGTTATTAGATGGTAGGTTCGAATTTTCTCCCCTTTTTCTCAAACTAGTGTGGGGGATGGTGATGATGATACTTTTTCCCCCGTAATGGTTTGAGACTAAAGTGCTTTCCTTGTTTCATCTTGCAACTTTTACTAGAGAGGAGATGGAGGTAGACTCGGCCATTGTTGGTGATAGTTAGTCCCTAACTGGAAGCTGAAGAATAGGGATCGGGTGGTGGATGCATTGTCTGCTCGCATGATAATGTTCAATTTAGATAATCTGGCGGACAGGATCCATTACCACCACATGGAGATTCCAGATTTGGCTGAAGCCTTATTGGTTAATCAAGCCCAATCCCACTTTTTGGTAGCCGTGGCATATCGCCGTTGGATGCACTCGGAGCTAGAAAGGGCTAAGGTATTGAAGAAGACTGCTGCTTGTGATCCTGAAGCAATCATTGATGGGCTTTGTGTTGATCTAAAAAATGTTCAACGATAGCTCCATTCTTCCCAAGCATCAATTAGTGTGGCCACTGAAGCCCGAGACCAGTTAATCCAAGAAGTTTAGGTATTGAAGAAGAAGCTGGACCAATCAATGGCCAATCACTCCAACTCCAAGCAATAATACATCTAGTAAATCAAAGAATTTGAGGGAATCTTGGTCCAACTTCGGGCGGCTACAGATGGTTAGGTTGCAGGTATAAACCTTTTAGTTATTATGGTTTTCTTGTGAGTCGTGACTAACTATTATTTCCTAATAAATTTTTAGAGCGTGATGAGGCTCGTGCCAAGGAGAAGGATACTCAGGAAGCTATGGAGGAGGCAAGGAGGAAGACATAGGAGGATTTGAAGAGTTGGAAGACTGAGAAAGCCCAGCTACTCAAAGAGTAAGAAGACTTGTTCGCCTTCAGAAAAAATTATTTTATCCGAAGGAGTTCAGTTGGTGGCTCAACATGTTCACAAATGCCCTGTTATGCAGGATGTCGTGGCAAGTGTAAATAATGCTATGAATGGAGCTGGTTTTAATGTGGAGGTTCGAGCGGGCTACGCAGTGGTAGCTTTGGGTATCCCTTATGAGAAGATGACAATGCCCTTCCTCAATGCTCAAGAGTCACTGACTGCTGCTGTTCAAGTCTACGATTCTTTGGGTTTCCCATTGTCGCATAGCTTACCGACTTTCTAGTAAAACCTTCTGAATTTTCGATCAAAGCCTTAGAGAACCTGAAGGTTGGGGATGCCAAAGCTGAGGTTCAGGGCCATTCATGGTTTGATAGGGTTATTTGTATTTGGACAAGATGTATGCTTTTCTTATCATATGTAACTCTTTGATGAACATGCCCCACCCTCCAGAACTTGTTTAAGGTCCGTGATATATGTGAATATTCGTCTTATGTTATGTCCAATCTTTCGCCAAACAATTTTTTTGTCCCTCAGACCCATTTTGTGGTTTGAGGCTTATATATGAATGTTCTTCGATCAATGTTTTGGTCTCTTATTCTGCTTGTTAGATTATAATCAAACTTTTGGATCTATTTGTGATGTGATGCATAAATAGATGTTTCTTTTAATGCCGTAGCTACTTGTCATTCCGAGATCTTGTGTGATTGTAATATTTATTTCATGTTCCTTGACTATACGTTTTTTCATAGCTTGTGTATTTGTCTTATGAAAATGTGTTATATATTCCGGACATTTCTGGTTTTCTAAGAACATTTTTAATAGGGTAATTAGTTTGAACATGTATCCTATGTGTTTCAAAATAATGCCTTAACTTGGTAGATGCCATAATCAAAGCTAAAATTAGTTTTTCAAGATGAGAATACCTGGTTTCAACATCCAATAGAGTTTTACTTACATAATAGACAGGATGTTGTTGACCTTTGAAGTCTTTTACCAGGACTGGACTTATTGCATTCCTAGAAACTGCAAGGTATAACTTGAGAGGCTCACCATCCTCAGGTTTCATAAGGAGTGGAGTTGCTGCAAGATATTCTTTCAATATTTTCAATGCATCCTCGTGCTTTTGTCCCCAGTCGTATTTGTTGTTCTTCTTTACGATGTCATAGAACCCTTTGCATTTTTATGAGGATTTTAAGATGAATCTGTTCAGAGCTGCTATCCTGCCAGTCAATCCTTGTACATCCAGTACCAACTCCAAAGTAGCATTTAGCAGGATTCAACTTCATATTATAAGCATCCAGGATGTCAAAGGCTCCTTTGAGATCCTGAAGATGGTCTTCAGCTTTCTTGGACTTCACTACCATGTCGTCGATGTAGACTTCCATTGTGTCCCCAGTCTTTTCTTAGAACATCATGTTGACCAACCTTTGTTATGTTGCTCCTGCATTAAAAATGAAATTAGAGATTGTTCAATATAGTTAGGAATGCTCTTACCGATCTACACAGTGATATCCTTGTTGTTTTAATCGAGGTAGACTGATTTGACATCTTGGTTAGAATGTGCTTTGACATCCTGAGGATGGTACTATGCATCTTGCTTTAACTGCTATGCTTGTTTTGACTGGGATGAAGCCTTCATTGATGTTGTGTAGCAATCCTTTGCTTCTTGCTGGTCACTGTTGACTTTGATGACTCCCCATGGAGTTGGTAGCTTTACACATTGGTGATATGTTGATGGAACTGCTTTCATGTCATGTATCCAAGGTCTCCCTAGGATAACGTTGTAACTGGATAACGAATCTATCACACAGAATCATTGGATAGAGTTCATTTCTTCGACATACACAGGTAGTTTAATATCACCAACTGTGCTCTTAGTTTCTCCACTGAAGCCAACCAAGAAAGATGATCTAGCCACTATCTCGGTCTCAGGGATGTTCATCCTCTTGAGGGCTTCCAGCTGTATTATGTTAACTAAACTCCCTCCATCTATTAATATCCTGCGAACAAAATGGTTAGCAATACATAAAGTAATGACCAAACCATCATGGTGAGGCTCTAGAACGTTTTCTCGATCCTCTTCTTCAAAGCTAATCACTTTTGCATTCGTCAAGATGGTAGTCTTTGTGAGTCTTTCTCCTTTTTCTGATTTCATTTCTCTTGCATGCCTTTTGGCTGCTGAGTAGGATGTCCCACAAATATCTGATCCTCCAGAAATAAAATTAATAATGCCAGCATCCTTGGGTGGAGATGCTGCCCTTTCTGGGATGCCAGTGCTATCCTGAATCTTTGACTTCTTTCTGTTCAGCAGATCCTTAAATGGCCCTTGCTTAGGAGATATGCTATTTCTTTTCTCAAAGCAATGCAATCTTCAGTAACGTGTCCAAAATCTTCGTGGAAAGCACACCATTTGGATTGGTCCTTCCATCCTGACTTGTTATCTTTCCTTGGCCATCTTGCTTTGTCTCCAAGATCCTTCATAGCGTACGTTAAACCTGTTACATCCATAGAAAAACCATAGTCCGAAAGTTTAGGGCAATCCTCATCATCGTCATCCTCAACCACATTGACCTTTTTATTATCAGGTCTAGCATATGGTTCATGTTTGTAAGGTTCGTATGTAGAAGTGGACCTCCGATTAGGATTGTTGTATCTTGAGGATGTCTCTATCCTCTCCTGTATCTTCTTGTCATCTTCAAGACGGATGAATCTTAAAGCTCTATTCCGAACTTCATCGAGATTCCTACAAGGGTTCATCACCAATTCTTTATAGAAAGGCGAATCCTTCTGTAGTCCCATCTTGAAGGCTTGCACTACTATTGTGACATCTAGGTTTGGGATGTCAAGTGCTTCCTTCCTAAACCTTGTGATATATTCCCGTAATGATTCTCCCGGTGGCTGTGTCACCGTGTACAAATCACTTGTCAAACATTCAAATGTTCGACTGCAAGAAAACTGATTATTAAACATGTTAATCAAATGTGCAAAAGAAGTAATTAAATAGGGAGGAACACTTAGTACTCATTTTAAGGCTGGACCAGTGAGGGTAGAACCAAATCCTTTGCATAAGCATGCTTCTTTCAAGTTTGCTGGAACGGGGTTTATTTCCATCCTTTCCCTGTATTGTGCTACATGCTCTTCAGTATCAGTAGATCCATCATAAAGCTTCATGCTTGGAGTCTGGAATCTCTTTGGAATCTCAGCATCACATATTGGAGGTGCAAAGTGAGACACCCTGTGACATGCTGAAGATACCTCAGGGATGGGCTGCATTATCCCTGGCACACTAGACACCATATCCTTGATTTTCTGAAGCTCTCTTGCCAACTGTGGACATATACCTGTATCCTGCAAAGAAGCAACATCGTTAGTAGAAAAAGTACTAGAACTTAAATTGTTACCATTGTTGTATCCTCAGGATGGTTCAATGGTATATCCTCGAGATGGCTCCACAGCATATCCTTGAGATGGCTCGGCAGTGTATCCTACATCTCTAGTTGTAGCCATCCTGGGTGCCGAAACAGTTTCAGGTGCAGAGAATCCAGTGCTCATGGGGATTAAATATCCTTGATGAATGCTCCCAGAGATGCCAGAATAGAAATCCAACACTCTAGGCTGCAACGGTGTCCCCATGTCTTCAGCCGGTCTCTTTGAGGATGTTTTGAGAGATTGAATTTCTCTCATCAACATTTGGTTGGTATCCTGTTGTTGCTTTATTTGATCCTTCACCATTGCAAACATGGGAAGGAGCTCATCATTTGACACGAAAACAGGAGGAGTGGATCCAGATGCTGTCATCCCAGATCTAGCAGTATTAGGAGCAACAATCCTGGTAATTTGTGCAGAACTCTTGGGAAAGGTAGGAGGAGGTATTAGAGTCACATTTTTGGCAGAGGTTGTGGATGGTGTGGAAGAAGACACAAATTTCTGGGAGGAAGACATAGTTATCAAGATATGTAAAATGAGTTATTTGAGAAAAAGTTTTAACAAAGTTTTTTGTTAAAATAGCACCACTTGCCCCACGGTGGGCGCCAAATTGTTTTGGTCAAAAATTACCTTGTAGAAATAATTTTGTATTGCAAATTAGTAAAAGTGAGGTAGAGTGCTAAATGTGTGAAATATGTTAAAAACTCAGTTGTATTCTGAAGATGGGCGAGAAATAACAATATGACAACTATGCTCGGGATGGCAAAGAAACTGGTTACGATGGACAATTATATCCTGAGGATGTAACTGTCTGACAGAATGATGAAACAGGCAAAAATCAATGAATGTAAATGTAATGCAATAAAGGAAAGACACTCGATGTACGAGGAAAGCCCTTGATCAATGTAGATCGCCGGCACACAACCTCGGGAGGAGTCTAAGCCCCTGCCTTGTTTGTTAATATTAATAAATTAAAAATAGTACAACTTTGGATAGGTGATAAACGAGTATCTAATATTACAATATGAGTGTTGTGTGTGTGTATAGAGTATCAGGTGTTCTATGAAGTGTTAAGGAAGTGAGAAGAAGTGTCCTATTACTCGTTGATCACCCCCTATTTGTATTTACACGAAAGTAAATAATGAATCCCATGATATCCGCCATCTTTTATGATCTTTGTGTGTTGTTTCATGTGACCGTTGTGTTGTTACAACTGAATATGACCGTTGTAGCAGTTGTTTCAAATGAATATAGTTGTTATATGGTTGTTTCCTCCTTTCTCTCCTATATTTTATGCTTGTTGGTTACAAGTTTGACTTCTTCTTTGAGCTTGGACTTGTTCCACACGCATAGCACTTCAATGATCAGCTCCACTGGCTTAAATGAGTCAGTATAGCCGTTAGGGAGGAGTTACAAGCCTTAATATTGATTAAGTGTACCTGCAATAATATCATAATAAGATAATTCATTAGTCCATCCTCAAGATGCACAGAGGTGAGAACACTGTTACATCCTGAACCCTGCTTAGTCTTTAAGCATCCCGAGGATGTTACTCAGAGAATATGAGGTAAAATCATCCTGAATTCATATAACAATAAGATAGTTCGATAGTCTATCCTCAGGATGCACATAGGTCAAAATGTTGTTACATCCTGAAGCTTGACCAGTCCTTTAGTATCCTGAGGATGCTACAGAAAATATAGGTTAGTGCTATCCTGAAGATTTCACCACCAATAATGATGATGATGACATACAAGATGCTGAATAGTATTCATTTGAGAAAAGGGATACAGATAAAGGCAAAACAGGTGAGTCTAGTTCAAAGAAGACACTTGGAGAGAATGTTGATGATGATATCTTCTGGAATGAGAAGATCAGAGCCTTATCTGAGGAGGATAAAAGCTTATATAGTCAAATGTTTGAGAAGAATGTGTGGACTATAGAGCTTACTGGAAGATTTCCTGAGATTTTTGAGAACAATGACATGAGATTTGAGATCGAGTACAATGATCCAGATCTAGAAGATGGGGAAGTCTCTGCTGCTATATCTAAGGAAATACTTGATGGAATAGCAAAGCAGGTTGGGAAGTCTCTAGAAGAGATTATGAATGACAAAGAGATTCCTGACATTCCAGTCAAAGAAGCAGGGTAATCATTATGATGATCAAGACACTCCAGTCTTTGAAGATGTTGAGATTGAAGACATTACTCATGAAGAATATCCGGAGTACTTCAGACAGAAAGAGATTGATGTGATACCTGAGATCAATGAACAAACTCTTGATGAAGCATAAAGGATTGAAATGAAGAAAGGAAAGAGAATCATTGATGAAGTGTTTGGAAGTGAGGCTAATCAGAAACCAACTTATCAACAATCTAAAGAATTGAAAGATCTGTTGAGGAAGTTGAAAGAAAAAGAAGCCAACAGACCTATTGAAGAGGTACAATGAGGGTTCTACAAATACCACAATGAGGTTTTCAAAAGAAGAGCATTAGGTTGGAAGTATTTGAGACAACTACGGTGTATAGGCGTGAAATGGGTGAAAGGAATCTTGTACTTTTACAGATTCCTTGATCTTAAAACATTATAGTACTGGGCTGTTCGAGATGTTTGTAGACATACAATGATAGGTGCTTGTGTAAATAATGATGCGGTGGGATGGTTTGCTGAGAAGATGTCAAGAGAAAGCAGAACAAAATGGGTTTTGTTTTGGCCTCAATATCCTAAACGTGTTGTTCATAGAGATATTGATCTCATTACCGGCATGAAGAGAGTGAGTTTGAAGTATAAGTCTCCTGTTGTGTTGATGCATTTTGCGACTAAGGATTGGATATACTTGATTAACATATGTTAAGTGATGGCCGAAGGTGTATTAGACTGGGCGAATGTATATAGATATGGGCGAAGGAAGACTGAAATGGGCGAAGGTAGATCTGAAGTGGACGAAGGTAGACTGGACAAGACAAGAAGACACATTCGACCACTTGTAGTGGGCGAATGTGGAAAATACTCACATTCGACTAGTTGTAAGGGGCGAATGTGCAGTGCCTATATATAGATTTTGAGTTTTTGATAATGTAAGAGAGTTGTCATTTGTGTCCAGGTTCAGATCAGGTTCATAGGTGTTTTTGTGAGATTATCCGTGTAATCTAGATTAACATAAACTCATTGTAAATGCATTTTGAATGAAAGTTAATCTATGAAATGTTATTGAAAATGATCTTGATTGTGTCGTGATTTGTGTTTTATCAATTTGTTCAGATTTAGGGTTTCCGCACCTAGATTTGTGACTTGTATGATCATATAATCCTGTTTTAGCTAAAATCCAACGCTCACAAAGTGGTATCAGAGCATAGAGGATCATACAACAACAAATTTGATAAGATCAGAGCTGATTTGGACATGTTTTTGACAAAATATCATCTGTTTTTACATAAACATTGTTTCTAAGTGTTTTTGATCGATTTAAAGGTGAATTTGTGGTCGAATTCAAGTTTTCCAAGACTTAAAGTTGTTCCAAATCAATTCCGAAATATAACCTGATTGAGATCATTCAAATCCATGAACTTTTGAAAATCTGAGATCAAAATAACCGTTTTTCAAACAATAACCGTTTTTCAAAAATGAGATCTGCTAGTTTTGGGCGAACCTGGAACCTGGACTGAGTGTTGTGGTCGAACCTAACTAAAAGTGGGCGAACCTGAGTAGTTTTTGGGCGAACCTGAAAATTCTTGTTGAAACTTTTCACTTTCGGGTGGTAATTTTCACCTTCGACCGTTTCATTTCGGGCGAAAGTGGAATAGTGTTATTCTGTGGTTACATTCTGGTCAATTATACCTTCGGTTGTTACTGTTTGGACGAAAGTAGAACAGAAGGGACGAAAGTGAAATAGTTTGGACGAAAGTAGAAGTATTTGGACGAACGTGTTGAATTTCGGGCGATCCTAGGATCTTTGCTGAAAAATTTTTCTAAGTGTTGAGATTTTCAATTTGTGATCATGTGGCGTTTTCAAACTACTTCGGGATCAGCACCAACACAACCACAATAGCAGACAATGGACCCATGGACAGTGGCAGCGCAAAAGACGAACACGCAATCCTCACAACCACTTAACTACATGACAACGACGAATTCAATGCCTCAAAGTGTAGCACATCCGGCACTACAATCAGATTACTGGGGAGTAGCTGCAGCGGCGGTAAATACTCAAACCACTAATGCTATTTCTACTTTGATTAAGGATTTGTCTACAGGTAGTGGAACTCGGCCACCGAAGCTCATGGATATGCAAGAGTATAACCAGTGGCATACCATGTTCAAGATCCATCTGGAAGGCATGGGAGTTGAAGGAGCAGAGGCATGGAGCATGATTGTCAAAGGATACACAGCACCGATTCTGGAGAACACAGGTGAGATGATTCCTCTGGAAAGCTTGACTGAGGATGAAAAGAAGAAATATGTGGTAGAGAAGAAGGCGTTCTCTCAACTGACGCAGGCAATCACAAGTGACTTGTTGCATCAGTTTGGGACATGTACTACGTCAAAGCAGCTTTGGGATAAGCTGAAAAGGAAGCATGATGGTAACGAGAAGACCAGGAGTCTGAGAATGGAGGAATTAGTCAAAGAGTTTGAGAATTTTTCTTTTATTAATAATGAAACTTTGAAAGAACTAACTCCGAGATATATGCATTTATTGTCTGAATTGTCTAGTTATGGTGTACAGATTCCAATGACTAAGCAGGTGGATAAGTTTGCAGATGCTTTGCCACCACAATGGGATCAGCATGTGGAGGTACTCAGAGAGAAGGATGCTTATCAATTCTGGACCATTTCAGAGTTTATTGAAAAGCTGGAGAACAAAGAGTTGGAGGATAGGAGAAAAGCTAGAAGGTCACAGATTCCTCAGAATCCCAGTTTGTATTTTGGAGGAACTTCAGTTCCAGCTGGAAACTCGAGCTCTGGAAGCGTTGCACCACATGTTGCATGTATTTCCAATGTCATGGATTCATCAAAACCAACCACCAACTACACACCACCACAATACAATTCTTACTCACAACCATCATACACACCACCACAATATAGTTCCTACATTTCACCAATCTCTCCAATGCAACAAGCAAGTTTTTACACCGCTAACCAAACACAACAACCATTAAACCAAGTTACTCAACATAAACAACAACCGATGGTTTTGGATACATCTAACTTGGGAAATGTGACTGTGGAGGTTGCTCAGCAACACATTGCATTAGTCTCAGCAATGGTTTCATCCTACAATGGGTTGGTTGCTAGTCAGATTGGGAACAACAACTTAACCAACGAAGACTACGCACAGATAGACAAGGAAGAGATGGAACTAATTGACATTCAATGGGCTTTTGCGAGCATAATGAGAAGAGCAACAGAGTTCATAGAGAAAACTGGAAGGACTGATTTGGCAACTTCTCCCAACACAACCTATGGTTTCAACAAGGAGAAGGTTACGTGTTTTAATTGTGGAGAAAAAGGACACTTCAAAAGGGAATGCACCCAGCCACCTAAACAAGGTAATTGGAATCCTTTCAATGCAAATTACCAGAACCGTCAACAAAACCAAGTTTCTTACCAAAATAACAACAACTACCAAAACCGAAACTTTAACAACCAAAACAGACAACCAAACACTCAACACCAGATTCAAAACCAATCTCCTAGTCACACGAACCGAACAGTTGTACCTATCACTACACCTAATGAGACTCAACAGAATGTGAGTCAGAACCAAGCTTTAGTGACTCAACAGGATGAGAGGTTTGACTGGTCGGGTATGCAAATAGGAGTTGAGGAAGTGACTACTGGTGGGAATGTGGCTTGTGTTGCTTATCAGGTTGATATGGAAGAGTCGGTGGCAGTTGATGAGAAGAAAGAAACTGAGGAGAGTGAAAGTGATGATTCTGAGACTGAGATGGAAGTGGAAAGTGAACCCGTTGAGGTTAAGGCTGAGGAAAAGAGGTCTGGAATGGTGATTGATTCAGTTTCTGATGTTCCCGAGGAGTGTAGATCAGTTTATTCAGATTCTGAGAGTGAATCAGACACAGAGGCAAGTGTTGATTCCTTAGATGATGATATTGACCAGTTGCTGGCAGAAGCTGACTTTTTGATGACGAGAAAGTCGTGCATAGCTGATGATGCTTTCACCAAGATCGACTATTCCAAGTTTTTCACTGGAAAGGAAGCTCATTTTGCATTAATGGCCATGACCGAACCGCCAAAACCTGTAAGTTCTGAATCTAGCACTGATGTTATGAGTGATAAATATTGTGGAACATGTGATAGATTGATAGAGGAGAATAAACAACTCCGAATTTCACGAGATAGTGCTATCTTAAACTGTCAATCTACTCGCAAAGAGTTGAATGCTTTCAACAAAGTATTAGATGGCTATAAAAAAGACATTTCCGACTTGAAAAACACTTTGTCATTGAAACAATTGGCCATAAACAACTATATCAATGAAATTGAAAACACCAAGTTGGAAATGGCAGCCATAAAATGCTTTGCTGAAAAGGTGAACAAAAAGCTGGAAAGTTATAAAAATGTTGCTTATGTGGTAGATCATATCATTGATGATAACACCACCAATTACAAGTCTGTACCATCTCCGGTTCTTTTTGAAAACCATAACTATCACCAAGTTATACCGGAGAGTTCGGTAAAATCAGACTCGTCATCGGAAAAGGAATCTAATACTTCGAGTATTGGTGATCCATATTCCGATGTGAGACCGATTTTGGGCTTGAACAATGAGGGTGTTTATGCTGAGAGTGATAGTTCAGACTCAGACAATGATGATACTGGTAGTGATCAATCTGTTAATGAATGTGAGATTCCAAAAGAAAATCACATCATTACTACATAACCAGTGTCACCATCTGATCATGTTCATCCGATGGCAAATGCTAATCGTGATAAAAAGTCTGAAAAGGTTGATGTTAAGAAAGATAATGTTGTTAAGAATGAGGTCAAAAAGAATGAGCAGAATGAATCAAGTGACAAACCGGTTAAAGTGTTTTATCGGATGGAAGGATCCGATAAAATCATTTCTGATGAGGAATTTCCGATTAAAAATGTTAACTATTCTAAACTTGATAAAATCTGGCAAGAAAGCACAATATGGTTTCCAAAACATGAAAGAACCAATGAAATTCCACCAGAAATTTTAAAGAAACTGTTTTCAGAAGTTCCTCAAGAACCAAAAATCCATGTCACTGAGTTCATTCGACCAAATGATAAAGCAAATGGTTTTCATGAGCCTTCTTACTCGAAAGGACCACTTCCTGAGAGTTTAAGAAATCAACAGTATAATAATCAATTTCCTGTCAGATCATTTGCTTCACCAAATGCTCATTATGTGTTTGAGGAATATAGAAAATGCTTTAAATGTGGAGAACGCGGGCATTTACTTGCTCAGTGTCCATATGTAAGGCACAAAAGACATGAGGTTGAGGTTAGGAATTCCATGAAAAAGCCGATTGATCATTATGTCCCACCACATAGACGGGCTGTTCCTCAACAACAACAATTTTATAATCAAAACAATTTTCAAATGAGGAACAACCGTTCATTTCAATATGATCGAAGGAATCGGATTGCAATGGAACAATCTTGGAGAAAACCTGTGGTGAACACAACAGCTGATAGACAAAAGGTTCCACAAAAACCAATTGTCAAATCAAATGTTGGACCTAAGTCTGCTAATTCAGATAAGGTTGCTAAGAAAGTTACTTTTAGTAACAATGTTCAGAAACCAATTGAGAAACCAAAATCTCAAATTCGTATTCTCAAAAGGTTTGAACAATCTTGGACACTTAATGGTACTCCAGGAGCTTCTACTTCAAAGGTGAGTGAGAAAAATGAATCTGTTTTGAAAAATCAGAAAACGGTTGATTTAAAACAAAAAGTTGTTGAAAAAGTCATTGAGGATGTTTCTTTGAAATCAAATGTTCAAAGGCCCAAGACTCAGGCTTGGGTCCCCCGAAAGAACTAAATGTTTACTTTTTGTGTGCAGGGAGCTTCAGTTGGCCCTATTAGCAGTCTCTGGATTGTTGATAGTGGAGCTTCAGGCCACATGACGGGGGATTTGGCGTTGCTGTTCGATGTGAAGAATATTAATGGAGGATATGTCGCGTTTGCGGGTAATAAAGGAGGATATATTACGATGGAAGGAAGCGTGAGTAATGGGATTGTGACTTTCGAGCGGATTTCATATGTCAAGCAGATAGACTATAATCTGTTGAGTGTCAGTCAAATATGCGATAAACAATTTTCTGTGCATTTTGATGACAAATCCTGCTATATTCTCAAACCGGGCTTCAAGATTCCAAAGGAGTGGGTTATGTTGATGGCACCTCGAGTCAACAATCTTTATATTCTTTATATGTCCAAGGCGATGACATCACAGGGACAGATAACATGCTTTCTATCCAAGGCGACCGAAAAAGAATCGATAATGTGGCACCGCATAATGGGGCACATTCATCTGAGGAAAATGAATCAGTTAGTGAGAAATGGACTTGTCGATGGAGTAAACGTGAAACATTTCCATCTTAACGACAAGTGTGTAAGCTGCATGAAAGGAAAACAACACAAACAGTCCCATAAAGTGAAGAAAGTTAACTCTGTTGAGATGCCGCTTGAGCGATTGCACATGGACCTTTTTGGACCAGTCAAGCGCAAAAGTCATCTTGGAGAGCTTTATTGTTTAGTCGTCACTGATGACTATTCACGATTCTCATGGGTGATGTGTTTGAAGAACAAAAGCGACACCTTTACCAACCTACAAGTTCTGTTCACTCGACTGGAGAATATCTACAATTTGAAGATAAAAAGGATCAGGAGTGACAACGGGACGGAGTTCAAAAATGCAAAGATGGATGAACTTTGTGAAAGCAAAGGGATTCATCATGAATATTCTGCTCCGTATACCCCGCAACAGAACGGTGTTGCTGAAAGAAAGAATAGGACTTTGATTGAGGCTGCTAGAACAATGCTCGCTGACTCAAATCTTCCAGTAATGTTCTGGAATGAGGCGATTTATGCTCAAACGGGTATTCAACAAGAGAACTCGTCAAGTGGAGGATTGGGCTAATGTGGAAGTTCAACGATACACACAAAATTTGCAAGGCACGGGTCCTGATTGGATGTTTGATTACAAAGATTTCTTTGAATCATTCAACCTAGATAGCCTGGTTGAAGAAGCTGTTATCAGATTACTTTACGAGTGTGAAAACGCGGCAACTTCACCGTTGATGCGTCCAATCACCGTAAGCCCCCCACCAGCTTCTAATGATACCAGTGCTCCTACACAAGAAGAAGAGTTGTTTCAAGAAGCTTCAACTTCATTAGACACTTCAGAATCTGAAGATGAACAATTTGAAGAAGCTGTTCTTGAACATGCAGAAGACTTAGAAGAGCAAACTGTGAACCCAACTCTAAATCCAGATGTTGCTTCATCATCTAACACGGGTCATGATCAGGATGCTGTAGAGAACTTGACTGCTCAGACGGGAGTGATTGTACCTGTTAATCCGGAATCTCGGATTCATCGTATTCATCCGTTGGAGCAAGTTATCGGTGATCCTGGTAGTGGAGTGATGACCAGAGGGCAGCTTAAAAGCGTTAATTCGCCAGAGAGTTTTGGTGCTTTAGCATTGTATGCCAAAATTCAGAAATCTGGTAGCCAAAATGATTGGTCATTTGCATGTTATGTGTCGCAGGTAGAGCCAAGGACATACAAAGACGCTTTGAATGAAGATGCCTGGGTTGAGGCAATGCAGGAGGAGTTATTGCGATTCCAGAAATTGGGAGTTTGGACGCTCACAGATTTGCCGCCGGGAAGAAAGAAAATAGGCACTAAATGGGTGTTTAAGTGCAAAAAGGATGATCGTGGAGTTATTGTAAGGAACAAAGCCAGATTGGTTGTGCAGGGTTTACATCAAATTGAAGGAATTGATTACAATGAAATCTATGCACCAGTAGCACGAATCGAAGCTATTCGGATGTTCCTTGCGTTTGCTTCGTATAAGAAATTCAAAGTCTATCAAATGGACGTCAAGAGCGCATTTTTGTACGGTAAAGTCAAGGAGGAGGTTTATGTCGGGCAGCCACCAGGCTTTGAGGACCCAATCCACCGGGACAAGGTCTACGTGCTAAACAAAGCTTTATATGGTTTGCACCAGGCTCCAAGACAGTGGTACGAGGAGCTAAGTACATACCTCATCTCCAAAGGATTCAAGCGCGGCCTCGTCGATTGCACCCTCTTTACGAAGAAGATAGGAGATGACTTGCTTCTAGTACAGATTTACGTTGATGATATTATATTTGGTTCAACTAACGAACTTTTGTGCAGGGAATTTGAAACTGTTATGCAGGAAAAGTTCGAAATGAGCGCTATGGGGGAAATGCAGTTTTTCCTCGGCTTACAGGTGGATCAAAGACCCGACGGGATCTTCATTCACCAGACGAAATATGTAGCCGACATCTTGAGCCGATTCCAGATGGAGGACTCTAAGCCGATGGATACCCCAATTCAACCCAATCACGGGATTGGAGTGGACGCTAAGGGGGAGCTGACAGATCCATTTACATACAGAGCAATCATCGGATCTCTGATGTATTTAACAGCGTCTCGACCAGATATTATGTATGCAACGTGTCTCTGTGCTCGCTATCAATCGAAGCCGAAACAAAGTCATCTGACGGCGGTCAAGCGTATCCTTCGATATCTGAAGGGTTGTCCATCAAAAGGACTTTGGTACCCTAATGATGATGATTTTGATTTTATTGCTTTTAGTGATGCAGATTGGGGCGGCTGTGACAAAGACAGCAAATCAACAACAACCGGTTGCCAGTTTTTAGGGAGCAGGTTAATTACCTGGCAATGCAAGAAACAGACTTCAGTCGCACTGTCTACATGTGAAGCCGAGTACATTTCAGCCTCGAGTTGCTGTTCGCAAGTGCTCTGGATCCAACAACAGATGGTCGATTACGGTTTGCAGTTTCTTAAAACTCCTATACACTGTGACAACGAAGCCGCAATTGCATTAACTAAAAATACTGAAAATCATTCTAAAGCTAAACATATCCGGATTAAATATCATTTTATCCGTGATTGTTACGCTAAGGAATTGATTGACATGGTCAAAATCCATACTGACTACCAACGTGCAGATTTGTTTACAAAAGCTTTTGACAGATCCCGCTTTGAATATCTTTTGAAAGTAAACAATATAAAGGAAAAACAGGACTAATCGGCTCCTCGGTTTATCATTTTTAGTTTTTAGTTATTAGTTTTAAATTTTTGCTAATTGGGAATTTCTCTTTGCTAATTGGGAATTTCTCTTTACTATCATAATCCTCAAAGAAGTTGATGCTTTCGAAGGGGTTGTTTAATCCTCAAAGAAGTTGATGCTTTCAAGTGGATTGTTTCTTTCAAATTTTTGTTTTGTTTTTTTTATAAAAATTAAAAACCCAAAAATATGTTCTTTATTTTAGGGGGAGTCATTTTATCAGAAAAACCAAAAAACATTGAAAAATTTTCAAAATACCTAAAAATTAGAAAAACCCAAAATGATTTCCTGGATAAAAAGAGGAAATGATAGTACATCAGTGGGGATCTGACACAGGCTAAAGAATTGTATAGTTTTAATGAGACGTATGTTGATTACGTGTGATATGCTGATAGGCTTCGTAGACTAAATATTGCGTGCATTAGTGATACAAACATAACAAACTACGCGTTTGTGGATGAACACCTCATGGGCATATGGTCTTAGTACCGTAATTTCGTTTGATAGGGTGTTTGTACAAAACTCGGAGGTTTAGGGTCGTTATGTTATTAGTTGTCTGGGGATAGCCTATCTGATCTTCTGCTGTAAGTCATTACGGACCTAGATCAGACAGGATGTCTTTATAAAAGAGCTTTATGCCAAATCCTAAAGTTACCGAATTGAGGAACTTTCCATGTTATATGATGATCAAAGATTATCTATAATATCGTATTGATCATTGATGCAAATCATGATTAATATCAGTCCTCAACCTGGTATGGTGCATATGTTACTTTGCTGCATTAATTTGCTGACCTGTATACCTCTATGCATTATATCTTGTACAATTACAGACAACGAAAGCATAATCACGCTTTACAATGAGTCTTTGTGTAAATTACTTCTTGATACGGGAGTATGTCGTGTGTGTGGGAACCACAATGTGTTAGTCTAATACATCTAATTAGTATCATTTTAAAGCATTGCGTAATTGTCTACATGTGAGCTTATGTGGACAACAATATCAGCAATTGTCGTGTCACATATTGTTTCTAATGATAATATTGAACCAGATCAACGCTGTGTTCAGATTTCTCAAAAAACTGATATGATCCTCTTACCGGAAATCACAAAATGTTTACTGCTTTCATTTACTTTGATGCATTTTACTTTGTCGCATTTTACTTTTATTGTCAAAAAGATACAAAATCCAAAAAGATTTTAGGTGTGTTTTGATAAAAATTTCAGAAAATCCAAAAGATTTGCATTTCTGCTTTATTTTTGATATCCGGGGATGCTTGATGGTCAATTTCTGAGATTTGAAAACACCATCTGGACTTTGTAACATTCAAAATGTGAAAATTTGAGTTTTGAAAGTTTAACGGATTGAAAAATGTTGAACGGGATTCGAATTCGTGATTTGGCGAAATTTTCAGATTTTTCCATTTCACATTCGCCCCTTAAATGGGTCGAATGTGGAAAAATCATCACACTCGACCGTTTTGTTTTTGGGCGAAGGTGGACTTGTTCACTTCCGGGTGTAATTTCCACCTCCGGGTAAACTTTTCACCTTCGGGTCTTTCAATAGGGGCGAAGGTGGATATTCTTTCACATTCGTGTCATTAATTTGGGGCGAATGTGGACTTAACCCACATTCGTCCACTTCAAACGGGCGAACGTGGATCTCTTTATATACCTCATTCCAGGTTCGAGCCCCTCATTCAAATTTTTTCAAAAATTTCATCAGTACAAGACCTTGTTGCTCGTGTTTTCTAGGATTCATTGATTTGTTCCCTCGTCTTTACTGATCATTTTAACACTAAAATTGCAGGTAATGGACATTGTTTCAGAACAGTTTTGATCGGGTTTATACACCGGACCTAGGGTTTCTGTTCTAGGGATTTTTAATGATGATTGATGTTTGTTTTTCATTTCGGATCATTTTTCATAGGTTTTAGGGGGAGAATGTGGAAGGAATTAGGATAATAACAACATCTAGATGTTAGTTTGATTGATTGAACATAGATGGACCCGAATTCCTCTTTAAAACCAATGAAAACTGATTATTTGATAAAATTGGTAATGAATGGGTGTTAGTCGGACTTGTTAGCATACATTAGAATCAAAATTACAGGTTAAAACAAACAATGGCAAAAATTCAAATTTTTGGGGGTAAACAATTTCACATTCGGGTGTGAAAAACGGGCGAAAGTGAATCATTGTGGACGAATGAACATAAAAACGGACGAATGTGATTTTTAATCAAAACTTTTTCATATTCGACCAAAATTTTCCACTTTCGACCACAAAATCTCACATTCGGCCATTTCAAAAGGGGCGAATGTGCAGATCAGTTTTGACCAAAATTTTTATAATTTGTCGTTTTTGTGTTTTGACGTGTTTTTATTGATTTTCATGTGCAGATGGCTGAACAACCCGAGAATATTGAATCACCAGCAGTGAATGTTGAAACTCCAGCTGAGATCACAGTTCAAGATCCAGTACCAGTAGCAGAAACATCTGTTCCTAGCAGTTGGCCTTTTGAACGATCGCACAACTGTTGCGCTTATCTAGGAGAAGTTGAGAAGAACACAGAGTTTACTGGGATTATCGAATTTCTGAAGAGGAGCAGGATTGTTCATGCCTTAGCCACACCAACCATCATATACAAAGACATCATAGAAGACTTTTACCAGAATGCTAAGTATGACTACTGGGAGAATCAGACGATCATCAAGAGCAAGATTCAGGAGATGGAGATGTTCTTGACTGAAGCTGATATTCGAGAGGCGTTACAGATTAAGTTCGAAGATAGTGAAGATCCCAGGGAGTTATCGTGGACAGAACAGAAGGCGTGCTTCTTAAGAATGAAATACAAAGGTCCAATCACTGACGGATCTATGTATAAGGGGAAGCTGGGAGTGCAGTACAAGTATTTTGCTCATGTTCTGATTCATGTCTTTGGATGTGTGAGTGGTGGTTATGACGTAATGAGAAGGAGTTTGAGTTCATTAATGGTTGCGTTGACCCTCAACAAACCATTTAATGTTTCTGGGATGATTCTTGACCATATGCTGGAGATGCTGAAGGGAATGAAGAACAAGAAGTTCATGTTGTATCCGAGGTTTTTGATGATGATCTTTGACTACAAATATCCTATGCTGAAAAAGGATCCGACAATGATCCTAGGTCAAGATCACATGAATATTAGAACCTTGATGAGGATGAAAGGTTACAAAGGTGTGCCTGATAGTGAGAAGCCACCTAACAGGAGATTATTTGGCGCTTTGGCTCGTCCGGATTACATTGATCCTGGCAAGAACAAAGCAAGACATGATGAGAGTGACTCAGACAACGATGATCCCTTAGTGTATGTTGATTCTAGCACTAAGCGGAAACGTCAAGTAGTCAATCCTGGAGCCAAAGGGAAGGGCAAAGGAAAGGCTATAGATCAGGGAAGCACTAAGCAACAAGTAGCTAGAAAGAAATCGACGGCGAAGAAAGGATCGGGTTTGGTGGATGAAGAGTCTGTAGATTCAGAAGAGACTGAGGTTGATGAGCAGTGGGATTCTGATGACGAGAATGTGAGGACCACCAAACGTAAGGCCACTATGGTTGGTGAGTCTGAATCCTTGAATCAGTCGATAGAAGAAGCTGAGAGAAGAAAGAAATCAGTTGAAGATGAAGGTTTAGGTGTTGACCTAGCTGAATTGAGTGTTGGAGAAACTGTAGTTGTGAATTTGCCCAAGAAGACAAAGAAACAAAAGACTATGGCCAAGAAATCAAGTGTGAAAGAACTGAGAGAAAAAGAATTGGCTCAGTTGTTGAAGGGAAAGAGATTACCTGATGCTGGTACACCTTCTAAGCTATCTTCACCAGTTGCCAAGAAGCAGAAGAAAGCGAAAGAGGCAGAGACTTTACCAATCGATCAGTTCAATATCGATATGGATAAAGTGCTCGATATGTTTAGAAAGCCTCAAAAGGAGAAAGTTGTGGAAGTTGAGCCATCCAGATCTAAGTCGAAGAAAGTGACTGTGGATGATGATGTCATGAAACAAGTTAATAAGAAGATGGAGGACATGATGAAGATGCTGGTTGCTCAACAAGCTGAAATTGCTAAGTTCAAGCAGAATGAGGAGAAGATGCTCCAAATTGTGGTTGCTTCGAAATCTAATCATGATGATATAAATGATAAGATTAAAATGATTGAAGCAAAGAATGAGAAGCTTGAAAGAAAATGTGAAAGAAACAAGAGCAAAATCAAACTGATTAAAGCTGACAACAAAGAATTAAAGAAGGAAAACAAACGCCTTTGTGGTTTGATTGAAGAGCTGTATAGCAGAGCACCCCAGTTGAAAGAGGGTGAAGAAGATGAAGAAGAAGATGAACAGACAGTTGATTATGAGTATTCTGATTCTGAGAAAGAAGAAGATGATGATGAGGATGATGATGGATCGGATAAAAGCGATGATGATAATGATGATGATGATGACAACAATGATGATGATGATGATGGTGCTGAAGGTACAGGGAAAAAGCAAGGTGATGAGTTTAGCAGTGGAAGTGATCATGATGGAGGAGATGATACATCTAGATTTAGTTATGAGAAGAGAACACCACAGAAGAAGAAAGATACTGGAGAATCGAGTTCCAAGAAGAAAGGAGGGAATGTTGATTCGGATGAAAGTATTTTCTGGAACGAGAAGGTGAGATCTCTGTCTGATGATGCTAAACAGATATATAAGAATATGTTGGAAAAGAGAGAGTGGACCATTGAGTTCACAGGATGCTTCGCTGAAATATTCCAGACTGATGATTTGAGATATGAGTTGGAATATGAAGATCCAGATCTTGAAGAAGGGGAATTACCTGCATCTGTGGCGAAAGAAATTTTAGATGGTCTTGCACAGAGGGTAGGGAAGACGTTTGAGGAGTTTATGATGGATGAATCGATTCCTGATATTCCTGAAAAGGATATGGGAAGTCATTCAGATGATGTGCAGACTCCAGAAAACAATGAAGTGGAAATAGAAGATATTACTCATGAAGAGTTTCCCCAGTATTTCAGACAAGAAGATGAGAATGAAGTATTTCCTGACTTCACTGAGATACCAAATAAGTCAGCGAAACAGAAAGCAAAGAAAAGAAGTGAAGAGTTTGTTGAAAAGGTGTTTGGTAATGAAAAGAAAGATTCTTCTAACCAGTCTGATGAGTTGAAGAATTATATGAAGAAGTTGAAGGAAATGGATGAGAACCGACCTAAGCCTGAAGCTCAAGGTAACTTTTATCGATTTCATAATGCCAAGTTCAAAGGCAGAGCTCTCGGGTGGACTTACTTAGGCAGACTGAAGTGTATTGCTGCAAAATGGGAAACCGGAATTCTGTACTTCAACAGATTCTGTGATTTGCTTACTCTACCGTACTGGGCGGTGAGAGATTTATGCAGATTCCCAATGTCAGGTGCCGAGGTAAATGGATCGCATGTCGGTTGGTGCGCAGACAAATTGGTTTGGGAAAGTCGTACGAAATGGAACAGGTTCAAGCCTCAATATCCCCGTAGAAAAGTTCATAGGGATATTGATCCTCAAACCAATATGAAGCGTGTTACTTTGATATATAAAGCACCTAATGTGATGAGGAAGATACCGTTGATGCCAATGCCACAACATTTTAGTGCTGATTTCATCTTTTGGTATTACGATTGGAGGAAGGCAGAAGCGGTGATCGTGTTGAGGGATGGAAAGGATAAATACAAGCATGTTCATGTATTTGATCCTATGTGGCTGATTAATTGCACATTCGAAGACATCATCATGTTGTTCTACAATCCGATATACTATGAACCCAATGACTTTGCTCAAGCGAGAAAGTATACTCAAGTTGTTGGAGTGTGTTTTGCGTATGATATAAATGCTGGAAGCAACTTGGAGGGTAAACTTGGCAAGACTGTGAAGATCGCTAATGTGTCAAAGCCTGTGAAGAAAACATTCGAGCCGCCAATGACTTCTGAGCAGAAGAAGCAGCTCAGAATCAAACTGATGAACAAGACAATGGACTATCAGAGAAAACTATCCAATCAATAGTCGAGGGGGAGTTTGTTGATGCATTTTGCGACTAAGGATTGGATATACTTGATTAACATATGTTAAGTGATGGCCGAAGGTGTATTAGACTGGGCGAATGTATATAGATATGGGCGAAGGAAGACTGAAATGGGCGAAGGTAGATCTGAAGTGGACGAAGGTAGACTGGACAAGACAAGAAGACACATTCGACCACTTGTAGTGGGCGAATGTGGAAAATACTCACATTCGACCAGTTGTAAGGGGCGAATGTGCAGTGCCTATATATAGATTTTGAGTTTTTGATAATGTAAGAGAGTTGTCATTTGTGTCCAGGTTCAGATCAGGTTCATAGGTGTTTTTGTGAGATTATCCGTGTAATCTAGATTAACATAAACTCATTGTAAATGCATTTTGAATGAAAGTTAATCTATGAAATGTTATTGAAAATGATCTTGATTGTGTCGTGATTTGTGTTTTATCAATTTGTTCAGATTTAGGGTTTCCGCACCTAGATTTGTGACTTGTATGATCATATAATCCTGTTTTAGCTAAAATCCAACGCTCACATGTTGTGATGAAGAGGATACTGTTGATGCCTATTCAACAACATTTCAGTAGTGATTTTGTGTTCTGGTATTATGACTGGAAAACAGCTGAAGCAGTAATAGTTCTGAAGGATAAAGCTGAGTTCAAGAAATTACGCATATTTGATCCGATGTGGATGATAAATTGTTCAAAAGAAGACATCAATATGATGTACTTCAATCCAATACACTTTGAAGTTTAAGATGTGTAACAGGCAATGAAGTACTATCGTGTTGTTTGTTTTTGTTTTGCGTGGGATGTGAATGTGGGTTGCAAGTACAATGAGAAGCTGGGTAAGTACGTGAAGGTTCAAGAAGTTAAGAAGAAGTCGCATAAACGTCAATTAGAACCTAAGATGAGTGCGAAGCAGAAGAAGAATCTGAAAATTAAATTGATGAACAAGGCGCTTGATCATGAACGACAACAATCCAAGCAATAGTCAAGGGGGAGTTTGTACATGCACAATTGTGACTATCGCTAAGGATTTACATTTACGACGTTTTTGTATAAATATGATGTTGATAAGAAGACCCATTCGAAAAACGGTTATTCTTCAAAAATCAGTTATTTTGATCCAAATTTATCAAAAGTTGATGGATTTTCAATGATTTTAAGCAGGTTTTTCTTCGAAATGTATGGAGATCAAGATTTGTGAAAGAAATTTTGATTTTATCATTGAAAACACCTCTAAATCAATCAATCTCCATTATCATTCAAAGTTCATGCAAAACAGAAAATTTTTAGCTATTTTTGAGTAAAAATATGATCGAAATCAATCAATTTGCAATTGTATGATTGAGCAAAGCTCTGATACGACTTTGTAGAGGATCGGATAGTAAGCAATCAACTACGTAATCATACAAATGAAGTATTTCGGGTGCAGAATCCCTGAATCTCATGCAAAATGATAGACAACAAATCAAAACACGATAATATCCTTTTCAATAAACATTTTCATTCATAAACAAATGATTACACTTGATTAGATTAGGTTTACAATGAAAAATCTTAATCAGAACTTTCTAGTCTCCAGAGAGAACACATACACAAGACCTAGACAAAATGACCAAAGATCATCATAAAAATAAAATCAAAACTATTTATAGGCAAGTTCATTCAACTCCACGTAATGGTCGAATGAACCATTCGACCTAATCATTAGCTCGAACCAACATATAAACATCAACATTCCTCGTTCGACGTTCCAGTATTGTCCATTCGACCTCAGGCTAGGTCGAATGGGCCTTCTTATCAACATCATCTTTATACAAAAACGTCATAAATGTAAATCCAAAGCAATAGTTAAGGGGAAGTTTGTAGATGCACAATGGTGACTATCGCTTTGGATTTACATTTACGGCATTTTTGTATAAAGATGATGTTGATAAGAAGACCCATTCAACCTAGCGTGAGGTCGAATGGACAATATTGGAAGGTCGAACGAAGAATGTTGATGTTTGTATGTGGTTCGAGCTAGTGATCAGGTCGAATGGTTCATTCGACCATTACGTGGGATCGAATGAACTTGCCTATAAATCGTTTTGATTTTATTTTTATGTTAATCTTTGGTCATTTTGTCTAGGTCTTGGGTGTGTGTTCTCTCTGGAGACTAGAAAGGTCTTATTAAGAGTTTTTCATTGTAAACCTAATCTAATCAAGTGTAATCAATTGTTTATGAATGGAAATATTTATTGAAAAGGATATTATCGTGTTTTGATTAGTTGTCTATCATTTTGCATGTGATTCAGGGATTCCACACCTGAATTACTTCATTTGTATGATTACGTAGTTGATTGCTTACAAATGAAGTAATTCAGGTGCGGAATCCCTGAATCACATGCAAAATGATAGAAAACGAATCAAAACACGATAATATCCTTTTTAATAAACATTTTCATTCATAAACAATTGATTACACTTGATAAAGGTTAGGTTTACATTGAAAACTCTTAATCAGAAACTTCTAGACTCCAGAGAGAACACACACACAAGACCTAGACAAAATGACCAAAGATTAACCAGAAAATAAAATCAAAACTATATATAAAGATGTTCATTCGACCCCTTGCAGTTGTTGAATGAACCTTTCAACCCTAGCGTGGGCTGGAACCAAAACATATAAACATCAAAGTTTTCATTCGTCCTTCAAAACTTCTATTCGACCTTCTGATTTTGTCCATTCGACCTTACACTAGGTCGAATGAATCTTCAGAAAACGCCGTAAATGTAAAACCAAAGCGATAGTCACAATTGCGCATCTACAAACTCCCCCTTGACTATTGCTTGGATTGTTATCTTTCATGATCAAGCGTCTTGTTCATCAGCTTAATTCTCAAATTCTTCTTTTGCATTGCACTCATCTCAGGTTCTAATTGTCGTTTCTGCGATTTCTTCTTAACTTCTTGAACCTTCACATATTTACCCAGCTTCTCATTGTAATTGCAACCCGCATTCACATCCCATGCGAAACAGAAACAAACAACACGATAATACTTCATCGCTTGTTACACATCTTGTACCTCAAAGTGTAATGGATTGAAATACAACATACTGATATCTTCACTTGAACAGTTGATCATCCACATCGGATGAAATATGCGTATTTTCTTGAACTCATCTTTATCCTTCAACACAATTACTGATTCAGCTATTTTCCAATCATGGTACTAAAATACGAAATCACTACTGAAATGCTGTTGAATAGGCATTAATGGAATCCTCTTCATCACAACAAGAGGCTTATACTTCAAACTCACTCTTTTCATGCCAGTAATGGGATCAATATCTCTATATACAATGCATTTAGGTTATTGAGGCCTAAACAAATCCCATTTGGTTCTGCTTTCTCTTGACATCTTCTCAGCAAACCATCCCACTGCATCATTATTCACAGAAGCACCTGTCATTGTATGTTTACAAACATCTCTAACAACCCAATACGGTAAGGTCTTTATATCATGGAATCTGTAGAAGTACAAGATTCCTTTCTCCTACTTCACACCTATACACCGTAGCTGTTTCAGGTATTTCCAACCTAAAGCTTTTCCTTTGAACACTTCATTATGATATTTATAGAACCCTCCATGTACTTCGAGAATAGGTCTATTTGCCTTTTTCTCTTTCAACTTCCTTAACAATTCTTTCAGCTCATCAGATTGTTGGTACATTTGTTTCTGACTAGCTTCACTTCCAAACACTTCATCAATGATTTTCTTTCCTTTCTTTTTAGTAATCTTCTTCTGCTTCATCAAGTGTTTGTTCATTGATCTTAGGTATCACTTCATTCTCTTTCTGTCTGAAGTACTCCGGATATTCTTCATGAGTAATGTCTTCTATCTCAATATCCTCAAAAACTAGAGTATCTTGATCATCAGAATGATTACCTGCTTCTTTTACTGGAATGTTAGGAATCTCTTTATCATTCATAATCTCTTCTAGAGACTTACCAACCTGCTTTGCTATTCCATCAAGAATTTCCTTAGATATAGCAGCAGAGACTTCCCCATATTCTAGATCTGGATCATTATACTCAATCTCAAACCTCATATCATCATTCTCAAATATCTCGGGAAATCTTCCAGTAAGCTCTATCGTCCACACATTCTTTTCAAACATTTGGCGATATAAACTTTTATCCTCCTCAGATAAGGCTCTAATCTTCTTATTCCGGAAGATATCATCATCAACATTCTCTCCAAGTGTCTTCTTCAAACTCGACTCACCTGTTTTGCCTTTATCTGTATCCCTCTTCTCAAATGAATACTGTTCAGCATCTTAATTGTCATCATCATCGTCATCTGAACTTTCATCCTTATCTTTATTTCCACTTTTACCACCTGCATCGTCGTCATCATCATCATCATCATCATCATCATCATCATCATCAGATGTATCACCAAACTCATCATCATCTTCCTCAACAGACGGCTTGTAATCCACCTTCTCTTCTTCCTTATCCTCCTCTTCCTCCTCAGTACCTTTTAACTGTGGGGCTTTTGAATATAGATCATCAATCATCTTCCTCAAATCTTTGTTCTCAGATTTAGTCTTCCTGTTTTCAATCTGAAGCAGCTTTATCTTCTTGATGTTTCTTTTACCATGAATAATCAACATCTTATTCTGAGATTCAAGCTGTTTAACTTTAGCTTCCACCTCTCCTTGGTTAGCTTTAGAAGATAAACCAATATGGAGCATAGTCTTCTCATCTTCCTTCATTTGTTTAATCTCAGCTTGTTGTTGATTAAACCCTTTCATCACACTTGCTATCTGACGATTAACAGCTTCCATAACTTCATTAGAAACTGTAACCTGTGGTGTAGATGATTCAACAATTGGTGTAACAGCAGGTTTTGTAGTCTTCTTTTGTACTTGTTCTAAAACATCTTTCAACAACGAAGAAAGTTTTCAGGTTCAACATGTGGTGATGGAACAGTTTTAGTAACATCCTGAACAACTTTCTTCTTCTTTGCTGTTGGGGATGTGATCGGTGTTGTAGCTTTTCTGCTTCGAATAGTTGGTACTTTCTTTCCTGCTAACAACAAATCAATCTCCAGGTCTCTCTTTTTCTTGGGATTATATTTCTTAGCCATTGTTTTTCCACGACCTTTCTTAGACTTGATACCAACTACCGGAGAACCTTCAAAGTCAAGGTTATCACAAGTCAAATCATAATCTTCATCTTCCAATACTCTGGATCTGTTCTCTTCAACATCTTTTTCTAATCCCTCAATTTCACCAACCACAGTGGCCTTGGGTTTGGTTACTTTTGTTGTTTCAGCTTCTGAATCCCATTCAGCATCAGCTTGAGTCTCTTCAGAATCTACATACTCTTCATCAACAAGTAAGGTTGTTGCTTTACCCTTACCTTTCACAATTTTCTTCTTTTTCTCAACTTCAACCACTTGTTGCTTCCCCTTTTCCAGATTTAGCACCTTTATTAATGACCTGACGCTTCCGTTTGGCAGTCTTGTCAACCGGACATAAAGGGCTATCAGAGTAAGAATCACTCTTCTCATTTCTTGCCTTATCTTTTCCTAGATCTTTGTAAGCAACTGATCTCAAATGACCAAATAAATTCTTGTGTGGTGGTTGTTGATCAGCAGGAACCCCTTTGTAAATCTTCATCCTTCCTAGAGTAGTCTGATTCACATGAACTTGATTAACTACCTGAACTGGATCTCTAACCAAATTTGGATACTTGTTATAAAAAACCATCTGAAGAAATCTTGGATACATTAAGAACTTATCATTCCTCAAGCCTTGCAACACTTCCATCATGTGCTTGAATATCATTCCAGAAACATTTAATGGTTTATTCAACACCAGAGCGATCACCAACGACCATAAGCTCTTTCTCAATACATCATACCCTCCACTAACTAGTCCGAATACATGCAAAACTACATGTAAGAGATACTTGAGCTGCGAACACAGTTTTGCTTTGTGTAATAAGCAATCTGTAATCGAAGCATTGTATTTCATTCGTAGAAAGCACTTTCTTTGATCTGTCCAAGACAATTCAATAGGATTAGTGGGAGAATGTTTGAGTTGTAATGCTTCTCTTATATCCTGCTCTCTCACAAGTACTCTTTGACCCTGAATCTTGCTTTCAATTACTGACTTGTTTTTCCTGAAAGTTATCACAACTTTCTCCTAGAAGTTGACCTGATGATCTCTATAGATGGTCACTGAAGTGGTAATAGCATACACTACTCTGCATCTCTTCAAAAACTCTATAATGCTAGAAAATTCCTCGTACTTGCCAACCTGTCCAATGTAAGCACAACAATTGTGTACTTGTTCAAAGTTAAGCTGCTTTGGTGTTTTGGCTACTCTGTAACTTGTACTTCCTGTTCTAGAATCTCTTGATTTGATTGTTCAGCCATAATATCCTGCAAAAACAAACAAACAAATACTAAAATTCATTAATTCGGATAAAATTCAAATTTTGGTCAAAACAACTTTTCATTCGACCCAGTTGTGGGATCGAATAAAAAATTATTAGGTCGAATGAGGAACAAAAGGTTCCATTCGACCCTAATTGTGTTCATTCGACCTTTCAAATTGTTCGAATAGAACCTGATCCATTTTAAAATTTCCGAACTTCAATTTAATCATGTTTAACATCACATTTTGGTTTCATCGATCCTAACATGGCCGACTAACACTTATCTATCATCAATTGTCCTTATTAAATAGTTATTGATGGTTTTTACCCAAAATCTAGGGGTTAAAGATCAATTCAGTTTAATACTATGATTAAACTCTTGATTTTTGAATTCTCTCCCCCAAAAACCATCGATAAATGTTTATCAATGTTCATTTGTTGATTAGAAATAGTTAATGATCCCAGATTATTGTTCTAGGGTTCATGAACTTTATCAATGATTCTGCACAATTTCATGGATGATTACCTGCAATTTTGATATGGTTATGATCTCAAAGTAACAAGGAACAACAATCCAAGGTGAAAAGAAAACGAGCAACAAGGGTTGGTTAAGATCCGAATTTAAAAAGTTTTTGAATGGGGTTCGATGTAACACCCCAACCGATGGCGGAAACATCGGGATGTCACGTATTGATGATTGTTCAGTAGCTCATGGTGAATAATAAATTCCATTAAATGATTTAAATGAATTACATACAATTGTCTTAGAATTTGTACATCAAATTGAATAAAACTATACACATATCTTCAAGCATCGATTCAAATCCTCAAGCAAACAGAACCTGAAACATGTTAAGTTGAAAATGTTTTTGGGTCAACAAAAGTTGGTGAGAATTACATAGGTTTTTGATAATTGAATAAAAATGTTGTGCAATTCATGTGTCATGTCAATCTAGTCCATATGTGAGAACATACTAGAAATAAATCGAGTGCATAACCAACCCTGATGACTGTTATAATATGATACATACCATACGCTCATGGTCCACTTGAATATGTTATACGATAACAAACACCCACGCTACCTTTGTAGGAGGCACGTATCCGGGTGGGATTGTCAGTCCAATAGATCTATCAATGTATACCGCCGGCTTGTACGGAGTTAATGATTATGCTAGAATGGTGCTTACTCTAATCATGCTCAAGACATAATGCAACATAGAAAACACATAGACACATTGATGATTGAATTGCATAAATGATGTTATAACATGTTTCACCCCAAAAATGGTGATAAATAGAAAAGGGGCTATGTAAAACTCACCTTAGCAAAATGTTATGTCTCGTGAAAAAAATAGAATAATGTGTTGTGAATGTATGCGAGGCGAAACCCAAAGACTCAACAACGTAGCTAGTCCAAATTGAAGAAAACGAAAAAGAAAGAATATCAAGCTTCCAATTCGCCAATTACAAGAGCTTATAATCAAAGCTTCAATTGTAGAAGTAATAGACTATAGAAGAAAGGTATGAGGGAAAGTTTAATCGGATTGAAACAATCGATTTAGAGGCGCAAAGTATAATGGGTCATAGGTGGGTTTTTATACTAGTTTTGGATTCAATTAGCCATTAAAATTGGTCAACACCATAAAGTAAGATTTTATGATGAATTGACTATTTGACTAAGACTTTGACTGTTTGACTAAGACTTTGACTGTTTGACTAAGACTTTGACTGTCAATTTAAGGAATGTGTTAAGTTTATTTTCTTCTGAAATACTACACAAGATGATAGTTGGCTCAGTTGGTTGTCACTGTGTGTTGGTTGGCTGTGGACGCGGGTTCGAGTCCCGCTCCACACAATTTTTTTTTTTGGCAATTATTTCCCTAAAACTATATTATTCTAAATTCATAATATGATTATATAAGCCCGAAAGTGACTCGAAATATTTTTAAAACGTACAAAAGTGTCGAGATACAAATAATTATTAGTTTAAGGTATTTAAAACATATATTGTTTAAAACAATACATTCTTTTTATCAAAAAAAATTAGGGGAAATTCGCGATGTTACAGTCTCCCCTACTTTTGGAAACTTCGTCCCGAAGTTATTAAAAACACAGGTTTGAGGTTGATTAGGTAGAAATTAAGGCAGCTGTGGTTTGGGTTAAGGCACGACATGAATTTATAGGTAATAGAATAATTTGTTTCGAATAATTTGGATAAGAGGTTTGAGATGTGAGTTTTAAGGATTGGATTAGGTTCGTCTGAAGTAGCAAGAAGCATAAGAATCTAGCAAAATACTAAACTTCTGTTTTAGGAATCTTATAAGAAATGCATGAATTGATTGGCTATATGAAAACCAAATGAACTACTAAAACCTTATTAGAATTTCACACTACCTTAACGTACCTGTAAATTCATGATTACGTTCCGGACCGCAATCACCAATTTACCTTACATTAGGGTTTTGTGTCCTTCTATGACTCTAAACACACATGTAAGTAATGCAAAATAACCTTGTGATTGAATCGTTTACAATGTATCCAAAAATGAGTCCAACTGTTGAGTAGGAAAAAGACTTCTACCAGTCAGTGAGTAAGAACCTCTACCGATTGTTGAGCAGGTGCGATAGCCTCTACCAGTCGTTGAGCAGGTTGTAGGGCCTCTACCGACTGTTGAGCAGGCATGATGACCTCTACCAATCGTTGAGTAGGTTATTTGGTACTCAACTAACTGTTGAGCAAGTACTTCATCCTCTACCAGTTGTTTGATTAAGTGTACCAATTATTTCACACATAAATTGCAAATTGATAATATGTACATATAAACAATCTAGTATCAAGCATAGCATGCGAGTTGTAATAGTGTTATCCTAGACAAGGTTAATGACTCTAGGTGTGTCTATAGCAAATATTTTATATTCCATGATTTATAGTATCAAATGTTTAAATATGGTAGATAATCGAATCCTCATGTATAACTAAGGATTAAGTTTGATGCAACACACAACCAAGTTTCAATAGTTTGGTTATCATGGGTAACTAGTTCATGTTTGAGAAGGTGAAGGATATGAATTTAGTTCTTGAGAGGATGATGAAAAATCTTGAAGCAGAATCAAGGTTGTGAGAGATAGTGAATGTGAAGATAGTTGATAAAGAGTTTATTTTATAGTAAGGAGATTATGTAGCAGTGTAAATTTTGGGGTTTGGATCAAAGGTATCAAGTGTATAAGAAAACATGATTGTGGTATATGCCAAATATTGTAAAAATTTGAACAAGTTGAAAATGAGTTAGTGTCGATGGAGAATTTAGAGACTAGATATTATTCCTATGGAAAAAAAAATCTTATTTTCAAAATTGGTTTTATGCATAAAGCAAAAGTTGTTAAATAGTACAAGCTAAGTGGGCTTTTGTAACGCCCAGCGTTTCCCGAATAATATAATAATAATTTTATTCATAAAACGATTTTTAATTCGTTAACACTAATATCTCGTTAGCAAATAATACGTTCTTACACGACATTAACTTATAAAACATATATGTAATTGTCGTTATTATTATTAGAAACAATAACTGCTCATAAAACGCGACTAAAAATATATTATAACAAATATATGGTCCAACTACTCGTTTTAAGTCGGTTTATATTGATAAATTTAACAAAATATGTATTTTAAACGATTAAAACAAGTTATGTATTTTAAACGAGACCGAGTCAGTAACTGGCTCGTATACGCGGTACCCAACCACTTAACCCACACAAAAACCCTAACTATTTAATCACTTTATTTCCTTCTCCTCCTTCATTTTCTTACAAACACAAAACCCTAGCTAACTCTATCTATTTAAACACCTTAACTCCCCCATTCTCCTTCATCACTTTTCCTACTCAAACCCTAACCCTATATTCATCTCCTTCTTCCTCTCTTTCTCATTAATTGGCAGCCAACACAAGAAAAGAAAAAAAACCCTCTCATCTCTCTCTCAACTCTCTCTCACAGCTCTCTCTCTCTCTATACCTATCTCTCTCTCACTCGCCTCTCTCTCTCCTCTCCTTGCAGCAGAGCCGGCTGCCACCACTCCTTGGTGGCAGTGGCGACAGGGTGGTCCGAAGCCCAGATCGGGCAGAAGAAGGGAGCAGAGGGCGGGGGTTGTTGGTTATGATGGCTTGACTGTGGTGGTTAAGAAGCAGGGCGGCGGCGGCGGCCCGAGGCGGTGATTGGGTGGCTGTGGTGGTCTGGTCTGGTTATTGGTCTAAACATGGTGGTTTTCGGTGGAGGCATTGGGCGTTTGGTGGTGTTAGTCCAGGTCGGGTAAAGATCCGATCCAATCTGTAACCAGGTTTCGTTTACGGGTCTTGGGTTTGGTCATAGCTCGGGTCTTGATTGGTAACTGGGTCTCAGGTCTGGTGCGGTGTGGTCTCGTATGGTCCGGTCTGATGGAGTCAAGGTCTGGTCCAATCGGCCGGTGGATTGTCCAATGGTTCTCGTCCGGTGGTTGAGTCCGATGGGTGTTGATTGGTGGTCGGACAAGGTATTTTCAGCCGTGGATAGGTACGGGTCAGGCGAATGTTAGGTCTGGTTTCGAGTAGTTCGCGAAGGTCAGGTCTGTTCGTTTTCTATTTCTCTGCTCGGGTCAAACTTTGGTCAAACTAGTTCGATTAGATCAGGTGTTTGAGACTCAGTTCATGCTCAGCTTCTTTCGGTCAACGTTGGTCAAGAACCGACTCAGTCAAAGCTGGTCAACACGAGAGCTGGGCAGATTACTTTCGTTTCGCGAATGAATATCGGGAAGGTATAACGCACGCCACGACTTCAGTGTATTATTTTCGTGTATAAATATTTATTCTAAAAGTGTAAGCGAACCGAACTGAACCGAGTTGTAACAGAAACTATTTTTATTGTTAACTTAAGCGAACTGAGTCGGCTTATAACGGAAATAAATATTATTATTGTTAAGTTTGATCGAGTTGAGTAATGACTAACCTACGACAATATATATTTTTTTACAAGAATTATCTAAATGGCGCACTATATAAATATATGTATTATTTGTCAAAGCGTATGTTTTACTTTCATTTTTTTTAGCTTTAGAAAGTTAATCACTTGTCACGTGTAAAAGTTTAGTTAGATTTTGATTTGTGTTGCGAAATTTGACTATTGAATATTGAGATAAAATGGATGACTTGCGTCGTCTGGTTTCTTACAAAAACAGAGGAGACTCTGCCCAAATTTTTATAAAATATAAGAAACGAATCGGCATTTCAAGTTTATGATTATGTGTAAACGAGATTATGTTTTTACAAATAAATTCTAACTTTCAAATCTTACGTCGTCATAAATAGAAATATTTATATTTATTAATAAGTACATGTATATACTGTCCAAGTTATGAGACGAATTAACATTTGAGTCAAGCTACGTAAATATTACTTCGTTATACAAAATGTGTCTTTACCAATAACTTCAATAACTTATTTATTTCCAATAACTATACATACGCATATATTTTCAAGAAAAACAAACGAAGTTACTATCGGTTCGTTAAGTCATGCACACTTTAAGACGCGCATTCGTTCAATGCGAGTCTAGGTAGTTTAATAAACTATCTTTACAACTAAGAAACGAAACAAGCTTACTTGCATTAGAAGTTAAGACGTCCTTTACTTGTTATAGGACACAAGAGTTCGATTAATCCAAGTTCAGACTTATTGCTAATTGCTAGTATTTACACAGCGAATTTCAGGTGAGTTTTACATAGCCCCTTTTATTTATCACCATTTTTGGGATGAAACATGTTATAACATCATCATTGCAATTCAATCATCAATGTGTCTATGTGTTTTCTACGTTGCATTATGTCTTGAGCATGATTAGAGTAAGCACCATTCTAGCATAATCATTAACTCCGTACAAGCCGACGGTATACATTGATAGATCTATTGGACTGACAATCCCACCCGGATACGTGCCTCCTACAAAGGTAGCGTGGGTGTTTGTTATCGCATAACATATTCAAATGGACCATGAGCGTATGGTATGTATCATATTATAACCGTCATCAGGGTTGATTATGCACTCGATTTATTTCTAGTATGTTCTCACATATGGGCTAGATTGACATGACACATGAATTGCACAACATTTTTATTCTATCATCAAAAACCTATGTAATTCTCACCAACTTTTGTTGACCCAAAATATTTTCAAACTTAACATGTTTCAGGTTATAACATGCTCGAAGATTAGAGTTAATGCTTGAAGATGCGTAGCTTGTTATTTTCATTTTGATGTACAAATTCTTAGAACAATTGTATGTAACTTATTTAAATCATTTATTGAAATTTATTATTTACCATGAGCTACTGAACAATCATCAATACGTGACATCCCGATGTTTCCGCCATCGGTTGGGGTGTTACAGATTGGTATCAGAGCCATGGTTATAGGGAATTAGGTTATTAGAAAAATAATCTAGTCTATAACCTTAGGACTTTAACCAGTACTTGCTTCAATTACTTGTAGCTCTACCTTATCCTTATCTCTTTCCTTATCCTCATCCTTATTCTTAGCCTAACTTGGTCTTGCCTACTCTCTTTCACTTACTTGGTACAATCCTAATGTACTTCTAGATTATTAGGGCAAATTCGTTGGGCTTAGACTTGATCTGTTTTGATAAGCCAACATTTTCGTTTATTCGGGGTTAGATATTTACAATCTTTGTGTTTCATTTTCATTTATACCCCCTCACTCCCGTATAAAATCTAAGTGTTGAATCTCAAAAATTTTAGAATTCAAATATATTTACTTCTTATATAATTCCCTCATTAGCTTAAACTTCATGAATCATTTTTGGGTTTCACAATCCTAATTCATTTTACAAACTTATAATATTACTCATAAGTCTAATTATTTTTAACATCTAACCCAAATCACCTGTTTCCCTTTACATCATGTTACATATTTTAAATCTATTATCTTTGATGTTTCTGACCAATTTTATTTTAAACTCCCCCCCTACATTTTATTGTACCATCAACCATAAAATTTTATCACATTCGAGATTTTAAAATCCTTATTTAAACTGAAACCTTATAAACTGTGTATAGGAGATACTAAAAAAAAAAAAGAGTCTTTTATTTCCACAAACTTATTTGCTAAATTTCAAATTTTTATTGAACAATTTACTGGCGTAACAGATAATTTACAATGAAAATGTTTTAATCTATTAAGAATGACTTCTTTTATGGATTACCCGAAAACCTATTATACAAACGTCTGAACAAATTCTTGATTTTTGAAATCCGACATCGTGTTTAAAACCTATGACTCTTCGAAATATTTTGATCTAAATCAATTTAGTTGTACAATTTAAAGACTTTTGCTTTATATACAAAACCAATTTTGAAAATAAAATCTTTCCATCCACAAGAACAAAATTTACTCTACAATTTTTCCATTGACACCTATTTATTTTAAACTTGTTCGAACTATTACAAATTTTTGGCAAATACCACAATCACGTTTTCTCGTACGCTTATATCTAACTATTTATTCAAACCCCACGATTATTCTGCATGATCACCTTACTACTTGCGTCTTTTTGAAACCCTATAAATTAAACCCTTTATCAACCACCTACACATTCACCATTTTTCACAACTTTGATTTTACTTTGAGTTTTCATCATCTCTCAAAATCCAAATTTACATCCTTTACCTCCTCGAACATGAACTTAATCTCCACGATAACCACACTATTGAAAACTTAATTGTTCGTTGCATCAAAACTTGAATATTAGTTATACATGAGGATTTGATTATCTACCTGAACAATTTGCTATAAACACACCTAGAGTCATTACCCTTGTCTAGGGCAACTCTGTTACAACTCGCATGCTATACTCGATATTTGATGCATTTACAAACTTGCTTACATGTATGTATTATCAATTTGCAACTTATGTGTTAAGCCAAAAACAATTGTTACACTTAATCAAGCAACTGGTAGAGGATGAAGTACTTGCTCAACAGTTAGTAGAGTATTTAATAACCTGCTCAACGATTGGTAGAGGTCATCATGCCTGCTCAACAGTCGGTAGAGGTTCTAATAACCTGCTCAACGATTGGTAGAGGTCATCATGCCTGCTCAACAGTCGGTAGAGGTTCTAATAACCTGCTCAACGACTGGTAGAGGCTATCGCACCTGCTCAACAATCGCTAGAGGTTCCTACTCACTGACTGGTAGAAGTCTTTTTCCTGCTCAATAGTTGGACTCATCTTTGGATACATTATACATGTAAATTGATACAAAGATTCAATCACAATGTTATTTTGCATTACTTAGAGTCATAGAAGGACACAAAACCCTAACGTAAGGTAAATTGGTGATTGCGGTCCGGAACGTAATCATGAATTTACAGGTACGTTAAGGTAGTGTGAAATTCTATCAAGGTTTTCGGTAAATAACAAATTATAAACACTAGTTACCTAGTAATTCATTTAGTCTTTCCATAGTTAATCAACTCACACATATCAAAACTCTTACCCAAATTATTTGAAACATATTATCCTATTACTTATAAATTCACGTTGTACCTTAACCCAAATTGTTCCAAACCATAGTTGTCTTAACTTCTACCCAATCACACTCAATCCTGTGTCTTTAATAACTTCGGGACGAAGTTTCCTAAAGTAGGGGAGACTGTAACGCCCAGCGTTTCTCGAATAATATAATAATAATTTTATTCATAAAACGATTTTTAATTCGTTAACACTAATATCTCGTTAGCAAATAATACGTTCTTACACGACATTAACTTATAAAACATATATGTAATTGTCGTTATTATTATTAGAAACAATAACTGCTCATAAAACGCGACTAAAAATATATTATAACAAATATATGGTCCAACTAAAAATATATTATAACAAATATATGATTAAAATATTCCCGTTAGTTGGAGATTTCAAACATGACATTAGGTTTTGAAGATCAAGGTTCTATTAAGTGATTTTTAATAGTTTAAAGCATTATATAGAAAATTGTTTGTTACATCAATAAATAAACAATTGAATTTAAGTTCGAGGACATCTTTTGACAAAAATATGTACTCTGTAAAGTTACTAGGTAATGAAAATACAACAAGATTTAGAAATCTTTAGTTTGTACTAAGGTATAAGGTTATAGTTTTTAAAAAATAAGTAACATGTGGAGAAATGAAATAATATGATTTGGGTAGGGTGTTTAATATTTAAAAAGTGGCTAAGATGGTAAGGTGAAGTGTGATTGTGAAATCCATAGATGGTTATGAAATGAGATTGATTTAAGCTGTAAAATTTTGAGATTTTAGAGCTTAGTTTTAAGGGAAGTGAGTGTAATCATCTATTCATTAATTAAAACAAATAAATGAAAACGTTGACTTATCAAAGCTTCTAGATTCTAATAACATAGTGAAGACATGCTTTAGCCTATAAGTGAACACTCATCCCGAGAATTCCCAGGTAGGTATCCGGGTCCCTCGTCTGATTGGGATTTATGCGCAATGCCAGTCCTAGACAGAAAACTCAGAATACAGGCGTTCACCCTTCCAGATTGCACGTGTTCGTTATTAAAATCTAGAACTTCGACGAGATCTTCAAGGTGGTTCAGGCTAAACCTGAGGATTTGTCCTATTAGTTTAAGAGTAGATCTTGTGATGGAGAACAATCTTCTTGTAGAGACTAAAGTAGGGATAAGAAGTAGGAGGGAGATAGAGAATAGAAACAAGTAGGGTTACAAGTAAAAGGAGCAAGTACAGATTATAATCCTATGGTTATAGACTAGATTATTTTTCTAATAACCTAATTCCCTATAACCATGGCTCTGATACCAATCTGTAACACCCCAACCGATGGCGGAAACATCGGGATGTCACGTATTGATGATTGTTCAGTAGCTCATGGTGAATAATAAATTCCATTAAATGATTTAAATGAATTACATACAATTGTCTTAGAATTTGTACATCAAATTGAATAAAACTATACACATATCTTCAAGCATCGATTCAAATCCTCAAGCAAACAGAACCTGAAACATGTTAAGTTGAAAATGTTTTTGGGTCAACAAAAGTTGGTGAGAATTACATAGGTTTTTGATAATTGAATAAAAATGTTGTGCAATTCATGTGTCATGTCAATCTAGTCCATATGTGAGAACATACTAGAAATAAATCGAGTGCATAACCAACCCTGATGACTGTTATAATATGATACATACCATACGCTCATGGTCCACTTGAATATGTTATACGATAACAAACACCCACGCTACCTTTGTAGGAGGCACGTATCCGGGTGGGATTGTCAGTCCAATAGATCTATCAATGTATACCGCCGGCTTGTACGGAGTTAATGATTATGCTAGAATGGTGCTTACTCTAATCATGCTCAAGACATAATGCAACATAGAAAACACATAGACACATTGATGATTGAATTGCATAAATGATGTTATAACATGTTTCACCCCGAAAATGGTGATAAATAGAAAAGGGGCTATGTAAAACTCACCTTAGCAAAATGTTATGTCTCGTGAAAAAAATAGAATAATGTGTTGTGAATGTATGCGAGGCGAAACCCAAAGACTCAACAACGTAGCTAGTCCAAATTGAAGAAAACGAAAAAGAAAGAATATCAAGCTTCCAATTCGCCAATTACAAGAGCTTATAATTAAAGCTTCAATTGTAGAAGTAATAGACTATAGAAGAAAGGTATGAGGGAAAGTTTAATCGGATTGAAACAATCGATTTAGAGGCGCAAAGTATAATGGGTCATAGGTGGGTTTTTATACTAGTTTTGGATTCAATTAGCCATTAAAATTGGTCAACACCATAAAGTAAGATTTTATGATGAATTGACTATTTGACTAAGACTTTGACTGTTTGACTAAGACTTTGACTGTTTGACTAAGACTTTGACTGTCAATTTAAGGAATGTGTTAAGTTTATTTTCTTCTGAAATACTACACAAGATGATAGTTGGCTCAGTTGGATGTCACTGTGTGTTGGTTGGCTGTGGACGCGGGTTCGAGTTCCGCTCCACACAATTTTTTTTTTGGCAATTATTTCCCTAAAACTATATTATTCTAAATTCATAATATGATTATATAAGCCCGAAAGTGACTTGAAATATTTTTAAAACGTACAAAAGTGTCGAGATACAAATAATTATTAGTTTAAGGTATTTAAAACATATATTGTTTAAAACAATACATTCTTTTTATAAAAAAAAATAGGGGAAATTCGCGATGTTACATTCGAATGAGCTGTGGTATATATATAGATACTTCCATTCGACCCTCTCAAGGGTTCGAATGGGAAATTTCGTGTTTCATTCGACCTAACTAAAGGTTCGAAAGAAAAGGCTCGAATGAAAAATAATCAATCAAGCACTCCCATTCGACCTCATTTTAAGGTTCGAATCAAAGACATAAAACTCCATTCGACCTAACGAAAGGTCGAATGAGATCTTTGGAAAAATGAAATTTTTACCAATTATCAAATTCGAATCATGTTTTGTCATTTTATATCATTTAATTTTTCAAACATTCATCATTTTACATTTGAATGATACAAAACTCAATTTGGTCTGTCAAACTTCAGAAAATGATCATCAATCACCATCGGTTATCAAAAATAACGCTGAAAGGAAATTTTTTTAGATTTTCTGAAATTTATGTTAAAACACACCAAAAATATTTTTGAGTTTTTGTATATATGAACTAAAGCAACAAAAAACAGTAAACTTTTTGTGATTTTCCGGTAAGAGGATCATATCAGTTTATGAGAGATCACATCACACCATTGTTCTGTTACATTTAAAAGTTCTACTAACAATGTAGCGTTGGCAAGTACTGATATTGTTATCCACATAAGCTCGCATGCAGACTGTTATGCAATGCTTGAAAATGATACTGATATGTATAGTATAAACTGATTCACCTGTGGTTCCCACACACACGACATACTCCCATATCAAGAAATATTGCACAAAGATTCATTGTAACGCGTGATTATGCTATCGTTATCCGTAATTACAAGGTATGAGGCACAGAGGTGTACATGTCAGCAAATTAATGCTACAGAGTAACATGTGAACTCAACCAGGTTGAGGTCTTATATCAATCATGATTTGCATCATTGATTAGATACGATACATTAGATAATCTTTTATTATCATCATACATTTAAAGTTCCTTAATTCGGTAACTTTAGGTTTTGGCATTAAAGCTCTTTTGTTAAGATATCCTGCCTGATCTAGGTCCGTAAATCAATACGACAAAAGATCAGATAGGCTATCCCCAGATAACAAATAACATAACGACCCGAAACTTCCGAGTTTGTAGAATACCCTATCAAATGAAATTACGGTACCAAGACCATATGCCCATGAGATGTTCATCCACACAGTAAATAGTTTGATATGGATGTATCAGACTTGCATTAATAAGCCTACCACTACAAGAAATAGAGGTGTTTACCCATACATAATTTACCTACACATGTAAATGTGCGGGTAGATACCTACACATGATTATATATGTGTGGGTAATTGTTGATAATATATTTTCAAATTGACTAATATTTAATATGTGTAGGTAATACGTTTTAGCTACACTTAGGAATTGGTGAAAAAATTCCCCCCAATAGTTGAAAAGCAATTAAATATTAAATGCCTACACATGTGGTAAAAAAAATATGTGTAGCTAATTAGCTACACATATGTAAACAACTAATATATATGTAGGTAATGATTATGTTTACCAACACATCATAACATTAGATAATTGATAAACTAAGTAAATAAATTTATTCTGTTGATTGAAATGACATGAAAAAATAAATAGCTACACATGTTAACAAATTTACAACATGTATAGATATTGCATAATTTAAAGTAAGTAAATAATTTTTTTATCAGGATGACGTAGTAATACAAATGCTTATAAATATTTAAAATTGTACAATATGTGCAGTAGGGGCGTACATAATTCGATTCAAATTCGAAATTTGAATTCTATTCAGTTCGAGTCCTATTAATCGAATACGAATTTGTGATTTTAAATTCGATTTGATATTAGAATAAAAATAACATATTTATTTTTTATTTTTATATATTATACTTATATACAATTATACACATTACATATAACCAAAGTCCCAACCCAATTAAAGCTTACAAGGACAAAACCTAACCCAACTCTAACCTAAAAGGTCAATACCCTAAATATTCTAACACGTATATAGAGAGCTAGCAGCTCTGATATATCGTGAGTAGCCACCATCACACCGTACCGCTGCTGCTTTCCCGACTATCAGCCAGCATCCCCATCTACCTCGACCATTGCACATCTATATTAGGTAACGATGATCTCCGTACTTCTTGATTATGTTATAAATCAATGTAGGCCTTTAGGACACATGTAATTTTTTTTAATATTGTTTAAACAAGAATATTAAGGTTCTGAACCTCTTTTTAAAATGTTTGATATTTGCTATACTCAGCTAATGAATAATGGAACCAAATAATATTGTTTGAACACATGTATTTTTTTTAATACTGTTTGAACAAGAATAGCGATTGTGTATTAATATATGATTATATATTTTTTTAAAATTAACCGTACTTACAATCATACGGTAGCTAAACAATTGAAAATTTTGAAACCATTTATTTTCGGTTAAAAACTCGTGGAGATAATACTAAACAATGTATATATATTTTTTTTTTTTTGATTTATAACCATAACATCCCTAAATCTTTGAAAAACAAAAAGGTATTTTAAAATTGTGACTGTCATGGCGGTCACAACATGAAATATTTCACTAAGAGCATTCACAGCCCATCCCCCATTTTTTTGTGAGGGTGTCCCCTAAATTATATGGGGTGGATATGAGGGGTTGTGAGTAAAAAAAATAGGGAATTTACTGTTGATCGGTATAATTGGGGTTATTTGGGAATCTTTTGGGGAAAACAGGAAACTGTATTTATTTTTTAATATTTGTTGAAAGTGGTTGTGAGTGGAGGAGAGAGAAACTGTAATGATTTTTAATGTAATATGTGGTTGTGATTGGTTGTGAGGAAATGAGGAATGGGGAACGGGTTGTGAATGCTCTAAGCGGGTTAATTTTTAAGTCTTGCGCGCTCCCCAAAATTAAAGCTCCTGTATTAGGGTTTTGATAAAAGAATTAAACTCAGCCCTCAAAATTTACCTCTCCACCTGATCGAAGAACTCTGCTCCCTACATCTACTCGAAGAAACGTTCACCAACAATGCAATCGCAGGTAATTCTAACTTATGGACTTACGTTTGCTTTATCTCATACGTTTTAATTTTTGTTTTTTTTTTTTTTTGGTCTAACATGTCTGGTATGGATAAAATTGTTTCTGTCACACCCTCAAATTTCCACTGCGGGGTTTATACCGCGAGGCGCATGACAAACCAGGACCCCATAGCCATAAGTCACATGAACGACTCTAAATGCCCAACCATTTAGTTCGTTATTGTAAAAACCAAGTTTTAAAGTTTTAACCAAACCAATAATAGTATAGCGGAAGCGAATGAAAAATAGTAAATAAAGTTTGCGCAAAACACCGCGCCCAAAACCAAATAAATAGTAACTTTGCAAAATAGTTTAAATGTTTAAGACCCACGAAATGATGGATGACCTAACTGTGCTCCGTTCCTAGTTACCTGCAAAAGCATGCTATCGTGTGTCAACATAAAGTTGGTGAGTTCACAAAGTAAAGTAAATTAATATGCAAATGCGCTGGTTTTCCAAAAACCACGTAAGTAAAGTAATAACGTAGGTCCTCCAGACCAAAAAGATAAAGGGTTGTCAGTTTAAGTTTGTCAGGGGTAGCTAGCCCACTCAATGTAACTAAACAAGATTATTGGGAAACCTTCAGAAAAATAGTTATTTGCCTCAATGACTGGCGTCTATCAACACCAGTCGGAAATTGTGGTCAGAAGTTCATGCCCGTGCCTCAAGCACCTCAGACATGAGGTTGCTGCATCAACCTAATAGCGCTATCAACTAGTACCCCCGTTCGCCTCCAGCGATTAACCCAATAATATGCAAGGACTTTCAATGATAGAGTGTTTAAATTACAAAGGACCAATAAGTTTTAAACAGACAGAAAACCCGATCCACATAAGGAATCGTAAAACCGACCCACACAAGGACTCAAAACCAGACCCACACAAAGATTCATACCTGAGTAGTCCCAAATGGACTAGAAAACGTTTACCAAAGTTGTCTCTAATCCGAAACGCATGCTTTTGAGAAAAAGAGTAGTGAAACTCACCTTAACGTGCAAGCAAAAGAAATCCGAACCGCAAGTAAAATATGCTACCGACACCCTAATAACAGTGTCACTATGTGAGTATAGGCGTAATATCATTACACCATATAACTCGTTTGTCCAAGGCGTTTTAAACGTTCAAAAGTGTGTATGTGACGCCTAGTGACTCTACATGCAATAGTAAACCCTACGGACTCGTTGGTGAATGTATTGGTTACAATTAGTTTCTTCATTCTGTATGTGTCTCAAACAAGTGTACTTCAGTTACATGTCAATTCCATACCATTCAAGACCTCAATTAATCACATAAGCACATAATACACAATCTGTGTTTTCAGGACAGATTGTGCGCCATCAAAACGAATTTATTTAAAATAGTAAATCAGTGAGTTATCCTTTTTTACTGAATTTTCTTTGGGATCTACTCAACAATACCTATTTTTGTTTTGTCTTAAATCCAAACACAAAAATAATTAAAATTCGTCTAATTCAGCTATGTTCAGAAAACCTTCCTAACAGGTCAGTTTGGTAGATAAATTCCCAAAATTTGTGTATTCATCCAAACGGGATGAATACACTTGGAAAACTCATATTACTCCAATATTAACCTTCTGTAAAAAATTTCACAACTCAACTCTTTATAAAACTTGAGTTATGATGTTTCAAAGTTGACTCAGTTTGATACCCGAAATTCTGACCTGACCTATTTTCAATGAAAATTCCAAAAATGACTCAACCGACGTCCAAAACACTTGATTTTACCCATTATGAAAAGCTAAGACCAAGTGTGACTCAACCATGCAAAGAAAATACCAAAATCATTATGTTAAGGCCGTGTTACAGCCCCTACAAGTTCGTCTAATCATTCTGTCCAGATTTTAGTTTCGCCTAAATCATACTTTAATCGACTACCGTGTACATAAAAACAATCAACAAACATCAATCATCATTACCAAACATCCCTAATACTTATTATGATCAGATTCTACTACTATACATGCAAAGGTCACAACTTTAAAGACCAAAACATCAATAACTTGCGCAACAAGTATCCTATGATGTTACTAATCGTTTATTATTATGTTTGATCCGTTTAATCTTCAAAAACTTCATGTTTTAATGATTATTAAAAACTTTCAGACCTGGACAAACTTTGTTACATGATTTTTATAATAAAAACACAAGATAGAAGCGTAAAGAATCAAAGATTATACCCTTGGCTCTTCGATTCGATCAACCGTGCGCCTTTGGAGCTTCCCAATTGATGATCTTGAGCCTTAGCAGGAGCTTTAGGGTTAATATTTCGTGTGGGGCAGTAAGGGGGCGATTAGGGTTGAGTTTAGGGGTTGCATGGGGGTTAAGGATGCTTAAATAGGAGTTTAAGGCGGTTTAAACCCGTCAGACACGAGCGAGCGACCGCTCGGGCCCTGTGAGCGGCCGCTCACAGGCCCGAGGCCCTCGTTCGTGTCTCGTTTCGTCACCCGACGCGTTATCCTTTGACGTTTTCGTTATTTCGGACCGTAACAAGTGCAACCCCATGCGTTAAGACCCTAATCAACCTCATACTCCACTTTTAGTGATTTTTATTAACGTATTCGGTTTAGGTTCACATAATCACGTATGGTTTTCACATAAGTTCATCAAATATCACAAAGACACATAAGTTCGTTATTCACCAACGTCCGAGGTTCACTAATCATGTACCCGATATTAACTCACAACAATGCACCTATATCCTATCTAGTTAACCCTAGTTAAGTATAATGCAAGGAACGTAACTAGAGTTTAGTTAAAGTGAGAACCCGAATTTGCGGGGTATCACATCATCCCCAAGTTGAAAAGAATTTCGTCCCGAAATTCAGCAAGTAAACAGTAAAGCCAGCTAGAAAAGTGTACACTTGGTTCCCGAATGTCACATCATCCCCAAGTTGAAAGAAATTTCTCCCCGAAATTCACATCGAGCGAGCTGCTTTATGTTCGGCATTTGATCTATGTACAGATTCAGGTTCAGTAAAGAGGTGTGGGTATTTGAGTCGCATCTGATCTCTGCGCTCCCACGTGTATTCCGGTCCTAGACGGGAATTCCACCGTACCTTAACAATAGGTATAGTGCTTTGCCTAAGTTTCTTGACGCCCTGCTCAAGAATCTCCACTGGTTCGTCCACGAACCGTAGCTGATCGTCCACCTGGATCTCCTCCAGTGGCACCACCAGTGTCGTATCCGATAAGCATTTCTTCAAGTTCGAGACGTGGAACACATTGTGCACTCCACTGAGTTCATCTGGTAGATTTAACTGGTAAGCTACCGGACCATTCCTTTTAACAATCTCGAAAGGTCCAACGTATCGTGGGTTCAACTTCCCACGTTTCCCAAAGCGTATCACTCCTTTCCAAGGTGACACCTTTAATAAAACCTTGTCCCCAACCTGGAACTCCAAGGGTTTTCTACGTTTATCAGCATAACTTTTCTGTCGATCCCGAGCAGCAGCCATCCGGTTTCTAATTTGCACTATCTTCTCAGAAGTTTCGTGCACGAGTTCGGGACCTGTTAGTTGGCTATCCCCAACCTCAGTCCAACAGATGGGAGACCTACACTTGCACCCGTAAAGTGCCTCAAAAGGCGCACACTGTGTCAAAGTGTGGTAACTGTTGTTGTAAGAGAATTCGATCAAGGGCAAGTGCTTATCCCAATTATTGCCAAAGTCCACCACGCACGCTCGTAGCAGATCCTCTAATGTTTTGATGGTACGTTCGCTCTGTCCATCCGTCTGCGGGTGATAGGCTGTGCTCATATCAAGACGAGTTCCTAAAGCATCTTGGAGAGTAGTCCAGAAACGAGAAGTGAATCGCCCATCGCGATCAGATATAATGGAAGTAGGCACCCCATGCCTAGAGACTATCTCCTTGATGTAAAGGTTTGCCAGTTTCTCCAATGAATCCGTTTCCTTTATTGCCAGGAAGTGGGCCGATTTGGTTAAACGGTCCACGATAACCCAAATCATGTTATGGCCCGTTGGCGTTCTAGGAAGCTTTGTAATAAAATCCATGGAAATCCCATCCCATTTCCACATTGGAATTTCTGGCTGTTGGAGTAGGCCTGAAGGTTTTTGATATTCAATCTTAACCTTCGCACAAGTCAAGCACTTACTAACATAATTGGCTATCTCAGCTTTCATGTTTGGCCACCAGTAAAGAGTCTTAAGATCTTGGTACATCTTGTCCGAACCAGGATGCACCGAATAGCGAGAGGTATGTGCTTCGTCAAGCACCAGTTGTCTGAGATCCCCAAATCGTGGTATCCAGACTCGATCCATGAAGTACTGTAGGCCATCCGTTTTTAGTTCCAAGTGTTTATCAGCACCATGTAGGGTCTCAAGCCCGATGTTTTCTTCCTTCAAGGCCTCACCCTGGGCTTCACGTATCTTATCTGGAAGATGAGAATGGATGGTGAGTTGTAAAGCTCGCACCCTTCTGGGTTTTGTTTCCTTTCGACTGAGGGCATCAGCTACTACATTAGCCTTCCCTGGATGATACTTGATGGCACAGTCATAATCCTTCAAAAGTTCAACCCAGCGACGTTGTCGTATGTTCAGCACCTTCTGATCAAATATATGCTGAAGGCTCTTGTGATCAGTGAAAATTGTGCACTTCGTTCCATAGAGGTAGTGTCTCCAGATTTTGAGAGTGAAAACCACCGCTCCCAGTTCCAAATCATGAGTGGGGTAATTCTTCTCATGGACCTTCAGTTGCCGTGATGCATATGCAATTACCTTATCATGTTGCATCAGTACGCACCCTAAGCCTTGGATAGACGCATCACAGTATACTACAAAGTCCTCTGTACCCTCAGGCAAGATAGTATCGGTGCACTGCAAAGTTTGGACTTTAGTAGCTGAAAGGCAGATTCTTGGGCATCTCCCCACTTATAAGTAATACCTTTCTGTGTTAGGGCGGTGAGAGGTTGAGCGATCTTAGAAAATCCCTCGATAAATCTACGATAGTATCCCGTGAGACCAAGAAATTGGCGCACTTCAGTAGGGGTCCTAGGAGCCTCCCACTTTTTGATTGCGTCAATCTTGGCTGGGTCAACATGTATTCCTGCATCGTTGACCACATGCCCAAGGAATTGGACCTCTCGAATCCAAAAATCACATTTAGAAAACTTTGCATACAGCTGCTCATTCCTCAGTAGTTCCAAGATTAACCGCAGGTGCTGCTGGTGCTCCTCCCTGCTCTTAGAATAGATCAATATGTCATCTATGAACACTATGACGAATTTGTCCAAGTAAGGCTTGCACACACGGTTCATTAGATCCATGAACACCGCAGGTGCATTAGTTAGCCCAAATGGCGTAACCAAAAACTCATAATGTCCATAACGGGTTCGAAACGCCGTTTTCGCCCCATCCTCTTCTCGGACTCTCAGCTGATGGTACCCCGACCTCAAATCAATCTTAGAGTAGAAGCTCGACCCTTGCAGTTGGTCGAACAAATCATCAATACGAGGCAAAGGATATCGGTTCTTAATCATTACCTTGTTCAACTCCCGATAATCTATGCACATACGAAAGCTCCCATCTTTCTTCTTAACAAACAGAACTGGAGCTCCCCATGGCGAAGAACTGGGTCTAATGAAACCCCTATCCAATAGCTCTTGGAGTTGGGTAGATAGTTCTTGAAGCTCCCCTGGTGCTAAACGGTACGGTGCGCGTGCAACTGGTGCTGCTTCAGGTGCAAGGTCAATCTGGAACTCCACTTGACGAACGGGTGGGAGTCCAGGTAATTCCTCTGGAAAGACATCTTGGAAATCTCGGACCACTGGGATGTCCTCAATTCTAGTTTCCGTTTCAGCTCGAGTATCAGATATGTTAGCCAAAATGGCCGGACAGCCCTTGCGAATACACTTCTGGGCCTTCATATAAGAGATGATGCCCACCATGGCACCACCTCGATCACCCTGTATGGATAAGAGTTCTCCACTTGGGAGGGGAATGCGAACAATTTTCTCCTGACAGAGAATTTCCGCGCGTTGCTTGGACAACCAGTCCATGCCAACCACAAGATCAAAGCTACCTAGGGTGATAGGTAAGAGGTTGATGGCAAACAATTGCCCGTTCAACTCGAGCTTACAGTCACGATGTATATTGGTTACCTCGACAGGCTTCCCATCGGCCAGTTCAATAGAGTATGGGGTATCTAGAAGAGTAGGAACCATCCCTAAATGTTTCTATGTTTTGATGAAACAAAACTATAGTCCGCACCAGTATCATATAAAATAGAAGCAAGAGTGTCATTCAAGGAACACGTACCCGTCACGACGTTGTTATCGGTCCTAGCCTCTCTAGAGCCAATCACGAATGCTCTACCACGAGCCCCGTTGTTGTTCCCGTTGTTGTTCCCAGCATTGGTGGTATTGTTGTTTCCTGCCCTGTTACCACCACCGTTGTTGGTGTTACCCGTGTTGTTGCCATTACCATTACCGTTACCATTCAGTTGTGGGCAGTTCCTCTTGAAATGATTTTCACTCCCACATTGGTAACAGCCTTTACCACCACTCTGCTGTTGCCCCTGCTGCGCAGCTAGCGGATTTCCCTGGATAAACACCCTGTAGTCCTTCTACTTATGACCCATCTTGCCGCATCGTTCACACTTATTGTTGCTACACGCTCCAGTGTGATGCCTACCACACCTGTTGCACTTAGGTAAAGTCCCCTCATAACCTCCCTGGTTGTTGTTGCGATTGTTGCTACTGCCATGGCTATCATGTCTCTTATTCTGTTGCTGCTGCTAACCGCCATTCCCTGGAGGTTTGCCAGATGCATTCTCCCACTTCCTCTTGTTTTCATTGGTACCAGAAGATGAAGTACCACGAGGAGGTAACACTCCCTCTTCCACCTTCTGATCAGTCAGTTGATGAACCATCCTAATAACCTGCTGGATGGTATTGAGATTAGCAGCAGTGACCATGCTCTTAATCTAGGGCACCAAGCCCTTGATATACAACTCAATCCTCTTGTAGGGTGGGTTGGAGTAATTTGGGCACATAGCTGCCAGTTCATGCGATCTGGTGGTGTACTTCTCAATCTCTGATCCCACCATCTTTAGATTGAGATACTCAGTTTCTAACTTCTGAATTTCGTCTCGAGGACAGTATTCCTCCTTCATCAGTTCCTTAAAATCTGCCCAAGGTGTTGCGTTAGCCACTTCCACACCTAGCATCTGCACTTGAGAGTTCCACCAGGTTAATGCCAAGTTCTCGAGAGTAGCAGTGGCATACTTCACCCTGTCAGCTGGTGGACAGTTACACATTGCAAAGCAAGATTCCAGTTTCTCGAACCACCGCAGTAGTCCGACAGCCCCTTCAGATCCACCAAAGTTATGAGGCTTGCAGTCCATGAAGGACTTGTAGGTGCAGGCTGGAGGGTGATGTCCAGGTTGACCTGAGTGTAAAAGAGAAGGAATCACGAATGAATAAAAGAGCGTAACGTTGGAGCATAGAGGAAAGTTTAGAGCAAGGTAAAGTTACCAGCTTGAAAAGCTGCGATAGCCTCTACTATCCTGTCATTGATAAGGGCATTCAACTCTGCTTGAGTCATGTTGATGTTGCCTCTCCCGTGTCCTCTTCCCGCCATAGTAATTCTACATTTACACTATACTCATGAGAAAACAATAATATGTCCCACATACAATCGTTCACACAGTACAAGTAAACTAGAATGTAAATAACATGCGCGAGAATAGAATAAAGAATTTTTAAGTGATAGTAGTAAATAAGAATCCAACCACAAAACAAAGAATCCTCAAGTCTCACAACGTTAGGAATGAACAAAAGTCATAATACTAATATATGAATACTAAAAAAAATATATATATATAAGGAATCAGTCGTCGTCGTGATCCATGGAGATGCATGAGCCCTCATCCTCGCTCTCATCCTCAATCTCTATCTCCAATGGCTCCTCCTCCTCAGGCTCAAACTCTTCCTCGAGCGCCGCTTCCAATGCTGCCTCGAGGTCATCAAATCCCCCAACTGTAGGCTCTTCCTCGGGATCCTCTTCCGGATCCTCCTCTGGATCCTCCTCTGGTTCTGCACCATTCTGAGCTAGAGCTTCCTCAAGCTTGTTACTGACCAGGGTCAACTCCTCCCTTAACAGTGCTGTCTCCTGAATAGCAAGCGATCTCTCGTGTCTATCTTCTGCAGCTTCCTTTTCAACCCTTTCCAATTTACTACTAACCTTCTCCAATTTACTATTAGTCTTTTCCAATTCACCAAACAAGTGGTCAATCTCTCTTTCCATACGCTTAATAGATCCATCGGCATTCTGCCTCCAAGACTGAAATTGCCTCACTGCATTATAGGCATTCTCTAGCTCTGTGTGTACGTGCCTAACCATCCCTTCCAGAGACCTCTCCAATGAGTCAATAATGGGAGGGACCTGATCTGGCACTCCGTACCCTACAACCCACGAATGTAACATATTTGCGAACCACACCCAGCGATTTGTATTCTCCTCCGGGTTCCCTGTCTGTGCTGGTTGTTCGTACGGGTTTAAAGACGTGTTTTGCGAACTTCCAAGAGGGTGATAAGAAGAGTAATTACGATGAGCGGGGTTAGTCATGTTTTTCCTGCAATACGTTAGATCAGCATACGTATCCAAGAAATAGCTAGTAGTGTGCTGCGAATAGTGAGTGTACTAATACTTATGCTATGATGATTATAGTCTAGATGCAAATCCTAGTTCACTATAACCAATGGCTCTGATACCAATCTGTTACACCCTCAAATTTCCACTGCGGGGTTTATACCGCGAGGCGCATGACAAACCAGGACCCCATAGCCATAAGTCACATGAACGACTCTAAATGCCCAACCATTTAGTTCGTTATTGTAAAAACCAAGTTTTAAAGTTTTAACCAAACCAATAATAGTATAGCGGAAGCGAATGAAAAATAGTAAATAAAGTTTGCGCAAAACACCGCGCCCAAAACCAAATAAATAGTAACTGTGCAAAATAGTTTAAATGTTTAAGACCCACGAAATGATGCATGACCTAACTGTGCTCCGTTCCTAGTTACCTGCAAAAGCATGCTATCGTGTGTCAACATAAAGTTGGTGAGTTCACAAAGTAAAGTAAATTAATATGCAAATACGCTGGGTTTCCAAAAACCACGTAAGTAAAGTAATAACGTAGGTCCTCCAGACCAAAAAGATAAAGGGTTGTCAGTTTAAGTGTGTCAGGGGTAGCTAGCCCACTCAATGTAACTAAACAAGATTATTGGGAAACCTTCAGAAAAATAGTTATTTGCCTCAATGATTGGCGTCTATCAACACCAGTCGGAAATTGTGGTCAGAAGTTCATGCCCGTGCCTCAAGCACCTCAGACATGAGGTTGCTGCATCAACCTAATAGCGCTATCAACTAATACCCCGTTCGCCTCCAGCGATTAACCCAATAATATGCAAGGACTTTCAATGATAGAGTGTTTAGATTACAAAGGACCAATAAGTTTTAAACTGACCGAAAACCCGATCCATACAAGGAATCGTAAAACCGACCCACACAAGGAGTCAAAACCAGACCCACACAAGGAGTCATACCTGAGTAGTCCCAAATGGACTAGAAAACGTATACCAAAGTTGTCTCTAATCCGAGACGCATGCTTTTGAGAAAATGAGTAGTGAAACTCACCTTAACATGCAAGCAAAAGAAATCCGAACCGCAAGTAAAATATGCTACCAACACCCTAATAACAGTGTCACTATGTGAGTATAGGCGTAATATCATTACACCATATAACTCGTTTGTCCAAGGCGTTTTAAACGTTCAAAAGTGTGTAAGTGACGCCTACGGACTCGTTTGTGAATGTATTGGTTACAATTAGTTTCTTCATTCCGTATGTGTCTCAAACAAGTGTACTTCAGTTACTTGACAATTCCATACCATTCAAGACCTCAATTAATCACATAAGCACATAATACACAATCTGTGTTTTCAGGACAGATTGTGCGCCATCAAAACGAATTTATTAATAATAGTAAATCAGTGAGTTATCCTCCCAAATTTTTACTGAATTTTCTTTGGGATCTACTCAACAATACCTATTTTTGTTTTGTCTTAAATCCAAACACAAAAATAATTAAAATTCGTCTAATTCAGCTATGTTCAGAAAACCTTCCTAACAGGTCAGTTTGGTAGATAAATTCCCAAAAATTGTGTATTCATCCAAAAGGTATGAATCCACTTGGAAAACTCATATTACTCCAATATTAACCTTCTGTAAAAATTTCACAACTCAACTCTCTATAAAACTTGAGTTATGATGTTTCAAAGTTGACTCAGTTTGATACCCGAAATTCTGACCTGACCTATTTTCAATGAAAATTCCAAAAACGACTCAACCGACGTCCAAAACACTTGATTTTACCCATTATGAAAAGCTAAGACCAAGTGTGACTCAACCATGCAAAGAAAATACCAAAATCATTATGTTAAGGCCGTGTTACAGGCACTACAAGTTCGTCTAATCATTCTGTCCAGATTTTAGTTTCGCCTAAATCATACTTTAATCGACTACCGTGTACATAAAAACAATCAACAAACATCTATCATCATTACCAAACATCCCTAATACTTATTATGATCAGATTCTACTACTATACATGCAAAGGTCACAACTTTAAAGACCAAAACATCAATAACTTGCGCAACAAGTATCCTATGATGTTACTAATCGTTTATTATTATGTTTGATCCGTTTAATCTTCAAAAACTTCATGTTTTAATGATTATTAAAATCTTTCAGACCTGGACAAACTTTGTTACATGATTTTTATAATAAAAACACAAGATAGAAGCGTAAAGAATCAAAGATTATACCCTTGGCTCTTCGATTCGATCAACCGTGCGCCTTTGGAGCTTCCCAATTGATGATCTTAAGCCTTAGCAGGAGCTTTAGGGTTAATATTTCGTGTGGGGCAGTAAGGGGGCGATTAGGGTTGAGTTTAGGGGTTGCATGGGGGTTAAGGATGCTTAAATAGGAGTTTAAGGCGGTTTAAACCCGTCAGACACGAGCGAGCGGCCGCTCGGGCCCTGTGAGCGGCCGCTCACAGGCCCGAGGCCCTCGTTCGTGTCTCGTTTCGTCACCCGACGCGTTATCCTTTGACGTTTTCGTTATTTCGGACCGTAACAAGTGCAACCCCATGCGTTAAGACCCTAATCAACCTCATACTCCACTTTTAGTGATTTTTATTAACGTATTCGGTTTAGGTTCACATAATCACGTATGGTTTTCACATAAGTTCATCAAATATCACAGAGACACATAAGTTCGTTATTCACCAACGTCCGAGGTTCACTAATCATGTACCCGATATTAACTCACAACAATGCACCTATATCCTATCTAGTTAACCCTAGTTAAGTATAATGCAAGGAACGTAACTAGAGTTTAGTTAAAGTGAGAACCTGAATTTGCGAGGTATCACATCATCCCCAAGTTGAAAAGAATTTCGTCCCGAAATTCAGCAAGTAAACAGTAAAGCCAGCTAGAAAAGTGTACACTTGGTTCCCGGATGTCACGGTTTCTTCATTAGCACTTTTTGGTTAGGACACAAGGTAATCAATGTATTTATTCACTCTACGACCTTCAATTATTGGTTGGTTGGTTGATTACCTTATAGTTATTGATCGATTACCTACTGATTCTTGTCATAAGTTTATCGTGGTTTGTTAATGTATTAATTATAGGTAATAGGTTGTTATGCGATCACCATCTTTTCTTTGTTAATTACAGATTGTTATGGTTCAGAGTTGATTAGTATATTTTGATTTTTAATCGATTATAGTCTCGTATAACATCACAAATTGTTAGTTGTATAGTTTGTTGATTGCAGATTATTGAGATTTCTGGCTAACCGACTCCCTCAATTTTTACCTGCAGTCTTCAAAAGTTCATTTTGATCATTAAATGAGGTTACATATTCTTTAATCTTTTCATCTCATTTTTGTCTTTAATATGTCTTTTCTAAGCCTATTACATATGAATTACTAGCCTCTTATGCTAATTATCTATATGCCTATTGTTATATACATAATCAATAAAACATTATGTGAAAGGGATAAGACTCAATACTCGAACATTTGCATTTGAAGATGACACGTATATTCGTGACTTTATTGTTATAATAATGTTTGTGCGGTTTACATATGGATATGTAAAAGATGTTTTTGTAACTATAGACTTATGTTCTAAAAATTCTTTAATTAAGAAGATTCCTTTAAGTCAGGATCGAAGCTAGAATGGTTTAACCGAGCAATGTATGAAACTTCAAAGTTGTATTTCATAAGCCAAATTTGTCTGTTTGCTTATTAATCAGCTTATACAGAGTTCACCTCTAATTAAGACGAGTTGGAGTTGTTTGATAGGAAAATTAAACACTTGGTACAAGTTGCTTTGAATGGGTCAGTTTAATGGTTGATTTCTTTCTATGATTCTATCTTTGATCATGTCAATAGTTGATTTTAGTTGAGCTATTTGCAAAGTTTAAAAGAGCGGAATCGAGCCTTGAGGTGTTTTCCCTTCGCCTCACGAGACGAAAGCGGGATTAAAAAATAAATATAAAAATTATATATCATATGAAAAACAAAATAATTGACAAAGGAAGTTTAAAACATCAAAAACACACCTATAAAAATTATATATCATTATGGAAGAAGTTGGCAACCTGGTCTTGAATAGTTTATTTAAATGAGTCAAACCCTTGTCAAATTTTTTGCCTTTGAGGCGATAAGCATTACTTGCTATCCAATAATTAATCGGTTAAACTGGTGGTTATTTTCTGGACTAGAGTGAAGTTGGTGAGAGTGGGACATTCTGCACGATTACTACCCAAGTATTAGAGAGTGCTCTTGATGCACAGGTTTGCTTTAATTCATCTTTCTGTATAAATTTTTTTATATATCTTTTTTTTCCTTTTCATTTACTTGGTTTGTTAGATTTTTTTTATCATAGTTCACAAGCAATGCTATTGAACAAAGTAAAAATCTTAGAAAGCAATGTGATCATATATAGTCAGATAAATATGGAATTATTTTATTAGCATTCTTTCGAATTTCTTTTAGGTGTTACGTGGGGACAACATTTCTCTTGCAAATGACATCCGGAAAGACATGAAGGTATTATTTTTTAAGAAAGACAGAACTTGAATATTCCAATCTTTTTTTTTTTTTTTTTGTCTTAAAATTTGTACTTCCATCTATTGTAAATGACTTTACAGGCACTGAATAGTAAACTTATGAAGGCTAAAGACAGAAATACAAAAAGGGACATAAGGAAGGAGCTCAAGATGCTTTCTAAAGAAGAACGCAAAAGACAGGAACTGGCTGTGATAGATGTCATAAAAACCTAGATGTCGTTTTAACAACTCACTGGTTCATTGTTAAAAAACTTAGATGGCACTTCATGTGATCTTGTGATAATTGACGAAGCGGCTCAAGCACTATTAACATCAAGATGCTAGTTTAATTTTCTATCTCGATTTTTAGGTGTATTTTTCTTGTATGTAATTCAGTAATTTGGTCGCGTATGTTTCTATAACTGTTTTTGTATTTGTTTGTATACACTTAAAATTATTATTTAAATAAACCGTGGTTATTATCCACACATTTAAATATTTTTATCAACACATTAATATATATTATTTCTACACATGTTAAGATCAATACCTACACATGTTAAGATCAATATTTACACATCTTTTACATTTACCTACACATAATTAGCTGCCACATTGGATGCGATGTCAGATGCCACATAAGATGCCACGTCATACACCAATCTAACAAGTTGTTATACTTCTACCAACACATATATATTACTTTTAGCAACACATATATGTGTAGGTAATGATCAATATCTACAGTGTTGAGTCTACACATCATAACACTTAATTTATGTGTAGGTAAACATAACTACTAACACATTATATGGTTTTTCCTACACATACTATGTGTGGGTAAATACCCAAATTTCTTGTAGTGTACGAAGCCATATCAGCACATCACACAAAGTCAACACTGATCAAGTATTTGACTTTTCAAATCTTTAGAATGTGATAGATCCTCACTGATATACTATCATTTCCTCTTTTTCTCCAGGAAAAATCATTTTGAGTTTTCTGATTTTTATGGATTTTTTTTTCAAGATTTTTCAATGTTTTTGATTTTTCTGAATAAAATGCTCCCCCAAAAATTAAAAACATATATATTTTTTAAAGCATAAAAACAAACTAAAATAAAATGATAAACCGAGGTGATGATCAGTCTTGTTTTTCTTTAATACCATTAGCTTTTAATAAAAATTCAAAACGTGATTTGTCAAAAGCTTTGGTAAAAAGATCGGCTCTCTGATAGTCAGAGTGGATTTTGACCATGTCAATCAATCCTTTTGCATTGCAATCATGAATAAAGTGATACTTATTTCGCATATGCTTAGCTTTGGAATGATTAACAGTGTATTTAGTGAGTGCAATGGCTGCTTCATTATCGCAATGAACGGGGGTTTTATGAATTGCAAGCCGTAGTCATGCATCTGCTGTTGTATCCACAAAACCTGTGAGAAGCAACTCGAGGCTGCCACGTATTCGGCTTTACATTTAGATAATGCAACTGCTGTCTGCTGTCTGCTTTTTGCACTGCCAGTTCATGAGCCTGCTCCCCAGAAATTGACATCCAGCCATTGTGGATTTTGCGTCAATATCGCATCCGCCAAAATCTGCATCACTAAAAGCAATAAAGTCAAAATTATCATCATTAGGGTACCATAGTCCACGTGAGGGACAACCCTTCAGATATCGTAGGATTCGTTTGACAGCTGCAAGCTGACTTTGTATCGGCTTCGATTGAAATCTAGCACAGAGACATGTTGCAAACATTAAATCCGGTCGAGATGCAGTCAAATACATTAAAGATTCGATGATGGCTCTATATGTAAAGGGGTTGATGAGCCCCCCCTTAGCATCAACTCCAATCCCGTGATTGGTTGGAATGGGAGTATCCATAGGCTTTGAATCTTCCAACTTCCATTTGGAATCGGCTCAAGACTTCAGAAACATATTTCGTCTGGTGAATAAAGATGCCCGTTGGTAATTGAATCACCTGCAAACCTAAAAATAATTGCATTTCTCCCATAGCGCTCATCTCGAACTTTTCCTGCATGACTCGTTCAAATTCTCTGCATAAAAGTTCATTAGTAGAACCAAATATAATGTCATCAACATATAATTTGAACAAGAAGCAAGTCACCCTCTATTCTTTTTGTGAATAGGGTACAGTCTACCAAACCTCGTTTGAATCCCTTGGAAAGAAGATATGTGCTAAGCTCCTCATACCATTGTGTTGGAGCTTGGTGCAGACCATACAAAGCTTTATTCAGCTTGTAGACCTTATCCCGATGGATAGGATCCTCAAAACCTGGTGGTTGCCCAACATATACTTCTTCCTTGAACACACCATGTAGAAAAGCACTATTTACATCCATCTGATACACCTTGAATCTCCTGTAAGATGCACACGCAAGAAACATTCGGATTGCTTCAATGCGCGTAACCGATGCATAGACTTCGTTGTAATCAATCCCTTCTGTCTGACGAAATCCTTGTACGACCAATCGAGCTTTGTTTCTAACAATAACGCCTCGATCATCCTTCTTGCACTTGAATACCCACTTAGTACCAATTTTCTTTCGGTCTAGTGGTAAATCAGTCAGCGTCCAGACTCCGAGTTTCTGAAACTGAAGTAATTCTTGATGCATAGCTTCAACCCACGAATCGCCTTGTAAAGCATCCTTGTACGTCTGCGGCTCTACATGTGAAACATAACAAGCAAAAGACCAATCATTTTGACAACCAGATTTCTGTATTTTTGCATACAGAGCAAGAGCTCCAATGTTGTCATGTGAAGTTACACGTCTGAGTTGACCTCTTGTCATCACGATGCCACCTGGATCACCAATAACTTGTTCGAGCAGGTGAATCTGATGAATCCGAGATTCCGGATGATTAGGAATAAGAATAACCGCTTGAACATTGAGATTCTCTGCTTTTCGGAATAACGATGTAGCAAGATTTGTCATCAAAGTGAACAAAAAACTTCTTATCACATATCTGACTCACACTCAACAAATTACAATCAATTTGTTCCACATACGATATCCGTTCAAAACGTACAATGCCATTACTAACACTCCCCTCCATCGTAATATATCCTCCCTTGTTTCCAGCGAACGCTACATAACCTCCATTAATGTTCTTGATGTCAAAAAGTAGCGTCAAATCACCGGTCATGTGCCCAGAAGCTCCACTGTCGACAATCCAGAGACTACTAACAGGGCCAGCTGGAGCTCCCTACACAATTCAAAAACAAGTTAGTTCTTAACAGGGACCCAAGCCTGTTTGGTCTTGGGTCTTTGAATGTTAGGTTTCAAAGAATCTTTCTCACAAGCTTTTAAGTTTGAATCAACCTTTTTCTGGTTGTTCACAATTTTCTCACACATGCTCTTAACTTTAGCAGATGATGTAGAAGCACCTGGAGAACCCTTTGGTGTCCAAGTCTGTTCAGAACGTTTAAGAATCCTTATTTGAGGTTGTTTAACCTCAATAGGTTTCTTTGTGTCATTCGAAAAAGACACTTTCTTGGCCACCTTATCTGATTTAGCAGATACAGGTCCAACCGATGATTTCACAGCAGTTTTTGCAAAAACCTTTTGCCTGTCATTGGCTGAGTTCACCATAGGTTTCTTCAGCTTCTTCTCCATGCCAATTCGGTTTCTGTTATCATAGACAACTAGGTGGTTTTCCCTCTTTTGATAAAAACAATTTTGATTAAAAGACTGTTTTCTTTTAGGGAAAAACTGTTTTTGTGGAAAAGACTATCTATGATCTTTCACCGAATTCCTAAAATTCCGCTTTCTTTCAACTTCGTGTCTTTTATGTCTTACATATGGGCAGTGAGCAAGTAAATGCCCTCTCTCCCCACATTTAAAATATGCACGATACTCCTCAAACACATTCTTAGAGTTAGGCTTAGTGAAAGTTTTAACCGGGTGTTGGTTATCAACACGCTTACATCTTAAACTCTCTGGAGCAGACTCCATTGAGTAAGCCAGTTCACAAAATCCGTTATCTTTCTCTTTTGGTTTCACAAATTCAGTGACATGAACCTTTGATTGTGAAGAATAATCACCATACAGTCTCCGAATAAGTTCGGGATGAATATCATTGGTCCTTTCGTGTTTAGGAAACCAAATGGTACTCTCTTGCCAGATTTTCTCAATCTTAGAATAATTGACAAACTATATAGGATATTCATCATCTGAGATTATCTTATCGGATCGTCCATTCGATAGAAAACCTTCACAGGTTTGTCAATTGACTCAATCTTTTCAACCTTCTTAACTGATTGATTCATGTTGTTTGCATTCTTTTGAGGATGTGGAACCTGAGAAGGTGAGATTATCTTATTTGTTCTAATGTGATTTTCCAAAGGAATGTCAACATTCTTCTAAGGTTCCTCATCTTCAGCATCTGAATCATCGAACAACTCCTTCATCATTCAGTCCATGTATCGGTCTCACATCGGAATTCGGATCACCAACACTAGAAGTGTTTGATTCGTTATCCGATCAGGAATCCGATTTCACTGAACTCTTAGGTGTTACTAAATTTAAATTGTGATTTTCAAATAACACTGGAGCAGGAACAGCCTTGTAGTTGGCACTATTGGATTGTGATGGTTCCTCAACAATGTGGTCCAAAACATATGCCACACGTTTCTAACTCTTTAACTTTTTATTGACTATCTGAGCAAAACACTTGATTTTAGCCATTTCAAGTTTTGTTTCTTCAATTTCATTAATATAATTATTAATGGCTTTTTGTTTCAAAGATAAAGTTTTAGTCAATTATGAAACATCCTTTTTATATCCTTCACGTGTTTTATTGAAATCATGATCGTCTTTACGATAAGATTGAATGACGATTTTAGCACTCTAAAGCTGATGCTTAAGTTGCTTAACTTCGTCAGTTAATCTATCACAAGTACCACAATACTTATCACTATTAGAAGAGTTAAAACTTACCGATTTAGGCGGGCCTGTCATGGCCATCAGTGCAAAATGACCTTCCTTTCCTGCAAAGAACTTTGAGTAATCGATCTTTGTGAAAGCATTATCCACCATACATGATTTCTTCGTCATCAGAAAATCTACTTCGGCTAGCAACTGATCAATATCATCATCAAGAGAATTAACGTTAGCTTCTGAATCAGATTCGCTTTCTGAATCTAAATAGACAGATTCTAGTTCATCAGAGACATCAGCAACGGAATCAATAATCGTCCCTGAAACTGTATCAGTAACCGGTTCCTCAACCTTCTCATCAACATAATCTAGAACCTCTTGAACAATCTCCTCAATCACAACTTTAGAAACATCCTCAGTCACTACCTTAAATGCTTTCTCATAAACAAACTCATCTTCAGCTATCACCGGCTCCTCTAATACCATCTCTTGTGCAAAACAAGCAACATTCCCACTGGTAACCTCTTCAACACCCAATTGCATATTTTGCATGCAATTCCAATCAAAACCCTCATCTTTCTGAATCACCAAAGCCTGGTTTTCGCTTTGAGGTTAGGTATTTGGTGTAGTAATTGGAACAATAGTTCTAGTTAGGTTAGAATTAGGTGTAGTTTGGTTTTGGTTGGTTGCAGATGTTTGTCTTGATGTGGTATTTTGAGAGGTATTTTGCCGGTTTTGGTAATTGTTTTGTAGAGGATCGGATTGTAAGCAATCAACTACGTAATCATACAAATGAAGTAATTCAGGTGCGGAATCCCTGAATCACATGCAAAATAATAGAAAACGAATCAACACACGATAATATCCTTTTCAATAAACATTTTCATTCATAAACAATGGATTACACTTGATTAGATTAGGTTTACAGTGAAAAAGACTTAATCAGAACTTTCTAGTTTCTAGAGAAAACACACACAAAAGACCTAGACAAAATGACCAAATGTTAACATGAAAGTAAAATTAAAACTATTTATAGACATGTTGATTCGACCCTGTACATTGGTCGAATCAACCCTTCGACCCTGTCGTTGGCTCGAACCAACATTGTGAACAAACATATTCTTCATTCTACCTTTAATGCCTTCATTCGACCCTCTGAAATTCTCCATTCGACCTCCTATATGGTCGAATGAGTCTTCTTATAAGCATCATCTTTATAGAATAACACCATTAAAATAAATCCAAAGCGATAGTCACAATTGTGCATCTACATGTTTTGTTGTGGATAGTTGTTGTTATGGCTTTGATAAATGACTTGGTTTTGGGATTGACGATTCTGATAATTAGAGTTAAATGGATTCCGGTTACCTTGTTACATGGGTTGAGTACACTCTCTCTTGAAATGACCTCAAGTTCCACAATTGAAGCAAGTTACCTTGGCTTTGTTGAAACCATAGGTAGTATTCGGTGAGGTAGCAAGATCAGTTATTCCGGTTTTCTCTATGAACTCAGTAACTCTCCTCATCACACTAGCAAACGCCCACTGTATATCAATCAACTCCATTTCTTCCTTGTCGATCTGTGTAGAAGGATCGAATTGACAAAAACAAATGTGTTGATCAAACAAGTCTACTAATTCAAGTGCGGAATCCTTGAATCAGTTACAAAATGATAATAATATCAACAAAACACAGAAATCATCATTAAACTATTCATCTCATTAATAATCAAACTCAATTACACGTTAAAAAGATGTTTATAATCAATAAAAGACGTGTACAAAGTTGACTCAAAACCCTAGGGAGAACACTGACTGGAGGGAAAACAAAATGTCAAAAAGTTACATCTAAAAAATGAACTTGGCCTTATATAGGCCTGCACATTCGCCCATATAGTATGGTCGAATGTGCAGGTTCGACCAAACATACTGGTCGAACCAAGCAATACATTAAAATCTATTTCTACCTTTGACCTCCTGTTCTCCTTCGACCTCTTGAGCTTCCTTCGACCGTTCAAAAACTCTCCTTCGACCCTTTGAAGACTCCTTCGACCAAACGTCTGATGAAAAAAACATATGTTAAGTACAATCCAAAGCACTAGTCGCACAAAATGCATCTACAAACTCCCCCTCGACTATTGCTTGGATTGTTTGAGTCGACGTTCTTCATCCATCCTTCTGTTCATCAGCTTTATGTGTAATTGCTTCTTCTGTTCTATGGTCATCACCGGTGCATAAACTTGTTTCGACTTTTTCTTCTTGACATCAGGAACATCTTGAACCTTCACAAACTTACCCAACTTCTTATCGTAATCACATCCAGCATTTATATCATGAGCAAAGCACGGGAATACCACCCATTGGTATTTGCTTGCTTGATCACAATCCTTCACCTCACTGTAAATCGGATTATAATACAACATAATGATATCCTCATGTGAGCAGTTAATCAACCACAAAGAATCAAATATGTGTATCTTCTTGAAATCTTTCACACCATCTTTCAAAACAATCACAGCCTCTGTAGTTTTCCAGTCATAGTACCACCAGATGAAATCTTTAGCAAAGTGTTGAGGGATCTGCATCAAAGGAATGTGTTTCAACACTTTCGGTGGTTTGTACTTCAATGTCACCTTGGGCATACCAGTTATATCATCAATCTCTTTCTTATGAACAATCCGTTTAGGATACTGAGGAGTAAATAAATTCCATCTCGTCCTGCTTTCCCTTGACATACGATCAGCAAAATAACCAATATGATCGTTCACAGATCCAGTCAACTGGTGTCTACACACATCTCGAATCGCCCAGTAAGGAAGTGTCTTCAGATTATGGAATCTTTCAAAATAAAGTATCCCTTTCTCCCATTTAACAGCTACACATTTCAACTGTTTCACAAAATTCCATCCCAACGCTCTACCTTTGAACATCTCATTGTGTAGTTTATAAAAACTTCCCTGAATATCTGTCTTAGGACGATTCGCCTCTTTCTCCTTCAGTTTCCTCAATAACTCCTTCAAACTATCAGATTGTTCTATGCTCGGTTTATCATGCCCTGGAAATACTTCTTCAATGAATCTCTTACTCTTTTCCTGAGCAAGTTTCTCGGCTTCTTTCAACAATTCATCAGTAAATTCAGCAAATCCAGAATTTTTATTCTTCTTGTAGTATTCTGGATATTCTTCACTCGTTATATCTTTAATCTCAACCTCCTCAAATACAGGCACATCTCAATCATCTGAATGATTACCTGCATCTTTTTCAGGTAAGTTGGGAATCTGATTATCAACCAATAATTCTTCCAACGTCTTCTGTTAGGATCTGAGTTTGATTGTTTTGATATATTTAGAATAAGATGAGAAATGAATGATGTAAGTATATATGGAAAGTGCAGCGGAATGATAAACTATAATCAAAACAACAGGAATAAATGTTTTCTATGATCAAATGCTTTCATTAATTGAAAGATTACAATCAGTACAAATACTCCCCCTCAGCCTGATCACACAGTGATTGTTTGTCTGAGAGAATGTTTGTGTGTGATGTAATAGAACAGTACAAGCACTGTTCTATTTATAGACAAACCTAAACCACTGGTGACCTGTGCTGACATCACCTAAGATAGTGACCTCTAACAGAATAACAACATAAAACATCTGCCCTATACAAACTACTGTTATATTACAAAACACTGTAAAGTAAACTACTGCTAAGGGAAAACTCTGATGGTCTTGCAACATCTGTTGGAGTCTAAGTGCTGTTGACTCCAACAGACCTTTAGTCTTCAATACTTGATCAGCAGTTGTTTCTTCATCAGACCTTTGGTCAGCAGTTGTTCTCTATCAGTTGTTCTCTAGCAGTCCTTTGCATCAGCAGTTGTCACAGTAGTTGTTTGGATGGAACAGTTGTTAGGGTCAGCAGTCTTTTGGGAAGAGTATGTTGTAAAGACTGTTTATTTGTGTGAGTCAACTGTTAGCATATTTTGGCTTTACAATCATCTGTTCTTATCCAGGTCAGCAGACCCAACAATCTCCCCCTGGAACAGATGATGCCAAAACTAAGCTTTATTATTGATCTTTATTTCTCATCAGACTTTCTCTGATTTGTCCTTTGAATTGAAGTTCAAAGTCCAAGGCAAATAGGTCTTCTACATCTCTTTCAAGCTCAAGGTTCAGCAGTGTTTGGAGATCATCTGCACACAGGCTATATGCATCATCCATGCTTAGCTTTTGAACTTTTCCATCTGACCTGAGCAAAGTCAATTCATGGTTGTCTTTATTGACCTTCCATTTTAGAATTTTTGAGTCAGTGGATTTGCTGAGATGCACTTTTATTCTTGATGAGTTTGGTGATGGAGGTCTCCCAATGAGTTCTCTGAGCTTGTCAGTAGTGGGATCTGAGAAAAAGTGTACTTGATTGAAGAGGCCCTCTTTTATGTAAGTATCAGCAAACTTCTTCTGATCTTCTTCAGACATTTCTTTCTGTTTCTTGAACTGTCTTCTAGTAGTAGCTGATAGATCAGAAGTGTCCAGAAAGCTGTCTAGAGTAAAAGCCTGTTGAGGTCTCTTCATCAGTGGTTCATCAGAGTAGACAGGTTTTCTAGGTAGGCTGGGATCTTTCCTCCTATTTTCTTCTAGTCTCTTTTATGTTTCAACCAGCCTCAGCTCAGACCATCTTGCAACTGACCTCATCTCCCCATAATCAGCAGCCACAATTTCTTGTCTCATCCTTTTAAACTTCAGGGCTCTGGCTGGATCTCTGCCTTTACCAAAATCAGGGGCAGAGACTTTAGCTTCGGGATTTTTGGCCAACTCTTCAATCCTTAAGAGTTCTTCTCTGAGTGCATGAGTGGTCCAGCCTGCAAACTGTTTCTTGTTTGCTTTATAAGGCATGGTTGCCAAGATCTGTTCAAGAAGGGACTCCCTAACCTCCCTTTCCATGTCACTGCTGAGAGGCATGGCAGACATGGAATTGCTTAGGGTCTTAGCAAAATCTTCAATCCTTCTCAGTTTGCTAAGCTCTGCTGAATGAATGCTCTGAGCAGTCCTGTCATCCTTCCCTTTGCATTTCTGTTTAATGATGGCATCTGCCTGTTCAGCCTTGTATTTTAGATATGTGTCAATGTTTAGGGGAACAGGGAAATGTGGAAGAGAAGGGAAAGATCTATCAGATGGTTGTTCAGTATTATAGAAGGATTGCATTTCCCCCTTGAGTAGATCAAGTTCAAGGGGATACTAAACAGCCAATGGTGTAATGGTTGGTGGTGGTCTATGGGATTTGAATTGTGAAGTGTGTGGTGAAAATGATGAGAGTGGAATGGCTGATATAGGTGTGGATTGTGTGGTTGAGGTGGTGTGTGGTGATGTATGTATGTTTTCATCCTGTACAACAAAGGTTGATTTCCTCTTCCTTTTGTACAAGATTTTTGGTGATGGTGGTGTGGAAGCAGTGGTTGTGTTAACATCTGTTGGCTCCTTAGTAGGACTAGCAGATGTTTGGGATTTGGGTGGTGATGTGATTGTAGGTTCAGATGTGGTTGTAGGTTCAGGTGTTGTGGTTTTATCAGTGGTTTGGGTAGCAGCAGTGGTTTTGTCAGCAGTGGTTTTATCAGCAGAGGTTTTAACAGCAGTGGTTTTCAGTTTAGATGGTGGTTGTCTGACATGTTTAGCAGGCATCTTCTTCCTTTTTGAGGATCCCACATTTTCAACTTCCTGCTGTTGTTCCCTTTTCAGTTTCACCAACAACTCTGCTTTGACTTCCAAAGTGTCAGCCCTCTTTTGTTTGTCTTCAGCAGCTTTTTTAGCTTCTTCATTAGCAAAGTTGTCCACTGCTTTAGCTTTGCTGGTTTGTTGTTGTTGTTGTTGTTGTTGTTGTGGTGCTGTTTGAGTTTGTTGTTGTTTTGGTGCTGTTTAAGTAGACCCTGGTTTGTTGGCAGACTTTGATTTACCTTTTTTGTGAAGGTGGACAACCAAAGGGATCTAGCTTTGGCAACCTATCTCTGCCACTCTCCCCTTTTTTGGCATCATCAGCTGTGAATTCATCATCATCTTCATCCCTGAGAATGGTGGTAGGGGCAGAGCCAGTGGTCTTCAGCAGGTGGTCTTTAATGGCTTGAATATCTGCATGGGTATCTTTGTACCTAGCATCTACCATGTTTCTGATTTCAGCCATGTAGGTTTCATGAGTCTGATCTGCTAGTTTTCTGTGAGCTATGATGATGGAGGGAAACAGATTTCCATAGCTCACTAGCAATATCAGCTATGGATGGTTGACTTTTGGAGAGAGTAGCCAAGGATTCCAATATTAACTTAACATCAGATTTGATGTCAGCAACAGAGGTTTCAATGGTTTGCACTCTGGCCATCAATTCTTGGTATTTTAACCCATCACCTAAGTTAATAGGATCATCTGAATTCCTACTAGTGGTAGTTTTAACTGATTCAGTCCTAGGAGGTGAATCCAAAGGATGAGAACCAGATGCCCCTTTTGTAACATTTCGCATTAAATTTCTTGTACGTTAAGATTATTATTAATAAAACGTCAAGTTTCATCATTTATCGTCTTTTAAAAATATTTCGTGACGCATTTGGACCCCTTATACTATACATATACTTATAATATCTTATTATTATTGAAATAATTATCAAAAATTAAAGGCTTGGGCCGGGATTCGAACCTGAGCCCATAGCCGGTTCAACGTGCACACACCACACAACCAACTGAGCTACACTACTTTCCTGTCAATGTTTCCACACCTTTTAATTATATAATGAATTTGGGTCTTAACAGTTGACTTGAAAAGTCAACTGTGAAGAACAATTTACCATAAATCGTCCATCTTAATCACGATTGATCCTTGATATGGAATGATTGGTGAGTTGTTGACTGGTACGCGTCCATTACACGACCAATCATCATCAAAGCATTCCCAAATTGTGTCAATTATCGCGTCATAGGTTTTAATCGAGTCAAACTTACCAAATCGTTCACCCGAGCCCTCACACTATAAATTGAACACTTCCTAACAAGCTTTACTCGCCGATATACTCTTCTTCATCTCCAATTTCTGTTATAAATCATCTCTCAAACTTCTAATCGTTGGCGTTTGACTTTTCTGTTTGACCGAGCTTTAAACACGAATTCGTTTTGTTAGTTCTTTTTTTTTTGTATGGGTTTTGTTCATCGGCCACTAAACAACAATAACCCTATGATCAATTGGGTTATTGTTGTGTAATTCAGATTATTGCTGAAACTAGGGCTCAATCGTTTTTGAATTGGGGAAGAACACTCTGCAGACTTGTATATTTATTTAAAACAAAAACAAACCAAAGACAACCACTGATCTAGATCAAGTGGTTGTGTCTGTCTGTTTGTCAACCAAAGAACACGGGTTCGTGTCCCACCTTTCACGGTTTCTATTCTTTTCTTTTATAAAGGATTATAAATCAGTTTTACGTATACTATATAATTAATTTCAAACCTAGTTTATTCGTTCTCAGGGTCTAGCCCAGTTGGTGGCTAGGCTTGTGATTAAAACGCGAACCGGTCCCAGACCCGGGTTCGATTTCCAGCATCAACAAAACATTTTTTTTCCATTTAAGCATTATATATATTCACCTATAATTTTTAAAATTGGTTTTAAAATACTAAAACTCTTTTATAAATTCTACAAAAATTATTTTATGTTATTCTAATGGAAAAGTTTAACATACAATTTTTAGTTTTCCAAAAATTATTTATTTAAAATATATAATAAATATTTCAAGTTTATTCTATTTTATTTATAAAATTCTATAAAAATATCAAAACGATTATATAAATTCGCACAAAAATTATTCTGAGTTTATATAACATTAAACATTTCTGAAATGATTTTTATTTCTGAAAAATCATTAATTTAATATTTTTAATCAATTTTTGTTAGTTTTAATCATAAATAAATCATAATAAATTCATTTTTCAATATTTTTGCACCAAAATTTTATATAAATTATTTCTATCCATTTAGAACAGAAATACAAATTTTAATTTAAAAATTCTTTAATTTTAATATTTTTAGATATTAAAGTTATATTTTGACAATTTGAAATAAATAGATTAAATATTCTACTTTTAAGAAAATAATTTTATAAAAATTATTTTCATACTTAAAACTTTATAATGTGACCATCTTTAATCTAAAATTTACAAAAAGACTTTTGTTTATTTATTTATCGAATTTCTCTTATTTATTAAACATTTTATTTATTAATCAAACAAATACTTATCCCCAATTCGAAACCCTAGAAAATACTTGTAGACTAGATAGACTTAGACTTATTTGTTATCTTATACATAGGGTAATACTTGGCAACTTTGGGGCTACACTTATACTTTTTCTCGAGACTTAATACTTTGCTAAGGTGAGTTTACGTAACCATGTTTATGCAATTCTTTATACTTGCAACATTATACTTAAGCAATTCTACATACATGTCTAGTTGTAAACTTTAATGCCTCATGATTTAGACAACAACAAAAGTTAGACTTACGCTTCAACATACATAATCATTAGCTATGGCCAAGCCCGCGATACTCAATAATAGATCTATTGGATTGACAATCCCACCTAGATTCGTTGACCATCTTTTATGGGGAGCGCGGGTGATTGTTATCGTTCCAACATAATATTAAGGTGAACCGTGGATGACGGGATGGACCTAAACTAGTCGGAGGTTTGATTATGTGCATTCAACACTTCATGTTTATTCATGTAGACTTAAACTTACGATAGACATATGAATTGCTAAACTTTTATTCTTAAACTTAATTGCTTGACATGGCTTATGTATTCTCACCGACTTCTAGTTGACCCCCCCCCCCATTTTTACAACTCAACAGGTAATAATGATGCTTGAAGTCTAGATAGTTAGCATGAGAAGACAAATTAAAGTTTATGCTTATTTGGTTATTTGATGTATTAGAATTCCATTCAAGACTTATTATGTATTTTCAATTTGGGATATGATTCTTACTTTAAATAAATTTCAATTAAAACTTGATTACCATGTGCTACTGTATACTCATTCTTACGTGACACCTCGATGTTTCCGCCATCGGTTGGGGTGTTACAGATTGGTATCAGAGCCTTGGTTATAGGGAATTAGGTTATTAGAAAATAATCTAGACTATAACCTTAGGGATTTAAACAGTACTTGATTCTCTTACTTGTAACCCTAATTGCTTCCTTAATCTTATCCCTGCTTCTCTTACTTGTAACCCTAATTGCTTCCTTAATCTTATCCCTATCCTATACCTTATACAACCCTAAGCCTTACAAGTGATTACTCTTATTCGTCTGCTGCAATCCTGATCCACCATTAGATTAATAGGACAAAATCCTCAGGTTTAACCTGAACCACCTTGAGATCTCGTCGAAGTTTTAGATTTTAATAATGAACACGTGCAATCTGGAAGGGTGAACGCCTGTATTTTGAGTCTTCTGTCTAGGCTGGCATTGCGCATATATCCCAATCAGACGAGGGACCCGGATGCCTACCTGGGAATTCTCAGGATGAGTGTTCACTTATAGGCTAAAGCATGTCTTCATTATGTTATTAGAATCTAGAATCTTTAATAAGTCAACGTTTTCGTTTATTCGTTTTAATTAATGAATAAATGATTACATTCTTATATAACCTCATTCATTTCATTGTGTCTCTTATAGATCATGCCTCCACATCGCAGCACTCGCAATAGCAATGGTGAGAACCATTAAGAAGGTGGCGACAACCATAACCATAACCACGACGCTAACCACAACAACAACAACAATAACAACAACAACAACAATGGCGTTGATGCTCAACTGGCTGCGATCATTTCTCAACAAATGGCGCAACAGATCGCGACTCTGGTTCCTAACTTACTGGCTCAAGTCATCCAGATAAACGGAAACGGCAACGGCAACGGAAACGGAAATGGAAACCACCATGGAAACGGGAATGGAAACGGGAATGGTCTCCCAGCTTGCACTTTTAAGCACTTTAATACCTGTAATCGCCCTAAGTTCAGTGGAGAAGAAGGAGCTACGGGTCTTCTACAATGGTTCGAGGGTATTGAGAATACCTTCATTAACAGTGAGTGTCCCGATAACTTTAAGGTCCGTTACGCCATGAGTGTTCTTCACAAACAAGCACTCACTTGGTGGAATGAGGAAAAGCGCACCCGAGGAACTGAAGCTGCACTTGCTATGACCTGGATCAAGTCAAGGAGGTTATGAAAGATGAGTTCTGTCCCCGTAACGAGTTAAGAAACTGGAAGACGAGTTCCACACCCTTGCCCAAGATAGTGGGGAAAACCTTGCTTACAATACCCGCTTTCACGAGCTCAGTTTACTGTTGCCCCATAAAGTTACTCCTCTACCTATAGCCATCGAGAAGTATATCGGTGGTCTGCCCATGCAAATCCAGGACACGGTATGGGGAAGGAATCCTGCCACCTTGGAGGAAGCCAAACGCCTGGCGGCTACTCTCACCGATAATCATGTGAAGAACGGTACTCTCTTTCGCAAGAACACCAAGAAGACTGCTGCAAAAGACACTCCTCAGCCCGCTATTGAGGTTAAGCCTGAGACCTCAAGCAACAGGAAGCGCAAGGCTAGGAACTACATGGTTGCTACCACCCCACCTGCAGCACAAAACCCAGCCAAGAAACCGTATGTCGGGAACCACCCTCTTTGCAACACTTGTCAATACCACCATCTTGCTGAAAGACCATGCCGCCAATGTAATAACTGCAAGCGGTATGGACACTACACCAATGCTTGCCAAACCCCTGCCACCCAAAACAACCCTGCCAGAAATAACCCAGCTCCTAATGCTCAAAATGGTAGGCCTGTTCGTGGCCAGTGCTATGAATGTGGAAGCACGGAGCATTATAGGGATGCTTGCCTTAGACTTGGAAACCAGAACCAGAACCAAAACCGCAACCAAAACCAGAACCGCAACCAGAACCAAGGTTCTCGAGGTCGCGCTTACAACCTCAATGCTAACCAGGCCCGCGACAACAACGAGGTGGTTAATGGTACGTTTCTCGTTAATAACCACTATGCATCCATATTATTTGATTCGGGTGCTGATAAGTCATTTGTATCACTAAAGTTTGAACCCTTACTTAACTTACCCCAAACTAACCTAGAGGAACCTCTAGTGGTAGAGGTAGCTAATGGGAAGTCTATCTCGATCGATTCTATTATTCGTAACTGTGTGTTGAACCTCGACGAACATACTTTCTCTATCGATCTCATTCCTATGCATCTTGGAAGCTTTGATGTCATAGTAGGCATGGATTGGTTGTCAACCCATCGTGCTGAAATTCTATGCTTTGAGAAAGTCATTCGCATTCCTCTCGAATCTGGTGATATTTTGAAGATCTATGGTGAAAAGCCTTGTGGCGAGCTTAAGCTCATGTCTTGTACTACTGCCCAAAAATACTTACGAAAGGGGTATACGGCTTTCTTAGCTAACGTGATAGAAAAGAAGGACAAGGGCAAAAGTATCCAAGACATCCCAATCATTCGGGACTATCCTGAAGTCTTTCCAGAGGATTTACCTGGTTTGCCTCCTGCTCGACAAGTGGAATTTAGGATCGATCTTGTTCCTGGTGCAAATCCTGTCGCCAAAGCTCCTTATCGTCTTGCACCCTCTGAGATGCAGGAACTTGTCAGTCAACTACAGGAACTTTCTGATAAAGGTTTCATTCGCCCTAGTTCTTCTCCATGGGGAGCCCCTGTTTTGTTCGTTAAGAAGAAAGATGGATCTCTCAGGATGTGTATCGACTATCGAGAACTCAACAAACTCACCATCAAAAATCGTTATCCCTTGCCTAGGATTGACGATCTTTTCGATCAACTCCAAGGAGCAACCCACTTCTCGAAGATTGATCTTCGTTCTGGTTATCATCAGCTTAGAGTCCACGATGAAGATATTCCCAAGACAGCCTTTCGTACACGTTATGGTCATTATGAGTTCATGGTCATGCCATTTGGATTGACCAACGCTCCCGCAGTGTTTATGGATCTAATGAATCGGGTTTGTAGACCCTACCTCGACAAATTCGTGATCGTCTTCATCGATGACATTTTGATTTACTCAAAATCAAAATCCGATCATGAACAACATCTTCACTCAATTTTGGGTCTCCTAAAGAAAGAACAACTGTATGCCAAGTTCTCGAAATGTGAATTTTGGCTTAAGGAAGTTCAATTTTTGGGACATGTCATTGATATGAACGGATTTCATGTTGATCCCGCAAAGATCGAAGCTGTTAAAGATTGGAGTGTTCCTAAAACACCAACAGAAGTTCGTTCTTTCCTTGGATTGGCTGGTTATTATCGTCGATTCATTGCTAACTTCTCCAAGATCGCTGTTCCTCTCACTGCCTTAACTCACAAGGGTAAACCTTATGAGTGGGGACCAAAACAAGAGGAAGCATTTGAAACTCTTAAGCTGAAACTCTTTGATGCTCCTATCATGTCTCTTCCTGGTGGTAATGATGACTTCGTGGTCTATTGTGATGCATCAAACCAAGGTCTTGGTTGTGTTCTCATGCAACGAGGCAAGGTTATTGCTTATGCGTCTAGGCAACTCAAGACCCACGAAAAGAATTATACCACCCATGATCTTGAATTGGGCGCTGTCGTCTTTGCTCTTAAGATTTGGAGACACTATCTTTATGGAACCAAATGTGTGGTTTTCACGGTGTAGATGCAATTGTGCGACTAGTGATTCGGATTGTTCAATAAACATGTTTTGATAATTGTCGATGGTGCGAAGGAGAAATAATAGGTGCGAAGGAAGGTTTTTGTTTGGACGAAGGAGAATCAAGGGTGCGAAGGAGCAAGTTTTGGACGAATGTGAATATTGTTTTATGTATGGCTTGGTTCGACCAGTTGGTTTGGTCGAACCTGCACATTCGCACGAACCATTTGGGCGAATGTGCAGTCTATATATAGTCAAGCTGATTTTTTGAATGTAACTTTGAGTCATATTATTCCCTCCACTTTCTGATTCTCTCTCTAGAAGTTTATTTAGCTCTTTTCACGTTCTTACCCTGTTTGTTTCAATCTTTAAACGTGTAATTGAGTTTCTAATTAATGAAAAAGCTTTTGAAATGATGATTTACGTGTTTTGATCTATTTGACTATTATTTTGTGATTGTTTTAGGGATTCCGCACCTAAAGCAAACTTGTTTGAGCATTCTTTGTTGTTTATACGATCCATACATCACATACAAAGTGGTATCAGAGCCATTCTAGATCAAACAACCACAAATTAATAGTTTCTCAGTTGATTTGGACTTAATTGTGGTCAAAAAGTTTCTGTTTTCATTAAACAAACTGATTTGATAAGATTTTGATTGATTACAACTTGTTTTCATGGTTAAATTGGATAATTCTCTTCATTAAACTTGTTCCAAATCAATTCCGATTCAAAACCTGATTTAAATCATCAAAATCCATCAACATTTGATAAACATGATCAAAATTAACGGATTTTCAAAGAATAACCATTTTTGAATTACCAGGGGTCGAACGTAGAGAGAACGGTCGAAAGTGTGAGTTCATTTGGTCGAAAGAGAGATTTTGTGGTCGAAGGTGTTGTTTTAGTGGTCGAACATAGACTTTCATTGCTTATTTGTGTTCATTCGCCCGTTGGTGTTACATTCGACTGATCGAACGGTCGAAGGAGAAGGAAAACGGTCGAACGAGAGAAGTAAACGGTCGAAAGAAGTTTGTGTGATATCAGGCCACATTCGTACCCTTCAAAACGGTCGAAGGAGAAGGATTTTTCTCATTCTCCCGTCCGATAGTGCGAAAGAGTTTTCTGTTTTTAAAACTTTTCTAATCTTTTCGTGTTTGAACATTTACAGGTTAAGATGTGGAACTTCCCAACAACGCCAAGACCTACTCAAGCACCACAGCAGCAGACAACACGAGATCCATGGTCAGTTGCAGCCCAGAAGACTAGTCCACCATCCCAGCCAATCAATTACATGGCTATGACTAGTTCTGCTCCTTAGCAAGTTGTGCAACCGTTACCGCAACCAATTGACAACTATTGGGGAGTAGCAGCAGTTGCCGTTCATTCGCAGACGACCAATGCCATATCTAAACTTATTCAAGATCTATCATCAGGAAGCGGCAATCGTCCACCAAAGCTCATGGACATGAAGGAGTACAACACATGGAAACAAAGTTCAAGATACATGTGGAGGGACAAGGCTTAGAGGGAGCCGAGGCATGGCAGATGATAGTAAAGGGTTATGTTGCTCCTATTCTGGAGAACACTGGAGAACCGATACCGTTGGAAAATTTGGCTGATGATGAGAAAAAGAGGTTTGCAATCGAGAAGAAGGCGTTTTCTCAGTTATCTCAAGCGATCAACACTGACTTGCTGCATCAGTTTGGATCGTGTACAACATCTAAACAACTGTGGGATATGCTGAGAAACAGACATGATGGTAATGAGAAGACAAGGAAGCTGAGAATGGAAGAGCTTCGAAAAGAATTCGAGAACTTTAGTTACATGGGCAATGAGACTCTTAAAGAATTGGTTCCACGGTATTGCCATTTGCTCACAGAACTTTCGAGCTATGAGATCAGCATACCGATGTCAGAACTGGTGGATAAATTTGCTGATGCTTTACCACCATACTGGAACCAACACATTGAAGTGTTGAAGGAAAAGGATGCATATCAGTATTGGACTATCAACGAGTTCATACAAAAACTGGAAAACAAAGAAATGGAGGAGAAGAGGAAAGACAAAAGAGCGCAGATTCCACAGAACCCAGATCTGTATGTGAGTGGTACATCTACGTCTCTTTCTACTTCAAGCACTACTTCAAATGTTGCTCCTCACATTGCATGTGTATCCAATATTGTTGAACCCATAAAAGCACCAATAAACTATCTTGCCCAAACTTCATCATACACACCACAATCTTATCAAACACCAAATTTCATTCCACCTTTTTCACCTTTACAAGAAGCTGCCTGTTACACAGCAAGTCAACCTCAACAACAACAACAATATACTCCTCACAGGAATCAGATGCAGATTACTCAAACACAATCAAATCAAAGTCCGATTGTGTTAGAGACCTCTAATCTTAACAATGTGACTGTTGAGATTGCTCAACAGCATGTTGCTTTAGTATCTGCTATGGTTGCATCATACAACGGTTTAGTTGCTAGTCAGATTGGAAACAACAATCTCACCAATGAGGACTATGCACAAATCGATAAAGAGGAGATGGAGCTTATGGACATACAGTGGGCATTTGCGAGCATAATGAGGAGAGCCACTGATTTATCCAGAACACTGGAAGAACTGACCTTTCAACTTCTCCTAACACCACTTACGGCTTCAACAAAGCCAAGGTTACATGCTTCAATTGTGGTGAGAAGGGTCATTTTAAGAGAGAGTGTACACAGCCGGCACAGCAAGGTAATCGAAACCCTTTCAATTCAACCTACCAAAACAGACAAAATCAAAACCAGAATCAAGTATCATACAACAGTCCCAACATCTCTAGCTTTCAACCTCAAAACAACTACCAGAACCGTCAAAACACACAACAAAACACCAATACTAGACAACCCACAACTCAAAACCAACCACAACAGAATCCAAACCGAACCATTGTTCCTATCTCTACACCTAACACTCAAAACCAAAACCAAACTGACAATCAAAACCAAGCTCTAGTGATTCAAAAAGATGAAGGTTTTGATTGGACGGTTATGCAATTGGGAGTGGAGGAGATTACTGCTGGAAATGTGGCTTGTGTGGCACAGAAGATGAGTTTGAATGAGCATGAGGAGATTGAAGAGGAGGTTGTGATAGAGAAAGTGTCGGAGTTGAAAATAGAGGAGTTGAATGAGGAGGTGATTGTTGAGAGTAAAGACAAGAAATCTGGAATGATTCTTGATTCTGTCACAGATGTTGGAGAGCACTATGATTCAGCTTATTCGGACATGGAGAGTGATTCTGACTCAGAAGCTAGTGTGAATTCACTAGATGATGACATTGATCAGTTGCTAGCTGAAGCTGATTTCCTTATGACCCGCAAGTCGTGCATGGTGGATGATGCGTGCACCAAGATTGACTACTCAAAATTCTTCGCAGGGAAGGAAGCTCAATTCGCATTAATGGCAATGACAGAACCTCCTAAACCGGTAAGTTCTGAATCTCATTCTAAAGTGTGTGTTAAAGTGCTGATTTTGATAAATTGACAGAAGAAAATAAGCTTCTCAAGGTAAAACTTGAGAGTGCCAAAATAAACTGTCAGATTTATCAAAAAGATTCAAAAGATTTCAACAAAGTTCTTGATGGTTACAAAAAGGATATTTATGAACTCAAAAAGACTTTGTCAATAAAACAACTTGCCATTAATAACTATATTAATGAAATGGAAAACACCAAGTTAGAAATGGCAACCATCAAGTGCTTCGCTGAAAAAGTGAATAAGAAGTTAGAGAGTTATAAGCACATTGCATATGTAGTTGACCATATCATCGAAGAACCTTCCCAGTCGAATAGTGCAAACTATAAGGCTGTCCCATCTCCGGTGTTGTTCGAAAATCATAATTTACATGCAATACCACCGGAGACTTTAGTCAAATCTGACTCCACATCAGATAACGAGCCCAACACTTCCAGTGTCGGAGACCCGTATTTTGATGTGAGACCTGTATTGGGAAACAATGAGGGTGTGGTCCCTACAGATGATTCTGATGAAGAAGATGAACAGTCTGAGAAGGTTGAAAATGAAAGTGATATCCCTGATGAAAATCATATAATCACTGCTGAGCCAGTCTCACCATCTCAGATCGTTCATCCCATGGCAAATGCTCATAGAAAGAATGTTGTTAAGAAAGCTGAACAATCTGTTGGTAAAAGTGTTGAAAAGAAAGAGGTAAAGAAAGTTGAGAAAAATGTGGTTAAACCGGCTGAAAAGAAAAATGAAATTAAAATTGAGAAACCAAATGAAATGAGTAACGAATCATGTGACAAACCTGTAAAAATTTTCTATCGGATGCAAGGCTCCTATAAGATTTTGTCTGATGATGAATATCCGATTAAATTTGTGAATTATTCCAAAATTGAAAAGATCTGGCAGGAAAGTACAATTTGGTTCCCAAAATATGAACGAACCAATGACATTCCTCTAGAAATTTTAGAGAAAATTTATTCGGATAAAGATGCAAAGGTCAATGTCACACAATCCGTTCTGCCAGTTGATAAAGCAAATAGTTTCATTGAACCGACTTACTCAAAGGAACTAGCTCCTGAGAGTTTAAGGAAACAATGCATGGTTGATCGATATCCCATTGCAAGTTTTTCCAAGTCGCCTATCAAAGAAAACTATGAAGAATACCGTGCGTGTTTTAAGTGCGGGGAAAGGGGACATTTACTTGCCACCTGCCCGTATGTACGACACAAGAGGCACGAGGTGGAGATGAGTGTAAGCGAAAGATTTTGACTAAAACAGGATTAATTGATCATACAAGTTACAAAACCAGGTGCGGAAACCCTAGCTTTGAACAAACAGATAAAACTCAAATCAAAACACAATCAATATCATTTTCAAAGCTTTTCATAGATTAACTTGTTCATAAACTTGATTACAATGACACTTTGGTTAATCTAGATCAATTACAGACACTCTCAAACAAACCTGGAACCTGACCTCAAAACACACACAACTAATAACTCTCTATCATTCACAAATACACAAAATCTATATATAATGTCTGCACATTCGCCCAGTAGGTATGGTCGAATGTGGAGTTCTTCCACATTCGCCCACTCTAGGGTACGAACGTGTAACTTGATCAGGTTCCATTCTACCTTCGCCCAATTACTTTCTACCTTCGCCCACATATATCTACATTCGCCCAGTCTGTTTCCACCTTCAATCCATCAGCACTCTAACATATGTTAACATCCAATCACTAGTCGCAAAACGCATCTACAAACTCCCCCTCGACTATTGATTGGATTGTCTTCTGTCTTCGTCCATGGCTTTGTTCAACAACTTAATTCTGAGCTGTTTCTTCTGCTCTTTGGTCATTTCAGGCTCTAGCTTTCTCTTCACCGGTTTCGACACATTTGCCATCTTTACCATCTTGCCAAGTTTATTATCCAAATTACTCCCCGCATTAATATCATATGCAAAGCAAACTCCAACCACTTAAGTATACTTCTTTGCTTGATCAGCGTCTTTCGGCTCAAAATAAATCGGATTATAGAAAAGCATGATGATGTCTTCAAAAGTACAGTTAATCAACCACATCGGATCAAATACATGAACATGCTTGTATTTGTCCTTCCCATCTCTCAACACTATCACTGCTTCAGCCTTCCTCCAATCATAATACCAGAAAATAAAGTCAGCACTGAAATGTTGTGGCATGGGCATCAAAGGTATTTTCCTCATCACTTCAGGTGCCTTGTATATCAAAGTAACCCGCTTCAGCTTAGTTTGAGGATCAATATCCCTATGAACTTTCCTTCGGGGATATTGTGGCTTGAATCTATTCCATCTCGTTCTACTTTCCCAAACCAGCTTGTCTGCACACCAACCGACATGTGTACCGTTCACTGAAGCACCTGACATAGGGAATCTGCATAAATCTCTGACCGCCCAGTACGGTAGAGTTAGCAAATCAATGAATCTGTTAAAATACAAGATCCCTGTTTCCCATTTGGCAGCTATACACTTCAGCCTGCCCAAATATGTCCACCCAAGAGCCCTGCCTTTGAACTTGGCATTGTGAAATCTATAGAAGTTTCCTTGAGCTTCAGGCTTCGGTCGGTTTTCATCCATTTCTCTTAATTTCTTCAAATAACTCTTCAATTCATCAGATTGATTTGAAGACTCTTGCTTATCAGCACCAAACACCTTCTCTACAAACTCTGCACTTCTTTGCTGTGCCTTTTTCTTTGCCGGAATGTTTGGTGTCTCAGTAAAATCAGGAAATACCTCATCTTCATCAGTTTGTCTGAAGTATTGTGGAAATTCTTCATGCGATATGTCTTCAACTTCCACTTCATCAAGCTCAGGAGTATTCTTGTCATCTGAGTGACTTCCAATATCCTTTTCAGAAATATCTGGAATCGACTCATCTACAATAAACTCCTCAAATGTTTTCCCTACTCTCTGTGCAAGTCCATCCAGAATTTCCTTTGCCACAGAAGCAGGTACTTCACCTTCTTCAAGATCAGGATCGTTGTATTCCAATTCATATCTCATGTCATCTGTTTGGAAATCTCAGCAAAACATCCTGTGAACTCAATAGTCCATTCTCTTCTTTCCAACATATCTTTATATACTTGTTTATCATCATCTGTTAAAGGTCTCACCTTTTCATTCCAGAAGATACTCTCATCTGAATCAACGTTCTCACCTTTCTTTTTCTTCGAACTTGATTCTCCAGTATTCTTCTTTTTAGGTGTTCTCTTTTCAAACGTAAACATTGACATATCATCTCCTCCATCATTATCATCATCACTACCACTATCATCCTCTTTCTGACTCCCAGACCCTTCTGCATCATCATCATCATCATTCTTATCATCCTCATCATCACTTTTCTCTGACTCTTCATCATCCTCATCATCATCTTTTTCTTCGTCCGATTCAGACGGTTCAAAGTCAACTTTCTCTTCTTCTATTTCTTTATCTTCTTCTCCCTCCTTCAACTTGGGTGCAACATTGTACAAATTATCAATCAAATCACTAAGGCGTTTGTTCTCAGCCTTTAGTTCTTTGTTGTCTTCTTTGATCAACTTTGGCCTGTTCTTGTTTCTTGAACATTTACCCTCGAGCTTTTTATTGTTTGCTTCAAGATTCTTAACCTTCTCGTTAATCTCATCTTGATTTGACTTAGAAGCTACCACTATCTGAAGCATCTTTTCTTCATTCTGCTTGAACTTGGCTATTTCAGCTTGTTGAGCCACTATCATCTTCATCATGTCATCCATTTTCTTGTTCACCTGCTTCATTACATTATCATCCACAGTGACCTTCTTAGATTTGGATCTAGATGGCTCAACTTCAACTTCCTTTTCTTTCTGAGGCTTTCTAAACATATCAAGTACATTATCCAGTGCAACATTTAATTGATCAGCTGATAATGTCTCTGCCTCTTTAGATTTCTTTTGCTTTTTAGTGACTGGTGAAGACAGCTTCGATGACGTACCAGCATCGGGTACTCTTTTTCCCTTCAAATGTTGTACTAATTCTTTCTCTCTCAACTGCTTAGTACTTGTCTTCTTAGACATGGTCTTGTGCTTAGGCTTGGGCAAGTTTACTACCACAGTCTCTCCAGTATTCAACTCATCCATGTCAATGCCTAATCCTTCATCTTCAACATTCAACAACTTCTTACTTTTCTCAGCTTCCTCAATTGATTTGTTTAAAGATTCAGACTCACCAACCATAGTGGCCTTACGTTTGGTGGTCCTAACATTCTCAGCATCAGAATCCCATCGTTCTTCTTCCTCAGTTTCTTCTGAATCCACTGATTCTTTATCCACCAAACCAGTACCTTTCTTAGCAGTTGTTTTCTTTCTCACCACCTGTTGCTTAGAGCTCCCTTGATCAGTCTTTCCCTTACCCTTCCCTTTGGCTCCGGGATTAACTACCTGTCTCTTCCTCTTGGTACTAGCATCAACATAGACCAATGGATCATCATTATCAGAATCGCTCTCAGGATGCCTAGCCTTGTTCTTTCCAGGATCAGTGTAATCCTTTTTAGCTAAGGCTCCAAATAATCTCCTGTATGGTGGCCTTTCATTATCTGACACACCCTTGTAGCCCTTCATTCTTATCAATGTACGAATGTTCATATGATCTTGACCAAGTATCTGTGTCGGATCCTTCCTCAAATTAGGATACTTGTGATCAAAGATCATCATCAGGAATCTAGGGTATAGCATGAATTGCTTCTTCTTCAAACCCTTTAACATTTCCAGCATATGATCCAGTATCATCCCAGACACGTTGAATGGTTTGTTGAGAGTCAACGCAACCATCAACGAGCTTAGACTTCTCCTCATCACATCATATCCACCGCTCACACATCCAAACACGTGGATTATGACATGTGCAAAATATTTGAATTGCACGCCCAGCTTTCCCTTATGTATGGAACCATCAGTAATCGCTCCTTTATACTTCATTCTGAGGAAACATGCCTTCTGTTCTGTCCAAGATAACTCCCTGGGATCTTCACTTACTTCAAAATTAATCTGAAGTGCTTCCCGAATATCAGACTCTGTAATGAACATCTCCATTTCCTGTATCTTGCTTCTAATGATTGTCTGATTATCCCAGAAGTCATACTTTGCGTTCTTGTAGAAATCTTCAATGATGTCTTTGTAAATGATAGTCAGAGTAGCTAAAGCATAGACAACTCTGCTCCTCTTCAAGAATTCAATGATACCAGAAAACTCTACATTCTTTTCAACATCGCCATGATAAGCACAGCAGTTGTGTGTTTTCTCAAACGGCCAGCTTATCGGTGTAGATGATTCAGCCTCTTGAATATTCTCTGGAACTGGATCTGAAACGATATTCTCCACTGGAGTCTCAATGTTCTCAGTTTGGTCAGCCATCTGCACATCAAAATCAAAAACATTCGTCAAAATACAAAAACGACAAAAATTCAAAATTTTAAGGTTTTAAGGTTCCACATTCGCCCGTTTTGAACTGGTCGAATGTGAATTTTTTTCTGGTCGAATATGAGATTTTCTGGCCGAATGTGAAAAGATTTTGAATAAAAATCACATTCGCCCGTTTTAATATACATTCGCCCAAAACATTTCACCTTCGCCCGTTTATAGACCCGAAGGTGAAACTGTTCTTCCCCAAAAATTCAAAAAATTGTTCAAACTTGTTTTTAACATGTAACTTTGATTAGGATGTATGCTAAAACCGCCGATTAACCTTTGTAAATTATCAATTGTTTCAATTATTCAATCTACAATAGTTTTTAGAAGGAATTAGTTTAAAACGGTTTCAATCAATCAATTAACACTCGTATATATTGTTAAAACTCTAATTCCTACATCATTCTCCCCCTAAAACTATTGTGGATTGAAATGCAATAAAAAACAAGCATCAAAAACCACTCTAAAACCCTTAAATCGAAAACCCTAAGTCCGGTCACTCAAACGATGATACTAATCTCGTTAAGGCTCCATTACCTGTGTTTTTAGTATGGAAATGATCAGTAAATAACCTGGAATCAAATGCACAAGCAAGAGAAATCAAAGCAACAAGGTATCAATGATCGAAAGAAAATTTTGAAAAAATTGTAATGAGGGTTCGAACCTGTAACTGGTATATATAGGCAAGGCACCTTCGCCCGTTTTAGTGGTCGAAAGTGGGTCTATTCCACCTTCGTCCCAAATAAATGACCCGAAGGTGAAACTTTCACCCGAAGGTGAATTTTTGTTTTAAAATGCCCACATTCGTCCAAGTTTAAACAGCCGAAGGTAAAGATTTTTCCACATTCGACCCAATTAAGGGGCGAATGTGAAATGGAAAAATCTGAAAATTTTGCCAAATCACGAATTCGAATCCCGTTCAACATTTTTCAATCTGTTAAACTTCCAAAACTCAAATTTTCACTTTTTGAATGATACAAAGCCCAGATGGTGTTATCAAATCTCAGAAATTGACCATCAAGCACCGTCGGTTATCAAAAAATAAAGCAGAAATGCAAAAATTTTGGTTTTCTGAAATTTTATCAAAACACACCTAAAATCTTTTTGGATTTTGTATCTTTTTGACAATAAAAGTAAAATGCAACAAAGTAAAATGCATCAAAGTAAATGAAAGCAGTAAACATTTTGTGATATCCGGTAAGAGGATCATATCGGTTTTCTGAGAAATCTGATCACAGCATAGATCTATTTGATTAATATTATCATTAGAAACAGTATGTGACACGACAATTGCTGATATTGTGGTCCACGTAAGCTCACATGCAGACAATTACGCAATGCTTTAAAATGATACGAGTTAGATGTATTAGACTAACACATTGTGGTGCCCACACACATGACATACTCCCGTATCAAGTAATTGCACAAAGCTTCGTCGTAACGCGTGATTATGCCATAGTTATCCGTAAAAATTACAAAGTATATAGCACAGAGGTGTACAGGTCAGCAAACGAATGCAGCAAAGTAACATGTGCGTATACACTAGGTTGAGGCTGATATTAACCACTGATTTGCATCAGAAAGTCAATACGATGTAATAATGATCTTTGATCAATAAAACATAAAGTTCCTCAATTCGGTAACTTTCGGTTTTGGCAATTAAGCTCTTTTTGCAAATATTCTGATGAAACTAGGTCCGTAAATCAATACGACAAAAGTTTAATCAGAATATCCCGGATAACCATAACATAACGACCCGAAACCTCAGATTTTGGCAATCCTATCAAACGAAATTACGGTACTAAGACCATATGCCCATGAGGTATTCAGCCACGAACGCGTAGTTTGTTATGTTTGTATCACTAATGCACGCAATATTTAGTCTACGAAGCCTATCAGCATATCACACGTAGTCAACATACGCCTCATTATACTATACAATTCTTTAGCCTGTGTCAGATCCCCACTGATGTACTATCATTTCCTCTTTTTATCCAGGAAATCATTTTGGATTTTCTAATTTTTAAGTCTTTTAAATTTTTCAATGTTTTTGGTTTTTCTGATAAAATGACTCCCCCTAAAATAAAGAACATATTTTTGGGTTTTTAATTTTCTGAAAAACAAAACAAAAATTTGAAAGAAACAATCCACTCGAAAGCATCAACTTCTTTGAGGATTAAACAATCCCCTCGAAAGCATCAACTTCTTTGAGGATTACGATAGAAAAGAGAAATTCCCAATTAGCAAAATATTAAAAAATAAAACGAAAAAGCGATAAACCGAGGTGCCAATTAGTCCGGTTTTTCTTTTATATTGTTTACTTTTAAAAGATATTCAAAGCAGGATCTGTCAAAAGCTTTTGTAAACAAATCTGCACGTTGGTAGTCAGTATGGATTTTGACCATATCTATCAATTCCTTAGCGTAACAATCACGGATAAAATGATATTTGATCCGGATATGTTTCGCCTTAGAATGATTTTCAGTATTTTTAGTTAATGCGATTGCGGCTTCGTTATCACAGTGTATAGGGGTTTAAAGAAACTGCAAACCGTAATCCACCATCTGCTGTTGGATCCAGAGTACTTGCGAACAGCAACTCGAGGCTGCAATGTACTCAGCTTCACAGGTAGACAGTGCCACGGAAGTCTGTTTCTTGCACTGCCAGGTAATTAACCTGCTCCCTAAAAACTGGCAACCAGCTGTAGTAGATTTGCTATCTTTGTCACAGCCACCCCAATCTGCATCACTAAAAGCAATAAAATCAAAATCATCATCATTAGGGTACCGAAGTCCTTTTGAGGGACAACCCTTCAGATATCTAAGGATACGCTTGACCGCCGTCAGATGACTTTGTTTCGGCTTCGATTGATAGCGAGCACAGAGACACGTTGCATACATAATATCTGGTCGAGACGCCGTCAAATACATCAGAGATCCGATGATTGCTCTGTATGTAAATGGGTCCGTCAGCTCCCCCTTAGCGTCCACTCCAATCCCGTGATTGGGTTGAATCGGGGTATCCATCGGCTTAGAGTCCTCCATCTGGAACCGGCTCAAGATGTCGGATACGTATTTCATCTGGTGAATGAAGATCCCGTCGGGTCTTTGGTCCACCTGCAAACCTAGGAAAAACTGCATCTCCCCCATTGCGCTCATTTCGAACTTTTCTTGCATGACAGTTTCGAATTCCCTGCATAAAAGCTCGTTAGTTGAACCAAATATTATATCATCAACGTAAATCTGCACTAGAAGCAAATCATCTCCCGTCTTCTTCGTGAAGAGAGTGCAATCGACGAGGCCGCGCTTAAATCCTTTGGAGATGAGATATGTACTTAGCTCCTCGTACCACTGTCTCGGAGCCTGGTGCAAACCATATAGAGCTTTGTTCAGCACGTAGACCTTATCCCGGTGGATTGGGTCCTCAAAGCCTGGTGGCTGCCCGACATAAACCTCTTCCTTGACTTTCCCGTACAGAAATGCGCTCTTAACGTCCATTTGATAAACTTTGAATTTCTTGTATGAAGCAAATGCAAGGAACATCCGAATAGCTTCAATCCGTGCTACTGGTGCATAGATTTCGTTATAATCAATCCCTTCGATTTGATGGAAACCCTGCACGACCAATCTGGCTTTGTTACGAACAATAACCCCACGATCATCCTTCTTGCACTTAAACACCCATTTAGTGCCTATTTTCTTCCTTCCCGGCGGCAAATCCGTGAGCGTCCAAACCCCCAATTTCTGGAATTGTAATAACTCCTCCTGCATAGCTTCAACCCAGGCATCTTCGTTCAAAGCGTCCTTGTATGTCCTTGGCTCTACCTGGGACACATAACACGCAAACGACCAATCATTTTGACTACCAGATTTTTGAATTTTGGCATATAATGCTAAAGCACCAAAACTCTCTGGCGAGTTAACGCTTCTCAGCTGCCCTCTGGTCATAACACCGCTTCCAGGATCACCGATAACTTGCTCCAGCGGGTGAATACGATGAATCCGAGATTCCGGATAATCAGGTACAGTAACTCCCGTCTGAGCAGTCAAGTTTTCTACAGCATCCAGATCATGACCCGTGTTTGATGATGAAGCAACATCTGGAGTTGGAGTTGGGTTCACTGGCAATGCCTCTGGTTCTTCTGCATGTTCAAGAATGACTTCTTCAAATTGTTCAACTTCAGATTCTGAAGAGTCTAATGAAGTTGAAGCCTCTTGAAACTCTTCTTCCTCTTGTATAGGAGCATTGGTATCATTAGAAGCTGGTAGGGGGTTCACGGTGATTGGACGTACCAACGATGAAGTCGTCGCGTTTTCACACTCGTAAAGTAATCTGATAACAGCTTCTTCAACCAAGCTATCTAGATTGAATGATTCAAAGAAATCTTTGTAATCAAACATCCAATCAGGACCCGTGCCTTGCAAATTTTGAGTATATCGTTGAACTTCCACGTTAGCCCAATTCTCCACTTGACGAGTTCGCTTGTTGAATACCCGTTTGAGCGGGGTTGCATATCCAACAAAGTATCCCTCCTCAGCTTTAGGACTAAACTTCTCACTTGGATTCAACATCGTGCATGGCGCCCCAAAAGGTTCTAGATACTCTAAGTTTGGCTTTCGTCGGTGTAACAGTTCATAAGATGTTTTTCCAAACTTCTTCACTGTTAGAACCCGATTTAGTGTATAATTTGCTGCATAAATCGCCTCGTTCCAGAACATTACCGGGAGATTTGAATCAGCAAGCATTGTTCTAGCCGCTTCAATTAGAGTCCTATTCTTTCGTTCAGCAACACCGTTCTGTTGTGGGGTGTACGGAGCCGAATATTCATGATGTATCCCTTAGCTTTCACAAAGTTCATCCATCTTGGCATTTTTGAACTCCATCCCATTGTCACTCCGAATTCTCTTTATCTTCACATAGTAGAGATTCTCCAATCGAGTGAACAGAACTTTCAGGTTGTTAAAGGTGTCACTTTTGTTTTGCAAACACATCACCCATGAAAATCTTGAGTAGTCATCAGTGACAACTAAACAATAAAGCTCTTCAAGATGACTTTTGCGCTTGACCGGTCCGAATAGATCCATGTGCAATCGCTCAAGTGGCATCTCTACAGAGTTGACTTTCTTCACTTTGTGGGACTGTTTGTGTTGCTTTCCCTTCTTACAACTTACACACTTGTCATTCAGATGGAAATGTTTCACGTTTACTCCATCGACAAGCCCATTTTTCACAAGTTGGTTCATTTTTCTCAGATGAATGTGCCCCATTCTTTGGTGCCATATTATCGATTCTTTCTCAGTCGCTTTGGATAGAAAACATGTTATTTGCCCCTGTGATGTCATCGCCTTGGACATATCAAGAATATAGAGATTGTTGACGCGAGGTGCCATCAACATTATCCACTCCTTAGGAATTTAGAAAGCCGGGTTTGAGAATATAGCAGGATTTGTCATCAAAATGCACAGAAAATTGTTTATCACATATTTGACTGACACTCAACAGATTATAATCAATCTGCTTCACATAAGATATCCGCTCAAAGCTCACTATCCCATTACTCACGCTCCCCTCCATTGTGATATATCCACCTTTATTTCCAGCGAATGCGACATACCCTCCATTGATGTTCTTCACGTCGAACAACAACGCTAGATCCCCTGTCATGTGGCCTGAAGCTCCACTATCAACAATCCAAAGACTGCTAATAGGGCCAGCTGAAGCTCCCTGCACACAAAAAGTAAATCATTTAGTTCTTTCGGGGGACCCAAGCCTGAGTCTTGGGCCTTTGAACATCAGCTTTCAAAGAAACATTCTCATTAACATTTTCAACAACTTTTTGTTTTGGATCAATCTTTTTCTGATTGTTCAAAACAGTTTCCTTTTTCTCATTGACCTTAGAAGTAGAAGCTCCTGGAGTACCATTGGGTGACCAAGATTGTTCAGACCTTTTAAGGATGCGAATCTGAGATTTTGGATTCTCAGTCGGTTTCTGAACATTGTTAACAAACGTAACTTTCTTGGTTACCTTATCTGATTTAACAGACTTAGGTCCAACATTTGATTTGACAATCGGTTTTAGTGGAACCTTTTGCCTGTCAATTGTTGCGTTCACCACAGGCTTCCTCCATGATTGTTCCATAGCAATCCGATTTCTTCGATCATATTGAATTGGACGATTGTTCCTCTTTTAATGAAAATTGTTTTGATTATAAAACTGTTGTTGTTGAGGAACAACTCGTCTGTGTGGTGGAACATAATGATCAATCGGTTTTCTCATGGAATTTCTCACTTCAACCTCGTGCCTTTTATGCCTTACATATGGACACTGAGCAAGTAAATGCCCTCGTTCCCCACATTTAAAGCATGCACGGTACTCTTCAAAAACATTTGGAGCATTTGATTTAGCAAATGATCTAATAGGATATTGATCATTGTATGGTTGATTTCTCAAACTCTCAGGGAGGGGCCCTTTTGAGTAAGTAGGCTCATGAAAACCATTAGCTCTGTTATTGGGTCGAATGAACTCTGTGACATGGACCTTTGGTTCTTGAGGAACATCCAAATACAATTTCTTTAAAATTACTGGTGGAATCTCATTTGTTCTCTCATGTTTTGGGATCCAAATGGTGCTTTCTTGCCAAATCTTTTCTATTTTAGCATAGTTAGCATTTTTGATTGGAAATTCCTCATCAGAGATGATTTTATCGGATCCTTCCATCCGATAGAACACCTTGACAGGTTTGTCACATGGTTCATTCTTAACATCTTTATTCTCAAGGTCTTTTTTAATCACATTCTTTTCAGACTTTTTCTCACGATGAGCATTTGCCATCGGATGCACATGTTGAGATGATGAAACTGGTTCAGTAGTAATGATGTGATTTTCTTTTGGAATTTCACATGCATTAACAGTTTGATCATTACCAGTATCATCACTCTCTGAGTCTGAATCCACACTCTCAGCAGTAACACCCTCATCATTCAAACCTAAAATCGGTCTCACATCGGAAGAGGATCACCAATACTCGAGGTATTAGATTCAATTTCCGATGATGAATCTGATTCTACCGAGCTCTCCGGTGTAACTTGGTGACAATTATGATTTTCAAAAAGCACCGGAGATGGCAGAGACTTGTAATTAGTGGTTTGATCATCTATGATGTGGTCTACCACGTAAGCAATATGCTTATAGCTTTCCAACTTTTTGTTTACTTTCTCAGCAAAGCATTTGATGGCTGCCATTTCCAACTTGGTATTTTCAATTTCATTGACATAGTTGTTAATTGCCAATTGTTTAAATGATAAAGTGTTTTTCAAGTCGGAAATGTCCTTTTTGTAGCCATCTAATACCTTGTTGAAAGCATTCAACTCTTTGCGAGTAGATTGACTGTTCATGATAGCACTATCACGTTGAACTCGGAGTTGTTTATTCTCCTCAGTCAATCTATCACATGTACCACAATATTTATCACTTTTAATATCAGTGCTACACTCAGAACTTACAGGTTTTGGCGGATCAGTCATGGCCATCAATGCGAAATGAGCTTCCTTTCCAGTAAAGAATTTAGAATAGTCAATCTTGGTGAAAGCATCATCAGCAATGCACGACTTCCTCGTCATCAGAAAATCCGCTTCTGCTAGCAACTGATCAATGTCATCATCTAGTGATGTAACACTTGCTTCCGTATCCGATTCACTGTCTGAATCAGAATAAACCGATTCACACTCCTCAGGAACATCGGAAACAGTATCAATCACCACTCCAGAATTAGCTTCCTCAACCTTAACCTCAACAGGTTCAGTCTCCACATCCATTTCAGCCTCAGACTCATCACTTTCACACTCAGTTTCTTTCTTTTCATCCACTGTCACCGACTCTTCAATATCAACCTTACAAGCAACGCAAGCCACATTGCCACCAGTAGTAATTTCCTCCACTCCTATTTGCAATCCCGACCAATCAAACCTTTCATCTTGTTGAGTCACCAATGCTTGATTCTGACTCGTGTTCTGTTGTGTCTCATTCGGTGTAGTGATCGGTATAACTGTTCGGTTAGTGTTGTTAGGAGATTGGTTTTGGATCTGGTTTGATGTGTTAGGTTGTCTGTTTTGGTTGTTGTTAGAGTTATTTTGACGGTTTTGATAATTGTTGTTGTTTTGGTAAGAAACTTGGTTTTGGTTTTGTTGTTGACGATTCTGGTAGCTTGCATTGAATGGGTTTCTATTACCTTGTTTTGGTGGCTGGGTGCATTCTCGTTTAAAGTGACCTTTTCCTCCACAGTTAAAACAAGTAACTTTCTCCTTGTTGAACCCGTAGGTTGTGTTAGGAGAAGTTCCCAAATCTGTTCTACCCGTCTTTTCAATAAACTCTGTTGCTCTTCTCATAATGCTTGCAAAATCCCATTGGATATCAATGAGTTCCATCTCTTCCTTGTCGATCTGTGCATAGTCTTCATTGGTTAAGTTGTTATTCCCAATTTGACTAGCAACTAATCCGTTGTAAGATGAAACCATTGCTGAGACTAGTGCAATATGTTGCTGAGCAACTTCCACTGTCACATTGCCCAAGTTAGAAGTCTCCAAAACCACTTGTTGTTGATTAGGTTGAGTAACTTGGTTCATTGGTTGTTGAGATTGACTAGCAGTATAGAAAGCTGCTTGTTGCATTGGGGAGAATGGTGGAATGTAGGAATTGTTGTATTGTTGTTGTGGTGGTGGTTGTGTGTATGATGGTTGTGAGTAGGATGAAGTTTGTGCCATGTAGTTGATGGTAGGTTTTGGTGATTCCATAACATTGTAAATGCAAGCAACATGTGGTGCAACTATCCCTCCTGAACTTGAGTTACTCACAGAAACTGAAGTGCCTCCAAAGTATAAGCTAGGATTCTGAGGAACCTGTGCTCTTCTAGCTTTTCTCTTCTCTTCCATTTCCTTGTTTTCTAGCTTCTGAATAAACTCTTGAATAGTCCAGTATTGGTATGCATCCTTTTCCCTGAGAACTTCCACATGCTGATCTCAGTAAGGTGGTAGAGCATCTGCAAACTTATCCACCAAATTCTTCATAGGAATCTGTATACCATAACTTGACAATTCAGTTAGCAAATGACTATATCTAGGAGTTAATTCTTTTAAAGTTTCATTTCCAATATAAGAAAAATTCTCAAACTCCTTTCTCAATTCATCCATCCTCAAACTTCTAGTCTTCTCATTCCCATCATGCCTCCTCTTAAGCACATCCCACAATTGCTTAGACGTTGTACAAGTCCCAAATTGATGCAATAGATCATTTGTGATTGCCTGTGTCAATTGGGAAAAGGCTTTCTTTTCCACAGCAAACTTCTTTTTCTCTTCCTCAGTCATGCTCTCCAATGGAACTGGTTCACCTGTATTTTCCAAAACTGGTGCTGTGTAACCTTTAGCAATCATACTCCATGCCTCTGCTCCCTCCACTCCCATGCCTTCCAAGTGAATCTTGAACTTGTTCTGCCACTGATTGTATTCTTGTATCTCCATAAGCTTCGGTGGCCGATTCCCGCTACCTGAAGACAAATCATTAATCAGTGTGGAAATAGCATTTGTAGTTTGAGTGTTTACCACCGCTGCTGCTACTCCTCAGTAGTCAGGTTGTGGTGCTGGAGGTACTACACTTTGAGGCATCGAGCTCGTCATCGCCATGTAGTTAATCGGTTGCGAAGACTGTGTGCTCGTCTTTTGTGCTGCCACCGTCCATGGGTCCATCACTTGCTGTTGTGGTTGTGTCGTTGCTGGTCTCGGAGTAGTCGGAAAATTCCACATGATCACGAACTTCGAAAAAATTCAACACTTAGAAAATTTTCCAAAACTAGTTTCTAGGTTCACCCAGTTTTTCCTTCACTTACGTCCCTTTCTGATGCAGGTTCGCCCAAACAGTGTTTCCCGAATGTAAGACTTCACCAGAAAGTAAAACACACTAATCCTTTTCCACTTTCGCCCAAAGATTTCTAGATTCGACCGGTTTAAATCTACGTTCGCCCGCCTGATCAATATGAAGTGGAAAAATGCACCCGAATGTGAAAAATTCAAAACAAAACTTCCAGGTTCGCCCAGATAACACTCAGATTCGACCAAAAACCACTCAGGTTCGCCCAAAACTACTCAGGTTCGACCACTTATGTTCCAGGTTCGCCCATTTCAGGTTTGAAAAACGGTTACACTTTGAAAAACGGTTATTTTGATCTCTGATTTTCAAAAGTTTGTGGATTTGAATGATCTCAATCAGGTTATGATTCGGAATTGATTTGGAACAACTTTAATTCTTGGAATTTTGAATTTTAACCACAAAATCAACTTCAAATCAATCAAAAACACTCAAAAACCATTTTCATTCAAAAACAGATGTATTTTGATCAAAATTAGGTCCAAATCAGCTCTGAGTTTATCAAATTTGTTGTTGTATGATCTGTATGGCTCTGATGCCACTTTGTAAGCGAAAGATTTTGAGTAAAACAGGATTAATTGATCATACAAGTTACAAAACCAGGTGCGGAAACCCTAGCTTTGAACAAACAGATAAAACTCAAATCAAAACACAATCAATATCATTTTCAAAGCTTTTCATAGATTAACTTGTTCATAAACTTGATTACAATGACACTTTGGTTAATCTAGATCAATTACAGACACTCTCAAACAAACCTGGAACCTGACCTCAAAACACACACAACTAATAACTCTCTATCATTCACAAATACACAAAATCTATATATAATGTCTGCACATTCGCCTAGTAGGTATGGTCGAATGTGGAGTTCTTCCACATTCGCCCACTCTAGGGTACGAACGTGTAACTTGATCAGGTTCCATTCTACCTTCGCCCAATTACTTTCTACCTTCGCCCACATATATCTACATTCGCCCAGTCTGTTTCCACCTTCAATCCATCAGCACTCTAACATATGTTAACATCCAATCACTAGTCGCAAAACGCATCTACAATGAGGCAACATCATGATTATCCGGTTGACAACTACAGTTATCAACAAAGACGGTTTTTCCCTCAGCCAACACCTTATTATAATCAAAACAATTTTTACAACAAAAGGGAAAACCGTCCGATGACTTATGACAAACGCAACCGGATAGCCACTGAGAAACCTGTAAAGAAACCTGTGATGAACTCAACTGCTGATAACAAAAAGGTACCTTCTAAACCTAATGTAAAACCAGCAGTTGGACCTGTCTCTGTTAAATCAGAGAAGGTAACCAAGAAGGTTGCATTTAAAGACGAAGTAAAGAAACTGGCTGAGACTTCAAAATCTCAGATTCGGATCTTGAAAAGGTCTGAACAATCTTGGTCATCAAAGGAATCTGAGGGTGCCTCAACTTCACAGAATGTGAAAACTGAGAAAAAGAAAGTTGAGTGTGAGAAGAAAGGGGTTGAGAGAACCCAAGATGTTTGTGAATCGAAAGAATCTTTGAAACAACCAGTTCAAAGACCCAAGACCAAACAGGCTTGGGTCCCCCGAAAGATCTAACTGCTTTACTTGATATGTGCAGGGAGCTCCAGCTGGCCCTGTTAGCAGCATATGGATTATTGACAGTGGAGCTTCTGGTCACATGACAGGGGATCTTACGCTACTCTTTGATATCAAGAACATAAACGGAGGTTATGTAGCGTTTGCAGGAAATAAAGGAGGCTACATTACGATGGAGGGTAGTGTTAGCAATGGGGTCGTGACATTTGAGCGGATATCGTACGTGAAACAGATAGATTACAATTTGCTCAGTGTTAGCCAAATCTGTGATAAGCAATTTTCTGTTTATTTTGATGACAAATCTTGCTACATCCTGAAACCGGGGTTTGAACTTCCAAAAGAGTGGGTGATGATGAAGGCACCGAGAGTAAACAACTTGTATATTCTCAACATGTCCAAAGCTATGACCACCCATGGCCAAGTCACGTGTTTCCTCTCTAAGGCTACAGAAAAAGAATCTATTATGTGGCACAGGAGAATGGGACACATTCATTTGAGAAAGCTGAACCAGTTAGTGAAGAATGAACTTGTCACGGAGTTAATGTGAAACATTTCCATTTGAATGACAAGTGTGTTAGTTGTAAAAAGGGAAAGCAGCACAAACAGGCCCATAGACCAAAGAAAGTAAATTCCGTTGAATTACCGCTTGAGCGTTTGCACATGGACTTATTCGATCCAGTCAGGCGTAAAAGTCATGCCGGGGAATTGTACTGTCTTAAGGTGACTGACGATTATTCAAGATTTTCATGGGTTATGTGCTTACACCAGAAAAGCGACACTTTTGATAACCTGAAAGTTCTGTTTACACGTATGGAGAATATCTATGGTCTAAAGATCAAACGAATCCGGAGTGATAATGGGACGGAGTTCAAAAACGCTCAGATGGAGGATCTTTGTGCAAACAAGGGAATTCATCATGAATATAGCGCTCCGTATACACCCCAGCAAAACGGTGTCGCAGAAAGAAAGAACAGGACTCTAATCGAGAAGGCGAGAACTATGCTTGCGGACTCAAATCTTCCAGTCATGTTCTGGAATTAAGCAATTTACGCAGCATGTTACACTCTAAACCGTGTTATCTAGAACCATTTGGTGCCCCGTGTACAATGCTTAATCCTTTGGAGAAGTTCGCACCAAAGGCTGAAGAAGGTTATTTTGTTGGATATGCAACCCCACTAAAACGGGTATTCAACAAAAGAACTAGAAAAGTCGAGGAGTGGGCTAATGTCGAAGTACAAAGATATACTCAAAATGTACAGGGTGGAGGTCCAGATTAGATGTTTGATTACAAAGATTTCTTTGAATCATTCAATCTAGATAGCATGGTTGAAGAAGCTGTACTTCGCTTATATTACGAGGTCGAAAACGCCGTAACTTCACCGTTAGTGCATCCGATCACTATAAATCCTCAAGCAGCTTCTAATGATACTACTGCTTCTGTGATGGAAGAAGAGGTGTTCCAAGAAGCTTCAACAACGCTTAATTCATCAGATTCAGAAGATGAAGACGATGATGCAACAACTGAAGCTATTCTGGACAATGCTACAGTGACACCACCAGTGAACCCAACTACAACTGATGCTTCAACATCGAATGTGGGTAATGATCTGGTTTCTATAGAGAATTTGACGACTCAAACGGGAGTACAAGTACCTGATTATCCGGAATCTCGGATACATCGGATACACCCGCTTGAACAGGTTATTGGTGATCCTGGTAGCAGCGTTATGACAAGAGGGCAATTGAGAAATGCTCAAGCACCAGAAAATATTGGCAACCTTGCTTTATATGCCAAAATACAAAAATCTGGTTTTCAAAATGACTGGTCTTTTGCTTGTTATGTTTCGCAGGTCGAACCGCCGACGTACAAGGAAGCTCTTTTGGATGATGCCTGGGTGGAAGCAATGCAAGAAGAGTTGTTACAATTTCAGAAACTCGGAGTATGGATGCTGACAGATTTGCCCCCGGGAAGAAAGAAAATTGGAACCAAATGGGTGTTTAAGTGTAAGAAGGATGATAGAGGATTCATAGTGCGAAACAAAGCTCGTTTGGTTGTTCAAGGTTTTCATCAAGTTGAGGGAATCGACTACAATGAAATCTATGCACCTGTTGCACGCTTGGAAGCTATCCGAATGTTCCTAGCGTTTGCATCCTGGAAGAAATTCAAGGTGTATCAGATGGATGTAAAGAGCGCATTTCTTTACGGTGTGGTCAAAGAGGAAGTTTACGTAGGTCAACCGCCAGGCTTTGAGGACCCTATTCACCGGGATAAGGTCAATGTCTTAAACAAAGCACTCTACGGGTTGCACCAAGCTCCGAGACAATGGTATGAGGAGCTGAGCACGTATCTTCTCTCGAAAGGATTCAAACGCGGATTGGTAGACTGCACACTGTTCACGAAACGAGCAGGAGATGACTTGCTTCTTGTGCAAATTTATGTTGATGATATTATTTTCGGGTCTACTAACGAACTTCTGTGCAGGGAATTTGAAAAAGTTATGCAGGAAAAGTTCAAAATGAGCGCAATGGGAGAAATGCAGTTTTTCCTAGGCTTCCAGGTGGAACAAAGACCAACGGGGATCTTTATTCACCAGACGAAATACGTTTCTGAAGTCTTGAGCCGATTTCAGATGGATGATTCGAAGCCGATGGATACCCCGATACAACCTAATCATGGGATTGGAGTTGACGTTAAGGGGGAGCTGACTGATCCATTTACATACAGAGCAATCGTCGGATCTCTGATGTATCTCACCGTGTCTAGACCTGATATAATGTTTGCAACATGTCTTTGTGCACGATATCAGTCGAAGCCGAAACAGAGTCATCTTGCAGCTGTCAAGCGTATCCTTAGATATCTGAAGGGTTGTCCATCGAAAGGACTTTGGTACCCTCATGATGATAATTTTGACCTAATCGCTTTTAGTGATGCAGATTGGGGCGGCTGTGACAAAGACAGCAAATCCACAACGGCTAGATGTCAGTTTATGGGGAGCAGGCTCATGACCTGGCAATGCAAGAAACAAACCGCAGTTGCACTATCCACATGTGAAGCAGAATACGTTTCAGCATCAAGCTGCTGCTCACAGGTTCTTTGGATCCAACAACAGATGGTGGATTACGGTTTGCAATTTCTTAAAACCCCTATTTACTGTGATAATGAAGCCGCAATCGCATTAACAAAAGACTTAGTAAATCACTCAAAGGCTAAACATATCCGGATTAAATATCATTTTATCCGTGATTGTTATGCAAAAGAGTTGATCGATATGGTCAAAATCCACACTGATTACCAACGCGCAGATCTTTTTACCAAAGCTTTTGACAAATCCAAATTTTATTATCTTTTACAAGCTAATGGTATTAAGGAAAAACAGGACTGATCACCACCTCAGTCTATCACTTTTTAGTTTAAATTTTTACTGTTTTTTAGAAAAATTTCGAAAATCCAAAAACATTGAAAAATTTCAAAATCCATAAAAATTAGAAAATTTCTTTGCTGGCTACTATATCTTCTTCCCTTAGATTTATGCCGTCAGATTTCTGTGAACAAACGATATCTGGGCAGTCACATATTTGAAATGTTCCAGCTTATCCTTGGGAACAGTAAATTCGAAAATTTATAAAAATCAGAAAAATCAAAAATGATTTCCTGGAGTATAAAGGGAAATGATAGTACATCAGTGGGGATCTGACACATTCTAAGTAATGTACTGCTATATAGGGCGTGTGTCTGAGTCTGTGCGATGTGCTGATAGGCTTCGTAGACCTATTACTGCGTGCCTGATACATACATATCAAACGAATTGTTGTGTGGATGAACTCCTCATTGGCATATGGTCTTAGTACCGTAATTTCGTTTGATAGGGTATTTGTACAAAACTCGGAGGTTTAGGGTCGTTATGTTATTAGTAGTCTGGGGATAGCCTCTCTGATCTTTTGCTGTAAGTCATTACGGACCTAGATCAGACAGGGTGTCTTTATAAAAGAGCTTTATGCCAAATCCTAAAGTTACCAAATTGAGGAACTTTCCATGTTATTTAATAATCAAAGATTATCTATTACATCGTATTAATCACTGATGCAAATCATGATTAATATCAGTCCTCAACCTGAAAATGATTTCCTGGAGTATAAAGGGAAATGATTGTACATCAGTGGGGATCTGACACATTCTAAGTAATGTACTGCTATATAGGGCGTGTGTCTGAGTCTGTGCGATGTGCTGATAGGCTTCGTAGACCTATTATTGCGTGCCTGATACATACATATCAAACGAATTGTTGTGTGGATGAACTCCTCATTGGCATATGGTCTTAGTACCGTAATTTCGTTTGATAGGGTATTTGTACAAAACTCGGAGGTTTAGGGTCGTTCTGTTATTAGTAGTCTGGGGATAGCCTCTCTGATCTTTTGCTGTAAGTCATTACGGACCTAGATCAGACAGGGTGTCTTTATAAAAGAGCTTTATGCCAAATCCTAAAGTTACCGAATTGAGGAACTTTCCATGTTATTTGATAATCAAAGATTATCTATTACATCGTATTAATCACTGATGCAAATCATGATTAATATCAGTCCTCAACCTGGTACAGTGCATATGTTACTTTGCTGCATTATACCTTGTAAAATTACAGACGACGAAAGTATAATCACGCTTTATAATGAGTCTTTGTGCCTTTACTTCTTGATACGGGAGTATGTCGTGTGCGTGGGAACCACAGACAATTACGTTTATACTATAAATATCAGTATCCGTTTAAAGCACTGCACAAAAGTCTGCATGTGAGTTTATGTGGATCACAATATCAGCAGTTGCCAGATCACACATTGTCTTTAATGATAATAATTCAAAAGATCAACGGTGTGATCAGATTTCTAAATACCTGATATGATCCCTTTACCGGAAATTCCAAAAACATTTACAGTTTTTCATTTACATTTCTGCATTTTATTTTCTCGTCAAAAATTACAAAACTCAAAAAGATTTTGGGTGTGTTTTAGCATAAACTTTAGAAAATCCAAAAATATTTTATATTTCCATCTTATTTTTGATAACTGATGGTGGTTGATGTCGATTTTCTAAACCTTGTTACATCATTTGAGCTTTGTAATCTTTTAAATATGAAAATTTGAATGTTGGATGCTTAAAAGTTGGAAAATAGTTGGAACGGGACTCGTTTTTGAGATTTGGAAAATTTATTAAAAATCCCAATTCTCATTCGCCCATTCGGTTGGTCGAATGTGGGATTTTTCATGTTCCTTCGTATGTTTTACACGGGCGAAGGAGAGTGTTCTTGAACATATGTTTTATTCGAACCCTTTTGGCTCATTCGAACCTTTAACTAGGGTCAAAGGAGACAAAAGTTTCTCATTCATACGAGTAGAACAGGCGAAGGAGGATGCCTATATATAGTCTTTCTGTCTCATTCGAACCTATACAAAAAAATTTCAAATTTTTCTCTCTAACCTCACCTTGTTGCCCTGTTATTTTGTGACATACCATTGTGATCGTCTACATTCTCTGATCCTTTTCCACTATCTTTTACAGGTTAACATCAGGAATCCAAGGATTAATCATTGTTTTTGTGTTTCAAGCCCTAATTCTTAAAAACTGATTTTAACAACTTAATTGTTGCAATTGATATTAAAGCTTCATTATATCTGTGTTTTAGCGGGAGAAAAACCATAAATCATGGATTCAAAACCAACAGATTGATCAATTGATCATCAGTTGTCTTTCAAACCCTAGGTTTAGTTGAAAACACTGATATAATGAATAATTGATGAAACTTTTAGTTTAAAATGGTTTATCGGCATTGTTAGTTGCAATACAAATCAAAAGAACATGATCAGAAACAATAAATCTCAAAACTGAAAATTCAAAAATATGAACAGACTCCTTCGACCCTTTCGAATGGGCGAAGGAGATGATAAACTGGTCGAATGAAGAAATTGTGGGCGAATGAAACTTTTTATCAAAACTTTTACATTCGTACCATCAAATTTTCTCATTCGCACCTAGTTTTTCACATTCGCACCCCCATTTGGGCGAATGAGAATGTTAAATACCAAATTTTCAAGGTTTGAATTTTTGTCGATGTTTAACATGCTTCTTTGTTTTGTTTTCCAGATTAAACCATGTCCGAGCAGGAAAAGACTACTGAGCAAGCTGGATCGTCCTCACAACCTGCTAAGAAAGTTCTTGAAGAGCTTTTAACCTTCGAAAATGCGCATAATTGCTGTGCGTATCTCGGAGAAGTTAAAAAGCACACGGAGTTTGTCGAGATCATTGAATTCTTGAAGAGATGTAGGGTGATTGACGCGATTGCTACACCTACTATCATTTACCGAGACATGATGCAAGAATTCTGGTCAGGAGCGAAACTAGACTTCTGGAATTGCGAGTCATGTTTGATTAGCAAGATCCAAGGGCAGAGGGTTATCATATGTGAGCAGGATTTAAGAGAAGCATTGAACTTACAAGATGAGAAGACAGATCCTAAGGAGTTGAGTTTCATGGATCAGCGAAAGTGTTTCCTGAGAATGAAATACAATGGACCAATCACTGACGGTTCATTGCACAAGGGAAAACTATGCCCTCAATTCAAATATTTGGCACACGTTTTGATACATGTCTTCGGATCAGCCGCTGGAGGATATGACTTAATGCGCAAGAGTATTAGCTCTTTGATGGTAGCCCTGGTATTGAACAAATCGTTCAATGTTTCAGGCATGCTGATGGAACACTTGTTAGAACCAGTGAACGGCACGAGGAATCTGAAGTTTCTGCTATATCCTCGTTTCCTCCTGATGGTATTTGATAACAAGTATAAAGACTTGAAGAGGGATCCTAAGCATATTGTTGTTCAGGAACATATGTCACTTAATACACTTGCTAGGATGAAGGCGTACAAAGGATTGTTGGTCAATGAACGTCCACCAGTAAGGCGTTTATTTGGACATCTAGCAAGAATTGATTATACAGATTCAGGCAAAGGGCTTGTAAGACATGCGGACAGTGATTCAGATCCAGATAACCCATTACATCCTGTTGATCCAGATGCGAAGCGCAAAAGACAGGTTGTTAATGTCGGTGCTAAGAGTGGAAAGGTTAAGGAGAAAGGGATAAGATTAGAGGTTGTGTCAGAACCTGAGAAGAAAAAGAGCACACCAAGACGTAACAAGACGATGGCAAAGAAAGGTTTGCATATTGTGGATGAAGCGTCGATTGATTCAGAGGAGACGCAAGAAGACGAACATTGGGACTCGGAGACTGAAACGTTAAAGACCACCACGCCCAAGGCCACTGTGGCTGGTGAGTCTGTCAGTCAGACTGTTGAAGATCAAGGAGATAAGAGTCCAATTCTTGTAGATGATGATGAAGTGATTTTGAATGTAGAAGAAGATTTTCCTGGTTCTCCCGTACAAGCTGCAAAGTCAAAGAAGAAGAAACAAGAGAAACCAAGTCTAAAGAGAAAGATAGAGATTGAATCGCTCATAGCTGGTAAGAAACTTCCACCAGCTTCTAGCTCTAAGTCACCGATTACTGCACCAGCATCTAAGAAACAAAAGACTGCAACGACTTCGAGCACACAGCAGGGAGATGATATACATGTTGATCAGTTTAACGAAGCTTTAGATAATGTGCTTAAGAAGATGAGGAAAGGCAAACTGCCTGAAGTTGCTGAAACGCCTGTGAAGAAGAAGGTTTCAGTTGATAGTGATATTATGAATGCTGTGAATCAAAGGCTGTCTGAGATGATGACCATTATCAACAAACAGCAAACAGAGATCGAGCAATTGAAGTCAAATGATCGAAAGATATTGGAAGTCGTAGTCACATCCCATGATGCTAGTGAAGTATTGAAGAAAACTATCAAGAAGCTAAAAAGAGAGAACAAGAAGTTGCTGAAGCACGAGCAACGAAACACCAGAAGGATTATTGTCTTGAAAGAGGAGAACAAACAGCTGAAGAAGAGTAACAATCATATGGATGATTTGATAAAAGACTTGTACTCTCGAGCTCCTCTACTTCAAGCTGGTGAAGAAGATAAGGAATGAGAAGAAGAGCAAGTAGACTTTGAACCATCTGACGAAGAAGTGGATGAAGATCTTGATGAAGATGCTGGTAATGATTCTAAAAAGAAGAAGAAGAAGAAAGATGATGGAGATGATGGAGGGTCAGATGGTGGATCAAGCAATGGAAACAGCTCTGCTTTTGATAGTAGTGATGATGATGATGATGATGACAACGCTGAGAAGTATACGTATGAAAAGCGTGATTCGAGTAAGGGTGGAGAGTCGAGCTCTAAGACTCCAGGTGAAAATGTTGATGACGATATCTTCTGGAATGAAAAACTGCAGTCGTTATCGGATGAAGACAAGAACATGTATCGCCAGATGCTTACAGATCGAGTCTGGACGATTGACATGACAAGCAGATTTCCAGAAATATTCAAGTCAAGCAATAAGCTGTTTGAGTTGGAGTTTGATGATCCAGATCTTGAAGATGGAGAGGTTTTCGCAGCGGTTTCTAAAGAAATACTTGAAGGTTTAGCCAAACAGGTGGGAAAGACTTTGGAAGAGTTACTTGCTGATAATTACATTCCAAAGATACCTGAAAAGGAAGCCGGGAATCATTCTGATGACCGTGATGTTCCTGCTTTTGAAGAGGTTGAGATGGAAGATATAACAAGTGAGGAATATCCACAATATTTCAAGAATAATCAAGATTGTGGTTTCCAGGTTTTAAAAGATGATGTGCTAAACCAGGCCGAGAAACTGGCTAAGGAGAAGAGCAAAGTGTTTGAAGATGAGATTTTTAAAGGGCATGATAAACCACGGTTCGAGCAATCAGATAGTTTGAAGGAGTTTTTGAGGAAATTGAAAGAGAAAGAGAATAATCGTCCGAAAGCTGAAGTACAAGGTAGCTTTTATAAACTTCATAGTGGGATTTTCAAAGGTCGTGCATTGGCATGGAAGTTTATTCAGCAACTGAGATGTATAGCAGTAAAGTGGGAGAAGGGGATCTTATGTTTTGATAAGTTTCATCATTTGAAGACTCTTCCTTATTGGGCAATTCATGATATTTGCCGTCACCGTTTAACGGGAGCGTCAAATAGTCAAATTACTTACTTTGCTGAGAAGATGACGAGAGAAAGCCGAACCAAGTGGGATTTGTTTGAACCACAATATCCAAAACGAATTGTTCATAAAAAGGATATTGATTTGATTACAGGTATGCCCAAGGTGACGTTAAAGTATAAACCACCGCTAGTGTTGAAAAAGATTCCTTTGTTGCCGATTCCACAACACTTCGCCAAAGATTTCATTTGGTGGTATTACGATTGGAAGATAGCAGAGGCTGTGATTGTGCTGAAAGACGGAGAGAAGAACTTCAAGAAAATACACATTTTTGATCCCATGTGGTTGATCAACTGTTCACATGAGGATATAATAATGTTGTTTTACAATCCGATCTATTCTGAAGTGAAGGATGCTGAACAAGCAGGAAAATACCAACGTGTGGTATTTTTGTGCTTTGCGTATGATATAAACACTGGATGTGATTATGAAGAGAAGCTCGGGAAGTTTGTAGAGAAACAGAAGGTGCCTGAAGTGAAAAAGACGAAGCCAAAGCAATTTCAGGAACCGGTTTTGACTAAAGAATAGAAGATTCAGCGACATATCAGATTGATGAACATCAGAATGGACGACCAACGTCGACAGCAATCCAAGCAATAGTCGAGGGGGAGTTTGTAGATGCAATTGTGCGACTAGTGCTTCGGATTGTTTAATAAACATGTTTTGATAATTGTCGATGGTGCGAAGGAGAAATAATAGGTGCGAAGGAAGGTTTTTGTTTGGACGAAGGAGAATCAAGGGTGCGAAGGAGAAAGTTTTGGACGAATCACATATTGTTTTATGTATGGCTTGGTTCGACCAGTTGGTTTGGTCGAACCTGCACATTCGCACGAACCATTTGGGCGAATGTGCAGTCTATATATAGTCAAGCTGATTTTTTTAATGTAACTTTGAGTCATATTATTCCCTCCACTTTCTGATTCTCTCTCTAGAAGTTTATTTAGCTCTTTTCACATTCTTACCCTGTTTGTTTCAATCTTTAAACATGTAATTGAGTTTCTAATTAATGAAAAAGCTTTTGAAATGATGATTTACGTGTTTTGATCTGTTTGACTATTATTTTGTGATTGTTTTAGGGATTCCGCACCTAAAGCAAACTTGTTTGATCATTCTTTGTTGTTTATACGATCCATACACACAGACCACAAAAGTCTCCAACATGTCTTCGACCAGAAAAATCTTAACATGAGGCAACGGCGTTGGGTTGAGTTACTTAACGACTATGATTGCGAAATTCGCTACCATCCTGGCAAAGCGAATGTTGTGGCTGACGCACTCAGTCGTAAAGTGCGTATCAAACTTCATTGTGCGAGAGTTCGTACTGATCTTCAGGATCGTATCCTCCAGGCTTAACATACTTCAGTCACCCAAGGTAACATGTACGACGAAATGTCTTGTGGTGCGGAGACTCAACTTGAAACCAAACCTGATGGGTTACTCTATTTTCTCAATCGACTTTGGATTCCTGGCCGTGATGATCTTCGTACCTTCCTTATGAACGAGGCTCATAAGTCTCGTTATTCTATTCATCCTGGAGCTGACAAGATGTACCAAGATCTTCGTTATTCGTATTGGTGGCCTGGTATGAAGAAAGATATCGCTCTTTTCGTTGCAAAATGCCTTACTTGTTCAAAGGTTAAGGCTGAACATCAACGACCATCTGGTATGCTTGAACAACCAGAAATTCCTGTATGGAAATGGGAGAGCATAGCAATGGACTTCATCACTAAACTCCCTCGTACACCCAAAGGTTTTGACAGCATTTGGGTAATCGTCGACCGTTTGACCAAGTCAGCCCATTTCATACCTATTCGTGAGAAGTATTCTGTGGAAAGGTTAGCAAAGATGTACGTAAGTGAAATTGTATGTCGTCATGGTATACCTTTGGACATTATCTCTGATCGTGATGGTCGTTTCACTTCTCACTTTTGGGATTCTTTACAAGACGCTTTGGGTACCAAGCTGAACCTGAGTACTGCTTATCACCCTCAAACAGATGGTCAGACTGAACGGACCATCCAGACACTTGAGGATATGCTCAGGGCATGTGTCATCGATTTTGGTGGCGCATGGGATTCTCATCTTCCTTTGGTTGAATTTTCATACAACAACAGTTATCATGCCAGCATTAACATGGCTCCTTTCGAGGCACTCTATGGTCGTAAATGTCGTTCACCTGTCTGTTGGACTGAGGTTGGTGAAGCCCAGATCACTGGACCCGAACTGATCCAGGAAACCACAGATAAAATCCAACTCATTCAGGATAATCTTCTCAAGGCTAGAAGTCGTCAGAAGAGTTATACTGATAAATGTCGTAAGCCCTTGGAATTTCAAGTCGGGGACCTTGTACTTCTTAAGGTATACCCTTGGAAGGGAGTGATTCGCTTCGGTAGGAAGGGGAAACTAGCTCCTCGATACGTAGGCCCATTCAAAGTTCTTGACAGGATTGGAAAAGTGGCTTACAAACTTGATCTTCCACCTGAGCTAAGCAATGTTCACCCAACCTTTCATGTTTCGAATCTCAAGAAATGCTTAGCAGATGAGAACCTCCATGACCCTCTTGAAGATGTGCAAATCGATGAAACTATGCATATTGTCGAGAAACCCGTCGAGATCATGGATACTGGAGTCAAGAAACTCAAGCGCAGCCGCATACCGATCGTTAAGGTTCGTTGGGAATCTAAACGAGGTCCAGAGTTCACTTGGGAACGCAAGGACCAGATGAAGTCTAAATACCCACATCTTTTTCCACCAGACTCTCCAACTCCAACTTCGGGACGAAGTTCCTAAAAGTAGGGGAGACTGTAACATTTCGCATTAAATTTCTTGTATGTTACGATTATTATTAATAAAACGTCAAGTTTCATCATTTATCGTCTTTTAAAAATATTTCGTGACGCATTTGGACCCCTTATACTATACTATATACTTATAATATCTTATTATTATTGAAATAATTATCAAAAATTAAAGGCTTGGGCCGGGATTCGAACCCGAGCCCATAGCCGGTTCAACGTGCACACACCACACAACCAACTAAGCTACACTACTTTCCTGTCAATGTTTCCACACCTTTTAATTTAATTATATAATGAATTTGGGTCTTAACAGTTGACTTGAAAAGTCAACTGTGAAGAACAGTTTACCATAAATCTTCCATCTTAATCACGATTGATCCTTGATATGGAATGATTGGTGAGTTGTTGACTGGTACGCGTCCATTACACGACCAATCATCATCAAAGCATTCCCAAATTGTGTCAATTATCGCATCATAGGTTTTAATCGAGTCAAACTTACCAAATCGTTCACCCGAGCCCTCACACTATAAATTGAACACTTCCTAACAAGCTTTACTCGCCGATATACTCTTCTTCATCTCCAATTTCTGTTATAAATCATCTCTCAAACTTCTAATCGTTGGCGTTTGACTTTTCTGTTTGACCAAGCTTTAAACACGAATTCGTTTTGTAAGTTCTTTTTTTTTTGTATGGGTTTTGTTCATCAGCCACTACACAACAATAACCCTATGATCAATTGGGTTATTGTTGTGTAATTAAGATTATTGCTGAAACTAGGGCTCGATCGTTTTTGAATTGGGGAAGAACACTCTGCAGACTTGTATATTTATTTAAAACAAAAACAAACCAAACACAACCACTGATCTAGATCAAGTGGTTGTGTCTGTCTGTTTGTCCACCAAAGAACACGGGTTCGAGTCCCACCTTTCACGGTTTCTATTCTTTTCTTTTATAAAGGATTATAAATCAGTTTTACGTATACTATATAATTAATTTCAAACCTAGTTTATTCGTTCTCAGGGTCTAGCCCAGTTGGTGGCTAGGCTTGTGATTAAAACGCGAACCTGTCCCAGACCCGGGTTCGATTCCCAGCATCAACAAAACATTTTTTTTACCATTTAAGCATTATATATATTCACCTATAATTTTTAAAATTGGTTTTAAAATACTAAAACTATTTTATAAATTCTACAAAAATTATTTTATGTTATTCTAATGGAAAAGTTTAACATACAATTTTTAGTTTTCCAAAAATTATTTATTTAAAATATATAATAAATATTTCAAGTTTATTCTATTTTATTTATAAAATTCTATAAAAATATCAAAACGATTATATAAATTCGCACAAAAATTATTCTGAGTTTATATAACATTAAACATTTCTGAAATGATTTTTATTTCTGAAAAATCATTAATTTAATATTTTTAATCAATTTTTGTTAGTTTTAATCATAAATAAATCATAATAAATTCATTTTTCAATATTTTTGCACCAAAATTTTATATAAATTATTTCTATCCATTTAGAACAGAAGTACAAATTTTAATTTAAAAATTCTTTAATTTTAATATTTTTAGATATTAAAGTTATATTTTGACAATTTGAAATAAATAGATTAAATATTCTATTTTTAAGAAAATAGTTTTATAAAAATTATTTTCATACTTAAAACTTTATAATGTGACCATCTTTAATCTAAAATTTACAAAAAGACTTTGTTTATTTATTTATTGAATTTCTCTTATTTATTAAACATTTTATTTATTAATCAAACAAATACTTATCCCCAATTCGAAACCCTAGAAAATACTTGTAGACTAGATAGACTTAGACTTATTTGTTATCTTATACATAGGGTAATACTTGGCAACTTTGGGGCTACACTTATACTTTTTCTTGAGACTTAATACTTTGCTAAGGTGAGTTTACGTAACCATGTTTATGCAATTCTTTATACTTGCAACATTATACTTAAGCAATTCTACATACATGTCTATTTGTAAACTTTAATGCCTCATGATTTAGACAACAACAACAGTTAGACTTACGCTTCAACATACATAATCATTAGCTATGGCCAAGCCGGCGATACTCAATAATAGATCTATTGGATTGACAATCCCACCTAGATTCGTTGACCATCTTTTATGGGGAGCGCGGGTGATTGTTGTCGTTCCAACATAATATTAAGGTGAACCGTGGATGACGGGATGGACCTAAACTAGTCGGAGGTTTGATTATGTGCATTCAACACTTCATGTTTATTCATGTAGACTTAAACTTACGATAGACATATGAATTGCTAAACTTTAATTCTTATACTTAATTGCTTGACATGGCTTATGTATTCTCACCAACTTCTAGTTGACCCCCCCCCCCCCCCATTTTTACAACTCAACAGGTAATAATGATGCTTGAAGTCTAGAGAGTTAGCATGAGAAGACAAATTGAAGTTTATGCTTATTTGGTTTTTTGATGTATTAGAATTCCATTCAAGACTTATTATGTATCTTCAATTTGGGATATTTTTCTTACTTTAAATAAATTTCAATTAAAACTTGATTACCATGTGCTACTGTATACTCATTCTTACATGACACCTCGATGTTTCTGCCATCGGTTGGGGTGTTACACCTTTTTCTTGGTTCTGAGGACTTCCAACTGATTTTGGGGACACTATAGTGGCCTCATCAGTTGTTGCCTTCAAGGGAGTCTTAGTTATGTAACCACTGTCCTGGTGTGAGACAATGGTCTCTACATCAGTAGTGGCTGCTCCACTTGAAAACTCACCTAGAGTTGCATTGAACTCTAGGGGTGTAACCTCCTCATCTGTTTGTGGGATGGCTGATTGAATTTCCTCAGTCCCAGTCACTTGCGGAGGTATACTCTCATTGACAGGTGAAAGAGAGGAACTAGGATTTTCCTTAGTTTTGTCAATAGCCTTAAACAGAGGTTGCATGGTCTGTTGAACATGTGATGGTGAAGGTGGAGGAGTAAAAAGAGAATTAGCCCTGGGAGAGGGGCTTGTGAACATATGGCCAAGTGACTCAAATGTATCATGTTGTGGTTCCCCTTGGCTTACAACATGATCCTTTTGTGAGGATGCATGAGGAGTTTGGTCAGGTTGAGATATTTCCAACTGTTGTGAGGAAGTAACAACGGTGGTTTCTAGTTGCTTTTGTATTGCAACAGAGTTATCTTCTGGTATCTCATCTTCCAGAAGTCTCTTTTGTGGTTGAGTGGTGGTTTTTGTGGATGGACGTTTCCTTTTGGTAATAGCTGGTGTGGGTTTCACAGCACTAGATGTAGTGCCATGATCACCAGGAGCAGTAGGCTCAACAGCAGAGGTTTGGACAGCAGTTGTTGTCTTAGTCCTCTTTGTTTGTGTTTTTGAAACTTTGGACACTTTTGATACCTTTTCTTGGGTGTTTGAACCCAGCATTCTTGTGAAAGTTTCATCAGTTAGACTCTTCATTTGCATAGACTCACCCTTTTTGAAAAAAAAAAATTGGTAAAACCTTTTGAAGGATTACACTTAAGATTCTTGGGTAAATTAGAAAAGCATTATTAGACCCAGACTTTATGGCTTTCACATTTGACACTAAGTCCATAAACAGTCCCTGGGATAGATTGAAGTCAGAATCTAACAACATAGCATACCCCAAGTACTGAATCCTCAATGGGATTTCATTAAAGGAAGTGGACTTAGCGGAGACACAGAGAAGGAGGGTATGAAGAAAAATTTCATGACTGGTGGGAAAAACTTTTTGAAAAGTGTTGACCCAGTCATCTGAGCATCATACCCCCTTTCCTGAAACTCTGTGTGAAGCTCTGTTTTAGGGAAAGAGTCTTTACCTGACAGGTCGTTAAGTGAGAAGGTTGTGGATATCAGTTGAGGGGTAATGACGATACTTGTCTCACCAATTTTTGAGATAATGGAAGTAGGCTTTTTGTCTTGAAGCAAAAACTCAGCATTCAACCAGAATTCTTGGAGAGTATCAAGATAGATAGGGGCGTCAGCGGTTAGGATTTTCAAGTATTTGGATTTTAGGATGATGTCGATGGTGGAATGGAATGGAGTATTTTCATCTGTTTTTACCAGATATGAGAGATAATTATGGGTGGCTTTAGCTTGAAGATCCATTGTAATGGATTCCGAAGGTGAGAGTGAGTGGAATTTGATTAAGGGTTTGAGAATGAAGAAGGTGGTTTCAGTATTTTGAATACAATGAGACAGTGTAACGACTGTTGTGATAAAACAGGGGTTTTATAGGCTCTGGTGAAACCGCTGATGTGGCCAAAACTCTGCTTGTAGGAGCAGACGTGGCAAACATCTGATGGTTTAAACATCTGGTGGGGGACAGCTGTTTTGGCAAACAACTGATGCAAACGGCTGATGCAAAACAGCTGTTGTCGTTTTTTTATTATTATCACTATGATATATATATATATATATATATATATATATGGATAATAAAACAGTTGTTTTATCTGATCAGAGGTTTGAAACAGATTTTTTTTTTAACCAAAAAGCTATTTTAAGGATGAATTTTGATTTTCTGAAACATTTTAATGCTTTTATTGAAAACATTTGTGTTGTTTAATCCATGTTTAGCATACCAATTCTAGAAATCAGATTTGTGAAGGTAGATGTGTCTAAAGCATTTGTCAACACATCTGCCAACTGATCCTCTGTTGGAACATAGTGCAGAGAAATCAAACCTTTTTCATAGCTATCTCTGACAAAATGATGTCTGATGTCAATGTGTTTGGTAGTGGAGTGAGAGACTGGATTTTTGATGATATTTTCAGCAGCTTGACTATCCAACATGAGTGGAGTCTGTAATGCAGTTATCCCAAAATCCAACAATTGATTTTGAAGCCACATGAGTTGGGCTGTACAGCTTGCAGCAGCAATGTATTAAGCCTCAGCTGTTGAGGTGGAAACAGCAGCCTGCTTTTTGCTTTGCCAAGAGACTAAGGCATTCCCTAGAACTTGGCACCCTCCTGATGTGGATTTCCTTGTGGTATGACAGCCAGCAAAATCACTATCTGAATAACCTGAAAGCTCAATGTTTCCATTACCACATACCAAGTGTGGGAGCACCTTTTAGGTATCTGAATATCCTTTTCACAGAAATAAGGTTTGACTTTCTAGGTGAAGCCTGCCTGGGATCTTGCACAGACACAAGTGGCAAACATAATGTCTGGCCTAGATGCAGCTAAGTACAATAAAGACCCAATCATGCATCTATAATGTGTTTGATCAACCAGTTCATCCTTGTCATCAATAGTGAGTGGCTTGACTGTACTCATGGGTGTACTACATGGCTTACAGTCATTCATCTCAAATCTAGTTAGCAAGTTTTTTACATATTTATTTTGATGGATGAATGTGCCATTTTGCAGTTGTTTCACTTGGAGACCAAGGAAACACTGAAGTTCACCCATGGCACTCATTTCAAACTCTGTTGTCATGATTTTTCTGAACTCTTCACACATTTTGTTACATGTGGATCCAAAGATGATGTCATCCACATATATTTGAACAATCATTAAGTCTTTCCCTCTCCATTTCAGAAATAAGGTTTTATCAATTTTACCTCTTGTGAAGCCAATGGATAAGAGAAAAGTGGAAAGACTTTCATACCAGGCCCTTGGTGCTTGTTTGAGTCCATACAGAGCTTTATTAAGCTTGTAGACATGATCAGGATGGAATGTGTCTTCAAAACCAGGTGGTTGACATACATAGACCTCCTCCTGAATTTTGCCATATAGGAAGGCACATTTGATATCCATCTGATACACCTTGATGTTGTGGTTGACAGCAAAGGCTAGAAAGAGTCTAATGGCTTCTAACCTTGCTACAGGAGCAAAGGTTTCATCATAGTCTATTCCTTCTTCTTGTCTGAAGCCTTGAACCACGAGCCTGGCTTTATTCTTGACAACAATACCCCTTTCATCAGTTTTGTTTTTGAAGACCCACTTTGTGCCTATTGGACAAACATCCTTAGGCAGTGGTACAAGTTCCCATACTTGTTGTCTTTTGAACTGAAGGAGCTCTTCTTGCATAGCTTCTACCCAACTGTTGTCTTTTAGTGCCTCTTGGTACTTGACAGGTTGTGTGAGAGATAGGAACCCTGCAAAAAGACAGATATTGGAGGATTGACTTCTTGTTAGCACACTCTCTCTGATGTTGCCAATGATCTGGTCTGGTAGATGAGCTCTTAGGTAGATTAGATCTCCCTGATATGGTATGATGGCATTTTGAGGTGAAGGACAGAGGTTTGGTGACTCTGTTGTTGTAACATCTGTTTGCACTTCTGTAGTGCCATCAGATGTTTGAAATGGAAGTGGGGGAATGGGTCCAAGTGGTGTAAAACTGGACTAACTTTTGTCAACAGATGATTGTACAGTGGTTGAAAGAGGTGAAGCAGTGGATTGAGGGTAAGACTGGCCAACAGTGGTTGACTCAGCTGTGATAGAGTTTTGACAGTTGTTTTGAACAGCTGCTTCCTCTAAAGCAGAAGAGATTTTATAGTGACTGGGGATCACAACATCTGTTCTGTAATCTTGTTGTGGAGACTGTGGAATACCTGCATTGTTAGTTTTAACAGTGATATCTTCAAATTTGAATTTATCTAAATCAAACAGTTTAGCAGGATTTGCTGGGATTTTTAGGGATGAAAGTTCATTGAACTTTACATTCAGAGTTTCTTCTATTGTCTTGGTCTTTGTGTTAAACACCTTATAAGCCTTGGCAGTAGAAGAATATCCCAGAAAATAACCACAATCTACTTTGGCTACAAATTTTGAAATGGAATCTTTGAGATTTAGGATGAAACATGGGCAGCCAAAAATTTTGAAAAATGAAATTAATGGTTTGATTTTGAACAAAATTTCATAAGCAGTTTTTTGATGTCTTGGGTTGATCAAAACTCTGTTTTGAACATAGCAAGCAGTGTTTACAGCTTCTGCCCAGAAGGACAGTGGCAAACCAGAGTCTGCTAGCATGGTTCTTGCAGCTTCTATAAGAGTTCTATTTTTCCTTTCAACCACCCCATTTTGCTCTGGTGTTTTTGGGATGCTGTACTGCCTCACAATCCCTTTTGACACACAGAAGTCATCCAACTCCTTATTTTTAAACTCTGTTCCATTGTCACTCCTGAAGACTTTTACTGGCAAGTCATATTTTTTTTCAACATTGGTGACAAAGTCCTTCAAAATACCTGCAGTCTAATCCTTAGAATGTAAAAAGTAAGTCCATGTAAACCTAGAAAAATCATCAACTATGACAAGACAAAATCTTTTTCTTCTTAGACTCATGATTTTAACAGGGCCAAACAAGTCCATGTGCAACAGTTGTTGACATTGACTAGTTTTGGACTCATCAATGGATTTGTAAGAGCTTTTATGTTGTTTTCCTTTTAAACAAGAAACACAATGCTCATCACATTTGAATTCTTTTGATGGTAAGCCTCTGACAAGACTTTGTTTGGAGAGTGTGTTGATAGTTTGGAGAGTGTGTTGATAGTTTGAAGGTTGGTATGACCCAGTCTCCTATGCCACAATTCTGTCTCCTTTGTGGAGGCAGCAGAAAACAAACAGACATTTGCCATAGGATTGTCCTTTAACATATTAACAACATACACATTGCCACTTATATGAGCAACAAGTTGTGCTTTGCTCTCAGCAATGATGGTATCAATCTTTTTCACCACTTCTGGCCCAATAATCTTACAAGTTTTCTTTGTGAAGAATGAGCCATAACCTTTGTCACTCATTTGTGAAACACTCAGAAGATTAAACTTGAGATTATCAATAAGATTGACATTTTCGAACTTGAGTTTCCCAGCTTGTACAGTCCCTGAACCCAACACCTTACCTTTTGAATCATTACCAAAGGATATATCACCCCCTCCATGAGCTAAGAAGTCCAGAAGAAGGGCTCTACATCCTGTCATGTGCCTAGAGCCTCCACTATCTACATACCAAAGACTATCTAAACAAGCAGAAGCTCCCTGCACAGCAGTAATGGATTAGTTTTGGTGAGTGTCCAAAGCCAAGTTGGCTTTGGATGGGTCCTCAGACTTTTCAGACTCAAGCTTTGGAAGATGATCAGTGGTTTGAACTAATTTTTGAATCAAGTTCAACAACTGTTGCTGACCATTTGCCAGTGCTTGGATGTCAACACTTGGGGCAACAGTTGTTTGATCACTTCCAGACAGATGATAATACCCATAGGGATTTCTGTTCACTCTTGGTTTAGAGGGTCTTTTTGGCTCCTCATAAACATGTGACAGACTATGACATGGTGGTTGTCCATATCCTCTTGGGTACTTGCTTGTGGGTGGAGCATCTGTTACTTGGACATCCCTAGGAGCAGATGTTTCAAAACTTTTAGAAACAGATGTTTGGACAGGAGTGAAAGTCTGTTTGGGCTTTCCTTTTGAAGTACTCACCACCGGATTTGCAAGAGTTTTAGCTTTGTACTCTTGTATTTTCACATCAAAATTTTTGAGATACAAGCACTCTTTGGTTTTGTGATTCTTTTTCCCACATATTGAACATGTGGCTTTGGAATCACATACACTTGTTCCTTTGTTAATGTCATATGCTTTTAGAAGAAAACAGTTTTTAGTGACATGATTCTTCTTTTCACAGAAATCACAGAACAAGTGGACAGTCTTTTCTTTCTTTTTCCCTTTTTCAACCTTCTTTTCAGCAGATGTTTGAGCATCTTCTGGAAGGTTTTTCAAGGGAATGATTTTTGCCTGAGGAGCTGTCTTTCCTTCAGGAGTTTTAAAATCAACAGGTTTAAAATTTTCAAGAGTACCACACTCATCAGACTAAGTAGGTTTAAATTCATACTTTTCAAGTTCAGTGAATGATGAGGAACCTTCTGGTTTTTCTAGAACAATTTTCTTACCATTTGGTTCAGTGATTTTAATCTCTTGACCCTGCAGGTTTGTTGGTACTATCTCAACAGACTTTTGATCCTTTTTGTTAGTGTTTTCAAAAGCTGGAGCAGTTGTTTCAAAACCAAAACCAAACTTCACATGACTTTTGGTTTGTTTGTTGAGTAGCATTTCAAAACCTCTACATGATTCCACCCATTTCTGACATTCAACTTGGGTGGACTCAAGCTCACTTTTACAACTCTGATATTTTGTTATCATAGTTTGGAGCTGGTCTTTGGTTATGGTTGCTTCTTGTTTTAAGCTGCTTATTTCAGATTCCTTTTCAGTTAAACTTGTTTTTAATTCTTTTGAAAGTTTCTCAGATTTAACTTCATTATCTAAAATTTTCTTTCTAAGGTTTTCATTCACCTCTTTGATGTTAGCAAATGCTATCACACATCTGTCAGAACATAAATCCTTAAGAATTTGAGGAGATACCTTAGCAGCAGCCATCAATGCACAATCACACTTGCACTCACAATCATCAGATGCACCACAGGGATCTGAGAGATTCACAACCTCTTCTTCAGGATTTTCACCTGCAACAACTTCATCAACAACATCATCAGTCACAACTTTAGATTCAGTCACCACCTCCTCAGATTCAACTTCTTCTACCATTGCCATGAAACAAAAGTTTTCTGGTTCATTTTCAGCTTTGGCAACTAGTGCAAAATTTTCATCTGTTAACTCATCTGGTAGACTGCTCCAAACAACAAAGCCTTGTGTGAAGAAGCTCTGTTGACTGGTCTCTGCAGGAGCAGAGGATGGAGCAGCAGTCATTTGCACAGGTGCTTGAGCAACATGTGTTTGCACATAGTGGATCTGAGGAGCAGTGGTTTGGACATACTGGACAGAAACAGTGTTTGAGGACTGTGCAAAATGAGCAGTGTTTTGCACATTTGGTCTAGGGGTATTATAGGAATTTTGATAAGTGTTGGTCTGAGGTCTTTGATTTGGATAGGTGATTATAGGTGTACCATGTTGACTCCTACATTCCCTAGCAAAATGACCAAGTCTATGACATTTATAACACTTTATCTTTGATTTATCCAACCCAACCTTTGATCTGCCAGTCAACCCTGGAAACATTCTCCCAGTTTTCTTGTAAAAATTGTTAGTTCTTACACTGAGAAGGGCCAATTGGTGCATAATGTCCATTTCTTCCAAATCATCAGGATCAAAGTATTTCAGATCATCATACTCAAAGGATATGTTATCAGATGCCTGGATATCACCACCACTTGCTGTGAAAGCATAGTTTGGTGAATAAGAATCGGAGTTAAAACCTGAGTTAAAACCTAAAGTTATGTCAATGAAGTGATCATAACTCTGATCCTTAGTATTTCCAGGCACCTCATCATGACCCAAAAGTGCTGTATTCCCAAATACATAATCATCAGACACTTTTCCAGAGTCCTGGAGCTTCTTTTTCTGGTTAAGCTCTCTCTCATAGGTCAAGAGCTTACCATAAAGCTGGGTCAGTGATAGGTCCTTAAATCCAATTGAGTTTCTCATAACAATAGCAATAGTGTCCCATTTGTCTGGTAATGATCTTAAAAACCTATGGTTCAAAGTTGAATGAGGGTAAGTTAGACCAACCAGTTTTAGTTCACTAATGAGACAGTTAAACCTCTCAAATTGTTGAGTTAATGACTCTCCCTTGACATGACTGAATGTTTCATATTGTTGGTTAAGTATTTCACGATTGTTTTCAATAACCTGTTCAGTCCCACCAAATTGTTCTTTCAGTGCATCCCACAACTCCTTTGCACTGTTACAGTGTAACAGCCCAGCATATATATCATTGGGTAGAGCCATGGCCACAATACTAAAGGCCTTAGCATCTAACTCAATTTTATGAAAATCCTGGTCGGAGTAGTTTTCAAGTTTCTTTGGCTCCTGAACCTTGGGATCTTCAGTACTCGGCACCATCGGAACATGTGGTCTGAAGATAACCGACTTCCAACACCCAGTGTTCTGTTGAGCTAGAACATGGCTCATCCGACGTTGCCAGATATTGTATTCAGATCTGACAAGCATCGGTGGCTTGTTGTTCGTGCCAGTGTTATGTGGATCGTGATTGATTGAAGCCATTCTCTGATTTTTCAAAAACAAAGTCTGTTTAAAAACGGTTGAAACGAAAATAAACTATTACTCTGTTTTCAATCCGACAAACAAACAATATCAATAATTGTGAGCTAATCTGTTTATATTAAATTGATTGATTAGATCGAATTTAATTGACCAAGCTCTGATACCAATTGTTAGGATCTGAGTTTGATTGTTTTGATATATTTAGAATAAGATGATAAATGAATGATGTAAGTATATATGGAAAGTGCATCGGAATGATAAACTATAATCAAAACAACAGGAATAAATGTTTTCTATGATCAAATGCTTTCATTAATTGAAAGATTACAATCAGTACAAATACTCCCCCTCAGCCTGATCACACAGTGATTGTTTGTCTGAGAGAATGTTTGTGTGTGATGTAATAGAACAGTACAAGCACTGTTCTATTTATAGACAAACCTAAACCACTGGTGACCTGTGCTGACGTCACCTAAGATAGTGACCTCTAACAGAATAACAACATAAAACATCTGCCTATACAAACTACTGTTATATTACAAAACACTGTAAAGTAAACTACTGCTAAGGGAAAACTCTGATGGTCTTGCAACATCTGTTGGAGTCTAAGTGCTGTTGACTCCAACAGACCTTTAGTCTTCAGTACTTGATCAGTAGTTGTTTCTTCATCAGACCTTTGGTCAGCAGTTGTTCTCTAGCAGTCCTTTGTATCAGCAGTTGTCACAGCAGTTGTTTGGATGGAACAGTTGTTAGGGTCAGCAGTCTTTTGGGAAGAGTATGTTGTAAAGACTGTTTATTTGTGTGAATCAACTGTTAGCATATTTTGGCTTTTCAATCATCTGTTCTTATCCAGGTCAGTAGACCCAACATCTTCCCAACCTGTTTCGCCAAACCTTCTAATATCTCTTTCGACATCGCCGTAGAAACTTCTCCATCCTCGAAATCTGGATCGCTATACTCCAACTCAAGTATCCTGTCACTGGATTCAAAGATCTCTGAAAATTTGCTAGTCATATCTATCGTCCAGACTCTATCTGTTAACATCTGGCGATACATTTTCTTATCATTGTCTGATAGTGATCTAAGCTTCTCATTCCAAAAGACCATATCATCATCAACAGATCCTCCTTCACCTTTTCCAGATCCTCTTTTCTCACATTTTTATTTATCAGTATCGTCATCATCATCACTATCTGAACTCGCAGAGTTGTTTCCTTCACCAGAATTATCATCAGAACCATCATCGTCACTATCATCTTTCTTTTTCTTCTGAGAATTATCACCAGCATCATCATCTAAATCCTCATCTTCTTCCTCTTCATTATCAGATGGTTCGAAATCAACTTCTTCATCTCGCTCTTTATCCTCTTCACCAGCTTGCAATTGAGGAGCTCTAGAGTACAAGTCTTTAATCAAATTATCCATGTTCTTGTTACTCTCTTTCAACTTCTTATTCTCCTCTTTTAATACCATAAATCTCCTGGTGTTCCTCTGTTCGTGCCTTAACAACTTCTTGTTTTCTTTTCGAAGTCGTTTAATCTTGGCTTCAAGAGCTTCCTGATTGTCATGAGATGTTTCAACAACATCTAGCATTTTCTTGTCGTTTTTTTTTTCAATTGCTCTATCTCTGCTTGCTGCTGATTGATTATTTTCATCATGTCAGCTAGCTTCCGGTTCACAACATTCATCACATCACTATCAACTGTGACCTTTGGTGTAGAAGCTTCAGCAGCAGCTGGCAACTTTCCTTTCTTTATCTTCTTCAGCACTCTATCTAGTGCATCATTAAACTCATTAACAGGTAAATCAGTCTCCTTCTCAGTACCTGATGTTGTCTTCTGCTTCTTTGTAGCTGGAGTTGCAACCGGTGATTTTGAGCTAGATGCTGGTGGTAATTTCTTGCCAGCAATCAGTGTTTCTATGTCTCTAGCTCTCTTCTCCATTGGTCTTAAAACCTTCTCCTTCTTCTTGAACTGGGGTTTCTTTTGTTTCTCCCCTTGCTTTGGCGATCCAGGTAAATCCTCTGATCCCAAGCCTAAACCCTCATCAGTTTTATCTAAATGAATTGGGCTTTTAGTTCTCTGTTCCTCCAACGACTTGTTGAGACTGACAGACTCACCAGCCACAGTGGCCTTGGGCGTGGTGCTCTTCACTGTCTCTGCATCAGAATCCCATCTCTCATCCTCTTGCGTCTCTTCAGAGTCTACAGATGCCTCATCTACCAAATGCAACCCTTTCTTCGCCATACTCTTATGTCTTCTAGAAACTTTCTTCTTAACTGGTTCAGCTTCAGTTTCAGTTTCTTTTTCCTTACCCTTTCCACTTTTTGCTCCAACATTCACCACTTGACGCTTTCGTTTAGCATCAGGGTCTACTGGACGTAAAGGATTGTCTTCATCTGATCCACTGTTAGCATGTCTCACCTTATCCTGACCTTGATCTGTATAATCTATCTTGATCAGGTGACCAAATAGATTCTTCATCGGTGGTCGTCCGTTCAATGGCACACCCTTATACGCCTTCATCCTAGCAAGAGTATTCAGATTCATGTGCTCCTGAACAATAATCTGTTTAGGATCTCTCTTCAACTTCTTGTACTTAGCATCAAAGATCATCTGAAGAAATCGAGGATATAACAAGAATTTCCTGCTCCTTAACCCTCTCACAGGTTCTAACATGTGTTCCATCAGCATCCCAGACACATTGAACGGTTTGTTCAATATTAAAGCCACCATCAATGAACTTATACTTTTTCTCATCAAATCATATCCACCAGCTGCTGATCCGAAAACATGAATCATCACATGTGCAAGACGTTTGAATTGAGGACATAGCTTTCCTTTATGTAACGAACCGTCAGTGATAGGTCCGTTATACTTCATTCGTAGAAAGCATTTTCGTTGTTCAGTCCACGTCAACTCTCTGGGATCTATCTTCTCATCTTCTAGCTTCAATGCCTCTCTGATGTCGTTCTCAGAGACGATCACCAGCTCCCCCTAAATCTTACTAACGAGTGAAGATTCGCCTTTCCAGAAGTCCATCTTTGCATTAGTCCAGAACTCCTGTTGGTGATCACGGTAAATAATAGCTGGTGTAGCAATCGCGTCAATCACTCTACTTCGCTTCAAGAACTCTATAATCCTGGCAAACTCAGTATGTTTCTTCACATCGCCTAAATATGCACAGCAATTGTGTTCGGATTCAAACGGTAAATCAACACTCTTTTCTTTCTCAGCTGCCTAAGAAGATGATCCAGCAGGAACACTCGCACTTTCCTGTTCAGACATTGTTAAGCTGCAAAACAAATCAAAACAATCATGTTAAAACGAACAAAATAAAAACTTGAAAAATTTTGGTTTTTAAATTCTACATTCGACCAGTTCGTTGGTGCGAATGAGGAATTTTAGGTATGAATGTGAAAATCTAAGGGTTCGAATGTAAAATATTGTAAAAAATTTCTTCATTCGACCACTTAAACTTCTTTCGACCAAATAAACATTCTCCTTCGCCCAAACTGTCACGTTCGACCGTTTGAGATGGGCGAAGGTGTCTGTTCATCTTCTTCAAAATTTCAGATTCTAATTTTGATCGTTTTAAACAGCCATTTTGATTTGGAAAGCACCTAACATTACCAATGAAACTTTTCCAATTATGAATTTCAACAATCATACATTGATTATGTGTTTTTTAATCAAAAACTAGGGTTTGAAACATTCAAACAATCGATTTTGCAATCTGAGTATGATTAACAAAATGTTTTTGCATTTTCTCCCCCCTAAAACACTTAATCAATGAATCCCACTCAAAATCATGTTCAATTAACACGTTTTAATCCATGTTTTTAGTTGGTTAGGGCTCGAACTAAAAAACAAGGATTGAACATTCAAAACTGGATAATAACCTGCAAAGTTTGATGTAAAATGATCAGTGGAATCAGACGAACACAATAATACAATCTAAAAATCAAGGGCAACAAGGTGACTTTATCACAGAAAATTTGAAAATTTTTCGAATGGGGTCAAATGTGCAGAGATTGAGTTATATAGGCTCCACATTCGACCGTTTGACTAGGTCGAGTGTGATACTTTTTCTACCTTCGACCCTACTGAAAGGTTCGAATGTAGAAAAAGGGTTCGAATGTGAAATTTTCACATGAACACTCACATTCGACCGTTTAAAACATACGAATGAGCAGACAAAATTCCACCTTCGACCCAACGAAGGGGTGAATGAAACATGGAATTTTTGAAAATTTTACCAAATCTCAAAATCGAGTCCCGTTCAAAATATTTTTCAACTTTTAAGCATCCGACAGTCATTATTTCTCATTTAAAGATTACAAAGCTCAAATGGTCCATCAAGTTTTAGAAAATTGATATCAACCACCATCAGCTATCAAAAATAAGATAGAAATATAAAATCTTTTTGGATTTTCTAAAGTTTATGTTAAAACACACCTAAAATCTTTTTGAGTTTTGCATTTTTGACGAGAAATATAAAATGCGGAAATGTAAAGATAAAGCAGTAAATGTTTTGGGATTTCCGGTAAAGGGATCATATCAGTTATTGAGAAATCTGATCACACCGTTGATCTTTTTGATTTATTATCATTAAAGACAATGTGTGATCTGGCAACTGCTGATATTGTGATCTACATAAACTCACATGCAGACTTTTGTGAAGTGCTTTATACTGATACGATTATATATAGTATAAACGTAATTGTATGTGGTTCCCACGCACACGACATAATCCCGTATCAAGAAGTAAATGCACAAAGACTCATTGTAAAGCGTGATTATGCTTTCGTCGTCTGTAATTTACAAGGTATGAGACACAGAGGTATACAGGTCAGCAAATTAATGCAGCAAAGTAACATGTGCACGCTACCAGATGAGGACTAATATCAATCATGATTTGCATCAATGATTGATACGTTGTAATAGATAATCTTTGATTATCATAATACATGGAAAGTTCCTCAATTCGATAACTTTAGGATTTGGCTTAAAGATCTTTTATAAAGATACCCTATCTGATCTAGGTCCGTAATGACTTACAGCAGAAGATCAGAGAGGCTATCCCCAGATAACTAATAACATAAGGACCCAAAACCTTCGAGTTTTGTACAAATACCCTATCAAACGAAATTACGGTACTAAGACCATATGCCCATGAGGAGTTCATCCACAAAACAAAGATATGTATGTATCAGGCACGCAGTAATAGGTCTTCGAAGCCTATCAGCACATCACACAGACTCGGACACACGCCCTATATTGCATTAAATTTCTTTAGAATGTATCAGATCCCCACTGATGTACTATCATTTCCCCTTTTTCTCCAGGAAATCATTTTGGGTTTTTCTAATTTTATAAATTTTTGAGATTACTGTTCCCAAGGATAAGCTGGAGCATTTCAAATATGTGACTGCCCAAGATATCGTTTGTTCACAGAAATCTGACGGCATTAATCTAAGGGAAGAAGATATAGCAGTCAGCAAAAATTTTCTAATTTTTATGTGTTTTGAAATTTTTCAATGTTTTTGTAATTTCTGAAAATATACTCTATCTAAACTAAAAAGCGATAAACTGAGGTGGTGATCAGTCTTGTTTTTCTTTAATACCGTTAGCTTTCAAAAGATATTCGAATCTGGATTTATCAAAAGCTTTGGTAAAAAGATGTGCACGTTGATAATCAGTGTGGATTTTGACCATATCGATCAACTCTTTAGCGTAACAATCACAGATAAAATGATATTTGATCCGGATATGTTTAGCCTTTGAGTGATTTACTAAGTCTTTTGTTAATGCAATTGCGGCTTCATTATCACAGTAAATAGGGGTTTTAAGAAATTGCAAACCGTAGTCCACCATCTGTTGTTGTATCCAAAGAACCTGTGAGCAGCAGCTCGATGTTGAAACGTATTCTGCTTCACATGTGGATAATGCAACTGCGGTCTGTTTCTTGCACTGCCAAGTCACGAGCCTGCTCCCCATAAACTGGCATCCAGCCGTTGTGGATTTGTTGTCCTTGTCACAGCCACCCCAATCTGCATCACTAAAAGCGATTAGGTCAAAATTATCATCATTAGGGTACCATAGTCCTCTCGACGGACAACCCTTCAGATATCTAAGGATACGTTTGACAGCTGCAAGATGACTCTGTTTCGGCTTCGATTGATAACGTGCACAGAGACATGTGGCAAACATTATATCTGGTCTGGAGGCAGTGAGATACATCAGAGATCCGACGATTGTTCTGTATGTAAATGGATCAGTTAGCTCCCCCTTAGCGTCAACTCCAATCCTGTGATTAGGTTGTATTGGGGTATCCATCGGCTTTGAATCATCCATCTGGAATCGGCTCAAGACTTCAGAAACGTATTTCGTCTGGTGAATAAAGATCCCCGTTGGTCTTTGTTCCACCTGCAAGCCTAGGAAAAACTGTATCTCTCCCATTGCGCTCATCTCGAACTTTTCCTGCATAACATGTTCAAATTCTCTGCAAAGAAGTTCGTTAGTAGAACTAAATATAATATCGTCAACATAAATCTGGACTAGAAGCAAGTCATCGCCTGTTCGTTTAGTGAACATTGTGCAATCTACCAAACCTCGTTTGAATCCTTTTGAAAGAAGATACGTGCTCAGCTCCTCATACCATTGTCTTGGAGCTTGGTGCAACCCGTAGAGAGCTTTGTTCAAAACATAGACCTTATCCCGGTGAATAGGATCTTCAAAGCCTGGTGGTTGACCTACGTATACTTCCTCCTTGACCACACCGTAAAGAAACGCGCTCTTGACATCCATTTGATACACCTTAAATTTCTTGTAACATGCAAACGCCAGAAACATTCGGATAGCCTCTAAGCGTGCAACAGGTGCATAGATCTCGTTGTAATCGATTCCTTCAACTAGATGAAATCCTTGTACAACCAAACGAGCTTTGTTCCTTACGATCACTCTTCTATCATCCTTTTTGCATTTGAATACCCATTTAGTTCTAGTCTTCTTTCGTCCTGGGGGCAAATCTGTCAATGTCCAAATGCCAAGTTTCTGAAACTGCAATAACTCCTCTTGCATAGCTTCTACCCAAGCGTCATCCAAAAGAGCGTCCTTGTACGTTCGCGGCTCAACCTGCGAAACATAACAAGAAAAAGACCAGTCATTTTGAAAACCTGATTTTTGAATTTTGGCATATAAAGCAAGATTGCCAAGGTTTTCCAGTGAGTTAGCATTCCTCAATTGACCTCTCGTCATCACACTGCTACCAGGATCACCAATAACCTGCTCAATCGGGTGAATTCGATGTATCAGAGATTCCGGATAATTGGGTACTTGGACTCCCGTCTGAGTAGTTAAGTTCTCTGCAGAAACCAGATCATTACCCACATTCGATGATGAAGCACCATTTGTATTTGGGTTCACTGGTGGTGTCATTGTAGCATGATCTAAAATAGCTTCACTTGTAACATCATCATCGTCATCTTCAGATTCTGACGAATTCAAAGTTGTAGAAGCTTCTTGGAATACCTCTTCTTCAACTATAGGAACATTGGTATCATTAGAAGCTGCTTGGGGGTTCACGGTGATCGGACGCACCAACGGTGATGTCACTGCGTTTTCGACCTCGTAATATAAACGTAATACAGCCTCTTCAACCAAGCTATCTAGGTTGAATGATTCAAAGAAATCTTTGTAATCAAACATCCAGTCTGGACCGCTTCCCTGTACATTCTGAGTATACCGTTGCACTTCAACGTTAGCCCACTCCTCGACTTGACGAGTCCGTTTGTTGAATACCCGTTTGAGCGGGGTTGCATATCCAACAAAGTATCCTTCTTCAGCCTTTGGTGCGAACTTCTCAGATGGATTAAGCATAGTACAAGGAGCTCCAAACGGTTCTAGATACTCTAAATTCGGCTTTCGACGATTCAACAGCTCATAAGAAGTTTTGCCAAACTTCTTCACCGTTAAAACACGATTAAGAGTATAACAAGCTGCGTAAAGTGCTTCGTTCCAGAACATTATCGGAAGAATTGAGTCCGCAAGCATTGTTCTCGCCGTTTCTATTAGAGCCCTGTTTTTGCGTTCGGCGACACCGTTCTGTTGTGGGGTATACGGAGCACTGTATTCATGATGAATTCCTTTGTTTTCACAAAGATCGTCCATCTGTGCATTCTTAAACTCCGTACCATTATCACTCCTAATTCTCTTGATCATGAGACCATAGATATTTTCCAGTCGAGTGAACAGAACTTTCAAATTATCAAACGTGTCGCTCTTACGGTGTAAGCACATAACCCATGAAAATCTTGAAAAATCATCAGTCACCACAAGACAGTACAATTCTCTAGCATGACTTTTACGTTTGACCGGTCCGAACAGATCCATGTGCAAACGTTCAAGTGGCAATTCAACGGAATTGACTTTCTTTGGCTTATGGGATTGCTTGTGCTGCTTACCCTTCTTACAACTCACACACTTGTCATTTAAGTGAAAATGTTTAACGTTCACGCCTGTGACAAGTTCATTCTTCACCAATTGATTCATCTTTCGTAGGTGAATGTGTCCCATCCTCCTATGCCACATGATTGATTCCTTTTCTGTAGCCTTGGAGAGAAAACACATGACTTGGCCTTGTGTAGTCATTGCTTTAGACATGTCGAGAATGTACAAGTTGTTCACTCTCGGTGCCTTTAACATCACCCACTCTTTTGGTAACTCGAAACCCGGCTTGAGTATGTAGCAAGATTTGTCATCAAAGTAAACAGAAAATTGTTTGTCACATATCTGACTGACACTGAGTAGATTGTAATCGATTTGCTTCACATAAGATATTCTCTCAAAACTCACTATTCCATTGCTGACACTACCCTCCATGGTAATGTAACCTCCCTTGTTTCCTGCAAAAGCTACATAATCTCCATTGATATTTCTGATATCGAATAGTAGCGAAAGATCCCCTGTCATGTGACCAGAAGCTCCACTGTCAACAATCCAAAGACTGCTCACAGGGCCAGCTGAAGCTCCCTGCACATATCAAGTAAAGAATTAGATTTTTCGGGGAACCCAAGCCTGTTTGGTCTTGGGTCTTTGACAGTTTGTTTCAAAGATTCAGATTTTTCACAAACAGATTGATTTGAATCGATCTTTTTCTGATCACTCAAATCTTTTTCATTCTCTGATTTCACATTTTGTTGTGAAGTTGAAGCACCTTCAGAACCCTTTGGTGACCAAGATTGTTCAGATCATTTCAAGATCCGGATTTGAGATTTTGGGGTCTCAACCGGTTTCTTTACTTCTTCTTTGAACAAGACTTTATTGGTTACCTTCTCTGATTTAACAGAGACAGGTCCAACTGTTGGTTTGACAGCAGGTTTAACAGGAACCTTTTTCTTATCAACAGTTGTGTTCACCATTGGTTTCTTAATAGATTTTTTAGTAGCTATCCGGTTACGGCGATCATATGTCATCGGACGATTTTCCCTCCTTTTAAAATAACTGCTTTGATTATAAAAAGGTGCTGGTTGAGGGACAAATCGTCTTTGTGGATAACAATGATTGTCAACTGGACTTTCATACTTCTGCTTCATTTCCACCTCGTGCCTCTTGTGCCTTACGTACGGGCAGTGAGCAAGTAAATGCCCTCTCTCTCCCCGCACTTAAAACACGCACAGTACTCTTCAAAATTGTTCTTGGCGTTCGACTTAGCATAACTAGTGATAGGATATTGATCATCCACACACCTTCTTCTTAAACTCTCAGGAGCTAGGTCCTTTAAGTAAGTCGGCTCAAGAAAACCATTTGACTTTTCTTTTGGTTTATAAATTCTGTGACATGGACCTTTGGTTCTTTAGGAACATCCAAATAAATTTTCTTTAAGACTTCTGGAGGTACATCATTTGTTCGCTCATGTTTCAGAAACCAAATGGTACTCTCCTGCCAGATCTTTTCAATTTTTGAATAATTAGCAAATTTAATTGGATATTCTTCATCGGAAATTATCTTATCGGATCCTTCCATCCGATAGAAAATTCTAACAGGTTTATTACAAGATTCATTTTGATTTTCATTTTTATTCTCATTTCTCTTCTCAACAGGCTTAACTGATTGATTCTTTCTATGAGCGTTAGCCATGGGATGCACAATCTGAGATGGTGAAACAGGTTCAGTAGTGATTATGTGATTTTCATCAGGAATATCACACACCTTTTCAGAAACCTTCTCAAACTGTTCATCCTCTGAATCAGAATCATCATTAACAGCCACTACACCTTCATCATTTCCCAGAACAGGTCTAACATCAGAATAAGGGTCTCCCACACTAGAGGTGTTTGACTCATCATCTGATGTAGAGTCAGATTTAACTGAGCTCTCCGGTGCTATTGAGTGCAAATTATGGTTTTCAAACAACACCGGAGCTGGGACAGCTTTGTAGTTGGCACTTCTCGACTGTGAAGGCTCTTCTATTATATGATCAACAACATAAGCGATATGCTTATAACTCTCCAATTCCTTGTTCACTTTTTCTGCAAAGCACTTGATGGTGGCCATTTTAAGTTTACTGTTTTCTAAATCATTTATATAATTATTTATGGCCATTTGTTTCAAAGATAAAGTCTTTTTCAATTCTGAAACATCTTTCTTATAACCATCAAGTACTCTGTTAAACTCTTTTGCTTCTTTCTGATAGGATTGACAGTTGATTTTAGCACTCTCAAGCTGAACCTTGAGTTGCTTATTCTCATCTGTCAATTTATCACAAGCATTACAATGTTTAACACAAGTTGAATTTGAATTAGAAGCAGATTCAGTACTTACCTGTTTTGGAGGTTCTCTCATGGCCATCAATGCAAAGTGTGCTTCCTTCCCAGCGAAAAACTTTGAATAATCAATCCTAGTACAAGCATCATCCACCATGCATGATTTCTGGGTCATCAAAAAGTCAGCTTCAGCAAGCAATTGGTCAATATCGTCATCCAGTGAGTTAACACTAGATTCAGAATCAGACTCACTCTCCTCATCAGAATAAGTAGAATCAAACTGCTCTGGAATATCAGCAACCGAATCGAGAATCATCCCAGACTTCTTCTCCGTACAATCATCACTCTCTTCATTCAACTCCTCGATCCTCACCTCAGATAACTTTTCAGTCACTAATTCCTCTTCAACCTCTACCGGCTCATCCAAATTCATTTGCTGTGCAACACAAGCCACATTCCTAGTTGTAATCTCTTCAACACCTAACTGCATCCCTGTCCAAATAAACCCTTCGTCTTTCTGCATCACCAAAGCTTGGTTTTGATTATCTGTTTGGGTTTGTGTGTTTGGTGTAGAAATAGGAATGATTGTTCGGTTTGAATTTTGTGGTGTTTGGTTTTGGTTTTGGTTTTGTGTTGTGTTTTGTCTAACAGTGTTATTTTGTTGGGTATTTTGTCGGTTTTGGTAGTTTTGTTGTGGTTGAAAGCTTGAGATATTAGGACTTTGGTAAGATACCTGATTTTGGGTTTGTCGGTTTTGGTAGTTAGAGTTGAAAGGATTTCTATTTCCCTGCTGAGCTGGTTGTGTGCATTCTCTCTTAAAATGGCCTTTCTCACCACAATTGAAACAAGTCACTTTGGCTTTGTTGAAGCCATAAGTGGTGTTCGGAGAAGTAGAAAGATCCGTTCTTCCAGTTTTTTGAATGAAATCAGTAGCTCTCCTCATAATACTTGCAAATGCCCATTGAATATCCATGAGCTCCATTTCTTCTTTATCAATCTGTGCGTAGTCCTCATTGGTCAAGTTGTTATTACCAATTTGACTCGCAACAAGCCCATTATACGATGCTACCATGGCTGACACCAATGCTACATGTTGCTGAGCAATCTCAACTGTAACATTGTTTAGATTCGATGTCTCCAACACAATCGGGCTCTGATTTGTTTGACTTTGGTTTACTTGCATCGGGTTCATTTGAGGAATGTATGTTTGTTGTTGAGGTTGGTTCGCAGAATAACATGCTGCTTGTTGTACGGATGAAAATGGTGGAATATAAGTTGTAGTAGGATATGATGGTGGGGTATATGATGATGTTTGAGCAAGATAATTAATTGGTGTTTTGATTGGTTCAACATGGTTAGAGACGCACGCGAAGTGTGGAGCAACAGTTGAACTCGAACTTGAACTAGAAAGAGAAGAAGAAATACCACCATGATACAAATCTGGATTTTGAGGAATTTGTGCTCTTTTCGCCTTCCTCTTTTCTTCCATCTCCTTATTTTCCAGTTTCTGAATAAACTCATTAATTGTCCAATATTGGTACGCATCCTTTTCTTTCAAAACCTCTATATGCTGATTCCAATATGGTGGCAATGCATCGGCAAACTTTTCCACCAATTCTGACATAGGTATGCTTATCTCATAGCTTGAAAGCTCAATGAGTAAATGACAATACCTTGGAGCCAACTCTTTCAGCGTCTCGTTCCCCATGTAGCTGAAATTCTCAAACTCTTTTCGAAGTTCCTCCATCCTCAACTTCCTCGTCTTTTCGTTTCCATCATGCCTATTCTTTAACATGTCCCACAACTGTTTAGATGTTGTGCAAGAACCAAACTGATGTAACAGATCAGTATTGATAGCTTGGGACAATTGAGAAAACGCCTTTTTCTCAATAGCAAATTTCTTCTTTTCATCATCTGCAAGATTCTCCAACGGAATAGGCTCTCCCGTGTTCTCCAAGATCGGAGCAACATAGCCCTTCGCAATCATCTGCCAAGCCTTCGTTCCCTCTAATCCCATTCCCTCCAAATGGATTTTGAATTTGGTCTTCCACGTGTTGTAATCGACCATCTCCATAAGCTTAGGTGGGACGGCTTCCACTCCCCGAATACAAGTCTTGGATAAGAGTTGAAATGGCATTTGTCGCCTGAGAGTGTACCGCTGTTGCTGCCACTCCCCAATAATCAGCCATCAGTTGTGGTTGTGATTGTGTAACATGTTGGGGAATAGTACTAGTCATTGCCATATAATTGATAGGTTGTGATGGTTGACTAGACTTTTGATCGGCTACCGACCAAGGATCCATGGTTGTCTGCTGTTGTGGTGTCGGATTAGGTCGTGGTGTAGTAGGAAAGTTCCACATGTCGATTTTCGACCGTCCGATTGGTCGAAGGAAACTAATATGGTCGAATGAACAACTAAACACTGACAAACTCTAGATTCGACCAACTGAAACACCACGTTCGACCAAAAACACCTTGGTTCGACCAAATAAACTCACACGTTCGACCAGTCTCCCTAGGTTCGACCCTGCATATTCAAAAACGGTTATTCTTTGAAAATCGGTTAATTTTGATCAAATTTTTCAAAAGTTGATGAAATTTGATGATTCTAATCAGGTTTTGTCTCGGATTTGATTTGGAACAAGTTTAACAAAGAGAATTGTGCATTTTATCCATGAAAACAAGCTCTAATCAATCAATTTATCACCAAAATCAGTTTATCAATGAAAACATAATGTTTTTGATCAAAATAGGGTCCAAATCAGCTGTAAAATTATCAAATTGTAGTTGTTTGATCCATATGGCTCTGATACCACTTTGTAGAAGGATCGAATTGACAAAAACAATTGTGTTGATCAAACAAGTCTACTAATTCAAGTGCGGAATCCTTGAATCAGTTACAAAATGATAATAATATCAACAAAACACAGAAATCATCATTAAACCATTCATCTCATTAATAATCAAACTCAATTACACGTTAAAAAGATGTTTATAATCAATAAAAGACGTGTACAAAGTTGACTCAAAACCCTAGGGAGAACACTGACTGGAAAGAAAACAAAATGTCAAAAAGTTACATCTCAAAAATGAACTTGGCCTTATATAGGCCTGCACATTCGTCCATATAGTATGGTCGAATGTGCAGGTTCGACCAAACATACTGGTTGAACCAAGCAATACACTAAAATCTATTTCTACCTTCGACTTCCTGTTCTCCTTCGACCTCTTGAGCTTCCTTCGACCCTTTGGAGACTCCTTCAACCAAACGACTGATGACAAAAACATATGTTAAGTACAATCCAAAGCACTAGTCGCACAAAATGCATCTACAATCTGGGCATAATCTTCATTAGTCAGATTATTGTTTCCAATCTGACTTGCCACTAAACCGTTGTATGAAGAGACATTGCTGAAACTAGCACAATGTGTTGTTGTGCCACTTCAACCATTACATTGTTCATGTTAGAGGTTTCCAACACGATTGGACTTTGACTTGAAGATGCTTCTGTCATCATTGGAGGAACATACTGTTGCTGTTGAGGTATGTTCATAGATGAAGTATAGCAAGCTGTAGACATCTAGGGTTGTGTTGGTATGTAAGAAGTTGAGGTGCATGAAGTTGGTGTATAAGATGGTCCTGGTGCAAGATAATTGATTGGATTTCTTGAAAGTTCAGCAACATTTGAAATAAAAGCAATGTGAGGTGCAACAGTTCCACGTAAGGTTAATCTCATAAAAGCAACAAGTCAGCAAACTTGTCTACTAATTCCTACATAGGAAGGTTAATCTCATAGTTCGACAATTCAGACAATAAATGACAATATCTGGGAATAAGTTCCTTCAAAGTCTCATTTCCCACATAACTAAAATTCTCGAACTCTCTTTTCAACTCTTCCATGCGAAGTCTCCTTGTCTTCTCATTACCATCATATCTATTCTTCAAACAATACTAAAGTTGTTTCGAAGTAGTACATGACCCAAATTGGTGTAACAAATCTGTGGTCAACGCCCGTGACAATTGAGAGATAGCTTTCTTCTCAACTGCAAACTTCTTCTTTTCGTCATCCTTTAAGTCTTCAAGAGGAATTGGGATGTTTGTATTCTCAACCATCGGAGGATTATATCCCTTCGTAATCATTTTCCAAGCTTCTCCTCTCTCCTCCTTCCAATCCCAAACCATCCAAATGAATCTTAAACTTCTTCTGCCATTAATAATATTCTGACATGTCCAACAACTTTGGAGGACGATTACCACTACCCGATGATAAGTCATTAATCAATATTGTAATCGTACTCGAAGTATGATTCTGCACCGTTGCTGCTTCAACACCCTAAAAATCAGTAACTTGTTGTGGAGGTTGAGTAAAATTTGGTGGTGTTGAACTTGTCATGGCAATGTAGTTGATCAGTTGTGTCGGTTGTGTGTTCATCTTCAGAGAAGCCACTGCCCAAGGATTCATAGGAACATGTTGCTATGTTGTAGCAGGTCTAGGTGTAGTCGGAAATCCCCAAATGTTGTCCATAATGCTCGGATTGTCAACACTTAGAAAATCTCTCAAACAGGAAACTAGTTCGACCTAAACGAGGGTTCGAATGGAAAATTTTGGTTGGTTCAACCCTTTCAACTAGTTCGAATGAAAATCAAAAACACCAGACACTGATTCAACCCAAATAAGAAACTGATTCGACATCCCGTAAGGTCGAATGAAAAATAATTGGTCGAAAAACACAACACACTCCGAAAAACTTGGTTCGACCTAACAATCCTTTGGTTCGACCACAAAATCACCTATTCGAACCAAAAACTCTCTGGTTCGACCTAAAACTTTCTGATTCGACCCTAACCTATTTGAAAAATGGTTATTCTTCAAAAATCAGTTATTTTGATTCAAATTTATCGAAAGTTGATGGATTTCAATGATTTTAAGCAGATTTTGCTTCGGAATGTATGGAGATCAAGTTTTGTGAATGAAATTTTGATTTTATCCGTGAAAACACCTCTAAATTAATCAATCTCCATTGTCATTCAAAGTTCATGCAAAACAGAAATTTTTTAGCTGTTTTTGAGTGAAAATCTGATCGAAATCTATCAATTCGCAATTGTATGATTGAGCAAAGTTTTGATACCACTATGTAGAGGATCGGATTGTAAGCAATCAACTACGTAATCATACAAATGAAGTAATTCAGGTGCGGAAACCCTGAATCACATGCAAAATGATAGAAAACGAATCAAGACACGATAATATCCTTTTCAATAAACATTTTCATTCATAAACAATTGATTACACTTGATAAAGTTAGGTTTACAATGAAAACTCTTGATCAGAAACTTCTAGACTCCAGAGAGAACACACACACAAGACCTAGACAAAATGACCAAAGATTAACCTGAAAATAAAATCAAAACTATATATAAAGATGTTCATTAGACCCTAGCGTGGACTCTAACCAAAACATATAAACATCAAAGTCTTCATTCTTCCTTCAAAACTTCTATTTGACCTTCTGATATTGTCCATTCGACCTCACGCTAGGTCAAATGAATCTTCATATCATCATCATCTTTATAGAAAACGTCGTAAATGTAAATCCAAAGAGATAGTCACAATTGTGCATCTACAGCGCGGGCATGCACTCCCTTTGGCACGGCCATGCAAGTTAAAACGTGCTCCCAAAGGCTCCAGCAGACCAAGACTGACAGACATCCATGCATTACTAATGTGCACGGGCGTGCAAGCTCTGAAGAGGGACAATTTCTACACGAAAGGACTTTGCAACAGTACCAGCTGTCGAGCATGGGCATGCCAAACCATGTTGCACGGTTGTGCACCTCCTGATTTGCCTATAAATAGAGACTTCCACTTCGCACTTTGGCATCCCATCCTACCCCTAAAACCATCAATTCCTCCAAATTCTCCATGAAGTTTCAGCCATCTTTGGGACTTGTGAGTGTCCTTTGGAGCCTGGGATCACTCCATAAACACCACATTCAAGAAATCTCTAGAAATCACCCAAAACCACTAGAAATCTCTATACAACCCTCACAATGTTTTGTACATAAAACCAACCTTGTGAGCTTGTTGTATCAACCATGCTAGGCTAGATTTCTCTTTGTGTTGTTAGGGTGATAATGGAACTTGGTATCAAATAAATAGTTTATTTTTTTTAAAGTGGTGTTTTGTGTTCTTAATAATTCTTTCTACTCTAACTTTGCTTAACGAGTTAACTAATTAATCATTTAGTATTTATTCTTGTGGGTGTTTTGATAGGAAGTCGATGGACTTGTGAGTGTACCCGTGGTAACAACCCGCGCACTTGCAAGCTAACCTAATTCCATGTGTAGTGATTAGCCCATTTGTGGATAGAAATATACACACTTCGTGGCTTAATCCTCTACTATCGAAATCTCACTTAATGTCAGTACGGTCTTTATACTTGGTCCTAGTGATAAGCCAAGACTTGATAGTGTGACTTAGCTTCATTGTCTATGTGATTGCTTTGGCGCAATCAAGAATTGGTGAACTTGTGTTGGAAGAAAATGGTCTTTATTTTCTTTCATTACTATATTGCCGCACAATTAGTAACAGGCCAATCACTTTTTGAAAAATTAATTAATTCAGGTAGGGGATAAGCGTGAGCGGGGTAGCCACGACTCCCCTATGATGTTAAGTGGTAGCTTGTTTGGTCATGCTCCGGCCACCGACAAGTTATTCATAAAATTTTATAGTCGTTAGATGTCAATATCGCAACACTGGGAGGTGGGTTCTTCGGGGTTGGGTTAACACAGTCTCGAGTGATCCTCCCCCTTATTATTGAGAGGTGAGCTTACTAGTTTGGGAGACCCTCATAATCTTAAGAACACAAATCGTTTTTATTGTTATACGAAAATACACATCTTTAGAGTATGTGGTAATGCGCATCTCAAAGTTATGCGAAAGTGCGCATCTTGAACACACCACTTTAACAAGAGTCTATTATTTTTTCAGACCAGGAAACATCTGATCCTGAAGCAACACCTTTATTTTGCTATTGATTTCTCCTACATTTTACATCTCTCTTTTACTTTTCTTCTCGCATTTTCTAACTCTTTTAGTAATTTTTAGGAAGCTGAGTAGTAAAACTCGTGTCCATGGATTAGATACTCGGTACTTGCTCATTTCTATACTACTCACGATAGGTACACTTGCCTATTGTATGGGGTTTAGAACGTTAAGCAACTATCGTTTTAGACTATAAATTTAAAACTTGAAAGCGTCCCACTGTTTTTTGACTTAATTTCCTTTTCACCCGTTTTTGGCATTTCCACCAGGAACTTGCCGTTTTTAAAAGAAAAGAAGTTTAAGTCTTGTTAAAACCCCACGCTCACCAAGTTTTTGGCGCCGTTGCCGGGGACACGACCGTTTTAGAGAAAGGTTTTCTTAAAAATTACTTAATTTTCTTTTTCATAGTGTTTTTGTTAAAAATCTTATCTCAAAGGTTCTCGAGTAGTGTATGAACTTGCGTTCCTCGCCCATACTCATACCTCCTCTTGAAGAACCCGAAAGATATTTTCGAGCTAGAAGAAAAGAACAAAAATTAAAAAATGGCACAAGTTGATAGAACAATCTCTGACTTTGCTAGACTTTCCATCAATGCCGTAGGCCCTAGCATCGCTAGACCCACCGTTGATGCCGACCACTTCGAAATTAAGTCGCATGTCATCCACATGATACAACAAACTGCACTTTTCATGGTTTACCCGATGAAGATTCCCCATGCTCATATCGCAAATTTCCTCGAAATTTGTGATACTTTCAACACAAAACCATCGTCTTGAAGTGTTTTACTATAGCCATTTTTCCCTGGTTTACGAGGAATGGACTGAAGGTGTGTGTTGTATCTATAGAATGGTGAATTATTGTAGTGTGTTAGGTATATGATGGAAGGGTTTGAAAAGAAATAGCATAAGTCCTTCTTTAATGTTCTTTATAATTCAAAGGAACTAGGTTGCAAAGGAACTTCAGGTAAAAAGTTTGTCATTGTCATCCATACAAAGTTTGTTGTACTAGTTACAGAAAGAAATCAACAGTCAGAGCGTCGCTAACAAACGGATCTCCGAAATGTCACTTGACGCAGGATGTGGTACGACCACTGCCACGTGTCAAGCACAACCACAAATGTTAACAACTTTGTAAAACTTAACCCTAAGAACATTCATTGCACAATTTTCATCTTATAAAAGAACATAAACACAATCATATGACCAATGACCAGAGCTTTAAGTTGTGTTAAACAAAATAATAGGAAGAAGATCAGAGCTCCAAAAGCAAGTGTGAAGATTAAGAGAAAGAAAGTAGAAGAAAAAGATGAACATTGCTCCAACATAACTTCCACCGACTTGAAATATGAGTTTGATTAGCTTAAATCTCTTTGATCTATGGTATCCACTTTCACCTGAAGCTTTACTTTCCTACCTCTGTTTTGAATTAGTATCTAGAGAGCAAACCGACGAACATCATTCAAAATTCAACTTCCTGTTAACCTCTGCGCCATCATCAACTACAACAAACTGACGATCTTCCTCCATGGAACTCCTAAGAGTCCTCTCTTTATATCACGATACAATTTAGGGTTCCAATTTTGTTTTGTTTTGCTTTTTAATAATAAGTTTTGTGTTTATCAAACCCTAATGTCGAATATTAGGATATCGTTTAGCTCCTTGTTTGAATTATGGATCTCGTTGTCGCTACGGTTAATGGATACCATGGATCAGAGAGATTTAAGCTAATAAAATTCATATCTCAAGCTGGTGCAAGTTATGTTGGAGCAATGGTTGTGATGAATGTTGTATCTGTTTTGAGGGTGTAATGATGATGATGATGATGATGATGATTTGACAGGCGATGGTGTGAATAGTCTCTTTACAATTAACGCGGGGAAGCAAACCATGAGATATTATTCCTCTTTACAATTAACGCAAGATCCTAAGGCAAACGAAGTTTTAACGCTATACACGATTATAATTAAACAAGGATTCATGTTCTTGGTTTAAACTTCTTGTTTGAAAAGAAATAGCACAAGTCCTTCTTTAATGTTCTTTATAATTGTTTAAAACAAAATGTTTTGCATGTCTAATCGATATCCTGGACTTCTGGACTCTGTTTGACGCGTTTCGGTACATTTAATTGATCGGATGCGTCTTCTGAAAACCAACAACAATCAATTAAACATTCCGAAACACGTCAAACAGAGTCCGGAAGTCCATGATATCGATTAGACAAGCAAAATTTGTATTCTGAAAAAAATATGGGTATCGACTGTATAGTCCGCGTACCACGTACAATGATTTATGAAAGTTGTTCAAACTCGGATGTTTCTACCGAAAAACACAAACGACCAATAAACGAACCGAAACGCCTCAAACGAATTTTTTTTGGATTGGAAACAACTTAAAACAATTAAAAATGAATTAAAAATATTTTTTAATCAATAACAAATATTTAAAATAAATTAAAAGAAATTATTTTTTTAAAAAAAGCCTTAAGCGCCTCACTATGACCATAGCGATGCGCTTCGGGTCAAATCTGGCCTATGAAGCGCATCGCTTTGACCATTGCCAGGCGCTTTAGGCTTTTTTTTAAATAATTTGTTTTAATTCATTTTAAATATTTGTTATTGATTAAAAAATAATTTTAATTGTTTTAAGTTGTTTCCAATCCAAAAAAATTCGTTTGAGGCGTTTCGGTTCGTTTATTGGTCGTTTTGTTTTTCGGTAGAAACATCCAAGTTTGAACAAATTTCATAAATCATTCTACGTGGTATGCGGACTATACAGTCGATACCCATATTTTTTCCAAAATACAAATTTTGCATGTCTAATCGATATCCTAGACTTCCGGACATTGCTTGACGCGTTTTGCAATGTTTAATTGATTGTTGCTGGTTTTCAGAAGACACATCCGATCAATTAAACGTATCGAAACACGTCAAACAGAGTCCAAAAGTCCAGGATATTGATTAGACATGCAAAATTTGTATTTTGAAAAAAATATGGGTATCGACTCTATAGTCCGCGTACCACGTACAATGGCATATTTCAATCAATCCATGACAAGATTTACTTGTGCTATTTCTTTTTAATTATAGTGACCAAAACTTCATGGCATATTTCACCAACACACTACAAACACTGATGAAAGGGTGTTTTGCCATGTTTTAGTATGTGTAAGTAGGTGTTTTTAAGTGATTTATATCATAAAACATAGTTACTTTGAGAATGATTGGGATTTGCAGGTACTTGAGGCTTAATAAAGTTAATTGGAGCTTAATATGAAGGTTTTGGAAGCTAGACAAAAGGTTGGAAGTTTATGGATGCAATCCCAAGTGAAAGTGTGAAGAAAAGAAGAAATTTCGAGTTGGAGCGCAAGGTAAAATGCCTTTGAGCGCACGTGCTCTGATCCCAGCGCAGCACAGAAAGTTTGGGAAATTTGGTGCTCCCCAGCGCAAGCTGAGAAGGGTACCAGCGCAAGGTGCGCTGGTCTTGTCTGACCTTGCGCCCCTGCCAGTATAAGTTACGAATTTAATGGTTTAAACCCTATAAATAGATAATTATGCTCACAAACGAAAAGATACTTAACCCTAGCCGTTTTTAATCATTCCCAAGGTGTTTTTCCCTCAATTAGGAGTATATGGCCCACTTGGTTCTTATCGGGTTTTACTAGGTTTACAACGCTCAATTTTTTTTTTTTTTAATGGCAAGGAACGATGCGCCAATCACCAGTGACACCTGACACTTAGGTCTACTACTCAACCGCCTCCAGCTCCTTGGCTCTCCCAGATGCGCGGAAACCCGACCTCCACCTGTCTGAATGCACGAAAGTGGAATAATCGGTAAAACATCGCCTCCCATTCGAATCGAACCGGCACCACCCGTATTCGCTCTTCATTAGGATGCCGCAAAAATAATGACGATGGTGGGAATTAAACCTGGATCAAAAAGAACACCAAGTCTTTTCCAACCCCTCCACCACTACCTCATTGGCTAACCCTCCTCATTTATACATATTGTATTACATGGGTTTACATAAGGCTAAGAAAATGGGTGACTTGGGCTTAGTCATATTTATATTTTGGTTCGGAGTCATTTTAGAAAAATAATGTAAAGTTAGGTTCACTTGTTATATAATAGTGATCTGTTTTGTGTCGTATAATTGTTTTACTTATTTTCAATTAAAAAAAGAAAAAGAAAATGGGCCTTTTGATTTAAATGGTCAATTCCATGTCTTGTCTACAACCACAAATATTAGAAATGATATCAGCAACCCATTTTGGTTTGTTTGTATGTTACCCTTTTTACCTACAAACTTCAGTCCTTCTTAATTGACACCAGTGTGACCCTACTTAACCCTACAACTATTACTATATAACATTGTCAAATGAATAGTTTTCTCATCTACCAACATGCAAAGGGTTAATTCTTTTACCATAAATAATTAAAGTTATTTCTTTTTTATTATTACAACGACATTTGTTTATCAACGTTATCCCTCCCCATGTGCAATGGATAATAGTTTTAATATATTTTCCACCATGTTTTGTGAGAGGAGAATTAAAGGACGTTTAGCAGCACCATAAATTCTTAGTGATGAAATATCAACGAGTCTAAGTAGCAAGTGGCCCCGATCATTATGATCTGTCCATTTTCAACATTTAGTTTTATGGCAATTATAATAAGCAAAACAAATGGAAAAGGTTACTTTTTGATTAATATAACGTAATCTGAATTTTAATTTTGCATGATTAAATCTTTGTAGTTTCCTAAGCCATCAATAAGTTGTTTAATAGCCCCACTCTTGTGGTGGAGTGATATGAGAAATAATTGGTGGAGCCTAGCCTTCTTTAGGTGTCAGGTTCAATCCTTAATCCCACAGGTTTACTAATTTTCCACTGTCGTGCCTTCGGACTGTGGGGTTCAGGTTTTCCGTGGAACCGGTGGCTTGGTGGGTTCTGGCTACCCAGCGCTACCTGTGGACAGACACTTAAGACATGTCTTCATCCAGGGGCGTATGGGGTGGTTGTGTAACCAATTGGTGGGTACCTCGGATAGTCGGGACATCGTTTGTTGGCCGTTAAAAAAACAACTTGTTTAATAAAGTCTTGAAACTTTTAAGAATAATTTATTTCAATTGCCCCTTTGTAACGTGTTTACATTCAAAATTAAGAAAAATTACGACTACAATGCATACGGTTTACACTTACTCCTCTCTATCGCATAATTGGTCCGATCCCCATCCTTGTACAAGGACGGGAAATCTTAAAACGCCAAAGACGTCACATGGGCTCCAAAACACACCAGAAACACTAATTTTAGATAAGTATGTAGTTTTCATTTAAGAGAGAGAGGCTATTATACAAAAGTTCCTTAAAATACAAAGTGTAAGAAGCAATTCTGACCATCGATCTGGGTTTTAATCAAACATCATCCTAAATTAATTACCACGCGTGTTTTTAGTTTCAGTTAACAAGAGAAGGCCAAATTAGACAAATTGCGAGTATAATAATTTGATTTTTTTTTAAGAATCGCGCCCAAATCATCTCATTTATGGACAGTTATTATCAATTGTATAATCGTGGAATTCACAAATTTAAAACTCAAAAAAAAAAAAATTTCATACTCTATAAACAAAAAACAAAAAAGAGAAAAACAGAGCATTCATCAAAATGAAGAAGAAATGAAGAAATGAAAACCCTAAAATTACGTTTATATGAAACAGGTGAAGCAAGAGAATGAATGAGCTTGTTCGTGCGTTTGATGAAAGTTATAAACGCGTTTTCAGTTTTTCGTTGATTTTAATGATTTCACATGATCATGTTGTTAAAACGCACTTAGTAATATCATAAAACTCACTTACATGTTGATGATATTTAACTTACAATGTAAAAATATAAAACACACTTGGTGATATCATAAAACGCACTTACATGTTGATGATAATTAACTTACAATGTAAAAACATAAAACGCACTTAGTGATATCATAAAACGCACTTACGTTGATGATAATTAACTTACAATGTAAAAACATAAAACGCACTCAGTGATATCATAAAATGCACTTATCTAAAACGCACTCAGTGATATCATAAAACACACTTACATAAAACATAAAACGCATTCACTGAAATCATAAAACGTACTTACATAAAACATAAAGCGCACTAAGTGATATCACAATGTATATATGTGTGGGTCCTCGGGGGGCAAAAGTAAAATTGCACTAATTTTATTTTACTAATTTCGTGAAAATAACGTTAAAAACGCCGGACGGTTAATCATGCATCATGTGGTGGCATTGATAGCCAAAAGACAAGGGGGTACATGCACCAATCGTGCTTGTCCCGATTGCAAAGTGTCACACCACGACAAAGGCGGAAACACGTGGCGCGACGGTTCAAAAGCATAAAGTCAAGGTTATTGCTAAACACAAGTAATTTAAGAAAATGGGTCATTTATTATGACGTCAAATCAGTTTCGAACATTACACAAAAGTTAATTGTTTTTGAAATAAACATAGAGGTTTCTCATATATATCCCAAATGCCTTGGGAAATAAAAGTGAAACCCCACAAAAGTTCGACGTCGCATTGGAGATCCTCCGACTCAGCTCGCCTGATCCTTCATCGTCTAGTTACCTGAAAGATATGTTTAAAAAGTTTCGTCAATATAAATATATTGGTGAGTTCACAGGTTTTCAGTTTCTAAAACTTGAATACTTGGGAATACCATGTTATGACAATATATAGGAGTTGCAAATTCCTATAAATCTACTTGAGACTATAATCAAACCAAGACGTATAAATAAATATGCCCCGCTCCAAGTCGTTACTCGGTTTCCCACGACTTAAGTTCAGAATATTTGCACCCCAGGCATAACCTAATGCATAATCGACGCTATCGATTAGGGGTGGGCCTTGTCAGGCACCAATAGTACTATTCGAATATTCCTCCGGTTTCAGTTTCCGAATAAATGATTATAGAGGCGAGGACTCAACCCCGAGTGGCGGTCACACCTCAAGTAATAAACCCGTCAAACATTTCCCTAACATATCTTTCCCCCGAAAACGTAAAAATAGTTTAAAATGGGGCCGTGAAACTCACCTGAAACTGCGTCTGGCTCAAAAGGGTGGATAGCAAAGGGGTGGTCTCGCACCTACAAACGTTCTAGGCGTATAAGTCACTATCCCTATAGTGCATGTGCCTTGGCAAGTTGTACACCCAACTCCCGACCACAAGTTGTTCCAAATCCCGTTTAATTAAGCGCGTATCCTAGGTTTTGTTGGCGTTACATTACCCTTTGTGTTACAAGTTATATATTACTCTTGTTAATATTTCCATAACTTGTATCTTATTATCATCGACTCGACTTCACTTAACATATAATTATTTTCCCATTTAAATAATTATACTTAAGATCGTATCGCTCGATATAATATATATTTCAATCCTCGACCCGACTCACTTTGCCGCACATTTGTTTTCCCATCTAAACAAATATACTAAGATCTTGTCGTTCGATTGTATATTCTTAACGTCCGATTCAACTCACCACACCGTATATTTATTTTCCCATTCAAATAAATATACTAGGATTTCGTTGGTACGACATACACATGTATATATCCTTGTCTTCTCGTCGCGGCTTTCCTTCCCGCATATCTACTTTCCCATTAAGTAGATATACTAGAATTTTGCCGAGACGAGCGTACAAATATATATAAATGTGTAATTTTTCTTGTTAAGTATATACGTTTGTTTTAACGTCTTATTCGTTTGTGCCATGTGTTTTCTCCCACGAATTAATTCCTCCAACACTTAGGAAAGTGTTTATTTGTTTTCACCCATAATGTATATATATTTTACTTCTTAAAATATATATTTTTCTTATCTTGCCGCAATGGCATTTTTCTCATGTTTGTCCGTGTACGGTTCGTTAACGCGTCTTAGTTCGATATCTTAACTCGATTAGTTAATTTTTCCAAGTTTTTTTTTTCCCAACATGTATTTTATAGAAATATCATCCATATTTCTTCCTATTTTCACATGTTACTTGGGTGGTTAAAATACTTATGTATTTTTAACCCAACTTGTCAACTTAACTACAAAAATGTTTCCAACACTTTTATATTCCCATTTATATAAAAGTATTCATTTTTGTATAAGTTTCCCAAGTTTGTTTAATATTTTTATAAAATCTCCATTTTATAAAAATCCTTATGTTAAAACCCTTTATATTTTTATAATTTTCAAAAATACACTTTTATACAAAATACCCAAGTATTTTTACTAGTATTTACAAAAATCATCCTTAGACTTTATTACTTGCATTTTTGACACCAAACTTTCCATACTTGTATTTTTGGACTAATAGTTTCTAAAATGTCCATTTTAGTCCCTTAACTTTCAAAGTTACAACTTTAGTCCCTTAACTTACAAAAGTTGCATTTTTCTACTCTAACTTTCAAAGTTAACATTTTTCACTCAAAATAGTTAACTTTGAAGATTCAACTTTTTATTGGTAAGTTATTTTTGTATCAAAACACTTATGTTAGTCTTATATTCCATATGAAAGACTAATTATATGTGTGTTTTATGTATTTGTCCATTTTATCAAAATTTCATTCATCTAAGTAAGCTAACTTAGATTTTCCATCTTATTCATTTATGAACTTCTAACATGTTCTACCACATATTATAACTTAAATGATCATAATAAGATGAATTAAAGTTAGTTTTAACATATTCAAGTTCATTTCAAAATCTTAACCAAAACATCATCCTACTTAGTCTTACATGTAAATTTTATATATTTCCAAGACTAATACATCATCATCAACAAATCCATGGTTTATTTTCATATCTTTAATCTTCCATTTTACACATGAAAACTTATTAAAGATTATGTTCAAAACCATTTTTAAACCCTTCATGTACAACTTGCTACTAGGAACACATACATGAATAATAACAATCAAAAACAAGATTAAGAAGCTTACTACTAGCACAAGGCTAGGGAAGACAAAAACCTTGGATTTGAGAGGGGTTTAGTGTGTTCTTCCTAGTGGTTTAGCTCCAAGCTCTTGAAACACACAAAAGGGGTTTGGATGATGGATGATTTTAAGTGATTTGGAGATGTAAAAACTTGAAAGAACAATGTGTGTGTGTGTGTATGGAAACCCACGGCCACAAGAGAAGGAAGAAAGAGGATTGTTTTGCTTTGCTTTTCAATCTTCTAACATGTGTTATTTATATAATTATCACATGTAATGATGCCAAATATTCAAGAGATCTTATGGAAGATTATGTGTGTACTTGGGAGATTTTGAAAAGAGGATATGTGTGTGCATGTAATGTGCCGTATGTATGTATGTATAGGAGTGGGATTGTTGCTTGCAAATCTTGCTAATATCATTGTAATCTTTTATAAGGCATCATGATCCTACTTATAAGACCTCACATACATGCATGCACTAATGTAATGATGGCTTGGATTTGGTCTTGGATTACTTGGGCACTTGGCCGAAATTTATCCAAGGGGGGACAAGAAAGTGTTGCTTTTGTACTAGTGTCCAATTATACCTTTTCTTACATGTTTGTCTTATGCATAAAGCATGCTTTACCTAAGCATAGGATATTATTATTATTAATACAACACTTGGTTATAACAAGGCCCTTAGGCCGGCCCTTAGAGGGGTTTGGGTGGGGTCCACCACTTCAAATATTAACCCATTGATTGTTATGTTTAATCCCCCGTCGTTCGGGTGTCGTTCGGGTATTTTTCGGGTTTTAATCACGCGTTATCCGGACATTAAATGTACCTTTAATAACCCTTAAATATAGTCTATTTTAAGCGTTGATTGGTTATTTAGGCCTTTGCCGGGTGAAATTATGAGTTATACGCGTATCGGGTGCGATATGCGCATTTTATTCGTTACCGGGAGATTTGTACAAGACGTTTTCATTTATGGTTTTGGAGTTCCAAAACTCATTATATCTTATGAAAATACCCTTTATTTTATATCCTGGGTGTCCGGGATCCGTTTCGTTTATTTAATTATTACCGGGTAATTGCCAACGTCCATACCGGATAGCTTATTCGCACATGATCCAATCATGCTTTACCATTAAACGTATGCATTCCTATGCACTATTTGGAAATTGCTATCCCCTAAGGCCTTGATAATTAGATCACACATAATTGCATTTAATTACGTTAATCATATATTAATTAATTGTACGGAATTACCTTATTTTTGCCGGTTGTTACATTCTCCCCCCGTTAAGAGAATTCCGTCCCGGAATTCACTTCGAGTTCTCCGGTACAGGTGTCTTCTCGAATAGGGCGGGGTATTTTTGCTTCATCCGGTCCAGCCTTTCCCACGTGAACTCCGGTCCACGCTTGGCATTCCAGCGCACTTTGACCAATCTGATCTTGCTGCGCCTTAATTTTTGGACCTTCCAATCAGTTACCTCGATTGGTTCTTCCACAAAATGTAACTTGTCGTCAATCTGGATTTCGTCAGCAGGAATAATGAGAGTTTCGTCGGATAGGCACTTTTTCAAGTTCGACACATGAAACGTGTCGTGTATTCCACTAAGCTCTTGAGGTAACTCGAGCTTGTATGCCACTGTGCCTACCCTGGACAAGACTTTGAACGGTCCAATATATTGTGGGTTCAGCTTTCCGCGCTTCCCAAAGCGCGCGACACCTTTCCACGGTGACACTTTCAGTAGGACCCTGTCTCCGACTTGAAACTCTAAAGGCTTTCGCCTCATATCAGCGTAGCTTTTCTGGCGGTCCCGGGCCGCTTTGAGGCGTTCCTTTATCAAAAAGACCTTATCCGTGGTCTCTTGAACAATTTCGGGCCCGGTGAGTTGTTTTTCTCCAACTTCCGCCCAACATAATGGCGATCGGCACTTGCGTCCATATAGAGCTTCAAACGGTGCGGCTTGAATGCTCGTATGATAACTGTTGTTATAAGAAAATTCTACCAATGGCAAGTGCGTATCCCAATTACCTCCGAAATCAATCGCGCATGCCCGTAACATATCTTCCAAGGTCTGGATGGTTCGTTCACTTTGACCATCCGTTTGGGGGTGGTATGCGGTGCTCATGTCGAGGCGAGTACCGAGGGCTTCATTTAAACTTCCCCAAAATCTGGAAGTGAAACGACTATCTCGATCGGAGATGATAGAAACAGGTACACCGTGTTTAGATACCACCTCCTTAATGTACAAACGGGTCAGTTTCTCCAACCTGTCCGTTTCGCGTATCGGGAGGAAGTGTGCAGATTTCGTCAATCGATCTACGATTACCCAGATCATGTCATGGCCGCTTGTTGTCTTAGGTAACTTGGTAATGAAATCCATGGTGATTCGTTCCCATTTCCATTCCGGTATTTCCGGTTGCTGGAGCAAACCGGAAGGTCTCTGGTGCTCAGCCTTGACCTTTGCGCAAGTCAAACATCGCGCAACATAGGCTGCTATATCCCTTTTGAAATTCGGCCACCAATAAAGTTCCTTCAGATCGTGGAACATCTTGTCTGCACCCGGGTGAACCGAATATCTAGAACTGTGAGCTTCGGCCAATACTAGCTCACGCAATCCACCATATACAGGAACCCAAATTCTATTCATGAAATACAGTGCCTGGTCCGCTTTTGGTTCCAGTGAATCAACCATCTTTCGTAATCTTTCACCTTTGACATTTTCGGGTTTGAGGGCGTTAACTTGAGCTTCACGAATTCGTTCAGTCATATTCGTGTGGATAGTCAGTCCCAAAGCTCGAACACGCAATGGTTTAACCCGTTCCTTGCGACTCAAGGCGTCGGCTACGACATTCGCCTTACCGGGATGGTACTTTATCTCACAATCGTAATCGTTTAATAATTCAACCCATCGCCGTTGTCGCATATTCAAATCCTTCTGATCGAAAATGTGCTGTAAACTCTTGTGATCAGTGAAAATCGTGCACTTGGTTCCGTACAAATAGTGCCTCCATATCTTGAGAGCGAACACCACTGCACCTAATTCCAAATCGTGTGTAGTGTAGTTCTTCTCATGGATTTTCAGTTGCCTGGAAGCATAAGCTATTACTTTTTCTCGCTGCATCAATACACAACCCAAACCTTGATGCGAGGCATCGCAGTAAACCATAAAATCTTCCGTACCGTCTGGAAGTGACAGTATCGGAGCGCCACATAACTTGTCTTTTAACAATTGGAATGCTGCCTCTTGCTTTTCCGTCCACTCAAATTTCTTATCCTTTTGGGTTAGCATGGTTAAAGCTTGTGCTATCTTCGAAAAGTTCTCGATGAACCTTCTGTAATAACCCGCGAGGCCTAGAAATTGTCGTACTTCAGTCGGAGTTCGAGGGGCTTCCCAATTTTTAATTGCCTCGATCTTGGCGGGATCCACGTGTATGCCCTTCTCGTTTACCACGTGGCCTAAAAAGTGAACTTCCCGAATCCAAAAGTCACATTTCGAGAATTTAGCATAGAGCTTCTCTTTGCGTAACACTTCAAGAATTAACCGAAGGTGATTCTCGTGGTCTTCTTTCGTGCGTGAATAGATCAAAATATCGTCAATGAAGACAATGACGAATTTATCCAGGTATGGCTTACACACGCGGTTCATTAGATCCATGAAAACCGCTGGTGCGTTGGTCAAGCCGAACGGCATTACCAAAAATTCATAGTGTCCATACCGGGTTCTGAAGGCCGTTTTTGGTACATCTTCTTCTTGTATACGCAACTGGTGATAGCCTGACCTCAGATCGATCTTGGAGTAATAGCTGGAGCCTTGGAGCTGATCAAATAAATCGTCGATCCTGGGGAGAGGATAGCGATTCTTGATGGTTAGCTTGTTCAGCTCTCGATAGTCGATGCACATGCGAAATGTGCCATCCTTCTTCTTCACAAATAAGACGGGAGCTCCCCAAGGTGAGAAACTCGGTCTTATAAAACCTTTATCCAATAATTCTTGTAGTTGGCTGGACAGTTCCTGCATCTCTGATGGAGCTAGGCGGTATGGCGATCGTGCCACAGGAGCTGCTCCGGGAACGAGGTCGATGCGGAACTCGACTTGTCGAGGTGGTGGCAACCCCGGCAAATCTTCTGGAAATACATCCGGAAAATCCCTGGCGACTGGAATGTCTTCCAAATTTCGCTCGTCGGCCTTCTTGTCCACTACATGTGCCAAGAATGCGACAAGCCCTTTTCTCAGACACTTACGAGCCTTCATGCTCGAAATAATCCTTAATGGCGTCCCGTGTCTTTCCCCTTGAATTGAGAGAGTTTCACCGCTCGCGAGGGGAACTTGAATAACTTTATCGTTGCAAACCACAATGGCACGGTGCGCGGACAACCAGTCCATGCCAACAACGATGTCAAAACTTCCCAATACAACCGGTAATAGATCAATCCCAAACTCGTGCCCACAGAGTTCTAACTTACAATCTTTTGCTACCTCTCTCGTTTCAATAGTTTTACCATTAGCCAGTTCTATAGAGTAGGGTGTATCTAGTTTGCTAGTTTTTAAACCAAGTAGTCTTTTAAACTCAATGGATACGAAGCTAAAGTCAGCACCGGTATCAAATAATACAGAGGCATAATGGCCATTTAGAGGAAACGTACCAGTGACCACATTGGGGTCTTGCCGTGCGTCACCGGCTCCAATCACAAATGCCCGGCCGCGGGCCTGATTGTTGCCTTTGGGGCAATCTTTCTTCCAATGGTCCAATGACCCGCATGCAAAACAGGGTCTGGCCCCTCCGTTCTTTGGTGCTCCAGATCGGCACTCTTCAGTCTTGTGCCCGGTGCGGTGGCACTTCCCGCAAGTTAATCCATTGTTTCTCCCCTGGTTTCCCTGTTTGTTACCGTTACCACGTCCCGTGGCGGCATACCCCTTTCCTTTCTTGTTCGAGCTACCCGACGCTCGATCCCCTTTTCCCTCATCCCTCTTTCTCTTCCCAAACCTCGGTTTGTTACCCTGATCATTAGTCACGACAGCTGAACTTGATCCCTGGTTCTTGGCCTCAACACTACTTGCTTCAGAAATTTTTAATCCGGAAACTTGGCGGATTAGTGTACCCATGCGTATGGCATCTTCGGTGAGACTGAGCGCAAGATCAATAGCCGCGCGCATGGTCGTAGGTTTAGAAGCAGTGACCATGCTGCGTATTTGCGGTGCTAGGCCGAACAAATAGCGCTCAATTTTGTTGTTCTCAGGGGTAACCAATCGTGGCACCAATCTGGCAAGATCGTGGAATCGAGACGTGTATCCAGTAACGTCTGCTCCCACCATAGTGAGGTTCCAAAACTCAGTTTCCAATTTCTGTACCTCACTCGCCGGACGGTACTCAGCAATCATCAGTTCCTTCAGTTCTGCCCACGACAGAGAGTAAGCAGTGTCATCACCCAAAGACTGCACTTGACCATTCCACCATGTCAGTGCTTGGTCTAAGAACAAATTGGTGGAGTACATAACCGACTGACGTGGGGTACACCCACTGATGCGAATAACAGCTTCGGTCTTCTCGAACCATTTGACCAGACCAACTGATCCTTCCGTGCCGTTAAAATTGAGCGGCTTGCAGTCGAGGAAGGCTTTGAAAGTGCAGCCACGCTCTCGCGAGGCCGTTTCTGCATTAATAAAGTTGTATGTTATTACGGGATAGGAGTTTTAGGATATTCTCCCATTGCTTTATCAATTACTTTCAACTTCTTACCAGTGGGGGAAGTTTCCTGTCGGTCACTCCCAGTCAAGTCGCGAGATCTTTCGGAGCGTGCAGCTTCGTGCTCCGCGATCGCGCGGGCTATGCGTTCAGATATCATGGTCTCGAGCTCGGCCGGTGTTGTGGGCAGTCCGTCTGCTCCACTATTGCTTCGGGTGGCAGGTGCCATTTTTCTTCAATAATAATTATCAAAGGTTAATTTGGCAAACATTTATACAATACAAAGCATAAATAGCATGAACACAATAATCAACACCATGTCATCACACAACATACCAATTCATCATACAGAAATATAAATAGAAATCAACACAACATCACCACACAAATATACAAACCACAACACATGGAGTAAGCAATAATAATCATAGACAACAACATATTTCACCATAATAATAAGATTTTTTATTAATTTCAATAATATCAGTACAATGCTTGTTCATAATACAAAATGGAGAATACATTTCTCATACAATACATTGCTTTTGAAATAATAAAACATCATATCATACGCCGTAATACCCGTACGGCTAGGCAAAATGCAGACGAGTGTCATAACCCGTGCTGTACTACCATACTGCTGCTAATATGTACATAAGCTGGTGTGTCTTCTGTGCATCCCCGATACATCCTACTGTGGCGGTGGCGGTGGATACTGGTACTGCGGCGCATACATGCTAATCGTCATGCTGATCTCTGTGATGCGCTCGTACAAAAACTGTCGATGTGCCCAGTGTGCATCCCCAGTAATCCCGCTCTGCGCATCCATGCGCAAGAGCTCCTCTGCGTAATGCGCCAAGGCATCACGAGTGTCAATCATCCTCGCCCACATCAATCTCGTCTGCTGCTCAACCTGATTCACGGTGCGCTGCACCGTGTTGACTAGAGTCTGAAAATCCTGCTCTAAAGTGATGGTTGAGGTCTGGGCGGGTCCAGAGGGGGGTGTCATCCTATGAAGGTGGGACGGTCCGGGTATATCAGGGTGTGCGGATGGGAAGGGCCCGAAGGGGGCTGGTACTGGTATGTGTGGCAGTAATGGAGTGAAACCGGGTGGCCTGATGGAAAAGTAGGGTGGCATCATATAAGGGTCCCCTGCACCTAGAGGGTATGGTGCAGGTGTCATGCTGGGAATGGTGGGGATGGGTATAGTCATGGCAATGGTGGGTGGTGGCATAGGCTCGGCTAGTGGGGCTACTAACGGCTCAGAGACAGTGGCCCACTCTGGAGTGGATACCACAACAGTGGGGGTAGGAGGGCTCGCGGTGGCAAAAGCTGCCATGCCTGCCCTGCGTAGCTCAGAGCTATCAGCGGGGCTACCCTCGAGTATGTGTGCTGCTGGTCCCTCCTGTGGTACAGGCTCGAGTGGTGCTGGTGGGGGTATGGGATCAGCAGGTGCATCCTCTAACATTGGAGCCACTGGCTCCTCCTGGTCAGCCTGAATCTCTGGCACCAACATGTGCCCTACCGAGCCCACAGACTCGTCATCGGAGTCGTCGGATATCCATCCGTTCCTCCCATGGGGAATAGGCAGGAGTCTCATGCCTGCTGGTATGTGAATATGGGGTAAGGGTGCTGGCTCGTGCTCCACGTGAGCCTGTCGGTCGAATGGAGACTCTACTGTCTCCGAATGGGCTGGGATCGGCCGGGACGGTCCGGCACAGCCCTCGGGAAAATCCCTAATAGCCCGGATGGGGCGTGGGGCTAACGGTGCGACCGGTACAACGGGTAGCGGCGCGTCGACCACAGCGGGTGCCCAATCAGGATCCTCGCTAGGATCCGTCTCATCCGAGTCGTCATCCGAACCTCCGTCGGCGTTCATCTCTACGTCTTCGTCCTCTGCGTCAAGTACTACCAGCTCTACTGGCTCAGGCGGTGGCGCAGGAATGATCTGGATGCTGCTATCGATACTGGGCGCTATACTTCCAGCGTCGGACATCCTGGCAAAAGAACCGTACATGTATATATATGGATTAATTTAAATTAGACAGTTATGGCGTACTCTATAGTAACCTTCCTAACTTCTAATTTTCACGTTACAGCATAACAATACTCATGGCTGGCTTGGTCGGAATCTCCTCATGCCCAATGCTTCTTGAAAATTACTTTTATTTAAAACCATGTATATTTTCTTTTGAAAACTTTATCTTTAGAACCAAATCCGGTTATAGTCTAGTTTTTAAAGAAAATACTCTAGTTCGCTATAACCTTGGCTCTGATACCACGTTCTGTCACACCACGACAAAGGCGGAAACACGTGGCGCGACGGTTCAAAAGCATAAAGTCAAGGTTATTGCTAAACACAAGTAATTTAAGAAAATGGGTCATTTATTATGACGTCAAATCAGTTTCGAACATTACACAAAAGTTAATTGTTTTTGAAATAAACATAGAGGTTTCTCATATATATCCCAAATGCCTTGGGAAATAAAAGTGAAACCCCACAAAAGTTCGACGTCGCATTGGAGATTCTCCGACTCAGCTCGCCTGATCCTTCATCGTCTAGTTACCTGAAAGATATGTTTAAAAAGTTTCGTCAATATAAATATATTGGTGAGTTCACAGGTTTTCAGTTTCTAAAACTTGAATACTTGGGAATACCATGTTATGACAATATATAGGAGTTGCAAATTCCTATAAATCTACTTGAGACTATAATCAAACCAAGACGTATAAATAAATATGCCCCGCTCCAAGTCGTTACTCGGTTTCCCACGACTTAAGTTCAGAATATTTGCACCCCAGGCATAACCTAATGCATAATCGACGCTATCGATTAGGGGTGGGCCTTGTCAGGCACCAATAGTACTATTCGAATATTCCTCCGGTTTCAGTTTCCGAATAAATGATTATAGAGGCGAGGACTCAACCCCGAGTGGCGGTCACACCTCAAGTAATAAACCCGTCAAACATTTCCCTAACATATCTTTCCCCCGAAAACGTAAAAATAGTTTAAAATGGGGCCGTGAAACTCACCTGAAACTGCGTCTGGCTCAAAAGGGTGGATAGCAAAGGGGTGGTCTCGCACCTACAAACGTTCTAGGCGTATAAGTCACTATCCCTATAGTGCATGTGCCTTGGCAAGTTGTACACCCAACTCCCGACCACAAGTTGTTCCAAATCCCGTTTAATTAAGCGCGTATCCTAGGTTTTGTTGGCGTTACATTACCCTTTGTGTTACAAGTTATATATTACTCTTGTTAATATTTCCATAACTTGTATCTTATTATCATCGACTCGACTTCACTTAACATATAATTATTTTCCCATTTAAATAATTATACTTAAGATCGTATCGCTCGATATAATATATATTTCAATCCTCGACCCGACTCACTTTGCCGCACATTTGTTTTCCCATCTAAACAAATATACTAAGATCTTGTCGTTCGATTGTATATTCTTAACGTCCGATTCAACTCACCACACCGTATATTTATTTTCCCATTCAAATAAATATACTAGGATTTCGTTGGTACGACATACACATGTATATATCCTTGTCTTCTCGTCGCGGCTTTCCTTCCCGCATATCTACTTTCCCATTAAGTAGATATACTAGAATTTTGCCGAGACGAGCGTACAAATATATATAAATGTGTAATTTTTCTTGTTAAGTATATACGTTTGTTTTAACGTCTTATTCGTTTGTGCCATGTGTTTTCTCCCACGAATTAATTCCTCCAACACTTAGGAAAGTGTTTATTTGTTTTCACCCATAATGTATATATATTTTACTTCTTAAAATATATATTTTTCTTATCTTGCCGCAATGGCATTTTTCTCATGTTTGTCCGTGTACGGTTCGTTAACGCGTCTTAGTTCGATATCTTAACTCGATTAGTTAATTTTTCCAAGTTTTTTTTTTCCCAACATGTATTTTATAGAAATATCATCCATATTTCTTCCTATTTTCACATGTTACTTGGGTGGTTAAAATACTTATGTATTTTTAACCCAACTTGTCAACTTAACTACAAAAATGTTTCCAACACTTTTATATTCCCATTTATATAAAAGTATTCATTTTTGTATAAGTTTCCCAAGTTTGTTTAATATTTTTATAAAATCTCCATTTTATAAAAATCCTTATGTTAAAACCCTTTATATTTTTATAATTTTCAAAAATACACTTTTATACAAAATACCCAAGTATTTTTACTAGTATTTACAAAAATCATCCTTAGACTTTATTACTTGCATTTTTGACACCAAACTTTCCATACTTGTATTTTTGGACTAATAGTTTCTAAAATGTCCATTTTAGTCCCTTAACTTTCAAAGTTACAACTTTAGTCCCTTAACTTACAAAAGTTGCATTTTTCTACTCTAACTTTCAAAGTTAACATTTTTCACTCAAAATAGTTAACTTTGAAGATTCAACTTTTTATTGGTAAGTTATTTTTGTATCAAAACACTTATGTTAGTCTTATATTCCATATGAAAGACTAATTATATGTGTGTTTTATGTATTTGTCCATTTTATCAAAATTTCATTCATCTAAGTAAGCTAACTTAGATTTTCCATCTTATTCATTTATGAACTTCTAACATGTTCTACCACATATTATAACTTAAATGATCATAATAAGATGAATTAAAGTTAGTTTTAACATATTCAAGTTCATTTCAAAATCTTAACCAAAACATCATCCTACTTAGTCTTACATGTAAATTTTATATATTTCCAAGACTAATACATCATCATCAACAAATCCATGGTTTATTTTCATATCTTTAATCTTCCATTTTACACATGAAAACTTATTAAAGATTATGTTCAAAACCATTTTTAAACCCTTCATGTACAACTTGCTACTAGGAACACATACATGAATAATAACAATCAAAAACAAGATTAAGAAGCTTACTACTAGCACAAGGCTAGGGAAGACAAAAACCTTGGATTTGAGAGGGGTTTAGTGTGTTCTTCCTAGTGGTTTAGCTCCAAGCTCTTGAAACACACAAAAGGGGTTTGGATGATGGATGATTTTAAGTGATTTGGAGATGTAAAAACTTGAAAGAACAATGTGTGTGTGTGTGTATGGAAACCCACGGCCACAAGAGAAGGAAGAAAGAGGATTGTTTTGCTTTGCTTTTCAATCTTCTAACATGTGTTATTTATATAATTATCACATGTAATGATGCCAAATATTCAAGAGATCTTATGGAAGATTATGTGTGTACTTGGGAGATTTTGAAAAGAGGATATGTGTGTGCATGTAATGTGTCGTATGTATGTATGTATAGGAGTGGGATTGTTGCTTGCAAATCTTGCTAATATCATTGTAATCTTTTATAAGGCATCATGATCCTACTTATAAGACCTCACATACATGCATGCACTAATGTAATGATGGCTTGGATTTGGTCTTGGATTACTTGGGCACTTGGCCGAAATTTATCCAAGGGGGGACAAGAAAGTGTTGCTTTTGTACTAGTGTCCAATTATACCTTTTCTTACATGTTTGTCTTATGCATAAAGCATGCTTTACCTAAGCATAGGATATTATTATTATTAATACAACACTTGGTTATAACAAGGCCCTTAGGCCGGCCCTTAGAGGGGTTTGGGTGGGGTCCACCACTTCAAATATTAACCCATTGATTGTTATGTTTAATCCCCCGTCGTTCGGGTGTCGTTCGGGTATTTTTCGGGTTTTAATCACGCGTTATCCGGACATTAAATGTACCTTTAATAACCCTTAAATATAGTCTATTTTAAGCGTTGATTGGTTATTTAGGCCTTTGCCGGGTGAAATTATGAGTTATACGCGTATCGGGTGCGATACGCGCATTTTATTCGTTACCGGGAGATTTGTACAAGACGTTTTCATTTATGGTTTTGGAGTTCCAAAACTCATTATATCTTATGAAAATACCCTTTATTTTATATCCTGGGTGTCCGGGATCCGTTTCGTTTATTTAATTATTACCGGGTAATTGCCAACGTCCATACCGGATAGCTTATTCGCACATGATCCAATCATGCTTTACCATTAAACGTATGCATTCCTATGCACTATTTGGAAATTGCTATCCCCTAAGGCCTTGATAATTAGATCACACATAATTGCATTTAATTACGTTAATCATATATTAATTAATTGTACGGAATTACCTTATTTTTGCCGGTTGTTACACAAAGTGTTATGTGTCTCATGTCCAAAGCTTGATTCAAAACCACTATCGAGCCGAGGTTCTCACTGGAAACGGTCTCTCTATTCCCACGAGGTAAAGGTAAGGTTGTCTACATCTTACCCTCCTCAGACTCTACCTTAGCTTTGCTATTGGTGGGATAAACTGAGTATGATGATGATGATGATGATGATGATGATGATGATGATGATGATGATGATGATGATGAGTGATATCATAAAACGCACTCAGTAATATCTACAATATAAAACGGTTATATGTTAGCCTCTGTTTATCTCTGAACTTTATTTCTTCTTCATTTGATGAATACTCTGTTTTTTTTTTCATGGTTTACAGAGTATGATTTCTTCTTCATTTGATGAATGCTCCGTTTATGATTTCTCCTTCGTTTGATGAATGCTCTGTTTTTTTTTTTTTACAGAGTATGATTTCTTCTTCGTTTAATGAATGCTCTGTTTTTTTTTTTTTTTTACAAAGTATGATTTCTTCTTCGTTTGATGAATGATCTGCTTTTTTTTTGGGGTTTACAGAGTATAATTTCTTTAGATCTGATTAACAATTAAACAGCACAATGATGGAATATTGTGAAATCAATTATAAAAATTTTGAATTCGGATTTAACGATAAAACAGGGAATTTATTATTACGTGATTAAATGAGGGAGGGAAAAGTTTATATTACCTTTGAATTGGCTTCAGATGTTATAACCGTCAAATTACACGTGACCACATTTGATAGCTTTCTACACTTTGTAGGTTAAAATACTTTGTACCAAATATTTTCTCTCATTTAAGATAACCAATTTACACGTTATCCTATTGTCATTGGTTATGGTTTTTTTATTTAAAAAAAAAAAAAAAAAAAAAAAAAAAAAAAAAAAAAAACCAATATATTTGTATGCGATTCAATCCAATAAAATCAGTGCATTATCACTTTATCTCGATTACTTTATCTTTGTTCGTCTTTTATTTTTTATTAGCACTTTATCGTTTATAATAAGAATAAGAGATATAATATGCACGGTAAGAAAAAAGTTGGGCTTGCATCCAACTTTAATAAAAGTTTATACTATTTTTTCAACGATTACACTTATTAATAAGTACTTGAGTGTGATAGCGTCATGAGTTAATATAATCATGGTGCTCCTACAAGAATATCGATCTTATATTTTTAAGTTACGAGTATAACTAGAAAAAAGTTAAAAGAGAGAAAAAAAAAAGTGACATAATTAGATCCTTGTTGTTAATGCATGCATATCTACAATTTGATCCACCATTATGTTATGTTTATTAAAGTGACAAGCTAGAACATCATTATACAAAAGTAGGAGCTCAAAATCATCACATTGTCTAACAAAAGTGATTTTTGGGGCCATTTATCTTATAACAAACAACATATAGATCCAAGCCCCCACCCTCCTTGTGTGGAGTGACATTCAGATGAAAAGCGAATACAGATGACGTCGGTTCGACTTGAATAGGAGGTGAGGTTTTACCGATTATTCCATTGTTATGTTTTTGGCATGTAGAGGTCAGGTTTCTACGCATCTGAAAGAGCCAATGGGCTAGTGGCGGTCGAATAGTCGACATTGGCCACAATGCCCCGCGTCACAGTGATTAGCACATCGTTCCTTACGGTTAAAAAAAAATTATAGATCCAAAATGTGACACAGTATGGTATATTTCAATGCAAAGAAAAATAAAGCAGCTAGTTTTGGGATGAGGGTTGATTGGTAATTTCACTAAAAAGTAAGAAACCCAACTTTTCCTTTAATTTTGAACTCTTTCTATTTGACAATCAATAACATCCACATTTTTACAACCAAAAAGCCTCATCAGATCATTTGTAATATACATGAACTTCCTTCATACTTACTCTCCTCATCATATTCCATGCATATCATTGCTCATTTGTTCATGCAGGATCCCAAGAACAGCTCTTCAACATCCAGGTATTACTTTTATCCATCTAGTTTTAAGTCTAGAATCACAAAAGGTTTGGTTCCATTGGAATGAACTCTATCATTCGTTTAACAGAATGTAATGGAAGGATGGAACTGGAATGTATATGCAATTTCTTATGTTGTTCGTTTCAATAAATTAAGAATTGTGATTGAACAACAACATACGAAAGGGAATCTACATTCAGAGTTCATTTCATTCCATCAAACGAACACGACAAATTTTCCAAATCAAATTACAGTTACCACGCAAATTCTAATTCCATTTCCATTGCAATCCATAAAATAAAAGCTAGTTTCTGCTTGTTTTTTGCTCTACAGTGGTGGAATGATAATGGGCATATGACCCAATTATCCCAATCATACACGGATCAGTGGGAGTGTAGAAAACACGAGAAAAACGGCATATATACAATCTAACTTTGTTTTTTTTTTTTTTTTTTTTTTTTTTTTAAATTTTCATCTAGTAACCAAATCTCGAGTACTCACCATTTCAAATGATTAATCTATTATTTATTTGCCACTGAGCTATAGCTCAACAATATTCCTTAGTACACACTTTTGTGTGTGTTCTATCCCACATTGGTTGTTTATCATACATTTACTATAACGTATCTAGTCTTATTTCAATTCGCTTTTGTTCCACGTCATGGAAAGATAATATATTAGCTAAGCATCTCTTGGAATACAAAATGTCTAAGGTTAAGGTATACACAAATTAAAGATTTACAATCTTTTTTGATATAGAAACTAAAATATAAAATTTGAATAATTTGACAGTATTGAAATTTTGGGTGCATTGGTCAACATAAAATGCCTTTGTCCAGTATCTGGGCCCAATCTAGATTGTATTAATTTTCCTTTCTCAAGATTTATGCTTTGTAGACAACTTTTGTCACTATTGCTATTCCAAGTCTAAATCTCACACTGTTGTGGTCCTTACTACTGTCTAGAGGTGGTAAAATGGGGTACAGTAACCAGTCAAAATATGTTTTCGGGTAACGTGTCATTTTTTTTAGTACGGGTCGAAACACGGCAAGACAGGTTGGGTAACTCCGCTAACACTTTTCGTCCATTCGGTATTGTTATCTATGATGAAAAACATAATATTATTACAATGAAATATATTTGAATAAACTGAATTAGGATGTTGCATGCGTTAAAAATGACTTTCGCACAACTTTGTATCTTTTTAACCTGTTTGTCTCAGTTGTCCTGTTCGAGACGGTAAAAACACAACCCAAATTGACCCGTTGATTCATAATTAAATCCGTCTAAATAACTTCCTGTACTAGTATCATTAAAGACTATCAACACTAATTGTTATTGTTATGTTACAAATGTTGCAACAGGAAGCCTTGGTATCAAAGAGCATTAATGGAGATCACCACTCCATGGAAGATCACATATCCTAAATCTCCGGAGGCTCCATCGCTTAAACCGATCATAAACAAAAATCTTTCCACATCCACCAAGTATACTACCACACCCGAACAACAAAAGCTTAGAAAGTCGACTTCATTAAAGGTTGCCACCTCATTCACCCGTGTTTGCCTATGTGTCCCTATATCTTCATACACCGACGTTGTTTTCCATGCTGGCGGCCTGCCACCTAGAAGAAGCAACACATACCCGCGATCCAAACCATTTCCAAACTGCATACAAGATTGTGCGGCTGCAAGAACAAGCACAGAAGGGAGGAGGATATTTAGAGGGAAGTCTTTAACAGATGATGTGTTGATGAGGAGATTTGTAATCGAAGAGGACACGATGATGAAAGAAAGAAGGCGAAATGAGATGGAAGTTATGAGGAGGAGAAATGCCAAAAGAAGGAGAAGGCTTGGTCCAAGCCCATTGAGTAGAATGGTTTTGGCAGAAGAGGATGGACTACAAAACAAAGAAGTATCACCGACAGCGGTTACTACAGTAGTAACCGAATTTTAAGAGTCAAGAAGTGTGCATTTATAGATTGTTGTCTTGCTTCGGGTTCTTTGTTTCCTATTATTAGTAGTTGATTTTGTTCTTACAGATTGCAACAATCATTTTGTTTTCAACTTGAAAAGCTTTATGGGAAGATTATTGTTAAAATGAGAGTCATACACAATTTGATATTTCAAATAATAAGTAAACTTTAATATTTTGCATAAGGGTTTTGTGTAGGTTGATGATTGCTGCCGAGTTGATGCCGAGTTGATGCTGAGTTGCTGAGTTGATGTTGAGTTGCTGAGTTGGTGTTGCTGAGTTGCTGTGTTGATGGTCCAAGTCCAAGTCGTGTACTAGCCCAAGTTTTGTACAAGTTCATAGCCATGGTCCAGTCTATATAAACACAATAATATTCTGGTTGGCCCATGGCCCAGTAGCAGCCCAAGTAATGTGCAGTAGCCCAAGTTATGGCCCAGCTTATATATCAACCTGCTTATGTGGCGATCCGTGTGAAGAAACACAATCTCATCTTAGTCGTTGGATCTTCTCAATCTCAGTCGTCCACTTGATCAAACAAACACACTTTTCCAGCTATAAGTAGCTTCCTTTATCTTCACTTTATTATTTTTCGTTTCTTTTGTTTTGATCAGTACTCTCTTTGTTCTCTCTCGATTATCAAATTAGGGTTTGTATTATAGATTCATCTTGAATCTATTTAGGCTTATTTTTGGTTGTAATCGTTGGTTAAGAGTTCTGTGTAATAGAGAGTTGCTCTAGTAAGATTCAGAAGTCTTTCTGAATCTAGGGTTTCTTTGTTTTTGTTATTTTTCTTTCGGTAATAAAAGTTTTTTTCTCAGTCTCATAGTTCTTGAACCATGATTTATAACAATTATGGTATTAAACTTGAAGAAAATCCTGAAAAAAAACTCTGTAGTGGTAACTCATACCGCATTCGGAAATTCTGGATCTATCTACCGAGCATTTGGAACCGCTCTGGGGTTTACATGCAATGACGGGTAGAGGCAGACTTGACACATATAGGGTCTGGCGTCAACCGACCCATATATTTATTTTATACATACCATATATAATTATGGTTTTTCGATTGATGCCATGGCTCCTAAACCCGAATATTTATATATATAGACTATAGCTATATATAATACAACGATTCAGGTGGGAACATATGTTACTTGGTGATGTCATCCCCACCCTTAAGTTCCCGTCAAAAATTTCATGTTATAAATAACCAAATATTTATTACTTCATTCTTCCTCGACCTCCATTCCTCTCTTCTGGTGGTTGCAAGGTGAACTGTGCTAACAACAATGGGGCTAAGAATCTCTATGTCATCTGGTTGAGGCATTTTGGTTGGTTTATGTGCTCGTTGGTAGTTTTCAGATGTTGGTAGTTTTCAGAATAAACTGTCGAGTATGAACAACTTTGAGGTTTCCAATTAATCAACCAATTGAGCATTTTCGTTTTCGTTATCGTTATCGTGACAATATGGTTACTTTAATTGTTATTCCAGATGTCCAGGATATAGATTAGAAATGTAAAATTTGTACTTTGATAAGAAATTGTATTAATTGTATAATTCATGTATACGCGCATTGATTTATGAAAGTTGTTCATACTCGGATATTTCTTCTGAAAACTACCAACAAGCAATTTAAACGAACCAAAACGCGTCAAACAGAGTCTGGAAGTCCAAGATATCGATTAGAGATGTAAAATTTGTATTTTGATAAATCAAGATATTGATTGTATAATTCATGTAGTACTTACATTTTATGAAAGTTGTTTTTACTCGGTAGTTTATTCTAAAAACTACAAACGAGCAAATAAACCAACCAAAACGCCTCAAACAAATATTTTTTTTTTATTGGAAATCAGTTAAAACACTTTAAAATGATTTAAAATCAATTAAAATAAATTATTTAAAAAAAAACCCCAAAGCACCACCGAGCTATGGCCATAGGCGGTGCTTTGGTCACATCAATCACCCATAAAGCTAACAACTTATTAGGTTGTGTGATAAATTATTGACTTTTGTATTTCAAAGCGCCACGTTTTAGCCATAATGCGACGCTTTAAAGGCGGCTAGGGGTGAATCTGGACGGGTAGGGTGCGAATAGAAAAGTTCAAAAGGCCTTTATTATATACATGTATACAATTACTAAGATTCTTTTTTAGAATACCTGAACTGTTTCTCTCAATACAATATCTTAATACGCATTTTAGGTCACCGTACAAGTCGTTTATGCACGTTAGTTACCTGCTGAACTGGTCTGTGCCTTTTTCATCTACATCTGTCTGTCTCAATCTCTCTATTTCCATAAATAAAACCTACTATTGAGTGCAACCCCATCACCTATCTCGCGTCTACATCTTCAAGAAAGGACATGCCAGATCTAAGGTTAGGTAGATGAGAGACTAACTCCTGAAGACGCGGGTATGTGATGTCGGGTATGTGGTGATCAAGAAACCTAACTTGGTGATGGTGGTTGACATTTCATTAAAACGAAGGTGGCGACGGTCAGGTGGTGGTGCCAGGTTGTTTTGCTGTGGTTGCGGTGGTTGCGACTATTTGGTGGTGATATGGTGTTGTGTTAGTTGTGGTGGTGTTATCTTGATGGCGGTGAAGGAGCATCATGTGGTGGATGTCAAGCCTTCAAGATGAGTAGAATAGTGATGGTGAGCACAAATTTCACAATAAAATTTGTGATGGAGACAGATTGTCAGATGGTTTTATAACTTAAACCATGAGCTTCTTTACTCGATGTCGTTTCGGGATGCGTTTGCTGAGGATACAAAAGCGAGAACCATTGTGGTTGATGATCAAGTTAACGCGTTTGAAGAACTGCATGGGAGATCGGTGTTGGTAAGGGTTAATTCTTTGAATACTCTACGCTTACTTAGATACATTCTGAAAGAGATGGGGCTCGAGGAAGGTGTAATAAGGTGTTTGGGCGGCTTTCTGGTGTTAGTTTCGTTCAATACTAGGGAGCACGCTATAATGGCAAAAGATGAACTATTGGGAAGATCACACCAGTTCACTTCGGTGGTGGTCTGGGAAGGGGAGGATCTACCATTCGAACGTATTGCGTGGCTGAAGGTTATAGGGGTCCCTATGTGTGTTCTAACTGATACGGTTATGAATAATATAGGCGGTCACTTTGGTTTGGTTGTCAAGACTTCGTCTGTGAGTTTGGTTGAGATTGATTCTTCGTTTCAGTACCTTGGAGTGTTGGTTAATAATGGTGCACGAATTCAGGAAGTGATCTTTCTAAAGTGGCGAGGAAAGAATTACAAAATTTGGGTTGAGGAAGACGATAAAGAATGGATAACGGATTTCGTTGAAGAGTTGGATGGTGCCCAAGAGGCCCGGAACGATATGCCGGAGGCGGAGCAGGAGGTCACTCCGGTGAAGTCAAATATGGAAACTGAGGGAATTCCGGATGTTTTAAATGATGATATTAAACCTCCCATTAGTATGGAGAAAGTTACGGCGGAATTACAGGGTGAATGCATGGAAGGTTATTATGATAATGTTAAAGATGGTAATGGGGTGGGGCCTAGTCAACCGGTCAAACCACTTAAATGTAAGAAAGCTAAAAAGGTTTCTGTGGAAGTGGGCCTTAATTCTGATGGGCGATACACCAGCAGCAATGACCGCCCCTATAAAGGGCCCAAGTTTTTTGATAATCAATCTTTGGATGACCCATTTGATTTGGACCCAATCATTTTGGGCCTTGATAGGAATGTTGTCAAAACTAGGGGAGCTGACCCAATAACTCTAAATAACTCGTTCCATTCGCTCATGGATGAAAAGGAAGACAATTTTGCGGTGGCTGAGAAGGAACACGTTTTCAATAATGACGGTTCAGGCTATGTTCCGGTCTCGGAGGAATCTATATCGCAGATGGAGGAGGAGAAGGCTGCCACTGTGTCGTTTGGGAGTAAATTGGGAGTTAATTTGACTGGTTTTGATAACCTTGTTACAGAGACTATTGTGGATGAAGGGTTTCAAACAGGTTTGTCATGAACTTTCTTTCTTTAAATGTTAGGGGGTTGGGGGTGTTAGGAAAAGCCCCTTGGGTGAAAGGTTTGGTCATAAAGAATAAAGTTGATTTTTTGGGTATACAAGAATCGATGATTGCGGACAGTGATAAGTTTGATAAGTTGCGGCTTTGGGGTAATGGTAGTGTAGACGCTGAGATGATTGGGGCTAGGGGTAAATCGGGTGGTATTATGAGTCTCTGGAACCCGGAGAAATTTTCTAAGCGCAAGTCGGTAGTTGATCAGAATTTTATCTTTGTGTCTGGTACGCTGATGGAAGACGGATCTATCCTTAATATTGTTAATGTATACGCCCCGCAAAAAGTGGGGGAGAAACGGGTTTTATGGGATCGGCTTGGGAATCTTATGCAGGGGGAGGAAGGGAGGTGGATTTTTTTGGGTGATTTTAATTCTGTTAGATGGGATAGTGAGAGGTTGAACTCGAAATTTAATAGCAAGGCTGCTCGGGACTTCAATTTGTTTATTGATGATGCTTGTTTACATGAGTATAAAATGCAGGGAAACAAATATACGTTTTTAACAGGTACGGGTAATGATGCTAAAATGAGTAAGATTGACCGCATGCTTGTATGTCACGAGTTTCTTCATAAATGGAACGGGGCTTGTCTCCGGGCTTTGTCGAGAGAATTATCGGACCATTGCCCTATTTTGTTAACTGTGAATGATTTGAATTATGGTCCCAAGCCGTTCAAGTGGTTCAATTCTTGGCTTGATCGGGAAGGGTGTGATCAGGTGGTTCGTGAAGCGTTTAAGAAGGTTAACTGTTCTGGTTCTGCAGAGTCGGTGATATCTAATAAATTTGGGGCTGCTAAGTTAGCGTTAAAAACTTGGTGGTCTTCGAATATAGCCAAGGAAACGGAGAGTTTGGAAGCGCTGCAAAGAGACATATCTAATTTGGAATCAGTTTTGGAGGATAGAGAGTTGGAGGAAGAGGAGGTGTGGGTGTGGGAGGAGAGCAAGAAAGAGATGGACAGCTTAATGTTCTTGAAGAATAAAGATTTGAGACAAAAATCTCGAGTCAATTGGGCTTCTGTGGGAGACGAAAATTCTGCATTTTTTCATAGGTGCATTAACGGTAGGAAAGCGGCTAACAGTATCCCGGGGGTGTTGGTTAATGGTACGTGGGTTTCGAAGCCAGTGCGGGTTAAAAAAGAGGTTCATCGGTTTTACAGAGAGTTATTTCGTGAGCACCATTCACGTAGGCCGGTTTTGGTATGTGATGATTTGAAGCAAGTTCCTTTACATAAGAGGGACGAACTGGTGGCGAATTTTTCAAAGGAAGAGATTAAAAAAGCAGTTTTTGATTGTGGGTCTGACAAAGCTCCCGGGCCAGATGGGTTTAATTTTTTGTTTATTAAGCACTTTTGGGAGTTATTGGAGGAGGATTTCATGCGATTATTTGAAGAGTTTTACAGGACGGGGTTTATTGGGAAAGAAGTTAGTCTCTCCTATATTACTTTGGTTGCAAAAATAAAAACGCCCTTGGGTTTGAAAGATTATAGGCCAATCAATCTTGTGGGTGCTATTAGTAAAGTGATATCGAAGGTGATAGCTTCCAGAATAAAAGACGTGATGGGGGATGTTATTTCAATGTCTCAGTCAGCTTTTTTGAAGGATAGATTCATTCTTGACGGGCCGCTCGTTCTTAATGAGTTAATTAGCTGGTTAAAAAAACATAATCATAAGGCGTTTTTGTTAAAGATTGATATTGAGAAGGCCTATGATAATGTTCACTGGGGTTTTCTTTTTTCTATTTTGGAGCAGATGGGATTTCCAGATAGATGGTGTCTTTGGATAAAAGGTATTGTTCAATCGGCTAGATCGGCGGTCCTAGTCAACGGGTCTCCTACATTCAGTTTTAATTGTCATAAGGGCCTTAGGCAAGGTGATCCGTTATCTCCGTTCTTGTTTTTGATCGTTATGGAGGCTCTTGCTTCTATGGTGTATCGTGCTTGTAGGATGGGAGATATTGAGGGTATTAAAGTGGCGAGGGATGGGCCTACTTTATCTCATATGCTTTATGCTGATGACGCGCTTTTATTAGGCATGTGGAACAATAGTAATATCTCTAAGTTTAAGAGACTTTTGCGTATTTTTTACATGTGTTCGGGGCTAAAAATAAATGCGCATAAATCTCAAATTTTTGGGTTGGGCGTTTCTTCTTTGGAGGTTAGTCAAGGGGCTGAATTGGTCGGATGTAAGGTTGGGGTTTTTCCGTTTAAGTACCTTGGTGTTAAAATCGGTGCTAACATGAACCGTGCGGTGCATTGGGAACCGGTTATTGAGACTGTTCGGAGTAGATTACAGTCGTGGAAGGCGAAGGTTCTTTCCATTGGTGGTCGTCTTACTTTGATTAAGTCGGTGCTCGGTAGCCTCCCGGTTTATTATCTCTCTATATTTAAAGCTCCTAAGGCGGTGATTGAAGAGATCGAGAGAATGATGAGAAAGTTTTTGTGGAATGGGAACCAAGACGGTAAAGGCATTCATTGGGTGGCTTGGGACATTGTTTCTCGGCCTAAAAAGTTTGGGGGTTTGGGTATTTCCAAATTGTCAGAAGTTAATTTGGCCCTTCTTATTAAATGGGCGTGGCGGTTCAAGACATGTCAGGCTGGGTTATGGAAAGAAGTTGTCATTAGTATTCATGGGGGTCGAAACAAGTGGTCGTTCTTGCCAGTGAGTAAGGCTATTCCTGGGACATGGAAAGCTTTAGTGAATTACCTGGAGAGGAGCCGAATCAAAGGAAAGACAGTGGATATGCTTATTTCCTGTCAGTTAGGTAATGGAGATAAAATCCGGTTCTGGAAAGACGTTTGGTATGGTACGACTCAGCTCTGTGTCAGATGGCCGAGGCTGTTTCAGATGGATCGAGATAAAAACTGCACGGTTAGCAATCGCTTAGTCACATAAGGGAATATAACACGGTTGAACGGTAACTGGATTCTGGGTTCGTCTACTGTTGAAGGCATCTCGGAAATTCAAGATGTTATGGCTATGGTTTCCCAAGTTCGTATTGGTAATGAGTCTGATCGGTGGTGGTGGGATAACAACACTAATAAAGGTTTTTCTGTCGCGTTGGTGAAAGAATCTATAAGACAGGAGCTGTACGGGTCTTCTTCTCAGCTGGTGCGCTGGGTTCAGTGGGTTCCGATCAAGATTAACGTGTTAGCGTGGAGAATTGAGAAGGAGAGAATCCCTACTCGTCTTGAACTGGTCAGGAGAAATGTTGGTATTCCCAGCGCCTTATGTCCGATCTGCAGCGATAAGGTAGAATCTGTTATGCACGTTTTGGTGGAATGCAGCTTTGCAGCAAAGGTTTGGTTTGGCGTGTGTAGTTGGCTAAGGCTACCTATCCTCAGTTGTTCTTCTACGCAAGGGCTGTTGAATTGGGCAGATTTGGCTATGATTCCTGCGAAAGGTAAAGATATTGTTCGTGGCATTGTCTTGGTGACTTGTTGGGCGTTATGGAAAGAAAGGAACAAGGTGGTTTTTACTAGCTCGGATCCGAAAATGAGCGAGGTGGTGGCTGTAGTTAAGTCTATGTCTTTTCTATGGTTGAAATATAGAACGAAACGAGTCTGTATTGATTGGTCTGATTGGGTTAAATACCCGTTGTATATGTTGTAAGCTGGTTTTGTGTGGGTCTTAGTTTTTTGAGGCCCTCTCTTTTTTGAATGAAGTTATTTTTCAAAAAAAAAAATGAGCTTCTTTTGTAAACCACGAGATGGTTTAAATAATGAAAAGTCTATGAATTTTTATTCTTATCTTTTACATACATAAAATTTTGTTATTTTACATTTTAATTTAAGACAAAATTACACGGATGGTGCCTGTGGTTTTCATGTAATAACGCCTTAAGGTACTAAGCAACTTTTTTAACTTCTTTAGAGCCTATGGTTTAGTTTTTGTAACGAAAATGGGTATGAAGGTTTGTTTTTGTAACAATGTTGGGTACTAATACTAATTATCATTAAATTTTCTGTTAACTTTAGTTAAAGTGATTAAAATGCCTTTTTATAAACTAGAGGGGCCATTATGTATTAAACTTAATTTACAAAACCTTTAGTACCCAAACATGAAACTTTAGATAAACCACAGAGACTAACTATGTAATTAACTCATTATTTTATTAAATGTATTTATTTTTAAGATTTATAATTAAATAAGGAATATTTAATTAAAACATTGTTTTATTAAATATATTTATCCCATTATTTATAAAAATAAATCCAAGTTATTAGATTAATAGTTTTAACCATAAAGAAAATATTTAACTTAATGTTGGATGGACTTGTGTTATGGTTACAACTATTAATCTAATAACTTGGATTTAACTTATAAAAATGTTTTCTTTATGTGATTGAATTAAGTGTTATTTTTGGCAAAAAAAGATGCAAACCCAATTCAAGAAAATTAAAAAAGACAGAAACAAACAGAAGTTGAATTTTTATAAATAAAAAAAGAAAGATTTTTTTTTTCTTCTTCAAGAACTGGTGGGCTTGGCAGGTTTGGACCTACAAGGTAAAAATCATTTTTGAATTTCATTAAAATCCATAAGTAAATTAATAACATTTATAATGTTTTATCTATCTTAGAAGTATATATATTTTTATAAATAATGGGATAAATATATTTAATAAAACAATATGTTTTAATTAAAGATTCCTTATTTAATTATAAATCTTAAAAATAAATACATATTGTTTTATTAAATATATTTATCCCATTATTTATAAAAATAAATACACTTCTAAGATAGATAAAACGTTCTAAATGTTATTAATTTACTTATGGATTTTAATGAAATTCAAAAATGATTTTTACCTTGTAGGTCCAAACCTACCAAGCCCACCAGTTCTTGAAAAAGAAAAAAAAATCTTTCTTTTTTTTATTTATAAAAATTCAACTTCTGTTTGTTTCTATCTTTTTTAATTTTCTTGCATTGGGTTTGTATATTTTTGGCCAAAAATAACACTTAATTCAATCACATAAAGAAAACGTTTTTATAAGTTAAATCCAAGTTATTAGATTAATAGTTGTAACCATAACACAAGTCCATCCAACATTAAGTTAAATGTTTTCTTTATGGTTACAACTATTAATCTAATAACTTGGATTTATTTTTATAAATAATGGGATAAATATATTTAATAAAACAAAGTTTTAATTAAATATTCCTTATTTAATTATAAATCTTAAAAATAAATACATTTAATAAAATAATGAGTTAATTACATGGTTAGTCCCTGTGGTTTATCTAAGTTTCATGTTTGGGTACTAAAGGTTTTGTAAATGAAGTTTAATACATAATGGCCCCTCTAGTTTATAAAAAGACATTTTAATCACTTTAACTAAAGTTAACAGAAAATTTAACGATAGTTAGTATTAGTACCCAACATTGTTACAAAAACAAACCTTAATACCCATTTTCGTTACAAAAACTAAACCATAGGCCCTAAAGAAGTTAAAAAAGTTGCATAGTGCCTTAAGGCGTTATTACATGAAAACCACAGGCACCATCTGTGTAATTTTGTCTTAATTTAATGTATTACACGTTTTCAAATTTGTTCTTTTACAACGAAGTTAAAAGCATTGTGTTTAACATTTTTTTTGTAATTGTCTTTTACGTATTGTGTTTTATAAATTGTGTGTAGCGTATTGTGTCCTACGCATTGTGTTTTACACTTCATTTGTTACGGCACGGTTCGACCCGTTGCGCGCCGCTGCAACGTGCGGCGGGCAAATCTACGTCATTGTCGCATCGTGAGTCTGATTATCGTGCTTTTGAAACCATCTAAGGCATAGAGTTAGCATCTATAATATGGAGTATTGTCATTGTGCAGCAGACGGCAAGGCGTTTTAACCGTAAAACCTAGTTATTGACAATTCCCATTTGTTTACAGGAACGAAACACAGATTCAGCATTGTGAGTCATTCATCTTTGGTCAACTCAAAGGTGATCGTCACCATTAACCCACACCATCTAGGGTTACAACATAAACCAAAAATCGGCAAACAAAAAAACAGTTGACAATCGGTCACAACCCACGGACGACGACGAACACCAGATTCCAACTTCTTACAATCCCTAATTGGTACGCCCCCTTTTCTTTTATAAGAATTTGCGATTTTAATTTTAGGGTTTTTGAAATTTGACGTGTATAAAAGTGCTAAGAACGTTGAATTGGTAGGTAGTAGCAAACGTTTAAATTGAATCTAGCATTTGAGATGTTTATATACTTCATTTAACCTCCAAAAGCTTAAATTGGTTGCTGTCAGTCTAACGTTTGTGTATATGTATATCTAGCCTCTAGGGCTGTTTATAAACTGCCCAAACCTTAGAAAGTCGTTGGTTTAAAAATTAAAATATGTATGGGTAGGGTTTGAGGTTTTACTGGTTTGGAACTTGGAACGGGCTGTGTAAACCCAACTAACCGTTTATTAGTTATTTATTATCACCATTATTTATTTTTACTTGTTTGTTTTAGAAATATAAAGTTGTGTTGTATATATATATATTAATGAACAAACCTTAATTATTATTATTATTATTTTTTAAAATTTAATACAAAGGTATGTTTTTCAATGAACCTTTATGTATTAAACCACAAAACTGGAAACCGTGAAAACCTGCTGGCTCAGTTTGTATTTACTGAAAACCATAATTACCCATTCAGCCAAAAAATTTCGTTAAAAACTGGCCAAATCAGGACGTGAAGTATCTATATGCGTGTGTGTGTGTATGCAGCTTTATTAGATTATTTTCATTTATCAGGTGTTTGTTATGTCAGGTCCTTCAATTTGTTGTGTGGCACATTCAGGATAGTTGGTGGATTATTCTTATATATGAAAGTGCTTTTAGAAGTTAGCGCTACTTGAAGATGTCTAGGAGGAGGGCCAAAACACCTGGATGGGCAGCATTTGACCCTATAAACCAACAGAAACAAGTCACTGATATCGAAACACGTAATGACCCATACCCACCAATCTCAAGCAAGATGACTGAACTGCAAAACCGCCCAACTCCTTCAAGAAATGGTATTGTTACTGGGAAATCTTTCTTTTCTGTGCTGTCTCACTCATCAAATGTTCCAAATACTATAGCCAGCAAGACCGCTCACGGCCCTTTGATGGAAAATAGTCAGAGTGGCAATATGACTTCCAAATATGTAGAAAACATCTCTCGAATTTATGAGAAACTCAAGGTAGATCATCCATGGGCTAATGAGAACTTAATAGAGGATATAGTAGCAGCTGTAGATAATGATTTTGACAAAGCGTCGGCTCTACTAAATGAGATGGCTCCCCATGATAGGTTGCACGAGAAGAAGGAAGCAGAGCTTGACAATAAAATTGAGGAGGTTGGTTTTACTGCAAAGAATGATGAACGGTTAGATGAGCATAATAATGATAATGTACCATTAAGGTTTATGATGGATATGAGTATGATCCCATTGGAGCCTGAATGGGAAGATGATGACATGTACATAATGCATCGGAGAGAAGCGATAAGGGCAATGAGGTAATATACTAATGTTACAAGTTATGAGGGTTTAAGGATTGTGTTTAAACTTTGTTAGAAAAAGTGACGATGCTAATGTATATTAGGATCAATGTTACATGATGTTTTGGTGAACAGGTTAGCCTCTCGCCACTCAAAAGCAGCAAGTGAGGCCTATTTAAGAAGAGATCATGCAGCTGAACAAGAATATTCACTTAAGGCTCGAGAAGAATGGAGTAATGCGGAAAAGCTTCATGCTAAGGCGGCGAAGGAAATTTTGTCCATCCGAAACTCTGAAAATGATGATTGGAAGCTGGATTTGCATGGTCTGCATGCCGCAGAAGCGGTGCAAGTTTTACTAGAGCGTTTACTGAAGATAGAGTCTCAGTTGTCAGGGACGCATGCTACAAAACCAGATAAAACCAATATTAAAGTCAGTCTAGAAACAGATAAGTCAGATAGACAACAATTATCTAAGCCAAGATTGTTAGAAGTCATTACAGGTAATGAAAACATAAAGTTATTGACTCTACCTTCATATTTGATATGTATGGAGTGCTAGTTCACTATGCTGATCTTTGATAATAAGTTGTTTTTATGTTATTACTAATAGTTAGTAGGTGACAAAATGACCAGCTTGTGTAATAGATTTACCAAAAAACGCCGTTTCTTCAACTTTTTATAAGCTGTATGGCAATCAGTATTTACTATTTTATAAGCCGTATGGCAATCAGTATTTACTAATCAGTATTTACTATTTTATAAGCTGTATGGCAAGTATTATTCCAATAGTTATATCATATTAGTATATACTAATAATCAAACCTTTTTTACCCTCATTATTTAGGAGGGTGTTTTTTTTGTGCATCTCTGCCCATTCAACTGTAAATGGGTTGAAAGGGGCGTTTTTATTTGACATTTTTACCCTATTTACTTGTAATTGGGTCAATACTAAACAAGTATGGTTAAAAAGGTTAACTAGTACTGGAATAACATAGTTTTGTAATCATTTAGTGGCAAACCTGGTGCATAAGTTCTCGCATGTGTGGGGCCGAGGGGTGTCGGGCCAACGTGGTCCGATGTACGCATTACCCTGCATTTCCACAAGAGGTTGTTTCCACGACTAGAATCCATTATCTCCAGGCCACATGGCAGCAACCTTATCAATGCTCCAAGGTCTGCCCCTTAGTTTTGTAATCATATCTAATGCATTAAGTATCTGAGTAATGTTTGTGTGTCAACCCGATCTGTTTTGACATGTACTAAAAGCAACTTGTTTCAACACAACGCATTTTAACCAGTTATCCGACCTGCTCATTTTGTCACCATTTTGAAGGTTAAACAGTGGTGATCGATGTATTAAATGTGTGATCCTGCAGGGAAAGGTAATCACAGCCGAGGGGAAGCTGCACTTCCAGTAGCAATAAAAAGCTTTCTTAGTGAGAAAGGGTGCGATTTTCTTCAGCTTTTAACATAATCTGGAAGTTATAAGATCCCCATAATCTCGGTTTCCTCGTTCATTAGTAGTTATGTAGCTGAAATTATATATATTGAATGACAGGTATTATTACTATGAGGCAAGAACAGGGGTCATAACCGTGCAACCTAAATTCCGTCAACTGTCAACTGCTCTGTCGAATACACAGTAGCCTCAGACTATACGAAGTGTTGAAGTTGACTTTCGAGAGTCATATGGATTAATTTGTAACTTAAATTTATCATTTTAATTTGTTTATTGAAACTTGTAAAATGTATCAAATTGTACAATAAGCTTTAGAAACATAAAATAGTGGTGGGGATATGTATTTTTAGATTTAGGAGAGTAGCAGGTTTGACAACAAAATGTCAGATTAGTATTGCAATTTGTTAGCAAGCAAATTCTTGTAAGGTACAATAAGCTTTTTCGTTATTGATTTTGCATAATATCTTATTTGAAACTTTGAAGGATGATAATTTGAAAAATGGCTTGCCATTTAACAAATAAACTTCATGTAAAAGATCATAAATGTAAGTCAGCCCAACCCAGACAGACCGTCTCTTTTCGACTTGTTGTCAAGCCAACCGATCTTACCACTGGCTCTATAGTCTTGTCTTCCTAAACCTATGTTGACTGTGTTTCTGCAGTTGTCACAACCTGATGGCTGTTCATTTTCAGGTCAACGTAAGTATGGATTTATGTAACCCTTATGATCAGGCGACCAACTTCCCTGGATCAGCAGCTTCCAGTGCAGCTACAGTAGCCACAAGGCCTGCTTTCACCATGTTGGGAGTGTTACAGTTGCTCCAGTTGAGTATCTCCTCCATTGGCTTCACCTTCAGTCGCCTCATCAGGCTTTGAAACATAGTAAACTCCTGGACCGGGTCCATCTCCTTTAAAATGGATTGTAACCTGCTTCACCTTATTTTAGACCCATATACACGGTAAAACTGGATGGTTTAGCCAACCCAACCAGCCTGGCAGCCTGGCCGGATTAGTTTATCGTTTCTTCAAACCATAGCTAGTGATTCGGTCCAAAATTTTCATAAAGAACGGCCTAACCGTGTAACGCCCATAACTTGTATAGGTTTACGTTTGTCTTTATCAAGCACGTTTATTAGATTCGGGCTTAGTTTAGTTATTGGGCTTGGGTTAGGCCATGTGGGCCAAGGCTTTAGTGGACCCTATATAATGTTATGTTTGCTACATTGTTAGGTTAGAGACATTCGTTAGACATTGGATGAACCTCATTTGTAATTCACAGCCACCAAGAAAGGCTCTAGAGAAATCATCTTGTACCAGACAATCCTAGAGATTGTTTGCAGGGTAAAGCAGCAATACAATCGATTTCATCGTGTTTTATCTTTTGTTCTTACATTCAATCTTGTCTTCCGCACTCGATTGGGTGTTTGATACCGTGGGAAGGATTTTGGACTTGCACACCGGAGTACCCTTAGTGTAAAATACAAAAACATTATTTAAACCTTATAACTATTTTTAAACACATCCTCAAAACATAGGAAGTAACAAGTATTTAAACCTAATAACTTTTTTTAAACATATCCTCAAAAACATTTTAATAACTTAAAACATATCCTCAAAACATAGGAAGTAACAAGTATATGTTGGGTTACGATTTTATCGTTTGCTTACTGATTTCAAGGAGCGGTTTTCTAGACTAGAGAGTCTCTTTGTTGGTGAAGCAGTCGGTACCCCTGTGATGCAGGCCCGAGAAGTTTAAGTTGGCTATTTGTGAGCCACTCAAGAGGTTCATTGTGAGCAACCAATATAATGATTTTACTCATGTGTTAGGTGCGGTGAAGGTTTTGGATGATCATGGGCGAAGCTTATTTGGTGGCCCCCCGTTTTAAAAATAAACACATACATTTTAATGCAAAATACAGATCTGGACCGGTGAACCCAATGGAGGAGATGAGAATTGGGTCCAGACTCAAGCTGATCAGGCCCTTTATACATCCCGTCTCCCACAATCTATAAGCTACAATAATACCCAAATTGTGCTTGTTTCTCCTTTCTTAAAACATACACATCATCCCGAATCGATTATGCAAATTGATAGAAGAATTAACGCTGTTAAATCTAAAATTACATTGTACCTCCCTACTTGTCTAAATTCTAAGCCAACAACTTTATAGCATCAAGATTAACAACTTAAGATACAAATAATTCATAATTAAACAAAAATAATTGTAATGCTATGAAACCCATGGTTTTTCGTCGTCCCTCCCAAAAATTGATATTATTTTAGGTCAGCAAGTAAGTTCTTAGTTGGTTTTCTTTTCTTCTGCAGTACTACTTCCAGATCCTGAGGCCACGGCTAAAGCTGCATCGTCTTCATCCTCCCCACCAAATCCAAATTCATTTACTATTACTCTCTTCTTGTCTACTGGATAAGCCCATCTTTGATACAAATATATTAAGAATATAACATCTGCAAACATAAAAAATTGGCAACAAATACATTCTCAGTCAGCATGGTATAAGTAGATAAAGGTGGCCGATTTGACACGTTTGACGTTACCTTATAAATGGGTCAATTCCAGTTACGTTTTGCGTTTAACAAATAGATTAGCGAGAAAAGAAACTAGAAAGAAACTAGTCAACCTGACAAGACGGAAGGTCGCTAGAACGGTATATTTTATTTATATGCATGAGACCTCCAAAATCATTTTTATATAAATACTGAGAAAAGCATAAATTTTATACTTGACACATTAAGTGTAGATAAAAAAAAAAAAAAAAAAAAAAAACAGGTTATTTTAGGTTAACCATTTTCATCTTGTACGAAAAAGACCCAAAGATGTAACCTAATTATCAAAGAAGTAGGATCCAAAGTAACATACCATCACGGAAGACAAAAAGTCAATGTAGCATTGGCATTTTTATCACAAACGCAAATAGATCATCAATAATTGTATTGAGAAATTTGTAAGTCATGGTAAATGAGCAACTGATTTTAGCTTGTAATTGATGAATAGCTGTGGGCACATCATAATGAAACCTGCAATAACATAGTAATATGATCAAGGTCTAGAGGTTGTATGCATATATAGCGATGAGTTGAAATAAGAACAATTAATTAACAATAAGGAAACAAAGGAACCACTGTTGGCCTTTGATCATAAAGCAAACGAAAGGAACAGACTGTCACAGTTCAGGGAGAAAAATAATAAAGAGGTTTGTAGGGGCTTACCAAACAGCTAGTAAGTGAGGAGCGAATCCAGGAGTACCAGCTCTTGTGGGTCTCATACAGAAGAGCATGCTACTAGTACATATGATAAATACTTCATGGCAAGATCATCATACTCTTTAGTCTTGTTTCCCGCATACGTATCGCTCGCGATCACTGAATTTTAATTTAGGTATGCTCCCACTTCTATCAACCTGAAAGGGGTAGTAAATATATACTTAAATTACTAGCACTTTTTTAGAAAAAGAAAAAGACCCAGATCCATTCTTTTATATTTTTAACTTAATGCATACCTCGATGTGCATTGCTTTCCCTATTAGTATTTTCCAAAACCCGATTCCAGAACTTGCAAGTATCATCCATGAGGTATCGTTGTCCAATAAATAAAGGAAGATAATAAGCTGACAAACGAAACTCACGACCACTGATTTTGCAGAAAGTCCTTCCATAGATTTGTTTTGGTTCCAGAATTACATAAAATTAATCATAGAAATTGTTAATAAAATGCTTTTATTCAGAATTGAGCAAGGCACATAAATGGGTTTTGACATTACCGTTCTTGAATGCCAAAAAGTCCAACACTGAATGAAGCATTGAAACAAGCATGGTAATTCCAAGGAGATACGGATTTCCTTCCACAAACACCCTCTGTATTAACAAGAATATTACAAATTGTTATACATCTCACAAAATAAGTCGGGACGAAAAAAAAGTGATAAGTTGCATAACAAGATGATTATTTTCCGCTGATTTATGTTTTGGGTACCGTAACATTTAACAAAGGACTGCAATACTGAATTCTAAATATTTAACAAACTCCTAAATATGAAGTAAAAAATTTTGCAAATTAAGAGGATGGAAGTTAATACCTTAAGCTCATCAGCTTCTCCTTCAAGCATACTTCCATAACTACGATGAATTTGGAATGACTGGTCAATCTGCAGGAATAGTTGCCATTTGGTCATGCTTATCGGTGCCACTTCTAGATGAAGGGGCAATTCTGTCACTGTATCATTAAGTGCTGTAAGCTTATCTCTAAGTAACCAAAACTCGTTGACGTAAACGGTTGGATAATAATTCCCTGTCGTAGGTTCAATATTCATGTCTGCAACTTAAGTCAAGAAACCCAAAATATTGCAACGCGTAAGAAAAAAAGTTATCAAAACAGTTTTAAAATTGGGGGAGTAAATTCATTCTTAAAAAATGGAGAAGAAAAGGATACAAGGAGCAACATTAGGCGGAATAGAACGTTGCGAGTATCTGGAGAGCAGTAAAAAGAATTGCCATGTCAGCACAGAAAGCATTTTTGAACAGAGTATTAAGTTTGAAACAATAAAATTCATTTACATACTTAGTAAAATCATCAACCAGGTTGATAGTGATATTTGGTTTCCAATACGAAATGTACTCCGCAGGACCATCATCCTTCGAATCAGCTTGAGGTTCTTCAACACTCTGCGTAAAATATACATTCATTCACACTTCACATGGTATAACCGGAATAACTTGACCATTAATCAAGTGTCTACACACATACATATAAGGGCAATAACTTGCACACAAAATGAAGGTCACCAATTCCAAATAACAATTACTGCTGGTAAGTAATTTGGATTGAAACTCACTGTAATAAAATGTTTCGTTCTTTGGATAACTCAAAAAATGAAATAGTATTTACATATTATGTATTTCAAGAGTGGGAGAGGGACATGAAAAAAAGACGACCCACTCAATAAGTTTGAAATTTATCTCACTTGTGTTTATTACACATGCATGTCAATATTTGACCCAATTGAGTGTACTATGTAATTTTAGCTTCAACCTTTTCTAAACGAGAAAATCTATAATGATAAAGTTGAGCAAACCTCAGACACTGAATCAGCCTCATTGGTGTCCTTGAAGTTCCCCAATAGGCTCTTCTTTTTGTTTGCTTTCGACTTTGGTAAGTATGTCACAACAGCTGCAAATAAAAAAAAAAAAGTTTCTTTAAATAATGTAGCTTTTAGTTTTAGGTCGTGCAATTTTAAAGCTGACTTGATGAGGCACAAAATATTACCATGTTTCAGCCCAAAGGCAGCCATAGGCTGCAGGATACCCTGAACGTGCAAACAAGACATGAGCAAATAGACTCCCATTATGTTTCAAAGCCTGAAAATTAAATGCAAAAACACAATTGAGTCACAAATCGACTGCATTTAAGACTTGAAGTTGTGATAAAACTGTTCTTAATGTTTGGATGGAGTGGTTTTGCTACTGTTAGCGATTATATTATCAAGTTGAAATAATCAGTTTCACAACCTTTGCAACAGAACTGATTATAAAAGTAAAAACAAACTAAAACATTCACCCCATCTTTTAATCTAAATTGAGAGACTTTACCTCCCATTCCTCAACATTATCGTTGATTACATAACTATGATTACTATAATGTCACCTACGCCCCACTTACGGTGTGCGCATATATATAATGTATATATGTGTGGCCCTTGGGGGGGCAAAAGTAAAGTTGCACTAGTTTTAACGTTATTTTACTAATTTCGTGAAAATAATGTTAAACGGTTAATCATGCATCATGTGGTCGGGTGGATGGCCAAAAGACAAAGGGGTACATGAACCGATCGATTGCTAAGTGTTTTGTGCCTTATGTCCAAGGCTTGATACCAAACCACATCGAGGCGGGGGTCTCACTGGAAGCAGCCTCTCTATTCTTACCCTCTTCAGACCCTACCTTAGCTTTGCTAATAAAAAAGAAAAAGAAAAAGAAAAACATGATATCAAGAAGTAAAACTCAAATGAGGATGAAGCGCCATAATGTTTCAGAAACAATTACCTCAGAAGGATAATACTTCATCGAAAGAGTCCTGGTGCTCTCTGGGCCCCAAACTGCATAAGGTATGTTTGTTTCATGCCCCAAAATCATTAAACTTCTCATGTTCAGATAGATAAAACCACATATCCTGGACAAAAGACCCATATCTGATTGACAATACAGAGATGAGGAACCCAAATTGAAAGTTTTATCATTTGGGCTTTTGAAGCTAGTTTTCATGCATCTACGGTTTAATTTCAGCAAACAATAGTGTAAACCGGTTTTGAGTCTCGATATTGCTCTATCATCAAAGGGCCCCTCTTGCCTAACTACCGATCCTGAAATCACCAAAAATGTACGGTATTTGAAGGTAAATCAAGCCAAAATACCGATATCATACCAACCTTAAAGTCTAAAAAAAAAAAAATCCTAAAACATGTCCAAAACTCCTAAAAAGTGTATGTTCATGTTTGTCCACATGTCATATCTGAGCCCTCTATGCCGAACCTTTACTATGTAATGTTTCTCCATACCACTTTCTACTAACCATAAGCAGCAGCCATCAAAATTGGCACACTTAACAATTTTGAAACCTTATTATTAATATTAATGATTTCAATGAAACCTTAATCTTTCAAAAGAAAGCATTATAACTGGTGGCCACAAAACACAACTCCAAAACTTATAATGATGAATACGTACCAAAGGTTGAGATTTTTGAAAGATATTGGAGATCTGAACAGAAGAAGAAGAAGAAGAAGAGGGTTTATTATTATTATTATTATTATTATTATTATTAGAAGAAGAAGAAGAGAAGAACTTGGAAGCGAAGTAAAAAATGACTGCTATTCTTATTATTCCTTGGAACATCTGACCAATGCCCTGCTGCTGCTGTTGTGGTTCTCCATTAACACCACCACCATCCGCTGCTGGTGGCGCCATCCGTCCGGCTGTTTGTTTGTTGTATATAAGTTTAGATGCTAATTGGAGAATGACGATTGATGCTTTTGTAAACAGCAAGTTACACCGTCAGGTTTCATGCTTTTCAAAGATATTATATATTATATATCTATATTAATGAAAGAACAGATGAATATATTAATGAAACAACAGATGAACAGTGAAGATTTGTTATTGGCCCAGCATTTTTATTTTGCACAACTGAGAAACCAAATGGTGGGGACCTCTAACATACACATGAGAAATATTCAATACTCCGTATTTAAATATTACAGGGGTAAATTACCAAACTTTTAGCTTTTAAGATTTTAAACTTTGATCACCAAACTTTTAGATTTTAGTTGCAAATATTTTTTTGAAGCCCACGTGAGAATAACAGGCACTTAATATTATCTTTTATGTCCACAAAACCCTCCACGCAACAGGAGCTCCCACAGCGATGCGCAATCTTTAACGTCCACCAAACCCTCAACGCAACAGAAGCTCCCGCCGCGAAGCGCGGAGTAATAGAATCCTAGTTATTATTAAAAGATAAAACATATTATTATTATTAGATTTAGATCATGTTGTTATATCTTTATTATGACTTTATCTTTTCATAATATGTTAGGTTTTATTTTAAAGTAAAACTAGAATTAAGAACTCGCTTTTGGGGTGAGTGTCAAATCCTGTCAAATAACATTAACGTATATCATAAACTAGCTGACTACCCCGTGAGTGTCGCGAGATTGAAAAATCTAATATGACTTAATAAAAAAAGGATAAAAGAAGTAAACAGTTTCAACCTCTTTTAATGTTAAAGAAAGTTGTTCTAATGTTTATACTATCAAAAGGGGTTCTCATGCTGCATTCCCAGCAGATTAAAAAATCTCAATCTCTTTTAATGCTAAGCATATCGTTATAGCACATGAACATGGGCAATTCATATATGTAACAGTAGGTTTAGAAACATATATACTATCATAACATGATTAATGACTTGCCTATATATGATTAACAAATTACCTAAATACATTGTGTTTTTTTCTGCATGAACAAAAACTTACTAAAAAAACATTTTTTTTTTTCGTTTTTGTATAGCACTATATATGGTGCTCGTTGGAAAGATAATAAAGCTATGAGGCTTGCAGTCCATGAACATCTTGTAAGTGCAGCTAGGAGGAGGAGGATTAACAACATTACCTGTATCAACACACCAGATAAACAAAACGAATATACCACAAAGGTATAAGAAAACAGGAGTAGTAGCAATCAAATTACCACCACCAAATCCTTGCTGAGTAGCCTGGAATGAAGCAAGGGTAACAGACACCTGTTGCTGAATCATGTTGTTCAGTTCGGCTTGAGTCATAATGATAGGCTCATCACCACGACCACCACCGCCACCACGGCTTCCACCACCACGAGCAGCTGACATCTTCTGGAATACAGAAAGAACAAGACGTTCAGATTCGTCACTAGTGTCAACCACTAGCGATAAAGATAGAGAATCATCCTGATCCGACCAATCCGTATCAACCACGAATCATCCAATCAGGATACCAAGCATGTAAGGATCCTCTAATGAATAATCATTCCGAAGTGTACTAATCCAAGTACAAGTGCAAGATAGTGTGTTTAAGTGAGTACGTCCATTGGAGCATAAAAGGAAGATGTCCGAATATTGGACAGATCTCGAAGGTACGACAAAGCCGCTCCAATGTACAACACCGTCGTGCCAAGAATCAACAAGTAAATCCCTTCGTCTTCAAATCCCGAAGAAGAAGATAAAATAAGATAAAGAATAGGCAAAACCCAAGAAAGAATAGGTGATGTAACACATAAGTATGATGATGATATAGACACCCCGACAAAGTTAGTAAGTTTCCCACTAAAATGACTCATAACATGTGACCATCTAGTGTGTGTGACTCGGCTATAAACCAGAACCTACATACAGTCCTAGTTCATTATAACTATTGGCTCTAATACCAATCTGTCACACCCTCAAATTCCACTTGTGGGGTTTTACCGCGAGGCGCGTAACATACCAGGATCCAAGTCAACGGTCACAATAAACGCAACTATATGCTATGAAAATAATGTAGAAATACCAATCACGCAGTTTATAAGTTTTAAAAATAAAACAAACAACGATAGAGGAAAATTTAATGTTTACAAAACCATAGTTCAAAAGTATGTATGCAAACCAAACACGATTTACTTATGAATGCAAGACTAGACGCAGTGCGACTACGACTCCCTGCTACCTTAGCGACCTGAGAAAACATGCAAGTTAGTCAACACATACAGTGTCGGTGAGTCACAGAGATAATGTTTGCAAAAGTTTGTAACAATAGTAATCCAGACTCAATAATCCTTACGTCAACTAGACATCGTTACATGATATTATAGTGTCGTGAACCACTGTTGAACGTTAGAATGCCTCAATACTCGTCACTGTTTCATCACCCGGTGCCATAAGTTGTAGGAAAATATGCACCCGCCACCGACCTCCAGTCGGCCCAAGTGGGGCTTGCCAGGCCCAATAGATCTATTCACACTTTCCCCGCTATGTATCCACATATTAATGGTTCACTAAGTTAGAGAGGACTTTACCGATGAATAAAAGTCACTAAGTATCCATGTGATATAATGTAATATGTTGGTCTAAAGTATTAAAGTTTGTACCGTATGTTTCTCCCCCAAAAGTATGAAAACAGTAAAGGATGGGTCTGTGACACTCACCTTAGGTTGCGTTCTTTGAAATAAAGAATAAAAGACAAGCCTTGATAATCCCAAATACTGGAGATCTATCATAAAAGTTTGTATAAGTGTTTTGACTAATAACCCTAAGGTTATCTAGTCCCCGATTGTCTATATCGTGATTAAGTATGTTTGAAAACGTGTTTGACTGTTATACTGACACACCAGACCAACCCAACATCTCGTTGGTGACCCATTACATAAACTAATCAAGTACACATAGATTACACATAAGGTTCAAGCATAAAATACTTAGTTTGCATCAAAAATCGCACATACGGAGTTGTAAGGTCGAATCAGCATGGAATTGATCTTGGTTCGACCCAAATGACCTTGGTTCGACCCATTTACAGTTCATTCGACCCATACATAAGTTCATACAGCCTAACACATGTTCATTCGACCTTAACACATGTTAATTCGACCCTAACACGTGTTAATTCGACCTAAATCATGTTCGTTCGAACTGTTTAAGTTTTGGTTCGACCCCTAGGGTCTCCATTCGACCCCACGACTGGTAGAATGGAACTCTGGTTCGACCCAATCTGCAGCAAACATCCTATAACACATCAAATCGCATCAAAACAGTCCGAAAACATCACGAAATATCACGAAACACAGCAGTCAAGTATGAATAACATATTCCCACGAAACCTTACCAATTTTACTCCAAAATCAGTCCGTTTTAATACTTACCCAAAATGGCAAAAATTATGGAAATATCACATCATGCATTAGAACTTTACCCAATTTGGAAACTTTATGAAATCATTCAACAATTAGCTCAAAATGCTCAGATTAGTATGTATATGAAAACTACCAATCATTTCATTAACATAATTATCAAGAATCAAACCTTAGATTTATAAAAAATCCCCAAATTAGACAAAACATCATCATCCAACAACTTGTTGATCGGCGTCGATGTACCGATCAAAGATAGAGAGAATTTATGTTCCTAATTACCTTAGACTAGCAAGGATAAGCAGGGTGTCGAACTACGAAGAGTTTTTGGTTAGTGTTTAGCGTACATTGATTCATGAACATATTGTAAAATTGATTATTTGATTAGGTTGTATAAACAAAGTAATTTGCAAAAGTAAAAACTAAATTGATTGATTTAACACAAGTAATTAAAGGATGGTCACACCAAGGATTCGGGTTTTGCACATTCAATAAACAATCTAATTCAATAGCACATTCATCACTACATAGACATAGTTAAGCTCACAACATTCACACATTGGATAATCAATAGACTCTTCAATCAAACAATAATTCTTTTAACGATTCTAGACCAAATAATTTATGTTGTATGATGAGGTTATTATCAATTACCAGCTCACTATCCGACGCTATCAATCAAAACACCTTGTTCTCTAATGATAAAAACCAAATAGAGGAAACAATGTTATGACGTGATCAAAATAGCAAATCTTTCAACATAGGAATGTAATAAACACATGAAATCACCAAAAGTGTCAAGTACTTAACAAATCAAAGCAAACCCATGTCAAATGTACTTACAACTTAGATTGAATATCAAATGAATTCAAACCCCTAGACCTTGATGCAACCATGAATGATTTAGCTACTCATGATGGTGTGAAATGATGATGAAATGTGAAATTCGGAAGTGAAAGACATGATTAGGATGATAGAAAAGCTTTGTCACTGAAGTTTCTTCTTCCTTGGTTGTTCCTTGGCCTCCCTAGATGTTGTTTTCTTGTTTTTGGACGATTTTGATATAAAAATTCATCATGGAACCGTCAATAACCGCTGGTAACTGCAGGTTGGCGTACTGATACTTTGGCGGGCGTATTGATACTCTGACTGCATTCACAGTTTCATGTTTTTCTTGTTTTTCTGCTGCCATACTTCAAAGATACGCCCAAAACTCAATGTAGAGTGAGAGTAAGGCTACTCTCATGAAAGTATGGCTACTCCCATGCTCGTTTTTCTCTTGTTTCCATCCTCTTGACATGTAAAGCTCATAAAACTCATGATATCTTCGCTACAAACCTACACAACCAAAATACACACAAAGTAACCACATTCCAAGCATAATTCATAGTAAATTTATACAAAATCATGACAAAATCAATCATCAAACCATAGCTCATCAACATCCCCACACTTACCTTTTGCTTGTCCTCAACAAGCAATTAATATTGATATAAATAAGGCATTGTCTGATCAAGCCTAACATACTTTGGGTTTCTAGTCCGCATGCATCCACACCCCTCACAATTGATCACACCTCTCGGTTTATTTCTGGACTAGTCAAGATGTACTAGTTTATATGTGAACGCTCAAAGCCAATATGCACGTCATTACCATAAGCTTGTATAGCAATCAAATCGCCACCAAATATACAAACACAATGCACTAATCAAGAGGTCTTTTTCGGTTGTAATTTGGCTAAGGTTACGGGTAGGGATAAGGGATAAAAAGAAGATTGGCTAAGGTGGTGAAAATCCAAATAGTTAGGTTTCCTAGACACACTAAAACTAGAACTTTGGATCATTGTGACCCATACACATAACAACACTATTCTTCTTTTTCTTTTCTTTTTTTTTCATTTTTTTTTTTGAACTTTGGTCATTTTGAACCATACTTCACTTTTTTTTTTTTACATATATACATTTTCAACTAAACAAAACAAAAAACAATAAAATAACTTCTAGACCTAACTTTTACCGGATTTCATCACACGGGTTTACTTAAAAAGGATAAAGGCTAAATGGGTAATGTTGATAGGTTTTAACAAACGAACAGGTAAAGGATCAAAGTGGCAACTAATGGATCATTTTAAGGTAAGGGGTAAGATGAAAAGAAAAAAAAAATTTCAAAACAAGGGTTTAATCCTAGTGCCTCTATCTTTTTTGTGCAAGCATTTGGTTCATGATCATGAGATGCATCAAACTACACAAGTTCTGAAATGAAAGTACATAATGACAAACACTCAAATCAAAGAATTCAAACAAATTCATGAATGAGAAAAGGCTCAAAGTCTCACAGATATGGTGGAATAGGGTTGCTGATGTGAAACATGCAAAGTTGTCCCCCATTTAGTATGTTACCCCTAATCAGGCATTTCTTATTATATTCGAAAAGCAACTTGCTGAGAAACTTTAGACTACAACCTAAAGAACTAACCATGACTAAGGACCTCTACATGTGCATAGGTAAATGTTGAATTGATATACATTGAAAAATTCTGCTTTCGTGCACAATTAAGATTAATTAAGATTGCCTAAGGACTTTTCTTTAATAATTTTTTTTTAACTTTTTTCCCTCATCCCCACACTTGAGCTATACATTGTCCCCAATGTATATTTTTGTGAACCAAAAAATATTGTGAGAATGAGATTTTGAATTATTCATTTCTAATTCAATTCATTTCTGTCCCAAGGAAAAACTTTAGAATGGCATCACATACAACCATGCCAATCATTTTCACACACACCATGCACAAGGGCTTTCAATGATATTCAACTGAGTAAGTCACTAAAGCATGAAAACATAAACTAAGTCCTAAAAACATGACAAACTAAAGCACATAAAAGGTTCAGCAAACACCCACACCCAAAGACACACATCAAAGTTCCTAAACACATAAAAAGAAAAATAAACATGATAGAAAAAGCACATGGACTTGATCAATGGAGATCAGAGAGTGCGGGGGCCAAAGAAAGACTCCATGATGCCATGTGCAATAGGGCGAGTTGCATAAGGATCCACATGTCGCTCATTTCTTGCACTCTCACCTTGGTCATAAGCTTGAAATGGTGCAAGTATTGGTCTCCATCCAGGCAATGGCATCCGTGGATAATGTGGTAATGTCAAATTTTCATCATTTGCATCCCAAGTTGGTAGAGAACTATAATCCACCCATGAAACATTCTCACGATAATCCAAACCTGCTCGATAGTCCTCATGATGGCGAACCTGTTCAGCATAATCAAAACACTTCTGATAGTTTCTCTCTTGTTGGTACATGCTTAATTGTAACAACTCCCGTTGCTCGCTCCTCCATCTTCTCGCTTATTCATACTCCATTACATTTCTATCCCACATTGCTCTTTGAAATGAATCCCAACTTCTGTATGCAGCAGGACGACCCGGATATAGATCCATAGGCTCATGACGCTCTAACTGATCATACTCCCTCACTTCTTCATTAGTACCTTCTTCATTCTCTCCCGTAACCACATACTTAGGTATCTCATGAGTCCTACGCTTTTTGCTATCTTCTAAGATAAAGTGAGAACTGTTTCCTTGTAGGCGAATTCCCCAGTTCCAATTTGTGCCCTACAAAATGGGACATGTGCTGAAATTATTGGTGTAGCCTTCTTTGGTACCACATTGGCATTCTTTAATAAACAACTCAATAGCCGACAATGGGGAATGATAGTCGTTCTAAACTTTTCATGTGCTTCCCAAACATTCAGCATGATTAATTGACGAAAAGGGAAAATTGGTCTACCTTTCACAATTGCATAAAGAACTCTCACATCACAATGTCTTACTGTATTTGTATCACTTTTTCTAGGAATAATGTTCCAAATAAAAATCTTTGAGATTAATCGAGGCAACAGTTTCAAATCATTCACATTCAAAGGCATCTTTTCAGAAAATTCACCAAAAGGAACCTCAAACAACTCTTCTAACATCTCTACCCAAGCTGGCCCATTTGCTTTTGTTTTATCAAGACATATAAAATCATCCGCAAGAGTTTCATATTCTTCTTGAGGCAAAGTGTCAAAGGGAGCAATCTTCAACAATGAGTTCATAGACATCGTCACTTTCTTGTTGTTCACCGTTCCAATTAGCTTTGTGGTCCATGGGGGATTATCACCTGCCTCTTTCACTAAAGTTGACACCCATTCCATAATTTCTTCTAAATACTCATCGGAATTTCCATCATCATTGAAGGTCAATGCAGCCAGCCATCCCAGTCGTTCAAATCCTTCAACCAGCTCGAAATGGCGAAAATCGGCCAACTCAGTTCCCCTTTCAGGCACAAGAATGGTATTAAAGTTTTTGACTTTCGCAAACTTCTCTTTATATAAGATTGGTTGCCACTTTTCTGGTTTTTTGGTTGATAGCCTTTGACTATCCCACACTGGTTTTTGATTGCTTGACTCAGCCATCTCCTTGGATCTTTTTCTTTTTGGTGCCATTCTTAGTTGTCTTGTGATAATGATAGTGTGAAAAGATGAAAGCTCGAACCAAAAACCCTCAAAAACAACCCAAAAGTCGTGAACTTCGACCACAAAATCGTAAAACCCGTGAATGATTTTGATAAACTACTCTGTGGGTTCTAATGCACTCTTCGAGACAAACGTTTTGACACCAAACTCACTAATTTTTGTTAAGTTTTGAAGAAGTTATGAAATTGGGTGGCTAGGGTTCTTGGGGGTTTTGAAAGAACATGGGAGAGATGGATGAAAAAGTTTTAAAAGTGGGTAAAAAATCTGGAAATAAGATGAAAAGAATGGATTTAGGAGAGAGAAAATGTGGGTTTTACCCATTTGTTTGACCCATTTCATGTTTCATACACCTGACGTCCACATACGGAACCCAAAGTAACCCTACGGTGATTCAAATGTATTTATCCAACATATGAGGGCCGTAGACCAAAAAGAAAATTGGGATTTTGGATGGTCCAATGTACTCATACGGCATCAGACGTAAAACTACTTTATTCACTTAACTTTTTCTAAAAGTGAAACAAGGAGCAGAGATCATGTGGCCTTCTCTTCACAAAGCAACTAACATTAATTTATTTATTTCTTTTCTTTTCTTTTCTTTTTTTTTCTTTTTTTTTAGAAGAAACAATCGTTGATCCAAAAATCCAAAATGCATTTAACATGTAACTTAATTTCCTTAAATTGACATTAACTTTGGAAAATTGGTTTGAAAGTTCATCGACCTCATTTTTTTTTATTATCATATGGTGTGGTCTGTGGTGTCATCTAAAAGAACTCCCCTCCCCAACTTAGAAATATGCAATGGCCTCAATGCGTTCAAAGTGGAAATGAGTTTGTAAAATGTGACAACCATTTTAGAACTCGCTAACCATATGAAGAGTGAACACTTGGTGTGGTGATTGAAAAACAAGATAAAACAAACAAAAACACACACGCAAAACGAAAAGAAAAACAAATGATAATAAAAATAAAATAAAATAAAGAAATAAGAAACAAACATACGGGCTGCATTCCGTGTAGCACTAAGTTTATGTTTGCAGCCCGACATTACCTTGCATGTTTAGTTAACCTCATAAGTTGGTGAATCCACAAGGAACTTCACCACTTCAATCGGTGCACCTTCTTGATCAATGGCAACAATGTAAGGTTTTAGACGATGTCTATTTACCATTTGATTTTGACCGCCATTCTCATCTTTAATCTCTATATTTCCATGCTTCCCAACGCATTTGACAACAAATGGGCCTGTCCATTTACTTTTTAGTTTGCTCGGAAAGAACTTTAGCTTAGAGTTGTAAAGCCAAACTTTTTGCCCTACCTCAAATGTCTTGAGGCGCAACTTAGCATCATGAACTTTTTTCATCTTGGCCTTGTAACTTTCTGAACAATCATAGGCTTCATCTCTTAACTCTTCAAGTTCAATCAATTGCAACTTTATTTCTTTACCTGCAGCCTTGAAGCGATTTGCTCTTCTTGATGTCCAAAACTCAGGAATCTTACCTGCAGCTAAATAATTCACAAAATCAGCAAACCAAGGAGTTTTAGTAACAGAAATTAATTGTTCATCAGGAAAGGTTTCATTGATGTCCTTATTAGCTTCTTCTTTGATTTCAGGTATCCTTGACAAATGGTCAGCAACAACATTATCACAGCCTTTCTTATCCTTAACCTCAAAATCAAACTCTTGCAATAAAAGTATCCACCTGATCAATCTGGGCTTTGCATCTTTCTTTTCCATTAAATAACGAATTGCACTATGATCAGAATAGATAATCACCATACTTCCCCAAATATACGATCTAAACTTATCCAATGCATAAACAACAGCTAGCAACTCTTTCTCAGTTGTTGTGTAATTAAGTTGGGCATCAGAAAGAGTTTTACTAGCATAGTAAATTGCAACTGGCTTTTATTCACCCGTTGCCCTAAAACAGCCCCGATTGCATGGTCACTTGCATCACACATGATTTCAAAAGGCAAGGATCAATCTGGTTATTGTAAAATAGGAGCTGCCACTAAGTGTTGTTTAAGTGCATTGAAAGACTTAAGACATGCTTCATCAAAGACAAATGGTGCTTCTTTTAACAATAAATTGCATAATGGTTTTGAAATTGCACTAAAGTCTTTGATAAATCGCCGATAAAACCCCGCATGTCCCAAGAATGATCGCACACCCTTCACATTTGTTGGTGGGGGAAGAGTAGAAATGACTTGTACTTTGGCACGATCCACCTCAATTCCTCTTTGAGATATCACATGGCCTAACACAATTCCCTCTTGAACCATGAAATGACTTTTCTCCCAGCTCAACACAAGATTTGTCTCGGTGCATCTTTTCAAAAAATTTTCTAATTCATCAAGACAAGCCTCATAGGTATGACCAAATATCGAAAAGTCATCCACAAAGATCTCTAGAGACTCCCCACCATATCGGAGAAAATACTCATCATGCACCTTTGGAAGGTGGCGGGGGCAGTGCACAAGCCAAATGGCATTCGCCTAAATGCAAATGTGCCCTATGGACATGTGAAAGTAATCTTTTGTTGATCTTCCGGGTGAACCGCTATTTGGTTATACCCGAAGTAACCATCTAAAAAGCAATAGAATTTCTGACCTGAAAGCTTCTCAACAATTTGATCAATAAATGGAAGTGGAAAGTGGTCTTTAGATGTTGCTGCATTTAACTTTCTATAATCAATGCAAACACGCCACCCGGTTACAGGTCGGGTAGCGATTTGCTCATCACCATCATTTTTCACAACTTGAATACCTGATTTCTTTGGGACGGTTTATGTTGGACTAACCCATGTGTTATCCGAGATGGGGCAAATGATACCCGCATCTAGCTATTTCAAGACTTCCTTTTTAACAACTTCACGCATATTCGGGTTAAGTCGCCTTTGAGCATCCCGACTTGGTTTGACGTTTGAATCAGTGATGATTTTGTGCATCACTATGGATGGAGAAATTCCTTTCAAATCTGCAATAGTCCAACCAATCGCGGCCTTGTACTTTGACAACACTTTAACTAGAGCTTGTTCTTGATTTGATTCCAAATTTGAGGCAATGATTACAAGTAGAGTTTGTTCTTCGCCTAAGAATGCATACTTTAGGTGTTTAGGCAATTCCTTTAACTCTACTTTTGGTGATTCTTCAAGAGATGGCTTTAATTTTGAATCAATATGCTCGGGAAGGCTTTCTACTTGCAAGGTCCAAGGTGGCCTCCCATCTTCAATTGCCATCATTGCTTCGGGAAATTCTTCATCCATCATGTTTCTAATTTCTTCCAAAGCATACCTGTCATAAACAAAATTCTTTTCCATGGTGTTGCTATCCTCCTCTACACATGAGGTGTAGGTTTGGACACAACTATCAATGATATCCGCTACAAAACATTCACTTTCAACAGATGGGTTACTAGCATTAGCAAATACATTCAATCTCAATTTCCTATTCCCAAAAGTGAAATCAACAGTTCCATCCCGACAACCAACTTGTGCATTTGCTGTTGCCAAGAATGGTCTCCCTAAAATGACATTAGCTTGCTTGTCAATATGTTTTGATGTGGAATCAAGCACTAGAAAATCGACAGGATAATAAAAATCTTGTATTTTCACAATGACATCATGCAACATTCCTCTTGGAAGTTTAGGTGATAAATCAGCCATTACTACAGTAATGTCAGTTTGTTTAAGTGGACCAAAATCATGTTGGTCACATAAACTTCCGGGAAGAATTCTTACACTAGCCCCCAAATCCAATAGTGTCTTTTCAATGTCAACATCACCCACTTGAATTGAAATGAGGGGTGCCCCAGGATCCTTAAGTTTTTGTGGGATGGAGTTTGACAAAACTTCACTTACATTAGCTGTCAAATCAAGTTTCTTAGGTAATTTATGTTGTCTTTTTTGAGAACATAAGTCTTTAAAAAAGTTTGCATAAGAAGGAATTTGACAAATTGCATCAATTAAAGGCAAGTTTATTTTCACTTGACGAAAAGTTTCCAACATTTCTTCAGATTGGGACCCCTTTTTCCCAAAAGATTATGTTTTTATTGGATTTACTAAAGCCAAAGGATACGAGATGGTATTAGCCTCCAAGCCCTCATCCTTTGCCTTAGTAGATTCTTTGTTCAAAACATTTTGAGTTATTAAGCTTTCAGAAACTTTGCTGGATTGGATTTTAGTGGATGTTGACTCAGTTTCATTATCACTATCAGATTTATCACTAATATCCTCCACTACACCTTCAACAAGTTGTGGTGAAAATTCATCATTGTTATTATAAGACTTGCCACTTCTAAGGATACATACCTCATTGATGTGTGCATTTTTGTTGTTCTTTGAGGATGGTCCTTGATGTTGTGGGTTAACCATTGTATCACTTGGGAGTTTACCCGGATGTCTTGTAGCCACTTCTTCAGCTAATTGATCCACTTGCTTGGTTAGAGATCCCACTATCTTGTCTTGAACTTCTTGTTTTTGTACCACCCCTTTCAAGATCCCTAAAATTTCATCTAACTTGGTTGAGCCTTCCTCATTAGATGCATTTACTTGAGGTGAACTTGCTTGACCTTGTTGATAATTTCGTGAGTACCCATGTTGTTGAGATGGTCCTTGTTTGTACCCACCTTGATTGAATTGCCCCCTTTGATAGTTACCTTGAAAATTTTGTTGACGAGGCTGAAATTGTTGTTGTCCACCTTGTTGGTTTGAACCTTGAAAGTTGGGATTCATTTGGTTGGCTGCATTTCCATACTTAAAATTGGGATCGTTTCTCAAACCCGGATGGTAGATGTTTGAGCTCATGTCATACAACTTTCTGTCCCCATACACTTGATTAACTTCTTCACTCCTTTCAAAGTTCATAGGACAATCAAAAGCTTTATGTCCCATATCTCCACACACTTCACATAACTCTTGTACCTGTGAAACAAAAGAAACATCCCTTCCCATCTTTTGGCAAAGCATATCAATTTTCTTTTCCAATTTATCAAACCTTTCATTATTAGATTGGTCATTCACAACTTTAATTTGATGGGATTTTACCGTTCGATTAGCCGAAGCTTGTGTTTTTGAACCTTTACTTAAAGATTCTAAAAAGTTCCACTCATGATTCTCATCATGAGTTAAAAAGGTTCCACCACTACATGAAAATACAACTTTTCGATCTTCGGTAAGTAAATTATCATAAATTTTTTTGACCAAATCCCATTTAGGTATGTCATGATGAGGACACATTCTAATCATTTCATTAAAACGTTTGAAAGCTTCATGAAATGCTTCTCCAACATGTTGACTAAAAGACTTAATAGCATTTCGAGCTTCGCTAGTCCTACTCATTGGATAGTATTCCTCAAGAAATACTTGTTGCATTTCATCCCATGTTCGAATACTATTGGATGGCAAAGTTGAAAACCATTGTTTAGCCCTATCTTTAAGTGAAAATTGAAAAAGACGTAGCTTTACCTCTTCCGGTGTGAAGCCTTGTTTCCCAATGGTACTACATATTGAAGCATAGTCAATCAAATGTGAATATGGCTCATCTGATGCAACTCCCCGGAATGTTGGTAAGATGGCCAAGTATTGAGGTCGGATGTCAAAGTATCTTCCATTCATCTCTGGTGTAACAATTGGAGATGGTCCTTGAAAGATAGTCGGCCTAAAATGGGTGTCTACTCCTCTCAATGGTGGATCTTGACTTTCACCCCTGCCATATTAGTGCTCTCAGTATCACTTTCTTCCGAATTAGAAAAATTTTGTGAAATTGAAACTGGAGTCAAGTTGGTGCGATGGACAACTCGGTTTTGTCTTGCTAATCTTTCTATTTCCGGGTCAAATGCTAAAGGTGATGATCTTCCAGAATATCTCGTATGCATGCAACAAACCTGTCACCTACACAATTAACACACCTAGCGTAACCGCAAATAAAAATAGCAAGCTTTATGATATTTTTGGATTTTTTTAGACAGAAAATTAAACAAATCAACTACAACCAAAACACTAAGCGCAGAAACTCCCCGGCAACAACGCCAAAATTTGATCGGCGTCGATCTACCGATCAAAGATAGAGAGAATTTATGTTCCTAATTACCTTAGACTAGCAAGGATAAGCAGGGTGTCGAACCACGAAGAGTTTTTGGTTAGTGTTTAGCGTCAATTGATTCATGAACATATTGTAAAATTGATTCTTTGATTGGGTTGTATAAACAAAGTAATTTGCAAAAGTAAAAACTAAATTGATTGATTTAACACAAGTAATTAAAGGATGGTCACACCAAGGATTCGGGTTTTGCACATTCAATAAACAATCTAATTCAATAGCACATTCATCACTACATAGACATAGTTAAGCTCACAACATTCACACATTGGATAATCAATAGACTCTTCAATCAAACTACAATTCTTTTAACGATTCTAGACCGAATAATTTATGTTGTATGATGAGGTTATTATCAATTACCAACTCACTATCCGACGCTATCAATCAAAACACCTTGTTCTCTAATGATAAAAACCAAATAGAGGAAACAATGTTATGACGTGATCAAAATAGCAAATCTTTCAACATAGGAATGTAATAAACACATGAAATCACTAAAAGTGTCAAGTACTTAACAAATCAAAGCAAACCCATGTCAAATGTACTTACAACTTAGATTGAATATCAAATGAATTCAAACCCCTAGAACTTGATGCAACCATGAATGATTTAGCTACTCATGATGGTGTGACATGATGATGAAATGTGAAATTCGGAAGTGAAAGACATGATTAGGATGATAGAAAAGCTTTGTCACTGAAGTTTCTTCTTCCTTGGTTGTTCCTTGGCCTCCCTAGATGTTGTTTTCTTGTTTTTGGACGATTTTGATATAAAAATTCATCATGGAACCGCCAATAACCGCTGGTAACTGCAAGTTGGCGTACTGATACTTTGGCGGGCGTACTGATACTCTGACTGCATTCACAGTTTCATGTTTTTCTTGTTTTTCTGCTGCCATACTTCAAAGATAATCCCAAAACTCAATGTAGAGTGAGAGTAAGGCTACTCTCATGAAAGTATGGCTACTCCCATGCTCGTTTTTCTCTTGTTTCCATCCTCTTGACATGTAAAGCTCATAAAACTCATGATATCTTCGCTACAAACCTACACAACCAAAATACACACAAAGTAACCACATTTCAAGCATAATTCATAGTAAATTTATACAAAATCATGACAAAATCAATCATCAAACCATAGCTCATCACTTTTGACCTATGATAACCAAAACTCATTATCAATAATAGTCCTAGAACATCTCTATAACATCTACACAACATTCAATGATCAAGCAACACATAATACAACATAAAGGACCATTAACACATGTTAATTTGTATGAAAACTTATGTTTTATGATGAGGTTTTGTTTAGAAAGGTGTTAGAAAGATTTTTAATCATAAAAACTAACTTAAAACAGATCTGGACCTTTGGGGTTTAATGAAAACGAATAAAAAATGCTTAAAAATGATTTTGGATGAAGAACACACCTGAGATCTTTACTTGTTTATGATATAGAAAGTTAGATTGTGAAAAACAAGGTCAAAAACTCCTTCCTCAATGATTAAAGTCGAGATAGAGAGAGCGAGAGAGAGAGAGAGTGTGTGTGTTTAGAGGCGTTTAGGGTTTGTGAAATGATGAAATTTGCAAAGTATGGTATTTATACTGATGGTTGGTTCGAACCCTGCAGGGGTTGAATGGGACTTGAGAGTGGTCGAATGGAGTTTATAAGCAGTCCATCTCTTGGTTCGACCCCACTTAAGGTCGAACCAAACCTTGTCTTTTCCAGATTTTCCAGTTTGTCGTTTTAACGCATTTTAACACATCCTAACACATGAACATGCAATCCTAACATATGTTAATCATATAGATTCATGTTTAATCATATAAACACTGTTAAAACACGTAATTGCACATTATATAACACATGTGGATCAATCCATGTATAACACTTAATTCAATTCATGTAATTCACCAACAACGGGACTAAAGACTCGTGTGTACAAAGTATAACACCAATGATCATCCAGATCATTGGACCCTGGACAATACGTAAAGTAACCCGACTCAACTGACCCAGTTAAGTACGTTAATAAAACGTTTCTCGCTAAGGCAGACTTTAAGTTTGTAAATGTTAAGTTGAATATGCCGGGTGTCACAAAACACGTGAGAGCCTCCATTGCAATGATGAAGAGAAAAGGGGACAGTGGGTCGCCTTGACGCACCCCCCCTATAACATTGAAATTCCCATGTAGGCGACCCATTAATCAAAACCGAAGCCCGAGCCGATTCAACAATGCCTCTAACCCATCTTATCCATCTATCCGGGATGTAACATCACACAAATTTTCTTTATATATATATATAGAACTCCTTCGTTTATTCATCTGATTCATGTTACAGTATCTTTACCATCCATTTTGTTAATTTTTTTTAGTTTAAATAATGACGTATAATCAATATTAGGTTGGATTGTATTAAAAATTCTGATTTAAAAATGTTAAAAAAAATGTTTGCCTGTGCCAGGATTCGAACCCGAGTCCCTGGCGGGCTAAACCTTAACCACACCACACAAACCACTACACCATTTGGTGTTTTGTGATGTTAATTAAAACCAATTAAACTTAAACCCTTTCAAGGTCCCTTAGTCAAACCTGAAAAGTCAAACGTAGTCTCCTAGTCAAGTCAAGTCAAAGTGTTAGTAAATATGGTCTCCTAGTCAAATAAAGTGTTAGTAAGTATGGTCTTCTAGTCAAGTCAAAGTTGTTCCTAAATTCTAGCCTAGTCAAAGTAGTCCCTAATTACAACTCCAAATTATACACTATAAATACTATAGCCTACCATTCAACTCTTTATACCATTCAAAAAAACAAAAAAAAAACATTATTATCTCATCTCCCATATACTAAAGTTTTCATCCGTCATTATCTCCTCTAGCTAGTTTCGAGTTTTCCAAGGCATTATTACTAAGTGTTTGTACGCTCAATAAAACGCACGAACTCATTATGCACCTAAGGTGAGTTTACATAGCCTCTCTTTACCATTTCACATCATTTTTGGGGTGAAACATGTTACAACATTTATTTACAATTCAATCATAAGTGTCTATGTGTTGTTCTATGTTGCATTATGTCTTAAACATTACTATGGTAAGCACAATTATTCTAGCATAATCATTAACTCCGTACAAGCCAACGATACACAATGATAGATCTATTGGACTGACAACCCCACCCGGATACGTGTACCTCCTGCATAGGTAGCGTGGGTGATTGTTATCGCAACATAAACGAGTGAACCATATGCGTATGGGATGGACCACAATATTCTAGTCACAAGGTTTGATTATGCACACGATTTACCGGGTAGTATTGTTTTCACATATGGACTAGACTAGCCATGACACTCGAATCGTACAAGTTTTTATTCAATTATCAAAACCTATGTAATTCTCACCAACTTTTGTTGACCCAAAATATTTTCAAACTTAACATGTTTCAGGTTATAGCTTGCTTGAAGATTAGAGTTAATGCTTGAAGATGTGTATCTAGTATTTCTTTTTATTTATTTTGATGTACAAATTCTTGTAGAACAATTGTATGTAATTTATTTAAATCATTTATTGAAACTTATTATTTACCATGAACTACTGTACAATCATCAATACGTGACATCCCGATGTTTCCGCCATCGGTTGGGGTGTTACAGATTGGTATCAGAGCCATGGTTATAGGGAATTAGGTTATTAGAAAAAAATAATCTAGTCTATAACCATAGGATTTTAACCAGTACTTGCTCCTTTTACTTGCAACCTTACTTGTTTCTATTCTCTATCCTTCTTCTTATCCTTACTTTACTCCCTACAAGAAGAGTGCTCTCCGTCATAAGATCTACTCTTAGACTAGTAGGACAAATCCTCAGGTTTAGCCTGAACCACCTTGAAGATCTCGTCGAAGTTCTAAATTTTAATAACGAACAAGTGCAATCTGGAAGGGTGAACGCCTGTATTATGAGTTTTCAGTCTAGGACTGGCATTGCGCATAAATCCCAATCAGACGAGGGACCCGGATGCCTACCTGGGAATTCTCGGGATGAGTGTTCACTTATAGGCTAAAGCATGTCTTCACTATGTTATTAGAATCTAGAAGTTTTGATAAGTCAACGTTTTCGTTTATTCGTTTTAATTAATGAATAAATGATTACACTCACTTTCCTTAAACTAAGCTCTAAAATCTCAAAATTTTACAGCTTAAATCAATCTCATTTCATAACCATCTATGGATTTCACAATCACACTTCACCTTACCATCTTAGCCACTTTTTAAATATTCAACACCCTACCCAAATCATATTATTTCATTTCTCCACATGTTACTTATTTTTAAAAACTATAACCTCATACCTTAGCATAAACTAAGATTTCTAAATCCTGTTGTATTTTCATTACCTAGTAACTTTACAAAGTACATATTTTTGTCAAAAGATGTCCTCGAACTTAAATTCAATTGTTTATTTATTGACGTAACAAACAATTTTCTATATAATCTTTAAACTATTAAAAATCACTTAATAGAACCTTGATCTTCAAAACCTAATGTCATGTTTGAAATCTCTAACTAACGGGAATATTTTAATCAAAGCCCACTTAGCTTGTACTATTTAACAACTTTTGCTTTATGTATAAAACCAATTTTGAAAATAAGATTTTTTTTTTCCATAGGAATAATATCTAGTCTCTAAATTCTCCATCGACACTCACTCATTTTCAACTTGTTCAAATTTTTACAATATTTGGCATATACCACAATCATGTTTTCTTATACACTTGATTATAACCTTTGATCCAAACCCCAAAATTTACACTGCTACATAATCTCCTTACTATAAAATAAACTCTTTATCAACTATCTTCACATTCACTATCTCTCACAACCTTGATTCTGCTTCAAGATTTTTCATCATCCTCTCAAGAACTAAATTCATATCCTTCACCTTCTCACACATGAGCTAGTTACCCATGATAACCAAACTATTGAAACTTGATTGTGTGTTGCATCAAACATAATCCTTAGTTATACATGAGGATTCGACTATCTACCATATTTGAACATTTGAAACTAGAATTCATGGAATATAAACTATTTGCTATAGACACACCTAGAGTCATTAACCTTGTCTAGGGCAACTCTATTACAACTCGTATGCTATACTTGATACTTGATTGCTTACATGTACATATTATAAATTTGCAATTCATGTGTGTAATAATTGGTACACTTAATCAAACAACTGATAGAGGATGAAGTACTTGCTCAACAGTTAGTAGAGTACCAAATAACCTACTCAACGATTGGTAGAGGTCATCATGCCTGCTCAACAGTCGGTAGAGGCCCTACAACCTGCTCAACGACTGGTAGAGGCTATCGCACCTGCTCAACGATCGGTAGAGGTTCTTACTCACTGACTGGTAGAGGTCTTTTTCCTGCTCAACAGTTGGACTTATTTTTGGATACATTGTATACGATTCAATCACAAGGCTATTTTGCATTACTTACATGTGTGTTTAGAGGCATAGAAGGACACAAAACCCTAATGTAAGGTAAATTGGTGATTGCGGTCCGGAACGTAATCATGAATTTACAAGTACATTAAGGTAGTGTGAAATTCTATTAAGGTTTTGGGAGATACCCCATATGTTTTCGAAGTATCAGAGGTGTGATGGGTTAGTTGCGGTACACCCTATATATAAACACTAATGATACGTGGAAAGGGATACCGTAGGGTCAGACCAATAACAAACCCTAGTTTTTTGGTAGTCCATCTAGCATTTATGGTTATCTTATACATTCCTTAAACTCTTACCCTACTCTGAACTATAGTAACCCTAACTATCCTCAACACTATTCAAATGTTTCTTCTTAAAATAAACTTCGGGACGAAGTTCCTAAAAGTAGGGGAGACTGTACCATCACACAAATTTTCTTTATATATATATAACTCCCTCGTTTATTCATCCGATTCATGTTTACAGTATCTTTACCATCCATTTTGTTATTTTTTTTTGTTTAAATAATGACGTATAATCAATATTAGATTGGATTGTATTAAAAATTCTGATTTAAAAACATTAAAAAAATGTTTGCCTGTGCCAGGATTCGAACCCGAGTCCCTGGCGGGTGTAACACCCCAACCGATGGCGGAAACATCGAGGTGTCACGTAGTGATGATTGTTCAATAGCACATGGACTAAATTGTAAATATTAATAGCAAATAACTTCCATTGTTCAAAACGAAATACAAGAGTCTTAATAGAAATTTCAAACATAAATAATAAATGTTCAACTTTTATTAAAGCACTAGGTCCAGCCTAAGCGTGAAAGCATGAAACATCAAACGTCACCTGAAACATGTACAAAACAATTTTGTCAACACATATAATGTATTGGTGAGTACATCCGTTTATTATATATAGTAAGGTAAACTTTAGCAATTCGTGTGTTATTTTGCAAGGTGTAATAAGTGGTATCCGGGTCAAATCAACCCTAAGAGAAGAAAGCAGATATATATAGTATGCGCTAGTAGTAATGTAATACATAGCAATGACGAGGACTCTCAACAGAGTCACAGGGGGTATAAACCATAGTACTATTCATTGAAATGCCAGGCCGCAACGGTTAATGATTTGACAGGTCATAGATACACAAAATGACACAAGCAAACACACATAAGAATTGCTATTTTAGTAAAAGGAAATATAAACTTGATAGTAAGTACATGAGTCACCCCAAAATAGTAAAACGGTAAAAAGGGGAAAAGATATACTCACAGTTTGCGAAAGCGATCAAAATCCACTTAAGCGGTTGTGAGCTAAGTAGTGAGAATTCCGAGGAATTAACCTATAACGTATATGAATACTAGTAAGGTAAAGTCTACAAAGTCTAAGGTATCTAGGGTCTAAGGCATTAGGATTTGCTAAGTCGATTTGGGGAATTAGAGATTTTATGATTAGTCGAATTAATGTATTGTATATTAAAAATAATATACCAAAGTTTGTAATATGATTTAGGTAATATAATTATTACCGATTAAATATTTAGATAACAATATGTTTGAATAATTAAGACAAAATAACTTAGTTAGTTACTTTAACTAAATTAAAATAATACGATAACCATAAATATATAAATAAATAATTTTTGTGTTACACAACGATTCAACAAAAAAATAATTAAGACATTAAATCATACGAGTATTTCTATTTTATAAGAAAAACATTTATAAAATAGATGTTAAAATTTGTATAAATAAATAAATGTTTTATTATGTCTAACTAAACGTAAATAAGACTAATAATACTATACGTGATCCAAAAATATTTATTTTATAGAAAATGGATGATTTCTGATGTAAACATATTAGAATAATTTTCCCATAATTTATATGAACTTATTTATATTTAAAACTGATTTAATTAGATTAAATCATGTTTAAATGATTAAAAATGGGAAAATTAATAAAAATAAATGTTTTCTTGACCAATAATTTTTATTTCAGTTGAGAATGGTTAGAAATAATTACTCAAAAAGTTTGAGATTAAAATCATTAAAAATGAATTTTTTATCAATTATTTATGATTAAAACAATTTAATTCAATAAAAATACAAAAATAAAACATTTTTCAGAAAATAAAAATGTGGAAATGTTCTTTATGATGTCAAAAAGCTACACCTAAATTTTCATAATTTTTGGGCAAAAGATGAATTTATTATGAATATTTTAAGATATATATATATTTAATTGTAATATCCTAAAAAAATAATAAACAAACAAAAAGAACCATGAAAATGTTGCCAAAAACCCGGCCTTAGAGAGGCTCGAACCCGGCCCCCTTCATTCCACAACACACACACACACACCACTAGGCCAGATCATGTTTTGTTTATTTATTTGAAACTGAATTATATTTAACAATATATACAAACCTCATCTTCTTCCCCAATTTACTAAGCATGAACCCTAACCCTAGAACAAATTTCTAATAGCCTGATTCAAGTATGATTAAGCCATGAGACCTTAGGGCTTTTGAAGGTGAGTACACAAGGATCAAAATGGCGTAAAAAAAACGACTCACGATGCGTATAAAGGCCGCGCACGACGAACGCAGGTCCGCGTAAGAGAAGGCTGATTTCCGGGCTTCTGAATGGTGTTTGGAACGTTTAATAAGTGGGTTTTGATCGTGTAATCGTACAGAACAGGTTGGGATGATTTATTTATATACTTGTTCAATCAAAACGGGTTATTTACTCGCATTTATCTTCCGACCGTTACCGGTCCTTTGAGCTCGTCTAACCACATTCAAACCACCTTTAAATGTCCCCTTTATTTGTTGGATCAGTTAAGGATTAATAGAGAAACGCTCGAGACTAATAAAAATGATTTAGAAGTTATAAAAAAAATGATTATTGAGTTTGGCCGGAAAAAATATCCGGTGACCGGAACATGGCCGGAAAAACGCGCAAGGGAGGGAGGGGGAGAAGAGAGTTTTTAAAACTTTCAGAATTTGACAATTATGGTCCCTCATGTTTAATATAGTTAGTTTTATTACATTTTAGTTACTTTTTCTTTTATAAAACTTAACCAAGTAACTAAATTAATCTATAATGTTTTTAAAACTTTATAAAACTCTTTAAAACTTGGAATTTTTATAAAATCCATTGCGTTGACGTTCGAGATACGTATTTGACTGAAACTTACACCCGATCCATAATAAATATATATATATATATATATATATATATATATATATATATATTTTTCAAAAATTAAATTTGAAAACGACGAAACTTATAGGGATTATAATGAAAATATTTCAAGGGTTATTTTTGTAAATCTGACGAAAGACGAGGGTGACGGATGTCACAGCGGGATAAACCTTAACCACACCACACAAACCACTACACCATTTGGTGTTTTGTGATGTTAATTAAAACCAATTAAACTTAAACCCTTTCAAGGTCCCTTAGTCAAACCTGAAAAGTCAAACGTAGTCTCCTAGTCAAGTCAAGTCAAAGTGTTAGTAAATATGGTCTCCTAGTCAAATCATAGTGTTAGTAAATATGGTCTTCTAGTCAAGTCAAAGTTGTTCCTAAATTCTAGCCTAGTCAAAGTAGTCCCTAATTACAACTCCAAATTATATACACTATAAATACTATAGCCTACCATTCAACTCTTTATACCATTCAAAAAAAAAAAAAAACATTATTATCTCATCTCCCATATACTAAAGTTTTCATCCGTCATTATCTCCTCTAGCTAGTTTCGAGTTTTCCAAGGCATTATTACTAAGTGTTTGCACGCTCAATAAAACGCATGAACTCATTATGCATCTAAGGTGAGTTTACATAGCTAGCCCCTCTTTACCATTTCACATCATTTTTGGGGTGAAACATGTTACAACATTTATTTACAATTCAATCATAAGTGTCTATGTGTTGTTCTATGTTGCATTATGTCTTAAACATTACTATGGTAAGCACAATTATTCTAGCATAATCATTAACTCCGTACAAGCCAACGATACACAATGATAGATCTATTGGACTGACAACCCCACCCGGATACGTGTACCTCCTGCATAGGTAGCGTGGGTGATTGTTATCGCAACATAAACGAGTGAACCATATGCGTATGGGATGGACCACAATATTCTAGTCACAAGGTTTGATTATGCACACGATTTACCGGGTAGTATTGTTTTCACATATGGACTAGACTAGCCATGACACTCGAATCGTACAAGTTTTTATTCAATTATCAAAACCTATGTAATTCTCACCAACTTTTGTTGACCCAAAATATTTTCAAACTTAACATGTTTCAGGTTATAGCTTGCTTGAAGATTAGAGTTAATGCTTGAAGATGTGTATCTAGTATTTCTTTTTATTTATTTTGATGTACAGATTCTTGTAGAACAATTATATGTAATTTATTTAAATCATTTATTGAAACTTATTATTTACCATGAGCTACTGAACAATCATCAATACGTGACATCCCGATGTTTCCGCCATCGGTTGGGGTGTTACACGGGAAGCCCATTTGGTTAAGAGTGGATATAATGAATGACCAACTTATAGCGTTGTACGCTTTCTCCATATCTACTTTTAATAAGAACACTTTCGACTTGGTCCGTTTCACCCATGAAATAACTTCGTTCACCATAAGTGGCCCATCTAATATACTCCTATTCCCCATGAACCAGGATCGGAATTCGGACACGACCGACCCTACCACAGCTTTCAAGCGATTGGCTAGCACTTTGGAGATAATTTTTGAAATAGAGCCCAAAAGGCTAATAGGCCGAAAATCATTAAAATGAACCGGGTATTCCCCCTTTGGTATAAGTGCAATAAATGATAACCCGCAACCTCTACTAATCGAACCATGCTCAAAGAATGCTTCCATAACCAACATGACATCATCCTTTAGCAAGTCCCAGAAGTGTTTCATAAACCCGAATGTGAAACCATCGGGCCCTGGCGCCTTCTCGCTCTCTCAATCCCATATTGCATTTTTAACCTCATCAATTGAGAAAGGAATAATAAGGCTATCCGCCTCCGAAGACGACAACCGACTAATATTGGGACAAGAAAAGGACGGTCTTGAACTCCTCGGCTCCCGGAATTTGGAGGCGAAAAACTTCCTAGCCTTCACTTTCATTCTAATAGTTAAAAAGACTTTATTCCTGACCACCTTAGTTAAGACTTAGAGTGACGGATTTCATGCCTAACATTGATGTGACATAAACATAAGGTGATAAAGTCTCATGTAGCTTTATTTCATAGGTCGTCGTAAATACGTTACAACTCCCTTCCTTCTAGATGCTAGGTAATTGTAATCGTAGAGATAGTGACTTTTGAGTACGTCACACATCAAAATGACAAATTTTGTCAATTTAATAAAGAAAGTTATATCCCAAGTCATTCGAATAATCAACCAAGGTCTTTCTTTGGCAATTACAGTATTCATTCAATTCAAATTCAAATATGTTTAAATTCGATGGAGTTGAACAGTTACTTTGCCGTCTTCGTAAATAGTCGATGTTAAAACGGTTTTTTGGTCTTTTTATGGTCTGAGGGTGTGTGTGTTGGCATATTCTGATATCTCCAGCAAACCTACACCAGGCGTGTCTTTTCCACCCCACGTATCTACCACCTGCCTCATCATCCTTCCACCGTATATGAAACTATGGAAGCCAGAAATGTTGTAAAATGTAGAGAAAGAGAATGGATTTTCTTCTTACATCACCACAGCTGACCATCTCCGATCTCACCAGATCTGCTATAATTGTGACAAGCCGGACAGTTACTCGATCTAGCCTCGCTATATATATTGCGCTATGCATCCACCAACTTCACGCCTGGCTCAACATACAATCTCTCAAAACCAATGGGATATTCCAATTATTGGTTGTTTTTTTTTTTTTTTTTTCAAGTTAGTTACTATTATTATGTGATTTTTGAAACATTTTATTTTAGTTGCTAATGCTAAACTGATAGGTTGTTGATGTAATCAAGATAATTTCTAAGATTTCATGTGAAATTAATGCTATGATTATTGCATGATTTGTTCCTTCCATGCTGTTGAAGAACACCTCACTCATTTTAGTTATGCCAAATTAATGTCTAGAAAGATTAGAGTTCACTTTTGATTGGTTGAAAACTAAAATCCTATACTATGGTGTATAAATACTAAAAAATGCATGGTACTTCTGTCATACTGCAGGAAGCAAGTGCAATTCCTTGAGTGCTCTTAAATCGACTGCCACGATAACTAAGGGGTATGTTTACTTGCGAACGTACGTACCGTCCCCTTTTAACCAAAAAAAATCTGTAGAAACAATTCACGTGAATAGCTAAAAAATGCAAAATTCTTATATATATATTTAGATAACTAGAGTAATTTGAAAGGGTGTGCTACAAAACATATATCCAATAGCAGGAGAGAATTACACCCCACTTTATTTTTAATTTACTTTGATCTTCTTGATATGATGAAGTTGGTTACTGTGAGCGTTGGCGGTGATGGAGGTGTTAAGAGGTCAGTCATTTGACAAAGCTAAGTTACGGTTGAGAGAGTGGCGCTAGGATATAGGATCTGTGGCTTCTTTATAAAACTCAATGATGGAGTGGTGATTCATTTGATCGATACATGGAGTATAGGTGTGTATGATCCAATTTCTTTGCTCATTGTTTAATTACTTGTATTTTGATTAGTTTTTTGAAGTAAGTGTTGGCCTTAAATCATAAAGCATTCAAGTGAAAACGCCGCCAGCAGTAATTTTATTCATGTTTGGTGTTTTCTTTTGGTCGATCTCATGCTATATATTCTTCGACCTTCAATTATGTTTTAATTTAATTGTTTCGAGTTTGGTTTTGAAGATAACTTAGGATGGCCTGTTATGGGGTACGTACGTTGGTCCAGCGGCAGCTATCAAGGGAAATTAAAAACCCAGTTTGTCTCATGGAATTGGAGGCGAACGAAAAACAAAAATGGAGTGGGTTCAATTCAAATGGAGTTGGCGTAGAATGGTACAATGCATTACATGATTGTTGATATGTGATACTCTGAGTTGTCGGTCTCGGTAATTTAGTGGGTATCCTAATTTTGATTGGTTGATCGGCGGTAACTGCAGGCTTGATTTGTTTTTTGGTTTATATTTCTGCTTAATGCTTTCTTTAAACTTAACTACATATCTATTTTAATGGTTAAGTTATTATAGTTCAGTTTACGTATATATGTGCTCAATTATGTTAATTTTCTAATTTAATTGTTGGATGTCTTCAACACGGTGTATATGGCTGCTCATAATCTATGATTAGATTTTTAAAACTATTTGTGTGTGCATATTTGTATATGTGTTTGTATGCAACATGAAACCTTATTATAATAAAACTTGGCCTGATGTGAGTTGGTAGGATTATATAGTTCATAATCAAATCCATATTGATGTTTTGGTTTTTAGATCTTTATAATGTATTAAATCTTTGATGTTCTTTAAATTCATATTCAACACCGCAGAAGACCATCAACAATCAACATCCTACACATCACAGGCCAAGCTGTACTATAATTGCGCAACGCGCGACTATTAACGACACTAGTTATATATATATATATATATATATATATATATATATATATATATATATATAGGGGGCGGTTATTCTACAAAGTAAAAGAAACGTGCGAAGGATGCGAAGGAACTTTGTACATGATAATTACGTAATGTTTTTGTATGTTCATGAAGGCATTACGTAATTATCATGTACAAAGTGATCCTTCCCACGTTTGTATTACTTTGTATTTGATCCTGCCCCTATCTATACATATAATATTTAGGAGCAATTGTGGACACTTGTCAATCATTTACCACCCTAGCAATTAATTCTCCTCCATTTAGCTCTTCAGTATCCATTGCTTATTCCATTTGGAGAAGATTGTTATAGGGTTGATATACCGCATCGTGAAGAAAGGAAGTCTAAAAAGAAAGTAGACTCAAAGTGTTCAATGAGAGAGTATTTTGCCTATCATATTCAGGACAGAGTTGGTAAGTTCTCTTTGATTTTGAATGCAAGGCGCCTTCTTCAACAGTTTTTGGTTGACGTTTATACTATGATCGAGAGTGAGAGGTTGTTTTATGTACGTTATCAGCAACAAAAACTTAGATGTGACTCTTATTCCAGTCTTCAAAATTTGCATCAAAATGGACCTACAGATTTGGCAACAATAGGTACACCTATAATATTACCATCTTCTTTTACTGGTGGTGCACGTTACATGAGGGAAAATTATCTTGATGCAATGGCCATTTGTAAAAAGCATGGATACCCTGATTTTTTCATCACAATCACATGTAATCCGAAATGGCCTGAAGTTAGAAGGTTTCTGAAGGATAAGAAGACAAATCCTGAAGACAGACCAGACATTTTAGCCAGATTATTCAAACTGAAGCTAGACTCACTGATGAAAGATTTACGTGATAAAGCAATATTAGGGAAAACTTCGGCAGGTAACATACATTAATAACTTTGAATAATTCTTTATTACCGTAACAAACTAATAAAGTTAGTGAATATATTTTTTGTTTTATCTTGAACCAACTTTTTTATTTACAAAATTTAAATTTTAATTTTAGTACCATTTATTTTTACAGCTGTTTATACTATCGAGTTCCAAAAGCGTGGTCTTCCTCACGCTCATATCTGTCTGTTTCTTAAAGATGAAAGCAAGCTTCCGACGATTGATCATGTTGATCGTTTAGTTTCTGCTGAAATCCCAGATAAGAATTTAGATCTTGAGTTGTTTAGTCTTGTGAGTGACTTTATGATTCATGGACCATGTGGACGTGAATATCCCAACTGCCCGTGCATGATTGATGGTAAGTGCTCCAAGAAATTTCCAAAGAAGTTTTCTCCGGCATCAATGATAGATTCAAAAGGATATCCGGTTTATAAAAGAAGAGACTCAGGAGTATTTGTTGAAAAAGGAGGTGCTCAGTTAGATAACAAAAATGTGGTTCCTTATAACCCAACACTTTTGAAGCGTTATCAAGCTCATATTAATGTTGAATGGTGCAACCAAGCTGCTTCAATTAAGTATCTATTCAAATACATTAACAAGGGACCGGACAGGGCTAAAATTGCTTTTGTAGAAGATGATGGAGAAGGTCAGGAAGTACAGCAAAGAGATGAAATCAAAAAACATTATGATTGCAGGTTCCTTTCAGCATGTGAAGCTTCATGGAGGATACTTAAACACGAAGTTCATTACAGATACCCTCCAGTGATTAGGCTTCCTTTTCATCTACCTGGTGAGCAAACTGTTGTATACGGTCCACAAGAGCAACTTCAAAACGTACTCAACAAGCCATCAGTGTCTTCTACAATGTTTCTACAATGGATGAAACTAAACCAGGATGAACCTGTGGCACGTGAACTGAGCTACATCGAAATCCCAAGTAAATTTGTTTGGAAACCTGATGAAAAAAATGGGATTTTCGAAAAACAAGTAAGGCAATTGGTCGTGTTCATATGGTTAATCCATCAATGGGTGAGGCTTATTTCTTGAGAATTCTTCTTAATAAGGTCAAAGGTCCCAAATCTTTTGCTGAGATAAGAACGGTGAATGGAAAAGTTTTACCAACATATCGAGATGCATGTTACGCTCTTGGCCTCTTGGAAGATGACAAGGAATATATAGAAGCTATTGAGGAAGCTCATTATACCGGTTCAGGATACTGTCTTCGTAATTTGTTCGCGATGATGTTGTTGTCTAACAGCTTATCTAGGCCTGACCATGTTTGGGAGAACACATGGAAGTACTTGTCAGACGGTATTATGCGTAGACACGAAGACGTATTCCAAATTGAAGGTAAAAAAATTTATAATTCAACATTTTATTTATTTTACGTTATTATTAATTCTTTAATTAATAATTACAATCTTTATCGTTATCAGGTTTGTCTCTTCCTGATGATCAAATCAAGAACCTTACGTTGCTTGAAATTGAGAAGCAGTTAATTCGGAATAACCCCAGCCTACGTAGGTTTCCTTCTATGCCTTTTCCTAATAATGATTCGATTGCATCTGCAAATAACCGTTTAATACTTGATGAACTCAATTATCAAGTAAATACGCTGACTGAGGAATTTCATAGCAACGCACCTTCTTTAACAGATGAGCAGCGTTTTATTTTTGATGAAATAATTGATGCGGTTGATTTTAACAAAGGTGGGCTTTTTTTTGTTTATGGGTTTGGAGGCACTGGTAAAACCTTTTTATGGAAAACGTTGTCTGCTGCCATTAGATGTAAAGGCCAAATTGTTTTGAACGTTGCATCTAGCGGTATTGCTTCTTTGTTGTTATCTGGTGGAAGGACCGCTCATTCTAGGTTTCGTATACCTTTGAATGTTAATGAAGAATCCGTGTGTTCTATTAAGGCGAATAGCGATGAGGCAGATTTATTGAAGCAGACTAAGTTAATTATTTGGGATGAAGCTCCAATGATTCACAAACATGCTTTTGAAGCTCTTGATCGCACGATGAATGACATCTTGAAATCAAAGGATTCGGTTAATTCGGAGCTGCCTTTCGGAGGTAAGGTTATGGTTTTGGGTGGTGATTTTAGACAGATCCTTCCTGTTGTTCCCAGTGGTAGTAAAAGAGATATTATAAGTGCCTCAATAACCTCCTCTAAGATTTGGAATACTTGCAAAGTCCGTACGTTAACTAAAAACATGAGGTTAACATTGGGTAACAACACATCTGAATCAGAAGTAATAAAAGAATTTGCAAACTGGCTTCTACAGTTAGGTGAGGGTAAAGTTGGTGCTTCAGTTGATGAAAATGAGGTAGATGTTGACATTCCAGATGATCTTCTTATAAAGCATTCATCAGATCCTATTTGTAGCTTAATTGACTTCGTCTACCCTTCACTTCTTCAGCTTTACAAAGATAAAGATTACTTTGGTGAACGAGCAATACTTGCACCAACAAACGAAGTGGTACATGAAATTAATGACAGGTTGCTTGCATTGTTTCCTGGAGATGAAGTCGAGTATTTGAGCTCTGATAGTATATGCCAGATTGAGAATGGTAATAACCGTTCACAGGAAGATTTATATTCTCCTGATGTGCTTAATGGTTTGAAAATTTCTGGAATTCCTAATCATCGATTAGCACTAAAGATCGGTGTTCCCGTTATGTTGTTGAGAAACATTGATCAACAAAATGTCCTGTGCAACGGCACCAGATTACGTATCACCAGACTTGCGAAGCGTGTTATTGAAGCCGAAATCATATCAGGTGGTAACATTGGTACCAAAACTCTTATTCCTAGAATCAATATGATACCATCTGATAACAAGATTCCAGTCAAGTTCCAAAGGCGCCAATTCCCAATAAGCGTATGTTTCGCAATGACCATTAATAAAAGCCAAGGACAGTCTCTATCCAAGGTTGGGTTGTATTTAAGAGACCATGTATTCTCACATGGCTAGCTGTATGTCGCATTGTCAAGAGTTAAAAGCAGGGCAGGAGTGAAGTTACTTATACTTGATGCTGATGGCCAAGTGAAGACTAAAACCAAAAATGTGGTGTATAAAGAAATATTTAGTGATATTTGAATAGAATGTGTATTGGTTTCTTTTAAATCTTAATAAAATATTTCTGCTACATTTTTTTATATGTTTTACCACTCAAAATAATTGTACGTTGGTGAACCGCGTGTAACGCGGGCAAAGATCTAGTATATATATATTGCAAAGGGATTAATCATACATGTCATACTCTTATGCAATCTCTCGTTTGACAGATGCCACATAGGATGTGATGTGGCAACTCTAGACCAATTAAAAAAAGGAATAAATATGGTTTAACCTAATCTATTAAATACCTAATCTACTAAATGTAAATATTAAATCTTTATTATTTTTTCTCTCATGTTTCCTCCCATAACTTTTAAACGTTAATATCTTTTATATACAAGATTTTTTAAAGAAAAAAATGACACCAAATTAACGAGCGTTTTATTATCTTTCCAACGAGTACCGTAGTGCTATATAAAAAAACGGAGAAAAAAACGACTATTTTTTGTAACCCGACTGGTATTGTGTCAGGTTTGGAATTAGTTTAAAAAAAATTGTGGGTTTGGGCCGGGCCTGAGATTAGGTGATACCCGACCCAATTACCCGAAACCAAATGCCCAAATACCCGAACTATATATGTAACATTTCGCATTTAATAATTGTACCTTACGATTTAAAACGACAAGTTCTATTTTACATTTAATTATTTTGTAGCATTTTATATATATATAAAGATTATAATACATACTAGATAAAAAAAAAAAAAAAAAAAACTGATTAGTTGTGATTATCCTACCCAATCCAGCAGGCCCAACTACCAGAGCCCAGCCCAGCAGTCTGATTATCCGGCCCAAACCACCAAAGCCCAACCCCCTTCCTTTCTCTTCACGGTTTAAAAAAAAAATATATCACTGCCAAGGTTCGAACCCGAGTTAAACATACACACACACGCGCGTCACACCGTCTGCTCCACACACACCTTGTACATATTTCCAAGCATATTATTATTATAACATAAACACGGGGCCTTCACAGTTGACCAACGAAGTCAACTGAAACCACAATCAACCATAATTAGCATAATAAACGCGTCTGTGATTCTGATATGGAATGGTTGTGTGATTATCAATCACATACGCGTCTCTTACCCACTGATTCGTGGTCAATCATGCCGGATTTCAAGCTATTACACGCGTCAAACTTAATAACTCGGTCAACCATTTCCAAATCGAACACCAAGATGTTTTCCCTATAAATTGAAGACCCTCTAGCCTGCTACATTCGCCGAAAAAACTCTCTCAACTCTCAATTTCACCTAATAATTCTCTGTTCTTGCTTTACGAATCACGTTTTGACTTGGGCTTTGACCGACCAAATCGTATTTAAATCCTTCTTGTAAGTGTGTTTTTCTTTGTGGGTTTTAATGACCGGCCTATGCACAACATTTACCCTAAGATTAATTGGGTGAATGTTGTGTGAATCGACCGATTGAAATTATTAGGGCTTCGTATGATATTTGGGGAAGATGACAACTTTTCACGTTTGTTTATATTAAAAACGAAACAAAACCAATCACAAATTGATCCTCAGATCAGTTGGTTACATCTGATGTTGTTTACCCAAGTCACCCGGGTTCGATTCCGGCCTGTGGCATTCTTTTTGTTCTTTTTTTTTTTCATTTTTTAAAACAAACAAATCACTTAATTATATATAATACATTTTAATCTTATAAATTCGTTTTTAAATGTTAAAACCTTTTTATAAATTCTAAAAAAATTATATTTATCAAATCTGAGATAAAGGTTTTATTTACAATTTTTGGTTTTCAAAAATTAATTGATTTAATATTTATAATAATTAAATCAATTTTATACTATTATATTTATAAAAATTCATTAAAATATCAAAACAATTTTATTAAATTCTACAAAAATTATCCTATGTTTGTACAATGTTAAGCTTCACTGAAATAATTTTTAATTCAGAAAAATCATTTATTTTATATTTTTAATCAATTTTTGTTAGATTTAATCATAATTAAATCATAATAAATTCAATTTTTATTATTTTTGTACCAAAATTTTATACAATTTATTTTTAAATATTTAGAACAGAAATATGATTTTTAAAACAATAATTCTTTAATTTTAGTATTTTTGAATATTAAAGTTAAATTTTGACAATTTGTAATAAATAGATTTAATAATCTATTTTAAAGAAAATAATTTTATAAAAATTATTTTTATACTTTAAACACATTCTTGTGACCATCCTAGGTTTAACATTTATAAAAAGATTTTTAGTTATTTATTTACTAAATTTCTCTCAATTGGCGAATATTTTTAATATTAATCAAACAAGCATTTATCCCCAATTCGAAGCCCTAGAACTTATACATTTGTAGACTTGGTAGACTTAGACATATTTATTACCTTATTATAGGGTGATACTTGATACATTTGGGCAACACCATTATCCAATTTTTCAACGGATATTACATTTTACCAAGGTGAGTTTTACATAGCCCCTTTTCTATTTATCACCATTTTTGGGGTGAAACATGTTACAACATTATTTATGCAATTCAATCATCAATGTGTTTATGTGTATTTCTATGTTGCATTATGTCTTGAACATGACTAGGGTAAGCACAATTCTAGCATAAACATTCATCAGCCAAACGGTATACATTGATAGATCTATTGGACTGACAATCCCACCCGGATACGTGCCTCGTACAAAGGTTTCGTGGGTGTTTGTTACTGCAATTTAAACGAGTGAACCATGAGCGTATGGGATGTACCACAATTACAACAGTCAACAAGGTTGATTATGCACTCGATTTACTTCTAGTATGTTTTTGCATATGGACTAGATTGCCATGACACATGAATTGCACAACAATTTTATTCTATTATCAAAACCTATGTAATTCTCACCAACTTTTGTTGACCCAAAATATTTTCAACTTAACATGTTTTAGGTTTTACTTGCTTGAAGATTTGAATTGATGCTTGAAGATACGTGTATAGTTTTATTCAATTTGATGTACAAATTCTAGAACAATTGTATGTAATTCATTTAAATTATTTAATGGAATTTATTATTCACCATGAGCTACTGAACGATCATCAATACGTGACATCCCGATGTTTCCGCCATCGGTTGGGGTGTTACAGATTGGTTACAGAGCCATGGTTATAGGGAATTAGGTTATTAGAAAAATAATCTAGTCTATAACCATATGATTTAACCAGTACCTGCTTCTTTTACTTGCTATTCACTATCTCCCTCCTACTTCATATCCCTACTTTCATCCCTACAAGAAGGTTGCTCTCCATCACAAGATCCACTCTTAGACTTATAAGGCAAAATCCTCAGGTTTAACCTGAACCACCTTGAGATCTCGTCGAAGTTCTAGATTTTAATAACGAACACGTGCAATCTGGAAGGGTGAACAAATTGCACAACAAATTGCAACTCTGGTTCCCAACTTACTAGCTCAAGTCATCCAGTTAAACGGCAACGGGAACGGCAACGGCAACGGGAATGGACACCACAACGAGAATGGACTTCCAGCCTGTACCCTTAAGCACTTTAATTCTTGCAATCCCCCAAAGTTCAGTGGAGAAGAAGGAGCTACAGGACTCCTACAATGGTTTGAGGGTATTGAGAATACCTTCATCAACAGTGAGTGCCCCAACAATTTTAAAGTCCGTTATGCCATGAGTGTTCTTCACAAACGAGCACTCACTTGGTGGAATGAAGAAAAACGCACTCGCGGAGCTGAAGCTGCACTAGCCTTAACCTGGGATCAAGCTAAAGACATTATGAAGGCAGAGTTCTGTCCTCGTAATGAAATTAAGAAGCTGGAAGATGAATTTCATGATCTTGCTCAAGACAGTGGGGAAAACCTTGCCTACAACACTCGTTTTCACGAACTTAGCTTACTGCTACCCCACAAAGTCACCCCTTTGCCCATTGCGATCGAAAAATACATTGGTGGTTTACAGATGCAGATTCAAGACACGGTGTGGGGAAGGAACCCTGCCACTTTGGAGGAAGCAAAGCGTTTGGCTGCCACCCTAACAGATAACCATGTGAAGGCAGGAACCCTGACTCGTAAAGGGGAAAAGAAAAAGGATACTTCCCAACCTGCCATTGAAATCAAAACTGAGGCCTCAACCAACGGGAAGAACAAGGTCAGGAATTTTGCAATAGACACCACTGCCCCACCCACCAAGAAACAATACAATGGGAAGCTACCTAAGTGTGACACCTGCCAGTATCACCACCCAACTCAAGTACCCTGTCGACAGTGCACCAATTGTCAAAGGTATGGGCATCTTGCGGAAGCTTGTCGAATCCCTGCTACAAACGCTCTTGATGCTCCAAATAACCCCGCTTGAGACCCTCCAACTACTTAACAGCAAACCCTATCATTTGAATAATGTCTACTTTCTCTTTATTTCCATGTATTGCCACTTTTTGATTCAAATAATAAATTCAAGTATTATCATAACATCTGTGTGCATGCTTGTTTGAATGTGAATTGATTGCTATATCTATACTTGCTTACTTGTACAACAAATAGTTGACTACCAAACAATCCACTTAGCGATGGGAGAGGTCATCATGTCTTTCCAACAGTCGGGAGAGGCCCTACCACCTACTCAACGACTGGTGGTGTGACAACCTGCACCCTTCACTTTTCATAAATGCACATAAATGGTTCCTCAACTATTTCAAAATTTTTATTTTTAACCCTCATATTTTAATAGGACCAAAAATTCACAATTTAATAAAACTTATAATTTTTATAAGTAAAAGTATGCACGTTTTATACTCACAACTACACCCGAGCACGTATGTTTCAGACCTTAATACTAAAAGCCCTTAATTTTCGGTCCTAAAACAACTTAGAAACAGAAGGAAACAAGTCTAGAACTTAAAATTGATTAAATTAGAAAAATTATTTTTTTTAGCCCTCGCGGTCCGCTAAGACAGTCCCAGTCAAAGTCTCAGTCAAAATCCTAGTCAAAGTCTTAGTCAAAATCCCAGTCAAAGTCAAAGTCTCAGTCAAAGTCCCAGTCAATGTCCTAGTCAAAGTCTTAGTCAAACAGTCAAAGTCCTAGTCAAATATTCAATTCATCATAAAACCTTACTTTATGGTGTTGACCAATTTTAATGGCTAATTGAATCCAAAACTAGTATAAAAACCCACCTATGACCCATTACACTTTGCACCTCTAATTCAATTGTTTCAATTCGATTAAACTCTCCCTCATACCTTTCTTCTAGAGTATATTACTTCTACATTTGAAGCTTTGATTATAAGCTCTTGTAATTGGCGAATTGGAAGCTTGATATTTTTTCCTATTCGGTTTCTTTTATTCTAAATTGGACTAGTTTCGTTGTTGAATCTTTGGATTGCTCGCATTTTCACGCTCGCTTAGTCATCTAGTCATTTGGCGAAAGTGAGTATTTCCTATCCCCTTTTTGCTTTTATTCATTTTTGGGGTGTTACATGTACACTATTACAAATTACAAATACAAGTTTACATTTTTACAATACAATTCTAGTACTATGTGCATTTGCTTACAACGTGCTTTATGCTTAGACAATACATGTAGAATACATTTGTACTTAGTGAAATCATTAACATGGTACAAGCCGACCTTAACATTGGATAGCGCTATTGGATTGACAACCCGCCTAGGTTGATTCTCCCCCTTTTTCATCGGAGAATCCGTGGTCATTGTTAAGTTATTATCCATTTATTGGATAAGTACACCGCCGTTCATTTAGTACATTATACAGTCACAGGATTGATTTCGCTCATTTGTATGATACATAGTTTACATAATTGCACTGTAGCCTTGCACTTGAATTGTATAACATTTTCCAACTTACTATATGTATTAGATCTAGGAATGCTCACCAACATTTCATATGTTGACAAAACTTATTTTGTACATGTTTCAGGTGCAGTTTGATCTTAGTACTATAGCATTGGACTTTAGTGTTTGCTTTTAATAAGTTATTTCAAATTTCATGTTTCGCTCAGACTTTTGTATTTTTCCCATTTCATCTATGTAAGACAATTTAAATTATTCAATAATATATTTACATTTTAGTACCATGTGCTTTTGAACAATCGTCACTACGTGACACCTCGATGATTCCGCCATCGGTTGGGGTGTTACAGGTGGGGACTACCAGACCTGCTCAACAATCGGTAAAGTCGTAAAAGGACACAAAACCCTAATGTAAGGTAAATTGGTAATTACGGTCCGGAACGTAATCATGAATTTACAGGTACATTAAGGTAGTGTGAAATTTTATCGAGAATGTCGGTAGTCGACCAAATGTAAACCTAGTGTTTCTCTTAACTTCGGGACGAAGTTCCTAAAAGTAGGGGAGACTGTAACATTTCGCATTTAATAATTGTACCTTACGATTTAAAACGACAAGTTCTATTTTACATTTAATTATTTTGTAGCATTTTATATATATATAAAGATTATAATACATACTAGATAAAAAAAAAACTGATTAGTTGTGATTATCCTACCCAATCCAGCAGGCCCAACTACCAGAGCCCAGCCCAGCAGTCTGATTATCCGGCCCAAACCACCAAAGCCCAACCCCCTTCCTTTCTCTTCACGGTTTAAAAAAAAAATATATCACTGCCAAGGTTCGAGCCCGAGTTAAACATACACACACACACGCGTCACACCGTCTGCTCCACACACACCTTGTACATATTTCCAAGCATATTATTATTATAACATAAACACGGGGCCTTCACAGTTGACCAACGAAGTCAACTGAAACCACAATCAACCATAATTAGCATAATAAACGCGTCTGTGATTCTGATATGGAATGGTTGTGTGATTATCAATCACATACGCGTCTCTTACCTACTGATTCGTGGTCAATCATGCCGGATTTCAAGCTATTACACGCGTCAAACTTAATAACTCGGTCAACCATTTCCAAATCGAACACCAAGATGTTTTCCCTATAAATTGAAGACCCTCTAGCCTGCTACATTCGCCGAACAAACTCTCTCAACTCTCAATTTCACCTAATAATTCTCTGTTCTTGCTTTACGAATCACGTTTTGACTTGGGCTTTGACCGACCAAATCGTATTCAAATCCTTCTTGTAAGTGTGTTTTTCTTTGTGGGTTTTGATGACCGGCCTATGCACAACATTTACCCTAAGATTAATTGGGTGAATGTTGTGTGAATCGACCGATTGAAATTATTAGGGCTTCGTATGATATTTGGGGAAGATGGCAACTTTTCACGTCTGTTTATATTAAAAACGAAACAAAACCAATCACAAATTGATCCTCAGATCAGTTGGTTACGTCTGATGTTGTTTACCCAAGTCACCCGGGTTCGATTCCGGCCTGTGGCATTCTTTTTGTTCTTTTTTTTTTCATTTTTTAAAACAAACAAATCAATTAATTATATATAATACATTTTAATCTTATAAATTCGTTTTTAAATGTTAAAACCTTTTTATAAATTCTAAAAAAATTATATTTATCAAATCTGAGATAAAGGTTTTATTTACAATTTTTGGTTTTCAAAAATTAATTGATTTAATATTTATAATAATTAAATCAATTTTATACTGTTATATTTATAAAAATTCATTAAAATATCAAAACAATTTTATTAAATTCTACAAAAATTATCCTATGTTTGTACAATGTTAAGCTTCACTGAAATAATTTTTAATTCAGAAAAATCATTTATTTTATATTTTTAATCAATTTTTGTTAGATTTAATCATAATTAAATCATAATAAATTCAATTTTTATTATTTTTGTACCAAAATTTTATACAATTTATTTTTAAATATTTAGAACAGAAATATGATTTTTAAAACAATAATTCTTTAATTTTAGTATTTTTGAATATTAAAGTTAAATTTTGACAATTTGTAATAAATAGATTTAATAATCTATTTTAAAGAAAATAATTTTATAAAAATTATTTTTATACTTTAAACACATTCTTGTGACCATCCTAGGTTTAACATTTATAAAAAGATTTTTAGTTATTTATTTACTAAATTTCTCTCAATTGGCGAATATTTTTAATATTAATCAAACAAGCATTTATCCCCAATTCGAAGCCCTAGAACTTATACATTTGTAGACTTGGTAGACTTAGACATATTTATTACCTTATTATAGGGTGATACTTGATACATTTGGGCAACACCATTATCCAATTTTTCAACGGATATTACATTTTACCAAGGTGAGTTTTACATAGCCCCTTTTCTATTTATCACCATTTTTGGGGTGAAACATGTTACAACATTATTTATGCAATTCAATCATCAATGTGTTTATGTGTATTTCTATGTTGCATTATGTCTTGAACATGACTAGGGTAAGCACAATTCTAGCATAAACATTCATCAGCCAAACGGTATACATTGATAGATCTATTGGACTGACAATCCCACCCGGATACGTGCCTCCTACAAAGGTTACGTGGGTGTTTGTTACTGCAATTTAAACGAGTGAACCATGAGCGTATGGGATGTACCACAATTACAACAGTCAACAAGGTTGATTATGCACTCGATTTACTTCTAGTATGTTTTTGCATATGGACTAGATTGCCATGACACATGAATTGCACAACAATTTTATTCTATTATCAAAACCTATGTAATTCTCACCAACTTTTGTTGACCCAAAATATTTTCAACTTAACATGTTTCAGGTTTTACTTGCTTGAAGATTTGAATTGATGCTTGAAGATACGTGTATAGTTTTATTCAATTTGATGTACAAATTCTAGAACAATTGTATGTAATTCATTTAAATTATTTAATGGAATTTATTATTCACCATGAGCTACTGAACGATCATCAATACGTGACATCCCGATGTTTCCGCCATCGGTTGGGGTGTTACAGATTGGTATCAGAGCCATGGTTATAGGGAATTAGGTTATTAGAAAAATAATCTAGTCTATAACCATATGATTTAACCAGTACCTGCTTCTTTTACTTGCTATTCACTATCTCCCTCCTACTTCATATCCCTACTTTCATCCCTACAAGAAGGTTGCTCTCCAACACAAGATCCACTCTTAGACTTATAAGGCAAAATCCTCAGGTTTAACCTGAACCACCTTGAGATCTCGTCGAAGTTCTAGATTTTAATAACGAACACGTGCAATCTGGAAGGGTGAACGCCTGTATTCTGAGTCTTCTGTCTAGGCTGGCATTGCGCATATATCCCAATCAGACGAGGGACCCGGATGCCTACCTGGGAATTCTCGGGATGAGTGTTCACCTATAGGCTAAAGCATGTCTTCATATGTTATAAAAATCTAGAGTCTTTGATAAGTCAACGTTTTCGTTTATTCGTTTTAATTAATGAATAAATGATTACATTCCTTATGTAACCTCATTCATTTCATTGTGTCCCTTACAGATCATGCCTCCACGTCGCAGTACTCGTGTTAACAGTGGTAACAATCATGATGAAGGGAGTAGCAATCACAATCATAACCATGACACTAACCACAACAACAACAACAATAATGGTGTCGATGCTCAACTGGCTGCAATCATTTCTCAACAAATGGCACAACAAATTGCAACTCTGGTTCCCAACTTACTAGCTCAAGTCATCCAGTTAAACGGCAACGGGAACGGCAACGGCAACGGGAATGGACACCACAACGAGAATGGACTTCCAGCCTGTACCCTTAAGCACTTTAATTCTTGCAATCCCCCAAAGTTCAGTGGAGAAGAAGGAGCTACAGGACTCCTACAATGGTTTGAGGGTATTGAGAATACCTTCATCAACAGTGAGTGCCCCAACAATTTTAAAGTCCGTTATGCCATGAGTGTTCTTCACAAACGAGCACTCACTTGGTGGAATGAAGAAAAACGCACTCGCGGAGCTGAAGCTGCACTAGCCTTAATCTGGGATCAAGCTAAAGACATTATGAAGGCAGAGTTCTGTCCTCGTAATGAAATTAAGAAGCTGGAAGATGAATTTCATGATCTTGCTCAAGACAGTGGGGAAAACCTTGCCTACAACACTCGTTTTCACGAACTTAGCTTACTGCTACCCCACAAAGTCACCCCTTTGCCCATTGCGATCGAAAAATACATTGGTGGTTTACAGATGCAGATTCAAGACACGGTGTGGGGAAGGAACCCTGCCACTTTGGAGGAAGCAAAGCGTTTGGCTGCCACCCTAACAGATAACCATGTGAAGGCAGGAACCCTGACTGGTAAAGGGGAAAAGAAAAAGGATACTTCCCAACCTGCCATTGAAATCAAAACTGAGGCCTCAACCAACGGGAAGAACAAGGTCAGGAATTTTGCAATAGACACCACTGCCCCACCCACCAAGAAACAATATAATGGGAAGCTACCTAAGTGTGACACCTGCCAGTATCACCACCCAACTCAAGTACCCTGTCGACAGTGCACCAATTGTCAAAGGTATGGGCATCTTGCGGAAGCTTGTCGAATCCCTGCTACAAACGCTCTTGATGCTCCAAATAACCCTGCTTGAGACCCTCCAACTACTTAACAGCAAACCCTATCATTTGAATAATGTCTACTTTCTCTTTATTTCCATGTATTGCCACTTTTTGATTCAAATAATAAATTCAAGTATTATCGTAACATCTGTGTGCATGCTTGTTTGAATGTGAACTGATTGCTATATCTATACTTGCTTACTTGTACAACAAATAGTTGACTACCAAACAATCCACTTAGCGATGGGAGAGGTCATCATGTCTTTCCAACAGTCGGGAGAGGCCCTACCACCTACTCAACGACTGGTGGGGACTACCAGACCTGCTCAACAATCGGTAAAGTCGTAAAAGGATACAAAACCCTAATGTAAGGTAAATTGGTAATTACGGTCCGGAACGTAATCATGAATTTACAGGTACATTAAGGTAGTGTGAAATTTTATCGAGAATGTCGGTAGTCGACCAAATGTAAACCTAGTGTTTCTCTTAACTTCGGGACGAAGTTCCTAAAAGTAGGGGAGACTGTAACATTTCGCATTTAATAATTGTACCTTACGATTTAAAACGACAAGTTCTATTTTACATTTAATTATTTTGTAGCATTTTATATATATATAAAGATTATAATACATACTAGATAAAAAAAAAAACTGATTAGTTGTGATTATCCTACCCAATCCAGCAGGCCCAACTACCAGAGCCCAGCCCAGCAGTCTGATTATCCGGCCCAAACCACCAAAGCCCAACCCCCTTCCTTTCTCTTCACGGTTTAAAAAAAAAAATATATCACTGCCAAGGTTCGAACCCGAGTTAAACATACACACACACACGCGTCACACCGTCTGCTCCACACACACCTTGTACATATTTCCAAGCATATTATTATTATAACATAAACACGGGGCCTTCACAGTTGACCAACGAAGTCAACTGAAACCACAATCAACCATAATTAGCATAATAAACGCGTCTGTGATTCTGATATGGAATGGTTGTGTGATTATCAATCACATACGCGTCTCTTACCCACTGATTCGTGGTCAATCATGCCGGATTTCAAGCTATTACACGCGTCAAACTTAATAACTCGGTCAACCATTTCCAAATCGAACACCAAGATGTTTTCCCTATAAATTGAAGACCCTCTAGCCTGCTACATTCGCCGAACAAACTCTCTCAACTCTCAATTTCACCTAATAATTCTCTGTTCTTGCTTTACGAATCACGTTTTGACTTGGGCTTTGACCGACCAAATCGTATTCAAATCCTTCTTGTAAGTGTGTTTTTCTTTGTGGGTTTTGATGACCGGCCTATGCACAACATTTACCCTAAGATTAATTGGGTGAATGTTGTGTGAATCGACCGATTGAAATTATTAGGGCTTCGTATGATATTTGGGGAAGATGGCAACTTTTCACGTCTGTTTATATTAAAAACGAAACAAAACCAATCACAAATTGATCCTCAGATCAGTTGGTTACATCTGATGTTGTTTACCCAAGTCACCCGGGTTCGATTCCGGCCTGTGGCATTCTTTTTGTTCTTTTTTTTTTTCATTTTTTAAAACAAACAAATCAATTAATTATATATAATACATTTTAATCTTATAAATTCGTTTTTAAATGTTAAAACCTTTTTATAAATTCTAAAAAAACTATATTTATCAAATCTGAGATAAAGGTTTTATTTACAATTTTTGGTTTTCAAAAATTAATTGATTTAATATTTATAATAATTAAATCAATTTTATACTATTATATTTATAAAAATTCATTAAAATATCAAAACAATTTTATTAAATTCTACAAAAATTATCCTATGTTTGTACAATGTTAAGCTTCACTGAAATAATTTTTAATTCAGAAAAATCATTTATTTTATATTTTTAATCAATTTTTGATAGATTTAATCATAATTAAATCATAATAAATTCAATTTTTATTATTTTTGTACCAAAATTTTATACAATTTATTTTTAAATATTTAGAACAGAAATATGATTTTTAAAACAATAATTCTTTAATTTTAGTATTTTTGAATATTAAAGTTAAATTTTGACAATTTGTAATAAATAGATTTAATAATCTATTTTAAAGAAAATAATTTTATAAAAATTATTTTTATACTTTATACACATTCTTGTGACCATCCTAGGTTTAACATTTATAAAAAGATTTTTAGTTATTTATTTACTAAATTTCTCTCAATTGGCGAATATTTTTAATATTAATCAAACAAGCATTTATCCCCAATTCGAAGCCCTAGAACTTATACATTTGTAGACTTGGTAGACTTAGACATATTTATTACCTTATTATAGGGTGATACTTGATACATTTGGGCAACACCATTATCCAATTTTTCAACAGATATTACATTTTACCAAGGTGAGTTTTACATAGCCCCTTTTCTATTTATCACCATTTTTGGGGTGAAACATGTTACAACATTATTTATGCAATTCAATCATCAATGTGTTTATGTGTATTTCTATGTTGCATTATGTCTTGAACATGACTAGGGTAAGCACAATTCTAGCATAAACATTCATCAGCCAAACGGTATACATTGATAGATCTATTGGACTGACAATCCCACCCGGATACGTGCCTCCTACAAAGGTTACGTGGGTGTTTGTTACTGCAATTTAAACGAGTGAACCATGAGCGTATGGGATGTACCACAATTACAACAGTCAACAAGGTTGATTATGCACTCGATTTACTTCTAGTATGTTTTTGCATATGGACTAGATTGCCATGACACATGAATTGCACAACAATTTTATTCTATTATCAAAACCTATGTAATTCTCACCAACTTTTGTTGACCCAAAATATTTTCAACTTAACATGTTTCAGGTTTTACTTGCTTGAAGATTTGAATTGATGCTTGAAGATACGTGTATAGTTTTATTCAATTTGATGTACAAATTCTAGAACAATTGTATGTAATTCATTTAAATTATTTAATGGAATTTATTATTCACCATGAGCTACTGAACGATCATCAATACGTGACATCCCGATGTTTCCGCCATCGGTTGGGGTGTTACAATATACCCGATCATATACCCATGAATTTTTTAACTCATCACATAACCCTTAGACTAATGCGTTCGATATTTCAATAAATAACTTTTTTTTTCCTTATTTCATGTTAATTCTTTTAAGAATGATCGATTACAAACTTCCGAATTTATTTGACATTATATAATATTTTGTAATGACACTAGATTTATACCCCCGAGGCAGAGATTCGTTTTTTATATTAGAATATGATAACTTATGGCAGAGATTTGTTTAAAATAAATAAATAAATAAATAAATAATAATATTCATTAATCATATATTGGCAAGTCATTAATTATGTTGTCATATTAGATATTTTATTATGTCATATTAGATATTTCAACTGACGTCCCTAACCGCTTTGATGTGAGAATTAATTACTGACGTGCGCCATACGGCTGTCCGCATTCATACATCACACATGACGCACGACATAAACAAAAGAGCACAAACTACCCCCGCAATTCAACAGCCAAATTTCTTAACTTTCTGAGTCTAGTGTCCCGCATGCTCCGCATACAGGATACTAGACTAGGGGGACTTGAAGAGATATGTACCCGCGCGTGCGCACGACCCCACATCTCCACACACGTCAGCAGCAGCGCTGACTAAACCTTCTAGACATTGGCGAAGCTTACTAGGGGCCGGCGGGGGCGGCCGACCCCCCCCCCCCCCAAATTTTCGCGTAGAAGTGCCGATTATATAGTATTCGTATTGAAAATTTTGGAAATATAGGGTTTCGACCCCCCGAAACTGGTTTTCGACTCCCAAAACCAGTGACTTCCGACCCCCCGAACCTTCGGGTCAAGCTTCGCCACTGCTTCTAGAAGCCTGCCCACGTAAACCTCGTACATGCCAGCTGTGACCCGACAAAGAAAGGGACGTGCAGCCAATCAAAGGCCGTTATTCCCTGCTCCACAATCACCTGTAGGTACGAGGTATAGAGAAAAGACAAAAAAGACGATTGCAAGACACGTAGACCTATCACAGGAGGACAACGCTTGGACGCCAACGATTGACGATCGTACATGACAACTGTCATTCTCAATCCAACCAATCACAGGACATCACTGAAGCCTATAAATACACCTTCTCCCTGAGGAGAAGGATTCATTCAATCTTTCAAGCATTCATCCTAAAAGAGTTATGTGATAGTTGAAAGAGATAGATTATAGTCGAAACATTATAACATTTGTATTCGAGTGTTTATAATCATCGAAGCTATTATCAATACAATATCTCTTAATCGTGCTCGTCTATATTAATTGTTATATTGGTGTTTCTTCAGTATGATTGATGTAAATCAGCGAAGTTAAAAATGCTTCGATGGAGCACCCGACCCCCTAACAGCTATACTTTCTCTTGTTTCACACCTTCCAGGTAAATACGTTACAACTCCCTTCATTCTAGATGCTAGGTAATTGTAATCGTAGAGATAGTGACTTTTGAGTACGTCACACATCAAAATGAAAAATTTTGTCAATTTAATAAAGAAAGTTAAATATCCCAAGTCATTCGAATAATCAACCAAGGTCTTTCTTTGGCAATATATACAGAACCAAACCAAACCAAACCAAACCAACCTCATCGTAATAAGCAGAAACAGAAGAAGAAACATAGAAGAAGTCAACCATGGATTTGGAATCCGTGAAAGACTACCTAGAGAAAACCACGTCTGGTGCATCACCAAAGGATATTGATTCCATGCCTTATAAGTTGTTCGAACCCGTCATCATGTCTGGCCTTAAAGTAGACCTCATCGAACAAGGCCGCGTCATCTGCTCCATGAAAGTCCCTCCTCGGTTACTGGTCAGTCAGTCCATCCATTTCCATATCTACCCCTAATTTGGGGAAATCTAATAGATTAATTTGGGGAAATTGATTTTTGTTTGTTTACAGTTAGTTGGTTAATTATATGGTGAAATTGTGATTAACCTAACTGCTGTTTTTGTGTTTGTGGAATTAAAGAACGTAGCGAAGTCGATGCATGGTGGAGCGACGGCAGCGTTGGTGGATGTGGTGGGATCAGCTGTGATTTTGACGGTTGAGAGGGCGACCACCACCGGAGTTTCGGTGGAGATTAATGTTTCCTACATGGATGCTGCTTATGCTGGTGTATGTATTCTCTTCATCGCTTTCTTTTATTACTGTTTTTAGAATTCTGTTTGTTATCTTTGATGCTGGTTCATGATTTGGGGACTTTTACGCTAGTACAACAACAGATATTAAGATCAAATAGATTTATCCTTTGACACATAAAAGTCGCTAAATCTCGGGCCTATCAGAACCTGTTGAAGGCCACCTGCCAGCGTAAGCTATGATTTACCTTGGTTAGCAGGGTATTGACGGGTCCCATCAGTTTTCTGGTTGGTTACCAGAATAATACAATGTTAAAAGAATAAAAAGTATTTTCAGTTATATAAAACTAAAATTTTATTACAGGATGATATTGAGATAGAAGCAAAGGCGCTGCGTGTTGGGAAGGCTGTTGCTGTTGTGACTGTAGAATTAAGGAACAAAAGGACGGGAAAAATAGTTGCACAAGGGCGACACACCAAGTACCTCGCGGTATCAAGTAAATTATGAACTGCAAGTAAGTATCTTCTCTTATAGGAAAAAGCCCCTCAAACCACATGTATCTTTACATACATAAAAGTAAAATGATATGTTCATGTATTCTACCATTCTGTGGCATCTATCAAGCCGAAAATAGAACAATAGTTGTATGTCTTTTCAAATTATGAATCCAATGTATGTAATATTTGTTTCGCAGAATATGGTTCATTAGTTTTTTCTTCTGTCTGGACCACATATCATTTTCTTATGCTCAGATTCATTGTTTCATCAATAATCTATAAACTATGTACAACCCCAATATAAGACAACACAAGCATAATTTAGATGTTTCCATGCATAAGCTGTCACAAAGCTGAAAGCCCGGAAAGTTTTCAATTGAGACTTGAGACCCTTACTGAACCCGATTTTACCCTCAAGTTAAGGCTGAGAACTGAACGAGATTCACTTAGTCTGGTCGGTTTGGGTCAATCTGAGTCAGGTATTCCAGTTGGTACAACCTAATTACCTGAATCCTGCTTAGCGCTTATCTAGAAACATATTTGCATGTAGTTGCTCCTAGTAGAACATTTTGTGATCATTGGAATATCTGATCTGAGCAAAACTGCTCTATTTGAAGACTGCAAAACAGAAAAGAATCGATTGCAGGATCAGTTTTAGTCCATCTTTTTGTTGTTGACTAAAACTATAACCTAAGGACGCAAAGAATTAAAAACGGCGGTTTCGTTGATAATGAAACTATAAGCGAGGTGGCAAGATGGATGGGGGAGGGTAACATGTCGAAACGAATTTGGTTGAAAGAGGTCATGTTTCAGCACGAGTCAATGCAAGGCTAGGCAGGATACAGTTGGGTTGACTCGCAAACACTTTGTATGTTTATTAAAAAATGATTATTATGTTAATATGATTACAATATCACTAAGTAAAACGATATAAGAGGATTATTGACCTTGGGTGATCTTCAATCCATTTGACCCGTTACCATTTTATCTCATTTTATAATTGTAATCAGTTTTCAAAGCGGAGATGTGTTTTTTTTTTTGCTGGTTGGTGTTGCAGGATCATCTTGCTGCGGCTCGTGACCTTGGGAGGGTAAACTAAAGATGGCATGATCTTTTTTGTGAATGGAAAATAAGTGAAGCAAAACATTGGTTATGTTAAAAAAAAGAATTTATTTTAATTACAATAAAATGTATATGCGCTTGCGTATTGTCAGCCCATTAAGAGACATACATGAACCGAACCAAACCAAACCGATTTAGTACAAGAACACCACCCTGTTAAAGGTAAATGTTAAGATAGATCAAAGCTTGACGTGGAAAATTACTAGTTTCTTTTTAACACCTAATCAACACACAATCAGGGGCGGATCCACATTGATGGGATCGGGTTCACGTGAACCCAGTGCGTTTCGAAATTTTAATAGAGTTTATATATTAAAATCACGAGTGAACCCATAAGTATTATTGAAGCTGAACCCATTAACAAAAAGCTTTAACAGTTCAGTGGAAAAGGTAGTTGCCAGCCAAACAGCGAAACGCCGGTTCGAATCCTTTTTTTTTTTGACTTTTTGAGTAACTTTTTTATTTTCTTAGAAATGGAAGATAGGTCATAGGGTTGATACCTTGATGGGTATTTGTTTGTGTAATTGAGAAGCGCTGCTGAGCATCTTTAAATTCCATCTTCCAAATATATAACAATTTAACCTTTTTTTTTTTTTTTTTTTCTTATGATTTTGGTTCATTCAAACTTTTATCATTTTATAACCATGTTTAGTTAGAGTTTATTATTATCTTAGATTTACCTTATTTATTTGTAGTTTTTTTTAATCTTTTCATTTAGAATATGTACATTCAAATGATATTTTTATCACTAAGCTCAAGTTACTAAAGACATTTAAATGAGACATATAGTTTATGTAAAATCCTATGAATAAAAATAAACTGGGTTGTTAAGAAAAAAAATTACATTAACGTTTTATGCTTACATTTATTTGGTATATTGTCAATTTGCTAATGCCTAATGTAATGATTATGTGATTATGTATTTATGTGATGAACCTTATTCGACTAGAACCGTTAAACTGACCGAAATTTTTTTATTTCTGGTTATAAAAAATAGCGAACCCACTGAAAAACATTCCTGGATCCGCCACTACACACAATTGCGGAGACTCGAACTCATACCACATGTGTGGGGGCAATTGAAGACCTTAGAAGACTTTGGAACAAGTCTGCACCAAGAAGAGGTCAGGAAGACCTTTTTGAGTGAAAGGTCTTCCAAAAAACAAACAATCTGCAGGCCCCAAATGTCTGCGCATGTCTGGATGGTGCAGACAAAAGAGGTCAGAAATGCTTCTGAGCAAAAAACAAACAACACCTAAGTATCAACTCGCATAGGTTGCTCTAGCGAGACTGGCTTTTTCTGAAACAATAATCATATCTGATGCTCGCAAGACAATCATCACCTGGGTGATATCTTTTAAATCGTTCTTGTCTTTCTACGCATTTGATTTGTTTTACGTTTTATTTTGCTCTTTAAGTTAACCTCACTTGTATTAAAGGCCTAGATTAAATATTGATAGGGGTTTAGTGTATACTATATAATGATAATGATAGGTGACTCTATAGGGCCGATGTTATAGAGGGGGCCTAGTGTTTTCTTTTCTTGTTTAGTTACCCGTAGGTTGGTTAACATATATATATATATATATATATATATATATATATATATATATATATATATATATATTATAAAGTTAGTAATAGTAATAATTTCATGTTTTAAGGGGCCTGGTTTTACTTGTCGCACATGGTATCCGAATTCTCAAGACAGTCTTGATAAAACTTTAAGGCAATCGATCAGTAGTGTTTACTCAGAAAACTCTCATACGTAAAACTTAAATAAGTATGAGCCGGTAACAAGTTGAAACTTAGTTTTTAGCTCGGTTGACAATTATTAAACCGAGATAAGTCATCTCATATAATTACTAGGTTGAACCTAAAATATAATGATGCTGACTCAGCAAATATTATTAATCCCTTGAATATATTATTGTTGCTCATCACTAGGTTCCATTACTAGTTCAACACCCCTAGCTAGCTATTTTATTTAATTAATTTATAACCTATGGTTCAATTTTCCCTTTAAACAATTTACAACTTGACAAACAATTTAAACCAATGAAAGAGACATAAAAACCACTCTCCCAATTATTCTAACCTTCACAAAAATTAAATACCATTATCTTCAAAATAAATCATGCACACTCTGAATTTCATCTTCAGTTATACCTTGTTAGTTCTACTTCATTTCTAAATACTCAAAACTAGTACTAATACATCAAGACAGTATAGTATACAAACAGGCAATAAACTGCTCTTCCTAAACCAAACAAACATGTCTCCAAGTCCAACTCCACATGCATTAATCTTCCCTATACCCATGCAAGGTCCAGTCAACTGCATGCTAAAGCTAGCAGAACTTCTCTGCATCTCCAACATCTCCGTCACCTTCCTCAACACCGAACACATCCACCGCACTCTCCTTCGTCACTCCAATGTCTTAACCCGCTTCAGCCGCTACCATAACTTTCGCTTCGAGACTATCTCTGACGGACTCCCGGATGATCATCCGCGGTCCGTGGAGCGGTTTCTGGACCTCTTTGATGGCATGAGAAATGTGACCGAGCCGGTTTTTAGAGAAATGATGGTGTCTGGATGCTTTAGTGAGTGTCCTGTTACGATTATTATACCGGACGCGTCGTTTGCGTTTGTGTTTGATGTGGCTGAAGAGGTTGGGGTACCACTTGTTTACTTTGAGACTGTTAGTCCTTGTGCTCTTTGGACGTATTTGTGTCTGCCTAAGCTGATTGAAGCCGGTGAAGTTCCGTTTAATGGTGAGTTATAACTATGATATCATTGCTTTTGCTGGTTTATTCGTAAAGAAAATCACGAAAATATTAGACATTGACCAAAGGTTTTTGAGAAAATAGACATCTAAACATCTAATATGGACGACTCACTAAAAACCATGTAACGAAACGTTTAAACTTCGGAAGCCAATCGCAAATGAACACGTGAGACGTGGCTTTATTTAATTCCAGACAACTATTAGACTTTTCAACCTTTTATTTTTTCAGCTAATTCTTTAAATGGATATAACTTTTCATACAATAATTTTTTTTTTTTTAAAATACACCAAAAGACAATATTTATTATCTTTAATTTCATGATGTCTTTAAAAAAAATAATAAGTTTTGAAATAAGAAGCTGAACAGTAAGGAATAATCAGCTTTAATAGAGGATTAAATTTAGACATTGTTATCTTTTTTTTTTTTTTAATTTTTATTAACACATAACCGTGAAAAATTACATTAAGATAGCGGACAAACGGGCAACAAGCTGCGCCGTCAACCCTTTCTGAATGGCAAACCCTAACCTACTAAGAACGAACCCATGCCCTCGTGGCGCCGAGACATTGCCATGAATAACCCGTTGGACTCTGGTCAGGAAACGGATGGCTTCCGGTGCCAGTGAGCCAAAGGTATCAAATGCTAGGGGTACGAAAACATGTTGGTTCTCCTCACAGGCTTTAGCATGTTTCTCAACTTTCTTCGCCTCTGCTTTCTGCACCGCTTGCCCTACTACAAAACCATTATCCCTCAAACCAACCAGGGGAGATACACCTGTTAGGTCGACACAAGCGTCTTTCCCCCGGCCCACCCAAAGACAAGTAAGTCTGCTGGACGTAGGGTGGATCTCCCTTCTGCGGGGTCCGAGAGGAAATTCACAGGACCCTCCTTTTTCGCTGAGATCCCAGCCCTTCTTAAAATATCCCAAAGAACGTCTCGGACCCAATCATGCCTATATTTGAAACCAGGCAACTCCTTATAGTGAACTGCGTGTTCCCCGTATTTGTCCAAGCATGCCTTACGGCAAATCGGGCAGACTTCATCTTCGTGGTACATGGGGATCATCAAACGATATTTGAGAATTGCCCTATATTCAACCCAAGACATGGTTTGGCCCAAACCTTCGATCGGGATAACATTTAGGAAATCTTGGGCATATGGGCTTTGCAAGCATGCAATAACTGCCTTTTGGCGGGAAGACAGATCAAAAGCTTCACCCAGGCTCTGTGCGATTTTGCCAAAAAGGGCATTCGCCAAAGTTTTCTCAGGCGGGGGGGGGGGGGTGTCCTTGTTAGAAAAACCGCCAATATCAAAATCTAGGAGATAGTCATTTATCCTTTCAAGGGCCTGCACATAGTCCAAGTCCACGTCGACAACCTGCTATTCCGTAAGATGTGGTCTTGGAGATTCCAAGACTGAGCTCGGGATGCCACAAAAGCATACACCCCAACATCTTTTGCTGAGATAAGCCCTAATCCTCCCAAACGCATCGGCAAGGAAGCTAGTCGCCACTGTAGGTCGCCAAAGAACGGACCCCCACATACCACTATGTCTTCAATAGCTTCCCGTAGACCCTTGTCAAAACATGATGTCGCTTCATCCATCATGGCGAATTGGCAGGTCCGCAAACCAAAAAGCAACTTAGCGACTCCCATACAAAAGTTTCATAAGATCAACCGCGCGCGAGGCTCTCTGCCATGCCAATTCCCGTATAAAGTAAGAGTCTCGACTCTCGACTAACAGCCCCCCCAAGGAGCTTCATCCCATTTTCAGGCCTACCAATCCCACTGGGGAAAAGCCCATCCCTAAGTTTCACTCCATTACAAGACGACCAAAAAACCTTAGTTTTCTTAATATTCATTTGAAGCCCCAGGGATGGCCCCTCCTTCTGGATGATGTCTAGGGCATTCGCCACATCGGTTGCATCCCCAATAATCCTCCCATCATCAAGGTACCATGCATGAAATGGGAGGTTACAATTTTCTTGCACCCGGAGAACCATAGGGTGTAGTGCCAAGGCGAAAAGGAGGGGACCTAAAGGGTCCCCCTGCTGAACCCCCGTAATGGCCCCTATACAATCATTACCAACATACAACCTAGCTGGCTGGGCATATACGAACTGGACCCACAAATAGATAGATGGGCAATGCTGAAGAACCTTTCGAAGAAGGGCAGTGCGGTCAATCATGTTGAACGTGTTTGAAAAATCCACAGTGAGCATAGCCAAAGAACCGTCTTCATGGAAGGAGTTAAGAAACCTGTTCGCACTGTGGACCATCGCCTCTGCCCCATTAGGAGTCCCCACCCTGAATTGGAAGTCCCCCCAGATAATCAGCTATTTCCTTACCAACCTTCCTCATAGCCACTTTAGATACAAGTCTGCGCCAAATGGCCCCTATTGCAATGGGTCGGATCCCGTTATCAGGTTTCAGAAGAGGTGTAAGGGGGGCCGAAGCAATAAATTTAGCAAGTACCCTGGGACACAACTCCCGTAGCCATAAGTTGACGACTTCAGTAATAGCTGAGAGCAACCCCGTGGAAGCCACTGACCCCTCTCCGCTAAGGGCGTCCAACAGATGTTGGGCCCTCAACCCATCCCTCCCGCAGGAAGTCCCTTTAGGGAAAGATCGGAGGCATCGAAGCACACAGTCCTCATCCACAACAAGCGCGGGCATGATTTCGGAGTTAGAGGGCAAGGACGGAGGAGGCATCACCGGATGTTTATCAATGAGGGCTTTAATGGTAGAATCCCCAAAAGGAGCAACGCCACTAGAACACAACACCTTGACAGCAGCTGTGAAATGACCGTCCCTTACTTTCCGGAGGCATTGTTTGACATTGGGGCTCTTTTCAGTAGCCTCACCCCCTTACTTCCTGCTTGCTAAAAGAAACACCCTCCACGCAATCAAAGAGAGAAGAAACCAAATCTGCAAACCCATAACCGTCTTTCCACAAGGAAAGCAATTATAGGTTGCTGCTAATTGTACAAGAATATGTTTTTTTTTTTGTCATAAAAGTGGAACAAGAAAATGTTTTTGTCATAAAATATATACATTTTTGTCATAACATGTGTGGGTGGATAACTAATTACTCTTTAAAAATATATACATTTTTATCATAAAATATATATTTTTCGACTTTAAAAATAACAAAGCCGTTTTATCTTATACTAGTTTCAAGATCTTCCAAAAGTGAGTTTGATACAATCGTTAGATTATTAAATGGCATATGACGTTGTTAAGCCCACTTGTAAGAAAATAAGAAATGAAAACAAAATATAACCATATTATATGTTAGAATGTCTCAATCAATAGTCACATTATTATATGTTGTTTGTTAGGCCCATAGATCCAACACTTGCACAAGATCTAATATATAAATGTAAATAGTGTAGAATTTCTAGCAACCTTGACAATTCGCAAGGATTGAGAACTTCACCTTTCAAAAAAAAAAAAAAAAAAAAAAAAAAAATCGTAAGGATTAAGTGCTGAATGGTTTAGTTATGCACAAAGTCTAAATGGTTCAGCTCTTAATCATTTCATTCAGAGTTTTTTTTAATTAAAACAAACAGTCTAAATGTTAAACCATTCAGAGCTGAATGGTTCAGAACCCCATTTAAAAGACTACCAAACAGACCCTTAGGTTATCTACAACAACCAAGTGTTTAGATACGTCGGTTCACACCTAAACAATATTCAAAGTGATCAACCAACATCGTTTGAGCATGGTCATGCATTTGATTATCAGTTGAATCAATTGACTTAAAAATTTCAATTTATACTTATGAATAAAGAATTCATGAATGAAGATATACAAGTAAATTTCTGGTTCACACCTAACAATAACTTTCATTAACTCTACACGTTTAGTCAAAAATAAAAATAAAAAATGTTATACTATGTTAAAAGCTTAAAGAACCTTGCCATTACTATTTCATAATTCGATGCAAAGTTCTTTTTAATCCAACTCGAATACTCTATATTGGTTCATAATGATTTAAAAAAAGTAAACTTACTTGTTTCTATTTGTTTAGGGTTTACTGAAATTAGGGCTTCGAGCTGAACTGAGTGGACCTTTACTCGTGTTTGGCTCATTTACAAACCTAATCGAGCTGATCAGCTCGTTTAAAACCGAGCCGAAAACTAAGTGAGTATTTTTTGAGCGCACATTTTTTCAAGCGAACATCGAGCGAGCGACGGGCGGCAAGGATGTTTCCTTTAATGTTATCGCTGCTTAGTGATGACTGAGGTTCGATCGTCCGATGATGACATTAAGTCCGAAGTCCGGTTGTCCGAGAATGAGGTTTAGGTTGAGGCCGTGAGGCGGTGAGCATACTACATAGAACAATTGTCGCATTGTGGCGTATGTCGATAGCGGGAGACGATTGATAGCAGACAACTAATGAGAATAGGAAGTCAATCGTATCTTTTCAAGACTTAGAGTTTACAATTAAAATTAAAATTAAAATTAAAATTAAAATTAGTGTTAAGTTATCATTGCCATGATCCCAATGCTAACATAAACAACCTATCTTAATGAAGGAAGCTCGATGTTAAAATAAAGTTTTCTAAATTAATTATGTGCATCTATGTTTACAATTTAAACAAAATAATCTTATTTATTATTAGGGTCAAGTTATTCTTTCTACACAGTGTAATAAATATGAGAATAATGAGAAGGATATAAAAAACACAATAGATCACGAAATATGACACAACGAATTGCAAAAATGACACAATGATGAAAAAAAGACACAATGCTATATAAAAGACACAATGATAACGTATATTCTAAAAACTACAAGCTAAAAACCCAAAAAAAGCGAAGACCTAAAAACTAACATCATATGGTTCGATGAGACGGTTCCAATACCGTTTGAATGAGTTCAATCGAAGTCCATTTGATACCCTTCCTACGACTTTCTATTTTTCTTTCACCGTGTATTTGATCCTAACCCTTATTATTAACACTAATATTAATAGTTTATTTCCAAAATAATTTGTTTATGAAAAATAAACTTCTTCACCAAACAAACCATATGCAAGTCCTCAAATTAAGGACCGCATGAAAACCGGAAATTACATCAATATAAGAGAGGAATCGTACCAATCTTTCCATCCTATATACTTGAATTTAGATCTATTTCTAATCCAAAAAAGCAAACTAGCTTTAATCTTTGCCATAACATCCACCACTTTAGCGTTCTTCCTTTGAAAAACCGTCTCATTTCTAGCAATCCACATACACCATAAAGTCGTTAATACAATCCCGTGAACCATCCTCATCTCATGTTTCCGCATCTTCAAACCTTTTGCTAAAGGGAGTAAAATCCCTAACCTCAAACGCATAGAGAGGAAGTAACCTACACCTCCAATGCAAAAATGCAGGCAGTAAATAAATGGGCCGATGATTCTGTAGAATCGCCACACAACGGATAGTTTATATCTTGTAAAATCATACCTCTCTTTGTCAATTCTACCCTAGTTGGGAGTCTATCTAGTTTTGCTCGTCAAGCCAAAACATTACACTTCAAAGGGATCCATCCGTTCCACATCATTTTATACAAATCGCTATAATTCCGAGCATATACAGTAAAATTAGCTGGGCCACCACCTATCCATTTCCACGAATCCACTCCCTTAGCCCAAACGTAATCATGGATCTGCTCCAAAAGCCCAAGGGTGATTCTTGAAGAGGCGTTTCCCAATCCACAAATCGCACCAGAACGAACCTCATAGACTTGCCATTTCCAAAATAGTTCAACAGCGAAGAAGTAAAAATACTTTAATAAAAACGAATTATTGGCATTGGTTACCTTTTATTTTCTACAACATACATACGGTTGCAGACAATCATAATTTTTTTCACTACGTTCATAGTTGTTTTTTTAGTTTGGTCGCCAAATTCCTTTGTCAGACTGATCGAGCTGGGTCAACACAAAAACTAACTTCTGGTTATTTTTACGAACTAAATCGTATTCTTTTTATGCACGGTTAAAGCGCCCACAAAAACTAACTTCTTGAGTTGTACCCGCGTTCACATACACACACACATAATCTATTGGGGTTTGTACATTGTAGGAAAAGTGGAGATTTTTTAAATCTAATGTGACGCTAGCTAAGATGGCGGTTTTATTTTGGTTTTGGTGGTTTGTATATGGGTGCTCTCAGCGTACATGGTCAAAAAACTTTTGGTGGTACAAATAACAAACAAATTCCGAAAAGTACAGACTTGACGGTTATGAGGGGCTAGCCCAAGTGGTAGAGACACCAGTCTCTTAGAACAGAGGTTACGGGTTTAAATCCCGAGCAAGGGTGTAAAGAGTGTAATTTAGGTGTTGAGTTCCATTTAGCCAAAAAATTAAAAATATAATTACTTGACAAATTAAAGAGCACTACTTTATTGAATTCGCCCAAATGAAATTCCTATCCACATAAAATACTTCAAATGATTGCAATAAGCGTTTTGTTGCAACGGTAATTGAGCATTCTTTCTGTTATTGTTAATTGTAATACTAAATTTGTGTAATCGATGTATTGATTGGTTTAGGTAACGACTTGGATGTCCTGATAAAAAACGTTCCGGGCACGGAAACTTTTCTAAGACGCCGAGATCTTCCAAGCTTTTATCGCCTCGAGGACCTAGCTAATCCCGTTACGGGGATCATAATGAAGGAAGCTCGATGTGTTCCTCGAGCTCACGGTCTCATTCTCAACACATTTCAAGCCCTAGATGAAACAGTACTAGTTCACATGCGAACACTTTGCCCAAACATATATTGCATAGGCCCGATACACACCTTGTACAACTCTCGTGTCACAAAAGTCCCTCAATCTAATGTTTCAAATAGTCTGTGGGAAGAAAACGTGGATTGTCTCTCGTGGCTTGACACGCAAGCAACAAGATCGGTTGTTTATGTTAGCATTGGAAGCATGGCAATGATGACGGTGGACCAGTTCTTTGAGTTTTGGCATGGGTTGGTGAATAGTGGAAAGCCTTTCTTGTGGGTTCAACGACCCGGTTCAATTATAGGAGAGTATGTTGATAATCAAGTTCCAAAACATCTCGCGGATGAAACCAAACAACGAGGGTTCATCACGACATGGGTTCCACAAGAGGCGGTTCTTGCTCATTCAGCGATTGGTGGGTTTTTGACACACAGTGGATGGAACTCGACTATAGAGAGTGTAATGGAAGGGGTACCAATGATTTGTTGGCCGCAAAATGTTGACCAACAAGTTAGTAGTCGGTTCGTGAGTGAGGTGTGGAAGATCGGTATCGATATCAAAGATACTTGCGATCAAGCTATAGTCGAGAAGGCAGTGAGAGATGTTATAGATGTGAGAAGAAGTGAGTTTATCGAGTCAACAAGGATGTTGGCGGAGTTGGGGGGTCAAAGTGTTGCTGAAGATGGAGCTTCGGTTATGGATTTGAACCGGCTCATTAAAACAATAAGTTCATTGTAGTCCATGTTTTAGTGGTTAAAGTGATTTTAGGCTCCATTTATTGAAAACAAAGGACAAGATAAAAAATAATGCACTTTTTTTTAACTGCCAATAAACATTTCTGCCCAATTATTCAGGAGAGTTCCCACACTATGGACAGACCCCCCCACAACCAACCCAATGGAGGGCTCATACAGTACCTCGGGCGGCTGGCGTAGTAAAGCCCGCCCATGCAGTTCTCGAAACCGGGGAAAACCAAACCCCTCACCCGCCCATATACATGACGGTGAAGGATTGGTAAAACCCGGGCGAGACCAGGACTCGAACTGGTGACCATAGGCCAGGAGTCATCCATCATTTCTCATTATGTCCCTCGTGGGAATCGAACCCGAGACACCCAAGAGGAATCCCCAGTCCATTCACCAACTGAGCTATATTAAAATGTCTTAATTCAACTATTCCTCTTTTAGGTGCTTAAATTCAGTTTTTCAACAATCAAAATCGGCTTTCAAGTAAATTAGATTTTATTTAGGGGTATTGTATTTTAATAATTCAAACTTTCATTCATTGGCTGATGGGTGAGTATAACGTAAAAAGGAGGTTAGCGTAAAAAATATAAGAATGATTATTAGTCATAGATTAAATTAGATAATCAGGGGCACAATGGTAATTTCATTACGTCATTAAAGTTTCACCACCATTTTTAAAATGACCATAACTTTTTCATACGACATTATTTCTTTAAAAAAAACTATACCATAAAAACAAGCTTGTCATCCTCTTTCATTTCCATACCATATTGCTATACTTTAAAAAAAAAGATTGTTGGGTTTATAACTTGCGTTTTATTGAGGGTATACTTGCGTTTTAGAAACACAAGTTATACCTGATAAGACGACCTGATAAAACGACCTGATAAAATGACCTAATCAAACGCAAGTTATAAATGATAAAACGCAAGTTATACAACCTAAAAAGCAAGTTATACATACTAAAACGCAAAGTTATACCTGATCAAAAGAACATAAAAAACATACATTTGCCGTGGCTTCTGCAAAAGCTCCATGAGATAAAAGAAGGCCTGCAGCTTCGTTACAACCATTTTTAGTAGCCAAGTGTAATGGAGTTTCTCCATACTCTATTGGTTACATAAAGATAAATACCATTAAATTAAGTTCTTTGGCATGTTTGATTGGTCTAATTTCCAATAAACACCCAGATCAAATCAAACCCATCTTCCAAATCCAAATTAATATCAAAATCTGATTTGAGTAATCACAGTTTCCAACATATCAACTGATTTGCTTTCATTTTTTGATTCTTTAACACTAATCAACCAAAATCACAGATATGGAGAGTGGTGGGTTATTATCTGAAGCAGAGAAAAAAACAATGGTGTCTTCATTTCCTGATTCTTTAACATTAATCAATCAAAATCACAGATATGGAGAGTGTGGTCTGAAGCACAGAAGCAAACAATGGTGTCCGCTTTTCTTGAAATTACTTCTGGACACATCCCTGATACTGCCACACAGTTCTTGCAGGTCAAGATTCAATCTTTTTGTTAAACGCAAGTTGTATCATGATAAAACGCAAGTTATCAACCCATCATTTTTTTAAAAAATATAGCAATAGGGTATGCAAATGAAAGAGGATAAAAAGCTTGTTTTTATGGTATATTTTAAAAAAAAAATAATGTCGTATGAAAAAGTTATGAACGTTAAAAAAAATGGGGGTGGAACTCAACCATTGTATGTTATACCTATTTTGCCATTCTCCTCCTCTTTTAGAAACTCAACGTATATTTTTCCCATTTTAATCTCATCCATTGATTTATTTTGATCGAAAGCCCAAAATCCTTCTTATTATTTTTACGTTAAACTACTTTTTACCGTAAACTTTTTCTTGGCCGATAATAATCTGTATTTCAAAAATTCCCAACAACGATCCCAACTATCAACGTATTGGCCGGCAATGAACTTTTGTTAACTGAGAAATAACTCAGTTAGTGGATAATTGTCACACCCTCAAATTTCCACTGCGGGGTTTATACCACGAGGCGCATGACAAACCAGGATCCCATAGCCATAAGTCACATGAACGACTCTAAATGCCCAACCCATTTAGTTCGTTATTGAAAAAACAAGTTTAAAAAAATTAACCAAACCATTTAAGTAATAGCGGAAGCGAAATAGAAAACAGTTAAGTAATAGTATGCGCAAAACACCGCGCCCAAAACCAAAAGTAAATAATTAAATATTCGAAATCAGTTAAGTGTTCATATCCCAATGATACTATATGATGCATGTCCTACTCGTGCTCCATACCTAACGACCTGCAAAAGTGTCACACCCCAACCGATGGCGGAATACATCGGGGCGAGACTTGTGGTAGATTGTTCAAAGACTTCATGACACTAATTGTGACAATATGATTTAAAGATAAAATTTCATTCATAGCATAATCATCGTCTAAAAGATAACAAAATACAAATTGTTTTCATGAAAAGAGAAATACGACATCAAAATATAGAACTTAAACTAGCGTGAGTTTCTAGTCCAATCCTAAGTAGATTTCTTGAATATCCTGCATCAAACATTTCCTACAACATGTATAAAATATTCGTCAACACATAAAGCATTGGTGAGCATACTAGTTTTGGTTTACATACGTAGTAATTAGAATGATTTACTCGAATCTCATACTATAGCATCGCACATACATACCATACAAAGAACATAACTCAAACCCGCGAGTACCACTGCATATACCTAACATATTCATGCTAGGTCCGTTTCTTTCTTAACAATGACCCATAAAGGGGGCGGGGTGCTACTCCTATAGCGCTATACATGTTAAGTGGGCTAATAATAGTTAATGAATTATGTTTAAGTATCAAGAATCGTAAGCATGGCAAATAGCATATAAGTATGTTTAATAGATTGAACATGATAGTTTAAGAGTATGAAATCGTTTAAGTTTTGATAGTGATACATGTTGAGCCCCAAAGAATAAATAATAAAATGGGGACAAGTATGAACTCACCTTTGGGTGCGTTTAGTAAGGCTCCAAAGACGAGTATTGGGAGGTTAGTTCCTTAGCCTTGGTTAACTAGAATTAGAGAATAAAGGGTCTTAGGTTCGAGTTTAGATTATAGATTCACGAGAGTCATGCAACCCTTTTAGGCAAACCAAGCACAAATTGCCTTTAGGGCAATCCGGATGGTCATGAGATTAAGTTAGACCAAGCACAAAACCATCATAGATGATTCGGATGGTATAAAGTTAGGAATGTGAATCCATTTGATAGGTTCATGTCATAACCACTTCGCTTATGGAATAAACGTGGGTTTTGGACACGGGATTTCCCCTTTCTAGTGTGGTTAAATCCGTAGCACAAGAAGGGTCAAGAGAGTTGGTAAGGTAGGGTGTAACCACAAACCTTCCAAGTAATAATAATAAGCTAGTAAGTTAGAAACTTGAAAGTATATGTTTATATTATTATTTAGTATAATTAAGAAAACAACCACCTTTGGAACCTCTTTTAGGTGCTCTACCCTTATCACACTTTTGTGGATAATTATGGGGAAGATCCTAGAGGTTTCTCCAAGGAGTTTTGAGTAGAAAAGAAGAAGAAAAACATAAAATAAAGTGGAGGTTTAGGCTCAAGAACTTACTGTTGTGAATCAGGAAGTTCTTTGAGAAAACCTTGAATGTTTGAGAGTATTTGGGAGAGATGAGAGATGAACAAAGGATTAAGGAGTGGGGAGGAGGTGTATTTATAGGTGGGGTAAGTTGATTGGGTATTAAATAGAGTTAATCGGGTGGTTAGAATGAGATTAATGGGGGGTTAAGCCTAATTATTAAAGGTGGTGAATGTTTGTATCTGCTGCTGTGTGTAACTCGATACAAACAAAAAAAAAAAAAAAATAGATGTGAACATACATATATGTATGTTGTAATGTTTTGAAAAAGTCAACAAGAAAAACCATAATTCACGTTTTTTTCTTTTTTCTATTTCTTTTACCCTTTTTTTTCTAAGTAATATTATAAAAAGAATATTTATATGTTTTATTTAAATAAATATATATTAAGATCTTAACTAAATGAGTTTTTAGATTGATTAGGATAAATTATAATGACGCCCCGTCACGAATTAGTAGGAGTACATACAAGAAGCGAATAAAGGCGAACTTGAACTTTGTTAAATATATAATTTAAAATACAAGTATATTAAAAATTACGCGACGTTACATAAAGTTTGTGTCACGTAGAATAAATGAAATACATTAAGATTAAATGCAATTGATAAAATATTTTTCCATTGATCATAAGCTCGGGATTACAAGGGTGCAAAATGGAAAGATACAAGAATACAAGGACTAGAACAGAAAATACGAAAAGTACAAATGTTACAGTCTCCCCTACTTTAGGAAATTTCGTCTCGAAATTTATTCAAGTGGCTTGACTGAAAAGATGTGGGTACTTTTTCTTCATTTGCTCTTCATGTTCCCAAGTTAATTCGGGTCCATTCTTCGATTCCCAACGAACTTTAACTAGCGGAATACGTTTTCGTTTGAGTTGTTTGACTTCACGATCCGTTATTTCCACTGGTTTTTCGACGAAATGCATAGTCTCGTCAATTCGTATATCATCAAGAGGAATGTGTATGTTCCCTTCGGCTAAGCACTTCTTCAAATTTGAAACATGAAAGGAGGGATGGACATTGTTGAGTTCTTGGGGTAGCTCGAGCTTGTAAGCCACTTTCCCAATTCGTTCAATGATTTTGAATGGTCCAACATACCGTGGAGATAACTTCCCTTTCTTTCCAAACCTGACTACTCCCTTCCAAGGAGACACTTTGTGGAGTACATGATCACCAACATTAAATTCAAGGGGCTTTCGCCGCTTGTCAGCATAGCTTTTCTGACGGCTTCGAGCAGCTAAGAGATTATCACGGATCTGGATGATTTTATTGGTCGTTTCTTAGATGATTTCGGGACCGGTGATTTGTGCTTCACCAATCTCGTGCCAACATATGGGAGAACGACACTTTCGGCCATAGAGAGCTTCGAATGGAGCCATTTGGATGCTGGTATGGTAACTGTTATTGTAAGAGAACTCGACCAATGGTAGATGAGCATCCCAGTTTCCACCAAAGTCGATTACACAAGATCGAATCATGTCCTCGAGAGTTTGGATCGTACGTTCAGTTTTTCCATCAGATTGAGGATGAAAAGCCGTACTAAGATTAAGCTGAGTTCCCATGGCAGCCTGAAATGTTTCCCAAAGACGGGAGGTGAATCGACCATCACGGTCTGAGATGATGTCAAGAGGAATACCATGACGACAAATGATTTCCTTGGTGTAGATATGGGCTAGCTTCTCAACTTTGTAATCTTCACGAATGGGAAGGAAGTGAGCTGACTTGGTTAAACGATCAATGATTACCCAAATGCTATCATGACCGGATGATGTTCGAGGGAGCTTGGTAATAAAATCCATAGCAATACTTTCCCATTTCCACATGGGGACTTCGGGCTGTTCAAGCAAACCCGACGGTCGTTGGTGCTCGGCTTTTACTTTGGAGCAGGTGAGACATTTGGACACAAAGAGAGCAATGTCCTTTTTCATACCGGGCCACCAATAATTGCGACAGAGATCTTGATACATTTTATCCGCACCGGGATGAATGGAGTATCGGGATTTATGCGCCTCATTCATTATAAGAGTACGAAGGTCATTACGGTTGGGAACCTAAATACGATCAAGATAATAAAGAATCCCATCTGCCTTAGATTCCAAGTGTAACTCGGCACCACAAGACATTTCTTCATATAGAGTATTTTCATTGACCGAAGTATGCTGGGCGTCTCGAATACGGTTGAAGAGATCATTTTGAAATTGAGAGCTGTGAAGACGGTCGGTTTCTCGGATATTGCATAGAACTGCATGACCTTTTCGACTAAGAGCATCGGCTACTACATTCGCTTTACCAGGATGGTAGCGAATTTTGCAGTCGTAGTCGTTTAACAATTCGACCCATCGTCGTTGTTGCATGTTAAGATCTTTTTGATTAAAAATGTGTTGGAGGCTTTTGTGGTCGGTAAAAACAACACATTTTGTACCATACAGGTAGTGTCTCCAGATTTTTAAGGCGAAAACAACAACACCAAGTTCGAGATCATGAGTGGTATAATTCTTTTCGTGGATTTTGAGTTGTCTTGATGCATAGGCGATGACTTTGCCTCGTTGCATAAGAACACAACCAAGACCTTGATTCGATGCATCACAATAAACCACGAAATCATCATTCCCCTCGGGAAGAGCTAGAATAGGAGCATCACAAAGCATGTCCTTGAGGGTTTGAAAGGCTTCTTCTTGTTTAGGACACCAAATGAAAGGTTGGGACTTTTGAGTCAAAGCAGTGAGAGGTGTAGCAATTTTGAAAAAGTTGGAGATGAACCGACGGTAGTAACCCGCCAATCCTAGAAAGGAACGAACTTCGGTAGGAGATTTTGGTGCAATCCAATTTTTAACGGCTTCAATTTTGGCAGGATCAACATGAATACCCCTATCGTTCACAATATGACCAAGGAATTGAACTTCTTTTAACCAAAATTCACATTTAGAGAACTTGGCATAAAGTCGTTCGGCACGTAGGAGTTCTAGAATCAAACGGAGATGTCGTTTATGGTCGTCTTCGGATTTGGAATAGATCAAGATGTCATCAATGAACACAATCACAAAACGATCCAAATAAGGTTTACACACTCGATTCATTAGATCCATGAACACTGCAGGTGCATTGGTTAAACCGAAAGGCATCACCATGAACTCGTAGTGACCATATCTTGTGCGAAAAGCGGTTTTTGGAATATCTTCTTCGTGAATTTGAAGTTGATGGTATCCCGAACGAAGATCGATTTTTGAGAAACAAGTAGCTCCTTGGAGCTGGTCAAATAGATCATCAATGCGTGGAAGAGGATATCGGTTCTTGACAGTAAGCTTGTTAAGCTCACGATAATCAATGCACATACGGAAAGATCCGTCTTTCTTTTTAACAAACAAAACAGGAGCACCCCATAGAGAAGTACTCGGGCGTATGAAGTCTTTTTCGAGCAGTTCTTGGAGTTGACTAGCAAGTTCTTGCATCTCGGAAGGTGCAAGACGATATGGCGCTTTTGCAACAGGTGTAGCACCGGGTATGAGGTCAATACGAAATTCTACGGAATGAGCAGGAGGAAGACCGGGTAGATCTTCGGGAAAGACCTCGGGAAAGTCACAAACGACAGGTATGTCTTTTATGCCCTTTTCCTTGTCTTTGGTTGTTACCACATGAGCCAAGAATGCAACATATTCCTTACGGAGATACTTTCGAGCTTTAGTAAAAGACATGAGCTTGAGTCCTTTGGAGGCTTTTTCACCATAGATTTGTAAAGTGTCACCGCTAGGAAGCGGTATACGGATGAATTTTTCGAAACAAACAACTTCGGCACGATGTTTTGCAAGCCAATCCATGCCTACTATGATGTCAAAACTTCCCAATTGCATGGGGTTTAGATCTATGGAGAAATCATGGTCATTAAGATTCAAGGTGAAGTTTTTGATAATGAAATCAATAGAGATGGGTTCACTATTTGCGACTTCAACGGTGAATGGTTCCGATAATTTAGACCGTGCACACGCAAGTAAGGGTTCAAATTCTAAAGAGACAAAACTCTTATCCGCACCAGTATCAAAGAGTATAGAAGAATAAGATCCATTAACAAGGAACATACCGTTCACAACATCATTTTCAGTTTGAGCTTGGGCCGCATTGAGGTTGAAAGCGCGACCCCTTGGTGGTTGATTTTGAGCCGTAGCTTGAGCTTGAGCTTGGTAGTTGCGAGTACATTGAGGAGCAAAATGATTAGGATCACCATACTTGAAACATGCACGCCCATTACCGATGGCTAGAGGAGGTTGGTTAGCAGCTCGGGGTTGGTTGACAACTTGAGGTTGGTTGTTTTGGGTTCTAGGGCCGATTTTGCAAGTTTGGACAAGGTGCCCATAGCGGTTACAATTGGTACAGAAACGGCAAGTAGAGGTTGGTGGGTGATGAAAATGGCACGTGTTACATTTTGGGAATGGACCGGTGTAAGTGTAACACCCCAACCGATGGCGGAAACATCAGGATGTCCCGTATTGATGATTGTTCAGTAGCTCATGGTAAATAATAAGTTTCAATATATGATTTAAATAAATTACATACAATTGTTCTAAAAGAATTTGTACATCAAAATGAAAAATACTAGAGACACATCTTCAAGCATTAACTCTAATCTTCAAGCAAGCTATAACCTGAAACATGTTAAGTTTGAAAATATTTTGGGTCAACAAAAGTTGGTGAGAATTACATAGGTTTTGATAATTGAATAAAAACTTGTACAATTCGAGTGTCATGGCAAGTCTAGTCCATATGTGAAAACAAAACCATCGGGTAAATCGAGTGCATAATCAAACCTTGTGACTAGAATATTGTGGTCCATCCCATACGCTCATGGTTCACTCGATTATGTTATAAATTCAATAACAATCACCCACGCTACCTATGTAGACACCCGGCATGTTTGAGTCAACACTTTATGAACACATAAGTCTACCTTAGCGAGAAACGTTTATAAACAAGCTTAACTGGGTTAGTTGAGTCGGGTCAGATTAGGATTGTCCAGGGTTCAATGATCCGGAGGATCATTGGGAGTCATTTTGGGAATACACTAGTACCGGGTTCCGTTGTTGGTGACATTACATGAACTAATTAAGTATATGTGTAGATTATGGGTCGTGTGGTGGATTGTATACTTATACTTGCTTAAACGATGTACAAATGATTATACGTGCCAAAATATGCTAAACATAGACTATGGGTGCATGCTTATGTGTTAAGATGTGTTAGAATGCGTTAAACACGACAAACTGGGAAAAGGTTAACATGTGTTAAAAGGTGCTGTTGACATGTGTTAAAAAGGTGCTGATGACCTGAATGTGGAAATAGTGGGCGAACGTGGAAATGGAACTTGAAAAATGGGCGAACGTAGAAACAAAGTGGGCGAATGTGGAAAAGTTCCACATTCGACCATTACAAATGGGCGAATGTGGAAAAGTTCCACATTCGACCACATAAAAGGGGCGAACCTGGACTGGGTATAAATACCATCCTTAGCCATTTTTCACCATTTCACAAACCCTAAACGCCTCCAAACACTCTCTATCAGCTATTATCATTGGGGAAGGAGTTTTTGAGCTTGTTTTTCATAACCTAACTCTCTAAATCATTACAAGTGAAAATCTAAGGTGTGTTCTTCATTTCAAATCCTTTTTAAACAATTTTAACTTGTTTTCATCTAAACCCCAAGGGTCCAGATCTGATATCAACATGTTTTATGGGTAAAAACCTTCCTAATATCTTTCTAAATAAAACCTATTCATAAACAATGAGTTTTCATACAATTTCACATGTGTTTATGTGGTATTAAGCATTGTTTGATGATTACTTGCTATGTAGATGACATGACTACAACCTAGGGCTGTTATTAATAGAGAGTTATGATTGAAACATGTTACAATTGATTGTTGATGGTGTTTTGTCGATTAAAGGGGTTTTTAGTTAGATTTAGGGCTTGTTTTTGGATGGTAATGATAGAGTTATGATAGGGGTTTCTTGTTCATAATGATTTAAGTATGATGAGCTAATGATTGATTAAATTCAGAAAGTTTCCTAATTGGGTAATAATTTCATGCATGATGATGTGACATCTCCATAATTTACTATTTTAGGAAACTTGTAAAAACGGATAGATTTTGGGGTAAAATCGGTAGGGTTTCGTAGGAATATGTTAATGATGCTTGACTGCTGTAGTTCATGATGTTTCGTGATGTTTTCGGATGTTTTCGACGCGTTTTTGGGAAAATCTAACAGCAGGGGCGAACCTGGAATACCTTCGACCAGTCTAACGGTCGAAGGTGGACTTCCAAGGGTCGAACCTGGAACTGAGGGGGCGAAGGTGGAAGAAAAGGGGCGAAGGTGGAAGAAAAGGGGCGAAGGTGGAAGAAAAGGGGCGAAGGTGGGAGTTTAAAGCCACCTTCGACCACTCAAAGCCACGTTCGGCCCTACGTTAACAGAAATGAGATTTTTGATACGAACTAAGTGTTTTATGCTTGAAACTTATGTGTTAAACTTATGTGCATGACTAATTGATGTAATGGGTCACCAACGGGATGTCGGGTCGGTCTGGGATGTCCGGTTAACGTTTAAACACACTTTTTAACATACGTAGTCAAGATCTGGACAATCGGGGACTAGTTAGCCTTCGGGTTAATAGTCATTACACTTATGTAAACTCATTGATAGGTTGTCAGTAGTTGGGATTATCATTCACGTGTTGGAATTCTAGTTACCAAAGGACGCACTTTAAGGTGAGTTTCACGGCCCCACTCTTTTACTGGTTTTACAATTTCGGGGGAGAAAACATGCTGTGTTCTTTAAACGTGTGTCAAATGTGTTTTTCCTAAAAGGCGTGACAACTATGTTTTTGGGTACTCATGTATTCACTACGTTTTGGGAATGTTCATTTGGGTTCAAGGTATTCATTTATGTTCCGTATTATATGGCCTATGTTGTGGCAGTTCGTTAGCCGTGGTGCGGTAGTTCGTTAGCCTCTATGTGGTAGTTCGTTAGCTATGTTATAGTAGTTCGTTGGCCATGGGACGGTAGTTCGTTAGCTATGGTAAAGCAGTTCGTTGACCATGGGATGGTAGTTCGTTAACTTCGGTGGGCGATAGTTCGTTTGGGAGGTTCGTTATGAAGTTCAAACATTTAACGAGTGTTTTCATCGGTCGGTAGTATCATGTTGGTCTTTCAAAAGTTCGTGAAACGTTTTACTTAAAAACCTGTGAACTCACCGGCATTATTTGCTGACGTTTTTAGCATGTTTGTCTCAGGTCGCTAAGGTAGCAGCTGTCGATAGGCGCACGGAGTCTCACGGCGTCTAGGAATCATATGCACGTTTTGTTAAACATTTCAGACTTTATATTTCATTTTGAGTTGTAATACATATTATGCTTCCGCTGTGTTGGAACAGTTTGAACCTTAATGGTTTACTTATGTCAGTTTTACGTATCATATAGTGTTGTTTATTGTGACCGTTGACTTGGATCCTGGTGTGTCACGCGCCTCGCGGTAAAACTCCGCAGTGGTAATTTGAGGGTGTGACATACACGTATCCGGGTGGGATTGTCAGTCCAATAGATCTATCATTGTATACCGTCGGCTGATCAATGTTAATGATTATGCTAGAATAATGTGCTTACCCTAGTAATGTTTAAGACATAATGCAACATAGAATAACACATAGACACTTATGATTGAATTGTAAATTGAATGTTGTAACATGTTTCACCCCCAAAAAAAAAATAACAGTGAATGGAAAAGGGGCTATGTAAACTCACCTTAGGTGCATAATGAGTTCGTGCGTTTTATTGAGCGTGCAAACACTTAGTAATAATGCCTTGGAAAACTCGAAACTAGCTAGAGGAGATAATGACGGATGAAAACTTTAGTATATGGGAGATGGGATAATAATGTTTTTTTTAATGGTGTAAAGAGTTGAATGGTAGGCTAGTGTATTTATAGTGTAAAATTTGGAGTTGTAATTAGGGACTACTTTGACTAAGCTAGAATTTAGGAACAACTTTGACTTGACTAGAAGACCATATTTACTAACATTTTGACTTGACTAGAAGACCATATTTACTAACACTTTGACTTGACTAAGGGACCTTGAAAGGGTTTAAGTTTAATTGGTTTTAATTAACATCACAAAACACCAAATGATGTAGTGGTTTGTGTGGTGTGGTTAAGGTTTAGCCCGCCAGGGACTCGGGTTCGAATCCTGGATCAGGCAAACATTTTTTTAACGTTTTTAAATCAGAATTTTTAATAAAATCCAATTTAATATTGATTATAAGTCATTATTTAAACAAAACAAATAATAAAATGGATGGGAAAGATAATATAAACTTGAATCGGATGAATAAACGAGGGAGTTCTATATATATATATATATATATAAAAGTTGTGTGATGTTACAGTAAGGTTTTCGGGTAGGCACTTGGTTAAGAGGAGTTGGAGCTTGAGCTTTGGTGGATGGAATGGTAACGGCATAGTTTTGGTTTCGGGACTTGCGTTTGCGGTTAGTGCTATGGGTTGATGGGGTTTTGGCTTCCTTTGGTTTGTCGGTGGGAATGGTGGTGGTTTGATTGACGGTTTTGGTGGTGTTTGGGATAGTTAAGGTTCCATCTTTCACTTGGTTATCCGAGATTTTGGAAGCTAACCGAATGGCTTTTTCTAGGGTGGTGGGTTCGGTTCCTTCAACGATATCACGAACACTCGTTGGGAGGCCTTTGAGATACTTAGCTATGATTCTCTTAGTGGTGTTGAATTGGTGAGGTACAAGGACAAGGAGTTGCTTGAAACGATTGGTATAGGTTGGGTTATCACCACTATTTTGCTTGAGTTTCCAAAACTCATCTTCGAGTCGCTCAATCTCTTGCGCGGGGCAGAAATCCTCAATCATGAGTTGTTTGAGTTCCTCCCACGGCAGAGCTAAAGCGGCTTCGTTTCCACGGGTGGCTCTCTCGCTTTTCCACCACTCGAGTTCTCTTGATTTGAAGACACTAGTGGCGTGACGAGTGCGGAGCTCCTCGGGGCATTCGCTATTGATGAAAACTAGCTCGATGTGGTCGAACCATTCGAGCATAGCGGTAGCACCATCGTTTCCCGTGAAAGAGTCGGGTCGATGTAGGTTAAATTGCTTAAAGGTGAAAGTGGTGGTTTTGGAGGATTCAACTTTTGAGTCAACAGAACCATGCGGGCTTGCGGAGGCTTGGATTTTGCTAACCACTTCGGGTATGACCTTGGCCATTTGCTTGGCCATGAAAGAGAGCATTTTCTTGTTGGTGCTTTGTTTTGAACTTCTTCGGTTGGACATGGAAGACATCTAAAGGATAAACAAAAGGATTATGAGCTTTGATCAATGGTTTATTTGTATAAAGTTTGCATTTTGTCTTTGTTTTTAGAAATAAATTAAACATAACAAGCACATAGTGTCAAATAGTTCAAGTAGCATGTAGTTTTACATTGTTTTACAAAGCATAACACATAAGTATAAGCAAGTATAGTGCATTTAGACAATATAAAGGAGCTTTGATTAGTGTTGGTTTGCGATTATTAGTATTGTTTAGAGATTGCTAGAGTACTTGAGATGCGAGTCTTGAGAGCCTTTGCGAGTAGTAAAAAAAATAAAAATAAATCGAATATATGTAGTGAAAACATAGCATGAAAATAACATTGAAAATATTATTAACATAAAATGAGGGGCTTGTTTTAGGCAAGCCATTTGAGTGTTCAGGAACGGAACTAAGACTAACCAAAGTGGTTCGAATTTACCTTTGGGTTTGAAAACATGCTTTGGCCTAATAGGTGGAAATACTCTCGCCGAACTTGCGGTTAACGGTATTCACCCTTCCAGTTACTACATGTTTCTTGTCATTAGTAAATTTGAGACTTTGGCGAGATTTAAAAAAAAAAATATCAAGGATTGAAACTAATCGCTAAGTTGTGGATTTCAATCCTATCTTAGCGATGTCGTTTCTTTGAGTGTGGTTTGTACACTTTGTCCAACGTGGTAAGAGAATTAATTCTAACCTTCGATTGGTAAGTGTCCACTAGGATGAGAATTGTGAAATTTCCACCAAGGTGAGGATATCACTCCTATCTTGGTGTAGTTTCAAAAATACAAAGAATTTACGCGGATTGAAAGTTATCACCAAAGTGAGGGTTTCACGCCTATTTTGGTGAGTTCCTTTCGTTTGTGTTATACGAGCGTCTTCGAGTGTAGAATAATCCACCAAATTGGAAGGTAATTTTTTAAGACCAAAGGAATAAAGTAGAAGCAAGATAGGGAGAACAAGTATATTAAGCATGATAAAAGGAATGGTAAAAAAGGTACTTAACTATAGTCTAGGTCAAACATGGCAATTTTTCCTAATTCTCTATAGTCATGGCTCTGATACCCATCTGTCGCACCCCAACCGATGGTGGAATACATCGGGGCGAGACTTGTGGTAGATTGTTCAAAGACTTCATGACACTAAATGTGACAATATGATTTAAAGATAAAATTACATTCATAGCATAATCATCGTCTAAAAGATAACAAAATACAAATTGTTTTCATGAAAAGAGAAATACGACATCAAAATATAGAACTTAAACTTGCGTGAGTTTCTAGTCCAATCCTAAGTAGATTTCTTGAATATCCTGCACCAAACATTTCCTGCAACATGTATATGATATTCGTCAACACATAAAGCATTGGTGAGCATACTAGTTTTGGTTTACATACGTAGTAATTAGAATGATTTACTCGAATCTCATACTATAGCATCGCACATACATACCATACAAAGAACATAACTCAAACCCGCGAGTACCACTGCATATACCTAACATATTCTTGCTAGGTCCGTTTCTTTCTTAACAATGACCCATAAAGGGGGCGGGGTGCTACTCCTATAGCGCTATACATGTTAAGTGGGCTAATAATAGTTAATGAATTATGTTTAAGTATCAAGAATCGTAAGCATGGCAAATAGCATATAAGTATGTTTAATAGATTGAGCATGATAGTTTAAGAGTATGAAATCGTTTAAGTTTTGATAGTGATACATGTTGAGCCCCAAAGAATAAAGAATAAAAGGGGGACAAGTATGAACTAACCTTTGGGTGCGTTTAGTAATCTCAGACCGTGATGGTCGATTCACCTCCCGTCTTTGGGAAACATTTCAGGCTGCCATGGGAACTCAGCTTAATCTTAGTACGGCTTTTCATCCTCAATCTGATGGACAAACTGAACGTACGATCCAAAATCTCGAGGACATGATTCGATCTTGTGTAATCGACTTTGGTGGAAACTGGGATGCTCATCTACCATTGGTCGAGTTCTCTTACAATAACAGTTACCATACCAGCATCCAAATGGCTCCATTCGAAGCTCTCTATGGCCGAAAGTGTCGTTCTCCCATATGTTGGCACGAGATTGGTGAAGCACAAATCACCGGTCCCGAAATCATCCAAGAAACGACCAATAAAATCATCCAGATCCGTGATAATCTCTTAGCTGCTCGAAGCCGTCAGAAAAGCTATGCTGACAAGCGGCGAAAGCCCCTTGAATTTAATGTTGGTGATCATGTACTCCTCAAAGTGTCTCCTTGGAAGGGAGTAGTCAGGTTTGGAAAGAAAGGGAAGTTATCTCCACGGTATGTTGGACCATTCAAAATCATTGAACAAATTGGGAAAGTGGCTTACAAGCTCGAGTTACCCTAAGAACTCAACAATGTCCATCCCACCTTTCATGTTTCCAATTTGAAGAAGCGCTTAGCCGAAGGGAACATACACATTCCTCTTGATGATGTACGAATTGACGAGACTATGCATTTCGTCGAAAAACCAGTGGAAATAACGGATCGTGAAGTCAAACAACTCAAGCGAAAACGTATTCCGCTAGTTAAAGTTCGTTGGGAATCGAAGAATGGACCCGAATTAACTTGGGAACATGAAGAGCAAATGAAGAAAAAGTACCCACATCTTTTCAGTCAAGCCACTTGAATAAATTTCGAGACGAAATTTCCTAAAGTAGGGGAGACTGTAACATTTGTACTTTTCGTATTTTCTGTTCTAGTCCTTGTATTCTTGTATCTTTCCATTTTGCACCCTTGTAATCCCGAGCTTATGATCAATGGAAAAGTATTTTATCAATTGCATTTAATCTTAATGTATTTCATTTATTCTACGTGACGCAAACTTTATGTAACGTCGCGTGATTTTTAATATACTTGTATTTTAAATTCTATATTTAACAAAGTTCAAGTTCGTCTTTATTCGCTTTTTGTATGTACTACTACCAATTCGTGACGGGGCGTCATTATAATTTATCCTAATCAATCTAAAAACTCATTTAGTTAAGATCTTAATATATATTTATTTAAATAAAACATATAAATATTCTTTTTATAATATTACTTAGAAAAAAAAGGGTAAAAGAAATAGAAAAAAAGAATATTTATATGTTTTATTTAAATAAATATATATTAAGATCTTAACTAAATGAGTGTTTAGATTGATTAGGATAAATTATAATGACGCCCCATCACGAATTGGTAGGAGTACATACAAGAAGCGAATAAAGGCGAATTTGAACTTTGTTAAATATAGAATTTAAAATACAAGTATATTAAAAATCACGCGACGTTACATAAAGTTTGTGTCACGTAGAATAAATGAAATACATTAAGATTAAATGCAATTGATAAAATACTTTTCCATTGATCATAAGCTCGGGATTACAAGGGTGCAAAATGGAAAGATACAAGAATACAAGGACTAGAACAGAAAATACGAAAAGTACAAATGTTACAAAAAGCATGCTAGCGTATGTCAACATAAAGTTGGTGAGTTCACAAAGTAGAGTAAGCGAGTAAGTAAATAAGTAGGTTCCAAAAACCGTGTAACCACTAGTTCATCGCATGCCAAGGGTAGCTAACCCATTCATGATAACTAACACCGATATACCGAACTGCTAATGTACGTGTTGTCACAAATGCGAGCAGATTGCCTTACATCATTGCGTATCAACAATGATAATATGTTAAGTCACAGTTTACTCCCGCACTCCCCTGAGCCGGTGTGAGCTTTGACAGACCTAATAGCGCTAGCAACTAGTAACCCGCTTGCCATAACCCGGCAACTCATTCGGTCTGTGAAGGACTTACAGTGATAGTGTTGGTTTAGTTTATCAAGGACAAAGTTTGCGAACTAGCAAAACCCCGACCCACACAAGGAGTCAAACCCGACCCACCACAAGGAGTCAAAATCCAACCCACACAAGGAGTCACAGCACCCCAAAACCCGGGATGTGAAATTAGTCCCAAACCGGACTAGAAAAAGTTAAGTAAGTTGTCTCAAACCCGAGACGCATGCTTTTGAGAAAAGAGTAGTGAAACTAACCTTAGGATGCAAGCAATTAATCCAAACTTCACAAACAGGATGTGCTACCGACTCCCTATTACATGTGTCACTAAGTGAGTATATGTGTAATATCATTACACCATATGACCCGTTTGTCCAAGACGTTTAAAAGTTCAAAACCGTGTAAGTGACACCTAATGATTCTACATGCACAGGTAAACCCTACCGACCCGTTGGTGAACACAATACTTAACATTAGTTATGCACTTCATATACATCTCATATAAGTGCTCATACAAGTTCAAGTCAAATACAAGTCATACAAGACTCCAAATAGCCACATAAGTGTATGTTACATAATCTGCGTTTTTAGGACAGATTATGCGCTGTGAAAACTATTTTATTAAAAATACTTATCTAGTTAATTAGACTCCCAAAATTTGAATAAATATTCCAGGGGTCTACCGAACAAGTCCATATTTTTAGTTCGTGATGAAACCATGCAGAAAAATTATGAAAAATCACACAATACAGCTATGTCCAGAAAATACTCACAACAGATCAGATTAGTAGAAAAATTCCCAAAAATTGCGTATTCATCCAAACGGGATGAATTCACATGGAAAAGCCAAGTTATTCCAATGTTGACCTATTGTCCAAATTTCACAATTTAATATTTTGTAAAACTCATGTTATGATTGTTTGAAGTCGACTCAATTTACTAATCTGAAAATCTGATATGACCTTTAATCAAAGAAAATTCCAAAAACTTACCAAACGATGTCCAAATCAGATGATATTTCCCATTATGAAAAGCTAAGACCATGTATAAGACAACTATGCAAAGAAATCATCAAAATTAATAGTTTAAGTCACGTAAAAGACCCTACAATTCGACCCAAACATTCTGTTTAGATTCTAATCATGCATAAACTCCTACTAAAACTACTCATAAACGCATATAATCGATCAAAAATACTCACAAGCCATCATACGACACTCATGAGACCTAACATGATCAGAACCTTACAAAATACATGCTAAACATCATCAACCATAAACCCTAGAAGTCTAAAACATCATAAACATGCATATCATGCAACCTCATCAATTAATCATCACATAAGATTATGTTTAACCCATTCAATCGTTATAAACATCAAGTTTTAATCTTTATGAAAACGTTTCAGACCTGGACAAACTTGGTTATGATGTTTTAAAAACATATTAAAGAAGATTAAAACACAAGAGATTGAATATTATACCACAAGCACTTCAAAACCACCAACCGGTTGCTCTCCAAGCTTCCCGATCGATGTTCTTGAGCCTTAGCAGGTGTTTGAGGTTAATATGTTTGTAAATAGGCAGTAGGGGGCGATTAGGGTTGAGTTTAGGGGATACTTGGGGCTTAAGATTGTTTAAATAGGTGTTTGAGGCGGTTTGGTTTCGTCAGGGGCCCGCGAGCGGCCGCGCGGCCAGAGTGAGCAGCCGCTCACCCTGCCCCGGCTCGCTCCGGGTGGCCTGGTCTGTTGTACCGCGTGTTTTCTTTGATGTTTTCGCTATTTTTGGACCATTACAAGTGTAACCTCATGTGTTAAGACCCCAACCATCCTGACAGTCCACCCATTACGATTTTTATTAACGCTTTCGGTTTATATTCACGTAATCACATACAGTTTGCACATAGTTTCATAGAAGCACATAATTGCAATCAATCTTAATCAATTAATTCACAAATATCTAATTTCACCATTCACCAACGTCCGGGGTTCAATACTCATGTATATAGTCTGGTAATTCCCCGAATTACCACTTCATGCATTTATTAACCTATAACTGTGCAACGTGTGACTTATCTAGCTAACCCTAGTTAAGTATGATGCAAGGAATATAACTACAAGTAACTAGAGTTTACTTAAAGTGAGAACCTGAAATTGCGGGGTATCACATCATCCCCAAGTTGAAAAGAATTTCGTCCTGAAATTCAGTAAGTAAATAGTAAAGCCAGCTTAACAATGTGTGATTGGTTCCCGAATGTCACATCATCCCCAAGTTGAAAGGAATTTCGCCCTGAAATTCACTTTAAGCGAGCTGCTTTATGTTCAGCGTTTGATCTATGCATAGGTTCAGGCTCAGTAAAGAGGTGTGGATATTTGAGCCGCATTTGATCTTTGCGTTCCCACGTGTATTCCGGTCCTAGACGGGAATTCCATCGCACCTTAACAATAGGTATAGTGCTCTGTCTGAGTTTCTTGACGCCCTGCTCAAGAATCTCCACTGGTTCTTCCATGAATCGTAGCTGGTTGTCCACCTGGATCTCCTCCAGTGGCACTACCGGTGTCGTATCCGATAAGCATTTCTTTAGATTTGATACGTGGAATACATTGTGCACCCTACTGAGTTCATCAGGCAGGTTTAACCTATAAGCTACTACACCAATCCTTTCGACAATCTCGAATGGTCCAACGTATCGCGGGTTCAAATTTCCCCGTTTTCCAAAGCGTATCACACACTTCCAAGGTGACACCTTTAATAGTACCTTGTCCCCGATCTGGAACTCCAAAGGTTTCCTACGCTTATCAGCGTAGCTTTTCTGTCGATCACGAGCAGCAGCCATCCGGTTTCTGATTTGCACTATCTTCTCAGAAGTTTCATGCACGAGTTCGGGACCTGTTAGCTAGCTATCCCCAACTTCAGTCAAACAGATGGGAGACCTGCACTTGCGTCTATATAGTGCCTCAAAAGGCGCACACTGAATGGAAATGTGATAACTGTTGTTATATGAGAATTCAATCAAAGGCAAGTGCTTATCCCAGCTGTTGCCAAAATCCACCACGCATGCTCATAACAGATCTTCCAATGTTTGGATGGTACGTTCACTTTGTCCATCCGTTTGTGGGTGATAGGTTGTGCTCATATCTAAGCGAGTCCCCAAAGAATCATAGAGAGTAGTCCAAAAATGAGAATTAATCGCACATCACGATCAGATATGATAAAATTAGGCACCCCGTGCCTAGAGACAACATCCTTGATATAGCGGTTGGCCAGTTTTTCCAGCGTGTCAGTTTCCTTTATTGCCAGAAAATGTGCTGATTTGGTTAAACGATCGACGATAACCCAAATCATGTTATGCCCACTTGGCGTTCTATGGAGTTTTGTGATAAAGTCCATAGAAATTCCGTCCCATTTCCACATAGGGATTTCTGGTTGCTGGAGTAAGCCTGAAGGTTTCGGATATTCAATCTTAACCTTTGCACAAGTCAAGCACTTACTAACATAAGTGGCTATCTCAGCTTTCATGTTTGGCCACCAGTAAAGAGTTTTGAGATCTTGGTACATCTTATCTGAACCAGGATGTACCGAATATCGAGAGGTGTGAGCTTCATCGAGCACCAGTTGTGTGAGATCTCCAAAATGTGGTATCCAGATTCGATTCATGAAGTATTGAAGACCATATGTCTTTAGTTCCAGGTGCTTATCTGCACCATGTAGAGTTTCACGCCCGATGTTTTCTTCTTTCAAAGCCTCGCCCTGGGCTTCACGTATCTTATTAGGACGATTAGAATGTATGGTAAATTGTAAAGCTCGCACTCGTTTGGGTTTCATTTCCTTACGACTAAGGGCATCTGCTACTACATTAGCTTTCCCTGGATGATATTTGATGGCACAATCATAGTCGTTCAGAAGGTCGACCCATCAACGCTGTCACATGTTCAGCTCCTTTTGATCGAATATGTGTTGGAGGCTCTTGTGATTAGTGAAGATCGTACACTTCGTTCCATAGAGATAATGCCTCCAAATCTTTTGAGCAAAAACCACCGCTCCTAGTTCCAAGTCATGGGTGGTGTAATTTTTCTCATGAACCTTCAATTGTCATGAAGCATACACGATCACCTTATCACGCTGCATCAGCACACACCCTAACCCTTGGAAAGACGCATCACAGTACACCACAAAGTCCTCTGTTCCCTCAGGTAATGATAATATGGGTGCACTGCAGAGTTTTGCCTTTAATAATTGAAAAGCAGATTCTTGGGCATCTCCCCACTTGTAAATAATACCCTTCCGTGTCAAAGCAGTAAGGAGTTGAGCGATCTTAGAGAATCCCTCAATGAATTTGCGATAGTATCCTGCAATACCAAGAAACTGGCGCACCTCTGTAAGAGTCTTAGGAGCCTCCTACTTTTTAATAGCATCAATCTTGGTGGGATCGACATGTATTCCTGCCTCGTTAACCACATGCCCTAGAAATTGGACTTCTTGAATCCAGAAGTCACACTTGGAGAATTTTGCATACATTTGCTCATTCCTCAAGAGTTCCAAGATCAGCTGCAGGTGTTGCTCGTGCTCTTCCCTGCTCTTAGAATAAGTCAATATGTCATCTATGAACACTATGATGAATTTGTCCAAATAAGGCTTACACACGCGGTTCATAAGATCCATGAACACAGCCGGTGCATTAGTCAGCCCGAATGGCATTACCAAAAACTCATAATGTCCATAACGAGTTTGAAAGGCTGTTTTTGCCACATCCTCCTCTCGAACTCTCAGTTGATGATATCCTAACCTCAAGTCAATCTTAGAATAGAAACTCGACCCTTGAAGTTGGTCGAACAAGTCATCAATACGAGGCAAAGGGTAGCGATTCTTAACTGTCACCTTGTTCAACTCTCGATAGTCAATACACATGCGGAAACTCCCATCCTTCTTTTTAACAAACAGGACTAGGGCTCCCCAAGGTGAAGAACTAGGTCTAATAAAGCCCCTATCCAATAGCTCTTGGAGTTGGGTAGATAGTTCTTGAAGTTCGCCTAGTGCTAGGCGGTATGGTGTGCGTGCAACTAGGGCCGCTCCAGGTGCAAGTTCAATTTGGAACTCCACTTAATGAATAGGTGGAAGTCCAGGTAGTTCCTCTGGGAATAAATCTAGGAAATCTCGAACTACTGGGATGTCCTCAATCTTTGTTTCAACTTCAGTTCGAGTATCAAAAATGTTAGCCAGAATGGCTGGATAGCCCTTTCAAATACACTTCTAGGCTTTCAAGAAGGAGATGATGCCCACCATGGCACCACCACGATCACCCTGAATAGATAAAAGTTCTCCACTAGGGAGGGGGATACTAACACTCTTCTCCTGATAGAGAATTTCATCGTGTTGCTTGGACAACCAGTCCATGCCAACCACAAGATCAAAGCTTCCTAGGGTGATTGGTAGAAGGTCGATGGAAAATAATTGCCCATCTAGCTCAAGCTTACAGTCACGATGGATGTGGGTTACCTCAACAGGTTTCCCATCAGCTAGTTCTATAGAATACGGGGTATCAAGATGGGTAGTAACCATCCCTAGGTTTTTGCTAAGTTTCAATGACATAAAACTATAGTCTGCACCAGTATCATATAAAACGGAAGCGAGAATGCCGTTTAAGGAACATGTACCCGTCACGACATTATTATCGGTCCTTGCTTCCCCAGAGCCAATCACAAATGCTCTTCAACGAGCCCCATTGTTGTTGTTGTTGTTGTTGTTGCCAGCGTTGGTAGTGTTGTTGTTCCCAGTCTTGTTACCACCACCGTTGTTATTGTTACCATTACCATTTAGCTGTGGACAGTCCTTCATTAAATGATTCTCACTCCCACACTGATATCAACCCTTACCATTTTTCTGTTGCTACCCCTACTGTGCTGTTGGCTGATTTCCCTGAATATTAGCCCTACACTCCCTTGCTAAGTGCCCCATCCGACCACAGCGATCACATTTAACCCTATTACATGGTCCTGAGTGGTGAAAATTGCATCTATTGCACTTAGGGCGATGACCCTGATAACCACCCTGCGATTGATTGCGGTTGCTGTTGCTGCTGTTACTGTCGTGCCTCTTATTCTGCTGCTGCTGTTGATTACCATTAACTGGGGGTTTGCTAGATGCATTCTCCCACTTCCTTTTGTTGTCATTGGTACCAGAAGATGAAGCTCCACGAGGGGGTAACAGTCCCTCTTCCACCTTCTGATTAGTCAGCTGCTGTGCCATACGAATAATCTGCTGAATGTTATTAAGGTTAGCAGCAGTGACCATACTCTTGATTTGGGGCACCAAACCCTTGATGTACAACTCGATCCGTTTGTAGGGCGGGTTAGAATAATTTGGGACATTGCCGCGAACTTATGCGACCTAGTAGTATAGTTCTCAATCTCCGACCCCACCATCTTTAAGTTGAGATACTCTATCTCCAACTTCTGAATCTCATCCCGACGACAGTACTTGTCTTTCATCAGTTCCTTGAAATCCGCCCAAGGTGTATTATTAGCAACATCAACACCTAGCATCTACACATGAGCGTTCCACCAGGATAATGCCGCATTCTAAAGTGTAGCAGTGGCATATTTAACCCTGTCAGCTGGTGGATAGTTGTAGCATGACATACTTTCCCCAGATTATTTTGGTTATAAAAAAATGTTTGTTTTAAACAATATAGGTTTTAACCACCTTAAACTAATAATTATTTAACAAAATCATTATTGGATTCCCGACGTTTCGAGTGTTTTAAAAATTATTCATAACACTTTTAATCTTGTGTAATCATAATATAGTTTGTATATAAAAAAATGCTTCTAAAAAATAGGTGTTGGAGCCGGGACTCGAACCCACGTCCAGCCCTCTTCAACAACATGCACAAACCATCTGGGCTATGCCTCTATATTGATAGTTATTCAGATTCCTTAATCTTTAAAACAAACCAAGTCTTGAACTTATTCAAACTTGAAATGTCAAACCACCGTTCAATCGATCAAATGGCGAGATAATCGGACAGATTGATTGTTTCTAAACTCGAAATGATATTATCTAGTCACCATTAACCTTCTAAACGCGTCATTTCATTCAATTAGTAACTAATCAAGCGTTTATGTTTGACCCGCTAATTAATCCTAATCAACTTGCATTAACTGACGAAAACACTATATAAACTCAATCCAGAATAGTTTTCGGCACCATCTGTACAAAAATCACCAACATAATACGATAATTATCAGTGTAACCGAACCTACCGGACCTGCGTGTACAAAACCCACGAGTTTCGTCTTAATCAAGTAACATTCTGATGTTTCTGTATTTATACAAGTTCGATTAGCGAAAGCCCTATGTCCCATAATGTCTTCGATTCCATTTTTGCGTTCAATTCGATACGGTAAGGATCTAGGGTTCCTTCTTATTATATTGCGGAAGATGATACTTTTCAAAAACTGTTTATATAAGTTTTAAAACTAATAAAAACACCAACTGGCTTGCAGCCCAGTTGGTATGCGACCCATTGCCTTGGACACGAACCGGCCAGCGACCCAGGTTCGAATCCCATAAGCAACAACATTTTTTTAATCCTTTATTTATATATTTAACCTTTTAATCTTTTAAAATCGTTTTAAAATACCAAAAGAGGCTTATAAATTCTATAAAAATTATTTTATGTTATTCTAGTGGTAAAGTTTATCATACAAATTTTAGTTTTTCAAAAATCATTTATTTAATATATATAAAATATATTACAAGTTTATTCATTTATAAGTGAAAAATTCTATAAAAATATCTAAACGATTTTATAAAATCCCACAAAAATTATTTTAAACTTGTAGATCAATAAGTATTTCAGAAATAAATTTTATTCTAGAGAAACCTTTTATTTAATATTTTTAATTAATTTTTGTTATTTTAATCATAAATAAATCATAATAAATTCATTTTTCACTATTTTTATAACAAAATTTTAGATAAATTATTTTTATTAATTTAGAACAGAAATACAAATTTTAGTTTGTAATTTCATTAATTTTAATATTTTTAGTTATTAAAACTATATTTTGACAAATAAGAATAAATATACTAAATATTCAATTTTTGAGAAAATAATTTTATAAAAATTATTTTCATATTTAAAATCTTATAATATGACCATTCTTAATTAAAAATCTATAAATAGTCTTTTAATTATTTATTTCCCGAATTTCTTTTATTTATTAACAATTTATCTTATTAACGATTATCAATCCCCAAATTAGGAACCCTAGAACTACTTGTAGACTAGAAAACTTACACTTTTAAGTTTTTCCATTACTCAATTATTGCCTTATAAATAGGGTGATATTTGGACACAAAGGTCACAATTATTCTATATCAAGGGATTCAGTTCTAGCACTAAGGTGAGTTTACATAGCCCTTTTTTCTGTTTTATATTTTTGGGGTGAAACATGTTTAAACATTTTATACACTATTATTTACTCATTTTTACATTGTTGAAACTTGTGATTCAATTACACTATCATTTACTCATTCTATCATTTGACTATAACAAAAAGACACAGTGCAATCATTAACATTGATCAAGCCACCTGTTTAGATTATAGCGCTATAGGTCTGACAAACCCATCCCCCCGCATAAATTCTGGGATGATGGATAACAGTTACACTTTTACTAAATTGCGAGTTAGGTCTCAGTCGACACAAGGTTTGATTGTACAAAAGATGCGTTGTTAGATGTCGGACTCATATTCTATCATTACCCATTATTATACTTAAACTATGATTGCTATACAACATATTGTTTTCAATTATATGCAAAATCTATGTATTCTCACCAACTATTTATAGTTGACCCCCCCATCTTTCCAACTTAACATGTTTCAGGTTTATTTGTTATTGGAAGTTGTACAAGTCTTGGAACACATAGGAGCTTTGGACCTAGTTTATGTAAATCAAGTTTATGTATTCATTTAATTATATGACAAATTGTAAATTGTTTAGTAATATTCAACTTCCATTTAGTACCATGAGCTATTGAACAATCATCACTACGTGACACCTTGATGTTTCCGCCATCGGTTGGGGTGTTACAGATTGGTATCAGAGCCATGGTTATAGGGAATTAGGTTATTAGAAAAATAATCTAGTCTATAACCATAGGATTGTAACCAGTACTTGCTCTTTTTACTTGCAACTATACTTGTTTCTTTTCTCTTTCTCTATCCTACTTCTTATCTCTACTTCATCCCCTACAAGATGATTCTTCACCATCACTGAATCTACTCTTAGACTAATAGGACAAATCCTCAGGTTTAGCCTGAACAACCTTGAAGATCTCGTCGAAGTTCTAGATTTTAATAACGAACACGTGCAATCTGGAAGGGTGAACGCCTGTATTCTGAGTTTTCTGTCTAGGACTGGCATTGCGCATAAATCCCAATCAGACGAGGGACCCGGATGCCTACCTGGGAATTCTCGGGATGAGTGTTCACTTATAGGCTAAAGCATGTCTTCACTATGTTATTAGAATCTAGAAGCTTTGATAAGTCAACGTTTTCGTTTATTCATTTTTATTAATGAATAAATGATTACATTCCTTATATTATCCCATTATTCTTGATTCATCCTATCATTGAATCCTTCACTGTGTATCTTACAGATCATGCCTCCTCGTCGCAGCACTCGTCTTAGCAATGACAACGAACATGATGGTGAGAGCAACCACAACAACAACAACAATAACGACAACAACAATGGCATCGATGTCCAACTAGCTGCGATCATTTCCCAACAAATGGCGCAACAAATAGCAACATTGGTTCCCAACTTGGTGGCTCAAGTCATCCAAATGAATGGAAACGGCAACGGAAATGGAAATGGCAATGGGAATGGGAATCATAATGGGAATGGAAATGGAAACGGGAATGCTCACCCTGTTTGCACCCTCAAACATTTCAATACTTGTAACCCTCCTAAGTTTAGCGGGGACGAAGGAGCCACTGGTCTCCTTCAGTGGTTTGAGGGTATCGAAAATACCTCCATTAATAGCGAGTGTCCCAATAACCTCAAAGTTCGCTATGCTATGAGTGTCCTCCAAAAGCGGGCACTCACATGGTGGAACGAAGAGAAACGGACTCGCGGAGCTGAAGTCGCACTGTCTTTAACTTGGGAACAAGCTAAAGACATCATGAAGGCAGAATTCTGCCCTCGTAATGAAATCATGAAATTGGAAGATGAGTTTCACGATCTTGCCCAAGACAGTGGAGAAAACCTAGCCTACAACACTCGTTTCCATGAACTGAGCCTATTGCTACCACATAAAGTCACACCACTACCTATGCTATTGTTGATGCGTTTTGCGACTAAGGATTGGATATACTATTATTAACATGTGTTAGTGGATAGCCGAAGGTGTATTGATATGGGGCGAATGTAGATAATATGGGCGAAGGTGAACAGAAATGGGCGAAGGTAGATGTGATCTGGACGAATGAAGAATGGACATGGATTGAAGAACACATTCGACCACTTGCAGTGGGCGAATGTGGAAAAACCTCACATTCGACCATCTGTAAGGGGCGAATGTGCAGTGTCTATAAATAGTTTTTGAGTTTTTGATTATGTAAGAGTGTTGTCATTTGTGTCCAGGTTCTGTTCAGGTTTAGGAGTGTTTTTGAGAGATTGTCTTTGTGATTCTAGATTAACATAAACAGTTGTAAATGCTTATTGATTGAAGTTAATCTATGAAAATGATATTGAAAATGATCTTGATTGTGTCGTGATTTGTATCTTATCAATTTGTTCAGATCTAGGGTTTCCGCACCTAGATTGGTGACTTGTATGATCATAGAATCCTGTTTTAGATAAAATCCAACGCTCACAAAGTGGTATCAGAGCATAGAGGATCATACAACAACAAATTCGATAAGATCAGAGTTGATTTGGACATGTTTTAGACAAATTATCATCTGTTTTTACAAAAACTCTTAAAAACATAGTTTTTGATCGATTTAAAGGTGAATTTGTGGTCGAATTCAAGTTTTCCAAGACTTAAAGTTGTTCCAAATCAAATCCGAAACATAACCTGATTAAGATCATTCAAATCCAAGAACTTTTGAAAATCTGAGATCAAAATAACCGTTTTTCAAACAATAACCGTTTTTCAAAAATGAGATCTGACTGTTTTGGGCGAACCTGGAACCTGGACTGAGAGTTGTGGTCGAACGTGCATAAAAGTGGGCGAACCTGAGTGTTTGAGTGGACGAACCTGAAAACTTGTTTAGAATTTTTCACATTCGGGTATAACATTCTACATTCGACCGTTTTGCTTCGGACGAAAGTGGAATAGTATTTAGTCTTTGTTTACATTCTGATCATTTCCACTTTCGGGTGTTACTGTTTGGTCGAAAGAAGATCAAAAGGGACGAGAGTGTGACAGTTTGGATGAAAGTGAAAGAATTTGGACGAACGTACTAGTTTTCGGGCGAACCTAAGATTTTTGCTGAAAAATTTTTCTAAGTGTTGAGATTTTCAGATTGTGATCATGTGGCGTTTTCAAACTACTTCGGGATCAGCACCAACACAACCACAACAGCAGACAATGGACCCATGGACAGTGGCAGCTCAAAAGACGAACACGCAATCCTCACAACCACATAATTACATGACAACAACGAGCACGATGCCTCAGAATGTAGCACATCCTGCATTACAATCAGATTACTGGGGAGTAGCTGCAGCGGCGGTAAATACTCAAACCACTAACGCTATCTCTACTTTGATTAAGGATTTGTCTACAGGTAGTGGGACTCGGCCACCTAAGCTCATGGATATGCAAGAGTACAACCAGTGGCACACCATGTTCAAGATCCATCTGGAGGGCATGGGAGTTGAAGGAGCTGAGGCATGGAGCATGATTGTGAAAGGATACACAGCACCGATTCTGGAGAATACCGGTGAGTTGATTCCTCTGGAGAGCTTGACTGAGGATGAAAAGAAGAAATACGTGGTGGAGAAGAAGGCGTTCTCTCAACTGACACAGGCAATCACAAGTGACCTGTTGCATCAGTTCGGGACATGTACTACGTCAAAGCAGCTTTGGGATAAGCTGAAGAGGAAGCATGATGGTAACGAGAAGACCAGGAGTTTGAGAATGGAGGAATTGGTTAAAGAGTTTGATAATTTTTCTTTTATTAATAATGAAACTTTGAAAGAACTAACTCCGAGATATATGCATTTATTGTCTGAATTGTCTAGCTATGGTGTACAGATTCCAATGACTAAGCAGGTGGATAAGTTTGCAGATGCTTTGCCACCACAATGGGATCAGCATGTGGAGGTACTCAGAGAGAAGGATGCTTATCAATTCTGGACCATTTCAGAGTTTATTGAGAAGCTGGAGAACAAAGAGCTGGAGGATAGGAGGAAAGCTAGGAGGTCACAGATTCCTCAGAATCCAAGTCTGTATTTTGGAGGTACTTCAGTTTCAGCTGGAAACTCGAGCTCTGGAAGCGTTGCACCACATGTTGCATGTATTTCCAATGTCATGGATTCATCAAAACCAACCACCAACTACACACCACCACAATACAATTCCTACTCACAACCATCATACACACCACCACAATATAGTTCCTACATTTCACCAATCTCTCCAATGCAACAAGCAAGTTTTTACACTGCTAACCAAACACAACAACCATCAAACCAAGTTACTCAACATAAACAACCGGTGGTTTTGGATACATCCAACTTAGGAAATGTGACTGTGGAGGTTGCTCAGCAACACATTGCTTTAGTCTCAGCAATGGTTTCATCCTACAATGGCTTGGTTGCTAGTCAGATTGGGAACAACAACTTAACCAACGAAGACTACGCACAAATAGACAAGGAAGAGATGGAACTCATTGACATTCAATGGGCTTTTGCGAGTATAATGAGGAGAGCAACAGAGTTCATAGAGAAAACTGGAAGGACTGACTTGGCAACTTCTCCCAACACAACCTATGGTTTTAATAAGGAGAAGGTTACATGTTTTAATTGTGGAGAGAAAGGACACTTCAAAAGGGAATGCACCCAGCCACCTAAACAAGGTAATCGAAACCCTTTCAATGCAAATTACCAGAACCGTCAACAAAACCAAGTTTCTTACCAAAACAACAACAACTACCAGAACCGAAACTTTAACAACCAAAACAGACAACCAAACACTCAACACCAGATTCAAAACCAATCTCCTAATCACCCAAACCGAACAGTTGTACCTATCACTACACCTACTGAGACTCAACAGAATGCGAGTCAGAACCAAGCTTTGGTGACTCAGCAGGATGAGAGGTTTGACTGGTCGGGCATGCAAATAGGAGTTGAGGAAGTGACTACTGGTGGGAATGTGGCTTGTGTTGCTTATCAGGTTGATATGGAAGAGTCGGTGGCAGTTGATGAGAAGAAAGAAACTGAGGAGAGTGAAAGTGATGATTCTGAGACTGAGATGGAAGTGGAGAGTGAACCTGTTGAGGTTAAGGCTGAGGAGAAGAGTTCTGGGATGGTAATTGATTCAGTTTCTGATGTTCCCGAAGAGAGTAGATCGGTGTATTCAGATTCTGAGAGCGAATCAGACACAGAGGGAAGTGTTGATTCTTTGGATGATGATATTGACCAGTTGCTGGCAGAAGCTGATTTTTTGATGACGAGGAAGTCGTGCATAGCTGATGATGCTTTCACTAAGATCGACTACTCAAAGTTTTTCACTGGAAAGGAAGCTCATTTTGCTTTGATGGCCATGACCGAACCGCCAAAACCTGTAAGTTCTGAATCTAGCACTGATGTCATGAGTGATAAATACTGTGGGACTTGTGATAGATTGACAGAGGAGAATAAACAACTCCGAATTTCACGTGATAGTGCTATTCAAAACTGTCAATCTACTCGCAAAGAATTAAATGCTTTTAACAAAGTGTTAGATGTCTATAAAAAGGACATTTCTGACTTGAAAAACACTTTGTCATTGAAACAATTGGCCATAAATAACTACATCAATGAAATTGAAAACACCAAGTTGGAAATGGCTGCCATTAAATGCTTTGCTGAAAAGGTTAACAAGAAGTTAGAAAGCTATAAGAATGTTGCTTATGTCGTGGATCATATCATTGATGATAACACCACCAATTACAAGTCTGTACCATCTCCGGTTTTGTTTGAGAACCATAACTATCATCAAGTTATACCGGAGAGTTTGGTAAAATCAGACTCATCGTCAGAAATGGAATCTAATACTTCAAGTATTGGTGATCCATATTCCGATGTGAGACCGATTTTGGGCTTGAACAATGAGGGTGTTTATGCTGAGAGTGATAGTTCAGACTCAGATAATGATGATACTGGTAGTGATAAATCTGTTAATGAATGTGAGATTCCAAAAGAAAATCACATCATTACTACTGAACCAGTATCACCATCTGATCATGTTCATCCGATGGCAAATGCTAATCGTGATAAGAAGTCTGAAAAGATTGATGTTAAGAAAAAGAATGATGTTAAGAATGTGATTGAAAAGAATGAGCTGAATGAACCAAGTGACAAACCTGTAAAGGTATTTTATCGGATGGAAGGATCTGATAAAATAATTGCTGATGAGGAATTTCCGATTAAAAATGTTAACTATTCTAAACTTGATAAAATCTGGCAAGAAAGCACAATTTGGTTTCCAAAACATGAGAGAACCAATGAAATTCCACCAGAAATTTTAAAGAAACTGTTTTCAGAAGTTCCTCAAGAACCAAAAATCCATGTCACTGAGTTCATTCGACCTGATGATAAAGCAAATGGTTTTCATGAACCTTCTTACTCGAAAGGACCACTTCCTGAGAGTTTAAGAAATCAACAATATAATGGTCAATTTCCTGTAAGATCATTTGCTTCACCAAATGCTCATTATGTGTTTGAGGAATATAGAAAATGCTTTAAATGTGGAGAACGTGGGCATTTACATGCTCAGTGTCCATATGTAAGGCACAAGAGACATGAAGTTGAGGTTAAGAATTCCATGAAAAAGCCGATTGATCATTATGTTCCACCGCATAGACGGACTGTTCCTCAACAACAACATTTTCATAATCAAAACAATTTTCAAACGAGGAACAACCGTCCATTTCATTATGATCGAAGGAATCGGATTGCATTGGAACAATCTTGGAGAAAACCAGTGGTGAACACAACAGCTGATAGACAAAAGGTTCCACAAAAACCAATTGTCAAGTCAAATGTTGGACCTAAGTCTGTTAATTCAGATAAGGTTGCTAAGAAAGTTACTTTTAGTAACAATGTTCAGAAACCAATTGAGAAACCAAAATCTCAAATTCGTATTCTCAAAAGGTCTGAACAATCTTGGACACCTAATGGTTCTCCAGGAGCCTCTACGTCAAAGGTGAGTGAGAAAAGTGAAACTGTTTTGAAAAATCAGAAAACGAGTGATTCAAAACAAAAAGTTGTTGAGAAAGTCAATGAGAATGATTCTTTGAAAGCCAAAGTTCAAAGGCCCAAGACTCAGGCTTGGGTCCCCCGAAAGAACTAAATGTTTACTTTTTGTGTGCAGGGAGCTTCAGTTGGCCCTATTAGCAGTCTCTGGATTGTTGATAGTGGAGCTTCAGGCCACATGACGGGGGATTTGGCGTTGCTGTTCGATGTAAAGAATATTAATGGAGGATATGTTGCGTTCACGGGAAATAAAGGAGGTTATATAACGATGGAAGGAAGCGTGAGTAACGGGATTGTGACTTTCGAGCGGATTTCTTATGTCAAACAGATAGACTATAATCTGTTGAGCGTCAGTCAAATATGCGATAAACAATTTTCTGTGCATTTTGATGACAAATCCTGCTACATCCTCAAACCGGGCTTCAAGATTCCAAAGGAGTGGGTTATGTTGATGGCACCTCGAGTCAACAATCTTTATATTCTTGATATGTCCAAGGCGATGACATCACAGGGGCAGATAACATGCTTTCTATCCAAGGCAACTGAAAAAGAATCGATAATGTGGCACCGAAGAATGGGGCACATTCATCTGAGGAAAATGAATTAGTTAGTGAGAAATGGACTTCTCGATGGAGTTAACGTGAAACATTTCCATCTGAACGACAAGTGTGTGAGCTGCATGAAAGGAAAACAACACAGACAATCCCATAAAGTGAAGAAGGTTAACTCTGTTGAGATGCCGCTTGAGCGATTGCACATGGACCTTTTTGGACCGGTCAAGCGCAAAAGTCATCTTGGAGAGCTTTATTGTTTAGTTGTCACTGATGACTATTCACGATTCTCATGGGTGATGTGTTTGAAGAACAAAAGCGACACCTTTACCAACTTACAAGTTCTGTTCACTCGGCTGGAGAATATCTACAATTTGAAGATCAAAAGAATCAGGAGTGACAACGGGACGGAGTTTAAAAATGCAAAGATGGATGAACTTTGTGAAAGCAAAGGAATACATCATGAATATTCAGCTCCGTATACCCCGCAACAGAACGGTGTTGCTGAAAGAAAGAATATGACTCTGATTGAGGCTGCTAGAACAATGCTTGCTGACTCAAATCTTCCTGTAATGTTCTGGAACGAGGCGATTTATGCAGCTAATTACACATTAAATCGGGTTTTGACAGTGAAGAAGTTTGGAAAAACATCTTATGAGCTGTTACACCGACGAAAGCCCAATTTAGAGTATCTAGAACCATTTGGGGCGCCATGTACAATGTTGAATCCAAGCGAGAAGTTTAGTCCTAAAGCTGAAGAGGGATATTTTGTTGGATATGCAACCCCGCTCAAACGGGTATTCAACAAGAGAACTCGTCAAGTGGAGGATTGGGCTAACGTGGAAATTCAACGTTACACACAAAATCTACAAGGCACGGGCCCTGATTGGATGTTTGACTACAAAGATTTCTTTGAATCATTCAACCTAGATAGCCTGGTTGAAGAAGCTGTGATTAGATTACTTTACGAATGTGAAAACGCGGCAACTTCACCGTTGATGCGTCCAATCACCGTAAACCCCCCACCAGCTTCTAGTGATACCAGTGCTCCTACACAAGAAGAAGAATTGTTTCAAGAAGCTTCAACTTCATTAGATACTTCAGAATCTGAAGATGAACAATTTGAAGAAGCTGTTCTTGAAAATGCAGAAGATTTAGAAGAGCAAACTGTGAACCCAACTCCAAATACAGATGTTGCTTCATCATCTAACACGGGTAATGATCAGGATGCTACAGAGAACTTGACTGCTCAGACGGGAGTGATTGTACCTGTTAATCCGGAATCTCGGATTCATCGTATTCACCCGCTGGAGCAAGTAATCGGTGATCCTGGTAGTGGAGTGATGACCAGAGGGCAGCTTAAAAGCGTTAATTCGCCAGAGAGTTTTGGTGCTTTAGCATTGTATGCCAAAATTCAGAAATCTGGTGACCAAAATGATTGGTCGTTTGCATGTTATGTGTCGCAGGTAGAGCCAAGGACATACAAAGACGCTTTGCAAGAAGATGCCTGGGTTGAGGCAATGCAGGAAGAGTTATTGCAATTCCAGAAATTGGGAGTCTGGACGCTCACAGATTTGCCGCCGGGAAGAAAGAAAATTGGCACTAAGTGGGTGTTTAAGTGCAAAAAGGATGATCGTGGAGTTATTGTAAGGAACAAAGCCAGATTGGTTGTGCAGGGTTTCCATCAAATCGAAGGAATTGATTACAACGAAATCTATGCACCAGTAGCACGAATCGAAGCTATTCGGATGTTCCTTGCGTTTGCTTCGTATAAGAAATTCAAAGTCTATCAAATGGACGTCAAGAGCGCATTTTTGTACGGTAAAGTCAAGGAGGAGGTTTATGTCGGGCAACCACCGGGCTTTGAGGACCCAATCCACCGGGACAAGGTCTATGTGCTGAACAAAGCTTTATATGGTTTGCACCAGGCTCCAAGACAGTGGTACGAGGAGCTAAGTACATACCTCATCTCCAAAGGATTTAAGCGCGGCCTCGTCGATTGCACCCTCTTTACGAAGAAGACGGGAGATGACTTGCTTCTAGTACAGATTTACGTTGATGATATTATATTTGGTTCAACTAACGAACTCTTGTGCAGGGAATTTGAAACTGTTATGCAGGAGAAGTTCGAAATGAGCGCTATGGGAGAAATGCAGTTTTTCCTCGGCTTACAGGTGGATCAAAGACCCGACGGGATCTTCATTCACCAGACGAAATATGTTGCCGACATCTTGAGCCGATTCCAGATGGAGGACTCTAAGCCGATGGATACCCCGATTCAACCCAATCACGGGATTGGAGTGGACGCTAAGGGGGAGCTGACAGATCCATTTACATACAGAGCAATCATCGGATCTCTGATGTATTTGACAGCGTCTCGACCAGATATTATGTATGCAACGTGTCTCTGTGCGCGTTATCAATCGAAGCCGAAACAAAGTCATCTGACGGCGGTCAAGCGTATCCTTCGATATCTGAAGGGTTGTCCATCAAAAGGACTTTGGTACCCTAATGATGATGATTTTGATTTTATTGCTTTTAGTGATGCAGATTGGGGCGGCTGTGACAAAGACAGCAAATCAACAACAGCCGGTTGCCAGTTTTTAGGGAGCAGGTTAATAACCTGGCAATGCAAGAAACAGACTTCCGTCGCACTGTCTACATGTGAAGCCGAGTACATTTCAGCCTCGAGTTGCTGTTCGCAAGTGCTCTGGATCCAACAACAGATGGTCGATTACGGTTTGCAGTTTCTTAAAACCCCTATACACTGTGACAACGAAGCCGCAATTGCATTAACTAAAAATACTGAAAATCATTCTAAAGCTAAACATATCCGGATTAAATATCATTTTATCCGTGATTGTTATGCTAAGGAATTGATTGACATGGTCAAAATCCATACTGACTACCAACGTGCAGATTTGTTTACAAAAGCTTTTGACAGATTCCGCTTTGAATATCTTTTGAAAGTAAACAATATAAAGGAAAAACAGGACTAATCGGCTCCTCGGTTTATCATTTTTAGTTTTTTGTTTTAGTTTTAAATTTTTGCTAATTGGGAATTTCTCTTTGCTAATTGGGAATTTCTCTTTACTATCATAATCCTCAAAGAAGTTGATGCTTTCGAGGGGGTTGTTTAATCCTCAAAGAAGTTGATGCTTTCAAGTGGATTGTTTCTTTCAAATTTTATTTTGTTTTGTTTTTCAGAAAAATTAAAAACCCAAAAATATGTTCTTTATTTTAGGGGGAGTCATTTTATCAGAAAAACCAAAAACATTGAAAAATTTTCAAAATACCTAAAAATTAGAAAAACCCAAAATGATTTCCTGGATAAAAAGAGGAAATGATAGTACATCAGTGGGGATCTGACACAGGCTAAAGAATTGTATAGTTTTAATGAGACGTATGTTGATTACATGTGATATGCTGATAGGCTTCGTAGACTTTATATTGCGTGCATTAGTGATACAAACATAACAAACTACACGTGTGTGGATGAACACCTCATGGGCATATGGTCTTAGTACCGTAATTTCGTTTGATAGGGTGTTTGTACAAAACTCGGAGGTTTAGGGTCGTTATGTTATTAGTTGTCTGGGGATAGCCTATCTGATCTTCTGCTGTAAGTCATTACGGACCTAGATCAGACAGGATGTCTTTATAAAAGAGCTTTATGCCAAAACCTAAAGTTACCGAATTGAGGAACTTTCCATGTTATATGATGATCAAAGATTATCTATAATATCGTATTGATCATTGATGCAAATCATGATTAATATCAGTCCTCAACCTGGTATGATGCATATGTTACTTTGCTGCATTAATTTGCTGACCTGTATACCTCTATGCATTATATCTTGTACAATTACAGACGATGAAAGCATAATCACGCTTTACAATGAGTCTTTGTGCAGATTACTTCTTGATACGGGAGTATGTCGTGTGTGTGGGAACCACAATGTGTTAGTCTAATACATCTAATTCGTATCATTTTAAAGCATTGCGTAATTGTCTGCATGTGAGCTTATGTGGACAACAATATCAGCAATTGCCGTGTCACATATTGTTTCTAATGATAATATTGAACCAGATCAACGCTGTGTTCAGATTTCTCAGAAAACTGATATGATCCTCTTACCGGAAATCACAAAAATGTTTACTGCTTTCATTTACTTTGATGCATTTTACTTTGTTGCATTTTACTTTTATTGTCAAAAAGTTACAAACTCCAAAAAGATTTTAGGTGTGTTTTGATATAAATTTCAGAAAATCCAAAAGATTTGCATTTCTGCTTTATTTTTGATATCCGGGGATGCTTGATGGTCAATTTCTGAGATTTGATAACACCATCTGGTCTTTGTAACATTCAAAAAGTGAAAATTTGAGTTTTGGAAGTTTAACGGATTGAAAAATGTTAAACGGGATTCGAATTCGTGATTTGGCGAAATTTTCAGATTTTTCCATTTCACATTCGCCCCTTAATTGGGTCGAATGTGGAAAAATCTTCAAGTTCGACCGTTTTATTTTTGGGCGAAGGTGGTTATTTTTCACTTCCGGGTGTATTTTCCACCTCCGGGTACATATTCTACCTTCGGGTCTTTCAATAGGGGCGAAGGTGGAATGTTTCACATTCGTGCCATTAAATTGGGGCGAATGTGATTTTAATCCACATTCGTCCATCTGAACCGGTCGAACGTGGCCTTCTTTATATATGTCTGTCACCTTCGAACCCTTCATTCTGAAATTTTTCAAAAATTCTGTCATACCAAGACCTTGTTGCTTTTGTTTTTATTAACTCACTGATTTGTTCCCTGATCACTACTCATCATTTTAAGGCTCATCTTGCAGGTAATGGACATCAAATCAGACCAGAACTGATTGTTTTAAGAACACGACCTAGGGTTTCTGTTCTAGTGATTTTTAAACTTGATTGATGTTTGATTTTGATTGCCGATCAATTTTCATCGGTTTTAGGGGGAGAGTATGGAAGGAATTAGGTTAATAACAAACATGAATATGATTTTGATCGATTAAACTAACACGAACCCTAATTCCATTTAAAAACCAATGAAAACTGATGTTTTGACAAAATTGGAAATAGACGAGTGTTAATCGGCATTATTAGCATACATTAGAATCAAAATTACAGGTTAAGACAAACTATGGCAAAATTTTAAAATTTGGGGGTAAACATTTCACATTCGGGTGTTTATAAAACGGGCGAAAGTGAAGTTGGATGGGCGAATGTACTTTCAAACCGGACGAATGTGATTTTAATCAGAAACTTTTTCATATTCGTCCATATATGTTCACATTCGACCAGTTATTCCCACATTCGGCCAGTTTCAAAATGGGCGAATGTGCAGATGTCTTTGACCAAAATTTTTATATTTTTGTCGTTTTTGTGTTTTGACGCGTTTTATTGATTTTCATGTGCAGATGGCTGAACAACCTGAGAATATTGAATCACCAGCAGTGAATGTTGAGACTCCAGCAGAGATAACAGTTCAAGATCCAGTCCCCGTAGCTGAAACATCTACTCCGAGCAGTTGGCCTTTCGAACGATCGCACAACTGTTGCGCATATTTAGGAGATGTTGAGAAGAACACGGAGTTTACAGGGATTATTGAATTTCTGAAGAGGAGCAGGATTGTACATGCTCTAGCCACACCAACCATCATTTACAAGGACATAATTGAAGACTTTTACCAGAACGCTAAGTATGACTACTGGGAGAATCAGACGATCATCAAGAGCAAGATTCAGGAGATGGAGATGTTCTTGACTGAAGCTGACATTCGGGAGGCGTTACAGATTAAGTTCGAAGATAGTGAGGATCCCAGGGAGTTATCTTGGACAGAACAGAAGGCGTGCTTCTTAAGGATGAAATACAAAGGTCCAATCACTGACGGATCGATGTATAAGGGGAAGCTGGGAGTGCAGTACAAGTACTTTGCACATGTTCTGATTCATGTCTTTGGTTGCGTGAGTGGTGGTTATGACGTGATGAGAAGGAGTTTGAGCTCATTAATGGTTGCGTTGACACTCAACAAACCATTTAATGTGTCTGGGATGATTCTTGACCACATGCTGGAGATGCTAAAGGGGATGAAGAACAAGAAATTCATGTTGTATCCGAGGTTTCTAATGATGATCTTTGACTATAAGTATCCAATGCTGAAGAAGGATCCGACTATGATCCTAGGTCAAGATCACATGAATATTAGAACCTTGATGAGGATGAAAGGATACAAAGGTGTAGCTGATAATGAGAAACCACCTAACAGGAGATTGTTTGGCGCTTTGGCTCGTCCGGATTACACTGATCCTGGCAAGAACAAAGCAAGACATGATGATAGTGACTCAGACAATGATGATCCCTTAGTGTATGTTGATTCAAGCACTAAGCGGAAACGTCAAGTAGTCAATCCTGGAGCCAAAGGGAAGGGCAAGGGAAAGGCTATTGATCAGGGAAGCACCAAGCAACAGGTTGCTAGAAAGAAATCGACGGCGAAGAAAGGATCGGGTTTGGTGGATGAAGAGTCTGTAGATTCGGAAGAAACTGAGGTTGATGAACAGTGGGATTCTGATGACGAGAACGTGAGGACCACCAAACGTAAGGCCACTATGGTTGGTGAGTCTGAATCCTTGAATCAGTCGATTGAAGAAGCTGAGAGACGAAAGAAATCGGTTGAAGATGAAGGTTTAGGTGTTGACCTAGCTGAACTGAGTGTTGGAGATACAGTAGTTGTGAATTTGTCAAAGAAGACAAAGAAACAAAAGACTATGGCAAAGAAGTCTAGTGTGAAAGAACTGAGAGAGAAGGAGTTGGCTCAGTTGTTGAAAGGAAAAAGATTACCTGATGCTGGAACACCTTCTAAGCTATCTTCACCAGTTGCCAAGAAGCAGAAGAAAGCGAAAGAGGCAGAGACTTTACCAATTGATCAGTTCAATATCGATATGGATAAAGTGCTCGATATGTTTAGGAAGCCTCAAAAGGAGAAAGTTGTTGAAGTTGAGCCCTCCAGATCTAAGTCATAGAAAGTGACTGTAGATGATGATGTTATGAAACAGGTTAATAAGAAGATGGAGGACATGATGAAGATGTTGGTTGCTCAACAAGCTGAGATTACTAAATTCAAGCAGAATGAGGAGAAGATGCTCCAGATTGTAGTTGCTTCGAAATCTAATCAGGATGATATAAATGATAAGATTAAACTGATTGAAGCAAAGAATGAAAAGCTTGAGAGGAGATGTGATAGAAACAAGAACAAGATCAAAATGATTAAGGCTGACAACAAAGAATTGAAGAAGGAAAACAAACGCCTGTGTGGTTTGATTGAAGAGTTGTATAGCAGAGCACCCCAGTTGAAAGAGGGTGAAGAAGATGAAGAAGAAGATGAACAAAAAGTTGATTATGAGTATTCTGATTCTGAGAAAGAAGATGATGATGAAGAGGATGATGATGGATCGGATAAAAGTGATGATGACAATGATGATGATGATGACAACAATGATGATGATGATGATGGTGCTGAAGGTACAGGAAAGAAGAAAGGTGATGAGTTTAGCAGTGGAAGTGATCATGATGGAGGAGATGATACTTCTAAGTATAGTTATGAGAAGAGAACACCACAGAAGAAGAAAGATACTGGAGAATCGAGTTCCAAAAAGAAAGGTGGGAATGTAGATTTGGATGAAAGTATCTTCTGGAACGAAAAGGTGAGATCTCTGTCTGATGATGCTAAACAGATATACAAGAATATGTTGGAGAAGAGAGAGTGGACCATTGAGTTCACTGGATGCTTCGCTGAAATATTCCAGACTGATGATCTGAGATATGAGCTGGAATATGAAGATCCAGATCTTGAAGAAGGGGAACTACCTGCATCTGTGGCGAAAGAAATTTTAGATGGTCTCGCACAGAGGGTAGGGAAGACGTTTGAGGAGTTTATGATGGATGAATCGATTCCTGATATTCCTGAAAAGGATATGGGAAGTCATTCAGATGATGTGCATACTCCAGAGAACAATGAAGTTGAGATTGAAGATATTACTCATGAAGAGTTTCCCCAGTATTTCAGAAAAGAAGATGAGAATGAAGTATTTCCTGACTTCACAGAGATACCAAATAAGTCAGCGAAACAGAAAGCAAAGAAAAGAAGCGAAGAGTTTGTTGAGAAGGTGTTTGGTAATGAAAAGAAAGATTCTTCTAACCAGTCTGATGAGTTGAAGAATTATATGAAGAAGTTGAAGGAGATGGATGAGAACCGACCCAAACCTGAAGCTCAAGGTAACTTTTATCGATTTCATAATGCCAAGTTCAAAGGCAGAGCTCTCGGGTGGACTTACTTAGGCAGACTGAAGTGTATTGCTGCGAAATGGGAAATCGGAATTCTGTATTTCAACAGATTCTGTGATTTGCTTACTCTACCGTACTGGGCGGTGAGAGATTTATGCAGATTCCCAATGTCAGGAGCCGAGGTAAATGGATCGCATGTCGGTTGGTGCGCAGACAAATTGGTTTGGGAGAGTCGCACAAGATGGAACAGGTTCAAGCCTCAATATCCCCGTAGAAAAGTTCATAGGGATATTGATCCACAAACCAATATGAAGCGTGTGACTTTGATATATAAAGCACCAAATGTGATGAGAAAGATACCGTTGATGCCAATGCCACAGCACTTTAGTGCTGATTTCATATTTTGGTATTACGATTGGAGGAAGGCAGAAGCAGTGATTGTGTTGAGGGATGGAAAGGATAAATACAAGCATGTTCATGTATTTGATCCTATGTGGCTGATCAATTGCACATTCGAAGACATCATCATGTTGTTCTATAATCCGATATACTATGAACCCAACGACTTTGCTCAAGCGAGAAAGTATACTCAAGTTGTGGGAGTTTGTTTTGCATATGACATAAATGCAGGAAGCAACTTGGAGGGTAAACTTGGCAAGACTGTGAAGATTGCTAATGTGTCAAAGCCTGTGAAGAAAACATTCGAGCCGCCAATGACTTCTGAGCAGAAGAAGCAGCTCAGAATCAAGCTGATGAACAAGACGATGGACTATCAAAGAAAACTATCCAATCAATAGTCGAGGGGGAGTTTGTTGATGCGTTTTGCGACTAAGGATTGGATATACTATTATTAACATGTGTTAGTGGATAGCCGAAGGTGTATTGATATGGGGCGAATGTAGATAATATGGGCGAAGGTGAACAGAAATGGGCGAAGGTAGATGTGATCTGGACGAATGAAGAATGGACATGGATTGAAGAACACATTCGACCACTTGCAGTGGGCGAATGTGGAAAAACCTCACATTCGACCATCTGTAAGGGGCGAATGTGCAGTGTCTATAAATAGTTTTTGAGTTTTTGATTATGTAAGAGTGTTGTCATTTGTGTCCAGGTTCTGTTCAGGTTTAGGAGTGTTTTTGAGAGATTGTCTTTGTGATTCTAGATTAACATAAACAGTTGTAAATGCTTATTGATTGAAGTTAATCTATGAAAATGATATTGAAAATGATCTTGATTGTGTCGTGATTTGTATCTTATCAATTTGTTCAGATCTAGGGTTTCCGCACCTAGATTTGTGACTTGTATGATCATAGAATCCTGTTTTAGATAAAATCCAACGCTCACAGCTATCGAAAAATATATTAGTGGCTTACCAATGCAGATTCAGGACACGGTGTGGGGAAGGAACCCTGCTACCCTCGAAGAGGCCAAGCGTCTAGCAGCTACTCTAACTGACAACCACGTAAAGAACGGGACCTTATTTCGAAAAGGTGAGAAAACAAGTATTGTAGCCGTAGTAACCATTGAGAACCAAAAACGCAAGACCAGGGATCTTGATGCAAACCTTACTACACAAGCTCCTAACAAGAAACCTTATACGGGGAACTTTCCTTTGTGTAACACATGCAAATGTCACCATCCCACTGCTTCACCATGTCGCTTGTACACCAATTGTGGTAAGTACGGCCATCTAGTCAACACATGTCGTGAAGCCCCAAACCCCAATACCAACCAACCCTGCTCCGGATGCTAACCCTAATCGTCCTAGCAGATACAACTATGTTCAGTGCTATGAATGTGGAGACCCAAATCACTTCCGTAACCGATGCCCTAACCTAAACCGAGATCAAGACCCTCCAGCTGCCTAATAACAAACCCCTACTATTAGAATGTTATTTGCTTCTATGTATTGACGCATTTTGATTCATATAATAAATTCTAGTATTGAAACTTTTGCCTTTTATATGAGAATTTATTTATCTAGTATGTTCATACATGCCTGGTTGAGTGTGAACTAATTGCTATATTAATATCTAAATCTATACAATTTCAACTCACACACTATATTGTTACACCTATAAACTTGCTTACATGAACATATTATCAAGTTGCAATTTATAATTGTTACACTTAATCAACAACTGGTAGAGGACGAAGTACTTGCTCAACAGTTAGTAGGGTACCAAATAACCTACTCAACGATTGGTAGAGGCCCTACAACCTGCTTAACAATCGGTAGAGGTTCTTACTCACTGACTGGTAGAAGTCTTCTTCCTGCTCAACAGTTGGACTTATTTTTGGATACATCATATACAATTCAATCACAAGGTTATTTTGTATTAATTGTTTTACATGGGTATTTAGAGTCATAGAAGGACATAAAACCCTAATGTAAGGTAAATTGGTGATTACGGTCCGGAACGTAATCATGAATTTACAGGTACGTTAAGGTAGTGTGAAATTCTAATAAGGTTTTGGTAGTTCGTTTAATTTTCCTATAATCACACATATCAACCCTCTTACCCAAATTATTCACAACAGATTATTCTATTACCTATAAATTCCTGTCATGCCTTAACCCAAACCACAGTTTTCCTAATTTCTACCTAATCACCCTCAACCCTGTGTTTTAATAACTTCGGGACGAAGTTTCCAAAAGTAGGGGAGACTGTAACATCGCATACTTTCCCCAGATTATTTTGGTTATAAAAAAATGTTTGTTTTAAATAATATAGGTTTTAACCACCTTAAACTAATAATTATTTAACAAAATCATTTTTTGGATTCCCGACGTTTCGAGTGTTTTAAAAATTATTCATAACACTTTTAATCTTGTGTAATCATAATATAGTTTGTATATAAAAAAATTGTCACACCACGACAAAGGCGGAAACACGTGGCGCGACGGTTCAAAAGCATAAAGTCAAGGTTATGGCTAAACACAAGTAATTTAAAGAAAATGGGTCATTTATTATGACGTCGAATTAGTTTCAAACATTACACAAAAGATAATTGTTTTTGAAATAAACTTAGAGGTTTCTCAAATATATCCCAAATGCCTTGGGAAATAAAGGTGAAACCCCACAAAAGCTCGACGTTTGCATTGGAGATTTCCCGACCCTGCCTGCTTGATCTTTCATCTTCTAATTACCTGAAAGATATGTTTAAAAAGTTTCGTCAATATAAATATATTGGTGAGTTCACAGGTTTTCAGTTTCTAAAACTTGAATACTTGGGAATACCATGTTATGACAATATATAGGAGTTGCAAATTCCTATAAATCTACTTGAGGCTATAATCAAACCAAGACATATAATAATTGTGCCCCGCTCCAAGTCGTTACTCGGTTTCCCACGACTTAAGTTCAGAATATTTGCACCCCAGGCATAACCTAATGCATAATCGACGCTATCGATTAGGGGTGGGCCTTGTCAGGCACCAATAGTACTATTCGAATATTCCTCCGGTTTCAATTCCCTGAACAAATGATTATAGAGGCGAGGACTCAACCCCGAGTGGCGGTCACACCTCAAGTATTAAATCCGTCAAACACTATCCCTAACATATCTTTCCCCCGGAAAACGTAAAAATAGTTTAAAATGGGGCCGTGAAACTCACCTGTAACTGCGTCTGTCTCAATGAGGTGAATAGCAAAAGGGTGGTCTTGCACCTATAAACGTCCTAAACGTATAAGTCACTATTCCTATAGTGTATGTGCCTTGGCAAGTTGTACACCCAACTCCCGACCACAAGTTGTTCCAAATCCCGTTTAATTATGCGTGTATCCTAGGTTTCGTTGGCGTTTCATTACCCCTTGTGTTATAAGTTATATATTACTCTTGTTAATATTTCCATAACTTGTATCTTATTATCATCGACTCGACTTCACTTAACGTATAATTATTTTCCCATTTGAATAATTATACTTAAGATCGCATCGCTCGATATAATATATATTTCAATCCTCGACCCGACTCACTTTGCCACACATTTGTTTTCCCATTTAAACAAATATGCTAAGATCTTGTCGTTCGATCGTATATTCTTAACGTCCGATTCAACTCACCACACCGTATATTTATTTTCCCATTCAAATAAATATACTAGGATTCCGTTGATACGACATACACATATATATATCCTTGTCTTCTCGTCGCGGCTTTCCTTCCCGCATATCTACTTTCCCATTAAGTATATATACTAGAATTTTGCCGAGGCGATCGTACAAGTATATATATAAATGTGTAATTTTTCTTGTTAAGTATATACGTTTGTTTTAACGTCTTATTTGTTTACGTCAAGTGTTTCTCCCATGAATTTATCCTCCAACACTTAGGAAAGTGTTTATTTATTTTCACCCAAGTATATATATATTTTACCTCTTAAAATATATATTTTTCTCATCTTGCCGCAATGGCATTTTTCTCATATTTTGTCCGGTTATGGTTTGTTAACGCGTTTTAGTTCGATATCTTAACTTGATTAGTTAATTTTTCCAAGTTTTTCCCAACATGTATTTTATAGAAATATTTAACCATATTTCTTCCTATTTTCACATGTTACTTGGATGGTTAAAATACTTATGTATTTTTAACCCAACTTGTCAACTTACTACAAAAATGTTTCCAACACTTTTATATTCCCATTTATATAAAAGTATTCATTTTTGCATAAGTTTCCCAAGTTTGTTTAATATTTTTATAAAATCTCTATTTTATAAAAATGCATATGTTAAAACCCTTTTATATTTTATAATTTTCAAAAATACACTTTTGTACAAAATACCCAAGTATTTTTACTAGTATTTACAAAAATCATCCTTAGACTTTAATACTTGCATTTTTGACACCAAACTTTCCATACTTGTATTTTTGGACTAATAGTTTCTAAAATGTCCATTTTAGTCCCTTAACTTTCAAAGTTACAACTTTAGTCCCCTTAACTTACAAAAGTTGCATTTTTCTATTCTAACTTTCAAAGTTGGCATTTTTCACTCAAAATAGTTAACTTTGAAGATTCAACTTTTTATAGGTAAGTTATTTTTGTATCAAAACACTTATGTTAGTCTTATATTCCATATGAAAGACTAATTATATGTGTGTTTTATGTATTTGTCCATTTCTTCAAAATATCATCCATCTAAGTGAGTTAACTTTAATTTTCCATCTTATTCATTTATGAACTCCTAACATGTTTTTCCACATATTATTACTTAAATGATCATATTAAGATGAATTAAAGTTAGTTTCAACATATTCAAGTTCATCTCAAAATATTCACCAAAACATCATCCTACTTAGTCTTATATGTAAACTTCATATATTTTCAAGACTAATATATCATCATCATCAAATCCATGGTTTATTTCTATATCTTTAACCTTTCATTTTACACATGAAAACCTATTAAAGATTATGTTCAAAACCATTTTTAAACCCTTCATGTACAACTTGCTACTAGGAACACATACATGAAGAATAACAATCAAAAACAAGATTAAGAAGCTTACTACTAGCACAAGGCTAGGGAAGACAAAAACCTTGGATTTGAGAGGGGTTTAGTGTGTTCTTCCTAGTGGTTTAGCTCCAAGCTCTTGAAACACACAAAAGGGGTTTGGATGATGGATGATTTTAAGTGATTTGGAGTTGTAAAAACTTGAAAGAACAATGTGTATGTATGCTTGTAAACCCACGGCTCTTTGAAGGAAAAAGAAGGAGAGTTGTGCTTTGATGCTTCAAGCCTCTAACACATGTTATTATATATCCAACTCATGTAATGATGTTAGAGATTTAGGAGATCTTATGGGAGATTATGAGTGTACTTGGAGATTTTTGAAATGAAGATTATGTGTGTGTATGAATGTGGCCGTGTATATGGATATAGATATAGGTGTTTTGCTTGCAAACTTGGTTAAATCTTTGCAATCCATCATTATCTTTATACAAGACCCTTCATCCATGCATGCATACTTGTGTCATGATGTCTTGGAGTGTTGTCTTGGCCTTGGGTGGCCTTTGGCCGAAAATGGGTAAAGGGGGGACAAGGGTTGGGCTACTTTTGTACTACATGTTTACTTACCACTTTTCTTACAACTTTGTCTTATGTTGCATGCTCCATGTAAGATCTTTTAGCTTATTATTATTAACATAACATGGATAAAACAAGGCCATTTGGCCGGCCCTTTGATGGGTATAAGTGGGGTCCACAACTTCAATTATTTACCCATTGTTTGTTATGTTTAATCCCCCGTCGTTCGGGTGTCGTTCGGGTATTTTTCGGGTTTTAATCACGCGTCATCCGGACATTAAATATACCTTTAACAACACTTAAATATAGTCTATTTTAAGCGTTGATTGATTATTTAGGCTTTTACCGGGTGAAATTACGAGTTATACGCGTATCGGGTGCGATACGCGCACTTTATTCGTTACCGGGAGATTTGTACAAGACGTTTTCATTTATGGTTTTGGAGTTCCAAAACTCATTATATCTTATGAAAATACCCTTTATTTTATATCCTGGGTGTCCGGGATTCGTTTCGTTTATTTAATTATTACCGGGTAATTGCCAACATCCGTACCGGATAGCTTATTCGCACATGATCCAATCATGTTTTACCATTAAACGTATGCATTCCTATGCACTATTTGGAAATTGCTATTCCCTAAGGCCTTGCTAATTAAATCACACATAATTGCATTTAATTACGTTAATCATATATTAATTAATTGTACGGAATTACCTTATTTTTGCCGGTTGTTACATTCTCCCCCCGTTAAGAGAATTCCGTCCCGGAATTCACTTCGAGTTCTCCGGTACAGGTGTCTTCTCGAATAGGGTGGGGTATTTTTGCTTCATCCGGTCCAGCCTTTCCCACGTGAACTCCGGTCCACGCTTGGCATTCCAGCGCACTTTGACCAATCTGATCTTGCTGCGCCTTAATTTTTGGACCTTCCAATCAGTTACCTCGATTGGTTCTTCCACAAAATGTAACTTGTCGTCAATCTGGATCTCGTCAGCAGGAATAATGAGAGTTTCGTCGGATAGGCACTTTTTCAAGTTCGACACATGAAACGTGTCGTGTATTCCACTCAGCTCTTGAGGCAACTCGAGCTTGTATGCCACTGTGCCTACCCTTGACAAGACTTTGAATGGTCCAATATATCGCGGGTTCAGCTTCCCGCGCTTCCCAAAGCGCGCGACACCTTTCCAAGGTGACACCTTCAATAGGACCCTGTCTCCGACTTGAAACTCTAAAGGCTTTCGCCTCATATCAGCATAGCTTTTCTGGCGGTCCCGGGCCGCTTTGAGACGTTCTTTTATCAAAAAGACCTTATCCGTGGTCTCTTGAACAATTTCGGGCCCGGTGAGTTGCTTTTCCCCAACTTCCGCCCAACACAATGGCGATCGGCACTTGCGTCCATAAAGAGCTTCAAACGGCGCGGCTTGAATGCTCGTATGATACTGTTGTTATAAGAAAATTCTACCAATGGCAAGTGCGTATCCCAATTGCCTCCGAAATCTATCGCGCATGCCCGTAGCATATCTTCCAATGTCTGGATGGTTCGTTCACTTTGACCATCCGTTTGGGGATGATATGCGGTACTCATGTCAAGGCGAGTACCGAGGGCTTCGTTCAAACTTTCCCAAAATCTTGACGTGAAACGACTATCTCGATCGGAGATGATAGAAACAGGTACACCGTGTTTAGATACCACTTCCTTAATGTACAAACGGGTCAGTTTCTCCAACTTGTCCGTTTCGCGAATTGGAAGGAAGTGTGCAGATTTTGTCAGTCGATCAACGATTACCCAGATCGTGTCATGGCCGCTTGTTGTCTTAGGTAACTTGGTAATGAAATCCATGGTGATTCGTTCCCATTTCCATTCCGGTATTTCCGGCTGCTGGAGCAAGCCGGAAGGTCTCTGGTGCTCAGCCTTGACCTTTGCGCAAGTCAAACATCGCGCAACATAGGCTGCTATATCCCTTTTGAAATTCGGCCACCAATAAAGTTCCTTCAAATCGTGGAACATCTTGTCTGCACCCGGGTGAACCGAATATCTAGAACTGTGAGCTTCGGCCAATACTAGCTCACGCAATCCACCATATACTGGAACCCAAATTCTATTCATGAAATACAGTGTCTGGTCCGCTTTTGGTTCCAGTGAATCAACCATCTTTCGTAACCTTTCACCTTTGACATTCTCGGGTTTGAGGGCGTTAACTTGAGCTTCACGAATTCGTTCAGTCATATTCGTGTGGATAGTCAATCCCAAAGCTCGAACACGCAATGGCTTAACCCGTTCCTTGCGACTCAAGGCGTCGGCTACGACGTTCGCCTTACCGGGATGGTACTTTATCTCACAATCGTAATCGTTTAATAATTCAACCCATCGCCGTTGTCGCATATTCAAATCCTTCTGATCGAAGATGTGCTGTAAACTCTTGTGATCAGTGAAAATCGTGCACTTGGTTCCGTACAAATAGTGCCTCCATATCTTGAGAGCGAATACCACTGCACCCAATTCCAAATCGTGTGTAGTGTAGTTCTTCTCATGGATTTTCAGTTGCCTAGAAGCATACGCTATTACTTTTTCTCGCTGCATCAATACACAACCCAAACCTTGATGCGAGGCATCACAGTAAACCACAAAATCTTCCGTACCGTCTGGAAGTGACAGTATCGGAGCGCCACATAACTTGTCTTTTAACAATTGGAATGCTGCCTCTTGCTTTTCCGTCCACTCAAATTTCTTGTCTTTTTGGGTTAACATGGTTAAAGCTTGCGCTATCTTTGAAAAGTTCTCGATGAACCTTCTGTAATAACCCGCGAGGCCTAGAAATTGTCGTACTTCGGTAGGAGTTCGAGGTGCTTCCCAATTTTTGATTGCCTCGATCTTGGCTGGATCAACGTGTATGCCCTTCTCGTTTACCACGTGACCTAAAAAGTGAACTTCCCGAATCCAAAAGTCACATTTCGAGAATTTAGCATAGAGCTTCTCTTTGCGTAATACTTCAAGAATTAACCGAAGGTGATTCTCGTGGTCTTCTTTCGTGCGTGAATAGATCAAAATATCGTCAATGAAGACAATGACGAATTTATCCAGGTATGGCTTACATACGCGGTTCATTAGATCCATGAAAACCGCTGGTGCGTTGGTCAAGCCGAACGGCATTACCAAAAATTCATAGTGTCCATACCGGGTTCTGAAGGCCGTTTTTGGTACATCTTCTTCTTGTATACGCAACTGGTGATAGCCTGACCTCAAATCGATCTTGGAGTAATAGCTGGAACCTTGGAGCTGATCAAATAAATCGTCGATCCTGGGGAGAGGATAGCGATTCTTGATGGTTAGCTTGTTCAGCTCTCGATAGTCGATGCACATGCGAAATGTGCCATCCTTCTTCTTCACAAACAAGACGGGAGCTCCCCAAGGTGAGAAACTCGGTCTTATAAAGCCTTTGTCCAATAATTCTTGTAGTTGGCTGGACAGTTCCTGCATCTCTGATGGAGCTAGGCGGTATGGCGATCGTGCCACAGGAGCTGCTCCGGGAACGAGGTCGATGCGGAACTCGACTTGTCGAGGTGGTGGCAACCCCGGCAAATCTTCTGGAAATACATCCGGAAAATCTCTGGCGACTGGAATGTCTTCCAACTTTCGCTCGTCGGCCTTCTTGTCCACTACGTGTGCCAAGAATGCGACAAGCCCTTTTCTCAGACACTTACGAGCCTTCATGCTCGAAATAATTCTTAGTGGCGTCCCGTGTCTTTCACCTTGAATTGAGAGAGTTTCACCGCTTGCGAGGGGAACCTGAATAATTTTATCGTTGCAAACCACAACGGCACGGTGTGCGGACAACCAATCCATGCCAACAACGATGTCAAAACTTCCCAATACGACCGGCAATAGATCAATCCCAAACTCGTGCCCACAGAGTTCTAACTTACAATCTTTTGCTACCTCTCTCGTTTCAATAGTTTTACCATTAGCCAGTTCTATAGAGTAGGGTGTATCTAGTTTGCTAGTTTTTAAACCAAGTAGTCTTTTAAACTCAATGGATACGAAGCTAAAGTCAGCACCGGTATCAAATAATACAGAGGCATAATGACCATTTAGAGGAAACGTACCAGTGACCACATTGGGGTCTTGCCGTGCGTCACCGGCTCCAATAACAAATGCCCGGCCACGGGCCTGATTGTTGACTTTGGGGCAATCTTTCTTCCAATGGTCCAATGACCCACATGCAAAACAGGGTCTGGCCCCTCCGTTCTTTGGTGCTCCAGATCGGCACTCTTCAGTCTTGTGCCCGGTGCGGTGGCACTTCCCGCAAGTCAATCCATTGTTCCTCCCCTGGTTTCCCTGTTTGTTATTGTTATTGTTACCACGTCCTGTGGCGGCATAACCCTTTCCTTTCTTGTTCGAGCTTCCCGATGCTCGATCCCTTTTCCCTTCATCTCTCTTTCTTTTCCCAAACCTTTGCCCGTTACCCTGATCATTGGCTGCAGCTGCTGAACTTGCTCCCTGTTTCTTTGCCTCAACGCTACTTGTTTCAGAGATTTTCAACCCAGAAACCTGGCGGATAAGGGTACCCATGCGGATAGCATCCTCTGTCAGACTTAGTGCCAGATCAATTGCCTCGCGCATGGTCGTGGGTTTGGAAGAGGTGACCATGCTGCGAATCTGTGGTGCTAGCCCGAATAGGTATCGTTCCACTTTGTTCTTCTCTGGTGTAACCAGGCGAGGTACCAGTCGTGCGAGATCATGAAATCTTGACGTATACCCAGTGACGTCTGCTCCTATCATGGTGAGGTTCCAGAATTCGGTTTCCAACTTCTGAACTTCACTTGCCGGGCGGTATTCGGCTGTCATCAATTCTTTCAGTGCCGCCCATGATAGAGAGTATGCGACATCATCTCCTAAGGACTGTACTTGGCCGTTCCACCAAGTTAGCGCTTGATCCAAAAACAGATTAGTGGCGTACATGACAGACTGTCGAGGGGTACACCCGCTGATGCGGATAACTGCCTCGGTCTTTTCGAACCATTTGACCAGGCCTATGGAACCTTCAGTGCCGCTGAAGTTTAGTGGCTTACAGTCCAAGAAAGCCTTGAAAGTGCAGCCGCGCTCTCCCGAGGCTGTCCCTGTAATAGTAACATAGTATGTTATTATGGGATAGGAGTTTGTGAAATATTCTCCCATCGCTTTTTCATTTATTTATAAACCTCTTACCACTGGGGGAGGTCTCACGTCGCTCACTCCCTGTCCTGTCATGGGAGTGTTCAGAGCGTGCGGCTTCGTGTTCAGCGATGGCACGAGCTATTCGTTCAGAAATCATAGTTTCGAGCTCAGCTGGTGTTGTGGGCAGTCCGTCTGCACCACTGTTGCTTCGGGTGGCAGGTGCCATTTTCTTCAATAATAATTATCAAAGGTTAATTTGGCAAACATTTATACAATACAAAGCATAAATAACAAACCAAAGCATGAACACAATAATCAACACCATATCATCACACAACATACCAACACATCATACATAAATATAAATAGGAATCAACACAACATCACCACACAAATATACAAACCACAACACATGGAGTAAGCAATAATAATCATAGACAACAACATATTTCACCATAATAATAAGATTTTTCATTAATTTCAATAATGTCATTACAATGCTTGTTCATAATACAAAATGGAGAATACACTTCTCATACAACACATTGCTTTTGAAATAATAAAACATCATATCATACGCCGTAATACCCGTACGGCTGGCAAAATGCAGACGAGTGTCATAACCCGTGCTGTACTACCATAGTGCTGCTAGTATATACATAATCTGGTGCGTCTTCAGTGCATCCCCAATATGTCCTACTGTGGCGGTGGCGGGGGGTACTGGTACTGCGGCGCGTGCGTACTGATCGTCATACTGATCTTCATGATACGCTCGTACAAGAAATGTCGATGCGCAAAGTGCGCATCCCCTGTGATACCGCACTGAGCGTCCAGGCTCAGCAACTCCTCCGCGTAATGCGCCAAAGCATCCCGCGCATCTATCATCCTCGTCCACATCAGACGTGTCTGATGCTCCACCTGTGTTACGGTGCGCTGCACCGTATCAGCGAGAGTCTGAAAATCCCGCTCTAGTGTGATGGCAGTGGACCATGCTGGTCCAGACAAGGGTGTCGTCCTGGGTGGCTGGGATGGTCCGGGTATGTCTGGGTGTGTGGATGGGAATGGCCCGAAGGGGAATGGTACTGGTATGTGGGGCAGTAAGAAACTGGGTGGTCTGATGGAAAAGTGGTGTGGCATCAGATAAGGGTCCCCTGCACCTAGAGGGTATGGCGCAGGTGTCATGCTGGATATGGTGGGGATAGGCATAGTCATGGCAATGGTGGGTGGTGGCATGGGCTCAGCTAGGGGGGCTATCAGTGGCTCAGAAACAGTGGCCCACTCTGGAGTGGACACCACTACAGGGGGTGTGGGAGGGCTCGCAGTGGCGAAGGCCTCCAAGCCTGCCCTATGTAGCTCAGAGCTACGGGCGGGACTACCCTCGTGTATAAGTGCGGCTGGTGCTGGCTCCTCCTGGGGTAGGGGCTCGGGTGCTGGTGGGGCTATGGGGTCCGCTGGGGCGTCCTCTAGCATGGGAGCCACTGGCTCCTCCTGGGCAGCCTGAATCTCGGGCACCAGCATGTGCCCTACTGAACCTACCGACTCGTCATCTGAGTCGTCGGATATCCATCCGTTTCTTCCACGGGGAATGGGTAGGAGTCTCATACCAGCAGGTACGTGAATGTGGGGTACCGGTGCCGGCTCGTGCTCGGCGTGAGCCCGGAAAGGAGACTCTGCTGCGTCTGACTGGGCGGGAACTGGTCGCGAAGGACCGGCACAGCCGTCAGGGAAGTCCCTGATGGCACGAACGGGGCGTACGGCCAAAGGTGCGGCCGGTACGATGGGCTGTGGTGCGTCGACCACGGCCGGTGTCCAGTCAGGATCCTCGCTAGGATCTGTCTCGTCTGAGTCGTCGTCTGACCCTCCTGCGACGTCCATCTCTACGTCGTCTTCTTCCGCATCGAGTACAACCAACTCGACTGGCTCCGGCGGAGGTGCGGGTATAATCTGGATACTGCTGTCAACACTAGGTGCTATACTTCCCGCGTCTGACATCCTGGCAAAAGAACCGTACATGTATATATGATTTATTTAAATTAGACAGCTATGGCGTACTCTATAGTAACCTTCCTAACTTCTAATTTCTACGTTACAATACTCGTGGCTGGCTTGGTCGGAATCTCCTCATGCCCAATGCTTCTTGAAAATTACTTTTATTTAAAACCATGTACATTTTCTTTTGAAAACTTTATCTTTAGAACCAAATCCGGTTATAGTCTAGTTTTTGAAGAAAATACTCTAGTTCGCTATAACCTTGGCTCTGATACCACGTTCTGTCACACCACGACAAAGGCGGAAACACGTGGCGCGACGGTTCAAAAGCATAAAGTCAAGGTTATGGCTAAACACAAGTAATTTAAAGAAAATGGGTCATTTATTATGACGTCGAATTAGTTTCAAACATTACACAAAAGATAATTGTTTTTGAAATAAACTTAGAGGTTTCTCAAATATATCCCAAATGCCTTGGGAAATAAAGGTGAAACCCCACAAAAGCTCGACGTTTGCATTGGAGATTTCCCGACCCTGCCTGCTTGATCTTTCATCTTCTAATTACCTGAAAGATATGTTTAAAAAGTTTCGTCAATATAAATATATTGGTGAGTTCACAGGTTTTCAGTTTCTAAAACTTGAATACTTGGGAATACCATGTTATGACAATATATAGGAGTTGCAAATTCCTATAAATCTACTTGAGGCTATAATCAAACCAAGACATATAATAATTGTGCCCCGCTCCAAGTCGTTACTCGGTTTCCCACGACTTAAGTTCAGAATATTTGCACCCCAGGCATAACCTAATGCATAATCGACGCTATCGATTAGGGGTGGGCCTTGTCAGGCACCAATAGTACTATTCGAATATTCCTCCGGTTTCAATTCCCTGAACAAATGATTATAGAGGCGAGGACTCAACCCCGAGTGGCGGTCACACCTCAAGTATTAAATCCGTCAAACACTATCCCTAACATATCTTTCCCCCGGAAAACGTAAAAATAGTTTAAAATGGGGCCGTGAAACTCACCTGTAACTGCGTCTGTCTCAATGAGGTGAATAGCAAAAGGGTGGTCTTGCACCTATAAACGTCCTAAACGTATAAGTCACTATTCCTATAGTGTATGTGCCTTGGCAAGTTGTACACCCAACTCCCGACCACAAGTTGTTCCAAATCCCGTTTAATTATGCGTGTATCCTAGGTTTCGTTGGCGTTTCATTACCCCTTGTGTTATAAGTTATATATTACTCTTGTTAATATTTCCATAACTTGTATCTTATTATCATCGACTCGACTTCACTTAACGTATAATTATTTTCCCATTTGAATAATTATACTTAAGATCGCATCGCTCGATATAATATATATTTCAATCCTCGACCCGACTCACTTTGCCACACATTTGTTTTCCCATTTAAACAAATATGCTAAGATCTTGTCGTTCGATCGTATATTCTTAACGTCCGATTCAACTCACCACACCGTATATTTATTTTCCCATTCAAATAAATATACTAGGATTCCGTTGATACGACATACACATATATATATCCTTGTCTTCTCGTCGCGGCTTTCCTTCCCGCATATCTACTTTCCCATTAAGTATATATACTAGAATTTTGCCGAGGCGATCGTACAAGTATATATATAAATGTGTAATTTTTCTTGTTAAGTATATACGTTTGTTTTAACGTCTTATTTGTTTACGTCAAGTGTTTCTCCCATGAATTTATCCTCCAACACTTAGGAAAGTGTTTATTTATTTTCACCCAAGTATATATATATTTTACCTCTTAAAATATATATTTTTCTCATCTTGCCGCAATGGCATTTTTCTCATATTTTGTCCGGTTATGGTTTGTTAACGCGTTTTAGTTCGATATCTTAACTTGATTAGTTAATTTTTCCAAGTTTTTCCCAACATGTATTTTATAGAAATATTTAACCATATTTCTTCCTATTTTCACATGTTACTTGGATGGTTAAAATACTTATGTATTTTTAACCCAACTTGTCAACTTACTACAAAAATGTTTCCAACACTTTTATATTCCCATTTATATAAAAGTATTCATTTTTGCATAAGTTTCCCAAGTTTGTTTAATATTTTTATAAAATCTCTATTTTATAAAAATGCATATGTTAAAACCCTTTTATATTTTATAATTTTCAAAAATACACTTTTGTACAAAATACCCAAGTATTTTTACTAGTATTTACAAAAATCATCCTTAGACTTTAATACTTGCATTTTTGACACCAAACTTTCCATACTTGTATTTTTGGACTAATAGTTTCTAAAATGTCCATTTTAGTCCCTTAACTTTCAAAGTTACAACTTTAGTCCCCTTAACTTACAAAAGTTGCATTTTTCTATTCTAACTTTCAAAGTTGGCATTTTTCACTCAAAATAGTTAACTTTGAAGATTCAACTTTTTATAGGTAAGTTATTTTTGTATCAAAACACTTATGTTAGTCTTATATTCCATATGAAAGACTAATTATATGTGTGTTTTATGTATTTGTCCATTTCTTCAAAATATCATCCATCTAAGTGAGTTAACTTTAATTTTCCATCTTATTCATTTATGAACTCCTAACATGTTTTTCCACATATTATTACTTAAATGATCATATTAAGATGAATTAAAGTTAGTTTCAACATATTCAAGTTCATCTCAAAATATTCACCAAAACATCATCCTACTTAGTCTTATATGTAAACTTCATATATTTTCAAGACTAATATATCATCATCATCAAATCCATGGTTTATTTCTATATCTTTAACCTTTCATTTTACACATGAAAACCTATTAAAGATTATGTTCAAAACCATTTTTAAACCCTTCATGTACAACTTGCTACTAGGAACACATACATGAAGAATAACAATCAAAAACAAGATTAAGAAGCTTACTACTAGCACAAGGCTAGGGAAGACAAAAACCTTGGATTTGAGAGGGGTTTAGTGTGTTCTTCCTAGTGGTTTAGCTCCAAGCTCTTGAAACACACAAAAGGGGTTTGGATGATGGATGATTTTAAGTGATTTGGAGTTGTAAAAACTTGAAAGAACAATGTGTATGTATGCTTGTAAACCCACGGCTCTTTGAAGGAAAAAGAAGGAGAGTTGTGCTTTGATGCTTCAAGCCTCTAACACATGTTATTATATATCCAACTCATGTAATGATGTTAGAGATTTAGGAGATCTTATGGGAGATTATGAGTGTACTTGGAGATTTTTGAAATGAAGATTATGTGTGTGTATGAATGTGGCCGTGTATATGGATATAGATATAGGTGTTTTGCTTGCAAACTTGGTTAAATCTTTGCAATCCATCATTATCTTTATACAAGACCCTTCATCCATGCATGCATACTTGTGTCATGATGTCTTGGAGTGTTGTCTTGGCCTTGGGTGGCCTTTGGCCGAAAATGGGTAAAGGGGGGACAAGGGTTGGGCTACTTTTGTACTACATGTTTACTTACCACTTTTCTTACAACTTTGTCTTATGTTGCATGCTCCATGTAAGATCTTTTAGCTTATTATTATTAACATAACATGGATAAAACAAGGCCATTTGGCCGGCCCTTTGATGGGTATAAGTGGGGTCCACAACTTCAATTATTTACCCATTGTTTGTTATGTTTAATCCCCCGTCGTTCGGGTGTCGTTCGGGTATTTTTCGGGTTTTAATCACGCGTCATCCGGACATTAAATATACCTTTAACAACACTTAAATATAGTCTATTTTAAGCGTTGATTGATTATTTAGGCTTTTACCGGGTGAAATTACGAGTTATACGCGTATCGGGTGCGATACGCGCACTTTATTCGTTACCGGGAGATTTGTACAAGACGTTTTCATTTATGGTTTTGGAGTTCCAAAACTCATTATATCTTATGAAAATACCCTTTATTTTATATCCTGGGTGTCCGGGATTCGTTTCGTTTATTTAATTATTACCGGGTAATTGCCAACATCCGTACCGGATAGCTTATTCGCACATGATCCAATCATGTTTTACCATTAAACGTATGCATTCCTATGCACTATTTGGAAATTGCTATTCCCTAAGGCCTTGCTAATTAAATCACACATAATTGCATTTAATTACGTTAATCATATATTAATTAATTGTACGGAATTACCTTATTTTTGCCGGTTGTTACAAAAATGCTTCTAAAAAAAATAGGTGTTGGAGCCGGGACTCGAACCCATGTCCAACCCTCTTCAACAACATGCACAAACCATCTGGGCTATGCCTCTATATTGATAGTTATTCAGATTCCTTAATCTTTAAAACAAACCAAGTCTTGAACTTATTCAAACTTGAAAAGTTAAACCACCATTCAATCGATCAAATGGCGAGATAATTGGATAGATTGATTGTTTCTAAACTCGAAATGATATTATCTAGTCACCATTAACCTTCTAAACCCGTCATTTCATTCAATTAGTAACTAATCGAGCGTTTATGTTTGACCCGCTAATTAATCCTAATCAACTCAACATTAACTAACGAAAACACTATATAAACTCAATCCAGAATAGTTTTCGGCACCATCTGTATAAAAATCACCAACATAATACGATAATTATCAGTGTAACCGAACCTTTCGGACCTGCGTGTTCAAAACCCACGAGTTTTGTCTTAATCAGGTAACATTCTGATGTTTCTGTATTTATACAAGTCCGATTAGCGAAAGCCCCATGTCCCATAATGTCTTCGATTCCATTTTTGTGTTCAATTGGATAGGGTAAGGATCTAGGGTTCGTTCTTATTATATTGGGGAAGATGATACTTTTCAAAAACTGTTTATATAAGCACCAACTGGCTTGCAGCCCAGTTGGTATGCGACCCATTGCCTTGGACACGAACCGGCCAGCGACCCAGGTTCGAATCCCATAAGCAACAACATTTTTTTTAATCCTTTATTTATATATTTAACCTTTTAATCTTTTAAAATCGTTTTAAAATACCAAAAGAGGCTTATAAATTCTATAAAAATTATTTTATGTTATTCTAGTGGTAAAGTTTATCATACAATTTTTAGTTTTTCAAAAATCATTTATTTAATCTATATAAAATATATTACAAGTTTATTCATTTATAAGTGAAAAATTCTATAAAAATATCTAAACGATTTTATAAAATCCCACAAAAATTATTTTAAACTTGTAGATCAATAAGTATTTCAGAAATAAATTTTATTCTAGAGAAACCTTTTATTTAATATTTTTAATTAATTTTTGTTATTTTAATCATAAATAAATCATAATAAATTCATTTTTCACTATTTTTATACCAAAATTTTACATAAATTATTTTTATTCATTTAGAACAGAAATATAAATTTTAATTTGTAATTTCATTAATTTTAATATTTTTAGATATTAAAACTATATTTTGACAAATAAGAATAAATATACTAAATATTCAATTTTTGAGAAAATAATTTTATAAAAATTATTTTCATATTTAAAATCTTATAATATGACCATTCTTAATAAAAAATCTACAAATAGTCTTTTAATTATTTATTTCCCGAATTTCTTTAATTTATTAACAATTTATCTTATTAACGATTATCAATCCCCAAATTAGGAACCCTAGAACTACTTGTAGACTACAAAACTTAGACTTTTAAGTTTTCCCATTACTCAATTATTGCCTTATAAATAGGGTGATATTTGGACACAAGGGTCACAATTATTGTATATCAAGGGAATCAGTTCTAGCACTAAGGTGAGTTTACATTGCCCCTTTTTCTGTTTTACATTTTTGGGGTGAAACATGTTTAAAAATTTTATACACTATCATTTACTCATTTTTACATTGTTGAAACTTGTGATTCAATTACACTATCATTTACTCATTCTATCATTTGACTGTAACAAAAAGACACAGTATAATCATTAACATTGATCAAGCCGCCTGTTTAGATTATAGCGCTATAGGTCTGACAAACCCACCCCCCGCATAAATTCAGGGATGATCGATAACCGTTAAACTTTTACTAACTTGCGAGTTAGGTCTCAGTCGACAAAAGGTTTGATTGTACAAAAGACGCATTGTTACATGTCGGACTCATATTCTATCATTATCCATTATTATATTTCAACTATGATTGCTAAACAACATATTGTTTTCAATTATATGCAAAACCTATGTATTCTCACCAACTATTTATAGTTGACCCCCCATCTTTCCAACTTAACATGTTTCAGGTTTATTTCCTATTGGAAGTTGTACAAGTCTTGGAACACATAGAAGCTTTGGACCTAGTTTATGTAAATCAAGTTTATGTATTTATTTAATTATATGACAAATTGTAAATTGTTTAGTAATATTCAACTTCCATTTAGTACCATGAGCTATTGAACAATCATCACTACATGACACCTCGATGTTTCCGCCATCGGTTGGGGTGTTACAATAGTTACACATAGCGAAAGCATGATTCCAACTTTTCGAACCATCTTAGTAGCCCGACTGCCCCTTCAGATCTTCCAAAATTCTGCGGCTTGCAGTCCATGAATGACTTGTAGGTTCAAACTGGAGAGTGATGAGAAGGTTGGCCTAAGCACAAAAAGCGAAAGTCACAAATGAGAAAAAGTGCTTAACGCAGGAGTATATGGAAAGAGAGTAGATCGAAATAGCGTCACCAGCTTGAAAAGCTGCTAGGGCTTCAACCACCCTGTCATTGATGAGTGTGTTCAGCTCTGCTTGGGTCATGTTAATGTTTCCTCTTCCGTGACCTCTTCCCGCCATAGCAATTCTACATTTACACTATACTCATGAGAAAACAATAATATGTCCCACATACAATCGTTCGCATAGTACAAGTAAACTAGAATAATAATAATAATAATAATAATCCAAACATAAGCCAAACGGTTCTCAAGTCTCACAATGACAAAATAAAAGTCATTATAGGATTATATATTATGTACTAGGATAATAAAAAAAATCAATCGTCCTCGCGATCCATGGAGACGCATGAGCCTTCATCCTCGCTCTCGTCCTGAATCTCAATCTCCAATGACTCTTCCTCCTCCTCTGGCTCAAGCTCCTCCTCGAGTACTGCATCAAGTGCTGCTCCAACAGCATCGAATCCTCCTTCCATAGGTTCCTCCTTGGGATCCTCCTCTGGTTCCTCTCCATTTTGCCCCAGAGCTCCCATAAGTCTGTTGCGAACCAAAGTTAACTCCTCTCTAGTAGCTGCTAGATCCTGTTTAGTAGCAGTCATTTCGTGCCTAGCTTCATCAGCTTCATTCTTAACCCTTCCTAGTTCACCAAACAAGTGATCAATGTGCCCTTCCATGTGCTTAAGAGTTTCATCAGCATTCCTCCTCTAAAACTGAAATTGTTTGACAGCGTTGTAGGCATTTTCCAACTCAGTATGCACATGCCTCACCATTCCTGCCAGTGATCTCTCCCACGAGTCAACAATGGGAGGTACCCGAGCTGGCACTCCATAACCTATAACCCATGAGTGCAGCATGTCAGTGAACCACAACCATCGATTGGTGTCCTCATATGGATCCTGTGACCGAGCTGGATGCTGATAAGGATCTAGGGATGGGTCTTGTGGCCCCTCGATAGCACGATAAGAATAGTTTCTGTGAGTAGGGTTAGTCATGTTTTCCTGCAATACGTTAGATCAGTACACGTATCCAAGAAAATAATAAGTGGTTCACTTAAAGTAGTGAGTGTGCTAATACTTATGCTATGATGATTATAGACTAGAATGAAATCTTAGTTCACTATAACTAATGGCTCTGATACCAATCTGTCACACCCTCAAATTTCCACTGTGGGGTTTATACCGCGAGGTGCATGACAAACCAGGATCCCATAGCCATAAGTCACATGAACGACTCTAAATGCCCAACCCATTTAGTTCGTTATTGAAAAACCAAGTTTAAAAAATGTAACCAAACCATTTAAGTAATAGCGGAAGCGAAATAGAAAACAAGTAAGTAATAGTATGCGCAAAACACCGCGCCCAAAACTAAAAGTAAATAATTAAATATTCGAAATCAGTTAAGTGTTCATAACCCAATGACACTATATGATGCATGTCCTACTCGTGCTCCATACCTAACGACCTACAAAAGCATGCTAGCGTGTGTCAACATAAAGTTGGTGAGTTCACAAAGTAGAGCAAGTGAGTAAGTAAATAAGTAGGTTCCAAAAACCGTGTAACCACTAGTTCATCGCATGCCAATGGTAGCTAACCCATTCATGATAACTAACACTGATCTACCGAACTGCTAATGTACGTGTTGTCACAAATGTGAGCAGATTGCCTTACATCATTGCCTATCAACAATGATAATATGTTAAGTCACAGTTCACTCCCACACTCCCCTGAGCCGGTGTGAGGCTTGTTAGACCTAATAGCGATATCAACTAGTAACTCGCTTGCCATAACCCGACAACTCATTCGGTATGTGAAGGACTTACAGTGATAGTGTTGGTTTAGTTCATCAAGGACAAAGTTTACGAACTAGCAAAAACCCAACCCACACAAGGAGTCAAACCCGACCCACACAAGGAGTCAAAATCCGATCCACACAAGGAGTCATAGCACCCAAAAACCCGGGATGTGAAAGTAGTCCCAAACCGGACTAGAAAAAGTTAAGTAAGTTGTCTCAAACCCGTGACGCATGCTTTTGAGAAAAGAGTAGTGAAACTCACCTTAGGATGCATGCAATTAATCCAAACTTCACAAATAGGATGTGCCACCGACTCCCTATTATATGTGTCACTAAGTGAGTATATGTGTAATATCATTACACCATATGACCCGTTTGTCTAAGACGTTTAAAAGTTCAAAACCATGTAAGTGACACATAATGATTCTACATGCACAGGTAAACCCTACGGACCCGTTGGTGCACACAATACTTAACATTAGTTATGCACTTCATATACACCTCATATAAGTGCTCATACAAGTTCATGTCAAATAAAAGTCATACAAGACTCCAAATAGCCACATAAGTGTATGTTACATAATCTGCATTTTTTAGGACATATTATGCGCTGTGAAAACTATTTTATTAAAAAAACTTATCCAGTGAATTAGACTCCCAAAATTTTACTAAATATTCCAGGGGGTCTACCGGACAATTCCATATTTTTAGTTTGTGATAAAACAATGCACAAAAATTATGAAAAACCACACAATACAGATATGTCCAGAAAATACTCACAACAGATCAGATTAGTAGAAAAATTCCCAAAAATTGCGTATTCATCCAAATGAGATGAATCCACTTGGAAAAGAAACGTTATTCCAATATTGAACTACTTTCCGAATTTCACAATTTAATTCTTTGTAAAACTCATGTTATGATTGTTTAAAGTCAACTCAGTTTACTAATCCGAAAATCTGATATGACCTTTAATCAAAGAAAATTCCAAAAACTTATCAAACGACATCCAAATCAGATGATTTGCCCATTATGAAAAGCTAAGACCATGTATAAGACAATCATGCAAATAAATCATCAAAATTAATAGTTTTAAGTCACGTAACAGACCCTACAAGTCGACCCAAACATTCTGTCCAGATTCTAATCATGCGTAAACTCCTACTAAAACTACTCATAAACGCATATAATCGATCAACAATACTCACAAACCATCATACGAAATTCATGAGACCTAACATGACCAGAACCTTACAAAATACATGCTAAACATCATCAACCATAAACCCTAGAAGTCTAAAACATCATAAACATGCATATCATGCAACCTCATCAATTAATCATCACATAAGATTATGTTTAACCCATTCAATCTTTATAAACATCAAGTTTTAATCTTTATGAAAACATTTTACACCTGGACAAACTCGGTCATGATGTTTTAAAAACATATTAAAGAAGATTAAAACACAAGAGATTGAATATTATACCACAAGCACTTCAAAACCACTAACCGATTGCTCTCCAAGCTTCCCGATCGACGTTCTTGAGCCTTGGCAGGTGTTTGAGGTTAATATTTTCATAAATAGGCAATAGGGGGTGATTAGGGTTGATTTTAGGGGATAATTGGGGCATAAGATTGTTTAAATAGGTGTTTAAGGCGGTTTGGTTTCGTCAGGGGCCCGTGAGCGGCCGCGCGGCCAGAGTGAGCGGCCGCTCACCCTGCCCTGGTTCGCTCCGGGTAGCCTAGTTCGTTGTACCGCGTGTTTTCTTTGATGTTTTCGCTATTTTGGACCATAACAAGTATAACCCCATGTGTTAAGACCCCAACCATCCTAACAGTCCACCCATTACGATTTTTATTAACGCTTTCGGTTTATATTCACGTAATCACATACAGTTTGCACATAGTTTCACAGAGTTTCACAGAAGCACGTAATTGCAATCAATCTCAATCAATTAATTCACAATTATCTAATTTTTCAATTCACCAACGTCCAGGGTTCACTACTCATGTATATGGTCTGGTAATTCCCTGTCACACCCCGACTTAGGTGGGCCTAGGCGAAATTCCAGATTGTTACCAAACATCTCGTAATGCAAGCAAACAGCGGAAGTAATATAATTGACTAATCTTTTAGAAATATCTAGTTACATATATAGTAATGTATAATCTCTAACACAAGTATTCTAGATAATAACGCTCTCGCTTGCCTTCTGGTTCGTCCATTGGGGATACTCTGAGTTGCAGCTGCATAATCCTCGAAACTCCAGAACAGGTACTTGAACACATGCTTAAAATAGTTTTGGGTCAACAATAATGTTGGTGTGTTCGTGCATGTGTCTAATTAGTTCTAAAATAAGGTTTATCTTCTCAAAACAAGTTGTCATTCGAATACAAGTTTAATAAGTTAAAACAGGTTAACACATGGTGATGTACAAGCCACCTCAATCGTAACTCTGGATCCATCTGCTCCCATTATGGACTACCTTGGCAAAATACATGACACATACCTCAGTGCAGGATTTCCCGGGCTTCCGGGTCCACTGCGTGCGGGGGATTCCCCAAGTAGCGCTACCCACATATTAGGCGGCCCAATCTCCCATTGGGTTAATGAGTGTGACGGTTCGGTTATCGGGAGCACATCTTGTCACATCACTGGTTCATCACATTCTACTGGTTCTTTCCTAAAAGCATGTATTCACCCCAAAACAGTTTAAAATATAAAAATAGGGGGATGGTTCACGGAACTCACCTGGATGCATTACGGTCGTAATAATATGAGAATGAGTGTCTGCCATCGTATTCCGGTATGTTCTTGAGTAAATCCTAAATCGACAAATATTATTTAGTGTTCGGTCTTAATTACAACTGGTCATACGTGGAGACGAGCTCGAGCGTATGGTTTCTATTTATTACAGTATCACGTCTACGTTCGGTTTCCAATAATCCTCAACCTATCCCTTTGTACTTGACAAGTGGTAGCTATAACTATGTTTGCACTTATAGTTCAAGTATCGCATTCTGTTATTCTTATATCACGTATCACGTCTATTGCTAAGTCCCAATGTCTGGAATTTATATCTTGGGTAATATTTATTTAATAGATCTAAGTCATTAGGTGCATAGGGTCTAGGTATGTGTGTTTACACATTATTGTATTTAGGTTGCGTCTTAGTCTTCGGCGCCAAAGGTGTCAAATCTAACATCTCCAAGACTTCATGCTTATACTTCATATCTAGGTTCGTCTATTCAATGTTATGGCATACACTAGTCACTAAAGGTTTATGTCGATCTTAATGTTTCCAGTTTATATCCAAGCACCGCTATCATTAACTAGTTCCAATTCATACTTGAGATATATGTCGCTTCAATCCATTTCAAGTCTTAGTTTCCAATACTCAAGTGTTGAGGGTCCAATGTCCAAAGTTCCGAATTATCTAATGTATATGTGACTAGTCCAAATGTCCAATTCTTATGTCATAGTGTCCAACCTAATAATCTCCAATGTATATGTAATTCATATCTAGTTCAAATGTCCGACGTTCCAAGTGTCAAATCCCAAATGCTATACTTCCTATTGTCAAGTTCAACATATCCAAACCATTAGCCGATACTCCATATGTCCCTATGTCCGAATATTGTTAGCATGCTCGTCAAGTCCTGCACACAAGTTATAACTAATTAGTTTATAAATAAATATAATTATCGAGTCCTCGAGTTCGGTTATACCTCATGTCTCGAGCTATGGTTCGTGTTGATCGGGTCTGACCCATTTGACTACAGTTGACCGACGTTGACCATGTTGACTCCTGTTGACCAAGGTTTGACTGTTGACCCGTCTCTTTGACCCGAACCCTGACCCGACTCCTTGACTGACCCAGTTGACCCAGCATCACCACCATGTCTGCCATCGCAACCCACCACCAGACAACATCACCGTCGTCACCATCTGTGACCACCGTAGCCATCATCATCATCTAGACAACGAACCACCAACTATCAAATCTACACCATGCAACCTCGGCTCCCCTTCTTGAATACCTACCCGTGCCTTAACCCACCTCATTAACCAGCAACAACCACCACCGTCACGCAACCCAAACCACTGTGACCACCACCTGAAACCACCTAGAACCCACCACTGTCCTCCTGTCGTGAACTACCGAGACTAGTCATCATCATCACGGTCATAAACAAGAATCCATCACCGGTTATTGTTAAGAAAGGGGGGTTTTACCTTCGATTGAACGCAGACCCGTTAAGGAAGGCGGCACCGCTGCCGGAACCACCATCCGGCTCCTCGTCGTCTTCCTTCTTCCTCCGAGTTCCCTTTCTTGCTCCCGGGTCTCTCTCTCCCTACTCATCTCTTTCTCTCTCTATGAAATTCTTTCTATTCTGATAAGGTAGGTGGAAAAAGGGGGGTTGTGATTGTGTTGTTGGGGGTCGGCTCCGCCGGAGCTCCGCCCTAGGCGGTGGCCGGAGGCTCTTCAGCTCCTCCTCTTCTCTCTCTATACCTCTCTCTTCGCTGCGTCTCTCTCTCTCTATATATATACTAATCGGTGGGAGTTGTGGAGGTGAGGGGTGGGTTGTGGGTCTTGGCCGCCGGAGCACCGCCGGGGGAGGAGGAGACCCTCCGTCTCCTTTCTCTCTCTATCATATTATCAGTGTATGTGTGTGTGTGTGTGTTATGAAGAAAAGGAGGGTTTTATAATTGGGGTAGGGTGGATGGTGACTTGTGTGTGTTGTGTTGTTTAAAGAATAAAGTGCCATGGGGCACATGGCACTCATGCCATGTGTCCCCATGGTGACTAATCCATTAGTCATGGGTGCGGGTTTAGGTTCGTAACGCGTATTAGTTCGGTCTCGTGACACGTACTCTAATAGTTTTATATATATATATAATGGTTCGGTTTTCAGTTTCGAACATAACCGACTCGCTCACTATTGGTTTTGGGTTACTTGTTTATTACACGATAACAATAATTATACGAAAATTTTTTGGGGTCCGTTCTAGGTTGTTACATTCCCCGAATTACCACTTCATGTAGTTATTAACATAAAATTGTGCAACGTGTGGCTTATCTAGCTAATCCTAGTTAAGTAGGATGCAAGGAATGTAACTACATGTAACTAGAGTTTAGTTAAAGTGAGAACCTGAAATTGCGGGGTATCACAATGATGACGTGGTATGTCATGTTAGCGTCCACACCATCATCCATGCCCATGTTGGCATGCCACGTCATCATCCATGTCAGTGTGAACATGCCATGTCAGCATCCACGCCATCATCTACTAACTGAGTTAGTTCTCTGTTAACAAAGGTTAATTGTCGGACAATATATTGAAAGTTGGGATCGTTGTTGGGAATTTTTGAAGTACAGATTGCTGCTGGCCAATGGGTGAAAGTTTAGATTATTAAAATCCAATACTGCTTTTTATTTAAAATTAGGCTGGTTTAAAATATGTAAGTTTCTTTCAACGTGGGGTTATCGACTTTCATCATGATATTGGATGAACTTGTTGAATTGGCATTCTCATTATTAATTAATCAAGTTAGGTTTTTTTTTTTGGAAAGTGAACTTCATTAAAAGCAAACGCTACCGGTCCTCAAAATGAGGACCGAAGCAAAAGAAACAACTACAACATGTACAATGGGGACAAGACCCAATCCTTCCTAACCAGTTTCTTAAACTTAGACCTAGACTTTAACCAAAGAAAAGATAAGGACTTAACTTTGGCTACCAATTCATTAACTTTAGGATCTATGCCTCTAAAAATCTTATCATTCAGGGCGCTCCGTATAACCTACATAGTGACCATCAAAATCCCTTGAACAATCGATTTCTTTTCCTTATTTCTAGTGTTTGGAGCCATCTGCAACAAGTCTTTAACGTCGAACACACAAAGCGGAGGTAGCTTGCATCATGATCCAATTGCCGACCAAACGCCAAACGTGTAACCACAACCGGTAAAAACATGCAAAGAGGTCTCCTCCTCAAAATTACATAAAACACAAATGTTGTCTAGGATAGAGACCTGTCTTCTATTAAATGCAACCTTTGTCGGAATACGGTCCATTTCAAGACACCAAATGAATATCTTTACCTTTAGCGGCACCCAAGCGATCCAATGCATAAAGAACTGCCTCCCTTGAACTCGATCAATCAGTAGCATCCTCTTAAAGTCAGCCACAAGATAAGTCCCCTTTTCATTCCCATCCCACCTCCAGCGATCAACCACATCAGTAAGCAACTTCCCTTGCAACACTACCTTTAATTGTTGTAAAGCTTCAATTTCAGCAGCCGTAGAAGGATCCCAAGACCAATAGCATAACAAAGTTGATGCCTCATTGTCCCAACATAAGTCCCCTTTTCATTCCAATCCCACCTCCAGCGATCAACCACATCAGTAAGCAACTTCCCTTGCAACACTACCTTTAATTGTTGTAAAGCTTCAATTTCAGCAGCCGTAGAAGGATCCCTAGACCAACAGCATAACAAAGTTGATGCCTCATTGTCCAAACATATATCAACAGTAGCGTGGTTATCAAAAGCCAACCAAAACAAACTCGGAAAAGCATCTTTGAAGGATACTTCGCCACTCCATTTATCCAACCAAAATCTCACATCTTTGCCATCCCCTACAACTCCTCTAAACAGAAAATTAATACTTTTGTATTGCACTTTAATCTTGTTAAGCTGAGTAACCATCGACTTCGATCCTCCCGGGGCGGTTCTATTACACGGAAGAATATCCCAACTCTTGTTATAACCGTGACAAACATCAATGACCTTCCTCCATAGACAAGACGCTTCCACCTTATACCTCCTAACCTATTTGGCAAGGAGGGACATATTAACATCGGATAGATTAGACACACCCAAACCGCCAAGCTTCCTAGGCCGTGCAACCATATCCTAAGCAACCCAATGAAATTTCTTGATATTCTCATCACCCACCCATAAAAATCGCTTCAAAATGCTTTCCAAATTTTCAATAACTTTCATCGGGGCCTTATAAAGCGACATATAATAAATAGGAAAGCTAGATAAAACCGACGTAATAAGGATTAAACAACCACCAATTGAAAGGGTTTTAGCCTTCTAAGACTTAAGTCTCGACTTAAATTTATCAACGACTGGATCCCAATTCCGTATTTGTTTCATGTTGGCCCCAACTTTAATACCAAGATAATCGAAGGGTATCGACCCGTTCTTGCACCCACAAATCGTAGACAAAATATTAACCTTTTGATCCGAACTATTGATCCTAGGGGTGAGCATATTTGGTCCGGACTGAAAAAAACCGAGGACTGACCCTAAAATACATTGAAACCGAACCAGGTCTGCAATGTAGGTTCTGGACTCGGTCCATTAAATCTGATCCACCTGGTTCTCGGGTCGGGTCGGTCCACAGGAACATTGAAACCGAACATAAACCTTTGGACTGAAAATAAGTAATATTTTTAACAAACCTGCACTATTTTAGGAATCATGGGCCTATCTAAATGCTTACAATGGACGACAACTCTTGATATACACATATTTAAAACCTTATTTGACCTATTATACTGATCTACAAGAATAAGAAGAAGGCTGGACGGACCATTGCTCTGGATCTGCAACCTGCAAGTGCAACCTGTAATAGGACAGACTCCTATCTGTTTCCATACGCCTTTCCTAAACAAACACAACAAATAAATTAGAAATAAATCAACAAGTATATTAGAAATCGGAGTGAAGATACAGACCAGAAATGGCTCCTCAGGAATGGGCAGGTCATCATCTTCAGTAGATTCCACATGCTCTCCCTAAACAAACATAGCAATAAATTAGAAATAAATCAACAAATTCTGGCCTCTAAATGAAGAAAAAACGAGGTCATCACACAAGTTATAGCTATAGAACTAATCACCAAATGTTATCATCCTAAAACCCTTGTATCATCAACCTAATAGGTTTAAGTAATGAAACCTTATTATTGGAGGCATTAGTTGTTGATATGATCTGTGATTCTGTATAATTCGGGTTCGGTTCTTGGATCTTGGACCAAAGGAACCGGAAATGATTGGACCGAAGACCGAACCTAATATAAAGGTTTGATTTCGGTTCTGTGATTCTATATAATTCGGGTCTCGTTCGGGTCGGGTACGGTCGGGTCGGGTCAGGTTTGGACCATTGCTCACCCTAATTGATCCCAAAGATGTTCGATTTTTGAAGGTTAATTCTAAGCCCGGAGCAAAGATGAAAAATGCGGAGTATACGAATCATATTATTGAAGTTGCCAACGGACCATTTCCCCAATATAAGGGCATCATCCGCATAGAGGAGGTGAGATATACGAGGCCCATTATTTCCGAGTTTAATGCCATAAAAAACGCCAACATTCGAAGCCTTATCTAACAAACACGTGAAAGATTCCATAACAATTAGGAAGAGAAAAGGAGACAACGGGTCACCTTGGCGCAAACCTTTCTCGCATTGAAAGATAAACGTAGGAGAGCCGTTAACAAGAACCGAGGATCGAGCAGACTTCAAAATCCCTTCAATCCATAAACACCAACGATCCGAAAAACCCATTTGTTGCATGATGGAGATCAAAAAATACCAATCAACATTATTGTATGCTTTTTGAAAATCAATCTTGAACATAAAAGCTTTATCCCCTCTCTTCTTCAAGCAAGAAACAATTTCATTGACAATTAGAGGACCGTCTAGAATGAACCGGTCAAAAAGAAAACCACTCTGCGACTCCGAGATAATATACTGCATCACCTTTTTAATTCTATTTTCCAAAATCTTGGAAATAACTTTATACATAATCCCAATCAACGTAATAGGTCTATAATTTTTTAAATCTGTCGGATTTTTTATCTTTGGAATAAGGGTGATAAAAGCCACACTATATCCATGATGAATCAACCCTATGCTATAGAAATGAGACATTAACTTGAAAATTTCCTCCTCAAAAATAACCAAAATTTCTTCAAGAAAGAAAAATTAAATCCATCCGGACCCGGGGCTCGATCTCCACCGCATTCAAAAACCGCTTTTTTAATTTCTTCTTGAGAAAACTCCGCAACCAAACCTTCTTTATCTTTGACTTTTTGAACTTTAATGTTGTTACATATCATCTTGGGCCTACCTGAAACATTAGAAGCAAACAGGTTTCGAAAAAAATTGAAAGATATGTTTCTTAACCAATGCCGGTTTAGAAACCCAAAACCTCGTCAACCATTAAACCCGGAATATTATTTTTCGCCTTCCTCCCATTCACCACACTATGAAAAAAGGCTTAATTTTCATCACCCTCATACGCCCAATGGATACGAGAGAGAAGATGATCAATCCAAGTAACGCCATTTTTACACTCTTCATAAATCCATAGATCATCCTCTTCCAAATCGGCACCTTCCATTTTTGACTCTAACCGATTAACTTCCACATTCATATCATTATATTCGGTCCCTTCCTTATCATTAACCTGCACCCACCAATTTTTCAAAGCATCTCTAATCTTTTTAAATTTACTAGCAATCACCACATCCAGAGAACCTTCGAAATTCACACCATCCAAAATATTAATAATAAGATCTTCACACCCACCCCGTTCCAACCATGAGTTATACCACCGAAAAGGTTTAGGCTCAAAGTTGAAATCTACCAAAGATAATAATAACGGACAATGGTCGGACCGTTCTCTAGGAAGAGCCCTAAGCACCACTTGAGGCCATTTATTCAAAAAATCGTGACTAACAAGCACCCAATCAATCTTAATAAGCTTAAAACCATTGTCACTCCCAACCAGGAATGTAAACTTATTACCCCTCATGTTATATACTCTTTAAGACCCATCGAATCAATGAACTCATTAAAATCACCTGCACTAACCGAATTAAAACCCGAGTTTTTACGCTCTTCAGGAAATCTAACAATGTTAAAATCTCCTAAAAGGACCCAAAAACCAACATGTCGCTGCATAACACCCATCAATTGAACACACAAACTCCTCTTATGCAAAACGTTTTGAGGACCATATACATTCACTATGTTCAAAGGAAAATTATCTGCAACAAGAGTTCCAACCGAAACTAAAAAATTCTGATTAGGAATGGAGAGTCTCTTCGAAAAAACCTTTTCATCCCAAACATTAATTAAGCCGCCCGACCTCCCCTCGGCTTTGACAATATCAAAATCAAAACCTTTACAACCCCATATACGATCAATGTTAACCGAACTAGCATTAGCCAATTGAGTCTCTTGTAATGCCAAAAAAGAGACATCATTCTTAGCTCTTAAACCTTTAACCCAACCAATCTTCCCTTTCGCCCCCAAACCCTTAACATTAATGGAGAGAAAATTCATATATTATCTTGCTGTAAACCTTCACAAACAACCGAATCCCGAACCAATTTCTAAAAATTATTTAAATGAATGCCCAACTTACCTCCCAAATTCACAGTGTCGTCCACCTCCTGTTAAGTCGAAGAAACGTCAGCAGAGAATGAATGATGAGCCATGTTATCAGCATCCTATGTAACCGTATCCACACTCCTAACAGGTTGTGAATTGAGATCAAATTTCATGCCAATATCATCCACCCCAACTTGCGACCTCGAATTATCATCTGCGTCAACGTTATCCCCAACTTTCAATTAAACGGTTGCACCAGTATTGTTCAAACCCAACAATGCATCCAATCCAAAAGGGTCCAAACCATTTGGATCAAAATTAAGTCTAGCCCTTTTAGGTGGATTGGGCCTTTCATCAATTGAGACCATTTTTGGTAAAGGATTAATAGCTTTAGATGATTTCCCTTTCTTGTTCTTGGGCTTAATCTGTCGGCCCAATAAGGTGTCTGTCAAAGAGCCATGACCCACTTCAATGTTTAGAGAATAATCCTTATCAAATTTAAATTCTTCAGTCAAAGGCTTAAATGAAATAATATTTCCATTGACTCTCCCATCATTATCCAATGATTGACCATTAATTCCATCATTCATAACGTTGACATTTCCTAAAACAGAATCCGCCTCTTTAGTGCTTTCCATAATAATATCCAGATTCTCGCCGCTATTTTTGTTCACTGGAGAAACTTCAGAACTGTCACCGGTGACCGGAACCGCCGTGCCCTTCATCTTCTTAAATAAAAACTCCGGTATCCAGTCGCCTATCTCCTCCATAACCCAAACCCGGAATTTACGCCGCCGCCAACGCAAAGTAACCTCGTCCATAATCCTCCTTTCGTCCCCAACAAGAATGGCAATGTATTCATACGATAAATCATTATCTCCTTTCTTAACGTTAGCTTTATGAAACACCTTACCAAAACGCACCCCAATCCGGTTTAATGTCTCATTACACAATACATTCAGGGGGGTACCTTGAATCTTTAGCCATGCTATACGTTCAAATGGGAAAGACTAACCTCTCCAAACGTCAACCGATTGAAACAAATCAGTTTTAATGAGGCATTGAACCCTCATATTTTCAGCTTCATCGATCTCTTGGAAGGAAAGCATCACCAACAACCCACCCAAGCACTGCACCGAGACCTCATACGAACATAAATCCTGTATCACCGAAGGAATTTTCTTTAATCCGTCAACATCAAAAACCGTTAACACCAATGCCCTCCCATGGCCATCGTTGAACTCATTGACCACATCAGGAATAACAATCTCAATCTCTTCTTTTTTATCCTCTTGAACCCCTGTCAACATCTCCCTAAAGGAACTCCCTGTAACGTCTTGTTGAAAAAACCGATCAGACATCGGTTTAGGCACCAATGGCACAATGTCGACTTTTTGTAGGAAGACCCTCCGAGTTATTCTTGATTCCCTGCTTACCCTCCTTCGCTTCTGAGAATCTAGCCACATTGGCCCGGAGTTTATACTACCCCAGCCAAACATTCTGTATCTTATCCTCTAAATCATCTTTATTCCTGGGAACATTGAAGGTAACAAAACCAAAACGTCGACCCATCTTATCTCTCTTCCTACCAATGTAAACCTTTGTGATTTCACCATGTTCTTTCAGAATCCTTTCCAAATCTGATCTGCTACAACCCTCTGGGAGGCTGGTAATGAAAAACTTGATAGTGCCATCTTCGTTGGAACAATTAGACGACGTATCCGTCTTCCCGTCATTAGGTCTTCCGTGACTTGGTCTTCGGTCGCCCATTACAGAGAGTTAATCAAGTTAGGTGATGAACGAATGATGGACTTGATTGTAATAATGGGTTGTTGTCTATAATTGGATTGGGCTAATACATACGTTAATTGGGTTAATAATTTTGTGGATTCATATAAGCATTGATTAGGTCTAACTAGAATACAAATGAGGGGCTATAATCAAATAAAAAGTTGATTTTGCATAAGTAAGAGCATTCTCAATAGCTTCTCAAATTTTTGTGAGAGAAGCCTCCATAATTTGATAAGTGGTAATAAATTATTGTGAGTGGAGGAGAGAGAAAATTACTATTCATCAGTAAATTTGGAGGAGATATTGTTCACCCTATATATTTTTTTTAATATTTTTAAAAGTGGTTGTGACTAAAGGAGAGAGAAAATGTAATAACAAAAAGTATAGAATAAGTATTATTAAATAGAAAAGGAGAGAGAAATGAGATGATTTTTAATGTAATATGTGGTTGTGAGTGATTGTGAATGGATGGAGAAAAAGAAAATTTGGAGAAGCTATTGTGAATGCTCTTACTTATGTCTAAGATGAGAACACATCTCCAATAGCAAATACGCTGCGTTCTTGGCCGTTTTTGGCGCCGATTTCACATCCGATCACGTCAATAGCAAATACGTGTCGTATTTACATAGAATAACCTCATGTTTGTCCAATTTGACAGATTTTTACTGATGTCAGTTCATTAACATTAATTACGTGGGGAATTTCTTTAAAGACACCGAGGCTTCTACGAACTTAGGACTCATAACGGCTCAACTAACCATAATTAACCTTAAGCCATGTTAATTACTTCGAAAACATGATTAGAATCACGTTAATCATTGTACGGAATTTGCCTGTTGTCACATTTGGGGAAAATAATCTAGGGAAATTGGCTAAGTCTGGGAATTTTGTAGAAAACAGTAGCTTCAGACCGTAAGCTACAGTTCAGGAACCATAAGCTAAGGTTCAGTGAACCATAAGCTATGGTTCATAGACAGTAGCTCATGGCGGGAGCTGAATTCAAAAGTTTATTTTTGCCTTTAAAGCTTTAAATCTCCATTTCGACGAACAATGTTTTAACCATCTTAATGTGTATTTAACAACACTTTTAACCATTCTTTATGTAATGGTGCTAGGTATACATTCGATGGAAGATCCGGAGCAAGGACCAAGCCGTAAGGAGAGCCGAACACTCATAAGCTTCCGCAAACGATTTTTTCGTTTAAAATGCAAGCTTTAGTACATTTTTTTAGGAACTCTAAATGTAAAATTTTGTTAGGACCAATAATGTATGAATCACAATGAATTGGGTTTCATAATTATCAAAGTTTTAAATCGGGAGTGATTTTCGTATAAGGCCAAAACCCGCAAGATTAAGTGCGAATCACTTGTTTACGGGTTAGGGTCTTACACAACATCTGCTGTCACAACCTTTGTTGCTGAGCCCATTGCTCCTGGTGACCATGAAACTACAACCAGTGCTACGAAACCCACACCAACCACCCCCTAAAGAAAACTTCCACCTAGAAAGCCCACAAAAAAGAAATAAAAAAGGGCAACTCTGGAAGATGAGATACCTGAGAAGGACCCTGCTGTAACACAAATGCAACATACAACCACTGTCGATACTTCCTCTCAACAGATGGATATATCTCAACCCAGACACGCTCGTCCTATATCCTCTCAAAAGGATCAGGTTGTAAGCCAAGGGGAAATACATCATGAAACATTTGATTCACTTGATCATCTGTTCAAAAGCCCTCATCCTAGGGCTAGCCTGCTTTTCACTCCCCCAACCTCACCATTAAATGTCATTCCACCTACCATGTTATCACGGTTTGAAGCAATAGATAAAACTTAGACATATACCAGTTCCTCTCAATCACCCATCACTAAGAGTATACTCTAATAAGTGACTGGGTCTAAGGAAAATCTATTTGCTAACACACAAACAGAGGAGGTTACACCCCTTGAGTTATATGTAATTGTTGGTATTATGTCAAGTCAAGCAGCTACTACAACTATAGAGACCATTGTCTCACAACTAGACAGTGGTTTTATCCATCAAACTTCCTTGAAGGCAACAACTGTTGAGGCTACAATTGTAACCTCTGTGTTAGTTTGAGGTCCCTAGTACCAAGAAGAAGGGGCATCTAGTTTCTTTTCTATGGACTCACCTCCTAGGACAGAACCAGTTACAACTACCACATTTGGTAGGAATTCAAATGATCCTATTAATTTAGTTGATGGATTAAGATACAAGGAATTGACGGAGAGGGTGACAAACATGGAGTCATCAATCACTGATATCAAGTCTAATATGAAAGTGATGATGCATACTTTGAATGGGCTGTCCAAAAAACAACCATCCATTGCTGACATTGCTAATGAGTTATGGAAGTCTATTAATCCCATCATCATAGCTCATAGAAAATTTAGCAGATATCACACATGATTCTCATGTGGAGTTGACAAGAAATATGGTGGAGGCTAGATACAAAGATAAACAGGCAGACATTAAAGCCATAAAAGACCACCTGTTGAAGACCAATGGTTCTACCCCTACAACTATTCTCAGAGATGAAGTTGGAAATAATGACGCCAAAAAGGGGGAGAATGAGCAGGACAGACTTAGAAAATTGCAACATGGAAAAGAAGCTCCACCAAAACCATCTACGGCTTCTAAGGTGCAAACATCTGCTACTGATAAATAAGGGCCTGCTTCTCAAACTTCTGCTAAGCAATCAAAGGTTAACAAAGAAAAGAAGATTGGTAAAACTTCAAATTTGATTTCCGAAACGATTGCCATTGAAAAGTAGAAGACGCAGGATAAAATAGAGTCAAAGGCCACCCTCCTAATTAAGCAAAGAAATGCTGAATAGAAGGAAAAGGAAGATGTGGGATCCTCAAAAGGGAAGAAAATGCCATTAAAACATGTCAGACAACCACCATCATTTCCTAAAACTTCTGCCACTCAATCATCTGCTGTAACCACTGCCACAACCACTAAACTTATAACCTTAACAACCATCACTACAACTTCCATACCTTTACCACCAAATCACCCATCCAAACTACAACATCAGTCGGCACTGAACAAGTGCAAACAGATGTTGTCACAACATCTGCCATAATATCCATCCCTACCACTTCACAACCACCACAAACACCTACTAGAATGCCATCCCCATTATCCCCTTTCATCATCTACAAGAGAAAGAGAAAAACTATTTTCCTTGTTCAAGAAGATGAAGAGGAAATCCATCCTTCATTAACACCAACACTTACACCACCACCATCATTTGCTCATATACCAGCTATTCCCATACCGTCTTTTTCACCTAACACGTCTATACTCTTACCTCATACATGCACCACCACAAGGCAACCACCAACCATTCCCACCATGATACTATTGGGTGCTCAGTATCCTCTTCAACCTGATGCAATTCAAGAGGAAATCAAGTCATTCTATTATGTTGGGGACCCATCACAACTATCTTTCCCATCTCTCCATAACTTGCCAAAACCAAGAAATGTTGATGAGTATTTGCAGGTAAATGCTCGGGAAGCAAAGGAAATTGCAAGGGAGAGATGTAAATGGATAGATGACAGGAATGCTTAGGGAATCTTGTCAGCAAAACGTAGAAAGGTCAGAAGAATAGAAGATTATGCTAAGGAACTAAGCGATTCAATGCAAGAAAGACCAGTCAGTGGTCAACTGGAAAAGGATGTGAGGAAAGCTTATATGGACCACGTTATGACCAACAAACCTTACAAGACCACCAAAAAATAGTTTGCTGGTTGGAACACGCAAGCCCTCAAAGATGAAATATACAGAATTCAAGAAATGCTCAAAGACCCCAATCATAAGCCCACTCCACCAAATTGGAATAAGGGTAGAATGCAAGATCCTAAAAGGGCTTTGAAGCTTAGAAGGATGGGGAAAAGAGTTTGTTGCTGCTGACTATGGCCCAATGAAGTCAGTTGCAAATTGGTCAGAATGCAGGCTGGTTGAAACTTATAAACAGCTGGAGAAGCTTAGAGAGAGATCCCTCCATTCATAGAAAACCAGTTTACCCTACAGATGAAGACGATGAACCACTCTAGCAGACCCAAACCCTCAAAAGTCTGCCCTCAACATCTGACTTGTCCATAGCTGCCAAAAGACATTCTAAAAGGAAGAAGGAGATGCCTAAGGAAGATGAGAAGAGGTTTGAAGAAGACTTAGTCAAAGTGGGGTTGATTAATCAATTGAAATACTGCACAGACCCTATCACTAATGAGCTCATGCAAATCATTGGTAGGCCGTCATCACCCAACTCATCTTCAATAAAGCTTCACCCAAGAAATCCCTCAAATTCAAAAATTCTAAAGTGGAAGTCAAACAAAGACACCCATGATTTGACTCTGCTCATATCTAGTAGGAGAGTTCTAGGGCTCAACATGGATGATGCTTATGGTCTGAAAGCAAATGAACTCCAAGACTTGTTGAACCTTGAACTTGAAAGGGATGTTGAAGACATGGTATCCCTTAATTTTGAACTTCAGTTTAAAGGCCAAATAAGGGAGAGCCTGATGAGGAATAAAGATCAACAATAAAGATTGAGTTTTGGCATTATCTGTTCTAGGGGGAGATTGTTGGAACCTGCTGAACCTGAGAATCACAGATCAATTGAAAAGCCAAAACATGCTAACATTTGATCCTAATAAAACAGTATTTAGAAGAACATATCCTCCCAAAAGACTGATGACACAACAATTGCTAAGCAAACAACTACTGATACAAGGTCCGCTAGACTTAATAACTGCTGAAGAAGAATGCTAAAGTCTGCTAAGAAGAAACAAAGTTTGTTGAAGCCCAACATTTCATAGGCTTCAACATATGATATAGAACATTTTTTATGTAAACAGATGATAGAATAACAAATCTTAGCAATAGAATAGTGTTTGTTGGTTAGAACTTGTTGGCTGTCACTGTCTTAGGTGACCTCAGCCTAGGTCATCTAATGTTTGGTTTGTCTATAAATAGAACAGCGCCTGTACTATTATATTTATCACTCCGCGCTTAAAATTCTCTGCACGAGCAAACACTGAGAGATCAGGCTGAGGGGGAGTTGTAATTCATGTACTAATAAATCCGCGTTGATTGAATGAAAAGTACTTGATGAAAACAATATCTTGCTTGTTATGATTTCGTGGTTTATGCCACTGCACTTTCCAATTTTATTCTATTAACATTCATTGTTTCATTTATTAAACATCATACCAATCAAACTAAGATCCTAACAGTAATCATTTAACTCTCACCGTTCGGTGAAATCAAATCTCTACGTAAACTAATAGTATATCTTCCTCTTTTTCTTGTTTTACTATCTTAGGTAATACATGTACTTTAAGTTTAAACTCAAATCTCTCTTTAAAAGCTATTTTTGTTGTGCCTTACGTGTTGCTTTATGTTAGTTGTGTGTATTTATGCCTTGTCAAAATCATTAACTTATTTTAAGCCGAACATAAGAATGAATAATACTATGATATATATCCCTTGTTTGATTTCTTTTGAGAGAGCCTTTTTCATTGTTATGTTATTCTTGATTCTTATAGGCTTGATTTTGAACATTTGTACTACTAGTTACATAACAACAAATAGTATAGCACATGAATTGTGAATCCCTTTTTGGGGTCTATTATATGTATGAAAACTGATGTACTCACCAATGCATTATATGTTTTAACAAATTATTTTATACATGTTTCAGGTGCAGTTTGATTTTCATGCTTTCACGCTTAGGCTTGGACCTAGCGCTTATCTAATAAAACGTGAAATTTTGCGTATGTTATATGTTTGATTTTTATTTCAATTTGTCACACATTTGTTTTGATTTGATTAATGTAATGGAATTTGGTTTAACTAAATACATTTACACTTTTAGTCCACGAGCTATTGAACAATCGTTACTATCGTGTACCCCGATGATTCTGCCATCGGTCGTGGTGTTACAAACTTGATCCTCAAGGCACTTTCTTTGCAAACTTATATGAGGTTTTCCATTGTTTTCAATTTCCACTTTGTCAGTAGGTTTTACAAACTTTGTAACATTTTCTTAATTGGGATTTCTATTCTGGTCTACTTTGGTTATTCACTTCCCGAATTTGTCCTTTTTTTAAAAGAAATTGTTGATTCTTGCCAAATCTTTGTTATCAAAGATGGATCAATAGATTTAATGGGAAGTTCTTCATCAGAGTAATTTATCATAACCTTTCATTCTGAAGAACACTTTCATCAGCTCCTGACCCTGAGAAGATTGTACTTTCTGTTCTGGATCACACTCAATATGATTCTCATTTGATATGCCATGATTTTTGACCGGTACATCCTTCTCAATTTCATTAGATTCGTTGTCAGAATATCAGTTTCATGAACACTTACAACATCTGATTTGTCAACATTGCTGCTCACATCAGCTTGACGTGGATCACCAACACTTTCAGTTAGTAAAACCAGTTCGTCCTTATGTAAGACATCAAAAGTATGTGTTTTAAATCTAACAGGAGGAGGACACTGCTTATAGTTAGAGCTAGTGGGAGATCCTTCTTTGCAAGGCATATCAACAATGTGATCTAACACATACTTGTTATGCAAGTAGCTTTCAAGCTTCATATTAATCTTTTTCAGAATCACATTTCACAATTGCCAACTCATGTCTCTTAGTTTCTTCCAACTGATTTATGTAACTACTAATAGCAACCTATTTGTTGGCAAGAGTTTTTCAAAGTTCAGAAACATCCTTTTTATAGGTTTCAATTGTGTTTTTAAAACCCTTTTCATCTTTCTTTAAATTTAAGTTATTGTTGGCCTTGCATGAGATCATAATTCAACTTTTGCTTGTCTTTTTCTAACCTTTGCATTTTATACCTAAGTGCTACAGATGCAGTACATTTAGGAATGGGGTTAGAACTTACAGAACTCGTCTAAATAACCTGCTCATTTTGATCTTCGGTTGACATATTCGGAGACTCAACATCCTTCACAGCTTGCCCTTTCTTCTTCTGAATCCTTCTTTCCAAATATTAAGCACTCAGCTTCAGTACTGTTGATTTTTTTAGAAACTGGTTGATTTGCTGAAACTGTAGTAGCCGTCATAATCGGTGTATGTACTTGCTGTTGACTATTCATTACGCTCACCGTATCCCCCAGACAGATTGGATTCAATGGAATCAGAGCCTGTGCTACATGTTGTTATGTTTTATTGGACGATCCCCAAAGGTTAACGAGAGCATTGTTTGGATAAGTCTTATGGTGCGAAAAACCAATAAGTCAATAACTTGTTTTTAAAAGATGTTTAGCTTAGCTTATTTATTAAAAAGTGTTTGCCAATAAGTCAGTGGGTTGTAATTAATGCAAAGGGGGAGTGGGTAAATCTTTAATTTGTATTCTAAAATCCAAGAACCAAAACAAATAGCCAGGATTTATGACTTCTCCAAAATAGTTTTTTTATAACTCATATAAAAAAGGCAAAACATAGTTTATTAAATAATTTATTAAGTTATTGTTTTTTTTTTTTTTGAAAAATTCAATAATTCAACTCAATCTCAAACATACTTAAAGATCATTTATAAATTTATCGTTTTGTTATGTTCTCAGGGAACAGATAACGTACAAATTGTAATACCCCAACCGATGGCGGAAACATCGGGATATCACATATTGATGATTGTTCAGTAGCGCATGGTGAATAATAAGTTTCAATAATCAATTAAATGGATTACATACAATTGTTCTAAAAATGATTTGTACATCAAATGAGAAACACTAAATATAAATCTTCAAGCATGAACTCTAATCTTTAAGCAACATTATAACCTGAAACATGTTAAGTTGGAAAATATTTTCGGTCAACAAAAGTTGGTGAGAATTACATAGGTTTGAATATTGTATCATGAGTATAAAAAAAAAACTTGTACAATTCTAGTGTCATGGCAAATCTAGTCCATATGTGAAAACAAAACTACTAGGTAAATCGTTTGCATAATCAACCCTTGTGACATGTTTATTGTGGTCCATCCCATACGCATATGGTTCACTCGTTTGTGTTTATGTGTTCGATAACAATCACCCACATTACCCATACTGGAGGTACACGTATCCGGGTGGGGTTGTCAATCCAATAGATCTATCATTGTGTATCGTCGGCTTGCGCAATGTTAATGATTACGCGAGTCTAATTGTGTTTACCAAAGTATTTGTTTAAGACATAATGCAACATAGAAATCACACACAGGCACTTATGTTGAATTGCATTTGAAAATGTAAACATGTTTCACCCCAAAAATTGTAAAATAGTAAAAAAAAAAAAGGGCTATGTAAACTCACCTGAAATTCACTGTGTAAGTACTAACAAGTAGCTACACGTCTGAACTTAAATTAATTGAACTCTTATATCCTATTACAAATAAATGATGCCTTAAATTCTAATGCAAATAAGCTTGTCTCGTTTCTGAGTTGTAAAGATAGTTTAGCCAACTACCTAGACTAGTATTGAAAACAATACTCATCTTAAAGTATTTATAACTTGACGAATTGTTAATAACTTGGTTTGGTTTCTTGAAAATATATGTGTATGTATAATTATATATAATGTATGCTTTAAATTAGTTAGAATGAAACATTTGAGGTAGTGAAAATAACGTATGTGTAACTTGACTCGAGTTTAATTCGTTTTGTAGATCGGGTAACATACACTATTTATATATACATTTTTCTAGTATGACAAAATAGCGTTTGAACATTAGATTTATTTTTACAATACTAATTTATGAGGCGCTTTGGTTTCGGATAAAACCTAGTTGTAAAATGTAGTTTTATTTAAACATAATTATAGATTTAGACGCTTGGTATGTTCCTTTTATTCAATAAAAATTTGGTCAGAGTTTCCTCTGTTTCAGTATAAAGCCAGACAACGCAAGTCGTCTATTTTTATCCTAAAAAGTAATCGCCCAAGTTCTCATCACACAATATAATTCAATTAAAGTTACGCAAGTCTGTATATAAAACAAGTGGTTCGAGTTATCAAAGCTATAATTATAATGAATGAGAGGTTATACGTTTGTTAAGTGATACATATATTTATAGTTTGCCATTTGACCATTCTAATAACAATATGTATTAACATAAGTTAGTCATTATTCTTTTCGTCAAGCTAACAAACAAATAAATAGTTTTTTATTACAACTCGGTTTGGTTCGTTTAGATTTTAGAATAAATATTTATATACAATATACATGAAATGAATAAACTAAAGTCGTGGCGTGTGTGTTATACCTTCCTGATAGTTAAGCTCACGAACCAAGCGTCGACAGATCTGATTGCATTGACTGGCTTTGACCCATTGACTAAAGTTGACCAGGACGAAATTTGACTACAGTTGACCAAGTCCGGGTTTGACCCGAGACCGTGAAGTGTTTGGCTGTTATAAGACCCGAAAGAAAACGAACCATAGTAGAGGTTTGACATCCGTCACCCTCGTCTTTCATCTAATTGACAATAATAGCCCTTTAAATATTTCCATTATAGTCTCTATAAGTTTCGTCGTTTTTAAAATTTATTTTAGAGCGAACTAAAATTTTATCAGTTATATTTGGTTTGGTATAAGTTTTAATTAAATGTGTATGTTGAAACGTATTCGTAAAATATTTTATATAAAAAAAATTAAGTTTTATAAAGCTTTAAAAACATTTTAGGTTAATCTAGTTAACTTGGTTAGATTTTATAAAAGAAAAAAACTAACTAAACTAGAATAAAATTAACCAAGTTAAAATTGAGGGACCAAAGTTGCCAACACTTGAAAGTTCAAAAATTTGTTCTCCCTCCCTGCCATTTCGTTTTTCCGGTCAGGCCATTGGCCGGATCCGGCAAGTTCGCCGGAAAACTATTTTTATCAAATTAATACGCTTTAACGTTTTATTTTTGATCCCGTACAATTCTCCTTGACATTATAACGTTTCCCCGTCCATTAATCAAGTTATTAACGCGTTCTAATGAGTGTTTAATCAGATTTTTAACTTGTAACCGTCGCAAGTTTTAAACGGATTGAAACGCATTAAAAACTCGTTCATTATATAAATTGATCTTAGCATTGCGTTTCTGCATCACTCCACATTCTAAACCCTCAAAAATTCGACCTTGAACGAGTATAGAGAGCTCCAAATTGAACCCATAGTCTCGGCCCCCTTTTCCTTTTTAATCGGCATCAAGACGTGAGATTTGTAAGTATTTCCTTGTTACAATCATGTTAATCAGCCCTGTTAGAACATAAGCCCTAAGATTCTATTCGTTTTTCTTGTCTGAATCGAATTTTTGGTTTTGGTCTAGGGTTAGGGTTCTTGGTTAGAGGAATTGGGGAAGATGACATCTCTGATTAATAATATAAATGTAAATCGTTTTCATTTGAAACAACAAAAGCCACTGATGGCTTAGTGGTGTGTGTGGGGGTTGGAAAACGAGAGGAGCTGGGTTCGAGCCCCTCTAAGGCCGAGTTTTTAGGCCAACATTTCTATTTTCTTTTTGTTTGTTTTATTATTTTTAGGATTATACAATTAAATATATATAGATCTTATATTAATCATAGAAAATTGATTTTTGCTCCAAAAATTATGAAAATTTAGACATAGCATCTTGACACCATAAATAAAATTGTCATATTTTTAGTTTTCTGAAAAATATCTATTTTCACGATTTTATTAATTTAAATTGTTTTAATCATATTTAATTGATTAAAATTTCATTTTTAATAATTTTAATCTCAAACTTTTTGGACAATTATTTCTAATCATCATGAACTGAAATAAAAATTATTGGACCAGAAAACACTTATTTTTATTAATTTTCTTATTTTTAATCATTTAAACATGATTTAATCTCATTAAATCAGTTTTAAATATAAATAAGTTTATAAAAATTATGGGAAAATTATTTTCATTACTTTATATCAGAAAGTATCCATTTTCTATAAAAATAGCATTTTTGGATCATGTCTTGAATTATTAGTCTTATTTATGTTTAATTAGACATAGTTATTTATTTATTTATTTATACTATTTAATATCTATTTTATAAATATTTTTCTTATAAAATAGAAATATTCTTATGATTGAAAGTCTTTATTATCATTGTTGGATCCTTGTGTAACTCATAATTATTTATTTCAATATTTACGATTATTGTATTTATTTACAATAATTAGTTAAAGTAATTAACTAAATTATTTTGTCTTAATTATTCAAACATATTTTGAAATAAATATTCAATTGGTAATAATTATATTACTTAAAAACCATATTTACAAACTTTGGCATAATATAATTTGGATATACAACTTTTATATTAAAAACTCTACTTCCCCAAGTCGATTTAGCAGACCCTAATGCCTTAGACCTTAGTTACCTTAGACTTTTTAGACACTTCCTTATTAGTATTCTTACACATTATAGGTTGAATTCCTCGGAATTCCCATTACTTAGCTCACGACCGCTTAAGTTGGATTTTGATCGCTTTCGCAAACGGTGAGTATATCTTTCCCCTTTTTACCGTTTTACATTTTGGGGTGACTCATGTACTTACAATCAAGTTTCTATTTCTTTTACTAAATGCAATTCTCATGTGTGTTTGCTTTATGTTAATTTGTGTGTCTATGACTTGTCAAAATCATTAACCTTTGAGGGCCTGGCATTTCAAAGAATAGTACTATGGTATATACCCTTGTGACTCTGTTGAGAGTCCTCGTCATTGCTATGTATTACATTACTACTAGTGCATACTATATATATCTGCTTTTCTTTACATAGGGTTGATTTTGAACGGATATTACTTATTACATAATTGCAAATGGTACCGCACATGGATTGCTAAACACTTTTCCTACTACTTTTATTTAAACAGGGTATGCTCACCAATACAATTTTTGTATTGACCAAATTATTTTGTACATGTTTCAGGTTGTTTTGAGATGCATCCTTTAAGCTTTCGGATTTATATTTATATATTGATTCATTGTATTTCAATTTAGTTGGAAGTTAGAATCGTTGTATTTCATTTCAATGTAATAAATTATTTAATCAATGTATTCAAATTTACACTTTAGTCCATGAGCTATTGAACAATCGTCACTACGTGTCACCTCGATGTTTCCGCCATCGGTTGGGGTGTTACAGATTGGTATCAGAGCCTTGGTTATAGGGAATTAGGTTATTAGAATGCCTTTTAGCCTAGTCTATAACTAAGCTTACTTTCACGAGTCCTCTCGTTTATAATTCTCTTATTTCTTATATTTTCTTTCAAGATATTTTCGTTATGATTATTTCTCGTTATTCTTTCGATATTTTGCTTGGAGTAGAAGCCACTCATATTTCACCAACGAAACGATATCACCAAGTTAGGAGTGGTATCCATACCTTGGTGATTAGTTTCACTCCTCTATATGTTATTTATCTTAGGAATATATCTTTGAGATAGGAGTGACATCCACACCTCAAGGAGTATTTCCTTCAAAAAGAAACTTAACCACTAAGCTGTGAGTGATATCCTTAACCTAGTGATTGGTATCATTCCGCAATCGTTTTCAATTTTGAAATACATCTTTGAGTTAGGAGTGAAATCTACATCTCAAGGATCTATTTCTACATCTCGTTGATTATGAATTTTCTTAAATATTGGTAATCTATTACATACGTTAATCTTATTTTAAATCATGGTCTTTTAACACACACTAGAATTACACATACTTCATGAAATGGTTTCATTTTGCATTTTACAAACTTGTACTGCATATTTTAAAGATCAAATATAAATCTTTTGTTTTCATATGACGTATCCAATATATGTTTTCGAGAGGGGGGGGGGGAGATGTAGGCAGTGTACTGGTGGTTCGGGTAGTGGTTGTGGGTGGCTGCCGCTACTGTTCTAGAGGGAGAAGGGAGAGCTGGACTTGAATATTGATGAGGTTGGTTTAGTTTTTGAAGATAAATGGAGTTGAAATAAGGCGGAGGCTAGGGTTTTATGGTGTTAAGACAGGGAAGAAGAAAGGTTAGTGGGGTTTAAATAAGTAGGGTTTTGGGTAGATTAAGTGGAAGGCATCACATATACGAACTCGTTATGTCGTGACTCCCGTTAATTACGAAGTGGTTTAATCTCTTAGATAATTATTCTACGAAGTATATTTTTATAAACCAATATAAAACGAGTACTTGGACTATATATATATCCACGCGTGTTAGAGCTATGAGGATTGAATGATCGACAGTCATTTAGCATATTCTATATATCACGGTATTATTATTATTTCCAAAATTTAGAGTAACCAAAATAAATAATCTAAGTTATTCACGAAATAGAATGTACTCTTGTTAACCAATATGTTGTTGTCAACGAGTCGAATATAATATTTTAATAAAAAAATAGTTGGGCGTTACACAAAGGGTCCTTAACATAAAAGTGTAGAAAGGATTATCAGACCTTAGATTTAAGCGGTGGCAGAATCGTAGTATATAAACCTAATTAATGTCTGGTAAAACAAACCAGGGGTATATTCGGCAATCTAATTACAAACAAGTTTCCCAAAACTTCATTTTCCTTTTCACGATTACTATAATTGCGACAACCATCTCATTTAATTAGGGTTTGAAAGGATCAAAACTACACAAAAAAATCGAGTACGTATAATCATTCTAAAAATATGAGCATGCTCTGTTTTCTAAACAAAAGACAGAGCATGCTATTTTAAATCAGAGATCCATGTATAAAGCTAACAAATAATGCATCCACTAAACAAAAAAACTGGGAAATCACGAAAATATGTACAGAGTGTGGGTTAGAAATCACGAATGCGCTGAAAATATATGAATGGAAAAATCAAACAAGCAGGTAGTGAAATTAAAAAAACGCACAAAGAAAAAAAAATAAAAAAACGCACCTTAAATTAATTAAAAACGCACCTCTATATAAAAGAAAAATAAAAAACACATCGCATATAAAAAAAAACGCACCTTAAATGAAAAAAACGCACCTTGGGTGTTTAAGGGCAATTAATACAGCAAATTTGGATACAAGATCTGGGTGATTAACGAAACCATGAACTAGCAATGGTAAATTGGTTGATTCTTTAAGCGTTTTGCATGTTTCTATAATGGGAACTTTGGGTATCTCAGAAAATTACTCAAAGATCAAAACAAACCCACAAAATCTTGATTTACCCACATAATGACCACCTTGTTTCAAAAATGTTGAAGAAACATTACAGGATTTTATGTTTTCTAGTGCTTCTAATGGGTCAAAGACTTTGAGGAAGAAGTTGGGGAGAAAGGGTGGAGTGAAAGGTAAGAGATTATATAATGAAAGAAAAGGTTTTGTGGTAAATGATGATGATGATGATGGTCACAAAAATGGGAAGAAGTTTGGTGTTTGTGTGAAGAAGAGGCGTGGAGGAAGAAATGGGGTTGTAAAGGCTTCTTTTGATGTTAAAGGTAATCACCTATTGAGATTAATGGTTGTGATGATTAGTGTTGTAATTAGGTGATCTGCGATTAATGTGTGAAGGGTTCATGTGGAAGATCTTATGATGATTGATGGTGTGAAGAGAAACAAAGTATAAGTGTTTTGAGGAAGAAAGATATGATTTTTAATAAACGCACATTTGTATTCCATTAAAAATAAAGGCGTGTTTATTTAATTGCCACTAAAAAAAGTTGGGGTGAGCAATAAACGGTTTGGAACCGTGAAAACCGTGAAACCGACCCGAAACCGCTAGAACTGAACCGACTTAATGTTATAGGTTCCGGTTCCGTTTCTCATATTTTGGCAAAATCGGTTCCCGGTCCGGTTCCGATTAAAACCGACGGGTTCAGTTAAGAACCGTTAGAACCGTTTTTAATGTTGCTGCTTTCTATTTTAACTTTTCTGAAACTTTAACTTATTATATTATACATATTGCATCCAGCTGTCTTGATCTTCAATTTTTCAATTCTCTTCTCCAAAGTCACATTCCAACTCCAATCATCATACAAGTTTTTCTCCTCCAATCTTCAGTCAGGTTTGTTTTTTTTCTTCTTCCTCTATTACAATACTTATCTTTGATTACTCATTTAAAGATTTAATCTATTCACCATCTTATTTATACACTGTATTTTTCTTTCGCATCAAACCTGAGTTTAATCGAATGGATTATACAAAAAAATGTTTCTGGTGACGAGAATGACGAAAATGAAACCACTGATGAAACGTAAACCGGGAATCAAAAAGTGACAACAAGAAAAAGGAAGCTCATAGGTGATTGGTGAATGTTGGAAACATTTTGATGAATTTTATGATGAGGATGGCAATAGAAAGGAAAGATGCAGAGATAGTGTGAAAAAGAATTGAATGTTCCAATTGATGTTTTGGTTGGTTTGATTGTTTATGTTTTTATTTAATTGTTACTTTTAAGATTTTATTGACAACCGGTTCCGGCCTAGAACCATTTCACCGTGTTCTGAACCGAACCGTTTAGTAATTATTGGTTCCGGTTCCAGTTCTCATATTGTGGAATAAATGGTTCCCAGGTCGGTCCGGTCCGGTTTTTAACCGTTGCACAGCCCTAAAAAAATGCACATTTATATTCCACTAAAATAAAATGTGCGTTTTTAATTGTAGTCTTTAATTAAATGTGTGTTTTTAAACAAACGCACTTGTACAATTAATGAGTAATCAAAATTAATAAAAATGCACTCCATATGTCTTCTGCTTCAATTCTTCATCATCCTACTGATCATCAAAAATCTTCTTCTTCTTCTTCATTCTTTACAATACCTCCATGATCATTGTTTTTCATTAATCAGATATAATCAACATGTAAAACTAATCACTCATATGATCAACACTCATTATCAATCGTGAACAAAGGTTATAAAAATGAATGAAAAAACAAGGCATAGCATTATTATCGAGAACTATTGTTATTTAGTGGATTGTCGTTAATTTATTCAATCGAATATCAAATATAATTAATCGAAAATAATTACGTCATAACTAAAATAAATATTACTATATTTGATTTCGGGGATTTTGAATTTGAATTGTATTTGATTCAGAGGTTAAAAAAAAAAAAAAAAAAGTCTAAACTACCCTTTTATTCAATCAGAATTAAGTTTATCAACCCTAACTATGGTTTACATGTGTCATTATATTATGACTTTTTACGCTTCCTATGTATGTTAAGAAATTTCTACCTTATATTTTCTCATTTCCTAAACACAAATTAGATTTTTGTAACCTTCAAACATCCACTAACCATATGTTCTTTAACACTGAGACTTAAAACACTTTCTTGACCAATGAAACGAAAACATTTTACAAAACAATTATAACCCAAACAACATGCCCCAACCAAATTCAATCCAAGCAAACAATAAAATATACCCATATACTTATCAATGTTTATGATTACAACTGATCACATTTGGTCGGAACAAATGACAATGTCTCCTTCTCAAGATCATGAAGCACCATCATATTCTGCTGCTGAATATTACCAAATATTGATATCCCACTCGACCCTCCCATAGCCAAACAAGCCAACCCACTCTTCACATCTCCGATCATATAATTCTCTCCTGGCAAATCCAAACTCGCCCCATCGAAATGGAGCACCAGTTTTGGTATCTCGATCGTCGTCTCACCCGAACCGTCGTCTTCGGGCAACTCGAAACACAAATCCAAACCCGTAGAGTCAGATTTGTCCACATTCAGTTTCATTTGAGAAACAAACTCTTTTTTCACCAACTCGAATGCCGATTCTTCAAGGTAAGTGATCGTGGTCCCGGAGTCGATTATCATACCCCCTGACCCATCAGAATCGATCGCGAAACTCGACTTTTCGATAGGTATATCGACGTTTCCGACGGAAATACCGACGAGTGAGAGGTAGTAAAAAGATGGGTGTGAGGGGTTTTTGATCAAAGGTGTGGTGAAAACAGAATTGTTGGAAGTTTGGGTCGCTAAAGATCCCATGATTAATGTGCTAGTAGGGTTTTGTGACGAGGTTTCGTCGCTAATGGATGTTAAACAATAAGAAAACTTTGATTGTTTGAGTTGGGACACTAAAGATAAAGGTCCTCGTCCTAACCCTACTAATCCACCTCCTTGGTTGAACCCACTGCCTTCATTATCTTCACCACAACCAAACCCTATATTCGATACCGTGACCTTATCGAATGTAAACGATTCGGTCGCTAAAACGCCTTGTGTGGACGAGTAATCGCCGTAGGAGTACAAATACTCACACCCGTCTGACCCGCAATCAGAAGTTGGTAAAGCTTTGCATAAACTGTTAGAACAAGGGATTTTAGAATAAGATGAGGACTTTTTCGGGTCGAAAACGGGCGTTGGAGCGTCGAAACATTTGGTGCATGGTTTGCATTGTGTCCAAATGAGGTCACTACCTGTGTCCATGATGGCTGAGTAGGGTTCTGGCGGTGTTCCAATGGCTAAGTTCATTAAAAACTCACCGTTTCCAGCGTGGACAGGTGAAGTTACTTGTGTGGTACTTGAGTCGACGGATAAGCTAGCCATCATGTTGTTCATGAGTCTTTGTAACCGGTGGTTTCCTCGCTTTACACCGCGTTGTAAGCGCTCGAATTTGGTTAGGTTTTTGCCGGAATCGACGTGTTTGAGGGCGATTCGGAAGCCGGTTTCGCGGTGGTGGGTGGCATGGGCATCTAGGATGCCTCTGGAGGTAGAAAAGGTTGGAGGAAGGAGTACAAGTTGTAGAGAAAAGATGATGAATAGAATGGAAGAAAGTGAAAGAAGTGATGAAGCCATCTTAGAGAGATAGGATAATTGTGTATGTGTTAGTGTGCAAGTATAATATATGTAAGGTGAATATTAACAAATTCCCCAAATATGAGGGGGGTTGGGTTAGAGGGGAAAGAAATGGTCTAGAGAGGAAGAATGAAGGGGATGAGGGATATATGGAGAAAAAAGCTGGTGAATATGGTTTGGACTTTGAAGGAATAATATCTTCTAGTCTAAGAAGTAGGTTACTTAACAACTTAACTTATAAATATGTACTGTATATGTATTATGTTGGTATGTATAAGAAGACTATACATATGTAATGTAATGTAATATGTATTATTATTATTATTATTATTATTATTATTATTATTATTATTATTATTATTATTATTATTATTATTATTATTATTATTATTATATGTAAGGTTGGTAAAATGATGGAAATAATTAAAAAGAAGACTATACATGACATGTGTCTTGCATTGTATATTTACATCGTTCCATCATTTTCTATGTTGTTTTTTTCTTTCTTCAAGTATCACTTTCTCTAAAGGCCGGTATGGTGTATGTCATGATCTTATATGGTTAATTTAGTTTATAACCCGTTAAGCCTTCTATAATATTACCTGAAATTGATTTTGAGTCACCTCAAAATTCACACAAAATATGTTATAAGTTGCACTATTGTAATATACTATAGTTTAAATAGCAACTTTTCAAAACTTCAAAATATTATTTAATTAGTATTTTATAATTAACTAGTAGGAAACCCACGCAATGCGACGGGAGTGAAACTTTTTATTTTGGTACTTATTTCAAATTCGTATAGTATTTGTTGTACTATCATTGCGGTGGATATACGTCATAAGCGTTACACATGTCTAGTAACAAAAAAGATTTTAACATTTAAATTGTAAAGTACTTTTAAGAAAATTTGATAAAATAAAGTAACATATGAAAGGAAAAATAAGTATTAATAAACATAAAAGTTGAGAAAAATAAAAGCTAGTGAACTACTTGAATCATGAGACCAATTCAGTCATATACGTTCTAAGTATGCATGATCTCATATATATTGTTTGCCCACCATTCGTCATCAAGAACGATCACTGAAATATCTTGTATATCTCCATGTTTGATTATTACATCTTTTGGTGAGGATGAGTTTCCTCCATTTTCTTCTATCTAAAGTGTCATTAAATATGTCTTCTTTGTCATTTTCATCAGTACTGTCTAGATCAATAACTTGACTCCATTTCCATTAAGAGAGCCCTCTTGGATCTCTTCCTATTACTTTCATACATCTGATCCTTAAAATAAATTAAAAATATTTAATACACAAGTTAATAGAAGATGAAATAAATGTTGATATTACCTATTCACTAAATTCATGTTGAAGATCAGATTTGTAGGGATTAAACATTGCACCATAGCAAATAATCTCAATACTATTATCACCATTATCCTGCAATAAAACACATACAATATACCACATAAAATAACAGCCATGTTAATATTAAAAAATTAAACATTAATAAATACAACCTTAGACGCTACTTTAGACGCTTGTATTGCTATTGGTTTGTTCATCTCCATATGTTTTTCATCTAAATGAATCTACAAAACCAAGAAGGTAACACTTAAATGATTAAAATATGTATAAAAATGTATAATTAGTAAAATGGGATGAATGAAAACCATAAACTAACAAATAACCAACATTAGAAGCTTTAACTTTTGAATTCACTATCCATGCTTACGTATTTTAGCAAGTGAAATATGTGTGCATTAGTATGTATTTATAAAATAAACTTTAGTAGGTTAGCACATGGTTTAATTTTCAAATTCATGATTTTCCCACCCCTTTAAATTATGAAATTTTGTTAAACATTAGTAGGTTAGCACATGGTTTAAATTTTGAAATTGATGATTTTCCATCCCTTTAAATTAGGAAATTTTGTTTATTTTTGACTAAAGTGTAAAAAATTATTGTGTTTTATGTAAATACCGAATTCAGCTCATTTATCTTTTTTTTTTAAACTTTGTTAAAAAGAACCCCTTCAAATTATGGAGTTTTGTTATTAACATAGATGTTGATATCACATTGATATATAATATGCATCATGTGTTTTCTACCAAATTGATACAGTTGAGGTTTTTAAAAGAAATTTACATATAATTAATATTTACAATGCATTTTTATATTTTTTTTTCTAAACTTAATTATTTTAAAGTTTTATATATTTAGCTAATTATGTATAATAGTTTTAAAGTTATGATAGAATTAAATAAAAGAAATTATGATTTTGTAGGGGAGGGAAGGAAAATATAATTACTAACTAAAAATTAGAGAATTAAAGTGTAAATAATGTATGATTGACCATTTTACCCTCATTTTAGGGTTGTTAATGAAAAATTAGTTTTTAACTTTAGGGTATCTTAAAATACCTCTCCCTCTTGTATTATAATATAGTATAGATTAACTACCATACCTCAAATCAATATTCATGTTAAGAGGGTACATTATAATATTTTTATATAATAATCTCATGGTGAAATATTAATTATCCGAATATTTAAAGTTATCCGTTTTCCTATCGGGTTGGATTGGTTTTTAAGCATTTAGTCGATATCATAAATCAAAGAGGTGGTGGGTAATGATAGGTATGTGGCGTACAAATTGGAAAAGGAAATGAAAAGAAGATTTCGAAATGAAAGAATCAATGATGAATATTTTTAAAAAAAAATACACATAACTTAGGTGTTATAATAACTTAGGCACCATCCAATAGAATGTCCACTTTCAGATGCTACATGTTAGTATATGTGTCTCCGCACTGGAGAAGCTCCATTTGAATGCTAACATTCTAACGAATCGGATTTGGTGTATATACTACGGAGAATATGAAGGTGATTCATAGTAATAACATATGACTTATATATGTAAATGATTTTTAACATATGACTTATATATGTAAATGATTTTTGTAATTATGATGTAATTATATCTCTCCATAATTATAGGAGACTCTTGTATTATTTATAGGATTCAATTGAATGAGAAATATCAAGTTAAATCAACCTCTTTCATGGTATCAACCTAATTCTCCTTAAACCACTCTTCCACCTCCTGCACCTCTTTTCTATCCGGCCGGCCACAACCCTACTGTGCGCCGCCGCCTGCCTTCCCTCATATCTCTTGTCTCTTTTCCCTTCTATACACCTCTCACATGGATTCCAAATCCCTTCATCCCGCACTTGCTGTTACAAACATCAAGGCTCATATCCCTATCATACTAGAAAAAGATTCAACCCACTTCACGACATGGAAAACTTTATTCCAGGTCCACTGTCAAGCTTTTGAGGTGCAACACCACCTTGGTCCCAAGACCCCCGTGACCCCTCCCCCTGCCTCCTCTGATGCCGTTTCTGCCGCAAACGCAGAGGCGGCGGCCGCTGCCGCTGAATCTTTATGGTCACGCCTAGACGCCATCGTCTTGCAGTGGATTTACGCCACTATTTCTCAGCCACTTTTACACATCATCCTCAAGCCCGGTCAGACGGCGTATGAAGCTTGGATTGCCGTTGAGAGCGAGTTTAGTGATAACCAAAATACTCGGGCTATTTTTCTAAGTCAGGAATTTTCCAATCTATACCTTGAGAATTTTTCGTCTATGGACGACTATTGCCAACAAGCCAAGCACTTGGCTGACCAACTCGCGAGCGTAGGCTCACCGGTTGACAATCGAATGCTTGTACTCAAAGTTCTTACGGGCCTTACCGAAGCATATGATAGCATCTCTACGGTGCTTCAAAATCAAAACCCGCTACCCGATTTTCGTGACGTTCGATCTCGGTTGACTCAAGAGGAAACCAAGAAAAAACGTCATGCCACACGGGCCGCGAACTCTGCTACAACAGCCCTTCATACACAGACCTCAACCACCCCTAACACCAATACCCAACCCAACAATAGCCGTCCCCCTAACAGGCCCAACAACACCTCTAGAAACCGCCGCAATTCCAGGCCCAATACCACCTCTAGAAACCGGAACCCCACTGTTCAGTCCAATACTTCCACGCATCCATATATTGTATTCCCTAACTCCTGGACTTCAGCCCAGTGGGCCACTGCATTACAACAAGCCCAACAATCCAACCGCTCGGCCCAAACCCAACCCCTTGCCCCTATCCATCCAGGCCCAACAACAATAATTCTCAAGGTATTCTTGGCCCTCGCCCGGATCAAGTTAATTTTGCTGCTTATTCCCCGACCGACATTGAACAGGCACTTTACTCACTCGCTCTCAACCCGCCGGATCATGGTATGATGGATACTGGTGCCTCTTCTCATTCTGCCAATGCCCAAGGTATATACTCTCCGTCTACTTTTAATACTTGCACTAATAAATTTATTGTAGTTGGTAATGGCATGACCATCCCGGTATTGGCCCAAGGCAACCAAGTCCTACCCCCACCTTACCCACCACTTAAACTTAATGATGTTTTATTTGCCCCAAATATCATCAAAAACCTTATCTCTGTCCGTCGTCTTACCAGGGATAATTTAGTGTCTATTGAATTTGACCCTTTTGGCTTTCTTGTGAAGGATCTCAAAACTCGGGCTCCTATCCTACGATTCAATAGCACTGGCGATCTTTACCCACTGACCGAACCGCTCCCACTCAAGTCACTCCAGCCCTCCTCTCCAACCACCTTCGTTGCTGTTTCTCAAGATCGCTGGCATCAAAGATTGGGTCACCCTGGCACTAATTTATTACAGTCTTTAAAATTGTCTTCGTTTATTGATTATGGCAAATTAAATAATACTACTTGTGAACCTTGTGTTTTTGGTAAAAGTGTTAGACTACCATTTTATGACTCTGTCAATGTTACTCATGCAACTTTTGACATTATTCATAGTGATTTATGGACGTCTCCTGTGCTTAGTACCGGAGGCCACAAATATTATATCTTGTTTGTTGACGATTTCACTAATTTTTTATGGACCTACCCGCTTGCCACTAAGTCACAAGTTTTTCACACCTTTCCCAACCTTCACAATTTCATTAACACTCAATTCCAATGTAAAATCAAGCAGTTTCAATGTGACAATGGAAAAGAGTATGCCAACCACAATTTCCATAACTTTTGTCACCATAACGGGATGCAATTCCGTTTCTCTTGTCCTTATACCTCTTCCCAAAATGGTAAAGCTGTGACATCCGTCACCTTTTACATTCATTTATGTTCAAATAAAATTCGAGAATCTACTTATAACTTTTAAACGTTTTATCTTAATGATAATTCGGTAATTTAATATGTATAACATTGCTTAGCAAGATTATAAGCATTTATTAGTCAATACTCTTACAAATAAGGATTTAAAGGATAGATTATAAGTTAGCAAGATTAATTAAATCGTGTTATTTAAATAAAACCATGATAAATTAGTTTGAACCCACTAAAATATTAAAAGCCAATGTGAAACCTCTTGCTCCTACATCTTCGTAACCGACAAAAGTTAGCCATAAGTTGGCTATTAAAGATTGACATTATTTCCATGAATGACTCTAACGTTAATAATGAATACGACATTTATTGCTTTTATTTCCTCCATGTATATTCCTATCTTGTTGACTCCATAACAACCTAGACATCTATATATGATGTTCATTTCATCTCTTTAGAATGAGAACATAATGCCTTTCATTTGCCTTCTCTTTCTTTTTGTAATAATAAACTTTAATTTGAAACAATCATTCGAAGTGAATATAAACCCAACTCCCGCACTCCAACACCCTTCCGATATTGTCACTACCCGGCACCTATAAAAGTCATCCCATTTTGTATCTCTATCTTGCACGAAACACCGAGCGAAGGATGAAGCTTTGCTGTCACACCCTCAAATTACCACTTGCGGGGTTTTACCGCGAGGCGTATGACAAACCAGGATCCAAGTCAACGATCACAATAAACGACACTATACGAAGTACGTAAACCCAAAAATAACATAAATTTCATAAGCGGAAGCATTTAAAGAATTTAATCTCTACAAAACAGTGTTCCCAAGTATCCAAGACACTTATTACAAAACGTGCACTAAAATCTAGACGCCAATGCAGACCCGTGCGCCTAGTTCCTTTCATTGCTACCTTAGCGACCTGAGAAAAACATGCCAAAAAGATGTCAACATATAATGCTGGTGAGTTCACAGGTTTGTTCAAAAATGTTACCAAAGTGTTACCATGTCCATACTATATCAATGTTACCAAGTACGCTAGCTAGGCGTATGTTTCATTACTACTACGATTGGAAACCATTACTAGACACGTTTTGTAACACCCCAACCGATGGCGGAAACATCGGGGTGCCACGTATTGATGATTGTTTTCAGTAGCACATGGTATAACATAAATTTTAAATAATTTATTCAAACATAATATCCAAAATGTGAAATAATGTCTAAGAATTCAAATACATAACATCAAATAGCAACTTCAAAAACTTCAAATAACTTCAAGAAAAATCCTCATGCTAACTCAAGCCTCAGCTTCATTGTTACCTGAAACATGTTAATTTTGAAAGTATTTTGGGTCAACATAAGTTGGTGAGAATTACATAGGTTTTTGATGATAAAATGAATAAAATGTTGTGCAATTCATGTGTCATGTTAATCTAGCCCATATGTGAGAACATATTAGAAATAAATCGAGTGCATAATCAACCCTGCTGACTGTTATAAAATGATACATACCATACACTTATGGTCCCAATGAATATGTTATGCGATAACAAACACCCACGTAACCTTTGTAGGAGGCACGTATCCGGGTGGGATTGTCAGTCCAATAGATCTATCAATGTATACCGTCGGCTGATCAATGTTAATGATTATGCTAGAATGGTGCTTACTCTAATCATGCTCAAGACATAATGCAACATAGAAAACACATAGACACATTGATGATTGAATTGCAATGATAATGTTATAACATGTTTCACCCCAAAAATGGTGATAAATAAAAGGGGCTATGTAAAACTCACCTTAGCAAATGTTAACTTGTTGAAAAGATGTGATAATTGTGTTGCCCAAAAAGATTCCAAATATTACCCTATAATTAGGTAATATGTAATAAGTCTAAGTCTAATTAACTAATATGTGTATCCTAGGGTTTCGATTTGGGGATAATCAATTGTTGAAATTTAAATTAAAATGCTTAATTAATAAAGGAAAATTGGATAATTAATGAAAGATAGTCTTTTTATCAAATTTGAATTTTGAATGTGCACATTAAAGTGTTTGAAGCAATAAAATAATTTTTATAAAATTATTTCATTTAAAATAGATTTTTAAATCTATTTATTTATAAATAGCCAATTATTAACTTTAATATTCAAAAATACTAAAATTAAGGAATTCTTATTTTAAAAATCATATTTCTGTTCTAAATGATTAAAAATAATTTGTATAAAATTTTGGTGCAAAAATGATGAAAATTGGATTTATTATGAATTAATTATGATTAAATCTAACAAAAATTGATTAAAAATATAAAATAAATGATTTTACTGAATTAAAAATTATTTCAGTAAAGTTTAACTTTATAAAAAGTTAGGATAATTTTTGGGGAATTTAATAAAACTGTTTTGATATATAAATGGATTTTTATAAATATAATAGTATAAAAATGATTTAATTATTATAATTATTAAATAAATGAATTTCTGAAAAATAAAAATTACAAATAAAACTTTTATATCAGATTAAACAATTATAATTTTTTTAGAATTTATAAAATAGTTTTGGTATTTTTAAAAAGAATTTAAAAGATTAAAAGGTTTTAATATATATATATATATATATATATTTAATTGTTTGTTTAAAAAAAAGAAAAGAAAAGAAGGAACAAAAACCGGTCAGAGCCGGGACTCGAACCCGGGTGACCTCAGTGGATAACCAGGGTCACAACCACTTGGCCTAGGCCGGTGGTTGTGAGATCTTCAGTTTAAAAATAAATAAATACATTATGCACGATTCAGTTTATCCCCAAATTAAACACGATTAAACCCTAGAATTACAATTGAATGAATCAGACAACTATAGCCCGATTAATGTTAGGGCTTTTGTTGCCTGATTGCCGATGAATATAACCCACAAAAGAAATCATACTCACAGTGAAGAATTGATGATAATAGACGGGTCAAGGCTAAAGTCAAACTACGAGCAAAATAGCAATAATCTGAGTGAATTAGAGAGATTGGGAGGTTGAGAGAGAGTTGTGAGCGATTTGTCAAGCTACGGAAAGCATCTATTTATACTGAGGATTAGGGTTAGGGTTAATTGGAAGGTTTGACTTCTTATTGAATACAAACGCGTATAATTAATCAAATGGGTCAACGATTGACGTGTTATTGACGTGTATTCGTGTTGTGCAAGGCCGGTAATCATACGAGTTTGCCAAAAATAGATCAATTATACGTTAATTGGACGGATTGATCAACAAGGCAACTCACAGTTGACTTTCCTTGTCAACTGTGAGGTTTTAATGTGTGTATATATATAATACGCGTCCGGGTTTTATCAAATAAGATGGCTAGCCCAGTTGGTTATGTATATATGCATGTGTGGCCCGGCCTTTGGCGCGGGTTCGATTCCCGGCCAAGGCATTTTATTTTTTGGTATAATTATAGTATCACACACACATATATAATAATATATATAGTATTAGGGTTCCATAATCGCGACAAAAATAATTAAATGCGAATATAATATGAAAACTTGACGTTTTTATTAATGTCGATGCGTAACGTACAAGTATTAATTGCGTAATGTTACAGTCTCCCCTACTTTTAGGAACTTCGTCCCGAAGTTGGAGTTGGAGAGTCTGGTGGAAAAAGATGTGGATACTTCGACTTCATCTGGTCTTTACGTTCCCAAGTGAACTCTGGGCCTCGTTTAGATTCCCAACGAACCTTAACGATCGGAATACGACTGCGCTTGAGTTTCTTGACTCCAGTGTCAATAATCTCGACGGGTTTCTCGATAATGTGCATGCTTTCATCGATTTGCACATCCTCAAGAGGAACATGAAGGTTCTCATCTGCTAAGCATTTCTTGAGATTCGAAACATGGAAGGTCGGATGAACATTGCTTAGCTCAGGTGGAAGATCAAGCTTGTAAGCCACTTTTCCAACTCTGTCAAGAATTTTGAAGGGGCCTACGTAACGAGGAGCTAGTTTTCCCTTTCTACCGAAACGAATAACTCCTTTCCAAGGGGATACCTTAAGTAGCACAAGATCCCCAACTTGAAATTCCAAGGGTTTACGACGTTTATCAGCATAACTCTTTTGGCGACTTCTAGCTTTGAGAAGATTATCCTGAATAAGCTGGATTTTGTCTGTGGTTTCCTGGATTAGTTCGGGTCCAGTAATACGAGCTTCACCAACCTCGGTCCAACAGACAGGTGAACGACATTTCCGACCATAGAGTGCCTCAAAAGGAGCCATGTTAATGCTGGCGTGATAACTGTTGTTGTATGAAAACTCAGCCAAAGGAAGATGAGAATCCCATGCGCCACCAAAATCGATGACACATGCCCTGAGCATGTCCTCAAGTGTCTGGATGGTTCGTTCAGTCTGACCATCCGTTTGAGGGTGATAAGCAGTGCTCAGGTTCAACTTGGTACCCAAAGCATCTTGTAGAGATCCCCAAAAGTGAGAGGTGAAACGACCATCGCGATCAGAAATAATGTCCAAAGGTATACCGTGACGACACACGATTTCACTTACGTACATTTTTGCCAACCTTTCCACAGAATACTTCTCACGAATAGGGAGAAAGTGAGCTGACTTGGTCAAACGATCGACGATTACCCAAATACTGTCAAAACCTTTGGATGTGCGAGGGAGTTTGGTGATGAAATCCATAGCTATGCTCTCCCATTTCCAGACAGGAATCTCTGGTTGTTCAAGCATACCAGATGGTCGTTGATGTTCAGCCTTAACCTTGGAACAAGTGAGGCATTTTGCAACGAAAAGAGCAATGTCTTTCTTCATACCAGGCCACCAATAAGAATAACGAAGATCTTAGTACATCTTGTCAGCTCCAGGATGAATAGAATAACGAGACTTATGAGCCTCGTTCATGAGAAAAGTACGAAGATCATCACGGTCGGGAATCCACAGTCGGTTAAGGAAATAAAGGAGACCATCGGGTTTGGTTTCAAGTTGAGTTTCAGCACCACAAGACATCTCATCGTACATGTTACCTTGGGTGACTGAGGTGTGTTGAGCCTGGAGAATGCGATCTTGAAGATCAGTACGAACTCTAGCACATTGGAGTTTGATACGCTCTTTACGACTAAGTGCGTCGGCCACAACATTCGCTTTGCCAGGATGGTAGCGAATTTCGCAATCATAGTCGTTAAGTAATTCAACCCAACGTCGTTGCCTCATGTTAAGATTCTTTTGATCGAAGACATGTTGGAGACTTTTGTGGTCCGTGAACACCACACATTTGGTCCCATAAAGATAATGTCTCCAAATCTTGAGTGCAAAGACAACAGCGCCCAATTCAAGATCATGGGTGGTATAATTTTTCTCGTGAGTCTTGAGTTGTCGAGACGCATAAGCAATAACCTTTCCTCGTTGCATGAGAACACAACCAAGACCTTGGTTTGATGCATCACAGTAGACCACGAAATCATCATTACCATCAGGTAGAGATAAGACAGGAGCTTCACAAAGTTTCAGCTTAAGAGTTTCAAATGCTTCCTCTTGCTTAGGTCCCCACTCATAGGGTTTACCCTTGTGAGTTAAGGTAGTGAGAGGAACAGCGATCTTGGAGAAATTGGCGATGAATCGACGATAATAACCAGCCAACCCAAGAAAAGAACGGACTTCTGTTGGAGTGGTAGGAACACTCCAATTCTTCACAGCTTCGATTTTTGCAGGATCAACATGAATTCCGTTCATATCAATGACATGTCCCAAAAATTGAACTTCCTTAAGCCAAAATTCACATTTTGAGAACTTGGCGTACAGTTGTTCTTTCTTTAGGAGACTCAAGATAGAGTGAAGATGTTGCTCGTGATCGGATTTTGATTTAGAGTAAATCAAAATATCATCGATGAAAACGATCACGAATTTATCAAGATAAGGTCTACAAACCCGATTCATCAAATCCATAAATACTGCGGGAGCATTGGTCAACCCGAAAGGCATAACCATGAATTCATAGTGACCGTAGCGAGTGCGAAAAGCTGTCTTGGGAATGTCTTCATCGTGGACTCTAAGCTGATGATAACCAGAACGAAGATCAATCTTCGAGAAATGCGTTGCTCCTTGAAGTTGATCGAAGAGATCGTCAATCCTAGGAAACGGATAACGATTCTTGATGGTGAGTTTGTTGAGTTCACGGTAGTCAATACACATCCGAAGAGAACCATCCTTCTTTTTAACGAATAAGACAGGGGCTCCCCATGGAGAAGAACTAGGGCGTATGAACCCTTTATCAGAAAGTTCCTGTAATTGACTAGCCAGTTCTTGCATCTCAGAGGGTGCAAGACGATAAGGAGCTTTAGCAATAGGATTAGCACCAGGAACAAGATCAATACGAAACTCCACTTGTCGAGCAGGAGGCAAACCAGGTAAATCCTCTGGAAAAACTTCAGGATAGTCTCGAATAATAGGAATGTCTTGGATACTTTTGCCTTTGTCCTTCTTCTCTATCACGTTAGCTAAGAAGGCTGTATACCCCTTTCGTAAGTACTTTTGGGCAGTAGTACAAGACATAAGCTTAAGCTCACCACAGGGTTTCTCACCATAGATCTTCAAAATCTCACTAGATTCGAGAGGAATGCGTATGACTTTCTCGAAGCACAGAATTTCGGCACGATTAGTTGACAACCAGTCCATGCCTACTATAACATCAAAACTACCAAGATGCATGGGAATGAGATCGATAGGGAAGGTATGATCATCGAGATTCAACAAGCAGTTACGAATAATAGAACCGATCGAAATAGACTTCCCGTTAGCTACCTCTACCACGAAAGGGTCTTCTAGATTAGTGTGGGGTAAGTTAAGTAAAGGTTCAAACTTTAGTGACACGAATGACTTATCAGCTCCTGAATCAAATAATATGGATGCATAGTGATTATTAATGAGAAACGTACCATTCACCACTTCGTTGTTGTCACGGGCCTGATTAGCGTTGAGATTGTAGGCGCGACCTCGAGCACCTTGGTTCTGGTTGCGGTTCTGGTTTTGGTTTTGGTTTTGGTTTTGGTTCTGATTTTGGTTTTGGTTACGGTTACGATTAGGGCAGTTGTTGATGTAGTGATTAGGGTTACCACACTCGTAGCATTGACCACGAGTAGGCCTGTTGTTTTGTTGGTTGGGAGCTGGGTTGTTGTTGTCTTGAGCAGCAAGAGATCGACAGACGTTCACCAGGTGACCATATCTTTGACACTTAGTACAAAATCGACATGGCACCTGTGTGGGATGGTGGTACTTGCAAGTGTTGCACAAAGGGTGAGGTCCGGTGTATGGTTTCTTGGCTGGGTTTTGGGCAGCAGGTGGAGTAGCAGCAACCATATAGTTTCTAGCCTTGCGCTTTTTGTTGCTTGAGGTCTCAGGCTTGACTTCAATTGCAGGCTGTGGAGTATCTTTGGCAACAGTCTTCTTAGTGCCCTTGCGAACGAGAGTACCATTCTTCACATGATTATCAGTAAGAGTGGCCGCTAGACGTTTGGCCTCTTCCAAAGTTGCAGGATTTCTACCCCAAACGGTGTCCTGGATTTGCATGGGCAGACCACCGATGTACTTCTCGATGGCTACCGGCAGAGGAGTAACCTTGTGAGGCAACAATAAGCTAAGCTCATGAAAGCAGGTGTTGTAGGCAAGGTTTTCCCCACTATCTTGAGCCAAGGTGTGGAACTCATCCTCAAGCTTTTTGACTTCATTGCGAGGACAGAACTCCTCTTTCATGATCTCTTTGACTTGATCCCATGTCATAGCAAGAGCAACCTCGGCCCCACGAGTACGCTTTTATTCATTCCACCAAGTGAGTGCTCGTTTATGGAGAACACTCATGGCGTAACGAACCTTGAAATTGTTGGGGCACTCACTGTTGATGAAGGTATTCTCAATACCCTCAAACCATTGGAGAAGTCCAGTAGCTCCTTCTTCACCGCTGAACTTTGGAGGGTTACAAGAGTTGAAATGCTTAAGGGTGCAAGCTTGGGGTCCATTACAATTGCCATTGCCATTCCCGTTCCCATTGTTGTGACCATTCCCGTTGCCGTTCAATTGGATGACCTGAGCAAGTAAATTGGGAACCAGAGTTGCAATTTGCTGCGCCATTTGTTGAGAAATGATCGCAGCCAGTTGAGCATCGACCCCATTGTTGTTGTGGTTAGGAGCTTGGTCATGGTTGTGGTTATGGTTATCACCACCTTCTTCGTGGTTCTCACCATTGTTGTTGCGAGTGCTGCGACGAGGAGGCATGATCTGTAATAGACACAATGAAATGAATGAGAGTTTATATAAGGAATGTAATCATTTATTCATTAATTAAAACGAATAAACGAAAACGTTGACTTATCAAAGATTCTAAATTCTAATAACATATGAAGACATGCTTTAGCCTATAAGTGAACACTCATCCCGAGAATTCCCAGGTAGGCATCCGGGTCCCTCGTCTGATTGGGATATATGCGCAATGCCAGCCTAGACAGAAGACTCAGAATACAGGCGTTCACCCTTCCAGATTGCACGTGTTCGTTATTAGAATCTAGAACTTCGACGAGATCTCAAGGGGGTTCAGGTTAAACCTGAGGATTTTGTCCTATAAATCTAATGGTGGATCAGGATTGCAGCAGACAATTAAGAGTAGTCACATGTAGGTTTAGGGTTATAAGGCATAGGATAAGGATAGGATTAGGGAAGCAATTAGGGTTACAAGTAGGAGAAGCAAGTACTGTTTTAGTCCCTAAGGTTATAGTCTAGATTATTTCTAATAACCTAATTCCCTATAACCAAGGCTCTGATACCAATCTGTAACACCCCAACCGATGGCGGAAACATCGGGGTGCCACGTATTGATGATTGTTTTCAGTAGCACATGGTATAACATAAATTTTAAATAATTTATTCAAACATAATATCCAAAATGTGAAATAATGTCTAAGAATTCAAATACATAACATCAAATAGCAACTTCAAAAACTTCAAATAACTTCAAGAAAAATCCTCATGCTAACTCAAGCCTCAGCTTCATTGTTACCTGAAACATGTTAATTTTGAAAGTATTTTGGGTCAACATAAGTTGGTGAGAATTACATAGGTTTTTGATGATAAAATGAATAAAATGTTGTGCAATTCATGTGTCATGTTAATCTAGCCCATATGTGAGAACATATTAGAAATAAATCGAGTGCATAATCAACCCTGCTGACTGTTATAAAATGATACATACCATACACTTATGGTCCCAATGAATATGTTATGCGATAACAAACACCCACGTAACCTTTGTAGGAGGCACGTATCCGGGTGGGATTGTCAGTCCAATAGATCTATCAATGTATACCGTCGGCTGATCAATGTTAATGATTATGCTAGAATGGTGCTTACTCTAATCATGCTCAAGACATAATGCAACATAGAAAACACATAGACACATTGATGATTGAATTGCAATGATAATGTTATAACATGTTTCACCCCAAAAATGGTGATAAATAAAAGGGGCTATGTAAAACTCACCTTAGCAAATGTTAACTTGTTGAAAAGATGTGATAATTGTGTTGCCCAAAAAGATTCCAAATATTACCCTATAATTAGGTAATATGTAATAAGTCTAAGTCTAATTAACTAATATGTGTATCCTAGGGTTTCGATTTGGGGATAATCAATTGTTGAAATTTAAATTAAAATGCTTAATTAATAAAGGAAAATTGGATAATTAATGAAAGATAGTCTTTTTATCAAATTTGAATTTTGAATGTGCACATTAAAGTGTTTGAAGCAATAAAATAATTTTTATAAAATTATTTCATTTAAAATAGATTTTTAAATCTATTTATTTATAAATAGCCAATTATTAACTTTAATATTCAAAAATACTAAAATTAAGGAATTCTTATTTTAAAAATCATATTTCTGTTCTAAATGATTAAAAATAATTTGTATAAAATTTTGGTGCAAAAATGATGAAAATTGGATTTATTATGAATTAATTATGATTAAATCTAACAAAAATTGATTAAAAATATAAAATAAATGATTTTACTGAATTAAAAATTATTTCAGTAAAGTTTAACTTTATAAAAAGTTAGGATAATTTTTGGGGAATTTAATAAAACTGTTTTGATATATAAATGGATTTTTATAAATATAATAGTATAAAAATGATTTAATTATTATAATTATTAAATAAATGAATTTCTGAAAAATAAAAATTACAAATAAAACTTTTATATCAGATTAAACAATTATAATTTTTTTAGAATTTATAAAATAGTTTTGGTATTTTTAAAAAGAATTTAAAAGATTAAAAGGTTTTAATATATATATATATATATATATTTAATTGTTTGTTTAAAAAAAAGAAAAGAAAAGAAGGAACAAAAACCGGTCAGAGCCGGGACTCGAACCCGGGTGACCTCAGTGGATAACCAGGGTCACAACCACTTGGCCTAGGCCGGTGGTTGTGAGATCTTCAGTTTAAAAATAAATAAATACATTATGCACGATTCAGTTTATCCCCAAATTAAACACGATTAAACCCTAGAATTACAATTGAATGAATCAGACAACTATAGCCCGATTAATGTTAGGGCTTTTGTTGCCTGATTGCCGATGAATATAACCCACAAAAGAAATCATACTCACAGTGAAGAATTGATGATAATAGACGGGTCAAGGCTAAAGTCAAACTACGAGCAAAATAGCAATAATCTGAGTGAATTAGAGAGATTGGGAGGTTGAGAGAGAGTTGTGAGCGATTTGTCAAGCTACGGAAAGCATCTATTTATACTGAGGATTAGGGTTAGGGTTAATTGGAAGGTTTGACTTCTTATTGAATACAAACGCGTATAATTAATCAAATGGGTCAACGATTGACGTGTTATTGACGTGTATTCGTGTTGTGCAAGGCCGGTAATCATACGAGTTTGCCAAAAATAGATCAATTATACGTTAATTGGACGGATTGATCAACAAGGCAACTCACAGTTGACTTTCCTTGTCAACTGTGAGGTTTTAATGTGTGTATATATATAATACGCGTCCGGGTTTTATCAAATAAGATGGCTAGCCCAGTTGGTTATGTATATATGCATGTGTGGCCCGGCCTTTGGCGCGGGTTCGATTCCCGGCCAAGGCATTTTATTTTTTGGTATAATTATAGTATCACACACACATATATAATAATATATATAGTATTAGGGTTCCATAATCGCGACAAAAATAATTAAATGCGAATATAATATGAAAACTTGACGTTTTTATTAATGTCGATGCGTAACGTACAAGTATTAATTGCGTAATGTTACACGTTTAGCAATGTTCAGCATGTTTAAGCAGCCCGTATGTTCAGCATGATACCAATGTACCTGTTCGAGACAATATGCACCCGCCCGGCCCTCCAAGCCGACGAGTGGGGCAGGTCACGCCCAATAGATCTATCCACATTTCCCCCGTTGTGCAAACCCGCACATTCATGGTTTCCCCCGGGACTTTCCAAAAGATCGTATAACAATAATAAGTTAAAACCATAGTATGACATATGTTACCGAAACAGTTTAGTGCATGTTTTCTCCCCCAAAAGTTAAAGCAGTAAAAGTGGGGCCGTGAACTCACCTTAAGTTGCGTTCTTCAAATATAAGTAAAGATGTCTAGCCCTTGATAATCCCTCTACCGGAGATCTATCAAAATGTTCACATAAGTGTTCCGACTAATAACCATAAGGTTATCTAGTCCCCGATTGTCCAGATCGTAACCAAGTATGTTTTAAAGCGTGTTTAAATGTTTAACCGACACACTAGACCGACCCGACATCCCGTTGGTGACCCATTACCCTAACTAATCAAGTACACGTAGATTACACACAAGGTTCAAGCATAAAACACTTAGTTTGTATCAAAAATCTCATTTCTGCATCAGAACGGTCGAACCAGTCAGTTTTGAGTCTCCTTCGCACCTTTTTGTCTCCTTCGCACCATTTATAGTACGTTCGACCGTTTGATGCTTCCTTCGCCCGTTTATTCACATTCGTCCAATAAAAATCCCAGGTTCGACCCTGGATCCCTCTTTCGCACCATCGACTGGTCGAAGGAGGCCAGGTTCGCCCCTGTTGTATTATTTTTCCTAAAAACGCTTCAAACACATTCAAAACGACCCGAAACATCATCAAACACAGCAGTCAAGCATGAATAACTTATCCCTACAAAACCCCATCGATTTCCCCCGATAATACGTCCGTTTCAGCCCTTTCCCAAAATGGTAAAGATTATGGAATCACCACTTCCATGCATGAATTATTTACCCAATTTGGAAACTTTTGAAATCGATTCATGTTTAGCTTAAAATACTCAGTTTGTCGATTACCCGATCTTTCTCATTCATTCTATTGATCATAGATGTTCATGCATCAAGTATTAATCCAATAAAACCCCCAAATATCAATATACCCAATCCTAACCCTAGACAACCATAATCCAATCATTAACAACAATCCTATATCATGTTTCTATCATAGATATAGCAGCAAATCAGTGAACAACACATAACACTACATAACACACAACTAACACATGTTATTCATTATGAAAACCTATGTTAAATGATCATGTTTTGATTTAGAAAGATGTTTAAAAGGTTTTTAATCATAAAAACACTCTTACAACAGATCTGGACAATTAGGGTTAGATGAAAACGAATTAAAATGCTTTTAAAAGATTTAGGATTATGAACACACCTTGGATTCTTGTTTAGATGTTGTAGATGGGTTAGATTATGAAAAGGAAGAGCAAAAACTCCTTCCTTAGTGTTTAAGATCGTTTGAGAGCGTTTTGGGACGGTTAGGGTTTGTGAAATGATGAAAAATGACAAAGGTTGGTATTTATACTAATCTTCCTTCGCTCCATCACATTGGTCGAATGTAGTCTCCTTCGCCCCTTTCACAGGGTCGAATGAGACTTGTTTGGTCGAAGGAAATTCCTCAAATTCTACTTCCCTGGTTCGCCTACTTGCATGGGTCGAACCAGACATTTTCCTCTCCTTCGACCACTCGAAGTGGTCGAACTAGAGTCCCTTTTTAACTAGTTTTCCAGTTTGTCGTGTTTAACGCATTCTAACACATCCTAACACATAAGCATGCATTCTTAGTCCATATTTAACACAGTTAGGCACAGATCATCATTTACACATCATATAAACATATCTATGTATATAATCCACCATACAACCCATAATCTACACATATACTTAATTAGTTCATGTAATGTCACCAACAACGGAACCCGGTACTAGTGTATTACCAAAACGACTCCCAATGATCCTCCAGATCATTGTACCCTGGACAATCCTAACTTGACCCGACTCAACTAACCCAGTTAAGTTTGTTTATAAACGTTTCTCGCTAAGGTAGACTTATATGTTACTAATATGTTTAAGCCGAACATGCCGGGTGTCACATCATCCCCACGTTGAAAGAATTTTCGTCCCGAAAATTGCGCAAAGCCCAAAAAGAAGGAAACGAAAGAACAGAACGAAAAGAAACTTACCGGATGTCACATCATCCCCACGTTGAAAGGAATCTCGACCCGAGATTCATTCCTCTTCAGCAGTAACATGCCTCGATTCAAACGCGCGCTTCGGAAAGAGATGAGGATACTTAGATTTCATCTGATCCTCTCGTTCCCATGTGAACTCAGGTCCACGGTTCGAGTTCCAACGGACTTTAATGATGCGGATTTTACTCCGACGAAGGCTACGAATCTTGTAGTCGAGGATCTCGACAGGTTCCTCCACAATGCGAAGACGATCATCAACCTTGATCTCTTCCAATGGTACAATGAGAGATTCATCAGCCAAACACTTCTTCAAGTTAGACACATGGAAGACGTTGTGTACACTACCGAGCTCCGCCGGTAAGTCAAGTCTATATGCCACCGGTCCAATCCGATCCAGGATTGCGAACGGTCCGACATAACGAGGGTTAAGCTTGCCACGCTTTCCAAAGCGTATGACGCCCTTCCATGGTGAAACTTTCAGAAGTACCTTGTCCCCAACCTGGAACTCTAAAGGTTTTCGACGGCAATCGGCATAGCTCTTCTGACAATCCCGTGTAGCAGCCAAACATTGACGGATCTGTACGATTTTCTCCGAAGTTTCATACACAAGTTCCGGACCAGTGAGCTGGCTCTCGCCCACCTCGGCCCAACAAAGTGGTGATCGGCATTTCCGTCCGTAAAGAACCTTGAACGGAGCTGCCTTGATGCTAGAGTGATAGCTGTTGTTGTAGGAGAACTCCACTAACGGCAGGTGGATCTCCCAACTTTTGCCAAAATTGATAACACATGCCCGAAGCATGTCTTCCAAGGTTTGAATCGTCCCCTCACTCTGTCCATCAGTTTGCGGATGATAAGCCGTACTCATATCCAACTGAGTACCCAAAGCCTTGTGCAGAGCCTTCCAGAAACGCGAAGCGAAACGAGAATCACGATCAGAGATAATAGAAACAGGCACCCCGTGCCGAGCAACCACCTCCTTAAGGTAAAGTCGAGCTAACCGCTCGAGTCCATCGGTTTCCTTAATAGGTATAAAACGTGCCGATTTTGTCAGCCGGTCAACAATCACCCAAATCATATCATAACCACTAGGTGACCTTAGCAGCTTGGTGACAAAATCCATCGTGATTCGTTCCCACTTCCATTCCGGAACCTCTGGTTGTTGTAGGAGACCAGACGGCCTCTGATACTCCACCTTGTCTTTAGCACAAGTTAAACATTTGCTGACATAAGAAGCTATATCAGCTTTCATGTTCGGCCACCAATAAAGTATCTTCAAATCCTGATACATCTTATCGGAGCCAGGATGAACAGAATACCGGGACTTGTGAGCTTCATCTAGAACAAGCTCGCGTAATCCCCCGAACAATGGGACCCAAACACGTCCCGCAAAATAGTGCAAGCCATCAGTCCTGACTTCAAGATGCTTGTCAGCACTATGCATCATTTCAGCCTTAAGGTTTTCCTCCTTCAAGGCTTCTAACTGTGCAGAACGGATTCGGTCAGGTAACGACGAATGAATAGTGAGCTGTAAGGCTCGAACACGGCGAGGGTTAACAGACTCCTTCCTGCTCAAGGCGTCCGCCACAACGTTCGCCTTGCCAGGATGATACTTGATGGCGCAGTCATAATCGTTCAGGAGTTCAACCCAGCGACGCTGCCGCATGTTCAACACCTTCTGGTCGAAAATATGCTGAAGACTCTTGTGATCGGTATATACTTCACACTTGGTACCGTACAAGTAATGTCTCCAGATTTTCAACGCAAAGACCACTGCACCTAGTTCCAAGTCATGAGTAGTGTAGTTCTTCTCATGAACTTTGAGTTGTCGAGAAGCATAAGCAATAACCTTCCCGCGCTGCATCAACACGCAACCGAGACCATGAATAGAGGCATCACAGTACACAACGAAATCATCAGTGCCTTCCGGCAGGGACAAGATAGGTGCAGAACAAAGTTTAAGCTTCAGCATCTGAAATGCTGATTCTTGGGGTTCATCCCAGTCGAACTTTCGGTCCTTCTGGGTAAGAGCAGTGAGGGGTTGAGCGATCTTCGAAAATCCCTCAATGAAACGACGATAGTAACCCGCAAGGCCTAGGAATTGCCGCACCTCAGATGGCGTCTTTGGTGCTTCCCAGTCTTTAATAGCTTCGATCTTAGCCGGATCGACATGAATTCCCAGTTCATTCACCACATGTCCTAGGAATTGAACTTCACGCAACCAAAAATCACACTTTGAGAACTTAGCATACAACTGCTCTTGTCTCAAAAGTTCCAAGACCAACCGCAGATGTTCCTCGTGATCCACCTTGTTCTTGGAATAGATCAGAATGTCGTCAATAAACACGATGACGAACTTATCAAGGTAAGGCTTGCAAACACGGTTCATCAAATCCATGAACACCGCCGGTGCGTTAGTGAGACCGAAGGGCATGACCAAGAACTCAAAATGGCCATAACGAGTGCGAAAGGTTGTCTTCTGTATGTCAGCTTCCCTGACGCGCAACTGGTGATAACCGGACCGCAAATCAATCTTCGAATAGTAGCTAGAGCCCTGAAGCTGGTCAAAGAGATCATCAATGTGAGGAAGAGGATAACGGTTCTTGATGGTCACTTTGTTCAGCTCACGATAATCGATACACATACGAAGACTTCCGTCCTTCTTCTTCACAAACAAAATAGGGGCTCCCCACGGGGAAGAACTCGGTCGAATGAAACCCTTTTCCAAGAGTTCCTGTAACTGGCTAGACAACTCTTGCATCTCGGGAGGTGCAAGACGATACGGGGCTCGGGCAATAGGAGCTGCGCCCGGAGTGAGATCAATACCAAACTCAACCTGACGATGGGGAGGAAGACCAGGTAAATCATCAGGAAACACATCAGAAAAGTCACGAACCACCGGGATATCCTCGATCTTCTTCTCATCGTCAGTAGAAACGTTAACAAGTGCCAGAATGGCCGAACAGCCCTTCCGAAGATACTTACGGGCTTTCATGCTAGAAATGATACTCAGCGGAGCACCGCTTTTCTCGCCACGAACCGAAAGAATCTCTCCATCAGGGAGAGGGATCCGAATAACCTTGTCAAAGCAAACGATCTCCGCACGATACAACGATAACCAATCCATGCCAACCACAACCTCAAAACTACCCAGAGGTACCGGCATAAGGTCAATGGGGAAAGACAAACCCGACAGTTCCAAACGACATTCTCTAAGGGTGTGTGTCGCTTCGATTTTCTTATCATCAGCCAATTCTATTAAGTACTTAGCCTCTAAAGGTGTGGGTACTATATCTAGCAATCGACTAATATCCAAAGATACGAAACTCTTATCGGCACCAGAATCAAACAAAACAGAAACATAGCGATCATTAAGAAGGAACGTACCGGTAACTGTGTCTGGATCCTGCCTAGCCTCTGCAGATCCAATGACGAAAGCACGTGCAGTTCTGCCTCCGCCGCCATTGTTTCCGTTACCGTTCCCGCCCCTCCCATTATCGCCCTGCTTCAGTTTGGGACAGTCACGCTTGAAATGCCCCGTGTCACCACAGTTATAACACCCCTGTCTCCCCTGAGTCCCCTGAGCAATAGGAGCAGGAGTAGCCGCAGGAGTCTGAGTTGGGGTGAGCGCCACCTTGCAATCCTTAGCATGGTGCCCCAACTGATGGCGCCGATGACAACGAGCCCTATCACAACTCCCAGAGTGATGAAAACCACACTTGTTACACTTGGGATGCTTCCCAACATACCCACCCGTCTTCGACCCAGAAGAAGACCCAGATGTATCAAACTTCTTCGCCGGCTGAGCTGGCACCACAATCTTCCCCACACTCTCCCACTTCCTCTTGTTCCCTTCAGCAGTCTTCACAGTAGCACCCTTGGGTGGCAAAACGCCTTCCGCCACCTTCAGATTAGTCATCCGATGAGCTGATCGGACAACTTCAGCAATAGTGGGAAGATTCCCAGCAGCCACCAACCCAGCAATCTCGGGCACTAGTCCAGACACATAGTGCTCGATCCTCCTGTACTCGGGTGTGTGCAAATCAGGGCACAACACCGCCAGCTCGTTCCTCCTCACAGTGTACTCCTCAATCTCCGACCCAACCATCTTGAAACTCCAGACCTCATGTTCCAACTTCTGTATTTCCTCCCTCGGACAATACTCACCTCTCAAAAGCTGCACAAACTCCGCCCAAGGCATAGCAATAGCCTCTCCCAATCCCACGTTCTGAGTAGTAGCATTCCACCACGACAATGCAGGCCCCTCAAATGTCGCAGTAGCATACTTCACCCGGTCCCCAGCAGGACAGTTGCACATGACGAACACAGATTCCACCTTCTCCAGCCATCGGAGCAGTCCCACCGCTCCCTCAGTTCCAGCGAAGTTATGGGGCTGACAATCCCTAAACTTCTTATAAGAGCACTGAGGTGGGGGTGGATTGGCACCAACACCTGAAACACGGTACACGAGTAAAACACAAACGAAAGGACACAAAACCCAAAAATGAGACAAGGTCGACAGAAATCAACTCACCACCCATGGCGTTAATTCCAGCCTGGAAATTAGCCATAGCCATATTCACTTGCTGCTGGAGCAAGTTGTTCAGTTCAGCTTGGGTCATGTTGATGTTCCCACGACCACCGTCTCCGGCACGACCACCGCCGCCAGCACGGCCACCGCCTCCACCGCGACGTCCACCACCGCGAGCACCAAACATGATCTAACAAACCAAGAAATCGAGAGATTCAGATTCACTCCTAGTGTCAACCACTAGGAATTTACAAGAGTTAACCTAGGGACAAATTCAGGACTATACATCCAAACTCGAAGTCCATCGGGATTTTCATGAATCCCAGTTTATTATTTCGTGTGCACTCGAAATGATGAACTGCTCTACATGGTCCTCCAGATGTACCCCTAATCTAGACCCCAGTCACCGAACATTGTCGCCTATGTGGCAGTAGGTGCAAGTGTAAGAAGGCATGTGTGTGCTAGAACCAACAAATCAACCCCTCCTCCTTCAATCCAGAAGAAGAAGACAAGAGTAGGTAAGAACCCAAATAAAAGCGGATGATGTAACGGAGAAACATGATGATGATGTAAGGACACCCCGACAACGTTAGTACGTATCCCACTAATAGACCCAAAGTATGTGACCGTCTAGTGTGTGCGACTCGGCTATAGACCAGACTCTACATGCAGTCCTAGTTCACTATAACCATTGGCTCTGATACCAATCTGTCACACCCTCAAATTACCACTTGCGGGGTTTTACCGCGAGGCGTATGACAAACCAGGATCCAAGTCAACGATCACAATAAACGACACTATACGAAGTACGTAAACCCAAAAATAACATAAATTTCATAAGCGGAAGCATTTAAAGAATTTAATCTCTACAAAACAGTGTTCCCAAGTATCCAAGACACTTATTACAAAACGTGCACTAAAATCTAGACGCCAATGCAGACCCGTGCGCCTAGTTCCTTTCATTGCTACCTTAGCGACCTGAGAAAAACATGCCAAAAAGATGTCAACATATAATGCTGGTGAGTTCACAGGTTTGTTCAAAAATGTTACCAAAGTGTTACCATGTCCATACTATATCAATGTTACCAAGTACGCTAGCTAGGCGTATGTTTCATTACTACTACGATTGGAAACCATTACTAGACACGTTTAGCAATGTTCAGCATGTTTAAGCAGCCCGTATGTTCAGCATGATACCAATGTACCTGTTCGAGACAATATGCACCCGCCCGGCCCTCCAAGCCGACGAGTGGGGCAGGTCACGCCCAATAGATCTATCCACATTTCCCCCGTTGTGCAAACCCGCACATTCATGGTTTCCCCCGGGACTTTCCAAAAGATCGTATAGCAATAATAAGTTAAAACCATAGTATGACATATGTTACCGAAACAGTTTAGTGCATGTTTTCTCCCCCAAAAGTTAAAGCAGTAAAAGTGGGGCCGTGAACTCACCTTAAGTTGCGTTCTTCAAATATAAGTAAAGATGTCTAGCCCTTGATAATCCCTCTACCGGAGATCTATCAAAATGTTCACATAAGTGTTCCGACTAATAACCATAAGGTTATCTAGTCCCCGATTGTCCAGATCGTAACCAAGTATGTTTTAAAGCGTGTTTAAATGTTTAACCGACACACTAGACCGACCCGACATCCCGTTGGTGACCCATTACCCTAACTAATCAAGTACACGTAGATTACACACAAGGTTCAAGCATAAAACACTTAGTTTGTATCAAAAATCTCATTTCTGCATCAGAACGGTCGAACCAGTCAGTTTTGAGTCTCCTTCGCACCATTTACAGTACGTTCGACCGTTTGATGCTTCCTTCGCCCGTTTATTCACATTCGTCCAATAAAAATCCCAGGTTCGACCCTGGATCCCTCCTTCGCACCATCGACTGGTCGAAGGAGGCCAGGTTCGCCCCTGTTGTATTATTTTTCCTAAAAACGCTTCAAACACATTCAAAACGACCCGAAACATCATCAAACACAGCAGTCAAGCATGAATAACTTATCCCTACAAAACCCCATCGATTTCCCCCGATAATACGTCCGTTTCAGCCCTTTCCCAAAATGGTAAAGATTATGGAAACATCACTTCCATGCATGAATTATTTACCCAATTTGGAAACTTTTGAAATCGATTCATGTTTAGCTTAAAATACTCAGTTTGTCGATTACCCGATCTTTCTCATTCATTCTATTGATCATAGATGTTCATGCATCAAGTATTAATCCAATAAAACCCCCAAATATCAATATACCCAATCCTAACCCTAGACAACCATAATCCAATCATTAACAACAATCCTATATCATGTTTCTATCATAGATATAGCAGCAAATCAGTGAACAACACATAACACTACATAACACACAACTAACACATGTTATTCATTATGAAAACCTATGTTAAATGATCATGTTTTGATTTAGAAAGATGTTTAAAAGGTTTTTAATCATAAAAACACTCTTACAACAGATCTGGACAATTAGGGTTAGATGAAAACGTATTAAAATGCTTTTAAAAGATTTAGGATTATGAACACACCTTGGATTCTTGTTTAGATGTTGTAGATGGGTTAGATTATGAAAAAGAAGAGCAAAAACTCCTTCCTTAGTGTTTAAGATCGTTTGAGAGCGTTTTGGGACGGTTAGGGTTTGTGAAATGATGAAAAATGACAAAGGTTGGTATTTATACTAATCTTCCTTCGCACCATCACATTGGTCGAATGTAGTCTCCTTCGCCCCTTTCACAGGGTCGAATGAGACTTGTTTGGTCGAAGGAAATTCCTCAAATTCTACTTCCCTGGTTCGCCCACTTGCATGGGTCGAACCAGACATTTTCCTCTCCTTCGACCACTCGAAGTGGTCGAACCAGAGTCCCTTTTTAACTAGTTTTCCAGTTTGTCGTGTTTAACGCATTCTAACACATCCTAACACATAAGCATGCATTCTTAGTCCATATTTAACACATTTAGGCACAGATCATCATTTACACATCATATAAACATATCTATGTATATAATCCACCATACAACCCATAATCTACACATATACTTAATTAGTTCATGTAATGTCACCAACAACGGAACCCGGTACTAGTGTATTACCAAAACGACTCCCAATGATCCTCCAGATCATTGTACCCTGGACAATCCTAACTTGACCCGACTCAACTAACCCAGTTAAGTTTGTTTATAAACGTTTCTCGCTAAGGTAGACTTATATGTTACTAATATGTTTAAGCCGAACATGCCGGGTGTCACATTTGCTAACCTCCGAGACAATGTACCCGCTAGTCCACTATCATAGTTATTTATATACGGATCCACCTCAAGGTCTAAGGTACCATTTTATTTCCCATTAATAGTTTGTTTTACAATACACATTATCAAACTAAACAAGTTGGTCAAACTTATTGTTTTAGCACATGCGAAAGCAATGAAGAATATGAGCTTTGCTTGTTTCTTTCTTTCTATTCTTCATTGGAGCACATGTTGGTTAAATAAAACGATAAAACAAAATATGTGTTAAGGTAAATAATATAGGTTGAAATGATTTTTATTAAAATAATATAAATGAGTTTGCATTATTAATAGTAATATGATTATTCAAAAATTTACTCATGTTTTTTTTTATCAAGTTAAGTAGTCTTATAAGTTTCCAAATACAAGATATAGTTTTCACATATATTTGTGAAGTTAAAATAAACGATAGTGATATGCCATTGATGTTTAAAATGTAATAAACCAACCTCTACTTGATAGATTTACTAGTAAATATATAAGAGCTATAATTAATTTTATCAATGTGCAATTTTAACTAAATGTATTATGGTAATAAGAAACAATTTTGTTTCTGTTAGCATATGTTGATATAACAATCAACCTTTACCACAAAGTAAAATTAGATGGTATTTATATACTTGACATAGTTAGCGTAATAAATAATTTATATTACAGTTGATAGTTAAATAAGTTAAACCTAAATGTCTTTTTATTAAAATCTATAAACATGAAGTCCATATATTCTCGTTAAATATGTGAATATTAATGTTTCAACAAGGTTACGAATCCCAACTAAGTTACAAAAGCATGACCATAAAGGTTAATAGCTAAATAAAGAAGAGTCTATCGGGCAACGAATCATATAATGAAATTAATCTCGAATATATTTATACTTAGGTTGTCATAAATTCAGAGTGCGACGTTAGAAATTCTTGTCAAGTTGTCGACACGTTTATGGTTCAAGAATAATTCATTGATTCTTGTTACATCTTGCAATTTCATCATCACAATCAATGTGAGTATATCTTTACCCTTTTTACTGTTTTACTATTTTGGGGTGACTCATGTACTTACTATCAATTCTCTATATCATCTTACTAAAATAGCAATTCTTATGTGTGTTTGCTTATGTCATTTCGTGTATCTATGACCTATCAAATCATTAACCGTTGCGGCCTGGCATTTCAATGAATAGTACTATGGTATATACCCTTGTGACTCTGTTGAGAGTCCTCGTCATTGCTATGTATTACATTACTACTAGCGCATACTATATATATCTGCTTTCCTTTCATAGGGTTGATTTGACCCGGATACTACTTATTACATTTTGCAAAATAACACATGAATTGCTAACTTTTCCTTACTATATATATCAAACGGGTATGCTCACCAATACAATTTTTGTATTGACAAAATTATTTTGTACATGTTTCAGGTTATTTTGAGATGCATTCTTTAAGCTTTCGGATTTATAATTAGATTTTGATTCCTTGTATTTCAGCTTAGTTGGCATTTAGAATCGTTGTATTTCATTCCAATGTAATAAACTATTTAATCAATGTATTCAAATTTACACTTTAGTACCATGAGCTATTGAGCAATCGTCACTACGTGACACCTCGATGTTTCCGCCATCGGTTGGGGTGTTACAAAAGCGGAACGCAAAATCCGCACCATTAATAATATGATCCGCACCCTTCTTGCCCAAGCCTCGTTACCACCAACATGTGGCACCACGCCCTTGAGACCGCCACTTACCTCTTAAACATCCTCCCCAGCAAACTTCTCAACTTCAAATCTCCCACCTCCCTCCTTTACAATTGCACCCCGGAATACGAGCATCTTCGTGTCTTCGGGTGTTTGTGCTACCCTCTTCACCCATCCACCACCATTAATAAACTTGACTTCCGTTCTCACCCATGTGTCTTCCTTGGTTACCCCCCCAATCATCGTGGGTACAAGTGCCTTGACTTGACCACACACCAAATCACCATCGCTAGACACGTGCACTTTGAAGAGTCCATTTTCCCTACACCATCCAATCACCTACCAAACCTCCCTCCTATGAATTTCTAAATCCCACCATCCACCCCCTTGTGTGGGACCACCTCCAAAAACTGTCTCACACCTCACAAACTCCCTCACCCACATCTCCCTCCACTCCCGTGACAAACCAACCAGCCCAATCTTCTTCTGTTACCCAGCCCAGTCCTAGTCCAAACACCCAGTATTTCCCCACCAGCCCATCCACTTCTTCTGGCCCAGTAACACCTTCTGCCCAACCTTCCGCACCCTCTCCTACAGTCCCTTCCAGCCCATCTCACCCGGATCACATACCCACCTCCTCCTCGGCTCCCACTTCAGAGCCCACTCCGGCCCAAAACACTTCACCACCACATCCGCCTACTACCCGCCCACATACCAGATCCATGAGTGGTATTGTGAAGCCCAAACACCCATTCAACCTACATACCACCACGATTATTCCTATCCCTAAAAACCCTCAGGTTGCCTTGTCCTCTCCTGAATGGTACACTGCCATGTCTAACGAATTTAGTGCACTTATTAAAAACAAGACCTGGGAGCTTGTACCTAGGACCCCGGATATGAATATTATTCGTTGTATGTGGTTATTTAAACATAAGTTCAGGTCGGATGGCACTTTGGAGCGTTACAAAACTCGCCTGGTATGTGATGGTCGTAAGCAGCAGATAGGAATTGACTGTGGAGAGACATTTAGCCCTGTTGTCAAACCGTCTACCATACGGTTGGTTCTCTCTCTAGCTCTCTCCAAATCCTGGCCCATTCATCAAATGGACGTCACGAACGCATTTCTTCATGGCAACCTGGAAGAAACAGTTTACATGCATCAACCCATGGGTTTTCGACACCGGGACTTCCCGGATCACGTCTGCCGTCTTAAAAAATCTCTTTATGGGTTGAAACAGGCACCCAGGGCATGGTACCAGCGATTCACTGATTTTGTTGCTTTACAAGGTTTTCGCCAAAGCAAGTCGGACAATTCATTGTTTATCTATCATCATGGGACTGACATTGCCTATCTACTTATTTATGTGGATGACATTATTCTCACCACATCCAATGATACCCTAAAGGCACGATTACTACATGATTTGTCTGGTGAATTCGCAATGAAGGACTTGGGCCAGTTATCTTATTTCGTGGGCATCCAGGTCACTCGGGATGGTGACTCTATGTTTTTATCTCAACAGACTTATGTTAAAGACATTATTCATCGGGCTTCCATGGACTCATGCAATCCTGTAGCCACGCCTGTTGACACACAGTCCAAACTTTCTGCTGATGACGGACCTCTACACGATGACCCTACTACCTACCGCAGTCTTGCGGGTGCTCTTCAGTATCTCACCTTTACTAGACCAGATATCTCGTATGCCGTACAGCAGATTTGCATGCACATGCATGCTCCTCGCTTGACTCACTGGAACGCGCTTAAGCGCATAGTGCGTTATCTTCAGGGTACTTCGGATCATGGTCTACATCTGGGTCCTGCTTCTACTTTGTCTCTTCGGGCCTATACGGATGCTGACACTAATACAATAAGAGGCATTTGCTAGGAAAGCTTGCTACCAAATAAATTGGTTGCAAATTTTGCTACGAATTAGCTACGAATTAGCTATGAATGCATTTTGCTACAATTTAGCTACGAACATTTTGTAGCAAATGAAATCCATAGCAAAATCCATAGCAAGTCCATAGCAAAATTGGTGAAATATAAAAAAAAATAACTTGTCAAAAATTGGTAGCAAAATCCATAGCAAAACCATGAAAATAAATTATTTAGAAATTAACTAGAAAAAGTTAAATAAAATTCATAGCAAATGCCATAGCAAAGCTGGCGAAATAGATATAAAAAATTAACTTGCCAAAAATCGGTAACAAAATCCATAGGAAAACCATGAAAATAAATTATTTAGAAATTAACTTGAAAAGTTAAATAAAATTCATAGCAACATCCGTAGCAAAATTGAGGGAGTAAAGTATAATAAAAATCACTTAGTAAAATAGGTAGCAAAATCCGTAGCTAAGTCATGAATATAAATGTTAAAAATTAACTAAAGAAGAACTAAAAATATATGTAGCAAATTCGGTAGCAAAGTTGAGAAAACAAATACTTAAAAAATCTTCGTAGCAAATTTGGTAGCAAAATCTTGAAAAAAAACTTAAACTATCGTTGCAAAATCTATAGCAACATTCACAGCAAAATTCTTTGCAAAAACAAGAAAGAATATTTAAAAAAAAAATTTATATTATCGGTAATAACCGAAAATAGTCATAATCGAATTAATCAATCAGGTATGGTTAAGATATGGCCAAACTCGAACCATTCTGTAACGGTTTTCCTTATTTCCATAACCGAAACCAAACCAATAGTTATTTATTTATGTGTTTCTCATGTATATCCATTTATTTGAAACATATTTTCATGTATTTTGTGTGCATTTCATGGTTTTTTCATATAACTCCATGTATTTAAAACATGTTTTTATGTATGTCCTGGGTATTTGATGTATTCTTCATGTATTTGTATTCTTGAAAAATGTTCAAAACACTTTAGTAACTATTTTAAGTTTATAATTTTGCCTAAGTTTTATTATTGATAATTAACCGAACATAATCGCAACGATAAATGGCATATTATCCGAAGCAACTTAACCGATCGGTTTCGGTTATGGTTTTTCCTAATAACGAACTTTGGTTATCTGTTTCAATTATGTGTTAAAACCAACCGGATCGAACCAACATTTGCTTAACTCTAATGCAAATTTAGTGGTTTGTTGACACATTAACACATCCGGATCAAAACATCACAGCCACACTCCTCCTTAGGGATGGGCATAATGTCCCGAATACTGATCCCGAACCGATCCCGTACCGAACCGAGGGTGTTTGGGATCGGTATCAATACCAACTTTTTAGTCATCTCGGGATCGGTACTACACGGTATCGGGACGGGATTTTATCGGTAATACCATTTACAATCCCGAATACCGATTTAATACCGATTACAATATCGTTACCAAATATATGTGAGTAAATGGTTAGGATAGTAAACGAATGTTGCGTCCTCAACTGATATAATTATAAACCCATGTTTACACCTTCACCAATTGATATAAAGTGATATAATTATTATTGATAATAATTCGTTATTACTGAACCTTTCAATGGACATAAAATAATGATATGTTTTTTTTGCATAATTGGGTGGTTTAGCAAAGAAAATAAGAGTAGAAATTAGTATAACGCCTACCCATTCAGCGCCTTTTACACAATCAAGTGAAAATTAGTATATCGCCTACCCAATGTCCCATTTTGCGGCTCGGCTTTTGGGATTAAAATGCCTATTCATAATTAAATTTTGTATACTGACACACCCAAACTATGTCCTGATCAAAGATAATAATTTACCACTCAATCTATAAATATAAAATATCATGGTCTGACATGTCCATTTTAGTGTAGATGGGTTAGCATTGCATTGTCTTTGCTAGATTGTTTGTCAACAAGGGTCAAAGTTTATCATGGTCAGACATGTCCATTTTAGTGTAGATGGGTTAGCATTGCATTTTAGGTACCTGTTAAAAGTTAAAAAATAATAAAATGTTAAACACCATGTGTTAAGCTGAAAAGGATGAAAAAACAAAGATCACTAACAATTAGAGAGTTCAAATTAATAGTTTTATTAATTTGAACCAATAGAAAAAAAAATTTAAACAAATATAAATCTTTCATTTAATAGATAATATACACGTTACTAATAAGTATTTTTATGTAGCAATACTATCAATGGAAAGACGAGTGGAAATCCTTAATTTACTCTTGCTGGGAGAGGTGCATTAAGGGAAAATTTCCTGATTTGTTGAAGAGAGCTCGGGATAAAGCCAAGGCCCGTGCGTTCAAAGAGGGTGGAGATGTTGGAAATGATTTGACTCGCATTCTCCCGTTTAAGCCACTCTATATCAGTCAAGAATCTTGGGAGACGCTAGTTGGGGTTTGGAATACAGATTCATGGAAAAACAAGTCATCTCAAAACAGTGAAAACAGGGGAAAAGCAGTCGGTGGTAGACATACACTTGGCTCGAAGAGCTTTGCTACGGTTAGAAAAAACATGGTAAGAAATGTTGATTTTCATCATTATCACACACACATATTTGTTTTCTTTAAATATGACACTTATGGACCTTTTTAATTAAAAATGACATTTGATTTGATTTTTTGACTTAAGAATATTACTTTTTAGGGTCTATGAAAGAGGAAATGTTAGGCTGTTGTAGAATCCACTTTTTTTATTTGACCCATTTGATGTATAGGAGAAGACACTGAAGCGGCATGCAAACTTTGGTGAGTTTTGGTTACAAACACACGCAAAGAAAGGGTCAAGACCACTAGATAGGTTGTCTGGGTGTAGTAGGTTAGATGAAAATGGTTCGGGAGAAGGCGTTGACGTGGAAGACACCATCCAACAAGAAAATGTGACTTGGGTTGACACGAGGGCGAGTGAAGCTTATGTAAGTCTTTTAACTTTGTAAATGTATGTTTTACTAGTTACTAATATGGTTATACAATTTTAAAGTACTAATTTCTTTATGTTCTTATCATAGAGCACATATAATAAATATGTTATTGAGAAATATGGAGAGGATACCAGCTTACACCCAGATATTGACATGGAACTGTTGTCACAAACTGTCGTTGGCAAGAAAAAAGGTAGATTATATGGCGTTGGCAACTTCGCTGACCCGCGTGATGTGATGCCTAGTGCACCGTCGATGCCGAGTACCCATAGTGACAGTGATGAGGTTCGTATTCTCTATGATAGTAAAAAAAGAAAAATCTGCATTTTCATGTGATGAAAACTGTTAATGGGTTATTTAAATGAATTTGCTTATATTGAATTCAACTGTTTGATTATATTCCAAATTCAAAATTGTAAGTAAAAACATGTTATTTAGTCTGCAACAATGAACTACAAACAAATGAAATTGTTGCTTTGCCGTCGCAACGCGCGGCAGGTAACCAACTAGTTGTATATATGGTTAGAACTATTATATTGAGTCATCTTATAAGGTGTGATAATGGATGTTAATTGGTATTTTTGCTTTCGATGTTATAGGTGCAACAATTGAAGGAAAAAATAGCGGAGTTAGAAAAAGATAAAATAGAGAAACATGCTATGATGGAGAAAATCGAAGAAAATGCAAGGTTATATGCCGAAATGAATGAGAGAATTCGATTGTTGTCACAAAATGCGCCACAAAACCCGCCACCAAGTTGAGTTATGTTGAAGTTTTTCGTCTTGCTTTTAGTTAATTTGGATCTTTATCTTGTTAAAGTTTGGATCTTTATCGTGTTAAAGTTTGGATCTTTATCGTGTTAAACTTTTGATCTTTATTGTGTTACATTTGGTTTTGTTGGAACTATGAATCAAGTTGGTTTTAATATTATCTTTCATATGTGTTTTGTTTTTGTATTTTGCTTCTAAATATATATTTTACAGAAAAAATTAATGTAAAAATGAAAATATTTGTAAAATTCCTAACAAAATTCTTAGGTAAGTTTGTAGCAAAAACCTTGCTAGATTTGTAGCAAAATCCATAGTTACACTCATAGCAATATTCAAGGAAATTTTCATATCTAAATCTGTAGCCAATTCGTTGCTATAATTCCACAACAAACTTGGTAGCAAAATCAAAGCGTAGCTAACATATCTCTAGCAAACCATGTAGCAAAATTGTCGTAGCTACTAATCTGTAGCGAATTTCGAAGCTAAAATTCGAAGCAAAATTTCGTAGCTAAAAAACGGTAGCGAAAATTCGTAGCAAACTTTTTGGTAGCAAATTCGTAGATAAAATAGCGACGTCCCATTTGGTAGCTAAACTCGTTGCAAATATATATTCCGTAGCTAAAGTTTGTAGCAAAAAAATTAGCGACGAGACTTGTAGCTACGGACCAAATCCATAGCAAATCGGTAGCAAATGGGTTTTTGCTATGGATTTGCTATGGATTTTGCCGTGGCAAATGCCTGTTTTTGTAGTAGTGTGACTGGGCTGGCTGCCCAGACACTCGTCGCTCAACTTTTGTATATTGTGTTTATTTGGGTGACAACCTCATTTCTTGGTCATCGAAACGCCAGTCCACTGTCTCCAGATCCAGTGCAGAAGCCGAATACCGGGGTGTTGCAAATGTCGTGGCCAACATCTGCTGGCTGCGTAATCTTCTTCTTGCGCTTCATCATCCGCTCTCGCGAGCCACTCTCGTCTATTGTGACAATGTTGGTGCTGTTTATCTCTCCAGCAACCCGGTTCAACACCAGCGCACCAAACACATTGAGCTTGATATTCACTTTGTTCGCGAGCAAGTGCAGCGTGGACATATTCGGGTCTTACATGTCCCGTCTCGTCACCAGATAGCGGATATCTTCACCAAGGGTCTCCCACGAGTTTTGTTTGATGACTTTCGTACCAGTCTCATCATCGGTCCTTCCGACGTTTCAACTGCGGGGGAGTAATAACATATGACTTATATATGTAAATGATTTTTGTAATTATGATGTAATTATATCTCTCCATAATTATAGGAGACTCTTGTATTATTTATAGGATTCAATTGAATGAGAAATATCAAGTTGAATCAATCTCTTTCACATAGCTACTAAACGTTTATATGTTCAAATGCTTTCTATAAAAATTCGAGTAATCCCAAGAATTCGGTTTGATTTAGTTTGTGAGATATCATTCTAGTTGCTATCGGACAAATAACAAACACTTCTCAGCATCAACAACTGATTTTTTCTTGAAGCTACAACTAAGTTCATCATCATCATTCAAATTATTATGCAATGTCCAAAAAAAGTAAATATATTATTGATGAGAATTTTTTTGAACTAAAATCAATGCAAAAGTAATTAATAGAATAAGAGGGCATGAGCGGTACGTAACATAATGGAATGTAGGCTTTAAATTCCGTAAAGTAGGGTTTTGGTGCCCGACAAAACAATTGACATATTAACTTCTACAACCATGTGATGTTTATTTCTCGTCATATTTCCTGTTTGGTATCCCACCCTCAACAATATATTGAAAGATAAGGTATAACAGAAAAATAATAATAGAGAAAGTAGAGTAGAAATTACTTCATTAGTTTTTGCACAAATGGTGCTGTTTCCCTTAGAGTTTTCAATTCTAGTGCTAGCCTCAGTCTCACACAATTTTTTACAACTAATGCCATCGTCATTAATAATGGCGAGAGCAGTGACATTCTTACAAAATCTTACAAGATGCAGAACTAACCTGAACAAAGTACCGACAAAGATCCATAAAGCATGCACCTCGCCGTTCTGAATGGCGAAACCTGCCATGTACGTAACAGTTCATCTCGCCCTTGAGATATGTGAAGGCTGCCACAATCGCCATTAACATATGCGAATACTGACAACCACCATCGAAACTGTTGATATCAGAAGTTTTAATATGCTAACTAAGAACAAACAAATGAATCAATCTCTCTGACTTTTTATTATTGCTATTGTGAATGAAAAGCATAAACAAGGAGCTGCTATTTATAGGCAGCATTACAACAGAATTAAACTGAAAATGCAACAAACTAGGAGTTATTCAAACTTGAAAATTAAACGTTAACAACTTGAACTGAAGCCGGAGATATCCAGAGACTGGTTCAATATCACACGTGTATGTGCATGAGAAAAGTTTGGATCATTTTTTAATAGTCCCCCTTGATTCAAACTCTTGCACTCCCAACTGAAACCTGAAGAAAACAAACTTATCACGAGCCAAAGCCTTTGTCATACAATCTGCTATCTGATCACTTGTGCTGTAGAACTTCAGAACCACCTTTCCTTGATTCACCATATCCCTAATAAAATGGTATTTTAACTCAATATGCTTAGCTTTGCTATGCTGACCAGGATTTTTGGACAGATTAATGGTTGATTGATTGTCACACCAAATGGTAACTGCACACTCTTGCTTCATACCCAAATCTTCAAGCATTCTACTTAACCAAATGCATTGACATGCAGCATTGGTAGCTGAAATATATTCAGCTTCAGTGATTGACAGTGCCATGGTAGCCTGCTTCTTAGAGCACGAAGAGACTGCTGCATTTCCAATAGTAAACATGTAACCACTCACACTTTTCCTGTCATCAACACATGCAGCCCAATCACTATCTGTGAATCCCATTAGTTCTAGCTTGTTCCCTCTCTTGTACCAGATGCCAAAGTGACTTGTGGCTGCAATATACCTCAAAACTTTCTTGGCTACACCAGCATGAGCCTTTGATGGAGATTGCATATATCTTAACAGAACACCTACAACATAAGCCAAGTCAGGCCTAATATGAGTTAGATAAATAAGGCCACCTATCATGCTTTCGTATCTTGTTTCTTCAACTTTATCTTCACCGTCAGCTGCTTGAAATTTCTCATATAGACTCATAGGTATATCTTCTTGCTTGCATCCTGTCATACCAAACTTAGAGATCAAACTGAGGGCATATTTCTCCTGAGAAATAAAGACACCCTCATGTGTTTGTTTAACCTCCAAGCCTAGAAAATACTGCAGCTGCCCTAAGTCTGTCATCTCAAAAACCTTATTCATTCCAGTCTTGAATTCACTGATAAGCTTAACACTTGAGCTAGTGCAGATGATATCATCTACATAAAGACACACATAGGTAATACCATCCACATTAGACTTAACATAAAGTGTAGGCTCATTAGCACTTCTGATGTATCCATTACAGCTGAAATACCCATCTATTTTAGAATACCATGACCTGGGAGCTTGCTTCAGTCCATATAAAGCCTTGTGAAGCTTATAAACTTTGTTTTCTTGACCTTTGACAATAAAGCCTTCTGGCTGCTCTACATAGATTTCTTCTTTAAATCTCCATTAAGGAAGGCAGACTTCACATTTAGTTGATGTAAAATACACCCTTTAAGAGCTACAATAGCTATGATAAGCCTGATTGTCTCAAATCTTGCCACTGGAGCAAATGTCTCTTCATAGTCTATGCCATACTTTTGTGAATACCCTTTTGCCACCAGCCTGGCCTTGTGTTTAATCAACTCTCCATCAGCTCCTACCTTGGTTTTGAACAGCCACTTTAGCCCCACAACATTTTTACCATCAGGAAGATTCATAAGTTGCCATGTATTATTCTTGTTTATGGCCTCAAGTTCACTCTTCATTGCTTCTTGCCATTCTTTCTTTGTAACTGCATCAGTAAAACATAAAGGATCTGCAACATTAAGAGCAAACTGACAAGTTAAGTAGTTAGATGGGACTTTAGTTATTTCTTGTGTGTCTGCATATTGCTCAGCAACTGATCTAACTCTTAAAGGTACTGAAGTACTTGAACTTGCGCTTGATTCTCCCACAGACTGCTCATGACTAGTTTCCAGTTGAGAAGTTACAACTTGTGGAGAAGCTGGACTTTCTTCACTTTGCATGATCCCTTCATTGTTGTTGGCAGTTGTCACATCTTCATTCTCCTCAACTGGAAAAGGATCTACACACAACCTGTCATAAACCTGTTTATTTTCTTTGTACATCTCTTCCCAATTCCATGAGGCTTCCACTACGCCAAAATGTGGCTTTCGCCACACATTTCCTAAAATCACCCTGTCAACCTTTTGATTAATTATGTGGCTAAAGGTCATTAATCACATTTCAAAACCCTCTAGTCTACTTTTAGCCACACATCTTATTTATTTATGTGGCCATTGCATAAAAGTTTAAAACCTTTAGCCACACCTTAAGAAAAAACTGTGACATTTAGTAGTCACATTAGAAAAAGTGTGGCTATTTGTGATCTACGACCACAATATTTTTTTCTTGTGACCAAACGCACATCATCTTAAAACCTTTAACCACACTTTAAAAAAAATTGTGTCGTTTAGTAGTCACACTAGAAAAGTGTGGCCAAATGTGATCTACAGTCACAATATTTGTTTGATTGTGTGGCTAAAAGCTAATACATATGGACACATATATTATTGTGTGACCAAAAGTTATACAATAGTCATACTTAACATTACAAAATTTTATGTGGCTTTACATTAGCATTCGTCACACCATCGTCACTTGGTTTATTTTTATATGACATAATTATAGCAAATGTCATGGAAGAAATATATGTGATCAAAGTTAGGCAATAGCCACACTTAACGTAAAAAAAATTATGTTTTCTTTGTAGTGATTTTCAATTTTATTGTTGAAAAAAAAAATCTAAAAGTGAATAGAAGTTAAATTTTATGTGGCTTTAAAATGCGCATACATGAACCGGAATCAAAATTGAAACCTGGTAAAAAAACTGACTCTCAATCAACCAAATCGGGATGGAAACGAACAAGTTCCAGATCAAAACCAAGTTAACAAGGAATAGGTCAAAGTCAAAACCGATTCTAAAATAAAAGAAGTATGAAAATACCCTTAAAATTTTCAATTCCCGCTTATTCAATTTTCACTCCCCGCTTATCCTTTTCACCAACAAAATCAAACCCTCCTTCCTACTCATCCCCCTCTCTCTATCTCTACCTCGCGCGCACATACACACATACACCCAGGGAACCAGAATCATCTGCACCAGATCCCGACTCCAAACGACACAATTGCTGATCAAATAGCTAGGGGTCGAATAGCCATCATCTGATTGAAACCGATTGAAGCTGAAATCTAAAGATCAATATTTCTCGTGGCACCATTCAGTCCTCCTTTTCCAGGTTTACGCCCTCCTTGGTCCATTCATGGCGATATGTGGAACACCATAGTGACAACCATGAAGAATCGAGGTGATTTAAGAATTAGGGCTTGTTTACGAAGTGCAAGACTTACCGCTTTTGATTTTGAATCTGTTTTTTTTTTTCCTTTTTCCTGGTCTTTGATTTGTTCGACTCTATTTTTTTCCCAGTTACTGACCTGTGAATGCTCTTCCTGCTCGTGCCAGTTCAGAATATTTAAACCTGTAATAAATATAGTCGTAAATTGTAATCATATTTAGCTCATTAGTTATTATTACAATTCACTTAAAAAAGCTAAATAAGTTTTTGCAGGCTATATTTAAACAACTACTAGCAATTTACCATACCTCCTTATTGCGGCATATGTCATTTTGGTACTTCACTGTTCTCTCTTTCGTTCCAAACTAAGATAGATCTGCTACTATATATTCATTTTAGCCTCACATATTCTTTGGTTATTTGAGGCTCGATACTTTGGGATATATCTGCTATATACATCTTGCAAATGAACCACATTACCACAAGCCTGGTTAGCCTGGTTAACACTTTTTAGTATATTATATTTTGTATGCTAAGAACATAATTGTAAAGGAATGGGTAAAATGTGTGACTATGTTGCAGATTATCATGTATTCACTGATGATTTTGATGGGATTGGTATGTGCTATTGGTACACATACATGGCTTTCAAATATACATGCTGCTGGTTAGCAATAACCCAACTTCTATTGTTGCATTAAATCAAACCACAACATCAATTCCAGGAAAAGAACTAGGCTTAATCCATCTTGTTTATTTGTTGTCGATGTGACATTTTAACCAGGTTATTGAGAAATGAGTACATGAGTGTGCAATGTTTTACACTGGCCAATGACATCAAAAAACAGACAAAGGAGCATGAAGAACAAGAAAACATCCTAGAAATAGCTTTTAGTTTATGTGTACAGTCATTTTCATTTTGACTTTTGTACATAAATTTTGATTAAAATTGTCTTTAGTATTTAAATTGAAAACATATGCATGCATTTTGGTTTATTATTGTTTTAATTTTACAAAAATTTGAAATTAAAATTGTTTGTTACATGAAAATGGCCACATAGAACCACAATAAATATGTGACTAAATGTTAGACAATAGCCACATTTTCGTTACTTTGTTTTTTTATGTGACTGAATGAAAACACATGTGATGGAAAAATAAATTGTGTCACTAAATGTTAGACGTTAGCCACTTTCATCATGTTTTTGTGTGACAGAATGATAGCAAATGTAACTGGAGAAAAAAATATATGTGACCAAAGGTTAAGCAATAGTCACTCTTATAATTACCAAATTTAATGTGGCTATACATAACCATTCGCCACACTTTTGTCACTTTGTTTTCTTTTTTTTTGACAAAATGATAACTATCACATGGAAAAAAGTTATGTGTGACAAAAGGTTAGACAATAGTCACACAATTAAAAAAACTGTGTCTAGAAGTAGTTTTTAGCCACACTTACAATAAATTAATATGACTATATAATAAAAACGTCCACATTTATGACTAGGTTATGCGTCCGTTGCTACCGTTTAGCCACTCTTAACGGACGAAATGCTTGATTACAACAACCCTTTTGCCACACTTTTTTAACTGATGTGGCTAAAACAAACTTTTTAGTAAATTTATGTGACTATATTACACAAACAACCACACTTAAAGTAAATTTATGTGACAGTTGCTACCATTTACCCACACTTAATGCAGAAATGCTTGACTTCAGCAAGAAATGTTGTTACTCCTTAGCCACACTTTTTAGAAGCTACGGCCACTAAACTTGAATGTGGCTGTATGCTATCTACGATGACTCGACCTTTGGTCACACTTGACTTGAAAAAAATAAGTGTGGCAGAAGGCATATGGTCACAGTTTTCTAGTGTGGCTAAAGCCCTTTTTTGGCGTAGTGTTCTTCAATTATGGTAGTATCACCAAATTTTCTTGTTTCAAATTTTCTAGTCACTGGATTGAACAATCTAAATCCAGTCCCATTGGTTGAATAACCAATGAAAATCATCTTGTTGGATCTGTCATCAAGCTTTCTCCTTCCATGTACAAAGACATGACCATATGCAATACATCCAAAGATCTTTAAGTTAGTAACATCAGGTTTTGAATTAAACCATACCTGATAAGGAGTTTTGTCCTGAACAGCAGTGGTAGGGGATCTGTTGATGATATAGACTGAGGTAGCCACTGCCTCAACCCATAAATAGTTTGGTAACCTTCTTTCTTTCAACATACTTCTGGCAATCCCCATTACAGTTCTGTTCTTTCTTTCCACCACTCCATGATGCTGAGGAGTGTGTGGTAAGTAAGGACTCTTTGGATTCCATTATCTTGACAAAATGAGTTGAACTCATTTGAACAAAACTCTCCACCTCTGTCTGTCCTCAACACTTTAATAGAGCACTCACATTGTTTTTCAACCTAAGGCTTTAAATACTTTAAACTTAGAAAAAACATCAGACTTTTTTTTTCTAAGAAATAGACCCAACACATCCTAGAGACATCATCTATCAGCAAAAAATAGTATAGGCTATGACCCAGAGTAGATACCTGCATAGGACCACACAAGTCAGCATGGACAAGCTCTAACCTCTTAGTAGCTCTCCAAGAAGTAGACTTGAATGGTTGTCGAATCTGCTTGCCCAAAATGCACCCTTCACACACACCTGAACCTCTGATCTTGGGCATACCAATCACCATCTCCTTGTCTCCTAAAATCTTTAAGTTCTCCCAGTTGATGTGACCATATCTCTTGTGCCATAGTTGGACAATATTGTTGTTGTTGGGAGTGCTTGATTCAGTCTTAGAGGCATCTAACACAAACATGTTGTTAGTAGCAATGCTAATTTTCATTAGTTGAATACCTTGGTTCTTTATAGTGCAACTTCCATTTTCAAAATATAGGGCATATCCCTTTCTCATAAGCTGTCCCACACTGAGTAAGTTATACTCAAGTGTGGGTGCATAGTAAACATCAGTTAGGAGTTTGTGACTGTTTGGACCTGTGTTGATCCTCACTATTCCTTTTCCATCAACACCCAAGGTGATCTTGTTACCCAACTGAACCCCTAACTTGAAAGTCTCATCAAGTTCTACAAAGCTGGATTTGGATCCTGTCATGTAGTTAGAACAACTTGAGTCAAGGAACCATAGGTTCATTGACTCATGAGTAGAGGTAGTTCTAGCCATCAATGAGAAAGTGGTCTCAAAATGGTCAATCATGGCCATAAAGAGGTGCTGCTCTTCATTACCTGTATCTCCTGCTTGATCAGCTGGTTCAGAAGCAATGTTTACCTATGCATCATCATTATACCAACAATCTTTACATAAATGCCCATATTTCTTACAAGTGTAACACTGTGGTACTCTGCTTCTATCAAGTGATGATCTTCCTCTTCCACGACCTCTAAATGCTCCACTTCCTCTGCCACGTGTGCCTCCTGGTCTATAGTTTTCTTGAATCACTTGCAATGCATGTTCTTCCAATTTTTCACCTTTTTCACTTGACCTGCTATTAAGCCTTTCTTCCTGTGATTGTAAAGAGCCCATTAGTCTAACTAGTGTAAGTTTAGTCAGATCAAAGGATACCTCAATGGATGGAACAATATAGTCAAACTTTGGTGACAAACTTCGAAGAATCTTCTCCACAATTGTTTAATCAGTCACCATTTCACCATAGGCCCTCTTTTGACTGACTATACTCATCACCCTTGAAAAGTATTCACCCACAGTCTCTCCTTCCTTCATGGAAAAGTTTTCAAATTCTCTACGTAGACCTTGTAGCTTAATGGCTTTAACTTGGGTATCTCCTTGATACTCCATCTTGAGTATCTCCCAACTTTCTTTTGCAGATTCAGCAGCAGCAATCCTAGAAAAGAGTTGATCATGCATAGCTTGTTGGATAATAGCCATGGCATGAGCATCCCTTTTCTTAAGATTCTTTTGTTTATTGACATCAGTTTCAGCATGGTTCACTCCTTGTTCAACCAATTCCCAGAGATCACGAGATTTCAGGATTGTTTTCATACGAATACCCCAATGCTCATAGCCTTCCCTTTTGAAGACATGAATAGGTAGAATGTTGGTTTGTTCAGCCATTGAAGGACAAATGATCACTCAGAAATGAATTGAAAATGAGAACACTCACGCTCTGATACCACTGTTGATATCAGAAGTTTTAATATGCTAACTAAGAATAAACAAATGAATCAATCTCTCTTACTTTTTGTTATTGCTATTATGAATGAAAAGCATAAACAAGGAGTTATTATTTATAGGCAGCATTACAACGGAATTAAACAGAAAATGCAACAAACTAGGAGTTATTCAAACTTGAAAATTAAACGTTAACAACTTGAACTGAAGCCAGAGATATCGGGAGACTGATTCAATATCACACGTGTATGTGCATGAGAAATGTTTGGATCATTTTTTAATAGAAGCAACCCAATCCAAAATCAAACCGTAAATTAAACACATAACCACGACTATCTACCTTCACTTATTAGCAATTTCTGGTCACATATATACGTTTGAGGATTGTTTTTTAAAATTCTGAAACAATTTTTCCAATGAACCTCCTCGTTTTCCGGCTACTATTTGTATGTGTATGTATGGATCGTATAACAACAAAGAATGATCAAACAAGTTAGTTTTAGGTGCGGAATCCCTAAAACAATCACAAAATAATAGTCAAACAGATCAAAACAAGTAAATCATCATTTCAAAAGCTTTTCATTAATTATAAACTCGATTACACGTTTAAAGATTGATACAAACAGGGTAAGAACGTGAAAAGAGCTAAATAAACTTCTAGAGAGACTTCAGAAAGTGGAGGGAATAATATGACAAAAAGTTACATTCAAAAATCAAGCTTGACTATTTATAGACTGCACATTCGCCCACTTTGTTCGTGCGAATGTGCAGGTTCGACCAAACCAACTGGTCGAACCAAGCCATACATAAACTATATTCACATTCGACCAAAACTTCCTCCTTCGCACCCTCTGATGTTCCTTCGACCGTATCAAAATCTTCCTTCGTACCTACTAAACCTCCTTCGCACCATCGACATTCATCAAAACATGTTTGTTGTTCAATCCGAATCACTAGTCGCACAATTGCATCTACACTATTCGTATTATTAATGGCGAGGGTTTACTTTTTGTAGGTTTCGCCATTCATATTGGCAATGATTGTAACGTGCAGGTTTCGCCACTGTTAATGGTGATGATAACTATATCGATAATGGTATCACATTTACCAATGGTGATTGTCAACTTTTGGGAATGTTTGGAAGATGTGTAGGTTAAAGGATTTCTCCCTCCTAAAACGCCATTACTAATGGCGATGGAACTAAAAGTGAAAATTGGGAGAGACTAGCACTAGAAGTGCAAAGCTTGAGGAGCTGTTTGGTTGATTAAGTGTGGAATTATTAAGATGTCTAAATGATTAAGAGGTTTGAGTGATTAAGTGTTGAATCATTAAGTTGGACCTCTTAATAGTTAATTTTTTTTGTCCCACATTGGTAAGAGAGTCTCATTAAGGTTCAACTTAGTTCAGTGTTTAATAGTTTAGCCTTAACCATTCCATTCAGAAGCTGAAACAAACATACTGAATGTTGAATCATTCAACGTTGAATGGTTCAGAGCCTCATTAAGAGGCTTACCAAACAACCCCAAAGTGTAACACCCACCGTCATACCAGGTCAAAATACGTACTAGTCAACATTTAATTTTATACACATAGTAGATATCATTTTATATGCATAAGTCCCCCGAGGAAGTCTAGCAAGGCCCGAACGAGTACAGTTTCACCCATATTAATGAGCCTTGGTGACACGAGTTTAAAAAATCATAACATTTTTCCAAAACATTGTACGTATGTTTATTTATTTAAATACACATGGGTGTATGTGTGTATATATGCAAATGGTATATATGTATATGTATGAGAGCATACATGTGTAAAATGAAATCATAACAACATTTGGAACAATCTCATTACTTTGGATATTAAACATATGTCTTATTCCTTTTTAGTGAACTAACAAAACCATGTATTATACCTATCTAAAAATGGTTAAGCAATTCATCAACACATGGAACCATAAAGCTTCATGGCCCAAAATAACCACCACCACTCGCCACCTTCCACTCCCCTTTTCTTTTCTTTTCTTTTTCGGCTGAATAACTAAGCCACCATCAAGCTTCTTTTTTCCCCTCTACACACAACACCAAGACACCATTAATGAACCATCAAATCCACCACATACTTTCACTTGAACCATGTGATTAGTCAAACCATAAGCAAATCAACCTTTCTAGAATTGATGTGATCAACTCCTAAAATGGAAAGATCCCTTCAACCCACAAACCCATGCTAGATATTTTACCTAAACTAACACAATCTTGCCTCCTTGGAAGCCCCAACTCGTCACCCCATACCCAATAGTGCCATCACTTTGTTTTCAAATCTAACATCAAAGACCACTTGAATTGTCATCCACGGTGAGTGTTATCAATCTAATTAAGTCCAAACCTTTCATCCATGACAAGATGTGAAGACTAAACTCTTAGATTAAGGTGATTAAACATATGTAAGGAAAGATTATTTAATCTCACAAAGAACCATAATGGGTGACTTGTCATTTTGGGAATAACCCTTCTTGTCCCTCTATCTCTCTCTTTCGCCTCTCCCTCTCCTTCCCTCGATAGAAATGAGCCCCCCCACCTTGTCACACACAATCCACCCTAAATCTTTCTAATGTGATGTGTTACTTCTAATCCCTACACAAATCATGTCAAATCCTAAATGACTACACACTAATTTAGTAATATTCCTTAATCACTTAGAACCATAGGAGATTACCTTCAAAAGCTAGTGTGATTCTTTCACATTGTTGATCCATGTGAGCCACCCCTTCTCTCTTGTGTAGTCTAATCACAATCTAGCTAACTAAACACATCATGGTGGCCTAAGTCTAGTGTTACTTCAAGATTAATCCAAGTGATTAAACACTAATATAGTTAGATTCTCTAATCTCCCAAGCATCCATATAAGTTGACTTTCCATAATGGGAATGAACCTCTTTCTCTCCACTTTCCTCTCTCCCTCTCTCTCTCTCTCTCTCTCTCTCTCTCTCGGCTCTCTCTCCCTCTCGATCTCCCTCTCTTTCTTTTCCTCTAAAAATAGGAACCCAAGGTTTGAACCTTGTTTGCTTGTTTCGCCTCCCAAATTCACTTACAAACACACACACACACACACACACACACACACTCAACACTTGGTCATCTAGTTCCAAGCCTTTCTTGCAAAGACCAAGTGGTATGTTCTCTAGCTTAACTTTGTATTTTCATATTCCAAACAATTATTTTTCACCCAAGCTTATGTATAATCTTTTTTTCCATGTAAAACTAATTAAACAATATGGATCTAGTAATGTGTATTGTATGTATGCGTGTAGTGTATATATATGTAGGTGCATGTGTGTGCGATATATATATATATATATGTATATATATATATACGTAAGTGTATGTGCGTGTATGAAGGAAATAGGTATAATATGTGAGAACATTGTGTATAAATACATGAATGCGAGTTGTGTATATATATCCATATATGTGCGTGTGTGTATATAATATATATATATATGTATGTTTGTGATGATTTAATGAACATAAGTATTAATGTGTGTGTACCGAAGTACATACATATATGGATATGTATCTATGGGGGTCGACATCATGGACATGAATGCTTGTGGGAGTGTGTCGAAACACACACACACACACACATATAGATGCATAGATGTATGTGCACGAGTATGTGTATTGATATAGGTATAGAGGCATGTAATGTTGTACACCTATATGGAATCACACACGATTTATAAATTAAGTATAAACGTTTTGTCTTAAATAATAACATGTGCATTATAACTAAAAACATATGTTAGAAATCATGTTTTTTTTTTAAAAGAGTTTCCATATGATAAAACAACCATTTTTGAACCATGAATACCATGGATCCTTTTGATAGACCTAAGATGTCCATATATATATATATAGGACGTGTAGGTCGGGCTTTCTAGTTCAACGGACATTTATTCTTGCAAGACTTCGCACGGACTTGAGGTGAGTTTCACGGACCCTTTTTACTGTTTTATATTTTGGGGAAAGACGTGCATTGTTTACTAGTTTTAAAATGAATTCCTAGCAGACCGGTATACATGAGACAATATGTTTAGAGTACTCACTAAGCCCTCATGTAAGTAGTTTACGGTAACCATTAGCTATGAATTTAGCCATGAAACACTTAAATAGATCTATTGGGTTAACACTCCCACTCTTGGTTAGTCGCTCTAACCTGGATACATACACGAAAAGAGTGCTTGTGTTTCTTATATGATGATACATTGCCTTTATTGTGCGATGTGCGAGGCACAACACATCAAGGTTTGGTTATGGACTCATGATTGTTCATTATCATCTTTGTCTTAGCTAGACATTGATGGGTCATTCATGGATTTCATTGACTTTACGTTTTCAATTATTTCAAAACATGTGAACTTACCGACATTATGTTGACAAAGTTTTTATACATGTTTTTCATGTAACTAAAGCTATGTATGGAACTTGGGGCATATTTGGGCATTCATTCACAACTATCATCTTTTGTGTTTTCAAAACTTACGAAAATGTGTTTGGTTGTAAACAATACTTTTTGATGGTTGTCATTTTTGAATAAATTTAGTATTATTAATATTAAGTTATTATGAATGTTTGCTCGAATCTTGTGCTTGAAAACCTTTCGTGTCACATCTCGTGTTTCCGCCTTGGTAGGGTGTGACAGATTGATATCAGAGCTCAAGGTCATAGCGACTAGTTTTCTCTAAAAACTAGCTATGAGTACAACGATTTTCCAAACAAAAAGTTTTCATTGATAAAAAACGTTTTCATCACGAAGCACTGCCCAAGTTGTCACACCCTCAAATTTCCACTGCAGGGTTTATACCGCGAGGTGCGTGACATACCAGGATCCCATAGCCATATGTCACATGAACGACTCTAAATGCCCAAACCATTTAGTTCGTTGTTATTAAACAAGCTTCGTAGTTAACCAAACATTCAAATAGTTGCGGAAGCGAAATTAATGAAAATAGTTAACCAAATAGTCTGCACAAAACAACGCACTCAAAACCATAGTAGATAATTAAACATTCGAAAATAGTTAAGTGTTCATATCCCAGTGACGCTATATGATGCATGCCCTACACGTGCTCCGAAACTAGTGACCTGCAAAAGCATGTTATCATGTGTCAACATAAAGTTAGTGAGTTCACAGAGTAAAGTAAATGCGTAGGTCTCCCAGACCAAGTAACAACGAGTAAATAGCTAATTCACATGTCAGGGGTAGCGAACCCACTCATGACAACTAATACCAATAATACCAAACTGCTAAACAACGAGATCCCACATTAGTGAGCAAAGTGCCGTGCATCATTGTCTATTAACAATGACAATAAATGTTAAGTTATAGTTCACACCCATGCTCCCAGCACGATGTGAGGTTTGTGAAACCCAATAGCGCTATCAACTGGTAACCCGCTTGCCCACCCAGCAATTGATTCGATATTTAGAAGGACTTCAATGATAGAGTTGGTTTAGTTCATCAAGGACATAAAGCATGAATTAGTGAAAGTAGATTCACCCCGTGAATCATAGTACCCTGAACCCGGGATGTGTAAAAGTAGTCCCAAACCGGACTATGAAAATGTTTAGAAAGTTGTCTCATCCCGAGACGCATGCTTTTGAGAAAAGAGTAGTGAAACTCACCTAATAGAGATGCTTGTGGTCTAGTGAAGCCGAATTACGTAGCTACTGTTGTCCGGACAGTACTTGCCCTATGATTTATTAAAGACATCGTAAGTTGTGGGTTTTTGTTTATCATATAAGTGAAGCACCCATTAATGTGAACCATGTTATTTAACGTGGATGATGTTTTAGGTGGACCTAACATGTGTTGGTGATAGGTAGCCAATTGTATCCCATGATGGATCATCGTGCACACCTAGATAGGGACCAAACTAGCTTTGTCAAGGCTCTTACGACTTATCACAAGACAATGCTAATGCATGATCTCTTGTTAGAAGTCGATTGTTGTTAAGATCATAAGAACAAGCACTAGAACTAAGACAAGTGCATAAGATTTATATTCGAAAAGTTTTGTTTTGTAATCCATTCTTTTATAAAGTGTCGTGTGATTAAAGTGCGGTGTTCTAAGGCTGCGGGTCGGGTTAACAAGGGGGTAGATCGAGAAAAGAAGCTTAAAGGTGCAATGTATCTTACCTAGGATGATCCGAGCTAGAGAGCCTTCCCGTTCCTTGATGGCTTCGGCTTGAATTGTGACAACCGGCAAATTTCGATCAACGTCCAATGTAATTTTAATCGCATTTTTGAAAAGATTAACATGATTTATAGTTAATTTTGAATAAATAAGTCGTTGCGAGTCCTACAATGTCCTTCTCGAAGTTCGTGGACGCCTTGATGCTTTTAAAGGAAGGAAAACGTGACCGAAGCATCTTACGCGATTTTAACCATGTTCTGAAAGAACGTGTCAGATGTCGAAAATAATATTATATTCATTTGGTTTAGTTATATTTTTAATTTCGAATAAAACCAACTAGTTTTTGTAGCGAGTTAACGAGCCTAAAATAAAACCGAAGCGAAATACGTTTAAAACGGGTTCGATACGCGGTACAACTCACCTACCACCAAACCCTAAGTATAAAAATGAAGTTTGTTCTTTCTCCCATTCATTTCATCAGCCGCAAGACCCCACTCTCTCTACTCTCTCTAAAACAACCCCCCCTCCCTCTAATGTATTTTCCCAAATAATGTTTTGCGTAAAGAAAATAAACTTTGTCATTAATGTTTGCAAATATTTTCTCAAGTGCTTTGAAAGAAAAATGGGTTATGAATGATAAACATAAAACCATGAACTCACCGGCTTTATGCTGACTTTTAAGCATGTCTTTCAGGTCTAGATTTTGCCAACAACACGGTTGGAAATAAGCGATGTCTTGGAATTGGAGACCCTAGAAAACATAGAAAAAGGCGTTCGGAACATGTAGAAGTCTTAGTTAAAATATTCCGTTGCGTAGTAAAGGTGCCAAACGTTTACAACCGACGGGAAAATCGGGGTGTGACATGAATGCTCCCTAGTGCTTGGCCGAGTGTTTTGATAGGAAGAGTAGGTGTTTGTGATGAGTCAATCGGGTAGTAAAACTCATCAATTTTCACAATCACATTTTGAACCATCCCCCGAGGTAGCTTATGAGACAAGTCGGCCAAAACAACTGTTATCTTTACCCTTGCTAACGGACCAAAATCATATTGGTCATATAAGCCCCCCGGTAAAATGCTCACCCCGGCTCCAAGATCTAGTAACGCCTTTGACATTTGAAAATTACCAACTTTTATATTTATTAATGGCGTGCCAAGATCTTGGAGCTTAGGAGGAAGCTCCCCATTCAACACTGCACTTACTTGCCCGGTTACGTCTACCCGCTTAGGCATTTTCTTCTTTTGTTTCTTTTTTTGTGTGCACAATTCTTTTAAAAATTTTGCACATGCGGGTACTTGTTTTATTGCATCAAATAATGGAATGTTAATTTTTACTTTTTTGAACATATCCCACATCTCTTCTTTTTGGGGACCTCTTGATGGAAGCCAACCTTTCTAACTTTGGGTACTAAACTCACTAGCTCTTCTTGAGGTACTGTGTCTTCATCGAGATTTATACAATCATTTTCTTGTGTAGGAAGACTTGGTGTGGTATTCATCTCCACTACTTCCTCCTCAACTTGTGACAAAATCCACTCTTGTTTTGCTTGACATTTTTTATGAGGTGATAAGGCGAGATAAGTCGTATCTTTTCTTCTTTCATGGCTTATAATGTCATACTTAAAATTTAACCATTTTAACTGACATTCTCGTGATTGATGAGGTTGTGCTAATTCGTGTTCGACTTTAGAAATTTGCACTCTACTCATAATTTTGTCAAGACTGCTTTGATTTTCCTGAAGTCGCCGCTTATGTACGGCGTTTACTAGTGTCTGGTAGTATTGAAGGGTTGGAGGAGGGGCAAGTTCTTCATAGTATTAGACCGGAGTGTTCTCCCATCTTTCTTAAGCTATTAAATACCTTCTCGCTGCCTCCTTTTTCTTGCAAGCTATGGACAAAGTCCCCATGCGTGGCGATGATCCCCACAAAAGTTACATGTATAGAAAATCGTATACATGGTCAAAACATAAGCTTCTTTTACCTGTCAAAGAATGATCCTGCACAGGCACTAGAAAACCCAAGTTAAATCTTTTTTTTTAACAACTAAATACAAAAACAAACAACAAGCAATGCAATACTAAGCGCACTAGCTCCCCAGCAACGGCGCCATTTGATGAACCGGTCGTCACGGGTCATGCAAAACCTAAATAACCTAGGTAACTAGGGTAAGTAGTGTATCGAATCCAAGGAGCATGTGGTTAGCTTAACACTAGTTGTTTGTTCGTCTAAGTTGTTTACTGAAACTAGGAAACAATGCGATTATGAAGTTTGCTTATTATGAAGTTTGCTATTTTTATCTTTGTTTGTTTTGGATAAGAAATTGGAATTAACTATTAATTAAGGTAGCAATAATTTCTAACTAACATTCCTTCCCGGGCTAGGATATGCAAGTAACTAGGATTCAAGAGTTATTATGATAGATTTGCAATTTCACTTTTAAGAATCGCTAGGACAGAGAAACAAGACTTAGGCATCAACAAATAGCTACTAGGCCCTAAGTATGCTTCATTATCTAGCTCACCAAATCCTATATGTCGAGTTAAGTCATAATTGGCAGAATTCATCTTATGAGCTTAAAAAACACAATGGTCTCTAAACATGCAATAAGTCCAACCCAATACCAAGACAATTAAGCACAACAATCAATTCATACAAATGATGTCACGATTACAAATAGATTTACAAGGATACAAAAACCTTTAGTCATATAATGAGTTTAGACTAATATTCCAACATAAGTGATAGGATTTATCTCACAAGTCTAAAGATAATGTTGAGGCAAAACTTAATTGACAAGATTCATCTCTATGGTTTAAGCATACAAGAAACATACACAAGGTCCAACCCAACATCAAAAGCTAATTGATGGAATTCATCCCGTTGGCTCAAGCACAACATAAACAAACACAAAGTCCAACCCAATATCAATGCTTCATTAAGTACAACACTTGTTCCTTACAAATATACAATCAAAACAACATTACAAATCTAGAAACTTACAATCCTTCACCCGGAAGTGAGGGGGAACTTAATCAAACATGGTTTTAAGAGCTTGAATGATGTTGAAGAAGATGGAGAAAGTAGCCATGGAAGATCTTGGATGATGATGAAGAATAATGGGTTTTTGGTGATTGATCTTGATGTTCTTAATGGTATGGGATGATATAATGGAGATTTGGAAATGAAAGATGGTGTTTTAGATCCCCAAAACTTGTTTATAATTGGTCCATCCCGAGTCATTGGTCAAAGAAGACATAAATCCTTTGGATAGAAGATACATGCTCAGCTCCTCATACCATTGCCGTGGAGCCTGGTGCAACCCATAAAGAGCTTTGTTTAGAACGTAGACCTTATCCCGGTGAATAGGATCCTCAAAGCCTGGTGGTTGACCTACGTAAACTTCTTCCTTGACCACACCATAAAGAAACGCGCTTTTAACGTCCATTTGATACACCTTAAATTTCTTGTAAGATGCAAACGCTAGAAACATGCGGATAGCTTCTAAGCATGCAACCGGTGCATAAATCTTGTTATAATCAATTCCTTTAACTTGATGAAAGCCTTGTACGACCAATCGAGCTTTGTTCCTAACAATCACTCCTTTGTCATCCTTCTTACACTTAAACACCCATTTTGTTCCTATCTTTTTCCGTCCTGGCGGTAAATCTATCAGTGTCCACACTCCTAGTTTCTGAAACTGCAATAACTCCTCTTGCATTGCCTCTACCCAAGCGTCATCTAAACGAGCATCCTTGTATGTCCGCGGCTCAACCTGCGAAACATAACAAGCAAAAGACCAGTCATTCTGAAAACCTGACTTTTGAATTTTAGCATATAAGGCTAGAGCGCCAAGATTTTCTTGTGAGTTAGCATTCCTCAGTTGACCTCTCGTCGTCACAGTGCTACTAGGATCACCTGTAACACCCCAACCGATGGCAGAATCATCGAGGTGTCACGTAGTGACGATTGTTCAAAAGCACATGGTACTAAAATGTAAATATATTATTGAATAATTTAAATTGTCTTACATAGATGAAATGGGAAAAAAATACAAAAGTCTGAACGAAACATGAAATTTGAAATAACTTATTAAAAGCAAGAACTAAAATCCAATGCTACGGAACTAAGATCAAACTGCACCTGAAACATGTACAAAATAGGTTTTGTCAACATATGAAATGTTGGTGAGCATTCCTAGTTTTAATACATATAGTAAGTTGGAAAATGTTATACAATTCAAGTGCAAAGCTATAGTGCAATTATGTAAACTATGTAACATACAAATGAGCGAAATCAATCCTGTGACTGTATAATGTACTAAATGAACGGCGGTGTACTTATCCAATAAATGGATAATAACTTAACAATGACCACGGATTCTCCGATGAAAAGGGGGAGAATCAACCTAGGCGGGTTGTCAATCCAATAGCGCTATCCAATGTTAAGGTCGGCTTGTACAATGTTAATGATTTCACTAAGTACAAATGTATTCTACATGTAATGTCTAAGCATAAAGCACGTTTGTAAGCAAATGCACATAGTACTAGAATTGCATTGTAAAAATGTGAACTTGTATTTGTAATTTGTATAAGTGTACATGTAACACCCCAAAAGTGAATAAAAGCAAAAAGGGGGTAGGAAATACTCACTTTCGCCAAATGACTAGATGACTAAGCGAGCGTGAAAATGCGAGCAATCCAAAGATTCAACAACTAAACTAGTCCAATTTAGAAGAAAAGAAACCGAATAGGAAAAAAATATCAAGCTTCCAATTCGCCAATTACAAGAGCTTATAATCAAAGCTTCAAATGTAGAAGTAATATACACTAGAAGAAAGGTATGAAGGAGAGTTTAATCGAATTGAAACAATCGATTTAGAGGTGCAAAGTGTAATGGGTCATAGGTGGGTTTTTATACTAGTTTTGGATTCAATTAGGCTTTAAAATTGGTCAACACAATAAAGTAAGGTTTTAAGATGAATTGACTATTTGACTAGGATTTTGACTAGGAATTTGACTAGGACTTTGACTGGGAGTTTAACTATTTGACTGTCTCCGCGGACCGCGAGAGCAAAAAAAACTATTTTTTTTCTAATTTAATCAATTTTAAGTTCTAGACCTGTTTCCTTCTATTTCTAAGTTATTTTAGGACCGAAAATTAAGAGCTTTGAGTATCAAGGTCTGAAACAAACGTGCTCGGGCGTAGATGTGAGTATAAAACGTGCATACTTTTACTTATAAAAATTATAAGTTTTATTAAATTGTGAATTTTGGTCTTATTAAAATACGAGGGCTAAAAATGAAAATTTTGAAATAGTTGAGGAACCAATTATGCACATTTATGAAAAGTGAAGGGTGCAGGTTGTCACATCACCAATAACTTGCTTGAGCGGGTGAATATGATGTATCCGAGATTCCGCATAATCAGGTACTTGCACTCCCGTCTGAGTAGTCAAATTCTCTGTCGAATCCAGATCATTACCCAAGTTTGATGATGAAGCACCATTTGGATTTGGGTTCACTGGAGGTGTCTCTATAGCAATATCTGGAACAGCTTCACTAGTAACATCATCATCATCTTCCGATTCTGATGAATTGAGAGTTGTGGAAGCTTCTGAAATACCTCTTCTTCAGCTGCAGGAGCATTGGTGTCATTAGAAGCTGTTTGAGGAGTTACGGTGATCGGACGCACCAATGATGATGTCACTACGTTTTCACACTCGTAATTTAATCGTAATACAGCCTCTTCAACCAAGCTATCTAGATTGAATAATTCAAAGAAGTCTTTGTAATCAAACATCCAGTCTGGACCGCTACCCTATACGTTCTGAGTATATCACTGAACTTCAACGTTAGCCCACTCCTCGACCTGACGAGTTCGTTTGTTGAATACCCGTTTGAGCGGGGTTGCATATCCAACAAAGAATCCTTCTTCAGCTTTTGGTGCGAACTTCTCGGATGGATTAAGCATTGTACATGGGGCTCCAAACGGTTCTAGATACTCTAAATTCAGCTTTCGTCGGTTCAACAGCTCATAAGAAGTTTTTCCAAACTTCTTCACTCTTAAAACACGATTGAGAGTATAACAAGCTGCATAAATGGCTTCATTCTAGAACATTATTGGAAGGTTGGAATCCGTAAGCATTGTTCTTGCCGCTTCAATTAGAATCCTGTTTTAGCGTTCTATGACACCGTTCTGTTGAGGCGTATACGGAGCACTGTATTCATGATGAATTCCTTTGTCTTCACAAAGAGCATCCATCTGTGCGTTCTTGAACTCCGTCCCATTATCACTCCTAATTCTCTTGATCTTAAGACCATAGATATTTTCCAATCGAGTGAACAGGACCTTCAGATTATTAAATGTGTCGCTCTTATGATGCAAGCACATAACCCATGAAAATCTGGAATAGTCATCGGTAACCACAAGACAGTACAATTCATCAGCATGACTTTTACGCTTGACTGGTCCGAATAGATCCATGTGCAAACGCTCAAGTGGTAATTCAACTGAATTGACTTTCTTTGGTTTATGGGATTGCTTGTGCTACTTTCCTTTCTTGCAACTCACACACTTGTCGTTCAAATGGAAATGTTTAACATTTACGCCTTCGACAAGTTCATTCTTCACCAAATGATTCATTTTTCTAAGGTGAATGTGTCCCATACTCCTGTGCCACATGATAGATTCTTTTTCAGTAGCCTTGGAGAGGAAACACGTGACTTGACCCTGGGTTGTCATGGCCTTTGACATGTCGACAATGTACAAATTTTTCACTCTCGGTGCTTTAAGCATTACCACTCTTGTGGAAGAACGAATCCTGGCTTGAGAATACAGCAAGATTTGTCATCAAAGATTACCGAAAACTGCTTATCACATATCTGACTGACACTGAGCAGATTATAGTCTATTTGCTTCACGTAAGAAATCTTCTCAAAACTCACGATACCATTACTCACACTACCCTCCATAGTAATGTATCCTCCTTTATTTCCAGCAAATGCTACGTATCCGCCATTGATATTTCTTACGTCAAACAGTAGCGATAAATCCCCTGTCATGTGACCAGAAGCTCCACTGTCAACAATCCAAAGACTGCTCACAGGGCCAGCTGAAGCTCCCTGCACATATCAAGTAAAAAAATTAGATTTTTTGGGGGACCCAAGCCTGCTTGGTCTTGGTCTTTGAACATTCAGTTTCGAAGATTCTTTCTCACAAACAGTTGAATTTGAATTGATCTTTTTCTGATCAATTAAATCCTTTTCAGTTTCAGATTTGTCATTCACTTGTGAAGATGAAGCACCTTGAGAACCCTTTGGTGACTAGAATTGTTCCAAACATTTCAAGATCCGGATCTGAGATTTTGGGGTCTCAGTCGGTTTCTTTACTTCGTCTTTGAAAGAAACTCTCTTGGTTACCTTCTCTGATTTAACAGAGATAGGTCCAACTGTTGGTTTGACGGCAGGTTTTAATGGTACCTTTTGCTTGTCAACAGTTGTGTTCACCACATGTTTCTTAAAAGGTTTTTCCATGGCTATTCGGTTACGACGGCCATATGTCATCTGACGATTTTCCCTCTTTTGAAAATATCTGCTTTGGTTATAAAACGGTGCTGGTTGAAGAACAAATCGTCTTTGTGGATAACAATGATTATCGACTGGACTTTGGTATTTCTGCTTCACTTCAACCTCGTGCCTTTTGTGCCTCACGTACGGGCAGTGAGCAAGTAAATGCCCTCTCTCCCCGCACTTAAAATATGCACGGTATTCTTCAAAGTTGTTCTTGGCGTTCGACTTTGCATAAGTAGTGATAGGATATTGATCATCCACACACCTTCTTCTAAGACTCTCAGGAGCTGGATCCTTTGAGTAAGTCGGCTCAAGAAAACTATTCGCCTTCTCCTTCGGCTTAATAAACTCTGTGACATGAACCTTTGGTTCTTTTGGAACATCCAAATAAATTTTCTTTAAAACCTCTGGAGGTACATCATTTGTTCTCTCATGTTTTGGGAACCAAATGGTACTCTCCTGCCAAATTTTCTCCATCTTGGAATAATTGGCAAATTTAATTGGATATTCTTCGTCAGAAATTATCTTATCGGATCCTTCCATCCGATAGAAAACTTTGACGGGTTTGTCACATTGTTCATTCTTCTCAACATGCTTAACTGACTGATTCACTCGATGAGCGTTAGCCATTGGATGGATAATCTGAGATGGTGACACGGGTTCATTGGTAATAATGTGGTTTTCAGCAGGAATATCACACACCTTCTCAGATTTCTCCTCCTCAGAGTCAGAATCATCAGTTACAGCTATCACACCTTCATCATTTAGTCCCAAAATAGGTCTAACATCAGAATTAGGTCTCCTACACTGGAGGTGTTAGACTCATCATCCGATGTAGAGTCAGATTTAACTGAACTCTCCAGTGCTATTGAATGCAAATTGTGATTTTCAAACAACACTGGAGATGGGACGGCCTTGTAGTTTGCACTACTTGACTGTGAAGGCTCCTCAATAATATGGTCAACAACATATGTAATATGTTTGTAGCTTTCAAGCTTCTTGTTGACTTTCTTAGCAAAGCACTTGATGGTAGCCATTTCAAGTTTTGTATTTTCTAATTCATTGATGTAGTTGTTAATGGCTAATTGTTTTAAAGATAAAGTCTTTTTAAGATCTGAAATGTCTTTCTTTTAACCATCAAGCACCTTATTGAATTCTCGTGCTTCTTTTTTATACGACTGACAGTTAATCTTAGCACTCTCAAGCTGAACCCTGAGTTGCTTATTATCCTCTGTCAATCTATCGCATGCACTACAATGCTTTTCACTGTTTTTATCTAAAGAAGATTCAGAACTTACCTGTTTTGGAGGCTCTGTCATCGCCATCAATGCAAAGTGTGCTTCCTTTCCAGCAAAGAATTTAGAATAGTCGATTCTGGTAAAAGCATCATCCACTACGCACGATTTGCGAGTCATCAAAAAATCAGCTTCAGCAAGAAGTTGATCAATATCACCATCTAGTGAATTAACACTAGCCTCAGAATCAGAATCGCTCTTTAAGTCAGAATAAGTTGAATCACATTGTTCGGGAACATCAGTAACAGAGTCAAGAATCAATCCCGACTTCTTCTCAACACAAACATCATTCTCTAGAACTAACTCCTCAATTTTCACCTCAGACATCTTTTTAGTCTCCAAAACATCTTCAACTGACACCGGCTCATCCAAATCAATCTTCTGGGCAACAGACGCCACATTACCAGCAGTGATCTCCTCAACACCGAGTTGCATACCAGTCCAATCAAATCCCTCATCTTTCTGAATTACCAAAGCCTGGTTCTGGTTATCTGTTTGGGTTTGGCTGTTTGGTGTAGAAATTGGAATGATAGTTCTGGTTGGATTGTGTGGTGTTTGGTTTTAGTTCTGGTTTTGTGTAGTGGTTTGTCTAACTGTATTGTTTGGTGAGGTGTTTTGACGGTTTTGGTAAGTATTTTGTGGTTGAAAATTGGAGTTGTTTTGGCTTTGATATGATACCTGATTTTGTGATTGACGGTTCTGGTAGTTGGTGTTGAAAGGATTCCTGTTCCCCTATTGTGCTGGCTGTGTGCATTCTCTCTTGAAGTGACCTTTCCCACCACAGTTAAAACATGTGACTTTGGCTTTGTTGAAGCGATATGTGGTGTTGGGAGAAGTAGAAAGATCAGTTTTGTCCGTCTTCTCTATGAACTCAGTCGCTCGCCTCATGACACTAGCAAATGCCCACTGGATGTCAATGAGCTCCATCTCCTCCTTGTCAATTTGAGCGTAGTCCTCACTGGTTAGGTTGTTGTTACCAATTTGACTAGCTACCAACCCATTATATGAAGCGACCATAGAAGAAACCAAGGCTACATGTTGTTGTGCCACTTTAACAGTAACATTGTTCAAGTTTGATGTCTCCAACATAATTGGGCTCTGGTTAGGTTGACTTGGTTTCATTTGGGTTTGATTCACTTGAGGAATGTAGGATTGTTGTTGAGGTAGGTTCAAATTTGCTGAATAGCATGCAGCTTGTTGCATCGGTGAAAATGGTGTGATATAAGTAGTAGGGTATGATGGTGGGGTATATGATGATGTTTGAGCAAGATAGTTTATGGGGGGTTTTGGTTGGTTCAACAATCCTTGAAACACAAGCAATGTGTGGAGCAACAGTAGTACTAGAACTTGAACTAGCTAGAGATGAAGATGTACCGCCATGGTATAACTCTGGATTCTGAGGAACTTGAGCTCTTTTCGCCTTCCTCTTTTCCTCCATCTCTTTGTTCTCGAGCTTCTGGATGAATTCATTGATGGTCCAGTATTGGTACGCATCTTTTTCCTTAAGGACCTCAATATGTTATTCCAGTATGGTGGTAATGCATCAGCGAACTTATTCACCAACTCAGACATCGGTATATTGATCTCATAACTTGAAAGTTCGGTCAATAAGTGACAATACCTCGGAATCAACTCTTTCAACGTCTCATTTCCCATATAGCTAAAATTCTCAAACTCTTTTCTCAACTCCTCCATTCTAAGCTTCCTCGTCTTCTCATTCCCATCGTGACGATTCCTTAACATATCCCATAATTGCTTCGAAGTGGTACACGACCCAAACTGATGTAACAAATCAGTGTTAATGGCCTGGGACAGTTGGGAAAACGCCTTCTTTTCCACCGCAAACTTTTTCTTCTCGTCTTCAGTGAGACTCTCTAATGGAATCGGCTCACCGGTGTTCTCCAAAACCGGAGCAACATACCCCTTAGCAATCATTTGCCAAGCTTCCGTGCCTTCCAATCCCATTCCCTCTAGATGAATCTTGAACTTGGTCTTCCACTGGTTATAATCCACCATTTCCATCAACTTTGGTGGACGACTCCCACTACCCGAAGATAAGTCCTGAATAAGTGTCGAAATCGCATTGGTAGTCTGAGAGTGAACCGCCGCTGCTGCAACTCCCCAGTAATCAGCCACGGGTTGTTGTTGTGGTTGTGGAACATGTTGGGGCATCGAACTAGTCATCGCCAAATAGTTGATTGGTTGAGATGGTTGACTAGTCTTCTGAGCAGCCACCGACCAAGGATCCATTGTTGTTTGCTGTTGTGGTGTTGTATTAGGTCGTGGTGTTGTCGGAAAGTTCCACATATCGTCTGAAAATTACAAACCACGAAACGATTAGAAAAATTTTCAACAGATTCTACTTTCCACCGTTTGCAAATGATCGTGTGGTCGAATGTGAAATTTAATCCAGATTCGACCGTTTCAAAAGACTCGAATGTAGAAAATAACAGAAACTTTCCACTTTCGAACAAATTAATCCACTTTCGACCTCCCGATTGGTCAAGTGTAACACAGATGGTCGAATTAACAACACACTAAAAATTTCTAGGTTCGACCAAAATACACTCCACGTTTGACCAAAAACTCCCTGGTTCGACCTAAAAATCACACTCTCGACCTTTTCTCCCTAGGTTCGACCCTTTTATTTTGAAAAACATTTATACTTTGAAAATCAGTTATTTTGATCCAAAATTTTCAAATGTTGGTGAATTTGATGATCTTATGCAGGTTTTGCTTCGGATTGGATCTGGAGCAAGTTTAACAAAGAGAATTTTGAATTTTATCCATGAAAACAAGTTTAAATCAATCAATTTACATCAATTTCAATTGTTCAATGAAAACAGAAAAGTTTTGATCAAAATTGGGTCCAAATCAGCTGAAATATTATCAATTCGTAGTTGTTTGATCCTTTTGGCTCTGATACCACTTTGTATGTGAAGGATCGGCTAATCAAACAAAGACTATTGATCAAACAAGTTCAATTCAGGTGCGGAATCCCTGAATTGATTACGAAATGATAATAAAACTAGCAAAACACACAAATCATCTCAAACGTTTTCATTTCATTCATAAACATAATCATTAACACTTTAAAAGCTTGTTTACAATGATATAAATCAGTTACAGACTCAACAAGATCCTAGGGAGACGACACACTTAGAGAGAAACAAAATGACCAAAAGTTATCATTCAAAAAATGATTCAGCCTTATATAGACCTGCACATTCGACCAAACGATTGGGCAAATGTGCTGGTTCGACCATTCACAATGGACGAATCAACACACATATATAATTATAATCTTCATTCGACCTCTCTAAGCTCCCTTCAACCAAACTTATCTTCCTTCGACCTTCTGATTTCCACCTTCGACCACCCGTAAACATCAAAACATGTTAGAATACGCAATTCAATAGCACTAGTCGCACTTCGTCTATCTACAAATACTCAAGAATTATTGGAAGCCAGATGTATCTGATGAGTTGTACCAGGCTAGACCTAGCATATGTTGTAAGCAAGCTAAGTAGATATACAAGTAACCAAAGTACAATCCATTGGAACTGCGTGACATGGGTGCTTCGGTACTTGAGATACACACGAAATTACAGGCTGCATTATAGTAGATATCCAGCAGTTATTGAAGGTTACTACGATGCAAATTGGATGTCTGACACGAATGATTCCAGAGTAACGAGTGGGTATGTGTTCACACTTGGAGGTGCAACGATATCGTGGAAATCATCTAAGCAAACTGTTACCGCTAGATCCACAATGGAATCAGAATTCATCGCTTTGGATAAAGTAGGTGAAGAGGCAGAATGGCTACGTCAATTTGTTGAGGATATACCAAGGTGGCCGAAGCCGGAATCAACCATATGCATACATTGGGATAGCCAATCCGCAATTGGTAAAGCTCATAACACAATGTATAACGGTAAGAACATGCATATAGGACGTAGGCATAATACGGTACGACAACTAATCTTTACGGGAGTTATAACTGTTAACTATGTGAAGTCAAAGGATAAAATAAAAGGCTTAAGCAGAGAGTTAGTTCAGAAGTCGTCAATGGGGATGGGACTAAAGTCCATAAAAGACTAAGTTCATGCGAAGGAAACCTAACTCAGCTGATTGGAGATCCCAAGATCTGAATTCAATAAGACAACCTAATTGTATGAATGGGTGAGGTCATTGTGGGGGAAACCCCACGCTTTTGAAAAGGGAGTTTTCCATAGGAATCTTGTAAGCTTCCTGGTCCATTCCTAAAAGTGACAAGGTTGAGGCTAAGCCTATGGCTTTTAATAATTCGACTGAGGTAACCAGTCCAAGTGAATCACCTATGTGAGAGAGAAGTAGGGTCGCTTCAAAGGGTATTGTTAGGGCACAATACCTAAGAGATCTCGTAGAACCAGGCACGTGTCCATGACCACAACGGACACAACTATGAGGACTTGACGTTGTCAGGGAGAGTTTTATGTGAAGCGTATTGTCATCTACACAAACGGCAGACGAGTTCAAAGACATCGTTGTCTACTTAGAGCTAGTGGGCTAATTGAGTTTCATAAGCAAAGGTTCAAAGGGTCACACCTACCTATCGTATGCAAAACTCAACTGTCGAAATTTGATCGGAATGGGGTTGTTTATGAGAATAACTCCTATTCATGTAGGGGATTGTTCGAAAATTGTATGTGAATGTGAGTTTGGCCTTGTCCTACATTGGTTGGGAGATGAAAAGTTGATGAGTTTATAAGGTGAAACTAGATAGGAAGGATTAAAATGTTAAGTCACATTATGCTTGACGCGCGTGCAGGGGGTGCAAAAATGGGCTTTGGTTCGAGGAAAATTATGAACCAACGCGACGCCCGCACGACTTGCGAACACGAATGTTGTTCCGAAAATCCGGGTCCGCGTGAAGCTAGTTTTTGCTACCAGCCTTTTTATTTTTGCACTTCTAGAACAGATGGTTCAACTTCCTTCCAGCAAGATTCTAGAACAGATGGTTCAGCTTCTGTGTCTCATGGCTTTCTATATTTCTACCTGATGCACTAATTGATGTAATAATGAATCCTTATTACTGCATCAGTTAATGTTGATCATCTATATAAACCAATGTTATGTGCAGATGAAAAACACACCAGCAGATACACGAAACACATCTCAAAACAAAATTACAACTCGTCGACAGCAGCAACAGCCAAACCTCTGATCATCTTTCAGGCAAGTGAGATAGCCCAGCAGTGCACCAACGCCACTGTTAGCAACCGGTGTACCCTGGGAACAAACGACAAATATGTTTAAGGGAATTGTGTCAAACACAAGCCCGGTTATATTTGTTTAATTTGTTTTTTTTACTATTTATTTATTTCAGAATCTTCAATAGTTAAATAAAATTCATTTAAAATGTTATATAATAGTGTTCATTCCAGGTCACCTAAAAAAAGAAACAAATTCAATATAAGTTGAATTATTAAATTAAAAAATGTGGGTTAAAGTTTAAATTACTTTTTTTACATTGATAATTAAAGTTGTAACAACTTACCAATCAAAGTGTCACTTTTTGATGGATGCTTAGATCACTTAGACGTATCATGTTTATATTTGAGGCAAAAAAAAAGTAAATGATCTAACTGAAAAATCAAAAAGGTATGAGCGATAAATATATTAAAAAAATCTAATTCAAGACAATAATCTAATCCGAGTTTGAGTCAACCCCACAAACAAATTGCCAAAAAATAACATTTTGAGTTATTAAACAAAATGCAAGTGAGCTCGTTTTATTACATATATGACGTCAGAAATAATGTTTATTGTAAGAAGAAATGAGTGTAATATCGGCTTTATATATGTAAGTTTTATACTAATATGTTATGCATTATTTTGAAGTTGCAAAAAGATAATAAGTTATTACTTATATATTTTATAAAACATAGAAATGCAAGTACTATAAAAAGTAACCATCTTCGATTGAAAGTTTTTATGTTTTTATTGTATTTTAAAAACATTTTTGTTTTTTTAAACAAATACCAGACATATATGTTCATATATTTACAGCATATATAGTTATACATATGAAGGAGTATTTCACTCGAGTACAACCACAATAAACTTAATAAACAACCATGAAACTCTATTATAAATAAAATGGTTAACAAGATGTTTTACTTAAAGCGGTAAAAAAAGGCGAATTTGAAGGGATTGTTTTGTCAAAGGATGGCCCTGTGGTGTCACATCTATTATACGCGGATGACACTTTAATTATGGGCGATTGGTCGTGCAATAATATATATATAAAACGGCTAGAATTCTAAGAAGCTTTTATCTTTGCTCGGGGCTTAAAATCAACATTCACAAATCTAGTCTTTTTGGTATCGGTTCTACTACAGAGGAGGTAGAAAGGATGGCAGCGGTCTTGGGATGTCATGAAGGGTCCACTCCTTTTGATTATTTAGGCATTATGGTTGGTGCTAACATGAATAGTATAAATAACTGGAGGAAGATCATTGATGTTTTCGGCGCTAGATTATCTACATGGAAAGCTAGAGCTCTTTCCATTGGCGGTCGGGTGACCCTTATAAAATCTGTCTTGGAAAGCCTTTCGATTTATTACTTTTCTTTGTACAAGGCCCCCGTGGGAGTTATTGATAAATTGGAAAGTCTCATGAAACGTTTCCTTTGGTCGGGGTCTAGCGACACTAAAAAGCTTCACTGGGTCTCATGGGAGAAGATTTCTAGCCCGAAAAAAAGATGGTGGCCTGGGCATATCTAGATTGAAGGATGTTAACGATGCTTTCATGGAAAAGTGGATTTGGCGGTTTCGGGTTGAAAAGAAGGCGATGTGGAAGCAGGTTGTAGTAACTTGTCACAAAGGTAGAAAACGCTGGTCTGGGATCCCGCTTTACTCTGGTGCTTCTGGTTGCTGGGCTGCAATCGCAAAAAATTCCGAAAGATTCAAATGTGGTGAAAAATGTTCCTTAATATGTTTAAAGGGAGGCTAGGAAATGGGAGCTCCATACGTTTCTGGATGGATAATTGGCTTCTGGATGAACCACTCTTTTTAAAATTTCCAAGGTTATTTGCAAAAGCCTCCAATAAACACTCCTTTATTAATGAATGCTGGAGATATGAAGGATGGTGCCCACTAGATTACTCTCAACAGTTCACTGTGGTGGGGGCCCAAGAGTGGTGTAGTCTGGCTGATATGTTGGTCGAGTTGCAACTGACTTCCAATGAAGATAGATGGGAATGGGATGTCTCTCAAGAGTTTTTGGTCTCATCTGTGAAGAAGGTGCTGATTCGAAGACGTATGTTGAGCAATAACTTTAAGTTTAAATGGGTTGCTTGGGTTCCGCTTAAATGTAATATAATGGCTTGGTGAGCAGAAATGAATAGAATCCCGACTGTGGAGGCTCTGGCTATACGGTATATCCATGTTGATGACAAAAATTGAAGGCTGTGCGAAGTGGATTTAGGATCTTCGGTTCACATCTTCTCGGCTTGTGGTTTTGCTTTTGGGGTGTGGTCCGCTATTGGGAAGTGGTGTGGTTTCAATCCGAGGTCTGCTTACCACACTCGCGATTTCCTTCTTCTTTATAAGTAAACGAAAGGTGGGAAATGGTGGAAGAGGGTAGTTCATGGTATTGTGGTGGTAACTATTTGGGCTATTTTAAGAGCTAGAAATGAGAAGACGTTCAAAGGCGTGAATGCTAAAGTTTCGAAAGTGGTTAGGAATGTTAAATCGTTAGCGTTTTTGTGGTTAAAACATAGGTCTATATTCACTGATCTCCAATGGGAGGAATGGCATAATTCCCCTTTGTATATGTTATAATTGGCGGGTTGGCGGTCCTTGTTTTGAGGGCGCGCCCCCATGTTGTTTAATGAAAGGCTAATTCCAAAAAAAAAAAAAAAGAAATGAAGAAAAAGATAGAGATCAACTTTCAAAAGCAAATGTTTAAATAATTATGCTTGAAATGTCTTTATATTCATCAAGAATTGTGATCTCTATGAATGAACCAAATGCTAAATGATTTTAAACCGAAATATATATATATATATATATATATATATAGGTTTAGGATCCTGTACAAAGGACATATTTCGTGAGAAATGTGAGAAGGACTAAGAATTGACATGTAGACATCATGTTTTGGATTTAGGAATGATTTTTTAGGTTGTTTTAACTTGAAAAACACCAAACACAACAATCTAAAACACAATACAATGTATTATAGTCATTAAATTTTTTTAATCCTTCTCACACTTCTCACAAAAAAAAACACTTTGTACACGATGTTGACCCTATATATATATATATATATATATATATATATATATATATATATATATATATATATATATATATATGTAATGATTTGAATTAGGATTAGGAAAAAAAATAATTTATCAATTACAATTGTAACTAATTTGATAAATTTATAACCAAAAATGTTAATTTTTTAATTTTAAATATATTAGGATATCTATATTTTAAAGGTAATAAGTAGGTTTAGTTGTTATCATTATTAACTTACGTTCAAAAGTTTGAATTTTTTTTACATATTTAGATCATTCAAAATTTGAATTAAATGTTTTAATTAAGTCTAATTGTTACTATTAATATCTAAAATTCAAAATCTAGAATTTTTATACTGTTAACAAAAATTTAAAAATTAAAATTATAAATATTAAAATAGGAAATTATATACTTAAATAGAACATTTAATATTCGAGTATTTATAAAGTGTTAACAGAAATCTAACATTTAAAATTCAAGCAATCAAAATTTTAATTTTAACTTGTAACTAATTTAAGAAATTTATAACCAAAATTATTATTTGTTAATTTTTAAAAATATTAGGAAATCTCTAATTTAAATGTAATAAGTTGGAGTAATTGTTACCATTATTAATTTAAATTAACAAACTTGGTATTTTTTTCAAAAGATTCAAATCATTCAAAATTTGAATTAAATGTCTCAAATGTATAATTAAGTCTAAACGTTACCATGATTATCTTAAACTAGTAAATTACGCGCCGCGCTAAGCGCGGCGTAGAAACATAACCGGCGCCGATTCGTGAAAAGCAACAGATTTTTCCGACGAACAGCGGAGTTACACCTACGGTATTGCGAGGGTCTGCTAATCGGATAACACAACGTAGAGAGTCCTATTGTTCTGTCGGTACGTCGGTGCGCGTTGTACCGAGCAAGGCGCCTAAACCTAGGGCTGTGCAAAGGGCCCGGAACCGACCCGACCCGACCCAGAACCACCAGAACCGTATACCCTTTTATTGTTGAATTTAGGAACCACGAACCGAACCTTAAAAGACTATGTGGTTCCAGGTCCTAAAGGTTCTGATGGGTCGGGTAAAGGGTCCAACCCTCTAGAACCTTTTAATGTAATAGCCACTTTTAAAGGATTACATATTCCTACTCTTTTACCATGCTCGAAAAAGAATTCCTCCATATGCTTCTAACAATAGCCCATGAGTTCATTTTTTAAGTCACTTTCGTTTCTCGACTTATCTTTTCGTAACAATTTTGTCTTTCTCATCACTCGAAACGTTATGTGAATCTTTTATGTATACATCATAAATACACACACACACACACACATCATAGCGATATAAATAAATATTTACTTCAAATTTGGATATAATATATATTATATAATATATCATATTTGTGCATATATATCAAGCTGAAAAATATTTCAAGAAAAATACATTGTTATTCTTATAAATATTTTTAACATTGTACTAACATTACATGAAATCGATTACAATAACACGTAAAAACGAATAGTGAAAAGACTAAAAAAGATTTTTTTTTATTTTCTAATTAAAATACAAACGGTTCTTGTGGTTCTTATATTAGAACCGTGGGTTTGGAACCGACCCGACCCGACCCGAAACCGATAATTCATATAAATCTAGAACCGGAAACCGACCCTTATATTTTAAAAAGGTTCGGGTCCAAGGTTCTCGCGGGTCAGGTCCAAGGTTCCCGTGGGTCCGAACCACGAAATGCTCACTCCTACCTAAACCGCTTGAAAAAGAGGATTTTCTAATAAAAGTAAAGCGATGGCATTTTCGTAATTACGTCGAAACTAAAGGCTTTTTATTTTGGTTTTGATAATAAAATTACTACGATGGCATTTTCGTAATTAATTCAAAACTGAAGGCCTTTTATTTCGCGTTTAGCGAGGTTACTATTCCTAAAGATGAGAAATGTTATATATATAATTCCCAATTTTTAATTTTTATAATATTAACCAGAATTTAAAAATCAAAATAATAGGTATTAAAATTTGATATTAGATAATGAAATAGTAAATTTAGTATTCAGATTATTTTTAAAGTTTAATCAAACTCTATAATTTCAAGTTATAGTATTTAAAATTTTAATTTTAACTTAAGAAATTTTTAACCAAAGTTATTAATAGTTATAATTTAAATATATTAGGAAATCTATAATTTAAAGATAATAAGTAAGTGTAATTGTTACCGTTATTAACTTAAATTCAAAAATTATCTTTTTATATGAATGTTGAAAAAGTTTTATGAGTGTTCATTATATAACTTTGGAAATATTTGTAAATTAAGAAAACAAAATGTAATTGCCAATCACATAAACAAAATTTATGTATTTAATTAATACGAATATTTAACTGGTGTATTCTAGTTAATTTTGTGATAGAATTAACTAATTAATTTTAATTAAGATGAATATATGTATACAAATAGTTAAAAGAAACAAAAAAATCATTAATGTGATTTTTTAAAAGATATAATTTCGGTTTTAAAGAAGGTCAACATAAATTTTAAAATTTAAACGTGTTAAACCATTAATATAAACTGCCTAATTATAGGAACAATTTAAAACAGGTTAAAGACGGTTACAAAATATTTTTGTTTACGAATGTTTCAAAAATCTAAATTTAAAAAAAAAAGATCAAAATTAGGATAATTATGGATGATTTAATAGTAATAATAATAGAAATATAGTATAATCAACAATAGTATCAGATTTTAATATAATTATATAAAAGGATAATTGGGATTATATATAATGAACATTAAAATATGCAAGAAGATAAACATACCTTCAACATGAAAAACAAGAAGACAAAATCTATAATCAACAAACATCACAGATTAAACAAATAACAAAACATGGTTAATTAATAATAAAACTTGTATATATATATATACATATATATATATATATATATATATATATATATATTTGAAATATACATTAAAATATGCATGAAATTCATTAATTATATAAATAATAATATAAAAAATACATCAGGAGTTACAAAACATACCTTCAACATGAAGAACTAGGGGTGAAAATTGGTCCAGAACCGACCCGACCTGATAAGACCCGACCCGAGAACCGGCTGGAAGCAATAATCAGAACCGAATTACAAACCTATAAATAGGTTCGGTCCTCGGTCCAAGGCATTTCGGTTCTGTCAGTCTTAGGAACAAGACCCTACCTGAGAAGACTTAAAACTACAATAATTAGTTCTTCTGTTTATTCAAAAGTTCAAGGATAGTAATCATGAGAATACCAATAGAAAGCCTTATAATCCTATTGTCATAAAAGAATGATATTTCTGCACATGATTAGACTAAAAAGATAGAAACCCATTGCAAGGAATTTATGAACCTGATAAATTACCCAAACACCATTATCATGACACACTAAAAGGTCCTTATATGAAGAAATCCAATGCAACTTACAACTAAAGCAACTATTTTAACCCAGGTTATTACCCTAAAGCTTTTTTTTATCATGGAATAAATTGATCTAACTTAAATTTTCCTTTATGATCCAGCACGTACATTTCGAAAACCAAAAAATACATCTTTCTAGTTCTTTTGTATTCTTTAGTCCTCGTGATTATAAATCATCACAACTGTTACCTAACAAATGTATGACCACTATAATTCGGCACTCGATATCCGATTCATATTCATTAAGGATTGATATCATCAGTTCACTCCTGATTATATATCATTAAATCTATTAAAAACCATCAGCATGCTCACTCCAACAACGATTAGGCATAATGGATTAAATGGAACATCATTTTCCCTATTAATAACAAGAATAGTGCATCCTATATCCAACTCCTTGGTTTCCAGTTCATCAAAAATATTAAGCATAAGCTATCCAACTAATCAAATTGAAGATATTTGCACAGCTCATCAAAACTTGAGTATTGTCAGCCGAATTCATCAGCAACTAACCAGACAAGACCTTCAAGCTACAAGATAATCTTAACACTCTCTAAAAATTACATATTTATATTAAAGTTAATCAAACTTGACTAACACAAGCTCAATTTGCAACTTGCAGGTCATTAATTTTAGAATTCATTTTTGGTCCATCGTTTTTTTCGGTTTCAATGTGTTCCTGGACCGACCCAACCCGAGAACCAGATTGAAGGAAATTACTGGACCGGCTACAGAACCTACATAATAGGTTCGGTTCGGTTTCGATAGATTTTCGGGTCGTTCCTCGGTTTTTTTTCGGTCCGGTCCAATTATGCTCACCCCCTATGAAGAACAGCTTTATAATCAAAGAACATCAAAAATAACAGATTAACAAATAACAAAAAAGGGTTTATTAATATAGGGTAGGGATCCTATGATCCACCAACCCTTATTTGAGAACTAAGATAACTATTCTGGACCACACATTGCTTATAGAAGCAAAAAAAAAATTTTTTTTTTTGCTTTAATCGCACGTTTTTATGCAAGAAAAAAAATTATTTTTTTTTCATTTATACATATGTGTATATTACATTTTCATCTATACATATGTGTATATTTCAGTTATACATATGTGTATATTGCAATTATACATATGTGTATACTGCAATTACACACATGTGTATATTGAAAAAAAATTAAAAAAAAATCCTGCATAAAAAGCAGTGATTAAAAGCAAAAATAAATAAATAAATAAATTTTGCCTTGGAGAAATGTGTGGTCCAGAATGGTTCTCTTAATTCTCAATTTGGCCAAAGGTTCTCATTTGAATCAATTCCTATTAATATAAATCAAATATAAAATCTAAAAATTTGTAACAATTTTTACCATATCAACAAAAAAATACCAATAATAAAATGATGTAGATGAATAAATCATGATGTAAATGATTAATATCAATATAGTATTTGAACTATATCTACAAAAAACAAAACTTGTAGATGGAACATATGAATAACAAAAGAAATAATATAAAATACTACAATCAGGACTTGCAAATAAGATAAAAATGAGAATTCAGAAGATGAAACTAAACAAAGGTGAGATAATACAAACAAAGGTGAGATAATACCAAATAATGATTAAACGAATTGAGAATAAATGAAATAATTAGGGTTTGAAAAAAATTAAAATAAAAAACATACCATCGAATGAGTGATAGATTCAATATTATCGATCATTTGAAACTATAATGAACAAAAAAACATATTGTGGATTGATCTTATGAATCTCAAATATTAGAGCTCAAAGAAGAGAAATAGAGGAAAATGAAAAAAAAAAAAACATGTATGTAGTCGGTTACTTGATTAAAAAGAGGTTTTGTTATTAATTTTCAATTCATGTGTTCTATTTGAGAATATAGAGAAAAATTGAAAATAATAGGAGATGATGCCAAGTATCACAAGGGAGATGAGCTAAAAATTGAAAAATCAATAATGGAATGACATGTGATACAAGGAAGGTTTTGGTTATTAGTTTTTATAGATGAACGAACATTTTTTTGTTCGTTTAATTAAATGAACAAAAAAGAACACACCATTTGTTCGTTCATCTATGTTCATAACGTTCATTTATTTACATTAGTTTATGTTTGTTCGTCTATCCTTTTCTCTTTAATCAAAAAGTCACAACCAACTAATTTCTTTTCAAAACACAAAAACTTATTTTCATATCATTACCCAAACACTATATTTATCCTTATTAACTTCTTTAGAAGTTTATAAGTCAAAAGGAGGGGCCAAAATGGAGAGCTAAACTATAACATCACATAAAAAAAATTTATATATTTAGAACTTCCTCGTTTATTCATCTTATTCATGTTTACAGTATCTTTCCCATTCATTTTGTTAATTTTTAGTTTAGATAATGACTTTTAATCAATATTAAATTGGATTTTATTAAAAATTCTGATTCAAAAATGTCAAAAAAAATATTTGCCTGAGGCAGGATTCGAACCCGAGTCCCTAGCGGGCTAAACCTTAACCACACCACACAAACCACTACACCACTTGGTGTTTTGTGATGTTAATTAAAACCAATTAAACTTAAACCCTTTCAAGGTCCCTTAGTCAAACCTGAAAAGTCAAACGTAGTCTCCTAGCCAAGTCAAGTCAAAGTGTTAGTAAATATGATCTCCTAATCAAGTCAAAGTTGTTCCTAAATTCTAGCCTAGTTAAAGTAGTCTCTAATTACAACTCCAATTTCTATACTATAAATACAATAGCCTATCATTCAACTCTTTGTACCATTCAAAAAAAAAAAAAAACATTATTATCCCTTCTCCCATATACTAAAGTTTTCATCCATCATTATCCCCTCTAGCTAGTTCCGAGTTTTCCAAGTAAGTATCATAATTCATTCAATATCGTTCCCATAACGTTTTATTATTCCATTACTTATTCCCTCTTAAAACTAGATCTGTAATGCTTCTTAACCTGTAGTAAGATGTTCATAAACTTATTTTATAATATTTTAGCTAAAAACAATTTTTAAAATATCCAAAGGTGCATATAAGTGCAACCCTTGATTTGGACAACAAGCAAAACCGAACTTAAAACCACCATAACTCTATTTTTACAACACCTTTTAAAGTAAACATAGATGCTATGATCAAGATATTCGAATTCCGGTTCCGATGGTATATTATTTGTTACAAAACTCATCCATTTTGACCTTTAACGAGCCCAAACAAAACAGGGGTTCAAATCGGAACGAGCTGTTTTGTCTTACATTTTCGACCTGTTTGTAAAGCTCAAACGAAAATATTTTCTATACGAAAGTTATTCAGAATACTTTGATTTAGTTTACTTTGAATTTTCAGAATTTTTCTAGGTCACTTGGTATTTTTAAATTGTAATTTAAAACATTAGCTGCAATCTGTCCAAAACGTGATTTTAACAAATCTAACCTAACTAACACTCCACCTATTATTCTTTCGATTATCCTAACCGTATAAGAACTCTAAACCCTTAATATGACCCTAAAACAACATTTCTTATCACTTTAGGTCATTATTACTAAGTTTTTGCACGCTCAAGAGCACGAACTCATTAAGCACCTAAGATGAGTTTACATAGCCCTTTTTCACTATTTTGGGATGAAACATGTTACATTTTCAATTGCAATTCAACATAAGTGTCTATGTGTTATTCTATGTCGCATTATGTCTTAAACATTAATATGGTAAGCACAATTAGACTAGCATAATCATTAACTCCGTACAAGCCAACGATACACAATGATAGATCTATTGGACTGTCAACCCCACCCGCATACGTTACCTCTAGTATGGGTAGCGTGGGTGATTGTTATCACAACAAAAACGAGTGAACCATATGCGTATGGGATGGACCACAATATTCTCGTCATAAGGTTTGATTATGCACACGATTTACCGGGCAGTATGTTTTCACATATGGACTAGACTTGCCATGACACTCGAATTGTACAAATTTTATTCAATATTCAAACCTATGTAATTCTCACCAACTTTTGTTGACCCAAAATATTTTCAAACTTAACATGTTTCAGGTTATAGCTTGCTTGAAGATTAGAGTTAATGCTTGAAGATGTGTATCTAGTATTTTTCATTTTGATGTACAAACTCTTTTAGAACGATTGTATGTAATTTATTTAAATCAATTATTGAAATTTATTATTTACCATGAGCTACTGAACAATCATCAATACGTGACATCCCGATGTTTCCGCCATCGGTTGGGGTGTTACAGATTGGTATCAGAGCCTTGGTTATAGGGAATTAGGTTATTAGAGAAATAATGTAGTCTATAACCTTAGGATTTTAACTAGTACTTGCTTCTCTTACTTGCAACTCTACTTGTTTCTATTCTCTATCTCCATCCTACTTCTTATCCCTACTTTAGCCCCTATAAGTTGATTACTCTCCATCACTTGATCTACCCTTAGATTAATAGGACAAAAATCCTCAGGTATAGCCTGAACCACCTTGAAAATCTCGTCGAAGTTCTATAATTTAATAACGAACACGTGCAATCTGGAAGGGTCAATGCCTGTATTCTGAGTTTTCTGTCTAGGACTGGCATTGCGCATAAATCCCTATCAGACGAGGGACCCGGATGCCTACCTGGGAATTCTTGGGATGAGTGTTCACTTATAGTCTAAAGCATGTCTTCATTATGTTATTAAAGTCTGGAAGCTTTGATAAGTCAACATTTTCGTTTATTCGTTTAAATTAATGAATAAATGATTACACTCACTTCCATTAAAACTAAGCTTTAAATCTCAAAATTTTATAGTTTAAATCAATCCCATTCCATAATCATATATGGGTTTCACAATCACACTTCCTCTTACCATCTTAGCCACTTGTTTGATTATTTTCAACACCCTACCCAAATCATATTATTGCCTTTTCAACATGTTACATATTTTTAAACTATAACCTCATAACCTGAGCATACCCTAGTACAACACTAAAGATTTCTTAATATTTTCAAATTTCCATCACCTATAGACTATGGAAAATACATATTTTTGTCAAAAGAAGTCCATAAACTCAATTCCTAAATTCAAATTTTTATTCATTAGCGTAACAAAGGATTTTCGATATAATGTCACCTTGATCTATAAAACCTAATGTCGTGTTTAAAATCTCCAACTAACTGGAATATTTTAATCAAAGCTCAGTTAGTTTGTACTATTTAACGACTTTTGCTTTATGTACGAAACCAATTTTGAAAATCAAATCCTCCCATCCATAGGAACAATATTTAGTCTCTAAATTCTCCATCGACACTTACTTACTTTCAACTTGTTCAAATTTTTACAATATTTGGCATATACCACAATCATGTTTTCTCATACACTTGATTCAAACCTCACGATTTACACTGCTAAATAATCTTCTTACTATTTGTGCCTCTTTGAAAACCTATAAAATAAACCCTTTATTAACTATTTTCACGTTCACTATCTTTCATAACCTTAATGATACTTTGAGTTCTTCATCATCCTCTCGAGAACTAAATTCATATTCTTTACCTTCTTGAACACGAACTTGATCCCTATGATAATCAGACTATTGAAAACTTGATTGTTCATTGCATCAAACTTGATTCTTAGTGATACATGAGGATTTGATTATCAGTATTATCTTTGAACGTCTGATTATTCGTGATACTTGTAAACTATATGCCATACTAGTAAAACAACATCTAGACTCAGTAACATTGTCTAGGGCAACTCAATTGCAAGTCGTAGCTGTTGTTTGTCACATTTACAAACTTACTTGCATGTGTGTATTTTCAATTGGCAACTTATATGTTAAACTACAAAAATAATTATAACAATTATCCACTTAACAACTGGTAGAGGATGAAATACCTACTCAACAGTTGGTAAAGTACCTAATAACCTACTCAACGATTGGTAGAGGTCATCATGCCTGCTCAACAGTCGGTAGAGGTTCTAATAACCTGCTCAATGACTGGTAGAGGCCATCGCACCTACTCAACAATCGGTAGAGGTTCCTACTCACTGACTGGTAGAGGTCTTTTTCCTGCTCAACAGTTGGACTCATTTTTGGGATACATTGTACACGTAATTTGATACAAAGATTTATTAGACTCATTTGATACAAAGATTGATCACAAGGTTATTTTGCATTTTTTTTTACATGTTGTATGTTCGTGAAAGGATCGTATAACAACAAAGAATGATCAAACAAGTTAGTTTTAGGTGCGGAAACCCTAAAACTATCACAAAATAATAGTCAAACGGATTAAAACACACAGATCATCATTTTCAAATGTTTTTCATTAATTAACAACTCAATTACACGTTGAAAAATGATTACAATCAAGGTATGAACGATAAAAGAGTTAAACAAAACACTAGAGAGAGTTTCAGAAAGTGGAGGGAATAATAATGACAAAAAGTTACATTCAAAAATCAAACTTGTCTATTTATAGACTGCACATTCGCCCAAATTGATTGTGTGAATGTGCAGGTTCGCCCAACCTGAATGGTCGAACCAAGTTATACAATAAACTAAAATCACATTCGTCCATGTCTTCTTCCTTCGCACCATTCATCTACCTTCGTACCTACAAAATTGCTCCTTCGCACTTACTGAATTCCTCCTTCGCACCAACGATATTCACCAAAACATTTGTATTGTTCAATCCGAAGCATTAGTCGCACTTTTGCATCTACAAACTCCCCCTCGACTATTGCTTGGATTGTTGTCGACGTTGTTCGTCCATTCTAATGTTCATCAGTCTGATGTGTCGTTGAATCTTCTGTTCTTTCGTCAACACCGGTTCCTGAAATTGCTTTTGCTTCTTCGTTTTCAGTTCAGGCACCTTTTGCTTTTCAACAAACTTTCCCAGCTTCTCTCCATAGTCACACCCAGCATTGATATCATATGCAAAGCACAGAAATACCACACGTTGGTACTTTCCTGCTTGCTCAGCATCTTTTGCATCTGAATAGATCGGATTGTAGAACAACATGATAATATCCTCATGTGAACAGTTTATTAACCACATGGGATCAAAGATGTGTACTTTCTTGTAGTTCGTCTCTCTATCTTTCAACACAATCACGGCCTCTGCAATCTTCCAATCATAATACCACCAGATGAAGTCTTTAGCGAAGTGTTGTGGGATAGGCAACAAAGGAATCTTTTTCAACACTCGCGGTGGTTTGTACTTTAACGTTACCTTGGGCATACCTGTAATCTGATCAATATCCTTCTTGTGAACAATTCGCTTAGGATATTGTGGTTTAAACAAGTCCCACTTGGTTCGGCTTTCTCTAGTCATTTTCTCAGCAAAGTAGGTAATCTGACTATTTGACGCTCCCGTTAAACGGTGACGACAAATATCACGGATTGCCCAATAGGGAAGAGTCTTCAAGTGATGAAACTTGTCGAAATACAAGATCCCCTTCTCCCACTTTACTGCAAAAGCATCTCAATTCTTTAACAAACTTCCAGGCCAATGCACGACCTTTGAAAATACCATTATGAAGTTTGTAAAAGCTTCCTTGAATATCAGCTTTTGGACGATTGTTTTCTTTTTCTTTTAACTTCTTCAAGATTTCTTTCAAACTCTCCGACTGCTCGAACCGTGGTTTGTCATGCCCTCTAAAGATTTCCTCTTCAAACGCTTTGCTCTTCTCTTTAGCTAGTTTCTCGGCATGGTTTAGCAATTCATCTGAGAAGGAAAATCCACAATCTTGATTAGTCTTGAAGTATTGTGGATACTCCTCACTCGTAATATCTTCCATTTCAACTTCCTCAAACGCAGGAACGTCACGGTCATCAGAATGATTCCCGGCTTCCTTCTCAGGTATCTTAGGAATGAAGTTGTCAGCAAGTAATTCTTCCAAAGTCTTGCCTACTTGCTTTGCTAAACCCTCAAGTATCTCTTTTGAAATTGCCGCAGAAACTTCCCCATCTTCAAGATCAGGGTCATCAAACTCCAACTCAAATAGTTTATTGTTCGATTCAAATATCTCTGGAAATCTGCTAGTCATGTCAATCGTCCAGACTCGATCAGTGAGCATCTAGCGATACTTGTTCTTATCGTCTTCAGACAATGACTGCAGTTTCTCGTTCCAGAAGATATCATCATCCATATTCTCTCCAGGAGCCTTAGAGCTCGACTCACCACCCTTACTTGAGTCACGCTTCTCATATGTAAACTTGTCAGCGTCATCATCATCATCATCACTATCATCATCAAAAGAAGAGTCGTTTCCATCACTTGAACCATCATCTGATCCTCCATCATCCTTATCATCCTTCTTCTTCTTCTTCGTATCGTTTCCTGCATCTTCATCAAGTTCTTCATCTTCTTCTTCATCAGATGGTTCGAAATCAACATGTTCTTCTTCTCTTTCCTTATCTACTTCACCAGCTTGAAGTTGAGGAGCTTGAGAGTACAAGTTCTTGATCAAATCATCCATATGCTTGTTACTCTTCTTCAACTGTTTGTTCTCCTCCTTCAAAACAATGATTCTCCTGGTGTTTCGTTGCTCGTGCTTCAGCAACTTCTTATTTTCTCTCTTCAATCTCTTGATCGTTTTCTTCAAAGCTTCATTATCATCTGCTGATGTGACTACGACCTCCAACATCTTCTTATCATTAGACTTTAACTGCTCGATCTCAGTTTGTTGTTTGTTGATTAGATTCATCATCTCTGACAATCTCTGATTCACAGCACTCATAATGTCACTATCCACCGAAACTTTCGTCTTCCTTGGTGGTTCAACAACATCAGGCAGTTTGCCTTTTCTGATCTTTTTGAGCACGTTATCCAATGCCTCATTAACATCATCCATAGGCATTTCTTCAGTCTGTGGTGTGCTCGATGTTGTCGCAGTCTTTTGCTTCTTCTGTGCTGGTGCAGTAACCGGTGATTTAGAACTAGTAGCCGGTGGTAGTTTCTTACCAGCTATCAAAGATTCAATCTCTTTCTTTCTCTTGATACTCGGCTTCTCCTGTTTCTTCTTTTCTTTCCTAGCAGCTTGCACGGGAGAACCAATAAACATCTCATCTACATTCATACTCAACTCTTCTTCATCAACAGGAATAGGACTTTTGTTCCCTTGATCTTCAACATTCTGGCTAGCAGACACACCAGCCTCAGTGGCCTTGGGCATGGTTGTCTCTACCGTTTCAGCATCTGAATTCCATTGTTCATCCTCTAGCGTCTCTTCTGAATCAAAAGACGCTTCATCAACCAAATGTAATCCTTTCTTCGCCATGCTCTTATGTCTTCTTGGCGTACTTTTCTTCTTCTCAGGTTCAGTAACCTCTAACCTTATCTCCTTTTTCTTTGTTTTTCCACTCTTTATGCCCACATTCACAACTTGTCTTTTGCGTTTAGCATCAGGATCAACATGATGTAACGGGTTATCAGAATCAGAATCACTGTTTACATTCCTCATAAGCCCTTCACCCGGATCTGTATAATCGACTCTAGCTAGGTGTCCAAATAAACGTCTTACTGGAGGACGTTCATCAACTGACAATCCCTTATACGCTTTCATCCTAGCGAGTGTATTCAGCGACATATGTTCCTGAACAACAATGTGCTTAGGATCTCTTTTCAACTCCTTATACTTGTTGTCAAACACCATCTGGAGGAAACGAGGATAAAGTAGAAACTTAAGATTCCTCGTGCCGTTCACAGGCTCTAGTAAATGAGACATCAGCATGCCTGAGACATTGAACGGTTTGTTCAACACTAAAGCAACCATCATAGAACTGATGCTCTTCCCCATTAAGTCATATCCTCCAGCAGCAGATCCGAATACATGAATCAAAACATGTGCCAGATATTTGAATTGTGGGCACAGTTTTCCCTTATGCAATGAACCGTCAGTGATTGGTCCATTGTATTTCATTCTGAGGAAGCACTTTCGCTGATCCATAAAAGTAAACTCCTTTGGATCTGTCGGCTCATCATTCAAATTCAACGCTTCTCTTAGATCTTCTTCGCAAACAATGACTCTCTGTCCTTGAATCTTGCTCGTCAAACACGATTCGCACTTCCAGAAGTCAAGCTTGGCATTCGACCAAAATTCTTGTATCATATCAATGTAGATAATCGTCGGGGTAGCAATGGCATCTATCAACCTGCATCTCTTCAGAAAGTCAATAATGCCAACGAACTCTGTATGCTTATTTACATCTCCAAGATACGCACAGCAGTTATGTGCATTTTCAAAGTCTAACTGTTTGGCAGGCTGTGATGATGATCCAGCTTGTTCCGTCGTCTTCTCTTGTTCAGACATCGTTAAATCTGCAAAACAAACAAAAACACACGTTAAAAATCGATAAAATTTCAAATTGAAAAGTTTTGGTAACAAACCTTCTCTTTCGCCCAAACGGGGGTACGAAAGAGAATTTTCAAGGTGCGAATGTGAAACATAGATGGTACGAATGTATGAGTTTTGAATAAATGTTTCATTCGCCCACATATTCTTCATTCGACCGTTTTAACTTCTCCTTCGCCCATTCGTACTGGTCGAAGGAGTCTGTTCTAAATTTTGAAATTTCAATTTTGAAATTTAGTGTTTCTAATCATGTCCATTTGATTGAAACAAAACCTAATGATGCCGATTAACAATCCTAAACTAGCAGATTCATCAATTATGTATTGTATTTGTGTTTTCACTTAAAAACTAGGGTTTAAACACAGATTGATCAAACAGTCGAGTTTTAAACCATGGTTTTTGTTATATCTCCCCCTAAAACACACATACAATAAAACCTAATCAACAATGGTTACAATTATATTGATTTTAAACATTTTAGAACAGTTAGGGCTCGGATTATAAAACAGAGATTAACTCCTGTAATCTGTGATGATAACCTGTGACAAAGAGTGCAAAATGATCAGTATGATGTGGCGAACACAATGGAATGATTAAAAAAAACAAGCAACAAGGTTGTTAGGATCTGAGTTTGATTGTTTTAATTATGTTTAACTAAATATGATAAAAGTGAGACGAATATAGAATGAAAGTGCAGCGGAATAATAAACTGTTAATCAAAACAAGAGAGTAAATGTTTTCAGATCGAATGCTTTCATTTATCTAAAAGATTACAATCGTACAAATACTCCCCCTCAGCCTGATCACACAGTGATTGTTTGTCTGAGAGAATGTTTGTGTGTGTGATGCAATAGAACAGTACAAGCACTGTTCTATTTATAGACAGACCTAAACCACTGATGACCTAAGCTGACGTCACCTAAGACAGTGACCTCTAACAGAATAACAAACATAAAACATCTACCTATTACAAACTACTGTTACATTGAAAGCACTGATAGTAAACTACTGTTGTAGGAAAACTCTGATGGTCTTGTATCCTCTGCTGAAGCCTAAGTGCTGTTGGCTCCAGCAGTGCTTTAGTCTTCAGTACTTGAATCAGCAGTTGTTCTTCATCAGACCTTTGGTCAGCAGTTGTTCTTCATCAGTTGTTTATTCAGCAGTCCTTTGTATCAGCAGTTGTCATAGCAGTTGTTTGGATAGAACAGTTGTTAGAGTTAGCAGTCTTTTGGGAGAAGTAAGTTGTAAAGACTGTTTATTGAAAGGATCAACTGTTAGCATATTTTGGCTTTCTAATCATCTGTTCTTCTCCAGGTCAGCAGACCCAACAATCTCCCCCTAGAACAGATGATGCCAAAACTCAGCTTTATTTATTGATCTTTATTCCTCATCAGACTTTCTCTGATTTGACCTTTGAATTGTAGTTCAAAGTTCAGAGCAAACAACTCTTCTTCATCTCTTTCAAGTTCCAGATTCAGCAATGTTTGGTGATCTTCTGCACATAGACTGTAAGCATCATCCATGCTAATCTTCTGAACCCTTCCATCTGACCTGAGCAGTGTCAATTCATGGTTGTCTTTGTTGACTTTCCATTTTAGAATTTTTGAGTCAGTGGATTTGCTGAGATGAATTTTTATTCGGGATGAGTTGGGTGATGGAGGTCTTCCAATGAGTTCTCTGATTTTCTCTGTTGTAGGATCAGAGAAAAAGTGTACTTGATTGAAGAGCCCTTCCTTGATGAATGTATCAGCAAACTTCCTCTGATCTTCTTCTAACATTTCCTTTTGTTTCTTGAACTGTCTTCTTGCAGCAGTTGATAGATCAGAGGTGTCAAGTAAGCTGTCCAAGGTAAAGGTCTGTTGGGGTCTCTTCATCATTAGCTCATCAGTGTAAACAGGTTTTCTTGGTAGGCTGGGATCCTTCTTTCTGTTTTCTTCCAGACTCTTGTATGTCTCAACCAGCCTTAGCTCAGACCATCTAGAGACTGACCTCATTTCCCCATAGTTAGCAGCTACTATCTCTTGCCTCATCCTTTTAAACTTCAAGGCTCTGACTAGGTCTCTGCCTTTGCCAAAATTAGGAGTAGAGACTTTAGCCTTGGGGTCTTTGGCCATTTCTTCAATTCTGAGAAGTTCTTCTCTTAATGCATGTGTGGTCCAACCATTAAACTGCTTCTTGGTTGCTTTGTAAGGCTTGGTTGCCAAGATCTGTTCCAGAAGAGAATCCCTGACCTCCTTTTCCAAGTCACCACTGAGAGGCAGGGAAGACATGGAGTTGTTCAGGGTCTTAGCAAAATCCTCAATCCTTCTGAGTTTGCTAAGCTCTGCTGAATGGATGCCCTGAGCAGTCCTGTCATTCTTCCCTTTGCATTTCTCCTTAATGATGGCATCCACCTGTTCGCCCTTGTATTTCAGATATGTATCAATGTTGAGGGGAACAGGGAAGTTTGGGAGAGATGGGAAGGATCTGTCTGATGGCTGTTCAGTATTGTAGAAGGATTGTAATTCCCCCTTGAGTAGATCAAGTTCAAGGGGATACTGAATAACCAATGGTGTAATGGTTGGTGGTGGTCTATGGGATCTGAATTTGGATGTGTGTGGTGAGAATGATGAGATTGGAATAGCTGTGATAGGAGGAGTGGATTGTGCAGTTGAGGTGGTGTTTGGTGATGTGTGTATGTTTTCATCATGTACAACAAAGGTTGATTTTCTCTTCCTTGTGTACATGATTTTAGGGGATGGTGATTTGGTAGCAGTGGTTGGATTAACATCTGTTGGCCTTTTAGTAGGTCCAGCAGATGTTTGGGATTTGGCTGGTGATGTAGGTTTGGTGGTTGTATGTTCAGGTGTGTTTGTTGGTTTGGGTACAGTGGTTTGGGTTGTTTCAGTGTTTTGGGTGGCAGTGGTTTCAGTAGCAGTGGTTTTGTCAACAGATGTGTTTAACTTGGATGGTGGTTTTCTGACATGCTTAGCAGGCCTTTTCATCCTTTTAGAGGATCCCACATCTTCAGTTTCCTGCTGTTGTTTCTTCTTGAGGTTTACTAGTGACTCTGCTTTAACTTCCAAGGTGTCAGCTCTTTTCTGTTTGTCTTGAGCAGCCTTTTCAGCTTCTATGTTTGCAGAGTTATCTACTGCTTTGTTCTCGTCAGTGGTTTGTTGTGGTGCTGTTGGTGTTGCTTGTTTGTTGTTGTGGAGCTGTTTTAGTAGACTCTGGTTTGTTGGCAGACTTAGCTTGGCCCTTTTGAGAAGGAGGACAACCAAAGGGATCTAGCTTTGGTAGCCTATCTCTGCCACTCTCCCCCTTTTTGGCATCATCAGCCGTGAAAGCATCATCATCTTCATCCCTGAGAATGGTGGTAGGGGCAGAGCCAGTAGTCTTCAGCAGGTGGTCCTTGATGGCTTTAATATCTGCATGGGTATCTTTGTACCTTGCATCCACCATGTTTCTGATCTCAGCCATATATGTTTCATGTGCCTGATCAGCCAGTTTTCTGTGAGCTATGATGATGGGGGAAACGGATTTCCATAGCTCACTAGCTATATCAGCTGTTGATGGTTGACTCTTGGAAAGGTCTGCTATGGAGCTCAGTATAAGCTTGACATCAGATTTGATGTCAGCTACAGAGGTTTCAATTGCAGAAACCTTATCCCGGTGAATAGGGTCCTCAAAGCCTGGCGGTTGACCTACGTAAACTTCCTCTTTGACCACACCGTAAAGAAAAGCGCTCTTTACATCCATCTGATACACCTTAAATTTCTTCCATGATGCAAACGCTAGGAACATTCGGATAGCTTCCAAGCGTGCAACCGGTGCATAGATTTCATTGTAGTCGATTCCCTCAACCTGATGAAAACCTTGAACGACCAAACGAGCTTTGTTTCGCACTATGACTCCTCTGTCATCCTTCTTGCATTTAAACACCCATTTGGTTCCAATTTTCTTTCTTCCAGGGGGCAGATCTGTCAGTGTCCATACACCAAGTTTCTGGAATTGTAATAACTCCTCCTGCATTGCTTCCACCCAGGCATCATCCAAAAGAGCATCCTTGTAAGTTCGCGGCTCGACCTGCGAAACATAACAAGCAAAAGACCAGTCATTTTGAAAACCAGATTTCTGTATTTTGGCATATAAAGCAAGGTTGCCAATATTTTCTGGTGCTTGAGCATTTCTCAGCTGCCCTCTTGTCATCACGCTGCTACCAGGATCACCAATAACCTGTTCAAGCGGGTGTATCCGATGTATCCGAGATTCCGGATAATCAGGTACTTGTACTCCCGTTTGAGTTGTCAAATTTTCTGTAGAAACCAGATCATTACCCACAGTCGATGTTGAAACATCAGTATTAGTTGGGTTCACTGGTGGTGTCACTGTAGCATTGTCCAGAATAGCTTCACTTGTAGCATCATCGTCTTCATCTTCTGATTCCGATGAATTAAGCGTTGTAGAAGCTTCTTGGAACACCTCTTCTTCCATCACAGGAGCAGTGGTATCATTAGTAGCTGCTTGAGGATTTACCGTGATCGGACGCACTAACGGTGAAGTCACGGCGTTTTCGACCTCGTAATATAAGCGAAGTACAGCTTCTTCAACCATGCTATCTAGATTGAATGATTCAAAGAAGTCTTTGTAATCAAACATCCAATCTGGTCCTCCACCCTGTACATTTTGTGTATATCTTTGAACTTCGACATTAGCCCACTCCTCGACTTTTCTAGTTCTTTTGTTGAATACCCGTTTTAATGGGGTTGCATATCCAACAAAATAACCCTCTTCAGCCTTTGGTGCGAACTTCTCCGAAGGATTCAGCATTGTACACGGAGCACCAAATGGTTCTAGATACTCCAGATTCGGCTTGCGTCGGTTCAACAGCTCATAAGATGTCTTGCCAAACTTCTTCACTGTCAAAACACGGTTAAGAGTATAACATGCCGCGTAAATAGCTTCGTTCCAGAACATGACTGGAAGATTTGAATCCGCAAGCATAGTTCTCGCCGTCTCTATTATAGTCCTGTTCTTTCTCTCTGCGACACCGTTCTGCTGGGGTGTATACGGAGCACTATATTCATGATGAATTCCCTTGTTTGCACAAAGATCCTCCATCTGAGCGTTTTTGAACTCCGTCCCATTGTCACTCCGGATTCGTTTGATCTTCAGACCATATATATTTTCCAGACGTGTAAACAGAACCTTCAGGTTGTCAAAAGTGTCGCTTTTCTGATGCAAGCACATTACCCATGAAAATCTTGAATAATCATCAGTCACCACAAGACAGTACAACTACCCGGCATGACTTTTACGTCTGACTGGACCGAATAAGTCCATATGCAAACGCTCAAGCGGCAGCTCAACGGAATTGACTTTCTTTGGTCTATGGGATTGTTTGTGCTGCTTTCCCTTTTTACAACTAACACACTTGTCATTCAAATGGAAGTGTTTCACATTAACTCCCGTGACAAGTTCATTCTTCACTAACTGGTTCATCTTTCGCAAATGGATGTGTCCCATTCTCCTGTGCCACATAATCGATTCTTTTTCTGTAGCCTTAGAGAGGAAACACGTGACTTGGCCATGGCTGGTCATTGCTTTGGACATATCGAGAATATACAAGTTGTTTACTCTCGGTGCCTTCAGCATCACCCACTCTTTCGGAAGTTCAAACCCAGGTTTCAAGATATAACAGGATTTGTCATCAGAATACACAGAAAATTGTTTATCACAAATTTGACTAACACTGAGCAGATTGTAATCTATCTGTTTCACGTATGATATCCGCTCAAATGTCACGACCCCATTGCTTACACTACCCTCCATCGTAATGTAGCCTCCCTTATTACCAGCAAATGCCACATAACCTCCGTTTATGTTTTTGATATCAAAGAGTAGCGTGAGGTCCCCTGTCATATGACCAGAAGCTCCACTGTCAACAATCCATAGGCTGCTAGCAGGGCCAGCTGGAGCTCCCTGCACATATAAAGTAAAGCAGTTAGATCTTTCGGGGGACCCAAGCCTGTTTGGTCTTGGGTCTTTGAACGGGTTGTTTCAAAGAGTCTTTCAATTCACAAACATCTTGGGTTAACTCAACCCCTTTCTTCTCACTCATAATTTTCTTTTTCTTACTCTTCTCATTCTGTGAAGTAGAGGCTCCTTCAGATTCCTTAGATGACCAAGATTGCTCAGATCTTTTCAAGATCCGGATCTGAGATTTTGAAGTCTCAGTCTGTTTCTTTACTTCATCTTTAAATGCAACCTTTTTGGTTACCTTCTCTGATTTAACAGAGACAGGTCCAACTGCTTGTTTTCCATTAGGTTTAGGAGCAACCTTTTTGTTATCAGCAGTTGAGTTCATCACAGGTTTCTTAGCAGATTTTTAAGTGGTTATCCGGTTGCGCTTATCATGCGTCATCGGACGGTTTTTGTCACACCCTCAAATTTCCACTGCGGGATTTTACCGCGAGGCGCGTGACAAACCAGGATCTAGTCAACGGTCGAATGAACGACCTCTATATGCTATCAAAATCATACGTAATAAACCAAAAGTTTTTCAAAGTTCAAAAGTTTAGAAGTTTAGCGGAAGCAGTAAATAAAGTTCATGCAAACCATCTCGTAAAACAGTACGAGTTTACCAAAACCATCATAATAAAATAAAAAGTTTGAAAACTGAAAGGAAATGTTTGTGATGCAAGTGAGACTCCAAGTGCATCCTAGCAGCGATACCTTTAGCGACCTGAGAAAACATGCTAAAGTGTGTCAACAATTAAGTTGGTGAATTCACAGGTTTTAATGTAAGGAAATCCGTTTGTCTGTTTATCTGCATAGACTCACATCTATTTACTAATTATATCCAATGCTAGCTAGACATTATCAAGTTACTAAGCGTACATAAACCATTGCTGACTGTTGGTAGTTGTTTGCCTTCCGCCACCGCTCATTCAACGGTGACGACTGTTTAGGACAATATGCACCTGCTCAACCTCCAGTTGACACAGGTGGGGCTTGTCAGACCCAATAGATCTATTCACATCTCCTCGCTATGTTACACATACTATGGTTTACAATGTAAGGACTTAAGAATGAAAGTTACGCTACAGTAAACAAGTGATATAATAGTACATGTGATCCACAATGTTCGTGTGTTTGTGTAGCATGTCTCTCCCCCAATAGGAAAACAGTAAAAGGGGCCGTGAAACTCACCTTTGCTTTGCGTGCTAATAAACCAGGTGTAATAAAATAAGTGTCCAACTACTGGAAACCTATAATATAACAACCTATAAATGTTTGTCCAACATTTTTGTTTGTCCAATTAACCCATTGACTCCAAATCAATGACTTAGTTTGTGTTTATAAAATCTGTTTGACCAAGTTTGACTTTGTTTGACCAGGTTTGACTGAGTTTGACCCGACGACCCGTTGGTGATCTGTTAAGTGTTTTATGTTTGAACAAGTCGGAAAAGCCTAGAGTTACAAGTTACACCCAAACATAAAATCCTAGTGTACTAACATGTTAGCTAAATACATAATATGATAGCTTTGTTAAAATTTCCAAGTTTGGGTTTTAGGCATACAACTTATTTCTAGCGTGCTATAACATTAATAAGTCATACAACATTCCACATACAATCCATAACTCACACAACATGCAAACTTTCCATATTAGGTAACCCATGAACAAGATGAACACAGTGCACGTAAAAAGTTTCTCTTTTTAGTAAGTTATGACTCTAGCTTTGTTTTTAACAAAACGAATATTCTAGTATGCTTAAATAATCATTCCTAAGCATATCCTAACATTACATGCTCTATAACATGCTTAGATCTCATTTTAAAATCTAAAAATCAATAAAGTTTCCTTCTTGGGCAGGTTCATAATAAAAATTTCAAATCACGTCAAATCATCATCTAATGCATGTTAACCTTTTAAAATAATCATAACATGATCACAATAATACATCATACAAGTTACAACATCAAGGTTCTAAGATCTAGGGTGTACACAAATATCAAAGTTTTGGCTATGACATGCACCATATGATTTTATATATAAAATTCCTCATCAAAACCTAATACAAACATATAATAATCATCTTTTAATCAATATTAGTTGATAAAAATAATTTTGATCAGATTTGGACTTGAGGTTTCATGGACAAAAATAAGAATTAATCATAACTAAAGGAAATTAAAACATAAAGATCATGTTTACACACCTCAAGCTCTTTAATTAATGATCCTAGACCAACTTAAGCTCCAAAATTGATGATTCTTGATTAGGGCAGATCTAGGGTGTACACAAATATCAAAGTTTTGGCAAAATCATGCACCATATGATTCTTGATACAGATGGTATCAAAGCCACTCCTGTGCCGTTCGGGATGGTGGGTGCACACCTCATCAGGGACGATGAGACACTAACAGGGGGTGAATGTGACACCCCAGGAACACACCTCATCAGGGACGATGAGACTCTAACAGGGGGTGAATGTGACACCCCAGGAAATCCCACATCGGCCGTGGCCAGGAGAGATCCTTGGTTCATAAGTAATATCTTGCCTCTTAAATCACCAACGCGTTTTGGGGCTTAATGTTAGTGGATGAGAGGAGAACTCCACAGTTAAGCGTGCTCAGGTGGGAGAAATTTCAGGATGGGTGACCTCCTGGGAAGTCTACACTTGGGCAACCAAAAACAAATCCGTGAGCTCTGGATGGGCAAAGCGGACAATATTGGTGATGAGAGGGGCGGGGTGTTACAGTTTTCCCTCTTGTTGAAAAAATTGTTTTGATTATGATAAGATTCGTGCTGAGGGAAATACCGTCTTTGTGGATAACCGTAGTTGTCAACCGGATAATCATGATATTGCCTCATCTCCACCTCGTGCCTTTTGTGTCGTACGTACGGGCAGGCGGCAAGTAAATGTCCCCGTTCCCCGCACTTATAACACGCACGGTATTCCTCATAGTTTTCTTTGATCGGCGACTTGGAAAAGCTAGCAATGGGATATCGATCGACCATGCATTGTTTCCTTAAACTCTCAGGAGCTGGGTCCTTCGAGTAAGTCGGTTCAATAAAACTGTTTGCTTTATCAACAGGCAAAACAAATTGTGTGACATTAACCTTGGCATCTTTATCCGAATAAATTTTATCTAAAATTTCTTGAGGAATGTCATTGGTTCTTTCAAATTTTGGAAACCAAATCGTACTTTCCTGCCAGATCTTTTCGATTTTTGAATAATTGACAAACTTAATCGGATATTCATCATCAGATAAAATCTTATCGGAGCCTTGCATCCGATAGAAGATTTTGACAGGTTTGTCACACGATTCGTTGCTCATATCATTAGATTTTTCAGATTTAAGCTCATTTTTCTTTTCAACCGGTTTCATCACATTTTTCTCAGATTTAGTTTCATTTTTCTTTTCTACCGGTTTAACAACATGTTTCTCAATTTTCTTTACCTCTTTCTTTTCAAAACATTTACCAACAGACTTTTCATTTTTCTTTACCACATTCTTACGATGAGCATTTGCCATTGGATGAATGATCTGAGACGGTGAGACTGGCTCAGTAGTGATTATATGATTTTCATCAGGGATATCACTTTCATTTTCAACCGACTCAGATGGTTCATCTTCTTCATCTGAATCATCAGCAGCGACCACACCCTCATTATTTCCCAGTACTGGTCTCACATCAGAATACGGGTCTCCGACACTAGAAGTGTTAGGCTCGTTTTCTGATGTGGAGTCAGAAATGACTAAAGTCTCTGGTGGTATTGCATGTAAGTTGTGGTTCTCAAACAATACCGGAGATGGGACCGCCTTATAGTTTGCACTATTCGACTGGGAGGGTTCTTCTATGATATGGTCAACTACATATGCTATGTGCTTGTAACTCTCTAACTTCTTGTTTACTTTTTCAGCAAAGCACTTGATGGTTGCCATTTCCAATTTAGTGTTTTCCATTTCATTGATGTAGTTATTAATGGCAAGTTGTTTAATTGATAATGTCTTTTTAAGTTCAGACACATCCTTTTTATAACCATCAAGAACTTTGTTGAAATCTTTTAAATCTTTTTGATAAATCTGACAGTTGATTTTGGCACTCTCAAGTTGGACCTTGAGAAGCTTATTTTCATCTGTCAGTTTTTCAAAATCAGCACATTTATCGCATTTAACACACACTTGAGATTGAGTTTCAGAACTTACCGGTTTAGGAGGTTCTGTCATTGCCATCAAAGCGAAGTGAGCTTCCTTCCCTGCGAAGAATTTGGAGTAGTCAATGTTGGTGCACGCATCATCCACCATACATGACTTGCGGGTCATCAGGAAATCAGCTTCAGCTAGCAGTTGGTCAATGTCATCATCTAGTGAATTCACACTAGCCTCTGAATCAGATTCACTCTCCATATCCGAGTAAGCTGAATCGTAGTGGTCTCCAACATCCGTGACAGAATCAAGAATCATCCCCGATTTCTTGTCTTCACTCTTGCAATCACATCCTCATTCACTTCCTCAATTTTCAACTCCGACACTTTTTCAATCACAACCTCCTCTTCAATCTCCTCATTCTCATCCAAACTCATCTGCTGTGCCACACAAGCCACGTTCCCAGCAGTAATCTCCTCCACCCCCAATTGCATACCCGTCCAATCAAAACCTTCATCCTTCTGAATTACAAGTGCTTGGTTTTGATTGTCAGTTTGGTTTTGGTTTTGAGTGTTAGGTGTAGAGATAGGAACAATAGTTCGGTTTGGATTTTGTTGAGGTTGGTTTTGAGTTGTGGATTGTCTAGTGTTGGTATTTTGTTGACGCATCTGATAATTGTTTTGGGGTTGAAAGCTTGAGATGTTAGGACTGTTGTATGACACTTGATTTTGGTTTTGGTTTTGTCTGTTTTGGTATGTTGAATTGAATGGGTTACGATTACCTTGCTGTGCTGGCTGTGTGCACTCTCTTTTAAAGTGACCCTTCTCTCCACAATTAAAGCATGTAACTTTTGCTTTGTTGAATCCGTATGTGGTGTTGGGAGAAGTTGAGAGGTCAGTTCTGCCAGTATTCTGAATAAAGTCAGTGGCTCTCCTCATTATGCTTGCAAAAGCCCACTGAATGTCCATAAGCTCCATCTCCTCTTTGTCGATTTGAGCGTAGTCTTCATTGGTGAGATTGTTGTTTCCAATTTGACTCGCAACCAAACCGTTGTAAGAAGCAACCATAGCAGATACAAGAGCAACATGCTGTTGAGCAATTTCAACAGTCACATTGTTAAGGTTTGAGGTCTCTAACACAATCGGGTTTTGACTTGATTGTGCTTGAGTAATCTGCATTTGATTCATGTAAGGAGGATATTGTTGTTGTTGTTGAGGTTGACTTGATGTATAGCATGCAGCTTGTTGTAATGGTGAAAAAGGTGGAATAAAGTTTGGTGTTTGATAAGGTTGTTGTGTGTATGATGGTGTGTAGGATGAAGTTTGAGCAAGGTAGTTGATGGGTGCTTTTGTGGGTTCAACAACATTGGATACACATGCTATGTGAGGAGCAACATTAGAAGTAGTGCTTGAAGCAGAAAGAGAGTTAGATGTACCACTCACATATAAATCAGGATTCTGTGGAATCTGAGCTCTCTTAGCTTTTCTCTTCTCCTCCATCTCTTTGTTTTCCAGCTTTTGAATGAACTCGTTAATAGTCCAATACTGGTATGCATCCTTTTCCTTCAACACTTCGATGTGTTGGTTCCAGTAGGGTGGTAAAGCATCAGCAAATTTATCTACTAATTCTGACATTGGTATGCTGATCTCATAGCTCGACAGTTCAGTGAGCAAATGGCAATACCGTGGAACCAACTCTTTTAGGGTCTCATTGCCCATGTAACTGAAGTTTTCAAATTCCTTCCGAAGCTCTTCCATCCTTAGCTTCCTTGTCTTCTCATTTCCATCATGTCGATTTCTCAGCATATCCCATAATTGTTTGGATGTTGTACACGAACCAAACTGATGCAATAGATCAGTGTTGATCGCCTGGGATAGCTGAGAGAATGCCTTCTTCTCTATCGCAAACCTTTTCTTCTCATCATCCGCCAAATTCTCCAAAGGTATCGGTTCTCCAGTATTCTCCAGAATAGGAGCAACGTAACCCTTCACTATCATTTGCCATGCCTCGGCTCCCTCAAGTCCTTGTCCCTCAACATGGATCTTGAACTTCGTCTTCCAAGTATTGTACTCCTTCATGTCCATTAGCTTTGGTGGACGATTGCCGCTTCCAGAGGATAAATCATGAATAAGAGTGGATATGGCGTTGGTCGTCTGCGAATGAACTGCTGCTGCTGCGACTCCCCAATAGTTGTCAATCGGTTGTTGTAATGGTTGAACAACTTGTTGAGGAGCCGAACTAGTCATTGCCATATAATTGATTGGCTGTGATGGTTGACTAGTCTTCTGGGCTACAACGGACCACGGATCTTGTGTTGTCTGCTGTTGTGGTGCTTGAGTAGGTCTAGGCGTTGTTGGGAAGTTCCACATCTTGTCCTGCAAAACGATTAAACACGAAAAGATTAGAAATGTTTTAAAATAGGGTACTCCTTCGTACAATCGAACGTGCGAATGAGAAATAAAGTTCTCCTTCGACCGTTTTGATTGATACGAATGTGGACTGAAATAACAAAATCTCCTTCTACCGCTTTCTCCTCTCGTTCGATCGTTCTCCTGCTCCTTCGACCGTTCGATCAGACTAAGGTGATACAACTGGACGAATGAACCAAATAAGCAATCAAAGTCTACTTTCGACCACTATAACACCTCCTTCGACCACAAAATCCTTCTTTCGACCCAAAAGATTTCCACTTTCGACCACTCTCTCTCACTTTCGACCCCTGAGATTTCAAAAACGGTTATTCTTTGAAAATCCGTTAATTTTGATCATGTTTATCAAATGTTGATGGATTTTGATGATCTAAATCAGGTTTTGAATCGGAATTGATTTGGAACAACTTTAATGAAGAGAATTATCCAATTTAACCTCGAAATCAAGTTGTAATCAATCAAAATCTTATCACATCAGTTTGTTCATTGAAAACAGAAACTTTTTGACCAAAATTGGGTCCAAATCAACTGAGAAACTATTAATTTGTGGTTGTTTGATCCAGAATGGCTCTGATACCACTTTGTATGTTCGTGAAAGGATCGTATAACAACAAAGAATGATCAAACAAGTTAGTTTTAGGTGCGGAAACCCTAAAACTATCACAAAATAATAATCAAACAGATTAAAACACACAGATCATCATTTTCAAATGTTTTTCATTAATTAACAACTCGATTACACGTTGAAAAATGATTACAATCAAGGTATGAACGATAAAAGAGTTAAACAAAACACTAGAGAGAGTTTCAGAAAGTGGAGGGAATAATAATGACAAAAAGTTACATTCAAAAATCAAACTTGTCTATTTATAGACTGCACATTCGCCCAAATTGATTGTGCGAATGTGCAGGTTCGCCCAACCTGAATGGTCGAACCAAGTTATACAATAAACTAAAATCACATTCGTCCATGTCTTCTTCCTTCGCACCATTCATCTACCTTCGTACCTACAAAATTGCTCCTTCGCACTTACTGAATTCCTCCTTCGCACCAACGACATTCACCAAAACATTTGTATTGTTCAATCCGAAGCATTAGTCGCACTTTTGCATCTACACATGTATGTTTGGAGTCATATAAGGACACAAAACCCTAATGTAAGGTAAATTGGTGATTGCGGCCCGGAACATAATCATGAATTTACAGGTACATTAAGGTAGTGTGAAATTATATTAAGGTTTTGGTTGATACCCGTATGTTTTCGAAGTATTAGAGGTGTGATGGGTTAGTTGCGGTACACCCTATATATAAACACTAATGATATGTGGAAAGGGAGACTGTAGGGTCAGACTAATAACAAACCCTAGTTATTTGGTAGTCCATCTAGCATTTATGGTTATCTTATACATTCCTTAAACTCTTACCCTACTCTGAACCATAGTCACCCTAACTATCCTCAACACTATTAAAATGTTTCTTCTTAAAATAAAGTTCGGGACGAAGTTCCTAAAAGTAGGGAAGACTGTAACATCACACAAATTTTTTTATATATATAGAACTTCCTCGTTTATTCATCTGATTCATGTTTACAGTATCTTACCCATCCATTTTGTTAATTTTTAATTTAGATAATGACTTTTAATCAATATTAAAATTGATTTTATAAAAAATTCTGATTCAAAAACGTTAAAAAATGTTTGCCTGAGCCAGGATTCGAACCCAAGTCCCTGGTGGGCTAAACCTTAACCACACCACACAAACCACTACATCATTTGGTGTTTTGTGATGTTAATTAAAACCAATTAAACTTAAACCCTTTCAAGGTCCCTTAGTCAAACCTGAAAAGTCAAACGTAGTCTCCTAGTCAAGTCAAGTCAAGTCAAAGTGTTAGTAAATATGGTATTCTGGTCAAGTCAAAGTTGTTCCTAAATTCTAGCCTAGTAAAAGTAGTCCCTAATTACAACTCCAATTTCTACACTATAAATACAATAGCCTACCATTCAACTCTTTATACCATTCAAAAAAAAAAAAAAAACATTATTATCCCATCTCCCATATACTAAAGTTTTCATCCATCATTATCTCCTCTAGCTAGTTCCGAGTTTTCCAAGTAAGTACCATAATTCATTCGATATCGTTCCTTAACGTTTTATTATTCCATTACTTATTTCCCCTTTAAACTAGATCTGTAATGCTTCTTAACCTGTAGTAAGATGTTCATAAACTTATTTTATCATATTTTAGCTAAAAACAATTTTTAAAATATTCAAAGGTGCATATAAGTGCAACCCTTGATTTGGACAGCAAGCAAAACCGAACTTAAAACCACCATAACTCTATTTTTACAACACTTTTTAAAGTAAACTCAGATGCTATGATCAAGATCTTCTAATTCCGGTTCCGATGGTCGTTTTGACCTTTAACGAGCCCAAACAAAACAGGGGTTCAAATCTGGACGAGCTGTTTTGTCTTACGTTTTCAACCTATTTGTAGAGCTCAAATGAAAATATTTTCTAAACGAAAGTTATTCAGAATACTTTGATTTAGTTTACTTTGAATTTTCAAAATTTTTCAAGGTCGTGTGGTATTTTTAAATTGTAATTTAAAACATTAGCTGCAATCTGTCCAAAACATGATTTTAACAAATCTAACCTAACTAACACTCCACCTATTATTCTTTCGATTATCCTAACTGTATAAGAGCTCTAAACCCTTAATATGACCCTAAAACAACACTTCTTATTACTTTAGGGCATTATTACTAAGTGTTTGCACGCTCAAGAAAACGCACGAACTCATTAAGCACCTAAGGTGAGTTTACATGGCCCTTTTTCACTATTTTGGGTTGAAACATGTTACATTTTCAATTGCAATTCAACATAAGTGTCTATGTGTTATTCTATGTTGCATTATGTCTTAAACATTACTATGCTTCAAGAAACAAACATGTATTTACAGTTTGACTTTTTAGTCAACTCTTGGTAATACATTTTACCATATCAATTGGCTAAAGTCATGATTTCGAGTGAACACTTATTGATTACTTTTATTCTTTTCTTGTAACGCGTATACGAAACAAATAACCTGCAAATTCTACGACAAAAGCCTTCTTTTGGCACGTTTTCTTTCATTTAACAGATCCACTAGTGAAGGAAGTGGTTTAGGAGCAGGAACATGCATACTCCTATACAACTTCCTTATGTATTCACCAGCTCCATTTGGTGAACTCACAGTATCACGTCTGACTACTCCTTCGGTCACATCCTTTGAGTTTGACTCATGTTGACTTTCAGAAACGTCTCTATTCGTATATGTATCATCATTAAACTGAACTTTAGCGTCTTCGTCCACGTATGAGATTTCAGGTTTCACTAATTTTTCATAAATCAAGGTAGAATTATCAAGTCCAAGCCTTGCTCTTCCAAACAATGTCACGGATGACTCTTTGACTTGTGAAGACACGGTCGTAACTTCTTGCTCAGTACAAAGTTCTTGCGATGATTCCAACTGCGATATGAGAAATGGAGAGGTTGTACATGAAACTTCGTCTTGTATGCTTTCGTCAACAAATGGAGCCTCGAGATCAATATCTAAAAGCTTCCACAGAGGGTCATCGGGAGTTAAGTTACCATACGAGCAATGCCTTCTCACATAACCAAGCTCCATGGCCCTACACTCAGGGGTGGTTGAGACCACCCATCTAGGTGCAAGTAACTGCAGTGCCCATTCAAGTTCATCTCTAGACGAATGCATTGAATAACACACATGCCAAATACCAAATTGATCCCTTCTTGCTTCCTTAAACCGATCGATTTTCCGCTTTTTAGCTTCTGATGAAACATCCTCATAGACATACCATTGGGATGAAGGGCGTATTATAAGTGGTTCAGGTAGAAAATTAGCCCGGGCTTCAGCTAGTTTTGCTTCTGCTCTTTCGGAGAGTCTTGGAAAAGCATCAAAAAGATGGAATCTTGAAGATGGGTCTTGAGAAATGATATCGGGTACGATTAGAGATAGAGATTGGAAACATTCTGGGCTTTTTTCTTTATCAATAAAGATTTTTGAACCGAAAGTTTTACACATACTAACGAGTATTTCTTCCTGACCAAGAAGATCACATGTTAAGTACACCACACGAGCATCCGGATGATTCCATATGCAATCAATGACCTGCAAAGAGAAAAATTTGATCGTCAGCTCTGCTGGCAAAACCGCCACGTTGATCAGGTTGGGTACTTTGTCAAAGCTGGTTAGGCACAATTGAACCCAAAACACTTCAGTCCAGAATTTCTATATTTATGTTCAGAAACCTCCTTATTACTAATAATATGATTTTTTATTTTTTTTTAAACACTAGTTTAGGAAGTTGCATACACTAAGAATACAGTTTTACGTGATTTGAGAAGCATTTAACCTGTCTCCTTGTTAACTAGATTTTGTTTTTACTTTTTATCCATTTGACCTATGATTTGAGAGAAACGGCATAGCCAAAGGGGTCAAAGTCAAACCTGCCACATCTCCTGTTAAATGACCTATTTCAAGGAAAATTACAAAAATAGATATTTGACCAATGTCATCATCATCATCATCATACTCAGTTAATCCCACCTATAGCAAAGCTAAGGTAGGGTCTGACGAGGGTAAGATGTAGACAGCCTTACCTCTACCCCTAAGAAAAGAGAGGCTGCTTCCAGTGAGACCCCCGCCTCGATGTGGTTTGGTATCAAGCCTTGGACATAAGGCACAGGACACTTAGCAATCGGGACAAACCCAATCGGTGCATGTACCCCTTTGTCTTTTGGCTATCCACGCCACCACATGATGCATGATTAACCGTCCGTCGTTTTTAACGTTATTTTCACGAAATTAGTAAAATAACGTTAAAACTAGTGCAACTTTACTTTTGCCCCCCAAGGGCCACACATATATACATTATATGCGCATACCGTAAGTGGTAATTTCCCCTTTGTCTTTTCACGAATAGACCAATGTGTATTACCAAAATAGACAAATCACAAATGCGAGCTTAGCCTCCAAATTTTCCGGCATAGCCGGCGTTTGTCTATTTTGGTAATTTTGACCGGTCAAATGATTATTTTGGTAATTTCCCCTTATTTCACCTTCTTGGCACATTGACACACTCTACTACATAGACAAATTTGGAATTTTGATGGACTTATACTGAAAAAATAAGCCTAAGTTCTCGTAAAATAAAAAACAAGCTGAAGAAAAATAAGCCTAAGTGTACATAAGAGAACACAAGTGGGAGACATAAGACTACAAGGTCCGAAATTACCTGCCGGATTGCAACATGTTTGCTAGGCATTTTTGAAGAAAATGTCCCAAATGTGCAGTCCAAGAAAACATAATCAAGTCGACATTTAGGCTCTCTGCTTATTTTCCCTAAGTATTTTTCAGGCAGTCTTTGCAAACACTCAGGCGTAAGCCTGCAGTCTCCTGTGTGAAGAATATTACCAAATGTGCCTTCAAACAAGAACATGACTGCACCTGCAGGTTAAAAATAAGAAAAAGTATTAGTATGCCATAATATGTTTTTTTGAATGGCTAATGTTACTCTCCACTACTTTTACATAAATATTATTTAAATACTCCCATTTGCCCAAGTATTGAACTTTAGACCTCCTCTTTGAGAGGCTTGTGCCTCTACCAAGTATGCCATAATATCTAAACTACATTTTCCCCAATCTCACATTTGGAATATCTTATCATAAAGTCCACATGTCCCAATATACTCATTTAATTCTTGAGTTCTACTTCTTTGCCATGAATCCCTAATTTTCAATATGTAAATTGCTCTCATCAATTTTATCCATAGTTATCAAAGGTGTGAGGCGCACTCAAGGCGCATAGGCTCTAGCGCCTATGGCCTAGGCGAGAAGCGCACAAAAGCATGGGCCCGAGAAAAAAAAAAGCGCAAATAAAAAAAAAGTCACAAAAAATCATTAAGAATATTAGAATAACAACCATTTTATAAATAATATAAACATAAACTGATTGATTTAGCGATACTTGCTTAAAGAATTAATACGCCTTTAATAACTATGAAGTAGACAAAATCAATTGGTGGTAAATCAATGAGTTCAGGTGTTTATATATTGAAGAATAATTCAATAGAACTGAGTTAGGGACCGATATGCAGATTTGTTTTTATCTATAAGTGTTTTAAAAGTCGAATATATTTAAAAAAAGAATTTAATTGAGATCTATATATCCCTGTAAATTGGTAAGTATTGGTGGATAATGATGGCCAGGGGATTAAGTTTTTAAAAATCAGATCGTGGCTTTTTTTTATCTAGGAGGGAAAAGCGAGATCTGATGGCTTCTAGGAAATTGGTCGCCTAGGCGGTCAAGGCGACCACCTTTGATAACTATGATTTTATCCATCCACTACATATTATATACTCAATACTCTTATGTGCTAACTACGGATGAGCTCCGTACCAAAAGTACCAATCCCAAAAATCGCAAAAGATGGGTACCGGTACTAGTACTGATACTGAAAGTGCGTGGTGCGGCACGGTATTTGAAGGTAAACCAAGCCTAAATACAAATCCCAAATCGAAAGTACCGATTCCGGAAAACGCCAAAACCGGTACCGTATTGAACTGCTAACAATCAAAGACAAAGCCACACCTAGTGCATACCCCCACCCATTATTTTTAGAAAGGCGAGAAGCGCCTCATCATGTATGCAAAGCGTTCAGTGTTTAAAAATACTGCAGTAATTGCTTTTATAGACATTAATTATATTATAAGAGCGGTAAAAGTCATATTTGACTTAGCCAGAGTGTGCACAATATGTAAACTCGATTTATAAATAAATTAGCCAATACTATAACCATCATTATTTGCATAACCATATTTGTAAGCTTAATATATCAAGTAACGAAAATGGTTAGCCAATTCAAAACTGTAGATCAAAGACTGTTCTCCCTTCTCCTTTCATCTTAGCCCTAATCTTTCTAGTCAGCCACCCCTCCATCTCTGTTTCACTATCCTTCTCAGCCCTAACCTTTCTGTTCAGCTACCCTCCAGCTCTGTCACACCCAACGGTTCTTTTTCAAAAAAAAAATAAATAAATAAATAAATAAATAAATTGAATCCCATTCGTACCTCTTCAACCAATCTCATTCGACCTTCTGTTCTCAATTCAAGTTTCATTCGACCATTCCAATCTCATTCGACCTTTTTTTTATTTTGGCCCTCTTTTGGCTTTTTTGTCTCTCCGTTTGTTTTCTACCGGTCGAATAATAATAATATCATTATAGTATCGTTTTCTTTGGCCCTATGTTGTCCTTTGTTTCCTTTTATGATCCCACTTGAATTTCATTTTAATCTCTTACTTGGTTATACCATTGTTAATGTGGGAAATTAAGTATCCTAATTTATTGGCTCCATTGCTTCCCACTATCTATCTTCCATAAAGTAATAATAATAATTATAATAGAGTTTATAATAATAATAATAATAATGGTTACTGTCCCATTAGTTCGTATTTCACGTTTCATGTAGCCCCTCGCAGCCAAACCCATGCCTTCCTCTCGTAGGCAGCGTCGGCGTTCTAATTTGGTGGCCACACCTTGCATTGTTGATGCAACACACCCGTGTCCCTTTAAATTTTTTCACTCTTGCAAATTTGGTATATCAAGCAGCTCCCGGTTGCTTGCTCACCTTAAACGCGACCATTTAGGGTAGGATGACGGTAGGGACGGTTTGCGGGATGCAATTTCTAGGGACCCAAGCCTGTTTGGAGAGGTCGGGGAAGCCTTGCGGAGTATTAATCAGTGGTTGTGTGCACGGTGCATGTCCCTGCATGCTCTCAGCAGGGGGTGTCACCACGAAGACGGAGTCACGAAGTTCTCCCATACTTCCAACAATATCGATGATTTCATTTTGGGTATCCCCATGCCCTGCTCACCGGTAACACAAAATGTTCATAATCCTATGCTCGGTGAGAGGTTGGCTGTTGATATTGGCCTTTTGGAACAACTTTTCGCTTTGCCGGTAGCGACTGTCAAAAGCATTCCATCTTCTTGTCGGATGGCGTTTGCCCAGGCGTTAACTGGGACCTTGCGCAGAGTTGTGGCAGCCCCTGGGTCTGTTGAGTCTTGGGTTAAGCTGTTGTTATTGCCTCGTTGCACTCTGCATGTGATACGACCATCCTCTAGGCAAGAGCGGCGATCTGGGAACCGCAAATCACTACAGTGCAGCAGTATTATGAGGGCTTTGGCTATTTGGAAAGACGGGAATGGGTTTGAGGAGCTTGCCCTCCCGCTCCTAACGCAATCTACAGAAGGGTTAGTTAGGAGGCCCAACACCCAGCATGCCTCTGATAACGGGGGCAATGTCAAGCAATGTCTGCGGAAGGTCGCTGATAGCCATTTCACTGTCGCCGTTAAGGTTCTATGTTCCTCAGGGGTTGCTCCATTTGGGGATTCCACCTTGAAAGCCCTGATTGATAAACACCCCGTCACCGACCCCCCAGCATTGCCTAATGTCTTACCCTCTGAGGGTGCCCTTCAGGTCGATGCGGATTGTGTGTTACGGAATATTAAATCCATTCCTAAAGGGACTTCATGCGGGAGGGATGGCCTTAGAGCTCAACATATCTTGGATGCACTTTGTGGGCAGGGGTCCTCACCGCCTTCTGATCTGCTCTTGGCTATCACCGACGTGGTTAACATCTGGTTGGGGGGCTTTGCCCTAAGGTCCTTGCCGAGTTTATTGCATCTGCCCCCTGACTCCGTTGCTTAAGCCCGATAATGGGATTAGGCCTATCGCGGTTGGGGGCATTTGGCGAAGGTTAGTCTCTAAAGTCGCTATGCGTAAAGTTGGGAAGGAGATGGCGACATACTTGGGTGATCATCAATTTGGGGTTGGGGTTCCCAATGGGGCTGAGTCCATCCTTCACAGCGCGAACAGGTTTCTGAATGCGTTCCACGATAAAGGATCCATGGTCATGCTCACGGTCGACTTTTCGAATGCCTTTAACCTAGTTGACAGGACGATTCTCCTACGGGAGGTGAGCGTTCGCTGCCCATCTATCTACCCTTGGGTTCAGTTTCTTTATGCCCAACCTGCTAGGCTTTATGTTGGTGATACTTGTATGGGGGCATCCACCGGGGTCCAGCAGGGGGACCCATTATGGCCGCTTCTTTTCGCGCTTGTCCTGCACCCATTGGTTCATCGGCTGGAGGAGCGTTGTTCCCTCCCATTTCATGCTTGGTACCTGGATGACGGTACGATTATTGGAGAAGCCAAGGAAGTGGCTAAGGCTTTTGATATCATCCGAGCTGAGGGACCGAATTTGGGTCTTACACTTAATATTAAGAAATCTGAAGTTTTTTGGCCATCGACCAACGGAGCGAAAGAGAAGCCTGGTTTATTTCCTAGCGAGATAGGGAGACCAGAGGGAGGTGTTAAGCTCCTAGGAGGAGCCGTTAGTCGGAATGAGGGGTATATTAGCTCTTTGGTCGTTAAAAGGGCTAAGAAGGCAACAGAACTAATGCTCTCTCTGCAGAAGTTGAGGGACCCCCAAAGTGAACTTTTGTTGCTTCGTTCATGTATGGGCGTTGCTAAACTGTTGTTTGGCCTTCGGACATGTCCACCGGCCATGGCCAATGAGGCCGTATCTATTTTTGACAAATGCCTTCGTGAAGCGGTGGAAGATATTGTGGTTTGTGGAGGGGCGTTTTTTGGGGATTTCCAATGGCGGTTGGCGTCTTTGCCGATTCGGTTGGGAGGGCTTGGTCTTTGTTCGGCGGAGGACGTGTCTGCATATGCTTTTGTGGCCTCTCGGGTGCAGTCCTGGGACCTTCAAGACCACATCTTAAGGAATAGCGGGTTGGTGGGGATGGACCTGGATTATGAGCTTGCCTTGGACAACATTCGCAGCTCTCTCCCGGACTTCGATTTGGGCGGGTTTATGGATAAGGACACCGCCCCCAAAAAACCTCAAAAGATTTCTTGACTGTCCTTCCCATCGATGGGCTTGGGCAACACATGTCGGCTGTTGAATATCGGGCTATCCTTAAGTATAGACTTATGATTCCCATGTTCCCAGTTGATGAGCCGTGTCCAATTTGCAAAAAGGCATGTTTAGATAAATTTGGGGAGCATGCCCTTCACTGTAAGGACCTGCCAGGATTTAAATACAGACATGACCTGGTCAGGGACGTCTTATGGGATGTCTTACGAAGAGCAGGGATTTCAGCTAGGAAAGAAGCCCCGGTTAATTTTTTGACGGATCCACTTGAGGGGCGGTCCACCCTAAGACCAGCGGATGTCCTTGTGTTCGGGTGGGCGCAGGGCAAACACGCGTGCGTTGATCTCACAGGGGTGTCTCCTTTGGTGGGACTTCGGGATTCGGGGTTTGTAGCTGGGCAGGCAGTCTTAAAAGCTGAATCCAAGAAAGTTGACAAACATGAAGCGGCTTGTCTTGAAAACCAACACGTCTTTGTGCCCTTCGCTTTTGACACATTTGGGGGCCTTGCTCCCGAAGCAATCCGGTTTTTAGATCGAGTGCAAAAGGTGGTGCAGAGTAACTCTCCTGCGGCCAAGGACACAAGCTTTATATTTAATAGAGTAGGCTTTACTATTCAAAAAGGGGTTGCGGCGCAGCTTGTTGCCCGTCTACCCGCGCCTCACTTGTAATTCTTGTTCAAGGTTTTTGAAATTATAATTATAAGATAACAATGAGGATTACCATTTAAAAAAAATTCAACATCCATCTCCTCTTCATAGAAGACCTTGCATCTTAGACTTGACTTTTCTGCATATCATACTAAAGTTTCTATCTGGTCTAACACAACCCCAATATGATCGCATCTTCTACTCTCCCATTCCGTATAACACACAGAACCAATAAAATCAACGGTTTTGCCTGGTGGAAAGGGAATGCCCCACTTATCAATCTATCTCCTATACCATAGTAGTCAAATGCACAGCTAAGAAACCTTGCACCAAAGATTCCAGCAAGATTCTACGAATTCTGGCCAAATCTATATTGTCAAAAGTGCACTGAGGCGCAACAACTGTGCTGCAACTGGTGAGGCACAAATTCAAGCTAAATTCTGGTTAAAAGTCGTCTAAAACCCCTAAAACATCTTAAACTATCCCTCAACAAGCCTAAACAACCCTAAAACTTCCTACGCTATCCCTAACTAAGCAGTTAATGCGGTAAAATATCGAATATCGATCAAGGACTGATATTTGGGATATAGGTTATCGCAGTGAGATATCAATGGGATATCGGTAATTTTTATATCAAGCACAATTTATATATATAGTAATTTAACACTAACAATTCAATATACTCTCCTACCATTGACAAATTAACCTTTTGCACTTGCAAAACGCTAACAATTGTAGCAAGCTAAGCAGTTAATGTCGGAAAATATCGGTTATCGGTCGAGGACCGATATTTGATATATCAGTTTTTGCGGTGAGATATCGGTGGGATATCGGTAATTTTATATCATGCAAAATCCATATATATATATATAGAGGTTTAACACTAACAATTAAATATAATCTCCTACAATTAACAAATTGACCTCTTGCAACATGCAAAACAATAACAATTGTAGCAAGTAGGAACTTATTAAGACTTTAAACACTAATATTTAACACTGACAATTAACAATTAAGACTTAAAACACTAACAACATCAATAATAAGCAAGACAAATAGAAGAACTAATAAGAAAGATACCGATATCGGGAATATCGGTGATATATCGGTCAAATATCGGTAAGATATCGGTCAAATATCGGTCAATATCACCGATAATATCGGTAGAAAATATCGGTCAAAATATCGGTATCAATATATCAGTTGATGACCGATAACCGATATATCGGACCAATATAGCGGATATATCGGTGATATTAACTGCTTAGGTAGCAAGTAGGAACTTATTTATTTAAAACACTAAAATTTAACACGAACAATTAACAACTAAGACCTAAAACCCTAATAGTAGCAATTAGAAGAAAGACAAATGGAAGAACTAAGAAGAAAGGTACTGATATCGGGAATATCGGTCAATATCGCCGATAACATCGGTACTGATATTCTAACCGAAATTTTGTACCAATATATCGGTTGATGACCAATAACTGATATATGGCCGAGTTAACTACATAGATCCTTAAACATCTCTGGAACCCATAAAAGAAGTATTTTATACTACACGCCTAATTTAACAAAGCCCTCGTTTTTTAAGCACCTAGGCGCTGTGACAACATAGAGGCAAATACTACCATACTGGTCTGAAACATCTAAAATTAGCCTGGAAACAGGCATCACCCTAAACCAAAAAAACATGCCTGAAACACCAAATATTGTATGTTTGTAACATGCCCCGTGCTTAAAAAAGCCACCGCTTTTTAAGCGCCTAGTGCCTAGGCTCAAGGCCCACCCTTCACACCTCCACTACCTAGCTACAAACTACTAGGGGCTCTATTTCCCATGCCAAAGTAACCGCATTTTTTTGCTAGAGCACGCCAGATACTTAATGTGTTAGCTAGCTGCAAAGGCATAGATAGGTTGATCCTTCTTTTATCACATATATATATACACTAACTAACATTCATAACGGCCTATCAAACAATCCCTAAATGACTCCAAACCATATCAGCTAACATACCATAGTAATTCAGTCTATGCATTACTGGTCTGAAACATCTAAAAATGGCATGGAACCAGCCTAAAACACCAAAAAGGGTTTGTTTGCAATGTGCAAAATGCATAAAACATCCGTTGCTTTTTAAGCACCTAGCCCCAAGGCCCAACGTTTGCGCCTCGCACTACCTATCTCATTTTGGCCATTCAAAAGTAATCATATTTTTTGAAAGACACCCCAGCGGGATATTAATGTGCAAAGGCAGAGGTTGATCCTTGTTTTAACATCAGCAGTGATCTATGATTCAATCCCTAAATCATTTCCAAAGAATCAGCCAACATAACATAGTAATTCACTCCATGAAAGTGATAAAATCACATAAACACCATAATATCAAAACGAACAAGTTGAGCCGAAAAATTACCAGGGCAATGATTAGCATCAAAAGCAGTAACCGTAAAACCATCAACAACAACCGATTGCCCAACTTTAATTTCCACAAACAAACACTCATCAAGCTGCAAACACCATCAAAACCATCAGTTTCAACATTCAATAATAATAAAATAAAAAAACAATAAAGTTACATTTGGGTAATAGTTAAGAGTTAGTTTTTTTTGTGATAAGGGTAGCGTAGATAGGAAAAGAAGCGTGAGTTAAGATTCCTTGAGAATGGTCTTTGTGTGCGTGGGTTAGGAAATGGTGTTTCTTATTGTTTGAAGAGGGTGTCCATGTGTCCACTGAGAATGGTAACCCTTTTGGCATCTCCATCGGCATCTTTCTTTCTTTCTTTCTTTCTTTGCAAAGGGTTTTTACTTTGGAGCGGATTGTTGAACGATTTTTGTATGTAAATTGTAATTGTGTGGTTTTGTAACAGTTTGATTTGGGGAGGGAAATTTTCAATTTGGATTAGTGTTTTTGGGTTGGGGGTATATATATTTGAATTGAAAAGAGAAAAACTTCCAATGGAAGTCTCTGGGAGTTTATTTATTCATTTTAATCTAATAATTATTAATCTAAGTTAATTACATATGTTGTCCATCTGGTTTGGTCCAAGTATTGGTTGTTGTTACCCTCCATTCAGATCTGCTACCTTTTAATGTTTTTAAATGGTTAAAGAGGTAACCCTGTTTGTTTTTTAAGAGGTAAAATGTTTGCAGTCTGCGTACCACATCTGCAGGAGAAGAGGTGGACCAAACGTCTGCAGTCTGCAAGAAGAAGACTGTTTGTTTGTTAACGTCTGCAGCATAACTCAAAACCATAACTCACCATAACCGAGACCCTTCACCATGAACCAACACCCCCTTTTTATCACCCGAAACCAACCCACCATAACCACAACTCACCACAATTATAACCCACCACAATCTGGACATAAAATTGGACACCCATATCCATACATTCAAACCAAAATATAGACACCATTTCCATCTTTAATATAAAATAATGATAATGGAATTACAAATACTAACCACTGATAAAGAAACAAGAACTAAATAAAAAACTTACGAAACCAAAAGAAATAATAAATCCTTAAAAAAAATCCAAATCGTTGTCGCCCTCTTCTTTTAAGTTTTAATTTTACTTTCTCACAAGACAAAAAATAATACAGAGGAAACAAGAGAGATGGGAGGTGATGGAGGAGTGCGGGGATGGAGAAGCGACGACGGACGACGGCTCGGGGAGGGAGGAGGGTGACGTGGGGAAGGAGGAGGGTCTGTGGGCGGCGGTTGCAGAGAGTTGAGAGGAAGGAGATGAGAGAAATGAGAGGAGGTTAGGGATAGGGCAGCGAATGGGAGGGAGGAGGGCGGCGGGGCCGCGGGGGAGGGGAGGAGAAGGAAAGAAGAAAATCCTGCTGAAGAAGAAGGAAAGAAGGAGAGGAGAGGAGAGGAGAGGGGGATAAGAAGACCTTAGAAGACCTTGGTCCAAGTCTGCACCAAGAAGATGTCAGGAAGACCTTTTTTAGTTAAAGGTCTTCCAAAAAACAAACAAGCTGCGCGCCCCAAATGTCTGCCCGCGTCTGCACGGCGCAGACAGAAGTGGTTAGAAGCACTTCTCACCAAAAAACAAACACCACCTTAAGTCTGAATGATTAAGGTGTTGTTTGTTTTTAGGTAAAATGTCTATAGTCTGCGGACCACATCTGCAGAAGAAGAGGTGGACCAAAGGTCTGCAGACTGCAAGAGAAAGACTGTTTGTTTTTTAACGTCTGCAGTGTAACTCACAACCATAACTATAACCTATCACAACCCACCATAACCATAACCTACCACAATCAATAATTCTTCACAGCTAAAATCTTTATTTCCAAAACATTCCAACTACACAAAACATTCAAAACACCTAAAAGAATCTGACCCAGAACACAAAACAAAAAAACAAACCAGGTCTACAAACTTAAAACATAATAAAACAACCTTAAACATCAACTGCATGTCACAACCTCATCATAAACCAAAAGCATCATTATACTACACCATAGTTGTTATCTAAAGTGATTTCTTTTGATAATAAACATACACGCTATATCACAAACTGGCAGCAACATTCAGAAAATTAAATTACAGAGGCTAGGCTTCACAGGAACAGGGCGGAGGTCGGGGGAGGGAGGAGGGCGGCGGAGGTCGGACGATGGAGGAAGAGAAGAAGAAAGGGGAAGAAGAAGAAAGCAGGAGAACTTGCCTAGTGATGATGTTGTGCTGCTGATAAGAAGGAAGAAGAGAGGAGGTTTTGTAGAAGAAGAGGCTTGGGGAGGTGAGAAAAGATGGGTACAAGTCTGTTTAAGGAAGAGGTGAGGAAGAACTTTTGAAGTGTTATGTCTTTTAAAAAACAAACAAGCTTTCCGCCTCAAATGTCTGCACCGAGCAGACATAAGTGGCCAGAAGCACTTCTAGCAGAAAAACAAACACTCTTTAAGAGACAACCATTAAAATGTTACATCTTAACCATTTATACTTTTAAGATTACATCTGAACAATTAAGAGACTACCAAACAATGGGTTTAACGTTTAAAGATTACAAGTTTGGGGTTGTGATTTAAGTCTTTTGACCAATCCAAACTTTAATTAACATTAAGGGAAATTGACTAAAATACGCTTATGTAATTAACTCTATTTTATTAAAGAAACTATTCGTTTATTGTTTAATTTGCTCATATTAATTCAAGAATTGGTTAAAAAAGAAAAAGAATAGACCTATATCTTTATTGCAACAAAAAACTAAGGTAGGACAGGGCACCAACGGGTAAGGGGATGGGGCTAAGGTAGCCGAGAGGCTACACGGTCCCGGGTGTTGGGGCTTGGAAATGGGGCTTGTGGAAGCCGATGGGGCTTGGTGTATTTGTTTGGTTTTATTTTATTTTAATTAATTAATATTAAAAAAAGTTTTAGGCTACTTTAGGTTAGGGCATTTGCAGTGTTTATGCTACTTGAGAGATAAAATGACATGACATTTTATCGTTGGTTTCAATCATTGTTAGGTATTGATCAGTGGTTATGATCACTCGTGGGTTTCAATCGGCGGAGGCGATGGCAGTTATTGCATTGACGGTTGAAGTTCTTTAATTTGAAGCACATATATCGGCAGAGGTCTTCCTTGGTCAGCTCTTGAATTCTTGTACTAACCTTCACCGTTGACTGTTGCTGTTTGGTTTGCTAATATTAGGGGTGTTCAACGAATCGAATAACGAATTTTCGAATTATTCGAATCGAATTTTTCGAATTTTTAATATTTCTACCTGAATTCGTATTCGATTCGTATTCGCTTAAAATTCAATTTATTCGATTCGTATTCGATTCAAATAAGAAACTCGAATTCGAATCGAATTCGAATAAATTCGATTTAGTTCAAGTTCACCATAAATAATAAATTGTTTTACTTTTAGTTTTAAAAATAATACAAAATCATTATTTTTAACATATAAAATACAAATCTACATACTTGATAAACAACAATATGTCAAGTACGGGAATAGTAAAGATAGTAGAGAGTGTTTGTTAGAGTTTTGTGATGTATAAGATAAATATGATTATAGTAAAAGTTTTAGAGACTATGGATTCTTAGAGTTTAACCAAAATTTACAAGTTTTTTTTTTTCAATGAGTATATAATAATGTGTATGTGTGTATATATATTTAAAAAATATACATGTATAGTTTTTATTCAAATTTCGAATCGAATCGAATTTAAAATCATAAATTCGTATTCAATTCGTAGTCGATTTACTGGACTCGAATTCGAATTGAATCGAATTCGAATTCTTAATAATCGAATCGAATTCTTGGTAATCGAATCGAACTAATTCGAATTTCGAATTTTTCGAATCCGAATCGAATTCTGAACACCCCTAGCTAATATGAATCGAATAAGTTTATTCGATTCATTGCTTCCGACAAGTTGTTGATGTAAATCACCACCGTGAATAGCAGGTAGGATTTGGGCTTACTTTCTCACTCATTGTGTTCAATCTAATGCTTTAACAACCTAACTAATCTCACCTGGTTAGTCATGCTGTAAACCTTATTTACACAATGTCCCCTAAAATAAAACTTTTATTACAAAACTACATGTAGCAAACAATGTGGGACTTATTTAGGACCCATTACAGAATCATTGGAAAGTGTCTCATGTCTAGGAAACCAAAACCTTGTGTATATTATTAGTTCTACAAGAAATATGACCAACATTATCTTATCTGACCAGTCAAACATTTGTGTACAATAATAAACACCATTATACCCAGTTTTATGTACATTCAATCGCAACTTTGAAGACCCTCCTCTATCTGGCACCGCACCTTGGTTAAAGGATCCGTGATCTAGAGGGTGTTTGGGGTTTCACCTGAGACCAAGGGTCATGTGTGCTTTTGGTATTGTGTCTTGACGGAACTGCCAAAACGTCGTAATTACTTTGACTTTGACCGATCATGGTAAAAGATGGGTGAGGGGGTGAAACGTAACAACTCTTGTATGCAGATCCAAATTGCCTTAATGGGCTTGCGGTTGGGGATACAGGCAAGGAAGTATTCGCTCTTGGATTTCTCCTGCACAAATCAGGTCAGAATTTAGTTACTTTTGAACGGGTTGATATGGGTTATGATTTCTCTCTAAAAAGAGGGCCAAAAGTGTGAAATAAAAAAACTAGCTAGAACGAAAAAGGATCAAACTTGCCCAAAGTGCAATGTTTATGCATACTAGGGGTGTTCATAAGCCAACAAAGCTAACTGGAGCGCCAAAATCACAGAAAGTCGACTGGTTTGAAATGTATACGGTTTTGCGGTTTATGGTTTGGAATTACGAACCGACAATGTAAACCGAACCGGTCATTTTACTTTTATATTAATTTTTCTTTTTTCATTGTAAAAATATTAAGATTAAGATATTTATATATATTACATTCATGAACAATCCTTATCGTTTTTAAAAATTTTACAAAATCATGCTCTTGAAAAAAAAAAAATCATATTTTTGTCCAAAACTGTCAAAACCTAACCAACAAACCGTAAAAACCAGCCGGTTCGGCCCCAAAAAAATCAACAAAACCGACGAAACCAAACTGTCAACATTCCTATTATTAATGTTGCAATAAGATAACTTTTGAAATCATATGTAACGTATACACGAACAACTTTAACAATGGACACTGAACCTGTTTCACCCCATACTAAAAGCCACTTAAAGCCAGCTGTATTGACCTTTTACCAAACCTGCCCATTTTCCCACTTCTAGAAGTGAAAGCATATGAGAGAGAAAAAACATACCTAGGGCTCAACATTGCACCTCTTGTTGACGTGGTTGCGGGCCCATCAAAAGAGTTCATTCTCGTTCTGTTGGAGTGCATTTCTGAGGCCGTCTGAATGATAAAAAAATAGCTTAATTTTGTAAATAAAATATATTTCTTTTATGTTGTCAGAATAATTTTTTTTTCTTCATATAATTAGGCATCTAAAAGGTTTCTTTACCGGTGTACGACTGCCATCAAAGGTGAAAGGAAAAGCTTCCTTGGTCAGGTTAAAATTGGCTCCTCTTTGGTCCCTAACAAACGGGTGATCCATCAGTTTTGAGGCCGGGGGTCGTAGGGATGGGTCCCGTTGTAAGCATTGCTTTATAAAAGATTTTGCATCGTTCGAGAGATTCTCCGGTATTTCAGGCATGTCTTTGCTGTTTCCAATCTTGAATATTGCAGCTACCTGAAAAAACCCACAAGTGCAATGCAGTTCTATGTTATTTATTGATAAAATAGTATTTGTACAAGTATTTAATACATTCACTGTTTGTGTAAGTCTTCAAAAAAATTGAACAAGAAGGTGTTGGCGGGTCAACCTAACCCAGTTTGACCCGTGTATAAATTACCCGCCTATTTTGCCACCTTTAACTTTAATCAATTGATTATTGACTGTCTACAAAATTGCATCATTACAATTCTACAAGTTGCAATGCTACAGTGACACCCAAAGGCCTACAAACTAGCAAGATGCGGAACTCAAACTTGTAACAGACATCAGATATCATATCATACCCCCTCATATTGGCCCCAAGGAGGTTTTGAAGTTGCCATTTCAAGAATTGTGCATCCCAAGCTCCAAATATCCACCGCAAGGTTGTAGCCATTTGTATTCATTACAACCTGAGATCAATAAAACGAGTCAATGATTACATACATATAAATGTGTGTGAAGCAGTGTTTAGAAAGGCGAAAAAGTACCTCAGGTGCCATCCAGTAGGGACTTCCTTTGAAAGAAAGCATTGAAGTACAATTTGTTATCTGATGATACAAAGTAAACAAACGAGTCCAATCAATATGATTTATACATTCTTCTTTGCGCACACTTTAACCACTACCAGAAACAGGTTACTGTCAGTTGGTTAATGCGCTTGAAATTTAAGATTTCAGACCAGGGTATGCCCAAGAATGCATCAGTAACTCTACAAGTAGTGCATTCACTGATGAATACATGTGATTCCTGATTACTCAACAAGCAGAGTGTTCATTAGTAACTAAGATGGTTCCTAAAGTCTAGTGGTTCTCATTTGAATGCACCTCTACAGACACACACAAATATGTGTGTGTAGCATAAGTTGAGTAAGAACATTTAACAGAAGTCCATGGAAGTCATATATTTGAGAAAAGTCCATGGAAGTCAAAACGAAGAAGTAACTTTTTTATCAAGCCAAAATTAGATGACTACTTCTCCATCTCTCACTGATTTACTGAGAGCCGTGAGTCACGAAAACAAATACGAGAAATGAAATGAAAAACGAGTAACCGTGGTGGTTGGGGAGGGAAGTCTACGTATGCATTCTATTTCCTTGCGTTATACAAAAAGACTGCTACCATGAGTCAAAATCTGGGTTTTAAAAAGTGAGGCGTTAGGCGCAACGCTCTTTGCTTTTTCGCTTCACGCCAAGACTAAACCCAAGAAGCGCCAAAAACGCACAAAAAGGTGCATTTTGGGCCATTTTCTGGCCTGAGGCACGCGCCTCTTGGAACTGAGGCGTGTTTATGCTGCAAAATGTTGTACCTTTAGCCTTTTGGCTTGTACATGTAGGTAAAATCATATAAAAACCATATATATAACTGTATATAGGGTAGGGAAAGGTAAAGACCTATGAGATATATACAAAAATGTGTATCTCGGGTATAAAAAGCCAGTCGCTTTTGGGCTTTGTGCCTCGGTTTTAGAGATCGCCGCTTTGTGCGCTTTGCACTTTTTTAAACCATGGTCTAACTTATGTACCACAAGTCCAAGTCAAACTTATGACCTCCCTTCATTTTATCTTCTTCTTAGTTCTTAGTCAAATTCATAAATAATCATGTCAAACAACTTTTCCCATTAGTCTGGGGAGAGACTTACATGTTTTGCCATGCCAAAATCAACAAGCTTGATTTCACCATTAGGGTCCACTAATATGTTTGCCCCTTTTATATCTCTGCCAAAAAGCACACATTCTTATTAACAAGAACACCATACACGAAGACGGAATCCAAAATTAAAAACATTTCAACAGTGACTTACCTGTGTACCGTATTTCTTCCATGTAAATAGGCAAGCCCGCTGAGAAGTTGCCTGGTGTAATTTTGAATTACAGGCTCCTTGAACGGACCATATTCTTGAAGTAACTTGTGAATGGAACCCCCAGAAACATAGTCCAAGTAAACAGATAGTGTTTCTTCTCCCTGAAGTATCCACAAACCATTCACTTTTCAAAGGTTTGACTCTTTAACAATACCAAAAGGATTACTTGATCAGTCCTCCCATCCCACTCCACACTCTTTAAGTACTTTGCAAATTCAAAGCCAGGGATGGAAAATTGGGGAGGTTACGTGGTTTGGATAACAGATTAAAAAATATCCTTTTAATGTAGGTCAAAAAAGTTGGAAAGGATTGGCAGAACCACAACCATATTTTTACTAATATTTTTGTAATTTTAGAAATACATAATGTTTTATAAATTGATAAATAATCACTTAATTTCTTTTATATAGAACCACTTTTTCCCTGTTACTGAAATAACTACCCTTAATTTGATCATAAATGTAAAAAAAAAAAACTAGACAATGACAGTTAAATTTGAACTGTTTCGTAGTGGCAAACGTAAGACAAGCCAAAAGAGGTATGATACCAGTTCGCTTCCATAGTATTGAACAATGTTTGGGTGCGAAAGTTGGCTGAGCAAAACGATCTCCTGTTGCAAAGGGCATAAACTTTTCAGAAAACAACATGGGTCCGAAAACCAAAAGCATTACACAAGGAAAAAATATTAAGGGTTAAAATTTAATGCGGCAACCACAACTCCTTGAAACACAAATATATGAGACAGATGGTTACTGCACATGTAATATGTTGAGAACTACGAGGACCAAATACCGCACACTTCTCTTTCCCACTACTCTGATTATCTTCTATGAGCTATGTACAAGTGCATTATGCAGCTCATGCAATCTCAACATATTACAAGTTCTGAAATGAACGTGATGCACACACTATCTTCGTGATTGACAACTATGCAAATAACATTTCATTTTCATGAGAATGGTGAGAACAAATCTTAAGAAGTGTTCTTATTACAATGGCGTGTTATGTATGCGTGTAAAAGGAGAACAGACCTGGTTCAATTGCTTGAGACATTCTTTCGATGACGGATCGTCCACGACAACTTTTACTTCTTTTATGGCACACATCTGCCCACTCTCACTGTTAAAACATAAAGAGATACCACCAGAGGATCTTAAGCGACATTCAACTTAAACAGAATGCAAATATTTAAGTTACGCTTGTTTATACAAAATCAACTTTGTTTGTTATACAAATTTATAATGTATACAGAAAATAAATGCCTTTTGGTACACTTTTGGAGGTTCGCTAAAGATATGCAAATGACAACAGTCAAACAGAACCAGTGAAACTATTAGTCAAAATCAATATGCACCTTAGTGATAACCAAAAGAGAAACGTGGTGCGTCAAAAATAATGCTATCTGCAACTTGCCCTGATTGCTAATGGGTAAATTGGTCATTTTCAGATTAAAACATTATCAAGACTCAAGAAAAAAAATTGCATTTATTTTAAGACATTCTAGAGACAAAGCAAAAACAGTTTTTAATATTTTTGACTTTCACTTGACACTTGAAAGTCAAAAATACATCAAGCATATAAAAAAAGTTTAAAAAAGTCTTGATAAGCATATAAAGAGCTCAAAAGATAGAATTCTTAACTAACACATTTTCACTACACATTAACATAAGTAGCAATTTCAACCATTTACTTGTGAATCGGGCTATTCATGTTATGCTTGATCTTGAACAAGTCAAACGAGGAAACGGGTTAAATGGGTTGAAAGTTGCCCCAAATGTAAATTCTTTTCAACGCATATCACCTTATAAATTGTGCTATTAAAAAAGATTAAATCATTATTGTAGTCATACAGTTTGTAATCATATTTAACACATATTTGAGTTTGAAATCGACGTTTTGAGGGTCAACCAATCCTGATCGGTGACCCATTTCGACCAGTAAAGCAACCCGCTTATTTAGCTACGTTCAGAATATAAGAGATCTAAAGACGGAGACAAAGCAATTACCTGTTAAAACCGAGATAAACTTGTCCAAAAGTGCCTCTCCCCAACAATCTTCCTTTCTTCCACTTGGATGCTTGGGAATTTGAATTTTCAGTGACACTAAGCGTCTTCATACTGGACAAAACCGAAGAAGGACTAGTAGGAGAGCTGCAAGTTTTACAACTAGACAATGCAGAAGAAGGGCTGGTTGGTGAACAAGGTGGCGGCGGAAGGGGAAGTGGATGAGCTTCGTTTTTCCCATCATCTAATCTCTTGTTAGGAGAGTCTAGACTTGCACTTGGTAACCGTTGATGGAAAGGTGAAGTGGCTGTTGTGGTCCCTGCCCTTGACCAGGGGCATGAACTTCTTGATTGCGGGTTGACCTTGGTCTCCCCATACCCTCTGTTGTAACATGACAGTCATTAGCAAATTGTAATACGAACACAATGAATCTATGATTAAGGATGTCTGCATTTGCATGTGAAGTGATTATTGTGGCTTGATATAGGGATTGCAATGAGATTACTTTGTTAAACATTACCAGCTGGGATTCGTAAATAAATTTCTTACCATCTTAGTTTTAAATAATTTACTATCAAGATTCCAAGAAAACTAGATATATAAGGTAAATGGGTATACGTGTTTCTAGTAAACGGGACCCATACTAGAATACATGTCCCATGGATGTTTTAGGTTCCGGGTTTGCCCAACAAGGTTTGGGTTCATTTGCCTTCCCTAGGCTTGAAGTATTATAATGGACGTTTAAACTATCGCTATAGGATTGCCCCTTCTAAAATTGTTGGGAACATATTAACACCAAATCATGCTAAAAAGTGTAAACCTCCAGTTTTGTACTAATCTGTCACATTTTCACCCTACATAAAGTGAGGGGTGTACAAAAAGCACATAATAAAAATATAAAACCAGCATGAGCCATGAGGTGCATTCTTGAAAAGCGCCTTCGGTACAACAGTGGAATGTTGTGTGCATCAAATATTTCTTTTTTTTTTTTTTTAATGGCTTAAATTACACCAACTCCGCCTTTGGCAAATTGACGGGGCCTGAACCCTTGACCTCAACCTCAAGGGGAACAACACCTTAACTCCAATGGCTTTGCCAATGGGACCCAATCACCCACCCAAATGGTTGTAGATATAGCTATTTTAGATTGTACATATATGCTCTTTATATGTAGCGTTTATTTATATCTAAATATGGTTTAACTCTTGCTAGAAACCTATGATAACTAATTGCAAAAATAAGTATAAATAAATTACGCCAATATGTGTGCTTTTGCACCACGGTTTTAGACCCTATCCCGTAACCCCAAGCACATTTTAATACCAAGCAAACCCATAACAATAAAGGTATAGTTTTGATCATACAATGGTTCAAACTTAACTAAATTAAAATAAAATAAAATAAAATTCCCCCAAAACAGATAACCTAAATCTTATTTGTTTATTAATAAGAAACCTGAAAAAGCCCAATTGACCATGATCTTGCTGCTCATCAGTAGAACACACAGAAGACCCACCACCAGACGACTCCGACCCTGACCCATTATTATCCACGACCCCAAACGACGTCGTCGGAGATATAGCCGGCAAGGACGTCGTTGGAGATATAGACTGCAACGACGTCGTAGGGGAAATAGACGGCTGAGGCAACGGATGCGCTATTGCTATTCTATCCGAATCAAACCCGGAAAACACATACCCACTTGCTCCGGCTCCGGCTCCGGCTAAAGGACTAGCCGAAGCCGAAGAAGGGGAGAACTCGCGGCTAACCCGGGGCGAGCCGCGAGCTAATAAGCCGTCATCAAAGCTACTTCTTTCCTTCTTATCACCGTTATTTGTAACTGATGACGGCTTTGAACTGAATGCGTGATAATTGTTGCTGAAAAATGGGTTATCTTTTGGTTGTTGATTATTATTATCTTTGTTTTTGGTGGATTTTTTGCCGAACCAAGTTTTTTCGATGAATTTTGACTTCATTATTGTCTTTTGGGGGTGATGGGAGGAAAAGAAATGGAGAAATGAGTTTTATTGTGATTAGAAGAAGATATTATTATTATTATAGATATTATTATATTATAAAGAGGTGAAAGGAGCTTGAAGGATGGGGACCAATGAGAGAGACGCACACAGAGTATAACAGCTGTGGTGTTGGCCCAGCCGTGTAGAAGCCGACACATACATACAAGTGTGCCTTGGTTTTGGTTTTGAATAATTTAAGCCTATCTTTTTTTTTTTTTTTTTTTTTTTTTTTTTGAAAGTCTATTAAATCATCAAAGGTGAAATATCTCCAACACGGAAAAAGGAACGCCCAAAAACTAACGTACTTACATTATATCAAATTTACACCATCCATTCCAATTTACCGAACTAGTTTTTTAATATATTCCTGTACCACAAAAATCCCAAAGCTTTAATATCGGAAACAATCTCAACCACTCCCCTTTCGCTTGGTAGAAAACACCAAACCGTTCCTTGCTTTACATATCCGCCAACATGTAAGAACTAGTTTTATACCCGTCTAGTGGCCGAGAACTTGATCGCCCTAATGGCATCACTAACTGGTTTATTACTTTGAGATACCTGAGAACTTTTTTGCATACAATTAATGGTGCGTAGCAAAAGTTGACAATTAACTAATTTCATTACAATTATTTCAAGGTCTCGGTTATGAAAAAATTCACTTTATAATTTGTACACTACAACTACAATACAAACACGTTAATACCGAGTAAAGTAAATCATATGATAATATTAAATTAACGAAAAACTAAAGCTAAAACTGTAACTAAAAATAATCGATAAAACTCTGGAAACTATGAAACTTTCATTGCATAACATAAAACATACCCACCATACAACTAACACCAAGTCACCTAATAGCAAGGAAAAACGTAGCTACGAAAACAACCATAAGCATAGCAAGTTTAATGAATGTTGGTAAGACTCTATTTTGCTTATTCACTGTAACCTTTGTAATCTTCTTTTGTTTGTTCGGGAGTTGGTGGTATTCATTCTTTTTGAACGCCATATGAATATTATACAAGCTCAGTCATCGAGGTAAACCCATTAGCGAAAGACCACCCTTGCCCTGTGAACAAAGACAACGCTGATGATCCGACCTGCCCACTTTTTTAGGGAAACCCGCAGTCCGAAGACCCACTAGGATAAAACCCATGGCCCACTTGAAGCAAATTGCACCATGTGAAACTCCAACCCCATGACCTATGCATTGGAAGATCATGAATGCCTCCTCCCACACCAATTGACCTAGGAATCATTGGCCATCAGGGGTATTCATTAGAGTGTTAAGTAATACAATCATCATCTTCTTTAGTGCTTCTACTAACATCAATAACATTATCTAATTTCCAAATTCCAACAAAGCTTAGATTTTGCTCTTATTCTAGCATTTTAGAGTTTAATTAGGGGTGTGAATTTCTGACACGACACAAATTTAACACGAAATTTGAGGGTTTAGGTTTAGTCCAATGGGTTCGGGTTAGTTTCAGGTTGAACCCACGAACCCGCTTAACTAAACAGGTCGGATTCAAGTCAACTTGGAGGGTTGGCAGGTCGACTCGTTTAACAAATCTGTAAATATATTATTTTTTTACAATATGTTTTTTTTTTGACCGAGCAAACCCACCGAGCGACCACCAAGTGGCAAAGACAAGGGCACAACGTGGCCCACCCCAGACCCGAGGGTTGATTATCCCAGTGCGGGAAACCCCAAGGCTCGAACTTGAGACCTGTGGGAAAAATAAGATTTTATAATTATTACTTAAAAGATAAATTGACATAAGATTTTATAACTAAAACTAGGTTTTTTGACGATCGCGCGTTGTGCGATATAAGGAAAACTTAACACCTTGTGTCACACCACGCCAATGGCGGAAACACGTGGCGCAACGCTCGAAAGCATATCAAAGTCAAGATTAACACAAACAATATTTAATTAGAAAAGATCATTTTATTAAGATGTCGAAAATGAGTATCTTGTTACAATATTGCACAAAACCACAAACAAGAAGTTCATGAATGGGGTTTTTCCGTTTAGGTTCCAACCCGATGGTAACAATAGATGAAACCCCGACAAGTATCCGACATCCTGAATTTCACCGCACTAGCCCCATATCTATTCAGCACTTAGTTTCCTGAAAGATATGTTTAAAAAGACGTAAATATATAAAATATTGGTGAGTTCACATGTTTTAGTTTCGTAATAACAACATTTTTACACCCTGTGCAGATCCAGCACAATTTGTGGCCTTTGTAAGGAGTAGCTAGCTCCTACAAAACTACGATGATGAGCAGTCCCTTGAGCCCATAACTAAACCAAGACTAGTAAATATGCCCTGCGATCACCGGTTGTTTCTCGGCAAATAACAACTTAGTTCAGAGTACGTGCACCCCACACATACGCCGATACATAATCGACGCTATCGATTAGGGGTGGGCCTTGTCAGGCACCAATAGTACTATCCAAATATTCCTCCGGTTTCATTTCCCTAAATTAATGGTTACAGTAGCGAGGACTTAATCCCGAGTGGCGAACACAACAAAACTTAAGTACTCATCATGCCACTTATCACATTTTAAACTTTGAAAACATTTCAACATGTGACAACATTTGACAAACATATCTTTCCCCCAATTAAAACGGTAAAATGGGGCCGTGAAACTCACCTGATGCACAGTGTACAATCAAATAGAAGAGAATAGCAAGTTCGAGGTCAAGCACCTACGAACGTCCTAGTGCGTGTAAGTCACTAAGTCTATAGCGTGTGTTTTTCCGGCAAGTTGTACACCCAACTCCCAACACCACCATTTACATATGATTCCCCGTTTAATTAAACATATGTCCTAGGTCCGTTGGTGATGGATTACCCTCGTTACAAGTTACATTTATACTTTCATGAATATTAATTAACTTGTATAATATTATTCTCGACTCGACTCACTTGACGTATAATTATTTTCCCATTAAATAATTATACTAAGATCTTGTCGATCGACATAATATTTTCAACACTCGACTCGACTCACTTTACCGTATATTTATTTTCCCATTAAATAAATATACTTAAGATCTTGTCGATTCGATAGTATATATTTTTATTGTCAAGTCCATACGCTCATTTTAAACGTTTAATCGTTAGATTATTTACGTTATTTTTCTCTCACGAATAAATTCCCACCACTTAGGAAAGTGTTATGTATTTTCCACTCGAATTATATATTTTAAGTCCTTTAAAATATATGTCCTCATTTTCTCATTAGACGTAGTAATACAAATACTTATTCGTCCGTTTTTACGTCTTAGTCCGTTAATACGTCCAAATCCGATTACTTAACATATATATATATATACTAGGTTAGAGTCCTGTGGGGACCCACGGTTCATCAGAAAGTAAAATGAAAAAAAGTAGGAAAATAAGAATTGTATTATGCAGTTTGTTTTGGTTACTAAAGGTTTGATAATGCAATATATATGAATTTTGATGTTAAATGCAAAATGTCATCTAACAGTTTAATGTAACGAAATGTTGGATATATTGAGTAAGTAAAGTTTAATTTGACAACTGCAAACTACGTAGCATTCTATCACAATATCACACATTGCATCATTTGGGTTATATCTATATTCTAATCATAACTAAGCTTAAGCATACAACACTTATCATTTAGTTGGGGCTTAACGAACTTCAACCAATATCACACATTACATCATTTGGGTAATATCTATATTCTAATCATAACTTAGATTAAGCATATAACACTTATCATTTAGTTGGGGCTTAACAAACTTCAACCAATGATCCATTTTCATTACTTCAATCAAAATCTTCCAAGTCTTACTCATTGATAGCTGATTTTTCACCTTCGAAGTTGTTATCATTGTCATCACGATTCTTGGAGTGCAGCTCATTTTCAATAATTTATGAAAACCTCCATCATTGTATTCCATATTTGTGTTCTACATAAAATATAGTTGTTGTAAAGATATGGATACGGTGATAAGTAAATCAAGAAACAATCATTAACCCACTTGCTTGAATGGGTAGCTTAAATTTTACATGTTATCTCTCTAATTGTTAAAACCGATTACATAGCTAAAAAAACAACTAATAAGAAAGTGGGTCCAATGTCACCTGCTGTAATATAAATTTCCTATATTTTATTAAATAGACACCAAAAGGATCAACCCATACCCATTTCAACATGTAGCCAAAAGGACCCATTGTACACACTTTAGGCAATTTTTGACATGTTACAAAATGCCACCAAAAAAAGTCATTATTTAAATTGTGTAAATATAATACTTAACAATTAAAAATCTTAATAAATAATATCAAAATCATAATCAATCAATACAATCAATGACATTAAAATAAGCTGCGTCTGAATATTAAAATTAAGGTCGTAATATTAGTAATAGCATTGAAAATTATCTTGAATACATTATATATTTTAGGAAACTGTTAAAATAATCCACGTCTGAATATTAAAATTAAGGTCGTAATATTAGTAATAGCATTGAAAATTATCTTGAATACATTATATATTTTAGGAAACTGTTAACTAGATTTAAATTATGTTTATTATTAAAAGAATAATAAAAGTGTAGGAAAATAAATGTACACTCCTATCATCGGATTATATTTAAATTATAAGCTGTTAAATAGATTAAACATTGTTAAATAGATTTACATAAATGTTTAAAGGAAAGTCTTATATGTTTAAAACTTAAAAGAATATCGTTTCATAACAATTGATTAAAGGAAAGTCTTTGAATTATAAAAAATGAAAGGATTTATAATTGACTTAAATTGGTCAACAATGCTTAAAATTAGCATAATCAAACTCAAAGACATATAGTTAAAGAATTGGCCTCCATCAATTTAACAAAAAACGTAATTTTTTTTTACTCAGATTCGGTCAACAATATTAAAATTAAGGTCGTAATATTAGTAATAGCATTGAAAAATATTTTGAATATACATTATATATTTTAGGAAACTGTTAAATATATTTAAATTATATTTATTATTAAAAGAATAATAAAAGTGTAGGAAAATAAATGTACATTGTTATATTCAGATTATATTTAAATAATAAACTATTAAATAGATTTAACATTGTTAAATAGATTTAAATAAATGTTTGAAAGAAAGTCGTACATGTTTAAAAGAGTATCGTTTCATGACAATTGATTAAAGGAAAGTCGTAATATCAAAATTAAAGTCGGTCAACAATATTAAAATGAATTTCGTAATATTAGTAATATCAATAAATATGATTACAAATCTTAATAAATAACAACCAAATCATAATCAATTATTCAAATCAATGACATTAAAATCATCATAAATAACATTAAAACTCTTCATAAATAACATCAAAATCATAATTTAAATTTCAAAATCAGTGACATCTTGTGGTGCAGCCTTAGTTACAAACATTTTGTGCTGGATTGAACACCATTTGAAGACACAATATTCGCCAATGGAAGTATCTTCTGATTGAAGCAAATCAGGCCATCCAATCACAGTAAACCTTTACAAAAGCATTATGTATAGAAAATTTAGAACGTGTAACTAATTATAAAATAAAAATATTGTAAAAATATATTTTCAATATGCAAATAACAAACCTAGCGACCTGAGAAACAATTTCTGCACGTAATATTAATATTAGTATTAATAATTATTAGTAATTAGTAATATATTCGTAAAAATAGTAATAGAAAATTTTAATTCGGCGAATAAGAAAATAAATGGGATTAAAATTAAAAATCGTAATATTAGTTTTAGTATTAGTAATATATTTGTTATTTAATTCGGTCAATTCGGTAAATAATAAATAAATGAGCTTAAAAATCGTAATATATAACATTAGATTCGGTCAAATATTATTAATGTCATTAAAACTCATATTAAATAACATTAAAAAAATGAATAAATCATATTAATTGCAGGCAAGACCAATATTCATAAAGATAGATTAAACATAATTTCGTAGTAATATTAATATAAATAAATGAAATTAAAAAATCGTAATAAATAATATTCAATTCGGTCAATTATTATTAATGTCAATTAGTATTAGCAATATATTCGGTCAACAATACTATTTTTACGAATAGTAAAACTAAAATCGTAATATTACTATTAATATTAGTTAGTATTAGTTATTAGTAATATATTCGTAAAAATAGTAGTAGAAAAATTTAATTCAGTCAATAAGATATAAATGGGATTAAAATTAAAAATCGTAATATTAGTTTTAGTATTAGTAATATATTCGTAATTTAATTCAGTCAATAAGAAATAATGAGATTAAAATAAAAAAATCGTAATATTAGTATTAGTATTAGTATTAGTAATACATTTGTAAATTAATTCGGTCAATAATAAATAAATGAGCTTAAAAATCGTAATATATAAGATTAAATTCGGTCAATTATTATTAATGTCATTAAAACTCATAATAAATAGCATTAAAAAATGAATAAATCCTATTAATTGCAGGCAAGACCAATAATAATTCGAACGAGTAGTAATACAAATAATTTTTAACATAATTTCATAAAGATAGATTAAACATAATTTCGTAGTAATATTAATATAAATATATGAGATAAAAAATCATAATAAATAACATTCAATTCGGTCAATTATTATTAATATCAATAAATAACATTAATTCTAACATACTAAAAATACATTAAAAATCATCAAATCTTAGTTAACCTAAATTCGAAAAAAGTAATATAAATAGATAAGATTAAAATTTTTAATAAATAACATTAAATTTGGTCAATTAATACTAATGTCAATAAATAATATTAAACGTCTTAATAAATAACATTAAAAATGAATAAATCTTAATAATTGCAATAACATAGTAGTATAAATAAAAGAGATTATAAATCTTAATAAATAATCTCAAAATCGTAATCAATAATTCAAATAAATTACATTACAGACATAAAAATTCATAATTTAAATTTGAAAACAATGATTTCTTGTGGTGGAACCTCATTAACAAACAGCCTGTGCTGGATTGAACACCATGTAAAGACACAATATTCGCCAATGGAAATATCTTCTGATTGAAGCAAACTAAAATCATAATATTAATATTAATATTAGTATTAGTTAGTATTGTAATTATTAGTAATTAGTAATACATTCGTAAAAATAGTGATAGAAAAATTTAATTCGATCAATAAGATATTAATGAGATTAAAATTAAAAATCGTAATATTAGTTTTAGTATTAGTAATATATTCGTAATTTAATTCGGTCAATAATAAATAAATAAGCTTAAAAATCGTAATATATAAAATTAAATTCGGTCAATTAAAATCGTATTAATATTATTCTATTACGGAATAAATTGATATAAATTAATTAGATTTAAAAAGCGTAATAAATAACATTAAACCGAATTTCATATTAATTTTATTTAAATTTAAATTCAGAATAAATTGATAGAATTAAAATCATTACATGAAACAACCTTTTAATATATTGAATAAGGAAATCATACAAAAAAAAAAAAAGGAAATGCATATTATCATCATGGTATTAAAATCATAATCAATTATTCAAATTGAATGACATTAAATTCAGTCATTATTATTAATGACAATAAATAATATTAGTTATGATTTATTGTAAATTATAAAAAATCAACCTGTAAATTTTTTATGATTTATTGTAAATTATAAAAAATCAACCAATACATTTGATGTTAATATATGTAAGTTTTTAGTTTAAATTATAAAAAATCAACCTATACATTAGTTATGATTTTGTTTTTTTAAAAGATGAGAATGTTAAATATATGTTTATGTATTATTACTCAAGAGTGATTTATACAAATTAACATACGTGTATGTAACATCTATGAAATTTAAATACACCCATAATATAAATCGAATGGCTTTGTGTATATATATGTAGATTGATGTCGTATACTTAATAATATACGAGTATATAAAATATTTTTGCATATGGCATATAGTTTTATTTTTTGAAATTTGAATTCATATAACTTGAGTTGGTGATTTTCTAAATCAGCATAAATTATTATGGTAAACTGAAATTCGTATTAATATTAATATAAATTAATGAGATTAAAATTTAAAAAATAGTAATAAATAACATTAAATTGGTCAATTATTATTAATGTAAATAAATAACAATCATTTAGATTCAGTGACATTAAAGTCGGTCAATTATTATTAATGTAAATAAATAACAATCATTCAGATTTAATGACATTAAATTCGGTCAATTATTACAATAATATTAAACATAATTTCAAAATAAATGAGAGTTATTATGGTAAACTGAAATTCGTATTAATATTAATAATCAATCATTCATAATAAAAAATAAAGCAGAGTTATTATGGTAAATAAATGAGACCTAATAATCAATGATATTAAAAATTAAAAATAAATGGAAGTTATTTCAAAAATGAATGACGTTAATAATCATTCAGATTCAATGACATTAAAAATTAAAAATAAATGAGAGTTATTTCGAAAATAAATGAGGGTTAAATTGATTAATAATCAATCATTCATAATAAAAAAATAAATAAGAGTTATTATGGTAAACTGAAATTAATGAGATTAAAAATTAAAAAATAGTAATATTATCACTCTAATCTGCCACTTTTAATTCCTGTTGATCATGTAAATTAATGAAATTAAAAATTAAAAAATAGTAATATATAACATTAAATTCGATCAATTATTATTAATGTAAATAAATAACAATAATTGAGATTCAAATTTCATATTCAATGACATTAAATTCGGTCAATTATTATTAATGTAAATAAATAACAATCATTCAGATTCAATGACATTAAATTTGCTTAATTATTACAATAATATTAAACATAATTTCGAAATAAATGATAGTTATCATGGTAACTTTGAAGAAACAAAATTTCAAATCATTTTTGAAAATTAAATAGGCATATGTACATCAAAATAACAAACATACCAAAACTGTTGCCGAATGGTCATGCAATACCTTGAAGAATTGAGAACCATTATGATAAGACCTAATAACGTTTGTGTCTTCGGATCAAATCCTGTTTTTCAAATGTTAAAACATAGCATTACTACATCCGATCAAATAGTAAATCCGATTCAATATATGTCTAAAAAACCGTGATGACAATAATAAAATTAACATAAATCCGATTGAACGCAATCCTTATTATCCATTTATCACAAATCCGATTGAATATGTGTTTATCACAAATATGTTCATCACAAATCCGTTTCATTAGAACATGTGATAAACACAAGAATGATTTCAAATGGTAATTAGATTAGGAAATATTAAATAGAATAACAATAGGAATCGGTAGTATCTTTGTTATCCCTTTGTCACAAATCCTATTGAATATCTATTTATCACAAATCCGTTTCATTAGAACATGTGATAAACACCAAAAGGATTTCAAATGGTTATTAGATTAGGAAATATTAAAAAGAATAAAAAAAATAACAATAGGAATCGATAGTATCTTTATGTAACAACCGGCAAAAATAAGGTAATTCCGTACAAATTAATTAATATATGATTAACGTAATTAAATGCAATTATGTGTGATTTAATTATCAAGGCCTTAGGAGATAGCAATTTCCAAATAATGCATAGGAATGCATACGTTTAATGGTAAAAACATGATTGGATCATGTGCGAATAAACTATCCGGTATGGACGTTGGCAATTACCCGGTAATAATTAAATAAACGAATAGGATCCCGGACACCCAGGATATAAAATAAAGGGTATTTTCACAAAATATAATGAGTTTTGGAACTCCAAAACCATAAGTGGAAACGTCTTGTACGAATCTCCCGGTAACGAATAAAATGCGCGTACCGCACCCGATACGCGTATAACTCATAATCTCACCCGGCAAAAGCCTAAATAACCAATCAACGCTTAAATTAGACTATATTTAAGGGTTATTAAAGGAATTTTTTATGTCCGGATGACGCGCGATTAAAACCCGAAAAATACCCGAACGACACCCGAACGACGAGGAGTTAAACTTAACTTAATATTAGTAAATAAATTGTGTTGTGGACCCCACCCAAGCCACACAAGGGCCGGCCTAATGGCCATGATATATCCATGCAAGTGTGTTCATGATAATAATCTACCACCTAGATGTAAAGCATGCTTTACAAAAGACAAAAAGATGTAAGATACACTAGTACAAAGCATGCTCTCCTTTTGTCTCCCCTTGTGAAAAATTTCGGGCCTTAGGCCCTATAATCCAAGACAAGACCAAAGCTAATGATACACTAAGTACACACATGCAAGTATAATATCTAGTGAAAGGTTATGATGGGTCACAAATACTTAGCAAGATTTGCAAGCAATCCCTCACCCCTCACAATAACCTACGACCAAACACCCTCTTACACAATCTCCCAAGATCATTTTAGCACAATACATATCTCTTAAATCTTTAGTAATGATCACATGCAATCCATGGAAGATATGGTGAGCTTATATATAACATGTGTTAGATACATGAGTTAACAAAGCAAAAACTCTTCTTCTTCTTTCTTCTTTGAGCCGTGAACTTCACCCTCCCCATATACATTCTCCTTTCAAGTTTTTACATCTCCAAATCACTCAAAACAATCCATCATCCCAACCCCTATTGTGTGTTTCAAGCTTGGAGCTTAACCATTAAGGAAGAACACACTAAACCCCTCTCAAAATCCAAGGTTTTGTCTTCCCTAGCCTTGTGCTAGTAGTAAGCTTCTTAACCTTGTTTTGATTATTAATATTCATGTATGTGTTCTTAGAAGCAAGTTGTACATGAAGGGTTTAAAAGGTGGTTTGAAACATAATCTTTAATAGGTTTTACATGAGTAAAATAGATGATTAAAGATATGTGAATAAATCATGGATTTGATGATGATAAAGTAGTGATCTTGAAAATGTATAAAATCTACACATACACTAAGTAGGATGATGTTTTAATTAAGACTTGTAGAACAAACTTGAATGTGTTAAAAAGTAACTTTAATCATCTTTATATGATCATCTAAGACATAATAAATGATGGAACATGTTAGAAGTTCAAGAATAAAGAAGATGAAAAATTAAAGTTTACTTACTTAGAAGAATGATATTTTGATATAATGGGCAAATACATAAAACACACATACAAGTAGCTTTATATATGAAATATAAGACTAATAAAAGTGTTTTGATACAAAAATAACTTACCAATAAAAAGATGAATCTTTAAAGTCCACTATTTTGAGTGAAAAATGCTAACTTTGGAAGTTAGAGTGGAAAAATGCAACATTTGGAAGTTGAGGGACTAATATTGTAACTTTGAAAGTTAGAGGACTAAAATGGATACTTTAGAAACTATTAGTCCAAAAATGCAAGGATGGAAAGTTTGGTGTCAAAAGTATAAGTAATAAATTTCCAAGGTTGATTTGGTAAATACTAGTAGATATACTTGGGCATTTTTTGTATAAAAAAGTATATTTTTGAAAGTTATAAAAATATGGATTGTAGTAACATAAGGATTTTTATAAAATAAAGATTTTATAAAAATATTAAACAAACTTGAGAAACTTATACAAAAATGAATACTTTTATATAAATGGGAATATAAAAGTATTGGAAACATTTTTGTAGTTAAGTTAACAAGTTGGGTTAAAAATACATAAGTATTTTAAACCTTCCAAGTAACTTGTGTTAGGAGGAAGAAATATGAATAATATTTCTATAAAACACATGTTGGGAAAAACTTGGAGAAATTAACTATTCGAGCTAAGATATCGAACTAAGACGCGTTAACGAAACGTACACGGACAAAACATGAGAAAAATGCCATTGCGGCAAGATAAGGAAATATATATTTTTAAGAAGTAAAATATATATACATCATGGGTGAAAACTAATAAACACTTTCCTAAGTGTTGAAGGAATTATTCGTGGGAGAAAAACATGACGTAAACAAGTAAGACGTTAAACAAACGTATACACTTACCAAGAAAAATTACACATTTATATATATGTACGCTCGTCTCGGCAAAATTCTAGTATATCTACTTAATGGGAAAGTAGATATGTGGGAAGGAAAACGAGACGAGTAGACAAAGATATATATATGTGTATGCCGTGCCGACAAGATCCTAGTATAATTATTTGAATGGGAAAATAAATATACGGTATGGTGAGTTGAATCAGGTGTTGAGAATATACAATCGAACGACAAGATCTTAGCATATTTGTTTAAATGGGAAAACAAATGTGCGGCAAAGTGAGTCGGGTCGAGTGTTGAAATATATATTATATCGAGCGATGCGATCCTAAGTATAATTATTTAAATGGGAAAATAATTATACGTTAAGTGAAGTCGAGTCGATAATAATAAGGTACAAGTTAAGGAAATATTCACAAGAGTAATATATAACTTGTAACACAAAGGGTAATCTAACGCCAACGAAACCTAGGATACGCGCTTAATTAAACGGGATTTGGAATAACTTGTGGTCGGGAGTTGGGTGTACAACTTGCCAAGACACATGCACTATAGGGATAGTGACTTATACGTCTAGGACGTTTGTAGGTGCGAGACCCTTTTTGCTATCTGCTTAGTACGCCGGACAGTGATTCAGGTGAGTTTCATGGCCCCATTTTAAACTATTTTTACGTTTTCGGGGGAAAGATATGTTAGGGAAAATGTTTGACGGATTTATTACTTGAGGTGTGACCGCCACTCAGGGTTGAGTCCTCGCCTCTATAATCATTTATTCAGGGAAATGAAACCGGTGGAATATTTGAATAGTACTATTGGTGCCTGACAAGGCCCACCCCTAATCGATAGCGTCGATTATGCATTAGTGTATGCCTGGGGTGCATATATTCTGAACATAAGTCGTAGGATACCGAGTAACGACTTGGAGCGGGGCATTATTATTATACGTCTTGGTTTGATTATAGTCTCAAGTAGATTTATAGGAATTTGCAACTCCTATATATTGTCATAACACGGTATTTCCCAGAGATTCAAGTTTTGGAAACTAAAAACCTGTGAACTCACCAATATATTTATATTGACGAAATTTTATACATATCTTTCAGGTAATTAGATGAAGGCAGACCGGGGCAAGCTGGGTCATGGAATCCTCCGATGCGGCGTTAAATATTTTGCGGGGTTTCACCTTTATTTCCCAAAGACTATGGGATATATTTGAGAAACCTCTCCATTGTGTTATAAAACAATTTGCTTTTATGTAATATTTTGAACAAGATTTGACGCCTTAATAAATGACCCATTTTCTTAAAATTACTTGTGATTTGCGTTAGCCTTGACTTTATGCTCTTGAACCGTCGCGCCACGTGTTTCCGCCATTGTCGTGGTGTGACACTTTATTATCACTTTATAATAAATCCGATTGAATATGTGTTTATCACAAATTTGTTTCATTAGAACATGTGTTTAAGAAGAATGATTTCCACGTAAAAGAATAAGAATTTTCATTCGGTTTGATTTGTTCTTAATAATGTTAACAATAAAAAAAAGTCAAAATAATAATAGGAATCAACATTAGAAGAATAGTATGGATGTTTACCTTTAATCGGTTGTGGATAATCAACAAATGATGCAAGATGAAGAAGAGAGATTGAAAGATTTGTTAGGAATTAGGAAGAATAGGAGAGTTTTGATATGGACAATGAAAAAAAATAAAAGAAAAAGGTTTTTATAGTCTTAATTTCGGAGCTCCATATTGGTTGTTGGATCCTAGAGGCCCTCTCTAAGGCTTCTATTCGACCCGAGATGTATTCAATTATTATATAGATAGATTGTCAATTTTCCCAAGTTTCCAACAATATGTATTCTTGACATTATTCATCCTTTAATTTCTACACATTTTTACTTGGAAGTTTATAAATACATTTGTATTTTTAATACAAAGACTTAGTTACTTATACGTACATAAAAATGCTCCAACACTTTTATATTCCCATTTATATAGCAGTGTTCATTTTTATATAAGTTTCTACCAAGTTTTTATTTGTCTAACATTTTTATAAAACCTTTGTTTTTATATATTTCCAACATGTTAGAAAATCTATATTTTTATAAACTTCATTTTATAAAAATACATTTTTGTACAAGACATATATATACTTGTAAATTTGCTATTATTTACAAAACCAACCTTGGAAAGATATCATTTACACTTTTGATACCAAACTTTTCAAAGTTATACTTTTAGATACAAGTTTCTAAAAATATCATTTTAAGTCCCTCAACTTTTAAAGTTACTAAAATAGTTCTTTAACTTATAAAAGTTACATTTTTCTATTCAATCTTTCAAGATTAACAATTTTCTACTAAACTAGTGGACTTTATTTGACCATCTTTGTCATGTTAGTTTATTTTTATGATCCAACACTTTTTAATAGTCTAATATCATCTTATTAAGGATAATATTAGGTGTTTCTAGTGTATAAGTCCCATATGTCCAATTTATATTTTTCAAGTGTGGAAACTTTGATGATGTAAATTTGGGTAACTTATTTTCTAACAAAATCAACCTTATAACAAGTCTTAGATGCTTATGTTATGATGATTAAAACCATATTTAAGTTTATTCAAGTTCCAGTAACAAGCTATGTTTAGATCACAATTTTCTTTAAGTCTTTGCGAACTTAATAAAACTATAAGAACAATACACATCCATCACCAAAATTTCAGCCCTCATTACACACTTACAACACCATTTTAGTCTTTAAAATCATATGTTTTATCATGTAAAGCTTTATCAAGTTTACCCATTGTACAACTTGCTTCTAGATAATAAACATAAACTTTTAAAGACAAGAACATGATCAAGAATACTTACAACTAGCGCAAGGCTAGGGAAGCTAAAAATACTTCATTTTGATGGGGTTTAGTGTGTTCTTCCTAGGTGGTTAAGCTCCAAGCTTGAAACACACAATTGGGGGTTTGGAAAAAGGATGTTTATGGATGAATTTTGATGATTGAAACTTGACAATGGATGTGTATGTGAGTGTGTATACCCACGGCTCAAAGAAAAAGAAAGGAAGAAGTTTTCTTTTGGTTTAATAAGTGTTGTAATCTCATGCCCTTTTATAAGTCCACCCAAGATCACATAAGATCTCATCATATCTATCCTTAGATCTTATAATCCCATATATTATGAAGATATGGTACTAGAAATCTTTGCTAGATTTGAGAGGTGTTTTGGGCCGATTCTTTGCAAGATCTTTGGAGATTTATAATCTTACAAGGGTACAACAAATCTCCATATGAATCTCCAATCTTATGATATAATCCTTCATGGATTTAGTTGTACAAAACAATATTCTTAGGAGATTTGGAGGTGTGTTGGCCGATTTTTTTGCAAGGATTGGAATGATATTATGTAATCTTTCAAGTACTAAGAATATTATGCAAGATATTAGCAAATCCATACCATATCCCTTAGATTTATATAGATTTTGGTGGATTATTTTGTACAAAAGAAGGATTTTAAGCATGGGGAGGGTTGGGCCGGTTTTTAGGGGTGGGTTTAGTGGGTCCACAACACAAAACATTTGCTAAATAATATGTCATACTTCACGCTTAGCGTTCGGGTTTCGTTCAGGTATTAATTGGATTTTATTCACGCGTTATTCGGACATTATAATAGCCTCTAATAACCCTTAAACATAGCCTAGTTTAAGTGTTGGTAGGTTAATTAGGCTCTTGTTGGGTGAATTTATAAGTTATACGCGTACCGGGTGCGATACGCACACTTTATTCGTTACCGGGAGATTTGTATGTAAGGTTTTCACTTATGGTTTTGGAGTTCCAAAACACATTATATTTTGTGAAAATAATCTTTATTCTATATCCTGGGTGTCCGGGATCCTTTTTGTTTATTTAATTTTTTTACTGGGTAATCACCAACGTCCGTTCCGGACAAGTTTATTCGCACGCGATTTCGTCGTGCTTCAACATTAACCATGTGTATCCCTATGCATCTTATGGGGAATTGCTATTCTCTAAAGGCTAAATTAATCTAATTAATTTAAATATGCACTTAAACCGTTAATTACATATACTAATTACGTACGGAAACACATCGATTTTTGCCGGATGTTACATTCTCCCCCGTTAAGAGAATTCTGTCCCAGAATTTAGTTCAAGTTATCCATTACAATAGTATCCTTGAACATGGTGGGGTGTTTGCGCTTCACAATATCTCCTTTTTCCTAAGTGAACTCAGGTTCTCGTTGGGTTCACGCTTAGCGCTCTATCAACACAATATCATGGTCCAACTGCGACTAAGCTCTTGGACATCCAATTGGGCACATCTATCGGTTTCCCAAAATAGTAGAGCTTAACGTCAACCGGACTTCCGTCGGTCGAGGAATTGACAATGCTTCCTCGGCATTGACTTGCAGAATTCATCAATAGTCCCACTAAGCTCTTGCGACAGTTCAAGCTTATTCATCACGGGACCAATTTTGATCGATATCTCCGTACCACCGGAGTATCAAGAAGTTGGCCTACTACAATCTCTAAGCTTATCGACACCCTCTCGGAGTATGACTCTCAGTGAAAATCTATTATTAGACCGAAATTCTTAAGGCCTGCGCCTTGTCCGTATGACTTCTTAATAGGTTCGCATCTGATTCGAGCAGTCTCTAATCTGCAAGATTTACTGGCCATCTCTCGAATAACTCTAACCAGATTGTGTATCTATCTCGTATGTCCTCCCAAAGGGCTTTGAGTAGTACACCCCGAACGCTGGGATGATAATTCCTATCACGTAGGAAATTCTGGTGATGAAGCACACTAATTCGATGTGCCACGGACATCAATCGTGTCAACACGGAACAATTCCGTCAGGTACATTCAATTTGTTCGAGAATGACAAGCCATACTCATCTCAAATCGAGTATCCCATGCTTGTGTACAAAGTTTGTCGAACTTGAGGCGGAGCGACTACTACAATCCGATATAATGGAAGTCGGCGATCTAGTGTCTAGCCACGACTCTCCAAGAGTATAGGTAGCTATCCATATGCCTCATCTCGAAGCCCCAGATGAGTACGGAATGAGAGGGTTCCAAACGTCAATCAGTCATCACTTGGGTCACCTCCCGATCACGGGACACCTCGGGTGGCATGGTAATGTTAAGCATGTGATTTTACCGCACCACATAATGGTCATAAAAGTCTCCTTGGAAACCTCGTCGGGTATTCCATTTTATTTATCCTTCGGCTCGACTCACTTTACCGTATATTTACCTCCCCATTAAAATAAATATACTAGGTTCTTGTCGACCGAACAACTATATTCAAAATGGAACTTTATTTACGTAGGATCCTCTAGGTACTGAATTGCTACCTTCCAACTGAGCAATTGTGGTTAATGGTACTAGGGCGCCTAGTAGGGACTGATGGGGGTCAAAAGTTTTTGCGTCGCTTTCACCCCTCAGTTCCCTGACAGTAAGCAGTGTATATACGACACCCGGGCTGTACGATTCCACAATCTACGCGAATTAAAAGACGACTTAAACACAAATGGCTAGAGGCTCACATCACCTCATCATATTGGTCAACACGAGAATGATGAATATGAACCATCACGATATGGTTGCCGCAACAAACAGGGGACGGGGTTTCAACAACATCTTGACACGCTGGTCTCCACCGAAACGGTATACAGAGAACCGGTAGCCACCCGAAACAAGGCTATCTAGTACTTGTCCTGTTATATGTGCCTTACGGGCACTGGTGTCCTATTGTCATTAGCAACCTAGTAAGTCAATTCTGAATAATCAGGCCACACGCCCTCGAACTTACTATCAGCTCTTATGTAGAGATTTGAGTGAAAGGAGTCCTGAAACCGGAACCCTTACTCGCCGAAGGTTCCATCTTTTCGGAATCTTTCAAGGTAAAAGGTGAAATCGAGTCATAGATGATTGCATTTGGCATAGATTTCACATTTGGCTTGATGGCTTCATGCGCCCAAGTTGTTACTTAAAACAAACAAACGAACGACTGCGATCGCACCACAAGCGATAGCCCTAAGCCTTCCCATAAGGCATCCCATTCAACGACTCGGATAGTCATACATATGGGTGCAATACGTAAGCCTTTAAGCTCATCTTAATTAGTCGGGTACCATACGCACTGACCTGGCAGCTCACATTACTATGGTGTCTCCAACATTGTCTATAGAGGGCACGGGATTTTACTCTAGCGCGAGCAATGCTACTAAAGGATAACTGGGAACACTAGTATTGACCCACGGTCGAAAGGATTCCACTACCCCAAGAATCTGCTCAACGAAACCAAGGCAAGATAAACCTACCATCAGATGAATAACGACATTAATCGAAGGGCTGAGCTGATCGACCATCTCATAACGATAGCGTAGCACCCTTATAGAGTAGATAATGCTACACGCCCTTCAGGATTCAGGGTTTCATAAAACCTCCGATTCATGTACCAGGGACTCCATCACTGCACATGCCTTGGGTACGTCTACACTGGCATTTCCGTAATCATCAGTATGACACGCCGGCCCGTACGATGTCCAACGAATCCACTGGGATGAGCAATAAATGAATTGAATCTTTCAACTCCTACTAGTCCCAAAGGTATGGGTCATAATACCGCTCACAATTACTCGATACCTTCAGGTTTGAGACGTATTCGAAATCTCTTATCACAAAGACGAGCCACATCCCGTCATGTGTGGATCATGGGATTTCTTTCCGACATGATTGAGTGTGGTTGGTCGACCAAAATGCGCATAAAAGGTTAAGGCAACACTGATGCCATAGGTTCTGAAGATGTAACGCTTACGATATGCGTGAGTATATCAAGGGGTCGACACATGATTCGGTTAATTACCCAAACGATCACGAGACTCAGAGGAAAACATGGGCTAACACTTAGACTAGAGTGTCTTGGTATGACTTCTAGAAAGTCCGTTAGACATCCGAAATCTTACATAATCAATGTCGGCACTACACAATCAAACAAATGGAACAATGACAGCAACGAGGGGTTTAAGTGATGTCTCCATCCCAGGGGAAACAAGAGCTAAGCAAACGACAAGTAATCACATCATCAAGGAAATCCTACAGCTGTAGCAATAAGTCCACGGAGCAACACGACAGTTGAGCAAGTACTTCATCCTCTACCAGTTGTTTGATTAAGTGTACCAATTATTTCACACATAAATTGCAAATTGATAATATGTACATATAAACAATCAAGTATCAAGCATAGCATGCGAGTTGTAATAGTGTTGTCCTAGACAAGGTTAATGACTCTAGGTGTGTCTATAGCAAATAGTTTATATTCCATGATTTCTAGTATCAAATGTTTAAATATGGTAGATAATCGAATCCTCATGTATAACTAAGGATTATGTTTGATGCAACACACAATCAAGTTTCAATAGTTTGGTTATCATGGGTAGCTAGCTCATGTGTGAGAAGGTGAAGGATATGAATTTAGTTCTTGAGACGATGATGAAAAATCTTGAAGCAGAATCAAGGTTGTGAGAGATAGTGAATGTGAAGATAGTTTATAAAGAGTTTATTTTATAGTAAGGAGATTATGTAGCAATGTAAATTTTGGGGTTTGGATCAAAGGTTTTAATCAAGTGTATAAGAAAACATGATTTTGGTATATGCCAAATATTGTAAAAATTTGAACAAGTTGAAAATGAGTGAGTGTCGATAGAGAATTTAGAGACTAGATATTATTCCTATGGAAAAAAAAAATCTTATTTTCAAAATTGGTTTTATACATAAAGCAAAAGTTGTTAAATAGTACAAGCTAAGTGGGCTTTGATTAAAATATTCCCGTTAGTTGGAGATTTCAATCATGACATTAGGTTTTGAAGATCAAGGTTCTATTAAGTGATTTTTAATAGTTTAAAGCATTATATAGAAAATTGTTTGTTACGTCAATAAATAAACAATTGAATTTAAGTTCGAGGACATCTTTTGACAAAAATATGTACTTTGTAAAGTTACTAGGTAATGAAAATGCAACAAGATTTAGAAATCTTTAGTTTGTGCTAAGGTATGAGGTTATAGTTTTAAAAAAATAAGTAACATGTGGAGAAATGAAATAATATGATTTGGGTAGGGTGTTGAATATTTAAAAAGTGGCTAAGATGGTAAGGTGAAGTGTGATTGTGAAATCCATAGATGGTTATGATATGAGAATGATTTAAGGTGTAAAATTTTGAGATTTTAGAGCTTAGTTTAAGGAAAGTGAGTGTAATCATTTATTCATTAATTAAAACGAATAAACGAAAACGTTGACTTATCAAAACTTCTAGATTCTAATAACATAGTGAAGACATGCTTTAGCCTATAAGTGAACACTCATCCCGAGAATTCCCAGGTAGGCATCCGGGTCCCTCGTCTGATTGGGATTTATGCGCAATGCCAGTCCTAGACAGAAAACTCAGAATACAGGCGTTCACCCTTCCAGATTGCACGTGTTCGTTATTAAAATTTAGAACTTCGACGAGATCTTCAAGGTGGTTCAGGCTAAACCCGAGGATTTGTCCTACTAGTCTAAGAGTAGATCTTGTGATGGAGAGCACTCTTCTTGTAGGGACTAAAGTAAGGATAAGAAGTAGGATAGAGAATAGAAACAAGTAAGGTTGCAAGTAAAAGGAGCAAGTACTGGTTAAAATCCTATGGTTATAGACTAGATTATTTTTTTTAATAACCTAATTCCCTATAACCATGGCTCTGATACCAATCTATAACACCCCAACCGATGGCGGAAACATCGGGATGTCACGTATTGATGATTGTTCAGTAGCTCATGGTAAATAATAAGTTTCAATAAATGATTTAAATAAATTACATACAATTGTTCTAAGAATTTGTACATCAAAATGAAAAATACAAGCTACGCATCTTCAAGCATTAACTCTAATCTTCGAGCATGTTATAACCTGAAACATGTTAAGTTTGAAAATATTTTGGGTCAACAAAAGTTGGTGAGAATTACATAGGTTTTGATAATTGAATAAAACTTGTACAATTCAAGTGTCATGGCAAGTCTAGTCCATATGTGAAAACATACTAGAAGTAAATCGAGTGCATAATCAACCCTTGTGACTGTTATATTGTGGTACATCCCATACGCTCATGGTTCACTCGATTATGTTATGCGATAACAATCACCCACGCTACCTTTGTAGGAGGCACGTATCCGGGTGGGATTGTCAGTCCAATAGATCTATCATTGTATACCGTCGGCTGATCAATGTTAATGATTATGCTAGAATATTGTGCTTACCCTAGTAATGTTTAAGACATAATGCAACATAGAATAACACATAGACACTTGTGATTGAATTGTAAATTGAATGTTGTTACATGTTTCACCCCAAAAAAAATAGTGAATGGAAAAGGGGCTATGTAAACTCACCTTAGCAAAATGTTATGTCTCGTGAAAAAAATAGAATAATGTGTTGTGAATGTATGCGAGGCGAATCCCAAAGACTCAACAATGTAGCTAGTCCAAATTGAAGAAAACGAAAAAGAAAGAATATCAAGCTTCCAATTCGCCAATTACAAGAGCATATAATCAAAGCTTCAATTGTAGAAGTAATAGACTATAGAAGAAAGGTATGAGGGAAAGTTTAATCAGATTGAAACAATCGATTTAGAGGTGCAAAGTATAATGGGTCATAGGTGGGTTTTTATACTAGTTTTGGAGTCAATTAGCCATTAAAATTGGTCAACACCATAAAGTAAGGTTTTATGATGAATTGACTATTTGACTAATCAATTTAAGGAATGTGTTAAGTTTATTTTCTTCTGAAATACTACACAAGATGATAGTTGGCTCAGTTGGTTGTCACTGTGTGTTGGTTGGCTGTGGACGCGGGTTCGAGTCCCGGTCCACACAAATCTTTTTTTGGCAATTATTTCCCTAAAACTATATTATTCTAAATTCATAATATGATTATATAAGCCCGAAAGTGACTCGAAATATTTTTAAAACGTACAAAAGTGTCGAGATACAAATAATTATTAGTTTAAGGTATTTAAAACATATATTGCTTAAAACAATACATTCTTTTTATCAAAAAAAAAATTAGGGGACACGATGTTACAGTCTCCCCTACTTTTGGAAACTTCGTCCCGAAGTTATTAAAAACACAGGTTTGAGGTTGATTAGGTAGAAATTAAGGCAGCTGTGGTTTGGGTTAAGGCACGACATGAATTTATAGGTAATAGAATAATTTGTTTCGAATAATTTGGATAAGAGGTTTGAGATGTGAGTTTTAAGGATTGGATTAGGTTCGTCTGAAGTAGCAAGAAGCATAAGAATCTAGCAAAATACTAAACTTATGTTTTAGGAATCTTATAAGAAATGCATGAATTGATTGGCTATATGAAAACCAAATGACTACTAAAACCTTATTAGAATTTCACACTACCTTAACGTACCTGTAAATTCATGATTACGTTCCGGACCGCAATCACCAATTTACCTTACATTAGGGTTTTGTGTCCTTCTATGACTCTAAACACACATGTAAGTAATGCAAAATAACCTTGTGATTGAATCGATTACAATGTATCCAAAAATGAGTCCAACTGTTGAGTAGGAAAAAGACTTCTACCAGTTAGTGAGTAAGAACCTCTACCGATTGTTGAGCAGGTGCGATAGCCTCTACCGGTCGTTGAGCAGGTTGTAGGGCCTCTACCGACTGTTGAGCAGGCATGATGACCTCTACCAATCGTTGAGTAGGTTATTTGGTACTCAACTAACTGTTGAGCAAGTACTTCATCCTCTACCAGTTGTTTGATTAAGTGTACCAATTATTTCACACATAAATTGCAAATTGATAATATGTACATATAAACAATCAAGTATCAAGCATAGCATGCGAGTTGTAATAGTGTTGTCCTAGACAAGGTTAATGACTCTAGGTGTGTCTATAGCAAATAGTTTATATTCCATGATTTCTAGTATCAAATGTTTAAATATGGTAGATAATCGAATCCTCATGTATAACTAAGGATTATGTTTGATGCAACACACAATCAAGTTTCAATAGTTTGGTTATCATGGGTAGCTAGCTCATGTATGAGAAGGTGAAGGATATGAATTTAGTTCTTGAGACGATGATGAAAAATCTTGAAGTAGAATCAAGGTTGTGAGAGATAGTGAATGTGAAGATAGTTTAAAAAGAGTTTATTTTATAGTAAGGAGATTATGTAGCAGTGTAAATTTTGGGGTTTGGATCAAAGGTTATAATCAAGTGTATAAGAAAACATGATTGTGGTATATGCCAAATATTGTAAAAATTTGAACAAGTTGAAAATGAGTGAGTGTCGATGGAGAATTTAGAGACTAGATATTATTCCTATGGAAAAAAAATCTTATTTTCAAAATTGGTTTTATACATAAAGCAAAAGTTGTTAAATAGTACAAGCTAAGTGGGCTTTGATTAAAATATTCCCGTTAGTTGGAGATTTCAATCATGACATTAGGTTTTGAAGATCAAGGTTCTATTAAGTGATTTTTAATAGTTTAAAGCATTATATAGAAAATTGTTTGTTACGTCAATAAATAAACAATTGAATTTAAGTTCGAGGACATCTTTTGACAAAAATATGTACTTTGTAAAGTTACTAGGTAATGAAAATGCAACAAGATTTAGAAATCTTTAGTTTGTGCTAAGGTATGAGGTTATAGTTTTAAAAAAATAAGTAACATGTGGAGAAATGAAATAATATGATTTGGGTAGGGTGTTGAATATTTAAAAAGTGGCTAAGATGGTAAGGTGAAGTGTGATTGTGAAATCCATAGATGGTTATGATATGAGATTGATTTAAGGTGTAAAATTTTGAGATTTTAGAGCTTAGTTTAAGGAAAGTGAGTGTAATCATTTATTCATTAATTAAAACGAATAAACGAAAACGTTGACTTATCAAAACTTCTAGATTCTAATAACATAGTGAAGACATGCTTTAGCCTATAAGTGAACACTCATCCCGAGAATTCCCAGGTAGGCATCCGGGTCCCTTGTCTGATTGGGATTTATGCGCAATGCCAGTCCTAGACAGAAAACTCAGAATACAGGCGTTCACCCTTCCAGATTGCACGTGTTCGTTATTAAAATTTAGAACTTCGACGAGATCTTCAAGGTGGTTCAGGCTAAACCCGAGGATTTGTCCTACTAGTCTAAGAGTAGATCTTGTGATGGAGAGCACTCTTCTTGTAGGGACTAAAGTAAGGATAAGAAGTAGGATAGTGAATAGAAACAAGTAAGGTTGCAAGTAAAAGGAGCAAGTACTGGTTAAAATCCTATGGTTATAGACTAGATTATTTTTTTTAATAACCTAATTCCCTATAACCATGGCTCTGATACCAATCTATAACACCCCAACCGATGGCGGAAACATCGGGATGTCACGTATTGATGATTGTTCAGTAGCTCATGGTAAATAATAAGTTTCAATAAATGATTTAAATAAATTACATACAATTGTTCTAAGAATTTGTACATCAAAATGAAAAATACAAGCTACGCATCTTCAAGCATTAACTCTAATCTTCGAGCATGTTATAACCTGAAACATGTTAAGTTTGAAAATATTTTGGGTCAACAAAAGTTGGTGAGAATTACATAGGTTTTGATAATTGAATAAAACTTGTACAATTCAAGTGTCATGGCAAGTCTAGTCCATACGTGAAAACATACTAGAAGTAAATCGAGTGCATAATCAACCCTTGTGACTGTTATATTGTGGTACATCCCATACGCTCATGGTTCACTCGATTATGTTATGCGATAACAATCACCCACGCTACCTTTGTAGGAGGCACGTATCCGGGTGGGATTGTCAGTCCAATAGATCTATCATTGTATACCGTCGGCTGATCAATGTTAATGATTATGCTAGAATATTGTGCTTACCCTAGTAATGTTTAAGACATAATGCAACATAGAATAACACATAGACACTTGTGATTGAATTGTAAATTGAATGTTGTAACATGTTTCACCCAAAAAAAAAGTGAATGGAAAAGGGGCTATGTAAACTCACCTTAGCAAAATGTTATGTCTCATGAAAAAAATAGAATAATGTGTTGTGAATGTATGCGAGGCGAATCCCAAAGACTCAACAACGTAGCTAGTCCAAATTGAAGAAAACGAAAAAGAAAGAATATCAAGCTTCCAATTCGCCAATTACAAGAGCTTATAATCAAAGCTTCAATTGTAAAAGTAATGGACTATAGAAGAAAGGTATGAGGGAAAGTTTAATCGGATTGAAACAATCGATTTAGTGGTGCAAAGTATAATGGGTCATAGGTGGGTTTTTATACTAGTTTTGGAGTCAATTAGCCATTAAAATTGGTCAACACCATAAAGTAAGGTTTTATGATGAATTGACTATTTGACTAAGACTTTGACTGTTTGACTAAGACTTTGACTAATCAATTTAAGGAATGTGTCAAGTTTATTTTCTTCTGAAATACTACACAAGATGATAGTTGGCTCAGTTGGTTGTCACTGTGTGTTGGTTGGCTGTGGACGCGGGTTCGAGTCCCGGTCCACACAAATCTTTTTTTGGCAATTATTTCCCTAAAACTATATTATTCTAAATTCATAATATGATTATATAAGCCCGAAAGTGACTCGAAATATTTTTAAAACGTACAAAAGTGTCGAGATACAAATAATTATTAGTTTAAGGTATTTAAAACATATATTGTTTAAAACAATACATTCTTTTTATCAAAAAAAAAATTAGGGGAAATTCGCGATGTTACACAACACATCCACGAAGCACATCAACCAGGGGACATTGCATAGGAGTGACACGACGGCAGAGAAGCATGACAACAAGGCAACACCACAACAGGAATAAGTCGACAACAGAGGAGCATGTCCACCAGGAAACACCGTAACAGGAACTGTATGACAACGGAGAATCACGACGCAAGGTGACACTGCAACTAGAATAGCGCGACAACGGGGAAACACGACAACATGTCCATAATACTGCAGGAGCAGCACAACGACAGGAATGCATAGTCGACAAAGCCACACAACGCAACCACATGGGTACGCAATCGGCAAAATAGTGCAACTGCAAGCATGCACAATCGTTGGGGGTAACACAACAGCATGAATGCACACGACAATATGACGCTCAATATGGAAAATCCACAGTCCACATCAACAGAAAACTCCGTTATCGTGAGCACGCATCCCGGTGCGTCTCAGCTCACTTGTGGGGGCGGAATTTATATCCATGCCTTCGACCTCAAACCTATCCTCCATAGGCTCAATGGTAGGAACGATTGGGTCAACAAAGGTATCCGTAATCATAATAGAAATGGGAACGATGGGTTCCTCATAATTTAATAGACTTATCAGGCTAATATTGTTCTTAGGGAGAACGATCGTAGGCTCAATATGAGTCATTCGAATAATGGAAACTGCCTCATTGACAGACTCAACCCAAGCCGGAGAGTCCATCGTCAATATTAGGCTTGGCAGGCGGCCAAGGAAAGATAACGAGGGAGCCGATGAAAGCCTCAAAGAAAATGGAATTAACAACAACGAACTCCACAGAGATACAAACATGGTCATATCAGCTTGGCAACGGTCATAGAGACGTCCAAGTCAACGACAGTAACCTCAGCAGGAGTCTCAAATACATCAACAACATCAAACTCGAGAAGAGCCATAGAAACAACAAGAAGAAGAAGCCTGACACGAGTTACAGAAACAATTATGACGAATCTAGTGGAGATTCAGGGAACAACAACAACAAACTCGACAAGAGTTACACACTTAGTAATGACAACAGGATCCGCTTGAGCCGTAGGAAAATGATAGCAGCAACAACAGCAGGCTTGGCGGAAACCTTAGACTCGTCGTAGTCATTAGATGTGTGGTGAATAGTATCCATAGGACCTAGAAACCAACCAACATCTTTTCTAGTATCAAAGATAGTGGTCACAACGAGATTAGCAAGTAGAGGTAGAAGGATCATGATTTATCGAGACACCACGATAAAATGAAAATGATACAGACTCTGGCAAATCAGCCGAATCATCCTTCTCATTTGAGTCCTCTTGCATGTTATTTTGACATAAGCATCGAAAGTCATCTTGATTAAGTTCCTTTTGTTATCTAAATGAGGCTGATGGGCTTCCTTCCTGATAGGTCACGCAATGAGAGTATCGAAAAACGACAAGAGATTAGATATGTCACATTGTACATAGCAAATAGGTCTCACCACCTTAGTTTATAAACCACCGCGACGAGGGGACGCAACGTCTCAATATCTATGGGGATTGATGGAAAACACTTTGCCTTAATTGTCACCCCACAGAGATAACTAGTCTCGTCGTCGTGACGAGGGTGACGAGCGTTATTGCAACAAGAGCAATGGAATTGCCGTCCCATGGGTACGTTTAATTTAACAGAATAACGTGATCGCTTCCAGTAGGCCGTCATCTGATTTTCAAGGGGGATTCCAATGTCAGCAGAAAGCATCCTGCGACATTTGACAATTATGGATCACACCTTTCACGATTACGGCTCCCGAAGTGTGGTTCCACTCCCCAGTTTTTATGTCGGATTTAAACGCAACACGCACGTCGAACATACTCGGGCGGTCGCTGAGTGAAAAGGGAGTACCAATAATCCCCGAAAAAACAAACAGGTGGATGCAGGTAGAGGAGTCTTACGATTGCCTTTACTTCTCAAAAAGGTAGTATGACATAAGCATCACTGATAAATCTACCTCGAATTATCTCCTGTAATACGACCCAGGGCTATTGCAGGGGGTATTGATCCCTACATGAACACTTTGTACATCGAGCAGTGACTTCCCATGAGTTAATTGTGTGCACTTCCAAGTGAGTCCATAGACAAACGCCGACCGGGGCTTGCTGTTCCACTGCACGCCATCATCATAACACTGGCAAATGCTGCCGCGGTCGTGATTAGTGGCCGAAATTTTCGTCATCATCAAATTTTAGCAAAGCCCTATGACTAGCGGATGTGTAATACAACATGCTGATTTCACAATCAGTCCACGACTGCATGGGAACAACGAATACTGTTGATTTAGACGAGGGCTATCGAGCCTTCCAGATAGCAATGATCAAGCTTCCTAACTCAGTAACTTCGATTCTGTCCTCCAAAAGGAGAAGAAAAATACTCGACCCTTGAAGACAACTTGGGTATGTGTTAGATCGAGTATGACTCATTCACAATAACAACACAGCAGCACACGGGCCATGAGTCTCATATCTAATCCACACCAGGTCCCATTCTCAAACGCACTGGTCTTGCAGGGACGCACCCTAGGTCTTCACTGGGTTCTGGGCATAACCTTCCACGCATCGTACTCGACATTTCTTGCTTCGGTAGGCCGTGTATTCTTGTACGTCCGCTCATGTGGAAGAACTTTGGGACGGAGGCATTCAACTCCTATACAAGGAAGTTATCGCCTCCCGTCTCCATCCGACGTGAGGGTTTACGTCGGATTCCTCATATAGATAAACGTCCGGGCTCTTCCGTGTTCGAACCTTAGAGGTAATATCAAAGAAAGCTCATTGGGTTAGTTAGGATCGAAATCAAAGGACATCGATGAGACTTCCCTCTTAACCCATTGGCCAATCAAAATAAGACTGGATCTAAAGAACAAGAACAAACAAGACAAGGAGTGATCACCAAACCCGGCCCTAGCGCCCACCAAGGTTGCCGTGCACCCCAAACTATTATTACGTGTGCACCCGTAATGATAATTTGCGTTGCCAGGTAATCTTGTTGCCCACTAATTCCGAGCTTCCTGATCCAAAAACAAAGGCTTCATACAACAAAAGACTTGAATAAGATTCGCCTTCACAACATTAACAACACGACAACGTCCATTAGCGCGACAGAGGTTAGTCCTTTCGATCATCCTGTCCGCACGTAAGCAGGCGAGTTAATCGTAGACTGCAACGTCCTTCCCATTTGCTGATATCGTACTACGTATATGTAATAACTAATCTTAGAAAATCGGATTCCTATGCAACATAAACATTCTTATCCGTATTTTTTAATACTTCATATATTGACACATGGCTAGTCGGTCGGAATTTCCCCTTGTACATCCCATGTACAAATTTCTTTCTTTTATAAAATATTTTGTTGTGTTTTAGTTTTGAAAACCTTGTTTTCGAGCCGAAACCGGTCATAATCTAGATTTTTTTTGAATGCTAGTTCGCTATAACCTTGGCTCTGATACCACTTCTGTCACACCACGCCAATGGTGGAAACACGTGGCGCAACACTTGAAAGCATATGAAAGTCAAGATTAACACAAACTATATTTAATTAGAAAAGATCATTTTATTAAGTTGTCGAAAATGAGTATCTTGTTACAATATTGCACAAAACCACAAACAAGAAGTTCATGAATGGGGTTTTTCCGTTTAGGTTCCAACCCGATGGTAACAATAGATGGAACCCCGACAAGTATCCGACATCCTGAATTCCACCGCACTAGCCCCATATCTATTCAGCACTTAGTTACCTGAAAGATATGTTTAAAAAGACGTCAATATATAAAATATTGGTGAGTTCACAGGTTTTAGTTTCGTAATAACAACATTTTTACACCCTGTGCAGATCCAGCACAATTTGTGGCCTTTGTAAGGAGTAGCTAGCTCCTACAAAACTATGATGATGAGCAATCCCTTGAGCCCATAACCAAACCAAGACTAGTAAATATGCCCCGCGATCACCAGTTGTTTCTCGGCAAATAACAACTTAGTTCAGAATACGTGCACCCCAGGCATACGCCGATGCATGATCAACGCTATCAATTAGGGGTGGGTCTTGTCAGGCACCAATAGTACTATCCAAATATTCCTTCGGTTTCATTTACCTGAATTAATGGTTACAGTAGCGAGGACTCAACCCCGAGTGGCGAACACAACAAAACTCAAGTACTCATCATGCCACTTATCACATTTTAACCTTTGAAAACATTTCAACATGTGACAACATTTGACAAACATATCATTCCCCCAATTAAAACGGTAAAATGGGGCCGTGAAACTCACCTGATGTACAACGTACAATCAAATACCAGAGAATATCAAGTCCGAGGTCAAGCACCTACGAACGTCCTAGTGCATGTAAGTCACTAAGTCTATAGCGTGCGTTTTTCCGGCAAGTTGTACACCCAACTCGCAACACCACCATTTACATATGATTCCCCGTTTAATTAAACATATGTCCTAGGTCCGTTGGTGATGGATTACCCTCGTTACAAGTTACATTTATACTTTCATGAATATTAATTAACTTTCATAATATTATTCTCGACTCGACTCACTTGACGTATAATTATTTTCCCATTAAATAATGATACTAAGATCTTGTCGATCGACATAATATTTTCAACACTTGACTCGACTCACTTTACCGTATATTTATTTTCCCATTAAATAAATATACTTAAGATCTTGTCGATTCGATAGTATATATTTTTATTGTCAAGTCCATACGCTCGTTTTAAACGTTTAATCGTTAGATTATTTACGTTATTTTTCTCCCACGAATAAATTCCCAACACTTAGGAAAGTGTTATGTATTTTCCACCCGAATTATATATTTTAAGTCCTTTAAAATATATGTCCTCATTTTCTCATTAGACGTAGTAATACAATACTTATTCGTCCGTTTTTACGTCTTAGTCCGTTAATACGTCCAAATCCGATTACTTAACATATATATTGTCAATTTTCCCAAGTTTCCAACAATATGTGTTCTTGAAATTATTCATCCTTTAATTTCTACACATTTTTACTTGGAAGTTTATAAATACATTTGTATTTTTAATAGAAAGGCTTGGTTACTTATACATGAAAATGCTCCAACACTTTTATATTCTCATTTATATAAAAGTTTTCATTTTTATATAAGTTTCTACCAAGTTTTTATTTGTCTAACATTTTTATAAAACCTTTGTTTTTATATATTTCCAACATGTTAGAAAGTCTATATTTTTATAAACTTCATTTTATAAAAATACATTTTTGTACAAGACATATATATATACTTGTAAGTTTGCTATTATTTACAAAACCAACCTTGGAAAGTTATCATTTACACTTTTGACACCAAACTTTCCAAAGTTATATTTTTAGATACAAGTTTCTAAAAATATCATTTTAAGTCCCTCAACTTTTAAAGTTATAAAAGTTACATTTTTCTATTCAATCTTTCAAGATTAACAATTTTCTACTAAACTAGTGGACTTTATTTTACCATCTTTGTCATGTTAGTTTATTTTTATGATCCAACACTTTTTAATAGTCTAATATCATCTTATTAAGGATAATATTAGGTGTTACTAGTGTATAAGTCCCATATGTCCAATTTATATTTTTCAAGTGTGTAGACTTTGATGATGTAAATTTAGGTAACTTATTTTCTAACAAAATCAACCTTATAACAAGTCTTAGATGCTTATGTTATGATGATTACAACCATATTTATGTTTATTCAAGTTCCAGTAACAAGCTATGTTTAGATCACCATTTTCTTTAAGTCTTTGTGAACTTCATAAAACAATAAGAACAATACACATCCATCACCAAAATTTCGGCCCTCATTACACACTTACAACACCATTTTAGTCTTTAAAATCATATGTTTTATCATGTAAAGCTTTATCAAGTTTACCCATTGTACAACTATCTTCTAGATAATAAACATAAACTTTTAAAGACAAGAACAAGATCAAGAATACTTACAACTAGCGCAAGGTTAGGGAAGCTAAAAATACTTGATTTTGATGGGGTTTAGTGTGTTCTTCCTAGGTGGTTAAGCTCCAAGCTTGAAACATACAATTGGGGGTTTGGAAATAGGATGTTTATGGATGAATTTTGATGATTGAAACTTGACAATGGATGTGTATCTGAGTGTGTATACCCACGGCTCAAGGAAAAAGAAAGGAAGAAGTTTTCTTTTGGTTTAATAAGTGTTGTAATCTCATGCCCTTTTATAAGTCCACCCAAGATCACATAAGATCTCATCATATCTATCTTTATATCTTATAATCCCATATATTATGAAGATATGGTACTAGAAATCTTTGCTAGATTTGAGAGTTGTTTTGGGCCTATTCTTTGCAAGATCTTTGGAGGTTTTATAATCTTACAAGGGTACAACAAATCTCCATATGATTCTCTAATCTTATGATATAATCCTTCATGGATTTAGTTGTAGAAAACAATATTCTTAGGAGATTTGGAGGTGTGTTGGCCGATTTTTTTGCAAGGATTGGAAAGATATTATGTAATCTTTCAAGTACTAAGAATATTATGCAAGATATTAGCAAATCCATACCATATCCCTTAGATTTTTATAGATTTTGGTGGATTATTTTGTACAAAAGAAGGATTTTAAGCATGGGGAGGGTTGGGCTGGTTTTTCGGGGTGGGTTTAGTGGGGTCCACAACACTAAACATTTGCTAAATAATATGTCATACTTCACGCTTAGCGTTCGGGTATTAATTGGATTTTATTCACGCGTAATTCGGACATTATAATAGCCTCTAATAACCCTTAAACATAGCCTAGTTTAAGTGTTGGTAGGTTAATTAGGCTCTTGTTGGGTGAATTTATAAGTTATACGCGTACCGGGTGCGATACGCACACTTTATTCGTTACTGGTAGATTTGTATGTAAAGTTTTCACTTATGGTATTGGAGTTCCAAAACACATTATATTTTGTAATAATACTCTTTATTTTATATCCTGGGTGTCCGGGATCCTTTCGTTTATTTAATTTTTTTACCGGGTAATCACCAACGTCCGTTCCGGACAAGTTTATATGCACGCGATTTCGTCGTGCTTTAACATTAAACATGTGCATCCCTATGCATCTTATGGGGAATTGCTATTCTATAAAGGCTAATCTATCCAATTAATTTAAAATTCACTTAAACTGTTAATTACATATACTAATTACGTACGGAAACACATCGATTTTTGCCGAATGTTACACCTTGATTGTCAAAGCTAGCTATCATGTTAATATAACCCGAAACACCAAAATGATACTCCTCATCCTTAGTCGATTGTTTCACTGTCTAAACCACCTGTTTTCAATAAAGAAAAGTATTAATTTTTAAATTTTAAATTTTAAATAAAGCGAAATTTTGTATAAGTGAATAAACAGTCTACCGATATATGGCAAAGTGATCGAGGCAATAAATATGTATTGTCTTCCAACCAAATCTAACTGATCAAAAGCAAAGCCACAAATATTTAGATTAGACAATCAACCTACGCGTCGGTTCTTCCTTGCAGCTGACAATGAACCATCAGCAACAAAAGCGTAATATACTACCTGATAATATCACTCTGAAAATATGTTCAGCTTATTACCCAACACACTCACTATCCATGCGCTAATGAAGCCTTTCTCAAAATCATAATGGATAGCCCTTGCAGCTTAGGGTGCAGTCATTCCTAGCACATCAAATGGTATAATTAGTTAAATTAGCCTTTAAACGAACTTGGCTAAATGGGACTCAAAGGAGAACATGGCAAACGTGTTTAGTTTTTTTTTCCAGAAAACTTTATGTGATAAAGAGTAAACTTTAACCTGCATGTATGGTCCATTCTTTTGTTTCCTACAAAATGAATGAGAAAACACTTTAATGAGTAAAACATATAAATTTTCTAATTTAAAAACAAACCGATTTCTTGCACCTTTTCTTCAGAAGTAAAGTATGTTTGTAAGCCAAGAAGGGTATATGTCGCCCTCATAAGACTCCCAAGCCCGTTCTCATCCGCATCAAGAGATGTCAAAACCTATACACATACAGTCACGCAAACACATACAAACATGACATCAGAAAAGATAACAATACCTTAGCAATAACTTCAGCAGTTTCTCTAAAATCAACACACCTAGTCACATTAGACTTTGCAAGAAACTCGTCAATTAGCTGGATCCCAATATTGTAACCCCTAATCAAATCAAACAAAACAATTAAACATAAATAAATACACACATTCGATCAAGCTGTAGACATAAAGAAGTTAAAACTACAAAAAACATAACAATCTAAAACATACATTTGATCAAGCTGCTTATTAAGCTCCTCGACCTCTTCCAGATCTGTTAGCAGCTGCCGCACTATCGCTCCATAGGTCAAAGTAAACAACTCAACATTCTACAATAATAATAATAATAAATAAGATTTTATAAAGGATACAAAATGAGTACAAATATTTTATAAACAGTGAGTTTCAGATGCACAATCATTACCACACGCTCCATAGTCACCATTAATGTCCTGAATTGATGATAACATGTTCTAAAGGATTCAATGTATCCTAGCCAAATCAATTAAAAGGTAATGTACAAAATGAGAAGAATAATTATGCTTCAAGTCAAAAACAAATTAATGGATGACATTCAGGATTATAAAACCATACACCCACCTGCAAAATAAGAAGCAATGCTAATCAAGAGTTTAGGACTAAAAAATAAAACCAATCAGAAAACAAAAATGGCATCGTTGGTATAAAAAATGAAGACCTTCATCAAGAGTAGGACAACCATAAAAAAACAAATTCAGATTGGGTAACTGCCCAAATATTGAACACGAAGGCCTCAGACATTGAAAATGGCGAGGATGAGGGCGTGTTAAATAGAGAAGCAAACACGAACACAACGAGTAACCAAAGAGCAAAACAACATTAAACCTACAATTAAAACCTAGAACGAATAACACGTTATCAAAATCAGCAGCTAAACAACCTTGTTCCTATGCACATCATAATAATCAACAGAACTCGATCATGAGCTCGCCTTCATTAACCAAACACGTTATCGCCATCATCACTGTAACAATTCGAATTCGAACCTTTAAAACCCCCAAATCACCTAAAAGCATCTCAATTAAAAAAAATATAATAAGTGTAATTTAAGGCGTTGACCTGTGATCACAACGTCTATGAGATTTTGAACCTGATTAAACTCATGTATCAATCTACCATAACCATAAGAAGGCAAAGAAGGCCAGATCCTCACCCCATCTCAACATTCTCTTTAAATGGCGTTGTTAACACCACCATCACCTACATCGTCTCATTGCATTATATGCATTGATAGTGAATGAATTGAATATTGCACATTAAATTCATAAGGTTCGATTATAATTCTAAAACCAATAGAAGAAGGATGTATACCTCAAGAGACATAGTAAGAAGGAATAAGCCTAGGTTATCTTCAATCATAAGTGACCACCACTGTCGTCGCTTTACACTACCACAAAAACCTAACCATCATCATCAAACACCACTACCAACCTCTGCTGCCGACAACCACCGTAAATCACCACCGCAACATCATCAACAGACATGCAGTCCCAAGTCGTTATTATTCACCAAAGGAACCACCATCGACAGTCAACTTCGCCCTTTGCCAGAACACAACCACCACCGCCGTTACCTTTGTTACACCGGATCACAACTCACCGAAATTACAAAAACATAACAATACAGGACAGAAAAATATGAACGGGAAACAAAATAATAGCCTCCATACCCAAAATACATCGAGCAACCACTATTAGGGCACGAAGAAGCCAAATACAACAGTCTGGAAAAGGCGGTGGGTGACAGATCAGGGGTTAAGCAAGATTTTATCATAATAAACTAACCTGAAACAAAGAATCTGAGCTCAAATCATACCATAAAAATGACAGTTCCGTCTCTAGATAAAACTATTCCCGTTAGCCACATCACCAATCACCATTGTGGCGCCATAGGCAACAACGATCAGAGAAGAAAACTAAGATAAGAGAGATGACTGTTGAGAGAGAGAGAGAGAGAGAGAGGGAGGGAGAAAGGGAGATGAAGGGTTGAATGGAGAGAGTGGAGCAGACGAGTGAAAAAAGATCAGATGTTAATAGATAATTGACTGTTTGTCTTGTATACGAATGAAGAAAGATAAAGAAGTGAGGACATGTGACCTCATTAGACTCTACCAACACTAAAAAACTCAACATGTGTAAAAATGCAAGAAAATAAGGCAAAAAGAGGGAATATGGACTCGAACCCGGGGTGATACGTTACGGATCAAATGCCTACACCACTAGACCAGATGAACATTTTGTAAGCAATTTTGAAAATAATAACTTATAAAGAAAGAAAGAAGATGGTGGAAAGCATAAAAAAATTACAATTCAATTTAGTTTGTATATTAATATAGTGTAATTGTGTTTTTAGGTCAAATTTTAATCTTAATAATGTTTTGCAAACAAAACTTTTAAATAATTTAAAAGTTCGGGTTGAAAGCATCTGGTCGATCCAGTATTTTATGCCATAATTATTACTTAAAAGATCATTTAACATAAGATCTTATAACTAAAATTGTGTTTTTAGGTAAAATTTTAATAATATTGATTTGCAAACAAAACTTTAAAATAATATAAAAGTGCGGGTTGAAAGCATCAGGTTTGAATCAACCCGGGAATATTCAGGTCGTGTTTGGGCTTATATGTATGACACAATATTCGGGTTTGGATTCATGTAAAATTTTTGGGTTTGGGTTGTCCACCCGCTGACCGACCCATTTAGCACCCCCTAGGTTTAATATTTTAGTAACATGTATAAGATTTATTTATACATAAAGAAAATACCTTGTCACTAAATTCACAATGTATTTGTGATCTGTTTTCTCTTAAGTGATGGCTACAATAAGTGATTTCAACATTGTTGTCTCCCACTTTAAACAAAAAAATGATTGCACACTATACTCGACACAATTAATCAACATAATAATGAATTTAAAGTACATTGGTTTAACATTGGTAGCAAGCATTCTGATTTCCCTTAAAAACAACAGCATGTCCTAAGTTTGAGAGAAGCCCTTCTTTCCTGACTGTCATGAGGTCCTTTTCCAGTACCAGTTTTTTTGTATTACCATCAGTCATAATTATAGAGAAAATTAAATCAGTAAACGCCACTGTTTTAACCTGCATGGTGGGTTCTTAAGAACATCTATTTGTATTTGGATTTGGTTATGTATTTATAAATCACATAGTAAGCCAACGTCATACTGCTCTCACCACCCGGAGGCTTATAGGCCCAGGTAAGTAGTCCCAAGGCACGACTTTCCCATCAACAAAAATGTTACTACCACTCATTTCTCCAAACTTTGTTGAACTCAATGGGATTTTTGACACGTTGCGGGGCTTCATCTCCTCTTTAAAAAAAAATTCAACACAACTCGATTAGTTTCTGGTTTGGGATCTTTTTTGTTGTCTTGAACAACTTAGTAACCAGTCAAAAGGGGTTTGGGCTAAAACATACAATTTCAGTCACAAATTACATTTTGGCTATTTTTAAAAGCTTCTAACACATAAATAAATAATAGGTTTAATATGATTACAAAGACCAATTTATTTAAATAGTAATCTAAAACTATCGCATAAAACAACTTAAGAAACCATCTGAATTTTTTTATACCACCAGACAACATGCAATCCTTCTGCCAAATTCTGCCTATTTGACACGTTCTCATTTGGCGAGTTTTCATTTTGGCTTAAAAAATCAACCCATTTATAATAAAATCGCCTATTATAAAAAAACCCCTTAAAAAGCATATCTACTCATTTAATGGTGAAAGTTTTATGTGCACAAAACATCAAAGGTTAAAACTCACTTGTAGATGGTTGTTCTTTTCATCATTGGTAAGACCATCAACTTGCATGAACTCTAATTTTCTTAGGGGCAACTGCAAAAGATTTAAACAATACATGGTTTAGAATAACAATCATAATCTATTTCTACTTGCTATTTCAAAGATCACTTACCTTACAAGACTTAAAGAAACAACATAAATTATAATCATCTTTACCACATAACAGTGATATTTAACATATATTAATATACGCAAAATTGAAAATCAAGTCCAAATCTTCAAGCGTTAAAACGCCTGTTTTGTGACTGAACTTCCTGCCTCAAAAATATTGTGAATCAATAACTCACTTTCCCATGGTTGTTGAAAAGAGAAAAACAGCAAGGAAACAAATCGCCTGAAAGAATGGTTAGCATTTAATATTTTAGAGATCATATACCTGAATATAACGATACAAATTGGAATCAACCAGTCTTCTTCATGACTCACACAACTCTTAAAGTGTGTTACACTGACATCTATTTATTGTCTGTCCTGAAGATCACTTTGTGGAATTAATATGTAACCCGCTGATAACATGCCAAGCTCTCCAATTTCCTTAGATGTGTAGAGAAACATAGGAGGAAACCTATAGGCAGAAATTTGTTACCCGCCACATACTTATAAATAAATAAAAACCCACAATATAAATCAGCAAGAACTTATCTGCTATGCATTTTTGAATTCGATCCAATTTAGATATGGGTTTGGATTTTGTTTTAACATTTTACTAACAAATCTAAAAGTTATGCAAGGTCACTTCACAGAAGTACATCATTAGCCTTTCAGAATAATAATAATAATAATTAACTTACATTTACTTCTTGCTTACAAAGACAAGATAACTGAAAATTATCAAGTAACACCTATCAGGTTGTATTCCACTTGTTAACAATTCGGTGATAGAGTTAAACGGTCGGGGCATTAGAGGTGCGAAGAAGGAGGCGACGCTCCAAATTTGATGGGATATGGATTCTATAAACTCCGAAAGGTCTCGTTGAACACCCCTATTCCGAATTTGATTGTTGTTGTTAGTAGGATGATTGCTATCGTCGTGAGTTAACAATTGATCCAGCCAACCATGACATGATTGGACGATTGGTGGTTGCTTGGTGATTGTATAAACCGAAATTAAGGGGAGAGATGATGATCTCAAAGATGATTCCAGAAGGTGTTTTGATTTTGATCAATCACTTGAATGAAACCCTAGAGACAATTAGTGATTCAATTCTAGAAGATGAAAGTGGTGTTTTGATTTCTTGAGGTTTTGAAACAGTGGTAGTACGAGGTACACGTACCTAAAAAATAGGGTGGAACAGGTTTTCTATAGAGCGGGAACAGGCAATTAACTGCCTCAAAAACTATAACTGCCTAATTTGTAGGGCTAAGATTTCATGATTTTTTTGAACCAATGGTCAAGTTCAAATGAAAAGTGGTTACAATAGGCTGGCGTCAATATTATATATAATACCAATACCATATAAAATCTTTCTCTTCATGTTAGAAATCAGCCAATGCTTATGAAACTCCAAAATATTTTTAACTGAAAACAGATAAGGAAACGGAATACCACACCACACAGCAACACCTTGCCAAACACCATTCGAAATCATACAAGTTGAAGAAATATGCTCTGTCGATTCTTCATATTCTCCACAAAACATGCACAAAGTATCCCCCACTTCAATATGTCTCCTACTTTGCGCCAAATTAGTCGGGAGCCGGTCTAGAATTGCCCTCAACATAAAAAATATTACACTTGTTTGGTAGCCATTTATACCAACTAAAATGTCAGTTATGTTAGAAGAATCACCACTTTTCAACCATTTTTTGGTAAAAGAAACTAAGAATACATCATTAGACCCATTATTCCATTTCCAAACATCGTCATTAGACGATAATGATGTAACCGAGGCCATTCTTTGACACTCTACGAGTTCACGCATTTGATCCTCCGAAGATGGATAAGAATTCCAAGACCATAACATTGCATCCACATTAGCACCGACTCCAAGACGATCAGCAACTAGACACCATTTAGCACTCTCCATCTGAAACAGCGATGGGAATAGATTCTGGAGAGGAATCAGAGCGGTCTAAGGATCAATCCAGAAACGGATTCCCTTACCATCACCCACTTCTCCCCTAATCATGCTATTAAAGCCCACCTCTTCAACTTATATCTTTTGGCTATGTGATACCCCGCATTTTTAGGTTAACACCTTTACTGAACTCTAGTTAACTCACATATTCATACGTGGTTAAATAATTAACTAGGGTTAGTTAAGGAGGCCTAACATATGTTGGATGATATTAACATATGTTATAATTAGGAAAATCCTTGTTTTGACACACACGAGTCCTGTATCCCGAACGTTGGTGATTTGTCTGGGATACATATTAATGTGTACAATTGAATTATGATGAACGTGAAGTTACATGTTTATGTGGATTACATGTTTATGTGAATTACCGTTTGACTGAAAGTTAATATGTAAACCATGCAAATTACGTTCACCTTATGATTAATATCTTATGAGATGATAAAAACAATGGTTTTTATGCAAGTTAGGGTGGTTAATATTATCGGGTCCGGTATTGGGCTAAAACATGATTAACAGGCCCAGTTAGTGGACTACAAGGGGCCCTAATACCCAATTACTTGGGCCCCAAGCCAATTCCCATTATAAATATAGATAAAAAAATAACCCTAACCCTACTACTCCTTTGCGCCGTGAACAAGGAACTCACCCCCACTCTCTCTCAATTTCAATCAAACAACAAATCCTCTTGATAAACAACAAATCCTCTTGATTAATCCAAGTGGTGTTGGGTGGAATCTCTAAACCTTGAGGATTTCTTGCATTGAAAGGTATATTTTTATAAGTTTTATGATAATTGTTAATGTTTGAAAAGCTTTTAAAAACCCTAGAAACTCTATGAGTATGAATCGCATGTGTATGTGTTTGTGTAAATTCTTAGATGTTTTGCATGGAGGTTTATGAGAATTGATATATGTGATTATAATTAGGTTTTAGGAATTTGAAAAATACAGATTTTAACATGATTGTATATGAGGATTTCATGGAATATGTGATTATGGATGATTAGGGTTTATGAATAACTTGGGGTGCAAGTTTCAGTTTTCTGACAGATTCGTTAGGGTGTTTTGTAGGGTCTGTATTGTGATGTTAAATTGATTGTTTTGATGATTTCTTTGCATGATTGTATTGCACATGATATTAGCTTTTCATAATGGGCAAAAACATCAGATTTGGACATCGTTTGAGTGGTTTTTGGAATTTTATTTGATTAAAGGTCATATCAGATTTTCGGAGTTATAAATTGGGTCATACCTCATACACATCTCATATAAGTATTCATGAAATTTGGAGAGTAGGTCAAAAATGGAAAAACTTGGCTTTTCCATGTAGATTTACCTCGTTTGGGTGAATACACAATTTTTGGGAAGTTTTCTACTAAACTGACCTGTTGTGGAAATTTTCTGGACATAGCTGTGTTGTACGAATTTTAATAATTTTTGTGTTGGGTTTTGAGACAAAACAAAAATATGGGTTATCAAATGAATCCCAAAGAATATTCAGTAAAAATTTAGGAGTTTAATTCGTTCGTTAAGTATTTTAAATAATTCGTTTTTCATAGCGCACAATCTGCCCTAAAAACGCAGATTGTGTAAGGGATGTTTACGTGACTAATTGGAGTCTTATATGGTATGTATTTGACATGAACTTGCATGAATACTTATATGAGATGTGTATGAGGTATAAAACTGATAATAATCAATATGATCACCAGCGGGATACGTAGGACTTACTTGTGCATGTAGAGTCATTAGGTGTCACTACACGGTTTGAACTTTAAAAGTCTTGGACAAACGAGTTGTATGGTGTGTTGGTTACGCACATATACTCACCTAGTGACATTTGTAATAGGGAGTCGGTAGCTCATTTCTGTTTGAGGAATTTGGATTATTCACGTGCAACCTAAGGTGAGTTTCACTACTTTTTCTCAAAAGCATGCGTCTCGGGTTTGAGACAACTTACAAACGTTTTGTAGTCCGGTTTGGGACTACTTTTACATCTTAGGTTTTGAGATGCTTTGACTCCTTGTGTGGGTCGGGTTTTGATCAGTTTAAAACTTATTGGTCCTTTGTGAACTAAACACTCTATCTCTTGAAAAGTCCTTGCATATTATTGGGTTAATCGCCGGAGGCGAGCGGGGTATTAGTTGATAGCGCTATTAGGTTGTGCAGCAACCTCATGTTTGCGATGCTGGGAGCATGGACATGTACTTCTGACCACATTTGAGAACTAGTGTTGATAGACACTAGTTATTGAGGCAAACTATTATATTACTGAAGGTGTACCAATAATACTTTTTAGTTGCAATTAGTGGGTTAGCTACCCCTGACATGATTAAACTGATAACACTTGAACATTTTGGTCTGGAGGACCTACGCTTTTATTTGGTTACGTGGTTTTGGAAACCAGCGCATTTACTTACTCATTTTCTTTATTTAGTGAACTCACCAACATTGTTTGTTGACCCACGATATACATGCTTTTGCAGGTAGTTAGCTTCCGGTGCCACGATTAGAAAGCACTGCACACTTCACTGCATTTGGGGTCTTGGGCATGCACCTAAATTATATATCATGCTTTTATGTTTTCTTTCATATGGTTTTATCTTGGGCGCATTGTTTTGCGCATGGTTTTAAAAAGGTTTAAACTTGGTTTACGCTTCCGCAGCTTAACTAAACTTGATTTTTGAAAACGAACTAAATGGTTTGGGCATTTAGAGTTTGTTCATATGACTTATGACTATGGGATCCTGGTATGTCATGCGCCTCGCGGTATAAAGCCCGCAGTGGAAATTTGAGGGTGTGACAGGCTAGCCATTGCTAATATGCTCCACGTACCTGGAATACTCTTATTACATAGGATCAAATCCCACCTCCGTTTAGACCTATGAATCGCGTCAATCACCTTTCTCCACAACGCCTTTTCTTCAATACGGTACCGCCATAACCATTTAAATAAAAGAACATTATTACTATCTCTAGTTTATTGAGACCCAATCCACCTTCTTGTTTGGAACAAGTCACTTTGTCCCAAGCAATCCAATGTACTTTGTTTACATTCGTACCACTCCCCCATAAGAATTTCTTTATCATGGACTCAAGCTTGTTAATAACACCCACCGGTGCTTTATAAAGCGAAAAATAATATGTCGAAAGGCTTCAAGAACTTACTTTATCAACGTAGCCCGACCACCAATAGACAAATTATCATCTTTCCACTTTGAAAGGCGCTTTTGAAAGACCTTTTCTACTGCCTCCCAATTACCAACCCTATTCATATTTTCTCTCATCCTAATACCCAAATAAGCAAACGAAGCTTCTCCCGAACGACAACCCAACCCATCCGCTTTCAAATTTACCTCACCATAAGTCTTACCAATTATGGAGATTAATCTTCAACCCTGAGCACATAAAAAAATATTCTCAATATCCTCTTCATATTATTAAAATTAAAATCAGACCACTTACCCATAATCATTGCGTCATCTACATAAAGTTAGTGATACATCACCTCCATTCGGAAGCACCACACCATTAAACGCCCTAATCAGAGAAGCCTTATTAAGTATTCCTAAAAATGACTCCATAACAATAATAAACAAAAAAGGAGAGATATGCTCCCCGTGCTGAATGCCTTTACCATAATCAAACTCAAACGTATGAGCACTATTTACATGTACCGACAACCTTGCCGAAGACAGAATCCGATAAATCCATTTACACCATAACATAGGAAAACCCATTTGGCGTAAAACAGATAAATGAAACTCCCAATGTACATTATCGTAGGCCTTTTAAAAATCTATCTTCAATAAAAAACGGCTCCTTCCCTTTCCTGCTAGCCCATAATAAAATCTCACTGATCATCGGTGGCCCGTCAAGAATATACCTACCGGCTAGAAAGGCCAATTGTGCCTCAGAAGTAATACTACCCATAACCTCCTTTAATCTATTAGCCAAAACTTTTAAGATCATCTTGCTAACCACGCTTATCAAATTAATAGGTCGATACTCTCCAAGCTCCACAGGATCTGACACTTTCAGAATTAACATGACAAAAGATGATCCTACACCCGACTAATACTCCCTGTTTCAAAAAAACTTTTACAGATACTCCCAAAATCTTCTGAAAAGTATCTCCAAAAATGTTTTATGAAACGAAAGTTAAATCCATTTGGCCCCAGTGCTTTATCATCGCCACACTAAAAAACCGCATCTTTTATCTCTTTCTCAGTAAACTAAGCAACTAGACCGTCCGCCTCACTTGAACCGATTCTCTTCAACCCAAAACAATCGAGGGCCGGCCGCACCTCCAATTCCTCCACAAATTCATTTCCAAAAAACTTAAAAACCTCTTTTTAATACTGCTCGGGTTAGTCACCCACTGCCCATCAATGAAGGTACCTCGAATTTTCATCCCCCTCCTGAGCCCATTTAACACGAGCCTTTTATTTCAAATATTTATATTTATATTCTTCAAATTCCTTTAGTTTTTTCCTCGATTCCTCGAGCACCCATGTCACACCCCGCCTAAGGCGGAAACACGAGGTGAGACGGGTTTGGTGATAAAAAACATTGTTTACATGAGAAGTACTAAATGTTATTCATTTCACAAACACATAAGATCATAATGTCAATTACGAATTACAAGCCTAAACAAGGGAGTTCAATAACTACAACAAAATAACAAAACAAAAGCCTTCTTCATGCATTCCTAAGCTTGCCTTCTTAATATCCTTACTTCATTCCTGAAAAATATGCTTAAAATCGTCAACTAAAAGTTGGTGAGTTCATAGGTATTGATGACTCGATAAAACAGTTTGTTTCTATGAGAATTTGTTGTCTGTGTCTTTGTAGAATATAGTTACCATGAGCCCCATAACCAAACCCCGACTTCGTTGTATGCCCCAACCAATGTCTTATCACAAAACATTGAATAAAATGGATAATATACAATCATTTGACAGCAGTCAAGGTTAGCGTGACTAACCATGAAAGGGGGTGTCAACCCAAATAGTACTATTCATATGATCCACGACTTATTGCTAAGTTAAATTTATGGTTGTCCGGGGACTTTATTGTGATAATGTTTCCTAACTCATGTAATACATATTGTTTTCATGTACAAATGTAGGTCTTAAGCATGTTTCTCCCCCGAAGTTGTAAAACTGTAAAATAGAAAAGGGGCCACGAAACTCACCTCAAGTCCGTGCGATGGCTAGCAAAGTAAAGCCCATGATACTATATATCCAACCTACACAAATCCTATGTACAAATGACATTTTAGATCTAGGTTCGATGGTGTATTGCATAAGTTGTTCACCCGACGTATAGAAAAGTTTGTTAACTCAATGACCCGTGATGACTTTATGAAAGTGTTTAGGCATTTTTATCTTTAGGAAAAGGTATGTTTTATCTCATTATAGTTATTAGAGTTATTATATCTTTTAGCATACTACTCATGTATACATTACACATATACATATAATAACACACGCACACACTCATATATTTATGTATATTTATGCACTTGACACACACACACACGTAAATATTTATGTTCATAGAAGTGTCACACATACACACCTATATGTATATGTTCCTCTTCATTCGCATAAACACTCAGGTTCATGGTGTCATAACTAGTTTGTGCCACGTAATAACATGTGTTAATAACTAATAACATGTGTTAAAAGACAAGGTTTTCCATAATATAATACAAACTATTTTCAGACAACATTGGAAAGTTAAAAAAAGTCACCAATGAAGCTAAACCATCTTACTATAATAGATTGGGTGAACCTCGTTAGATTTTTGTATAAAATAAAAGATGCCAGCTTAGTTTTTATACCTCCTAGCGCAAGAAGCAAAAAGAGAAAGGATGACGAGAGTTCGATGCTTTCCTTTAAGTGCTCACCTTTGGACTCCTTAGATCTACTTGGGGTTTGTTGGGATGGCTTGGTTTAGGTGTGTTTACACCGAAAATAGGGATGGTAGGGGGGCTTGGGCTTCGGCCGATTGCAAAGAAGGAGGGGGAGGGAGGCTACAAGTAGTTTGAGAGTTCAAGGAATTTCTGTTTGGTTGGTGCTTGAAGTTCAAAGGCCTTGGCCCTTAATATAGGAAAAGTGGTGGCTATAAGACGTAAGCCAACTATTATCAAACTTAGTGATTAAAGAAATCCTTCCTTGATCATGTTTACTTAGATTTGATGCTAAACAATTCAATGTGACCCTTCATCATGTCCAAATCAAAGATGAATGACATTTCATAAAGTCTTGTGTGTTATTGAAGTCAAAAGAAAAGGAAACATCAAGGAGGGGAGGAGGGGACGATTGCTAGGGATCAAGGAGACAAGATCAAGTTGTTTTGGGTATGTAATCTTCTATGGTTTAATGTAATTAGGGAATATTACCAAAATTGGAGTGTGATCTTATAAGATTTGATGAGATGGATGTTGGACTATAAGAAACATAATCATGGTTACTAGATATGTAAAGATCTTCCAAGACAAAAAGGGGGAGCGGTTAATAGTGAGAGAGAGAGAGAGAGAGAGAGAGAGAGAGAGAGAGAGAGAGAGAGAGCCGATAGAGAGGTGGAAGGAAGGAGGGAGGAAGGTAGGTGACTTCTAAATGGGGAAGGTCAACTTGTATCTTTTGTTGTGATTAAGGAATAATACTATATTTGTGTAAGGTCTTTCAATTGATGCCTTTCTAATCAAGGGATTTAGTGGTCAAATCTAGTCAAATGGAGGTGACTAATCACTAGATTATGTCGGCTCCAAATCACCACAATGTGACTAATCACATGATTATGTTTTATCTAGTTTCCATGATGTGACAGTTCAAGGGTCTTTCAAGGTGATTAGTCAATATGGTTTAATAAAAAAAGGATTTCGTGTAGGGTGTTTAGGGGGCGACGACTACAAGACAAGAGAGGGAAAGGATTTGTGCAATTTGGGAAGGAAATCTTCCATGGGTTTTGTTAACAAAAGAAATCATACCATTTTAGTAAGAAGTCATGATTATGTTGGTAAGATTCTAGTCATTAGTTGACTAATACCAAGCATATGCATTGTTAATTAAATAATCCACAGGAAAAGACTAGACATGTTCTTAGATTGTTGTTGGAAAAACAAAGACTCGTCTAGTAAGTGTACGGGTTGACTTGGAAAATTGGTAGGTGTCACATTCTACCCCTATTAAAAGAATTTCGTCCACGAAATTCAGTTCGTGTTGTTAATAAGTGGGGTAAATATTAAGGGGTGTCTAAGCTTTGTCTAGTTTCCTATTGATTAGTGGTCTAGACTTGTTTACATCAAAGTCTCTATGTCTACTTCCGCATATAGAGAGTAAATGATAAACAATGCAAGCATGTCATAAACATGAAACGTACCACAGACAATGCGTTACTCATTCCCAGCATCCCTTGCTCCAATGACGAATGCTCTACCTCGAGCTGGGCTAACATCAGCATTCTAGTCCTTCAGCTTAGGGTAAGCTCTTTTGAAGTGTTCAGTACTGCCACACTCATAGCACGCCCATTGTGCTCCCTTGGTTGTGCAATTCTTGGACATGTGGCTTGGTTTTTTGCACTTGGTGCAAGTGAAACTTACATGCTCCATTGTGATGAAAACTGCACTTGTCACACTTAGGAAGCGTCCCTTGGTATGTTTTTTTTGCTACTGCCACATAAGAATTCACAACTTCCTACTTCTTACTCGGATGGTTGCCTGATTCCATGTCATCCAGCTTCCGTTTCTCACCCGTACCCTTCTTGACCAAAGCTCCAAACAATGTGCCAAAGTCAAAACACTTTGGATTGTGGCAGGTCGTGACGACGTCACCATGCTTTGAAGTTGAGGCACAAGACCTCAAATGTACCTCTCATGTAACACCCCAACCGATGGCGGAAACATCGGGATGTCACGTATTGATGATTGTTTCAGTAGCACATGGTATAAATTGAATTTTAAATAATTTATTCAAAACATAATAATCCAAAATAAAGTGATGTCTAGAAATTCAAATACATGATATCAAATAAGCAACAATCTTATAATAACTTCAAATAATAACTTCATGATAAATCCTTATGCAAACTCAAGCCTCAGCTTCATTGTTACCTGAAACATGTTAATTTTGAAAGTATTTTTTGGGTCAACAAAAGTTGGTGAGAATTACATAGGTTTTGATAATCGAATAAAATGTTGTGCAATTCATGTGTCATGGCAAGTCTAGTCCATATGTGAAAACATACTAGAAGTAAATCGAGTGCATAATCAACCCTTGTGACTGTTACAATGTGGTACATCCCATACCCTCATGGTTCACACGAATATGTTATGCGATAACAAACACCCACACTACCTTTGTAGGAGGCACGTATCCGGGTGGGATTGTCAGTCCAATAGATCTATCAATGTATACCGTCGGCTGATCAATGTTAATGATTATGCTAGAGTTGTGCTTACCCTAGTCATGCTCAAGACATAATGCAACATAGAAAAACACATAGACACATTGATGATTGAATTGCATATATATAATGTTGTAACATGTTTCACCCCAAAAACAGTGATAAATAGAAAAGGGGCTATGTAAAACTCACTTTAGCAAAATGTTTATACTTCTTGAAAAATAGAATAGTAGTGTTGCCCAAATATGCCAAGTATCACCCTATAATAAGGTAATAAATAGGTCTAAGTCTATCTAGTCTACAAATATATATGTTCTAGGGCTTCGAATTGGGGATAAATGCTCGTTTGATTAATAATTAAAATGTTTGATAATTGAGAGAAATTTAGTAAATAAATAAACAAAAATCTTTTTATAAAATTTGAATTTAAGATGGTCACAATAATGAGTTTTAAGTATAAAATTATTTTCTTAAAAATAGAATATTAAATCTATTTATTTCAAATTGTCAAAATTTAACTTTAATATTTAAAAATACTAAAATTAAAGAATTATTAGTTTAAAAAATTATATTTCTGTTCTAAATAATCAGAAATAATTTATATAAAATTTTGGTGCAAAAATATTAAAAATTGAATTTATTATGATTTAATTATAATTAAAACTAACAAAAATTGATTAAAAATATTAAATAAATGAATTTTCAGAAATAAAAATCATTTCAGAAAAGTTTATTGTTATAAAAACTCAGAATAATTTTTGTGGAAATTTATAATATTGTTTTGATATTTTAATAGAATTTTATAAATATAATAGAATAAACTTGATTTATTTATTATATATATTAAATAAATAAATTTTTGAAAACTAAAAATTGTATGTTAAACTTTTTCATTAGATTAACACAAAATAATTTTTGTAGAATTTTTAAAATAGTTTTAATATTTTAAAATGAATTTATAAAATATAAGTAATATATATAATTAAACTTGATTGTTTTTTAATTAAAACAAAACAAAAAGAAAAAGGTTGCAACTGCTGAGGATCGAACCCGCGTGGCCCGGTCAGAGGACACCAGACACAACCACTTGGTCCAGACCAGTGGTTGTGTTGGGATTTAGTTCATTTAAAATAAATAACCTAGGTGAAATCAGTGTTCTTCCCCAATTTGAATACACGAGCCCTAGATTTTCCAATTGGACAATTTACACAACATTAACCTAATTAATCTTAGGGTTAATGTTGTGTATATGCCCCGAACATCAAAACCCATCAACAAAAACAGACTTACAAACACGATTGGATACTGGATTGATCAGTCAAATGTCGAAGTCAATACACGGTCAGAAATCCAAGAACAGAGGATTGTTTTTAGAAATTGGAGGTTGAGAAAGATTGAGTGGCGAGTTGTGATGGTCCAGAGGTGTCCAATTTATAGGGTAGTGGTCTAGATCGTTGATTAGGTATGTTTGACCTCGTCTTTAATGGTTGACGCGTCTCCGAGCCAAAAATGGTATGAATTGGATGGTAATTGAACGTGTAATGACTCGTGATAGGCCGGCAATCACGATCCCAATCAATCCATGATCAATTACACAATAATTGATTTGATTTATGGCAAGTCGTTGATCACAGTTGACTTTCCAAGTCAACTGGGATGATTCTTAATTCGTGTTATATTAATAAGGTGGTTGGATTAGAACAAGAGACATGCGCAGATCAGATGGTTGTGTTGGTGTGTGTAAGAAGCCGGCTTGGGGCGCGGGTTCGAGTCCCGGCCCAAGCTTTTTATTATTTTGACATTTTTCACTAATATATATATATATATATATATATATATATATATATATATAATTATCATAGTATTAGGGTTCCAAAAATGCCACAAAAATAATTAAATGCAATCAATAATAATGGAACTTGACGTTTTTATTAATGATGATATGTAACGTACAAGTATAAATGCGTAATGTTACAGTCGCCCCTACTTTTAGGAACTTCGTCCCGAAGTTGGAGTTGGAGAGTCTGGTGGAAAAAGATGTGGGTACTTAGACTTCATCTGATCTTTACGTTCCCAAGTGAACTCTGGACCTCGTTTAGATTCCCAACGAACCTTAACGATCGGAATGCGACTGCGCTTGAGTTTCTTGACTCCAGTATCAGCAATCTTGACGGCTTTCTCGATAATGTGCATAGTTTCATCGATTTGCACGTCCTCAAGAGGAACATGGAGGTTCTCATCTGCTAAGCATTTCTTGAGATTTGAAACATGAAAGGTCGGGTGAACATTGCTTAGCTCAGGTGGAAGATCAAGTTTGTAAGCCACTTTTCCAATCCTGTAAAGAATTTTGAATGGGCCCACGTAACGAGGAGCTAGTTTTCTCTTTCTACCGAAACGAATCACTCCTTTCCAAGGGGATACCTTAAGTAGTACAAGGTCCCCAACTTGAAATTCCAAGGGTTTACGACGTTTATCAGCATAACACTTCTGACGACTTCTAGCCTTGAGAAGATTATCCTGAATGAGTTGGATTTTGTCTGTGGTTTCCTGGATTAGTTCGGGTCCAGTGATACGGGCTTCACCAACCTCAGTCCAACAGACAGGTGAACGACATTTACGACCATAGAGTGCCTCGAAAGGAGCCATGTTGATGCTGGCAAGATAACTGTTGTTGTATGAAAACTCAACCAAAGGGAGATGGGAATCCCATGCGCCACCAAAATCGATGACACATGCCCTGAGCATATCGTCAAGTGTTTGGATGGTCCGTTCAGTCTGACCATCTGTTTGAGGGTGATAAGCAGTACTCAGGTTCAACTTGGTACCCAAAGCATCTTGTAAAGAATCCCAAATGTGAGAGGTGAAACGACCATCACGATAAGAGATAATGTCCAAAGGTATACCATGACGACATACGATTTCACTTACGTACATCTTTGCCAACCTTTCCACAGAATACTTCTCACGAATAGGTAAGAAGTAGGCTGACTTGGTCAAACGATCGACGATTACCCAAATACTGTCAAAACCTTTGGGTGTACGAGGGAGTTTGGTGATGAAGTCCATAGCTATGCTCTCCCATTTCCATACAGGAATTTCTGGTTGTTCGAGCATACCAGATGGTCGTTGGTGTTCAGCCTTGACCTTTTAACAAGTGAGGCATTTTGCAACGAAAAGAGCAATATCCTTCTTCATACCAGGCCACCAATATGAATAACGAAGATCTTGGTACATCTTGTCAGCTCCAGGATGAATAGAATAACGAGACTTATGAGCCTCGTTCATAAGAAAGGTACGAAGGTCATCATGGTCGGGAATCCAAAGTCGATTAAGAAAATAGAGTAGCCCATCAGGTTTGGTTTCAAGTTGAGTCTCAGCACCACAAGACATTTCGTCGTACATGTTACCTTGGGTGACTGATGTATGTTGAGCCTGGAGAATGCGATCCTGAAGATCAGTACGAACTCTCGCACATTGAAGTTTGATACGCTCTTTACGACTAAGTGCGTCAGCTACAACATTCGCCTTGCCAGGATGGTAGCGAATTTCGCAATCAGAGTCGTTAAGTAACTCAACCCAACATCGTTGTCTCATGTTAAGATTTTTCTGGTCGAAGACATGTTGGAGACTTTTGTGGTCTGTGAACACCACACATTTGGTCCCATAAAGATAGTGTCTCTAAATCTTAAGAGCAAAGACGACAGCACCCAATTCAAGATCATGGGTGGTATAATTCTTTTCGTGAGTCTTGAGTTGCCTAGACGCATAAGCAATAACCTTTCCTCATTGCATGAGAACACAACCAAGACCTTGGTTCGATGCATCACAATAGACCACGAAGTCATCATTACCATCAGGTAGAGATAAGATAGGAGCTTCATAGAGTTTCAGCTTAAGAGTTTCAAATGCTTCCTCTTGCTTTGGTCCCCACTCGTAGGGTTTACCCTTGTGAGTTAAGGAAGTGAGAGGAACAGCGATCTTAGAGATGTTGGCGATGAATCGACGATAATAACCAACCAAACCAAGGAAAGAACGAACTTCTATTGGGGTTTATGGAACACTCCAATTCTTCACAGCTTCGATCTTTGCAGGATCAACATGAATCCCGTTCATATCAATGACATGTCCCAAAAATTAAACTTCCTTAAGCCAAAATTCACATTTCGAGAACTTGGCATACAGTTGTTCTTTCTTTAGGAGACCCAAGATGGAGTGAATATGTTGTTCGTGATCAGTCCTTGATTTAGAGTAAATCAAAATGTCGTCGATGAAAACGATCACGAATTTGTCGAGGTAGGGTCTACAAACTCGATTCATTAAATCCATAAACACTGCGGGAGCATTGGTCAATCCAAAAGGCATGACCATGAATTCATAGTGACCATAACGTGTACGAAAGGCTGTCTTGGGAATATCTTCATCGTGAACTCTAAGCTGATGATAACCAGAACGAAGATCAATCTTCGAGAAGTGGGTTGCTCCTTGAAGTTGATCGAAGAGATCGTCAATCCTAGGCAATGGATATCGATTCTTGATGGTGAGTTTGTTGAGTTCGCGATAGTCGATACACATTCTAAGAGATCCATCTTTCTTTTTAACGAACAAGACATGGGCTCCCCATGGAGAAGAACTGGGGCGAATGAAACCTTTATCAGAAAGTTCCTGTAGTTGACTGGCAAGTTCTTGCTTCTCAGAGGGTGCAAGACGATAAGGAGCTTTAGCGACAGGATTAGCACCAGGAACAAGATCAATTCTAAATTCCACTTGTCGAGCAGGAGGCAAACCAGGTAAATCCTCTGGAAAGACTTCAGGATAGTCCCGAATGATTGGAATATCTTGGATACTTTTGCCTTTGTCCTTCTTTTCTATCACGTTAGCTAAGAAGGCTGTATACCCCTTTCGTAAGTATTTCTGGGCGGTAGTACAAGACATGAGTTTAAGTTCGCCACAAGGCTTCTCACCGTAGATCTTCAAAATCTCACCAGATTCGAGAGGAATGCGTATGACTTTCTCAAAACACAGAATTTCAGCACAATGGGTTAACAACCAGTCCATGCCTACTATGACATCAAAACTTCCAAGATGCATAGGGATGAGATCGATAGAGAAGGTATGATTGTCGAGGTTCAACACACAGTTACGAATAATAGAGTCGATCGTGATAGACTTCCCATTAGCTACCTCTACCACTAAAGGTTCCTTTAGGTTAGTTTGGGGTAAGTTAAGTAAAGGTTCAAACATCAGTGATACAAATGACTTATCAGCTCCCGAATCAAATAATATGGATGCATAGTGGTTATTAGTGAGAAACGTACCATTCACCACCTCGTTGTTGTCACGGGCCTGGTTAGCATTGAGATTGTAGGTGCGACCTCGAGCACCTTGGTTCTGGTTGCGGTTCTGGTTTTAGTTGCGGTTTTGGTTCTGGTTTTGGTTTTGGTTACGATTGGGGTAATTGTTGATATAGTGATCAGGGCTGCCACACTCGTAGCACTGACCACGAGCAGGCCTGTTGTTTTGTTGGTTAGGAGCTGGTGCATTGTTGTTTTGGGCAGCAGGAGGAGTTCGGCAAATGTTCACAAGGTGAGCATACCTTTGACACTTAGTACAAAAGCGACATGGCACCTGTGCTGGATGATGGTACTTGCAAGTGTTGCACAAGGGGTGAGGTCCGGTGTATGGTTTCTTGGCTGGGTTTTGTGCTGCAGGTGGGGTGGTAGCAACCATGTAGTTGCTAGCCTTACGCTTCTTGTTGCTTGAGGTCTCAGGCTTGACCTCAATAGCGGGCTGAGGAGTGTCTTTGGCAACAGTCTTCTTAGTGCCCTTGCGGAAGAGAGTACCGTTCTTCACATGATTATCAGTAAGAGTAGCCGCCAGACGTTTGGCTTCTTCCAAGGTGGCAGGATTCCTTCCCCACACCGTGTCCTAGATTTGCATGGTCATACCACCGATATACCTCTTGATGGCTACCGGCAGGGGAGTGACTTTGTGAGGCAACAATAAGCTAAGCTCGTGAAAGCGGGTATTGTAGGCAAGGTTTTCCCCACTATCTTGAGCAAGGGTGTGGAACTCATCTTCTAACTTCTTAACCTCGTTGCGAGGACAAAACTCTTCCTTCATAACCTCCTTGACTTGGTCCCATGTCATAGCAAGAGCAAGTTCGACCCCACGGGTGCGCTTTTCCTCAATCCACCAAGTGAGTGCTCGTTTGTGAAGAACACTCATGGCGTAGCGAACCTTAAAGTTGTCGGGGCATTCACTGTTGATGAAGGTATTCTCAATACCCTCAAACCATTGTAGGAGTCCTGTAGCTCCTTCTTCTCCACTGAACTTTGGGGGATTACAAGAATTAAAGTGCTTAAGGGTACAGGCTGGGAGACCATTCCCGTTTCCGTTGCCGTTACCGTTCCCGTTGCCGTTCATCTGGATGACTTGAGCTAGTAAATTGGGAACCAGAGTCGCGATTTGCTGCGCCCTTTGTTGAGAAATGATCGCAGCCAGTTGGGCATCGACACAATTATTGTTGTTGTTGTTGTTATTGTTGTTGTTGTGGTTAGCGTCATGGTTGTTGCTATTCACTTCATCTTGGTTGTCACCATTGTTAATGCGAGTGCTGCGACGTGGAGGCATGATCTGTAAGAGACACAATGAAATGAATGAGGTTATATAACGAATGTAATCATTTATTCATTAATTAAAATGAATAAACGAAAACGTTGACTTATCAAAGATTCTAGATTCTAATAACATATGAAGACATGCTTTAGCCTATAAGTGAACACTCATCCCGAGAATTCCCAGGTATGCATCCGTGTCCCTCGTCTGATTGGGATATATGCGCAATGCCAGCCTAGACATAAGACTCAGAATACAGGCGTTCACCCTTCCAGATTGCACGTGTTCGTTATTAAAATCTAGAACTTCAACTAGATCTCAAGGGGGTTCAGGTTAAACCTGAGGATTTTGTCCTATTAATCTAATGGTGGATCAGGATTGCAGCAGACGAATAAGAGTAGGTCACATGTAGGCTTAGGGTTATATAGGGTAGGGATAAGATTAAGGAAGCAATTAGGATTTCAAGTAAGAGAAGCAAGTACTGTTTAAGTCCCTAAGGTTATAGTCTAGATTATTTTTTAATAACCTAATTCCCTATAACCAAGGCTCTGATACCAATCTGTAACACTGAGAATTCGGTTAAAAACCGAATTCATGGATCGATTAAGCGAAAACAACTCTGTTTCAGACGGGAGATTCGAGACGAGACAGAAACATACGATAACAAAGTCATCACAGATTCGTATTAATTCACAAACGGTTACAGACACTGTCATCAGTAGGATAAACATCTATCTCGAGGCCGGGGGAGGTCGGGCATGACCTCCCCCTTGAGAGCATTCAAAGCATAAACTCAAATCTACAAATGAAAACCAACACATGAGATTGCTATTTATAGTCCAACACCAAATTCCACCTTCGCCCCTTTGTAAAGGTCGAATGTGGACCAAAGTTCACCTTCGCCCCATTGAATAAGTCGAATGTGGGATGTTTCCACATTCGCCCTTTACCTTGGGTCGAACCTGAACTTTGTGTATTGTCCTATATCTTTACAGATGCATCAGATCCATAAAATGGCCTTATGGATCACCACAATCTCATGTAATACAATACAAGACTCAACCCTAGTCTATTCGACAGTGACGTCCACAGAAAGTGCATCAACAATCTCCCCCTTGGACGTTGCTGGCGAATCCTAAACACATCTAGCATCTTCAGTCAGTTATTGTTGAAGTATCAGACACATTGTTACATCAACAAACACCCCAACCGATGGCGGAATCATCGGGATGTCACATATTGATGATTGTTTCAGTAGCACATGGTATAAATTGAATTTTAAATAATTTATTCAAAACATAATAATCCAAAATAAAGTGATGTCTAGAAATTCAAATACATGATATCAAATAAGCAACAATCTTTTAATAACTTCAAATAATAACTTCATGATAAATCCTTATGCAAACTCAAGCCTCAGCTTCATTGTTACCTGAAACATGTTAATTTTGAAAGTATTTTTTGGGTCAACAAAAGTTGGTGAGAATTACATAGGTTTTGATAATCGAATAAAATGTTGTGCAATTCATGTGTCATGGCAAGTCTAGTCCATATGTGAAAACATACTAGAAGTAAATCGAGTGCATAATCAACCCTTGTGACTGTTACAATGTGGTACATCCCATGTAACATTTCGCATTAAATAAATGTACGTTATTATTATTTTGTTTGAGACATTTTAATGCTATGATAATTATTCGTTATATATTTATATATAATAGTAATAATAATAATAATAATAATAATAATAATAATAATAATAATAATAATAATTTTTGGTTATTTATTTATTAATATTCCCTCAATTATCAAACATTTTTGATATTAATCAAACAAGTATTTATCCCCAATTCGAAGCCCTAGAAACTTATACATTTGTAGACTTGATAGACTTAGATATATTTATTACCTTATTATAGGGTGATACTTGATACATTTGGGCAACACCATTATTCAATTTTTCAACCGATATAACATTTTGCTAAGGTGAGTTTTACATAGCCCCTTTTCCATTTATCACCATTTTTGGGGTGAAACATGTTACAACATCATTTATGCAATTCAATCATCAATGTGTCTATGTGTATTTCTATGTTGCATTATGTCTTGAACATGACTAGGGTAAGCACAATTCTAGCATAAACATTCATCAGCCAAACGGTATACATTGATAGATTTATTGGACTGACAATCCCACCCGGATACGTGCCTCCTACAAAGGTTGCGTGGGTGTTTGTTACTGCAATATAAACGAGTGAACCATGAGCGTATGGGATGTACCACAATACAACAAGTCACAATGGTTGATTATGCACTCGATTTACTTCTAGTATGTTTTCACATATGGACTAGATTGCCATGACACATGAATTGCACAACAATTTTATTCGATTATCAAAACCTATGTAATTCTCACCAACTTTTGTTGACCCAAAATATTTTCAACTTAACATGTTTCAGGTTCTACTTGCTTGAAGATTTGATTTGATGCATGAAGATGTTTGTATAGTTTTATTCAATTTGATGTACGAATTCTTAGAACAATTGTATGTAACTTATTTAAATTATTTAATGAAATTTATTATTCACCATGAGCTACTGAACAATCATCAATATGTGACATCCCGATGTTTCCGCCATCGGTTGGGGTGTTACAGATTGGTATCAGAGCCATGGTTATAGGGAATTAGGTTATTAGAAAAATAATCTAGTCTATAACCATAGGATTTAACCAGTACTTGCTTCTATTGCTTGCTATTCTCTATCTCCCTCCTACTTCATATCCCCACTTTCAAGAAGGTTGCTCTCCATCACTGGATCCACTCTTAGACTAATAAGGCAAAATCCTCAGGTTTAACCTGAACCCCCTTGAGATCTCGTCGGAGTTCTAGAATTTAATAACGAACACGTGCAATCTGGAAGGGTGAACGCCTGTATTCTGAGTCTTCTATCTAGGCTGGCATTGCGCATATATCCCAATTAGACGAGGGACCCGGATGCCTACCTGGGAATTCTCGGGATGAGTGTTCACTTATAGGCTAAAGCATGTCTTCATATGTTATTAGAATCTAGAATCTTTGATAAGTCAACGTTTTCGTTTATTCGTTTTAATTAATGAATAAATGATTACATTCCTTATATAATCTCATTCATTGTGTCTCTTATAGATCATGCCTCCACGTCGCAGTGCTCGTCTTAACAGTGGTGAAAATCATGATGAAGGGAGTAGCAATCACAATCATAACCATGACACTAACCATAACAACAACAACAATAACAACAACAACAACAATAATGGTGTCGATGCTCAACTGGCTGCAATCATTTCTCAACAAATGGCGCAGCAAATCGCAACTCTGGTTCCCAACTTGCTAGCTCAAGTCATCCAGTTGAACGGCAACGGCAACGGCAATGGCAACGGGAATGGAAATGGAAACCACAACGGGAATGGGAATGGTCTTCCAGCCTGTACCCTTAAACACTTTAATTCTTGTAATCCCCCAAAGTTTAGTGGTGAAGAAGGAGCTACGGGACTCCTGCAATGGTTTGAGGGTATTGAGAATACCTTCATCAACAGTGAATGCCCCGACAACTTTATGGTCCGTTATGCCATGAGTGTTCTTCACAAACGAGCACTCACTTGGTGGAATGAAGAAAAACGCACTCGCGGAGCTGAAGCTGCACTAGCCTTGACTTGGGATCAAGCTAAAGACATTATGAAGGCAGAGTTCCGTCCTCGTAATGAAATTAAGAAACTGGAAGATGAATTTCATGATCTTGCTCAAGACAGTGGGGAAAACCTTGCTTACAACACTCGTTTTCACGAACTTAGCTTACTGCTACCCCACAAAGTCACCCCTTTGCCCATTGCGATCGAAAAATACATTGGTGGTTTACCGATGCAGATTCAAGACACGGTGTGGGGAAGGAACCCTGCTACTTTGGAGGAAGCAAAGCGTTTGGCCGCCACCCTAACAGATAACCATGTGAAGGCAGGAACCCTGACTCGTAAAGGGGAAAAGAAAAAGGATACTCCCCAACCTGCCGTTGAAATCAAAACCGAGGCCTCAACCAACGGGAAGTGTAAGGTCAGGAATTTTGCAATAGACACCACTGCCCCACCCAACAAGAAACAATACAACGGGAAGCTACCTAAGTGTGACACCTGCCAGTATCACCATCCAACTCAAGTACCCCGCCGACAGTGCACCAATTGTCAAAGGTATGGGCATCTTGCGGATGTTTGTCGAATCCCTGCTACAAACGCTCTTGATGCTCCAAATAACCCGCTTGAGACCCTCCAGCTACTTAAACCTCACCATTTGAATGATGTCTATTTTCCCTTTAATTCTATGTATTGACACTTTTTGATTCAAGTAATAAAATCAAGTATTATCATAACATCTGTGTGCATGCTTGTCTGAATGTGAACTAATTGCTATATCTATAATCATACTTGCTTACTTGTACAACAATTAGTTGACTACCAAACAACCTACTTAACGATTGGTAGAGGTCACCATGTCTTTCCAACAGTCGGGAGAGGCCCTACCACCTGCTCAACGACTGGTGGAGACTATCGAACCTGCTCAACAATCGGTAAAGTCATTAAAGGACGCAAAACCCTAATGTAAGGTAAATTGGTAATTACGGTCCGGAACGTAATCATGAATTTACAGGTACATTAAGGTAGTGTGAAATTTCATCAAGGTTTCGGTAGTTGACCAATTATATACCTAGTGTTCTCTTTTAACTTCGGGACGAAGTTCCTAAAAGTAGGGGAGACTGTAACATTTCGCGTTAAATAAATGTACGTTATTATTATTTTGTTTGAGACATTTTAATGCTATGATAATTATTCGTTATATATTTATATATAATAGTAATAATAATAATAATAATAATAATAATAATAATAATAATCACACTATAATCAAAACCAATCTATAAAGCCTAACCAAACCGAAAGCCCACCCCTCATTTCCTTTTAAATTTTTCGGAGCCCAGAGAAAATGTGGCCCAACACAGGCCTGGCCCAAAAGCTGAAGCCCACACCCCTTTTTCTGTTTCAAAAAAAATGAAGAAAACAACGCTGAGGCCGGGATTCGAACCCGAGCCTTCAGCCGGGTCACCATAACACACACACTCATCAAACCAGCTGGGCTGGCCTTCTTATCTGTTTCAATCCAGGTGCGATATTATTATATAACTTGTTTAAAAACGTCATAGTTGACTTGGAAAGTCAACTGTGACACACGACATACCAAAATCAAACCCATTAACTCGTGATTTGCATAATTTTGGTATCTTTACACGATTATCGGCCATCAGTGACTAAGCTACACGATAATTATCAATCAATGGTCAACCAATTAACCAATTACGCGTTTTGACATTGAATGTTGGTCAACTCTTGCCATTTCGTCAATCCAGTGTTAAACCCTATAAATTGATCATTTGCGAGCCTTCACAACTCCCAATACTCCTTTCTCAACCTCCAATTTTCTTAATTACACTCTGTTTGTTCAATCACGATCGCAGACTTGACTTTTTGATTGACCATTCAATCGTATTCGAAACAATCCTGTAAGTGAAATGTTTTTTGTGGGATTTGTTCATCGGCATCCACACATCAATAGCCCTATGATTAATTAGGCTATTGATGTGTGAATCAGTCAATTGCTAGTATAGGGCTTCGAACGTTTGAATTGGGGATAATCTTAATCCAGCTTACTATATTTATTTTTAAACGAACAAGAATAATCACAACCACTGGTCTGGACCAAGTGGTTGTGACTGTTGCATTATTCCCAAGCCACCCGGGTTCGAGTCCCGGCTGTGGCGCTTCTTTTCTTTCCTTTTTCATTTTTAAACAACAAACTCTATTTAATTATATATATTACATTTAATCTTGTAAATTCGTTTTTAATTATTAAAACCTTTTTATAAATTCTAAAAAAATTATTTTTAACAAATCTGATGTAAATGTTTCACCTACAATTTTTAGTTTTCTGAAATTAATTTATTTAATATATATAATAATTAAATCAATTTTATTCTATTATATTTATAACAATCCATTAAAATATCAAAACAATTTTATAAATTTCCACAAAAATTATCCTGAGTTTGTATAATGATTAACTTTTCTGAAATGATTTTTAATTCTGAAAAATCATTTATTTAATATTTTTAATCAATTTTTGTTAGTTTTAATCATAATTAAATCATAATAAATTCAATTTTTAATATTTTTACACCAAAATATTATACAAGTTATTTCTGAAAATTTAGAACAGAAATATAAATTTTAAACTTATAATTCTTTAATTTTAATATTTTTAGATATTAAAGTTAAATTTTGTCAATTTGTTATAAATAGAATAATATTCTATTTTAAAGAAAATAATTTTGTAAAAATTATTTTTACACTTTAAATACATTATTGTGACCATCTTAACTTTGAATTTCCTAAAAAGATTTTTGGTTATTTATTTATTAATATTCCCTCAATTATCAAACATTTTTGATATTAATCAAACAAGTATTTATCCCCAATTCGAAGCCCTAGAAACTTATACATTTGTAGACTTGATAGACTTAAATATATTTATTACCTTATTATAGGGTGATACTTGATACATTTGGGCAACACCATTATTCAATTTTTCAACCGATATAACATTTTGCTAAGGTGAGTTTTACATAGCCCCTTTTCCATTTATCACCATTTTTGGGGTGAAACATGTTACAACATCATTTATGCAATTCAATCATCAATGTGTCTATGTGTATTTCTATGTTGCATTATGTCTTGAACATGACTAGGGTAAGCACAATTCTAGCATAAACATTCACCAGCCAAACGGTATACATTGATAGATCTATTGGACTGACAATCCCACCCGGATACGTGCCTCCTACAAAGGTTGCGTGGTGTTTGTTACTGCAATATAAACGAGTGAACCATGAGCGTATGGGATGTACCACAATACAACAAGTAACAATGGTTGATTATCACCCTATAATAAGGTAATAAATAGGTCTACGTCTATCTAGTCTACAAATATATATGTTCTAGGGCTTCGAATTGGGGATAAATGCTCGTTTGATTAATAATTAAAATGTTCGATAATTGAGAGAAATTTAGTAAATAAATAAAAAAAAATCTTTTTATAAAATTTGAATTTAAGATGGTCACAATAATGAGTTTTAAGTATAAAATTATTTTCTTAAAAATAGAATATTAAATCTATTTATTTCAAATTGTCAAAATTTAACTTTAATATTTAAAAATACTAAAATTAAAGAATTATTCGTTTAAAAAATTATATTTCTGTTCTAAATAATCAGAAATAATTTATATAAAATTTTGGTGCAAAAATATTAAAAATTAAATTTATTATGATTTAATTATGATTAAAACTAACAAAAATTGATTAAAAATATTAAATAAATGATTTTTCAGAAATAAAAATCTTTTCAGAAAAGTTTATTGTTATAAAAACTTAGAATAATTTTTGTGGAATTTTATAAAATTGTTTTGATATTTTAATAGAATTTTATAAATATAATAGAATAAACTTGATTTATTTATTATATATATTAAATAAATAAATTTTTGAAAACTAAAAATTGTATGTTAAACTTTTTCATTAGATTAACACAAAATAATTTTTGTAGAATTTTTAAAAGAGTTTTAATATTTTAAAATGAATTTATAAAATATAAGTAATATATATAATTAAACTTGATTGTTTTTAATAACAACACAACAAAAAGAAAAAGGTTGCAACTGCTGAGGATCGAACCCGCGTGGCCCGGTCAGAGGACACCAAACACAACCACTTGGTCCAGACCAGTGGTTGTGTTGGGATTTAGTTCATTTAAAATAAATAACCTAGGTGAAATCAGTGTTCTTCCCCAATTTGAATACACGAGCCCTAGATTTTCCAATTGGACAATTTACACAACATTAACCCAATTAATCTTAAGGTTAATGTTGTGTATATGCCGAACATCAAAACCTATCAACAAAAACAGACTTACAAACACGATTGGATACTGGATTGATCAGTCAAATGCCGAAGTGAATACACGATCAGAAATCCAAGAACAGAGGATTGTTTATAAAAATTGGAGGTTGAGAAAGATTGAGTGGCGAGTTGTGATGGTCCAGAGGTGTCCAATTTATATGGTAGTGGTCTAGATCGTTGATTAGGTATGTTTGACCTCGTCTTTAATGGTTGACGCGTCTCCAAGCCCAAAATGGTATGAATTGGATGGTAATTGAACGTGTAATGACTCGTGATAGGCCGGCATACACGATCCCAATCAATCCATGATCAATTACACGATAATTGATTTGATTTATGGCAAGTCGTTGATCACAGTTGACTTTCCAAGTCAACTGGGATGATTCTGAATTCGTGTTATATTAATAAGGTGGTGGGTTTCGAACAAGAGACATGGGCAAATCAGATGGTTGTGTTGGTGTGTGTAAAAAGCCGGCTTGGGGCGCGGGTTCGAGTCCCGGCCCAAGCTTTTTATTATTTTGACTTTATTCACTAATATATATATATATATATATATATATAATTATCATAGTATTAGGGTTCCAAAAATGCCACAAAAATAATTAAATGCAATCAATAATAATGGAACTTGACGTTTTTATTAATGATGATATGTAACGTACAAGTATAAATGCGTAATGTTACATCTCAATCCTCTTGAACTCGGGTGTAACCATATGCGGGCCAAGTTAAGAAAACTCGTGAAATCAAGTGGCATATGCTGATATTTCCGCTCCATCCATGGCCAAATTCAAGAACCCAGTCTTAATTTTCTACAATTCGTTGCGAGGACAATACTCTGCCAAGAGCATGGATTTCAGATCATTCCATGAAATTTGATATGCAGCCTCTCTTCCCAGTGTCTGGACTTGTAGATTCCACTACGTTAATGCCTCATCCAGAAAGGTGCAAGTAGCATACTTGACCTTGCAGTTCTTAGCCTAGTCACTAATGCCTAGCACATACTCCATCTTCTCGATCCACCGAACAATTCCTACTGCTCCTTCAGTACCATTGAAACTACATGGATTGCGTCAATCTCTGTGCCACTTGGGCTTTGGCCGTAAGAAGGGAAAATAGCACAAACATTCGCAAAAACCCTAGAAAGTGAATTCAGTGAGTGGTCCGCTTGAACGTTTATATATGGACATCTTTGGACATGTGAAACGGAAAAGCATCAATGGGGATTTATATTGTCTTGTGGTTACTAATGATTACTCAAGATTCTCATGGGTTATGTGCATGAAACACAAGAGCGACACGTTTGATAACTTGAAGCTTCTGTTTACCCATTTGGAGAACATTTATGGTTTGAAAGCGGGACAGAGTTTAAGAATTCTTCGATGGATGCATTGTGTGAAGAAAAACGTATTCATCGTGAATACAGTGCACCTTGTACTCCACAACAGAACGGTGTTGCAGAAAGGAAGAGCAGGACTATAATCAAAACGGCTAGGACAATGCTTGCTGATTCAAATCTTCTGGTCATTTTCTGGAGTGAAGCGATTTATGCAGCTTGTAACATTTGTATAATTAACAATATTTGGGGAATATGTGTATTACATTTTTTATATGTGATATATTAAAAGGGAATCATGCAAACCCGACAATCTGCACAAACCAACGATGGCGAACCATTACCAGCTGCTCGAACCGATTCTAGCAGAGGCTCTAGAGGTACTGGTTGTCGACAGAGAAGCGAAACAGATAACAGTAGGAATTTGGGTCTAAATTCTCTACTTACTACTCCTCCCCGGAACGTTGTGTTAATAATATTCACTATTGTATACACAGAAGTTGAAAACCCTGTTCGGGGATGTTCATACAAAACTTTCATGGCTTGCAAACCATGGAACGTTTGTGGTACCGAAGGTGCCATTGGGGTTGTTCGTTGGATCGAAAAAACTGTGTCAGTTCTTGACATTAGCGGTTGTTCTGAGGATCAGAAAGTCAAGTATAATACTTGCACTTTCCAAGATTGAGCTCTCACTTTGTGGAATCTTCAGGTACAAACCCTGGGATGAGAAACGGCTTACAATCTTACGTGGGCCGATCTCAAGACTCTGCTCATGGAGAACTATTGTCCAAGGAGCGATGTAGAAGCTAGAAGTGGAATTCTGGAATATCTCGATGGCGGATGCCAATGTGAATGCTTACACTACCCATTTTCATGAGCTCTCTTGACTTGTTCCTCACATGGTCTCACCGAAATATAAGAGAGTTGAATGGCACATTTGGGTTTGTCTCCCAAGATCTGAAGCATGGTCACTGCGTCTGCACCCTCTACCATCCAGGCTGCTGTTACTCTAGCTCACAGTCTTACTGATGATGCTGTCCATATGGGTTCATTGAACCAGAAGGTTGTAGTTGTTGGTGAGAGTTATGGAGATAAGCGTAAGCGATCTGGCTCCAAGAAGGGAAAGAACTCCTCCCACAAACGCCAAGACTTTATGAAGGTTTTTGCTGCCACTGCTGCTGAGAGCCCAAACGCAAATACAACGGGCCCCACCCCTACTACAGCAAATGCAATTACCACCATATTGGCACCTGTGAGAGTATCCTGTGCAAGAACTGTAATCGTCGAGGTCACCAAACCGCTAACTGCAAGGCCAAGGCCACCAACACTCCACCAGCCAAGAATGAATGTTTTGAATGTGGTGCAACCGATCATTTCCGCAAGCTCGCGGACGAGAATTCGTGCTAGGAGCCAATGAAGCACGCAATGATCCTAATGTGGTTACCGATACGTTTCTCCTTAACAACCATTTTGCATCAGTACTATTTGACTTAAGCACTGATTTTAGTTTTGTGTCCACCGAGTCTAAGAAATTCTCGGATTAGAAACTATTAAGTTGGAAACACACTATACCATAGATTTGGCTAATGGTAAGTTAATTTTGTCTGAAGAAGTTGTTAAGGATTGTGTTTTGGAACTTGGTGATCATCTTTTTCATATTGATCTAGTGCCTATTTGATTTGGTAGTTTCGATTTTGTCATTGGCATGGATTGGTTATCCAAGCATCATGCAGAGATCGTCTGTCATGATAAAATGATCCGATGGTGAAACCCTCTTGATTCGAGGAGACTGTTGTGGATCTACTCTTCGAGTTATATCGTGCATCAAGGCACATAAGTGTTTAAGGAAAGGTTGTGTCGTGTTTCTGGCACACGTCGCTGAATAGAAAGTTAAAGTTCGGAAACTCGAGGACATACCGGTGGTGCGAGACTATCCCGAAGTCTTTCCAGAAGATTTGCTAGGGCTTCCATCACCACGACAAGTCGAGTTTCACATTGACCTAGTCCTAGGAGCTGCCCCAGTAGCTCTCACTCCGTATCGTTTGGCATCGTCCGAAATGCAAGAATTTTCAAACCAGCATCAGGAATTGTTAGACAAAGGTTTCGTTCGCCTGAGTTTTTCTCCGTGGAGAGAGACTGTTTTGTTTGTGAAAAAAAAGGACGGGAGTTTTCGCATGTGCATCGATTACCGGGAGTTGAACAAGCTGACCATCAAGAACAAGTATCCACTGCCGATGATACACGATCTGTTTGACCAGTTGCAAGGTTCCAGCTACTATTCAAAGATCGACCTGCGCTCGAGATATCACCAGATGCAGATCCAAGAAGGCGATATACCGAAGACTGCGTTTCGGACTCGTTGTGAACGAGAAGGGTATATAAGTTGACCCCACAAAAATTGAAGCCATCAAGGATTGGGATGCTCCTAAAACACCAACTGAAGTGCGGAAATTTTTGGGTCTAGCTGGTTATTACCGACGGTTCATTGAAAATTTCTCTAAGATTGCCCAACCACGTACCGTCTTGACATATAAAGACAAGAAGTTTGATTGGGGAATCAAGCAAGATGAAGAATTTCAGGTTTTGAAGAACCATTTGTGCAGTGCTCCGATTCTCTCTCTTCCAGAAGGTACTGATGATTTCGTGGTTTATTGCAATGCTTCTCATCAAGGTCTTGGATGCATACTCATGTAGAGGAATAAGGTCATTGCCTATGCATCTCGCCAAATCAATGTCCATGAGAAGAACTACACCACTGATGACCTAGAGTTAGGTGCAGTGATCTTTGCCCTCAAGATTTGGAGGCACTATCTTTATGGTGCTAAGTGCACTATTTTAACCGATCACAAAAGCTTGCAACAGATCTTCAATCAGAAGGATCTGAACATGCGACAACGTAGATGGGTTGAGTTGCTGAACGACTATGATTGTGAGATTTAATACCATCCGGGAAAGGCCAACGTTGTAGCAAATGTCTTAAGCCGGAAGGAACGAGTCAAGACCATGCGTATACGTGCGCTAGCTTTGACCATCCATACAAACCTCATTACGCGTATCCGTGAAGCTCAACAGGAAGCTCTGAAAAGTGAGAATCTAAAGAATGAGTCTTTGTTCAAGATGGTTAATCTGTTGGAGCCAAGGTTTGACGACACAGTTTATTTTGCCAATCAGATCTGGGTACCACGTTTTGGTGATTTACGCAATTTAATTCCTGAGAAGGCCAACAAGTCTAAGTACTCGGTTCATCCCAGAGTCGACAAAATGTACAAAGACGTGAAGGAATTCTACTGGTGGCCCAACCTTAAGGGTGAAATTGCCACATACGTCAACCGATGCCTTACCTATTCAAAGGTCAAAGCTGAGTATCAGAAGCCCTCCGATCTGCTACAGCAACCCAAGATTCTTGTTTGGAAATGGGAGCAAATCTCTATGGATTTCATCACCAAGCTGCCAAAGACGTCCAATGGTCACGACACTATTTAGGTAATTGTTGACATGTTGACGTAGTCTGTACATTTCTTGCCGATCAAGGAAACTAACAAACTAGAGAAACTCACCAAGTTGTACATCAAAGAGATTGTAACTAGGCATGGTGTGCCTGCTTCACTCATTTCCGACTGAGACAGTCGATCCACTTTCCGATTCTGGCAGACGCTTATGTATGCACCTGGCTCTCTCTTAGACATGAGCACAGCCTATCACCTACAAACCGTTGGCCAGAGCAAACAGACAATCCAAACCTTGGAGGACATGCTTCGTGCGTGTGTAATCGATTTCGATGGATTTCGATGGAAACTGGGGAACTCATTTACCTTTGATTGAGTTCTCTTACAATAACAGTTACCACATCAGTATCAAGGCAGTCCCATTTGAAGCCTTATATGGACGCAAGTGTAGATCTTCTTTGTGTTGGGCGAAAGTTGTAGGCAAATATTTGACTGGCCCTGAGCTAATTCAAGAAACAATCGATAAGATCTTTCAGATCCGTGATCATTTGAAAGCCGCTCGAGATCGTTGGAAAGAGCTATGCTGATCGCCATCGCAAACCACTTGAATTCCAGGTTGGCGATAAGGTACTCTTGAAAGTCTCACCCTGGAAGGGTGTAGCATGGTTTGGCAAACGTGGGAAACATAGGTCCTTTTCAAATACCTGCTAGGATTGGTCCCTAATGGGTGCGTGGGTTTTTACAAAACATCAACTTCTTTTCTTAAAAATTGCAAAGTCCCGTAGGAGGTGTCAAAAGCTTTGGTGAAAAGGGGATTAAGTTAGAAAACAGTAAGACGCTTACAAGTTTTAAATTTATAGTTTAAAATGATAGTTGCTCAACGTTCTAGACCCATCACAACAAGAAAGTGTACCTATCATGGATAGTATAGAAATGTGCATGTTCGGGATCAGCTATGACCTGGTATGAGATAATAGTAAACTTTTATTAGAGTGGTGTGTTTAAGTTGCGCACTTGTGCTTAACTTAGAGTTGCATAACTACATTCTCTAGAGGTGACTGTTTTCGCATAACTGTATAAACAAATCGTGTTCTTAAGGTTTTTATGAGGGTCTCCTAAACTGGGTAGCTCACCTCTCAACAACCGAATTATTCACTTCCCAGTGTTGGGATATAGACATCTAACTACTCTAGACTTCTATGAATAACTTGTCAGTGGCCGGAGCATGACCGAACAAGTTACCACTTAATACATAGAGGAGTCGTGACTAACCAGAACACGTCCATCCCCTACTTGATGTAATTAATTTATCAAAAAGTGAGTAGTCTGTTACTAATTGTGTGGAAATATAGTAATGAAGGAAAATAATGACCGTTTTCCTTCAACACGGGTTCACCAATCCTTAACTTGCGCCAAAGCATTCACATAGACAATGAAACTAAGTCGCAAAATTAAGTCTTGGCTTATCACCAGGATCGAGTATAATGACCGTACCGACCTTAAGTGAGACCTTGATAGTAGAGGATTAAGCCACTAAATGTGTGTATTTCTACCCACAAATGGGCTAATCACTACTCGTAGGATTAGGTTAGCTCGTAAGTGCATGGGTTATTACACACCATGGGTACACTTATGAGTCCTCCCACTTCCTATCAAGACACCCATAAGACCAACGACTAAGTGATTTATTAATTAACTCATTAAACAAAGTTTAGAATAGAAAGAATTATTAAAAACACAAAACATCACTGTAACACCCCAACCGATGGCGGAATCATCGAGGTGTCACGTAGTGACGATTGTTCAAAAGCACATGGTACTAAAATGTAAATGTATTATTGAATAATTTAAATTGTCTTACATAGATGAAATGGGAAAAATACAAAAGTCTAAACGAAACATGAAATTTGAAATAACTTATTAAAAGCAAGCACTAAAAATCCAATGCTATAGTACTAAGATCAAACTGCACCTGAATCATGTACAAAATAAGTTTTGTCAACATATGAAATATTGGTGAGCATTCCTAGTTTTAATACATATAGTAAGTTGGAAAAATGGTATACGATTCAAGTGCAAAGCTACAGTGCAATTATGTAAACTATGTATCATACACATGAGCGGAATCAATCCTGTGACTGTATAATGTACTAAAATGAACGGCGGTGTACTTATCCAATAAATGGATAATAACTTAACAATGACCATGGATTCTCTGATGAAAAAGGGGGAGAATCACCTAGGTGGGTTGTCAATCCAATAGCGCTATCCAATGTTAAGGTCGGCTTGTACAATGTTTAATGATTTCACTAAGTACAAATGTATTTTACATGTAATGTCTAAGCATAAAGCACGTTTGTAAGCAAATGCACATAGTACTAGAATTGTATTGTAAAAATGTGAACTTGTATTTGTAATTTGTATAAGTGTACATGTACCACCCCAAAAGTGAATAAAAGCAAAAAGGGGATAGGAAATACTCACCTTGATAGTGATGAACTTGCTAGAATTTAACAAGAATCAACGAATTATGCTCGCACCTAATTAAGAGTGATGTTTTAGCATCTATAGCGATAACGCTCGCACATAGAATATTACTTTTGATTTAATTACTTTATTAATTTTAATAATGCACTTTTTTTTGTCTTCGAGTCAAGATTTTCAATAACAAATATACATGTCCCCCAAAAAAGAAAAAAACATAACAATAATACGTAAGATACCAACTTATTAAAAAGTCCATTTGTTTACTTGGCTACTCAAAATGCTTGTAGTCATGTTAAATACTTAAGTAGTTCATAGTTAAGTGAAATATGTATGTTATGTATATAAGATTTCAAATTCTGTTACACAATTAATTATATACCACTAATTAATCAACTTGAAAATATATAATATTCTTGTTTATAAAAACGTAAAAAAAAGAATCTTTAATGAATTCTAGTAATATGATCAACTTATCTGGATATTTGACTAACACTAAATCTTTCAAAACTTTGTTCATTTGTAGAAAGAAAATGTTAAACTCCTTTACGTTATTTATATAATTATCCTCATCCATTTTGTATCTTTACTTTTCAACAAAAGAACTCATAACAACCTTTCCACCTACCCATCCATATCAACCTTTCTTAATATCCCTACCCTCACAAAAAGTAACTCAAATGGTGTAAACAACCCGGATCATAATTTCCAACCCCAATCAACTAAGGTTTCAAGGCTTACCTTGGACGATAAGGAAGAAGAGGGGGGGGGGGGGGGGCTGAGGTGGAGTAGTTCTTCGGCGATGGTGGTGCTTCATTGAAGAGGTTGGCATTAACGGTTTGATGGTTGTTTGAGGATGACTTCAATCAGTTGTAGGCAATGGGTGTTGGGGAGCCGAAGTCAGGTGGTTGCTGCCCAGGCGCATATGGTGCGGAACGAATGTTGTCTTGAGTCGATGTTTGTTTCTGAGTGAGTAGTCCACCGTTGGTTTTTGGTTTGGGTCGGACACAAAAATAGAAGTGGTTAGGTTTGTTTCTGACAAATGGATAAGCATATTTTCCATTTGTCAGGTTATTAAAGGTCTTAAATGAATTGATTTCAGTGATCAACACCAATCCATGATACCCGGCTGATTCTCGGATTGTTGACCGGATTTATGGGTGTCTCCATGATTTACGCTAGTGGTGGGTCTTGGGTTTGAATCAAGGATATGGAGTGGATATTTGATTGTTTTGTGTATCGGTCAAAGTTCTTTGAATAGTAGACAAAGACATTGTTTAGGCATTTTAGAAATTGTGTATGATCAAATTTGAAAGAATTGAAACATCGAAAAGATCCCTGAGCATTAAAATTTTGTAAACCAATTTTTTTTCGTTAACATATAAACTAAAAAAAAAATTAAAATGTGATCATTTACGAAGTTAGAGTATTTAAATTAATAATTGTCATAAATGGATTTAATTTACCATGTATTTTGTAAATGCATATTCTTTTTTCTTAAATACACGTAAATTCTTAGAAGTTACAGTCTCCCCTATTTTTGGGAACTTCGTCCCGAAGTTATTTAAAAACACAGGGTTGAGGGTGTTTGGGTAAATGTTTGGACGTCAACCGTTTAGCATGACAAACTTTTATAGGTTCTAAGATAAAGTTTTTCGAATGATGGGATGATATGTATGAGTTATATGGTGAAGTGAATAGGAATAAGAGTTGGACTACGTGGGTCTAAACTAACTAGGAGGGTAAGGGTCTGTATAAAAGTACCCATCTATCGATACTTCGAAGACGAACCGGGTATCTACTAAAACCTTACTAGAATTTCACACTACCTTAATGTACCTGTAAATTCATGATTACATTCCGGACTGCAATCACCAATTTACCTTACATTAGGGTTTTGTGTCATTCTATGACTCTAAACACACATGTAAGTAATGCAAAATAACCTTGTGATTGAATCGTATGCAATGTATCCAAAAATGAGTCCAACTGTTGAGCAGGAAAATGACTTCTACCAGTCAGTAAGTAAGAACCTCTACCGATTGTTGAGTAGGTGCGATAGCCTCTACCAGTCGTTGAGCAGGTTGTAGGGCCTCTACCGACTGTTGAGCAGGCATGATGACCTCTACCAATCGTTGAGTAGGTTATTTGGTACTCTACTAATTGTTGAGCAAGTACTTCATCCTCTATCAGTTGTTTGATTAAGTGTACCAATTATTACACACATAAATTGCCAATTGATAATAGGTACATGTAAGCAATCAAGTATCAAGTATAGCATGCGAGTTGTAATAGAGTTGCCCTAGACAATGTTACTGAGTCTAGATGTTGTTTTACTAGTATGGCATAGAGTTCATATTTAACTAGTCATGTTTACAAGGATCACCAATAATCAGACGTTCAAAGATAATCCTGATAATCAAATCCTCATGTATCACTAAGAATCAAGTTTGATGTAACGAACAATAAAGTTTTCAATAGTTTGGTTATCATAGGGATCAAGTTCATGTTCAAGAAGGTAAAGGATATGAATTTAATTGTTGAGAGGATGATGAAGAACTCAAAGTATCATCAAGGTTATGAAAGTTAGTGAACGTGAAGATAGTTAATAAAGGGTTTATTTTATAGGTTTTCAAAGAGACCCAAGTAGTAAGGAGATTATTTAGCAGCTTGAATCGTGGTTTGAATCAAATATTAAAATCAAGTGTATGGGAAAACATGATTGTGGTAAATACCAAAAATTGTAAAAGTTCGAACAAGTTGGAAATAAGTAGGTGTCAAATGGGGAATGTGGAGACTAAATATTGTTTCTATGGATGGGAAGCTTTTAGTTTCAAAATTGGTTTTCTACATAAAGCAAAATCGTTAAATAGTACAAACTAAGTAAGCTTTGATTAACGTATTCCAGTTAGTTGGAGATTTTAAACATGACATTAGGTCTTATAGATCAAGGTGACATTATATCAAAAATTGTAGTTATTAAAGGCGTTAGGCGCACTTAGGGCAATAGGTGTTGTTTAGAAAGTGAAAAAAGCACACTTGAATGATAAAAGTAAAATGTATTAAGAATTGAAAATTAGTACTTTCTTCAAATACTTGAGCAAAAGTTGAATGATGCTTTTAGAAGGTGTTTTTAGGTAGCGTTGTTTGTTATTGAGATAGGTTAGGAAGATATGTTCAGGTTGTTTATTAAATGAAGTAAATGGTCCTGCACACACTCGGTTAGGAGGATAATTTGTGTTTTGGACGAGGTGCCATTTTCTGATATGCACATGTGCATTAATATTGTTAATGCGCATGTGCAAAACGCAGTTTCTAATGTTAAAAGTAATGTTAAAGCACATACTGTTATAATTAGGCCATTAATAATAATGCACGTGTGCATTTGTTTTGTTGTATTTAACAAAATAATGTTGTTGCACATGTGCATTCAGGTTGAAATATCGGTTTTGTAACACCCCGCCCCTCTCACCACCAATATTGTCCGCTTTGCCCCAATGGGTTGCCCATCCAGAGCTCACGGATTTGTTTTTGGTTGCCTAGTGGTGACTTCCCAAGAGGTCACCCATCCTAATACTGCTCCCACCTGAGCACGCTTAACTGTGGAGTTCTCCTCTCATCCACTAACATTAAGCCCCAAAACGCGTTGGTGATTTAAGAGGCAAGACATTACTTATGAACCAAGGATCTCTCCTGGCCACGGCCGATGTGGGATTTTCTTGGGGTGTCACATTCACCCCCCGTTAGAGTCTCATCGATCCCTGATGAGGTTAGAGTCTCATCGTCCCTGATGAGGTATGTACCCACCATCCCGAATGGCACAGGAGTGGCTCTGATACCAATCTGTCACACCCTCAAATTCCACTTGCGTGGTTTTACCGCGAGGCATATGACATACCAGGATCCATGACAACAGTCACAATAAACAACATCTATATGCAATAAAAGTTACGTAGAAATACCAACCACATAGTTTATAAGTAGAAAACGACAGCGGAAGAAAAATTTAATGTTTACAAAACCAATATCAAAATATGAATGCAAACATAACCCGGTTTGCTTATGTATGCAAGACTAGACGCAGTGCGACTCCAGTACGCCTAAGACTCCCTGCTACCTTAGCGACCTGAGAAAACATGCGAAGTTAGACAACACATAAAGTGCCGGTGAGTCACAGAGATATAGTTTGTAAAAGTTTATCATAAGTAAGTCCAAACCCAACAACCCTTACATCTATACCTGATGCTAGCTAGACATCGTTACATGATACTATAGTGTCGTGAACCACTGCTGACAAGATAAGAATGCCTCCAACCCGTCACCGATTCATCACCCAGTGCCGTAAGATATAGGACAAATATGCACCCGCCACCGACCTCCAGTCGGCCCGAGTGGGGCTAGTCAAGCCCAATAGATCTATTCACACCTTCCCCGCTATGTACCCACATATTGATGGTTCACTAAGACATGAGATGACTTTAATGATGAAAGTAAAGGTCACTAAGTATCCATGAGGTATCATGTAATATGTTGGTTTAAAAGTTAGAAATTTTTACCGCATGTCTCTCCCCCAGAATGTTCCAAAAACAGTAAAGAATGGGGCTGTGACACTCACCTTAGTTTGCGTTCCCAAAATAAGAATTAAGACAAGTCTTGATGATCCCAAATACCGGCGATCTATCAATAAAGGTTGTATAAGAGTTGTGACTAATAACCCCACGGCTATTTAGTCCCCGATTGTCCAGATCATGATTAAGTAAGTTTGAAAACGTGTTTGACAGTTTAACCGACACACTAGACTGACCTGACATCCCGTTGGTGACCCATTACACAAGCTAATCAAGTACACATAGATTACACACAAGATTCAAGCATAAAACATGTAGTTTGTATCAAAAATCTCATTTTAGATAACGTAGGGTAGAACGTGGCTTTTCATGGTCGAAGGTGGTTTTCTTTCCACATTCGCCCCTTTTCTTTCCACCTTCGACCCCTTTAGAGCACATTCGACCATTTAGTGCAGGTTCGACCATCAGGATCCAGGTTCGACCCTGGAGATCCACCTTCGACCATTCGACCGGTCGAAGGTACTCCAGGTTCGACCCTGTCAGTTAATTTTCCCAAAAACGCATCAAAAACATTCGAAAACATCACGAAACATCATGAGTTATAGCAGTCAACTATCATTAACATACCCCCATGAAACCCTACTGATTTTACCCTAAAAATCTAGTTGTTTTACAAGTTTCCCAAAATAGTAAATTATGGAGATGTCACATCAAATGCATGCAATCTTTACCTAATTAGGAAACTTTCTGAAATCAAACAATAATCAACTTAACATACTCAGGTTATCATGAACAAGAAACCCCCTATCATATCCTTATCATTATCATCAAGAACAAGCCCTAGATCTAACCCAAACTTCCCCAAAGTGACAAAACATCATCAATAATCAATTGTAACATGTTTCAATCATAACTCATTATCAATAACAGTCGTAGATCGTTGTCATAACATCTATACATCAAGTAATCATCAAACAATGCATAATACCACATTAACACATGGTAATTTGTATAAAAACTCATTGTTTATGAATAGGTTTTATTTAGAAAAATACTAGGAAGGTTTTCATTCATAAAATATGTTGATATCAGATCTGGACTCTTGGGGTTTAAATGAAAACGAATCAAAATTGTTTAAAAATGATTTAGAATGAAGAACACACCTTAGATCTTCACTTGTAATGATTTAGAGAGCTGGATTATGAAAAATAAGCTCAAAAACTCCTTCCCCAATGATAAGAGTCGAAAGAGAGTGTTTAGAGGCGTTTAGGGTTTGTGAAATGATGAAAAATGACTAAGGATGGTATTTATAATGTGTCCAGGTTCGACCCCTTCACGTGGGCGAACGTGGAGTTTGGGTGGTCGAACGTAATACTTTTAAAACAGCTAACCAGGTTCGACCCTTCATGTGGGTCGAACGTAGTTTTATCTGGTCGAAGGAGACCTTTAACAGACTGAGGGCCAGGTTCGATGCTTCGAATGGTCGAACCAGGAAAGTGTCATTTTCCATATTTCCAGTTTGTCGTGTTTAACACATTTTAACGCACCCTAAAACATGGACATGTAATCTTAATCTATGTTTAACATATATAGGCATGAACAATCATCTAAATATCATTTAAACACGTATTTGCATATAATCCACCACATAAGAATCAATCTACGCATAACACTTAATCTAGTTTTGTGAGCGTTGGATTTTAGCTAAAACAGGATTATACGATCATACAAGTCACAAAACTAGGTGCGGAAACCCTAGTTCTGAATAAATTGATAAAACAAAAATCAAAACACAAAATTTTCAACATCATTTCATAGATTAACTTCTTTCAAATAAGCTTTTACAATCAGTTTTACGTTAATCTAGAACACACACACAATATCTCAAAACAACCTCTGAACCTGATCTGAACCTGGACACAAATGACAACTCTATTACATTATCAAAATCACAAAAACTATATATAGACTCTGCACGTTCGCCCATTTCTTCTGGTCGAACGTAGCCTTTTTCCACATTCGCCCATTAACAATGGTCGAATGTGTCTTCATATCAAGTCCATTCTACCTTCGCCCATAATCCATCTACCTTCGTCCACTTTAATCTACCTTCGCCCCATTATATTCACCTTCGGCCAAGCTCTAACATATGTTAATAATATTTATCCAATCCTTAGTCGCAAAACGCATCAACAAACTCCCCCTCGACTATTGATTGGATAGTTTTCTCTGTTGGTCCATACTCTTGTTCATCAACTTGATTCTGAGCTGTTTCTTCTGCTCAGTAGTCATTGGCGGCTCAAATGTTTTCTTCACAGGCTTAGACACATTGGCTATCTTCACTGTCTTACCAAGTTTTCCCTCCAAATTGCTTCCTGCATTGATGTCATATGCAAAACAAACTCCAACCACTTGCGTGTATTTTCTTGCTTGAGCAAAGTCGTTTGGTTCATAGTAGATTGGATTGAAGAAAAGCATGATGATGTCTTCAAAGGTGCAATTAATCAACCACATAGGATCAAATACATGAACATGCTTGTATTTATCCTTTCCATCTCTCAACACGATCACCGCTTCTGCCTTTCTCCAATCATAATACCAAAAGATGAAATCAGCACTAAAATGCTGTGGCATTGGCATCAACGGTATCTTTCTCATCACATTAGGTGCTTTGTAGATCAAAGTAACTCGCTTCATATTGGTTTGTGGATCAATATCCCTATGCACTTTTCTTCTGGGATATTGAGGCTTGAACCTGTTCCATCTCGTACGACTTTCCCAAACCAATTTATCTGCGCACCAACCGACATGTGATCCATTTACTTCGGCACCTGACATTGGGAATCTGCATAAGTCTCTAACCGCCCAGTATGGTAGAGTAAGCAAGTCACAGAATCTGTTGAAGTACAGAATTCCGGTTTCCCATTTTGCAGCAATACATTTCAGTCTGCCTAAGTAAGTCCACCCGAGAGCTCTGCCTTTGAACTTGTCATTATGTAATCTGTAAAAGTTACCTTGAGCTTCAGGCTTTGGTCGGTTCTCATCCATTTCCTTCAATTTCTTCATATAATTCTTCAACTCATCAGACTGGTTAGAAGAATCTTTCTTTTCAGAACCAAATACCTTCTCTACAAACTCTTCACTCCTTTTCTTAGCTTTCTGTTTCGCTGACTTATTTGGTATCTCAGTGAAGTCAGGAAATACTTCATTTTCATCATCTTGTCTGAAATATTGGGGAAACTCTTCATGAGTTATATCTTCCATTTCCACTTCATTGTTTTCAGGAGTCTGCACATCATCTGAATGACTTCCAATATCCTTTTCAGGAATATTTGGAATCGATTCATCCATCATAAACTCCTCAAACGTCTTCCCTACCCTCTGTGCAAGACCATCTAGTATCTCTTTTGCTACAGATGCAGGTAATTCCCCTTCTTCAAGATCTGGATCTTCATATTCCAACTCATATCTTAAATCATCAGTTTGGAATATTTCAGCGAAGCATCCTGTGAACTCAATGGTCCACTCTCTCTTTTCCAACATATTCTTATACATCTGTTTAGCATCATCAGACAGAGATCTCACCTTCTCGTTCCAGAAAACACTTTCATCTGAATCAACGTTCTCTCCTTTCTTCTTGGAACTTGATTCTCCGGTATCTTTCTTCTTTGATGTTCTCTTCTCATAAGTGAATCTAGAAGTATCATCTCCTCCATCATGATCACTTCCACTGCTAAACTCATCTCCTTGCTTTTTCCCAGCACCTTCAGCACCATCATCATCATCATTATTGTCATCATCATCATCGCTTTTCTCCGATTCATCATTATCCTCATCATCATCTTCTTCTTTCTCAGATTCAGAATATTCATAATCGACTTTCTGTTCATCTTCTTCTTCATCTTCTTCACCCTCTTTCAACTGGGGTGCCCTGCTATAAAGTTCTTCAATCAAATTACTAAGGCGTTTGTTTTCATTCCTTAGTTCTTTGTTATCAGCCTTAATCAGTTTGATTCTGCTCTTGTTTCTTTCACACTTCCTTTCAAGCTTCTCATTCTTTGCTTCAATCATCTTAATCTTCTCATTTATATCATCCTGATTAGATTTCGAAGCAACCACTATTTGAAGCATTTTCTCCTCATTCTGCTTGAACTTAGCAATCTCAGCTTGTTGAGCAACCAACATTTTCATCATATCTTCCATCTTCTTATTCACTTGCTTCATAACATCGTCATCCACAGTCACTTTCTTTGACTTAGATCTAGATGGCTCAACTTCAACTACTTTCTCCTTTTGAGGCTTTCTAAACATATCGAGCACTTTATCCAAATCGACATTGAATTGATCGATTGGTAAAGTCTCTGCCTCTTTCGTTTTATTCTGCTTCTTGGCAACAGGTGAAGATAGCTTAGATGGTGTACCAGCATCAGGTAATCTTTTTCCCTTCAATAACTGAGCTAACTCTTTCTCCCTCAGCTCTTTTACACTCGACTTCTTGGCCATGGTCTTTTGCTTCTTTGTCTTTCTGGGCAAATTCACCACTACAGTATCTCCAACACTCAGTTCAGCTAGGTCAACACCTAGACTCTCATCTTCTACTGATTTCTTTCTTCTCTCAGCTTCTTCAATCGACTGATTCAAAGATTCAGACTCACCAACCATAGTGGCCTTACGTTTGGTGGTCCTCACATTTTCATCATCAGAATCCCACTGCTCATCAACCTCAGTCTCCTCTGAATCTACAGACTCTTCATCCACCAAACCTGATCCTTTCTTTGCTGTCGATTTCTTTCTAACCACTTGTTGCTTAGTGCTTCCCTGATCCACAGCCTTTCCCTTGCCCTTCCCTTTGGCTCCAGGATTGACTACTTGACGTTTCCGCTTAGTGCTTGAATCAACATACACTAAGGGATCATCATTGTCCGAGTCACTGTTATCATGTCTAGCTTTGTTCTTGCCAGGATCAGTGTAATCCGGACGAGCCAAAGCACCAAATAATCTCCTGTTAGGTGGCTTCTCACTATCAGGCACACCTTTGTAACCCTTCATCCTCATCAAAGTTCTAATGTTCATATGATCTTGACCTAGGATCATAGTCGGATCCTTTTTCAGCATAGGATACTTATAGTCAAAGATCATCATCAGAAATCTTGGATATAACATAAACTTCTTGTTCTTCATTCCCTTCAGCATCTCCAGCATATGATCAAGAATCATTCCAGATACATTAAATGGTTTGTTGAGTGTCAACGCAACCATTAATGAACTTAAACTCCTTCTCATGACATCATAGCCACCGCTCACACACCCAAATACATGGATAAGAACATGTGCAAAATACTTATACTGCACTCCCAGTTTCCCCTTATACATAGATCCGTCAGTGATTGGGCCTTTGTATTTCATTCGTAAGAAGCACGCTTTCTGCTCTGTCCATGACAACTCCCTGGGATCTTCACTATCTTCAAACTTAATCTGTAATGCTTCCCGAATATCAGCTTCAGTCAAGAACATCTCCATATCCTGAATCTTGCTCTTGATGATCGTTTGATTCTCCCAGTAGTCATACTTCGCATTCTGATAAAAATCTTCAATGATGTCTTTGTATATGATGGTTGGTGTGGCTAAAGCATGAACTATTCTGCTCCTCTTCAGAAACTCTATAATCCCGGTGAATTCTGTATTCTTCTCTACATCTCCGAGATAAGCGCAACAGTTGTGCGATCTTTCAAACGGCCAACTGCTTGGAACAGACGTTTCTGCTTCTGGCACTGGATCTGGAACTGCAACCTCTGTTGGAACTTCAACGTTAACTGCTGGTGCTTCAACGTTCTCAGGTTGATCAGCCATCTGCACATAAAAATCAAAGAAACTCGTCAAAATCCAAAAACGACAAAAATTATAAAAATTCTGGTCAAAATAAACTGCACATTCGCCCGTTTTGAACTGGTCGAATGTGAGTAAATCTGGTCGAATGAGAAAAAATATGGTCGAATGTGAATATGATCTAAATAAAAATCACTTTCGTCCATTTTGTTGTACATTCGCCCAAACCAGTTCCACCTTCGCCTAGTTTTTGAACCGAAAGTGAAAAAGGTTTTCCCCAAAATTTGAAATTTTGCCATTGTTGGTTTTATCTTGTAATTTTGATCCTAATATGTGCTAACAAGTCCGACTAACACTCGTTCATTAACAATTTTGACAATTAATCAGTTTTCATTGGTTTTAAAGTAGAATTAGGGTTCAACTGTGTTCAAACGATCAAACTAACATCTAGATGTGTTATTAATCTAATTCCTTCTACATTCTCCCCCTAAAACCTATGAGAACTGATCGGTAATCAATAACAAGCATCAATAGTCATCATAAACCCCTAAAATTGAAACCCTAGGTCCTGTTCATAAAACGATCAAATCTGATCTGAATCGTTGTCCATTACCTGCAAATATAGTCTTAAAATGATCAGGAATAGTCAGGGATTGAATCAATGAATCAATAGAAAAACGAGCAACAAGGTCTGGTATTGAATGAAATTTTGAAAATTTTTGAATGATGTGGTTCGAACCTGAAAGGCTTATATATAAGCAGCCACGTTCGCCCGTTTGTTGTGGACGAATGTGGGTTAAGTCCACATTCGCCCCAAATGAATGGCACGAGTGTGAAACAATTCCACCTTCGCCCCTAATTAAAGACCCGAAGGTGAAAAATGTACCCGGAAGTGGAATTTACACCCGGAAGTGAAAAAGTCCACATTCGCCCAAAATCAAAGTGGTCGAAGGTGATGATTTTTCCACATTCGACCCAATTAAGGGGCGAATGTGAAATGGAAAAATCTGAAAATTCCGCCAAATCACGAATTCGAATCCCGTTCAACATTTTTCAATCCGTTAAACTTCCAAAACTCAAATTTTCACATTTTGAATGATACAAAGCCCAGATGGTGTTCTCAAATCTCAGAAATTGACCATCAAGCATCCCCGGATATCAAAAATAAAGCAGAAATGCAAATCTTTTGGATTTTCTGAAATTTTTATCAAAACACACCTAAAATCTTTTTGGATTTTGTATCTTTTTGACAATAAAAGTAAAATGCGACAAAGTAAAATGCATCAAAGTAAATGAAAGCAGTAAACATTTTGTGATTTCCGGTAAGAAGATCATATCAGTTATCTGAGAAATCTGAACACAGCATTGATCTGTTTTAATATTATCATTAGAAACAATATGTGACACGGCAATTGCTGATATTGTTGTCCACATAAGCTCACATGCAGACAATTACGCAATGCTTTAAAATGATACGAATTAAATGTATTAGACTAACACATTGTGGTTCCCACACACACCACATACTCCCGTATCAAGAAGTAAATGCACAAAGACTCATTGTAAAGCATGATTATGCTTTCGTTGTCTGTAATTGTACAAGATATAATGCATAGAGGTATACAGGTCAGCAAATTAATGCAGCAAAGTAACATATGCACCATACCAGGTTGAGGACTGATATTAATCATGATTTGCATCAATGATCAATACGATGTAATAGATAATCTTTGATTATCATATAACATGGAAAGTTCCTCAATTCGGTAACTTTAGGATTTGGCATAAAGCTCTTTTATAAAGACATCCTGTCTGATCTAGGTCCGTAATGACTTACAGCAGAAGATCAGATAGGCTATCTCCAGACAACTAATAACATAACGACCCTAAACCTCCGAGTTTTGTACAAATACCATATCAAACGAAATTACGGTACTAAGACCATATGCCCACGAGGTGTTCAGCCACAAATGCGTAGCTTGTTATGTTTGTATCACTAAAGCACGCAATATTTAGTCTACGAAGCCTATCAGCATATCACACGTAATCAACATACGTCTCATTAAACTATACAATTCTTTAGCCTGTGTCAGATCCCCACTGATGTACTATCATTTCCTCTTTTTATCCAGGAAATCATTTTGGTTTTTCTAATTTTTAGGCATTTTGAAAATTTTTCAATGTTTTTGGTTTTTCTGATAAAATGACTCCCCCTAAAATAAAGAACATATTTTTGGGTTTTTAATTTTTCTGAAAAGCAAAAACAAAAAATTTGAAAGAAACAATCCACTTAAAAGCATCAACTTCTTTGAGGATTAAACAACCCCCTCGAAAGCATCAACTTCTTTGAGGATTAAAATAGTAAAGAGAAATTCCCAATTAGCAAAAATTTAAAAAAAAAAAAAAAAAAAAACTAAAACTAAAAATTAATAATGATAAACCGAGGAGCCGATTAGTCCTGTTTTTCCTTTATATTGTTTACTTTCAAAAGATATTCAAAGCGGGATCTGTCAAAAGCTTTTGTAAACAAATCTGCACGTTGGTAGTCAGTATGGATTTTGACCATATCAATCAATTCCTTAGCGTAACAATCACGGATAAAATGATATTTAATCCGGATATGTTTCGCTTTAGAATGATTTTCAGTATTTTTAGTTAATGCAATTGCGGCTTCGTTGTCACAGTGAATAGGGGTTTTAAGAAACTGCAAACCGTAATCGACCATCTGTTGTTGGATCCAGAGCACTTGTGAACAGCAACTCGAGGCTGAAATGTACTCGGCTTCACATGTAGACAGTACGACGGAAGTCTGTTTCTTGCATTGCCAGGTAATTAACCTGCTCCCTAAAAACTGGCAACCGGCTGTTGTTGATTTGCTGTCTTTGTCACAGCCGCCCCAATCTGCATCACTAAAAGCAATAAAATCAAAATCATCATCATTAGGGTACCAAAGTCCTTTTGATGGACAACCCTTCAGATATCGAAGGATACGCTTGACCGCCTTCAGATGACTTTGTTTCGGCTTCGATTGATAGCGAGCACAGAGACACGTTGCATACATAATATCTGGTCGAGACGCTGTCAAATACATCAGAGATCCGATGATTGCTCTGTATGTAAATGGATCTGTCAGCTCCCCCTTAGCGTCCACTCCAATCCCGTGATTGGGTTGAATCGGGGTATCCATCGGCTTAGAGTCCTCCATCTGGAATCGGCTCAAGATGTCGGCTACGTATTTCGTCTGGTGAATGAAGATCCCGTCGGGTCTTTGATCCACCTGTAAGCCGAGGAAAAACTGCATCTCCCCCATAGCGCTCATTTCGAACTTTTCTTGCATAACAGTTTCGAATTCCCTGCACAAAAGTTCGTTAGTTGAACCAAATATAATATCATCAACGTAAATCTGTACTAGAAGCAAGTCATCTCCCGTCTTCTTCGTAAAGAGGGTGCAATCGACGAGGCCGCGCTTGAATCCTTTGGAGATGAGGTATGTACTTAGCTCCTCGTACCACTGTCTTGGAGCCTGGTGCAAACCATATAAAGCTTTGTTTAGCACGTAGACCTTGTCCCGGTGGATTGGGTCCTCAAAGCCTGGTGGCTGCCCGACATAAACCTCCTCCTTGACTTTCCCGTACAAAAATGCGCTCTTGACGTCCATTTGATAGACTTTGAATTTCTTGTACGAAGCAAACGCAAGGAACATCCGAATAGCTTCCATTCGTGCTACTGGTGCATAGATTTCGTTGTAATCAATCCCTTCGATTTGATGGAAACCCTGCACAACCAATCTGGCTTTGTTGCGAACAATAACTCCACGATCATCCTTTTTGCACTTAAACACCCACTTAGTGCCTATTTTCTTTCTTCCCGGCGGCAAATCTGTGAGCGTCCAGACTCCCAATTTCTGGAATTGCAATAACTCCTCCTGCATTACCTCAACCCAGGCATCTTCATTCAAAGCGTCTTTGTATGTCCTTGGCTCTACCTGCGACACATAACATGCAAACGACCAATCATTTTGGCTACCAGATTTCTGAATTTTGGCATACAATGCTAAAGCACCAAAACTCTCTGGTGAGTTAACGCTTTTTAGCTGCCCTCTGGTCATAACACCATTTCCAGGATCACCGATAACTTGCTTCAGCGGGTGAATACGATGAATCCTAGATTCCGGATTAACAGGTACAATCACTCCCGTCTGAGCAGTCAAGTTTTCTACAACATCCTGATCATGACCCGTGTTTGATGATGAAGCAACATCTGAATTTGGAGTTGGGTTCACAGATTGCTCTTCTAATTCTTCTGCATGTTCAAGAACAGCTTCTTCAAATTGTTCATCTTCAGATTCTGAAGTGTCTAGTGAAGTTGAAGCTTCTTGAAACATCTCTTTTCTTCTTGTATAGGAGCACTGGTATCATTAGAAGCTGGTGGGGGGTTTACAGTGATTGGACGCATCAACGGTGAAGTTGCCGCGTTTTCACACTCGTAAAGTAATCTGATAACAGCTTCTTCAACCAAGCTATCTAGGTTGAATGATTCAAAGAAATCTTTGTAATCAAACATCCAATCAGGGCCCGTGCCTTGCAAATTTTGAGTGTATCGTTGAACTTCCACGTTAGCCCAATCCTCCACTTGACGAGTTCGCTTGTTGAATACCCGTTTGAGCGGGGTTGCGTATCCAACAAAATATCCCTCCTCAGCTTTAGGACTAAACTTCTCGCTTGGATTCAACATCGTGCATGGCGCCCCAAATGGTTCTAGATACTCTAAGTTGGGCTTTCTTTGGTGTAACAGTTCATAAGACGTTTTTCCAAACTTCTTCACTGTTATAACCCGATTTAATGTATAATTTGCTGCATAAATCGCCTCATTCCAGAACATTACTGGAAGATTTGAGTCAGCGAGCATTGTTCTAGCCGCCTCAATTAGAGTCCTATTCTTTCTTTCAGCAACACCGTTCTGTTGCGGGGTATACGGAGCCGAATATTCATGATGTATCCCTTTGCTTTCACAAAGTTCATCCATCTTGGCGTTTTTGAACTCCGTCCCGTTGTCACTCCTGATTCTTTTTATCTTCAAATTGTAAATATTCTCCAATCGAGTGAACAGAACTTGTAGGTTGGTAAAGGTGTCGCTTTTGTTCTTCAAACACATCACCCATGAGAATCGTGAATAGTCATCAGTGACGACTAAACAATAAAGCTCTCCAAGATGACTTTTGCGCTTGACCGGTCCAAAAAGGTCCATGTGCAATCGCTCAAGCGGCATCTCAACAGAGTTAACTTTCTTCACTTTATGGGACTGTTTGTGTTGTTTTCCTTTCATACAGCTTACACACTTGTCGTTCAGATGGAAATGTTTCACGTTTACTCCATCGACAAGTCCATTTCTCACCAATTGATTCATTTTCCTCAGATGAATGTGCCCCATTCTGCGGTGCCACATTATCGATTCTTTTTCGGTCGCCTTGGATAGAAAGCATGTTATCTGTCCCTGTGGTGTCATCGCCTTGGACATATCAAGAATATAAAGATTGTTGACTCGAGGTGCCATCAACAAAACCCACTCCTTTGGAATCTTGAAGCCCGGTTTGAGAATATAACAGGATTTGTCATCAAAATGCACAGAAAATTGTTTATCGCATATTTGACTGACGCTCAACAAATTATAGTCTATCTGCTTGACATAAGAAATCCGCTCGAAAGTCACAATCCCATTACTCACGCTTCCTTCCATCGTAATATATCCTCCTTTATTACCCGCGAACGCGACATACCCTCCATTAATATTCTTCACATCAAACAACAACGCCAAATCCCCCGTCATGTGGCCTGAAGCTCCACTATCAACAATCCAGAGACTGCTAATAGGGCCAGCTGAAGCTCCCTGCACACAAAAAGTAAACATTTAGTTCTTTCGGGGGACCCAAGCCTGAGTCTTGGGCCTTTGAACATTGGCTTTCAAAGAAACATCCTCATTAACTTTTTCAACAATTTTCTGTTTTGGATCAATCTTTTTCTGATTGTTCAAAACAGTTTCATTTTTCTCACTTACCTTCGAAGTAGAAGCTCCTGGAGTACCATTAGGTGTCCAAGATTGTTCAGACCTTTTGAGAATACGAATTTGAGATTTTGGTTTCTCAATTGGTTTCTGAACATTGTTACCAAAAGTAACTTTCTTGGCAACCTTATCTGAGTTAACAGACTTAGGTCCAACATTTGATTTGACAATTGGTTTTTGTGGAACCTTTTGTCTATCAGCTGTTGTGTTCACCACAGGTTTTCTCCAAGATTGTTCCATAGCTATCCGATTTCTGTGATCATATTGAAATGGACGGTTGTTCCTCATTTGAAAATTGTTTTGATTATAAAATTTTTGTTGTTGAGGAACAACTCGTCTATGTGGTGGGACATAATGATCAATCGGCTTTCTCATGGAATTCCTAACTTCAACCTCATGTCTTTTATGCCTTACATATGGACACTGAGCAAGTAAATGCCCGCGTTCTCCACATTTAAAGCATTTTCTATATTCCTCAAACACATAATGAGCATTTGGTGGAGCAAATGATCTAACAGGAAATTGATCATTATACTGTTGATTTCTCAAACTCTCAGGAAGTGGTCCTTTCGAGTAAGAGGGCTCATGAAAACCATTTGCTTTATCATTTGGTCGAATGAACTCGGTGACATGTATCTTTGGTTCTTGAGGAACTTCTGAAAACAATTTCTTTAAGATTTCTGGTGGAATTTCGTTGGTTCTCTCATGTTTTGGAAACCATATTGTGCTTTCTTGCCAGATTTTATCAAGTTTAGAATAGTTAACATTTTTGATCGGAAATTCCTCATCAGAAATGATCTTATCGGATCCTTCCATCCGATAAAACACTTTAACAGGTTTGTCACCTTGTTCATTCAGCTCATTCAATTTAACCACATTCTTAACACCATTATCTTTCTTAACATCAATCTTTTCAGACTTTTTATCACGATTAGCATTTGCCATCGGATGAACATGATCAGATGGTGACACTGGTTCAGTAGTAATGATGTGATTTTCTTTTGGAATCTCACATTCATTAACAGATTGATCACTACCAGTATCATCATTTTCTGAGTCTGAATTATCACTCTCAGCATAAACACCCTCATTGTTCAAGCCCAAAATCGGTCTCACATCGGAATAAGGATCACCAATACTCGAAGTATTAGATTCCATTTCCGACGATGAGTCTGATTTTACCGAACTCTCCGGTATAACTTGGTGATAGTTATGGTTTTCAAAAAGAACCGGAGATGGTACAGACTTGTAATTGGTGGTGTTATCATCAATGATATGATCTACCACATAAGCAACATTCTTATAACTTTCCAACTTCTTGTTAACCTTTTCAGCAAAGCATTTTATGGCTGCCATTTCCAACTTGGTGTTTTCAATTTCATTGATATAGTTGTTTATGGCCAATTGTTTCAATGACAAAGTATTTTTCAAGTCAGAAATGTCCTTTTTATAGCCATCCAATACTTTGTTAAAAGCATTCAACTCTTTGCGAGTAGATTGACTGTTCAGAATAGCACTATCACGTGAAATTCGGAGTTGTTTATTCTCCTCAGTCAATCTATCACAAGTTCCACAATATTTATCACTCATAACATCAGTGCTAGATTCAGAACTTACAGGTTTTGGCGGTTCAGCCATGGCCATCAACGCAAAATGAGCTTCCTTTCCAGTGAAAAACTTGGAATAGTCGATCTTGGTGAAAGCATCATCAGCAATGCACGACTTCCTCGTCATCAAAAAGTCAGCTTCTGCCAGCAACTGATCAATATCATCATCTAAAGAATCAACACTTGCCTCTGTGTCTGATTCGCTCTCAGAATCTGAATAAACTGATCTACACTCTTCAGGAACATCCGTCACAGAATCAATCACCATTCCTGAACTCGTTTCCTCAGCCTTAACCTCAACAGGTTCATTCTCCACTTCCATCTCAGTCTCAGAATCATCACTTTCACTCTCCTCAGTTTCTTTCTTCTCATCAACTGCCACCGACTCTTCCATATCAACCTGATAAGCAACACATGCCACATTCCCACCAGTAGTCACTTCCTCAACTCCTATTTGCATACCCGACCAGTCAAACCTCTCATCCTGTTGAGTCACCAAAGCTTGGTTCTGACTCGCATTCTGTTGAGTCTCATTAGGTGTAGTAATAGGTACAACTGTTCGGTTTGGGTTGTTAGGAGATTGGTTTTGAATCTGGTTTTGAGTGTTTGGTTGTCTGTTTTGGTTGTTAAAGTTTCGGTTTTGGTAGTTGTTGTTATTTTGGTAAGAAACATGATTTTGTTGTTGACGGTTCTGGTAATTTGCATTGAAAGGGTTTCGATTACCTTGTTTAGGTGGCTGGGTGCATTCCCTTTTGAAATGTCCTTTTTCTCCACAATTAAAACACGTAACCTTCTCCTTGTTGAATCCATAGGTTGTGTTGGGAGAAGTTGCCAAATCAGTCCTTCCAGTTTTCTCAATGAACTCTGTTGCTCTTCTCATTATACTTGCAAAAGCCCATTGAATGTCAATGAGTTCCATCTCTTCCTTGTCTATCTGTGCGTAGTCTTCGTTGGTTAAATTGTTGTTCCCAATCTGACTAGCAACTAACCCATTGTAGGATGAAACCATTGCTGAGACTAATGCAATGTGTTGCTGAGCAACCTCCACAGTCACATTTCCCAAGTTAGATGTATCCAAAACCACCGGTTGTTGTTTAGGTTGAATAACTTGGTTTACTGGTTGTTGTGATTGATTAGCGGTGTAAAAACTTGCTTGTTGCATTGGGGGAGATTGGTGAAATGTAGGAATTGTATTGTGGTGGTGTGTATGATGGTTGTGAGTAGGATGGTGTTTGTGTCAAGTAGTTGGTGGTTGGTTTTGATGAATCCATGACATTGGAAATACATGCAACATGTGGTGCAACGCTTCCTGAGCTCGAGTTACCAACTGGAACTGAAGTGCCTCCAAAATACAAACTGGGATTCTGAGGAATCTGTGACCTTCTAGCTTTCCTCCTATCCTCCAACTCTTTGTTCTCCAGCTTTTCAATAAACTTTGAAATGGTCCAGAATTGATAAGCATCCTTCTCTCTCAGTACTTCCACATGCTGATCCCATTGTGGTGGTAAAGCATCTGCAAACTTATCCACCTGCTTAGTCATTGGAATCTGTACACCATAACTAGACAATTCAGACAACAAATGCATATATCTCGGAGTTAGTTCTTTTAGAGTTTCATTATTAATAAAAGAAAAATTCTCAAACTCTTTGACCAATTCCTCCATTCTCAGACTCCTGGTCTTCTCATTACCATCATGCTTCCTCTTAAGCTTATCCCAAAGATGCTTTGATGTAGTACGTGTTCCAAACTGATGCAACAGGTCACTTGTGATTGCCTGTGTCAGTTGGGAAAACGCCTTCTTCTCCACCACATATTTCTTCTTTTCGTCCTCAGTTAAGCTTTCCAAAGGAATCATCTCACCTGTATTCTCCAGAATCGGTGCTGTGTAACCTTTAACAATCATGCTCCAAGCCTCTGCTCCTTCAACTCCCATGCCTTCCAAATGGATCTTGAACATGGTATGCCACTGATTATACTCTTGCATATCCATGAGCTTCGGTGGCCGAGTTCCACTACCTGTAGACAAATCCTTAATCAAAGTAGAAATAGCATTAGTGGTTTGAGTATTTACCGCCGCTGCAGCTACTCCCCAGTAGTCAGATTGTAGTGCCGGATGTGCTACACTTTGAGGCATCGTGCTTGTCGTTGCCATGTAGTTAAGTGGTTGTGAAGACTGTGTGTTCGTCTTTTGCGCTGCCACTGTCCATGGGTCCATCGTCTGCTGTTGTGGTTGTGTTGTTGCTGATCCCGGAGTAGTTTGAAAACGCCACATGATCACAATCTGAAAATCTCAACACTTAGAAAAATTTTCAACAAAAACCCTAGGTTCGCCCGAAAAATTCTAAGTTCGTCCAAATAATTCTATGTTCGTCCAAATTTTAACACTCTCGACCCTTCTGGTTCTTCGTTCGCCCAAACAGTAACAACCGAACGTGGTTTTGACCAGAATGTAAAACCAAGATAACACCTTTCCACTTTCGCCCAAAATGAAAACGGACGAATGTGAAAATATTACCCGAAGGTGAAAAATTTCAACAAGAAAATTCAGATTCGCCCAAAAACTACTCAGGTTCGCCCACTTTTCAAGACTTTCGACCACTCCACTCAGGTCAGGTTCCAGGTTCGCCCAAAACAATCAGATCTCATTTTTGAAAAACGGTTATTGTTTGAAAAACGGTTATTCTGATCTCAGATTTTCAAAAGTTCATGGATTTGAATGATCTCAATCAGGTTATGTTTCGGAATTGATTTGGAGCAACTTTAAGTCTTGGAAAACTTGAATTCAACCACAAATTATCCTTTAAATCGATCAAAAACACGTAAAAACAATGTTTATGTAAAAACAGATGATTTTAGGTCAAAAACATGTCCAAATCAGCTCTGATCTTATCTAATTTGTTGTTGTATGATCCTCTATGCTCTGATACCACTTTGTGAGCGTTGGATTTTAGCTAAAACAGGATTATACGATCATACAAGTCACAAAACTAGGTGCGGAAACCCTAGTTCTGAACAAATTGATAAAACAAAAATCAAAACACAATCAAGATCATTTTCAACATCATTTCATAGATTAACTTCTTTCAAATAAGCTTTTACAATCAGTTTTACGTTAATCTAGAACACACACACAATATCTCAAAACAACCTCTGAACCTGATCTGAACCTGGACACAAATGACAACTCTATTACATTATCAAAATCACAAAAACTATATATAGACTCTGCACGTTCGCCCATTTCTTCTGGTCGAACGTAGCCTTTTTCCACATTCGCCCATTAACAATGGTCGAATGTGTCTTCATATCAAGTCCATTCTACCTTCGCCCATAATCCATCTACCTTCGTCCACTTTAATCTACCCTCGCCCCATTATATTCACCTTCGGCCAAGCTCTAACATATGTTAATAATATTTATGCAATCCTTAGTCGCAAAACGCATCAACAAGTTTATGTAATTCACCAATAACGGGACTCAAGACGCGTATATATGTAAAAGACACCAATGATCCTCCAGATCATTAAACTCTGGACAATACGTAAGAAAACCCCGACTCAACTAACCCAGTTTAGTATGTAATTAATCTGTTTCCCGCTAAGGTAGACTTATAAGTTTAAATATGTCAAGTCAAATATGCCGGGTGTCACATCATCCCCCAGTTGAAAGAATTTTCGTCCCGAAAATTGTACGAAGTCAAAAGGAAGAAGACGAAAAGAAAGAAACGAAAGAAAATTTACCGGTTGTCACATCTCATACCCCCGTTGAAAGGAATCTTGCCCCCAGATTCACTCAGTTTCAGCGGTAACATGTCTAGATTCAAACGCACGCTTAGGAAAAATATGAGGATATTTGGACTTCAACATGTCCTCCCGTTCCCACGTGAACTCCGGTCCACGATTTGAATTCCAACGGATCTTAACGATTCAGATTTTACTCCGACGAAGGCTACGAATCTTGTAGTCTAGAATTTCAACTGGTTCCTCCACAATGCGAAGAGGATCGTCAACTTTGATTTCTTCCAAAGGAACAATAAGAGATTCATCCATCAAACACTTCTTCAAGTTAGACATATGGAAGACGTTGTGGACACTGCCGAGCTCCGCCGGCAAGTCAAGTTTGTATGCCACCGGTCCAATCCGTTCCAGGATTGCGAATGGTCCGACATAACGAGGGTTAAGTTTGCCACGCTTCCCAAAGCGTATGACGCCCTTTCATGGAGAAACTTTTAGAAGTACCCTGTCCCCAATCTGGAACTCCAAAGGTTTGCGACGACGATCAGCATAACTCTTCTGACGATCCCGCGCAGCTGCTAAACGGTTACGAATTTGCATGATTTTCTCCGATGTTTCGTACACAAGTTCCGGACCAGTGAGCTGACTCTAGCCCACTTCGGCCCAACAAAGAGAAGACCGGCATTTCCGTCCGTAAAGAGCCTCGAACAGAGCTGCCTTAATGCTAGAATGGTCGCTGTTGTTGTAAGAGAACTCCACCAACGGTAGGTGATTCTCCCAACCCTTGCCAAAATCAATAACGCATGCACGAAGCATGTCCTCTAATGTTTGAATCGTCCGCTCACTCTGACCGTCTGTTTGCGAATGATAGGCTGTACTTATGTCCAACTGAGTACCTAAGGCTTTATGCAGGGTCTTCCAGAAACGCGAAGCAAAGCGAGAATCACGATAAAAAATGATAGAAACAGGCACCCCGTGCTTAGAAACCACTTCCTTAAAATAAATGCGAGCCAAGCCCTCGAGTCCGTCAGTTTCTTTAATAGGAAGGAAGTGTGCCGATTTTGTCAACCTGTCGACAATCACCCAAATCATATCACAACCACTTAGTGATTTTGGTAGTTTGGTGACAAAATCCATCGTGATTCGCTCCCACTTCCATTCGGGAAGCTCTGGTTGTTGGAGGAGACCAGACGGCCTCTGGTACTCCATGTTGACCTTCGCACAAGTCAAGCATTTGCTAACATAGGAGGCGATGTCAGCTTTCATGTTTGGCCACCAGTAGAGTATCTTTAAGTCCTGATACATATAGTCGGAGCCTGGATGAATAGAATATCGAGATTTGTGATCTTCGTCCAAGACAAGCTCCCGTAATCCCCCAAACAGTGGTACCCAAACTCGTTCCGCAAAATAGTGTAGGCCATCAGACCTAAGTTCAAGGTGCTTGTCGGCACTGTGCATAGTTTCAGCCTTTAGGTTTTCCTCCTTCAAAGCTTCAAGCTGCGCAAAACGAATCTGGTCAGGTAAAGAAGAATGGATAGTGAGCTGTAAAGCCCTCACACGCCGTGGGTTCGTAGATTCCTTCCTGATCAAGGCGTCAGCCACAACGTTCGCCTTGCCAGGTTGGTACTTAATGGAACAGTCATAATCGTTAAGGAGTTTGACCCAGCGACGCTGCCTCATGTTCAACACCTTCTGATCGAAAATGTGCTGGAGACTCTTGTGATCGGTATAAACATCGCACTTGGTACCATACAAGTAATGCCTCCAGATCTTCAGAGCGAAAACCACCGTTCCCAATTCCAAATCATGGGTAGTGTAGTTCTTCTCGTGAACCTTAAGCTGACGAGAAGCGTAAGCAATAACCTTCCCGCGTTGCATCAACACACAACCGAGACCACGAATAGAGGCGTCGCAGTACACGACGTAGTCATCCGTACCATCCGGTAAGAATAAGATAGGTGCAGTACAGAGTTTGAGTTTCAGCAACTGAAATGCTGATTCCTGCGAATCACCCCAGTCAAACTTTTGGTCTTTCTGGGTGAGAGTAGTGAGGGGTTGAGCGATCTTCAAAAATCCCTCTATGAAACGACGATAATAGCCCGCGAGACCTAGGAATTTCCGCACCTCAGATGGCGTCTTTGGCGCTTCCCAGTCTTTAATAGCTTCGATCTTAGCCGGATCGACGTGAATCCCTAGTTCATTCACCACATAACCTAGAAACTGAACTTCGCGTAACCAAAAGTCACACTTCGAGAACTTAGCATACAGTTGTTCCCGTCTCAAAAATTCCAAGACAAGTCGCAAGTGTTCCTCGTGGTCCACCTTGCTCTTGGAATAGATCAGGATGTCATCGATGAAGACAATGACAAATTTGTCAAGATACGGCTTACAGACACGGTTCATTAGATCCATGAAAACCGCCGTTGTGTTGGTGAGACCAAAGGGCATAACCAAAAACTCAAAATGGCCATAACGAGTACGAAAAGCAGTCTTCGGAACATCGGCTTCCTGCACACGCAACTGGTGATAACCGGACCTCAAGTCGATCTTCGAATAATAGCTAGAACCCTGAAGCTGGTCAAAGAGGTCATCAATACGAGGAAGAGGATAACGATTCTTGATGGTCACCTTGTTCAGCTCACTATAATCAATACACATGCGGAGTCTCCCGTCTTTCTTCTTCACGAACAGAATAGGGGCTCCCTACGGAGAAGAGCTAGGCCGAATGAAACCCTTTTGCAAGAGTTCCTGTAACTGGTTGGACAACTCCAACATCTCAGGAGGTGCAAGACGATAAGGGGCTCGAGCAATAGGGGCTGCACCAGGTGCAAGATCAATACCAAACTCAACCTGACGATGAGGAGGAAGACCATGTAGGTCGTCAGGAAACACATCAGGAAAGTCACGAACCACGGGAATATCCTCGATCTTCTTCCCACCATCAGAAGAAAGTGCCAGAATGGCCGAATAACCCTTCCGAAGATACTTGTGGGCTTTCATACAAGAAATGATACTCAAAGTAGCACTGCTCTTTTCACCATGCACCGAAAGAATCTCTCCATCAGGGAGAGGAATACGAATAATCTTATCAAAGCAAATGATCTCCGCACGATACAAGGACAACCAATCCATGCCTACGACGACATCAAAACTACCCAAGGGTACCGACATAAGGTCAATAGGGAAAGACAAACCCGAAAGTTCCAAACGACATTCCCGAAGAATATGTGTCGCTTCAATGTTCTTACCATCCACCAATTCTATCCAGTACTTAGCCTCTAAGGGTGTAGGTACTATGTCTAGCAACTGACTAAATCCTACTGATACAAAGCTCCTATCGGCACCAGAATCAAATAAAACAGAAGCATAGCGATCATTAAGAAGGAACGTACCGGTAACAGTGTCTGGGTCCTGTCGGGCTTCCCCCGATCCAATGACGAAGACTCGTGCGTTCCCGCCGCCGCCTCCGTTGTTCCTGTTACCACCACCGTTCTTCCCACCATCACCCTGATTCAATTTGGGACAATCCCACTTAAAATGACCAGTCTGACCACAGTTGTAACAACCCTGGTTCGTCTGGTTAGGAGTCTGAGGAGCAGGTTTGTCGCTCAAACGAACACGACAAGTCTGAACCTCATGCCCCGGCTTCCCACACCGCTGACAAGTAGTAAGTTTGTGGCATGGCCCATTATGATGATATCTACACTTGTTGCACTTCGGGTAACTACCATGATAAGAACCAGACTTTTGCCCAGATGAAGGGGTAGAAGACTCAGATCTCTTCTGCTGCTGCTGGGGTTGGGATGGGGCAGAGTTCTTCACAGAGCTCTCCCACTTTCGCTTACTACCACTATCAGGGGCCTTCACAACAGAACCTCTAGGTGGCAGAGTACCTTCTTCCACCTTTTGATTGGTTAGCTTGTGTGCCAACCGAATAGTACCCTGAAAAGTAACACAGTCATTTGCAGTAACCAGCCCAAGAATTTCAGGTACGAGTCCAGCAACAAAGAATTTGATCTTCTTATAGTCCGGAGTATCAGCATCCAAACACATAAGGATCAACTCATGATAACGAACAGCATACTCTTCTATCTCCGATCCAACCATAGTATGATTCCACAACTCATGCTCCAGCTTCTTAATCTCGTCACGGGGACAGTACTCGGTCTTCAAACGAAACACGAACTCATCCCAAGGCATGGCATTGGCCTTAGCCAACCCAACAGTCTGGATAACAGTATTCCACCACGTCAAAGCACGATTCTTAAAAGTACCAGAAGCGTACTTCACATGGTCCACAGCAGGACAGTTGCACATCGGAAAAGCAGAAACAACCTTCTCCAACCACCTCAGTAAACCCACTGCACCCTCATTCCCACTAAAGTTATGAGGCTTGCAGTCCATAAACATTTTGTAGGTACAGGTAGGAGGATGAGGATTAACAGCAATACCTGTAACAACGCACAGATAAATAAAACGAACATACCGCTAAGGTATAGAGGAACAGAAGTAGTAGTAGTGGAATTACCATCAGCAAGTCCCTGCTGAGCAGCCTGGAATGCAGCAAGAGCATCAAACACCCGTTGCTGAATTATGTTGTTCAGCTCAGCTTGGGTCATAGTGACCGGCTCATCACCACGACCGCCACCGCGACCACCGCCGCCACCACGGCATCCCCCACCGCCATCACGGCGTCCACCACCACGAGCAGCTGGCATTCTCTGAACACAGAGAGAGCAAGAAGTTCAGATTCGTCACCAGTATTAATGATTTGACCAATCCGTATCAACTACGAATCATCCAATCAGAATGTCATGAGTAAAAGAGTTCCAAATGAATAATCATTCCAAAGTGTACTAGTCTAAGTACGAGTGCAAGATAGTGTGTGAGTAAGTGTGTCTATCGTAGCAGAAGGTAGGATGTCCGAATACGAGACAGGTCTCAAAGATACGTCAAAATCGCTCCAATGCGCAACACAACCGTGCTAAGAAATCCACACGTCCATCCCTTCATCTTCAAACCCTGAAGAAGAAGACAATGAAGAATAGGCCAAGCCTAGGCAAGAATAGATGATGTAACAGACAAGTATGATGATATAGACACCCCGACAAAGTTAATAAGTTTCCCAATAAAACGACTTATAACGTGTGACCGTCTAGTGTGTGACTCGGCTATAGACCAGACTCTACAAGCAGTCCTAGTTCACTATAACCATTGGCTCTGATACCAATCTGTAACACCCCACCCCTCTCACCACCAATATTGTCCGCTTTGCCCCGATGGGTTACCCATCCAGAGCTCACGGATTTGTTTTTGGTTGCCCAGTGGAGACTTCCTAGGAGGTCACCCATCCTAATACTGCTCCCACCTGAGCACGCTTAACTGTGGAGTTCTCCTCTCATCCACTAACATTAAGCCCCAAAACGCATTGGTGATTTAAGAGGCAAGACATTACTTATGAACCAAGGATCTCTCCTGGCCACGGCCGATGTGGGATTTTCCTGGGGTGTCACAGGTTTTCTTATGCGTTTTTATTAATTGTAACTAAGATATGGTGAAAAAATCAAAGAAAGTAACATTTGTATTACAATCGAGGGATAAAGGAATAAAAAGGTTACCAGATGCAAGTGAAGATAATGACACGATTGTTGATCAGAAAGTTGAATCAGGTTGGCATTATTTATTTAGTACGGATGTATTTGGTATTCACTTGTTCCTTGTATTAGTTATGTTCTTTATTTATTGTATAATCGAGCTCCGTTTGCTATCCCAGTAGCATAAACTGATAATGTCATCGATGTTTATCAGGAAGTTGAATCAGGTTGTTATTATTTATTTAGTACATTTATATATAAATGCACATGTGCATATGTGCAGTTTTTCTTGTGAAATATTAAATGTTGATTGTTTAAACACACAAACTATCCTATATGCAGATATTGATTTAATAAGAAAAGTTTAAACAAGGTCAAATAAGCGGAAACATATTGTGACGGTGAATAATGATGGTATGTTGTTTTGCATAATATTTAATATATATAGTTGAGTATGCACGTGTGCATAATTATGGATGAACATGATATAATGTGTTTTTTTTGACAAATGTGTGTGCAGATACAATTACTAGAAAGAAAAAAAACATCAAAGAGTGTTTAAAACGGTGGTAATGAAGTCAACTCAAAAGAAGGTTATGAAAAAAGCAAATTGGCGTTTGAAACAAACACGCGTTACACCACATCAACTTTGGTTGGGGATAAGGAAATTGTCAAACAAACAAAGAAGTTTGGTATAACATTTTGTGTAATGTATGTTTGGTTTAACATTTTGTTATGTTGGTGAACTTGAGGTTGTGAGATAATTAGAATTTTATGTGTAGGTGGTTAACATAGTGGGTTTGTAATATAGATTTTTTTTTGTTATCGTTTGTTTTATAGAGTTAATACGTTTGGTAGAAACTACATGTAGTTGTATCATAAAAACACATTGGTATAAAAACTTTGTTAATTAAAGGATGATGCATGCATATATGTATGCGCGAAAGTTAAACCACTAAAAAGAATCTAACAATATTAGTGAAATGCACATGTACATGTAGTATACGTTTCTTATTTTATTGTTCTTATATAAAGGTGTTTTAAGTTTATTCATGTTTCATGTTAAACACGTATTTTATTTTCAATTTATGTTATAATATGCATGACTAAACACTTGACGAGTTCGAGTGTATTTTATATCTCACTTTGTGTCCATTTAATGATGATTGAATAAAATTTGTGACCCCTTATATATCTGTATCACATCCATTTAATAATCATTTAATTATGATAATTGACAATTCATTCAAAAGTATGATTTAATAGTGAAATGCACATGTGCATAAGGTATATTTTTGTGTATATAACAGTGAATTGCATATGTGCATCAGGGATCACGTCATATGACGTCATATCAGCCATTTTTTTATTTTTTTAATTTTTTTTAATTTTTTAAATTCTTTTTTCGAATTATTAATGCAAAATAATCATTTTGGTGTTTTTACTTTCTTTTTTATTTATTTAGGTTATATAATTTTTCTATTATTATTTTTTTTATTTTTTGATGGAGTGGTTTTTGTAGACACCCTTCATATTTACAAAAATGCTACCTGTTCACAATGGTTCCTTGGTTCTCTCCCTAAATAGTGGTTCTCAAATATTCCAAATCCTATATATATATATATACTAGCAGGAAACCCGCGCGATGCAGCGGCGGCGAGAAGTTAAAACGCGGTACTTTTTTTGTTAATTTCTCAATCATCACATGATATATATATATATATAACTTGTGTTAGTTTTCTTAGGGTGGGCGAGGTGGTTCGTGATGGCCGTGACCATCACGGCCACCGCCCCCACTAATTTTATCGCGAGCTGTGATGGAATTCTCGTGACCGCCATCACAGTGGAAAAGCGACGTTGGGCTTAAAAAAAATTCCCTCAGCTCACTACCACCATCTTCCTCCTTAGCTCATATTCGAAAAAATAAAAAATAAAAAATAAAAAAAAAATAGTGATGGGTGTGATGACCACCGTATGGTTTTAGTAATCAAATGTAATGGAGTGTCGTGAAATGAGGTGACACAATAAGATTGAGTGTGATTGTGTGATGACCACCCCATCCATACTTATTCCCATAATATATTTCAAAAAGTATATTACGTTAATTGTTTTTTTATTTCATATGTCTAATAGAAAACATAAAGTACATGTTTATAGGAAACATAAGAACATGTGTAGTAGGCTTTCATGAGGCTTTATATAGAATAAATATTATTATATAAACTATTAAAATGGGTTTCATAAGCCTTTATAAATGATTGGATAATCATTGCTTAATTATTGTTTTTTATTTAAATAAAAAATTTAAATACTAAATAATATTTCATTAAATAAAAAAATTACAAATACTAAAATAAAAATTACAAATACAAAAAAAATAATAATACAAATACTACTCATTGTCGTCTTCTTCTTCATCTCCCCCTTCTCCATGTTCTTCTTCTTCGTCTTCGTTGTTTTGAATCGGGCGAATCGCCCAATCTTACTCGACCAAATCCGCCTTCAACGCATTATGTGTATCCTTGAAATGCAACATGGTACTGTTTTGTATTTTCTGTTCCATTGTCGCTTGCGTCCCTTCAACATCTTCCAGAAAATAGTTTTAGGTTAACAGTGATAAAAATATTTTTTTGTCTAAACAAGCAATTTGGAACAAAACTCAGGGGCCAAAATAGCAGTTTACTCAAGAAAAATGTTACCTAAAAATGACAAATTTTAAAGCAATCTATACCAGCCAGTGAAAACACAAGTTCGGAAGCCGACCTTTTGAAAAATAAAATGATCCATCCATAGTGGTGGAGTGGCTTTTGTTTCACCTATGTGATCAAAGGTTCAATCTCCACTTCCATTATTTATGGTTTGGTATCCGGGTGAAGATCGAATACGGGTGGCGCCGGTTTGAATCTGACGGGCGGCGAGGTTTTACCGAAGGCGGGTGGGGCTCGGGTTTCTGCGCATCGGGAGAAGGCGGGAGCTGCTGGAGGTCGAGTAGTCGATTCTTGGGCACGGCGCCCCGCAAGGGTGGTTGCCACACAGTTGTACGCCGATAAAAAAAATTAAAAAGAAAACACGTCAAAAGTTGTTCAAACTTTATCCATAATGCATAATGGGACCCAATAAAAAAAACTCAGGTATACATGAAAACTTCCATTTCAATTGGCAATTACATAACAAACTATTAACATAAACTCTTTGGAAACAAACAGATTTGCCAAAAAGAACTCAAAAGCTGTCGCATACAACACTAATCACTCTCGTATAACTGTGTTGTTCTTTTAAATTCACCTCTTACTACCTCAAAGTCAATGTATGTCTGCAAAGAATTAAAACCAATAATTGAGTTGATTTGTCTTCTCATTTATTCTATCTAAAGAAACTCATATTTGTTGCCAATGTTACAGTAACAGATTTACCTAAAAAACAAAATGGGTCAAGTCGCAAAGCTTGAAAGCCATCCAAATTATATTGAATATAGTCCTTAGTCGACAACACATGTGTCATGCGCCGCCTATGTCGGAGCTCCAGCAGACTGTTGTTCAAAGGGCTCTGGCCTATGTTTCAGCTGTGAAGGGGTTGTCCTCTTCGTGATAGGTTTTTCTCTAGGTTCCGATGGTGCAGAATGCCCTTCAGCAACTTGCACCTACCAAGAACAATTAAAGATCATAAAATTCAGTTTTAGAACAATTACATATGCGAGTTGTGTAACCATTAAAACATAAAACCCAAAGCACATACAACGTATCAGTTGCCTAGAGGTTCAAGGAAGAATGTCTACACAAAATTCCCCTCGTCACTGAAATCTTTTACATGCTCTGAACCTAAAGACCAACACAAGGACACCTCTATCTCATGATTCAAGGGCATGCACCGTCTTGATTTATGTTCCGGTTTAAAGGAGAGACATGACAAGAGCATGAATTTGCTGCATTACACAAGAAAGAAATATAAGACCCACAATGACAATATAATTCCATCTTGTACCATATAAGAATAATTACAATAAAGACACCAACCTTGATAAGCTAAAGTTACATTTCAAATTTGTTATGGACCTAAATTTGGGAATGTATAAAGTACAAGACTTTGTATCACATACCTTATATGAATTTTAGATTTTTCCGTCTTGAACAAGTTGAGTGTCTTCTTCTTGATGAAAATTACTTAATCTAAGACAAAAAAAAAAAAAAAAAAAAAAAAAAATTGAACCCGCATATAGTATCACCTAAAATGATCAAAACCAAGATAAATTACAAACCATGTTATCATTCCTAGCTTCCTATTTCTTTACCTTAATTAGAATTGTTGTCTTGTTTTGCATAAAAAAATTTAAAAAAAAAAATCAAACAATTTAAACCACAATGAAACATAAGCCATGTCCCACCCCACACACAAAAAAAAAGCACAAAACATACTTCGTAATTTTCAAGTCTTTCTTTCCTGGCTTAACAAAGTGGGGTGTCTTTTATATAGGCGTAAGATTATCATATTCTTGGTTCTTCAGATCCTATATGCTTTATTTAAATTGTAACAAGCATATGATTCTTCAATCCATCTTATTGTAAAAATAGAAGTTTGATATGAAGATATGGGTTTTAACAATCGTGACAAAGAAAATCTGAGGTAAGTAAAAACCCTAAAATTTAAACAAAACACAAAAAGGAGAAGATAACCCTGGGGATAAGGCAATGAGTACAGGAAGACGGAAACAGAAAATTAAGCAGCTCTACAACACCATTCATGACTTTATATACTAGGTCACTGAAATGTTTGAAGCGAAGATCTGATAAAGAAGGGATGGTGGACGTACCCTAGAAGGTGGAGATCGGCTTTAAGATTAAGATCTTTAAAATCGTGGTTGGATAAACTCTGGAAGTTAGAGAGAGGAAGAGGGACTATGAAAGTTGAAGGGGTAGATGGAGGGAGATGTTTGTATAACTTAAATTTTAAATTTGAATTGGAAGAAAGTGACAGAAACAAGCGGGTATTCAAATTGTTTCAAAATTTCCAGGCTTCTAAAAATTTAGGGTTTCTGGTGCTTCAAAGCATTGTACACTATGCTTTAAATTTTGTATATTTTGTATATCTTAAGAAGTGGCAAATTACCATTTCTATCCTTTCTATATGCATATTATATATAGTATAGATATATATATATATTCACATTTACGTCCTTAGAATAATTAATTAGTAACCAACATGATAGCATATACAAGTATCTTGTTGGAAGTTATAACAATATATATTTATTAGTCCGATAACTCGTCTCAATATATATTGTTCATGTTACGTTTAGTTAACTTATAAATTTTTCCGGCATTTCACAATTTATATAAGTTAAATATATATTTTTAGGAATAAATATTTCTCGTCACATTATTTGTTTTTCCTACATCCAAAATATATATATTTTGCTGTTTTCCCAAACTTCCAATAATATGTGTTTTATGAAATTAATCGCTTTTAATTTTTACATATTCTTAGATGGAAATTTATAAAATAACTTTTATATTTTCAAGACTTGAAAAATATGAAGACTTGGTTATTTTCATCTCCAAAAATACTTCTAACATTGTTATATCTCTATAAATATAAATGAATATTGAGAAAGTATACGATACATATCTACCTTAACATGAGAAGTGTAGGAAGACACCCGGGAATGAAACCTGGAAAACCATAGTTAAGTTTACCTAACCTAAACCTGGTTGAAAAATATGATGACTTGGTTATTTTCATCCCCAAAAATACTTCTAACATTGTTATATCTCTATAAATATAAATGAATATTGAGAAAGTATACGATACATATCTACCTTAACATGAGAAGTGTAGGAAGACACCCGGGAATGAAACCGGGAAAACTATAGTTAAATTTACCTAATCTAAACCTGGTTGATTAAAAGGGTAATTTCGTCAATCAAGTTCTATTCATGTTTCAATTAACGTTTCAATTATTAGCGAAAATAATTTAGTTTTAATGCATGATTAAATTCATGATCGATTAACTATTATTGATTTACGATCTATTCAATTCACGCTTCAATTAACAATTCTTTTATGTGATTATAATGATGCTCTATTTTTTCACTCGATCAACATTTTTTTAACAATTGATTACGAGTGATGATCATATGATTGATTTAGTTTTACATCTTTTGATTATATGTTGTTAATCTACAACAAAGAATCGCTGATGTATTGTACAAATAGAAAGATGTAGATTATGTATTTTTGATTCTCAGTAATGGTAAGATGAAGAAGAAGATACATAGAGTACGTTTTTTAGTGAATCATGTGTTTTTCAACGTTCGTTTATGTAAATGAGTATCTGGTGGCATTGTTATTGTAAGTGTGTTTAAGAAGTATACATGTGGGTCTAGTGTGGACAAAATCCAAGCATGATCGTGCTTATTCACAAGCATGGTTGTGATCAAGAATGAGCATGGTTATGCTTGGATGTGGCATGGTATGGCATGATCGTGCTTATTCACAAGCATGGTTGTGCTTATTCACAAGTATGGTAATGCTTAGGAATGAGCATGGTTATGTTTTCTAATGTGCGTCTATATACATGCCTTTAAATATACATGGTCCCTTTTTAACGTGCGTTTATATATACATGGGTATTTACAACGTGCATCTAAACAGTTACAACGTGCGTTTCAAGGCATGTGCGTTTAAATTCTACATCAAGAGCGTCTAAACATTTACAGCGTGCGCTTCAAATAATGAACGTGCGTTTAAAATCCTCTGTTATCAGCAACTTCCTCTTTTTCGTCAGTAACTTCTTTTTAACAATATTTTTATGTTTAATCCTTCTTCTTGAAAAAAATAGAAAGTATTTTAAAACAAATACGCGCTTTTACTCATAATCCTATGTTTTTCGTATGATTAATCGTTCCAGTATAATCCTCTATTTTTCTGACTTTTAGATTCAAATACTGATCTTTTGTTTTCGTTCAATGTAATCAACTTGTTTTTTACTTTGATTGTGTATTCTTTCAGAATGTTTAATCGATTTGAAATGATGAAAAATGAGGTTTCGATTGATGTCTGTTGTTTCGATTTGAAAAAGTTTTAAACGTTTTTCCTAATTTACCCTTGGTTAGATTAAGCCGACTATGATTAGGGTTGTGAATTACCATAATGCCACCGCCTATATCTAAGGGCTGAGAATGCTTCCTACGCTTCTCACGTTAAGGTTTGATATGTACGTTACCTCTTCCCATGAATATTTTATATAAAATTTCTCAAGTCTTTAAATTACCAATTTTTCTTATGAAAACCTTAGTCTTTATATTTCTCTAACACATTATGGTAATTTACATTTTCATAAATATCTTTTTATAAAAATGATATTTTTTATAGAAGAATAATTTTGTAAGTCATACTTATTTCCCTAATAATATTCCTTGTAAAATATAACTTTTCATTTCATTACATAACTCTACAAACTTACATTTTTAGACTTTATATTTCGAAAATCACATTTTCACCCTTTAACTTTTAAAGTTATTAATAATAACCTCTATTTTTTTGGAAGTTTCATAATTGTATTCCCAAAACTTACAAAAATGACGATTCTTACTAAAACTAGTAAACTTCAATTTGCCTAATTATTCATTAAAGATTAGTATGATGTTCTAACATTATTAATATTACTTAATGATCATATTAGGGAATTTAGTAGGTGTATTTTGTATTTTTAAGTCCATAGCGCCCATTTTTTTAATTTGTAAACTTTAAATGTGTACGTTTAACATTCTTGCAACAACATATAAGTTTAACACATTAGTAGGTTTTGGATAGTTATTTTATGATGTTCTAAACCATCCTTAGGTGTTTTAAACTTATCTTTAAAAACTTTACCCAAAACAACTTCCAAACAAAGATTATGTAATCTTTTTAAACTTCAAAAACAACAACAATAACCGTCCATAACCCACGGCCAACTCTATATTTAAAAGATTCTTTTAACTTCACAAAACTCCACATAGCGTTGTCTCAAAAACCTATGTTAAAACTACCAATGTACAACTTGCATCTTAGCACAAAAACATAACTTTGGAAGAGAGAGTAGAGACTTAGAACCAACAACAAGGCTAAGGAACATACAAGAATGCAAGATTAGCCAAAACACACTTAGCCAAAAACAACAACAATAACCGCCCATAACCCACGGCCAACTCTATATTTAAAAGATTCTTTTAACTTCACAAAACTCCACATAGCGTTGTCTCAAAAACCTATGTTAAAACTGCCAATGTACAACTTGCATCTTAGCACAAAAACATAACTTTGGAAGAGAGAGTAGAGACTTAGAACCAACAACAAGGCTAAGGAACATACAAGAATGCAAGATTAGCCAAAACACACTTAAGGGACTTGAATGTAGGAAGTATTATTGAGTTTGGAAGATCAAAATTTGAAGTGAGAGAGAGAGAGAGAGAGAGAGAGAGAGAGAGAGAGAGAGAGAGAGAGAGAGAGAGAGAGAGATAATGCTTGTGGCTAAAAGAGGAAAAATAGGAAAGGTTTTGAGTTTGAAATGTGAAAATGGAAGATTAAAATCTTATAAAGTCTCATCTAGTACAAGTTATCGTAATAAAATCTCAAACCCATGCACAATCTACTCATTACGGAATGATTTGGAATAAAAAAAAAGTGGATTTGATTATGACAAGGGTGGGTGGCTGGTTTGGGTTGGTTAATTGTGGGATCCACTTGTTCAAAAATATCTTGTAATAATTAGTTATAATGTAACTTTGTTAGTTTTGGGTTATATCGGGTTTTAATTACGAGTTATCCGGACATTATATTATCCTCTAATTACCCTTAAATATTGCCTAGTTCATGTGTTGGTAAGTTTTTAGGCTTTAATTGGGTGAAATTGTATGTTATACGTGTATCAGGTGCGATACGCGAACTTATTCATTACTAAGAGATTTAGGTTTTAAGTAACCATTTAGGGTTTTGGAGTTACAAAACACTTTATATTTTGTATGTATGCCATTTATTTACTTCTCGGGCATTCGGGATCGTTTTCGGTTATTTAATTGTTACGGGGTAATCACCAATGTCCGTACCAGACAAATTTATTCGCATGCGATTGCATTGTGCTTTTAATTAAGCTAATGAAACCCTATTCATCCTATGGAGATTTTGCTATTTTCTAAAACCTTAATTAATCCAATTAATTTAAAATGCACTTAGTTCAGTTAATCAGACATATTAATATTCTACGGAACTACCTTATTTTTTTCGGTGGTCACATTGGCGATGGAGGGTGATCAAAAGGTTGTCAATCACAGCCAAATCTAGCTTATGTGTTCGTGAATAAGACCGGCCTGCTGGAGGCAAAGTGGTGGTACCAGTGATGGCGATGGAGACAGAGGAAGAGCATAATCAATAGATCTAGCGGGCATAGAGGAAAATAACGATAGAAAAGATAATCCAACATTTGTCTCTGTAGAATTTGTACTGCCGATGTCGTGAATCTGCAAGAGTGTTTGATGATGAGGAATAATGTATGACCACAGATCTAGATACTCTTATTGTCGAGGTCGTTGGGGATATGGAAGACTCGTTCCAAATTTCAATTTTTTTCATCTTTCTCTATTAAAATTCTTTTTTTCTTGGCAAAAATACCCTTGGTTTCCTAGTTTCTCTCTATTTCCATAAAGATATATTGCATTGGGATCACATACAAAGGCTAAAAAATATAGAAATAGTGAGAAGAAATGTGAGCCTTTGATCTTGTGAATGAAAGGTGGAGATTAAATGGAGTTGTAAATATTGAAACATTCACGTGGGTTTTTGGAAGTAAGGGTATTGTGGTAAACTTGTCTCTCTCTCTCTCTCATATGCATGGCACATGCTACTTTCCACTACGATCTTTAAACCCTAATAACTTATTTATACGACATTTTTTTCAAAATAAATTACACCAAATTAATGAGCATTTTATTATCTTTCCAACGAGCACCATTGTGCCATACAAAAAACCAATAAACGACGTTTTTAGTGGGGTTTAAGTCGGTTTTGTTCATGCAGAAAAAAACACGGCGCCCTGTGCAGTAACAAAATACAAACCTGTAGCAGAAAAAGAATTGTGTTTTTCTGAGCTGACGATTCGTGTTTTTATGTTCATTATGTTTTTTTATGCTGCAGTTTTGTGTTGCGTTTTTTTTCTGCAGATTGTGTTGTTCTCTGAATATTGTGTTGTTTTGTACTGTGTATTGGGTTTTTTCTGTCTATTGTTTTTTAGAGCTGACAATTCGTGTTTTTATGTTCCATTGTGCTTTTTTCTGCTGCAGTTTTGTGTTTTATTTTTTCTACTGATTGTGTTTTTCTCTGAATATAGTTTTATTTTGTAATGTGCATTGTGTTTTTTCTGTCTATTGTGTTTTCTGAGATGATATTTCATGTTTTTATGTTCATCGTGTTTTTTTTCTGATCCAGAGGTGTTGAAGAAGATAACAGTCACAAACTTGAACCTCGAAAAAGAAAAGTTGTTATGCGCAAAGGTTGTTAAGCTTCTTCCGATGGCTTTGAGGCATTGTGAGATCCATTTTCATGAAATCTAATCTTGATCTAAGTTATGCATTGTGTTTTTTTTGTCTATTGTGTTTTTCTGAGCTGACAATTTGTGTTTTTATGTTCATTGTATTTTTCCTACTGCAGTTTTGTGTTGTGTTACAGATTGTGTTTTTCTCTTAATATTGTGTTGTTTTGTACTATGCATTGTGTTTTTTTCTATCTATTGTGTACAATGGGCGAGGCACAACATGTCTGTAGTCCCAAATGCTAGATCTTGTTAAGTGCAAGAGATTGTTATCACTTAGAAACACCTATGAATTAGGTGTTTTAAGTGACTAATCTTCTACAATCAAAGAAACTAGATGAATATTGTAAGAATCGACACACAAGATGAATAATACGATAATTCCATTGATGATTAACATTAAAGAACCATGGATTACAGCAAGTACGCACCTATCTTGTGCTATCAAAAGATAATGACCAAAACCCTAACCCTAGAGCTATGCACACACATCCTTTATATAGGAAAGCTCCCGGGCCTGCGCACTTAACTCAAGTGCGCAGAGCCCGTGTAATTAAGTGTGCAGCAGCTAGGGTTTGGTACAAAAATTATGTCTTAATTACATATTAAGTCCTTCAACTATCAAGCTATACAATAGGTTATCAAAAGTCTCTAATCTGGTAACTGTGGTCTCAATATAACCCAACAATACTCCCCCTAGACCACAGCTACAGTTCTTCAATCTTCAATCTATCTCGACCTCGCTTTGCTCCCCCTCAACCTGTTCAGGGGGGTCTTGCATGTACAGTGCGACTGGATCTTCTTCAACTGCTTGAGGAGCTTGAGTTGATTCTGTTGCAGTTCCTTCAGGATCGGCTACTGTTGCAGGTTCTTCTGTTTGTACCTCTGAAGTAGTTTTGACTTCAGGTTGAGTAATTTCTGCACCAGCAGCAGCAGCAGCAGCTTGAGCAGCCTTCTCCCTGTCATCCTTTTCTTTATCTGCTGCATTGTTCCTGTCGATTATCTCAAGCAGCTCTCTTTTCAGATTCATTGCTCTATCCACAGCCCTTCTAAACAACACCGCTTCTTCAAACAACGAGTTCCCGGCACCCACATTAATCTGATTTGCAAACAGCATATTCAGATCTGACAGATTAAGTGCAAACACGTCTACTGGATCCAAAATCCTCAAAGCCTCCGAATCGTCCTGCAGTTTAATGACTGCTTCACTAGTGTTGCTGTCGTAAAACCACTTTTTGAAATCCCCCAGCATCACTGGAAGCTCAGATCTAATAGGAACTCATGTGACGACCTGTGGAGGGTCAATCACATAAGTTATCATGCCACGTCCGGTTGCTGGATTGATTCTTTTCTTGGATATCCTCCTTCTTGGTTTCTGCGGCTTCAGGATTTGGAAATCGGTGTCACATTCCATCTTGATAAACCACTTGACCATTGCCGCCTGGGAGTCGAGTGAGTGATTGATGAATGGGGCCCTGCTGAGCTCCCTGATATCCCATCGGGGGAGAGACTTCAGTTCTTTTTGACCCTTGAAATATTGTATCACTCCCCCTCTTCTTTTCACAGCAAACAATCTCTTCTCTTCATCATATTTCCAGGAGATGATCTTCTCCTGGTGAGCTGACTTAGTGTGATGGATATTCTGATGTAAGGCTGGAATGGTGATGGGACTTCTAGGAAACCAAGTTGATCTTTCAAGATCCAACTTGTGCCCATCAGATGTCTCATAAACAACTTCTTCATCCATTCCCATATCCACAAATCTCTCTGGCATCTCATCTTCGCTTACCTCATCGACCTCACTTTCCTCAGCTGCTCTTTCTTTCTCTTTCTCTTTCTCCAAAAACTTTCCGAAATCGAAAGTCTCATCAAATGTAGTGCTGGGAGCACCGGTTTGCTGCTTCTTGAAATCTTGGAACATCTCAAACATTTGCATTTGAACCTCATTCTGAAACTTGATAAGGTATTTTTGATCTTTGATGATTTTCTCCATGTTCCGGTTCTTGTGTTTGAGCTTCTTTACTTTCTTTCTCAGTTTTTGGTTGTTGTGTACGTCACTCTTCAGAGTGCAGATTTCCTTGGCAGCAGTTTTACCAACCTCTTTCACAAGCTTCTCATATAGTTCCTGATGCACTGGTTTGCGACGTGGTGCAGCAAGAGCTGAGGAGGATGGTTCAGCAGATCGTTGGGCTGGAGCTTTGGGTGCTGGAGCAGTAGCAGTGGAAGGCCCTGGTTGATTCGGTTGTTCTGCCCCAAGGACGGATTCTAAGATCACTTGTTCCTCAATATCATCCTGAGTCATTACACGAGGAATCTCTGATTCAGGTAGCTGTTCTCTCCTTCTCTTTCTCGCTGCCCTCTCAAATTCAGCAACTTCTTGTAAGGCTGCAGCAGTTTCAAGTTGCTCAGGTGTCAATGTATCTCTCCCTTCTTGTAATAAACCAGCTGGTCTTGTCCTTTTGCTGGGCTTTGATGGAGCAGGTTCAGTCGCCACTCTTTTGCCCCTTGCTTTTTCTAGGGCAATTTCTTCAGCAGTTGGCTGGGCTGAAGGAGTGGGTTCAGATGGTCCAGGTGCAGGAGCAGCTCTGGGTTGTTGTCGAGTTTCAGCAGCATCTGACCTTCTCTTCCTAATCTTGTTGTACAGCTCCATGACAAAAGGATATCGCTGGGCCGCATACATATTTTCCAGCATTGGTTCCCAGTCAGGTGTGTTACATTTTGTAAAGAATCGTGCACCTCTGGTGAAAATGTATTGATCACCGAGAGGCAGATTCTCATGTTGAGCGGTGATCATCATCTGTACGAACCTTGGGTACATAGCCCATTTGCCTGACCCAGCTTCTGCATTCTTCACCATGTAATCAAAGATCATGCCTGACAAGTTGAACGCTTCGTTCTTGCAAATCTTTATCATCGTTGTCGACCATTCAGCACTGAGCACGTTATAGCCTCCCTTTCTATGACATAGAGACATTATAAATACATGACTAATAAGTCTCCAATCTCTTGTTAGTTGGCTCTTCTTGACGTCGCCTCTCTTGTCAAAGTCACCCTTGTAGCCGAAATTCCTAAACTGTTGGTGAATATCTGCTTTAGGCATGAATCTGACAGTTCCTGGTTGGTCTTGCAGTCTCAGTACGTTTCGAACGGTGTCTTCAGTGATGACTACAGCCTTGTTTCGAACTGTAGCGTTGATTCGCTTGACTCTTGATACAGTTTCGACTCGAGCTGACCTCCAGAAGTCTTAAATATGGGAAACGTAGACTGGTTCAACGTGCTGCACAGCATATCCGACTTTGTTGCGTCTTATCCAAGTCACTACATCTTTAAACTTGACATCATCAGTATCAAGATTCACCGGTTGGTTGTGCATGCCTCTCGGATCCCAGTCAAGTGCCATCTGTTTAACCAAGAGCACGAAAAGCCAATTAGATCTTCGATAACTGACTTTAGACTTAAATTTAGACGGACAACGAATTTAGACTTAGATTTTATTAATTTTTTTTAGGTTTGAAATTTTAACAGTCATAGGATTAAGGTTTGATGGATTGGTGTCATCGGTGTCCATGATACGTTTGATTTTTTAGTTGTAAGATCATTAAGGTCCGAGTTTAAGTACGCAGTCCGTTCAAGTGTCTGAAGGGTCAAAATGAATGTCATATTGTTGTTTAAAGTCCAAGTGCGCAGTCCAAGCATAGTCATAAGAGTCATGTGCTCAGTCAAGTGCGCACATACTTGACTGAGCACTTGGTTAGTGCTCAAGCACAAGTCAAGTGCGCAGATCAAGTCAAACACGGGCATGGTAATCCCTTAGCAACCCAGTCAGGTCTGCGTACTAGGCAAGTACGCAGACACTTGAACCTTCGTTCAAGATTTTAAGTTCACACAACAAGTACGCAGGACATTAGGGTTTTTGAAGACTTGTATGATTATGAGACAAGTGCGCAGTCTCTATGAGACAAGTACGCACTTGTTCATTATCAAGTGCGCAGAACTTCATAAGTTTAAAAACCCAACAAAACACTAAAAATCCCAACTGATGCATCAAAATCATCCTTTTAGTCCCTGTAATCACAAGCAATAAAACATTAGTACGTGGTAACTACCTTAATCAGTGGATATAATCAACAAAATGAAGAGAATGGGGTTTGATATGGGTTGATTAGGTTTGTTTTGGGGTGATTATGTTGTGATAATGATGATGAAAGATGATGATGAACGGTGATGATGATAAGAGATGATAGTGATCAGATGATGGTTAGGGTTAATAAGGGTTAAAATAAACTGTTAAAAAAAATAACTGAGTATATATACACAACAGATGGGCGTGCGCACTTGAGTCAAGTGCGCAGGGCCCAATAAGTACGCACCGATTCAATTTGGCCCAATAAGTGAGTTTTAAAGCCCAAATCCATTTTGATAAGTGGGGTTTTACCAAGTCTCACCTTCTGCATTCAAGATCATACTAACCATACCTGCCAGAACCCATTTCAACTTCCCGTTGGATAGCTGCAGCCTAAGAACAATTGTCGGTATGCTTGTCCACTTAAATCCATGCCTTTTCTCTTTCAACATGTGTTTGGTGATGCTGTTTATCATGTTCTTCTGTAATATTGACGAAAATTTTATGGACCCCACAGTGTGCTAGGTATTGGCCTACCGATCCTCAAGGTTTATTGAAATATAATGATGAGAGCTTCAGGTCTATGTTACCATAAGCAGAGAAGATGATCATTATCTTGATCAGATGATGAGAGCTTCAGGTCTATGTTACCATAAGCAGAGAAGATGATCATCTGATCATTTGGTGAGCTATCTAGATATGTTTGCACGTCACTAACATTGCGTGTCTTTTGCTGCTCAGTTTCAAAAAATTTGTTTTTCTTAGCCCCGCATTGGTAGCTTGCACTCTTAGGTGTCTTTTGATTTACCTATGCACAAAATTTTTTGTGTCTTTTAATTTCTCATCCTATGTATGACCGGACTCAGCTTGTGCAGACCTAAAGCACAGTGGGAATCCAGCTTTCCGTGTAGATCTTCATTGTTATTCACCTAATAGCAGTTTACGTGATTCCAGGCTGAATCTACCGACACATCGTTGCTTGAGGCCACAACATCCTCTGGGTCCTATTCACATGCTGACGAGATATGATTAGTTCCTATCATTTCCTGAATTAATTTTTGCATTAGGAATGGACTGGTTTACTTTCTCCCCCAAAAATCTTGTTTTAAAAGAAAAGAAGATTTTTCTATAAAATATGCACAAGTAAAGTTTTTTTTTTTATTCAAAATTTATCATCTCAAGCCATGAAACCAACTGATGAAACCGGGTTTTATCGAAAGCTTTTGTAAAGATATCTGCCTTTTGATCAGCAGTATCTATAGGCAACACCTGTATATATCCTTTGTCGTGAGCATCGCGAATTGAGTGAATCCGAATTTCAATGTGTTTGGTTTTAGAATGATCAATTGGATTCTTCACGATGTCACGACAGGCATCATTATCAATAAAAATAGGTGTATGCATGACGTTCAAACCGTAGTCCAAAAGCTGATTTTGGATCCATAACACCTGACAACAACAATTGGATGCAGCTGTGTATTCATCTTGAGCAGTGGAAATGGACACTGTAGTCTGCTTCTTGCTCTACCAAGACACTAGCCTGTTACCCAGAAATTGACAACCACCAGAGACAGATTTTCTGTCAATCCTACAACCTGCATGATCACTATCAGAGTAAGCGATTAGATCAAAGTTATCACTCTTAGGATACCATAAACCAAGTTTTGGTGTTCCTTTGAGGTAGCGGAAGACTCTTTTCACTGCAGTTTCATGCGATTGCTTAGGATTGGACTGAAAACGCGCACAGCATCCAACTACCCACATGATATCTGGTCTGCTAGTTGTTAGATACATCAGAGAGCCAATCATTGATCGATAAGTGTGAGGATTCACTGAAGGCCCTTGAAGATCTGGTACAAGTGTTGTTTGGGCCGCAAAAGGAGTATTAGACGGCTTGCAGTCGATCATGTTGTATTTTGCCAGAATGTCTCTTGTATATTTGGCTTGGTGGATGAGAATTCCGTCTTCTTTCTGCTGCACTTCCAAGCCTAAGAAAAACGATAATTCGCCCATCATGCTCATTTCAAATTGAGACTTCATGATGCTTTCAAATTCCCTGCATAAGTTTTCATCAGTGGAGCCAAAGATAATATCGTCAACATAAATTTGAACAAGGATAGAGTGTTTGTTGACTTCTTTGGTGAACAAAGTCATGTCAATCTTCCCTCTGGTGTATCCATTTTGCAACAAGTATGAAGATAAGGTCTCATACCAAGCTCGAGGAGCTAGATGAAGTCCATAGAGAGCCTTATCCAGTTTGTAGTATTTGTTGGGATGATGAGGATCTTCAAAACCCGGGGGTTGACAAACATAGACTTCTTCTTTGATCTTCCCATACAGGAATGCACTCTTCACATCCATTTGAAAGACTTTGAAGTTCTTGTATGAGGCGTATGCCAGGAAGATACGTATGGCTTCAAGTCGAGCAACTGTAGTGAACACTTCCTCATAGTCAATACCCTCCTGCTGACGAAAGCCCTGAACGACTAGACGAGCCTTGTTCTTAATTACCACACCTCTTTCATCCATTTTGTTGCGAAACACCCATCTTGTTCCGATAGGATACTTTCCTTCAGGTAAATCCACAAGTTCCCAAACCTTTAGCTTTCTAAACTGATACAGCTCATCCTGCATGGCTTCAACCCAACTTGCATCTCTGACAGCATCTTCAATGCTGAAAGGTACCGTCTGAGATAAGAAGGCTGAACGTGCAATATTCAGTTTGTCTGCCTGATTCCTAGTAAGAACACCCTCAGAGATTGGTCCAATGATGTTCTCCACAGGGTGATCCTTAGAAGACTTAAATCCCATGTTTGGTTCTTCTTGAATTTGGGAAGGTAGGTTAGAATGGTGATCTGCAGGAATTGATGAACTGGATGGATCATTTGCAGACTGTTGTGTTGAAGATGTTTCTTCTGAAGCTGGAGTACCTTCAGGAGATGGAGTAGTTTCAACAGTTGCATCACCATTTGTGGACTGAAGGGGAACAATTGGATCAGCTACGAGTGGAGAAAATTGGGTGGTGAAAGGTGCAGCATCGTCTTCGGAAGAGTAAAGAGTATCTTCAAGAGGAGAAGGATCGACTGCTTGATTTTCAGATGGTTGTTCTTCAATGATGCTGAAATTGTTGAAAACAACATCCACGTCAAAGTACCAGTCAGGACCGGCTCCTGTGTTAGTAGAGTTGGATTCCTGCCAATCAACATAAAAAGACTCGAGAACCATTTTGGTTCGTTTGTTGTACACTCTATAAGCCTTTTGACTTGAGGAATATCCAACAAAGAAGCACTCATCTCCAACTGCATCAAACTTCATTATGTTCTCGTAGTTGTTAAGCAGCGTACATGAGCATCCAAAAGGCCTGAAGTAATCAATCAGAGGTTTTCTTTTAAAGAGCAACTCATAACCTGTTTTCCCGCGCGTCTTTACAATTAAGACTCTGTTAAGAACATAACAGGCGGTATTCACAGCTTCAGCCCAGAAAATGATCGGCAATTTAGAGTCGATAAGCATGGTTCTGGCCGCTTCAATACGTGTACGATTTTTCCTTTCAGCAACACCATTTTGTTGAGGAGTTCTCGTAGCACTGTACTGAAGATGAATTCCTCTGTTGTTGCAGAAAGTCACGAAACTTTGATTTTTGAATTCAGTTCCGTGATCACTTCGGATTGATCTAACTTTTGTCTTTATTATGTTCTCAATGAGAGGAACAAACAGCATCAATATCTCAGCAGCTTCACTTTTGTATTCCAAGAAGTACACCCATGTAAATCGGGAAAAATCATATGTTATCACCAAACAATAAGACTTTTTAGCTAGACTTTTAACACTAATAGGACCAAAAAGATCCATGTGCAATAATTGAAGAGGTGAGTCTATAGAGTTCACAGCTTTGGACTTATGCGATTTTTTGTGTTGTTTTCCTTTGGCACATGCTAAGCATTTTTTAGAAAAAGGGAATTCCTTGGAAGGAAGACCTCTGACAAGATTTAGTTTTGATAGCTTATTAATATTTTTGAAGTTAACATGTCCTAATCGCCTGTGCCATAGCAGTGACTCTGACTCGGATGCTTTAGAAAGTAAGCATGTCATTTGACATTCAGACTTTGCATCTCTCATGTTCATCACATAAGTATTATTTTGTCTAGGAGCTCTAAGCATAATCATATTGGTAGGAGGAATGAATCCTGGCTTTAGAAAGATGCACTCCATGTCATTAAATAACACTGAGATTCCTTTGTCGCAGACTTGTGATACACTCAGCAGATTGTAGCACAATTCTGGAACATAGTTCACATCTTCTAAAGTCAGTGCATCAGAAATCACGTCTCCTATCCCAACTATCTTTCCGCCCTCTCGTTGCCGGCGAAAGCAACAAACTCTCCATCAATGAACCGATAGTTTTTGAGGAGTTCTTTTAGTCCCGTCATGTGCCTTGACGCCCCGCTATCAACATGCCATAGATATCTCATTAGGGCAATCAACCATTTCTGTAGTTTGTTCTGAAAAACACACAAAACAAGAGAAATATACAGATAAATATACGAGACACTATGTACAATCACGACTCAGACCATGTTTTAAGTAACTTTTGGAATCCAGGTCTGTTTTAGTTTTAATCTGTCGTGATTTTCACCCAAAAGTGACTCTTGTCTTTTCCAAGTTTTTTTGACCTTAACAAAACTTCTTATAGTTTCTTGAAGATCTTTAATTTGAACTGAAAAAGGTTTTTGGGTCTTGGTATCACTTTGTGGTTTGGGTTTCAAATGACAATTTTTAACCACATGTCCCTCATTTCCACATCTAAAGCATTTAGAGTGTTTAGGCTTGATCTATGAAGAATATCTAGATGATGATGGTTGTGATGTTCTTCTCTTGTATTTGCTTGAGTTGGGGCTGTCTCTTGAACATGCTTCATCACTGTTATTGTTGCTTGATTCTTCATTTGTGTTGCATTCTGGCTCGCTGATGTCACTTTCTGTATCACTCTGTGATTCTTCAGAGGTTATGTTATCTGTTTCACTTTGTGATTCTTCAGAACATGACATATCTGTTGATGAGGGTGTAAATTCTGGAATTTCTTCAGTGAGAAATTTCCCAAACCTGTTTCTTTTTAGTTCTGGAACAAACGGAGATGGTCTATATACATTTTCATTATCAGAGAATGCATCATTAAGATCAACACAAACTGGCATAACATTTTCAACACAAATATCTGATCGTTTGATAGGATTCATCCTATCATTAGGGTCTACAACACCCTTGAAATCAAGTTTAGAAGTTAATGTAATACAGTCATCCGGCCTAGATAAACTATTACAGTTATCCATCCTAGATAAACTATTACAGTCATCCAATTTAGTTAAATTATTACAATCATCCGAATTCAAAGAAGTTTTTGACTTGTCATGACTCCAGATGAACCAATTCATTGTAGAGTAATTGGCACCTGGGTGACCTAACCCCATTGTTTGTCCACCACAACTTTCATCATCGTCCACCTGAGCCTGTTGGGTCATATCTGCACTGCTTTTACTTATATTAGAGTTTGACTCAGATGTGACACATTCTTTTTCGAAAAGATCATTTTTTGGATGTGGTTTTGGAATGGGTATATATTCACTCTTGCTCAAGGGTAAAAATAGAGATTTTACAATTCCCTTTTTATCCTTATACCCAATTCCATCTTTGACGAATGATTTCCTTGAACAGTCAAGGATATCTGTATGAGCATGCTTGCTTACATTCCATTTGTCCACAACAATTTGGAGATGATTTGTTTCATTTCTAGATAATTCTAGTTTTTCAGTTAAGTCATTTATTAAAAAATCCTTTCTGAGAACAAATTCTTTAAGAGTTTCCATTTCAGCTATTGTTGCATTTAACTTTCGCTGATATGCTAACTCATTTTCTTTCATTTCAGTGTTGATTTTTCGGATGTCATCCATCTCCCTTAAAATTCTCCTATTGTGGGACAAACAGTAAGCAACGGCTGTAACACACCTTGGTGAGCACAACTTTGATTTTATTTCAAGTGGAATACTTACCAGGTCTCTCTCCTCAACTTTCTTCTGCATGCTCTGCGGTTGTTGATCAGCCTTGCTTGTGGAAGTCTTCTCAGCAACTAAAGCTTCCTCGGCAGTAGCCTCCTTTCCTTTGTTCTCACTCAACACACTTTTTAGACCAGCCTTCTCCATCCCTTCTCCTTTTGGCATCTCCGCTGATGACCCTTCCAAGGAGCTCACACCAAGTGTTAATTTTTGTGCAGATCTTTGCCATCAGTGCCTTGTTCACTTCAGCCTCTGCCACAGCAACTTCCTCTCCCCAGTCAAAATCTTGAACCACCAGCGCCTTCTGCTGGTTGGCTTCCCCTCCATCTGTGATTGCCACCATTCTCTTTGCCAGTTTAACTTCATCTTGATTCAAAGTTGGACATTCATACTTGAAGTGTCCGAGAGTTTTGCAATTGTAGCACCTGATTTTTGATTTATCAAAGCCAGCCTTTCCCAATCCAACCCTTCGACCAGTTCTGTCCTGGAACCTCTTAACCCTTAGAGTAATCATGGCCATTTGCCATTTCAGGTCCATCTCTTCCATATCATCGGGATCCACTTGATACATATCTTCCGGGCTCATCATATCATTCTTCAGATCACCTGTCTTCAATGCTTCAAAGCTGGTCATGAAGGCGTTGAAGAGTTCAACGTGTTCATTAGCAAGCTTTGTTTGTTGAGGATTGAGAGTTGAGGGTTGAGAGTTCTTGCCACTGGGTTGAGAGTATGGAACGGTCTTTCCTGAACTGGAGCTACCACCAATCATTCCATCAGCATACACATGAGATGAGCTTGAACCCATGTTACCCACTGGAGTCATTAATGCCAAGTTTTTCATTGCAGTGATGGGTACTGCCTTCAGATTGGTCTGGTTCATCTCTCTCTTTGTGATGTCCATTTCAAACGACTTCAGGGTGTTGATAAGATCAGCCAAGGTAGACTGGGCGTCTAGATATTCTTTCCTGATCAACATACACTGGATGCTCCATTCCTTTGGCAGTGAGTCTAGCAGCTTCTTGATTGAATTTCTGTTGTTCACAGGAATTCCAGCCTTCTTCATCTTTGTCAACATGCTCATGAACCTATCAATGTGTGAGCTCAAGCTTTCCCCACGAATACTGCTAAACATGTCATATTCTTTCTGCACCATGTCTTGCTTGTACTGGCGCATCTCTTCGTTCCCTTCATAGTATTCATTCAACGCAAACCATAGATCATGTGCCGTGCCATACTCCTCAAACATGTTATAAACATCGTTTGATAAGGCCATGGCTAGAGCACCATAAGCCTTGTGATCTCTCTGGAGTAATTGTTTATCGACATCGGTGTAAGTGGTTGGATCAGGATTAAACTCTTCCCCAGTGGCAGTGGTTCTCATGGGAATGTGTGGGCCCAACTGGATAGAATTCCATTGGATGAAGTCTGTAACATAGAAGAATGACCTCATTCTGTTCTTCCAAGTCCCATAATCTTCAGCACCTTTTAACTTAGGCACTCTGGTTGTGGTTCCGGTTTCAAGTTCTTGTTGAGTGATAGGGTTAACTGTTGAATGGTTATCGTTACCAGCCATGATTTAGATGAATTTTAGGGATTTAGTTAAAAAGATTTTAGTTATCAGTCCAGAAAATGTCCAAGTCCGTAAGTACACAGCTAAGTGCACAGATAAGTGCGCAGATAAGTTCACAGCTAAGTTCACAGCAGTCCAGATAAGTATGCAGCAACCTGTAAGAATGTAAACAGCCTTGTCAAGTTGTAGTCTTTGTTAAGTGCGCAGCTCGGAAGTATACGTGTGGCTGTGTTTCTTGATAAGTGCGCAGATCAGTCAACACTTGGGCATGATAAGTGCTCAGTGTTTACTGATCAGCCTGCGTACTAAAATAAGTGCGCAGACACTTAAACTCTCGTTTAAGATTTTAAGTTCGCAGAAACCCTAGCCAAGTACTCAAGACTACACCTCTAGTAAGTGCGCACAAATCCAAGATTTCTGTTTAAGTACGCAGAAACCCTAAATAAGTGCTCAAGACAATGGAAATGCAATAAGTGCGCAGAAAACCTGATTGCGTACTAAAATCACAAGTTTAAGTACTCACAGTCACAAGTATGCAATATATGAGCCAAGTACTCAAACTAAGAAACAAGTGCTCAACTTATGAGATAAGTGCGCAGGTTATATGAAATAAGTGCGTAAAACGAGCTGTAACAAACACAAAACTCAGCTGAATCCTTTCCAAACCATTTTCTATTCAAAATAACATACTCTAAACGTTTAGAAACACGATTTTCACGAAATTTGAAGCCAAAATATAAGAAAAACACCTAAATTTTAAAGTTTATAAAGAAAATAATCTTGATAATAAAAACTAACAAGATGAGGGTTTTGGTATCTTAAAGTAGATACAATCTAGAGCACAGAGGCTCTGATACCAAATTGTAGTCCTAAATGCTAGATCTTGTTAAGTGCAAGAGATTGTTATCACTTAGAAACACCTATGAATTAGGTGTTTTAAGTGACTAATCTTCTACAATCAAAGAAACTAGATGAATATTGTAAGAACCGACACACAAGATGAATAATACGATAATTCCATTGATGATTTAACACTGAAGAACCATGGATTACAGCAAGTACGCACCTATCTTGTGCTATCAAAAGATAATGACCAAAACCCTAACCCTAGAGCTGTGCACACACATCCTTTATATAGGAAAGCTCCTGGGCCTGCGCACTTAACTCAAGTGCGCAGAGCCCGTGTAATTAAGTGCGCAGCAGCTAGGGTTTGGTACAAAAACTATGTCTTAATTACGTATTAAGTCCTTCAACTATCAAGCTATACAATAGGTTATCAAAAGTCTCTAATCTGGTAACTGTGGTCTCAATATAACCCAACATTGTCAAGGTTTGGTAATGGGCTTATGTCAGATCACATATTGATTATTGCCCTAGCTAGGCAATGATTTAGTCGGTTTTGTATTACTTCTCCATCATATAGAAAACCCGTGAGATCACAAACTTTATGTTGACCCATACATTTTTTTTACATGCATGTTTTCAGGAAATTAGCTTGGACAATGGAACTTGCAGGGGTCGCGTGCGAGCATTTGTGGGTTACCTTCTTTTGGTTTTAATATTAAACAATTAACTAATGATGAACGTATTTGGTTGTTTAATGAAAGTTCCCACTTTTCTTAATTAATGCTCGTGTGACCTTTTGTGCTTGGAAATCTTTCGAAGTCGCATCTCGCGTTTCCGCCTTGGCGGGGTGTGACAGATTGGTATCAGAGCACGAGGTTATAGCGAACTAATATTCTTTCGAGTCAAACTATAATCTAAACAAAAATTGATTTCCAAATGTTTTCCAAAGAAAGAAACACATTGCCTATCCCTACGCGCTACGCAAGTTCCATGCCAGTTATGTACTTTGCAAGTTAGTAGTTACACTAAGTACACCACACTATTACTGACACGCACGTGTGTTCATTGATTTCCAGGATCATGACACACCAAGATGACCCTATCATTGTCTCGGATTTTGAGGAGGAGATTGTACCACACAGCCCTCCAGCTGACGGTCTTTAGCAGGGTTACGAGCCCGATTCTGGTGACTCCGACACCGAGGACGACCATATGCAGGTCGATCACACCGTCTCCGATGAGGTGGAGGATGTGCATGCTGGCGAGGCACAGGAGGAGGATGCACCCTTACCGCAGCCAGAGCCTCGAGCGCCGTCTTTTCGACCTTATCGCCTGCGTCCAGGTGGGACTCGTCTGATGTATACCCCTAGGAAATAGGTACTCCCTCCACCGGCTCCTGTTGCTCCAGCCGAGGTTCCTGCCCCGATTGACCCCGAGCCTCCGGCACCAGCCGATCCCCAGCCTCCAGCCCAGAGGACCCTAAGCCACCCAGAAGGAAACTTCTCCGGCGATCTCAGGCTCGGAAGAGGATTTACCTGCCGACCATGGACGGATTCTTGGCCTACTCCGATGAGGACACCGATGACCAGGCTCCCTCTACTTTTGAGACTAGTGGTCCATCTCAGCCTCCCTCTGACACTCTGTTACCCACCGATTTTGAGCCAGCTCCTGTGCATCACGCCCTTTACTCTGTGCGGGACGTGGTTGGACGTCACAACACTGAGATTGGGGTGCTGCGAGGGATTGTTTGGGAGATTGAGGATGATCTCTATCTGATGGTTCATACCCGGGATCCTCTCCTCTATCGGCTGGCAAAGTTGGGTACTCGCGTATACGAGGCGGATCAGGGATGCGCTGCTGCCGAGGAGCGTGTTGCCCAGTTAGACACGAGAGTTGATGACATCGAGGCCAAGATGACAACCGGCGTTGCAGCTTTGTCCGCTGCTTTCCCACCCCCGTCTCTTTAGGACATTATGTGTTGTATTTGATGTAGTAGTTGACTTGTTGTGATACTCTTGTATTGTTATGTTGTATGGTATGAAACTAAATTGGCATGGTTAACTATTAATTAGGGATTTGGTATTTTGATTTCCCATTCAATTGTGGTGTTATGCTATGTTCTTATGCTTGATGGTTGTGTTGATTGGATAGTTGTTTGCTTGGTGCATGTGTTGACAATATTATACAGTGATATGTGTCTCATTTCTTTTAATCGTGTGTATTAGAAGAAACATGCCTCCCAAAAGGGCTACTCGTTCGTCTTCCGAGGAAGAAGCATTTCCGACCACCTCAGCGGACTTAGCCAGGGTAATCGCCGAGGCTATTGCGCAACATGAGGTAATCTTTCTGACGCTGCAGAAGTAGAAAATCCCATACGTGGATGTTCCTACAAGACTTCATGGCATGCAAGCCCTGGAACTTTTGTGGGTCAGAAGGAGCAGTTGGTATTGTCCGATGGATTGAGAAAACGGAATCTGTGCTCGACATTAGGGGTTGTTCGGAGGACCAGAAGATCAAGTACGTCACCTGTACCTTCAAACACGAGGCGCTAACATGGTGGAACCTGCAAGTGCAGACCTTGGGTCTCGAAGCTCCCTACAATCTTTCGTGGACTGAGCTGAAGTCGATGCCGATGGACAAGTATTCACACGGAGCGAACTACAGAATTTAGAGAATGAGTTCTGGAATTTGTCCATGAACGGGGCGGATATCACTGCTTATACCACTCGATTCCATGACCTTTCTCATCATCCGTAGCATGTTTACCATTGCTGCTCCAGCTTCCATCCAGCATGCAGTCACCCTTGCTCACAGCCTTACCGACGATGCGGTACGCATGGGATCCCTGACCCAAAAGGAATCCGACAAGGGTGAAGGCTCTGGAAACAAACGTAAGTGATCCCACTTCAAGAAAGGAAGAGGTGCAGAGGGTAATCCTAGCAAGAAGCCCAAAACCGTCAAAGCTTTTGTTGCCACCGCTACTGAAACTCGCAAGCCGTACAATAGAGCCCACCCACTCTGCAGCAAGTGCAAGTATCGCCATGTGGGGATGTGCGACAGCATCAAATGCGAGAAGTGCAAGAGGATGGAACATCCCACAGTGCAGTGCCGAGCCAAAGCAGTTGTGAACTCTGACGGTAAGCTAGGATGCTTCGAGTGTGGAGCTACTTACCATTTCAAGAAGGACTGCCCCAAGTTGATAGGCTAAGCTCGTGCAGGGCATTTTTCATGGGAACTGATGACGCACGCGAGGATCCTAACGTAGTAATGGGTACGTTCCTCGTAAACAACCATACTGCTTGTGTACTACTTGATACAGGTGCCGATCTAAGTTTCGTGTCAACTGACTTTAAACGGACCCTCGAATTAGAGTCACATAAGTTGCATGAACATTTCTCCATAGAATTGGCCAATGGTAAGACAATTAGGTCTAAGGAAGTAGTTAGGAATTGTGCGTTAAAGTTAGGAGATCAAGAGTTTAGTATCGATATTTTGCCAATCGAGTTGGGAAGTTTCGACATCGTCGTTGGCATGGACTGGTTGTCAAAGAACCATGCAGAAGTCATCTGTTTCACAAAGGTGGTTCGAATCCCGTTGCCTAGTGGAGAGGTCTTATCCATACAGGGGGAGCGTAGGAAGACCCCGTTGGGATTAGTGTCTAGCATGAAGGCACATAAGTGCTTACGAAAAGGTCATTCTGCTTTCTTAGCACTTGTGCATGAGAAGAAACCAGAAGGGAGCAATATCGAAGACATCCTTGTCATGAGAGATTTCCTAGAAGTCTTTCTCGAAGATCTATTTGGATTGCCACCCCCGAGGCAAGTTGAGTTCCGTATTGATCTCATTCCCGGAGCTGCTCCCATATCACGATCACCTTACCATTTAGCTCCGTCTGAGATGCAAGAATTGCCTGACCAACTGCAAGAGTTGTTCAACAAGGGATTCAATTGACTGAGTTTGTCACCATGGGGAGCTCCAATTTTTTTGTCAAGAAAAAGGATGGATCGTTTCGCATGTGCATCGACAATAGAGAGTTGAACAAGCTCACGGTGAAGAATCGTTACCCTCTTCCCCGCATAGATGATCTGTTCGATCAGCTGCAAGGCTCCAGTTTCTACTCGAAGATTGATTTTAGATCAGGCTATCACCAGTTACGTATTCACAAAGGGGACATACCCAAGACTGCTTTCAGGACGCGGTATGGCCATTTCGAGTTTCTGATTATGGCATTCGGTTTGACCAACGCACCAGCAGTGCTCAAGAACCTGATGAACAGTGTGTGCAAGCCTTACCTCGACAAGTTCGTGATCGTATTCATTGACGACATTCTGATTTACTCACAAACTCGAGAAGAACATGAGCAGCATTTGAGAGTGATTCTAAATCTACTCAAGCAGGAAAAGCTGTATGCCAAGTTTTTCAAATGCGAGTTTTGGATTCGTGAAGTTCATTTTCTCGGACACGTATTGAACGAGAAGGGTATACATGTTGATCCAGCCAAAGTAGAGTTGATCAAAGACTGGCTAGACCCAGTACCCCAACAGAAGTTCGATGATTTCTAGGGTTAGCTGGCTATTATCGATGATTCATCGAGAATTTTTCAAAGATAGCCCAGTCCCTGACAGTCTTGACCCAGAAAGACAAGAAAGTTTAATGGGGAGATCCACAAGGTCTCGGTTGTGTCTTATGTAATGTTTCGTATTTTTTCTAGCTTGTAATGAAAATTATTTAATAAAAAAAAATCGATTTCGAAGTCTTAGGGTGTTTTAAAATTTTTTCGTAACACTTTTAACCTTGTGTAATCATAATATATATAATAATATAGTTTATATATATGAAAACTGCTTTAAAAAATAAATGTTTGAACCGGGACTCGAACCCGCTTCCAAACCAGCACACACACACATTAACCAACTGGTCCAAAGACTATTTGGTGTTATATCTTGGAAGTTATATCATTTGAACAACTTTTAATACTCCTAGTCAATCACAAAAGTCAAACCCACAATCTCTTCCACGAAATTGATTCAAACAAGCGTGTATTTGATCAGATTATGGTAAGGAAGTGGACTGACAGATCATCAAGCATATTCTACACGTCAATTGCAATCAAAACCTTCCATTTTAAAGGTAATTACGCGTTTGTATTTAAGGGATGGCAAACTTTCTAAATCATTTAATCTGTAGGAGTATTATAAATTGAACGACCCTTGACAACCTAATAGTGTCGATAAACCTCACCTCTACTCCCAAATCTTCCGTTTTGTCGTTGTTCATGGTTAATCAAAGAGTTTTGATCGTTTGGTTGAATCGCGATCTGGAAGCTTTGCACTCGGGTATGATACTATTCTTTGTTTCTTTATGTTAATCGGCCCTTGTTCTTCAAAAGCCCCAAAATCAATTCGACTATCATACTCGAATTGATCCGATTAGAAATCTACGGTTCATTCTTAATATTTGGGGAAGATGACTTATAGTATTGTCTGTTAATATCTAAGGCAAAACAAAACTAAACACAAACTGATACTCAGATCGGTTGGTAAACCCACTAGTTGATTAAGTGTTGGGCCGGCATTGGTCTGGTGTTCGAAACCAGGCACACCTTTTTAATTTCTAATAATTATTCATGATCTAACCCAAACAACCTATAAATATAATCGAATCCATTTCTAACTGTTCTTAGGGTACAGACCAGTTAGTCTGGGCTTGTGATTTAAACCCACGAAACCGGTCTGACCCCGGTTTCGATTCCCATAACCCACACCTTTTTTTTATGATATTATCTTTTAAAATAGTTTTAAAATACCAAATCTAACTTATAAATTCTACAAAAAAAATATTTTACAAATAATAAACATTAGTATACAATTTTTAGTTTTTCCAAAATAATTTATTTAATATATAAAAAATATATTACAAGTTTATTCATTAATAAATTAAAAATTCAATAAAAATATATAAATAGTTTTATAAAATTTCACAAAAATTATTTTAAACTTATAAATTAATAAACTTACCAGAATTAAATTTTAATTTTAGAAAAACGTTTATTTAGCATTTTTAACTATTTTTTGCTATTTTAATCATAAATAATCCATAATAAATCCATTTTTCATTATTTTTACATCAAAATTTCACATAAATTACTTTTACTCATCTAGATCGGAAATACAAATTTATGATTTGAAATTTAAGAATTTTAATATTTTTAGATATTAATACTATATTTTGACAAATAAATATTAACGTGTTATATATTCATTAATTAAGAAAAATAATATTATTAAAGTTATTTTCACATTACAACATTTTAATACAACTATCTTTAATCAAGATCTCACAAAAATTCTTTTTATTTAATTATTTTCTAAATTTCTTTATTTATTATTTCATTAACAATTATTCTAAATTAATCTTTAATCAGTTGTCAATCCCCAAATTAGGAACCCTATAATACTTTTAGACTACAAAACTTAGACTTTTAAGTTTTCCCAACACTTATTTATTGTCTTAAAAATAGAGTGATACTTGGATACACTCGAACCACACTTATTCTATATCAAGAGATTTGATACTATCATTAAGGTGAGTTTACATAGCCCATTTTTCTGTTTTACATTTTTGGGGTGAAACATGTTTAAACATTTTTTATACACTAGCAATTACTCATTCTTACATATTTGAAAATTGTTGATTCAATTTGACTGTAACAAAAAGACACAGTACACTTATTAACATTGATCAAGCCGCCTGTTTAGATTATAGCGCTATAGGTCTCACAAACCCATCCGCCCGCATAAATTCAGGGATGATCGAAAGTAGTTAGACTTTTACTTACTTGCGAGTTAGGTCTCAGTCGACACAAGGTTTGATTGTACAAAAGACGCATTGTTACATGTCGGACTTATACTCTCACATTATACAACTGTGATTGTTATACAAACTATTGTTATCTATCATATTCAAAAACCTATGTATTCTCACCAACTATTTATAGTTGACCTCCCATCTTTCCAACTCAACATGTTTCAGGTTTTACTTCCTATTGGAAGTTATACAAGTCTTGGATCGCATAGGAGCTTTGGACCTAGTTATATGAATCAAGTTGATGTAATTATTAATTGTATGATAAATTTTAAATCGTTTGATAATATTCAACTTCCATTTAATACCATGAGCTATTGAACAATCATCACTACGTGACACCTCGATGTTTCCGCCATCGGTTGGGGTGTTACATCTTAATGCAGAGGAACAAGGTTATAGCCTACGCCTCTCGACAACTCAAGGTGCATGAACAGAACTACACAACCCATGATCTAGAACTGGGTGTAGTAGTGTTCGCGCTCAAGATTTGGATACATTACCTCTATGGGACTAAGTGCACTATCTTTACTGACCATAAGAGCTTACAGCATATCTTTGACCATAAGGAGCTGAACGTGCGTCAAAGACGATGGGTTGAGGTACTAAATGACTACGACTATGAGATTAAGTACCATCCAGGAAAGCCAAATGTTGTGGCAGACGCACTAAGCTGAAAGGAATGTGCCAAGACATTGCGTGTTTGTGCGCTAGGCATGACCATTCATACCAATCTCACTGCTCGCATTCGTCAAGCTCAGCAAGAGGCTCTTAAGGATAGTAACATCGGGCATGAAGCTCTGTACAATCAGGTTAATCAGTTAGAGACAAAACCTGATGGGACAAAATATTTCTCGAACAGAATATGGGTTCCATTGTATGGAGGATTGCGCGATTTGGTTCTTGATGAAGCGCATAAGTCCAAGTACTCGATACACCCCGGCGCAGATAAGATGCATAAGGACCTCAAGATGTTCTATTGGTGGCCTAACATCAAGGGTTGTATTAAGGCCTACGTTAGACGTTGCTTAACGTGTACAAAGGTCAAGGCAGAGTACCAGAAGTCATCAAGAATGCTTCACCAACCAGAAATTCCCGTTTGGAAATGGGAGCAAATCTCTATGGACTTCGTCACCAAGTTGCCAAAGACATCTCGTGGTCATGATACGATTTGGGTAATTCTCGATCGTTTAACAAAGCCTGCGCATTTCCTACCGATCAAGGAAACAAACAAAACAGGGAAACTATCCAAGTTATATATCGATGAGATTGTGTCCAGGCATGGTCTGCCTACTTCCATAATCTCTGATTGTGATAGCCATTTCACTTCGAGGTTTTGGCAGACGTTGCAGGAAGCTCTTGGTTCTAGGTTAGAATTGAGCACCGCTTACAATCCCCAGACAGATGGGCAAAGTGAGAGAACCATCCAGACACTAGAGGACATGTTCAGAGTGTGTGTAATTGATTTTGGGGAAAATTGGGATACACATCTACCGTTCATTGAATTTTCCTACAATAATAGTTATTATACCAGTATCAAAGCTGCTCCTTTCGAGGCATTGTATGGACGCAAGTGTCGATCGCCCGTGTGTTGGGTTGAAGTGGGAGATAAGCACTTGACAGGTCCCAAAGTCATTCAAGAGACAACTAACAAGGTCTTCCAGATCAGGGACAGATTGAAAGCTGCCAGAGACAGACCGAAGTGATATGCGGATCAGAGGCGTAAACCCTTAGAGTTTCAGGTTGGTGACAGAGTTTTGATCAATGTATCTCCATGGAAAGGAGTTCCTAGATTCGGAAAATGTGGGAAGCTCAATCCCAGATACATAGGTCCATTTGAGATCCTTACACGAATTGGACCAGTTTCATATAAACTCAAGTTACCAGAAGAACTCAGTGGCGTTCATGACACGTTTCACGTCTCGATTCACGTCTCGAACCTCAAGAAGTACCTTGTTGATGAATCATTGGTTATCCCTCCAGAGAAAATCTACATCGACAAGCAACTTCATTTCATTGAGGAGCCACTCGAGATAATCGATTGGAAGATTCAGAAACTTCGTCGCAGTCAGGTCAAGTTGGTCAAAGTGCATTGGAATTCCAAACATGGACCAGAATACACGTGGGAGCGCGAAGACCAGATTAAACGCAAGTACCCACATCTCTTCCAAGAGATCACCAGTTCAGATGACCAACACCGAAAATTTCGAGGATGAAATTCCTCTAACAGGGGGAGAATGTGACACCCATCGAAATCACAGGTCAGATCCGTACATTTAACTACATGTGATCTATTTTGTCATAGTTGGATCATACATGGTTCCAACGAGTCAATCCCGAGGCATAAAGTCTAATAGTAGACGCACTAGTTAGTACAAGGCCTCAGATAGCTAAATATGTCTTGCTAGACTATAGGAAATCCATGAAATTGAACAAGAATTCCAACTTGTTACCCTGACAAGGACAAAATCAGACAATGTTCATGAACTAAGAGGTTACCAACATGTATTTTAGTAAACTAGTACATTTACAAACAATACGTCCACTTGTAACATTGAACTTGATCCATCTAGACTTACATGGACATGAGGATCAAACAAATACACTAACACACATACATGCATACCTACGGCCATACATACACATATGTATAACACAATCTCATCAAATCCAAGACCATTACCTTAAAAGGATCTAGTCCACCTTAGTTAACAAGACTTACACATGTTGACTTACTTAAACTACCTTGTTCTTTCCCTATGAACTATTTGCGGCTCATATATTCCCAAGGCAAGAAGGTGTGCATTGTTTTTGACCTTATCTCACTAGTACAAGACAAACTCACATCTCTATACATACATATATATACATGACAACATATACACACAAGCATGGAGTGAAGAAGTGACAAAAACTACCTATACACACATATACAATCGCATACATACACACACATGTCTGCTCATTTCCTAGTCACCAAGCCTATTTAGTTATCCACCAATCTATTCTTATCACTAACTTGGAATGAACTATTCACATCTACACTTCCCATGACCCTTGACCATCCAAGAATGTCCACAAGCATACAAGAAATCGGCTAGCTCTTTCCCTAGGTACATTACACTTTGTATGTGTCGAGGATTGGATCGTCAAACAAAGACTATGATCAAACAAGTTCAATTCTGGTGTGGAATCCCTGAATTGATTACGAAATGATAATATATTTAGCAAAACACGCAAATCATTTCAAACACTTTCATTTCATTCATAAACATAATGATAATCACTTTAAAACGTTGTTTACAATGATAGATATCAATTACGGGACTTAACAAAACCCTAGGGAGACAACACACTCAGAGAGGGAAACAAAAATGACCAAAAGTTAACATTAGAAAATGATTCATCCTTTATATAGACTTGCACATTTGACCATTCAATTGGGCGAATGTGCAGGTTCGACCATTTTAACAGGGCGAATCAACACATATATACATGTTCTTCATTCGACCTCTTGAGCTCTCCCTTCGACCAAACTTATCTACATTCGACCAAATGGATTCCACCTTTGACCATTCAACATTGACAAAACATAATAGAATTTGAAATTCAATAGCACTAGTCGCACATCGTGTATCTACACACTTGAATCAAGGTCAATCTCATGCATCAAGTGGGCACAACATAGAACATTTGAGATGGATTAGTTTGTCACTACCACAAAGAATGTGCCCTTTCCCCATGCTTTTGGCGGCCGAAAAACACCCCTACATTATCAAACAAAAACCAAGGTCAACACCTTTCCTATATAAGAGCTCTAGGAGAATGCACACTTAGAAAACTAGAAGTTGGCCATCCTTAATTGTGAACCAATGAGAACACACCCACCCTCACACCACTCAGCTATATATAGGGGTCATAGAACACATTTGGATCACACTACACCTTCACATAATTCAATAACACTTGACCCTACCTTTCCTTTCCTTAGTTACCTCTCGGCCGAAGCCAAGGGACCCAAGAGGGTCTTGTTCGATCGCTTAACCTCATCATTAGGGAGTTCCAAGCCACATTCAAGCACCTAGGAGCTTAGTTGTGAGGAGTTTGCTTATTTTTCTTATATATACTTGGCTATACACCAAGGTATAATAACCGAACCATTCTCTTTCTTTTGTATATCATTCGGTTACATGTAATGGTCACACGAGTATACACACCTTCACACACTATAACCATGAGTTGTTGAAGTTAAATTAACTAAAATACTTAAGTTTTATGTTAAGAGTTTGATGTTTTGGCTATACATACTCGATCACACATATATATACGAATACATGCATGATAGAACTCGTATACGGACATTTACGTACCCCCACACATACATTTGAATGTATGCGTGAGCGTATGGGGGCAAGACCGGCCCACATCTAAGCCAAAATCATTTAGTCTTGTAACATACACTAAGTTATGTTTTGAAAACATGTGTTAAGAACAATAAAAACATGGGTTAACCACTTCAACACAATGGTTTTCTAGAAACCTATGTTAAACACTTAAAAATGTGTACATTCGAAGACAAAGTGCCATAATATGTGGATTTTACACAATATTGTAGTAAAATATGTCAATATTTTACCCTAGGCTTGCATAAAAGTGACAAACATAACACTTGGTAACATTTAGTAAGACAAAGTACATGTTTTACCCAAAAATGGAATAAACATAGCCACGAGAACAACAAAACGACCAATTATTGACACATACAGTGTGTGACAGACATGGATAGTGGTACAAAAGCCCCCAGTCCATAGGTGTTACAGTCGGTTGAACAAATGCATGGTAGTCAGAGCCAAACATGGACCTAAGTTACTTTTAATTTCATTTAGGGTTCCTAGACCAGACACGCAGTGCCAGTTCCAGTTCAGTCTAGCATTCAGACACCAAGAGAGTATTCACGACCCCTTTTTACAGTTTTTGCATTTTTCCAGGGGAAAAGCATGCGTACAGTTTTTAGTTACAATACATGACTATTATGTGAACATGATACATTACAGTTCAGGATCCTTTAAGCCCACGTGTCATACATCATAACATAACCAATAGCTATGAACTTAGTCATGAAACACCGGGATATATCTATTGGGTTGACCCCCCACTCTTGGTCAGTTGCTCTGACCGGATGACAGATATCAAAAGGGTGCTTGTATTTCACATTATTTCATTGTCATTAGTGTACAATGGGCGAGGCACAACATGTCAAGGTTTGGTAATGGGCTTATGTCAGATCATATATTGATTATTGCCCTAGCTAGGCAATGATTTAGTCGGTTTTGGATTACATGTCCATCATATAGAAAACCCGTGAAATCACCAACTTTATGTTGACCCATACATTTTTTTTACATGCATGTTTTAGGAATTAGCTTGGACAATGGAACTTGCAGGGGTCGCGTGCGAGCATTTGTGGGATACCTTCTTTTGGACCGTTGTGTTGTCATAATAATTTTAGACATTTACATTCAATGGTTTTAATATTAAACAATTAACTAATGATGAATGTATTTGGTTGTTTAATGAAAGTTTCTGCTTTGTTTTAATTAATGCTCGTGTGACCTTTTGTGCTTGGAAATCTTTTGAAGTCGCACCTCGCGTTTCTGCCTTGGCGGGGTGTGACAAAATTATTAAAACCGTTTAGTACAGCTAGGTTCTGAACACTTTCACATCAGGTCAGTTTACGAGAAAAATTTTTAAAACTGATGTGTTCATCCAAACGGGATGGATCCACTTGGAAAAGCCGAATTATCCATGTACCTATCTGCTGACCAAATTTCGTGATCTAACTCCTTGTAAAACTCGAGTTATGGTCGTTTAAAGTTGACCGAAAATATTAATCCGAAAATAAGTTTCAACCTTTATTTGTATAGAATTCGAAAAACATGTCAAGCGATAACCAAATTGCACAATCTTATACATTCCAGAAAGCAAAGATTACGTACAACATGTTCATGTCAATAAACAATCAAAAGAAATAGCTGAAGGTCAAGTTACAGAGCCTACAAGTCGGCACATGCAATATGTCCGTTTTTAATTCTTGGTATAATCTTAAATTTTACAAACCCTAGGTATATATTATTGATCAATAATATCAAATAAACATCATAGAAGGTTTCTCACACATAAATATGATCAAAATAGGCAAGATTCATTGTAAATATTATCATCTAATAAACCCTACACGTTCATAAATCTTTATAAGTTTATATCGGGTCTTGGACAACTTATTTATGGTGTTTTATAACATAATGAAGAAGATTAAAATGCCAATGATTAAGTATTGTACCTAAAGCTCTTCAAATCACAACCGAACACCTTCAAAGTCTCCCGAATGATGTTCTTGAACCTTAGCAGGTGTATGGGTGATGTGTTGCAAAACACATCTCTTTTCCTATGTATTTTGTATATTATTTGGTCAAGTTTTTATTCGTTTCATATCATGTTTATTATGTATTTAATTATTTTACTATTATATAGGTGTTTGTGGAAAAGGAGCTCAAAACGAAAGAATTTTAATCAAGACACGAACACTTAAGAGCAGGCGTCCATGAACGTTGAAGCGTAAACGAGAAACTTTGGTCAAGTGGCGAACACCTGATATGAGAGCATCTTTTAATTTTAATAATGAAATGGGGTGGAAAAGAGACGTCAATGTCTCTTGAGTTAAAATGAAAAATATAGTGCTACCTAGGTATTGATGATGGGTGACAATTGAATGATAGTTTTTGGGTTTGGATCTATGTTATGTTTTGGATAATGTTTTGATAAAGAGTTTTCTAATAAGGTTTCATTTGTATGTGTGTGCTTGATATCTGAATATTATGTTTTGGATAATGTTTTGATAAAGAGTTTTCTAATAGGGACTTGTGAGTATCATAGACTTTGTGTTTTTGATATATCTTGTGGTTGCTAGACCTAGTAATCCCCAGACACAAGTTATATAAATTATTTAGAAATTTAGCATTCTACCACCTTTGAGACAGAGAGGAGATTAAGTGTTAGTGTGTCAAGCTTGTTAGGTATTCTGGACCGTGGTCTGCACGAGAGTGAGTCACCCCTAGCGTGCCTGTTTTGTTAGCACCCTGTGTTAGAAACCTGTTAGAATAGCTATCCCTTGCATCCTTTACACATCCCGGATGTATTTTTTCTAAGGGGGCCGAGAGGACATTCAGATTTAGGATACCTTAGCATAGTTTGGAGAGACCGAGAGGTGATCTAAACCCGAGACCGGTGAGTTTACACACTTCAGTATTGCGACATGTTGGAGAGTGATTCGCGTTCTAGTGTTGGTCTATTTTAGTGTATCTTAAGATCCCGGTAGCCAAAACCCATTTATCCAATCACGAGAGCTATAAGCCAGTCACTTTGATTCTTACCTATGTAGCCATTATCTCATTACTTGATCTCATCTGGTTCTACTTATTCGTTGCTTCGTTTGAGTTGTTTGCATTCTATTTACTTTAATTTTATATATTTTTAGTAATTTAATTAAATGACCATCACTTCAATTTAGTAGATGTAGACGGATCGGTTTTGATAAAAACGTTTATGTGATCATACAAGTCTAACAATCCAGGTGCGGAAACCCTAGAATGTTTACAAAATGATACGAATCGAATCAAACACAATCAATTACCTTTTCAACTTCCATTCTTATTAAAAAACTTGTTAAACTTGATTACAAATAATGTTTACAATGATATAAGTCAAGTTCAGAAAGGTCAAAACCCAAAGAGAAAACCTAGACCTGATACACAAACACAAATGGCAAGAGTTATAAAATCAACAAAATTTTCAACTTATATAGAGGTCGACATTCGACCTCTCGTCAAGGTCGAATGTGTACCTTCGACCTTCTATCAAGCTCAAACCAAACTTCTGTCTAAAATCTTCTCCCTTCGACCTCTTTGGTCTTCCTTCGACCTTACAAAAACTTCCTTCGACCCTACGATTTTGCACAAAACACTTTATTTTGTTAATCCAAAGCAACTAGTCACAATATGCATCTACAAACTCCCCCTCGACTATTTCTTGGATTGCTTGGATTGTTGACGTTGGTAATCAAGTGTTTTGTTCATCAACATGATTCGCAGAATCTTTTTCTGCTCTTTCGTCATCATCGGCTCAGGTTTTGGTTTGGATCGTTTCTTCATCTCATTAACTTTCACAAACTTTCCCAACTTCTTATCGTAGTCACAACCTGCATTGACATCCCAAGCAAAACACAGACATACCACACGATGGTATTTCATCGCTTATTCACCATCCTTCTCCTCATAATAGATCGGATTATAATATAACATGATTATATCCTCATAAGAACAGTTAATCAACCACATGGGGATCAAATATGTGAATCTTCTTATACTCTCCCTTTTTGTCTTTCAATAAGATTACGGCTTTTGCGGTTCTCCAATCATAGTACCACATGACAAAGTATTTGCTGAAGTGTAGTTGTATAGGCATCAATGGAATATGCTTCAACACTTTCAGTGATTTGTACTTCAAGGTAACCTTGTTCAGCCCAGTAATCTGATCAATCTCTTTATGAACTTTCCTGGTAGGATTCTGCGGCCAGAACACATCCCATCTCGTTCTGCTCTCTCTTGCGATATGAGCAGCAAAGTATCCAACTGCATCGTTATTAACAGTTGCACCAGTCATAGTGTGTCTGCAGATATCACGCACAGCCCAGTACGGTAGCGTTTTGATGTCATGGAATCTGTGAAAATACAGAATTCCTTTCTCCCACTTCACTGCAACGCACCGCAACTGCCTGAGGTATTTCCATCCAAGAGCTCTACCTTTGAACAGCTCGTTGTGACATTTATAAAAAAACCACCCTAAACTTCAGTTTTGGGTTGATTTGCTTCTTTCTCTTTAAGCCTTTTCAACAAACTCTTCAAGTCATCAGATTGTTCAACATTCGGCATCTGATTATCAACCTTCTTGAAAACTTCTTCAATGAATGTCTTGCTCTTTTTCTCTGCTAGTTTCTCAGCCTGTTCCAGTACTTCATCAGTATATTCAGGAATCACATCATCCTGTTTGTTTCTAAAGAATTCAGGATATTCTTCACTTGTGATATCCTCTATCTCAATATACATAAACACAGGTGTGTCTCTATCATCAGAATGATTTCCAGATTCTTTCTCAGGTACATTTGGAATTTCATTATCATTCATCAACTCCTCAAGAGATTTACTAACCTGCTTTGCCAATCCCTCTAAAATCTCTTTGGCAACAGCTGCAGAAACTTCTCCATCCTCTAGATCAGGATCATTATACTCCAATTCATATTTCAAATCATCAGACTCAAATATCTTTGGAAACTTTCCAGTTAATTCTATAGTCCAAACTTTCTGAGTAAGCATCTGACGATGTAGATTCTTGTCCTCATCTAATAAGGCTCGTATCTTTTCAGTCCAGAAAATACTGTCATCATCAATATTTCCACCAGGTGCTTTCTTTGAACTCGATTCACCTGCATCAGACTCGTAGTCACAACCTGCATTGACATCCCAAGCAAAACACAAACATACCACACGATGGTATTTCATCGCTTATTCACCATCCTTCTCCTCATAATAGATCGGATTATAATATAACATGATTATATCCTCATAAGAACAGTTAATCAACCACATGGGGATCAAATATGTGAATCTTCTTATACTCTCCCTTTTTGTCTTTCAATAAGATTACGGCTTTTGCGGTTCTCCAATCATAGTACCACATGACAAAGTATTTGCTGAAGTGTAGTTGTATAGGCATCAATGGAATATGCTTCAACACTTTCAGTGATTTGTACTTCAAGGTAACCTTGTTCAGCCCAGTAATCTGATCAATCTCTTTATGAACTTTCCTGGTAGGATTCTGCGGCCAGAACACATCCCATCTCGTTCTGCTCTCTCTTGCGATATGAGCAGCAAAGTATCCAACTGCATCGTTATTAACAGTTGCACCAGTCATAGTGTGTCTGCAGATATCACGCACAGCCCAGTACGGTAGCGTTTTGATGTCATGGAATCTGTGAAAATACAGAATTCCTTTCTCCCACTTCACTGCAACGCACCGCAACTGCCTGAGGTATTTCCATCCAAGAGCTCTACCTTTGAACAGCTCGTTGTGACATTTATAAAAAAACCACCCTAAACTTCAGTTTTGGGTTGATTTGCTTCTTTCTCTTTAAGCCTTTTCAACAAACTCTTCAAGTCATCAGATTGTTCAACATTCGGCATCTGATTATCAACCTTCTTGAAAACTTCTTCAATGAATGTCTTGCTCTTTTTCTCTGCTAGTTTCTCAGCCTGTTCCAGTACTTCATCAGTATATTCAGGAATCACATCATCCTGTTTGTTTCTAAAGAATTCAGGATATTCTTCACTTGTGATATCCTCTATCTCAATATACATAAACATAGGTGTGTCTCTATCATCAGAATGATTTCCAGATTCTTTCTCAGGTACATTTGGAATTTCATTATCATTCATCAACTCCTCAAGAGATTTACTAACCTGCTTTGCCAATCCCTCTAAAATCTCTTTGGCAACAGCTGCAGAAACTTCTCCATCCTCTAGATCAGGATCATTATACTCCAATTCATATTTCAAATCATCAGACTCAAATATCTTTGGAAACTTTCCAGTTAATTCTATAGTCCAAACTTTCTGAGTAAGCATCTGACGATGTAGATTCTTGTCCTCATCTAATAAGGCTCGTATCTTTTCAGTCCAGAAAATACTGTCATCATCAATATTTCCACCAGGTGCTTTCTTTGAACTCGATTCACCTGCATCAGACTCTCTCTTCTCATATCGATACTCGTCTATATCATCGTCATCATCATTAGAACTAACATCATCAGATCCTTTATCAGAACCGCCATCATCATCATCATCATCTTTCTTCTTTTTAGGATCATCACCAGCATCATCAGATAACTCATCATCTTCTTCATCCTCATCTTTTTTAGATTCGGATAAATCAACTTGTTCTACTTCTGGTTCCTTATCCTCTTCTCTATCTTTCAATTGAGGAGATTTCCCATATAAGTCGTCAATCATCTTTCTCAAACTCTTGTTTGTTGATTTAATCTTTTTGTTTTCAAGCTGAAGACATTTGATTCTACGTGTATTCCTCCGTTCATGCCATAACAACTTCTGGTTTTCTTCTTGAAGCTGTTTAATCTTTGCTTCCAACTCTTCTTGGCTTTCCTGTGAGGATACAACAACCTCTAACATCTTCTTTTCAATCTTCTTCAACTTTTCTATCTCATGCTGTTGCTCATTGAACATTTTCATCATATCAGCAATCTTTTTGTTGACTGTTTCCATCACATCACCAGAAACAGTAACCTGAGGTGTAGAAGCCTCAACAACAGGAGATTTCTTATTTTGAAACTTCCTCAATACATTTTTCAATGTAGCTTCAAAATCTATAGATGGATTCACAGCAGTTTCTTCAACAGATTTCTTTGATTTCTTAGCTACAGGGGATGTCACAGGTGTGGCAGCTTTTGAGCTTCCAATGTCAGGAACTTTCTTTCCTGCAACAAGTATTTCTATGTCTCTATCTCGTTTCTTCTTCGGATTAGTCTTCATAGCCATTGATTTGAACTTTGGCTTCAAAATCTTTCCAACAACAATAGGAGATCCAATAAAATCTTGGTCTTCCAATTCAAGTTCTCCTTCTTCAACAATAATTGGACTCTTCTGTTGTTGTTCTTCAATTGTCTTGTTCAAACTCTCAATCTCACCAGCCTCAATTGCCTTTGGCTTAGTGATCTTGACAGTTTCATCACCTGAATCCCACTCTTCATTATCCTGAGTCTCTTTAGAATCAACAGACTCCACATCAATAAGCAAAGTCTTGCTTTTCCCAGACTTCTTGTTTTTAGCAACACTTTTCTGTCCCTTTGGTGCGGCTTCTTCTATAATCTTAGCTTTACCTTTTCCCGATTTTGCACCCTTGTTGATTACCTGTCTCTTCCTTTTTGCATCAGGATCAACTGGTTGTAAAGAATCATCAGTATCAGATGCACTATCATCATTTCTTGCTTTGTTATCACCTAGATTCTTGTATCCTGGATTAATCAGATGACCAAATAACTTCTTGTGTGGTGGTCTTTCGTTCTCTAGAACACCCTTGTAAGCTTTCATTCTACTTAGTGTACTCATATTCATATGATGCTAAACTAATATCTCCTTTGGATCATTCTTCAGATTTGGATACTTCTTGGCGAAAATCATCTGTAGGAATCTTGGGTACAACAAAAACTTATCAACCTTCAAACCTTTTAGCACTTCAAGCATAGGATCAAATATCATCCTAGAAACATTGAATGGTTTGTTTAACACTAAAGCAACCATCAATGAACTAATACTTCTCCTCATCAAATCATAGATGCTTCTAACTGGTCCAAAGACATGTAGAATCACATGTGCCAAATACTTAAACTGTGGACACAGTTTAGCTTTGTTGATACACAATTTGCGACTAGTGCTTTTGGATTGCACATACATTTCTGTTTTGTTGATATCGCGAGGTCGAAAGTGGAATATAAACAGGTCAAAGGTGAAGATATATGGTCGAAGGAACAAGACAATAGTAGTAGGGAAAGTTTTGAAGGGAACTGTGTTGATTCGCCCAAACAAAGAGTCGAACCTGCACATTCGACCTTACGAAAGGGCGAATATGCAGGTTTATAAATAGTTTGATTTCGTTTTAAAGTTAAGTTTTTGGTCATTTTGTTTCCCTCCTTTGATCTAGTTTTCTCCCTAGGGTTTTGTTAAGTCTGATTTGAGTCTTTATCATTATAAACAAGGTTTTGTAAAGATTATCATGAATGTTTATGAATGAAAAGCAATGTTTAAAGTGATTCTGATCTTATTATCATTTCGTAACTGATTCAGGGATTCCGCACCTGAATTGGTATACTTGTTTGATCAATATCTTTGTTTTTGACAATCCGATCCTCACATACAAATTGGTATCAAAGCATAGGCTCGCTTTCACGATTGCAAAATGATCTGAATTGATGAAAACAGATAACGGATCACCGAGCAATTTCCATAACTTTACTCTTTGTATTAGATCAAATCAAGAATATTACAGACGAAATCCTAGACCTTATACAGAGAATATCACACACACACAAAACTGGGAAAAGCTCCAAATGATAACACTCTCTTAAAATAACTAACTTTCCCCTATTTATAGCCTTCCACCTTCTCCCCTTTCAAGACGTCGAAAGTGTTCATTCGACCCCTCGTGTGTTCGAATGAAACCTTCTATATACTTTCAATCACCTTTGACCTGTGTTGAGCTACATTCGAACCCCCATGGGTTCGAATGTGTCTACTAATACTCAACATCTTCATAATCTTGGTCGTTTTCTGATTATCTGAACCTTCGACATTAAGTACTGGATCACTAGCTGGGGACATACATGAATAATGCACTTACAATCTCCCCCTTGGACCTAGCTAGTGATGTACCAAATCAGAAAGTTAACAATTCTTCAAGTCTTGATCTCATCATCTTGAACGACTTGAAAACTTTCCATCTTCATACACGTTTGTGTCGAAGTTCTTGTCTATCTCTGCAGTAAGCTTCGAAATCTCAGATAGACTTAAGAAATCTTGGCTTTGTCTTTTGTTGGTCCAGAGAAGAAGACAGAAATCTATCTTGCAATTCTTCGATCTTCAGTAATTTCTTTAACAAACTCTTACTAGTTTCTGTTGTTCTGGTATTCTTGATGTTCAGGTTTAGGTTTTGTTCAGTTACACACTTTGTCGATGAATCTTGAGTAGTGCACCTGTTGTGTTTGATTCTGGAGAAAAATTTACTAAAAACTGCATAAGCTACAACCAGCGGTAGACACGACAAAAATCTCGGAAGTACTCTTCACATTCCTTTTGACCCTCAATAGTTCTTCCCCTAAACTATTAAACATTTTCAATACGTACAAGAAACTTGAAAATTTGAAATCTTTTTCAACTTGTAAGTATATTAAGCATCCCAACATCGGTTATCGAAAATAAAGTTAAAACAAAATAAAAAAAAATATTTTGATTTTTCAAAGTTTATGCTAAAACACACCAAAAATCTTTTTGAATTTTCAAATGGAATTTCATAAAAGTAAACTAAACATATTTTTGTGAACTTTTCGGTAAGAGGATCATATCAATATTTGAACAGTCAGTTAAAACTCTTTTTGATCAATTTCTGCTTTTAACATTGAGCATCCTACAACCATTACCAGTGTGTTTGTCCACTTAAACTCAAAATCATTATTCATTGTTCAGCACTTCAGATACATTATGGTAATATTAGATACTGAAAAATCTATGGTCCCCGCACACGTGACACATTCCCTTATCAAGAATTATGCAAAGCTTCATTGTAACACGTGATTATATTGTAGGTATCCGTTAGTTACAAGGTATGACGCACAGTGGTGACAGGTCAGCAAATTAATGCTTCAAAGCGACTTGTGCACTCTATTAGGGTGAGGACTAATATCATACATGATTTTCATCATAGTATTGATACAATGCATTAGATAATCTTTGATTATCATCACACATGTTAAGTTCCTCATTCGATAACTTAAGGATTTGTCATTAAAGATCTTTTATTAAGATACCCTGACTGATCTAGGTCCGTAAATCAATACGACCAAAGATCAGTTAGGCTATCCCCGGATAACTTTCAATATAAGGACCCGAAACCTCCGAGTTTTGTACAAATACCCTATCAAACGAAATTACGGTACTAAGACCATATGCCAATGAGGAGTTCATCCACATTTCAATTTGTTTGATATGTATGTATCTAACACGCAGTAATAGGTCTACGAAGCCTACCAGCATATCGCATAGACTCAACACACGGCTTATATAACATTTCAAATCTTTAGCATGTGTCAGATCCCCACTGATGTACTATCATTTCGTCTTTTTCTCCTGAAAATCATTTTGTGTTTTTCTAATTTTTATGGCTTTTTTGGATTTTTCAATGTTTTTGGGTTTTTTTGAAAATCCAAAACTCCCCTTAAAATTTAAAACATATTTTTGGGTTTTTGAATTTTTGAAAAACAGTAAAAACTAAAAACTAAAAATGATAAACAGAGGTGATTTTACATTTCTGTATTATTTTTGATAACGGATGGTGATTGATGGTCGTTTTCTGAAACTTGATGAACTATTTGAGTTTTGTGAATTTAAAATGAGAAATGATGAATGTTGGATGCTTAAAAGATGAGAGAAAGTTTGAACGGGATTCGATTTTGAGATTTGGTAAAATGTTGAAAAATTCCAATCTCCATTCGCCTCTTCGATGAGTCGAATGTGGAATTTTCCTTTACATTCGAGCTTTTTAAAACGGTCTAATGTGAGCGTTCATGTGTATTTTACAAATTCAAACCCTATTTCTTCTTTCGAACCTTTCATTAGGGTCGAATGTGGAGCCCATATATACATATCTGCACTTTTGAACCCTCATTCAATTTTTTTTCAAATTTCTGAGATAACACCACCTTGTTGCTCGATTTTTCTACACCTTATAAGTTTAATCCTTAATACTTTCTGATCATTTCCATACCAGATTTGCAGGTAATCATCACGTATTGAAGGCAGAATCGTGATTTTTCTAAACGAACCCTATAACTGAATCGTTTACTGATTTAGAGACTGTTATTGATGCAATTTTTTTATTAGGATTCAATTATTATGTGTTTTAGGTGGAGAGTATAACAAAATCATGGGTTAAAACACATCAGATTATTTAATTGATTGATCAAAACTGTCAAACCCTAGATTTTGGGGAAAAATACATAATAATTGAACAATTGATACAATTGATGGTTGATAAAGCTTAATCGGTGATGTTAGTATGCAAACAAATGAAAATGACATGTTTAAATGGTCAAAATTAAAATCTGAAAATTTGGCTTATGAACAGTCTGATTCGACCGTTCAAAAAGGGTCGAAAGTGACTTTTTGGTCGAAGGAGACTAGTTCATAGGGGCGAAGGAGGAACAACGGTCGAATGTACATTTTTAATCATATTTTTCCACATTCGAACCTTGGTTTTTTCACATTCGAACCCACGTTTGGTCGAAGGTGGATTTCCGAAATCCAAAATTCCAATTTTGTGTATTTTGTCCGATTCTAATAAGTTTTCATGGTTTGTTTTTGTAGATTCTCAAATGGCTGAACCTCAAAATACTGATATTCGAGCAGGATCGTCTAATAAGGCTACCGGAAAGAAGCCTGAGGAAGAATTACCATTCGAAGAAGCTCACAAATGTTGTGCGTTTCTTGGTGATGTGAAGAAGCATACATAATTCATTGGGATTATTGATTTCATGAAGCGTAGCAGAGTTGTAGATGCTATTGCCACACCTGCCATTATTTACAAAGACCATCAGAAGGAATTTTGGAAGAATGCTAGGATGGACTTTTGGGATAATCAAACAGCAATTATTAGCAACATTCAGGGGGAGATAGCAATTGTGACTGAGAGTGATATTCGTAAAGCTTTGAGATTGAAAGACAAACCAACTGATCCAAGATGTTTATCATGGATAAAACAAAGGAAATGCTTTTTGAGAATGAAGTATAACGGACCAATCATAGATGGAGTGTTACACAAAGGTAAACTGTGTCCACAGTTTAAATACCTGGCTCATGTGATGTTGCATGTTTTCGGTTCCGTTAGTGGTGGTTACGATGTTATAAGGAAGAGTATTAGCTCATTGATGGTAGCACTTATTCTGAACAAGCCGTTTAACGTATTTGGGATGATATTGGATCACATGTTAGAACCTTTAAGGGTCTGAAGAACAAGAAGTTTCTACTTTATCCTAGATTTCTGCAGATGATTTTTGATCAGAAGTATAAGAAGTTGAAGAAAGATCCAACACAGATTGTCGTTCAAGATCATATGAGTTTGAGTACTTTGGTGAGAATGAAGGGTTATAAAGGGGTCCCTGAAAATGAAAGACCACCTTTGAAGAATTTGTTTGGACACTTGATCAATCCTGATTATCAAGATCCAGGTGTTGATAAGTCTAGGAATGAGAAGAGTGATTCTGATAATGATGATCCTTTATTCCATTTGAATCCTGAAGCAAAACGAAAGCGACAAGTGGTGAATGTAGGTGCTAAGTCTGGGAACGGAAAAGCTCAAGTTGTTGAAGAAACATCACCATATGCTCCTATGAGACATAAGACCATGGCTAAGAAGAAAAAGTCTCGTAAAACCAAGACATTGTTGGTTAACGAAGAGTCGATTGATTCTGAAGAGACTTAGGAAGACGAGAGGAGGGATTCTGCTGATGGGACTGTGAAGAAAAGCAAGGCCAAGGCCACTGTGGCTGGTGAATCTGAAAGTCTTGACAAGACTTTAGAAGAGCAGAGTTTGAAGAGTCCGATTGTGATGGACGATATAGATTTGAGTCTTGGCATAGATGCTACAGATTTTAGTGGATCACTGATGACTGGTGAAAAGCAAAAGAAGCCTATGTACAAGAAGAAAGCAAAGGCTGATGAGATTGAAAAGCCAATGAAGAGGAGAGCAAAAGAAATTGAAACTCTTATTGCAGGAAAGAAATTTCCTGAGATGTCTAGCTCTAAATCTACTCCCGTAACATCCCCAGCAGCAAAGAAACAAAAGACATCTGCTGCTGAGAAAACTGATATTCCAACTGATGATTTCAATGCTGCTTTGGATAGAGTTTTAAATAAGTTTAAGAAAAAGACTCCAGTTGCTGAGGCTTCTACTCCACAAGTTACTGTATCAAGTGATGTGATGAATTCAGTTAACCAGAAGCTGACAGAGATGATGAAAATTATTAACCAGCAACAAGAAGAGATTGATCAGTTGAGAAAGAATGATAGAAAAATGTTGGATGTTGTTATATCTTCACAGGAGAGTTAGGATGGGTTAGAAGCAAAAATTAAACTACCCTAGAATGAGAATCAGAAGTTGTTGAAGCATGAACAAAGAAATAATAGAAGATTCATTGCTTTAAAACTTGAAAACAAGCAAGTGAAGAAAGATAACAAAGGGCTTAGGATGCTGATTGATGATTTGTATGAAAGAGCTCCTCAATTGAAAGATGGAGAAGAAGACAAATAACGTGATGAAGAGCTTGTTGATTTTGAACCATCTGAGTCAGAGAAAGATGAAGAAGATGATGAAGATTTAGAACAGGATGCTGATGATGCTCCTGAGAAGAAAAAGAAGAATGGTGATGATAAAGATGGTTTTGGTGATGATTCTGGAGATAATAGTTCTGCTAGTTATGATGATGACGATGATGATAATGACACTGAGAAGTATAAATGTGAGAAGAGAGATACAGGTAAAGATGCAGGAGAATCTAGTTCGAAGGCTCCTAGTGGTAACACTGATGATGATGATATTTTCTGGAACGAAAAGATCAGATCTTTATCTGATGAGGACAAAAAGTTATATCGCCAAATGTTGTCAAAGAAAGTTTGGATGATTGAGCTGACAAGAAAGTTTCCTGAAATATTTGAATCAGATGATATGAGATTCGAGCTTTAGTATAATGATCCTGATCTTGAAGACGGTAAAGTTTCTGCAGCGATTTCTAAAGAAATACTTGAAGGACTGGCTAAACAAGTTGGGAAATCTCTTGAAGAGTTGATGAGTGAGAAATCAGATTCCAAATATTCCTGAGAAAGAAGCAGGAAATCACTCTGATAATAGAGATGCTCCAGTGTTTGAAGATGTTGAGATAGAGGATATTACCAGTGAGGAATATCCAGAATACTTTAAAGATAATTAGGATTCTGCTTTTCCTGAATTTTCTGAAGAGTTGTTTAGCCAAGCTGGGAAACTTGCACGTGAAAAGAGTAAGAAGTTCGTTGATGAAGTCTTCGAATATTCAGAAAGTCAGAAACCAACTGATGAACAATCTGACGATCTAAAAAGTTTGTTGAGAAAGCTAAAAGAGAAAGAAGCCAACCGACCGAAGACAGAGATTCAGGGAGGTTTCTATAAGTTCCATAACGAACTGTTTAAAGGAAGAGCTCTCGGGTGGAAGTATCTAAGACAGCTAAGGTGTGTTGCAGTTAAGTGGGAAAAAGGAAATCTGTATTTCGACAGATTCCATGATATTAAAACACTACCTTATTGGGCTGTATGCGATGTCTGCCGACATACACTGTCAGGTGCGACTGTGAACAACGATGCAGTTGGTTACTTTGCAGATCGCATGGTGAGAGAGAGAGAGCAGAACAAACTAGGATGTGTTCACCCCACAGTATCCGAAGAGGATTGTTCACAAGAAGAAAGATCAGATAACGGGTATGAACAAGGTTACCTTGAAGTACAAACCACCGTCCGTAAAAATATATACCTTTGATGCCTATTCCACAACATTTTGCAAAATATTTTATGTGGTGGTACTATGACTAGAAGACAACAGAAACTATTATCTTATTGAAAGATGGAAAGAATGATTTCAAGAAGATACACATTTTTGATACAATGTGGTTGATAAACTGCTCTTATGAAGATATTATCATGCTGTATTACAACCCGATCTACTGTGAAGAGAAGGATAGCGAACAGGCTTTTAAGTACCAACGTGTGGTATATTTGTGTTTCGCTTGGGAAGTTAATGCGGGATGCAATTATGACAAGAAACTGGGGAAGTTTGTACAAGTTCAGAAAGAAAAGAAGAAACCAATACAAACTTTTGAACCAGTGATGACTAAATAGCAGAAGAAGATGTTGCGCATCAAGTTGATGAATAAACAGATGGACGAAGAGCGAAGGCTAAAGCAATCCAAGCAATAGTCTAGGGGGAGTTTGTTAATACACAATTTGCGACTAGTTCTTTTGGATTGCACATACATTTCTGTTTTGTTGATATTGCGAGGTCGAAAGTGGAATATTAACAGGTCGAAAGTGAAGATATTTGGTCGAAGGAACAAGACTATGGTCGAAGGGAAAGTTTTGAAGGGAACTGTGTTGATTCGCCCAAACAAAGGGTCGAACCTGCACATTCGACCTTACAAAAGGGTGAATGTGCAGGTCTAAAATAGTTTTATTTCGTTTTAAAGTTATGTTTTTGGTCATTTTGTTTCCCTCCTTTGATCAAGTTTTCTCCCTAGGGTTTTGTTAAGTCTGATTTGAGTCTTTATCATTATAAACAAGGTTTTTTAAAGACTATCATGAATGTTTATGAATGAAAAGTAATGTTTAAAGTGATTTGTGTGTTTTGCTGATCTTATTATCATTTCGTAACTGATTTAGGGATTCCGCACTTGAATTGGTATACTTGTTTGATCAATATCTTTGTTTTTGACAATCCGATCCTCACATACAAGCTTTATGTAATAACCCATCTGTGATAGAACCGTTATACTTCATTCTGAGAAAGCATAGTCTTTGATCAACCCATGACAGTTTCCTCAGATCAGCAGGAGAATCTTTTAAATCCAATGCTTCCCAAATATCCTCTTCAGTAACAAGCACTAGTTCTCCATAAATCTTGCTTCTGATTGCCGTCTTGTTATCCCAGAAATCAATAACAGCGCTCTTCCAGAATTCCACTTGATGATCTTTATAGATAGATGATGGAGTAGCTATAGCATAGATCACCCTGCATCATCTCAAAAACTCAACAATCCTGGCAAAGGCTTCATGTTGTTTAACTTCACCGATATAGGCACAGCAATTGTGATCCAATTCGAACAATAACTCCTTTTCTTTCGGTTTCTCCTGTTCAGCAACCTGTTTTTCTGGATTTTGTTGCTCGGCCATTGAAAATCTACAAAACAAAACCATGAAATTTATCAAAATCGGACAAAATTTGAAATTTTGGTAAAAAATCCTTCCTTCGACCCAATCGTGGGTTCGAATGAAGAATCTTGCTGGTTCGAATGTAGATATTTTGTTTGAATGTATAAATTACATGAAAAACTGTTCATTCGACCAAAATACCCACCTTCAACCGTTCGAGGCTACATTTGACATATTGAAAATGGTCGAATGAGACTGTTTTTTTTATCAAAATTACCATAATTCAATCTGATCCATCTTAACATCAACTTTTTTGTTTGTTTTTATCCTAAAATGACCGATAAACAAAACCTAACCATCAATTTCATCAATTAAACAGTTTCTGATAGTTTTCAACCACAAACTAGGGTTTATAGCACTTTAATCATCAAATCAGTTCATTAGCTTGTTATTAACCTAGATTTTGGTACATTCTCCCCCTAAAACTATCGAAAACTAAATTACAATCAACAATTGTTGCAAAACAGTTCATTAGGATGTTCAATTTGGTGTCTAAGGGTTCCAGAACGATTTTAATGATTCTGCAGTGATTAACCAGCCAATACCTGTGATTTTGGTATTGAAATGATCAGGATTATGTGAGGAATACAATGATAAGGTCTAAAATTCAAAATCAAAAGAGTCTCCCCAAATCAGAATTTTGAAATTTTTTTCGAATGAGGGTTCGAATGAGGAACAACATATATATAGATGTCTACATTCGACCCATGTTGGGGTTTGAATGAGAAACTTCAGCTTCCTTCGACCCTAGTGAAAGGCTCGAATGAAGACTGAAGGGTTCGAATGAAGAAAATTCATTAAAACACTCTCATTCGACCTTAATTATAGGTTCGAATGTAACCTCAAATGCACTTTCGACCCATCGAATGGGGCGAATGAGCATTTGGAAATCTGAAAATTTTACCAAATCACAAAATCGAATCCCGTTTAAACATTTTTAATCATTTTGACCTTCAAACATTCATCATTTTACATTTAAATGTCACAAAACTCAAATGGTTTGTTAGACTTCAGAAAATTATCATCAATCACCATCGGTTATCAAAAATATAAAATCTTTTGGATTTCCTGAAATTTTTGTTAAAACACACCAAAAATCTTTTTGAGTTGTTAATAATTTTACAGAAAATGTATAATGCAAAAAAGTAATCATAAACCAATAATCATTATATGATTTACGGTAAGAGGATCATATCATTTTTTGAGAAATCTGATCACACTGTTGATCTTTAGTGTTTATTATCATTAAAGACAATGTGTGATCCGGCAATTGCTAATATTGTTATCCACGTAAGCTCACATGCAGACTGTTATGCAGTGCTTTAGACTGATACGATTATGTATATTATAAACTAATTTGTCTGTGCTTCCCACACACACGACATACTCCCGTATTAAGGAATTTGCACAAATACCCATATTAACGCGTGATTATGCTTTCGTTATCTGTAATTTACAAGGCATGAGGCACAGAGGTGTACAGGTCAGCAACTTAATTCTACAAAGTAACTTGTGCACTCTACTAGGTTGAGGGTTTATATCAATCACAATTTGCATGAATGATTAGATACAATGCATTAGATAGTCTTTGATTATCTTCATACATTTAAAGTTCCTCAATTCGGTAACTTTAGGTTTTGGCATTAAAGCTCTTTTATAAAGATACCCCTGTCTGATCTAGGTCCGTAAAACCTTACGACAGAAGATCAGATAGGCCATCCCCAAATAACTAATAACATAACGAACCAAAATCTCCGAATTTTGTACAAACCCTGTCAAACGAAATTATGGTAGCAAGACCATATGCCCATGAGGTGTTCATCCACATAACAAATTAGTTTGTTATGTATGTATCATGTACGTAGTAATAGGTCTACGAAGCCTACCAACACATCACACAGACTCAACACACGCCTTATATAGCATTTCAATTCTTTAGCTTGTGTCAGATCTCCACTGATGTACAATCATTTCCTCTTTTACTCCTGGAAAATCATTTTCTGTTTTTCTGATTTTTATGGATTTTTCAATGTTTTTGGTTTCTCTGAAAAACTAAAGACTCCCCCTAAAATGTAAAACATATTTTTGGATTTTTGATTTTCTGAAAAACATTAAAAACTAAAAATAAAGTGATAAACCGAGGTGACGATTAGTCTTGTTTCTCTTTTACACCTTTAGATTTTAGCAAAAATCTTAATCTCGATCTGTCAAAAGCTTTGGTAAAAAGATCAGCCCTCTGGTAATCAGTGTGGATTTTGACCATCTCAATCAACCCTTTAGCATAACAATCATGGATAAAGTGATACTTAATCTGGATATGCTTAGCTTTAGAGTGATCGTTCATGTCTTTCGTGAGTGCTATGGCAGCTTCATTATCACAATAAATTAGGGTTTTAAGATATTGCAAACTGTAATCGCGCATCTGTTGTTGAATCCACAGAACCTATGAACATCAACTAGAGGTTGCCACATATTCTGCTTCACAAGTAGATAGAGCGACTGCTGCCTGCTTCATACACTGCCAGGTCATGAGCCTGCTCCTAAAGAATTGACATCCAGCCATTGTGGTTTTATTAGTCTTTGTCACAGCCACCAAAATCTGCATCACTAAAAGCAACAAAGTCAAAATTATCATCATTAGGGTATCAAAGTCCTCTCGACAAACAACCTTTCAGATATCTAAGGATTCGTTTGACAGCTGTTAGATGACTCTGTTTTGGCTTCGATTGAAATCGTGCACAGAGACATGTTGCAAACATAATGTTTGGACGAGATGCAGTAAGATACATCAACGGTCCGACTATGGCTCGATAAGTGAATGGATAAATGAGCTCCCCTTTAGCGTCAACTCCAATGGTATCCATAGGCTTGGAATCTTCCATCTGGAACCGGCTCAAGACGTCAGGTACGTATTTCATCTGATGTATGAAAATGCCCGTGGGCAATTGATCCACCTGCAAGCCTTGGAAAAACTGCATTTCCCCCATTGCACTCATCTCGGACTTTTCCTGCATTACTCTTTCAAATTCTCTGCACAAAATTTCGTTAGTGGAACCAAAAATAATATCATCAACATAAATCTAAAAGAGAAGCAAGTCACTCTCTGTTCTTTTCGTGAACACGGTACAGTCTACCAAACCTAAATATCATTGGCATGGAGCTTCGTGCAACCCATAAAGTGCTTTGTTGAGTACGTAGACCTTATCCCGGTGGATAGGATCTTCAAAGCCTGGTGGTTGACCAACGTAAACCTCTTCCTTGACCACACCGTAGAGAAATGTGCTCTTCACATCCATTTGATACACCTTAAATTTCTTATAGGAAGCAAACGCTAGAAACATTCGGATAGCTTCTAAACGTGCCACGGGTGCATAAACTTCATTATAGTCTATTCCTTCAGTTTTACTAAATCTCTGAACGACCAATCGAGCTTTGTTTCGTACGATAACCCCTCGATCATCTTTCTTAGACTTAAAAAACCATTTAGTACCAATCTTCTTTCTTCCTGGAGGTAAATCTGTAAGTGTCCAAACTCTCAGCTTCTAAAACTGTAATAATTCCTCTTGCATAGCTTCAACCCAAGCATCATCCAATAAAGCATATTTGTATGTCCGCAGCTCAACCTGCGTGTAACACCCCAACCGATGGCGGAAACATCGAGGTGTCACGTATGAATGATTGTTCAGTAGCTCATGGTAAATAATAAATTTCATTAAATAATTTAAATAAATTACATACAATTATTCTAAGAATTTGTGCATTAAAATGAAAAATACTAGCTACACATCTTCAAGCATTAACTCTAATCTTCAAGCAAGCTATAACCTGAAACATGTTAAGTTTGAAAATATTTTGGGTCAACAAAAGTTGATGAGAATTACATAGGTTTGAATATTGAATAAAAAGTTTGTACAATTCGAGTGTCATCGCTAATCTAGTTCATATGTGAAAACAAACTATTAGGTAAATCGAGTGCATAATCAACCCTTGTGACTAGAATACTGTGGTCCATCCCATACGCATATGGTTCACTCGATTATGTTATATGTTCGATAACAATCACCCACGCTACCTATGTAGGAGGTACACGTATCCGGGTGGGATTGTCAGTCCAATAGATCCATCATTGTATACCGTCGGCTGATCAATGTTAATGATTATGCTAGAATAATGTGCTTACCCTAGTAATGTTTAAGACATAATGCAACATAGAATAACACATAGACACTTATGATTGAATTGTAAATTGAATGTTGTAACATGTTTCACCCCAAAATAGTGAAATGGAAAAAGGGGCTATGTAAAACTCACCTTGACCGTGATGATGAAAACGAATAGTAATACTAACGCGTGTGATGGACATTTTGAGGCCTACAATTATCATTATTAATTTTACTAACATTAACTCAATTATATGATTCGTTGACTTATCAACTGTCCAGCGATGAGGACTTTTTGGGCTCATGGTTGACTAAAATGCGCTAGTAGCTCGAACAGTAAATTTTGATCCGTATAGTAGAAAATAGTAGGCAACCCATTAAACTACACATAAAACCAATGAATGAATACATTACACAAAAACTTCGAATGTTAAAACGCGAAATATTGTATAATACCACAAGGGAAAACATGAGTGTTTAAAGATAAAAGTTTCAAACTAATCTTATTGCTTTATTTAATTGTAAGCAATTATTGCAAATATATATAAACGTTAATCTTTGTTACTGTTATATTTTTTTGTCTAAGGAAAAAAAAAGAATGCTCTCATTTGTATATACAATTCTAAGTGAAAGATTACATACATATATATATGCTCTGAATTTGTTATTATATTGGTCTTAGTCGCCGGAACAAATTGGTGAACAATCTTAATCAAACAAAAATCATAGATTCAAATAGTTACCTTAGATAATTAGCAAGAAGAGCAAGACGATGGGGTGAGGTCGATGACCGGAAATTATGGCATGACGGCGGTCATAGGCTTGTTCACGACAAAAATAGGGAGGTTATCAAAGTAGCGCCGCACCGATCACAAAGGCGGAAAAGTTCGTAATATCAGCGGCAAAACGCAACGGCTATAGCTTGAACATTGGTCGTATGCGGTGCAAAGCAAAAGAAACGATAACGGGGTGGTCGTAGGTTGCCACGAATGGTGGTATGCAACAGCGAATCGTGGAAGGCATCATGGCGATTCACCGGTTGTAACCACCTCCACAGACACATAAGATATAAGGATGTGGAGCACGTTTGGGATCCGAGATATATGAGGTTTCGTGACTTCGAATGAAAGGTTGAAGGGTTTTAAAAAAAATAAGGGTAACCGATAAAGGACTAACTATACATACATATTATTTATGTACCAAAATTCATTAAAGACGTGAAGGATTGAGTTATCAAGTTAAAAAAAAAACACTTAATATTATTATTCTTAGAATTTGTATAACTTTTAATACGCATGAATCTCTAACAATTATTAATTATTAATAAGTAATATGTTGAGATATAAATATGATTCTATGTAACATGAATGAGAGTGGGACAAAATGAATAAAAATAAAACTTTTATAAAAAAAAAAATTGGGGAAAAATACAAGAGGTTAAACTGCGAAACATAACAAGCAAAGGATCAGTCATTTTGACAACCAGACTTTTGAATTTTAGCGTAAAGGGCTAGGGCTCCAATATTATCATGTGAAGTTGCTCGACGAAGTTGTCCCCTAGTCATAACACTACTTCCGGGGTCACCAATAACTTGCTCAAGTGGATGAATCTGATGAATCCGAGATTTCGGATGATCAGGAACTTGAACTCCAGTTTGAGTAGTTAGATTCTCTGCCGTATCCAGATCATTACTCGTATTTGATGATGAATCAACATCTGGATTTGGGTTCACTAGTGGTTCCTCCGTAGCATGATCTAGAATAGCTTCACTGGTAACGTCATTTTCATCTTCCGATTCAGTTGTGTCAAGTGTAGTCGAAGCTTCTTGAAAAACCTCTTCTTCATTAGTAGGAACGTTGGTATCATTAGAAGCTGCTGGAGGAGTTACGGTGATCGGACGCACCAACGGTGATGTCACTACATTTTCACACTCATAATAAAGTCGTGATACAGCCTCTTCAACCAAGTTATCTAGATTGAATGATTCAAAGAAATCTTTATAATCAAATATCCAGTCAGGACCACTTCCTTGTACATTCTGAGTATATCGTTGTACTTCAATGCTAGCCCACTCCTCTACCTGACGAGTTCTTTTGTTGAATACCTGTTTGAGTGGAGTTGCATATCCAACATAGTATCCCTCTTCAGCTTTCGGTGCAAACTTCTCAGTCAGATTCAACATCGTACAAGGTACCCCAAACGGTTCTAGATACTCCAAATTCGGCTTTTCTGTTGTGGAGTGTACGGAGAACTATATTCATGATGAATTCCTTTGTCTTCACAGAGTGCATCCATTTAGGAATTTTTAAACTCCGTCCTGTTGTCACTAAGAATTCTTTTAATCTTCAATCCGTAAGCATTCTCCTATCAGGCGAACAGAACCTTTAAATTATTGAACATGTCACTTTTGTGTTGCAAGCACATCACTCACGAAAATCTCGAGTAATCATCAGTAACCACAAGACAATAAAGCTCTCCAGAATGACTCTTACGCTTGACAGGTCCAAAAAGGTCCATATGCAAACGTTTAAGTGGCATATCTAAAGAGTTTAGTTTCTTCGGTTTGTGGGACTGTTTGTGCTGTTTCCCCTTTTTGCAACTCATGCATTTATCATTGAGATGAAAATGCTTCACATTAACCCCTTCTACAAGTCCATTCTTCACCAAATGATTCATCTTTCTGAGGTGAATATGTCCCATCCTTCTGTGCCACATTATCGATTCTTTTTCTGTATCTTTGGATAGAAAACATGTGACTTGGCCCTGGGTTGTCATAGCCTTGCTCATATCAAGAATGTACAAATTTTTCACTCTTGGTGCTCTCAACATGATCCATTCCTTTAGTATGACAAAGCCGGGTTTCATAATATAGCAAGATTTATCATCAAAGTGTACAGAAAACTGTTAGTCACAAATTTGGCTGACACTCAACATATTATAATCGATTTGCTTCACATAAGATATTCTCTCAAAACTCACGATCCCATTGCTTACACTCCCTTCCATCGTGATATAACCGCCTTTATTACCCGCGAATGCCACATACCCTCCATTCACGTTCTTGATGTCGAATAATAGCGTTAAGTCTCTGGTCATGTGCCCAGAAGCTCCACTGTCGACAATCCAAAGACTGCTAACAGGGCCAGCTGGAGCTCCCTGCACCAAACAAAGAAATGATTAGATCTTTTGGGGGACCCAAGCCTGCTTGGTCTTGGGTCTTTGAGTATTAAGCTTCAAAGATTCATTTTCAACAACATTAGGTTTTGAATCGACATTTTTCTTATCATTCAAACCTTTCTCATCTTTAGCAGTTGAGGTGCAAGCACCTGGAGAACCCACTGGTGACCAAGATTGTTCAGAACGTTTAAGAATCCTAATCTGAGATTTTTGTGTCTCAGCAGGTTTCTTTGTATCGTTCGTAAAAGAAACTTTCTTAGTTACCTTTTCTGACATTACAAAAACAGGTCCAACTTTTGAGTTAACAGCAGGTTTAGGAAAAACCTTTTGTTTGTCATTTGTTGAGTTCACCATTAGTTTCTTTAGGTGTTTCTCCTTAGCAATCTTGTTTCGATTGTCATAGATAAACTGAAGATTTTCCCTCTTTTGAAAATATCGACTTTGATTATAAAATGGTGGTCTTTGAGGGACAAAATGTCTTTGTAGATATCTATGATTATCGACTGGACTTTGATAAGGCTGTTTTCGCTCAGCTTCATGCCTTTTGTGTCGCACATACGGGCAGTGAGCAAGTAAATGCCCTCTCTCCCCGCATTTGTAACACGCACGGTATTCCTCAAATACATTCTTAGCACTCGACTTAGCATATGAAGTGATCGGAAATTGATCATCAACACATCTACGTCTTAAACTCATAGGAGCTGGATCCATTGAGTAAGTCGCCTCAAAAAATGCATTTGCCTTTTCTTTAGGCTTGATGTGTAACATCGCAAAATTTTTTCCAAACTTTTAGACGTAAAAGCCCTTATTTTATACTTTTTTATACAAATGTACCTAAGCCTTTATTTTTCCAAACTCACCACTTATATATATATATATATATATATATATATATATGTGTGTGTGTGTGTGTATATAATAATAATAATAATAATAATAATAATAATAATAATAATAATAATAATAATAATAATAATAATAAATATAACGATAAAATCAGATTTTATTTTTAGATATGGAGTTATTTTCTTTAAACCATAACATGTTTGTTTCTTTTGGACCAAAAACAAAACCAAACCCACCCTTATTATTTCTAAATTTCGGAGCCCAGAATATAGCCCAGCGCAGAACCAAAAACCCGGCCCAACACACAAACACCCCTTTCCTCGTCCCTGTTACCTGCTTCGACCAGCAGACCCGCCAAAAAACGACCCGACCCACTCCAAAATCGCTTGATTTGGACGTATCTAAACCCAATTTAGAAACTATAATCAAACCTCAATTAGTGCCAATTATCTTCGCGTCCTTTAATACGCGTTTTAAGCTCGAATTGACGAAATTAACTCGTTTTCTTGACCAAGCTTATTCCATATTAAAGACCTTCCATAGTTGTAATCATAGTATAAATTGAGGCCTCCCGAACCACCTCCAAGCGCAGATAAACAAACCCCACTCCCAATTCTTTGTGTTCCTTGTGTTAATCGTGCAAATAAGGAGATTTTGACTTTCGGTTTGACCGACAAATCTGTTCTGATTTGTATCAGTAAGTCGTGAATTTTTTTATGTTTTTATTTCTCATCTTTGTCCGAACAATAGCCCTATGAAATATGGGGCTATCGTTTGTTAATTGTTTCAATTGGAAAATTAGGGTTCTTAGTATAGATTTGGGGAAGATGACTGTCTGCAGTCATCCTATTTATACTTAACGAAACAAGAATGATAACCAACACACATGTAGACCAGTTGGTAATCCTCCTTTACTCCAGAACACGAACTGGCCTATGGCCCGGGTTCGATTCCCATAAGATGCAAATTGTTTTTACCATTCCATTTAAATATATTTCAACTAGTAATCTTTTAAAATAGTTTTTAAAATACTAAAATTGCTTTATAAATTCTACAAAAATTATTTTATGATGTTTTAATAGAAAAGTTCATCATACAATTTTTAGTTTTTCAAAAATCTTTTATTTATTATATATAATAAATAATACAAGTTTATTCTATTATAATTATAAAATTCTCTAAAAATATCAAAACGATTATATAAATTTTCACAAAAATTATTCCGAGTTTATAAAATAGTAAACATTTCTGAAATGATTTTTATTTTCGAAAAGTCATTTAGTTAATATTTTTAATCAATTTTAGTTATTTTTAATCATAAATAAATCATAATAAATACATTTTTCAATATTTTTTCACCAAAATTTTATATAAATTATTTCTGTCCATTTAGAACAAAAATACAATTTTTAATTTAAAAATTCTTTAATTTTAATATTTTTAGATATTAAAGTTATATTTTGGCAAAATGGAAATAAATAGATTAAATGTTCTTTTTTTTTAAGAAAATAATTTTATAAAAATTATTTTTATACTTAAAACCTTATAATGTGACCATCTTTAATCTAATGTCCACAAAAAGACTTTTGTTTATTTATTTATCAAATTTCATTTATTTATTAAACAATTTAGTTATTAATCAAACGAATACCTATCCCCAAATTAGAAACCCTAGAAAATATTTGTAGACTAGAAAGACTTAGACATATTTATTACCTTAATTATAGGATAATACTTGGCATCGTTGGGCAACACATATTCTATTTCACGAGACTTAACATTTTGCTATGGTGAGTTTACATAGCCCGTATTTCTGTTTTACATTTTAGGGTGAAACATGTTTAAACATTTTATACACTATCATTTACTCATTCTTATATTGTTGAAACTTATGATTCAATTACAATATCATTTACTCATTCTATCATTTGACTGTAACAAAAAGACACAGTACAATCATTAACATTGATCAAGCCGCTTGTTTAGATTATAGCGCTATAGGTCTGACAAACCCATCCCCCCCCCCCGCATAAATTCATGGATGATCGAAAACAGTAACAACATTTTACTAACTTGCTAGTTAGGTCTCAGTCGACACAAGGTCTGATTGTACAAAGACGCATTGTTACATGTCGGACTCATACTCTATCATTATACAACTGTGATTGTTGTACAAATTATTGTTATCAATTATATTCGAAAACCTATGTATTCTCACCAACTTTTGTTGACCCAAAATATTTTCAAACTTAACATGTTTCAGGTTATACTTGCGTGAAGATTTGAGTTAGTGCTTGAAGTTGTGTAGCTAGTACTTTTCATCTTGTGATGTACAAATTCTTAGAACAATTGTATGTAACTTATTTAAATTATTTAATGAAACTTATTATTCACCATGAGCTACTGAACAATCATCAATACGTGACATCCCGATGTTTCTGCCATCGGTTAGGGTGTTACATGATGAATTCAGTGACATGAACTTTTGGTTCTTTAGGAGTATCATGATAAAGTTTCTTTAAAATTTTAGGAGGAAAATCATTGGTCCTTTCGTGTTTAGGAAACCAGATTGTACTCTCCTGCCAGATTTTATCAATCTTTGAATAGTTTGCAAACTTTATTGGATACTCCTCGTCAGAGATTATCTTATCGGATCCTTCCATCTGATAGAAAACTTTGACAGGTTTGTCAACTGAATCATTTTTCTCATTCTTTTTCACTGATTGATTCACCCTATGAGCATTTGCCTGAGAATGAGAAAACTGAGAAGGTGACACTAGTTCATTTGTGATTATGCGATTTTCGAAAGGAACATAACTACCTTCTTTAGATTTCTCATCTTTAGTGTCTGAATCATCAGTCACTGCAACCACCCCCTCATCATTCAATCTGAGTATCGATCTCACATCAGAATGTGGATCTCCAATATTTGAAGTATTAGATTCATTATTTGATGCAGAGTCCGATTTAACTGAACTTTCCGGTGTTACTGTGTTGAAATTATGATTCTCAAACAACACTGGAGAAGGAAGAGATTTGTAGTTTACGCTACCGGATTGTGATGGTTCTTCAATGATGTGGTCAACAACATATGCTATATGTTTATAGCTTTCTAACTTCTTATTGACCTTCTCAAAAAAACACTTGATTGTGGCCATTTCCAATTTTGTGTTTTCAAGGTCATTTATGTAATTGTTAATGGCAAGTTGTTTTAAAGCAAGGGTTTTCTTTAAATTTGAAATGTCCGATTTGTACCCTTCAAGTGTTTTGTTGAATTCATGTGCATCTTTACGATAAGATTGAATGTTGATTTTAGCACTCTCAAGGTTAACCCTGAGTTGCGTATTTTCCTCAGTTAATCTATCGCAAGTACCACAATATTTATCACTATTCATGTCAATGGTAGAATCAGAACTTACCGGTTTTGGTGGATCTGTCATAGCCATCAGCTCGAAATGAGCCTCCTTCCCAGCAAAGAACTTCGAGTAATCAATCTTTGTGAAGGCGTCATCCACAATGCCTGATTTCCTTGTCATCAAAAAATCTGCTTCGGCTAATAGCTGATCAATCTCATCATCCAAAGAATTAACACTCACTTCCGAATCAGCTTCACTTTCCGAGTTGGAATAAACAGATTCAGGTTCATCAGGAACTTTAGTAACAGAATCAATGATAGTTCCAGAAACCTCCTCATCAGTAAGCTCTTCAACTTGCTCAGCAACACAAACCTGAGAATCATCAACTATCTCCTCAATCACCACCTCTGACACCTTTTCAGATTCCAAAACATCTTCAACTATCACCGGCTCCTCTATATCCATCTCATTAGAAAAAACATGCTACATTTCCACTAGTGATCTCCTCAACTCCCAATTGCATAGCAGTCCAATCATAACCCTCATCCTTCTGAATCACCAAATCCTGATTCTGGTTCTCGGTTTGAGGTTGGCTGTTTGGTGTAGAAATAAGAGTAATGGTTATGGTTGGGTTATTTGGAGTTTGAGTTTGAGTTTGGTTGACTGTAGATATTTGTCTAGTAGAGGTATTTTGTGAGGTGTTTTTTCGGTTTTGGAAATTATTTTGTTGTGGATAGGTGTTGTTATTTTTGCTTTGATAGGTAACCTGATTCTGTGACTGTCGGTTTTTGTAGTTGGAATTAAAAGGATTTCTGTTACCTTGCTGCATCGGTTGTGTGCACTCTCTCTTGAAGTGACCTCGAGTACCACAGTTGAAACATGTAACTTTGGCTTTATTGAAGCCATATGTGGTATTAGGTGAGGTAGCCACATCAGTTCTATCTATTTTCTCGATGAACTCTGTAGCCCTTCTCATCACACTAGCGAACGCCCATTGAATATCTATCAATTCCATCTCCTCCTTATCAATTTGAGCATAATCTTCAGTTGTAAGATTATTATTCCCGATCTGACTCGACACAAGTCTGTTATAAGATACAACCATTGCTGAAACCAAAGCAATATGTTGTTGACCTACTTCAATGGTAACATTGTTCATGTTGGAAGTTTCCAACACGACCAGACTTTGGCTTGATGAAGCTTGTGTTATTGGTGGAACATATGGTTGTTGTTGAGGTGTGTTAGATGTGTAACATGGAGTGGACATTTGAGGTTGAGGTGGAATTTAGGAATTTGTGGTGTAGTTTGATGGACAGGTTGATGTTTAGGCAAGATAGTTAATTGGATTTCTCGGTGGTTCAACAACACTAGAAACACCAGCTATATGTGGTGCAACATTTCCTCCCACATTTGTACTAGACACAGAAGTAGATGAAGAAGCATGATACAGTTCCGGAGTTTGTGGGAATTGTGATCGTCTTTATTTCCTCTTTTCCTCTAACTCCTTGTTCTCCAACTTCTGAATCAGCTCATTGATTGTCCAGTATTGATACGCATCCTTTTCTTTCAAAACTTCAATATGTTGATTCCAATATGGTGGTAGTGAATTAGAAAACTTATCAACCAACTCAGACATCGGAATCTTGATATCATAGTTAGACAACACAGTTAACAGATGACAATATCTCGGAATAAGTTCCTTCAAAGTCTCATACCCAACATAGCTAAAGTTTTCAAACTCTTTCTTTAGCTCTTCCACCTTCAATCTTCTTGTCTTATCGTTCCCATCATGTATGTTCTTCAACATATGCCAAAGCTGCTTAGATGTAGTACATGATCCAAACTGATGTAATAGATCAGTAGTCAAGGCTTGAGATAGTTGTGAGAAAGCCTTCTTCATGACTGCAAACTTTTTCTTCTCATCTTCAGATAAACCGTCAAGTGGAATCGGTTCACCTGAATTCTCTAGACACGGAGCAGCATACCCTTTAGCAATCATCTGCCACGCCTCAGTTCCTTCCAAACCCATGCCCTCAAGATGTATCTTGAACTTCTTTTGCCATTGATTGTACTCTGCCATGTCCATCAGCTTCGGAGGGCTATTTCCACTACCTGAAGACAAATCATTAATTAGTGTGGAAATAGCATTAGTAGTTTGAGAATGTACCGCTGCTACTGCAACGCCCCAATAATCAGTCGTTGGTTGCTGTGGAGGTTGAATAACAGGTGGTGGTATCAAACTACTCATGGCAAGGTAGTTAATCGGTTGAGATGACTAAGGTGCTGTTTGTTTTTTGCTCAGAAGCACTTCTAACCTCTTTTGTCTGCCCCACGCAGATGCGCGCAGACGTTTGAGGTCTGCAGATTGTTTGTTTTTTTGGAAGACCTTTCACTCAAAAAGGTCTCCCTGACCTCTTCTTGGTGCAGACTTGTTCCAAAGTCTTCTAATGCCTTCAAAGGTCTTCTCCCCTCCTCTTCTCCTCATCCACCACGACCACCGTCCACCACCACCCACCACCACCACCGTCTACCACCACCACGGTCCACCATCACCACCACCATCGTCCACCACCACCGACCACCACCACCACCGTCTACCAAGACCACCATCCACCACCACCGTCCACCTCCACCGTCTACACCACCACTGTCCACCATCACCACCACCACCACCCACCACGGTCCACCACCACCACTGTTCACCACCACCTACCACCGTCCACCACCACCCACCACCATCACTATCCACCACCATCCACCACCACCACCACCGTCCACCACCACCACCATCGTCCACCACCATCACCGTCCACCACCACCACTACCACTACCACCACCACCACCGTCCACCACCGTCCTCCACCACCACCATCGACCACCATGGTCCACCACCACCACGGTCCACCACCACCACCATCTACCACCAGACTGCTGTAAAAATCAGTTTATTTAAATTTTAGTTTATTTCAGCAGCCTGCAGACATTAATAAACAAACAATCTTCTTTTTGCAGACTGCAGACATTTGGTCCACCTCTTCTCCTGCAGATGTCTGCAAATGTGGTCCACAGACTACAGACCTTTTCCTGCAGAAAAAACAAACAACACCTAAGTGTTCATCTTCTGAGAAGCTACAGCCCATGGATTCATCGGAACGTGCTGTTCCTGTGTTTTTGCAAGCCTTGGTGTCATAGGAAATCCCCACATGTTGTCCATGATGTCCGAAATGTAAACACTTAGAAAAATTTCCCAAAAACAGCTTCGTTCGACCTCTGAAATGCCAACGTGGGTTCTGTAACACCCCAACCAATGGCGGAAACATCGAGGTGTCACGTAGTGATGATTGTTCAATAGCTCATGGTACTAAATGGAAGTTGAATATTACTAAACAATTTACAATTTTTCATACAATTTAATAATTACATGTACTTGATTTACATAAACTAGATCCAAAGCTCCTATGTGATCCAAGACTTGTACAACTTCCAAAAGCACGTAAAAACCTGAAACATGTTGAGTTGGAAAGATGGGGGGTCAACTATAAATAGTTGGTGAGAATACATAGGTTTTGCATATAATTGAAAACAATACGTTGTATAGCAATCATGATTGAAGTATAATAATGAGTAATGATAGAATATGAGTCTGACATGTAACAATGCGTCTTTTGTACAATCAAACCTTGTGTCGACTGAGACCTAACTCGCAAGTTAGTAAAAGTGTAACTGTTATCGATCATCCCTGAATTTATGCGGGGGGATGGGTTTGTCAGACCTATAGTGCTATAATCTAAACAGGCTGCTTGATCAATGTTAATGATTGTACTATGACTTTTCGTTACAGTCAAATGATAGAATGAGTATATAATAGTGTATAAAATGTTTATAATTGAATCACAAGTTTCAACAATGATAGTGTATAAAATGTTTAAACATGTTTCACCCCAAAATGTAAAATAGAAAAAGGGCTATGTAAACTCACATTGGCTAAGCTGAATTATCCTCTAAGCGTTGTGAATGTATGCGAGGCGAATCCCAAAGACTCAAAAACGTAGCTAGTCCAATTTGAAGAAATAAAAAAAACGAAAAAGAAAGAATATCAAGCTTCCAATTCGCCAATTACAAGAGCTTATAATCAAAGCTTCAATTGTAGAAGTAATAGACTATAGAAGAAAGGTATGAGGGAAGGTTTAATCGGATTGAAACAATAGATTTAGAGGTGCCAAGTATAATGGGTCATAGGTGGGGTTTTATAATAGTTTTGGATTCAATTAGCCATTAAAATTGGTCAACACCATAAAGTAAGGTTTTATGATGAATTGACTATTTTACTAGGACTATGACTGTTTGACTAAGACTTTGACTAGGACTTTGACCAGGACTTTGACTAGGACTTTGACTGTTTGACTAAGACTTTGACTAAGACTTTGATCAGGACTTTGACTATTTGACTGTCTTCGCAGACCGCGAGAACTAAAAATAAATCAAATTTTCTAATTTAATCAGTTTTAAGTTCCGGACTTGTTTTCTTCGGTTTCTAAGTTGTTTTAGGACCGAAAATTAAGGGTTTTGAGTATCAAGGTCTGAAACATACGTGCTCGGGTGTAGATGTGAGTATAAAACGTGCAATACTTTTACTTATAAAAATTATAAGTTTTATTAAATTATGACTTTTGGTCCTATTAAAATAGGAGTTTAAAAATGAAAATTTTGAAATAGTTGAGGGACCAATTATGCACATTTATGAAAAGTGAAGGGTGCAGGTTGTCACAGTCTCCCCTACTTTAGAAAATTTTGTCCCAAAATTATTAAAAACACAGGGTTGAGGGTGTTTAGGTAGAAATTAGGGCAGCTGTGGTTTGGGTTAAGGCACGACACGAATTAGCAAGGAGAATCTAGTAAAATGCTAAGCTTTAAGTTTTAGGAATCCTAAAAGAAATGCATAAGTTGATTGACTATATAAAAACCAAATGAACTACCAAAACCTTATTAGAATTTCACACTACCTTAACGTACCTGTAAATTCATGATTACATTCCGGACCGCAATCACCAATTTACCTTACATTAGGGTTTTGTGTCCTTCTATGACTCTAAACACACATGTAAAATAATACAATTAACCTTGTGGTTGAATCGTATACAATGTATCCAAAAATAAGTCCAACTGTTGAGTAGGAAAAGACCTCTACCAGTTAGTGAGTAAGAACCTCTACCGATTGTTGAGCAGGTGCGATAGCCTCTACCAGTCGTTGAGCAGGTTGTAGGGCCTCTACCGACTGTTTAGCAGGCATGATGACCTCTACCAATCGTTGAGTAGGTTATTTGGTACCCTACTAACTGTTGAGCAAGTACTTCATCCTCTATTAGTTGTTTGATTAAGTGTACTAATTATTACACACATAAATTGCAAATTGATAATACATACATGTAAGCAAGTTTGTAAATGCATCAACTATCATGTATAGCATAGAGTTTCCCTAGACAAGGTTAACGACTCTAGGTGTGTTTATAGCAAATAGTTTATATTCCATGCTTTCAAGTATCATGAATAATCAAATGTTCAAGTAGATAAACAAATCCTCATGTATGATAGTTTGGTTGTCATGGGTATCTAGTTCATGTTTGAGAAGGTGAAGGATATGAGTCTAATTTTTGAGAGGAAAAATCTTGAAGCAGAACCAAGGTTGTGAGAGATAGTGAATGTGAAGATAGTTGATAAAGAGCTTATTTTATAGTAAGGGGATTATGTAGCAATGTAAATTATGGGGTTTGGATCAAAGGCTAGAATCAAGTGTATGAGATAACGTGATTGCAGCAAATAGCAAAATTTGTAAAAGTTTCGAACTTGTTGAAAATAAGTAGGTATCAATGGGGAGTTGGAGATTAAATTTTTGTTCATGAGGTTGGAATGGTTTTAAAACTGGTTTTATACCTAAAACAAAAGTCGTTAAATAGTACAAACTAAGTGAGCTTTGATTAACATATTCCCGTTAGTTGGAGATTTTAAACATGACATTAGGTTTTGAAGATCAAGGTTCAATTAAGTGATTTTTAATAGATTAAAGCATTATTTAGAAAAATCGTTTGTTATGTCTATAAATAAACAGTTGAATTTAAGTTCGAGGCATCTTTTGACAAAAATATGTATTTTGTAAAGTTTGTAGGTAATAAAAATCCAACAAGATTTAAAAATCTTTAGTTTTGTGCTAGGGTATACTCAGGTTATGAGATTACAGTTTTAAAAATATGTAACATGCTGATAAAAACAATAATATGATTTGGGTAGGGTGTTGAAAAACAGTCAAACAATTGGCTAAGACGGTAAGATGAAGTGTGATTGTGAAATCCATATATGATTAAGCTGTAAAAATTTGAGATTTTAGAGCTTAGTTTTAAGGAAAGTGAGTGTAATCATTTATTCATTAATTAAAATGAATAAACGAAAACGTTGACTTATCAAAGTTTCTAAATTCTAATAACATAGTGAAGACATGCTTTAGCCTATAAGTGAACACTCATCCCAAGAATTACCAGGTAGGCATCCGGGTCCCTCGTCTGATTGGGATTTATGCGCAATGCCAGTCCTAGACAGAAAACTCAGAATACAGGCGTTCACCCTTCCAGATTGCACGTGTTCATTATCAAAATCTAGAACTTCGATGGGATCTTCAAGGCAGCTAAGGTTAGGACTGGAGAATTTTGTTCTATTAGTCTAAGGGTAGATCCAGTGATGGAGAGCAATCATCTTGTAGGGGTGGGGATAAGAAGTAGGATGGAGATAGAGAATAGAAACAAGTAGAGCTGCAAGTAAGAGAAGCAAATACAGGTTAAAATCCTAAGGTTATAGACTAGATTATTTTCTAATAACCTAATTCCCTATAACCATGGCTCCGATACCAATCTATAACACCCCAACCGATGGCGGAAACATCGAGATGTCACGTAGTGATGATTGTTCAATAGCTCATGGTACTAAATGGAAGTTGAATATTACTAAACAATTTACAATTTTTCATACAATTTAATAGTTACATCTACTTGATTTACATAAACTAGATCCAAAGCTCCTATGTGATCCAAGACTTGTACAACTTCCAAAAGCACGTAAAAACCTGAAACATGTTGAGTTGGAAAGATGGGGGGGTCAACTATAAATAGTTGGTGAGAATACATAGTGTATAAGATAGTGTATAAAAAGTTTAAACATGTTTCACCCCAAAATGTAAAATAGAAAAAGGGGCTATGTAAACTCACCTTAACAATAGTACTGAATCCTTTGTGATAATCTAGATGTGGCTCAAATGTTTCCAAGTATCACCCTATGTTTAAGGCAACAAAATAAGTGTTGGGAAAACTTAAAAGTCTAAGTTTTCTAATCTATAGGTATTCTAGGGTTCCTACTTTGGGGATTGACGACCATTTATTAATTTATTTAGAATAATTGTTAGTTAACTAATAAATAAAGAACTTAAGAAAATAAATAAATAAAAAGGATTTTCACAAGATCTTGGTCAAGGGTGGTTATACTATAGTGTAATAGTGAGAAATAATTTTTATAAAATTGTTTTCATAATTAAGTGTAAATAATATAATATAACTTATAAAAAAAATATTAAATTTCATAAATTTTAGGTTATAAAATTATATTTCTGATCTAGATTAATAAAAATAATTTTCGTGAAATTTTGGTGCAAAAATGATTAAAACGGATTTATGATAAATTATTTATGAATTAAACAAGAATAATGGTTTAAAAATGATTAAATAATTATTTTTTTTTAGAAACTGAAAATTTTAATATAAGATTTTAAGTTTTATAAACTTAAATTAATTAGGATGGAATTTATAAAGTTAGTTTGTTATTTTTTTAAACATATAAAAGTTTAGAATTTAAATATGACATGTTAATAAACATTTAAAAGAAATGAATTTCTATATCAGAAGCAAATAAGGCCCCAGACTAGTTGGTGGGGTGGTATGGTTAATTCTGTGACCCGGCTGAGGATCCGGGTTCGAATCTGGCTACCCCCGTTTTTCTTTTTTTCTTTTTTTTTTTTGAAGCCAAGGAGGAGAAAAACATATTAAAAAAGGTGAGGACATGTCTCGAACCAAGGGTCTGACCGGTCCAAAGCTTTAACACAAACAACAATTACCAACATATCTGCCATTCCAATGTTGTTATTGTACGTTTCAAAATGTTTTTAAACATAACCTTGTGACTTCCTCTTCCCCAAATAAATCATTGGAACCCTAGATATCCGACCCAAAAATCGTTACAGATTAGAAACGAAATGTTAGGGCTTTTATTTGTCCCTGAAAACCGAACCTAAACATATAAAATAATTAAACTTACAAACTCAAATCAATCCAAAACAGATGGTACAAGGCTCGCACACCAAACTCTTCGAATCGGCCCTTCTTGGAGGTTTTAAGGTGAATGTGATATAGGGGTTCCTCTAATTGGCCCCTAGTGAGTATTTGTGCGAGTTTAATTGCTTTTTCATGGCCTATATATACGAATTCGATTTATTGGTTTATGGAAGGTTCATAAGTGAGTTTTAAATCATAGATTGACAGCTAATATGCGATTAATCACGCGTGATTTATCTTAGGAAAGGTTGAAACTAATCAAACGACCAAGACATAACTGCTAATTGAATAAAATCACCCTATCATTGAGCCTAATTGATTGATGGAGAACTGGGTGTTGACTTTTCAAGTTTGACTAAGTTCAAGACTTGGTTTATTTAAAGATTAAGGGATCTGAATAATTATCAGTATAGAGGCATAGCCCAGATGGTTTGTGCATGTTGTTGAAAAGGGTTGGACGCGGGTTCGAGTCCCGGCTCCAACACCTATTTTTTTGAAGCATTTTTTTATTTACAAACTATATTAATATATATATTGTGATTACACAAGATTAAAAGTGTTACGAAAAAAATTTTAAAACACTCGAAACGTCAGGAATCCAATGATTTTGTTAAATAATTTTTAGTTTAAGGTGTTTAAAACCAATATTGTTTAAAACAAACATTTTTTTTACTAAAATAATTTGCGGAAAATATGCGATATTACAACACCCATCTGACTAGGTTTGCTAGGGTTTGTAGCACTTTCCAACTGAATAACGTTACTGAGGACGTCATTAAACTTCGTTTGTTTCCATTCTCTCACTAATCAGGCGGCTGTTTGGTTGGATTCCCTCCCATAGGGAGCAATTACCACTTGGACTGAACTCGAAACTAAATTCCTTCAAAAATACTTCTCCCCTGCTAAGACTGCTCGTCTTAGGAACCTTATCTATGATTTCACTAAGCAGCCGGGGGAGTCTTTCTACAAGACTAGGGACTGCTTCAAGGCATTTCTGAATAAGTGCCCTAATCATGGTCTTGAGGATTGGAGGGTCATTGAGAAATTCTATAATGGAGTTTCTAATGCGACCATGAGACTCCTTGACTCCACAGCAGGCGGTAACATGATGAAAACTAAAACCGTTGTTGCTTGTCTCGAGATGATAGAGGATCTTGCCTCTAGTAACTATACTAAGCCTGGCTCTAGGGGCGCTACTGTTGCCCCCAATGGTATTCATTCCGCTGATTCTAGCGTAGCCTTGTCTGCCCAGGTAGAGTCCTTAGCCAAAATAATGAAGGACATTCATGTTAAGATTTCTGTTCAGTGTGAGGTGTGTAGAGGTGGGCATGATATGATTGATTACCCTATAGGATCTGAGGAGGAGTTGAGTTTTGTCTTGAACCAGGGACGAGGTTGGCAACCACGCCAGTCCTCAAACTGGAGGAGCGGGGGTCCTCCTGGATTCCAGCCCCACCAGAGTCTGTTTCAGGCCCCTACTGATGGGCAAAGTAGTGGAGAGTCTAAGTCTGAGATGAGTGATTTTCTTAAGAAAAGTAAGGAGAGTCAGTGTAGAACCAATAAACTCTTAGAAGCCCTAGTTATGCAGGGTGAAGCTAGACATCAGGAGCAGAAGAAAAAGAACTAGGAATTTGAGCTAATGTTTAGGAATAAGGGTTCCACCATTCAGAGTCTAGAGAGGACAGTAGCAGAGATGGCTAGTAGGATGACTGAGAAGCCCATAGGATCATTCCCTAGTAGTACCCAGGTTAACCCAAATGCCATTGCTAAGGCAGTGACTACTAGGAGTGGTAAAGGGAAGGAAGTTGAAAATCTAGTTGAGGTAGAGGAACTGGTTGATGAGGAGATTGAGATGGAGACTCCTGCTGGCGATGTGTTCCCTAGGCTGCGCCCAGCAAGTACATCATAGATAGAGGAGCCTCCTAAGGAGAAGGTAGTTGACAGGAAGTTTGGTAGAATTCATTATCCCACTAGGTTGATTAACCAAAAGTACGAAAAGGAGTATGGTCACTTCCTTGATTTGTTTAAGCAACTCAAGGTGAATTCTCCATTTGTTGAGGCATTACAGCATATGCCTAAGTATGCAAAATTCTTGAAGGATCTCCTGTCCAAAAAGAAGAAGCTTGAGGAAATTTCTACAGTGACTCTGAGTGAGAAGTGTTCTGCGGTGGTTCAGAATAAACTGCCCCAGAAGATGACAGATTCCGGTAGTTTTACTATTCCTTTCTTGTTTGGTAGTTCGTCTGTGAGCTATGCATTGTTTGACATTGGTGCTAGCGTTAATTTGTTTCCTTATTCGATTTACTCTAGACTAGGCCTTGGTGATCCGGTCCCTACCCGCATGAGCATCCAGTTAGCTGATAGGCTAGTTAAGTTTCCTAGGGGAATCGTAGAGAATTTCTTGGTGAAGGTGGATAAGTTCGTATTTTTAGTTGATTTTGTGATCCTTGATATGAAGGAGGATGAGAGAGTTCCATTGATTCTAGGACACCCATTGTGGAGGATCATTTTGTCAAAAATAAGTAGTTTGATCAAACAAGTCTACTAATTTAGGTGCGGAATCCCTAAATCAGTTACGAAATGATAATAATAAGAACAAAACACGCAAATCACCTTTTAATCTCCATTTCATTCATAAACAATATTGATTAAGCTTACAAAACCTTGTTTACAATGAAATAAACACTTATCAGAAATAACTAGAACACTAGAGAGAAAAACAGGTCGAATGGGGAACACAAATGACAAAAGTTAACATTAAAATCTAATTTTCAGTTTATATAGGCCTGTACATTCGCCCCCCCCCCCCCCAGTAAGGGTTGAATGTGCAGGTTCACCCCTTTAAATGGGCGAATCAGCACATAGCAAATCAGGCTTCCTTCTTCGACCAGTATACTCCACCTTCGACCCATTTCAGTCACCTTCGACCCTCAAATGTCCACCTTCGACCTCACGTTTTACCAAAACAGAATTGAATGTGCAATCCAATAGCACTAGTCGCAAAACATGTATCAACAAACTCCCCCTCGACTATTGTTTGGATTGCCTTCGCCCTTCGTCCATCTGCTTATTCATCAGCTTGATGTGCAATAATGTATTCTGCTCTTTAGTCATGACTGGTTCAAAAGTTTGTTTAGGTTTCTTCTTTTCTTTCGTAATCATTACAAACTTTCCCAGTTTCTTGTCATAGTAACATTCCGCATTAACATCCCAAGGAAAACACAAGCATACCACACGTTGGTATTTCAAAGCATGTTCGCTATCCTTCTCCTCACAATAGATTGGGTTGTAATACAACATAATGATGTCTTTGTGTGAGCAATTTATCAACCACGTCGGATCAAAAATATGTATCTTCTTGAATTCATCTTTCCCATCCTTCATTAAGATAACAGCTTCCGCGGTCTTCCAATCGTAGTACCACCAGATGAAATCTTTTGAAAAATGTTGTGGAATAGGCATCAAAGGAATATGTTTCAATACGGTCAGTGGTTTATGCCAATCCTTTTAGGATACTGCGGAGTGAACACGTCCCATCTTGTTCTGCTCTCTCTAGCCATGCGATCTGCAAAATAGCCAACTGCATCATTGTTTACAGTTGTACCTGACAAAGTATGTCGGCAGACGTCGCGTACGGCCCAGTAAGGTAGTGTTTTGATGTCATGGAATCTATTGAAATACAGAATTCCTTTCTCCCACTTCACTGCAACACACCTTAGCTGTCTTAGGTATTTCCAACCTAGAGCTCTTCCCTTGAACATGTCGTTCTGAAATTTATAAAAGCCTCCCTGAATCTCAGTCTTCGGTCGGTTGGCTTCTTTTTCATTCAATTTCCTCAACAAGCTTTTCAGATCGTCAGATTGTTCAACATTTGGTTTCTGACTTTCTGAGTTCCTGAAGACTTCATCAACGAATGTCTTACTCTTTTCACGTGCAAGTTTCTCAACTTGGCTTAACATTTCTTCAGAAAATTCAGGAAATGCAGAATCATGTTTGTCTTTGAAATACTCTGGATACTCCTCACTGGTAATATCCTCCATCTCAACATCTTCAAACACTGGTGTATCTCTATCATCAGATTGATTTCCTGCTTCTTTCTTAGGAATGTTAGGAATCTGATTCTCACTCATCAACTCTTCAAGAGATTTACCGACTTGTCTAGCCAATCCTTCAAGTATTTCTTTAGAAATAGCTGCAGAAATTCACCTTCTTCAAGATCAGAATCATTATACACAAGCTCAAATCTCACATCATCTGATTCAAATATTTCTAGAAACTTTCCTGTCAGCTCAATCATCCAGACTTTCCTGGTCAACATCTGACGATATAACTTCTTGTCTTCATCTGACAGAGATCTGATCTTTTCATTCCAGAAAATATCATCATCATCAGTGTTACCACCAGGAGCTTTTGAACTTGATTCTCCTGCATCTTTACTAGCATCTCTCTTTTCACACTTATACTTATCAGTATCATCATCATCGTCATCATCATCATCATCATCATCATCTGCAGAACTGTTATCAAAATCATCTCCAGATCCATCTTTATCATCATCATCTTTCTTCTTAGGAGTATCACCGGCATCTTGTTCTAATTCCTCATCTTCTTCTTCTTCCTCAGATTCGGATGGTTCAAAATCAACCAGTTCTTCTTCACACTCTTTATCTTCCACTCCTTCTTTCAACTGAGGAGCTTTCTCATAAAGATCATCAATAAGCTTCCTTAAGCTCTTATTGTCTTTCTTTACTTGTTTGTTCTCGAGTCTCAAAGAAATGTATCTTTTAGTATTTCTCTGTTCATGAGCTAACAACTTCTGATTTTCATCCTGAAGTTGCTTGATCTTTGCTTCTAACTCTTCTTGACTCTCCTGTGAAGATTCAACAATATCTAACATCTTTTTATCATTTTTCTCAATTGTTCAATTTCTTGCTGTTGCTGGTTAATAATCTTCATCATATCTGCAAGCTTCTGGTTCACTGCATTCATCACATCACCTGTTATAGTAACCTGTGGTGTTGAAACCTCAGCAACAGGAGTCTTTTTCTTAAACTTGTTTAAGACTCTTTCCATAGCCTCATTGAAATCTTCAGTTGGATCAACAGTTTTCTCAGCATCAGATTTCTTCTGTTTCTTTGCCACTAGGGATATTACTGGAGTAGCAGATTTAGAACTAGATACATCAGGAACTTTCTTTCCTGCAATCAAAATCTCAACTTCTTTCGCTCTCCTCTTCTTTGGATTTTCTATCTCATCAGTCTTTGATTTCTTCTTGAACATGGGCTTCTTTTGTTTTTCACCAACCATCGGTGATCCACTCAAATCTTTTGTACCCATTCCAAGACTAAGATCTATGTCGTCCATCACAATCGGACTCTTCATTCTCTGTTCCTCTAAAGTCTTATTGAGACTTTCCGACTCACCAGCCACAGTGGCCTGGGGCTTAGTTCGTTTTACGGTCTCATCAGCAGAATCCCATTTTTCATGTGTTTGAGTCTCCTCTGAATCAGCAGACTCTTCATCAACCAACCTTGTACCTTTCTTTGCCATGCTCTTCTTTCTTCTAGATGTTTTCTTTGGAGGTTGAGCCTCATCCTCCTTTTCCTTACCTTTTCCTTTTCCACTCTTAGCACCAATATTCACCACTTGTCTCTTTCTCTTTGCTTCCGGATTAACGTGAAACAAAGGATCATCGTTATCAGATTCACTGTTCGCATTTCTATCCTTATCCACACCTAGATCCTTATAATCAGGATTAATTAAGTGCCCGAACAGATTCTTCTGGGGTGGTCTTTCATTCTCAGGAACCCCTTTGTAACCCTTCATCCTGATCAAAGTATTCAAACTCATATGATCCTGAACTAAAATCAGTGTAGGATCTTTTCTCAATTTCTTTTACTTCTAATCAAATATCATCTGTAAAAACCTGGGATATAGCAGAAACTTCTTGTGCTTCAAACCTTTCAGTCGTTCAAGCATATGATCCAAGATCATCTTAGATACATTGAATGGCTTGTTCAATATAAGAGTTGCCATCAACGAAGTTATGCTCTTCCTCATTACGTCATATCCACCACTAACGGATCCAATGACATGCAACATCACATGAGCTAGGTATTTGAACTATGGGCACAGTTTACCTTTGTGCAAAGCTCCATCTTTGATTGGTCCGTTGTACTTCATATGTAAAAAGCATTTCCTCTATTCAATCCATGATAAACACCTAGGATCAGTTGGTTCATCCTTCAACTTCAAGGCTTTTCTAATATCCTTCTCTGTAACGATAGCAAGTTGTCCTTGAATATTGCTAACTATAGCCGTCTCATTATCCCAATAATCCATTCTAGCATTCTTCCAGAAATCCACTTGGTGGTCTTTGTAGATAATAGCTGGTGTAGCTATAACATCAACAACTCTGCTTCGCTTCAGAAAGTCTATAATACCAGAAAACTCAGTATGTTTCTTGACCTCGCCAAGAAATGCACAGTTATTGTGAGCTTCTTCAAAAGGCAACTCTTCCTCTGGCTTATTTCCAGTAGCTTTTTCAGACGATCTAGCTGGTACATCTGTATTTTGTGGTTCTGACATTGAAATCATGCAAAAACGAAACTTGAAAACTCATTAGAAACAGACAAAATTCGCAAAATTGAAAATTCGGTTTTTGGAAGTCCACATTCGACCCTTCGAAGGTTCGAATGTAGAAAATCCAAGGTTCGAATGTGAGAAACAAGGTTCGAATGTGAAAAATTTGTTTAAAAATGTACATTCGACCTTTATTCCACTTTCGCCCCTATGAACAAGTCACCTTCGACCGGAAAAGCCACATTCGACCTGTATTAAACGGTCGAACCTAACTGCTCATATGACCAAATGTCCAGAATCTAATTTTGTCCATCTTAACATGTAATTTTCATTTGTTTGTCTTTTAACATGACCGACTAAGCTTATTCATCAATCAATTGTATCAATTATTTAGTTATTGACTGTTTTTACCAAAATCTAGGGTTTAACTGTTTTTAAAGAATCAATTGGACAATCTGTTGTGTTTTAAACCCTGATTTTGTGGTATTCTCCCCTTAAAACATTCAATGACTAAATCCTAATTATGAATTGTGTCAATAACATCCTGTAAATGTTCAAATGATTCAGTCTAGGGTTCGAGAACAATTTCATCGATTCTGCCTTTGTTTGTTGTCCATTACCTGTGTTTTTGGTATCAATATGATCAGTATAAGACAAGGAATGATAATCACAGATGAAAAGAACAAGAGCAACAAGGTGTGGTTATCTCAGATTTTTGAAAAATTTTGTGAATGGGAGGTTCGAACGTGCAGATGGTATTTATAGGCTCCTACATTCGACCACTTAATAGGGGCGAATGTGAAACTATGTCTACCTTCGACCCTAATGAAGGGCTCGAATGTAGATATAGGGTTCGAATGTACAAAATACACTAGAACACTCAAATTCGACCATTTTAAAAAGCTCAAATGTAAGAAAAATTCCACATTCGACCCACGGAAGGGGCAAATGGAGATTGGAATTTTTGAACATTTTACCAAATCTCAAAATCGAATCCCGTTCAATCTTTTTCACATCTTTTAAGCATCAAACATTCATCATTTCTCATTTAAAAGTCACAAAACTCAAATGGTTCATCAAGTTTCAGAAAACGGCCATCAATCACCATCTGTTATAAAAAATAAAACAGAAATGTAAAATCTTTTTGGTTTTTATGAAATTTATGCTAAAATACACCTAAAATCTTTTTGAATTTTTGTGAATTTTGACACATGTAGAATGCAGCAATTTAAACATAAAACAATAAATGTTTTGTGATTTCCGATAAGAGGATCATATCAGTTTTTGAGAAATCTGATCACACCGTTGATCTTTAGTGTTTATTATCATTAAAGACAATGTGTGATCCAGTAATTGCGGATATTGTTATCCACATAAGCTCTCATGCAGACTTTTATGCAAGATCCAAACTGATGTAGAAGATCAGTGTTGATTGCTTGAGATAGTTGGGAGAACGACTTCTTCTCCACTGCAAACTTCTTTTTCTCATCCTCAGCTAAGCTTTTCAATGGAATTGGTTCACCTGTGTTCTCCAAAACCGGTGCAACATAACTCTTAGCAATCATTTGCCATGCCTCGGTGCCTTCCATTCCCATTCCCTCCAAATGAATCTTGAACTCTTTGTGCCATTGATTGTAATCCACCATCTCCATCAGCTATGGTGGACGACTCCCGCTACCTGAAGACAAATCATTAATTAAAGTAGAAATAGCATTTGTAGTTTGAGAGTGTACCGCGGCTGCGGCAACTCCCCAATATTCATTCATGGGTTGTTGTGGTTATTGAGCAACAGTCTGTGGCATCAAACTAGTCATAGCGAGATAATTGATCGGCTGAGATGGTTGACTGTTCGTCTTCTGTGCAGCTACAGTCCAAGGATCCATAGTTTCGTGCTGTTGTTGTGTAGTATTAGGCCTCGGTGTTGTTGGAAAGTTCCACATATTGTCTACGAAGTCCAGAATGCGAAACACTTAGAAAATTTTTTGATCAGCTTCTACGTTCGACCCTTATCAATAAACGTGGGTTCGAATGTGGAAAATGTTCCAGGTTCAACTCTTCCTATTGACTCGAATGTAGAATATAACAAACAAACTCACTTTCGACCTCAAGAATCCCACTTTTGACCTCCCGTAGGGTCGAATATACAATACAACACTAACAATTTCTAGGTTCAACCCTAAAAATAACCACGTTCGACCTAAAAATCTCAGATTCGACCTAAAACACACACGTTCAACCTTTCTCTCCTAGGATCGACCCAGACATTTTGAAAAACGGTTATTCTTTGAAAATCAGTTATTTTGATCCCAATTTTTCAAAAGTTGATGAATTTTGATGATGTTTTGCAGGTTTTGCTTCAGAATTGATTTGGAACGAGTTTAATAAAGAGAATTCTTGATTTTAACCGTGAAAACTAGTCCGAATCAATCAATTTTCATCAAAAACCATTGTTCATTCAAAACAGAAAAATTTTGATCAAATTTGGGTCCAAATCAGCTCAAATACTATCAATTCGTAGTTGTTTGATCCATATAGGCTCTGATACCACTTTGTGGAGGATCATTTTGTCAAAAACAAGTAGTTTGATCAAACAAGTCTACCAATTTAGGTGCGAAATCCCTAAATCAGTTATAAAATGATAATAATAAGAACAAAACACGCAAATCACCTTTAATCTCCATTTCATTCATAAACAATATTGATTAAGCTTACAAAACCTTGTTTACAATGAAATAAACACTTATCAGAAATAACTAGAATACTAGAGAGAAATACAGGTCGAATGGGGAACACAAATGACAAAAGTTAACATTAAAATCTAATTTTCAGTTTATATAGGCCTTCACATTCGCCCCCCGTAAGGGTTGAATGTGCAGGTTCGCCCCTTTAAATGGGCGAATCAGCACATAGCAAATCAGGCTTCCTTCTTCGACCAGTATACTCCACCTTCGACCCATTTCAGTCACCTTCGACCCACAAATGTCCACATTTGACCTCACGTTTTACCAAAACAGAATTGAATGTGCAATCCAATAGCCCTAGTCGTAAAATGTGTATCAACACCCATTTCTTGACACCGTGACTATCGGTGTGAAGGAGTCTATGCAGCACACTGGTTCTCAGGATGATACTTTGTACTTTCTAGACTCTCTTATGTCCCATGTTGGTAAGAGTTTGAGTGATTTTTGTAGGGGTAGTTTCGAGATAGATTCTGTTGATGAGAGTTGCGAGGACCACGGGATAGAGATGATGACTTATCCACTAGCACAGAACCCTAGGTCTAGTGATAGCCCCACTGAGTCTGTGGAGAGAGTAGCTATTGAGAGAGATGAGCCCTTCAAGAGGCCATTGGTGGAGACCCCACCGTCCCTAGAGCTTAAGGAGTTGCCCGATCATATTAAGTTTGCGTTTCTAGAAGACTAGTCACGTTTTCCCGTCATCATTTCATCCGATTTGACGGTGGAGGAGAAGAAGAAGTTGTTAGATGTGCTTAAGGAACACAAGCATGCCATCGCTTGGAAGCTTGTGGACATTAAGGGTATCCACCTGTAACACGCCAACCGATGGCGGAAACACCGAGGTGTCACGTATTGATGATTGTTTCAGTAGCACATGGTATATATTGAAATTTTAAATACTTTATTGATAACATAAATATTCAAATGAAACGTTGTCTAAAAATCCAGAATATCTAGTACATAACATAAAATAAAACAAGCAACTTCAAATAACTTCATAGTAATCCATCAAGCATACTCTAAGCCTCAGCTTCATTGTTACCTGAAACATGTTAATTTTGAAAATATTTTTGGGTCAACAAAAGTTGGTGAGAATTACATAGGTTTTGATAATTGAATAAAAACATGTACAATTCGAGTGTCATGGCAAGTCTAGTCCATATGTGAAAACAAAACCATCGGGTAAATCGAGTGCATAATCAAACCTTATGACTAGAATATTGTGGTCCATCCCATACGCATATGGTTCACTCGATTTTGTTATAAATTCGATAACAATCACCCACGCTACCTATGTAGGAGGTACACGTATCCGGGTGGGATTGTCAGTCCAATAGATCTTTCATTGTATACCGTCGGCTGATCAATGTTAATGATTATGCTAGAATAATGTGCTTACTCTAGTAATGTTTAAGACATAATGCAACATAGAATAACACATAGACACTTATGATTGAATTGTAAATTGATGTTGTAACATGTTTCACCCCAAAATACTGAAATGGTAAAAGGGGCTATGTAAACTCACCTTAGTGTTAGAATGGAGACCCTTGTTATATAAGTAAACGTGGCTCGTGTGTATCCAAATATCACCCTATTTCAAGGTAATAAATAAGTGTTGGGGAAAACTTAATAAGTCTAAGTTTTCTAGTCTAAAATGTGCTAGGGTTCCTAATTTGAGGATGAATACTTGATTTATGATTAACTTTGAATAATTGTTAATAACTTAATAAATGAATAAATAATTAATAAAAACATTTCTTACCAATATTAACAAAAGGTATTTGAATTTATAATGTAATAAATGTGAAAATAATTTTTATAAAATTATTTTCTTAATTAATGATTATTTATATATTAATACTTATTTGACAAAATGATATTTTTAAAGAATTTTATAATTATAATTGAATCAACTTGTAATATTTATTATATATAATAAATAAATGATTTTTGAAAAACTAAAAATTGTATGATAAACTTTATTATCAGAATTTCATAAGATAATTTTTATAGAATTTATAAAGTAGATTTAGTATTTAAAAACCATTTTTAAAACTTAATAACAAAAAATAAAAGAAATGGGTTTTAAAAAAAAGATTGCTGTTGGTGGGGATCGAACCCGGGTCTGGGCCGGTCCAAAGCTTTATCACAAGTGTGGCTCACCAACTGAGCCACAACCTGAGAACGCATAATTGTTGGTTTAAATTAATTATAAGGGTTTGTTGATTCAGACTTTATTAACCAGAAAAATAAAATGGCTGTGACTGGATTCGAACCCAAGTCATGAGCCGGTTTGTTGTTTAAACACAGTGGTTAACACCAACTGGTCTACTGATCAGTTGGTGTTTTTTATCGATCTGTTTCAAATATAAGCGATGACTGTCGCGAGTCATCTTCCCCAATATGAACCCTAGTTTTCTAATACGGCCAGCTAACATCCAATAGCCTCTACAATGATGGGGCTATTGCTTGTTAACGGCCGATTAACAAAACCAAACACCAAATTTGGACTTACAAATTGAAATCGATGTAGAACGACGAGTCAAAACAGAAAGTCAACAGGGCTCGATTTCACGAATTAGAGAGATTATCAAAGAATTTTGAGGGTTGGGAAAGTGTATTCGGCACTTTTAGGTTCCAGTGTAGGCTTCAATTTATACTATAACACTCGGTTTCATAGATTAGGAAAATTTGACCCGTCTTAATTATTATACGCGTGAACAGGCTCGAATTGGAAAGTGTTAATCATGATTTTTGTGTGGAAAACAATCAGACGAGGTCGGTCAACAATTTACCATAAACGAATTTGAAATTAAACACGGATTGAATGAGATTGATCTCGCAGTTGACTCTCCCAAGTCAACTGTGCGTTTAAAGAGTTTATAAAGATGCACGCGTCTGATGTTTATTACCAAAACAGGCAGTAGACCAGTTGGTTAAGATGTGTGTGTGAATCAGACCGGTTTGGGACGCGGGTTCGAATCCCGGCCCAAACATTTATTTTTTTTGGAAATTAATTCACAACTATAATGTTATTTTATGTATATGGTATGATTATACGTGTCCAAAATCATCACAAAATATTTTTAGAACATACTAGAAGAGTATAATGTGGCGTTTTATTGATTGAATAACAAACGTACATAATTTAAGAAATACAAAATGTTACAGTCTCCCCTACTTTCGGGAACTTCGTCCCGAAGTTGGAGTTGGAGAGTCTAATGGGAAAAGGTGCGGGTACTTAGACTTCATCTGGTCTTTGCGTTCCCAAGTGAACTCTGGACCTCTTTTAGATTCCCAACGAACCTTAACGATCGGGATGCGATTGCGCTTGAGTTTCTTGACTCCAGTGTCCATGATCTCAACAGGTTTCTCAACAATGTGCATAGTTTCATCGATTTGCACATCTTCAAGAGGGACATGGAGGTTCTCATCTGCTAAACATTTCTTGAGATTCGAAACGTGAAAAGTTGGGTGAACATTGCTTAGCTCAGGTGGAAGATCAAGTTTGTAAGCCACTTTTCCAATCCTGTCAAGCACTTTGAATGGGCCTACGTATCGAGGAGCTAGTTTTCCCTTTCTACCGAAGCGAATTACTCCCTTTCAAGGAGATACCTTAAGAAGTACAAGGTCCCCGACTTGAAATTCCAAGGGCTTTCGACGTTTATCAGCGTAGCTCTTCTGTCGACTTCTAGCGTTGAGAAGATTGTCCTGAATTAGTTGGATTTTATCTGTGGTTTCCTGGATCAGTTCAGGTCCAGTGATCTGGGCTTCACCAACCTCAGTCCAACAGACAGGTGAACGACACTTACGACCATAGAGTGCCTCGAAAGGAGCCATGTTAATGCTGGCATGATAACTGTTGTTGTATGAAAACTCCACCAAGGGAAGATGAGAATCCCATGCGCCCCCAAAATCAATGACACATGCCCTGAGCATATCCTCAAGTGTCTGGATGGTACGTTCAGTCTGACCATCTGTTTGAGGGTGATAAGCAGTACTCAGGTTTAGCATGGTACCCAAAGCGTCTTGTAAAGAATCCCAAAAGTGAGAGGTGAAACGACCATCACGATCAGAGATAATGTCCGAAGGTATACCATGACGACATACGATTTCACTCACGTACATCCTTGCCAACCTTTCCACCGAATATTTCTCACGAATTGGTAAGATATGGCCTGACTTGGTTAAACGGTCAACGATTACCCAAATGTTGTCATAACCTTTGGGTGTACGAGGGAGATTAGTGATGAAGTCCATTGCTATGCTCTCCCATTTCCATACAGGAATTTCTGGTTGTTCAAGCATACCAGATGGTCGTTGATGTTCAGCCTTGACCTTTGAACAAGTAAGGCATTTTGCAACGAAAAGAGCGATATCTTTCTTCATACCAGGCTACCAATACGAATAACGAAGATCTTGGTACATTTTGTCAGCTCCAGGATGAATAGAATAACGAGACTTATGAGCCTCGTTCATAAGGAAGGTACGAAGATCATCACGGTCAGGAATCCAAAGTCGATTGAGAAAATAAAGTAGGCCATCAGGTTTGGTTTCAAGTTGAGTCTCAGCACCACAAGACATTTCATCGTACATGTTACCTTGGGTGACTGAGGTATGTTGAGCCTGAAGGATACGATCCTAAAGATTAGTACAAACCCTTGCACCCTGAAGTTTGATGCGCTCTTTGCAACTGAGTGCGTCTGCCACAACGTTCGCTTTACCGGGATGGTAGCGAATCTCACAATCATAGTCATTAAGTAACTCAACCCAACGTCGTTGTCTCATGTTAAGATTTTTCTGGTCAAAGACATGTTGGAGACTTTTGTGGTCTGTGAAAACCACATATTTGGTTCCATAAAGATAGTGTCTCCAAATCTTAAGAGCAAAGACGACTGAACCTAATTCAAGATTGTGGGTGGTATAATTCTTTTCGTGGATCTTGAGCTGTCTGGACGCATAAGCAATAACCTTGCCTCGTTGCATGAGAACACAACCAAGACCTTGGTTTGATGCGTCACAATAAACCACGAAATCATCATTACCATCAGGTAGAGACAGAATAGGTGCTTCACAAAGTTTCTGCTTAAGAGTCTCAAATGCTTCCCCTTGTTTTGGTCCCCACTCATAAGGTTTACCCTTGTGAGTTAAGGCAGTGAGAGGAACAACGATCTTGGAGAAATTAGCAATGAATCGACGATAATAACCCGCCAAACCAAGGAAGGAACGGACTTTAGTTGGAGTTTTAGGAATACTCCAATTTTTGACAGCTTCGATCTTCGGAGGATCAACATGAATCCCGTTCTCATTGATGACGTGTCCTAAAAATTGAACTTCCTTACGCCAAAATTCACATTTCGAGAACTTGGCATATAGTTGTTCTTTCTTTAGGAGGTCCAAGATTGAGTAAAGATGTTGTTCGTGATCGGATTTTGATTTAGAGTAAATCAAAATGTCGTCAATGAAGACGATCATGAATTTGTCAAGATAGGGTCTACAAACCCGATTCATTTGATCCATAAACACTGCGGGAGCGTTGATCAATCCAAATGGCATGACCATGAATTCGTAATGACCATAACGTGTACGAAAGGCTGTCTTAGGAATGTCTTCTTCGTTAACTCTAAGTTGATGATATCCAGAACGAAGATCAATCTTCGAGAAGTGGGTTGCTCCTTGAAGTTGATCGAAAAGATCGTCAATCCTAGGTAGGGGATAATGATTCTTGATGGTGAGTTTGTTGAGCTCACGATAATCGATACACATACTGAGGGATCCATCTTTCTTCTTGACGAACAACACAGGGGATCCCCATGGAGAGGAACTGGGGCAAATGAAACCCTTATCAGAGAGTTCCTGTAGTTGACTGGCAAGTTCTTGCATCTCAGAGGGTGCAAGACGATAAGGAGCTTTGGCAACTGGATTTGCACCAGGAACAAGATCAATTCTAAATTCAACTTGATGAGTAGGAGGTAAACCAGGTAAATCCTCTGGAAAGACTTCGGGATAATCCCGAATGATTGGAATATCTTGGATACTCTTGCCCTTGTCTTTCTTTTCTATCACGTTAGCCAAGAAAGCCATATACCCCTTTCGTAAGTATTTTTGAGCAGTCGTACAAGACATGAGTTTAAGCTCACCACAAGGCTTCTCGCCATAGATCTTCAAAATGGCACCAGATTCGAGAGGAATGCGAATTACTTTCTCAAAACATAAGATCTCAGCACGATGGGTTGACAACCAATCCATGCCTACTATGACATCAAAGCTCCCAAGATGCATAGGAATGAGGTCGATAGGGAAGGTATGTTCATCAAGGATCAACACACAGTTACGTATAACAGAATCGATCGAGATAGATTTCCCGTTAGCTACCTCTACCACTAGGGGTTCCTCTAGGTTAGTTTGGGGTAAGTTAAGTAAGGGTTCAAACTTAAGTGACACAAACGACTTATCAGCACCCGAATCAAATAGTATAGAAGCATAGTGGTTATTAACAACAAACGTACCATTAACCACTTCATTGTTGTAACACCCCAACCGATGGCGGAAACATCGGGATGTCACGTATTGATGATTGTTCAGTAGCTCATGGTGAATAATAAATTTCATTAAATGATTTAAATAAATTACATACAATTGTTCTAAGAATCAATACATCTCAAAATGAAAAATACTAGCTACACATCTTCAGGCATTAACTCAAATCTTCAAGCAAGTATAACCTGAAACATGTTAAGTTTGAAAATATTTTGGGTCAACAAAAGTTGGTGAGAATTACATAGGTTTTGATAATTGAATAATGCTTGTACAATTCAAGTGTCATGGTAAGTCTAGTCCATATGTGAAAACATACTAGAAGTAAATCGAGTGCATAATCAACCCTTGTGACTGTTATACTGTGGTCCATCCCATACGCTCATGGTTCACTCGATTATGTTATGCGATAACAATCACCCACGCTACCTATGTAGGAGGCACGTATCCGGGTGGGATTGTCAGTCCAATAGATATATCATTGTATACCGTCGGCTGATCAATGTTAATGATTATGCTAGAATATTGTGCTTACCCTAGTCATGTTTAAGACATAATGCAACATATAAAAACACATAGACACTTTATCATTGAATTGCATATAGAATGTTGTAACATGTTTCACCCCAAAAATAGTGACTAAGAGAAATTTGACAAATAAATAAACAAAAGTCTTTTGTAAATTTTAAATCAAAGATAGTCACAATAATAAGTTTTAAGTATGGAAATAATTTTTTTAAAATTATTTTCTTAAAAATAGAATATTAAATCTATTTATTTCAAATTGTCAAAATATAACTTTAATATTTAAAAATACTAAAATTAAAGAATTATTTAATTAAAAATTGTATTTCTGTTCCAAATAAATAGAAATAATTTATATAAAATTTTGGTGCAAAAATATTGAAAGATGAATTTATTATGATTTATATATGAATAAAAACTAACAAAAATTGATTAAAAATATTAAATAAATGATTTTTCAGAAATAAAAATCATTTTAGAAATGTTTGTTGTTATAAAAACTCAGAATAATTTTTGTGGAAATTTATAAAATTGTTTTGATATTATTATAGAATTTTATAATTAAAATATAATAAACTTGAATTATTTATTATATATATTAAATAAATAAATTTTTGAAAATTAAAAATTGTATGTCAAACTTTTTCACTAGATTGACATAAAATTATTTTTGTAGAATTTATAAAAGAGTTTTAGTATTTTAAAATGAATTTTAAAAAATACAAAGGAATATATATATATATATATATATATGTTTAAATAAAAAGAATGTTTTGTTGATGCCATGGTTCGAACCTGGGCCCTTGGCCGGTTCGTTGGATTTAAATCACAAGCCCAGACCAACTGGTCTGGACCCTGAGAACGTTTGATTTCAGATTGATTTAATTATATACAATAAGGAAAATCAGTTTTATATTCAATTTAAAAAGAAAGGATAAACCGGTTTGAATGGGACTCGAACCCGCGTGACATCGTTTAACAACATCAGACACAACCACTTGATCTAGATCAGTGGTTGTGTTTGATTCCAGTTCCTTTAAATTATAAAACATATGCAGAAACTGTTCTTCCCCAATTATAAACGTACGAGCCCTAGCTTTTTCAATTGAATGATTCACACAACAATAACCCAATTAATCAGAGGGTTATTGTTGTGTGAATGCCGAATAACAAAACCCACAAGAAAAAGGGGACTTACAAAAACGAATTGTATACGAATTGATCAGTCAACCCGAGAGTCAAACTTCGAACCAAAACTCAAGAACAGATGAATTGAATTAGAAATTGGGGATTGAGAGAGAGTATTTGGGGATGTGAGAAGGTTTGGGGAGGTCCAATTTATAGGGATAGGGTATGGGTTGCGCGATTGGAAATTGGACCTTTTGTTGATTGTAATGGTGCGTAATTATGTAAAATTGGTGCGAATTAAAGATAATTGTATGTGTGTATGACGCGGAATAGACCGGTAATCAAGAAATCATGCCAAATCTGGAATCAAAACGCGTATAATGGGCTTGATTTTGGTAAGTTGACATCACAGTTGACTTTCCTAGTCAACTGTGAAGAACTAAGCTTGTTATATAATAATAGCATGCTGGAAATAAAACGAGATGTGTGTGTAGACTAGATGGTTGAGCCTGTTCGTGTGGTGACCCGGCTTGGGGCGCGGGTTCGATTCCCGGCCCAAGCATAATATTTTTTTGACATTTTATTATATATATATATGTATATTATATATAATTAATATAGTATTAGGGTTCCAAATACGTCACAATAAAAATTAAAAGCGAATAATAATAATGAAACTTGACGTTTTTATTCATGATAATAGTAACGTACAAGTATTAATGCGTAATGTTACAGTCTCTCCTACTTTTAGGAACTTCGTCCCGAAGTTAAAAGAAAAACACAAGGTTGAGGGTGATTGGGTAGAATTTGGGGCAACTGTGATTTGGAAGTTCTTTTATTGGTAATAGGATAGTGGTTTTGGGTCGGATAGGTGTGAGCTTTAAGAGTTGAATTAGGTTCGTCTGACATCGCAAGGAGAGTAAGAATCTAGCAAACCATTAAGTTTTAGGAGTCCTAAAAGAAATGAGTTGATGGACTATATAAGGACTAAATGAACTACCAGGTTTACAATTGGTCAACTACCGAAAACCTTGATAAAATTTCACACTACCTTAACGTACCTGTAAATTCATGATTACGTTCCGGACCGCAATCACCAATTTACCTTACATTAGGGTTTTGTGTCCTTCTATGACTCTACCGATTGTTGAGCAGGTTCGATAGACTCCACCAGTCGTTGAGTAGGTTATAGGGCCTCTCCCCGACTGTTGGAAAGACATGATGACCTCTACCAATCGTTGAGTAGGTTGTTTGGTAGCCACTAACTGTTGTACAAGTAAGCAAGTATAACGAGTATGGTTTAGATATTGATATAGCAATTAGTTCACATTCAAACAAGCATGCATCCAGATGTTATGATAATACTAGAATTTATTACTTGAATCAATACATAGAATTAAAAAGCAGACATCATTCAAATGGTGGGGCTTGCTGTTAAGTAGCTGGAGGGTCCCTAGCGGGGTTATTTGGAGCAGCAAGGGCGTTTGTAGCAGGAATTCGACAAGCATCCGCAAGATGCCCATACCTTTGACAATTGGTACACTGACGGCAGGGCACTTGGGTTGGGTGGTGATACTGGCAGGTGTCACACTTAGGTTGGTTCCCATTGTATTGTTTCTTGTTGGGTGGGACAATGGCGTCTATTGCAAAATTCCTGACCTTGCGCCTTCCATTGGTTGAGGCCTCAGTTTTGATTTCAACGGCAGGTTGGGGAGTATCCTTCGCAACAGTTTTCTTTTCCCCTTTCCGAGTCAGGGTTCCTGCCTTTACATGGTTATCTGTTAGGGTGGCCGCCAAACGCTTTGCTTCCTCCAGAGTAGCAGGGTTCCTTCCCCACACCGTGTCTTGAATCTGCATGGGTAAGCCACCAATGTATTTTTCGATCGCGATAGGCAAAGGGGTGACCTTGTGTGGTAGCAGTAGACTAAGTTCGAGAAAACGAGTGTTGTAGGCAAGGTTTTCTCCACTATCTTGGGCAAGATCATGAAATTCATCTTCCAACTTCTTGATTTCATTACGAGGGCAGAACTCTGCCTTCATAATGTCTTTAGCTTAATCCCAAGTTAAGGCCAGAGCGACTTCAGCTCCACGGGTGCGTTTTTCCTCATTCCACCAAGTGAGTGCTCGTTTTCGAAGAACGCTCATGGCATAACGGACCTTTAAGTTATCGGGACACTCACTGTTAATGAAGGTATTCTCAATACCCTCGAACCATTGCAGAAGACCAGTAGCTCCTTCTTCTCCACTGAATTTAGGGGGTTACAGGTATTAAAGTGTTTAAGAGTGCAGGCTGGGAGACCATTCCCGTTCCCCTTGTGGTTTCCATTTCCGTTTCCGTTTCCATTACCGTTCCCGTTGCCGTTCATCTGGATGACTTGAGCCAGCAAGTTAGGAACTAGAGTCGCGATTTGCTGCGCCATTTGTTGAGAAATGATCGCAGCCAGTTGGGCATCAACACCATTGTTGTTGTTGTGGTTGGTGTTGTGGTTGTTGCTACTTTCATCTTGGTTTTCACCACTGTTATTGCGAGTGCTGCGACGTGGAGGCATGATCTGTAAGAGACACAATGAATGAGGTTATATAAGGAATGTAATCATTTATTCATTAATTAAAACGAATAAACGAAAACGTTGACTTATCAAAGATTCTAGGTTCTAATAACATAATGAAGACATGCTTTAGCCTATAAGTGAACACTCATCCCGAGAATTCCCAGGTAGGCATCCGGGTCCCTCGTCTGATTGGGATATATGCGCAATGCCAGCCTAGACAGAAGACTCAGAATACAGGCGTTCACCCTTCCAGATTGCACGTGTTCGTTATTAAAATCTAGAACTTCGACGATATCTCAAGGTGGTTCAGGCTAAACCTGAGGATTTTGTCCTATTAGTCTAAGAGTAGTTCCAGTGATGGAGAGCAATCTTCTTGTAGGGATTAAAGTAGGGATAAGAAGTAGGAGTGAGATAGAGAATAGCAAGTAAAGGAGCAAATACTGGTTATATTCCTATGGTTATAGACTAGATTATTTTTATAATAACCTAATTCCCTATAACCATGGCTCTGATACCAATCTGTAACACCCCAACCGATGGCGGAAACATTGTGATGTCACGTATTGATGATTGTTCAGTAGCTCATGGTGAATAATAAATTTCATTAAATGATTTAAATAAATTACATACAATTGTTCTAAGAATCTGTACATCTCAAAATGAAAAATACTAGCTACACGTCTTCAGGCATTAACTCAAATCTTCAAGCAAGTATAACCTGAAACATGTTAAGTTTGAAAATATTTTGGGTCAACAAAAGTTGGTGAGAATTACATAGGTTTTGATAATTGAATAATGCTTGTACAATTCAAGTGTCATGGTAAGTCTAGTCCATATGTGAAAACATACTAGAAGTAAATCGAGTGGATAATCAACCCTTGTGACTGTTATATTGTGGTCCATCCCATACGCTCATGGTTCACTCGATTATGTTATGCGATAACAATCACCCACGCTACCTATGTAGGAGGCACGTATCCGGGTGGGATTGTCAGTCCAATAGATCTATCATTGTATGCCGTCGGCTGATCAATGTTAATGATTATGCTAGAATATTGTGCTTACCCTAGTCATGTTTAAGACATAATGCAACATAGAAAAACACATAGGCACTTTATGATTGAATTGCATATAGAATGTTGTAACATGTTTCACCCCAAAAATAGTGAAAATAGAAAAGGGGCTAAGTAAAACTCACCTTAGCAAAATGTTATGTCTCGTGAAAAATAGAATATGTGTTGCCCAACGATGCCAAGTATTACCCTATAATTAAGGTAATAAATATGTCTAAGTCTTTCTAGTCTACAAATATATTCTAGGGCTTCGAATTGGGGATAAGTGCTCGTTTGATTAATAAATAAAATGTTTGATAAATAAGAGAAATTTGACAAATAAATAAACAAAAGTCTTTTTGTAAATTTTAAATTAAAGATGGTCACAATAATAAGTTTTAAGTATGGAAATAATTTTTATAAAATTATTTTCTTAAAAATAGAATATTAAATCTATTTATATCAAATTGTCAAAATATAACTTTAATATTTAAAAATACTAAAATTAAAGAATTATTTAGTTAAAAATTGTATTTCTGTTCCAAATAAATAGAAATAATTTATATAAAATTTTGGTGCAAAAATATTGAAAGACGAATTTATTATGATTTATATATGATTAAAACTAACAAAAATTGATTAAAAATATTAAATAAATGATTTTTTAGAAATAAAAATCATTTCAGAAAAGCTTATTGTTATAAAAACTCAGAATAATTTTTGTGGAAATTTATAAAATTGTTTTGATATTATTATAGAATTTTATAATTAGAATAGAATAAACTTGAATTATTTAATATATATATTAAATAAATAAATTTTTGAAAACTAAAAATTGTATGTCAAACTTAAAAGAAAGGATAAAACCAGTTTGAATGGGACTCGAAACCGCGTGTCTTCGTTTAACAACATCAGACAAAACCACTTGATCTAGATTAGTGGTTGTGTTTGATTCCAGTTCCTTTAAATTATAAAACATATGCAGAAACTGTTCTTCCCCAATTATAAACGTACGAGCCCTAGCTTTTTCAATTGAATGATTCACACAACAATAACCCAATTAATCAGAGGGTTATTGTTATGTGAATGCCGAATAACAAAACCCACAAGAAAAAGGGGACTTACAAAAACGAATTGTATACGAATTGATCAGTCAACCCGAGAGTCAAACTTCGACCCAAAACTCAAGAACAGATGAATTGAATTAGAAATTGGGGATTGAGAGAGAGTATTCGGCGATGTGAGAAGGTTTGGGGTGGTCCAATTTATAGGGATAGGGTCTGGGTTGCACGATTGGAAAGTTGACCTTGTTTTGATTGTAATGGTGCGTAATTATGTAAAATTGGTGCGAATTAAAGATAATTGTATGTGTGTATGACGCGGAATAGACCGGTAATCAAGAAATCATGCCAAATTTGGAATCAAAACGCGTATAATAGGCTTGATTTTGGTAAGTTGACATCACAGTTGACTTTCCTAGTCAACTGTGAAGAACTAAGCTTGTTATATAATAATAGCATACTGGAAATAAAACGAGATGTGTGTGTAGACCAGATGGTTGAGCCTGTTTGTGTGGTGACCCGGCTTGGGGCGCGGGTTCGATTCCCGGCCCCAACATAATATTTTTTTGACATTTTATTATATATATATGTATATTATATATAATTAATATAGTATTAGGGTTCCAAATACGTCACATAAAAATTAAAAGCGAATAATAATAATGAAACTTGACGTTTTTATTCATGATAATAGTAACGTACAAGTATTAATGCGTAATGTTACAATTGTTGTTGCGGGCCTGATTAGCATTAAGGTTGTACGCGCGACCACGAGCACCTTGGTTTTGATTCTGGTTACGGTTCTGGTTTTGGTTGCGATTGGGGCAGGCATTAATATAGTGGTCTGGGCTGCCACACTCGTAACACTGACCACGAGCAGGCCTATTGTTTTGTTGGTTGGGAGCTGGGGCATTCTGGCTGGGTTATTTTGGGCAACAGGGACATTAGCCGGAGGAACTCGACAAATATTCACAAGATGCCCATACTTTTGACAGTTTGTGCAAAAACGACAAGGCACTTGAGCCGGGTGGTGGTACTTGCAGGTGTTGCACAAGGGATGAGGTCCGGTGTATGGTTTCTTATTGGGTGCGGGAGTGGCAACCATTGAAAAGTTCCTGGCCTTGCGTTTCTTGTTAACAGAGTGTTCAGACTTAATCTCCTTAGCTGGCTCTGGCGTAGCTTTGTTCACATCTTTCTTAGCACCTTTGCGAAACAGAGTTCCATTCTTCACATGGTTGTCAGTCAGTGTAGCCGCTAGACGCTTGGCTTCCTCCAAGGTGGCAGGGTTCCTTCCCCACACCGTGTCCTGAATTTGCATAGGTAAACCACCGATATACTTCTCGATGGCTACAGGTAGAGGAGTGACCTTATGGGGTAACAACAGACTGAGCTCATGGAAGCGGGTATTATAACCAAGGTTTTCCCCACTATCCTGAGCAAGGGTGTGGAACTCATCCTCCAATTTCTTGACCTCGTTACGTGGGAAAAAATCAGCTTTCATTATCTCCTTGACTTGATCCCAAGTCATAGCAAGCGCGACTTCAGCTTCGCGGGTACGCTTTTCCTCATTCCACCACGTGAGTGCTCGTTTTTGAAGAACACTCATAGCATAGCGAACCTTAAGGTTATCGGGACACTCACTATTAATGAAGGTATTCTTGATACCCTCGAACCATTGAAGGAGACCAGTAGCTCCTTCGTCCCCGCTAAACTTAGGAGGGTTGCAAGTATTGAAGTGTTTGAGGGTGCAGGCTGGGTGAGCGTTCCCATTTCCATTTCCATTCCCATTATGATTCCCATTCCCATTGCCATTACCATTGCCGTTTCCATTCATTTGGATGATTTGAGCCACCAAATTAGGAACCAGAGTTGCTATTTGTTGCGCCATTTGTTGGGTAATGATAGCAGCCAGTTGGGCATCACTACGATTGTTTTTATTGTTATTGTTGTTGTTGTGGTTGTTGCTCCCTTCCTCATTTTCGTTGCCACTGTTAAGGCAAGTGCTGCGACGAGGAGGCATGATCTGTATGAGATACAATGAAGGTTCAATGAGACATGGAATGAATGGGGTAATATAAGGAATGTAATCATTTATCCATTAATTAAAACGAATAAACGAAAACGTTGACTTATCAAAGATTCTAGATTCTAATAACATAGTGAAGATATGCTTTAGCCTATAAGTGAACACTCATCCCGAGAATTCCCAGGTAGGCATCCAGGTCCCTCGTCTGATTGGGATATATGCGCAATGCCAGTCCTAGACAGAAAACTCAGAATACAGGCGTTCACCCTTCCAGATTGCACGTGTTCGTTATTAAAATCTAGAACTTCGACGAGATCTCAAGGTGGTTCAGGCTAAACCTGAGGATTTTTTCCTATTAATCTAAAGGTGGATCAGGATTGCAGCAGATGAATAAGAGTAATCAACTTGTTAAGGCTTAGGGTTGTATAGGGTGTAGGATAGGGGTAAGAATAAGGAAGCAATTAGGGTTACAAGTAAGAGAGGCAAGTACTGTTTTAAATCCCTAAGGTTATAGTCTAGATTATTTTTCTAATAACCTAATTCCCTATAACTAAGGCTCTGATACCAATCTGTAACACCCCAACCGATGGCGGAAACATCGAGGTGTCACGTATTGATGATTGTTTCAGTAGCACATGGTATATATTGAAATTTTAAATACTTTATTGATAACATAAATATTCAAATGAAACGTTGTCTAAAAATACAGAATACCTAGTACATAACATAAAATAAAACAAGCAACTTCAAATAACTTCATAGTAATCCATCAAGCATACTCTAAGCCTCAGCTTTATTGTTACCTGAAACATGTTAATTTTGAAAATATTTTTGGGTCAACAAAAGTTGGTGAGAATTACATAGGTTTTGATAATTGAATAAAAACTTGTACAATTCGAGTGTCATGGCAAGTCTAGTCCATATGTGAAAACAAAACCATCGGGTAAATCGAGTGCATAATCAAACCTTGTGACTAGAATATTGTGGTCCATCCCATACGCATATGGTTCACTCGATTTTGTTATAAATTCGATAACAATCACCCACGCTACCTATGTAGGAGGTACACGTATCCGGGTGGGATTGTCAGTCCAATAGATCTATCACTGTATACCGTCGGCTGATCAATGTTAATGATTATGCTAGAATAATGCGCTTGCCCTTGTAATGTTTAAGACATAATGCAACATAGAATTACACATAGACACTTATAATTGAATTGTAAATTGATGTTGTAACATGTTTCACCCCAAAATAGTGAAATGGTAAAAGGGGCTATGTAAACTCACCTTAGTGTTAGAATGGAGACCCTTGTTATATAAGTAAACGTGGCTCGTGTGTATCCAAATATCACCCTATTTCAAGGTAATAAATAAGTGTTGGGAATAACTTAATAAGTCTAAGTTTTCTAGTCTAAAATGTGCTAGGGTTCCTAATTTGGGGATGAATACTTGATTTATGATTAACTTTGAATAATTGTTAATAACTTAATAAATGAAGAAATAATTAATAAAAATATTTCTGACCAATATTAACAAAAGGAATTTGAATTTATAATGTAATAAATGTGAAAATAATTTTTATATAATTAATTTCTTAATTAATGATTATTTATATATTAATACTTATTTGACAAAATATAAACTTAATATTTTTAAAATATTAAAATTTATAAATTTCGTATCAAAAAATTATATTTCTGATCTAAATGATTAATAATAATTTATGTGAAATTTTGATGTAAAAATAATGAAAAATGAAATTATTATGATTTATTTTTTATTAAAAACAAAAATTGATTAAAAATATTAAACAAATGATTTTTCTAAAACAAAATTTATTTCTGAAATGTTTATTGCTTTATAAGTTTAGAATAATTTTTGTGGAATTTTATAAAGTCGTTTTGATATTTTTATAGAATTTTATAATTATAATTGAATAAACTTGTAATATTTATTATATATAATAAATAAATGATTTTTGAAAAACTAAAAGTTGTATGATAAACTTTATTATCAGAATATCATAAGATAATTTTTATAGAATTTATAAAGTAGATTTATTATTTTAAAACCATTTTTAAAAGTTAATAACAAAAATATAAAAGAAATGGGTTTTAAAAAAAAGATTGCTGTTGGTGGGGATCGAACCCGGGTCTGGGCCGGTCCAAAGCTTTATCACAAGTGTGGCTCACCAACTGAGCCACACCCTGAGAACGAATAATTGTTGGTTTAAATTAATTTTAAGGGTTTGTTGATTCAGACTTTATTAACCAGAAAAATAAAATGGCTGTGACTGGATTCGAACCCAAGTCACGAGCCGGTTTGTTGTTAAAACACTGTGGGTAACACCAACTGGTCTACAGATTAGTTGGTGTTTTTTATCGATCTGTTTCAAATATAAGCGATGACTGTCGCGAGTCATCTTCCCCAATATGAACCCTAGTTTTCTAATACGGCCAATTAACATCCAATAGCCTCTACAATGATGGGGCTATTGCTTGTGAACGGCCGATTAACATAACCAAACAACAAATTTGGACTTAGAAATTGAAATCGATGTAGAACGGCGAGTCAAAACAGAAAGTCAACAGGGCTCGATTTCACGAATTACAGAGAATATCAGAGAGTTTTGAGGGTTGGGAAAGTGTATTCGACACTTTTAGGTTCTAGTGTAGGCTTCAATTTATACTATAACACTCGGTTTCATAGATTAGGGAAATTTGACTCGTGTTAATTATTATACGCGTGAACAGGCTCGAATTGGAAAGTGTTAATCATGATTTTTGCGTGGAAAACAATCAGACGAGGTCGGTCAACAATTTACCATAAACGAATTTGAAATTAAACGCGGATTGAATGAGATTGATGTCGCAGTTGACTCTCCCAAGTCAACTGTGCGTTTAAAGAGTTTATAAATATGCACGCGTTTAATGTTTATTACCAAAACAGGCAGTAGACCAGTTGGTTAAGATGTGTGTGTGAATCAGACCGGTTTGGGACGCGTTCGAATCCCGGCCCAAACATTTATTTTATTTTTTTTGGAAATTAATTCACAACTATAATGTTATTTTATGTATATGGTATGATTATACGTGTCCAAAATCATCACAAAACATTTTTAGAACATATTAGAAGGGTATAATGTGGCGTTTTATTGATTGAAAAACAAACGTACATAATTTAAGAAATACGAAATGTTACACCACCCATCCTTTTGTACACATAAGATTTTGTTAGAGGATTGCTCTAAGCCCGTGGTGCAGCCTCAGCGGTGGTTGAACCCGAACATGCAAGAGGTGGTGAAGAAGGAGGTGTTGAAGCTACTTGACGCCGACCTTATTTAACCCATTTCTGATTCACCATGGGTTAGTCCAGTCCAGGTTGTCCCTAAGAAGGGTGGGTGACAGTTGTGACTAATGAGAGATGTGAGTTGATTCCTATGCGTACTGTCACAGGTTGGAGGGTGTGTTAGATTGTTGCTTTCTTGATGGCTTCTCAGGTTATTTACTGATCCCCATTGCACCAGAGGATCAGTAGAAAACCATGTTCACATGCCCTTATGGGACTCTTGCGTATTGTCGCATGCCCTTTGGACTGTGCAACGCTCGTGCTACTTTTCAGAGATGTATGGTGGATATTTTACATGATATGATAGAGAGCTCCATGGAGGTGTTTATGGATGACTTTTCAGTATTTGGGAACTCTTTTGATCACTATTTAGGGAATCTTGAGAAGATGTTAGCCAGATATGAGGAAACGAAATTGAAGTTGAACTAGGAGAAGTGCAACTTCATGATGAAGGAGAGCATAGTGTTAGGCCATAAGATTTCAGAGGCGGGGATGGAAGTTGATAGAGCTAAAGTAGAGATCGTTACGCCTTTACCCCCTTCGACTTCTGTGATGTTTGTCAGGAGTTTTCTAGGTCATGCAGGTTTTTATCGTAGGTTCATTATGGATTTTTCAAAGATTGCTAGACCGATGACTCAGCTCCTAGAGAAGGACAGGTTGTTTGAGTTTAGTAAGGAGTGTGTGAGAGCATTTGAGACGCCGAAGGAGAGGTTAGTTAGCGCCCCGATTCTGGTGGCCCCCGATTGGAGCCTGGCATTCGAGCTCATGTGTGACGCGAGCGATTTCGCGGTTTGGGCCGTTTTAGGATAGAGACACAATAAGCATTTCCACCCAATCTGTTATGCTAGTAAGACACTTAATGATACACGGGAGCACTACACTACCACTGAGAATGAGCTCCTGGCGATGGTTTATGCTTTTGATAAGGTTAGGTCCTATCTTGTTTTGTCTAAGACCATCGTTTACTCTGATCACGCGGCTTTGAAGTTTTTGTTTACTAAGAAAGGTGCTAAACCGCGTTTGATTCGGTGGGATTTGTTACTTTCCGAGTTTGACATAGTTTTGAGGCAGAAGAGTGACGCCGAGAACGTGGCAGCCGATCATTTGTCTCGTTTAGTGCACTCGGAGAGTAGGTCGAGTGAGGATAGAGTTATTGGGGATGCCTTTCCCCATGAGTTCTTGTGTGTGTTGACTGCTAAGGAGGCGGAGTTGCCTTGGTTCGCCGATTTTGTGAACTATCTTGGTGATGGATTCCTGAGGGGGGGCCTAACGAACCAGCAAAAGAAGAAATTCTTTTGCGGATGTTAAACATTAACTTTGGGATGATCGTTATCTTTTTAGGATAGGCTCGAACCAAGTGGTCCATAGGTATGTTGATTGTAGGGAATTGAGAGATGTGTTGAGCCATTGTTACGAGGGCCCTACGAGAGGCCATCATGGAGTTTTGTTGACCGCGAGGAAGGTGTTTGACGTGGATTTCTATTGGCCGACCATCTTTAAGGATGTGACCACATTTGTGAGGAGTTGTGATAGGTGCCAAAGGGTTGCCAACATCTCGTCTCAGGATGAGATGCCCCAGAATATTATGCATCCATGTTAGGTTTTCGATCTTTGGGGTATTGATTTCATGGGACCATTCCCTATATCTTGTGGGAATAGGTACATTTTGGTCGCCGTAGACTATGTTTCTAAGTGGGTGGAGGCACTTCCTACCCCCACTAATAGCGCGAGAGTTGTAGTGGGATTCCTACGAAAGTTGTTTGCTCATTTTAGTACTCCAAAAGCCTTAATTAGTGATAGGGGCACCCACTTTTGTAATTCATTGATGTAGTAGGCTTTGCAAGGCTATGGGGTCACCCATCGGCTTGCTATAGCCTATCACCCACAAACAAGTAGGCAAGTGGAAGTGAGTAATAGAGGGATCAAGAAGAACTTAGAGAAAACCGTAGGGGCAAGTAGGATTGATTGGGCTGAGAAGTTAGATGATGAACTCTGGGCCTTCTGCACGGCTTATAAGAAACCGACCGGTTCTACACCATTTCAGATGATCTATGGGAAGGCGTGCCATCTCCCGGTAGAGTTAGAGCACCGTGCATATTGGGCATTACGGTCCATTAATCTTGACATGTCTTTGGCCAAGAGAAAATGATTTCTTGAGTTGCGCGAGTTAGAGGAGTTGAGAGATCATGCATACGAGCACACTCATGACTATAAGGCTCGTACGAAGGCATTGCATGATAGGAAGTTGAAGGAGAATGAGGATTTTAAGTGTAGAGATTAAGTACTCTTGTACAATTCCGGTTTGAGATTGTTCCTAGGTAAGTTGAAGTCCCTTTGGTCAGGACCGTTGGTGGTAAAGGACGTTGTCCCCTATGGCACGGCCGCACGGTTACCATTGAGGGGAAGGATGGAGAGATGTTCAAGGTGAATGGACATAGGTTGAAGCTCTACATAGGAAGAGCTAATGAGGAGGAGGATGAGGTTGAGGTTATCCGCCTCGAGCCTCATTTTGAGTGATTATAGAAGTTAGTATCCCGGGTAAGAACACAAGTGTAGAGTTTTGAATCATCATTCGCCAGGTATGTTTTTATTTTATTTTATTTTCATTCTCCTTTATTTTATTTATTTCTTTTAGTTTATCGAGTCTTGTAGGATTGTCTTGGCCTTTTTCACTATTGGATCTCCCTCGCCCGTACTCAATGTTCATTCGGGTGGGGGTTGATAACTCACATTATTAACATATAAAATAGGCATAAACAGTCTCATAATAGGATACAATTAGGATTATATTATTGATATTGGGTGCTTAATTCGTTCCTATTTGTATTTCTCAGGAAATTGGAGCTCCAAGATGGAAACAGAGGATTTCTGGGGAAAAACAAGCAAAAACTGGAGATTCCTGAAGATAGGAGACTTGCTACATGTTCCCTGTATGTTTGGAGACAATCCCATGGCTTAAACATTGATAAAACCAGTCCGGGAGTGACCCAGCACGCCCACGCACATTTGCGCGGAGGCCCTGCACGCTAGAAGACAACGCAGCAAGCTTGGAGAACAAGAAAACGTACTGAGGAGACATGTATGCCCGTTCCACATCACTTGGCATGTCCATGCTCTTTGAAACGTGTTCCCCAAGGCTTAAACCAACATAATCTGGCATTTCCTGATAAGCACGCCCATGCTCAAGTAGTTGGCACGCCCGTGCACAGACAAAAAGTACTAAAAACTCAGAACTGCAGCAACAAAACATACGTGTAACAGCAAGCACACCCCTGCCAACTCTTGGCACGGCCGTGCTACCCCTGGAAGTCTATAAATAGCAAGCTAACCCCCCACCATTTGTTCATCCCTTCTTGTGCTCTCCTGGGGCCGATTACCAAGCTTCTTCTAGAGATGGTTAAGGGCCAATCCCGTGCTTCGTTGGCCTGTCGATGGCCCGGTCAATGGGTTGACCCGATCAAGGCCGACCATGACTCCGAACGTCCCTACTAAGTCCCTAGAACAGCCACGTAAAGTGTCCCTATATGGTGTGGACCCATCAAAACCCCATCAAACGACATCAGATCGCCACGACACTTAACGTGGCTGTTCTAGGGACTTAGTAAGGACGTTTGAAGTCACGGTCGACCTTGCTCGGGTCAAATCGTTGACCGGGCCATCGACGGATCGCCAGAGCACGTGATTGGCCCTTAACCATATCAAACGACATCGGATGGCCTCGTCCTATCTTGATCGGCTTGTCCAAGAAGAGGATCGTAGAGTAGTTCATATGCAATAAAACATCAAGGGTCGGGAGGTTGTTAGATGCATAGCACTTGAAGATGGAGAGCTTGTCTATGAGCAGCTATGTTCTTGTGTTGATCATTCGATATGGTTGTATCTTTCTAATATCATGAACCTAGTTCGATATGTAGACTTTTATTATTAGTAGTAGTAGTAGTTTATTTTTAGTTTTTTGTTATGTTATCTTCTTCTAATCTTTATTTGTTATTATTATTAGTAGTTGTTTATTTTTAGTTTATTTTTAGTTATTTGTTGTGTTATCTTCTTGTTGTGCCACCTTTACCAAGGATTTCATTCAGTTCGGGAGGTTAAGGGTTGGGTAATTAAGTCATCATTTATTTAAAACCAACTTGATATTTATCAGGTCTGCAAATATTAATGTGTCACCAAGATAAATAAAATAAAGATTCTTTATCTAGTTCTCGTCAGTACAATACCGTTAGCCAATGGGGGCCGCCTTCCCGAGGCAACCGTAAGAGAGATCTTTCGGCCTTGACCGTTAACCAATGGGGATACGATGTTGCCAGGATAAAGAGATCCTTCGGTATGGAACACGAGAACTAAGGAGAGATGTACGGTGTCCCGGGTTGGGAATGAAGCCTCCATTTTAAGAAGATGATAAGTTCGATAACCAGAGACTTGACCGCGGTTTGAGGAACCCGCTTTTAAATGGAAAGTTGTAGGTAGAATTAGGATTTTCGGTTTTTCAATATTATATATAAGAGAATATAAAGGTAGAGAACATGTTGGCTGTGATGTGTTGGTAGGCCCAAGCGACTGTGATAGTTTCCCAAATATAGTTTTATAATATACGAAATAATATAATCATGAAATCTTGTGGGTTCTCACTTTCGGATGATTGGCCGAGTAACGGTAGTATAAAAGGTACCACTATAAGCAAAAGTCTATAAGTGTTTGAATCAAAGACATAATCTAGCCTATAATTAATAGTAATAAAACACTTTGACTGTGACTATGACTATAACTTAGACTTTGACTTTAACTTTGACTTGAAATGCATATTCAAAATATTCAATTAAATACATTGAGAATTTGGTGCATCTCCAATATGCCCCCGCAAGATGGACAACCTTGGAATAAGTCCAATCTTATATAGAAGTAGATGATATCATTGTTTGAGCAAGAGAAGAAGTTGAAGAGGTAAAGAAAGATGAAGTTGATTAAACAGATGAATCAAGAGAATGGTTAAAAGCCATAAATGGATGAAATAGAATTTGGTGATCTCTTATATGGATGAAATAGAGATGGTTAAAAGCCATAAATGAGAAATAGAGAAAAATGATCAGAGGGTAAACAGAATAGGTGATAGAAGATTAAAGGTAGAGTTGGCCGGAAACATAAAGGTTGTGGCACAAAAATGATTGTAGCTTATTAGGTTTTGCAAAACTAGGCAGAATGAGAATGAGTTATGTTTGAAATTTGAAGGAGTAACAAAGTGTAATAGTGAGGTAGGTATATTGTTGAGGGGATGAGATTAGAGTTTTGAAGATGTTGGTAGATGTAAGTTTCGGAGATGTTGGAGAGATGATAAAAAAAAGAAATAGTAGGAGATATTTTAAAGAAATTTAGGGGTGGTGGTGATCACAACATAGTAGAAGATGTAAGAAGAACATAAGTGGCTAAGGTACTGAAACATATAAGAGAATGATCAACCACATTTTATTCATAATTCATACAAGATATATATACAATGAAGAAAAGACATAATCAAGCCTATAATTAATAGTAATAAAACACTTTGACTATAACTATGACTATAACTTGGACTTTGACTTGAAATGTATATTCAAAAGGTATAATTAATTACATTTAGAATTTGGTGCATCTCCAATAATGATTCCATTATATGCTTTTTCACGGACAAAAAAATTTTAAGTGTGAGGATGTTTGATGTGTTGCAAAACACATCTCTTTTCCTATGTATTTTGTATATTATTTTGTCAAGTTTTTATTCGTTTCATACCATTTTTATTATGTATTTATTTATTTTACTATTATATAGGTGTTCGTGAAAAAAGAGCCCAAAACGAAAGAATTTTAATCGGGACACGAACACTTGAGAGTAGACGTTCATGGACGTTGAAGCGTAAACCAGAAACTTTGATCAAGTGGCGAACACCTGATATGAGAGCATCTCTTAATAATAATAATAATAATAATAATAATAATAATAATAATAATAATAATAATAATAATAATAATAATAATAATAATAATAATAATAATAATAATAATAATAATAAAATAGGGTGGAAAAGAGACGTCAATGTCTCTTGAGTTGAAATTAAAAATATAGTCAACAGCAAAATAAAAGTCAACATGCACAATCCAAATTCATGGAATCATGTTACGCGCGCCATGTTGTGACCACCCAAGTTGTTTATTTCAGGCCCATTTCATTTGTTTTGTTATTATATCTAACCTAGAGTCGACAGCCGCCGAAGGGGGAACTCGATCGATAGCAACAAAGCAAAGATTTTTGAGAGGGAATTTTCAAGGAGAGTAAAACTTGAAAACATTGGTGAAGGCTTAGGTTCATTTATCTAAAACATTAGTTTTGGTTTTTTATTACTTAATGTTTTCAACTACTTGATACTATGTTTTATTATTTTTTTGAACATATGTTTTTATTTATTTCTATGACTATGAGTAGCTAAACTTTTAGTGCTACCTAAGTATTGATGATGTGTGACAATTGAATGATAGTTTTGGGTTTGGATTTATGTTATGTTTTGGATAATGTTTTGATAAAAAGTTTTCTTATAAGGTTTCTTTTGTATATGCGTGCTTAATATCTGAATATTAATACTTGTTTCACTTAATTCGAGTTTAATTGATTTTGTATCTTTTGACCTAGGGTTTTGTGAGTATCTTAGACTTGGTGTTTTTGATATATCTTGTGGTTGCTAGACATAGTAAACCCTAGAAACAAGTTATATAAATTATTCCGTAATTTAGCATTCTACCACCTTTGAGACCGAGAGGAGATTAGGTGTCAGTGTGTCTAGCTTGGTAGGTATTCGGGACCGTGGTCTGCACGAGAGTGAGTCACCAACTCACCCCTAGCATGCCTGTGTTTGTTAGCACCCTGTGTTAAAAACCTGTTAGAATAACTATCCCTTGCATCCCTTGCACATCCCGAATGTTTCTGGGGGGGGGGGGGGGACATTCAGATTTAGGATACCTTAGCATAGTTTGGAGAGACCGAGAGGTGATCTGAACCTGAGACCGGTGAGTTTACACACTTCCCTAGATTCAGTATTGCGACATGTTGGAGAGTGATTCGCGTTCTAGTGTTGGTCTAGTTTAGTGTATCTTAAGATCCCGGTAGCCAAAACCCATTTATCCAATCACGAGAGCTATAAGTCAGTCACCTTGATTCTTACCTAGGTAGCCATTTTCTCATTACTTGATCTCATCCGGTTCTACTTATTCATTGCTTTGTTTGAGTTGTTTGCATTTTATATACTTTATTTTTATAACATTTTTAGTAATTTAATTAAATCACCATCACTTTAGTTTATTAGACTAGGACTCGACGAAAGTTTAGTACCGAGAGCTGCCACTACTGTGTCCACGGTTCGATACTCAAACTTATTTGCTTTACTACTTTCAATCGGTACACTTGCCGGTAGTATGTGGTTTAGTGGGTATATCCCATTTAAAACTTGTTTGGAAATTAACTAGACTTAATATATATATTTATCATACATTTCACGCATCAATGGGGGTTATGTGTTTCATATGGGGGCTGCAGGGGACGATTAGGGTTGTGTTTATGATAAAGATGGGGTTTAAAATCGATTTTATAAGGGTTTTAAGTCGATTCCCGAGCACAGCCCCGGCGAACAGTCGTTCACACGACCGAACAGCCATTCAGTCTTGTCAGGCCCGTTTCGTTCAGGCTAGTTCAGTGTATTACATGTTTTCTTCGTTTTAGTTTTATTTTGGGCCTTACCAAAACCCAACCCCATGTTTTTAGACCCAAACTATCCTATTGGTTCATCAGTTACGAGTTCGGTGATGCGTTTGGTTTAAATAACGTAATTGCACAACAATTTACACATAGGTTCACACAAACACGTAATTGCAAATAATATCAAGCAATTATTTCATAATTATCTATTTTATCACTTCACCAACGTTCAGGGTTCGATACTCGTGTACATAGTCCGTTAATTCCCTGAATTACTGTCTTATGCAGTTATTAACCTATAACCGTGCAACGCGTGACTTACCTAACTAACCCTAGTTAAGTAACATGCTGTGAATGTAAGTAATAGTTAACTAGAGTTTTGTTAATGTATAAACCTGAAAGTGTGGGGTATCACATCATCCCCAAGTTGAAAAGAATTTCATCCCAAAATTCAGCACGTAAACTATGAAGCAAGTGCAAAAATGCATGTTTGTTTACCGGATGTCATATCATCCCCAAGTTAAAAAGAATTTCGCCCCGAAATTCAATTTGAGTCAGCCGATTCACGTTTAGAGTTTGGTCTGTGTACATGTTTAGGTTCAGTAAAGAGGTATGGGTATTTGAGCCGCATTTGATCCCTGCGTTCCCACATACAATCCGGTCCTAGACGGGAATTCCATCGTACCTTAACAATCGATATAGTGCTCTGTTTGAGTTTCTTGATGGGAATCTCCACCGGTTCTTCCATGAACCATAATTGTTCATCCAACTAGATTTCACCCAGTGGAACCACTAATGTCACATTAGCTAGACATTTCTTGAGATTTGATACATGGAATACGTTATGCACTCCACTAAGTTCGCCAGGTAGGTTCAGTCTATAAGCCACCGGACCGATTCTTTCCACAATATCGAATGGTCTAACATATCGCGTGTTTAACTTTCTCCGTTTCCCAAAAAGAATCACGCCTTTCGAATGTGACACTTTAAAAAGTATCTTGTCCCCAACCTGGAACTCCAAAGGTTTCCTACGCTTATAAGCATAGCTTTTCTGTCGATCACGAGCAGTGGCTATACGGTTTCTGATTTTCACAATCTTCTCAAAGGTTTCGTGCACGAGTTCAGGACTTGTCAACTGGCTATCCCCAACTTCAGTCTAGCATGTGGGAGACCTACACTTGCGTCCTTATAGTGCCTCAAAAGGCGCACACTGAACATAAATGTGGTAACTGTTGTTATACGAGAATTCGATCAAAGCCAAGTGTTTATTCCAACTATTACCAAAATCCCCCACGCATGCCCGTAGCAGATCTTCCAATGTTTGGATAGTGCGTTCACTTTGACCATCGTGCTCATGTCTAAGCGAGTCCCTAATGCGCCATGAAGAGTAGTCCAGAAACGAGAAATGAATCGCGCGTCGCGATCAGATATACTCGAAGTAGCCACCCTGTAAGGACAAAAAGGATTGTTGAAACCTCTTTTGCTAACCTTAGTCTAATTCCTACTTCTGCCAAAATATTCTAAGTATGAAACTACTGAAGAAAGAAGACACAAGTACTGAAGAAGGATTCAACAAGTACTGAAGAGTAAAGATCAGAAGTTCTAAAATCAAACTAGACAAGCCAACTGAAGAACTACTGAAGACAAACTACTCATCAGTAGTTTGTCACTTATAAACATTTGTAATAGAATCTTTCCACCGCCCTTATGTTTCAGTAGTTTATTAGTTTATTATTACTTTATCTTTTGTACAAGTTCCAAGACTATAACCTGTTGTAGTCTTGCTTTTGTAACAAGGTTCATGTATATGTTTGTCTATTAATAGATGTGTTAATCCCACTATTTTATATATCGATTTTAATTGAAAACTGAAATCCTTCATAGTTAAACTTGAAATTCCATTCATATTCTGAGAATCTATTTGCTTATTTATTATCATATACATTCATTGCTTAGATTCTCATTAACTGTCTTTAGTTTATAAACATCCAGGGGGAGTAATAACTCCTGTTGATAGTGAAACTTTATAACTTATTCCGCTGCAAAATTGCTTTGATTAAACTTGCAAAACACATAAGTGTTCATAAGCAAGCAACTGTTAAAGAGCATACTGATCCAACAATTGGTATCAGAGCCCTGGTTTATCTGATCAAATATTAATCCAACAAATTGAGAATTAGACACAGGCTCTTATTGATATTCAATAAAGGATAAAAGTTCACTTTTTTCAACATCCGTCACTTTGAGAAGAAACTTGACAAATCAATACTTTCAAAAATGGATCCTCACAATACTGGTTCTGCCAATAAGCCTGCTATGCTTGTTCGTTCAGAATATAACATATGGCAAAAAAGGATGGCACATACTCTGTCTCAAACCAACACTGGTTGCTGGAAATCTGTGATATATGGTCCTGACAAACCAAGAAATATAAATCTTGAAACTAAAGTTGAAATACCAAAGGACCCAAAAGACTACACAGATGAAGATTTCCTTAAACTTGAGCTTGATGCCAAGGCTTTCTCTATGTTGGCAATGGCACTCCCAAATAAAATCTACTCTGGACTTTTACATTGTGAAAGTGCCAAAGAGCTTTGGGACTGCCTAAAAGAGCAGTTTGGAAGAACTGAAGGGGTGATTGCCAACACCAGAGAAATCCTAGCTCAACAATATGAAACATTTACTCATATTAATAGGGAAACTTTGACACAATAGTTTGAAAGATTCTCCTCATTAATTTCAGAGTTAAAATTAAATGGTCAGACCTACACAAATGTATCTATGCTTCATAGATTTTTAAGGTCATTACTAGAAAAATGGGAAACTTACTCTATAGTCCTCAAATCTTCATCAGATTTTAACTCCCTCACTCTTACAAAATTACATGGGAGATTGCTAACTTTTGAATGAGAAATTGATCAAAAGAAAAGGTTGCAAAGTTCTGGTAAAACAGCTGATGACTATGTACCAGGTAGTACAACACTTTTGGGACAAGACTCACCTTCTTGTCCAAATAATTTTGGATCTTTTGACAACATTGACATAACTGCTGGGATCTCATCAGAGAGATCATATCCAGCTTATGTGAATGATGAAAATAGTCAAACTGCTGATAACATGTGTTTTATCATGGATGACTTAAAATTTTTTAGCAGTGATGACTTAGAAGAAATGGACATTTTACACCAACTGGCCATGTTAAGTATAAAAACCAACAAATTTTACAAAAGGTTAGGAAGGAAATTTTCAGGACTGAACAGTTCAACAAAAGCTGGTTTTGACAAATCTGAACTTAGATGTCACAAGTGTCAGAAGTTTGGACACTTTTCTAGAGAGTGTAGAAGCTCTAGCTATAACCAACCGGGAAATTAGTTTAACCCTAGTTATAATAGGAATAATGGAACACAGGGAAGTGCACATTTTGTACAGGCACAAGCTCCCCAAATTCAATATGTGCCACAAATACAATATGTATAGATGCGTGCTCAACAAATGCAGAGCCAACAATCAATGCCTTCCATTCCAGCTGCTCAACAACCTCCACAAACTCAGCAACCCTCACAACAAAGTGTTTTAACTTCAGGGTATGTTGACTGGTGTAACATCGCGAATTTCCCCTAATTTTGTTTTTGATAAAATGTTTTAAATACCTTAAACTAATAATTATTTGTATCTCGACACTTTTGTACGTTTTAAAAATATTTCGAGTCACTTTCGGGCTTCTATAATCATATTATGAATTTAGAATAATATAGTTTTAAGGAAATAATTGCCAAAAAAAGATTTGTGTGGACCGGGACTCGAACCCGCGTCCACAGCCAACCAACACACAGTGACAACTAACTAAGCCAACTATCATCTTGTGTAGTATTTCAGAAGAAAATAAACTTAACGCATTCCTTAAATTGAACAGTCAAAGTCTTAGTCAAATAGTCAATTCATCATAAAACCTTACTTTATGGTGTTGACCAATTTTAATGGCTAATTGACTCCAAAACTAGTATAAAAACCCACCTATGACCCATTATACTTTGCACCTCTAAATCGATTGTTTCAATCCGATCAAACTTTCCCTCATACCTTTCTTCTATAGTCTATTACTTCTACAATTGAAGCTTTGATTATAAGCTCTTGTAATTGGCGAATTGGAAGCTTGATATTCTTTCTTTTTCGTTTTCTTCAATTTGGACTAGCTACGTTGTTGAGTCTTTGGGATTCGCCTCGCATACATTCACAACACTTAGAGGATAATTCACCTTAGCCAATGTGAGTTTACATAGCCCCTTTTTCTGTTTTACATTTTGGGGTGAAACATGTTTAAACATTTTATATACTATCATTTACTCATTCTTACATTGTGAAACTTGTGATTCAATTATAAACATTTTATACACTATCATTTACTCATTCTATCATTTGACTGTAACAAAAAGACACAGTACAATCATTAACATTGATCAAGCCGCCTGTTTAGATTATAGCGCTATAGGTCTGACAAACCCATCCCCCCGCATAAATTCAGGGATGATCGATAACAGTAACAGCATTTAACTAACTTGCGAGTTAGTCATCAGTCGACACAAGGTTTGATTGTACAAAGACGCCTTGTTACATGTCGGACTCATACTCTATCATTATACAACTGTGCATGTTGTACAAACTATTATTATCAATTATATTCAAAGAACCTATGTATTCTCACCAACTTTTGTTGACCCAAAATATTTTCAAACTTAACATGTTTCAGGTTCTACTTGCTTGAAGTTTTGAGTTAATGCTTGAAGATGTGTACATAGTATTATTCATTTTGATGTACGAATTTTTGTAGAACAATTGTATGTAATTTATTTAAATCATTTAATGAAATTTATTATTTACCATGAGCTACTGAACAATCATCAATACGTGACATCCCGATGTTTCCGCCATCGGTTGGGGTGTTACAACTGGAGCAGTCTTCCTTTTGACACAACTGAGTGCAATCCTGATGCAGACAACAAAATGTTTGACATCAACTGGGGAGAACCTGACAATGGCAGAAAGAATTTTGCCTTGATAGCATTTGAGGGCTGCACCTCAAAATCTGCCTTATCTCAGGTATCAAAAGAATCGTTGACAAAACTATGTTCAAACTCATGCAAAGAATCTTTTGCTCTCATAAGAGAGACCAATGTGCATTTACAAGGCAAAGCCAATGACTATGAGAGAAAATATACTCAAATAAAATGTGATTTAAAAAGAAAACTTGCTGCAAAATCAAAAGAAAATTCTAAATTAACAAACAATGCTATTGAAACCCAAGCACAACTTAAAATCATGATAGAAGACATAGGAAATTTCAGAAAAGAGCTTGCTGACACCAAGGTTGAATGTGAGAAATGGGTTGAGTTATGTAAAGGGTACCAACTGCTGCTTAACAAACAAAGTGCATCAAATATTATGTTTGGCATAGGGTACAATCACACTGAAACACCAACTGATTTTTCTCCCAAAACTACTGATGATGGGAGAAGAATAGTTCAAAATCAAACTTCCGAAGAGAAAGAATGCACATCTTTTCATGATAACTTTCTAAAATTTGAAAAAGAAAGTTCTTCAGAAGTACTAATCAAATCTGAATTTAAGCCATCAGTAGTTTCATCTACATCAGGAGTTGAGAACCTGCAAACTACTGATGACCTAAAACATATCAAAATTGTCAGAAGTTTGCCTTCAACATCTCAAAATGAAAAGGAAAAGGCAACAGAATGTGAAATTTGTGGTTTGTTTAACCACAAAATAGAATTTTGTAGATATAGAAAAGGAAATCAGAATAACAAGAAAATTTCACAGCTGGTTGTGGGAAAACAACTCAAAAATGATTTTGAAGAAACTTTCTTTCCCAACAAACAACAACCAAGCAACACCTTTTTTCAGAAAAAGATGAAATATCAACAATAGTTTTTTTCTCAAAATTCTCTTTCAGTAGTTAGACCTAAATCATCAGCAGTTTCACAAACTGCTGAGATTAAAGATCTCATGAATATGGTACAACTACTGATGACCAAAGTTGATGAAGGCCCTCAAAAGGATGCCACCATTGCTCTTAATGAAAAACCCATTGCCAAAAAGACATGGATTCCTCAAACTGGTCAAGAACAAACTTTTAATGTTCTCAAGAGCAAACCCAAAGCCCAATTAGCTTGGGTTCCTAAATCTAACTATTTTGCTACTTTGTGCAGAGCGTCTCCAGAGGCTTAAATAGCATTTGGTATGTTGACAATGGAGGCTCAATGCACATGACAGGATGTAGATACCTGATAAACAATTTTATTAGTCAAAGAGAAGGATCTGTATCCTTGGGGAACAATGCCAAGGGATATGTGCTAGGATATGGCAATGTCTCTTCAGGCAAGATGCAGTTTGACAAGGTCAATCCGGTTAAAAACCTTGAGTACAACTTGTTGAGTGTGTCACAAATGTGTGATAAAGGATGTTGAGGGTGAAAATCCTCGGGATGATTTTACCTCACGTCCCTAATGTACCAACTATAGGATGTTAAAGGACTTATCTGACTTCAGGATGTAACAGTGTTTCGGCATGTGCACATCCTGAGAATGAACTAACAAATTATCTTATACTTATGTAACTCCCCTTTAACGGCTACAAAGTCTTACTAAGTCCGACATATCAAGGATGCATGAGCTGTACGCGTATAAACTTGAAGAATGAGTCAAAGTGTAACCGCCAAAGTAATGAATGCAAGGCGAGAAAGGTGGAAACTGTCATCCAACGTCCATTACAGCTGAAACACCCACAACAGTCACCTGAAACAGTCCACAAGCTTTCAAAAACCTTGACTACTTAGCATATTTCGTGGGATTGTTTTGTTGATTTCATGTACTATATAAATAGGGGTATTGGACGAGTATAGGACACATTGCTCACACCATAGCTACACACATACACTTAGCTGATCACAAACACTTGCACAATCATTGTAATCATAGTACACTCATCCACATACTCATCAAAAATTGTATCTTTTTACCATTTTAATATTAACAAACAAGGCAGGGGCCAAGACTCCTCCCGAGGTTTTATGCCGGCGATCTACAACTGATCAAGGGCTTTCCTCGTAGATCGTGTGTTGTTCTTTTTGTTTATAGCTTTATGTTTTCATCCCCAGCAGTTCCATCCTAAGGATATAACTGTCCATCCCGAAACCAACCTAAGCCATCCCGGTCATAGTTGTTATAGTTTTGCTTATTTTACATCTTGATACACCATCTTGAGAATATTATTGATTTACAAACATATTTCTACACATTTAGCACTCTACCTCACATAAACTAATTTGTAATACAAAGTTATTTTTACTAGATAATTTTTGACCAAAACAATTTGGCGCCCACCGTGGGGCAAGTGGTGCTATTCTAACAAAAAACATTGTTAAAACTCTCTTTCATTTAATTCTTATTTACAAAATTTGACAACTATGGCTTCTTCACAAAAATCTGTTTCAACATCCATGCCATCTACAACCTCTTCCAGAAATACTGCCTTACCACCTCCACATGCACTTCCAAGAAGTTCCACTTCCCAAATCCCACCTAGACCATCTGGATCTACTCCTCCTATTTTTGTATCGAATGATGAATTACTTTCTATGTTTGCACTAATGAAGGATTCGACACATCAACAACAAGACACAAACCGGATGTTGATAAGAGAGATACAAGCTCTTAAATCATCCTCGAGAAGGCCAAGTGAAGACATGGGGACACCATTGCAGCCCAGGGCGTTAGATTTTAATTCTAGCATCTTTGGAGGGGTGCATCAAGGAGATTTTATCCCCACGAGTTCTGGATTCTTTGCTCCAGAAACAATTACTACTCCCAGGATGGCAACCACCAGGGATACAGGATATACACCTGTGCCATCCCAAGGATATAACACTAACGGTAACAATTTAAGTTCTAGTACTTTTACTGCTAATGATGTTGCTTCCTTGAAGGATATAGGAATAACTCCTCAGCTAGCAAGGGAGCTTCAGAAGATCAAGGATATGGTATCGAGTGTTCCAGGGATAGTACAACCCTTCCTTGAAGTATCCTCGGCATGCCATAGAGTGTCAAGATTTGCATCTCCCATATGTGATGCAGAGATTCCAAAACGGTTTCAAACTCCAAGCATGAAGCTCTATGATGGATCTTCAGATCATGAAGAGCATGTGGCTCAATATAGGGAAAGGATGGAAATAAATCGAATCCCTGCCAATCTGAAAGAAGCATGTTTATGCAAGGGATTTGGCTCAACTCTCACCGGTCCAGCCTTGAAATGGCTCCTAAGTGTTCCACCCTATTCTATTACTTATTTTGCACATTTAATTAACATGTTCAATAATCAGTTTTCTTGTAGTCGAACGTTCGAACGTTTGACAAGTGCTCTATACAGGGTGACTCAACCACAGGGAGAATCACTAAGGGAATACATTACTAGGTTTGGAAAGGAAGCACTTGACATCCCGAACCTGGATGTCACAACAGCAGTACATGCATTCATGATGGGGCTGCAAAGAGATTCACCATTCTACCAAGAATTGGTGATGAATCCACGCAGGAACTTGGATGAAGTCAGGAACAGAGCTCTAAGATTCATCCGACTTGAGAATGATAAGAAGATTCAAGAGAGAATAGAATCATCCTCAGAATATAACCATCCCAATCGAAAGTCCACTCCCACATACGAACCATATAAGCATAAACCATGTGCTAGGCCTGATAATAAGAAGGTCAATGTGGTAGAAGACGACGATGAGGATGACGGCCCTAAATTATTAGATTATTGTTTTTCTGTGCATGTAACAGGATTGATGTATGCCATGAAAGATCTAGGGGACAAAGCAAGATGGCCAAGAAAAGAGAATAAGGCAGGATGGAAGGATAAGTCCAAATGGTGTGCCTATCACGAAGATTTCGGCCATATCACTGAAGATTGTATCGCCTTGAGAAAGGAGATAGCCTATCTCTTGAGCAAAGGTCATCTTAAAGAACTCCTGGGCAAAAAGAAATCAAGAGCTCAGGATGGCAAAGACATCCCGGAAAGAGCAACATCCCCACCTAAGGATGCTGTTATTATTAACTTCATCTCAGGAGGATAAAAAATTTGTGGAACCTCAAAAGTGATCAGCTTCTAGGAAGAGGACCGAGAAAACATTTTCGATCCCTATCATGACTGTTTGGTTATTACTTTGTATATTGCTAACCACTTTGTTCGTAGGATTCTTGTAGATGGAGGAAGTTCAGTGAACATCATCCAGCTTGAAGCTCTTAAAAGAATGAATATCCCAGAATCTAAAACAGTTTCTAGATCATCAATCTTAGTGGGCTTCAGTGGATAAACTAAGAGCATAGTGGGAGACATAAAGCTACCAGTGTATGTGGAAGGGGTGAACTCTATCCAGAGATTTTATGTGATAGATTCCCTATCCTGTTACAATGTCATCCTGGGGAGACCCTGGATACATGACATGAAGGCAGTACCTTCAACATACCACCAATGTATAAAGTTACCCACACCTTGGGGAGTCGTCAAAGTAAACAGTGACCAACAAGAAGCCAAGGACTGTTATACAACATCAATGAAGGCTTCATCACGTCAAGCATAGCAACTACAGAAGGATGCACAGTGCCATCCTCAAGATGTCAAGACAGATCCTGAGCAGGATGTAAAGGCTGTTTGCCTTGACAACAATAATAAGGATATCACTATGCTAATTGGTAAGAATATCCCTCATGACATTGAACAATCACTAATCTTATTTCTTAAATGCAGGATGTCTACTTTCGCGTGGAAGCATGAAGATATGATTGGCATCTTTAAGGATGTCATTACTCATAAACTCTGGATTGATAAGAACTTCAAGCCCATTCAGCAAAAGAGAAGGAAGTTTGCTCCAGAACGAAACGTCATCATACAAGAAGAAGTGGATATACTCCTTAAATCCAAGATGATAAGAGAAGTAAAATTTCCAAGATGGCTTGCCAACGTGGTGGTGGTTCAAAAGAAGAATGGGATGTGGAGAGTATGTGTAGTTCACACAGACCTCAATAAAGCCTGTCCTAAAGATCCATTCCTATTACCAAACATAGATTCTATGGTGGATGCCACAGCAGGACATGAAATGCTAACATTCATGGATTCATCTTCAGGATTCCAACAAATTCAAATGGAACCAGAGGATCAAGAGGACACAGCATTCATGATCCCATCAGGTATATATTGTTATATAGCTATGCCATTTGGATTAAAAAAATGCAGGTGCAACCTACCAAAGGCTAGTCAATATGATGTTTAAAGAAAAGATTGGGGACACAATGGAGGTGTACATTGATGATATGGTGGTCATGTCAAAGAAGGCAGAGAATCATCTTCAAGATCTTAAGGAGGTATTTGACACCCTAGACGCCTATAATATGAAGTTGAACCCATCCAAATGTCATTTTGGAGTCGGTGCTGGAAAGTTTCTAGGATATCTAGTTACTAATAGAGAGATAGAAGCTTGCCCTGAACAAATAAAAGCCATTCTTGATATCAAATCCCCAAAAAATATCAAGGATGTACAAAGGCTGACAGGCAGGATAACAGCCTTAAACAGATTCATTTTGAAATCCTCGGATAAATGCAAAGAATTCTTTGATATCCCGAGGAAGAATTATAAATTCGACTGGGGACAGAAACACGAGGAAGCATTGAAGAAACTGAAAGAATATTTAGCTGCTGCTCCACTCCTGATGAAGACTGAGGATGGAGAACCACTGAAGTTATATCTTGTAGTTTCTAGGAATGCTACTAGTGCATTATTGGTAAGAGACTTCGAGGGGGAACAACATCCTGTCTACTATGTAAGTAAAACTCTACTAGATGCTGAGACCAAGTATTCTCATCTCGAAAAACTTGTTTTAGCTTTGATAATGGCATCCACTAAGTTAAGGCAATACTTTGAAACACATAGGATACACGTACAAACTAACTACCCCATTAAAAATGTACTTAGGAAGCTAGAAATGTCAGGTAGAATGGCTAAGTGGTCAGTAAAATTGAGTGCCTTTGACTTAGTATACGAGCCTAGAAATGTAATCAAATCTCAGGCTCTAGCAGATTTTGTGGCTGATTTCAGTAGTGACATCCTGAGTGAAGTAGAATCTGAACTACAACAATTAAACGAAAACTTAGGAAAATGGATTTTGTATACTGATGGTTCTTCGAATGCAAAAGGAACAGGCTTAGGAATACTACTAAAATCGCCACAAGGGGACAAAATACCCCATGCTACTAGATGTGCATTTCAGACAACCAATAATGAGGCAGAATATGAAGCTCTCATTGCTGGTTTACAACTTGCTAACGACATGCATATTGTTAATATAGAAGTATTTGTTGATTCTTTGTTGATTACTAATCATTTTAATGGGTCTTATGCAGTAAAAGGACAAAAATTAGCTCTTTATCTTGAAAAAGTTAAAAATTTATCAATTTCCTTTGTCGAATTTTCACTAACACAGGTACCTAGGGAAGAAAATGCTGAAGCTGTTGCCTTAGAAAACCTGGGATCTTCCATTAATCTACCAATAGGGTCCAAGATTCCCATCATTCGCATTCTAAAACCAGCAATTGAAGAGTGGCATCTTGAGGATGATCAGATACATCCTAAGGATAACCTGGCACATCCTGAGGATAAAACAGTCCATCCCGAGGATATCACTGTTTTAGCCACTCAGGCACAAGACGTCTCATCATGGATGACTCCCATAATAAAATATTTACAAGAGGATGTCATTCCTGATGGAAAAAAACCCGAAGGCTTTCAGGATAAAGGTATCTAAATTTACAATTATAGACAATGTTTTGTATAAAAAATCTCTCGCAGGTCCATATCTGAGATGTCTCAACAAGGTTGAGGCATATGAAGTGCTCAAAGACATCCACAAAGGAGATTGTGGAAATCATACAGGAGGGAGATCCGTATACTTAAAGACTTTAAGGACAGGATACTATTGGCCTACCATGAAGAAGGATGCCATGCTATATTCCGAAAAGTGTGATCCATGCCAAAGACATAGCAACACTACTTCTCAAAATGGATTGAAGCTGAAGCATTCGTGCAAGTCAGAGATAAAGAAGTGGTCTTATTCATTAAAAGGAATATCCTAACAAGATTTGGAGTGCCATCTGAGATTATTTGTGACAATGGTTCTCAATTTATAAGCAAAAGAGTTGGGGAATCAAGATGGTGACTTCAACACCAGTCCATCCTCAAGCTAATGGATAAGCAAAATATTCAAACAAAATCATCGTCAACAATCTGAAGAAAAAGCTTGGGGAAAAGAAAGGGAAATGGGCAGAAGAACTTCTATTTGTACTCTGGGCAGATAGGACTACCTCTAAGAATGCTACTGGTCAAACACCTTTCTCCTTAGTCTTTGGAACAGAAGCAATGCTGCTAACAGAGATGGTCATGCCTACAGCAAGGAAACATCTTCAGGATGCAACTACCAATTCAGAAGCATTACTTCAGGATTTGGAAACCGTGGACGAACTCAGGTATGCTGCTAAAATTAGAATGGCGGCATATCAACAAAGGATTGCTAAAGCTTACAACAAGAATATCAGGATAAGAAGATTTCAAGAAGGAGACTTGGTATTAAGAAAAGACTTCCAGAATACAACAAAACCAAGTGATGGTAAGCTAGCTCCCAAGTGGGAAGGTCCATACTTGATCGATTCTAAAGCTGGTAAGGGAGCGTATCGGTTATCAACAATGTAAGGAGAGATTCTACCAAGAGCTTGGAATGCAATTCACTTAAAATACTACCATGTTTAGGGATGCATTTGACTGATCTCTCTGGAAGAGAAATTATGGTCCGAATCATAGGTGTGATGAAGGTGTAGGCTGATAGAGATGAATCATCTCCATATGTAAGTACCTATCCTTTATCTATTTTGATCGATTATATTTTTACTAAACATGGTATAGAAATAGTCCATCCTGAGAATTTTGTAGTACCATCCTAAAGATGGAATGCTTAGAAGACTAGGGGGTTGGCCACCCTCTCCTACGTTAAGGTGTCTACCACCTTCCTAAGGTTTAAAGGTTTTCACCTTTCACATTGGGTTAGCAACCCTCGCCTGGAGCGCATGATGCCTATGTATATTCTCGGGATGGTGGGACCAGTTCATGTAAAAGTGGCTGACAATTTCATTATCTATGAGATATACGATGGAGCTCTTAAGGTTTAGACATTTTTCAATGTCTCTTTCTAGTGTTTCGTCTAGTCAACAGGGCCTTGTCGCCAGTTATTCCCAAGATATTACATATTGGTCTTGTCACCATGATTACTTTACAGGGGTTTTGATCACAGATAAACCAAAGGCCTTGTCGCTCGTATAATAACAAAGTTTTCCTTTACATGATATTATTAAGATTCAATTCTTCCTAAAGATTATAGACTTGAAGTCTATGCTGAAGATATTACACTGGGGACATCCTCAAGATGTAAGACCATCCCAAGGATGAAAAAGAAACTGGGAACATCCTAAGGATAATGAAAACCACCTTGATGATGAGAAGGACTTATGAAGAATGTGGCAAGATCAGGTATTATTTTTCATTATTTTATATCACTAAGTGTTTGCTAATGTTTGCAGAACGACAAAGAGAATAAAGAACACAAAGATGTCAAAGGTTAGCGATATAATATTCATTAAAAGATAATACCAACCCCTGGCTTCATCCTAAACCAGGACCCATCCACTAGGGGTCAGCATTTCAAAGTCAGGGTAGAAAAAGAATTTGGGGCTTCGTCTTGAAAATCAAGATCCCTCCACCCCAAAAACTGTCAGTGTTCATACAGACATAAAAAGAAAATGTTTAGGATTGCTCACAAAAAAATCAAATATTATAAAATGTGGGCTCTAGCCTAGTCATCTCATCCTTCATTGCCCACCTCTTTATCAACCTAAAACTCCTCAGTCACCTCAGCCTCTGTCACCTCGGCTTCTTTACCAGCATCCTGAGGGACTGTAGCCGGGATGGACTCGGACGTTACCTCCTTTCCACCCAGACTAAGGATCTTCTCCTAGCAAGCTTCAATATCCTAGTCTTCCATCTTAAAGTTGGGGTCTTTAGCTTACAATGCCATCCTCACCCTAGCCTGAAAAACAGAGATAGTAGCAGATTGAATCAACCCTTGCTTATACTCTTCTATCTCCTTTTGGTGGTCCCTCATGCTTTTGGCTTGAGAAGCCTTCACCACCTTCAACTCAGTCTCCACCTTGCCTACATTCTTCTCAAGGTGTTTGGCCTTATCAAGGGCAGACTTCTTTGCATCTTCGAGCTTGGCCTTAGTATCAGCAAACTCTTTGTTCATGTCATCCAGGGACTTCATCAAGTACTCATGCCCCTGCAAAAATGAAGGAGTCAGGTAAGTATTCAAACCTTATACTAGTAACAACCATTACCATCCCCAGGATACACAACGTACCTGAAGAACAAGCTGAGAAACTTTGCCTAGGATGGCATCACAACTGAGACCATCGAAGGGAGAAGTCTCTTGAGTTGAAGTATTGGCAACCTTCCTCTTCTTAGAAGAAGTTGCAGCTTTGGCCTTAAGGGAAGGGGGAGGGCTTGTCATCCTGGAGCTGGATGGAGAAATTATCTTCGAGGCCTTGATATCTTTACTGTCAATCTCGTCAAGAGATTTTTGGTGTGTTTTGATATAAATTTCAGAAAACTCAAAAGATTTTACATTTCTGTTTTATTTTCGATAACCAATGGTGATTGATAATCATTTTTTGAAATTTGACAGACCAAATTGAGTTTTGTATTATTCAATTGTAAAATGATGAATGTTTGAAAGTTTACATGGTGTAAAATGACATAACGGGATTCGAATTTGATAATTGGTAAAAATTTCATTTTTCCAAAATTTTGATTCGACCTTTTGATAGGTCGAATGGAATTTTGTGACATTGATTCGAACCTTAAAATGAGGTCGAATGGAAGTGTTTGACTGATTATGTTTCATTTGAACCTTTTCATTTTCATTCGAACCTTTTGCTAGGTTGAATGGACTTGGGAATTTTTCATTCGAACTTATAAAGGGGTCGAACGAAGATGTCTATATATACATTTCTGCTCATTCGAACCCCATTCAATTTTTTTTTAAAATCTGATTTTCCTAAACCCTTGTTGCTCGATTTCTTTTCACCTTAGATTATTATTCCTTGATACTTTGGGATTACTTTGGGATCATTTCCATATAAAACTTGCAGGTAAACATCCAAGGAATAGGGCAAAATCATTGATTTTATAGTTTGAACCCTAGAACATCATTTTGTGATAATTAACAACTTTAAAACAACAATTGAATATTGCAAAACACTTATCGATGGTTTTTGGGGGAAAAAATTCAAAAATCAAGTGTTTAAACATGTTATTGAACTCAATCGATCTTTAAACCCTAGATTTTAGGGAAAAACCATCTATAACTGTTTAACAGGCACAATTGATCATCATTTAAGCTTAATCGGACATGTTAGGGACTGATAAAACCAAAATGAGATGTTAAGCATGGTTAATTTGAAGTTTGGTAATTTTGAATTGGATCAAAGCCTATTCGACCAAATTGAAAGGTCGAATGAACATCTTTTGGGTCGAGTGGAATAATTTTCCTCATTCGACCTAACAATTTTTCTGGTTCGAACCCCCGTCTGGGTCGAATGAAGAATCCTTTTGACTAAATTTTCAACTTTATCCAAATTAATGAATTTTAGTGTTTATTTGTTTGTTTTTACAGGATATCATGTCTGATCAAACTGATAAGGAGATTCCAGAACAGGCAGCACCTGTAGCAGAGCAGTCTAAACCTCCAAAGCAGCTGAATTTTGAACAAGTACACAATTGCTATGCTTACATTGGAGAAGTTGGCAAGTATCAGGAATTTTCTGGGATTATAGAGTTCCAGAGGAGATGCAGAGTAGTATATGCAATTGCTACTTCTATGCCCATCTACCAAGATAATCAGGTTAACTTCTGGGAGAAAGCTGTGATAACTTTTTGGGAAAACAAGTCAGTGATAAAAAGCAAGATTCAAGGACAAAGAGTACTTGTGAGTGAGTACGATATTAGAGAAGCTCTACAGCTAAAAGATTCTCCTACTGATCCAACTGAGTTATCATGGATGGAGCAGAGGAAATGTTTTCTGAGAATGAAGTACAACGCTCCGATTACTGATTGCTTATTACACAAAGCAAAACTATGTCCGCAGTTCAAGTATCTCTTGCACGTGGTGTTACATGTATTCAGACCAGCTAGTGGATGGTATGATGTGTTTAGAAAGAGTTTGTTATGATGGAGGTGTTGCAAGGTTTGAAGAAGGACAAGTTTCTAATGTATCCAAGATTTCTTTAGATGGTTTTTGACAACAGGTATCCAAACTTGGTGAGGGATCCAATTCAGGTAGTTAATCAAGTTCACATGAATAAAACTACTCTGGGAAGAATGAAGATTTACAAAGGTGTTCCTGCTGATCAACAACCACCATACAAGAATTTATTTGGCCATCTGAGATCAGTTGCTTACAAAGATCCAAGACAAGACAAAGCAAGGAATGTGGATAGTAATTCTCATTCTGATAGCCCTTTATGTCCGGTTGATAAGACTGCCAAACGGAAGCAACAAGTAATCAATAAAGGCCATAAGTTTGGGAAAGGGAAACAAAAGGTGGTTGAGGTTGAGAAAAAGAAGAAAACTGTTAAGGGAAAGGGTAAAGCAACAACTTTGCTTGTTGATGAAGAGTCTGTAGATTCTAAAGAGACTCAAATTGATGCAGAATGGGATTCAGAAGCTGAAACAGCAAAAGTAACCAAACCCAAGGCCACTGTGGTTTGTGAAATTGAGGGATTAGATAAGGATGTTGAAGAAAACAGATCCAGAGTGTTGGATGATGAAGATTATGATTTAACTTGTGATAACCTTGATTTTGAAGGTTCTCCATTGGTTGGGGTTAAGTCTAAGAAAGGTCGTAGAAAGACAGTGGCTAAGAAAGATAATCCCAAGAAAAGAAGAGATCGGGAGATTGATTTGTTGTTAGTTGGAAAGAAGGTACCCGCCATTGGAAGCTCTAAAGCTACAACACCGATCACATCCTAGCTGCAAAGTAGAAGAAATTTGTTCAGGATGTCACTAAAACTGTTCCGTCACCGCATGCTGATCCTGAAAACTTTTCTTCATTGTTGAAAGATGTTTTGGAACAAGTCTAAAAAAAGACAAAACCTGCTGCTACACCAATTGCTGAATCATCTACACCATAGGTTACAGTTTCAAATGAAGTCATGGATGTTGTTAATCGCCAGATTGAGAATGTGATGAAGGCGTTTAATCAACAACAAGCTGAGATCAGACAGATGGAGAAAGATGAAAAGACAATGGTTCAGATTGTTCAATCTTCCAAGGCTAACCAAGAATAGGTGGAAGCTAAAGTTAAACAGCTTGAATCACAGAACAAGATGTTGATTACACGTGGTAAAAGAAACACCAAGAAGATAAAGATGCTTCAGATACAAAACAAGAAGATCAAGTCTGATAACAAAGGTCTGAGAAAGATGATTGATTATCTGTATTTGAAAGCCCCACAGTTGAAAGGTACTGAGGAGGATCAAGAAGAGGAAAAGGTGGATTTTAAGCCTTCTGATGAGGAAGATGATGATGATGAGTTTGGTGATACATCAGATGATGATGATGATGATGCAGGAGGAAAGATTGGAAATAAAAACAAATATGAAAGTTCAGATGACAATGATGATGACAATCAAGATGCTGAACAATATTAGTTTGAGAAAAGGGATACAGATAAAGGCAAATCAGGTGAGTCGAGTTCAAAGAAGACACCTGGAGAGAATGTTGATGATGATATCTTCTGGAATGAGAAGATCATAGCCTTATCTGAGGAGGATAAAAGTTTATATCGTCAAATGTTTGAGAAGAATGTGTGGACGATAGAGCTTACTAGAAGATTCCCCGAGATATTTAAGAACGATGATATGAAATTTGAGATCGAGTACAATGATCCAGATCTAGAAGATGGGGAAGTTTCTGCTGCTATATCTAAGGAAATACTTGATGGAATAACAAAGCAGGTTGGGAAGTCTCTAGAAGAGATTATGAATGACAAAGAGATTCCTGACATTCTAGTCAAAGAGGCAGGTAATCATTCTGATGATCAAGATACTCCTGTAACATCGCAAATTTTTTTTTTTCCAAATTCTAATACGTACTTTATATTTTTTTATCATTCATTTTATAATGTGCCTAGGTTTTCATTTTTCCTACCACACAACTTATATATATATATATATATATATATATAGGTTAATAATAATAATAATAATAATAATAATAATAATAATAATAATAATAATAATAATAACTTATATAGAGGTAAACCTTTACAAAACCAATTAACCAAACCCCCTCTCTAATCGAAGCCCAGCAAGTGGCCCACCTCCCTTACCCCTTTACCCAGCCCAACCAGCCCAAGGCCCACGTCCCCTCTCCCCCTTACTGTAAAAAAAAGGGTTGGTTGAAGCCAGGATTCGAACCCGAGCAGAAAGCCGGGTCAGAAACTCCCACGCGCACCAAACCAGCTGGGCAACACCTCACATCTGATTTAATCCCGACATTAGTTAAATAAAAACCCACAAAAAATACTTAACCCTTCCTCTTTTGCGCTGCTTCTTGCTGCTTCTTCTTCGCGATCTGCCCGCCAAACATCAATCCAATCCCACAATCAACTCGTTTTGACCTCCTCTACCCTCCATAATTACTGATTGAATGATTAAACGCGTTTAAGTTGACCAATTTCGATTAAATGCCATTATTAAACTTTCCTAACACTCACAATTCACAAACTATATCTAGAGGTGTTTTCAATCCAATTTAACTTGTCCCAATACCCTATTATGGCCGATTAGCATAACCCCTATCGCACTTTTCACTTTCAAACACCAAATCTTCCAGAATCAAAGCCTTTCAGTCGAAACTTGGTGCTCGGGTTACAAACTCTTTAGGTACACCTTAACACCTATTCTTTATTGCATTTGGTTCGGTTTTTGTCAAGCAATTAAAGCCCTATCGTTTCTGATATTAACTGTATCGATTGGCTGGTTAATTGCACGATTGGAATGTTAGGGTTTATATGAACTAATTTGGGGCTTTCAGGATAAAACTATAAATAAGATTTGAAACTGAGTCAGATATCAAACACACACCCAGACCAGTTGGTCTGGGCGTGGGTTTTCACCCCACAGGTCGCTGGTTCGAGTCCAGCAGAGGCCGATTTTTTTGGTCTTTTATTTATTTTTGATTTCCTTTATACATATAAATCTACAATTATTTTTAAAAATAGATTTTAAATACTAAACATGGTCTATAAATCCTACAAAATTTATTTTAAGTCAGTAATATGATAAAGTTTAATACCTAACTTTTAGTTTTTCAAAAATCTTTTATTTATTATATATAATAAATATTGAAAGTTAAATCTATTATAATTATAAATTCTATAAAAATATCAAAACAATTTTATTAAATTCCACAAAAATTATTCTAAACTTATAAAACAATAAACATCTCTGAAATGATTTTTATTTCTGGAAATTCACTTATTTAATATTTTTAATCGATTTTTGTTATTTTAATCATAAATAAATCATAATAAATTCATTTTTCATTATTTTTACATCAAAATTTCACATAAATTATTATTAATCATTTAAATCAGAAATATAAATTTTTGATTCAAAATTTATAATTTTTAATATTTTTAAATATTAAGTCCATAGTTTGTCAAATAAATATTTATATACAAATATTCATTAATTAAGAAAATAATTTTATAAAAATTATTTTCACATTTATTACATTATAATTTAACTACTTTTGGATAATATTGGTCAGAAAACATTTTCATTAATTATTTCTTTATTTATTTTAATTATTAAAATTTAATCATAAATCAATTGTTAATCCCTAAATTAGGAACCCTAGCACGTTTTGGAGTAGAAAACTTAGACTTATTAAGTTTTCCTCAACACTTATTTATTACCTTGAAATAGGGTGATATTTGGATACACACGAGCCACATTTACTTATATAACAAGGGTCGTCATTCTAATACTAAGGTGAGTTTACATAGCCCCTTTTCTCTATTTTCACTATTTTTGGGGTGAAACATGTTTAAACATTTTATACTATCATTTACTCATATTTACTTGTGATTCAATTACATCATCATTCTATCATTTGACAGTAACAAAAAGACACAGTACAATCATTAACAATGATCAAGCCGCCTGTTTAGATTATAGCGCTATAGGTCTGACAAACCCACCCCCCAGCATAAATTCAGGGATGATCGATAAAGGTAACAACATTTAACTAACTTACGAGTTAGTCATCAGTCGACACAAGGTTTGATTGTACAAAGACGCATTGTTACATGTCGTACTCATGCTCTATCATTATACAACTGTGATTGTTGTACAAACTATTATATTCAAAAACCTATGTATTCTCACCAACTTTTGTTGACCCAAAATATTTTCAAACATAACATGTTTCAGGTTATACTTGCTTGAAGATTGAGTTAATGCTTGAAGATGTGTGCATTGTATTATTCATTTTGATGTACGAATTCTTGTAGAACAATTGTATGTAATTTATTTTAATCATTAATGAAATTTATTATTCACCATGAGCTACTGAACAATCATCAATACGTGACATCCGGATGTTTCCGCCATCGGTTGGGGTGTTACAGATTGGTATCAGGGCCATGGTTATAGGGAATTAGGTTATTAGAAAAATAATCTAGTCTATAATCATAGGATTATAACCAGTATTTGCTTCCTTTACTTGCTATTCTCTATCTCCCTCCTACTTCATATCCCTACTTTAATCCCTACAAGATGATTGCTCTCCATCACGGATCTACTCTTAGATTGATAGGACAAAATCCTTAGGTTTAGCCTGAACCACCTTGAGATCTCGTCGAAGTTCTAGAATTTTAATAACGAACACGTGCAATCTGGAAGGGTGAACGCCTGTATTCTGAGTCTTCTGTCTTGGCTGGCATTGCGCATATATCCCAATCAGACGAGGGACCCGGATGCCTACCTGGGAATTCTCGGGATGAGTGTTCACTTATAGGCTAAAGCATGTCTTCACTATGTTATTAGAATCAAGAACCTTTGATAAGTCAACGTTTTTGTTTATTCGTTTTAATTAATGAATAAATGATTACATTCCTTATATTACCTCATTCATTTCATTGTGTCTCTTACAGATCAAGCCTCCACGTCGCAGCACTCGCAATAACAGTGGTGGAAACCAAGAGGAAAGTAGCAACAACCACAACACTAACCACAACAACAACAACAACAACAACAACAACAACAACAACAATGGTGTTAATGCCCAACTGGCTGCGATCATTTCTCAACAAATGGCACAGCAGATCACGACTCTAGTTCCTAACTTACTGGCTCAAGTCATCCAGATGAACGGCAACGGAAACGGTAATGGAAACGGAAACGGAAACGGCAATGGAAACCACAATGGGAACGGGAATGGAAACGGGAATGGTCTCCCAGCCTGCACTCTCAAACACTATAATACCTGTAATCCCCCTAAGTTCAGTGGAGATGAAGGAGCTACGGATCTTCTACAATGGTTCGAGGGTATTGAGAATACCTTCATTAACAGTGAGTGTCCTGATAACTTTAAGGTCCGTTATGCTATGAGTGTTCTTCACAAACGAGCACTCACTTGGTGGAATGAGGAAAAGCGCACCTGAGGAGCTGAAGTTGCACTCACTATGACCTGGGATCAAGTCAAGGAGATAATGAAAGATGAATTTTTCCAACGTAACGAGGTCAAGAAATTAGAGGACGAGTTCCACAAACTTGCTCAGGATAGTGGGGAAAACCTTGCTTATAATACCTGCTTCCATGAGCTCAGTCTGTTATTGCCCCATAAGGTCACTCCGCTACCTGTAGCCATCGAAAAGTATATCGGTGGTTTGCCCATGTAGATTCAGGACACAGTATGGGGAAGGAACCCTGCTACCCTTGAAGAGGCCAAGCGTTTAGCAGCTACCTTAACTGACAATCACATATAGAACGGGACCTTAGTTCGGAAAGGCAATAAAGCAAGTATTGTAGCCACGGTAACTACTGAGAACCAGAAGCGTAAGGCCAGGGATCCTGATGTCAACCTCACTACACAAGCTTCTAACAAGAAACCCTATATAGGAAACTATCCATTGTGTAACACATGCAACCGACATCATCCCACTGCTTCAGCGTGTCGCTTGTACACCATTTGTGGTAAGTATGGCCATCTAGTCAATACATGTCGCGAGACCCCAAACCCTAATGCCAATCAACTCACCAACCCTGCTCAGGCTACTAATCCTAATCGATACAACTATGGTCAGTGCTATGAATGTGGAGACCCAAATCACTTCCGTAACCGATGCCCTAAACTAAACAGAGATCAAGACCCTCCAGCTATCTAACAGCAAGTCTCACCATTTGACTATTGGTTGCTTTTATTCTATGTATTAACGCTATTTGTTTCAAGTAATAAATTCTAGTATTGAAATTTTTGTGTGAGAGTTGTTCACATGGTGTAATCATAACACTTAAATACATGATTGTTTGAATGTGAACTAAATCTATACAACTACAACTCATATACTGTGCTTATTATACTTATAAACTTGCTTGCATAAACATGTTATCAATTTGCAACCTATGTGTATAATAATTGCTACACTTAATAGAGGTCATCATGCCTTTTTGATCAGTCGGGAGAGGCCCTACAACCTGCTCCACGACTGGTGGAGGCTATCGAACATACTCAACGATTGGTAGAGGTCATTATGCCTTTTCAACAGTCGGGAAAGGCCCTACAACCTGCTCCACAGCTGGTGGAGGCTATCGAACCTGCTCAACAATCGGTAAAGTCATAGAAGGACACAAAACCCTAATGTAAGGTAAATTGGTGATTGCGATCCGGAACGTAATCATGAATTTACAGGTACGTTAAGGTAGTGTGAAATTCTATCAAGGTTTCGGGAGATAACCAAATGTAAACTCTAGTTATCAGGTAGTTCATTTAGTCAATCAACTCACACATAACAAAATTATTTGTGACAAATTATTCAATTCATGACGTGCCTTAAACACGAAATTTTCCAGACCACACTTGTCCTAATTTTTACCCAATCACCTTCAACCCTGTGTCTTCAATAAACTTCGGGACGAAGTTTCCAAAAGTAGGGGAGACTGTAACATCGCAAAATTTTTTTTTCTAAATTCTAATACGTACTTTATATTTTTTTATCATTCATTTTATAATGTGCCTAAGTTTTCATTTTTCCTACCACACAACTTATATATATATATATATTGAAGGGGTACGGTACTATTCTCCTGCGCTTTCAGGCGCACCCTACCCACTATCCAAAGCCCCCGCTAAAAGAAACACATCTGAGGACACAGATGCACAGCAGCGCCTGGCGCTGCTGATAGCCTGCGCGGAGGTACCAGCTGGCAACACCCGGAAACATCCCCCTTGGAGCCCAACTTGCTACCACCCGTCAGGTGTCAGCTGACAAGTGGTCAGCCGTCTGACGTCTGACTCCCCTGCAGACCCAGCCACGATACGCCACGTGTGTGGAGGACAAAGCACCGCCCAGCCAACCAACAACGAGGCGACACGTGGCCCAATCGAAGAGGCCCTCCTCAACTTGGATCACTTTATCCAACTAAGGATTGGAATCCAACTAGTGGAACCTACACAAGCAACCGGCTTGGGCCTCTAACCCAAGCCCGTTAATAACCAGAATGGGCCCGATGACCTTGGGCCCATGCCTCTCCTATAAAAGGAGGACTTGGCCTCCTTTCTTAAGGATCGAATTCAGCCAATTAGAACAAAGACACTTGTTCCACCACTTGTACTATTACTTGTATCTTTTATCAATAAAGATTGTTCTTTTCAGTGGACGTAGATCCTACGTGATCGAACCACTTATACCTTTTGCCTATTGTGTCTCTTTGCTTATTATCCGTGCATATAACCATAGATCAACCATCGTTGTGAGCCAAGGATTATACCCTGTAGCGAACACGAGTCGTTATTCCATATATTATCCCATCATATCTCCCCTAGGTATACTCGTTGTTTCTTCATTGGCGCTATCCGTACCGGCTGAAAGACCCACAAAACTTTCAAAACCACATCTTTCAAACTCACAAAATGGCTGATCTAACCCCTGTTGGAACCAAAGGAGCAACCCCCTCTACAGTCGTACAGACCGCCAGAGCGGGAAAGCTCCAAACTCCAAACAAGGGCACGCCACAAGCAACCACAAGGGAAGAAACGCCACCACGGGCGGTTTCTGCCTTAGAATCGTCTAAATCCGACGCACCCGACACACCAGTGGATCCTGACGAGTGGCTGTTTCGCAAACAGCTTAAAAATACCAAAATCTACCAAAATATGTTGGCAAAACTCCAAACCAACAAGTCTAAAAGCAAGGCCTCCCCTTCCGCCAAACACAGTCGAAAGGGAAGGAAAAGCAAACCACGCGTCCAAAGTCTCATGGTGGAGGTCGCAGTAAGAACACACGCGACCAGGACCTAGTAGACTCCGCGTCAGAATCTGACGGCTACCAGCCAACTAGTGATTCAGACGCAACAAAAACCTCAAAAGCCAAAAGGCGGAAGCTGACAAAAACACAATCAGCGTCATCACACAAGAAGGACGACGACGACTTGAACAAGCCATACAGACCTATGTCGTTCACTCTAAGTTCAAAGTTCTGTCAGCGCATAGCCACCGCCCCTATAGAAAAACAAGCTAAACTCCCCAGCAGCATCGGCATGTACGATGGCCTGCGAGACCCCACTGACCATTTACACGACTTCGAGTGTGCGGGAACCACAGTCCTCTGGCCTGTACAAGTCTGGTGCCACCTGCTCGCTCAAACCCTTACAGGCGCAGCCAGAGTTTGGTTTGACAACCTTCCAATAGGAGGCATCCTAGACTTCGATGACCTCATCCAGAAGTTCAAGGATCACTTCTCCCATCTCAGGCGGCACAAACGGGACAAGGCCCATATCCTCTTATGCCAGCGCACAGACAACGAATCAATAGATGACTATATTGTGCGCTACAACAAAGAGGCACTGCATATCGGTTGCGGAGAAGAGCTGACGCGCGCAGGCTTCATCAATGGAGTATGAAGCGAGGATCTGATGAAAACACTATCCGGAAAAACAGGGGTCCCAGACTCTTAGGAGGAAGTCATCAAAGCCTCAAAAATTTACGCATCCTCGGAACGCTCTATCAAACAGCAGCGCGGCTACAACCAAACAAACAACTCCAACAGGAACAAAGGCAAGCAATCCGTCTGGTCACGCATCTCAGGACCAACGGACGAAGGCAAATACTCACCCGCCAACGACGCTCGACAGACGATTACCAACAAGCAATCCAGGGATCAAAGAAGCCAATCCAAGAAGACCACCGACTGGACGCCACTAACCAAAACTCCGTCACAAGTGCTCACGACAGAGCAGCTCACTTTCAGGGAACCTAAAGTGTTGGGCAAACGAAAGAACGTTGACCACATCAAATATCGCGAATACCATAACGATTATGGTCACCTGACGGACAACTGCTACAGCCTAAAGTTAGAAATAGAGGCGGCACTAAAGACAGGCCAGCTCGGTCATCTTGTCAAAAACGTTAACAAAGGCGGGCGCAACAACCAAGACGACAAACATGAAGAGCCCAGAAAGAAACCAATCCGGAATCTACAAACATGTTACATCAGGCATACCCCGCATCATCATTGCAACATGGTCTCCAACGCAGGAAAACGCCAAAACAAAGGAAAGCGCCCGAGAGAAACAAATGACTCCTGGAAGGAGGTGGACGTCCTCCTCCCCCGGGTACGAGGCGGACCCTCTACAACTGCGCCATTAATCGTCACCGGCGTCGTAGGACACTATAGAACTCAATCTATGTTTCTAGACGGCGGAAGCAGCACTGACATCATCTACGATCAGTGTTTTCAACAACTGGACGAGGATGACAAAGCCCGCCTCGTTCCAGTCAATGCACTAATCTCGGGCTTTATTGACGAAGTCATCATGCCGCGCGGCATAATCAGCTTCCCAGTCACTTTGACAGATGGCACCCATGAACGCACAGAATATCTCGCCACGATGTCCTACTAGGGCGGGAAGGCCTGGCAAAGTTCAACGCCAATGCCTCCACCCCACACCAAATGGTAGGCTTCCCGACCCGAACCGGCGTCGCAATAATCCACGGGAACAAACAGTGCCACGCAATCGAGGTGGCAAAACCACAAAAAACACAAACCCGATTGGAGCCGGAAAACTGGATCCTCAACCCCAAATTCCCGGACCAAACGGTCATCATCGGCCATGAAATCTCCAACACCACAAGAGCGCACCTCAAACAACTCTTAGTAAACAACATAGATATATTCGCCTGGCAGCCATCCGACATGATCGGCGTTCCAAGAGAAATCGCGGAACACAAACTCAACACTTACAGATCGGTGGAGCCAGTCGCTCAAAAGATGCGCAAAATGGGGCCAGAGAAAACAAAGGCGATGAACGAACAAGTCAATGAACTGCTCCACGCAGGCATCATCCGCCCAATACGCTATCAAACCTGGGTGGCCAACCCAGTCATGGTAGGAAAAGCAACGGGCGGATGGCGCATGTGCGTCGACTACAAAGATTTGAACAAGGCCTGTCCAAAGGATTGTTATCCTCTTCCAGAATCGACTTAAAGGTGGACTCCCTCGCGCCATTCCGCTTCAAATGCTTCCTCGACGCCTACAAAGGCTATCACCAAATCCAAATGGCAAAGGAAGACGAAGAAAAAACGGCCTTTCGTACGGACACAGGAATCTTTTGCTACACCAAAATGCCCTTCGGCCTGAAAAATGCGGGAGCCACATATCAGCGACTCATGGACAGCGCCTTCATCCACGAGATAGGCGTACGCTTGGAAGTATACGTTGATGACCTCGTCATCAAAAGCAAAGACGAAGTCTGCATGCTGGAAGACATCCAAAACACATTCAACCAACTGCGAAAGGTGCGCATGAAGCTTAACCCCAGCAAATGTTCCTTCGGCATGGAAGAAGGGAAATTCCTCGGAGTTATCGTCACAAGGGATGGTTTCTGCGCAAACCCTGACAAGGTCCTCGCCATCGAAAGAATGTCTTCACCGACATCCATAAAGGAAGTCCAAAACCTCATGGGACGCCTCGTCTCCCTCAATCGTTTCCTTTCAAATTATGCTTCCAAGTCTTTTCCATTTGTAGACACTCTAAAAAACTGTCTTAAAGAAAGTCATTTCCGCTGGACCCCTGAGGCGAAAAAGGCTTTTCAAGAAATGAAAGAATGTCTTATAAATTTACCTACTCTCACTGCACCATTACCCAAAGAGCCATTAACCCTATACCTCTCCGTAACAGAGCGGGCAATCGGCGCAGTACTCCTAGTAGACAGGAAAACCGTCCAAACACCCATCTACTACATCAGCAGAACCCTGCTAGACGCAGAGAACAGATACTCCATAATGGAAAAACTGGTCCTAGCTCTCATCCATGCATCGCGCCGATTACGCAGGTATTTCCACGGTCACCCAATAAACGTCCTAACAGACTACAGAATCAGTGACGTGCTACGCAAGCCTGAAACCTCAGGACGCCTTGCAAAATGGGCAATCGAGCTAGGTAAACACACCATCAATTATAAACCTAGACCCGCAGTCAAGGGACAAGTACTCGCTGACTTCACCACTGAAATACCGACAGACAAAATCGCAGAATGTCTAGCCGAGCAAGACCCCGCACAGCCAACGCCCGACAATGAAAGCTGGAAACTTTACACTGACGGCGCATCAAATTCAGATGGCGCAGGGGCGGGCTTGCGACTAATCAGCCCAAACAAGAAAGAAAACACATACGCCATTCGGCTAGATTTTACCGCAACAAACAATGAAGCGGAATATGAAGCGCTACTAGCAGGACTGCGCATAGCGCACCAAATGGGAGCTGCCCACCTCGAAGCGCACGTCGATTCACTGCTAGTAGCTAGACACATCAATGGCACCTATGACGCAAAGGACGCCACAATGGCCCTATACCTACAGCAGGCCAAGCTACTTATGCGCAAATTCACTTCTTGCACGGTCACCCACATTAACCGGAGAGAGAACAAACCCGCTGACGCATTAAGCAAAATGGCCTCCACAGTTTTTGATCACATGGCCAAAAATGTACGGGTCGAATTACAAGAAGCACCATCTGTCCCGACAAGACAGGTAAACATCATCCAAACAGGTACCACCTCTTGGATGGTGCTACTCAAAGCATACCTAACATCTGGAATCCACTACCGACGATCATACTTGGGCCCCCTACTGCGGTGCGTCGACAAGGAGGACGCCTCCTTCCTCATCAGAGATATCCACGAGGGTACTTGCGGACTACACGCAGGACCCAGAATGGTGGTGTCCAAGTTAATGAGCGCATGCTACTACTGGCCGGGTATGCACCCCGACGCCGTAGCAGAATTACGCAAATGTGACTCTTGCCAGCGCCACGCGCCAAACACCTTGCGCCCAAAAAATGACTTGGTTCCCGTCACGGCAGCGTGGCCATTTCAGAAATGGGCAATAGACCTTGTCGGTCCATTCCCCACAGCACCGGGAAACGTCAAATTCTTAATAGTGGCAATCGACTACTTCACAAAGTGGATTGAAGCGAACCCACTAGCAAAAATAGACGGCGCACACACCAAGAAATTCATATGGGAATTCATCATATGCAGGTTCGGTTTGCCATATCAGATCATAAGCGACAACGGAACCCAATTCACCGACCAACACCTGCAGCAATGGCTGGCGCAAATGGGCGTCCAACAAATCTTCACATCAGTAGCTCATCCCCAAGGGAACGGTCAAGTCGAAAGAGCAAATCGAAGCCTCATCGAAGGCATCAAAAAGCGGCTGGGATCCAAAAGAACAGGATGGGTGGACGAAGTTCCACACGTCCTATGGGCAAACCGCATACTCGCCAAAACTAGCAATGGCGAAACTCCGTTTAGCCTAACCTACGGTTCCGAGGCCGTCATCCCCGCAGAAATCGGATGCCCCTACGCAAGAGTACTCATGGCGGAACAAGGGCAAAATGACAAAGAGCTACGATTAAACTTAGACTTACTCGAAGAGCGGCGGGAGCTCGCCGCCATCAAAGAAGCCAGATACAAAAATCAGTTAGAGCGCTACTACAACCAAAAAGTTAAGCTACACAAGTTTAACATTGGAGATTACGTCCTAAGAAATAATAGCGCCTCAAACACAGAAAAGCAAGGAAAACTTGCTCCAACATGGGAAGGACCTTACAGAGTTCAATAGATCTTGGGCAAAGGCGCTTATGCGCTAGAAAAAATAGATGGCACGCCTGTCCCGCGTTCTTGGAACGCGGCACAGCTACGTTTCTGTTACATGTAATTTTTTGTAAACACTTAGGCTACACATGCCTAACTCCCCTTTTGGAATTCTAAGAAGTTTTACTATTTAACTTATGATGTGCACTACTGGAACCTTGGGTCTTCAAGGCGTAGATATTAAACATAACTATCGCCGGACTCAATAACCAAATCCAAATAAACATCATACAAAAAGTTAATAATATTATTACTTCAAAACATTCCACCAAAAAGGGGCGTTCAAGCGGCCCCAAGCTTTACAACGATAAACACAAACACCATCCTAAACAGAACCTATTCTTCTTCCGACTCCTCAAAGTCCACAAGTTGCTCTTCTGTATCCCCTGGTGCTGTCCCAGATGTCTCCCCTCCGCCAGTCGCTGCCTGCTTCCCTTTCTCTTGCGCCTCCGCACCCAAACGGTCAGATTCTTCAATAAAGTAACGGAGAGCGCCGGCTGGATCAGCATACTTATTACAGTCCGCCACTGTCTTCAGTATAGGGAATTCGACTTGCTCGAACTTGAGGAGTTCGGCTTCATACTCTTTCTCCTGGGGTTTACCATAATGCGCGCCCTTGGTTATATGCCTTCCGTTCAGCGCATGGTAGAACCCACTGTCAAATCCCTCAGCCTCCCCAGCAGCGCGCGCAGCAGCGGCAATAACAGCATCCTGATCGCCAAGATTGGGTTCATTCCAGAACCGCTTGAAAATCTGCACAAATACAAAGATCAGTAGGAGAATACGCAATGACATGGGAAAAATACGAAGATACTTACCCCGGCGATACCCTCGGACATCACCCAACGGACAGACTCCTGGGCCTTCTCCTGCGCAACGTTGGCCTCATCCAAGAGAGCCTTGGCATTTTCGGCCTCTGTTTGCGACACGGTCAACGACTCCTATAAAGAAGCCCTCTCCTCAGTCAACGCCGCCTTCTCCTTCACCCATGCTTCCTTCTCACTCACCAATTCGGACAGCTGAGAAGAGAACCTCACAAGCTCATCATCTTTGCTGCGCAATTCAGACCGCAGGCCCGCCACCACCGAGTACATATCAGCTAAAACTTTGGCATGGCCCTCCGCGGTCTCCCGCAGCTTGGCATTCTCATTCTTCAATGCCTGGATCTGATCCTTCAGTTTCATCGTATCATGGTTAGTCACTTGACAGGCATCGATCCACCTCGGATGAGCCAGCGCATGATCACGCTCAAGTACCTTCACCTTGTCCTCAGACTTATAGGCTCTGTCCCTATATCTCTCCACCTCAGATTTCAGCTTCTCCTCCCTCAGCGCCTGAGCTGACCGCCGAGCATTAAACTCGGCGACATCACGGGCAAACTCTTCATCCCGCCGCTTTAACTACTCCACCGCCGCAACCTGAAGAGCTTGCCCAACGCAGATATCGGTTATTAGTTGCGAACGGGACAAGCTGTCCTGATACTCCCTTTCCTTGGGAGGAACCACTTGAGAAACAAACTCCTCAGCTATAAGAGGGTTTGCAAAACGGGAGTTCTCCCGGATACTCCAGTGCGGGCGCCAGATAACATCACCCGCGAAGTAACCCGGGGCACTCCGGTCGACACTCGACCTTCCACCAGAAGGCATGCTGCCACTACCACCTGCAGGGGAATCACCAGAAAGCGCCTGATAAGAGGCAGCCCTCGCGGCCTCCTCCTCCGCCCTAGCCCTGGCGGCCTCCTCCTCCACCTTCTCCTTCTCAACACGCAGCTTTTCAGCCGCCACTCTCTCAGCCTCGGCCTTCCTGGCCACTTCTTCCAGACGTAGCTTCTCAGCTGCTACTCTCTCCTCTTCCGCCTTCTTGGCAGCAGCTTCCTTGGCCCGCTTCTCGGCCTCAGCTGCCTCTTTCTCCGCCCGAGCCTTCGCCTCCTCCTCCTCCTCCCACCTTTTCTGGGCAACCTCTGCCTCACTTGGCTCGGAGGCGGAACCCGGAGCTTGCGGAGAAACAACTGCAACAAAAAGCCGGACAACACTTAGGAAAATATCAATACAACAAAAGGAAAGAAGAAGGGCGGAACACCACTTACTGGTCACTTTCTTTAACGTCTTCTGGATGAGAGGACGACGTTCTGGCGGAGGACTAATCTCCAAAGAAAATGGCGCGGGACCAGCCCCGCCAGACTTGGAGGATCAAGCCTTCCCGCCGGAGACTTTGCCCAACTTCCGCTTCTTCTTCAGCGGACTAACCGCCGCATCATCTTCAGGGGCGGAAGAAGAAGATTCTGTACGTCTCTCGCGCTGACCAAAGAGAGGACCTTCACCACCTGCACTCAAAGGCGCAGATTTAGCTTGAGACAACACCTTATGCTTATGAAAGCGCGGTCTACCCCCGCATGAGGAACAGAAGATAAAGGATCAGGGTTTATAGGATGCTCACGTGAAAAAAGAAGGACGGTTGGCTTGAACTCCAGATAGGGAAAGTAGAACCTATCAACCATCTCATCTATCACCGACACCCTACCCTCCGCAGGATCCCTCCACTCCAAGGGAGCTTTATCCCTCAACAGAAAAGCATCAAATTTTGACATCCCTAAGTCAAACAAAACATAAGTTAGTCACACGCTAAAAAAGATAACGGTTGAAAAGCTTGGAAAAAACTTACCAGGTCTAACAATCACCGGCTCTTTCCCCTGCACAATCTGAGCCCGGCTCATACCCAACAAAGCCAACATGGCTTTGGAACACATACCCGTGTCAAACGGGGAAGCATGAGCCACCAACTCCTTGAACCAGGCTTCATCCCTGTAACCCTCCATAACAGGGTGATCACCTACTCTCTGACGCTCAGCCACAACCTTCCATGGCATGTCCACAGGTATCACACCCCTCTTGACGTAGAAGAACTTATCCCCACAGGGAGGCACATGGGGACAAGGAATAAAGTTGAACCAGGAACCCTCCATGTTCAGCAAATAAAAGACATTGAACCATTCAAAAGACGGCTCAATGTCCAGAACACGGCAGCAGGCTTCAAAATGGACAAGCCGAAGCATCCCAAACCCACTAACCTGGGTGACATGAACACCATTCCTCACCAAGGTATCCACCTGGAACTTGGTGGCAGGTAAACGGAACCCACATATGGCAAGGTGGGCCCCATATAAGCTCATCTTCCCATGGGAGGAGCCAAGGCAGTATTCTGGGCAGTTGGTAACTCAACCTCCCATGAAGGATCAAACTCCATAGCCTCCAAAAATTTCGCGAAGCTTTTCTTACCCCACTTGCAGGTGGTGTTATGCATCAGCTTCTTCGACGTCTCAGTAGCAGCCTTACTAGGGTTTCCCCCAACATCAGAGCCCTCAGACATGGTGACGAGGGTTTTAAGAAAAAGAAAAAAGAAAATTTTTTCCAGAAGTTTACCGGAAAACTTGAAGATTAACCGGAGAAGATGAAGATCTTCGAAGAAATGGATGAGAGAATTTTTGAAAAAAGCTAAGATAAGAAGAAACTCCAAGGACCTCCTGGAGTATTTATACCCATCGCATTTAATGCGATGGGAACAACTGGCAGGAAACTCTTCATCTTGCCAGATGGGAAGACATCCGGACGCTACACGTGGCATAACAGCTGTGTAAGCAGTTACTCGTCAGCACGTGAGGACACGCGTCTGACTAACAGGACGACTTCTCACCTGCCAAACGTCAGCCGTCAGCCTGACAAACTGCACCACTCACGCGCGTGAACGGCCACTCGCCTGACACACGATGGATAACCTTCCACCCACGTGCTGACATGACTGACAACTGTGCAGACATCCTCTCTGCACCCTGACACGTCCACCAACCGTCTCGGCTTCCCAGGCACGTTTCCTAAATATTAAGGAAACCTTTCAAATTTCGAAAATTAATTACAAGGATGACACATTTAAATCACCCTGTTTGCCACGTCATCACTTGGCGATGGGTTGACGTAAAATCCAAAGACGTTCTCCACCGGATTTTACTATCCAACACCCTGATTGCCACGTCATAACTTGGCGATGGGTTAACGTAAAATCCAAAAGACGTTCTCCGCCGGATTTTACTATCCAACTCCCAGATTGCCACGTCATCACTTGGCGATGGGTTGACGTAAAATCCAAAGGACGTTCTCCGCCGGATTTCACTATCCAACCCCCAGATCGCCACGTCATTACTTGACGATGGGTTGACGTAAAATCCAAAGGACGTTCTCCGCCGGATTTTACTATCCAACACCCTGATTGCCACGTCATCACTTGGCGCAGGGTAGACACGAAGTCGGAAACACGTTTTCTCCGTCGAATCTTACTCACACCCACATTGACACGTCATCACATGTCGCTGGGTTCATGTAAAATTTAAACGTCACTAGACTTTGCAAAAAAAATTTTTTACCCGCGCTAAGTCTCCACTTGGCGCTGGTTTTTTATAAAACGAGCCATGTACAAAGATAAGGGGACGCTTTTATCTTTCCACATGACACCAGAGCTGCAACGCGCATTCTGTCGCTCGCATTACCCCTTTTTTCAAGAAGCAAACAATTACCCCTCTGTAGAACAACACAACGGACTACATTACAAAAAACACACGTTTAGTCCAGTGCCCCACCAGCTCTCTAAGCAAGAACAGGAGACACCCTAGACTTGGGGGACTTGAAGGGGTAGGGTACTATTCTCTTGCGCTTTCAGGCGCACCCTACCCACTATCCAAAGCCCCTGCTTAAAGAAACACATCTGAGGACACAGATGCACAGCAGCGCCTGGCGCTGCTGATAGCCTACGCGGAGGTACCAGCTGGCAACACCCGGAAACATCCCCCTTGGAGCCTAACTTGCTACCACTCGTCAGGTGTCAGCTGACAAGTGGTCAGCCGCCTGACGTCTGACTCCCCTGCAGACCCAGCCACGATACGCCACGTGTGTGAAGGACAAAGCACCGCCCAGCCAACCAACCACGAGGCGACACGTGGCCCAATCGAAGAGGCCCTCCTCAACTTAGATCACTTTATCCAACTAAGGATTGGAATCCAACTAGTGGGACCTACACAAGCAACCGGCTTGGGCCTTTAACCCAAGCCCGTTAATAACCAGAATGGGCCCGATGACCTCGGGCCCATGCCTCTCCTATAAAAGGAGGACTTGGCCTCCTTTCTTAAGGATCGAATTCAGCCAATTAGAACAAAGACACTTGTTCCACCACTTATACTATTAGTTGTATCTTTTATCAATAAAGATTGTTCTTTTCAGTGGACGTAGATCCTACGTGATCGAACCACTTATACCTTTTGCCTATTGTGTCTCTTTGCTTATTATCCGTGCATATAACCATAGATCAACCATCGTTGTGAGCCAAGGATTATACCCTGCAGCGAACACGAGTCGTTATTCCATATATTATCCCATCATATCTCCCCTAGGTATACTCGTTGTTTCTTCATATATATATATATATATATATATATATATATATAAAGGCTAATAATAATGATAATAATAATAATAATAATAATAATAATAATAATAATAATAATAATAACTTATATAGAGGTAAACCTTTACAAAACCAATTAACCAAACCCCCTCTCTGATCGAAGCCCAGCAAGTGGCCCACCTCCCTTACCCCTTTACCCAGCCCAACCAGCCCAAGGCCCACGTCCCCTCTCCCCCTTACTGTAAAAAAAAGGGTTGGTTGAAGCCAGGATTCGAACACGAGTAGAAAGCCGGGTCAGAAACTCCCACGCGCACCAAACCAGCTGGGCAACACCTCACATCTGATTTAATCCCAACATTAATTAAATAAAAACCCGCAAAAAATCCTTAACCCTTCCTCTTCGCGATCTGCCCGCCAAACATCAATCCAATCCCACAATCAACTCGTTTTGACCTCCTCTACCTTCCATAATTACTGATTGAATGATTAAACGGGTTTAAGTTGACCAATTTCGATTAAATGCCATTATTAAACTTTCCTAACACTCACAATTCGCAAACTATATCTAGAGGTGTTTTCAATCCAATTAAACTTGTCCCAATACCCTATTATGGCCGATTAGCATAACCCCTATCACACTTTTCACTTTCAAACACCAAATCTTCCAAAATCAAAGCCTTTCAGTCGAAACTTGGTGCTTGGGTTACAAACTCTTTAGGTACACCTTAACACCTATTCTTTGTTGCATTTGGTTCGGTTTTTGTCAAGCAATAAAAGCCCTATCGTTTCTGATATTAACTGTATCGATTGGCTGGTTAATTGCACGATTGGAATGTTAGGGTTTATATGAACTAATTTGGGGCTTTCTGGATAAAACTATAAATAAGATTTGAAACTGAATCAGATATCAAACACACACCCAGACCAGTTGGTCTGGGCGTGGGTTTTCACCCCACAGGTCGCTGGTTCGAGTCCAGCAGAGGACGATTTTTTTGGTCTTTTATTTTTTTTTTTTTGATTTCCTTTATACATATAAATCTACAATTATTTTTAAAAATAGATTTTAAATACTAAACATGGTCTATAAATCCTACCAAATTTATTTTAAGTAAGTAATATGATAAAGTTTAATACCCAACTTTTAGTTTTTAAAAAATCTTTTATTTATTATATATAATAAATATTGAAATTTAAATCTATTATAATTATAAAATTCTATAAAAATATCAAAACAATTTTATTAAATTTCACAAAAATTATTCTAAACTTATAAAACAATAAGCATCTCCAAAATGATTTTTATTTCTGGAAAATCACTTTTTAATTTTTTTAATCGATTTTTTTTATTTTAATCATAAATAAATCATAATAAATTCATTTTTCATTATTTTTACATCAAAATTTCACATAAATTATTATTAATCATTTAGATCAGAAATATAAATTTTTGATTCAAAATTAATAATTTTTAATATTTTTAAATATTAAGTCCATATTTTGTCAAATAAATATTTATATACAAATATTCTTTAATTAAGAAAATAATTTTATAAAAATTATTTTCACATTTATTACATTATAATTTAACTACTTTTGGATATTATTGGCAGAAAACATTTTCATTAATTATTTCTTTATTTATTTTAATTATTCAAATTTAATCATAAATCAATTGTTAATCCCTAAATTAGGAACCCTAGCACGTTTTAGACCAGAAAACTTAGACTTATTAAGTTTTCCTCAACACTTATTTATTACCTTGAAATAGGGTGATATTTGGATACACACGAGCCACATTTACTTATATAACAAGGGTCGTCATTCTAATACTAAGGTGAGTTTACATAGCCCATTTTCTCTATTTTCACTATTTTTGGGGTGACACATGTTTAAACATTTTATACTATCATTTACTCATATTTACTTGTGATTCAATTACATCATCATTCTATCATTTGACTGTAACAAAAAGACACAGTACAATCATTAACAATGATCAAGCCGCATGTTTAGATTATAGCGCTATAGGTCTGACAAACCCACCCCCTGCATAAATTCAGGGATGATCGATAACAGTAACAACATTTAACTAACTTGCGAGTTAGTCATCAGTTGACACAAGGTTTGATTGTACAAAGACGCATTGTTACATGTCGTACTGATGCTCTATCATTATACAACTGTGATTGTTGTACAAACTATTATATTCAAAAACCTATGTATTCTCACCAACTTTTGTTGACCCAAAATATTTTCAAACTTAACATGTTTCAGGTTATACTTGCTTGAAGATTGAGTTAATGCTTGAAGATGTGTGCATTGTATTATTCATTTTGATGTACGAATTCTTGTAGAACAATTGTATGTAATTTATTTAAATCATTAATGAAATTTATTATTCACCATGAGCTACTGAACAATCATCAATACGTGACATCCCGATGTTTCCGCCATCGATTGGGGTGTTACAACTCCAGTCTTTGAAGATGTTGAGATTGAAGACATTACTCATGAAGAATATATGGAGTACTTCAAGCAGAATGAGAATGATGTGATACCTAAGATCAATGAACAAACACTTGATGAAGCAGAAAATATTGCTAAGAAGAAAGGAAAGAGAATAATTGATGAAGTGTTTGGAAGCGAGGCTAATCAGAAACAAACTTATCAACAGTCGGAAGAATTAAATGATCTGTTGAGGAAGTTGAAAGAGAAAGAAGCCAATAGACCTGTTGAAGAGGTACAAGGAGGGTTCTACAAATACCACAATAAGATTTTCAAAGGAAAAGCTTTCGGATGAATGTATTTGAGACAACTTCAATGTATAGGTGTGAAATGGGTGAAAGGGATCTTGTACTTTTACAGATTCTATGATATTAAAACATTACCATACTGGACTGTTCGAGATGTTTGTAGACATACAATGACAGGTGCTTCATGTAACATCACACAAATGTTTTTTATGTATATGGAACTCCCTCATTTATTCATCCGATTCATGTTTACAGTGTCTTTCCCATCCATTTTGTTAATTTTTAGTTTAAATAATGACTTATAATCAATATTAAATTGGATTTTATAAAAAAATTCTGATTTAAAAACGTTAAAAAAAATGTTGCCTGAGCCAAGATTCGAAACCGAGTCCCTGGCGGGCTAAACCTTAACCACACCACACAAACCACTACACCATTTGGGGTTTTGTGATGTTAATTAAAACCAATTAAACTTAAACCCTTTCAAGATCCCTTAGTCAAACCTGAAAAGTCAAATGTAGTTTCCTAGTCAAGTCAAGTCAACGTGTAAGTAAATATGGTCTCCTAGTCAAGTCAAAGTGTTGGTAAATATGGTCTCCTAGTCTAGTCAAAGTTGTTCCTAAATTCTAGCCTAGTCAAAGTTGTTCCTAAATTCTAGCCTAGTCAAAGTAGTCCCTAATTTCTAGTTTGTATTCTCTAGTTTTAGACTCTTTCATTGTATAGTTATTGGCATCTCTAATGAATAAAAAAATATACAATTTGATACTTTCATACGGCCTATCTAATTGTATCATAGACCTTAAACTTTTCTCATTAAAACACCCATTAAACAGTATCCTTTCTTTATGACCTAATTTTACTTCCTAAACAAATTACAACTCCAATTTCTTCACTATAAATACAATAGCCTACCATTCAACTCTTTATACCATTCAAAAAAAAAAAAAAAACATTATTATCTCATATCCCATATACTAATGTTTTCATCCATCATTATCTCCTCTAGCTGGTTCCGAGTTTTCCAAGTAAGTATCATAATTCATTCAATATCGTTCCCTTAGCGTTTTATTATTCCATTACTTATTCCCTCTTAAAACTAGATCTGTAATGCTTCTTAACCTATAGTAAGATGTTCATAAACTTATTTTTATCATATTTTAGTTAAAAACAATTTTTAAAATATTCAAAGGTGCATATAAGTGCAACCCTTGATTTGGACAGCAAGCAAAACTGAACTTAAAACCACCATAACTCTAAAGTAAACTCAGATACTATGATCAAGATCTTCGAATTCCGGTTCTGATGGTATATTATTTGTCAAAAAACTCATCCGTTTTGATCTTTAACGAGCCCAAACAAAACAGGGGTTCAAATCTGGACGAGCTGTTTTGTCTTACGTTTTTGACATATTTGTAGGGATCAAACGAAAATATTTTCTAAACGAAAGTTATTCAGAATACTTTGATTTAGTTTAATTTGAATTTTTATAATTTTTCAAGGTCGTTTGGTATTTTTAAATTGTAATTTAAAATATTAGCTGCAATCTGTCCAAAACGTGATTTTAACAAATCTAACCTAACTAACACTCCACCTATTATTCTTTCGATTATCCTAACCGTATAAGAACTCTAGACCCTTAATATGACCCTAAAACAACACTTCTTATTACTTTATGTCAATATTACTAAGTGTTTGCATGCTCAAGAAAATGCACGAACTCATTAAGCACCTAAGGTGAGTTTACATATCCCCAGTCTTTTACAGTTTTACAATGCTCTTTGGGATGAAAGATGTTAAACACTTATACTCAACATATACAATTCTATTACGTGTCTTGTGTGATTTCTATGTTGCATTATGTCTTAAAAAAATACTTTGGTAAACACAATTAGACTCGCGTAATCATTAACTCCGTACAAGCCAACGTTACACAATGATAGATCTATTGGATTGACAACCCCACCCGGATACGTGTACCTCCAGTATGGGTAACGTGGGTGAGTGTTATCGAACACATAAACACAAACGAGTGAACCATATGCGTATGGGATGGACCACAATAAACATGTCACAAGGGTTGATTATGCAAACAATTTACCTAGTAGTTTGTTTTCATATATGGACTAGATTTGCCATGACACTTGAATTGTACAACTTTTATACTCATGATACTCTACGCAAAACCTATGTAATTCTCACCAACTTTTGTTGACCCAAAGTATTTTCCAACTTAACATGTTTCAGGTTATAGTGTTGTTTGGAGATAAGAGTCCATGCTGGAAGATTTATATTTAGTGTTTCTCATTTGATGTACAAATTGTTTTTAGAACAATCGTATGTAATTCATTTAATTAATTATTGAAACTTATTATTTACCATTAGCAACTGAACAATCGTCATTACGTGGTACCCCGATGTTTCCGCCATCGGTTGGGGTGTTACACTTCAGTGAATAATAATGTGGTGGGATGGTTTGCTGAGAAGATGTCAAGAGAAAGCAGAAACAAATGGGATTTGTTTAGGCCTGAATATCCTAAATGTGTTGTTCATAGAGATATTGATCCCATTACTGGCATGAAGAGAGTGAGTTTAAAGTATAAGCCTCCTTTGTGATAAAGAGGACACAGTTGATGCCTATTCAACAACATTTCAGTAGTGATTTTGTGTGCTGGTATTATGACTGGAAAACAGCTGAAGTAGTGATAGTTCTGAAGGATACAGCTGAGTTCAAGAAATTACACATATTTGATCCGATGTGGATGATCAACTGTTCAAAAGAAGATATCAATATGTTGTATTTCAATCCAATACACTTTTAAGTACAAGATGTAGAACAAGCGATGAAGTTCTATCGTGTTGTTTGTTTCTGTTTTGCGTGGAATGTGAATGCGGGATGCAAGTACAATGAGAAGCTGGGTAAGTACGTGAAGATTCAAGAAGTAAGGAAGAAGTCACACAAACGTCAATTAGAACCTGAAATGAGTGCGAAGCAGAAGAAGAATTTGAGAATTAAACTGATGAACAAGGCGCTTGATCATTAATGACAACAATCCAAGCAATAGTCAAGGGGGAGTTTGTAGATGCACATTTGTGACTATCGCTTTGGATTTACTTTATTGACGTTTTTGTATAAAGATGATTATTATAAGAAGACTAATTCGACCATACGGGAGGTCGAATGGAGAATTTCAGAGGGTCTAATGAAGATTTGAAGATATAATGAAGAATATGTTTTGTTATTTGGTTGGTTTGAGCCCTCGACAGGGTCAAGGGGTTGATTCGACCATTACACAGGGTCGAATCAACATGTCTTTAAATAGTTTTGATTTTACTTTGATGTCAACTTTTGGTCATTTTGTCTAGGTCTTTTGTGTGAGTTCTCACTTGAGACTAGAAAGTTCTTATTAAGTCTTTTTCATTGTAAACCTAATCTAATCAAGTGTAATCCATTGTTTATGAATAAAAATGTTTATTGAAAAGGATATTATCGTGTGTTGATTCGTTTTCTATCATTTTGCATGTGATTCATGGATTCCGCACCTGAATTACTACATTTTGTATGATTACGTAGTCGATTGCTTACAATCCGATCCTCAAAAAATTCCAAAAGAGTGGATTATCCCGAGGGCTCCTAGAAGAAACGACACGTACATCATGGACATGAGTATGCCTTACAATACTTCAGAGGAGACCACATGCCTTCTTTCAATAGCATCTGAATCAGATTCACTGCTATGGCATAGGAAAATGGGACACATCCACTTCAGAAAGCTAAACTACATTGTGAAAACCGGTTTGGTTACATGTGGTCCCTTAAAACGCTTTGGGACTGAGGATAAATGGCTCCCTTGTAAAAAAGGAAAGAAACATAAGAAACCTCATCACCCTAAAGTTGTTAACACCATCTCTGCTCCTTTCGAACTACTTCACATGGACCTATTCGGTCCGGTGAACGTTAGAAGCAATTGTGGTAAATTCTATTTCCTTGCGTTACTGATGATTTTTCAAGATTCTTGTGGGTGTTTTTCTTCGGTTCGAAGGATGAGATATGAGAAATCATAACTACTTCACATGATGTTGTGTTTAAGTCTTTTAATGTTCCTCATACCTTCAATGTTGATCCGACCATTGAAGAACCAATGATTCTTGACCAGGATGTTGAAAACATTGTAACACATCGATCATTTATCCCAATTACTGCAGAAAAGGATAAGACAGATGCTCGAAGAAGCACTTCGGGAAATAACCGTTCTACATCTACATAACTAAGTACTGAAACTTATGAAGAACCTTTCACGAACCAGTTCGGGACAGATTCTGCTAATGAATAAGTGGCTGCAGGAGAAATAGACTCCAAATTAGATGATGAGTTAACGGTTGACACGGTGGCATCAACACGTGCAAATAAAGATCATCTAGTTGACTACATACTGGGAGCTCCTACTGTGAGAGTTCAGACAAGGAGAAGCTTTGCGACTGCCAACTGGATGTATACACGAATTAGAGAGACAGGGATTGTGAACAAATGCTTAAAATGCTTTATTTTGCAAATTGAACCGAATACGTATTAACTAGCTCTTCATGACAACTCGTGGGTAGAGGAACTGGCTCAGTTTAGGAAGCTCAAAGTCTGGGAGTTGGTCGATCTCCCTCGGGGTGCACAGGAAATTGGCACCAAATGGGTTTTTCGGAATAAGAAAGATAACAACGGTGTTGTGATCAGGAATAAAGCTTGACTAGTGGTCAAGGGGTTTACTAAATAGGAAGGGAGAGAATTCAATGAAGTGTTTGCACTATTTCAATTCACTTATTTCTGGACTTTGCATCTCATAAAGGATATAAGGTTTATCAGTTGGATGTTAAAATCGCCTTTTTGTACGGAAAAGTCCAAGGTGTATGTCTCTCAACCACCGGGGTTCACTGATCAGAATATCCAGATCGGGTCTACAAACTTGACAAGTCCTTTTAAGAACTTCATCAGGCACCCAGGGCATGGTACGAGAGAATGTCTTCTTACCTCTTCAACATTGGCTTTGAGAGAGGAAAGATTGAGTGTCCAATTTTCATTCGGAGAAAAGGAGAAGATTCTCTGATGGCTCAGGTGTACGTTGATGACATCATCTTCGGGTCACCGAATGAAGACTTATGCAAGGAATTCGAGCAGGTCATGAAAAAGAAGTTCAAGATGAGTGCTATGGGGGAGTTAAAGCTCTTTCTTGGTTTACTGGTGGATCACAAGGCACATGGAATGCTCATCCATCAAACCAAGTATGTACATGACATCCTAACTCATTTCAAGATGAATGATTGCACTACTTATGCTACTCCTCTACCTGTCAACCACGGTCTGGGTCCAGATACAGAAAGCGACAAACAAGTTGAACCAACAGAGTACCAGGCAATGATTGGTTCACTCATGTACTTATCTGCTTCTAGACCTGACATTATGTTTCCAGTTTGTGTTTGTGCGAGGTTTCAGGCGGATCCAAAGGAGTCATATATGATTGCGGTCAAACGGATATGAGATACCTTAAGGGGAAACCCAAATTAGGTCTCTAGTATCTATCAGATGGTGGATTAGATCTCATGTCCTACACCGACTCAGACTACGGAGGATGCAACCAGAACAGAAAATTGAGAACTAGAGGTTGTCAACTACTTGGTGGGAGAATTGTATCCTGGCAATGCAAGAAGCAAATTCTGTAGTTGTGTCTTCATACGAGGCTGGATACATTGCAGCTGGTAGTAGCTGTTCACAGGTTTTGTGGATACAACAACAGATGTGGGATTACGGTTTGAATTTTTTCTTGATACTCCCATCATGATTGATAACAAAGCCGCCATATCCGTAACTGAAAACCCAACCAACTTTTCTAAAACTAAACATATTCATATCAGACATCACTTTATAAGGGATTGTTTTGAAAAGAAAATGATTCATTTAGAAAAAGTTGACACAAAAGAGAATTTGGCAAACCTTTACACCAAGGCATTTGATAGGGCTCATTTTGAACTGTTGGTGCAACTGAACGGGATGAGGAGTCCTGAATGATTTTACGTTTCCCATAAGTATCTGAAGTACTTGTATATAAAAAAACAAGATGTCACTGTGTAAACGATAGGATATGATAGTACATTAGCTGCTTGATTGTCGCACTTAAAACATACAAGAGAACCTAAAATGATAAGTGCGACTGCAGCTCCATCATGTGATATACTAGTAGGCAGACTTACAACGCGTACCCAGCCCATAATACAATAATAATATAACATGACTATGGTTCATGTGGGGAACATAAAATCAGCGTACGATCTTATGGTTTTAATTCTTGCGTTGAAAGATTGCCAAAATCAGAGGTTTTGGGTCTTTATATTGTTTCCCTATCCGGAGATAAGGATATCTTAAAAGAGAAAATCCAAAGGAAAAATGCCAAAACTCTCTATGCTAAATGGCTATCTCAAAAGGCCCAAAGCTAAAATTCATACCAAACGGTATTTGTCCTAACCCTGGTTGAGTACACACCAGTCACTTTGCGGCATCCATATATATGCTAACCTGTACACCTATGTATCTCGTACGTTTTAAATTATATGGACACCAACAATATACTCACCAGTTACGATGAAGCTTTGTGCATACCTTGATCGCAGGGGTATGTCATGTTGTGGGACACGCAATACCTACAGTCAAAGGCTCTTAATCGTAATCAGTAAAGTGAGGCCTTGAAGACAATGATGTAAGTTTGCTTAAGTGAATCAATATACTATTAATCGCCTTGGACTGTGACTATGCTTTTAATAATTTACCTTGAACAATTCTAACTCGTGTGTTTGGTCTCGTTCTAGTTGATATGATCCTTTCACCGTTGACATCTCAACAAAAATAGAGTGTTTATTTTATTTCATTTTATTTTATTTTCACTTGATTAATGTTTTTATTTATTTTATTTGTTTATTTTATTTCATTTTATTTTATTTTCACTTGAACAATGCACGGGAAATAGTCATTATATGGGAGTACTTGAATAGTTTAGGAAAACATCTCGATTTTGTACCAACAAAATTTTTGAAAAAGCCATGTCACTGTTTTTCTTTTTAATCCACTAAGAAAATCGTATTCGGGCTCGTTTGTAACACAATAGGCCCAAAATGTGAATCAAATGGTTAAGCTTTTGCTGAATAATAGTGGTCCATGGATTTTATTTGAATTGGGCTCGGCCCAATATCAAAAAATGACGATGGGGGTTAAACGAAGATGCCCTAAGACATCTTATTTAGTCATCTTCGCCTTATGATGGGGTATAAAAAGGTGGTCACCAGGTCAACTTGATAAACTTTCAAACCCCTCACTTCAACAGGCGAACATAACCCCCACACCCATATCTTCGTTTTCACTTTTCCGACCCATAACACATCTAAGAACCGGCCGATTGACCATAGATTGTTTTACCATATCTCTATCCGATCATAATGATACAAAAATCACTTGATTTTGTCCATAAAAAGTGCGTTTTTAAGCGGGTTTTAGGACTCGGGTTAAACTTAACCAATTAGCTATGAAACGACGTTCAAAACTTATAACTAATGTCATAAAACACTTAGTCGGACCACTAGGAACGTATCATGATGATCGGATCGTGTTGAATCGACGAAAAATTTTGACTTGGTGCAAACATCTTCGTCACAGGCGAAGTTAATAATAGGGCGAAGATACAGATTCCACGAAGATGCCTCAAGCATATTCGCCTAAAGTCATCTTCGTGAAAAGGCAATTTCGCCTTCCGGCATCTTCGTCTGCCGGTTATATTTGTTGACCAGCCATCTTCGCTTGGTTCACATCTTCATTCTTTACCTCTGGTTGAAGGAATTTCATTGATTTTTGACCGGACCTTCGCCTGACGATTTTTACAAGTTACTAATGCTAAAATGTTGAGTGCGGAACTTGGCCGAAGAAGAAGTTCATGAATTTTACAGCAACCAGAACTAAGCCTTTGGACTGGTTCCAGGAGGCGGTAAAGCCGTTTATTATCAACAAATTTTATCATTCTTTCAGTGCTGCAAGATCAACTATGCTCTAACACATTCGCCACAGATCAGCGTGACTTATCTACAGCACTGAGTATAATTGCAGGGAAGAACCACCGGTAACGCGTGCTACCGTCAACAATCAGGCTATCCAGTTCTCAGCTGATACCATTCGCCAGGCTCTGAGACATGGCACGGTGGCTCAAGAAGATGCCCCAATGATATTTCCATGGAAATTTCAGATGGGGGCTTTCCTACATATGGGTTACTCTGGAGACACAACGAAGGATCAGTTGAGCAAAAGCTATGTGTACAGGCAATGGAGACTGCTGATGCATGTAATCATTTTTTGCTTTTCGGCACATCGGGCAGGACCCAATGCTATTGGGTCGAGTATCCAGTCTGCTATGCTATCTTTGATATACAACAAACCATTCACTTTCTCTCAGATGATTCTATATAATTTCTAGAAGCAGATTTAGGCTACTAAGAAAAATCGTTTTCTCGCCTATGGCAGGTTTTTGATGATTATATTTAAGTTTCTTATGCCTAACTTGCTAGATATCCCACCGTTTGTTCAGGCTAGGACAGTGGAGCGTCGAACTCTTGCTGATTGTTGCATGCACAATGTAAGGTAATAAATTGCAGACAGTCAACATGAGACAACACTGTTTGGGTTTCTTATTGATCCTGCTTATCAACCACTGGCAAATGATGCGTGGTTTGAGGCGCCTGATCAGCAGCAGCAACAACAGGAGTAACAGCAACAACCACGGGCTCCAGTTTAGCAACCTGAGGTTCAGGATCAACAGGTTCCAGCACAGGTACAGGTACAACAGCACGATCAAGCTGTTGACCAACCTGTTCAACAGCTTGGTCCAGTTATTGAGGAGCAGGTTCAGCAGCTTGGTCCGCCCATGTCCATCTGGTACAGTTCATGGGGGAGAGGGGTCCTCGGGTGTTCTTACTATACCCTCTTCGCCTAGTTTAGATGATGATTCAAGTAGTGAAGGCCGTGAGATCGTTGTTGATTCACCACAGAGGTCGGTTCCTCCTACTGACACTGTGGGTGAAAAGAGGAAAGGAGATGATGACGAGGCTTACAAAGACTATCATCCAGAAGATTCTGATGACGATGGTGATGATGATGTCCCACCTCTAAGGCCACGCCAGAGGCAAAGAGGTAGTGTAGTGATTCGTGAGCCTAGGTCACAAATGCAATCGGCGACCATAGCAGCCACAGTACCACAACCACCACCACTATCTGAACCCATTACTACCACACAACTTATCCTTACCACGTCCATTACTACCTTACCTATCCCTACCAGTACAGGAACAGTTGGTGAATCTTCACTTGGGGTTTCTACACTTCCAAGTTCACTAACTGCTCCACACTCTGATCCCATTTTCACCACTTCTACCAAACCTACTACATTACCTACCCCCACTACTACTTACACTACCACTGTTGCCTCAACATCCATACCTGTTACCACCCAGCCATCTTCAGAGGGGTTTGTGTTCGATATCTCTTATCTGGACTTTAGTTTTGACACTTCTTTACTTGATAGAGAAAGGAATGTTCGGTTAGAAAGACGGGTGGCAGAGTTAAATGATCAGGAGATTGTAGCCAATCAGACCATTACCAAGTTAGTGCAGTATAATGAGGTTCACTAGAAACTGTAGGCGAATGATAGGTCATTAATTCAGACGCTTCTTCAACAGAACAATGAGTTGCTGAAGCAAGTGAAGGCTTAAGGTTAGAGTGATACGTTTAATGGTAATGAGCTAAGGACAAAGAGGTGTGAGGATGATCCTGAAAATGATCCCAACCGCTCTGCAGGAAGTGAGCCTCCAAGTGCTTCAACAACACTTGGTGTGCAAGCTACTACTTAGGTACTGGGATTGAAATTACTGGTGCTGGAGATCCAGGGAAGAGGCTTGTTGACTCTATGCCTCAAATCTTGGACATCATGGATACCTTCAGCCATGAGACTTTGGATTTGTTTTTTCCAGGATTCAATGATGACCTTACCTTTAATTCTCTGATTGAAGTTCAAGAAGAGACAGAGAAGTTGAAGGAATCTGGATTACTTTCTAATGGGTCTGAGCGTGATGTGTATGACTTGGAGGGAGGCGAATTTATTCCAGACAATCTAGAAGACTAGAATCCTACTGAAGGAGATACAAGAGTAAATGAGGAGGTGAATGAGGTCGTAGCTCCTAAGTTGTATATAGAGACAGTATTGGAGAATGGTAATGAAGAGGATCAACAACACATTGACTTTTTGATGAAGATGTTGACAGAGGATCCGCTTAGTTCAGATCCTGAAGAAACTACTGATCCTGTTGACAATTCTGATCCTGATGCGGTATGGAGAGCTTTGTGGAAAAGAATGAAGGAAGAAAGGAAGAACTCTAGGCCCAAGACTTTTAGGTATATGAAGTCCTATGATGCTTCTAATCAGAAACATGAGACTAGTGGCATTGTTAGTTAGTTTTATGATGAATAGTTGAAGCTTTTTGCTATAAAGAGATATGATGGGATTCATTATATGCCGCCTAGAGTTAAGAATTTCAATTCTCTTCCTTTGTTGGAGTTTTGTGACTTAGTTAGAAGTGATCTGATTAATCCAAGTCAGAATGATTATGCGAAAGCCATTCAAAGGATCATGATGTATGAGGTTAAAGAGGATAAGTTTGAGTACTTCTGTCCACAGATTGGAAAGAGGATTAAGGATCGTAATCATATTGATCCAAGGACGAACAAGCCTTGGATGAAGATGTATTACAAATCCGCAAAGTGTTTGAAGTGGATTCCTTTGAAGAAGTTACCACAGAATATTCTCAGTGATCTCAAATGGTTGTATGTTGACAGTGAGACAGCCGAAGCGGTTGGAAGATCATAACGAGAAGTGTTTGTTGAGAGTCTATGATTCGATGCGCCTAGAAAATCTATCCCGAGCTGACTTGATCAAGTTACACAAGCTGCAGATCTATTACAGGGATGATTGGAGGCATCAAGGCTATCGCTACCAAGGGGTTGTGGATGTTTGTGTGAAGAAGAAGTTCCATGCTAACAGTCGTTGGCACTATATGGAAGATTGAGTTGCAGATGGTTTAAAGATCTAGAGAGCATTTTTCAAGGAGGAGTTTGTTAGTGTATGTTTTTGTGACAAACGCTTCTCTAGATTAGTATCATTTATGTTTTGGTTGATAGGTTTAAATTGTAACATACTTGACGTTCTTATAAGTCAAGTATGATAGCCTTTTGTGTATTACCCTAGTAAACATAGTTGGTAAAGAAGATAGATAGTGAAGATGATCATAGGCGAAGTTGGAGGCTAAGCGAAGATGCCATTTGGCATCTTCTCCTAACAAGCTGGGTTGTTATCTTCGTTAGTCTGTGTCAAGCCCATGCAAGTATAAATACCTTGAATGGGGTGGAGGCTAGCGTTGGTCAGTCATTTTGCATGTAATTGGTATTGGTTACACTAAAATAATATCAATAGACAAGCCGTTTTCTAAGTATTTCTATCGTGTTCTAGTTGTGATTGATTCATTGTTTGCATAACTGTCTATCAAGGGATTCTGCACCTTGATAGATATGATCTAGCTTGTAATCGATCCATTCCATGGACCTACAAAAATACCTACACAACCTACTACACTCCCAAAATTTTACTAAATATTTCTAGGATTCCATTCGTCATGCAACTAGTTTTATTTTGTTACAAAACCACATGGAAAAATTATGCAAAACCGTTTACTAGAGCTAGGTTCTGAAACATTCACATCAGTTCAGTTTACGAGAAAAATTCTTAAAAGTCTTGTCTTCATCCAAACGGTATAAATCCACCTGGGAAAAGTTGAATTATCCATGTACCTATTTTCTAACCAAATTTTGTGACCTAACTCCTTGCAAAACTCGAGTTATGGTCGTTTAAAGTTGACCCAAAATATTAATCTAAAAATCAATTTCAACCTTTATTTATATTAAATTCCAAAAACATATCAAACGATAACCAAATCGCACAGTATTATACATTCCAGAAAGCTAAGACCAAGTACAACATGTTCATTTCAAGAAACAATCAAAAGAAATAGATTAAGGTCACAATGCAAATCCTGCAAGTCGACACATGCAATCTGTCTGTTTTTATGCATGTTATAAAATTAACTTTTACAAACCCTAGGTGTATATTATCGATTAAGAACATCAAATAAACATCATACAAGTTTTCTCACACATGAATCTGATCAAAACATGCAAGATTCATTGTAAATATTATCATCTAAAGAACCATACACGTCCATAAACCATTATCATGCATTATCATATCATATATCACATAATACACCAATACACCTTGTTTAATCCCATTAAACCTTAATAAAAACTATGTTTTAATCTTTATAAGTTTATATCATGTCTTGGACAACTCATATATGGTGTTTTATAATATAATAAAAAAGATTAAAACTCAAAATATTAAGTATTATACCTAAAGGTCTTCAAATCACAACCAAACACCTTCCAAGTCTCCCGAATGATGTTCTTGGGCCTTAGCAGGTGTATGGGGTTATATTTTTCATATGGGGGCTGTAGGGAATGATTAGGATTGTGTTTATGAGAAAGATAGGGCTTAAAACCGATTTTATAAGGGTTTTAAGTGGGTTCCCGAGCACTGCCCCAGCGAACGGTCGTTCACACGACCGTAAGGCCGTTCGGCCTTGTCAGTCCCGTTTCGTTCGGGCTAGTTCAGCGTATTACATGTTTTCTTTGTTTTACTTTTTATTTTGGGCCATACTAAAACCTAACCCCGTGTTTTTAGACCTGAACTATCTTATCGGTTCATCAGTTACGAGTTCGGTGACGCGTTCGGTTTAAATAACGTAATTGCACAACAATTTACACATAGTTTCACACAAACACGTAATTGCAAATTATATCAAACAATTATTTCACAATTATCTATTTTTTCACTTCACCAACATTCAAGGTTCGATACTCGTGTACGCAGTTCAGTAATTCCCCGAATTACTGCCTTATGTAGTTATTAACCTATAACTGTGCAACGTGGGACTCACCTAACTAACCCTAGTTAAGTAATATGCTGTGAATGTAAGTAAAGGTTAAATAGAGTTTAGTTAAAGTATGAACCTGAAAATGCGGGGTATCACATACAGTACCCGTCAGAGTACTGCAGACACATGGTCACCTGCTGCCCAGACGTCACGTCAAACGCCACCTACCGGTCAACCATGTTGTGTCAGACGAAGCGCCGTCTGCGCCCAACCAAATTGTGCCCTATGGAACTATGGTAGGGCAGTACATTCTTTCTCTCACATCAACATTAATTACCACGTGATTCCTTACTCACTTTATGGGTTGAAGGGAAGGCAAGCCCATAACCCAGGTCCAAGCCCATCGTCGTGGTTATGGGTAGTGATGTTTGGACCATGCATGTCCTATATAAATGAGGCCATTCCTCCCTTGTAGAGCATCATGTTAAGTTGTTATAAGCAAGCCAACACCATTTTTGTGTCTGCTATCACGAGTAATAGTACTCTAGGCTGTCATCTACCTTCACAAGGCCCTTTTATTCTTTCCTTACAGGTTCAGTTCCAGTTATGAGTGGTGCAAAGGATCAAGACCTGCAGCAACACGAGCTCCAAGCCTTACTAACCTGCTCTGTTAAGGTTAGTAAAACTTGTTGTTTCTTGCTTTGCGCTATCCGTACCATCTAGAACTCTTTCTTTCCATCTTTTAGCCCACCCAATGGCTGAACCCAACCCTAAAACTTCCACTCACCCATACGAAAAGGACCCACAAGTCCAACTCGACGGGAACACTCAAACACTCAAAACAATAACCAAACAAACTAAACCCAAAAACTCGTTTTTGAGGTACGTGATGCTGACAGCACCGATGATGAGGAAGGAACCGTCAATCCTAGCGACTGGTACTTCTGTCAGCAGGAAAAAACAAACGCCAAATACCAACGTATGCTGAAAAAGCAAAAACAAGATGTGGGAAAAACCCTGAGTTATGACTCACCTTCTCACAAGAGCCATAAGAACAAAGATACTCATGACGGTCGGCACTACAGTCGTAGCGGGGAACGTGGTGGAAACACATACATTTGGGGCTACGCCAAGTTTTCCGACGTGTCGGACGGTTATGAGTCCTCCACTAATGGAGACTATGGCAACCAAAGACATCCACACAACTCTCATTCCACCAGTATTACGCATGGTGCTCACACGAACGAGGATGATGACTTGGTCAAACCCTACAAACCAAAAGCCTTCACAGAGAAATCAAAATTTGTTCCTCACATCGCGTTGGCTAGTATCCCCAAGAAAGCAAAACTTCCTAGCAACATCGGCAAGTACAATGGGTGTGTGACCTTGACGATCATTTGCATGATTTTGAGTACGCAGGGAGTTCGGTATTTTGGCCAATTCAAGTTTGGTGCCATATGTTTGCCCATACGTGTACAAGAGCGGCTAGAGTATGGTTCGAGAATTAATGAAATGTATTGCAGGAAAGGATGGCATCCCAGAATCCTGAAACGAATCAGCGCGGCAAAGACTTTCGCGTCTTCTGAGCGATCTTTCCTCCAAGCACACGGCTTCCAGCATAATCATAATAATAATAGTAATAGTGATAAAAATAAGGGTAAGTCCATGTGGACACGCATTTCAGGGTCTACGGAAGAAGGAAAATACTCTTCCTCCAACGACGCTCGACAAATGATCTCAAACAAACAACTGCGGGACCAATGCGGTCACACTAAGAAGAACCACGGTTGGACCCCGCTAACAAAAACACCATCTCAAGTGCTCAAGACGGAGCAACTCACTTTCAAGGAACCAAAAGTATATGCGCGTAGGATCGTCAAATCTACAAAGATAGTGATCAAACTAGTTTGATTCAGGTGCGGAATCCCTGAATCAATCACAAAATGATAATAATATCAACAAAACACAAAAAACATCTTTAAAAGCTTCATTTCATTCATAAAAACACTCAATTACACGTTAAAATAAGCTTTATAATCAATATATGACGTGAATTAAGTTTACACAAAAGCCTAGGGAGAGACTCAAACAGGAGGGAAACAAAAATGACCCAAACTTACATTCAAAATGAGCTTAACCTATTTATAGGCCTGCACATTCGCCCATATTGCTTGGTCGAATGTGCAGGTTCGCCCATTCATCATGGTCGAACCAAGCTATACATTAACATCTATTCTACCTTCGACCTCCTATCTCTCCTTCGCACCTTTTGCTCTCCTTCGCACCTTTATAATCTTTCATTCGCCCATTTTTTCTTCCTTCGCCCATTTGACAAAACACACTAACATATGTTAATTGTAATCCAAAGCATTAGTCACACAAAATGCATCTACAAACTCCCCCTCGACTATTGCTTGCATTATTTACGCTCTTGGTCCATCCTCTTGTTCATAAGCTTTATGTGCAGTAACGTCTTTTGTTCTTTGGTCATCACCGGTTCAAACACATGTTTCGGCTTTTTATTTTTGACATCAGGAGCATCTTGAATCTTCACGAATTTCCCAAGCTTCTTATCAAAATCGCATCCAGCATTTATATCATAACCAAAGCACAGAAATACCACATGCTGGTATTTACTTGCTTGTTCAGCATCCTTCACATCACTAAATATTGGATTGTAATACAACATAATGATATCCTCATGTGAACAATTAACCAACCACATAGGATCAAATATGTGTATTTTCTTGAAATTCTTTTCACCATCCTTCAACACAATCACAGCCTCTGCAATCTTCCAATCATAATACCACCAGATAAAATCTTTTGCAATGTGTTGTGGAATCTGGAATAGCGGAATATGTTTCAACACTTTCGGTGGTGTGTACTTTAGAGTCACCTTGGGCAAACCGGTAATAGAATCAATGTCTTTCTTGTGAACAATTCGTTTTGGATACTGAGGTTTAAAAAGATTCCAACTCGTCCTGCTTTCCCTTGCCATTCGATCAGCAAAATAAGCAATGTGATCGTTAGAAGATCCAGTCAATCGATGTCTACAAACATCACGAATAGCCCAGTACGGGAGAGTCTTCAGATCATGAAATCTGTCAAAATACAATATCCCCTTCTCCCATTTCACAGCAACACACTTCAACTGCTTTATAAACTTCCAACCCAACACTCTTCCTTTAAACATTTTGTTGAGAAGTTTATAGAAACTTCCCTGGATCTCTGCTTTCGGACGATTGGCTTCTTTCTCTTTCAATTTCCTCAGTAACTCTTTCAAACTATCTGATTGTTCAATGTTCGGTTTATCATGCCCCTTGAACACTTCTTCAACAAACTTTTCACTCTTTTCTTGAGCAAGTTTCTCGGCTTTTTTTTAGTAATTCTTCAGTGAAAGCAGCAAATCCAGAATCTTTATCTTTCTTGAAATATTCTGGATACTCTTCACTGGTTATATCTTCAATTCCAATCTCCTCAAACGCAGCTACGTCACGATCATCAGAATGATTTCCAGCTTCCTTTTCAGGTACATTAGGAATCTGGTTATCAGCCAATAGTTCTTCCAACGTTTTCCCAACCTGCTTTGCCAAACCTTCTAATATCTCCTTTGACATTGCCGCAAAAACTTCACCATCTTCAAGATCTGGATCATTATATTCCAATTCCAGCATCCTGTTACTAGATTCAAAGATCTCAGAAAATCTACTGGTCATGTCTATCTTCCAGACTCGATCAGTAAGCATCTGGCGATACATCCGTGTATCATCTTCAGACAATGACTTCAGCTTTTCATTCCAAAAGATCGTATCATCATCAACCGATCCTCCAGGAGCTTTAGAACTGGATTCACCTCCTTTTCTAGATCCCCGTTTCTCATACTTATATTTATCTGTATCGTCATCATCATCATCATCATCAAATGCAGAGCTGTCTCCATCACCAGATTCACCATCCGAACCATCATCATCTCCATCATCCTTCTTCTTCTTCTTCTTTTGAGGAGCATTTCTTGCATCTTCATCAAGATCCTCATCTTCCTCCTCCTCATTATCAGACGGTTCGAAATCAACCTGCTCCTCATCTTGTTCTTTATCCTCTTCACCTACTTTCAGTTTAGGAGCTCGAGAGTACAAATCTTTTATCAGATTGTCCATGTGCTTGTTACTCTCTTTTAGCTTCTTGTTGTCTTCTTTCAAAGCTATGTATCGTCTGGTGTTCCTCTGTTCGTGTTTCAACAACTTCTTATTTTCTTTGCGAAGTCGTTTAATTTCAGCTTCAAGTGCTTCCTGATTGTCATGTGATGTCTCAACAACGTCTAGCATCTTTTGATCGTTGTTCTTCAGTTTCTCAATCTCTACTTGCTGCTGACTAATTATCTTCATCATATCAGCTAGCTTCCGGTTCACAGTGTTCATCACATTGCTATCAACTGTGACCTTTGGAGTAGAAGCTTCAGCATCAGCAAGTAGCTTTCCTTTCTTAATCTTCTTTAACACTCTGTCCAGTGCATCATTGAATTGATCAACAGGTAGATCAGTCTGTTTCTCAGTTCCTGATGATGTTTTCTGTTTCTTCGCAATTGGACTTACAACCGGTGACTTCGAGCTAGATGCTGGTGGAAGTTTCTTTCCAGCAATCAATGATTCAATCTCTCTAGCTCGCTTCTCCATGGGCTTTAACACTTTCTCCTTCTTCTTGAATTGGGGCTTTTTCTGTTTCTTCCCCTGCATTGGCGATCCAGGCAAATCTCCTGATCCCAAGCCTAAATCTTCATCAGCTTCATCTAAACGAATAGGACTCTTGTTTCTCTGTTCTTCCAAAGACCTATTCAGACTAGCAGACTGACCAGCCACAGTTGTAACACCCCAGCCTGACGTGGCCGGGTTGTCGGGTCGGGTTATCGGAGTTACGCAGCGGACTTCCGGATATTGACAGTCTTGACTCTTCCAGGATCCACGTCATCATATCTGTTGGGTTACCTGAACACATGCCAAAAATAGTTTCTGTCAACATAAAGTTGGTGAGGTCGTGCATTTTATAAATTGAATGGCCAGTTCATTTATTTATAATTCTTTTAATAAAACATGCTTTACTATTCTAGTTCTGAGGGGGAATATATTCTATTATATCAATTCGATTAAATTGTACCGATTATATGTCAATCTATTATATTCTATTAGTTGCCATTCCTATCGATAGTATCACTCTGTTTGTGATAAATACTTGTACCGTCTGGTTCCTGCCCTCTAGTTGGTGCAGGAAAGGAAATGGCGGATACCGTCCAGTACTGTCCTCGTTGTTTCTATTATCCCCTTTTCTATTATATTTCCTTTATTAATTCTATTATGTAAAGCATTTCTATATTTTCTAGTAAACGACATGTGTTTCCCCTAAAACGTTTAATAAAACAATAAAAGAGGGGAGTTCACGATACTCACAGATTTGCGTAATCTTCTATAGTCTCTTTATTACAATTATATGTCAAATATATATATTGATACGTTTTACGCGTGGGACTCGTTAGATTGTATTATTTAGGATATATATCGTATATACAATTTATATATATATAGAGTTCGGTATATATTAGATAGTCCTAAACTCGGGGTTTATTATTGACACGACACGGACATCCTAGAATCTAGCTGGCTATTACAGCTTAGCACTCGTAGCTAATAAAGCTGGCCATTACAGCTTGGCACACGAACCTACAGAACTCTAGACACGTACTTACCCGGATGCTGGTTCGGCTGATCGTATTATCATTAACCCGAGTCTAGTATATCTTTTATATATCAAATCTTATATATATAAACGTATATATTCTATATATGATTATTATTCTCTTATTATTATTATCAAGTCCGTACGTTATTCGTATTATATATATATAATCGTATAATTCTAATAATCCTCGTCTAGTCAATGGACCGGGTTCTATTCCGGGTGTTGACCGAGTCACTGAGTTGACTCGGTAACGGTTTAACTCTCCGATTGGATTAACGGTACCTCGCAATAATCGTAGAAACAGTATTATAATCGGGTATCAATGATTAATACCAATATATATATAATAACTGTTAGATTATACCTTTCGAATAATCGTTGGTATGAGACCGGAGGCCAACCGGACCTTACCGGAGACTGACCGGAGAGTGACCGGAAGCTCAGCAGAGAATATGACACCAATCAGAATATAACGGGACTCAACCGAAGGCCTCAAACTACCCGGTTATAGTACACGAACACTCCAGTTATGATTCCCGAGCAGATACGAACATCAGATCAGATGACAGTCACCATCACTGGTGGCTGTCCGGCTCGTTAAACAGTGACAGCGGCAGAACAGGTTGGTTTATAACAGAAAGAGATGGGTTATCATCGGGGTTGGGTTAGGTTAACCAGATTATTATCGGGTTAAGATCAAGAAGTGACCGGGTATGATAGACCCGATAACTATGGTGCAAAGATAATGGTTTATATGATAGTTTATATGATGGTTAATAGAAACAGAGTTATAAACAGGGGCTTTATCGGGTTAACCGGTGGGTTTCGGGTTAACAAAGGGATGAATCAAGGTGATTTATAAGGTGGGTTTACGGGTATGATTCGGAACAGAAACAGAGGAACAGACCACCTTAACAGATGAAGCGAAGGGTTATTATCAGGTTTCATAAAGGTAGCCGGTGATGAGAACAGTGGTGGTTATTGGGTCAGAACGGAACAGAGGAAGACGAAGGGTTGGGTACCGGGTATGATTTGTAACAAGGAAAGAACATAGCGGGGTGTTTGGTGGTTTATCAAGACAGAGGAGAGGTGGGTTGGTGACCGGAGATGAGGAAGAAGATGAAGCCGGCGGCGGCCGGAGGCTCGCCGGAGGTGGAGATGGTTGTGATTGCTCTCTGCTCTAGTACACACACATATATGTGTGGATTGTCTGGATCCAGCGAACAAAGAGAGAGAGGAGAGGTTTTAATAGATAAATATAATAAGGGGTGTTTGGCTACAGGGATAATAACTGAGACGCGGGTGTTTGGTAACAGGTATAACAATAAAATAAGAAACGTTTTAATATAAGATAAGGAGCGTTTTATCGAGCTAATAAAAATCCAATAATTATTATTTATAAAATCAATTAAAACGGTTAGACGCGGGATTCGAACTTAAATAATTTAATAAGTAATCAGGTGGTCGGGTACGATCCGACCCGTTTAAGAGACCCGTAACACCTCGGGGTGTTACATTCTCCCCCCCTTAGGAAATTTCGTCCCCGAAATTTGAGTGATCTTGTATTTTACACCCTTAATCGATAAGGATGTTACAATGCTAACTTGAACACTCGTCACGAGTCATAATCAGTACTCGTGGTTTGCGAGGAAATCGATCTTTATATCAATTCAAATCTACGTTTTAACCTTTCTTGCTATAGTCATGTTGATACAGATACATGGATTATCTGTATTTTCTGGTATGACTATTAAAGGTTTTCCGTATAAATTGATATTTTCTTTATATTGTGAATATTCTTCTAATCTTGTTTCTCATTAGAATGAGAAACAGACTGAATATTTTTCCTATATAAAGACGATTTAAACATACTTTGAGATCCTGATCGTTTATCTTCAAGAGATTTACAATTCTCCAGTAAACATCGCTAGAATCTCAGATCGATACGATTTATTCATCACTTGATATTCGGATTTCTTTACAATAATGGATTCTAGTTGGTTCTTAAGAGATAGATACGGAAGTCCCTTCATTGTCATGACTTGAATGGGATCCGAGCTACTACCTCTTATATTTGAACTTTAGAATCTGTCATCATTGTAATTCCGAGTCTTAAAGAGTAGAAATGATTTCTTTAAATCATTAGATGTATCTTTTCCGGAGTATAAAGGTACCGGAAAAGACTAATTCATTGATGATTGAGATTTCTCTTAAATCATCTATAATAGTCTTACTGACTATTTCATTGATGATTAACTGCATTGTATTTCGTTACATATTATTTGACTTTTCTTAGTGTATTATTGTGAACGAGGTCTTTCACAATTCTACAGCCAACATATGTAAATTTATCTTTATAGTCTCAGAATCTACTGGTAACAGTCGTTGTTACGATTCTTTGACTTAAGATCCTTATGGCAATGCATCGATTATTCTTTCTCAAAATCATGATTATCATTCAGGTTTAATGCATGAATACTTATTGCGTTAAGTATTTCTGCAATTATTCCTTCTTGATATCACTATTTCGGAATTCGATACACTCTCGGTAAAATATTCTATAATTTTCTTTTTATAAAATATTCTTTTATAAAATTCTAGTCGTTTCCTTACGACTATTATTCCTATCTGATAATTTATTTTAATGTTTATATTCTTATAATCTTTTCTTCTGGCATATCGGATGCCTTCTAAAAGTATTTGGCATTTCCTATGCCTTTCTTTTATTCAGACATATCGAATGTCTGTTCTAGATTATAATTCTTTTTATTTATCTATTTATATTCTTTTATATCCAAGCAATTACTGATAATATTTATAGCACACACTATAAATTCCATCACTTCTATAATGCTTGCTTGGAATAATTCTTTCTTATTTATGTATTCGATTAAAGTTTATGCTTTTAGTGTCTGACAACACTTTCCGATAAACTTATATATAGGCAATCTATCATAGATTCTTAGTCCAACTTATTATAAGCGAGGCTTATTTCGTCGGAATAATCGTATAGATAGTTCTTGCCAGAACAGTGATTTCTTAATTTATCTCTCACAGCCTTTAATTCGGAACAGGAATCCATCCTTCTTTGGCCAGAGAGTTTCACTGGAAAAATGAGCATAATTCTATTCATTTTTCATTTTCACTTCGATTATACCTTGCGAATCTCTACGCGATTCCGCTTGGTATCAATCGTCTTTCGATATATTCGTTATAAATTATTTCTTTTAATAATTCGTTGGATTCTACCATTTCTGGTTTCTGAATCCATATAGATTTATGTCTATTATATTTTAAAGATTTAACAATTCTTTTATCACTTCTTATTCAACTTGGTAATACTTTACCGTTTACCAATTTGATTGTACCATAACTCGCACGAGTCTTCATACGAAGTGACTACAAAGATTTGTTCATAGCATTATATATCCTTATAAAGAATTCTGTGACCTGGTGACAAATGTCTAGATATACCTTCTGTAAGGGTCCAGATATCATTTGCCCCTAATATTGCACAGAGGACATACAGCTATCTTTGGTTGGCAATCAGAAATCAATATATTGATTTCTATAATTCGTAGAAATTAACCGATCGATGGTTTATATTCTGCGAATATATTCTTAGTTGTATCTCACGAAGAAATTCCAACTAGATTGCCAGTTCTGTGGCCGTATTCTCCACATATATTACGCTGATGATTCCATTATATATTTCTTCTTATTATTTCTTATTATTTCTTTTAATATGTTTATGATACAAACATACTGTGATCTCGATAAACTCCTACTCGAATGTTACTGTGCCTGTGGCATTCATAATTATGTCGCGATCATAATTACTATTCCACCTCACCTAACATTCCAGTACTTATTTATTTTAATCACAATAGGTATGTGTCCTTCACATATTATTCTGATATTCTGTTCTTTATTTTATCTTTAAATTATATTATTTCGGAATAGAACATGTTGATCCGAGTCTAACGAAATAGACTGTCAATCGTTCAAGAGTTTGATTACACCAAAAGATGTCCAATATAATTATCCCATCTTTAATCTTTGACTTGCTCAAGTCACAGGATTAAGAGAGTACTTATATTGTCACATAATCTAACGAGTATAATTCGGTTTCTTTAGAGAAATTCCAAATTATTTTTGTCACGAGAATTTCGAAATAATAATATTTCTATTCAAAATATTATCTTAATTCTCGGGAGAAAAGATCGAAGATATCATCTGGCTAAGGTTTTTCGATATATATATCCAAAGAAAGATTTATAGAACGTGGTAAATACTTATTATTTATATCGAGATAAAATATCAAGGAAGTTGTACGATCGGATATGAATATAGAATCATGCCAAAAATAATCTTGACATATATACGGATACAAATTCAACTAAAGATCTTTACGAAAAATGGTACCGAATATAGAGTGAAATATATTCGGACAAAATGGTACAACCGAGGTTTTTACAAAATTACAAGATAAGTTTAGATTATAACGGAATATATGCTTATCGTTTATATTAAAACAATATCGAGAAATTATATAATCGAACATAGTTATAAAATTATACGGAAGAACATTATTAATATTTATATATACGAATACGAATTAATGAATAAATCTCTATGAAAATAACATTAAATGCGATATAAAATATGTTTCGATAAAATAATACGGTCGTGGTTCTTTTATATAAAAACTTTTAGGAATAATTTTATAATAATAATACTTATTTTCGAAAATAATAACTATCTGAAAAGGGTAGTTGTAAAGATTTTTCATAGTGTCGGAATTCTTAAATTTTTAATAAATAAAATTCTTATTATAAATTGATAAAATAAATAAATTTCTTAAAATATCAAAATCAAAACTTTAAGATTAAACGGATAAATTTAAATAAAACCTGAGATAGATTCTGGGGTGTTTCAAAAATTATCAATACTAAAAAATAAAATATCAACAGGTTTTCTTAATTTTATAAATTAAATAATCGTTTATTTAAAATTTTGAACGGAGAGTATTTATATATATATTTTCTCAAAACTGAAATATTGTAAAAATAATACTAAATTCAATAAACTTCGAAATTTATACTGAAAAGATTTTAAAATTCTTTTAAAATAATCGCGGTATATATATGGGATTTTTATTTAAATAATCGAGGAAAATTCTTAGGAAACACAATATTTATATATTTTTATTCAAAACTGAAATACTGATTTAGTATAATAATAAAATAAAAATAACCGAGAATAAATTTAGTAAATTACTGAAATATTCTGAAGGGATTTATAAAAACAATCGATATTACTGTGGGAATATTTCAAATTTCCGATTAAAAAGAATTGGAGGGAATTCTTTAGAAACACAATATTTATATGTCTCTAGCATATTTGATAAAATTTCGGAATTTTCGGAATAAAAATAATATTTCTGGAGACTCGATCATAGGAATGTTCAAGTCGGAGCGTAATATTTGTATTCTATTTATAATATTGGAATAACCGTGAGGTTAACGATCTGATATAAATAGTCACTGGGACTGGAATAATTCAATAACTTATCGGAAGTTTCTTGAATTAACGATGGATGATTTATGTTTTATAATCTATTTATTTTTCTATATATATATATACTTTTTATAACTTATTTCATTTCTTTATTTATATCTCGATTTAATTTCTTTTAATATTTATCTGGTTTCTGTTCTGTATTTCTATTTTATTTCTTTTAATGTCGTGATTTCTATTTTATATTCTTTTGTATTTCTTACGGCCTTAATATCCTGTAGTGGATTTGTTTTAATTTCTAATATACTGTTATAGTGCTCACCAACTTTATAATGGTTTGGCATTTAGGTACCCAAAATTTTACCTTCTAATATTCTTTTATCCTATCCATATTTCTAATCACAATTTCTTTTAAAAGATATTTCTGGTAGATCCTGGATTAATAAATATTTCAAGACTGTCCATAAGCGCAGCTCTGATACCAACCTGTAACACCCCAGCCTGACGTGGCCGGGTTGTCGGGTCGGGTTATCGGAGTTACGCAGCGGACTTCCGGATATTGACAGTCTTGACTCTTCCAGGATCCACGTCATCATATCTGTTGGGTTACCTGAACACATGCCAAAAATAGTTTCTGTCAACATAAAGTTGGTGAGGTCGTGCATTTTATAAATTGAATGGCCAGTTCATTTATTTATAATTCTTTTAATAAAACATGCTTTACTATTCTAGTTCTGAGGGGGAATATATTCTATTATATCAATTCGATTAAATTGTACCGATTATATGTCAATCTATTATATTCTATTAGTTGCCATTCCTATCGATAGTATCACTCTGTTTGTGATAAATACTTGTACCGTCTGGTTCCTGCCCTCTAGTTGGTGCAGGAAAGGAAATGGCGGATACCGTCCAGTACTGTCCTCGTTGTTTCTATTATCCCCTTTTCTATTATATTTCCTTTATTAATTCTATTATGTAAAGCATTTCTATATTTTCTAGTAAACGACATGTGTTTCCCCTAAAACGTTTAATAAAACAATAAAAGAGGGGAGTTCACGATACTCACAGATTTGCGTAATCTTCTATAGTCTCTTTATTACAATTATATGTCAAATATATATATTGATACGTTTTACGCGTGGGACTCGTTAGATTGTATTATTTAGGATATATATCGTATATACAATTTATATATATATAGAGTTCGGTATATATTAGATAGTCCTAAACTCGGGGTTTATTATTGACACGACACGGACATCCTAGAATCTAGCTGGCTATTACAGCTTAGCACTCGTAGCTAATAAAGCTGGCCATTACAGCTTGGCACACGAACCTACAGAACTCTAGACACGTACTTACCCGGATGCTGGTTCGGCTGATCGTATTATCATTAACCCGAGTCTAGTATATCTTTTATATATCAAATCTTATATATATAAACGTATATATTCTATATATGATTATTATTCTCTTATTATTATTATCAAGTCCGTACGTTATTCGTATTATATATATATAATCGTATAATTCTAATAATCCTCGTCTAGTCAATGGACCGGGTTCTATTCCGGGTGTTGACCGAGTCACTGAGTTGACTCGGTAACGGTTTAACTCTCCGATTGGATTAACGGTACCTCGCAATAATCGTAGAAACAGTATTATAATCGGGTATCAATGATTAATACCAATATATATATAATAACTGTTAGATTATACCTTTCGAATAATCGTTGGTATGAGACCGGAGGCCAACCGGACCTTACCGGAGACTGACCGGAGAGTGACCGGAAGCTCAGCAGAGAATATGACACCAATCAGAATATAACGGGACTCAACCGAAGGCCTCAAACTACCCGGTTATAGTACACGAACACTCCAGTTATGATTCCCGAGCAGATACGAACATCAGATCAGATGACAGTCACCATCACTGGTGACTGTCCGGCTCGTTAAACAGTGACAGCGGCAGAACAGGTTGGTTTATAACAGAAAGAGATGGGTTATCATCGGGGTTGGGTTAGGTTAACCAGATTATTATCGGGTTAAGATCAAGAAGTGACCGGGTATGATAGACCCGATAACTATGGTGCAAAGATAATGGTTTATATGATAGTTTATATGATGGTTAATAGAAACAGAGTTATAAACAGGGGCTTTATCGGGTTAACCGGTGGGTTTCGGGTTAACAAAGGGATGAATCAAGGTGATTTATAAGGTGGGTTTACGGGTATGATTCGGAACAGAAACAGAGGAACAGACCACCTTAACAGATGAAGCGAAGGGTTATTATCAGGTTTCATAAAGGTAGCCGGTGATGAGAACAGTGGTGGTTATTGGGTCAGAACGGAACAGAGGAAGACGAAGGGTTGGGTACCGGGTATGATTTGTAACAAGGAAAGAACATAGCGGGGTGTTTGGTGGTTTATCAAGACAGAGGAGAGGTGGGTTGGTGACCGGAGATGAGGAAGAAGATGAAGCCGGCGGCGGCCGGAGGCTCGCCGGAGGTGGAGATGGTTGTGATTGCTCTCTGCTCTAGTACACACACATATATGTGTGGATTGTCTGGATCCAGCGAACAAAGAGAGAGAGGAGAGGTTTTAATAGATAAATATAATAAGGGGTGTTTGGCTACAGGGATAATAACTGAGACGCGGGTGTTTGGTAACAGGTATAACAATAAAATAAGAAACGTTTTAATATAAGATAAGGAGCGTTTTATCGAGCTAATAAAAATCCAATAATTATTATTTATAAAATCAATTAAAACGGTTAGACGCGGGATTCGAACTTAAATAATTTAATAAGTAATCAGGTGGTCGGGTACGATCCGACCCGTTTAAGAGACCCGTAACACCTCGGGGTGTTACAACAGTGGCCTTGGGCGTGGTGCTCTTTACAGTCTCTTCATCAGAATCCCATCGCTCATCTTCTTGTGTCTCTTCAGAATCAACCGACGCTTCATCCACAAGATGTAATCCTTTCTTTGCCATACTTTTGTGCCTTCTTGATGCACTTTTCTTCTTTGCTGGTTCAGCTTCAGTCTGAATTTCAATCCTAATCTCTTTCTCTTTACTTTTACCACTTTTTGCTCCCACGTTCACTACTTGACGCTTTCGTTTAGCCTCAGGGTCAACAGGATGTAACAGATTGTCTTCGTCTGATGCACTGTCAGCATGCCTCACCTTATCTTTACCAGTATCCACATAATCAATCTTGACTAAGTGACCAAATAAACGTCTCACTGGTGGTCTTTCGTTTACAAATAAACCTTTGTACGCCTTCATTCTGGCAAGAGTATTAATGTTCATGTGTTCCTGAATAATAATCTTCTTTGGGTCTCTCTTCAAGTTCTTATACTTCAAATCAAAAATCATCTGAAGGAATCTAGGATATAACAGAAACTTCCTAGTCCTTGTACCTCTCACTGGTTCCAACAAGTGTTCCATAAGCATTTCTGATACATTGAACGGTTTGTTCAATATAAGTGCTACCATTAGCGAGCTTATGCTTTTCCTCATCAGATCATAACCGCCAGCCGCTGACCCGAAGACATGTATCGTCATATGTGCTAAGTACTTGAATTGAGCACAAAGCTTTCCTTTGTGTAACGAACCATCAGTAATCGGTCCGTTACATTTCATTCTGAGAAAGCACTTCCTTTGTTCAGTCCAGCTAAGTTCTCTGGGATCTGTCTTTACGTCTTCAAGTTTCAACGCTTCCCTGATATCATTCTCTGACACAATAATCAACACTCCTTGAATCTTGCTGACCAGAGAAGATTCACCTTCCCAGAAGTCCATTTTCGCGTTTGTTCAGAACTCCTGTAACAAATCTCTGTAAATAATAGCGGGTGTAGCAATCACATCGATCACCCGGCTCCTCTTCAGAAACTCAATATTCCCAGTAAACTTTGTATGCTTCTTCACGTCTCCAAGATATGCATAGCAGTTGTGCGCATTCTCGAACGGTAAATATCAGTCTTCGCTGTCTCGGCAGCTTGTGAGGATGATCCAGCAGGAACACTCGTATCTTCCTGTTCAGACATGGTTAAAACTGCAAAACGAATCAATTAAACGCGTTAAAAACAAACAAAATAATCAAAAAGTGAAAATTTGGTTTTTAAATTCTACATTCGCCCGTTTAAAGGTTCGAATGAGAAAAAACTTGGGTGCGAATGTGAAGTTTCAAGGGTTCGAATGTGAAAAGTTTTTTTTGAAAAATGTTTCATTCGCCCGTTTGACTTCATTCGCCCAGATAAAACTTCTCCTTCGCCCGTTTTTGAACGTTCGACCATTCGTAAAGGGCGAAGGTGTCAGTTCTTCATTTCAAATTTCAATTTTGAAATCCAGACTGTTTTAACTTGTCATTTTGATTTATCTAACACCTAAATCCTCCGATAAAGCTTTCCTCATCATCAATTTCATCAGTTATTCATTGATTTATTGTTTTATTTCAAAAACTAGGGTTCATTGGTTTTTAAACAATCAATAAAGCTAGCTGTTGATGTTTAACCCTTTGTTTTTGGATAATCTCCCACTAAAACATTCAATTAATGAATCCTTAACAAAAGTATATCCAATTATCGCTGTTAAATCCCTGTTGTATAACAGTTAGGGCTTGGACTGAAAATGCAAAGATTAAGCATTCAAATCATGATGAAAACCTGTATAAGATGGTGCAAAATGATCAGCACAAGTAGACTAACACAATGGTACAATCTAAATTTCACGAGCAACAAGTGGTCTTAAGGTCAGAATTTTTGAAAAAAATTTCGAATGGGTCAAATGAACAGATAAGGCTATATATAGACTGCTCCTTCGACCGTTCATACCGGTCGAATGTGAAGCTTTTGTCTCCTTCGCCCCTAATTAAAGATTACAACGCTCAAATGGTTTATCAAGGTTTAGAAAATCGTCATCAACCACCATCAGCTATAAAAATAAGATAGAAATGTCAAATCTTTTTGGATTTTCTAAAGTTTATGTTAAAACACACCTAAAATCTTTTTGAGTTTTGCAATTTTTGACGAGAAATATAAAATGCAGAAATGTAAAGATAAAGCAGTATATGTTTTGGGATTTCCGGTAAAGGGATCATATCAGTTATTGAGAAATCTGATCACACCATTGATCTTTTTTATTATTATCATTAAAGACAATGTGTGATCTGGCAACTGCTGATATTGTGATCCACATAAACTCACATGCAGACTTTTGTGTAGTGCTTTAAACTGATACGATTATGTATAGTATAAACGTAATTGTCTGTGGTTCCCACGCACACGACATACTCCCGTATCAAGAAGTAAATGCACAAAGACTCATTGTAAAGCGTGATAATGCTTTTGTCGTCTGTAATTTACAAGGTATGATGCACAGAGGTATACAAGTCAGCAAATTAATGCAGCAAAGTAACATGTGCACTCTACCAGGTTGAGGACAGATATCAATCATGATTTGCATCAGTGATTAATACGATGTAATAGATAATCTTAGATTATCATAAAACATGGAAAGTTCCTCAATTCGGTAACTTTAGGATTTGGCTTAAAGCTCTTTTATAAAGACACCCTATCTGATCTAGGTCCGTAATGATTTACAGCAGAAGATCAGAGAGGCTATCACTAGAAAACTAATAACATAACGACCCAAAACCTCCGAGTTTTGTACAAATACCCTATCAAACGAAATTACGGTACTAAGACCATATGCCCATGAGGAGTTCATCCACATATCAATTCGTTTGAAATGTATGTATCAGACACGCAGTAATAGGTCTACGAAGCCTATCAGCACATCACACAGACTCAGACACACGCCCTATATTGCATTACATTTCTTTAGAATGTGTCAGATCCCCACTGATGTACTATCATTTCCCCTTTTTCTCCAATAAATCATTTTTGGTTTTTCTGATTTTTATAAATTTTTAAATTTACCGTTCCCAAGGATAAGCTGGAGCATTTCAAATATGTGACTGCCCAGATATCGTTTGTTCACAGAAATCTGACGGCATTAATATAAGGGAAGAAGATATAGCAGTCAGCAAAGAAATTTTTAATTTTTTATGGATTTTGAAATTGTTCAATGTTTTTGGATTTTCAAATTTTTCTGAAAAACAGTAAAAACTATACTAAAATGCGACAAACTGAGGTGGTGATCAGTCTTGTTTTTCTTTAATACCATTAGCTTTCAAAAGATATTCAAATCTTGATTTATCAAAAGCTTTGGTAAAAAGGTCTGCACGTTGGTAATCAGTGTGGATTTTGACCATATCGATCAATTCTTTAGCATAACAATCACAGATAAAATGGTATTTAATCCGGATATGTTTAGCCTTTGAATGATTTACTAAGTCTTTTGTTAATGCGATTGCGGCTTCATTATCACAGTAAATAGGGGTTATAAGAAATTGCAAACCGTAGTCCACCATCTGTTGTTGGATCCAAAGAACCTGTGAGCAGCAGCTCGATGCTGAAACGTATTCTGCTTCACATGTGGATAATGCAACTGCGGTCTGTTTCTTGCATTGCCAGGTCACGAGCCTGCTCCCCATAAACTGGCATCCAGCCGTTGTGGATTTGATGTCTTTGTCACTGCCGCCCCAATCTGCATCACTAAAAGCGATTAGGTCAAAATTATCATCATTAGGGTACCATAGTCCTCTCGACGGACAACCCTTCAGATATCTAAGGATACGTTTGACAGCTGCAAGATGACTCTGTTTCGGCTTCGATTGATAACGTACACAGAGACATGTGGCAAACATTATATCAGGTCTGGAGGCGGTGAGATACATCAGAGATCCGACGATTGCTCTGTATGTAAATGGATCAGTTAGCTCCCCCTTAGCGTCAACTCCAATCCCGTGATTAGGTTGTATTGGGGTATCCATCGGCTTCGAATCATCCATCTGGAATCGGCTCAAGACTTCAGAAACGTATTTCGTCTGGTGAATAAAGATCCCCGTTGGTCTTTGTTCCACCTGCAAGCCTAGGAAAAACTGCATCTCTCCCATTGCACTCATCTCGAACTTTTCCTGCATAACACATTCAAATTCTCTACACAGAAGTTCCTTGTCAACATAAATCTGGACTAGAAGCAAGTCATCGCTTGTTCGTTTAGTGAACAGTGTGCAATCTACCAAACCTCGCTTGAATCCTTTTGAAACAAGATACGTGCTCAGCTCCTCATACCATTGCCTTGGAGCTTGGTGCAACCCGTAGAGAGCTTTGTTCAAAACGTAGACATTATCCCGGTGAATAGGATCTTCAAAGGCTGGTGGTTGACCTACGTATACTTCCTCCTTGACCAAACCGTAAAGAAACGCGCTCTTAACATCCATTTGATACACCTTAAATTTCTTGAATGAAGCAAACGCCAGAAACATTCGTATAGCCTCTAAGCGTGCAACTGGTGCATAGATTTCGTTGTAATCGATTCCCACCACTTGATGAAATCCTTGTACAACCAAACGAACTTTGTTCCTTACGATCACGCCTCTATCATCCTTTTTGCATTTAAAAACCCATTTCGTTCCAATCTTCTTTCTTCCTGGTGGCAAATCTGTCAGTGTCCAAACGCCAAGTTTCTAAAACTGCAACAACTCCTCTTGCATTGCTTCTACCCAAGCGTCGTCCAAAAGAGCATCCTTGTAAATTCGCGGCTCAACCTGCAAAACATAACAAGCAAAAGACCAGTCATTCTGAAAACCAGATTTTTGTATTTTGGCATATAAAGCAAGATTGCCAAGGTTTTCCGGTGAGTTCGCATTCCTCAATTGACCTCTCGTCATCACACTGCTACCAGGATCACCAATAACCTGCTCAATCGGGTGAATCCGATGTATCCGAGATTCCGGATAATCTGGTACTTGGACTCCCGTCTGAGTAGTTATGTTCTCTGCAGAAACCAGATCATTACCCACATTCGATGATGAAGCACCATTTGTAGTTGGGTTCACTGGTGGTGTCTCTGTAGCATGATCTAAGATAGCTTCACTTGTAACCTCATTGTCGTCATCTTCTGATTCTGATGAATTCAACGTTGTGGAAGCTTCTTGAAATACCTCTTCTTCAACGAAAGGAACATTGGTATAATTAGAAGCTGTTTGGGGGTTCACGGTGATCAGACGCACCAACGGTGATGTCACTGCGTTTTCGACCTCGTAATATAATCGTAATACAGCCTCTTCAACCAAGCTATCTAGGTTGAATGATTCAAAGAAATCTTTGTAATCAAACATCCAGTCTGGACCGCTTCCCTGTAAATTCTGAGTGTACCGTTGCACTTCAACATTAGCCAACACCTCGACCTGACGAGTCCTTTTGTTGAATACCCGTTTGAGCGGGGTTGCATATCCAACAAAGTATCCTTCCTCAGCCTTTGGTGCGAACTTCTCAGATGGATTAAGAATAGTACAAGGAGCTCCAAACAGTTCTAGATACTTTAAATTCGGCTTTCGACGATTCAACAGCTCATAAGAAGTTTTGCCAAACTTCTTCATCGTTAAAACACGATTAAGAGTATAACAAGCTGCGTAAATTGCTTCGTTCCAGAACATTACTGGAATATTTGAGTCCGCAAGCATTGTTCTCGCCATTTCAATTAGAGTCCTGTTTTTGCGTTCCGCGACACTGTTCTGTTGTGGGGTATACGGAGCACTGTATTCATGATGAATTCCTTTGTTTTCACAAAGATCGTCCATCTGTGCATTTTTAAACTCCGTCCCATTATCACTCCTAATCCTCTTGATCTTGAGACCATAGATATTTTCCAGACGAGTGAACAAAACTTTCAAATTATCAAACGTGTCGCTCTTTCGGTGTAAGCACATAACCCATGAGTATCTTGAAAAATCATCAGTCACCACAAGACAGTACAATTCCCCAGCATGACTTTTACGCTTGACCGGTCCGAACAGATCCATGTGCAAACGTTCAAGTGGCAGTTCAACGGAATTTACTTTCTTTGGTCTATGGGATTGTTTGTGCTGCTTACCCTTTTTACAACTCACACACTTGTCATTTAAGTGAAAATGTTTGACGTTCACGCCTGTGACAAGTTCATTCTTCACCAATTGATTCATCTTTCTTAGGTGAATGTGTCCCATTCTCCTGTGGCACATAATGGATTCTTTTTCTGTAGCCTTGGAGAGAAAACACGTGACTTGGCCTTGGGTGGTCATGGCTTTTGACATATCGAGAATGTACAAGTTGTTCACTCTCGGCGCCTTTAACATCACCCACTCTTTCGGTAATTCAAAACCTGGCTTGAGTATGTAGCAAGATTTGTCGTCAAAGTACACAGAAAATTGCTTGTCACATATCTGACTGACACTAAGCAGATTGTAATCTATTTGCTTCACATAAGAAATTCTCTCAAAACTCACAATTCCATGGCTCACACTACCCTCCATGGTAATATATCCTCCCTTGTTTCCTGCAAACGCTACATAACCTCCATTGATGTTTCTAATATCAAATAGTTGCGAAAGATCCCCTGTCATGTGACCAGAAGCTCCACTGTCAACAATCCAAAGACTGCTCACAGGGCCAGCTGAAGCTCCCTGCACATATCAAGTAAAGAAGCTAGATTTTTCGGGGGACCCAAGCCTATTTGGTCTTGGGTCTTTGAACAGTTTGTTTCAAAGAGTCAGATTTCTCACAAACATCTTGGTTTTTATCAACCTTTTTCTTAACACACAAATCTTTCTCATTCTCAGATTTCACATTTTGTTGTGAAGTTGAAGCACCCTCAGAACCCTTTGGTGACCAAGATTATTCAGATCTTTTCAAGATCCGGATCTGAGATTTTGGGGTCTCAGCCAGTTTCTTTACTTCATCCTTGAATGAGACTTTCTTGGTTACCTTCTCTGATTTAACAGAGATAGGTCCAACTGTTGGTTTGACATTAGGTTTAACAGGAACCTTTTTGTTGTCAACAGTTGCGTTCACCATTGGTTTCTTCAACGGTTTCTCAGTGGCTATCCGGTTGCGTCTATCATATGTCATCGGACGATTTTCCCTACTTTTGAAATAATTGCTTTGGTTATAAAAAGGTGCTGGTTGACGAACAAATCGTCTCTGTGGATAACAATGATTATCAACCGGACATTCATACTTTTGCTTCATCTCCACCTCGTGCCTCTTGTGTCGTACATACGAGCAGTTGGCAAGTAAATGCCCCCTCTCCGCGCATTTAAAACATGCACGGTACTCTTCATAATTTTCCTTGACATTCGACTTAGAATAACTAGCGATAGGATATTGATCATCCATACACCTTCTTCTTAAACTCTCAAGAGCGGGGTCCTTTAAGTAAGTCGGCTCAAGAAAACCATTTGACTTATCTTTTGGTTTAACAAATTGTGTGACATTGACCTTTGGCTCTTTAGGAATATCCGAATGAAGTTTCTTTAAGATTGCTGGAGGATTATCATTTGTCCGCTCATGTTTCGGGAACCAAATGGTACTTTCCTGCCAGATCTTTTCAATTTTTGAATAATTTGCAAATTAAATCGGATATTCTTCATCAGAAATGATCTTATTGGATCCTTGCATCCGATAGAAAACTTTAACATATTTGTCACACGATTCATTTTCCTTTTCATCTGACTTTTCAATTTTCTTTTCAATTTTCTTCTCAACTTTCTTTCAGCTTTCTTTTCAACTTTCTTGTCAACATTGTTTTCAACAGGCTTAGATGATTGATTCTTTCTATTAAAGTTATCCATGGGATGCACAAACTGAGATGGTGAAACAGATTCAGTAGTGATTATGTAATTTTCATCAGAAATATCACACATCTTTTCAGAAACCTTCTCAGTTTGTTCATCCTCTGAATCAGAACCATCAGCCGCAACAACACCCTCATTATTTCCCAGAACAGGTCTAACATCAGAATACGGGTCTCCCACACTGGATGTGTTTGACTCGTTATCCGATGTAGAATTAGATTTAACTGAGCTTTCCGGTGCTATTGAATGTAAATTATGGTTTTCAAACAACACCGGAGCTGGGACAGCTTTGTAGTTTGCACTACTAGGCTGTGAAGGTTATTCTATAATGTGGTCAACAACATAAGCAATATGCTTATAACTCTCAAGCTTTTTGTTTACTTTCTCTGCAAAGCACTTAATGGTGGCCATTTCCAGTTTTGTGTTTTCTAAATCATTAATATAGTTATTTATGGCCATTTGTTTTAACGACAAAGTCTTTTTCAATTCTGAAACGTCTTTCTTATAACCATCAAGTACTCTGTTAAACTCTTTTGATTCTTTCTGATATGAATGACAGTTGATTTTTGCACTCTCAAGTTGAACCTTGAGTTGCTTATTTTCATCTGTCAATTTATCACAAGCTTTGCAATACTTAACACAATTTGAATTTGAATTAACAGCAGATTCGGTACTTACCTGTTTTGGAGGTTCTGTCATGGCCATCAGTGCAAAGTGTGCTTCCTTCCCAGCGAAAAACTTGGAATAATCAATTCTGGTGCAAGCATCATCCACTATGCATGATTTCCGGGTCATCAAAAAATCAGCTTCAGCAAGCAACTGATCAATGTCGTCATCCAGTGAATTAACACTAGATTCAGAATCAGACTCACTCTCCTCATCAGAATAAGTAGAATCAAACTGCTCTGGAATATCAGCAACTGAATCAAGAATCATTCCAGACTTCTTCTCTTCAACATCAACATTCATCTCTTCATTCAACTCTTCAATCTTCAACTCACTCATCTTCTCAGCCACAATCTCTTCTTCAACCTCCACCGGTTCATCCAAATTCATTTTCTTTGCCACACAAGCCACCTTACCAGTAGTAATTTCTTCAACTCCTAACTGCATACCGGTCCAATCAAAACCCTCATCCTTTTGTATCACCAAAGCTTGATTTGGGTTCTCGGTTTGGGTTTGTGTGTTTGGTGTAGAAATGGGAATGATTGTACGGTTTGAATTCTGTTGTGTTTGGTTTTGTGGTGTGGATTGTCTAGCATTGTTATTTTGTTGGTTATTTTGATGGTTTTGATAGTTGTTTTGAGGTTGAAAGCTTGAAGTGTTGGGACTTTTGTATGATACCTGATTTTGATTTTGAGTTTGTCGGCTTTGGTAGTTAGAGTTGAATGGATTTCTATTACCTTGTTGTGCTGGCTGTGTGCACTCTCTTTTAAAATGACCTTTCTCACCACAGTTGAAACAAGTGACTTTGGCTTTGTTGAAGCCATAAGTGGTGTTAGGAGAAGTAGAAAGATCAGTTCTCCCGGTCTTTTGAATAAAATCAGTGGCTCTTCTCATGATACTTGCAAAGGCCCACTGAATATCCAACAGTTCCATTTCTTCCTTGTCAATCTGTGCGTAGTCCTCATTGGTCAAGTTGTTGTTCCCAATTTGAATAGCAACCAATCCATTGTATGATGCTACCATTGATGAAACTAATGCTACATGTTGTTGGGCAATCTCAACAGTAACATTGTTTAGATTTGATGTCTTCAACACAATCGGGCTTTGGTTAGGTTGAATTTGGTTAATTTGCATCTGGTTCATTTGAGGATTGTATGGTTGTTGTTGTTGTGGTTGACTAGCAGAGTAACATGTTGCTTGTTGCATGGGTGAAAATGGTGGAATATAAGTAGTTGTTGTTGGATATGATGGTGAGGTATATGAAGATGTTTGAACTAGGTAATTGATTGGTGTTTTGGGTGGTTCAACAATGTTGGATACGCACGCGATGTGTGGAGCAACATTAGAAGTAGAACTGGAAGTAGAATGGGAACAAGATGTACCACCAAGATACAATTCCGGATTCTGAGGAATTTGATCCCTTTTTGCTTTCCTCTTTTCCTTCATCTCCTTGTTTTCCAGTTTCTGAATGAACTCGTTGATAGTCTAATACTGGTACGCATCCTTCTCTTTTAACACCTCAATATGTTGGTTCCAATACGGTGGTAATGCATCGGTAAACTTGTCCACCAATTCAGACATAGGTATGCTAATCTCATAGTTAGACAGCTCTGTGAGTAAGTGGCAATACCTTGGAACCAACTCTTTCAACGTCTCGTTACCCATGTAACTAAAATTCTCAAACTCTTTCCGAAGCTCTTCCATCCTTAGCTTCCTAGTTTTCTCATTTCCATCATGCCTGTTCCTCAACATGTCCCACAGCTGTTTAGAAGTTGTGCAAGAACCAAACTGATGAAGCAAATCAGTGTTGATAGCTTGAGACAATTGAGAAAACGCCTTCTTCTCAATAGCAAATTTCTTCTTTTCATCATCTGCTAGATTTTCTAATGGAATAGGCTCTCCCGTGTTCTCCAAAATCAGAGCAACATAGCCTTTCGCAATCATCTGCCATGCCTCAGTTCCCTCTAAACCCATACCCTCCAAATGGATCTTGAATTTAGTCTTCCACGTGTTGTAGTCGACCATTTCCATAAGCTTAGGTGGATGGTTTCCACTCCCCGAGGACAAGTCTTGAATAAGAGTTGATAGGGCATTAGTCGTCTGTGAGTGAACCGCTGCTGCTACTCCCCAATAGTCACCAATCAGTTGTGGTTGTGGTTGTGCAACGTGTTGAGGAATAGTACTAGTCATAGCCATGTAATTGATAGGTTGTGATGGTTGACTAGACTTTTGGGCAGCAACCAACCAAGGATCCATGGTTGTCTGCTGTTGTGGTGTCGTGTTAGGTCGTGGTGTAGTCGGAAAGTTCCACATCTTGATCTGAAAATGATTAAACTCAAAAAGATTAGAAAAGTTTAAAACAGATTTCTCCTTCGTATGTGTCGAGTGGTCGAATGAGTCAAATTGTTCTCCTTCGACCATTTGAAAAGATACGAATGAGAAATATGACAAACACAAATCACTTTTGACCGTTTAAACTCTCTTTCGATCATTTTATTTCACCTTCGACCTTCCGAATGGTTGAATGAGACAAATATCGTCGAATGTACACCAATACACTAACAAACTCTAGGTTTGACCGGTTAAAACACCACCTTCGACCAAAAATCCTTTGGTTCGACCAAATTAACACACACGTTCGCCCATTCTCCCTAGGTTCGACCCTGCACTTTCAAAAACAGTTATCCTTTGAAAATCAGTTAATTTTGATTAAATTTTTCAAAAGTTGAAAGAATTTGATGATTCTAATCAGGTTTTGCTTCGGATTTGATTTGGAACAAGTTTATCAAAGAGAATTATGCATTTTATCCATGAAAACAAGCTCTAATCAATCAAATTATCACCAATTCAGTTTTATCAATGAAAACATAAAGTTTTTGATCAAAATAGGGTCCAAATCAGCTGTAAAATTATCAATTTGTGGTTGTTTGATCTATAATGGCTCTGATACCACTTTGTATGCGCGTAGGATCGTCAAATCTACGAAGATAGTGATCAAACAAGTTTGATTCAGATGCGTAATCCCTGAATCAATAACAAAATGATAATAATATCAACAAAACACAGAAATCATCTTTAAAAGCTTCATTTCATTCATAAAAACACTCAATTACACGTTAAAATAAGCTTAACAATCAATATATGACGTGAATTAAGTTTACACAAAACCCTAGGGAGAGACTCAAACAGGAGGGAAACAAAAATGACCAAAACATACATTCAAAATGAGCTTAACCTATTTATAGGCCTGCACATTCGCCCATATTGCTTGGTCGAATGTGCAGGTTCGCCCATTCATCATGGTCGAACCAAGCTATACATTAACATCTATTCTACCTTCGACCTCCTATCTCTCCTTCGCACCTTTTGCTCTCCTTCGCACCTTTATAATCTTTCATTCGCCCACTTTTTCTTCCTTCGCCCATTTGAAAAAACACACTAACATATGTTAATTGTAATCCAAAGCATTAGTCGCACAAAATGCATCTATAAAAAGTCCTTGGAAAGCGGAAAAATATGGATACAAGCAAATTTTGGGAGTACAACAACGAATTTGGCCATCTCACAGACAACTGTAATAGTCTGAAGATGGAAATCGAGTCCGCGCTGAAATCAGGAAAGCTTGGACACCTGGTCAAGAATATACACAAGGGTGCGCTAGGAAACAACAACGACGATTACAAGGCCGAGGGGACGCGTAAACGAATCTGTAATCTCCAAACCCATATGTTACCCACACCCCACTCCACCAATTCAACATGACCAAAGTCGGCAAGAAAAACCATCACCAGGGAAAGAGATCCCGGGTGGAAGGAAATGATTCTTGGAAGGAGGCAGATGTTATCCTCCTAAAGGTCCGTGGTGGCGCATCCTTTACCGCTCCGCTTGTCATCAACGCAATCTTCGGGCATTATCGCACACGATACTTGTTCATCAATGGCAGAAGCAGCACTGACATCTTGTACGACCAATATTTTCAATAGCTTGATGATGAAGACAAAGCCCGGCTTGTTGATGCTTTGGTTTTAGTAAGTTCGAAAGATGTCAATTTTCCCGGTGCCAAAAACTTGATGTGTCAATTCCCAAATATTGATTTGGCGAAATAGACTGATTTTTACTAAACCTTTTTTAATAAGTTTTATATGTATAAAGTAAATGATAATTACTTTAGAAACTAAAACCAACACATAGACAGAGAACATGATGTGTATACTATAGCTTTCTAGGGTAAATACCGAGTATCGTTTTCCAAAGAATCCACTTACCCCTACTCAACCTTCCATCAATTAACTAACTGGGTTTTGAAAAAAAAATAAAACAGAGGGGTTCTTAAAAGAAATATTTTAAAAAAAAAAGGTTTTGTGTTTTATAAAACAAAAGGCCAAAATAGTAGAGATATTTGATATGCACATCTCGGGGCCCTTCGCGTAAGTAGTTAAGTTTATTATTAGAATTAATAGTTAAGTGTTGGGTCTAAAATTGATAGTCTAATGTTATCAACAAAGTCAAAGTCAACAAGTCAATGTTCGGTCAAGAAAAGTCAAAGTCGAACGAGTCGCAGTCAACACGTAAGGCGAGTCGAGAAATTCGGATAGTAGATCGACGAGTGAAGCTCAAGTTATGATAGAGAAAGACGCTACGGATACATAAATATAATTTGTTTAGTCAAAATATATTTATTACTTTAAAAATAGTTTGCTGGTTTAGTGAGAGTTTTAGTATTTTGTTAACCCTAGGGACCTAAGTGTAATTAGCCTAATTATGGTTGGGCTATAAATAGAATGCTAGATTAGGGTTTTGGAGATTATCTTTGTAGCACACTGAATAGGTGCGTACTTGTGTGGTATTCCAAGGTTATTCATTATCAAATCAGATATGGAATCATCATGTTATTCATTGTGTGTGTCGGGTCTTACAATATTCATCTAGTTTTCTTTGTTTCTTGGATTAATCACTTGAAACACCTAACTAATAGGTGTTTCCAAGTGATAACAATCTATTGCATTCAACAAGATCTAGTATTTTGGGACTATCAATTGGTATCAGAGCCACAGTTGGCTCATTTGAGGCTTGTTTTGATTGGATCTTCAACCGAAACCCGCCGGAGACGTAAAACAGTTGCTGAATATGGGGTCTAAATGAATTTTCAGTTCATGTGTGGATGAATTCTGCGCGTTGTTTCATATTTTGAGTACTTGTTTTATATCTTGAGTACTTGTTTCATATCTTGAATGTTGAGTACTTGTTCGTGGATGAATTTTGAGCACTTGTATGAAGAAATAAGATGGCGGCTGATGAAGCATTTGTGACTCCTAGGGTTAACAATGATTGGATAATGATTATTCTTTTTTGGAGTTGTGCATGATTGTCTTATTCTAGCAGAGCTGTACAGATGCTGCGTACTTGTGTGTGTCATCCCTGAGCACTTAGTCAAGTACTCAGCCAAGTGCTCACACAGTGGGCTGAGCACTTAGGCAAGTACTCAGCCAAGTGCTCACACAGTGGGCTGAGCACTTAGACTAAGTACTCAGCCAAGTGCTCACACAGTGGGCTGAGCACTTAGGCAAGTACTCAGCCAAGTGCTCACACAGTAGGTTGAGCACTTAGACTATGAAGCTGTTTACACTACTTCAATCATTCGGAGGTTTGAACCTTTATCTAATGCCATTTATAGTAGAGATGATCAATCGAGCGGAAAGCTTACACGGAGTGGAAAGTTGCTGATTGAGTTTTAGTCTCGAATTAATTAGGAGGGTCTATATTTGCGGGGGAAAACAACAATGAAAGAGTTTGGGTGCTTAGCCGATTTGTGAAGATTCGAAGACAGTATCAGATATACTTTTTTGAGGATCATATGAAGAATTGATAGCATAATTCTCGGGGGAATATTGTTGGGTCAAATTAGAGAATGATGTTATCAATTACAAGCAAGTACTTAGCCAAGTGCTCACACAGTGGGCTGAGCACTTAGGCAAGTACTCAGCCAAGTGCTCACCTGAGCACTTAGTCAAGTACTCAGCTAAGTGCTCACACCGTGGGCTGAGCACTTAGGCAAGTACTCAGCCAAGTGCTCACCTGAGCACTTAGTCAAGTACTCAGCTAAGTACTCACACATTTTAGGGTTTTCCAAGCAAGTGGTGGCTTGCTTGGAGGACAACGCTTAGGATCTATAAATAGGACACTAGACACCATAGAAGGGTGTGCATTGGGAGCCACCACCCCGGGGGAGCTCACCCGGGGTGGGTGATTATCTTGTCATTTGTTTATTACATTCAATGAAAGTTCTCTTTGTTCAATCCAAAATCTATCTATTTTTCTTATATTAGTTGTTTGTTCTTGGCTCAAATTCACCCGTCTCTATATTTATATCAATTCAAGGCTTAAACAAGATCTTTTGGGAATATCATTAAGATTAATTATTTGTGAGGAGGACAAGAGTGATCTTGAAGTGTTACTTGATAGAGAAACGGGGCTACTACTGAGTAGAATACAAAACCTCCCAATGCGTGTCCGCATGAAGGTACTCTGCCTGAGCCTTGCATGTAGCAGGCTTCCCAATTCGGAGTCAAGTCTCTAGTCCTCATAATAATCTTGTTATCATAGTGGAGGCTTCACTTCCGATCTGGAACACCGTACACCTCCCTTAGCTCTTGCTTTCCTTGCCGAAGGATCTCTTCTTATAGTCAATCCTGGTGACATCGTATCCCCTAAGTAGGTTAACGATCATGAAGTCTGAAGGATCTCTCTTACAGTCACCTCAACTGACATGTATCCCCATTGGTTAACGGATTCGCACTCACGAGACCTAGAAATAGAGCTCTTGTTTTATTTATTTTTGTGACACTTTAATATTTATAGGCCTGGTAAATATAAATTTGGTTTAGTGATTAGTGACTTAATTAACCCAACTATAACCTCCCAAGATGAATGAAATCCTTGACAAAGGTGGAACATAATCCTAAAGGTGTGCAATCCGAAGATCACTAGTGTACCCGTATGGAATCCGCCCTTTGCCAAGAAAGTTATTCATTCATTTGGTAAGAACCAGAAATGTGTCACTCAGATCTGGGCCACTTAAGAAGCCATTGCATAGAATCCGGTTTGGATATCAGAAGCCCGAAGGATCTGTCTCACTACCAGTTTCCTCTCCTTGGATCTATCTCAGGACTACCAGAAGCTGATTATACCTCTTGATAGCTTATTAAATAAGTTAAAGTTGATTTAAGTTTATTAAGTTAATAACCATTTAAACCTGTCACAAGATAAACAAACAAGGATTAGAAAGAAGATAACACAACAAATAACTAAAAATAAACTACTAATAATAATAATAATAAAAGTCTACAAATCAAAGTGGGTTCGGAGATAATAGAAATGTAAAGGATCTGTTTTATAGAAAACGACTAGATGATCATATAAATGGAACAATCCAGGTGCAGAAACCCTAGACCGTATGCAATATGATAGAGATCAAATCAGAACACATGTAATACCTTTTCAATAATCATTTCATACATAAACATATTGATTAATCTTGTTTAGATAATGTTTACAATGAAATAGGTCAATAACAGAAAGTTCTAGAACCTAGAGAGAACACACACAAGACCTCTAGACCAAATGACCAAAAACTTAATCACAAAATAAAACTTTAACTATTTATATACTGGACGTTCGACCCCACATCATGGTCGAATGAGTCCTTCGACCCCAACATAAGCTCGAACCAACTGAAATATTCTTCAAGGCTTCCTTCGACCCCTCGACGGGTCGAATAGGGTAATCTTCCACATGAAATCTACCAAAAATGCTATATTGACCATCCAAAAGCTATAGTCACAATCCGTGCACTTACAAACTGTCACACCCCGCCTAGGCGGAAACCCGGGAGTGCAACGACCGAAAGGTTTTCAAGCACAAGGTTCAAGCAATACAGATTTATTCAAAATAGTACCACCATAAAAGATGGAATTTGTCTTGAATTTATTGAAAATTAACCATAGTGTAAGCACATGAACATTCTCTTATAGAAGTTGAAAACATAGCATTTTGAAGCTGACAAAAGCCATCAAAGTGATACCACGATGTGCATGCACGAACCCTTCCCTCAATCCTCTGTGGCCCTCCATTAATTACCTGAAACACATGCATAAAGAGTTTTGTCAAAAATAATGTTGGTGAGTCTATGGGTTTTGAATGTACTGTGAAATGAACGTGTCATCCATGTTTGACCAATCATGAGCTAGCTAAGCAAATGATCACTATGAGAACCATGAGTCCTGTAACCAAACCTCTTGACTGTAGTGCCTCGTGCATTGTTCACTAAAGACAATGTATGTATAGTAGAATACTAACACTCTTTTGCATGTGGCCGGTTAGAGCGACTATCCAAGAGTGGGGGTGTCTACCCAATAGATCTATTAAAGTGTTACATGGCTAAATTTCTAGCTAATGGTTATAGTGAACGATGTACGAGGAATAGTGAGCTCATGAACCAAAATGTCTCATGTTCCACATGGTAGTCATGCTAGAAATTGACACAATTATTGATGCATGTATTTCCCCCAAAATGTAAAATAGTAAAATGGGGCCATAGAAAACTCACCTATTTGAGTCTTGTGTGGTCTAGTGAGCTAGTAGATGATCACCGTCTTGACAAATGATACCCTATGATCATTATGGACACGGTAAGTGACCTGGAGGTTGTTTATCATACAAATTGTTCACCCGACACTTGTGGACCATTGTGTTAAGTGTGTTTTGTTGTATATGACGCTTGTTAATGTTCTAACAAACATATAGTTCCCAATACTTTGTTGTTTCAGAATGAAATGTCCATGGTGAAATATATTGGGCCTCACATAGGGTAATTGGGCCGTATATTAGCACTAATTCATCATGTGTGGTTGGTTTTTGATAAAGTATTGCTTAACACATGTTTATTTCCTCTTTTAAAACCATTTGTGAGGTAACACATGTTTCGGCTCTTGTTAACACATGTATATTGGCTATAGCCAAAGCAATTTCATACTATGTGCTTAGTAATCGATCCTTTAGTGGCTTCTATTAGGCCGATCCATGTTTGTAAAAGAAAATGGATGTTTTAAAATCAACTTGGGTTAATTTTAAGTGAGACTCGATTGCCTTTATACTAAAAGAAAGCTTTTAGTTTCACAAGTGTCTTAGCACTAGTTTTGATTATAAACCGATTGCTAACATGTTTTATTACACCATGACTTTGCCTCAAAACATCATTTAGATAACAATGCTTAGATAGAGCCGTTTTGTTCTAGTTGTTAGATGATTTCGGCTACTAGGCTTAGCATAGCATTGGACCATTACATAGTGATCATGCTCGTGCCTAGTGAGTGTGTGAGTGTGCAAGCCGATCGTGATTAAGGCTTAGGGTCGGGTATAGAACCTTAAGATCGAATGGAATGGTGTCTAAAAATTAGAAGGCTAATGATCTTACCTATTTGAAGTGAGGTGAAGCTAGTTGAGATCTTGATCCTTGATCCCTCCTTCGAACTAGATCCTCTTCGATTGTGGCTCACTTGAAGCTGAGATCTTGATCCTTGATCTTACCTATTTGAAGTGTGGTGAAGCTAGTTAAGATCTTGATCCTTGAGTAAAGAATGGTGTAAGGATTAAGCTTACACATGACCTCCTTTTATAGTGCAATTCTTGGTAAGTCTTTTCTCTTGATCTTTGCATCTTGCAAGTACATACTAATCTAGTATAAAGAGTTGACATGAGGTGAAAGGGACTTGAGCTTCTTGTGTTTGTGGTGTTCGGTCGAATCAAGGATCAAGGAGGATCATTCATGCTTCAAGTCTATAATTGTCCTACATGAGGTCTATGAGTTGGGAAAGGTTAATCAAGAAAGGGGAAAGAGTTGACTTGGTAGGAGATTAAGTTAGTTTTGTCTTTTATCCTTTTGTGTGCAAGTTCTAGGCTTCCTTGTCATGTGCAATGATCCGTCACTATCTCACTTCCTTGGGAATGTTTCGTCCGATTTCTAGAAGTCTAGGAATGATATTTGTGTCAAGCCTCTTTGTGTAAGACTCATGGTGAAAGTCTATCCTTCATACTTATGTGTAATCTTGGTGGCATGAGTTGAGAGTGACCCTTCATAAGACAAAGATTTCCTTGTCTCTTCCTTGTTGTACTCGTGCAAGAGGGTGGGAAAAACAAGGGACATGTGTTGAAAACATGGTGGCAATCCATAAGGGATAGGTTGACTTCTTATGGTGTGTTCTAGTGCTATCTATAAAGGTGAAAGTTGCTCACTTCCTAGTCATTTTGGCCGATTGCTTCTTAACCATAAGAGGAAGGCTTGTCATGTGTGATCTATCCTCTAATGATTAGTGTTTTGTATCTATTTTAGTGTAATATCCTAGTTCCATCCATGTTCCTTGTTAGTTAGTGTAGGTAGCCAAAATGTGTAAGAGTTTAGGTGTTTATAGACATGTGTTGGAAAGCAAGTTTTGTAACTCTTTGTTTTCTTGTGTCCTAGCCTTCGGCCGTAGGTATAGGTAGGGAAAAAGGAGTTGTCTAATTAATATTACTTTAAACAAAAAGAGTAAGACTTCCATAGGTTATTAGAAGATGTAAGACCCTATGTTTGTGTATAGTGTGCATACGTGTGTGTGTATGTGTATTGTCGTGTGTATGTGTATATATACACATGTGGGCATAGCTTGTATAGTCTCTAAGACAAATATCTTGGTCATGATCCAATACTTAACATATTATGTTGAATAAATCAGCCTATTCATGTTAATAGTGTTGTGATTGTTCATTGTGTGGCCTCTAGTACACCTTTGATATAGGAATATCATCTAGTTTCACAAGAGTAAGAGTTTCTTAAGTTCCATTCCTCTTGATGAAGACATTAACATGTATTTTGTTTCACATGTGTCATGGGTTTGTTGAATGATTTCCCATGATGATCTTTGTGTTCACAATCGTGTGTTAAAGGTGCATTAGCATGTGTTAGAGGGCATAACCTCTTGTAATGCTTGTTTTGATGGTGTGTCCGGGTGTTGTATGACTAAACAAGTGCATTATGTTGAGTTTTCTGATTAACTCATGCTCTACTAACCTGGGGGGGGTATGGTGTATGCAAATTGTCTAAATATGCACATATAATGATGTCATAACTGAAACATGTACGGACGTTGACCTGTTACGTTGACTGTTGTCACACAAACTCCCCCTTGACTATCGCTTGGATTGTAGTCGTTCTTGATCAAGCGCCTTGTTCAACAGTTTGATTCGGAGATTTTTCTTTTGCTGTTTGCTCATATCCGATTCTAATTGTCGTTTAGTTGAACTTTTCTTCATTTCACTAACCTTCACGTATTTTCCGAGCTTCTTGTCAAAATCACACCCCGCATTAACATCCCACGCAAAACAAAAACATACGACTCTGTGATACTTCATCGCTTGCTCCATATCTTTCTCTTCACAGTAAATCAGAATGTAATACAGCATGATAATGTCTTCATATGAGCAATTGATGAGCCACATTGGATCAAAGATGTGTATCTTCTTGATTTATTCCTTAGGACCTTTATTCTTCAACAGAATCACTGCTTCAGATGTTCTCCAATCATAATACCAAATCACAATTGCTGGTACTTTCTTCTTTTTCATAGCTGGGGATGCAACGGGTGTTGTATCTTTAGAGCTTCCAATTGCTGGTACTTTCTTTCCAACAACCAACAAATCAATCTCTCTGTCTCTCATTTTCTTAGGATTATCCATCTTAGCCATAGATTTGCTTCTAGCTTTCTTTATCTTCTCACCAGCCACATGAGATCCAACAAAATCAAGATTGTCACATGTCAACTCTAAATCTTGATCATCCAATTCTCTATTCCCCTGGTTTTCTTCTTCAATGGCTTTGTTTAAACTTTTAATCTCACCAATCATAATGGACTTGGGTTTAGTGTTCTTGATAGTTTCATCCCCTGAATCTCATTCAGCTTCTTCTTGAGTCTCTTCTGAATCAACAGACTCTTCATCAACTAACAACATCTTTGCTTTCCCTTTGCTCTTTACTAATTTCTTTTTCTTAGGTTCAACTTCATCCACCTTCTGTTTACCTTTTCCAGACATAGCACCTTTGTTTATAGCTTGACGCTTTCGCTTAGGATCTTTGTCAACTGGAAATAAAGGGCTATCAGAGTCAAAATCACTCTTATCATTCCTTGCTTTGTTTTGACCTGGATCCTTGTAAGCAACATCTCTTAAATGTCCAAACTGAAATGTGGACATAGCTTTCCTTTGTGTAGTAAGCAGTCAGTAATTGGAGCATTGTACTTCATCCTTAGAAAACACTTTCTCTGCTCCATCCAAGATAATCCAATAGGATGAGTTGGAGAATCTTTCAACTGTAAAGCTTCTCGAATGTCTTCTTCAGTCACAAGAACAAACTGTCCGTGAATATAGCTCTGAATTGCTGATTTGTCATCCCAGAATGTAATCACCGCTTTCTTCCAGAAATTCACATGGTGATCTTTGTAAATTGTCTTCGGGGTGGCAAGAGCATAGATCACTCTGCTTCTCTTTAAAAACTTTATCATGCCTGAGAATTCTTCATATTGCTTAACTTCACTGAGAAATGCACAGCAATTATGGACTGGTTCAAAAATCAACTCCTTTGGTTCTTTTGGTTGCTCAGGAACTTGTACCTCCTTCTTTGGATTTTTTTGTTCAGCCATTATAATCTGCAAAGCAAGTAAAACAAACACGGAAATTTATCAAAAACAGACAATACTGAATTTTGGTCAAAACAATCCTTCATTCGACCTAAACGGGGGTTCGAATGAGAAGAATGTTATGTCGAATGAGAAAAATCAGTTGAATAACAACTTCATTTAACCTAAATGACTTCATTCGACCTCAAACAAACTTATTCGACCTGAAATAGTCTCATTCGACCTAAAAAGATCTCATTCGACCTTGAAAGGTGGTCGAACAGGCCTGTTTAGTATTCAAATTTACCGAAACACAAATCAACCATGATCAATTCATTCGACCTAAATGAGTTCATTCGACCTCAAACAAACTTATTCGACCTAAAATAGTCTCATTCGACCTTGAAAGGTCGAACAGGCCTGTTTGGTATTCAAATTTACCAAAACACAAATCAACCATGATCAACATCTCATTTTGGTTCTAATAGATCATAACATGGCCGATAAACATTAATCATTGATCCATTGGGCTTATTAACCTATTAAAGATGGTTTCACCCAAAATCTCAGGTTTTAAACTTTCAAAGAATCGATTATGTTTAAAAAGATGTTTTAATAATGGATTTTGGCCTATTCACACCCTAAAACCATCGAAGATGGTTAATCAATGTTCAATTGATGTTTAAACAATGTGTAGAAGCACTGATTAGGTGTTCTAGGGTTTGATTAAAAAATCACTGATTCTGGACTGTAACAGCATCCAATACCTGTAATTTTTAGATGAAAAGAATCAGAATCAAACAAGGAACAATAAGGAATGATCAAAAACACAGGAGCAACAAAGTTTGGTTATGGTTGGAATTTTGAAAAATTTTATGGGGGTTTGAATGAGCTGAGCATATATATATATATAAGTCTCTCATTCGACCCTTACAGGGGTTCGAATGAGAAGATCCATTTTTCATTCGACCTAATGAAAGGGTCGAAGGAAAAACAGATGGCTCAAATGAGAAAAACTCACTCAAACTCTCTCATTCGACCTCATTAAATGGCTCGAATCAACGCTCAAAATCTCCTTTGACCTAACGAAAGGGCGAATGAGATTTTGGAAATCTGAAAATTTTACCAAATTTCAAATTCGAATCCCGTGTTGTCAATTTTGATCATTTAAATCTCTAAACATTCATCATTTACCATTTTAATGATACAAAACTCAAATTGGTCTGTCAAACTTCAGAAAATGACCATCAATCACCATCGATTATCAAAAATAACACAGAATTGTAAAAATTTTGGATTTTTAGAAATTTATATCAAAACACACCCAAAATCTTTTTGTGTTTTTTGTATATATATTAACTAAATCAACATAAATCAATAACCTTTTTGTGATTTTCTGGTAAGAGGATCATATCAGTTTATGAGAGATCATGTCACACTGTTGTTATGTTACTTTTAAACGGTACTGATAATGTAACTTTGGAAACTGCTGATATTGTTATCCACATAAACTCACATGCAGACTATTATGCAATGCTTTAGACTGATACTTCTATATATAGTATAAACTAATTCACTTGTGGTTCCCACACACACGACATACTCCTGTATCAAGGAATTTTGCACAAATATCCATTGTAATGCGTGATTACGCTATTGTTATATGTAGTTACAAGATATGAGGCACACGGGTGTACAGGTTAGCAACTCAATGCTACAGAGTAACATGTGCACTCTACCAGGTTGAGGTCTTATATCAATCATGATTTGCATCAATGATTAGATACGATGTGTTAGATAATCTTTGATTATCATCACACATTTAAAGTTCCTCAATTCGGTATCTTTGGTTTTGGCATTAAAGCTCTTTTATTAAGATACCGTGTCTGATCTAGGTCCGTAAAACCTTACGACAAAAGATCAGATTGGCTATACCTAGATAACTAATAACATAACGACCCGAAAACCTCCGAATTTTGTACAAACCCTATCAAACGAAATTACGGTACCAAGACCATATACCCATGAGGTGTTCAAATACAGAATAAATTGTATCATATGTATGTATCAGGCACGCAGTAATAAGTCTACAAAGCCTATCAGCAAATCACACAAAATTAACATTTATCAAGCATTTTGACATTTTCCATTCTTTAGCATGCAATAGATCCTCACTGATATACTATCATCTCCTCTTTTTCTTCGGGTTTTTTGATTTTCTGATTTTTATGAATTTTAAATTTTTCAATGTTTTTTGTTTTTCTAAAAAATGCTCCCCTGAAACTAAAAACATATTTTTAAATATTTTTTTTTAATTTTCTGAAAACAAAATAAAAACAAAATAAGAATGATAAACCGAGGTGACGATTAGTCTTGTTTTTTTTAATACCATTAGCTTTTAATAAAAATTCAAATCTTAATCTGTCAAAAGCTTTGGTAAAAAGATCAGCCCTCGGATAGTCAGTGTGGATTTTGACCATATCAATCAAACCTTTAGCATAGCAATCACGAATAAAGTGCTACTTGATTCGAATGTGCTTAGCTTTAGAGTGATTAACATTCCCTTTAGTGAGTGCAATATCGGCTTCATTGTCACAATGAATGGGGGTTTTAAGAAATTGCAAACCGTAGTCGCACATTTGTTGCTGTATCCAAAAAAAACCTGTGAGCAACAACTCGAGGCTGACTCATATTCGGATTCACTTGTAGATAAAGCAACTGTTGTTTGCTTCTTGCACTGCCAGGTCACAAGCCTGCTCCCCAAAAATTGACATCCAGCCGTTGTGGATTTTGCGTCTTTGTCGCATCCGCCAAATTCTGCATCACTAAAAGCAATAAAGTCAAAATTATCATCATTCGGGTACCATAGTCCACACGAGGGACAACCCTTCAGATATCTTAGGATTCGTTTGACAGCTGCCACGTGACTCTGTTTTGGCTTCGATTAGAATCTAGCATAGAGACACGTTGCGAACATTATATCTGAACGAGATGCAGTCAAGTACATCAAAGATCCGACGATGGCTCTATTTGTAAAGGGATCAATGAGGTCCCCCTTAGCATCAACGCCAATCCCGTGATTGGTTGGAATGGGGGTATCCATAGGCTTTGAGTCATCCATATGCAGTCTCCAGATCATTACCCAAATTTGATAAAGATGCAACATCTGGATTTGAGTTCACTAGTGGTGTTGCCGTAGCATGATCTAAAATAGCTTCACTGAAACCATCATCATTGTCTTCAGACTCAGATGAATCAAGAGTTGTAGAAGCTTCTTGGAAAACCTCTTCTTCATTAACAGGAGCATTAGTATCATTAGAAGCTTGTTGGGCTAGATTTAAAGGTTTACGCTTGTCTTTATTAAGCTTGTTTATGTTATTTGGGCTTAGTTTATTTAATCAGTTTTATGTTTTAGTTTGTTTTTGCAGATCAATTTTTATTCAAGAACACGAAGAACAAGGAAATATTATTTGAAAAAGAGGGTGTTTGATCTTGTTTGTAAGGGCTGTTAATTGTGTTGGCAAGATTTTAGGAAATTGGTTTGGAAAGGGGAATATTATCAGCAATCAAAAAGTCAAAGAAATCAATCAGTGATCCAAATTTCTACTACACAGCTGTCAATCAATAATTAAAAAAACAAATCTACGCAAATTACTACAAGGACTCATAGTTGAACAAACACTCTTTGAAGTTTTGATCTTTATGCTCCCGGTTTTCATAAGGACTCCCACATGTCGTATGTAGTATCCCGTCACCCTTGATAATGATGAAGATTGTTGCATCTCTAGAGGTGTAGCTGCTGTACCTTTGTCAAACATCAGACACTCCTTCTTCGTTGGACACATCAGAGAAACATCGGACATCCGAGCTCGGACACCCACATCGGACACTACACTCAGACACAACTTTCACTCGGACATTGCACTCGGACACAGCTTTCACTCGGACACCCCAGCTCGGACACACGCCTTGAGCTCGGACACTCCATCTTGGTCGGACACTACCTCAACTCGGACACCCACCACCTCAGCTCGGACACCCACCACCTCACTCGGACACACCCTTCCACTCGTACACCCACCTGTTTCAGTCGGACCCTGCCATCTTCATCAAACCCAGACCCAACCCGTCACGATCCACCCCCGGAAACCACCCTCTGACCGGAAAACCCACCTTAACCCGAAAACACCCATCATAATTGTCACCACCATCCTAGACCCTCATCAAACCAGAAACCCATCAACTCAGAAACATTACCCGGAAAAACCCAACATTTTCGGTAAACAGAAACTTTCAGCTACATCTGCACCACCGGTTTCTGATTTCTAAACAGTCTCCTTTTCACTATCCGGATCCAAGCTCCCACCCAAACATCCAACCCTACCGCATAGAATCAACTCAATCTTAACAAAGGAGCTGATTCGTGTACACCCTCAGCCACCACCGTCGGCCGATTGCGACAACCACCCTAACTCCTCCCTCTTGCTCCTTCAACCAGGACCCTCAAGAAACCCCACACCCGACCCCAGCTCCAACCCATCTTCATCACCACCCATCCTATACCCTAACCAACCCAGGAACCGGCGTCTGCCTTCGTCGGCATCGACAACGATCTTGTAACGGTTCCGATGAACCTCGGTTCTCGCGTTCGGTCTTAGAGACATGATTTGATTACTGATTTATACAGATTGGCTGAAGATTAATTCCTAAAGAGATGATAATTTTATGCAAAACAATTGAAAGTGTGTGTGTAGAGAGAGAGAGAGAGAAGAGAGTTAAGTTTAAGAGAGAAGGATTAGTGATTGAAGTGAGAGTAAATAAAAGTGGGGAGATCGGTGCAGAAGAAGCACACAGAAAAGAGGAAAAGGACACACAAGATTGGAAGGATTTTGAATATAGAGAGAGAGAGAGAGAGAGTAAATAAAAAGGAAAAGTGCAGGAAGTGAATTAGTGGAGAGAGAGAATCTCAAGAGTGGTCTTGTTTTTGTCTTTAAACTCTAGCATAATAATAATAATAATAATAATAATAATAATAATAATAATAATAATAATAATAATAACAATAATAATAATAATGGTAGTATTAGTATTATTTGGTGTGCACAAGCTCAATTTAGGGGGATCGACATTATTGGTTACGGGTTGACTTGTTGCCTACGGTTGGACGTCTTGTACTCAATTTAAAATTTTAGTGAACGTCCAAATTTTTGGGGGATCACAGTTCCAAATTATAAAGATGTCTTCTCAAAGTGAGATGTTTAAGCAGAGACTTGAGAGTTTCTGTTACATTCCAGGTGAAACCGTATATGCACTACTTGCGAGATTTACCGAACTGCTGTCAGACATGAAAAATGCTGAAATCGTAGTGTCAAACGATGGGTCAACAAGAGTCTTCTCGACGTTTTGAAAATAATTCCAGATGAGCCAACATGCAGCTGGTTTAAGTATGTCAATTGGATCATTACAGAAACAAGTTGGTCCAAAATGACGTCAGAAGAGTTAATCTTACTCGTCAAAGAACATGCCAAGCGTGCAAAGCTGAAGACTCAAAGCAACACCTCTGGTACAACATGCTCTTCCGCCTATGAAACTTCATCTTCGAATTCAAACTCTGACTGCTCACCCGCTCCTACTGCTCCTGCCGTTTCTACTGCTCCTACCGCTCAAGCTTTCATGGCACAAATAAATAACCACGTGCCATCCGCATCTGAGGTACATGCTGAAATTTTAGCTGAATCATGTTGTACTGAACGTTGCAGGATAAAAATTAAGGGCTTTAGAGAAGATACTCTCTCTGCATACAAGCAGCTTGAATATGAGAAAATGGCCAGTTGAGATATTAAGAAGAAATTTAATTCTTATAAAGAAATGGTCGAACAACAAAAACTCGATATCAAGCACTTGCATCAGGAGGTGAGTGATCACAATTGTCGATACTTACATTTCAGACGACTGTCTGACACTTTAACTGCGGAATTGATCGATTTAAAATCAAAATTTGAAAATGCCGATTTTCATTTCAAAAAATTAGATTGTTCTAGTAACAAAGTCGAAAAAATAATCAATTCTCAGTTAAAGTTCACACCAAAGGAAGTGAGGAATAAAGGTCGGGGGTTTGTGGAAATTCCACCACCTTTTAATGAAAACTATTCCTCAATTCCCATGACGGATGAAGAATTGTTGGCTCTGCCTGTTAAAGGATACGTTCCTCCAATAGAAGAGCCAACCAGTTGACCATCGATGGATCAAATTAAAATTTCCAAACCTGAATCGGTCCCTGTAAAAATCTCTAAACCCAAGAACAAACAACATAAGCACGAGCAGGCCCCATCAAAAACTTTTGTCAAGTCTCAGGATGCTTCAAAGCAGACCGAGACGTTAAATTTTGAGAAAAATAAAGAAATTGACAGAGTTTTTGATGTGAAGAGAGATGAAGTTCCAGTTTCAAATGACACAATTAAATTGAATGATGTCTTAAAAGAAACCGTTTTAGAAGCTGAACCGAAAATTGAACAAACTGAACCGACCGGCCAATCAGACTCAAATGTGCCCTTTGATTTTAATTTCATGAAAACATTAAAAAAGATTTATGAAGAATACAGGGCACCACAGACCGTTGAACCAGCTACCCCACCAACTTCTGAAAGTGAATCCAAATGTGAATCACCCGAAACAACCGAATCTGAGAAATCAGTATCAGTTGAATCGAGTGAATCCAGCTGTGAGTCCTCTAGAGCAGCTGAGTCAACGGGGGATTTAGCAGAGTCACCACATGTTTCTGAATCAAGTGGTTCGGCTGAATCAAATGTCACACCCTCGACTGAGCCAAAATCTGAAGAATCTGTGTGCTCAAGGATCCCTCATCCAATACTGTTGGCACAGGTGTGGTAAAGCCAATAGTCCCTCAATTTAAATGTGTGAACGTTACTGATGCTTCTACTTCATGTGCAGATTTAGTAAAAGTAGAGGTTAAGGTTGAGGGGGATGATCTTGTTTGCACCAACAGTACAGGTGTTTGTGTGAAACAGTCTAATCTGTCTGCAGATGTTGTTCCTTATATTAAAAGGACTGTTTCAAAGCTATCTATTAATGGCACGATTGATAAACATGTGCCACCACATAGAAAAACTACATGTGCTAACTCTCATGTACAGGTTCCTGAAGTTAAACAGAATCCTCAAGGACAGTTATCATCACAATCACAATCTTGTTCACACAGGTGTTCAAGATGGTCTAAGCAGAGCAGGAAGACTGGGAAGCCTGTAAACAAATCATCCAACAGATCCCATCACTCACATTCATAAGTGGGATCAAACAGACTGGGATATGCTTCATATACAAAGAAGTAGACATGCTACAACTGTGGAAGACCCGGTCACATTGCAAGGAACTGCACAAGTCGTCCTTATGTGCCCTATTATCGACAACATCGGAAGGGTATGCCTAGGGATAACTACTACTTCAAGCCAATGAAGGTTGATAAACCTAAGGCAAGGAAGAACATGAATCCCGAAGTTAAACCATCTGATGGAGACTGGAATGCTGCCAAGAGCAAGCGGAAGGTTGTTCAATCACAGAAATCAAAACAACCTGAGAAACCGAAGGCTGCTACTTCGAAAGTAGCAAAACCGTGTGCTAAGCCTAAACAAGTCTGGAAAGCTAAGGTGGCAGCAACACCATGTCTAAGTGAGAAAAAGGACATGTGCTTGAGAGAAGTGTCCCACATTGACGCTTCAGGAGTGCCCAGGACCGCGATGGCTTGGGTACCAATGTTTAACTAATCTCCTTTCTTAGTGCAGGGACAACCAAGGAGGATTATCAACGACCACTAGTATGTTGATAATGGTTGTTCCACGCACATGACAGGTGACATCTCTCTATTATACATTTAGTATATCTCTTTGAAGGAGATAATGGAGATAAAATCAGCGAAAGAGGTACGCTCAAAACCTGATGCGTTAAATTTCTAACAGTAATTGGTCTCTGATTCGAGAATGGTTTAGAAAAACACAAAAAGGTTTTTCTTAGTGTTAGGTTGTAAATTTGGTCTTTAAATTCTCAATTTTAAGCACAAATTTAGGGGGATATATATCCTCAGGAAAATACAAAAACAATAGAAAATTCAGAAAATGAGAATTTCATGTGCGAAAAAGAAGAAATGATAGTACATCAGCTGTTGAACTATCACACTTCAAAATCGAAAAGAATATTAAATCAAGTGTGATTGCGGCTCCATCATATGAGGTACTAATAGGCAAACTGCACAACGAACTCATTCTAAAATTAATACTAAAGATAAAGGACTATGTAGCTTGTGGGTAACACATCATTGGCGTATGATTTTATGGTCTTAAATCTTGCGTTGATAGATTGCCAAAATCTGAGATTTCAGGTCTTTAAATTGTTGATACATCTGGGGATGTCCTGGCTGCCCTTCTACTGCATCCAGATATATGCTGACCTAGGCACAGTCAGGACGTCTTAAAAGAGCAATAAGGATATGCTAAAACCCATATTCTCAAAGAGAATTCAAGCTAAAGGCACTAATCAAAAGCCTAAAGCAATGATCATACCAAAACATTTGGTATTTGCCCTAACCCTGGTCGGGAATCCATCTGTCTCTTTGTTGCATCCAGATATATGCAGACCTGATCACCGATTATCTTGACCTTGTAAAACATACAGATGTCAGCAATTTACTCACCTGTTATGAAGAAGCTTTGTGCATACCTTGATCGTGGGGGTATGTCATGATGTGGGATACACAGTTATTTCTGTCTAACACACGTAACGAAAATAAGAAAAATATTAGACTTGAGGACGTGTGTGTATGTTTGTTTAAGTGGATAAACGATGCTGGTAATCGTCTTGGACTACTTTTCTGGCTCTTTAATAAGTTTATCATAACATATATACTAATGGTGTGTTATAGTTTGACATATCTGATATGATCTTCTTGCACATGATTCTCACCAAAAAGATGCATTGTAATTAGTTTGAATTTTTATTTTAATTTGTTTGTTTTCTTTTATAAAAATTAACCATTCTTAAGGATTTGACCAATTCTTAAACAAAATTCAGGTTTTTGAGATTTTAAAATTGAAGTACATGGATGTACTTGGTGTTCATGTATATACTGGACCCTATGTTGCATAAATTATTTACTTACAAAATTATGAGAATTTGCAGAATTTATACAAATCAAGAAACAAGGGTTGATGAAGAATGAAAGAATTCCAGTTGCTGACAAGCATGAATCACCACACTGAGAAGATGTACCTGAGTCAGAAGAACCTGAAGTGAATCATCTTTCAACAATGAATGTACAAGTGAAGAATTACCTGAAAAGTTGTTTGAAAGAGAAAATTGACAAAGAAAAGAGCTTTTGAGAATCCTCCTCTCACGTTCTCTTTTAGCAATATGTTCAAGCAAAAGTGATGATGATTAAAGTTGTGAAGCTACCTCCAAGAGAACAAGAAAGAACCCAAGATTGGAAGATCAAGATATGAAGATTATTCCTACTAAGCCATTATAAAGACAGCATAAACCTAGGGGGATATTGTTGGGCTAGATTTAAAGGTTTACACCTGTCTTTATTAAGCCTGTTTGTGTTAATTGGGCTTAGTTTAAGTTTACGGGCTTGGGTTAGGCCATGTGGGCCAAGGGGTTAGTGGACCCTATATAATGTTTTGTTTGATTCATTGTTAGAGTTAGACTTTCATAATCATCTCATTTTGTAATATAATAGCCAACACCTTGTACCAGACAATCCTAGAGGTTGTGTGCAAGGTGATGCAGCAATACAATTATTTTCATTGATTTACTCTTTTGTTCTTCACCATTCAATCGATATTCCGCATCCATTGAGTGGTTTGATTTATACCCGGAAGGATCTTGGACTAACAAAGCTGCTGCTGGAGGAGTTACGGTGATCGGACGCACTAACGGTGAAGTTACTGCATTCTCACACTCGTAATATAATCGTAAAACAGCTTCTTCAACCATACTTTCTAGATTGAATGAATCGAATAATTCCTTGTAAGCAAACATCCAATTGGGCCCATTTCATTGAGAATTTTGAGTGTAATGCTGGACTTCAACATTTGCCCACTCTTCAACATGTTTGCTTATTTTGTTGAATACGCATTTTAGTGGTGTCGCGTATCCCACAAAGTAACCTTCTTAATCTTTAGGTCCAAACTTCTCAATAGGATTCAACATAATGCATGGCATCCCGAAAGGTTCTAGAAACTCCAAGTTCAGCTTTTGTCTGTTAAGCAATTCATAAGAAGTTTTGCCAAACTTCTTCACTGTTAACACACGATTCAATGTGTAACATGCTGCACGAATGGCTTCATTCCAAAACATGACCGGAAGGTTAGAATCTACAAGCATGGTCCGTTCTACTTCTAATAGAGTCCTGTTCTTTCTCTCTGCAACACCGTTCTGTTGTGGAGTATATGGTGCACTTTGCTCATGATGAATACCCTTTGAGTCACACAATGCATCCATTTGAGAATTCTTAAACTCCGTTCCATTATCACTTCAAATTCTTTTTATCTTCAATCCATATATATTCTTCATTAGAGTAAATAGAACGTTCAGATTATTAAATGTTTCACTCTTGTGTTGCAAGCACATCACCCACGAAAATCTTGAAAAATCATCGGTAACCACTAGACAATAAAGTTCTCCATTGATACTCTTACGTTTAACTGGTCCGAAAAGATCCATGTGTAAACGTTGAAGTGGAACTTCGACAGAATTTACTTTCTTGGGTTTGTGGGACTGTTTGTGCTATTTCCCCTTTTGCAACTCACACATTTATCATTAAGATGAAAATGCTTTACATTCACGCCCTCAACAAGTCCATTCTTCACCAAATGATTCATCTTTCTTAGGTAAATATGCCCCATCCTCCTGTGCCACATGATAGATTCTTTTTTAGTAGCCTTGGATAGAAAGCACGTGACTTGTCCCTGTGTCGTGGTTGCCTTGCTCATGTCAACAATGTATAGATTATTCACTCTTGGAGCTTTCAACATGATCCATTCTTTTGGAATAACGAAACCGGGTTTCAGTATGTAGCAAGATTTGTCATCAATGTGAACCGAAAACTTCTTATCACATATTTGACTAACACTCAATAGATTATTATCAATTTGTTTCACATACGATATCCGTTTGAAACTCACAATCCCATTACTAAAAATCCCTTCCATTGTTTTGTAACCTCATTTGTTTCCTGCAAACGCCACATAGTCTGCATTAATATTCTTGATATCAAGGATCAACGTCAAATCACCAGTCATGTGCCCAGAAGCTCCACTGTCGACAATCCAGAGACTACTAACAGGGCCAGCTGGAGCTCCCTGCACAAATCACAAACAAGATTAGTTTTTAACAGGGACCCAAGCCTGTTTGGTCTTGGGTCTTTGAATGTTAGCTTTCAAAGATTCTTTTTTCACATACTTTCACGTTTGAATCAACCTTTTGTTGGTTGTTCACAACTTTCTCACTTTTCACTTCAACTTTTATAGATGATGTAGAAGCACCTGGAGAACCCTTTGGTGTCCAAGTCCGTTCAGAACGTTTAAGAATCCTTATTTGAGGTTGTTTAGCCTCAATAGGTTTCTTTGTACCGTTCGAAAATGATACTTTCTTGGCTACCGTGTCTGATTTAACGGATACGGGTCCAACCGATGATTTCATGACAGGTTTTGGAAAAACCTTTTGCTTATCATTGGCAGTGTTCACTATAGGTTTCTTCAGCTTTTTCTCCATGGCAATTCGGTTTCTGTTATCATAGGTAATTGAATGGTTTTCCCTCTTTTGATAAAAACGATTTTGGTTAAAAGACTGTTGCCTTTGAGGGAAAAACTGTTTTTGTGAATAATACTGTCTATGATCTTCCACCGAATTCCTCACATTCTGCTTTCTTTCAACTTTGTGCCTCTTATGTCTTATATATGGGCAGTGAGCAAGTAAATGCCACTCTCCCCACATTTAAAACATGCACGGTGTTCCTTAAACACATTCTTAGAGTTAGGTTTTGCAAAAGATTTAACCGGGTGTTGGTCATCTAAACACTTACGCCTTAAACTCTTAGGAGTTGGCTCCTTTGAGTAAGCCGGTTCATAAAATCCGTTAACCTTCTCTTTTGGCTTTATAAACTAAGTGACATGAACCTTTGGTTGTGAAGAATCATCACCATACAATATCTGAATATGTTCAGGAGGAATATCATTGTTCCTTTCGTGTTTAGGAAACCAAATGGTACTCTCTTGCCAGATTTTCTCAATCTTAAAATAATTGGAAAATTGTATGGGATATTCTTCATCTGAGGTTATCTTAGCGGATCCTTCCATCCGATAGAAAACCTTCACTGATTTGTCAACTGGCTCATTCTGTTCAACCTTCTTAACTGACTGGTTCATGTTGTTGACATTCTTTTGAGGATGTGGAACCTGAGATAGTGAGATTATCTCATTTGTTCTAATGTGATTTTCCAATGGAATATCATCATTTTTCTTAGGTTCCTCATCTTCAGTATCTGAATCACCAGTTACCACAATAACTCCTTCATCATTCAATCCAAGTATCGGTCTCACATCGGAATTAGGATCGCCAACACTAGAAGTGTATGATTAATTATCCGATGAGGGATCCAATTTCACTGAACTCTCAGGTGTTACTGAATTTAAATTGTGATTTTCAAATAACACTGGAGCAGGAACAGCCTTATAATTGGCACTACTTGATTGTGATGGTTCCTCAACTATGTGTTCCAAAACATACGCCATATGTTTGTAACTCTCTAATTTCTTATTGACTTTTTCAGTAAAACACATGATTTTAGCCATTTCAAGTTTTGTTTCTTCAATTTCATTGATGTAGTTTTTAATGGCTATTTGTTTCAAAGATAGAGTCTTCGTCAATTCTGAAACATCCTTTTTGTAACCATCAAGTGTTTTGTTGAAATCATGTTCATCCTTACGATAAGATTGAATGACGATTTTAGAACTCTCAAGCTGATGCTTAAGTTGCTTAACTTGGTCAGTATATCTATCACAAGTACCACAATATTTTTCAATATTAGAAGAGTTAGGACTTACCGGTTTATGAGGATTTGTCATGGCCATCAGTGTGAAATGTGCTTCCTTCCCAACAAAGAACTTTGAGTAGTCAATCTTTGTGAAAGCATCATCAACCATGCACGATTTCTTCATCATCAGTTCTTCCAGTTTTCTCTATAAACTCAGTAGCTCTTCTTATCACACTTGCAAATGCCCACTGTATGTCGATCAACTCCATCTCTTCCTTGTCGACCTGAGCATAATCTTCATTAGTCAAATTATTGTTTCCAATCTGACTTGCTACAAGTCCATTACGTGAAGTGACTATTGCTGAGACTAAAGCAATGTGTTGTTGTGCCACTTCAACTGTCACATTGTTCATGTTGGAAGTTTCCAACACGATTGGACTTTGGCTCGAAGATGCTTGAGGCATCATCTGAGGAACATACTGTTGTTGAGGCATAGATGAAGTATAACAAGCTGCAAACATCTGTGGTTGTGTTGTTATGTAAGAAATTGAGGTGTATGAAGTTGGTGTATAAGATGGTCTTGGAGCAAGGTAATTAATTGGATTTCTTGGTGGTTTAGCAACATTTGAAATACAAGCAATGTGTGGTGCAACAGTTCCACCTATTGATGAAGTAGACATTGAAGCAGATGAGGTAACATGATGCAACTCCGGATTTTGTGGAAACTGGGATCTCTTGGCTTTCCTCTTCTCTTCTATTTCCTTATTTTCCAACTTCTGTAAGAACTCATTGATGGTCCAATATTGATACGCATCCTTTTCTGTCAACACCTCAATATGTTGACTCTAATACGGAGGCAATGAGTTAGCAAACTTGTCAACTAATTCCTGCATTGGAAGGTTAATCTCATAGTTTGACCGTTCAGATAATAAGTGACAATATCTAGGAATGAGTTCCTTCAGTGTCTCATTTCCCACATAACTAAAATTCTTGAACTCTTTCTTCAACTTCTCCATACGAAGTCTTTTGGTCTTCTCATTACCATCATGTCTATTCATCAAACAATCCAAAAGTTGTTTCAAAGTAGTACATGACCCAAACTGATGCAACAAATCTGTGGTCAACGCCTGTGACAACTGAGAAAACGCCTTCTTCTCAAGTGCAAACTTCTTCTTTTCGTCATCCTTTAAGTCTTCAAGAGGAATTGGGATGTTCGTATTCTCAACTATCGGAGTAACATATCCCTTCATAATCATTTGCCAAGCCTCTCCTCCTTCCAATCCCATGCCTTCTAGATAAATCTTGAACTTCTTTTGCCAATTGTAGTACTTGGACATGTCCAACAACTTTGGAAGACGGTTACCACTACCCGATGATAAATCATTGATGAGTGTAGTAATCGCATTTGTAGTCTGAGACTGTACCGCTACTGCTGCAACTCCCCAAAGATCATTCACTTGTTGTTGTGGAGGTTGAGTAACAGGTGGTGGTGTTGAACATGTCATAACAATGCAGTTGATTCGCTGTGACGGTTGTGTATTCGTCTTCTGAGAAGCAACTGCCCATGGAATCATCGGAACATGTTGTTGCTGTGTTGTTGCAGGTCTGGGTGTAGTAGAATATCCCCAAATGTTGTCCATAATACTAGGAATGTAAACACTTAGAAATTTTTTCAAAAACAGAATCTGGTTCGACCTCTGAACTCAAAACATGAGTTCGATTGAAGTATCTGATCTGGTTCGACCCTCTAAACAGACTCGAATGAGAAACTGTAATACACTAAGCGTAATTCGACCTAGATATAATTCTCCTTCGACCTCCCGTATGGTCGAATGAAACACTAATGGTCGAATGACAACACAACACACTCAAAAACTTTTGGTTCGACCTAAACTCTCTCTGGTTCGACCACAAAACACTGATTCGACCCAAAAACTTACTTGTTTGACCAAAAATTCTCTGGTTCGACCTGACTCATTTGAAAAAAGGTTATTCTTCAAAAATCAGTTATTTTGATTCAAATTTTTCAAAAGTTGATGGACTTTGATTATCTTAATCAGGTTTTGCTTCGGATTTGTGGAGATCAACTTTAATGAATCAAATTTTGATTTTATTTGTGAAATCAAGTCAAAATCAATCAATCTACATTGTCATTCAAAGTTCATGCAAAACAGAAAAAGTTTAGGTGTTTTTGGTGAAAAATTTGTTCGAAAACTATCCAATTGCAATTGTATGATCGAGATAAGCTCTGATACCACTTTGTAGAGGATCGGTTTTATAGAAAACGACTAGATGATCATACAAATTGAACAATCCATGTGCGGAAACCCTAGACCGTATGCAATATGATTGAGATCAAGTCATAACACATGTAATACCTTTTCAATAATCATTTAATTCATAAACATATTGATTAATCTTGTTTAGATAATGTTTACAATGAAATAGGTCAATAACAGAAAGTTCTAGAACCTAAGAGAACACACACAACACCTCTAGACCAAATGACCAAAAACTTAATCCCAAAATAATACTTTAACTATTTATAGACTGCACGTTCGACCCCACGTCATGGTCGAACGAGTCCTTCGACACCAACATAAGCTCGAACCAACTGATATATTCTTCAAGGCTTCCTTCGACCCTCTGAAAGCTTCCTTCGACCCCTCGACAGGGAGAATGGGTTAATCTTCAACATGAAATCTACCAAAAATGCTATTGTTTTGGTCAAAAATTACCTAGTAGAAAAATTTTGTATTCCAAATTAGTAAAAGTGAGGTAGAGTGCTAAATGTGTAGAATATGTTAAATACTCAGTTGTATTATGAAAATAGTAGTTTAATATAATAAAGAAATAACAATATGACAACTATGCTCAGGATGGTAAAGAAACTTGTCAAGATGGACAGTTATATCCTGAGGATGTAACTGTCTGACAGAATAATGAAATAGGCAAAAATCAATGAATGTAAATACAATGCAATAAAAGAAAGACACTCGATGTACGTGGAAAGCCCTTGATCAATGTATATCGCCAGCACAAAACCTCGGGAGGAGTCTAACCCCTGCCTTGTTTGTTAATATTAATAAGGTAAAAATAGTACAACTTTGGATAGGTGATGAACGAATATCTAAGATTACAATATGGGTGTTGTGTGTGTGTAAAGAGTATCAGGTGTTCTATGAAGTGTTAAGCAAGTGAGAAGTGTCCTATTACTCGTTGATCACCCCCTAATTATAGTTACACGAAAGTAAATAATGAATCCCATGATATCCGTCGTCTTTAATGAACATTTGGGCTGTTTCAGGTGACCGTTGTGTTGTTACAACTGAATATGACCGTTGTAGCAGCTGTTTCAACTGAATATAGTCGTTATATGGTTGTTTCCTCCTTTCTCGCCTATATTTAATGCATGTCGGTTACTATTCTTTGAGCTTGGACTTGTTCTACACGCATTGCTCTTCAATGATCAGCTCCTTTGACTTAAATGAGTCAATATAGGCGTTAGGGAGGAGTTACAAGCCTTAATATTGATTAATTGTCCCCAAAAATATGTTACCGTTAATATCTTAACGGTTATAATATTTTTAATTCTGATGCTTATCTTCTGAGGATGATTAGACATATGATAGGATATCAACAGCTATATTTTGGTCAATTATTTAGGGATGACCGTTACACCTAATCATCGTTCAGTGTCTATATCTAGACTTCAATCCTTCCTTTATAATCACAACAGGATTATTAGAAAAGTTATTTCTTCATTCTTCTTCTGTTTTTCTCTGTTTTTACCAATCTTCAAACTTTTTATACAAAGAATTCTCAAGATGGATTGTAAGGCCCCAAATCCGGGCACCTTACCGCCGAGTCTCATTACAGTGTACCGTTTAAAAATCAACAATTTTATTAAAATCACGTAGCGGAAAAAGTTAATTAAAACGGTACAAATTGTTTTTTTTTAATAGTTTGCTAATAAATTTCAAAACTACGAATGCCATGCATGCTATCACGAAAAATCCCATCCGCTAGCCAAGGTGTATCGTCAACTCAATCCGACCTGCAAAACAATCTAACATACATGCAAAAGTCAGCTACGCTGAGTGAGTTCTAATGGTTTAAGTTTATAAAATTAAAACACCTCATAAACACTTTATTTTTAAATCCCAACTTCATCGTATTAAAGTCATTATTAATTCTTTAAATACTTTATCATCCTCAACCCACTCAAAATTACTCAATCGATAACCGCCTCATCACCCATCTTGACCCACAACTATTACTCTGTAACTTCTTTTACGCGTTCAACTATTCCCTCTGCAACACAAAGTCGCTACACACGGCTAGATCTCTATACTCTTTTTAATTGTATTGGGCACCCCCAAGTACAATTCATCACAAGAAACTCTATTTTATCATCTTTAACAAAAGACACAACACATACCCACCGATTTATCTATATGAATGTAAATAAAACACATAAGGTGGGAACCTACCACACAATATAGTCAAGTCCCAAAGATATGACCGAGCCTTATGACAACCCGTCGCCACCCCGAAGGTAACAACCCGTTGCCACCCCAGCTTAACAACCCGTCACCACCCTGAAGGTAATGACCATATGGACACGTCGACACCACCACTTAGATCGGCGGTCCCCATCACTAGTAACCCGTCGCCACCCCGAAGGTAACGATCGTATAGACACGTCGAAACCACCACTTAGATCGACAAACTCATCATTGGTAACCCGTCGCCACCCCGAAGGTAACGAACCATTACCAATAACCCGCATCAGCACCTCAAGGGTGCTACATCACACAAAACATATAGACGCCTACACACATTCACTATGTCTAGGGTCTCATCATACTATAACTTCGATTAACCACACACCTCTTATAATCAACATCACCGCGTTCATTTAATTCTAAGACTTTAACTAATCATTTTCTCATACTGAACCCATAATCGTATTTCCTCGACTATACATCCCATTTTATACCACCATAAGATAAACACCCAACCTGACCATACCTCGACAAGAGACTAAACGGATCGAACCGACACATACACTGCGAAGGGTGTCTCTAAACCTATAGCCACACTAAGCCGTCATAGAACCGTCTCATTGGAAAACATTCATAAAAAAAAAAACATTTAAGTCGTAAAGCTCTTTCATTTAATCGACATCTCTAAACCTATAGCCACACTAAGCCGTCATAGAACCGTCTCATTGGAAAACACTACTAGAAAAATACTCCTATCTTGACACACATTTAATGACACGCGAGAATTCATGACACGCAAAAGCGCGTGTCATTAAAAAATCGTCGTCTTTTAAAAAAAATGGTCAAACAATGACACTCTTTTTTGCGTGTCAACAATCTAATGTCAAGATTTTAAAAAACATGACACTATAAGAATTGAGTGTCATGTTTATTGTCAAATTATATTATATATATATATATATATATATATATATATATTAATTTACAAGTGGTAAGTGCATTGTGTGGTTGTACATTACGCTTTAAGGGTGTTATGTGCTATATTAGTTGTACTCTTTGCTTTAATAGATTGTACTATGATATTACACCTGCCTCATCATCTGCCTCCACTTCACCTCTTTATCTCTTTCTCCACATCTCAAAATTCCAGCGTCTTCCTCCTCCTCTTAGCTCTCTCCTGCCTCATCTCCTTTTTTAGACCCGGTTTTGAGTTTTTTTATCAGAGATATAAAAAGAAGGGTGACGAGAGTGGGGGAGCACTTCCTCCGCACCACCGCGTGACCACCATCTCCACAGTTAAACCATATCTCCTGCCGTACGTTGCTGCCGTCGATGTTCCGTTACGCGTGCCTATCCGCCATGCTTATGGTTGTTCCGTAATACATGCCTATCTGCCATGATTCCGGTTCCGGTTAACCCTTTAGGGCCTTCAGGTGAGCTTTCTTTTGGTTTTACTATAATTTAGCGTTATGCTTTTTGTAAAGCTTTAAAAGCGTGGCGGCGACGGGCGGCCGTGAGGCAGTTGTGAGGATATTGTCACAATGGTTATTGCTTGGGTGTATGACTAGACATAAGGATGATCGGACAGTTGAAATAGAAAGCGGTGGTGGTGGGGATTCTTTGTTTGACTTTGAACACATGACTAATAAGAGTTGTAGGAAGTCGTTCACGAAAGGTATAAAACGCTTACCAAAACTATTTAAGTTTTTTATATGTTAATTTCTTTTAGGTTTAGGGACCGTTGGTTAGTCTTTTGCCCATTTCCATCTGATTTACGCACAGAAATGCTTAACGGGGCTTCAACGGATCCTCTTCTCCTCTAGCTGGTCCTTTCTCTGTCAGTCGTGTATGCCTCTTGCATAATGATGTTGGGTCTGCATATCATACATCATACATGCTTCATTACAAACTGGGTACCATTTATCCATGGCTTTTTATTTTCACTTATTTTGCAATATGCATCAATATAGCATATATCTCAATTTAACAATTGAAAAAGGTCTGATATGATATAAAATTGTTACTTCCATTAAGAACATAATCATATTAGCATAATCATTGTGGATGCTTATTTTGTCACCTGTTAGTCATAGTTAACAGGATTTTTACCATTCGTTTTCTTGGTTACTGAGATTTGTCATACTCATACTTCTAGAGTATAACTTGGTTACAAAATATGAGTCACTTCAACGAAAATGGCTAGCTATATATCGTAATGTTAGTGAGACATGATCTTACAAAATGTTAAATGACAAGAGGACAAAAAATCAAACAACCGCGAAACACAATAACCCCGCCGCAACGCGCGGGATCACATTTTAGTTATATTATATAAAAGGTTTTTTGTGCATTAATCGACTGCACCTTATGGCTTTAGAGGTTGTACGGTGGTTTTATAAAACATGTGGGTGTTGTGGGTATAGCTTCGTCAACAGCGTCCATTTTCCTTCTTCCATATAAAACCTTTTGAAACCCTAATCATATTCAACCTGCCAATCCTCCTCCCCATCCTGTTGTATCCTTCTGACACCGACGTCGCTCCTCCTCCTCCTCCACATCTTCATCCCATCACCTGTGTTGACATGAAATTGAAGTAAGATCCACGAATAGAGAAGGTGAGCCAGATCTGAAACGATATATACACCGAACACGAGGGTTTTTTCTTTTCGATGTATGCAAGGTAATGTTCCTTTGTTTAGTCGGTTGATTGTATAGGTTTGAAAATTTTTTGCTTTTAATTAAGCCCATATCGTAAAGAGAAGGTGTTTTATTTTGTTCTGCAGGTGAATATCAAAGGATTTTTAGTTGCACTAAATTAGTTATATTTGTATGAGAAAATGTATATGTGTCAATTAGTTTGTGGGTTTTTGAGGATGTAGGTGTCACATATCACTGATTTGGGGTTTCACTGCAATGAGCGAAAGATCCAAAATCAATGAAAATGATGGAAAAAGGATGATTTTGAAGATGAGAATAATGCTTCTACCTGGTTTGTCCTTTTCCTTACTAATTAAGGGTTTCATTTCATTTTGTTAGGTTGGTGTAGTGGTTTTGGTATACGTTTTCTTTTGAACATTTTGTCTAGATTTTTCTAATTAATTGACTCAGAGACATGTTTGTTTAATGGATTATGATTATGTTTGTATTTTGCAAGGATGGGGATAAGGGGAAGGTCTTGAGAAGAACAAACAAAAGATCAAAGGTTATGTTAGGTTACCACCAAGCAAGGTACTCTTAGTAAATGATTTAGTGTTTAATTTATTTTTGAGCTACCATTATTTATTTTAGTTTTTGAGGTTTGCTGGAACATTGATGTGCAAAAAAGGCATTTGGGGTACTTATTAATGAAGAAATGTATAGGTATATATGAAACGTATAAGGTCATGTTCTATGTTGTTATGGATTTAAAATACTATCTAATACATGTGTATGGTTAGTCATGTGTATGATACATAAAGCTACTCGAATGAGTTTATTGTAGACAACCAAAGATCAAAGTTGTTAAATGATGATTTTATTTGTATAGCATGGGTCAACAAATATTCAGCTTTACAGTGTTGTAAAACGGAACTGTTATGCGGTGGATTAGGGCTGCAAATATAACATTATAGGGCTGCATAACCGGGATTGTTATGCAGAAATTTACGGCTGGAAGTTTCTATTGGTGATCGTCAAAGGGCGGCTAGGATTCGGCCATGAAGCACCGGTCACCGGCCACGACTATGTGGTGTTTTCATCAGAATTGATAGTGGCCGGTCAGTTTTTCAGTGAGTCCTTAGCCATCTGTCGTTTCCTAGAACATCGATAAATCCCTTAACACCTTCGTTTGGCTGCAGATCAGTTTTCGCCGTCACTGTTTGTTGATTCATCATCAAGTAAGTATGACTTTAATTATTTGTATGTAATCTTTATGTGTAGTATCAACAAATTACACTTAAATAACCATACATGAGGTGATGAGGTACGTAATTAATGACTTATTTTGATCACAAATTATGTTGGTTTTATGGAACTGTATATGATTTTTTTTTTAAATCAACAGGCGTGTTTGTGTTCTTACTTCTTAGAGATTGTTTTAGTGGTGATACTTTGGGAAAAAAAATGAAGTTAAATGGTCGTATGTTAGGCTAAAGGCGTTGCTTCTGCAATTCCATTTTTTTTTGGCTCAGGTATGTTCGTTTCTATCGAATGTTTTTGTTTTCTGACGGTTAGTAATAATTCTCGTCTTGAAATTAAAACCATCAAGAATATTAACCTTCATCTTATTAATTTAATTGTTGTCTCAGGTAGGGGGAGGAGTAGATGCTAACACGGATGCGGATATTAATGCCATTCGTGAAGAGTGGTCTAGTTATGCCGCAACCTTCATTTTCAAGTTATCCGTACGTTTAGTCTAGACTAATGTAATGTATTGACACAATATTTTTGTAACTAGTGGTAGGATTCGACAAATGCTAATTGTAATTTTTTTGTGGTATATATAATATATGCAATTTTATTTTGAAATTTATTGATTTTGTTATTATAAATATAAATATAAATCCAGATTTATTAGTTATTTTGCAGAATTTTTTTTAGGTAAAAAAAAAAACATGACACGCAAAATTAGTGTCATAAAGGTGTGTCGTAAATGCATGTCATGAAAGAGTGTCATTAAAGAGTGTGTCATAAATGCGTGTCAAAAAAGCGTGTCATAAAGGAGTGTCATAAACGCGCGTCATTAAAAGATGACACGCGCCTGCATGTCATAAACCTTTCTTGACATGTTTTTCCTTGACATTTTTATGTGTGTCATAAACACCATTTTATGACGCGCAATGCGCGTCAAGAAAGGGGTATTTTTCTAGTAGTGAAACATTCATAAAAAAAACATTTAAGTCGTAAAGCTCTTTCATTTAATCGACATCTTAACTTTTGCCGAAATCCATTTAAGCATGTATGATAGCCCCAAAAATATATTTAAATAAAAATAGGGGGATTAGAACTCACAGGTTGCAAAGCATTCAAATCCACAACTTAAACCGCTTCGAACAACCACTTGTCTCTTACGAACCCTCTAACTATATATCTCTTGGTTCCATACTACTATTATACACATTCATATGCACAAAACCAACTAGGCCCTCATCTTCATGCATACACACCATCCTACCCCATCCATCTCTCCATTAAATTTGTTCCCACACACACACACATACCCTCATACACAAACACCCTTTCTTAATGACACCAACATTTAGTAACAACCTGCTCACCATCATCATCCAAACGTAGCTATCATTAACCAACTAGTCTCCATGCAACGGATATCTTTATGCATCATTATCATTCGTTATATTATTAACCCACACTATAACTAGAAATACTCGATGTCATCGTCTCGTTCAGGATCTGTTTTGGCAGCCCTTACCACCACTTACCGTGGTTGTTTGTTCACCTTTTTCAGCCCTGAATCACCTCTAAAATAGCTGCAAAAGATCCCAACTTGCTGCTGCATCATACCATGCAATTCTGTCTTTCAAATCACACCAGAAAGTGAAGTTGCTGTCTAGTTAATAGTCCACTTTGGTAGCCCAAAACTGCTACTATTTGGTACCATTTGAACATTAGTTTCAGCCCCGTAATACTTCCTATGCAGTCATCAAACATGCGGAGTAGCTATTGTCCCGTATGCCATGAATAGGTCCCTTAAATACAACCGAAATAGCTACCGTTGCTGTCTCGTTCGCTGCACTTTTCTGGCAGCTTTATGTCATCATTCCCGCTATCATTTTGCCACTAAATGCAGCCATGAGTACCCGTCGAGCACCTTAAGTCGTGTACCTCTTGATATCAAAGTTTAAATCCGTCTCTAGATCTCCTAAATTTTGGTTGAAATCAGCGTTAAAACACATTTCAAGTGTCACTAATAGTACCTTCCCCTTTGTTTGTGACCTACAAAAACGTCACAAAATACTCAACGCCAAAACCTCCTATTCTTCATCTATACCTTAATACCTACATCATCACAAGCCATCTTCTTATCATCACGTAATCAACATCATCATGCATCAAAACGCTAACCCCACATAATAAACTACCATGGCTATATCATCTTCCTGGTCAAAACTATTATTCATCTATTTCATTCAACATGATAAATTAACATCTACGGAGATCACCTCCTTTTGTTTGATCATGGCAGCCCCAAGACATCACGTTTGAAGATCCTACACATCTCAGCAACCACCGGAACCAAGCGCCATCTTCGTCCGCACCATAATCATAAACTACGTCGGAACACCCTACGTCACCACTTCCAACACCATCGGTCTCCACCACGCACGTGTAGTCGGCACCACTGCATCGTATTACCTTATTGCTTGAAGAATCGGATGATCGTCTAAGGATCCGAACCCAGATCCGTATTGCACCTCCTCGTCGTTGCCTTTTCCCTGGTTGTTTCGTCGCACCAATGAACATAATGAATGAATGGTTGTATGTTCCTTTTAGGGTTTTCATTTAGTTGATATAATAATTATCTTACACAAAGGCCCCTAGAATTTCACATGAAGGTATATTTTTCTCAAAGTTATTAGACCTTCTTTAAACAATGAGAATTAGGTCCCCTTAATATTTTAAGCTCACCATTGGGCACTAAATCCGTTTATCCACTTGTTCGTTAAAAAAATACCCGAATAATCGTTTTTTTTTCGAATAATCATCACTTACGAGTACTCTTGAGAACTTTAAACCTGTTGATTTCAAAACTCCCGAGGGAAAGACAGCACCTCAGGAAAAGATCATTCCCTTGAAAAACCTTCCAGCAGATGCTCAAACATCTGCTGAAAAGAATGTTGAAAAAGGAAAAAAGAAAGAAAAGTCTATCTATTTGTTCTGTGATTTCTGTGAAAAGAAGAATCATGTTACTAAAAACTGTTTTCTTCTAAAAGCATATGATATTAACAAAGGAACAAGTGCATGTGATTCCAAAGCCACATGTTCAATATGTGGGAAAAAGAATCACAAAACCAAAGAGTGTCTGTATCTCAAAAATTTTGATGTCAAAATACAAGAGTACAAAGCTAAAACTCTTGCAAGTCAGGTAGTGATTACTTTAAAAGGAAAGCCCAAACAGACTTTCACCCCAGTCCAAACATCTGTTACCAAAAGTCTTGAAACATCTGCTCCCAGGGATGTCCAAGTAATAGATGCTCCACCCACAAGCAAGTACCCAAGAGGATATGGACAACCACCATGTCATAATCTGTCACATGTTTATGAGGAACCAAAAGACCTTCTAAACCAAGAGTGAACCATAATCATAAACTACGTCGGAACACCCTACGTCACCACTTCCAACACCATCGGTCTCCACCACGCACGTGTAGTCGGCACCACTGCATCGTATTACCTTATTGCTTGAAGAATCGGATGATCGTCTAAGGATCCGAACCAAAATCCCTATTGCACCTCCTCGTCGTTGCCATTTCCTTGGTTGTTTCGTCGCACCAATGAACATAATGAATGAATGGTTGTATGTTCCTTTTAGGGTTTTCATTTAGTAGATATAATAATTATCTTACACAAAGGCCCCTAGAATTTAACATGAAGGTATATTTTTCTCAAAGTTATTAGACCATCTTTAAACAATGAGAATTAGGTCCCCTTAATATTTTAAGCTCACCATTGGGCACTTAATCCGTTTATCCACTTGTTCGTTAAAAAAAATACCCAAATAATCGTTTTTTTTTTCGAAATAAGGTTATGGCGAATTTTTGGGATGCTACATGGGTAAAAGATTAACAAGGGCTGTAGGATGTATAAGAGGCCATAAGGACTTTATACAACAAAACATGTTACTTGATCCTGTAAACAAGGTCTGTATGTTCACAGACAAAAATATCCTTTCTATGAATAACTCAGGGGCTTTCCCTGAATTAGCTGTGTTCCGCCCATATGACCAGAATATGAATTCTTATTTTGCATCCTCTGTATGGAGTTGCTTCCTATACTTGCCTTTCCACCTGGGTTTAAGATATCCATTCTCCCATTAATCAAAGAGTTCTTTGATATAACTGGGATGGCCTATGCCCAGGCTATACCTGAGGTTTGGAGGATCCTAATGGTCTGTAATAAGATCATCGAGAATCATGGTATAAATCTTCAGATTGGTGACCTATCTTACATGTATAAGTTGAAAACTCATGGTTCCAACCGTTATGTTCTTCAGCTTATAAAGATCCTCATTTCCTGCCTAATGTCATTAAGTCTGACAGGTCTTGGAAATCAAAGTTATTTTTTGCGAAGAGGGATTCCATTCCTTTTGGGGATGATATCCCTGTGAATTGGCTAAAAAGTGGTTAAGATTATTTAGGATGTTTAATGAAAATTTTGTGTGACAAGTGCTTAACTTGCCAAACTTGCTCCTCCTCTGACTGATTCCATTATCAGGTACAAAGCTATTTTAGACTTACCTGTCTCAGCTAGAACCTTTGAAGTAGAAGAGAGCGACATTACTAGTCTTGCCACGGAGATGTCTGTTAAGTATTACCTGTTACATCCCGAGGATGTTTTTGTCTTGTTATGTGTACCTGTCTAAACCTGTATTTCTTTACTATTTTCAGCAAAGAAATCCACATTTTTCGACCTTGATGATATTGACAGTCAGGATGTCAAGGCAGCCAAGATCACTTCGCCATCCAGCTCCAAGATGACTAGCCCTCCTCCTCCTACTAAGTCAAGGGCACCTGCATCCTCTAAGAAGAGGAAGACTGCTAATGCCTCTACCTCAGCCCGAGAGACTATTCCTTTGAGAGCCTCAGTTTCGAGGATGTCTTAAACAAGATTTCCCAGTTCACTCTTCAAGTATGATGCTATCTTGAAGATGGCATAACATATTTATACAAATATTAAAGATAAAATACTTACCTGTTCTTTTTCTCTTGTAGGGACATGAATATCTGTTGAAGACCCTGGATGAAGTAGCCAAGGAGATGAATGACACCAAGGCCAACCTGGAAGGTATGAAGAAGCTTGCTTAAGAAAAGAGCAAGCATCTTGAGAAAGAGCTGGGCAAGGTGTAGAATGAGCTCAAACTGGTGAAATCTAAGAAGTCCAAGACTATGCAGGGGCATGAGAAGGAGATGGAAGAGTACAGGCAAGGACTTGTGATATCTGCCATGGTTTCTGTTCTCCAGGCTAGGGTGAGGATGGCCCTTCAAGCTAAGGATCCTAACTTCAGACAAGAAGATTGGGATAATGAGGCCTGGCAGGAGAACATCAGGAGTCTGGGTGTCAAAGAGGTGATTTATGAGCCTATTCCTGATGCTGATCCTAAGGATGCACCCAAAGAGCTTGAGGATGCAGAGGTAAAGGAAGTTGAAGCTAAGGTGTCTGAGGTGGTGAAGGAGTTACAAGTGGGCGATAAAGGATATAATGACTAGGCTGGAACCCACTTTTTTAGAGTATTTTTAGTTGAACAAAACCAATTTATTTTTTTACGCTTGTATAGATAATGGAGGGATCTTGGTTTCAAGACGAAGCCCCAAATTTTCTTCTGACATAGACTGTAGATGCTGACCACTGTTGGATAGGTCTTGGCTTTGGATGAAGTCAGGGGTTTGCATCAAATTTTGACTATAATATGGTAAATGCTTTTGTCGCTACATCCTTGTGTTCTTTTGTTATCCTGCAACCATTATAAAATGATAAGTGATAAAGTATGAAATAAATTTATACATTCGTCCAATTTGATAAACGGTCTTCGAAGTATTCTAATGACATCTTGAAGATGTCCCCAGTCTTGGTTACGCCCTTAGGATCATTTTCATCATTCTGAGGATGTCTCCAGTGTTTGTCACATCCTTAGGATAATCTTCATCATTCTGAGGATGTCCCAAGTGTTGTATGTAACATCGCAAAATTTTCCCCAAAATTTTAATACATAAAAAGCCCTTATATATATATATATATATATATTTTTATTACACCTTTATCATTAATATTATACAAATGTGCCTAAGTCTTTATTTATCCTAACTCACAACTTATATACATACATAAATGTATATAAATAATAATAATAATAATATGATTCTAAATTCTTTTTTTTTTCTTAACATACAAGATTTTTTTTTTAAATAAAGCCTTGAGTCAAATAGTCAAAGTCCTAGTCAAAGTCTTAGTCAAACAGTCAAAATCTTAGTCAAATAGTCAATTCATCATAAAACCTTACTTTATGGTGTTGACCAATTTTAATGGCTAATTGAATCCAAAACTAGTATAAAAACCCACCTATGACCCATTATACTTTGCACCTCTAATTGTTTCAATCCGATTAAACTTTCTCTCATACCTTTCTTCTATAGTCTATTACTTCTACAATTGAAGCTTTGATTATAAGCTCTTGTAATTGGCGAATTGGAAGCTTGATATTCTTTCTTTTTCGTTTTCTTCAATTTGGACTAGCTACGTTGTTGAGTCTTTGGGATTCGCCTCGCATACATTCACAACACATTATTCTATTTTTTTTACGAGACATAACATTTTGCTAAGGTGAGTTTTACATAGCCCCTTTTTTCTATTTATCACCATTTTTGGGGTGAAACATGTTACAACAATATTTATGCAATTCAATCATCAATGTGTCTATGTGTATTTCTATGTTGCATTATGTCTTGATCATGACTAGGGTAAGCACAGTTCTAGCATAAACATTCATCAGCCAAACGGTATACATTGATAGATCTATTGGACTGACAATCCCACCCGGATACGTGCCTCCTAAAAAGGTTACGTGGGTGTTTGTTACTGCAATATAAACGAGTGAACCATGAGCGTATGGGATGTACCACAATACAACAGTCACAAGGTTGATTATGCACTCGATTTACTTCTAGTATGTTTTCGCATATGGACTAGATTGCCATGACACATGAATTGCACAACAATTTTATTCGATTATCAAAACCTATGTAATTCTCACCAACTTTTGTTGACCCAAAATATTTTCAACTTAACATGTTTCAGGTTCTACTTGCTTGAAGGTTTGAATTGATGCTTGAAGATGTTTGCATAGTTTTATTCAATTTGATGTACAAATTCTTAGAGCAATTGTATGTAACTTACTTAAATTATTCAATGAAATTTATTATTCACCATGAGCTACTGAACAATCATCAATAGGTGACATCCCGATGTTTCCGCCATCGGTTGGGGTGTTACATTGTATCTTTCAGACAGACTTAGAGTCTTTTTTCCTTTCCAGGAAAGGATTAAAAACATTTGATAATAACCTGTAGAAAGGTAAACTTAGTTGTCACACTGGCAATAAAGCCATTTATAAACTAGGGTCATGCCCATAATGATGAACTTTAGGCCAAATACGTAAGAGACATTGAAAAATGCCTAAACCTTAGAGACATTAAAAAATGTCTAAACCTTAAGAGTTCAATATATATCTCAAAAATGATGAAATTGTCAGCCACTTTTACATGGACTGGTCCTACCATCCTAAAAATAAACATGAACAACGTGCTCACCAGGCGGGGTTGCTAACCTAATGAGAAAGGTGAAAACCTTTAAACCTTAGGAATGAGTCGGACACCTTAACGGTGGAGAGGGTGGCCAACCCTCTAGTCTTCAAAGTGTTCCATCTTCAGGATGGTACTGCGAAATTCTCAGGATGGACTATTTCTAGACCATGTTTAGTAAAAATATAAACGATTGAAATAGGTTAAGAATAAGTACTTACCTATGGAGATGATTCATCTCTGTTAGCCTTCACCTTCATCTTGCCGGTTATCCGAACTTCCAGAGAGATCAGTCACGTGCATCCTTACTTATGGTATTATTTCAAGTGAATCGCATTCCAAGCTCTTGGTAGAATTTACCCTCCATATGCTCCTTTTCCAACTTCAGAATCGATCAAATAGGGTCCTTCCCATTTAGGAACTAACTTCCCATCACTTGGCTTGGTGGTATTTTGGAAGGCTTTTCTTAAGACCAAATCTCCCACCTGGAATCTTCTTATCCTTATATTCTTGTTGTAGGCTTTGGCTATCCTTTGTTGACAAGCTACCATCCACAATCTGGCACATTTTGTTGGATCAGTATGCTCTTTAACAGTTTACTTGCATATGAACACTTATGTGTTTTGCAAGTTTGATCAGTTTTGCACAGCGGAATAAGTATATAAAGTTTCACTATCAACAGGAGTTATTACTCCCCATGGATGTTTGCAAACTAAAGACAAGTTAATGAGAATCTAAGTATTGAATGTAAATGACAATAAATAAGCAGATAGATTCTCAGTTAATGAAATGGAAATAACAAGTAAGAGTTTTGAAGGATTTCAGATTTCAATTAAAATCAATATCTAAAATAGTGGGATGAACCCATCTATTTATAGACCAGCAGATACATACAACTTGTTCATAACTTTACACAAAAGCAATACTACAACAGGCTGTAGTCTTGGAACTTGTAAAAAATGATAAAGTAATAATAAACAATTAAACTACTGAAACATAAGGGTGGTGGAAAGATTCTATTACAAGTGTTGATCAATGACCAACTACTGATGAGTAGTTTGTCTTCAGTAGTTCTTCAGTAGACTTGTCTGGTTTAACTTCAAAACTTCTTATCTATCTTCTTCAGTACTTGTTGAATCCTTCTTCTGTACTTGTGTCTTCTTTCTTCAATAGTTCTATACTTAGAATAATTTGGCAGAATTATGAATTAGACTAAGGTTTGCAAAAGTGGTTTCTTCAATAATTTGGCAGAAGTATGAGTAGTTTGTCTTCAATAGTTCTTCAGTAGACTTGTCTGGTTTCACTTCAGAACTTCTGATCTATCTTCTTTCTTCTGATCTATTCCTTATTGTTTTCTTCTTCTGTGTTCAACTATCTTCCATATTTCTTTGAACATGGAATTCTTTAGTTGATTCAGCTGCTCATCTGTGAGAGATCCTTGTTCAGGTTCAAGATGTTGACTTGTAAGTCTTGTGTTGATAGATTTTTCAGTTCATTCATGGATTTGAAGGCCTTGCTTGAACGATCTCTTGTTGTCACCAATACTGAGTTGGAATCAGTAAAGGACCATTTTATTATCAAAACTTTAGATCTGTCAAAATCTGAAGTATAAGGGACCATGCTGGATCCCTGGGATGTTTCTGAGTGTTGGATGTTCTCTACTTCAGTGACACTCAGGTGGGATTCACTTCTGTCTTCTGTTTGCACCACATTAGGTATTTTAAATGTAGGTAAGTGATGTTCAGTCTTTACCTTTGTGTGCAGTCTATTAGTGACAGTCTTCTGGATTTAGTAAGCAAATGTTGAAGGATCCCTGAACTGTGTTATCATAGGCTTTTCTTCAATATCAAAGTCTCCTTGTACAACTGTGTTGCCTTCCAGCAACACCATATTGAAGTCAGTCTTTGTATTGTCCTCTGGCTTTCTTTTAGTAGCATGTCTTGATTGCTTAACACCAGAAGTTCTAACTACTGAAGTTGACACTTCAGTAGTTTTGTACTTCTCTGGATTTGCAGCCTTGTCAGCCTTGGATCTTTTATATGTGTCCAATAGTTTGTCTTCTCTCCACTTTGACACTAAGGCTTTTGAACCATAGTCATTGGCTACCAATTCATCAATTATCTCTGCTCTCTTAGCTTTTCTATCCTTTTCAGTTGCAATCTTGTCAGCAACAAGTTGAGCTCTTCTTGTTAGCTCATCTATTGAGAGCCCTTTGAGTGAATAGGCTTTAGTCTTGTTGTTCTTTGTAATAAAAGACATCAGTTGTTGTCTTTTGTCTTTGACAGCAACTCTTTTAGTCTCAGTTTTAGTCTCAGCTTGTCTATTCAACACTGCGTCATAAGCTTCAAGCTTTTCAGTGTAGCTCATGTCTTCCCTTGCTTCCAGACTGTTCCAGATCTCATCTTCCTTAGGCTTTCTTTAGGCTGCAAGTAAACTCTTCTCTAGTAGTTCTTTGGACATTGAAATTGGAGAAGGGTTTAGTATAGGCTTTGGAATGGTTGTAGGCCTTGGAATAGGAGTTGGTTGTTGTTCAATTGGTTGGGAAGGCTCTTTAGTTGTTTGTATGTTGGAAGTGTTAACTACTGAAGTGTTGATACTTCTATGAACTACTGAAGGATTGTCTTCAGTACTTTCTGTGTCTTCAGAAGATTCTTCATTATGGCCTTGGGAAGTTTCAGCTTCAACTTCAGTTCTAGAAACAAGCCTATCTTGATCTTCTTTTTGATTTTGGACTTTTTCTAGCAGTTGTTGTTGTTGTAGATCCACTATTGCCTTTATCCTGGCTTCGAGTGACTGCTTTGGTTCCTTAATCTTCTCCCCCTTTTTGGCTTCATCCACTTCTGGAAGCCTGTCAGGATGAGAAGTTCTACCAGATAACTCAGCAAGCTGTCTTGAATTGTTGTCAATTTTGTTGGACAGCTCACCTAGTTTCTTGTTTATTACCTCAAATTAAGTGATTAGCTATTAGGGTGTTCATCATCTGGTATTGGGCACCATCTGGGCTGCATAGGTGGTTCAGGTCTATGCTTGATGACCTAGGGAATTGGGTAGGTATTTTTAGTGAAGGGGTGTCTTTGGGTGATCTTTAGGATGTACTGAAGATGCCACTTTGGGGGAATCAGGGATCAAGTGGACTTTAACCTGATCTGGTGTGACCAGCTCTTTGAGCTTAGAGACACCAGGTGCAGGACCTTCACTAGCAACCGTCAATTCATGTTTTGTGGACTATGAATCATCATCCAAATTAATGGAATCATCTAAATCCCTGATGACATCCTCAATGAGGACATTATCAGTTGTATCATGAGTTGGGCCCAACCCAGTTGTCTCATGAACCTCTTTTTCTTGGTTCTGAGGATTTCCTACCTCAGGCATAAATCCTTCATCAATAGTTGCCACAAGTGAGGTCTTAGCTATGTTACTTCTGTCCTCAGGTCTACCACTGGGTGGTAAATGAGTAGCAGCAGCCTCAAATGTACCTAAGGTCTCTAAGTTTGGGCTTAGAAACCCTGGTTCATCCTCATCTCTTAGGTTAGGGCTAAGGACATCCACATCCATGTCAAAGTCAGATGGTATGTCCCCTATTTGATGTGGTTGTTGGGGACTGACATGTTCTGATGGAATAGTCTCTTTTAGCCCAGAGAGAAGTTTGGCTATTTCTATGGTTGATGGTTCTGGTTCGTAGTTTGGGGTAATGTTTCAGCAGTTTCAAAAGAAGGGTGAGTAGTTATGGGTTGCTTGAATTTCTTTCTTTTGAAAAGAATGGTAATAGGGGCTCTTGTGGGGGTTTGAGATGGATGAGACTCAGAGGATGTTTCAGTCACATCTTTAACAAGTGCAGATTGCACATCAGCAGTTTCAGACATCTCAACTTCAAGAACTGCCTTTCTTTTAAGGTTGGTGGGTTTTGGTTTTTGTTGATTGGTTTTCTTGGCCTTTTTGGGTGACGGTTTGGAAGATGATGGTTCCATGGGGACTGTTTCTTGTTCACCTTGGTCATCTTCTGGCTAGGCAGCCAGTTTGTTATGCCTTGAGTATGCTTGTGAGGTCAATGGGTTTAAAACAATTGTTTTTCCCACAAGCACCCCATCTCCAAGTTCTTTAATTATGCAATGCATTATGAACCTTGGATACAACAAAAACTTCTTTTTAGAATTTAGGTGATGTAACACCAACTCATTAAAGAAAAATGCTGATGCCCTGAATTTTGTTTCATTCACTATGGAATGAAAAATTGGTTGAAAAGTAGAGGGAATCTGATCATAAGATCCAGTTTTTGGACTCAGGCACATGATTATGTAATGAAACAAAATTTTGTATTTTGGATCAAAATATTTCTTCAAAATGGTTGCATGTGAGAGAGTACCTTGGTAACCACACTCTGTCACGGTTAAATGAATACCAGAGTTTCGAAATTGATCTGGTGCATCCACATCATCCATACCCAGTTTAATTCCCAAAGTTGCCAGTGTGATTGCCATTACCTTCCCTTGGATAGTTGATTTGAGGGAACTCACTTGATCATTCACTGTCACCGTCTCTGCGTTCGCCCAGAACTCATTAAGAGTTTCAGTATGGATTGGAGGATCTATGGTGACGGAAGTGAAGTATTGGGATTTGATGACTAAATCAATGATTTCGTCGTATTGGGACCAGGCTTCATGTTTCTCAAGTAGCCTCTTTGATTGTGTCCCTGTTTTAGTGTAAGAGCCATGTGGTTTGTGTGTGGGGGGATCGAACAGTGTTTTTGTTTGCAGGTTAAGGGTTTGAGAGTATTTTTGAGAGAAAAGGAGGGAATTTTGCTTTTTGAAATGATAAGTGTTGGAAAAGGTGTTTATTAGAAGTTTATAACTGCCCTAGGTCAAACTTCTGAAGTGGGAAATGTCTGATTTACCCTTAATGACAAAACTGCTTATGAAGAACAACTTTCATCAGTAGTTCCCATTTTCTCTTCAGTAGTTTGTTAACAACTGATGAGAATGTTTATAAACACTTTATTCATAACTTCTGAAGTTTATTTTATCAGAAGTTAATCATTTTTCAGAAAATATTCCCATACTGAGGTTTTGTACATTAGTAGTTTCTCTCTTTTTGCTTTTCAGAAGTTTTAAAACAAAACAGATGTAAGTGAAAAATAAAATATGTGTAGAAAAATAAAAGAAACACTTACAAATTTAGCATCCCAAGCATGGGTAATAACTTCTGAAATGTTGATGTGTCAAGGGGTTTAGTGAATATGTCAGCTATTTGATTAGCTGTTGTCACATGCTTCACTTCAATCTTGTCTTTTTCATAGCAATCCATTATGAAATGATAACTGATTTCAATATGTTTAGTCTTTGAGAACTGAATAGGATTTTGAATGATGCTAATGGCAGATTTACTGTCTATAAGCAATGGTGTCTTGGTCTCTTTGATTCCATAATCAAGATGTTGATATTGGAGCCATTGTATCTGTGATGTACAACATGCAGCTGCAATGTATTCAGCTTCAGCAGTTAAAGTTGCAACAGATGTTTGTTTCTTTGATTTCCAGGACACTAGATAGTTTCCCAATAATTGACAACCACCAGATGTTGATTTTCTTGACATTTTGCACCCTGCATAGTCACTATCTGAAAACGCTGATAACTTGGTATTGCTAGAAGCAGGATACCAAATTCCAAGTGTAGGAGTTCCTTTCAGATATCTGAATATTCTTTTGACTGCAATGAGGTGTGATTCCCAAGGAGCTAATTGATATCTAGCACAGACACATGTTGAAAACATAATATCTGGTATAGAAGCAGTTAGATATAAAAGGGAACCTATCATACATCTATACATGGTTTGATCAACCTGTTTTCCTTGATCATCTGGTTCAACTTGTGTGGTTGGTGTCATGGGAGTGGAACATGATATACAGTCTTGTAAAGAAAATTTGTTCAATAATTCTTCAACATATTTAGATTGATGTATAAAACTTCCATTTGTTTGTTGTTTAATCTGCAGTCCTAAAAAGTATTGCAGCTCTCCCATTGTACTCATCTCAAATTTTGATTACATGAGTTTCTTAAATTCATCACACAGTTTTGTGTTTGTTGAACCAAATATGATATCATCAACATAAATTTGAACAAGTAATACATGATTTCCAACATGTTTAATGAAAAGAGTTTTATCAATGGAGCCTCTTGTAAAGTTATTTTTGAGCAAAAAGTTGGAAAGTGTTTCATACCAAGGTCTAGGAGCCTGTTTTAGCCCATAAAGTGCTTTGTCAAGTTTGTACACCCACTCAGGATGAGAAGGATCCTCAAACCCATGTGGCTGACAGATATACACTTCCTCTTTGATCTTTCCATACAAAAATGCACTTTTAACATCCATTTGAAAAACTTTAATTTTGTTGGAAATAGCATAAGCCATAAATAACCTGATTGCTTCAAGTCTTGCAAATGGAGCAAAGGTTTCATCATAGTCAATTCCTTCTTCTCGAGAATAACCTTGTACCACCCGTCTTGCCTTTTTCTTAATAATCATACCAGCCTCATCTTGTTTGTTCCTGAAAACCCATCTTGTGCCAATTGGTAGCTTGTTTGGTGGTAGGGGACAGATTTCCCAGACCTGTTGCTTCTTGAATTGGAGCAACTTATCTTGCACAGCTTGCACCCAATTGTTGTCTTTTAGGTCTTCTTGGTACTTCTTTGGTTCCAACTGAGAAATAAATGCTGAGAAGAAGCAAAAGTTGGAAAGCAAGTTTCTTGTGAGAACACCTGATGCAATATAACCCATGATTTGATCCAATGGATGATCCTTGTGTTCAATCAGTTGTTGTAAACCACTGATAGGCGTAGGTGGCTCTTGTATTTCTTCAAACAAACCACTGAGGTTTATAATGTCTAGTTCAGCTGTTTGAACATCTTCAGTAGTTGTAGGAGCTGAAACAGATGTTTGAGTTTGTACATTAGCAGTTGTTGAATCAGAAGTTTGTGACATTTCTGATGGTTTGAAAGTTGACTTAATGACTGTATTAGGAGTCCATGGTGTTGGATCCTCATCAAACCTTTGATCACCATAATAAGTAGGTTTAGATGAAGTGACAGTCTTTTCAGGTCCGAAATGGAAGCTGTCAAGGTCAAAGAGTTCAGCAGGATGTGCTGGAATGAGAGTGTGTTTCAACTCATTAAACTTGACATTTAGTGTTTCTTCTACTATCTTGGTTCTTGAGTTAAAAACCTTGTAGGCTTTTCTAGTGGAAGAGTAACCAAGAAAATAACCTAAATCAACTTTAGCAGCAAACTTTGAAATAGAGTCTTTAATGTTTAGAATGAAACATTGACATCTAAAAGCCCTGAAAAAGGAGATAAGGGGCTTAATGCCATTAAGAACTTCATAGGCAGTTTTGGAGTGTCTCTTGTTGACAAGGACTGTATTCTGAACATAACATGCAGTGTTGACTGCATCAGCCCAGAAATACAATGGTAGGCCTGAATCAGCTAACATGGTTCTTGCTGCTTCAATTAATGTCTTGTTCTTCCTTTCTACCACACCATTTTGTTCAAGAGTTCTGGGAACACTGAATTGTCTAATAATCCCCTTAGACAAATAGAATTCATCCAGAGTTTTGTTCCTGAACTCTGTCCCATTATCACTTCTAATGGCTTTGACAGATAGAGAATATTGTTTCTCTACTTGTAGAATGAAGAACTTGATGATTTCAACTGCGTCATCCTTGGAGAATAAGAAGAATACCCATGTGAATCTTGAATAGTCATCAATGATGACAAAGCAGTACTTCTTCTTACCAAGGCTCATGATTTTTACTGGCCCAAATAAGTCCATATGGAGTAGTTGAAGAGATGCAGTTGTTTTAGATGCTTCAATAGACTTATAGGAGGACTTATGCTGCTTTCCCTTTAAATAGGATACACAGTGTTTTTGACACTGGTATACTTTTAAGGGTAGACCTCTGACCAAGCCCATTTTTGTGACTTTATTTATGGTTTTAAAGTTCACATGGCCAGGTCTCCTATGCCAAAGATCAGTCTCTGAAGTTGATGCCCTTGAGAAGAAACAGGCAGTGTTGTTCAGTACTTTGTCCTTTTCAATGTCCACTACATAGACATTGCCACATCTTTTAGCTATCAACAAAGTATGATCTTCAATGATCTTCTCTATCAACTTCTTGCCTTCTGGTGATATGATCTTGCATGTTGTGTTTGTGAAAAAGGAAGAATATCCTTTATCACACATTTGTGACACACTCAGCAAGTTGTACTCAAGGTTTTCAACCAGATTGATGTAACACCCAAACCGATGGCGGAAACATCGAGGTGTCACGTAGTGATGATTGTTCAATAGCTCATGCTACTAAATTGAAGTTGAATATTACTAAACAATTTACAATTTGTCATACAATTCAATAAATACATGAACTTGATTTACATAAACTAGGTCCAAAGCTCCTATGTGATCCAAGACTTGTATAACTTCCAATAGAAAGTAAAACCTTAAACATGTTGAGTTGGAAAGATGGGGGGTCAACTATAAATAGTTGGTGAGAATACATAGGTTTTGCATATAGTTGAAAACAATATGTTGTATAGCAATCATAGTTGAAGTATAATAATCAGTAATGATAGAATATGAGTCCGACATGTAACAATGCGTCTTTTGTACAATCAAACCTTGTGTCGACTGAAACCTAACTCGCAAGTTAGTAAAAGTGTAACTGTTATTGATCATCCCTGAATTTATGCGGGGGGATGGGTTTGTCAGACCTATAGCGCTATAATCTAAACAGGCGGCTTGATCAATGTTAATGATTGTACTGTGTCTTTTTGTTACAGTCAAATGATAGAATGAGTAAATGATAGTGTAATTGAATCACAAGTTTCAACAATGTAAGAATGAGTAATTGATAGTGTATAAAATGATTAAACATGTTTCACCCCAAAATGTAAAACAGAAAAAGGGGCTATGTAAACTCACCTTGAATGATACTTAGCTTGTTAGGAATCAACAAAAATTAGCAAACTGTGCTCGTACCTAATTAGGAGTGGTGTTTTAGTACGTTATTAGCTTGACATTAAGTTGACGTCCAGTGATGGTTTTATGATTCTTGGCCGATTGTTCTATTGGTTTGATGTATGCTTGTGATTGGTAGCATATATAAATTGTAAATATTTGTACCAAAATGAGTTCCACAAATTTAATTAAAATGATTACGACACTTCTAAAAAAACTAGGGTAAACTTGTGTGACTGGCAAATGATTTCTGGATCGAAACGTTTGTAGCGGTAATGATGTGATGGTCTCAAGACGTGAACCGTAACATCTATCTTTATAAATAGAATATAATAATTAAACTTCTTAATAATAGAGATATGGGAAAATACAGAAAAAAAATTTAAATTTTTACAAAAAGGTTTGGTCCAAATTGCTTTTAAACCACCGACTCTAGTAACATATATATTTTTTATACATTCATATATATTTTTTTATGAATGTTGTAATGGCTTTATATTATGAATTAGTGTTAATTCAAACAAGTTTCTTCCTATTGATAGCATTGTAAGTGTTTAGAATGATTATGAACATGATGACCGGGTAATTGATTTACTTAACACCTATAGGGTTATTAGTTTCATTTATTTAGTGAGAGCTTTAATGACATAATAAGAAGTGATGGATGACTCCTGGCCTATGGTAATGAGTTCAAGTCCTGATCTTGTTTGGGTTTTAGCAATCCTTCGCCGTCGTGCCTACGGGCGGGTGAGGGGTTGGGTTCTCCCCGGTTTCGAAAACTGCATGGGTGGGCCCGACTACGCCAGCCGCCCGATGTACGTATGGGCTCTCAATTGGGTTGGTCGTGTAGGGTCTGTCCATAGTGTGGGGACTCCCCTTGGTAGTCGGGCAGAAATGTTTGTTGGCCGTTCGAAAAAAAAGAGAAATTTATTATTATTATTATTATTATTAATGAAGAAGTTTAAAATAGATAATTTATTAGGAAATTTCTGTGTTGTCTTGAACTGATAAAGTCTTGAAAATAAATCTTTGAAATAATGAATTTAATAACCGGATAAAATTGGGAATTTTTATTTATTAAAAATTGGGAAAAATACATAATGTTACAGTCTCATCTACTATTGGAAACTTCGTCCCGAAGTTATTAGAAACACAGGGTTGCGGGTGATTAGGTAGAAATTAAGGCAACTGTGGTTCGGGTTAAGGCATGACATGAATTTATAGGTAATAGAATAATCTGTATCGAATAATTTGGATAAGAGGATTGATATGTGTGAGTTTTAAGGGTTAGATTAGAGTGATCTGAAATAGCAAGGAGAATAACAATCTATCAAATGCTAAACTTAAATTTTTTTAGGAATCCTAAAAGAAATGTATGAGTTGATTGACTATCGAAGGACTAAATGAACTACCAGGTAACTAGAGTTTATAATTAGTTATCTACTGAAGACCTTGATAGATTTTCACACTACCTTAACGTACCTGTAAATTCATGATTACGTTCCGGACCGCAATCACCAATTTACCTTACATTAGGGTTTTGTGTCCTTTTATGACTCTAAACACACATGTAAAATAATACAATTAACTTTATGGTTGAATCGTATACAATGTACCTAAAAATAAGTCCAACTGTTGAGCAGGAAAAAGACCTCTACCAGTCCGTGAGTAAGAACCTCTACCGATTGTTGAGCAGGTGCGATAGCCTCTACCAGTCGTTGAGCAGGTTGTAGGGCCTCTACCGACTGTTGAGCAGGCATGATGACCTCTACCAATCGTTGAGTAGGTTATTTGGTACTCTACTAACTGTTGAGAAAGTACTTCATCCTCTATCAGTTGTTTGATTAAGTGTACCAATTATTACACACATAAATTGCAAATTGATAATATGTACATGTAAGCAATCAAGTATCAAGTATAGCATGCGAGTTGTAATAGAGTTTCCCTAGACAAGGTTAATGACTCTAGGTGTGTCTATAGCAAATAGTTTATATTCCATGACTTCAAATGTTCAAATATGGTAGATAATCGAATCCTCATGTATAGCTAAGGATTAAGTTTGATGCAACACACAATCAAGTTTCAATAGTTTGGTTATCATGGGTAACTAGCTCATGTTTGAGAAGGTGAAGGATATGAATTTAGTTCATGAGAGGATGATGAAAAATCTCGAAGTAGAATCAAGGTTGCGAGAGATAGTGAATGTGAAGATGGTTGATAAGGAGTTTATTTTATAGTAAGGAGATTATGTAGTAGTGTAAATTGTGGGGTTAAAGTAGGGATAAGAAATAGGATGAAGATAAAGAATAGAAACAAGTAGAGTTGCAAGTAAGAGAAGCAAGTACCAGTTAAAATCTTAAGGTCATAGACTAGATTATTTTTCTAATAACCTAATTCCCTACAACCATGGCTCTGATACCAATCTGTAACACCCCAACCGATGGCGGAAACATCGAGGTGTCATGTAGTGATGATTGTTCAATAGCTCATGGTACTAAATGGAAGTTGAATATTACTAAACAATTTACAATTTGTCATACAATTCAATAAATACATGAACTTGATTTACATAAACTAGGTCCAAAGCTCCTATGTGATCCAAGACTTGTATAACTTCCAATAGAAAGTAAAACCTGAAACATGTTGAGTTGGAAAGATGGGTGTCAACTATAAATAGTTGGTGAGAATACATACGTTTTGCATATTGTTGAAAACAATATGTTGTATAGCAATCATAGTTGAAGTATAATAATGAGTAATGATAGAATATGAGTCCGACATGTAACAATGCGTCTTTTGTACAATCAAACCTTGTGTCGACTGAGACCTAACTCGCACGTTAGCAAAAGTGTAACTGTTATCGATCATCCCTGAATTTATGCGGGGGGATGGGTTTGTCAGACCTATAGCGCTATAATCTAAACAGGCGGTTTGATCAATGTTAATGATTGTACTGTGTCTTTTTGTTACAGTCAAATGATTGAATGAGTAAATGATAGTGTAATTGAATCACAAGTTTCAACAATGTAAGAATGAGTAAATGATAGTGTATAAAATGTTTAAACATGTTTCACCCCAAAATGTAAAACAGAAGAAGGGGTGGTGTTTTAGTACGTTATTAGCTATGTAAACTCACCTTAAATGATACTTGGCTTGTTAGGATTCAACAGAAATTAGCAAACTATGCTCGTACCTAATTAGGGGTGGTGTTTTAGTACGTTATTAGCTTGACATTAAGTTGACGTCCGGTGATGGTTTTATGATTCTTGGCCGATTGTTCTATTGGCTTGACATATGCTTGTGATTGGTAGCATATATAAATTGTAAATATTTATACCAAAATGAGTTCCACAAATTTAATTAAAATGATTACGACACTTCTAAAAAAAAACTATAACAATATTTAGTATTATACAAAGAAAAACATTAGTTTTACAAAAAAAAAAAAAAAAAAAAAAAAAAGTATTTACTATTTGAAAAATGCCAAGGCATCAGGTTACAAAAATATAAAAAAAATATTGACAAAATTTATATATGATGTCCCAAAAAAAAAAAAGAAAAAAACAAACGAATGATCCATAAGATGTTAAACAAATGATTAAATTTACATGTTGATCAAGATAACTAGATGGTAGGATATGCTCCTTGATAAAAAAAAATATATATAACTAAAACTTATAGGTTAAAAATTAACTTTACATGGTATGACTTGATGTGAGAAAATAAATAGATTGAATTGATGATAAAATTTTTATTGTTAAAAAGATTCCTCCGGACAAAATACCCATCAATTTGTGTACACTTTGTTTCTTAAAGACCTTCACTATATAAGCACAATCACTCATAATGTAAACCCATACAAGCAACCACACACACATCTCTTAAAGCAACCCATCCTCCATAACATAACTTTACCCACCACACAGACATCACATAGCCACAACCAACCAAGAATACACAATCCATCCCTCCTATTATTTAGAATCCAAAGATAGAAGGGTACCTGTGATGAACAGAAAAGATATCCGGAAATAGAGGGAGGGGCCGAGACACTGGATAGTATGGCGGTGGTTCCAGGATCCGGCGAAGGTGGTGATCAGAGCTTGTTTGGTTCCGGCGAGGCAGAAACAAGTTTACGGGTGATCAAAAATTGAGATTAGTATGAGACGAGATTGTGTAATCTGTAGGCTTTAAATACGAGGTGATTCGATCGATTAGGAAACTCACTAATTATGGTTGATCATGAACTTATAATAGGAAGCTTTTGACATCTAAATTACGCGTCGAGTACATTACGCTATGAGAGTAAGCCATTGAGGTTTTGATTTGGTAAACTTGTGTGACTGGCAAATTATTTCTGGATCAAAACGTTTGTAGCGGTAATGATGTGATGGTCTCAAGACGTGAACCGTAACATCTATCTTAATAAATAGAATATAATAATTTAATTTCTTAATACTAGAGATATGGGAAAATACAAAAAAAAAAATTTAAATTTTTACATAAAGGTTTAGTAAAAATTGCTTTTAAACCACCGACTCTAGTAACATATATATTTATTATACATTCATATATATTTTTTATATGAAAGTTGTAATGGCTTTATATTATGAATTAGTGTTAATTCAAACAAGTTTGTTCCTGTTGATAGCATTGTAAGTGTTTAGAATGATTATGATCATGATGACTGGGTAATTGATTTACTTAACAACTATAGGGTTATTAGTTTCATTTACTTAGTGAGTGCTTTAATGACATAATAAGAAGTGATGGATGACTCCTGGCCTATGGTCATGAGTTCAAGTCCTGATCTTGTCCGGGTTTTAGCATCCTTCACCGTCGTGCCTACGGGCGGGTGAGGGGTTGGGTTCTCCCTGGTTTCGGAAACTGCATGGGCGGGCTTGACTACGCCAGCCGCCCGATGTACATATGGGCTCTCAATTGGGTTGGTCGTGTGGGGTCTGTCCATAGTGTGGGGACTACCCTTGGTAGTCGGGCAGAAATGTTTGTTGGCCGTTCGAAAAAAAAGAGAAATTTATTATTATTATTATTATTATTATTATTATTATTATTATTATTATTAATGAAGAAGTTTAAAATAGATAATTTCTTAGGAAATTTCTGTGTTGTGTTGAACTTATAAAGTCTTGAAAATAAATACTTTGAAATAATGAATTTAATAACCGGATAAAATTGGGAATTTTTATTTATTAAAAATTGGGAAAAATACATAATGTTACAATTGACCTTGTTAAACTGTATTTTGCCAGAAGAGACATTGCCATGTCCTAGCACGTATCCCTTGGCATTGTTCCCAAAGGATACAGATCCTTCTCTTTGACTGATAAAATTGTTTATCAGGTATCTGCATCCTGTCATGTGCATTGAGCCTCCACTGTCAACATACCAAATGTTATTTAAGCCTCTGGGGACCCTCTGCACAAAGTAGCAAATTAGTTAGATTTTGGAACGCAAGCCAGTTTGGCTTTGGGTTTGCTCTTGAGAACATTAACAGTTTGTTCTTGACCAGTTTGAGGAATCCATGTCTTTTGGGCAATGGATTTTTCATTAAGAGCAATGGTGGTATCCTTTATTGGACCACCATCAACCTTGGTCATCAGTAGTTGTACCATATTCATGAGATTTTTATGCTCAGCAGTTTGTGAAATTGCTGAAGATTTAGGTCTAACTACTGAAAGAGAATTTTGAGAAAAAGACTACTGTTGAGATTTCATCTTTTTCTAAGAAAATGTGTTGCCTGGTTGTTGTTTCTTTACGGAGGAAAGTTTCTTCAAAATCATTTTTGAGTTGTTTTCCCACAACCAGTTGTGAAATTTTCTTGTTATACTGAATTCATTTTCTATATCTACAAAATTCTGTTTTGTAGTTAAACAAACCACAGATTTCACATTCTTTTGCCTTTTCTTTTTCATTTAAAGGCAAATTTCTGACTGTCTTGTTTTGATTTAGGTCATCAGTAGTTTTCAGGTTCTCAACTCCTGATGTAGATGAAACTACCGATGGCTTAAACTCAGATTTTATCAGTACTTCTGAAGAACTTCCTTTTTGAAATTTTAGAATGTTTTCATGAAAAGATGTGCATTCTTTCTCTTCAGAAGTTTCATTTTGAACAATTTTTCTCCCATCTTCAGTAGTTTTGGGAGAAAAATCAGTTGGTGTATCAGTGTGATTGTACCCTATGCCAAACCTAACATTTGATGCACTTTGTTTTTTAAGCAGCAGTTGGTACCCTTTACATGACTCAACCCATTTTTCACAATCAACATTGGTGTCAGCAAGCTCTTTTCTGACATTTCCTAGGTCTTCTATCATGATTTTAAGTTGTGCTTGGGTTTCAATAGCATTGTTAGTTAATTTAGAATTTTCCTTTGATTTAGCACCAAGTTTCTTTCTAAATCACATTTCATTTGAGTAAATTTTCTCTTAGAGTCATTGGCTTTGCCTTGTAAATGCACATTAGTCTCTCTTATGAGAGCAAAGGATTCTTTACATGAGTTTGAACAAAGTTTTGTTAAAGATTCTTTTGATACCTGAGACAGGGCACATTTTGAGGTGCAACCCTCAAATGCCATTAAGGAAAAATTCTTTCTGCCATTGTCAGGTTCTCCCAAGTTGATGTCAAACATTTTGTTGTCTGCATCAGGATTACACTCAGTTGTGTCAAAAGGAAGACTGCTCCAGTCAACATACCCTGAAGTGAACAAACTTTGTTGTGAGGGTTGCTGAGTTTTGGAGGTTGTTGAGCAGCTAGAATGGAAGGGATTGATTGTTGGCTCTGCATTTGTTGAGCAGGCATGTGTACATATTGCATTTGTGGCACATATTGGATTTGTGGAGCTTGTGCCTGTACAAAATGTGCACTTCCCTATGTTCCATTATTTCTATTATAACTAGGGTTAAACTGATTTCCAGACTAAGATTGGTTGTAGCTAGAGATTCTACATTCTCTAGCAAAGTGTCCCAACTTCTGACACTTATGACATCTATGCTTAGATTTGTCAAAATCAATTTTTGTAGAACTGTTCAGTCCTGGAAATTTCCTTCCTAACCTTTTATAAAATTTGTTAGTTCTTATAGTTAACATGGCCAGTTGGTCTTAAATGTCCATTTCTTCTAAGTCATCAATGCTAAAATTTTTCAAATCATCCATGATAAAACACATGTTATCAGTAGTTTGACTATATTCATTATTGTCATAAGCTGGGAATGATCTTTCTGATGAGATCCCAGCAGTTATGTCAATGTGGTCAAAAGATCCAAAACTATTTGAACAAGTAGGTAAGTCTTGTCCTAAAAGTGTTGTACTACCAGGTACATAGTCATCAGCTGTTTTACCAGAACTTTGCAACTTTTTCTTTTGATCAATTTCTCTTTCAAAAGTTAGCAATCTCCCATGTAATTTTGTAAGAGTGAAGGAGTTAAAGTCTGGTGAAGATCTGAGAACTATAGAGTAAGTTTCCCATTTTTCTGGTAAAGACCTTAAATATCTATGAAGCATAGATACATTTGTATAGGTCTAACCATTGAATTTCAACTCAGATATTAATGAGGAAAATCTTTCAAATTGTTGTGTTAAAGATTCCTCATTAATGTGAGTAAATGTTTCATATTGTTGAGCCAGGATTTCTCTAGTGTTGGCAATCACCTCTTCAGTTCCTCCAAACTGCTCTTTTAGGCAGTCCCAAAGCTCTTTGGCACTTTCACAATGTAAAAGTCCAGAGTAGATTTCATTTGGGAGTGCCATTGCCAACATAGAGAAAGCTTTAGCATCAAGCTCAAGTTTTAGGAAATCTTCTTATGTGTAGTCTTTTGGGTCCTTTGGTATTTCAACTTTAGTTTCAAGATTAATGTTTACTGGTTTGTGAGGACCATATATCACAGATTTCCAACAACTAGTGTTGGTCTGAGATAGAGTATGTGCCACCCTTTTCTGCCATATGTTGTATTCAGAACGAACAAGCATAGAAGGTTTATTGGCAGAACCAGTATTATGAGGATCCATTTTAAAGATTATTGATTTGTCAAGTATCTCTCAAAGTGATGGATGTTGAAAAAGTGAACTTTTAATCCTTTATTGAATATCAATAAGAGCCTATGTGTGATTCTCAATGTGTTAGATTGATATGTGATCAGATAAACCAATGCTCTGATACCAATTGTTGGATCAGTATGCTCTTTAACAGTTTACTTGCATATGAACACTTATGTGTTTTGCAAGTTTGATCAGTTTTGCATAGTGGAATAAGTATATAAAGTTTCACTATCAACAGGAATTATTACTCCCCCTGGATGTTTGCAAACTAAAGAGAAGTTAATGAGAAACTAAGTATTAAATGTAAATGACAATAAATAAGCAGATAGATTCTCAGTTAATGAAATGGAAATAACAAGTAAGAGTTTTGAAGGATTTCAGTTTTCAAATAAAATCAATATCTAAAATAGTGGGATGAACCCATCTATTTATAGATCAGCAGATACATACAACTTGTTCATAACTTTACACAAAAGCAATACTACAGCAGGCTGTAGTCTTAGAACTTGTACAAAATGATAAATTAATAATAAACAATTAAACTACTGAAACATAAGGGCGGTGGAAAGATTCTATTACAAGTGTTGATGAATGACAAACTATTGATGAGTAGTTTGTCTTCAGTAGTTCTTGTGTAGACTTGTCTGGTTTGACTTCAGAACTTCTGATCTATCTTCTTCAGTACATATTGAATCCTTCTTCAGTACTTGTGTCTTCTTTCTTCAGTAGTTCAATATTTAGAATAATTTGGCAGAAGTATGAATTACACTAAGGTTTGCAAAAGTGGTTTCTTCAATCCTTTTTGTCCTTACAACTTTGGCTATCCTTTGTTGACAAGCTACCATCCTCAATCTGGCTGTATCCCCAAGTTCATCCACTGTTAGATCTTGAAGCATTACTTCTGGGTTGGTAGTTTCATCCTGAAGATATCTTCTTGCTATAGGCATTTCCATCTTGTTTGGGAGCATGGCTTCTATTCCAAAGACCAAGGAGAAAGGTGTTTGGCCAGTTGCATTCTTGGAAGTGATTTTCTTCTGCCTATTTTCCTTTCTTTTCTCCAAGCCTCTTCTTCAAGTTGTTGATGATGATCTTTATAAGAGGATTCTGCTTGTCCATTAGCTTGAGGATGGACAGGTGATGTTATCATTTTCATTCTGAGTAGTTAGAACAGTTTTATCCTTAGGCTGTACGGTGCTATCTTTAGGATGCACAATGTTATCCTCAGGATGCAGTTCTACAGTTGCTGACTTGAGGATGTGAATGATGGGAATCTTGGATCCTTCTGGTAATTTCAAGGAGGATCCTAAAGTTTCCAAGGCATCAGCTTCAACATTTTCTTCCCTAGGTACCTGTGTTGTAAATTCTGCAAAAAAAAAAAAAAAAAATTCTAATTTCTTGACTATTTCAAGATATTCAACTAATTTTTTACCTTTGACTGCATAAGATCCGTTAAAATGGTTAGCAATTAACAAGGAATCAACAAACATTTCTATATTTGAAACATGCATATCCTTAGCAAGTTGTAAACCAACAATGAGAGCTTCATATTCAGCTTCATTATTGGTTGTTTGAAATGCACATCTAATCGCATAGGGTATTTTGTCCCCTTGTGGCGATTTTTAGTAGTAATCCTAACCCTGTAACACCCCAACCGATGGAGGAAACATCGGGATGTCACGTAATGATGATTGTTCAGTAGCTCATGGTGAATAATAAATTCCATTAAATAATTTAAATGAATTACATACAATTGTTCAAGAATTTGTACATCAAATTGAATAAAGCTATACACATATCTTCAAGCATCAATTCAAATCTTCATGCAAATAGAACCTGAAACATGTTAAGTTGAAAATATTTTGGGTCAACAAAAGTTGGTGAGAATTACATAGTTTTTGATAATCGAATAAAGCTTGTACAATTCAAGTGTCATGGCAAGTCTAGTCCATATGTGAAAACATACTAGAAGTAAATCGAGTGCATAATCAACCCTTGTGACTGTTATATTGTGGTCCATCCCATACGCTCATGGTTCACTCGATTATGTTATGCGATAACAATCACCCACGCTACCTATGTAAGAGGCACGTATCCGGGTGGGATTGTCAGTCCAATAGATCTATCATTGTATATCGTCGGCTGATCAATGTTAATGATTATGCTAGAATATTGTGCTTACCCTAGTCATGTTTAAGACATAATGCAACATAGAAAAACACATAGACACTTTATGATTGAATTGCATATAGAATGTTGTAACATGTTTCACCCCAAAATAGTGAAATAGAAAAGGGGCTATTTAAAACTCACCTTGATTTCAATAGTGAAAGTGTAATGAATCAACGAGGAATAACGAAGGCCAATAAAATTTTTAATGCTTGAATCACTTGCCGCGAATTCCTACAATGTTATTGCGTTCCCTATTAATTTTTGTATTGTCACTTATTGTCTCACCTAAGTTATCATGGTGGATGGATATATATATTTTTTAAGGTTAATTATTGATTTTGTATATTCCAAAATAAGTGAAAGGCTTTCAAATCATTTACAACCATACGTAGCTTTCACCAATTTTAAGTATATTAAATAACTTTTATTTTACTACATATATATTGTATATGTACGAGAAAAAAAACGTTTTAACAAAATCCATCGCAAAACAATTTAAGAGTCTTGAATTTTATATCAATGATCATAATTTGTTAACTAGCCAATTAGATAAATAGCTACTTTGATTCTATGAGTAAACATTAACTCATGAATCCATAAATAATTGAGAAGAAAATTTGAGTTTGAATATGAAAGACATTAATAGAATAACCTTGGGTTTGTTAGCCTCTTGAAGTCCCAGGAACAGTCGAGTTATTGTTAGGAGTATCGTATCTTGATGATAGTTGAAGGCGGTGGATAGCGATCGAGTTGACTAGAGTGTTGGTGGAAATCTTGCTGGATCTAGAGGAGGCGTTCGGAGGCGAGTCACGCTAGCACTTTGGTGACCAGGTTCTGTTACGGTGAGGGTGATTGGCGAAGATGAACAAGGATGGGGATCCATGAGTTCATGAATGTATCCATCAATGGAACCCATGATTTCCACCCTCTGTTTGTTACTAGCATTTAAATTTCAAGGGTCATGGCAATGGGTTATGGTGACTATAGTGGGGCATGGTGGAGGGTGGTTCTAGAGAATGAGCTTGTCGGAAAGTAGGGAGAGACGTAGAGTGCGGCGACCACAGTTGAGGATAAATGTTGCGGCGGTGGTGGTCGGTTGATGTGGGCTGATGTGAATGGTTGTATTCAATGTCATCAAATACGGCTAACAAGATAAAATATGGAGCTTGGAGGATTGAACGAATGGTTTGACGATAGTACCAAGTAGGTGGCGAGTAGTCGTGGCGGTTAAACCGAAGTGTGTAGCGTGGCGATGGTTAGTGATGGGTGTGGTTGTTGTAGCCGAGAGAGGTGGTGTATGAGGGTGTCAAAGTTTTGCATCTAAATGGTGTCTAATTTTATAGATTTATCGACACAAAGTCTATATTAAATTGGAATTAAAACTTCCGATAATGAAGGCTTTGATTGAGTTATTTGTGAAAATCAAACGTGTTAGATAAATTGGGAAGGTTGGTCAAAGATTTATAGGTTACAAAGGGATTGATAAATCTCGGATTGGTTTCGCAACATACATTTTAAGTTAGGACCAAATAATAAGCCATGATTTCATAAATCATGAATTTTACTCGCCAATTACGGATATGGTTTGGGCTTGATTAGGAGCTTCCAGAATGAATGGCTGATAATCGGGATATTTGCCGGAAATATAGGTTGATATATTAAAGGTGATGAAGGCAATAAATGCCCTTCCTTTCTCTTTGAACGTTTTTTTTTTTCATTCAAGAATTATTATTTAAATTTTTTTTTGTCAACATAATAGTTTATATCTATTATTATTATAATAGAATTTGGTAAGTAATGAAGTGATAATAACGGCTCGTTATGAGGTGCATGATAGTAATAAAAAAATAATAATAAAGAAAATAAAAATATGGGTTATGCGATTTAAATTTTTAGATCATTGGTCTCTAAAGTTATAATTGAGTTATTGGAAAAATCGTGAATGTTACAGTCTCCCCTACTTTTGGGAACTTCGTCCCAAAGTTGTTGTTGGAAAGACTGCAGGAAAGAGGTGAGGGTAGTTGGATAAGTGTTAGGGCGACTGTGGTTTGGGTTTAACGGATGGCAAGAGTAAACTGTTTATTTTGGATACGAGTAATAACACGAAGGAACTCTAAGTTGTGGGTGGATGGAAATATGAGTTGAATTACGTTAGTCTGAACTACCTAGGAAGGTACGGGTCTGTGTAATAAAATAAATAAATAATACCAATCCTAAGGTTTGGGAAAAGCATGAGATTACTGACTAAAGAAAGACTAAATGAACTAATAGGTAACTAGGGTTTATAATTGGTTAACTACCGAAAACCTTGATAGAATTTCACACTACCTTAACGTACCTGTAAATTCATGATTACGTTCCGGACCGCAATCACCAATTTACCTTACATTAGGGTTTTGTGTCCTTCTATGACTCTAAACACACATGTAAGTAATGCAAAATAACCTTATGATTAAATCGTATACAATGTATCAAAAAATGAGTCCAACTGTTGAGTAGGAAAAAGACTTCTACCAGTCAGTGAGTAAGAACCTCTGCCGATTGTTGAGCAGGTGCGATAGCCTCTACCAGTCGTTGAGCAGGTTGTAGGGCCTCTATCGACTGTTGAGCAGGCATGATGACCTCTACCAATCGGCGAGTAGGTTATTTGGTACTCTACTAACTGTTGAGCAAGTACTTTATCCTCTACTAGTTGTTTGATTAAGTGCAACAATTGTTTTTGGTTTATCACATAAGTTGCAAATTGATAATACATACATGTAAGCAAGTTTGTAAATGCATCAAGTATATAGCATGCGAGTTGTAATAGAGTTGCCCTAGACAAGGTTAATGACTATAGGTGTGTTTATAACAAATAGTTCATATTCCATAATTTCAAGTATCAAATGTTAAAATATAGTAGATAATCGAAACCTCATGTATAACTAAGAATTAAGTTTGATGCAACACACAATCAAGTTTTCAATAGTTTGGTTATCATATGGATCAAGTTCATGTTCAAGAAGGTAAATGGTATGAATTTAGTTCTTGAGAAGATGATGAAGAACTCAAGGTATCATCAAGGTTATGAAAGATGATGAATGTGAAGATAGTTAACAAAGGTTTTCAAAGAGACACAAGTAATAGGGAGATTATTTAGTAGAATGAATCGTGAGGTTAAAATCAAACGTATGAGAAAACATAATTGTGGTTAATGCCAAAATTGAAAAAGTTCAGACAAATTGAAAATAAGTAGGTGTCAATGGAGGAATTGGAGATTGAATTTTGTTTATGAGTGGAAAGATTTTATTTTCAAAATTGGTTTTGGAAAAAGTAAGTGTGGTTGAAAATTTTATTTTATTTATTTTTTTTTAGTAAAAACTAAATGGATTTAGATCGGAATGTCGGAGATTGTAAACACGATGTCGGGTTTCAAAAATCAAGAATTTATTTAGGTGTTTTGTATAGACTTTGATTAATCCATAAAAAATTTCATCGAAAATCATTCGTTACGCTCATAAATTGTTACATAAACATTCGAAGTTTAGAAAATAGGTCTGTGAAAATAAAAGACTCCTTGACAAAATATTTATTTGTTCTAATTTGTGAAATCTCTAAGTGATGAAAGTTTGACAAAATTCCAATGATCATTAGTGTTGATGCTAAGGTATCTTCTGTATACAGTTTTATGGGAGTATAGTTTAAACAAGGACTTTTAAAACTTTGGGTAAGACGAAATTTTATGAATGAGGTACTTTCAAAAATAAATAAATAAAAATGCAGGGGGGTTCAAAATAGAATTGGCAAGAAAACACCAACAGTAATAGGTTAAAAATAGGCATTATGTTGTAAAGGAAACCATATGATTTGGGTCGGGTGTTGAAAATAATCAAACATGTGGGTAATATTGTAAGACGAAGTATGATTGTGAAACTCACAAATGATCATGAAGTTCAGGCTGATTAGTAAATTATATAAGAAATGAAATTGATTTGAATCGTAAAGGTTTTGAGATTCAAAGCTTAGAATTTAATGAGGGGGTGGATAGGAATAGAGATAAAGAATAGGTAGAGTTGCAAATAAGGGAAGCAAGTACTCGTTAATGTCCTAGGGTTATAGACTAGATTATTTTTCTAATAACCTAATTCCCTATAACCAAGGCTCTGATACCATTTGTAACATCCGGCCCCTCTCACCACCAATATTGTCCGCTTTGCCCCGATGGGTTGCCCATCCAGAGCTCACGGATTTGTTTTTGGTCGCCCCGGTGGAGACTTCCCAGGAGGTCACCCATCCTGATACTACTCCCACCTGAGCACGCTTAACTGTGGAGTTCTCCTCTCATCCACTAGCATTAAGCCCAAAACGCGTTGGTTCATAAGTAATCCAAAGCCTCTTAAATCACCAACGCGTTTTGGGCTTAATGCTAGTGGATGAGAGGAGAACTCCACAGTTAAGCGTGCTCAGGTGGGAGTAGTATCAGGATGGGTGACCTCCTGGGAAGTCTCCACCGGGGCGACCAAAAACAAATCCGTGAGCTCTGGATGGGCAACCCATCGGGGCAAAGCGGACAATATTGGTGGTGAGAGGGGCCGGATGTTACACCCTGTGCCTCTCACTTTTTAAGTACCATTAGTATATAAAATCCATTTTATCAAGTTTTCATTTACTTGTTATACTTCTTTTTCAATTTCACTTAGGATGTCACTATTGAAATCAGCCACAAAATCAGCTAGAGCCTGTGATTTGATTACATTTCCAGGCTCATATGCCAAGTCAAGAGCACTTAATTTCACTGACCATTTTGCCATTCTTCCTGACATTTCTTGTTTTCTAAGCATATTTTTAATAGGATAATTAGTTTGAACATGTATCCTATGTGTTTCAAAATAATGCCTTAACTTGGTAGATGCCATAATCAAAGCTAAAATAAGTTTTTCAAGATGTGAGTACATAGTTTCTGCCTCCAGTAGAGATTTACTTACATAATAGATAGGATGCTGATGTCCTTCAAAGTTTTTTACAAAGACTACACTTATTGCATTTCCAGAAACTGCAGGATATAACTTGAGAGCTTCACCATCTATAGGTTTCACCAGGAGTGGAGCTGCTGCAAGATATCCCTTCAACTTCTGCAATGCTTCCTCATGCTTTTGTCCCCAGTCAAATTTGTTGTTCTTTTTCAAGATATCATAGAACTCCTTGCATTTTTCTGAGGACTTTGAAATGAATCTATTCAGAACTGCTATCCTGCGAGTCAATCTTTATACATCCTTGATATTTGTTGGAGATTTGAGATCAAGGATGGATTTAATTTGTTCTGGACTGGCTGCAATTTTTCTCTTGGTTACTAATTATCCAAGAAACTTGCCAGTACCAACTCAAAATTTGCATTTGGCAGGATTCAACTTCATATTATAAGCATCCAGGACGTCAAAGGCTCCTTTGAGATCTCGAAGATTGTCTTCAACTTTCTTGGACTTCACTACCATGTCATCGATGTAGACTTCAATTGTGTCCCCAATCTTTTCTTTGAACATCATGTTGACCAACCTTTGGTATGTTGCTCCTGTATTAAAAATGAAATTAGAGATTGTTCAATATAATTAGGAATGTTCTTACCGATCTGCACAGTGATATCCTTGTTGTTTTCATTAAGGCAAACTGATTTGACATCTTGGTCAGAATGTGCTTTGACATCCTGAGGATGGCACTATGCATCTTGCTTTAATTGTTGTGCTTGTTTCGACTGGGATGACGCCTTCATTGATGTTGTGTAGCAATCCTTTGCTTCTTGCTGGTCACTGTTGACTTTGATGACTCCCCATGGAGTCAGTATCTTTACACATTAGTGATATGTTGATGGAACTGCTTTCATATCATGTATCCAAGGTCTCCCTAGGATAACATTGTAACTGGATAACGAGTCTATCACACAGAATCTTTGGATAGAGTTCAGTCCCTCGACATACACAGGCAGTTCAATATCACCAACTGTGCTCTTGGTCTCCTCACTGAAGCCAACCAAGACAGATGATCTAGCCACTATCTTGGTCTCACGGATGTTCATCCTTTTGAGGGCTTCCAGCAGTATTATGTTAACTGAACTCTCTCCATCTATTAATATCTTGCGAACAAAATGGTTAGCAATATATAAAGTAATGACCAAACCATCATGGTGAGGCTCTAGAACGTTCTCTCGATCCTCTTGAAATAAAGTTAACGATGCCAGCATCCTTGGATGGAGATGCTGCCCTTTCTGCGATGCCAGTGCTATCCTGAATCTTTGACTTCTTTCTGCCCAACAGATCCTTGAGATGGCCCTTGGTTAGGAGATATGCTATTTATTTTGTTAAAGCAATGCAATCTTCAGTAACATGTCCAAAATCTTCGTGGAAAGCACACCATTTGGGCTTGTCCTTCCATCCTGACTTGTTATCTTTCCTTGGCCATCATACTTTGCCTCCAAGATCCTTCATAGCATACATTAAACCTGCTACATCCACAGAAAAACAATAGTCTGATAGTTTAGGACAATCCTCTTCATCGTCATCCTCAACCACATTGACCTTTTTATTATCAGGTCTTCAAGTCGGATGAACCTTAAAGCTCTATTCCAAACTTCATCGAGATTCCTACAAGGGTTCATCACAAATTCTTTATAGAAAGGCGAATCCTTCTGTAGTCCCATCTTGAAGGCTTGCATTGCTGTTGTGACATCTAGTATGGGATGTTAAGTGCTTCCTTCCCAAAACTTGTGATATATTCCCTTAATGATTCTCCATGTGGTTGTGTCACCCTGTACAAATCACTTATCAAACGTTTAAATATTCGACTGCAATAAAATTGATTGTTAAACATGCTAACTAAATGAGCAAAAGAAGTAATAGAATAGGGAGGAACACTTAGTAGCCATTTTAAGGCTGGACTAGTGAGGGTACAACCAAATCCTTTGCATAAGCATGCTTCTTTCAAGTTTGCTGGAATGGGATTTATTTCCATCCTTTCCCTGTATTGTGCTACATGCTCTTCAGGATCAGTTGATCCATCATAAAGCTTCATGCTTGGAGTCTGGAATCTCATTGGAATCTCAGCATCACATATTGGATGTGCAAAGTGAGACACCCTGTGACATGCTGAAGATACCTTAGGGATGGGCTGTATTATCCCTGGCACACTAGACCCCATATCCTTGATTTGCTGAAGCTCTCTTGCCAACTGTGGACTTATACCTGTATCCTGCAAAGAAGCAACATCGTTAGTAGAAAAAGTACTGAAACTTAAATTGTTACATTGTTGTATCCTCGGGATGGTTCGGTCGTATATCCTCGAGATGGCTCCACGGCATATCCTAGAGATGGCTTGGCAGTGTATCCCACATCTTTGGTTGTTGCCATCCTGGGTGCTGAAATAGTTTCTGGTGCAGAGAATCCAATGCTCATAGGGATGAAATCTCCTTGATGAATGCCCCTAGAGATGCCAGAATTGAAATCCAATACTCTAGGCTGCAATGGTGTCCCCATGTCTTCAGCTAGTCTCTTTGAGGATGTTTTGAGAGATTGAATTTCTCTTATCAGCATCTGGTTGGTATCCTGTTGTTGCTTTATTTGATCCTTCACCATTGCAAACATGGAAAGGAGCTCATCATTTGACACGAAAACAGGAGGAGTGGATCCAGATGTTGCTATCTTAGATCTAGCAGTATTAGGAGCAACAATCCTGATAATTTGTACAAAACTCTTGGGAAAGGTAGGAGGGGGTGGTAGAGTCACATTTTTTTGCAGTGGTTGTGGATGGTGTGGAAGAAGACACAGATTTCTTGGAGGAAGACATAGTTGTCAAGATTTCTAAAATGAGTTAATTGAGAAAAAGTTTTAACAAAGTTTTTTGTGAAAATAGCACCACTTGCCCCACGGTGGGCGCCAAATTGTTTTGGTCAAAAGTTACCTAGTAGGAATAATTATGTATTCCAAATTAGTAAATGTGAGGTAGAGTGCTAAATGTGTAGATAATTTTAAATACTCAGTTGTATTCTGAAAATAGTAGTTTAATATAATCAAGAAATAACAATATGACAACTATGCTCAGGATGGTAAAGAAACTGGTTAGGATGGACAGTTATATCCTGAGGATGTAACTGTCTGACAGAATAATGAAATAGGTAAAAATCCATGACTGTAAATATAATGCAATAAAAGAAAGACACTCGATATACGAGGAAAGCCCTTGATCAATGTAGATCGCTGGCACAAAACCTCGGGAGGAGTCTAAGCCACTGCCTTATTTGTTAATATTAGTAAGGTAAAAATAGTACAACTTTGGATAGCTTATGAACGAGTATCTAAGATTACAATATGGGTGTTGTGTGTGTAGAGAGTATCAAGTGAGAAGTGTCCTACTACTCGTTGATCACCCCCTATTTATAGTTACACGAAAGTAAATAATGAATCCCATGATAGCCGCCGTCTTTAATGATCTTGTGGGCTGTTTCAGGTGACCGTTGTGTTGTTACAACTGAATATGACCGTTGTAGCAGTTGTTTCAACTGATTATAGTCGTTATATGGTTGTTTCCTCCTTTCTCGCCTATATTTAATGCATGTCGGTTACACCTTTGACTTATTCTTTGAGCTTGGGCTTGTTCTACACATATAGCTCTTCAATGATCAGCTCCTTTGACTTAAATAAGTCAATATAGCCGTTAGGGAGGAGTTACAAGCCTTAATATTGAGTAAGTGTACCCGCAATAATATCACAATAAGATAATTCGTTAGTCCATTCTCATGATGCACAGAGGTCAGAACACTGTTACATCCTGAACCCTGCTTAGTCCTATAGTATCCTGAGGATGTTACTCAAAGAATATGAGGTAAAATCATCCTCCATTCATATAACAATAAGATAGTTCGTTAGTCTATCCTCAGGATGCACATAGGTCAAAATGTTGTTACATCCTAAAGCCTGTCCAGTCCTTCAGTATCCTAAGGATGCTACAAAAAATATAGGTTAATGCTATCCTAAAGATTTCACCACCAACAACTATATTGACAATCCAAAAGCTATAGTCACAATCTTTGCACTTACAACCATAATTAATGATCAACACAAGAACATGGTTGCTCATAGACAAGCCTTCCATCTCCTTGTGATATGTATCTAGTATGATCCTCAAGACCCTCGATGTTTTATTGCATGAACTACTCTACGATCCCATTCTTGGCCAGGTTGATCAATGTAGGACGAGGCCTAACCTTGGTGGGTAAGTTAGGATGGCCCTAAGGCCTCCCACAGGACCCCAAGATCTCTGCAAAAGCTTGGAAGTCGAACCAAGAAGGCTCAAGACTAGATGGAATGGGATGCTCAAATGGAGGGGGCAAGCTTGCTATTTATAGACTTGCCAGGGTGAGCATGGTCGTGCAAGGTTCTGTCTTGTACGTTCTATCACTTGTACATTATGTTGGCTGCATTTCTGTCTTGTCTGTACTATTGTCTCAAGCACAGGAGTGCCAAGGCATGGGGCATGGGCGTGCTCATTATCTTGGATAGATTTCTTGTGTAGGAGGATCGGTTTGATAAAAACAAGTTAGTTGATCATACACCTCTACCAATTTAGGCGCGGAATCCCTAAATTAGTTACGAAATGATAGTAATGTAATCAATACATGCAATTCACCTTTTCAATAATCATTTCGTTAATAAACATTTCATATAAACCTTACACTTGATGTTTACAATGAAATAAACTGATTTCAGACACTTCCTATCACCTAGAGAGAATATCAGGTCAAACCAGACACGAAAATGACAAAAAGTTAACTTGAAAATGAAATCAAACAATATATAGGCCTTCAAATTCGCCCCCCGTAAGGATCGAATATGAAGGTTCGACCCTTCAAATGGTCAAACAAACACAATAGCTTCAAATCTCCACATTCGCCTGAATTCTCTACCTTCGACCCATATAATCCACCTTCGACCTTCTATATTCCACCTTCGACCCCATGATATCACTAAAACATATGAAAATGTACAATCCAATAGCATTAGTCGCAAAACGTGCATCAACAAACTCGCCCTCAACTATTGCTTGGATTGTTGTCATTGGTAATCGAGCGTCTTGTTCATCAACTTGATACGCAAGTTCGTCTTCTGCTCTTTAGTCATAACTGGTTCGAAAGTTGGTTTGGATTTCTTCTTTTCAATTGGAATCTACACAAACTTTCCTAGTTTCTTATCGTAGTCACATCCTGCATTAACATCCCAAGCGAAACACAAGCATACCACACGTTGGTATTTCAGAGCTTGCTCGCTATCTTTCTTTTCACAGTAAATTGGGTTGTAATACAACATTATAATATCTTCATGTGAGCAATTGATCAACCACATCGGATAAAAAATATGAATCTTCTTAAACTCATCTCTCTTATCCTTCAGCAAGATAACATCTTTTGCAGTCTTCCAATCATAATACCACCACATGAATTCTTTTGAAAAGTGTTGTGGAATCGGTATCAAAGGAATATGTTTCAGTACGGTCAGTGGTTTATACTTCAAAGTCACCTTGTTCATCCCAGTAATTTGATCAATAATCTTTTTATGAACAATCCTTTTAGGATACTATGGAGTGAACACATCCCATTTCGTTCTGCTGTCTCTTGCCATGCGATCTGCAAAATATCCAACTGCATCGTTGTTAACAGTTGCACCTGACAAAGTATGTCGGCAGACGTCGCGTACAGCCCAGTAAGGTAGTGTTTTAATATCATGGAATATGTTGAAATACAGAATTCCCTTTTCCCATTTAACTGTAACACACCTTAGCTATCTCAAGTATTTCCAACCGAGAGCTCTTCCTTTAAACAATTCGTTGTGAAACTTGTAAAAACCTCCCTGAATTTCAATCTTTGGTCGGTTGGCTTCTTTTTTCTTTCAGTTTCCTCAACAAGCTTTTCAGATCATCAGATTGTTCATCAAATTGTTCAAGTACTGTGGATATTCCTCACTGGTAATATCCTCAATCTCAACATCTTCAAATACTGGTACATCTCTATCATCTGAGTGATTTCCTGCTTCTTTCTCAGGAATGTTAGGAATCTGATTTTTCACTCATCAACTCTTCAAGAGATTTACCGACTTGTCTTGCCAAACCTTCAAGTATCTCTTTGGATATGGTTGCAGAAACTTCACCATCTTCAAGATCAGGATCATTATATTCAACTATGCATGATTTCCGAGTCATTAAAAAATCAGCTTCAGCCAGGAGTTGATTAATATCATCGTCTAATGAATTGACACTGGCTTCGGAATCTGTTTCACTCTCCGAATCAGAATATGTCGAATCACGCTCATCAGGAACATCTGTGACCGAATCAATGATCATTCCCGAAGTCTTCTCAACTTGTGATTCTTCAACAGAAATATCAGGAACATCTGTGACCGAATCAATGGCCCTAATAGCAATCACTCGGACGAGCCTAATAGACTATACTAATCTGCCAAAATTGGCTGGGAATGACGCTACGGGTATCAAGCGGCTAATAGGGTACCGGATAAAGCACAATCAATGAAAAATGACTCACTAGATGTAATAAAATAAGCAACAATAATGGCCAACCCCACACTTAAAATTTTTGTATAAATTTTAAGTGCAGAAATGGAGAAAGAGGTACAAGAAACTAATACTCCCCTGAGAGTGACGAGTCCACTCGCGTGTGAGCGAAACCTGCATCCTCAAAACAATGACGTCGAAATGGCGTTTCCAAAATATCAAGTTGTCCACAACCTGTCCTAAAATAACTAGAAAAAAATAAAGTAACAAAGATAAATAAAAACTAAGTCCTACGATAGATACTGACGCCGAAGCATCAACGGGTGGAACGTGTCCAGGCATGCACCAAGCATACAACCATCAAATGTCAAATGTCAACCAACCACAACATAAAAGAAAAATAAAAATAAAATAGTGTTTTAAGTCAAACCATCGCATGTTGTCAAGATCCTCCCAGAATGTCCTGAACTCTGCAGTAAGTGTGTCGAGTTGGTCTAGGATGGTGCGGAAGACGCCACCTCACTGCTATCAGTCAGTCCTGGTGGCTGGAGGTGGTCTTGCTGGTGCTTGGGTGGTCTGCCACTTAGCGGAAGCTGCTGAAGACTCGGGTCTCCTAGCTGCAGTGACTGCTGAAGACTCTGCTCCTCCAGTCTCAACAGGTGCTCTCTCTCCATACACCTCCTCAAAATCTGCTTCCTCGTCCCAAAGTCTTTCCTTATTATCCACCAGCTTCGCAACTTTCCCAAAGAGCTTCACAACCCCTATTTTCTTCATCATAATGGTGTCGAGGGGGCGGACCCGGTCTACGGCCATCAAACCAACCAAGGCCACGGGGCTAAGTACCTCCAAAGAAGTGGACAGGCGGGTGGCGTATGGTCCCCCGAAGATGTGACTCGAAGAAGTGGTGCCCCAACTCCTGGTGAAGAACTCTGGGACTGTGTGGGCGTGGTTGCTGTGTCTGCCCTCTATGATGCTGTAAAGATGAAAGACCTCTCTCTCGTTCACTCCCTCGGTGCTATCTTTCCTGCCGCCAAGTGTACTAGCAATGATCATGTGTATACATCTATGAAGAGGATCAGGAAAGCTGGACCTTTTATGTTTCCTGGGGTCATAGGGGACCTCAGAGATCTGGGACCAGAAATCCTATGGCTGAATGTCAGAAGACCACCTGAAAAGGCTATCAGTGAACATCGTCTCATGAATCTCCCTCTGTCTGTATAAACCCATCCTGACTCCAAACTCAGCTAATGTCAACCTATACCACCGTCTGGCCATCTGAAACCCAATACATGGCCTGGTAATCCTATCATCAGCAGTGGTGGGTGGAGTGTAAACAAAGGAGGCCAAGAAATCTAGAGTGAGCTTTGTATAAGCAGTCTCTTCAATCTGGAAAAAGCGATGCCACTGGTGTGATAGGAGGTTGTGGAACCGAGGCTCTAGTCCTATCGCGTCCAAGGCCTCGTAATCCACTGACCAGTGAATAGCAATCGGTCTTGTCCGAATCTGGAGTAGACGCCTATGGGTGTCTCCTTCATCAGGGACATGATTTCCTTTCCCGTCACAATGACGGATGGCAAACATGAGCCACAGAAGTATGTGACTTCATGGTCTTGCCTGCGACGTCACACCATGATATCCTATAGGGGCGGGAAGGACTTGCACATATCAACGCTAATGCTTTAACACCTCATCAAATGATTGATTTTCCTACCTGCACGGGCGTCGCCTTCATCAGGGGAAATAAAGATTGCCACGCAGCTGACAGTGCCAAACCCTCAAAGATAATCAAGACAGGAACCCGCACTGAGCCAGAAAAATGGATTCTAAATCCTAATTTCTGGAGCAAAGGGTGGTCATTGGCCATGTAATCTCCGAACACCATATGTAAGCACCTAATGTCACATTCCATCCTGGATAGGTTGAAATGTCACTATTACAGATATCAAAACCAAACACAATCCATATATATAAAAAAATAGAATCCAAAAGAGAACCGAGAGTCTCAAATCAAACCGATCAAAATCCTAAGTCTCAATTTATTTATTATTGAATTTAAACGAAATGAAAAGTCTTGAACTTCATTTATCTCTTACTCATCCCTGATTCCCCATATTATATGCGAACACATAAGAGAACACAACAAAGAAAAATACGGCTGAGCCAAAAATTACCCAGTAACAGAGAAATCAATAGTTCATGTAAAGAACGGACGAAAGGAAAGGAAGAAATACAAAATCCCAGCAACTATATTTTAAACGCGAACCCAAACCCATACCGAAAGAAATGTTGAACACAATCTATGAAGTAAGCCGACACCCATTCGGGAGAATTTCAAACGTAACGGAGCATATCGAAACAAAATCCAAAACATATCAGAACATATACGAATATCAAACTGTGTGACTATACATAACAATAAATTATGTCACGTCAAACGGAAATCACCCATGAGCCAAAACAAACTGACAAACTTGTACACAGATAGCTAGTCTATGCACCTATTAGATGGTGAGTGTGGCGTACACCCATTATTCTAATCTCCACAAAACAAATTCAAACTCAAAGCTAAGATCGATTTATACACCTCTAGTGGCCAAGTGTTACACTAACACAATCTAGAAATGCCGTGAATATTTATATTGCGTGGTCACAAACAGTGCCATGCCGTTGACACCCAAACGACAAGTCAAAACAAACTGCTCGAGTGATAAAGTACAAACGCTAAGGTCATGCAAATAACTTACATGTAACGAAAATAATATTAACGGGAACATGCAACAATGATCACAAATTATAAGGTATATTGCATGCTACAACGGTTTTGACAAACTTATAGTACGAATGTAAGACAACTAACGAAGAGACAAAATCCGCACTACAAAGTGACGGACATGATAAAAGAAATACTATGATGTCAAGATCGAGAATCCGTACCTTAGTCGAGCACGGCAAAAGCAAAAGCTACTCGTCTTCAACAAGTATGCGAACCTAAGTCCCGTTATTTTCCAAATTAGTGTTATGATAAATTAACCACGCTAGTGATGCGTTCCACGTCATACATTAAAATCGTCCTGGCGACCAAATCCGAATTTGAATTAGTGTTATGATAAAAATTCTATGTCATTTGAATTTTTTTTTACAATTAATCTGGGTTTTTAGAAATACGTTTTGTTGATGCACTTTCTGTGGACGTCACTGTCGAATAGACTAGGGTTGAGTCTTGTATTGTATTACATGAGATTGTGGTGATCCATAAGGGTATTTTATGGATCTGATGCATTTGTAAAGATATAGGACAATACACAAAGTTCAGGTTCGACCCAAGGTAAAGGGCGAAGGTGAACTTTGGTCCACATTCGACCTTTACAAAGGGGCGAAGGTGGAATTTGGTGTTAGACTATAAATAGAAATCTCATGTGTTGGTTTTCATTTGTAGATTTGAGTTTATGCTTTGAATGCTCTCAAGGGGGAGGTCACGCCCGACCTCCCCCGGCCTCGAGAAAGATGTTTATCCTACTGATGACAGTGTCTGTAACCGTTTCTGAATTAATACGAATCTGTGATGACTTTGTTATCGTATGTTTCTGTCTTGTCTCGAATCTCCCGTCTTAAACCGAGTTGTTTTCGCTTAATCGATCCATGATTTCGGTTTTTAACCGGATTCTCACGTTTAGATATTATTTAGTAAAAGTGATATTTATAAATTTTATAAGTTTCCGTTTTATTTAAAAAAAACTCAATTTATACATGTACATACCTAAACATACATCCACAACACAAACATAAAACACAAATGCACACAATCATATTTTGCACACATATATAATTACGCACACTCACACACATATCGCTAGGTCAATTTAGATGCCGAGATGTTGTTTGTCACATTCTTATATATATGAAGGGTACTCCATGTCATGGCAACCTATAGCAAATCAATGACTGTCACATTATAGAAGGATTTAACATATCTACTAGCACCCATCAAAACATATGCACATACACACCATTCACACACAACACACAATGTCCATACGAGTAGACGCAATACACACATATATAATCAAATCACCCACTTTTCTTTAATCAAAACAAGTATAAACACCGTTACTAACGAACAGAAACTGTATCGTGTTAATACATTTTTCTTCTTACAACTAGAAAATGGTTTAGTCGCCGGAACATATCAAGATCGATGACACATATTCGAACCAATTAAACAAATCAGAGACAAAGCAGACGGTTACCTTAGTATCCGACGAGAGTTTATCGGAGACAACCAACTAGAACTAATGGACGATTAATTGGGTACGGGCTAAAGAGGCACCCTGAACGGTGTGGTGGTGGTCGTGGCGGAGTAACGCGGCGTCGGAGTGTGTCACGGTTAGAGTGAAAATTTCAGAATGTAATTTCAAATGAAGCTCTTCGGGTTATTTAAAAAAATAGAGGGTCGGTGCAACAGCGAGCGATACCCAAGACTAGAATTAGAAAATAGCGGCAAAGAAGATTGAATAAGATATGGAAACATATAAAAGTCAATATTAATCAATTATTTTCAATTATTTTAATCCTTCTCATTTATTTTCATGCCAAACACACTTTGGTTTTTTTAAAATAAAGCACCAAGTCAAAATAGTTGACTTAATGTATCCATCATTTTTTATTTATTTATCAATCTTTAGATGTAAATAAACTTTTATTTATTATATTATGTTGTTATTATTATAATAAATATACGAGTATTACACCTAAAGTAGCTTCTTATTGCCAACACAGACATTTTCATATGGCAGCCATCGGACATGATTGGCATTCCCCGCGAAATTACGAAAAAACAATCCCAATGTGTACCGATCAGTAGAACTGGTTGTCAGAAGAAGCGCAATATAGGGCCGAAGAAAACAAGGGCAATGAATGAATAGGTCACCGAGCAACTCAATGCAGGCATCCTGCACCCCATCCAATATCAAACATGGGTTCCCAACCCCGTCATGGTCGCCAAAGCCACTAGTGGATGGCGAATGTGCGTTGATTACAAGGACCTAAACAAGGCGAGCCCAAAAGATTGCTATCATTTGCCAGAGATTGACTTAAAGGTGGACTCATTAGCCCCTTGCCGCTTCAAATGTTTTTTAGACACATACAAAGGTTACCACCAAATCCAAATTTGCAAAGAAAGAAAAAGACAAGACGGCCTTCCACACAGACATGGATACCTTCTACTATACAAAGATGCCCTACAATCTAGAAAACGCGGGAGCCATATATCAACGCCTAATGGACACGACCTTTATCAATGAAATTGGCATCCGGCTGGAAGTATACGTCGGTGACCTTGTAATCAAAATTCGGAAGGAAGAACACATGTAGGGTGATATCTAGAAAACTTTTGATCAACTTTGCGTCGTGTGCATGAAATTGAACCCCAACAAGTGTTCGTTTGGGATAGAGGAAAGCAAATTCCTCGGAGTAATAATCGTCACACAGGATGGCTTCCGCGCGAACCCCGAAGTGGTTCAAGCAATACAGCGCATGCCTTCCCCACGTCAGTCAAAGAAGTCCAGAAGTTGATGGCCACTTAGTGGCGCTCAACCGTTTCCTTTCTAACTATGCTTCAAAGTCCTATCCATTTGTGGATACTTTGAAGAACTGTTTGAAAAAGAGCAAATCTCGGTGGACACCGAAGCGGGGGAAGCTTTTCAAGACATGAAAAGGTGTTTAATGAATCTCCCAACTTTGACGGTGCCCCTGCCTAAGAAACCGTTAACATTGTACCTCTCATTCAGGGGCGGGAAGTATGTGCAGTCCTCCTAGTAGATCGCAAGGGAGTGCAGACATCAATCTACTATATCAGCAGCATACTCTTGGATGTGGAAACAAGATATTCCATAATAGAAAAGCTAGTATTCACGCTGGTCCACGCCTTAAGAAGATTGCGGCGGTATTTTCAGGGGCACCCCATCAACGTCCTCACAAATTACCCAATCAACGAGATACTTTGCAAGCCTGAATTGTCGGGTCGTCTAGAAAAATGGGCAATTGAGCTTGGATAGCACACGATCAACTATAAGCCTAGACCCGCAATTAAGGGACAAGTACTCGTTGATTTCACAATAAAGATACCCGCTGACAAGGTTCAAGATTGCCTAGCGGAACAAGCACCTCTGTCACCTCAGGACCAATCGCAAAAGTGGTCCCTATTCACAGACCGGGGCTCTAATGAAGACGGTTCTAGCGCAAGCCTCCGCTCATCAACCCAGAAAAGAAGGAGTTCACGTACGCCATCCACCTTGATTTCAAAAGCACCAACAATGAAGCGGAGTATGAAGCGCTGCTGGCTGGTCTCCGCATTGTGGAAAAATGGGGGCCCGCCATGTCAAAGCACACGTGGACTCAATGCATGCCACAGGGCATATCAACGGGACCCACGCGTTCCAGTAAAATGGAGGGTCGATAACCTGACCCAAATCAGCCGCAAAAATGTCAAATCTGAGGCTTTTTGTAACGAAATCAGCGCAGCCATCATTACTCCAACCCATCGGTCCGATTGAGAAGACATCTGACAGCCGCGTAGGAGAACCATCAGTGATCCGATATCCCAAAATTACTGAACAGACATGGGTCCCGAGACCAGCCCCATTTCCATTCAATACAGCCATCATGTAACATTTCGCGTTTAATAATTGTACGTTACGTAAAATCTGGATAAAACGACAAGTTCTATTATTATTGTTTACATTTAATTATTTTGTAGCATTTTAAACCCTAATACTATGATAATTATTCATAATATAATATATATATATATATATATATAAAGATTTATAATAATAATAATAATAATAATAATAATAATAATAATAATAATAATAATAATAATAATAATAATCATCATCATAATCATCATCATAATAATAATAACATTTTTAAAACAAACTCAAAACCCAATATCCCTTCTTTCTTTTCCCCCCACCTGAGCCCAAACCATATCTTTTTTGTTACTGAGCCTAAGAGATGAACCCACCACACTGGCCCACATCAGGCCCAGCCCAACTCCTTCCCCTGGTACCTGTTAAAAAAAAAGAAAACAAAATTCTGCTGCGGGCCGGACTCGAACCCGAGTCAAACCTACACACACACACGCGCCACACCATTTGAACCACCTATCAAGTTGTGATTTAAACTAGACATTAATTCTTAAATAAGCTTTTTAAACCAACTGAACTCTTCTTTCCCTCTTCTGTTGTTCGACGCGCCTGCAGCCATGACCAAATCCTTTGATTGATCAATTAAATCACACAAACATGGTAAGTAAAACGTAATTAGCATTTTTATAGATTATCCGCGTCCATTACACGTCAAACATCATCAATTTGAGTCAATTATCATCAATTACACGCGTATAACTTCAATGGTGGGTCAACTATTCCAATTATACAACCCAGACCACAACACTATAAATTGGACACTACTGGACCTCCTCACCTCGTCGAACAATCATTCTCAATCTCTAATTTCTCTCAAATAATCTCTGTTCTTGGAAGTTTTGTTCACGTTTGACTTCGAAGGTTGACTGTTCATTCGTATACGATTAAGCATTGTAAGTGTGATTTTTGTTGTGGGTTTCATTAATCGGAGCTTACACAACATTAAACCCATGATTAATTGGGTTAATGTTGTGTGATTCGATCGATTGCAGAATCTAGGGCTTGTTCTTATTAAATTGGGGAAGAACACGATTTTTTATACGATATATAAATTAAACGAACTGAACCAAACACAACCACTGGTCTGGACCAGGTGGTTGTGTCTGCTGCCTTGTGAACCGGACCTCACGGGTTCGAGTCCCACCCTATGCATTCTTTTTTTGGGCTTTTCAATTTAAAGGTTTAAATTATATAATTATTCACTTTAATTATTTAAAATACTTATAAGCCTTCAAAAATTCCCAAAATTTTACGTAATGATGTTCATACCCTAAATATCATTATTCAGATTTTTATTTCCGAAAATATATTTATTTAATATATATAATAAATAATTCAAGTTTATTCTATTTTATTTATAAAATTCTATAAAAATATCAAAACAATTTTATAAATTTCCACAAAAATTATTCTGAGTATTTATAACATTAAACTTTTCAGAAATGATTTATATTTCTGAAAAATCATTTATTTAATATTTTTAATCAGTTTTTGTTAGTTTTAATCATAAATAAATCATAATAAATTCATTTTTCAATATTTTTGCACCAAAATTTTATACAAATTATTTCTGACTATTTGGAACAGAAATATAATTTTCAAACTAATAATTCTTTAATTTTAGTATTTTTTAATATTAAAATTTAATTTTGACAATTTGTTATAAATAGATTTAATATTCAATTTTAAAGAAAATAATTTTATAAAAATTATTTTTATACTTTAAACTCATTATTGTGACCATCTTAAATTCAAATTTTATAAAAAGATTTTTGTTCATTTATTTACAAAATTTCCCTCAATTATCCAACATTTTTAATATTAATCAAACGAGCATTGATCCCCAATTCGAAGCCCTAGAACATATACATTTGTAGACTAGATAGACTTAGACATATTTATTACCTTATTATAGGGTGATACTTGGCATATTTGGGCAACACCCCTATTCAATTTTTCAACTGATATAACATTTTGCTAAGGTGAGTTTACATAGCCCCTTTCCCTATTTTCACTATTTTTGGGGTGAAACATGTTTAAACATTTTATACTATCATTTACTCATATTTACTTGTGATTCAAGTACATCATCATTCTATCATTTGACTGTAACAAAAAGACACAGTACAATCATTAACAATGATCAAGCCGCCTGTTTAGATTATAGCGCTATAGGTCTGACAAACCCATCCCCCCGCATAAATTCAGGGATGATCGAAAACAGTAACAACATTAGACTAACTTGCAAGTATTTACAAAAACCTATGTATTCTCACCAACTTTTGTTGACCCAAAATATTTTCAATTTAACATGTTTCAGGTTCTACTTGCTTGAAGATTTGAATTAATGCTTGAAGATGTGTGCATAGTTTTATTCAATTTGATGTACGAATTCTTGTAGAACAATTGTATGTAATTTATTTAAATCATTTGATGAAATTTATTATTCGCCATGAGCTACTGAACAATCATCAATACGTGGCACCTCGATGTTTCCGCCATCAGTTGGGGTGTTACAGATTGGTATCAGAGCCATGGTTATAGGGAATTAGGTTATTAGAAAAATAATCTAGTCTATAACCATAGGATTTAACCAGTACTTGCTTGCTATTCTCTATCTCCCTCCTACTTCTTATCCCTAGTTTCATCCTTACAAGAAGGTTGCTCTCCATCACTGGATCCACTCTTAGACTAATAAGACAAAATCCTCAGGTTTAACCTGAACCACCTTGAGATCTCGTCGAAGTTCTAGATTTTAATAACGAACACGTGCAATCTGGAAGGGTGAACGCCTGTATTCTGAGTCTTCTGTCTAGGCTGGCATTGCGCATATATCCCAATCAGACGAGGGACCCGGATGCCTACCTGGGAATTCTCGGGATGAGTGTTCACTTATAGGCTAAAGCATGTCTTCAAATGTTATTAGAATTTAGAATCTTTGATAAGTCAACGTTTTCGTTTATTCGTTTTAATTAATGAATAAATGATTACATTCCTTATATAACCTCATTCATTTCATTGTGTCTCTTACAGATCATGCCTCCACGTCGCAGCGCTCGTCTTAACAGTGGTGACAATCATGATGGAAGGAGTAGCAATCACAACCATAACCATGACACTAACCACAACAACAACAAAAACAATGGTGTCGATGCCCAACTGGCTGCAATCATTTCTCAACAAATGGCACAGCAAATCGCAACTTTGGTTCCCAACTTACTAGCTCAAGTCTTCCAGTTGAACGGCAACGGGAACGGTAACGGCAACGGGAACGGTAATGGCAATGGGAATGGAAATGGAAACCACAACGGGAATGGGAATGGTCTTCCAGCCTGCACTCTCAAGCACTTTAATACCTGTAATCCCCCTAAGTTCAGTGGAGATGAAGGAGCTACGGGTCTTCTGCAATGGTTCGAGGGTATTGAGAATACCTTCATTGACAGTGAGTGTCCCGATAACTTTAAGGTCCGATATGCTATGAGTGTTCTTCACAAACGAGCACTCACTTGGTGGAATGAGGAAAAGCGCACCCGAGGAGCTGAAGCTGCACTTACTATGACCTGGGATCAAGTCAAGGAGTTAATGAAAGATGAATTTTGCCCACGTGACGAGGTCAAGAAATTAGAGGACGAGTTCCACGCCCTTGCTCAGGATAGTGGGGAAAACCTTGCTTATAATACTCGCTTCCATGAGCTCAGTCTATTATTGCCCCATAAGGTCACTCCACTACCTGTAGCCATTGAGAAATACATTGGTGGCTTACCGATGCAGATTCAAGACACGATGTGGGGAAGGAACCCTGCTACCCTCGAAGAGGCCAAACGATTAGCAGCTACCCTAACTGATAATCACGTAAAGAACGGTACCTTGGTTCGGAAAAGCGAGAAAGCAAGTATTGTAGCCGCGGTAACTACTAAGAACCAGAAGCGTAAGGCCAGGGATCCTGATGTCAACCTCACTACACAAGCTTCTAACAAAAAACCCTATATAGGAAACTATCCATTGTGTAACACATGCAACCGACATCATCCCACTGCTTCAACGTGTCGCTTGTGCACCAATTGTGGAATGTATGGCCTCCTGGTCAACACGTGTCGTGAGACCCCGAATCCTAATGCCAATCAACCCACCAACCCTGCTCAGGCTACTAATCCTAATAGATACAACTATGGTCAGTGCTATGAGTGTGGAGACCCAAATCACTTCCGTAACCGATGCCCTAAACTAAACAGAGATCAAGACCCTCCAGCTACTTAACAATATGTCCCACCATTCGAACGTTGTTTGCTTTTATTCTATGTATCGACGTTATTTGATTCAAGTAATAAATTCTAGTACTGAAATTTTGGTCTGAGAATTGTTACATGGTGCATGATTGTTTGAATGTGAACTAATTATATAAATCTATACAAACTACAACTCATATACTGTGCTTGTTATACTTGCTTGCATAAACATGTTATCAATTTGCAATCTATGTGTGTTATAAATGTCATCATGCCTTTTCAACAGTCGGGAGAGGCCCTACAACCTGCTCCACGACTGGTGGAGGCTATCAAACCTACTCAACGATTGGTAGAGGTCATTATGCCTTTTTCAACAGTCGGGAGAGGCCCTACAACCTACTCCACGACTGGTGGAGGCTATCGGACCTGCTCAACAATCGGTAGAGTCATAAAAGGACGCAAAACCCTAATGTAAGGTAAATTGGTAATTACGGTCCAGAACGTAATCATGAATTTACAGGTACATCAAGGTAGTGTGGAATTTTATCAAGGTTTTCGGTAGTTGACCAAATTGTAAACCTGGTGTTTTTCTTTTAACTTCGGGACGAAGTTCCTAAAAGTAGGGGAGACTGTAACATTTCACGTTTAATAATTGTACGTTACGTAAAATCTGGATAAAAACGACAAGTTCTATTATTATTGTTTACATTTAATTATTTTGTTGCATTTTAAACCCTAATACTATGATAATTATTCATAATATAATATATATATATAAAGATTTATAATAATAATAATAATAATAATAATAATAATAATAATAATAATAATAATAATAATCATCATCATCATAATAATAATAACATTTTTAAAACAAACTCAAAACCCAATATCCCTTCTTTCTTTCCCCCCACCTGAGCCCAAACCATATCTTTTTTGTTACTAAGCCCAAGAGACGAGCCCACCACACTGGCCCACATCAGGCCCGGCCGAACTCCTTCCCCTGGTACCTGTTAAAAAAAAAAAGAAAACAAAATTCTGCTGCGGGCCGGACTCGAACCCGAGCCAAACCTACACACACACGCGCGCCACACCATTTGAACCACCTGTCAAGTTGTGATTTAAACTAGACATTAATTCTTTTATAAGCTTTTTAAACCAACTGAACTCTTCTTTCCCTCTGCTGCTGTTCGACGCGCCTGCAGCCATGACCAAATCCTTTGATTGATCAATTAAATCACACAAACATGGTAAGTAAAACGTAATTAGCATTTTTATAGATTATCCGCGTCCATTACACGTCAAACATCATCAATTTGAGTCAATTATCATCAATTACACGCGTATAACTTCAATGGTGGGTCAACCATTCCAATTATACAACCCAGACCACAACACTATAAATTGGACACTACTGGACCTCCTCACCTCGTCGAACAATCATTCTCAATCTATAATTTCTCTCAAATAATCTCTGTTCTAGGAATTTTTGTTCACGTTTGACTTCGAAGGTTGACTGTTCATTCGTATACGATTAAGCATTATAAGTGTGATTATTGTTGTGGGTTTCATTAATCGGAGCATACACAACATTCACCCCATGATTAATTGGGTTAATGTTGTGTGATTCGATCGATTGTAGAATCTAGGGCTTGTTCTTATTAAATTGCGGAAGAACACGATTTTTTATACGATATATAAATTAAACGAACTGAACCAAACACAACCACTGGTCTGGACCAGGTGGTTGTGTCTGCTGCCTTGTGAACCGGACCTCACGGGTTCGAGTCCCACCCTATGCATTCTTTTTTTTTTTGGCTTTTCAATTTAAAGGTTTAAATTATATAATTATTCACTTTAATTATTTAAAATACTTACAAGCCTTCAAAAATTCCCAAAATTTTACGTAATGATGTTCATACCCTAAATATCATTATTCAGATTTTTATTTCCGAAAATATATTTATTTAATATATATAATAAATAATTCATTTTTATTCTATTTTATTTATAAAATTCTATAAAAATATCAAAACAATTTTATAAATTTCCACAAAAATTATTCTGAGTTTTTATAACATTAAACTTTTCAGAAATGATTTTTATTTCTGAAAAATCTTTTATTTAATATTTTTAATCAATTTTTGTTAGTTTTAATCATAAATAAATCATAATACATTCATTTTTCAATATTTTTGCACCAAAATTTTATACAAATTATTTCTGACTATTTGGAACAGAAATATAATTTTTAAACTAATAATTCTTTAATTTTAGTATTTTTAAATATTAAAATTTAATTTTGACAATTTGTTATAAATAGATTTAATATTCTATTTTAAAGAAAATAATTTTATAAAAATTATTTTTATACTTTAAACTCATTATTGTGACCATCTTAAATTCAAATTTTATAAAAAGATTTTTGTTCATTTATTTACAAAATTTCCCTCAATTATCCAATATTTTTAATATTAATCAAACGAGCATTGATCCCCAATTCGAAGCCCTAGAACATATACATTTGTAGACTAGATAGACTTAGACATATTTATTACCTTATTATAGGGTGATACTTGGCATATTTGGGCAACACCACTATTCAATTTTTCAACAGATATAACATTTTGCTAAGGTGAGTTTACATAGCCCCTTTTCCCTATTTTCACTATTTTTGGGGTGAAACATGTTTAAACATTTTATACTATCATTTACTCATATTTAATTGTGATTCAAGTACATCATCATTCTATCATTTGACTGTAATAAAAAGACACAGTACAATCATTAACAATGATCAAGCCGCCTGTTTAGATTATAGCGCTATAGGTCTGACAAACCCATCCCCCCGCATAAATTCAGGGATGATCGAAAACAGTAACAACATTAGACTAACTTGCGAGTTAGGCCTCAGTCGACACAAGGTTTGGTTGTACAAAGACGCATTGTTACATGTCGGTATCATACTCTATCATCATACAACTGTGAATGTTGTACAAACTATTGTTATCAAGTATTTACAAAAACCTATGTATTCTCACCAACTTTTGTTGACCCAAAATATTTTCAATTTAACATGTTTCAGGTTCTACTTGCTTGAAGATTTGAATTAATGCTTGAAGATGTGTGCATAGTTTTATTCAATTTGATGTACGAATTCTTGTAGAACAATTGTATGTAATTTATTTAAATCATTTGATGAAATTTATTATTCGCCATGAGCTACTGAACAATCATCAATACATGGCACCTCGATGTTTCCGCCATCGGTTGGGGTGTTACAGATTGATATCAGAGCCATGGTTATAGAGAATTAGGTTATTAGAAAAATAATCTAGTCTATAACCATAGGATTTAACCAGTACTTGCTTGCTATTCTCTATCTCCCTCTTACTTCTTATCCCTAGTTTCATCCTTACAAGAAGGTTGCTCTCCATCACTGGATCCACTCTTAGACTAATAAGACAAAATCCTCAGGTTTAACCTGAACCACCTTGAGAACACGTCGAAGTTCTAGATTTTAATAACGAACACGTGCAATCTGGAAGGGTGAACGCCTGTATTCTGAGTCTTCTGTCTAGGCTGGCATTGCGCATATATCCCAATCAGACGAAGGACCCGGATGCCTACCTGGGAATTCTCGGGATGAGTGTTCACTTATAGGCTAAAGCATGTTTTCATATGTTATTAGAATTTAGAATCTTTGATAAGTCAACGTTTTCGTTTATTCGTTTTAATTAATGAATAAATGATTACATTCCTTATATAACCTCATTCATTTCATTGTGTCTCTTACAGATCATGCCTCCACGTCGCAGCGCTCGTCTTAACAGTGGTGACAATCATGATGAAGGGAGTAGCAATCACATCCATAACCATGACACTAACCACAACAACAACAACAACAATGGTGTCGATGCCCAACTGGCTGCAATCATTTCTCAACAAATGGCGCAGCAAATCGCAACTCTGGTTCCCAATTTACTAGCTCAAGTCATCTAGTTGAACGGCAACGGGAACGGTAACGGCAACGGGAACGGTAACGGCAACGGGAATGGAAATGGAAACCACAACGGGAATGGGAATGGTCTTCCAGCCTGCACTCTCAAGCACTTTAATACCTGTAATCCCCCTAAGTTCAGTGGAGATGAAGGAGCTACGGGTCTTCTGCAATGGTTCGAGGGTATTGAGAATACCTTCATTAACAGTGAGTGTCCCGATAACTTTAAGGTCCGATATGCTATGAGTGTTTTCACAAACGAGCACTCACTTGGTGGAATGAGGAAAAGCGCACCCGAGGAGCTGAAGCTGCACTTACTATGACAGGGATCAAGTCAAGGAGTTAATGAAAGATGAATTTTGCCCACGTAACGAGGTCAAGAAATTAGAGGACGAGTTCCGCACCCTTGCTCAGGATAGTAGGGAAAACCTTGCTTATAATACTCGCTTCCATGAGCTCAGTCTATTATTGCCCCATAAGGTCACTCCACTACCTGTAGCCATTGAGAAATACATTGGTGGCTTACCGATGCAGATTCAAGACACGATGTGGGGAAGGAACCCTGCTACCCTCGAAGAGGCCAAACGATTAGCAGCTACCCTAACTGATAATCACGTAAAGAACGGTACCTTGGTTCGGAAAAGCGAGAAACCAAGTATTGTAGCCGCGGTAACTACTGATAACCAGAAGCGTAAGGCCAGGGATCCTGATGTCAACCTCACTACACAAGCTTCTAACAAGAAACCCTATATAGGAAACTATCCATTGTGTAACACATGCAACCGACATCATCCCACTGCTTCAGCGTGTCGCTTGTGCACCAATTATGGAAAGTATGGCCACCTGGTCAACACGTGTCGTGAGACCCCAAATCCTAATGCCAATCAACGCACCAACCCTGCTCAGGCTACTAATCCTAATCGATACAACTATGGTCAGTGCTATGAGTGTGGAGACCCAAATCACTTCCGTAACCGATGCCCTAAACTAAACAGAGATCAAGACCCTCCAGCTACTTAACAATATGTCCCACCATTCGAACGTTGTTTGCTTTTATTCTATGTATCGACGTTATTTGATTCAAGTAATAAATTCTAGTATTGAAATTTTGGTCTGAGAATTGTTACATGGTGCATGATTGTTTGAATGTGAACTAATTATATAAATCTATACAAACTACAACTCATATACTGTGCTTGTTATACTTGCTTGCATAAACATGTTATCAATTTGCAATCTATGTGTGTTATAAATGTCATCATGCCTTTTCAACAGTCGGGAGAGGCCCTACAACCTGCTCCACGACTGGTGGAGGCTATCAAACCTACTCAACGATTGGTAGAGGTCATTATGCCTTTTTCAACAGTCGGAAGAGGCCCTACAACCTACTCCACGACTGGTGGAGGCTATCGGACCTGCTCAACAATCGGTAGAGTCATAAAAGGACGCAAAACCCTAATGTAAGGTAAATTAATAATTACGGTCCATAACGTAATCATGAATTTACAGGTACATCAAGGTAGTGTGGAATTTTATCAAGGTTTTCGGTAGTTGACCAAATTTTAAACCTGGTGTTTTTCTTTTAACTTCGGGACGAAATTCCTAAAAGTAGGGGAGACTATAACATTTCGCGTTTAATAATTGTACGTTACGTAAAATCTGGATAAAAACGACAAGTTCTATTATTATTGTTTACATTTAATTATTTTGTAGCATTTTAAACCCTAATACTATGATAATTATTCATAATATAATATATATATATATATATATATATATAAAGATTTATAATAATAATAATAATAATAATAATAATAATCATCATCATCATCATCATCATCTTAATAATAATAACATTTTTAAAACAAACTCAAAACCCAATATCCCTTCTTTCTTTTCCCCCCACCTGAGCCCAAACCATATCTTTTTTGTTACTGAGCCCAAGAGACGAGCCCACCACACTGGCCCACATCAGGCCCGACCCAACTCCTTCCCCTGGTACCTGTTAAAAATAAAGAAAACAAAATTCTGCTGCGGGCCGGACTCGAACCCGAGTCAAACCTACACACACACACGCGTCACACCATTTGAACCACCTATCAAGTTGTGATTTAAACTAGACATTAATTCTTTTATAAGCTTTTTAAACCAACTGAACTCTTCTTTCCCTCTGCTGCTGTTCGACGCGCCTGCAGCCATGACCAAATCCTTTGATTGATAAATTAAATCACACAAACATGGTAAGTAAAACATAATTAGCATTTTTATAGATTATCCGCGTCCATTACACGTCAAACATCATCAATTTGAGTCAATTATCATCAATTACACGCGTATAAATTCAATGGTGGGTCAACCATTCCAATTATACAACCCAGACCACAACACTATAAATTGGACACTACTGGACCTCCTCACCTCGTCGAACAATCATTCTCAATCTCTAATTTCTCTAAAATAATCTCTGTTCTTGGAATTTTTGTTCACGTTTGACTTCGAAGGTTGACTGTTCATTCGTATACGATTAAGCATTGTAAGTGTGATTATTGTTGTGGGTTTCATTAATCGGAGCATACACAACATTAACCCCATGTTTAATTGGGTTAATGTTGTGTGATTCGATCGATTGCAGAATCTAGGGCTTGTTCTTATTAAATTGGGGAAGAACACGATTTTTTATACGATATATAAATTAAACGAACTGAACCAAACACAACCACTGGTCTGGACGAGGTGGTTGTGTCTGGTGCCTTGTGAACCGGACCTCACGGGTTCGAGACCCACCCTATGCATTCTTTTTTTTGGCTTTTCAATTTAAAGGTTTAAATTATATAATTATTCACTTTAATTATTTAAAATACTTATAAGCCTTCAAAAATTCCCAAAATTTTACGTAATGATGTTCATACCCTAAATATCATTATTCAGATTTTTATTTCCGAAAATATATTTATTTAATTTATATAATAAATAATTCAAGTTTATTCTATTTTATTTATAAAATTCTATAAAAATATCAAAACAATTTTATAAATTTCCACAAAAATTATTCTGAGTTTTTATAACATTAAACTTTTCAGAAATGATTTTTATTTCTGAAAAATCATTTATTTAATATTTTTAATCAATTTTTGTTAGTTTTAATCATAAATAAATCATAATACATTCATTTTTCAATATTTTTGCACCAAAATTTTATACAAATTATTTCTGACTATTTGGAACAGAAATATAATTTTTAAACTAATAATTCTTTAATTTTAGTATTTTTAAATATTAAAATTTAATTTTGACAATTTGTTATAAATAGATTTAATATTCTATTTTAAAGAAAATAATTTTATAAAAATTATTTTTATACTTTAAACTCATTATTGTGACCATCTTACATTCAAATTTTATAAAAAGATTTTTGTTCATTTATTTACAAAATTTCCCTCAATTATGCAACATTTTTAATATTAATCAAACAAGCATTGATCCCCAATTCGAAGCCCTAGAACATATACATTTGTAGACTAAATAGACTTAGACATATTTATTACCTTATTATAGGGTGATACTTGGCATATTTGGGCAACACCACTATTCAATTTTTCAACAGATATAACATTTTGCTAAGGTGAGTTTACATAGCCCATTTTCCTATTTTCACTATTTTTAGGGTGAAACATGTTTAAACATTTTATACTATCATTTACTCATATTTACTTGTGATTCAAGTACATCATCATTCTATCATTTGACTTTAACAAAAAGACACAGTACAATCATTAACAATGATCAAGCCGCCTGTTTAGATTATAGCGCTATAGGTCTGACAAACCCATCCCCTCGTATAAATTCAGAGATGATCGAAAACAGTAACAACATTAGACTAACTTGCGAGTTAGGCCTCAGTCGACACAAGGTTTGGTTGTACAAAGACGCATTGTTACATGTCGGTATCATACTCTATCATCATACAACTGTGAATGTTGTACAAACTATTGTTATCAAGTATTTACAAAAACCTATGTATTCTCACCAACTTTTGTTGACCCAAAATATTTTCAATTTAACATGTTTCAGGTTCTACTTGCTTGAAGATTTGAATTAATGCTTGAAGATGTGTGCATAGTTTTATTCAATTTGATGTACGAATTCTTGTAGAACAATTGTATGTAATTTATTTAAATCATTTGATGAAATTTATTATTCGCCATGAGCTACTGAACAATCATCAATACGTGGCACCTCGATGTTTCCGCCATCGGTTGGGGTGTTACACATCAGCTTTTGCGAAAGATTCCATAACAGTCGCGTCTTTATCCTTAGCGGGTTTGAAAAGAGCCGGGTATAACTCCACAAGAGGCTGAGGCCCGACCCAACAATCTTTCCAAAAGGAAGTTTTGTCGCCCTTTCCGATTTTCACTATGAGTTTATCCTTCACATTAATCCCTAACTTTGCCAAAATGTCAGCCGAAGCCGAGATATCTTTCCAAACTCCCGGTATTGACTTCTTAACCTGAATCATACCAACATCAACTTTAGAACCATGAATGGCGCAGATCACTTTGACCCATAATTGACTCGGATTGTTCTTGAATCGCTACCACCATTTTACGAGCATTGCCAAGTTAAAATCTTCGATTCCACCAATACCAAGACCACCAAATTTTTTAGGGGGGATCATTTTTAACCACCGAACCCATCTAATTTTTTGCCCGGATCCCGCCTTGCCCCAAACAAAATCTCTTCTTAAAGCCTCAACCTTTTTACCCACACATTTTGGCATAGGAAATAATGACAAAAAATAAGAAGGAATACTACCCAACACCGCCTTTACGAGACTAATTCTCCCAGCAAAAGAGAGATGAGTAGCCTTCCAAGTGGTCAACTTCTTCTTTACCTTGTCGATAACCGGCTGCCAGAATTTTGCGCCCTTCATATTTACCCTAACGGGAATCCCAAGGTAAGAAAATGGAAAAGTACCCATCTCACAACCAAAAGAGTCGGCCACCCGGGAGATTTTGAGATTATCAACCCCCACCCCGAAGACTTTGCACTTCTGGGTGTTCACTTTTAGCCTAGTAACCAGATAGAGACACCTTAGAAACTATTTAAGACTGCGCACATTATGATCGGACCACTCACCTACAAATAAAACATCGTCAGCCTAACATAGGTGAGACAAAAGCGGCCCGTCACTATTATTAGTAGATAACCGGATCCCGTGAAACAACCCCAAATCCACAGCTCTCCTCACAAACATATCCACCACCTCTAACGCGATGATGAACAAGAAAGGAGAAATCGGATCCCCTTGCCTCAACCCCCTTTTAAGTCTAAATTCATTCGTTGGAGAGTCGTTAACAAGAACCGACCCCTTTCCCGACACGAGGCAACCTCTAATCCAATCAATCCAAAGTGACGGGAACTCCATATAGTCGAGCATTCTAAAAAGAAACTTCCAATTTAAGGAGTCGTACGCTTTTTCAAAGTCAACTTTAAATATCAAAACTTGTCTTTTATTTTTCTTACCCCAAGAGATAAGTTCACTAACGATAAGTGGTCTGTCAAGGATGTTCCTTCCTCCGCGAAAGTCGTTTGGGTGTTAGAGACAAGACCGTCAATCACCACTTTCAGACGAGAAGCAAGGATCTTGGCAAGAATCTTGTAATAAGAGTTGATTAAAGATATCGGTCTGAAGTTCGAGATGCCCTGCGGATCATTTATTTTTGGAATCAAAGCGATAAAGGAAGCGTTGCATCCCTCACTAATTTGTGCAGAATTATAAAAATCCGTTAGCGCCCCATAAAAGCTGGTTTCAGAAAATCCCAATACTTCTTAAAAAACTTGATAGTAAAGCCATCCGGACCCGGTGATTTACCCCCGTCACAATCATTGATGGCACGCCACACCTCGTCACTAGAGAACGGTTTGATTAGATCAGCCTTTTGACCCTCCGACAAACACTCGGCTTTAATAATATTCGGATCAGTTGACCACCGCCCATCAATTGCAAGGCCATTGATTCGGTTAGAGGCTTTGTTCACGCTAATCATTATGTGAAAGAAACTAGTATTATCGTCCCTGTATTTCAACCACCTAATTCTGGACATTTGGTGAAGGTACTTGGCTCTAACTGTCTCCAGATTTTTTAACTGTAACTTGGTGGTCATCCTTAATTTTTTTTCGCCAGCCGAAAGCGAAGTGACAGCCGCTTTAGCCTCCACATCAGAAACAACTTTGAATAGGGCATCCCCGACCACAGTCTCCGCAGCCCGAACAGATTTCCTCTATAGTTTGATCCGCTTTTTAATTTCTCTCAAAAGATTTAAGAAATAGATATCCGGCTTGCAACTCCCTGGATTAGCCGAGCAAGACGAGACCACAATCTCTTTTAATTCAGGGGAGCCCACCCAACTGTTATAAAACTTGAAAGGCACTGGACCGAAATCCATCTCCATACACACAAGAGAGACAAAGCAGTGATCGGACGAGCCTTCTTTCAACACCGAACATTTTGTAGCCAGCCATTGGTTTATGAAATTCTCGCACACCAAGTATCTATCAAGTTTACTGAACTTTACCTCGAGATTGTCCGAGATGTAAGTGAACAAGCCTCCCGTTATATGATACTCCAAAAGACCAGCTGAAGCGATGAAATCGTTGAACCGAGCAGCAGTCGAATCAAATCTGGAATTGACCCTCTCCTCGTTGTATCTCACCTCATTGAAATCCCCAAAAAAGACCCACATTCCTTGTATACGGGATCGAATGTCCAACAATTTTCCCCAAAGTTGTCTTCGAAGAAGGGGGTCATTAGGAGCGTAAACGTTAACGATATTCACCTTCCCAATAACGCCCGAGAGAGACCCCGAAACAGCAATGAACCAGTGGTCTTTTTCAACATAATCATCTATGAAACGGTTAGGGTCCCAAAGAGAAACCAGTCCACCCCCTCTGCCAACAGCATCAACCACGGCTGACTCGTATCTCCCTCTGCCCAAGAAACGACCAAAAAACAGGTGGTCAAGGTCTGCCTGGTGTGTCTCTTGCAAGCCCAAAAACAAACTTTAGACTCCGACCTTATTCTTCTTATCCAATCCGGTTTAGTCACTCCGGAAACTCCTCTAATATTAATGGACATAAAATTTATGAGGACCGAATAGACGCCAATTCCCCATTAATAACTTTTCTCACCTGGTTATCCAAGCCCTCAAAATTAATTCCCAGGCCTTCACCGTATAAAACGGTTTCATCCACCTCCTTTTCGAACGCATCTTCATCGTTAGCTTCACCCACTTCGTTTTTAGTCTCCGCATCAGAAGGGAACGTAGTGTCCAAATTATGAACAGAGTCAGCCTCCTGATCCAAATCCAGCCCTCTCCGATGAGTGACAGCCTTGGAGGACTAGAGTATCAAATCAGCCACATTAAAAGGATCAGAGTCAGCTTCTTTGTTTAGGTCTGGGGTTATATAACTTTGGGCCTGATTTTTTTATTTCTTTTCTTGTCTTTGGGCCGAACTGTCACATAGGAGAGCCCACCAGGAGTACCATTACAAACAGGTAGCCCATGAGTATTAGAGGACCCATTGTTAGAGAGAGGTGCATTTAAGTCTGGCGATGGTGGGGCCCTCAAGTAACTAGACTCCACATTTCTAGGGACTTGTTCCACATTATTAAAAACATTATTATGGGGACCGTTAGAATTTCCCATGCACGTAGGCGACCTCTCAACTTCGTTCACCTTTTCAACTTCCTCATCTTCCCTAGACACCACCACCGACTTCAATCGTTGGCCAGACGGAGCAAGGACCACCGTGACAGAGTCGACCGGACCATCACTACGGACAAAACCAGGAACCCACTCCTGCATAACATCTTGAACTTTAGCATTAATCACCAACCCCTGATGACGTAGCTGTGTTCATAATCCCATGACATAACATGACGCATGCCCTATTCGTGCTCCATACCTAGTTACCTACAGAAGCATGCTAACGTGTATCAACATAAAGTCAGTGAGTTCACAAAGTAAAGTAAGTGAGTATGTAAATGCGCTGGTTTCCAAAACCACGTGACCAAATAAAAGTGTAGGTCCTCCAGACCTAAATGTTCAAGTGTTATCATTTTAATCATGTCAGGGGTAGCTAACCCACTCATTGCAACTAAACAGTATTATTGGGACACCTTCAGTAATATAATAGTTTGCCTCAATAACTAGTGTCTATCAACACTAGTTCTCAATTGTCGTCAGAAGTTCATGCCCATGCTCCCAGCATCACAAACATGAGGTTGCTGCACAACCTAACTCGAGTTATGATTGTTTAAAGTTGACTCAGTTTGTTAATCCGAAAATCTGATATGACCTTTATTCAAAGAAAATTCCAAAAACTATTCAAACGACTTCCAAATCAATCGATTTTACCCATTATGTTACTAAAGTACTCGGTGACGTCAAGTCTTTAAGCTATCTTTGGGTGATGTCTAGGGCGAAAAAGCCGGCATTGGACTGGAGATCATGGCGTTATTTTAGTTTGTCTCACATTGGGTGGTAGTTTGGGGTTCTTTTGTAATCGTTTGAACTTTGGTGATCTTTGTATTTTGGTGTAAAGCTAGTATCCCGCTAGCATGTGGTAATAAAATCTTTCGTTGATCGTTCAAAAAAGAAAAGAAAAGCTAAGACTAGATATAATACAAACATGCAAAGAAATCATCAAAACCATCATGTTTAAGTCACGTAACAAACCCTACAAGTTGACCTAAACATTATGTCCAGATTTTAATCATGCATAAGCTCTTATTTAAACAACTCACGTGTGCGTATAATCGACCAACAACGATCAATAATCATCACAAAACATTCATGAGACCTAGCATGATCAGAACCTATCATAACACATGCAAAATCATAAACCCTAAAGATCAAAACATCATAAACTTGCGCAACAAGCAACCTATCATATTACTAATCGCATAGAATGATGTTTAACCCATTCACTCTTTATAAACCTCAAGTTTTAATCTTTTTAAAAAGGTTTCATGCCTGGAAAAAACTTAGTTATAAGGTTTTATAACATATTAAAGAAGATTAAAACACAATAGATTAAAGATTATACCGCAAGCTCTTCGAAACAATCAACCGAATGCTCTTGAAGCTTCCCGACCAATGTTCTTGTCCTTTGCAGGTGTTTAGGGGTTAATATTTTGTAATAGGGCAGTAGGGGCGATTAGGGTTTGAGTTTAGGATGTACAAGAGGCTTAAGGTTGCTTAAATACATGTTTAAGTCGGTTATGTTTCGTCAGTGCCCCGTGAGCGGCCGCGCGGGGCCTGTGAGCGGCCACTCACAGCCCCCCGGCTCGCTCCGGGTGCCTTGCTTCGTTGCACGGCTCGTTTCCTTCGATGTTTTCGCTGTTTCTGACCATAACAAGTGTAACCCCATGTGTTAAGACACCAACCATCCTAATGGTCCATCCATTATGGTTTTTATTAACGTATTTGTTTTAAGTTCACGTAATCACATACAGTTTGCACATAATTTCATAGAGTATCATAGAAGCACGTAATTGCAATCAATCTCAATCAATTAACTCACAATTATCTAACAACATTGTTCACCAACGTCCGAGGTTCACTAATCATGTATATAGTCTAGTAATTCCCTAAATTACCACTTCATACAGTTATTAACCTATAACTGTGCAACGTGTGTCCTATCTAGCTAACCCTAGTTAAGTATAATGCAAGGAATGTAACTAGAGTTTAGTTAAAGTAAGAACCTGAAATTGCGGGGTATCACATCATCCCCAAGTTGAAAAGAATTTCGTCCCGAAATTCAGCAAGTAAACCATAAAGCCAGCTAGAAAAGTGTGTGCTTAGTTCCCAAATGTCACATCATCCCCAAGTTGAAAGCAATTTCACCCCGAAATTCTCTTTAAGCGAGCTGCTTTATGTTCGGCGTTCGATTTATGCACAGGTTCAGGTTCAGTAAAAAGGTGTGGATATTTGAGCCGCATCTGATCTCTGCGCTCCCACATATATTCCGGTCCTAGACGGGAATTCCACTATACCTTAACAATAGGTATAGTGCTATGTCTGAGTTTCTTGACACCCTGCTCAAGAATCTCCACCGGTTCATCCACGAACCGTAGCTGGTCGTCCACCTCAATCTCCTCCAGTGGCACTGCCAGTGTCGTATCCGATAGGCATTTCTTTAGGTTTGATACGTGGAATACATTGTGCACTCCATTGAGTTCATCAGGCAAGTTTAACTTGTAAGCTACCGGACCAATCCTTTCGACAATATCGAATGGTCCAACGTATCGTGGGTTTAATTTTCCTCGTTTTCCAAAGCGTATCACCCCCTTCCTAGGTGACACCTTCAATAGAACCTTGTCCCCAACCTGGAACTCCAAAGGTTTCCTACACTTATCAGCGTAACTTTTCAGAAGTTTCGTGCACGAGTTCGGGACCTGTTAGCTGGCTATGCCCAACTTCAGTCTAGCAGATGGGAGACCTACACTTGCGTCCATAAAGTGCCTCAAAAGGCGCACACTGTATCGAAGTGTGGTAACTGTTGTTATACGAGAATTCAATCGAAGGCAAGTGCTTGTCCCAACTGTTGTCAAAATCCACCACGCACGCTCGTAGCAGATCTTCCAATGTTTGGATGGTACGTTCACTCTGTCCATCCATTTGTGGGTGATAGCCTGTGCTCATATCTAAGCGAGTCCCCAAAGCGTTTTTGAGAGTAGTCCAAAAATGAGAAGTGAATCGCGTATCGCGATCAGATATAATAGAAGTAGGCACCCCATGCCTAGAGACTACCTCCTTGATGTAGAGATTAGCTAGTTTCTCCAGCGAGTCGGTTTACTTTATTGCCAGGAAATGTGCCAATTTGGTTGAACGATCAACAATAACCCAAATCATGTTATGACCAGTTGGCGTTCTAGGAAGCTTTGTGATGAAATCCATAGAAATTTCGTCCCATTTCCACATAGGGATTTCTGGTTGCTGGAGTAGGCCTGAAGGTTTGTGATATTCAATCTTAACCTTCGCATAAGTCAAGCACTTACTAACATAAGTGGCTATTTCAGCTTTCATGTTTGGCCACCAGTAAAGAGTTTTAAGGTCTTGGTACATCTTGTCCGAACTAGGATGTACCGAATATCGAGAGGTGTGAGCTTCATCGAGCACAAGTTGTCTGAGATCCCCAAAACGTGGTATCCAGACTCGATTCATAAAGTATTGAAGACTATCTGTCTTTAGTTCTAAGTGCTTATCAGCACCATGTAATGTTTCAAGCCCAATATTTTCTTCTTTCAAAGCCTCGCCCTGGGCTTCACATATCTTATCAGGAAGATTAGAATGTATGGTAAGTTGTAAAGCTCGCACCCATTTAGGTTTTGTTTCCTTACGACTGAGGGCATCAGCTACTACGTTAGCTTTCCCTGGGTGATATTTGATGGCACAGTCATAATCATTCAGAAGCTCGACCCATCGACGCTGTCACATGTTCATCTCCTTCTGATCGAATATGTGTTGGAAGCTCTTGTGGTCAGTGAAGATCGTACAATTCGTCCCATAGAGATAATGCCTCTAGATCTTTAGACCAAAAACCACTGCTCCCAGTTCCAAGTCATGGGTGGTGTAATTCTTCTCATGAACCAAGAAACTGTCGCACCTCTGTAGGAGTCTTAGGAGCCTCCCACTTTTTAATTGCATCAATCTTGGTGGGATCGACATGTATTCCTGCCTCGTTAACCACATGTCCAAGAAACTGGACTTCTCGAATCCAGAAGTCACATTTAGAGAATTTCGCATACAGCTGCTCATTTCTCAAGAGTTCAAAGATCAGCTGCAGGTGTTGCTCGTACTCTTCCCTGCTCTTGGAGTAAATCAGTATGTCATCAATGAACACTATGACAAATTTGTCCAAATAAGGCTTGCACACGCGGTTCATCAGATCCAGGAACACAGCCGGTGCATTGGTTAGCCCAAATGGCATCACCAAAAACTCATAATGTCCATAACGAATTGGAAAGGCTGTCTTCGCCACATCCTCCTCTCGGACTCTCAGTTGATGGTATCCTGACCTCAAGTCAATCTTAGAATAGAAACTCGACCCTTGTAGCTGGTCGAACAAGTCATCAATACGAGGCAAAGGGTAGCGGTTCTTAACCGTCACTTTATTCAACTCCCGATAATCAATACACATGCGGAAATTCCCATCTTTCTTCTTAACAAATAGAACTGGAGCTCCCCATGGTGAAGAACTAGGTCTAATAAAGCCCCTATCCAATACCTCTTGGAGTTTGGTAGACAGTTCTTGAAGTGCGCCTGGTTCAAGGCGGTATGGTGCGCGTGCAACTAGAGCTACTCCAGGTACAAAATCAATTTGAAACTCCACTTGACGAATAGGTGGAAGTCTAGGTAGTTCCTCGTGGAAAACATCTGGGAATTGTCGGACTACTTGGATGTCCTCAATCTTAGTTTCAGTTTCAGCTCGAGTGTCAGATATGTTAGCCAAATGTTGATACACAATTTGCGAGTAGTGCTTTTGGATTGCACAAACATTTCTGTTTTGTTGATATCGCGAGGTCGAAAGTGGAATATAAACAGGTCGAAGGTGAAGATATTTGGTCGAAGGAACAAGACTATGGTCGAAGGGAATGTTTTGAAGGGAACTGTGATGATTCGCCCAAACAAAGGGTCGAGCCTGCACATTCGACCTTACGAAAGGGCGAATGTGCAAGTCTATAAATAGGCTGATTTCATTTTAAAGTTAAGTTTTTTGGTCATTTTGTTTCCCTCCTTCGATCTAGTTTTCTGCCTAGGGTTTTTGTTAAGTCTGATTTGAGTCTTTATCATTATAAACAAGGTTTTGTAAAGATTATCGTGAATGTTTATGAATGAAAAGCAATGTTTAAAGTGATTTGGGGATTTGTGTGTTTTGCTGATCTTATTATCATTTCGTAATTGATTCAGGGATTCCGCACCTGAATTGATATACTTGTTTGATCAATATTTTTGTTTTTGACAATTTGATCCTCATACAAAGTGGTATCAGAGCCATAAGGATCAAACAACTACGAATTGATAATAATTGAGCTGATTTGGACCTATTTTTGATCAAAAATTTTCTGTTTTCATAGAACAATGGTTTTTTATGAATATTGATTGATTCAGACTAGTTTTCATGGATAAAATCAAGAATTCTCTTCATTAAACTTGTTCCAAATCAATTCCGAAGCAAAACCTGCAAAACATCATCAAAATTCATCAACTTATGAAAAATTGAGGTCCAATTAACTGATTTTCAAAGAATAACCGTTTTTCAAAATGAAAGGGTCGAACCTAGGGGAGAACGGTCGAAAGTGTGAGTTTCAGGTCCAATCTGAGAACTTAGGTCGAACGTGGTCATTTTTAAGGTCGAACCTAGAAGTTTTAAGTGTGTTGTTGTACATTCGACCAGATTGTTTACATTTGACCGTACGTAAGGTCGAAAGTGGTTTTACTTTGGTCGAAAGTGAGATAGTTTGTTATATTCTACCTTCGAGTCATCAGAAAGGGTCGAACCTGGAATTTTTTTCACCTTCGAACCCACAATTATTGAGAAAAGGTCGAACGTAGAATCTGATCAAAACTTTTTCTAAGTGTTTCGTGTTTCAGGTTTCGTAGACGATATGTGGAACGTTCCAACAACACCGAGGCCTAATACTACACAACAACAGCAAGTGATGATGGATCCTTGGAGTGTAGCAGCACAGAAGACGACTAGTCAACCATCTCAGCCGATTAACTACTTAGCAATGACTAGTTCGATGCCACAACCAGTTGCTCAACCACCACAACAACCCATGACTGATTATTAGGGAGTTGCAGCAGCCACGGTACACTCTTAAACTATCAATGCTATTTCTACGCTAATTCATGATTTATCCTCAGGTAGCGGGAGTCATCCACCAAAGTTGATGGAGATGGTGGATTATAATCAATGGAAGACCAAGTTCAAGATTCATTTGGAGGGAATGGGATTGGAAGGCACTGAGGCATGGCAAATGATAGCTAAGGGTTATGTAGCACTGGTTTTGGAGAACACTGGTGAACCGATTCCATTGGAAAGCTTAGCTAAGGACGAGAAGAAAAAGTTTGCAGTGGAGAAGAAGGCGCTCTCACAACTATCTCAGGCTATCAACACTGATCTTCTACATCAGTTTGGGTCTTGCACAACTTCGAAGCAACTGTGGGATATGTTGAAGAATCGTCATGATGGGAACTAGAAGACTAGGAAGTCAAGGATGGAAGAGTTGAGAAAAGAGTTTGAGAATTTTAGTTACATGGGAAATGAGACGTTGAAGGAGTTGATTCCTAGGTATTGCCATTTATTGACTGAGTTGTCAAGCTATGAGATTAATATACCTATGTCTAAATTGGTGGATAAGTTCGCTGATGCATTATCACCATACTAGAATCAACACATTGAGGTCCTAAAGGAGAAAGATGCCTATCAATATTGGACCATCAATGAATTCATTCAGAAGTTGGAGAACAAAGAGATGGAAGAGAAGAGGAAAGCAAAAAGAGCACAAGTTCCTCAAACTCCAGAGTTATATCATGGTGGTACATCTTCTACTCTGACTAGTTCAAGTACTTGTAGTTCTGTTGCTCCACACATTGCTTGTGTTTCAAGCGTTATTGAACCAACCAAAACCCCAATAAACTATCTAGCTCAAACCTCATTTTATACACCACCATCATACCCTACCACTTACATTCCACCTTTCTCACCAATGCAACAAGTTGCATGCTATTCAGCTAGCTTGAACCAACCTCAACAACAATCATATATTCCTCAAATGAACCAAAGCCAACCAAATCAAAGCCCAATTGTGTTGGAGACATCTAACGTGAACAATGTCACTATGGAAAGTTGCTCAACAACATGCAGCTTTGATATCTACTATGGTTGCTTCTTATAATGGTTTGGTAGCTAGTCAAATTGGTAACAACAATTTAACCAGTGAAGACTATGCTCAAATTGATAAGGAGGAGATAGAGCTCATTGACATACAGTGGGCATTTGCTAGTGTCATGAGACGAGCAACCGAGTTTATAGAGAAAACTGGTAGAACTGATCTTTCTACATCTCCTAACACCACATATGGCTTCAACAAAGCCAAAGTCACATGTTTTAACTGTGGTGGGAAAGGTCATTTCAAGAGAGAGTGCACACAGCCAGCTCAACAAGGAAACAGGATCCATTTAACACTAATTACCAGAACCGTTAATCTCAGAATCAGGTATCTTATCAAAGCCATAATAACACCAACTACCAAACACAAAATAATTATCAAAACCAACAAAACACCTCACTAAACAATTCTGTTAGACAAACCACTACATCAAACCAGACCCAAAATCAAACACCACACAATCCAACCAGAACCATCATTTCAATTTCCACACCAAATAGCCAAACACAAACAGATAACCAAAACCAGGCTTTGGTAATTCAAAAGGATGAGGGATTTGACTGGACTGGGATGCAACTTGGTATTGAATAGATTACAGCTGGTAATGTGGCATGTGTTGCTCAAAAGATTAATTTGGAGGAGCCGGTGGTAGTTGAATAAGTTTTGGAGGTTGAGAAGAGATTTGAGGTAAAGATTGAGGAAATGGTGGAAGAAGCTGATATTCCTGTTGAGAAGACTTCAGGATTGATTCTTGATTCAGTCACTGATATTTCTGAAGAGCGTGACTCAGTTTATTCTGATTCGGTGTGACGTTCGGCAAAATTAAGGTAAATCCATACGCAATTAATATATGAAATTAACTGTTATAAGCAAGAATTAATATCAATTAAGTATACTAGAGTATTCGGAAAATAGCGGAGTCCAATAGATGGCATAGGAATCCCTTAGTTTAATTAGAAATGCGACGGAATCGCATAAGAATAAACTAGTCTGAAACGGACGTTGGTGATTTCCCGGCAATAATTAAATAACCGAAAACGATCCCGAATGCCCGGGATATAAAATGAAGGTTATTTTTATGAAATATAATGTGTTTTGGAACCCTAAAACTATAAATGAAAACTAAAAATTAAAATCTCCCGGTAGCGAATAAAGTTCGCGTAACGCACCCGATGCGCGTAAAATATATATTTTCACCCGGTAAGAGCCTAAATAACTTACTAATACTTAAACTAGGCTATGTTTAAGGGTAACTTAAAGTTGATTATATGTCCGAAATAGCTAGTAATTAGAACGCGCAAAAACCCGAAAAAACCCTAACCGAATCGATTCAATCTTAACTAAATAGTTAGGAGATTTTTTTTTAAAAAAGGGGTAGGACCCACAAGGCCTTATGGCCGTTTTATACAATGTGGCTAAGCCACCTAAATGTTTCCAAAGTACATCATCTCAGGATCATGTTTAGCATGCTTAAGATAATATTATAATGCAAAATTTGAAACATGTGAGAATTTCCTTATAAAACCCACCTTTAGAAGATAATATCTATCATTCCATGAAAGCAAAATAATTCTATTTCCCCTCTATCAAAAGCTACGACCAAACACCCCTATTTCATTATAGTTGTTTTCAAACATATCAAATACATAAAATCACTTCATTTCCTACCATAAATCAAGTGTGTTATCAAGCTAAGAGCTTAACCATTGGAAGAACACACATAACCCCATCATAATCTTTTGTTTTTGTGACTTCCCTAGCCTTGTGCTAGTAGTAAGTTTCTTAAACCTTATCTTGTTCAAGTTTTATTTATTCATATGCTTAACTTGCAAGTTGTTTTTAGGGTGCTTTTAACCAAAGTTTTTAAACAAGGTTGTGTGTGTTTTCTAACAATGAAATGAAACATTTACAAAGATGGTCATAAACATAAGTTTTAGGGTGGTTGGTGATGTTATTTTGTTACAAAAATATAGTATGTTCTAGTATTTTTATTTTTTTTAGAAGTTGTTTTGGATGAAAAACATAAAGTAACACCTTATACACCTAAAAATGGTTCTGATCATCATATTATGACTAATGAAACTATTTGAACATGAAATATGTGTAACAAAATGTAATGAAGCTAAATTCACAAAAAAATAAAGTTGTAGACTTTAAAAATACGAGTATGAACAAATGGACTCCAAGACGTAAATCAAACATGTTAGTAGACTTAAAATGACCATATGAGACTAATAAAAGTGTTGGATAGTGAAAAGAACACTTATTGAAAATTTTGACATGTTCAAGTTTACTAGTCGTCATAGAAATTGTCATTTTTATAAGTCTTGGGAATAATATGTAACTTTTGTAAAGATAGAGGTTTGAAAAGTAACTTTGGGAAGTCCGTGGGTGTAAAATGTGATTTTGGAAACGTTATGTTGAAAAATGTAACTTTGAAAAGTAAAATGTTAAGAATGAAAAGTTATATTCTAAAAGGGTTGCTTTTGTAAAAGTAAGAAAACTTACACAAATGTTTATTTTGTAAGAATGCTATTTTTATAAAAAGTATTTTATAAAAAATATAAATTTACCATAAGTGTTGAAAAATATAAAGACTAACATTTTTGTAAGAAAAATGGTAATGAAAACAACTTTTGATGTTTTATATAAAAATAAGCATTTTTACATTTATGGGGATGTAAAAGTGTTGTAAGAATTTTTAGGAATTAAACATCCAAGTTAATATATTTTCAATAAATATATTTACATATTTTCGAAAGTAGGAAAATGCGTAAACCGGCAAGTAGTATGATTTCCTACAAAAAAAATATATATAAATAAGTTAAGAAATCGGGGAAGCGGACGTTTGTTAATGCGACGAGCTATCGGACAAAGTGTAAAAATGAACAAAGTGTAAAACGAACAAGGTATAAATCGGGCAAAAAGTAAATCGGACGGATAAGTATACAAGTTTAACTTCCTACAAGATATGAGTATACGTTATTGTGGCGATTGCGGACTAATTATTCCAAGTAAGAAAATAAGTATATATTTTGTGAACAAAATATATGTAAGGATGATAAAGGGTGAAAAATATACATAAACACTTTCCTAAGTGTTGGAAATAAGATGGGAGAATTTGTAAGAAATAAAATAAGTTAAGTATGTTATTATAGGTATATGTATACTTATGTGAAAAATAAATACTTAACATAAAATGAATCTCGTTCGACAAGATCTTTGTATATATATTTTTACGGGGAAATAAATATATAATAAAAGTGAGTCGAGTCGGAAGATATAACGAAATATTAATACAAGCTAGTAAATACATATTGATAAATATGTTTAAAGATCATGACGTGTAAGGAAAACGGGCAATGATCGGGGTTCGCGATGACGAAACCAACTAACTTGATAATTAATATCAACGGTTATATTATAAGATTAAGTGAAGCTTGTAACTGGATAGATCATCACCAACGGACCTAAGACTAGGGTATATTCCTAATTAAACAAAATATGTAAACGTGTTGTCGGGAGTTGGGGAAAGACAACTTGCGAGTAAGACACGCACTCTGAGACCAGTACCTTATTAAATTAGGACACGTGTAGGTAGTCTCACATTGGACTTGGCAAAGACTATTTTCTTATTTCGTGGCACGCTTGAGGTGAGTTTTCACGGCCCCTTTTCGGTTTTAATGTTTTTAAACTTGGGGGAAAGATATGTAAGTAAGAAAGTATTAAATGTGCGGTAACATGTGAAAGTATGAAATGGTACAAAAGATGGGCACATGGGTAACGGTAAAGTCACATGGGACGTGAAGTCTCCGCAGTTAACCGTAACCATTTATACAAAGTGATGTAGCCATAGAATATGGGGATAGTACTATTGGTTTTTGACGAGACCCACCCCGGTTGATTAGCGATCAACACGGAAGGACCACGGGGTGTGATGATATTCTAAATTAGTTGTTACCATGTAAACAGCTTGCGGGGCAATGTAAAGTAGTCTGGTTTTGGTTATGGGCTCATGGGGAATCCATCAGTATTAGGACTAGCTACCCTAATGTTATATGTAGCACATTTCTTATTTCGTTATGCGCACTTATTTACAAATGAATGTTTAATTTATTTGTGTGTCAAAACCTGTGAAACTCACCATTATATTTATATATTGACGTTTTCTCTAACATATCTTTCAGGTAACTAAGAGTGTGAAGGCTTGCAATGGCTAGGGCGGACGAAATAAAGACGAGACGAACTTTTGTTAGGGATTTACTAATATTTCCTATGGGATTGGGAAATAGTTGAAAATCCTTATTTTGTTAAAAACTACATTTTGTGACGTGTATCTAAACAAAATACTTTCCGCCATCTAATGAATGCTTATTTTCTAAATTATGTGTTTGTTTAGTCTTGGCTATGAAACATTTCTCTTTCACATCCACGCCACATTTTTCGCCGTTGTCGTGGTGTGACATTCGGAGAGCGAGCCTGATTCTGAATCTAGTGTTAACTCACTAGATGATGACATTGATCAACTTCTAGCCGAAGTTAATTTTCTTATGACTCGCAAGTCTTGCATAGTGGATGATGCTTTTACCAAAGTTGATTATTCCAAATTCTTTGCTGGAAAGGAAGCACACTTTGCTTTGATGGCGATGACAGAGCCTCCGAAACAGGTAAGTTCTAATTCCACTATAGACATGAATAGTGACAAATATTGTGGAACATGTGATAGATTGACAGAAGAGAATAAGCAACTCAGGGTACAACTTGAGAGTGCTAGACTTAACTGTCAATCTTATCACAAAGAAGCACATGAATTCCATAAAGTGCTTGATGGTTACAAAAAGGATATTTCTGATTTAAAGAAAACGCTTTCTTTGAAACAATTGGCCATTAACAGTTATATCAATGAATTGGAAGAAACTAAAATCGAAATGGCAACCATCAAGTGCTTTGCTGAAAAGGTCAACACGAAGCTAGAAAGCTACAAACATATTGCTTATGTTGTTGACCATATTATTGAAGAACCCTCACAACCGAGTAGTGCAAACTACAAGGCTGTCCCATCTCCTGCATTATATGAAAATCACACTTTACATTCAATAACACCGGAGGGTTCAATCAAATCTGATTCTACATCGGATGATGAATCCAATACTTCTAGTGTTGGGGATCCAAATTCTGATGTTAGACCAGTTTTGGGACTGAACAGTGAGGGGGTAACTGCTGTAACTGATGATTCCGATTCAGATGATGAGATAACTGAGAAAGTGAGTGATATTCCCATTGAAAATCACATTATCACAAATGAACCGGTATCACCTTCTCAGATTATTCATCCAATGGCTAACGCTCAACGAGTGAATCAGTCAGTTAAGCAAGTTGAAAAGAATGAACCGAGTGACAAACCCGTCAAAGTGTTTTATCAGATTGAAGGATCCGATAAGATTATTTCTGACGAGGAATACCCAATTAAGTTTGCCAATTACTCCAAGATTGAGAAAATTTGGTAGGAGAGTACTATTTGGTTCCCAAAACATGAGAGAACCAATGATGTACCTCCAGAGATCTTAAAGAAAATTTATTTGGATGTTCCTAAAGAACCCAAGGTTCATGTCACTGAGTTTATCAAGCCAAAGGAAAAGGCGAACAGTTTTCTTAAGCCGACTTACTCAAAGGATCCAGCTCCTGAGAGTTTAAGACGAAGGTGTGTGGATGACCAATATCCTATCACTACTTATGCATAGTCGAATGCCAAGAACGTGTTTGAAGAATACCGTTCATGCTTTAAGTGCGGGGAGAGAGGGCATTTACTTGCTCACTGTCCGTACGTAAGGCACAAGAGGCACGAGGTTGAAGTGAAGCAGAAATATCAAAGTCCAGTCGATAATCACTATTATCCACATCGGCGTTTTGTCACTCAACCAACACCGTTTTATAATCAAAGCCGATCTTTTAAAAAGAGGGATAATCATCAGATGGCATATGATCGTCGTAACCGGATAGCCATGGAAAAACCTTTAAAGAAACCAGTGGTGAACACAACTGTTGATAAGCAAAAGGTACCACTAAAACATGCAGTTAAACCAACAGTTGGACCTGTCTCTATTAAATCAGCGAAGGTAACCAAGAAAGTTTCCTTTAATAATGAAGTAAAGAAACTGACTGAGACCCCAAAATCACAGATCCGGATCTTGAAACGTTCGGAAAAATTCTGGTCATCGATGGGTTCTCAAGGTGCTTCAACTTCAAAAGCACTTGAAAAATCTGAGAGTGAAAAGAATTTGATTAATCAAAAAAAGGTCAATTCAAATTCAAGTGTTAATGAAAAAGAATCTTTGAAACAAAATGTTCAAAGACCCAAGACCAAGCAGGCTTGGGTCCCCCGAAAGAACTAATCTCTTTACTTAATATGTGCAGGGAGCTTAGTTGGCCCTGTTAGCAATCTTTGGATTGTTGATAGTGGAGCTTCTGGTCACATGATAGGGGATTTGTCGCTGCTGTTCGACATTAGAAACATCAATGGCGGATATGTAGCATTTGTTGGTAACAAAGGAAGTTACATTACTATGGAGGGTAGTGTGAGTAATGGTATTGTGAGTTTTGAGAAGATATCGTATGTGAAACAGATAGACTATAATCTGCTTAGTGTCAGTCAAATCTGCGATAAACAATTTTCTGTATTCTTTGATGACAAATCTTGCTACATACTCAAACCTGGTTTTGTGCTTCCAAAATAGTGGATAATGCTGAAAGCACTAAGAGTGAATAATCTGTACATTCTTGACATGTCAAAGGCAATGACAACCCAAGGCCAAGTAACGTGTTTCCTCTCCAAGGCTACTGAAAAAGAATCCACTATGTGGCATAGGAGGACGGGACACATTCACCTCAGAAAAATAAACCATCTAGTGAAGAATGGACTTGTCGAAGGCGTTAATGTCAAACATTTCCATCTGAATGATAAGTGTGTGAGTTGCGAGAAGGGAAAGCAGCACAAACATTCCCACAAACCAAAGAAAGTAAACTCTGTAGAATTGCCACTTGAGCGTTTGCACATGGACCTTTTCGGACCTGTCAAGCGTAAAAGTCATGCTGGAGAGTTATAATGTCTTGTGGTTTTGCAGATTCTCTTGGGTTATGTGCGTGCATCATAAGAGCGACACGTTTAACAATCTGAAGGTTCTGTTCACTCGATTAGAGAATGTTTTTGGTCTGAAGATCAAAAGAATTAGGAGTGATAATGGGACGGAGTTCAAAAATGCACAGATGGATGCCCTTTGTGAAGATAAAGGAATTCATCATGAATACAGTGTTCCGTATACCCCTCAACAGAACAGTGTCACAGAAAGGAAAAACAGGACTCTTATTGAAGCGGTGAGAACAATGCTTGCGGATTCTAATCTTCCAGTAATGTTCTGGAATGAAGCAATATACGCAGCATGTTATACACTGAATCGTGTGTTAACAATGAAGAAGTTTGGTAAAACTTCTTATGAACTGTTGAGCAGACGAAAGCCAAACCTTGAGTATCTAGAACCATTTGGAGCACCGTGTACTATGCTTAATCCATCCAAGAAGTTTGCACCAAAACCTGAAGAGGGATTCTTTGTTGGAGATGCAACCCTGCTCAAACGGGTATTTAACAAAAGAACTAGTCCGGTAGAGGAGTGGGCTAACGTTGAAGTTCAACGATATACTCAGAACGTACAGGGTAGCGGTCCAAATTGGATGTTTGATTACAAAGATTTCTTTGAATCATTCAATCTAGATGACTTGGTTGAAGAGGCTGTATTAAGACTTTATTACGAGTGTGAAAACGTAGTGACATCATCGTTGGTGCGTCTGATCACCGTAACTCCTCCAACAGCTTCTAATGATGCCAACGTTCCTGTAACAAAAGAAGAAGTGTTCCAAGAAGCTTCCACAACTCTTAATTCATCAGAATCGGAAGATGATGATGATGTCAAAAGTGAAGTTATTCTAGACTTTTCTACAGAGACACCTCCAGTGAAACCAAATCCATATGGTGCTTCATCATCTAACTTGGGTAATGATCTGGATTCGACAGAGAATTTAACTACTCAAACGGGAGTGCAAGTACCTGCTTATCTGGAATCTCGGATTCATCATATTCACCCGCTCGAGAAAGTTATTGGTGGTCCTGGTAGCAGTGTAATGACTAGGGGACAACTTCGGAATGCAAACTCACCAGAAAATCTAGGTGCTCTAGCTTTATATGCTAAAATTCAGAAATCAGGTTGTCAGAATGACTGGTCTTTTGCTTGTTATGTTTCGCAAGTTGAGTCGCGAACATACAAGGATGCTCTTTTGGATGACGCTTGCGTAGAGGCGATGCAAGATGAGTTATTGCAGTTTTAGAAACTAGGAGTGTGTACCCTAACAAATTTACCTCCAGGTAGGAAAAAGATTGGAACCAAATGGGTGTTTAAGTGCGAAAAGGATGACAAAGGTGTAATCGTGATAAACAAAGCTCGACTGGTTGTACAAGGATTTCATCAAGTGGAAGGAATCGACTACAACGAGATTTATGCACCTGTGGCATGTTTAGAAGCAATTCGCATGTTTCTAGCGTTTGCCTCATATAAGAAATTCAAGGTGTATCAAATGGATGTTAAGAGTGCATTTCTTTATGGTGTGGTCAAGGAGGAAGTTTACGTAGGTCAACCACCAGGCTTTGAAGATCCTATGCACCGGGATAAGGTCTACGTACTGAACAAAGCATTATACGGGTTGCACCAAGCTCCGCACCAATGGTATGAGGAGCTGAGCACGTATCTTCTATCCAAAGGATTCAAACGAGGTTTGGTAGATTGCACACTGTTCACAAAACGAACAGGAGATGACTTGCTTCTATTCCAGATTTATGTTGATGACATTATTTTTGGATCTACTAATGAACTTTTGTGTAGAGAATTCGAAAAAGTGTTGCAGAAAAAGTTCGAAATGAGTGCGATGGGAGAGATGCAGTTTTTCCTCGGCCTGTAAGTGGAACAAAGACCAATGGGGATCTTTATTCACCAGACGAAATACGTTTATGAAGTCTTGAGCCAATTCCAGGTGGAAAATTCAAAGCCGATGGATACCCCGATCCAACCTAATCACAAGATTGGAGTGGACGCAAAGGGGGGGCTGACTGATCCTTTTACATACAGAGCAATCGTTAGATCTCTGATGTATCTCACCGCATCCAGACCAGATATAATGTTTGCCACATGTCTCTGTGCACGATATCAGTCAAAGCCGAAACAGAGTCATCTCGTAGTTGTCAAACGGATCCTACGATATCTGTGGATTCAACAACAGATGGTCGATTACGGTTTGCAATTTCTTAAAACCCCTATACACTGTTACAATGAAGCCGCAATTGCATTAACTAAAGACACGGTCAATCACTCAAAAGCTAAACATATCCGGATTAAATATCACTTTATCCGTGATTGTTATGCCATAGAGTTGATTGACATGGTCAAAATCCACACTGATTACCAACGTGCAGATCTTTTTACCCAAGTTTTCGATAGATCTCAATTCGAGTTTTTGTTAAAAGCTAATGGTATAAAAGAAAAACAAGACTGATCATCACCTCTGCTTATCATTTTTTAGTTTTTAGTTTTACTGTTTTTTTATAAAAACATTTCAAAAACCCAAAATGATTTTCAGGAAAAAAAAAGAGGAAATGATAGTACATCAGTGGGGATCTAACACATACTAAAGGTTTGAAATGTTTTATAAGCCGTGTGTTGAGTCTATGTGATGTGCTGGTAGGCTTCGTAGACCAATTACTGCGTGTTAGATACATACATATCAAACGAATTGAAATGTGGATGAACTCCTCATTGACATATGGTCTTAGTACCGTAATTTCGTTTGATAGGGTATTTGTACAAATCTCGGAGGTTTCAGGTCGTTATGTTACTAGTTATTTGGGGATAGCCTTTCTGATCTACTGTCGTAAGGTTTTACGGACCTAGATCAGACAGGGTATCTTGTTAAAAGAGCTTTATTGCCAAAACCTAAAGTTACCGAATTGAGGAACTTTCTATGTATGACGATAATCAAAGATTATCTAATGCATCGTATCCAACCATTGATGTAAGTCATGATTAATATTAGCCCTCAACCTGGTAGAGTGCATATGTTACTCTGCAGCATTGATTTGCTGACCTGTATACCTCTGTGCCTCAATACCTTGTAAATTTACAGATAACAAAAGCATAATCACGTGTTACAATGTGTCTTTGTGCAAATTATTCCTTGATACGAGAGTATGTCGTGTGCGTGGGAACCACAGACAATTTTGTTTATACTATAGATAATCGTATCAAACACTGCATAAAAGTCTATATGAGAGCTTACGTGGATAAAAATATCAGCAATTGCCGGATCACACATTGACTTTAATGATAATAAACACTAAAGATCCACGGTGTGATCAGATTTCTCAAAAACTGATATGATCCTCTTACCGGAAATCATAAAACATTTACTACTTTATGTTTACATTCATGCATGTTACCTTTTATTGTCAAAATATCAAAAACTCAAAAAGATTTTAGGTGTGTTTTAGCATAAATTTCAGAAAACCCAAAAAGATTTTACATTTTCATATTCTTTTTTATAACGGATGGTGGTTGATGGTCGTTTTCTGAAATTTGATGAACCATTTGAGTTTTGTGATCTTTAAATGAGAAATGATGAATGTCGGATGCTTAAAAGTTGAGAAAAATATTGAACGGGATTCGATTTTGAGATTTGGTAAAAAATTCAAAAATTACAGTCTCCATTCGCCCCTTCGATGGGTCGAATGTGGAATTTTCCTTTACATTCGAGTTTTTTAAACGGTCGAATGTGAGTGTTCATGTGTAATTTGCACATTCGAACCCTATTTCTACCTTCGAGCCTTTAATTAGGGTCGAATGTGGAAATAGTTTCACATTCGCCCAAGTAAAACCGGTCGAATGTGGAGCCTATATATACATCTCGGCACTTTCGAACCCTTATTCAAATTTTTTCAAATTTCTGAGATAACACTACCTTGTTGCTCAATTTTTCTACACCTTATAACTTTGATCCTTGATACTTTCTGATCATTTCCATACCAGATTTGCAGGTAATCATCAAGTATTGAAGGCAGAATCATCGTTTTTATGTCTGAACCTAGAACTGAATCGTTTCATGATTTACAGACTGTTATTGTTGAAATTTTTGATTAAGATTCAATTATTATGTGTTTTAGGGGGAGAGTATAACAAAATCGTGGGTTAAAACATACCAGATTGTTTAATTGATTGTTCGAACCTATCAAACCCTAGATTTTGGGGAAAACACTTAATAAATGAACAATTGTCACAATTGATGGTTAATAAAGCTTAATCGGTCATGTTAGTATGCAAACAAATGAAAATGACATGTTTAAATGGTCAAAATTAAAATCTGAAAATTTGGCTTATGAACAGTCTGATTCGACCGTTCAAAAGGGTCGAAAGTGACTTTTTGGTCGAAGGAGAAATAAGGGTCGAATGAACATTTTTAAAATAATTTGTCCACATTTGAACCTTATTTCCACATTCGAACTTTGGTTTTTCCACATTCGAACCCACGTTTGGTCGAAGGTAGACTTCCAAAAACCAAAATTTCAATTTGCATGTTGTGTCCGATTCTAATGAGTTTTCATGTTTTGTTTTTGCAGATTCTCAGATGGCTGAACCTCAAAATACTGATATTCCAGCAGGATCGTCTGATAAGGCTGTCGGAAAGAAGCCTGAAGAAGAATTACCATTCGATGAAGCCCACAACTGCTGTGCGTTTCTTGGCGATTTCAAGAAGCATACAGAATTCACTAACATTATTGATTTCTTAAAGCGTAGCAAAGTTGTAGTTGTTATTGCCACACCTGCCATTATTTACAAAGACCATCAGAAGGAATTTTGGAAGAATGCTAGGATGGACTTTTGGGATAATCAAACAACAATTATTAGCAACATTCAGGGGGAGATGGCAATTGTGATAGAAAGTGACATTCGTAAAGCTTTAAGATAGAAAAACAAACCGACAGATCCAAGATGTTTATCATGGATAGAACAAAGGAAGTGCTTTCTGAGAATGAAGTATAACGGACCAATCACAGATGAAGCCTTACACAAAGGTAAACTGTGTCCACAGTTCAAATACCTGGCTCATGTGATGTTGCATGTTTTCGGTTCCGTTAGTGGTGGCTACGATGTTATGAGGAAGAGTATTAGCTCTTTGATGGTGGCTCTCATTCTGAACAAGCCATTCAATGTATCCGGGATGATATTGGATCACATGCTAGAACCCTTAAAAGGCTGAAGAACAAGAAGTTTCTACTTTATTAATCCTGATTATCAAGATCCAGGTGTTGATAAGGCTAGAAATGAGAAGAGTGATTCTGATAATGATGATCCTTTGTTTCATGTCAATCCTGAAGCAAAAAAGAAAGCGACAAGTGGTGAATGTGGGTGCTAAGTCTAGGAAGGGAAAAGCTCAAGTTGTTGAAGAAACAACACCATCTGCACCTAAGAGACATAAGTTGTTGAAGAAACAGCACCATCTGCACCTAAGTTGTTGAAGAAGCTCAAGTTGTTATGAGGAAGAGTATTAGCTCTTTGATGGTGGCTCTCATTCTGAACAATCCATTCAATGTATCCGGGATGATATTGGATCACATGCTAGAACCCTTAAAAGGCTGAAGAACAAGAAGTTTCTACTTTATCCCAGATTTTTGCAAATGATTTTTGATCATAAGTATAAGAAGTTGAGGAAAGATCCAACACAGATTGTCGTTCAAGATCATATGAGTTTGAGTACTTTGGTGAGAATGAAGGGTTATAAAGGGGTCCCTGAAAATGAAAGACCACCTTTGAAGAATTTATTTGGACACTTGATTAATCCTGATTATCAAGATCCAGGTGTTGATAAGGCTAGAAATGAGAAGAGTTATTCTGATAATGATGATCCTTTGTTTCATGTCAATCCTGAAGCAAAAAGAAAGAGACAAGTGGTGAATGTGGGTGCTAAGTCTGGGAAGGGAAAAGCTCAAGTTGTTGAAGAAAAGTCTGGTAAAACCAAGACAGTGTTGATTGATGAAGAGTCGATTGATTCTGAAGAGACTCAGGAAGACGAGAGGTGGGATTCTGCTGATGAGACTGTGAAGAAAACCAAGCCCAAGGCCACTATGGATGGTGAATCTAAAAGTCTCAACAAGACTTTAGAAGAGCAGAGTTTAAAGAGTACGATTGTGATGGATGATATAGAATTGAGTCTTTTGTAATAGATGCTGCAGATTTTAGTGGATCACCAATGACTGGTGAAAAGCAAAAGAAGCCTATGTACAAGAAGCAATCAAAGGCTGATAAGATTGAAAAGCCAATGAAGAGGAGAGCAAAGGAAATTGAAACTCATATTACAGGAAAGAAAGTTCCTGAGATGTCTAGCTCTAAATCCACTCCCATAACATCCCCAGCAGCAAAGAAACAGAAGACATCTGCTGCTGAGAAAACTGATATTCCAACTGATGATTTCAATGCTGCTTTGGATAGAGTCTTAAACAAGTCTAAGAAAAAGACTCCAGTTGCTGAGGCTTCAACTCCACAGGTTACTGTATCGAGTGATGTGATGAATGCAGTCAACCAGAAGTTGACAGAGATGATGAAAATTATTAACCAGCAACAAGAAAGAGATTGATCAGTTGAGAAAGAATGAGAGTCAGTAAGGGTTGGAAGCAAAGATTAAACTACTCCAGAATGAGAATCAGAAGATGTTAAAGCATGAACATAGAAATACTAGAAGATTCATTGCTTTGAAACTTGAAAACAAGCAAGTGAAGAAAGATAATAAAGGGCTTAGGAAGCTGATTGATGATTTATATGAAAGAGCTCCTCAATTGAAAGAAGGAGAGGAAGACAAAGAACGTGATGAAGAGCTTGTTGATTTTGAACCATCTAAGTCAGAGAAAGATGAAGAAGATGATGAAGATTTAGAACAGGATGCCGGTGTTGCTCCTAAGAAGAAGAAGAAGGATGGTGATGATAAAGATGGTTCGGGTGATGATTCTGGAGATAATAGTTCTGCTAGTGATGATGGTGATGATGATGATGACACTGAGAAGTATAAGTGTGAGAAGAGAGATACAGGAAAAGATGCAGGAGAATCTAGTTCGAAGGCTCCTGGTGGTAACACTAATGATGATGAAATTTTCTAGAACGAAAAGATCAGATCTTTATCTGATGAGGATAAAAAGTTATATCGCCAAATGCTGACAAAGAAAGTTTGGACGATTGAGCTGACAGAAAAGTTTCCAGAAGTATTTGAATCAGATGATATGAGATTCGAGCTTGAGTATAATGATCCTGATCTTGAAGACGGTGAAGTTTCTGCAGCGATTTCTAAAGAGATACTTGAAGGACTGGCTAAACAAGTTGGGAAATCTCTTGAATAGTTAATGAGTGAGAATCAGATTCCAAATACTCCTAAGAAAGAAGCAGGAAATCACTCTGATGATAGAGATACTCCAGTGTTTAAAGATGTTAAGATAGAGGATATTGCCAATGAGGAATACCTAGAGTACTTTAAAGACAATCAGGATTCTGCATTTCCTGAATTTTCTGAAGAGTTGTTAAGCCAAGCTGAGAAACTTGCAAGTGAAAAGAGTAAGAAGTTCGTTGATGAAGTCTTCAAAAATTCAGAAAGTCAGAAACCAACTGTTGAACAATTTGACGATCTGAAAAGTTTGTTAAGGAAGCTAAAAGAGAAATACTAGAGAATGATGAGTCATGAGTTTTCAAAATCTCTTGGGCTACTTCAGCTGAGGATACCACAATTGTGGGTACACTACCAAAGTGTAGTAGCATAATTGGACCATGTTTATTTGACAAAGCTTGTATAGAGCGATTGGGGTTGTATCCCAATTGATGGAATTTACCAATGATTGGAAATCTTGGTGGAGATGGTGGTAAGTTTTTTTTCTTTTTTGAACTAAAAGAAATTATCCATTTGCTAAGGATGAAAATCATCAACATGATGAACAAAACAAATGGGAAGAGAGAAGAATGTAAAGATGACAAACTTGTCATGATGTTTCTAGCTAGTGTATATGATTGGATTGTTTTGTTTTGTTTCATTTTATGTTTCAAGCTAGGTAGGAAGGGTTATAAATACACAAAGGGTGCATCTCAAATTACATTAAATAAATCAATTAGATTGTTGATGTATAAAATAAAGAGTACATTACTTTAGACTATGAGAAACATTTTTCGTCCTAAGTACTTTGTCGTAGGTGAAAAGGAGTCAAGTAGTAGTTAATTAACAGTTGTTTATAAAAGCCAAAATGTGACTGAATTAACAAAAATATTCATCATGGTTTATTAAAAATAATATTACATTATAATATATAACAATCAAACAAAATCTAATAATAATAATAATAATAATAACAATAATAATAATAATAATAATAATAATAATAATAATAATAATAATAATAATAATAATAAAGACTGAGATTTAGGGAGGTTTCTATAAGTTCCATAATGAACTGTTTAAGGGAAGAGCTCTCGGGTGGAAGTATTTAAGACAGCTTAGGTGTGTTGCAGTTAAGTGGGAAAAGGGAATTCTGTATTTTGACAGATTCCATGATATTAAAACACTACCTTACTAGGCTGTACGCGATGTCTGCCGACATACACTGTCAGGTGCAACTGTGAACAACGATGCAGTTGGCTACTTTGCAGATCGCATGGCGAGAGAGAGCAGAACTAAATGGGATGTGCTCACCCCAAAGTATCCGAAGAGGATTGTTCATAAGAAGAAAGATCAGATAACGGGGATTAACAAGGTTACTTTGATATATAAACCACCGACCGTGTTAAAACATATACCTTTGATGCCTATTCCACAACATTTTGCAAAAGATTTTATGTGGTGTGATGTGTGTAAATGTATATATATAAATAACACAAGTTCTAATTAAAACGACTCACCTAAAAACTACACAAGCACGGCAAGTGTACCGGTCGCAAAGCAGTAAACAGATAAGACCGAGTATCGAACCCAAAGACGCGAATGCAACCCTAGATCACAACCTATACCGAATACTAGCCTAAATAAATATATACTTATGTGGGGGGTTAAACTAATGATAAAAAAAAACTTAGAAGAAACTAAAATATAAACAAAATAACCTCAACTGCTTATAAAAACTTGGAGAAATCAGATAGGAAGAAGGCTGGTTACTTAGGTAAAATCCCTAGACACTAGCAATAAATCCTGAATCTGGTAATTAACTTGAGACCCTATTCTTACCTAATAAACCTCCTGTCAAGGATGGCTCACTAGACTTAAGGCGGAACAAGTGTAAAAATGCTAAGATGGATCCGGATCGCCCTAGCGTACCAAAATCCCACAGAAATCAGATTAAAACCTCTCCTGGATTAAAACCCTCAAACTATGAAGCAGACTTAAACTCTACTGAAGAAAACCTAGGAAAACTATAAACACGGACAAGTAGCGACTCCCGCCCTAGCGCTTGCCAACTACCGAACAATGCCTAGTTAGTTACCTAGCAAACTCGAGTTAGATTTCTCACCCTCAAGAATGGACTGCACGTCTTAGTTAATTTATTATATTAGTTTGTTATACTTGTGTCGTACTCCAACTCCAAATACTAGCACGCTAACCTAAGTTGATGAACTAGATTGATTTCTAGACCTAGGGGGTATCTCTACATGCCTAGCTCCACAAAACCAATAAACAAACTTCAAATAAAATTAACACCAACACACATATATCAAATCCAACAATAAACTTAAAATCATGTAATCCTACACATCAAAATTAAAAACCAAGAATCATTAAAAACTGCAAATTACGTGTCTAGTTCATAAACCTAAGCAACCATAAAAGTCTAGCTACTCATAATATTTAGAAACATAAATTCAAAGTTTACGACCAATTGACCATTTCCCAACCGTCTTATGTAGAAAACCAAGAGAATTTAAAATCATTTTTTTCTCTTTTTGCATACTTAACTCAGAGGGTGTGACCAATCCAAGTCGCTATCCCAGTGGCCAGGCACCTTAAGCTTCATATTTTTTTTTCATCTCAGCATACTTAACTCAGAGGGTGTGACCAATCCAAGTCGCTATCCCAGTGGCCAGGCACCTTAAGCTTCAGCATTTTTTCTTTGATTTCTAATTTTTTTTAAGTGATTAGAAATTCTAACGGTTTTCTACTTATAACGGTGCTTCTTATACTATTTTTGGCGGTTTCGGTCTCCCCTTATCTCCTAGATGAGAACCCACAAAATAGCCTAACATAATTAATTTATTACTTTTCAAAGGAAACCTTTCTACCGGCCGAGCCTACCCACATATCCCAAATCAGACACGTTTTCAATCAATTTTAATCTCTTATTATATATACTATTTGAAAACCGGACACCTAACTTTACCTATCATTTTCCATATTTTATATAATGCAAACTTCAAAATCAGGGACTTTTTTTTTTCAATTTTTTTTTAATTTTTTTCTAATTTTTTTTTTCTAATTTTTTTTTTTTTGATTTAAACGACTCTGTATACAGACTAAACGACAGTTTCCCATCCCCACACTTAAATTCTACATTGCCCTCAATGTAGGAATAGAAAACGACACAAAACAAAAAATAAATTCCGTATACAAAATAAATAAAAAAAACCGAGGGCAAATTGAAAAGGACTTAGCTGGTTAATTTTTCTTCGTAAGCTCTAGTCCAATCCAGCTCGATCGTATAGCATTTTGGTCGCGATCGGCTCTGACACAATGGTAAACTCTCGGGTTACTTCAATATAACGTACAGGTCCAGAATCACCCGAATGGAGATTGAGTACGGGTGGTACAATCCAAACCTGCGTAAAACAAAACAAACAAAACCCGAGCATAATAACGAACCACACAAAAATAAAAAGACTCAAACTACTAACTTAGACTCAAAATATAACAACAAACAAGAAGACGTACCTGCTTGGCAAAATGGTGGTGAATGGTGGTAGAACCAAATGGGTAGAAAAAAAAAATCTGGTTCTCGCTCAACGTGAAGGACACTGGTGATCACAACACGCGTTGCAAGAGAAAAAAATATAACTTTCCGGGGTAATAGCTGGTCGCATAAGGCGAACAGGTCAGCCCAGACTCCTCATATTACGTGAAAAATCTTTTTTCACAGAAAGTTAATTATTTTTTTTAAGAAAAAATCTCTTTTATTACCCAAACCTTTATCAAAACTCCCACTCATAAAATATATATATAAAGATAATACATGGGATCCGCTCATTGTGAAATTTCCTCTACCTAAGCAAACACGCAAACTTGCAAACAGACTTAAAGACACAAAAAACAAAGATAAAATAGAAAGATAAAAACCTACAAACTACTACCAAAGAACGACCACAAATAAAAAAAATGAAAAGCTAGAAAAAAAATAGGTATAAATATAAATTTACAAACTCTACAGAGCCTCCCCACACTTAAACTTAATCAGGGGGCTTCTCTTTTATCTGGACCCGATCCAACCCGTTTTATTCCACCCGGTCCATATTATTTAGCAAACTTACATTAGTGGAATTGAAAAATATTTTATCAAATTTAAATGGGTCGGGCCACCAATATTTAAACTTACCTGGACCAAACATGATTTTTGGCATGTAATGAGGGGACTTGTTATCTCTACAACTCCTGACCCTCACCCTGTGTCGGTCCAGGTGCCTCTTCGCCTTCTCCCGTGGTGGTGGCCATGGTGGTGGCACTAGTAGCAGTGTAATATCCAATGCCTGCACGGGCCGGCTGTGGTGTTTTTCTTCTTCCACCACTGCTTCTTTCTCATCTTCCTTGTTTGCTGACACTTGGTCAAAATCTTTGTCCACTTCTGGAGCTGATAAATCAACCAACTCGTCACCAAACTCTGTTTCCCCATCTGCTGCTTCTTCAAGCAGGTTAGTGGTGTCTTCCTCTTCCACCACTTCTTCCTCAAACAGCCAGCCTGTGGATTCTGAAAAATTCATATCTTCCTCAGCCTCCCTTATCTTCTCCATCATGGCTTTCCTATGCGCGTCCCAAGCTATCCTTTATATCTCCTCATCATCACTCCAGACATCTGCCTCCCAAGGGTATGCTACTGAACTAGAGATCTGGCAAGGCTGCTCATCCTGCTGAACCAAAGGTGGGACTAAGGCGTCCATTATGGTCTCTGGCTCTAACCCTGAATCCGGCAAAATATCATCCTCACAAGACAAGTGTAAAGAATCATATGGGTCAGTTAAATCATGCACAGAATCAGATGAGTAAGGACAAACAGTTTCAGCAACGGGACTAATACAATCAGGTAATGTAAGTGTTACCATCTCGTCTGGGTCATCATATGTGAAATAAACCTACTGAACTGAAGGTGGGACTTCAACGTCCATTATGGTCTTCAGTTCATCTACCTGAGCCTGTAGCCTCTCAAGTGCCGCATCTTTTTCCTCAAATAGTCGGTGCGCTCGGATAGCAAAGAACGCATTTCCTCGAGCATGAGCTGTTGATTAGCAATGAAGGCGTCTTGCTTATCAAGAAGGGCGGAAAAGTCGGGCCTAGTGTGAGACGAGACATCCCGATAATTGGGATGTGGATACAAATGTTGGCTAGGTGGATACTTTGACGAGCTACCACCATGCCTTTCCTCATACATCATTGCTTGTAGACGATCAAGCCGACTTGTTATTCTATCTAGTGACTCAGATGTTGCAGGGTTAAACCACTGGTTAGCCTGTGGGTATGAAGGCTGATATGACTGGTATGGCTGCGGCTGCAAATACTCGTTAGCATAGTAACCTGCGGAATAACCCGATGAATTTGGGCATTTTATAGTAAAATGGGGTCCTCCACAGATTTCACACACGTTAAAAGGAATATATATCTATATTACGAATAAAAAAAAATAATAATAACAGGTAAAGCAAAAACTATTTACAAAGTAAAAGACCAGATAAACGGTTCGGGAAGTTAAACGGAATGCCAATTGCGTCCCCGGCAACGGCGCCAAAAACTTGATGTGTGTAAATGTATATATATAAATAACACAAGTTCTAATTAAAACGACTCACCTAAAAACTACACACGCACGGCAAGTGTACCGGTCGCAAAGTAGTAAACAGATAAGACCGAGTATCGAACCCAAAGACGCGAATGCAACCCTAGATCACAACCTATACCGAATACTAGCCTAAATAAATATATACTTATGTGGGGGGTTAAACTAATGATAAAAAAAAACTTAGAAGAAACTAAAATATAAACAAAATAACCTCAACTGCTTATAAAAACTTGGAGAAATCAGATAGGAAGAAGGCTGGTTACTTAGGTAAAATCCCTAGACACTAGCAATAAATCCTGAATCTGGTAATTAACTTGAGACCCTATTCTTACCTAATAAACCTCCTGTCAAGGATGGCTCACTAGACTTAAGGCGGGACAAGTGTAGAAATGCTAAGATGGATCCGGATCGCCCTAGCGTACCAAAATCCCACAGAAATCAGATTAAAACTTCTCCTGGATTAAAACCCTCAAACTATGAAGCAGACTTAAACTCTACTGAAGAAAACCTAGGAAAACTCTAAACACGGACAAGTAGCGACTCCCGCCCTAGCGCTTGCCAACTACCGAACAATGCCTAGTTAGTTACCTAGCAAACTCGAGTTAGATTTCTCACCCTCAAGAATGGACTGCACGTCTTAATTAATTTATTATATTAGTTTGTTATACTTGTGTCGTACTCCAACTCCAAATACTAGCACGCTAACCTAAGTTGACGAACTAGATTGATTTCTAGACCTAGGGGGTATCTCTACATGCCTAGCTCCACAAAACCAATAAACAAACTTCAAATAAAATTAACACCAACACACATATATCAAATCCAACAATAAACTTAAAATCATGTAATCCTACACATCAAAATTAAAAACCAAGAATCATTAAAAACTGCAAATTACGTGTCTAGTTCATAAACCTAAGCAACCATAAAAGTCTAGCTACTCATAATATTTAGAAACATAAATTCAAAGTTTATAAAAAACAATTTCATCATGTCTATAAAAATATAGAGCGAAAACTAAACCTAACCCAAGGCTCGTTGGCTATTGATCTTTAACGTGCCCGTGGCCTTTTCTCCTTCCGTGCTCGTTCGATCGTCACCGCTTTAATATTGACTTTTTCTTCTGTGCGATCGTATGGAATTGCAATTCTCCCTCCAAGTTAAATCGTGCCGCCCCCCTAATATATCTTGCCTCACTTTATAATCTTCTTCATTATATTGACCGACATTTGAATTGTTAATTTAGGTTGTTTGACTTGGGCCGAGCCCAAGTCACATTATCATTTTTTTTTATTATTATTATATACTATTATTATATATAGCATTTTAGCTCCGTGCTCTTAACTCGGGTGTTCTTGACCAAAGTTCATCGTTTACGCTCCAACGTTCACACTAACACCTACCAAAATATAAAATAAATAAATAAGTACTAAAAATTAATAAAAATCTATACAATGACAAAAATAGGCCAACAAACGAATACACGCTTAAAACTACTAAAAACTATATACAAAAGACTCAATTATAACAAAAAAATACATAAGAGAATAGATGTGTTTTACGACACATCATGGTGGTACTATGACTGGAAGACAACAGAAGCTCTTATCTTGTTGAAGGATGGAAAGAATGATTTCAAGAAGATACATATTTTTGATCCAATGTGGTTGATAAACTGCTCTTATGAAGATATTTTCATGCTGTATTACAATCTGATCTACTGTGAAGAGAAGGACATCGAACAGGCTTTTAAGTACCAATGTGTGGTATATTTGTGTTTTGCATGGGATGTTAATGCGGGATGCGATTATGACAAGAAACTGGGGAAGTTTTTACAAGTTCAGAAAAAAAAGAAGAAACCAAAACAAAATTTTGAACCAGTGATGACTAAAGAGCAGAAGAAGATTTTGCGCATCAAGTTGATGAATAAACAGATGGATGAAGAGCGAAGGCTAAAGCAATCCAAGCAATAGTCGAGGGGGAGTTTTTAGATACATGTTTTGCGACTAGTGCTATTGGATTGCACATTCATTTATGTTTTGCAAAAAATGGGAGGTCGAAGGGGGATTTAAAGGGTCGAAGGAGATGCTAATTGGTCGAAGGAAGAAAGCTTTGGTCGAAGGGAAGATTTTGTAATGTATTGTGCTGATTCACCCAACTGAATAGTCGAACCTGCACATTCGACCTTACGAAGGGGCGAATGTGCAGTCTATAAATAGGCTGATTTTGTTTTAAAGTTAAGTTTTGGTCATTTTGTTTCCCTCCTTCGATCTAGTTTTCTCCCTAGGGTTTTGTTAAGTCTAATTTGAGTCTTTATCATTATAAACAAGGTTTTGTAAAGATTATCATGAATGTTTATGAATGAAAAGCAATGTTTATAGTGATTTGTGTGTTTTGCTAATCTTATTATCATTTCGTAATTGATTCAGGGATTCCGCACCTGAATTGATATACTTGTTTGATCAATATCTTTGTTTTTGACAATCCGATCCTCACATACAGAGTAGCAATATTAGTTTTTTGAACCACCTCAGTAGCCCGACAGCCCCTTCAGATCCTCCAAAGTTCTTCGGCTTACAGTCCATGAAAGACTTGTAGGTACAAACTGGAGGGTGATGCGCAGGTTGACCCAAGTACAAAGAGCGAACAAACCACGAATGAATAAAAGAGCCTAACATTGGAGTCTAGAGGAAAGTTTAGAGCGAAATAGCGTTACCAGCTTGAAAAGCTGCGAGGGCTTCAACCACCCTGTCGTTGATGAGTGCGTTCAACTCCGCTTGAATCATGTTAATGTTTCCTCTCCCGTGACCTCTTCCCGCCATAGTAATTCTACATTTACACTATACTCATGAGAAAACAATAATATGTCCCACATACAATCGTTTACATAGTACAAGTAAACTAGAATATAAATAACATGCGCGAGAATAGAATAAAGTAATTGATTAATAGTAGTAATAAAATCCAAACATAAGACAAACGATCCTCAAGTCTCACAACGATAAAACAGAAGTTATAATAAGAATGTACAGGAAATACTAAGTTAACAAGATAATAAAAGAAATCAATCGTCCCCGCGATGCATGGAGACACATGAGCCCTCATCCTCGCTCTCATCCTGGATCTCTATCTCCAATGGCTCCTCCTCCTCCTCAGGCTCAAGTTCCTCCTCGAGCGCCACATCTAGTGCTGCCCCGAGAGCATCAAATCCTCCTAATGCAGGCTCTTCCTCGGGATCCTCCTCTGGTTCTTCACCATTTTGACCTAGAGCTTCCTCAAGCCTGTTACGAACCAAGGTCAACTCCTCCCTATCAACTACTATCTCCTGATTAGCAACCGACCTCTCATGTCTAGCCTCATCATCTTCCTTTTTAGCCTTTCCCAGTTCACCAAACAAGTGGTCAATTTGTCTCTCCATGTATTTAATGGTCTCATCAGCGTTTCTTCTCCAAGACTGAAACTGCCTTACAGCATTGTAGGTGTTCTCCAACTTTGTATGCACGTGCCTAACCATCCCTGCCAAAGACCTCTCCCATGAATCAACAATGGGAGGTACCCGAGCTGGCACTCCGTATCCAACAACCCACGAGTGCAGCATGTCAGTGAACCACAACCAGTGATTGGTATCCTCATATGGATCTCTTGCCTGAGCTGGCTATTCATACAGATCTAAAGATGAGTTTTGCGAACCCCCAATAGGACGATAAGAAGAGTAGTTACGATGAATAGGGTTAGTCATGTTTTCCTGCAATACGTTAGATCAGTATACGTATCCAAGAAATAATAAGTGGTGTGCTTCAAACAGTGAGTGTACTAATACTTATGGTATGATGATTATAGACTAGATGCAAATCCTAGTTCACTATAACCAATGGATCTGATACCAATCTGTCACACCCTCAAATTTCCACTACAGGGTTTATACCGCGAGGCACATGACAAACCAGGATCCCATAGCCATAAGTCTCATGAACGACTCTAAATGCCCAAACCATTTAGTTTGTTATTGTAAAACCATGTTTAAAAGTTTTAACCAAACCAATTAAGTATAGCGGAAGCGAAATAACAAAAACAGTTAAGTAAAAGTCTGCGCAAAACCCCGCGCCCATAACCATAAGTAAATAGTTAAATATTAAAAATAGTTTATGTGTTCATAATCCCATGACATAACATGATGCATGCCCTATTCGTGCTCCATACCTAGTTACCTACAAAAGCATGCTAACGTGTATCAACATAAAGTCGGTGAGTTCACAAAGTAAAGTAAGTGAGTATGTAAATGCGCTGGTTTCCAAAACCACGTAACCAAATAAAAGCGTAGGTCCTCCAGACCTAAATGTTCGAGTGTTATCAGTTTAATCATGTCAGGGGTAGCTAACCCACTCATTGCAACTAAACAGTATTATTGGGACACATTCAGTAATATAATAGTTTGCCTCAATAACTAGTGTCTATCAACACTAGTTCTCAATTATCGTCAGAAGTTCATGCCCATGCTCCCAGCATCGCAAACATGAGGTTACTGAACAACCTAATAGCGCTATCAACTAATATCCCGCTCGCCTCCAGCGATTAACCCAATAATAATCAAGGACTTTTTCGAGTGATATAGTGCTTAGTTCACAAAGGACCAATAAGTTTTAAACTGATCAAAACTTGACCCACCCAAGGAGTCAAAGCATCTCAAAGCCTGAGATGTAAAAATAGTCCCAAACCGGACTAGAAAACGTTTTGTAAGTTGTCTCAAATCTGAGACGCATGCTTTTGAGAAAAAATAGTGAAACTCACCTTAGTATGCAAACAAATAAATCCAAACTCCAAAGTAGGGTGTGCTACTGACTCCCTAGTATATGTGTCACTAAGTAAGTATATGTGTAATACCATTACACCATATAACCCGTTTGTCCAAGACGTTTAAATGTTCGAAATCGTGTAAGTGACACCTAGTGATTCTACATGCATAAGTAAACCCTACGGACCCGTTGGTGAATATGTTGGTTATCATTAGTTGTATACTTCATATGCGTCTCATACAAGTGCCTATTCAAGTACATGTCAAATACATACCACATAGGACTCCAATTAGTCACATAAACACATAATACACAGTTTGTGTTTTTAGGACAGATGATGCGCCACGAAAACTAATTTATTTAAAATACTTAATAAACGAATTAAACTCCCAAATTTTTACTGAATATTATTTGGGGTTCGTTTGTTAATCCATATTTTTGTTTTGTCTAAAAATCAAACACAAAAATTATGAAAGATCATTCATCACAGATATGTCCAGAAAGTTTCTACAACAGGTCAGGTTAGTAGAAAAATTCCCAAAACTCGTGTATTCATCCAAACGGGATGAATCCACTTGGAAATGACAAATTATTCCAATGTTACTCTACTGTAAAATTTTCATAACTTAATTCTCTGTAAAACTCGATTTATGATTGTTTAAAGTTGACTCGGTTTGTTAATCCGAAAATCTGATATGACCTTTATTCAAAGAAAATTCCAAAAACTAATCAAACGACGTCCAAATCAATCGATTTTACCGATTATAAAAAGCTAAGACTAGATATAATAAAAAAATGCAAAGAAATCATCAAAACCATCATGTTTAAGTCACGTAACAGACCCTACAAATTGACCTAAACATTCTGTCCAGATTTTAATCATGCATAAGCTCTTATTTAAACGACTCACGTGTGCGTATAATCGACCAACAACAATCAATAATCATCACAAAACATTCATGAGACCTTTCATGATCAGAACCTATCATAACATGTAAGGTCCTAAACCAATTTACAGAAACTTGCAGCGGAAAAGCCAACCGAAAAAATTCTTTTCTTTAATAACAACCTTGAACGTTTAGAAACCGATTCTAATATGTATTTTTGGTGTTACATCTTAAAATATTTCTTAATACATTCTACGTGACTCCTCTCCATTTGATTATGAGACCGTGACCACGTACAATCCGCTTCCTCGCTCGATCTCCATCCTTTCCTTACTTCTCAAGATAGACAAGACATCCAGCATTCACCACAAAACCATTTCGTTAGTTCAATAGGTAACCTCATGTAATCTACTCATGACGCGGAAGTAACATCCAACAATACTCTGTGATCCTGTCCAACAGCCTTCATTCGAGTCGGGTGGGTTACCCCGATCCGAACCTCCACGTCTCCTGCAATCATACGTACATACCTACGTTTCTTATCATTCACAAATCAAAGGTTAATAACCCCACAATGCGTCCAACATACACTTCCCCTCCTTATAATTTCACAATACATACAAGCATACACTTCCTTCATATAATTCTACAGTACATACAAGCATACAACTCCTTCATATAATACCACCATACATACAATCATACCAGTCCTTCATATAACTTACTTGACCCGTCATGTTGCTCTTTCTTCGCTAATCTCTACGACAAATATGACGTTCCAGCCCTATACTCAATCTATCATAATTACCAACCCTTACATGCATGCAACTCTCTCTCAAACCCGAGCATGTGTACCCATATGTACAGCACATTCTCAATCTACTTAATCATGACAATCTACATATCGTATTTGATACCATCGAGCAACGTATCAATTAAACTACACGCACTCGTATCATTCCGTACTATGATCATATTACAAAACTAACATTAGTATTACATGCTACACCCTTACATAGCTTTACACGAGGTCCAACAATATTAATTGATGCGTTAAACGCTATTACGAGTCGCGTACGTAAGCGAAACATCAACATACGATAGAATAAACTAAAAAAAAGTATAAATTTCCAGGTCCCACCGTAACCTTACGGTGGCCACCGTAAGGTTACGGTGGACCACAAAACCCAACGATGGTATCCCCTCTGCCCTACGGTGGGGAAAAACATTGCAGGGGCCACCGTAAGGGAACGGTGCCACCGTACCCTTACGGTGGACTCTGCACATTCCCATTTTGTTTCTCCTTTCCACCCCTTCTAGACCCATCCACGCCGATCCATTCGAAGCCTTGTTTATTCCATTATAAACTCCAATTCAAGCCTTAACCTCGTTATCTACGTTCCATCATCTCACGGTCCTCATACTACTTACAAACACATATACATGTTAAGATTCATTATCCTAAGTGGAATAAGAACCACTTACCTTATGTCCTCCAAGTTGATGCTTGCTACTTTCCTCCACGTGACCCATTAGCCACTCATGCTTGAGCCCATGTTGCCTACGCATTCATGTTATCATTCCCACCATTCCGTTAGCATACATAACCTTGCATACTATCGATCATATTACATTTACTTATTCCCATGACTTTCATTGGTCAATTACTAATATGCATATCACATAATTAACTACCACATTGTTTATCAATCAAGCAATCCAACATATCATCATGTATGACACCTAGATAATCTAACATATATCACATTTCCTTAATCCCATAATCATGTTAGGAAGCATAACCATGTTAGTCATACATTGTTGACTTTCTCAGAAAGTCAACTTCCAACTATACAAACTTCCTACTTAGAACATATGTCCATATTGATGACTAGATTATATGAAACACACCATAACATCACATTCCTATCTCATTAACATGCAAGATTATTTATCATTCCACTCATAGTATTTAAGCATTAGTGTACACATTACTAATGCATACTTCCTACCATATCATACAATCAACCAAGTCCCCACATGATTACTCTTTAAGACGAAACCCTTATGTTAATCCTACTATCAATTGCATCAATTATCACATTACTTTCATACTTGTCGAGTCTTGCATACAAATTTACACATGTTAGACTCATCTAAGCATTTCGTCAAACACTTGGTGTGCATACAACCTTTAAAACACAATGTACAAGCATTTCATGCCTACTTTCATAGCTCATACCATCAATCATCATATTATTTACCTACATTACATACCATTCATTTCAATAGTTATCAACATAGCAAATCATCACTTTCTTTTCAATGCACTCAACAATTAACTAAGAATGGTCTTGGATTACACCAAGATCAATACCCACTTTCATCATAGGTGTAAAACAATCTAATTAGCACATGAATCAAGCATAGCTTATGTACTATCACGAATTATGGTTCCCCTAGTGTCTACCAACATCTAGACACCTTCATCCATCCTTGATTCACGTTTTTCACATACACCCTAAATTTTCATCAAACCCAAAATGAATCATAACATCAAAATCTACCAAATAGAAGGTACCTTTGGGTTTGATTGACCTTAATTCATCCATTTCCGGCTCATGCAATGATTTCCCCTTGATTTCTTACTAGATTGATCTTGGTAGTTGGGTTGGGGTTGAAACCCCCTTTTTCTCCTTCCTGTTGATCGACCAAAACACACACAAGTGTGTGTGTTTTTGATGTTTGCCTCTTATTAATAATAATAATATAGACTTTGGGTCTTTGGCAATTTCCACCCTCCAACTTATAATCTCTTGACTCAATATCATTTTATTAATCCCGTCTATCAACGTCTTTAAAATGAAACGGGTTTTCGGGGTGTTACAAGTCTACCCCCCTTAAAGAAGGTTTTGTCCCCGAAACCGCTTTCATTATTACCCTACTAGGCATTCGCTACGTATTTACTCCGACACTTCATTCAAAGTTTCGTGCCGCATCGCAAGCCTGTATTATAGACTATCCTACAAATTTAACCGTGAATAGACACAATTATATGTCTACACTTTCTACTATTAACTCGAGCCTTGATGCAATTATCAAGCATACTACACTATCATAACCTAACTACTGTTTCACCTTCATTTAATCATACTTAACTTGAGAGTCCGGCGTCGTTCTATAGTCCCTACCGAACAAATATATCTACCATACTCACCCCACCCCTTTTTGGTAGATTTTAGAGTCTTTCTGTTCATACCTATTTGGTTGTTAGTCCATTTCATGCACTACCTACTGTCGACACGTATGCCCCTTACTTACCACACCGAATCTAAGCTAAGACTCATTCATCTTTTTGACCTTTAAAAGTCAAACCTTCCGAGCTACAACATACGTAAGATATCATTAATTCATACGTGGGTACTATTCGACATATCAATTCCCTACTTAACAATCACAAAATAACCGAATTCACTAACCTTCCTTTCGCAACGTTAACCGACCATCTAGTCGTCGGCTTGACTTTCTCCCTAATAATTCCATGCCATACTTATCTTGCTTTAGTTCATTCACAAGGAGTTCCAACTCGTTCACTTCATATCACCTATCTTGTAGATTTCATCCGATTCATAATTTCGACCATTCGTATCTACAAAATTTATTGGTTAGGCATATACCTTACATTCATGAAAATCGACCTTCATTGGTCCATACAAGTTTTCTTTCACTTGTAATGTCTAATTATATACATTTCCTTCCTGATCTCCTGTTTACGTGCTATACTACATTACTTATTGCATTCTCCTATGCCAAATCTTTACAAATTATTCATTATCTTGTCAATTTTCTACAATTTGACTTTTCGAGGTAATTGCGCCATATTCTACTATTTTATAATAATTCCTACATCACATTCTGGCATCTCACCACATCATTCATTTTCTGCATATAGGGGTACGAATCTTTCAAAAGATCGACCGTTCATTCGTTTTCTATAGGTTCCTACAAAATAACTCACACTAATACCACGCCTTACCACCTTCCACTACCCATATATATGCATTTTGCATGCCACATAACACGCATATCTAAATTAAGTTACTAACTCGTGCTTATCTTGGTTAGAGAGAATAATGTATCCTCTCCTTCATTCCTACCCAATTGACTCACTTCATAGACTGTTCTATATTTCTACATCTTTCCAACGAATCTGACCCATTACTTGGGTAATTCCATATTTTCACATTTCCACTATTTGACCCGTTCAAGGTCATTTCCACAATTTCTATAATTTCACCCCTTTTTGACCCTTTATGGTCTTCCCAATCGTTTGACCCGCTAAGGTCTTTCCAGCCTATTTTACATGGTTTCAACCATATGACCCGTTAAGGTCCTTCCAACCTCTTGACCCATAAGGATCTTCCCAACCATTTTGACCCATATGGGCTTTCTACAATTTTGATCCGTAAGGGTTTTCTACAATTTTGACCCGTAAGGGTTTTCTACAATCTTGACCTGTAAGGGTTTTTCTAAAATTTTGACCCGTAAGGATTTTCTACAATTTTGATTTGATCTGTACTTGCTTACGGACTCAAACCTTTCATTTCAGGCTTTCATTCATATAGGTTTGATCCGTACTTATCTACGGACTTAAACCTTTCATTCCAACCTTTTATTCATATTGGTTTGATCCGTACTTATCTACGGACTCAAACCTTTCATTCCAACCTTACATTTATTGCCATAGTTGACTTATAGGCACAATATACATACGTTTAGTTGGATACCTTATAAGAGAATCCCCCTTCACATTCACATTTTTATAGAAGTTTCATTCCACCCACTTACCCACACGACCACTTACTTTCCAAGTTTACCAGGCATACCTGTGATGATTCTCACGTCTCACGTGCATCGCATGCTTCTTGTGCACTGGCCAGGCGCACAGTCCACATGCTATCCACGTGCCTTCGTGTAATCATTACCTTATGCCTAGGGACTGGTTTTCAGCTTCGTGCTACATTTCAATTTCGTTCCTAAACAACATGGTTATTTTTCCCTTCTATGTTTTACCATCCCTGAGGACATTCCTACCACCGGTACCAATAGTTAATTACGGCGTACCTATGATTATTCCATCTTATCTACAATTCCCATGATCTATCTTGAATCGTGTCCTTGAGACATCTTCATTATCCACAAAAGCTCACCTTAACATAAACACCACAATTAGCTTTTAACATGTCATGTGAGTTAATATTAAATTCTACCCTTGGGCCTTGATCGAGTCTTGGATTGTACGGGTCACTGCGTTCAGGAGCACACAAGTTTGAGTTCAAGTACTTACTTCCTTGTACAAGATTTCACTCAAACAAGGGCTCTGATACCAACTTGTATGGTCCTAAACCAATTAACAGAAACTTGCAGCGGAAAAGCCAACCGAAAAAATTCTTTTCTTTAATAACAACCTTGAACGTTTAGAAACCGATTCTAATATGTATTTTTGGTGTTACAACTTAAAATATTTCTTAATACATTCTACGTGACTCCTCTCCATTTGATTATGTGACCGTAACCACGTACAATCCGCCTCCTCGCTCGAACTCCATCCTTTCCTTACTTCTCAAGATAGACAAGACATCCTGCATTCACCACAAAACCATTTCGTTAGTTCAATAGGTAACCTCATGTAATCTACTCATGACGCGGAAGTAACATCCAACAATACTCTGTGATCCTGTCCAACAGCCTTCATTCGAGTTCGGGTGGGTTACCCCGATCCGAACCTCCACGTCTCCTGCAATCATACGTACATACCTACGTTTCCTATCATTCACATAACAAAGGTTAATAACCCCACAATGCGTCCAACATACACTTCCCCTCCATATAATTTCACAATACATACAAGCATACACTTCCTTCATATAATTCTACAGTACATACAAGCATACAACTCCTTCATATAATACCACCATACATACAATCATACAAGTCCTTCATATAACTTACTTGACCCGTCATGTTACTCTTTCTTCGCTAATCTCTACGACAAATATGACGTTCCAGCCCTATACTCAATCTACTCATAATTACCAACCCTTACATGCATGCAACTCTCTCTCAAACCCGAGCATGTGTACCCATATGTACAGCACATTCTCAATCTACTTAATCATGACAATCTACTTATCGTATTTGATACCATCGAGCAACGTATCAATTAAACTACACGCACTTGTATCATTCCGTACTATGATCATATTACAAAACTAACATTAGTATTACATGCTACACCCTTACATAGCCTTACACGAGGTCCAACAATATTAATTGATGCGTTAAACGCTATTACGAGTCGCGTACGTAAGCGAAGCCTTGTTTATTCCATTTTGTTTCTCCTTTCCACCCCTTCTAGACCCTTACGTACCCTTACGGTGGACTCTGCACATTCCCATTTTGTTTCTCCTTTCCACCCCTTCTAGACCCATCCACGCCGATCCATTCGAAGCCTTGTTTATTCCATTATAAACTCCAATTCAAGCCTTAACCTCGTTATTTACGTTCCATCATCTCACGTTCCTCATACTACTTACAAACACATATACATGTTAAGATTCATTATCCTAAGTGGAATACGAACCACTTACCTTATGTCCTCCAAGTTGATGCTTGCTACTTGCCTCCACTTGACCCATTAGCCACTCATGCTTGAGCCCATGTTGACTACGCATTCATGTTATCATTCCCACCATTCCGTTAGCATACACAACCTTGCATACTATCGATCATATTACATTTACTTGTTCCCATGACTTTCATTGGTCAATTACTAATATGCATATCACATAATTAACTACCACGTTGTTTATCAATCAAGCAATCCAACATATCATCATGTATGACACCTAGATAATCTAACATATATCACATGATTTCCTTAATCCCATAATCATGTTAGGAAGCATAACCATGTTAGTCATACATTGTTGACTTCCTCAGAAAGTCAACTTCCAACTATACAAACTTCCTACTTAGAACATATGTCCATATTGATGACTAGATCATATGAAACACACCATAACATCACATTCCTATCTCATTAACATGCAAGATTATTTATCATTCCACTCATAGTATTTAAGCATTAGTGTACACATTACTAATGCATACTTCCTACCATATCATACAATCAACCAAGTCCCCACATGATTACTCTTTAAGACGAAACCCTTATGTTAATCCTACTATCAATTGCACCAATTATCACATTACTTTCATACTTGTCGAGTCTTGCATACAAATTTACACATGTTAGACTCATCTAAGCATTTCGTCAAACACTTGGTGTGCATACAACCTTTAAAACACAATGTACAAGCATTTCATGCCTACTTTCATAGCTCATACCATCAATCATCATATTATTTACCTACATTACATACCATTCATTTCAATAGTTTTCAACATAGCAAATCATCACTTTCTTTTCAATGCACTCAACAATTAACTAAGAATGGTCTTGGATTACACCAAGATTAATACCCACTTTCATCATAGGTGTAAAACAATCTAATTAGCACATGAATCAAGCATAGCCTTATGTAGTATCATGAATTATGGTTCCCCTAGTGTCTATCAACATCTAGACACCTTCATCCATCCTTGATTCACGTTTTTAACATACACCCTAAATTTTCATCAAACCCAAAATGAATCATAACATCAAAATCTACCAAATAGAAGGTACCTTTGGGTTTGATTGACCTTAATTCATCCATTTCTGGCTCATGCAATGATTTCTCCTTGATTTCTTACTAGATTGATCTTGGTAGTTGGGTTGGGGTTGAAACCCCCTTTTTCTCCTTCCTGATGATCGACCAAAACACACACAAGTGTGTGTGTTTTTGGTGTTTGCCTCTTATTAATAATAATAATAATAATATAGACTTTGGGTCTTTGGCAATTTCCACCCTCCAACTTATAATCTCTTGACTCAATATCATTTTATTAATCCCGTATATCAACGTCTTTAAAATGAAACGGGTTTTTGGGGCGTTACATAACACATACAAAATCATAAACCCTAATCGCATAGGATCATGTTTAACCCATTCACTCTTTATAAACCTCAAGTTTTAATCTTTTTAAAAAGGTTTCCAACCTGGACAAAGGTTTTATAACATATTAAAGAAGATTAATACATAATAGATTAATGATTATACCGCAAGCCCTTCGAAACAATCAACCGAATGCTCTTGAAGCTTCCCGACCGATGTTCTTGTGCCTTAGCAGGTGTTTAGGGGTTAATATTTCGTAATAGGGCAGTAGGGGCAATTAGGGTTTGAGTTTAGGAGGTACAAGAGGCTTAAGGTTGCTTAAATACATGTTTAAGTCGGTTATGTTTCGTCAGTTTCCCGTGAGCGGCCGCGCGGGGCCTGTGTGCGGCCGCTCACAGCCCCCCGGCTCGCTCCGGATGCCCTGCTTCGTTGCACGGCTCGTTTTCTTCGATGTTTTCGCTATTTCGGACCATAAGAAGTGTAACCCCATGTGTTAAGACCCCAACCATCCTAATGGTCCATCCATTATGGTTTTTATTAACGTATTCGTTTTAAGTTCACGTAATCACATACAGTTTGCACATAATTTCACAGAGTATCATAGAAGCACGTAATTGCAATCAATCTCAATCAATTAACTCACAATTATTTAACTTCTTTGTTCACCAACGTCCGAGGTTCACTAATCATGTATATAGTCTGGTAATTCCCTGAATTACCACTTCATACAGTTATTAACCTATAACTGTGCAACGTGTGCCCTATCTAGCTAACCCTAGTTAAGTATAATAAAAGGAATGTAACTGGAGTTTAGTTAAAGTGAGAACCTGAAATTGCGGGGCATCACAGATTAAAATTTGTCATTTTAGAAAAGGGGTATAACTTGTGGCTTTTTGTTAATGGGTCAGCCTTATCAGTTTTAATAAACGGGTCAAAGACTAAATCAACAATTGAAGGAAACAAACATGATATGAGATATATTTTCTTGACAAACTATTTGTATCTAGATATCAATTTGATTAAAAAAATAATAGTTGGTGAGTTATCAAGGATTTAATATCTAAAAAATGAATTGTTGCTTCCAACCAAAAGCCTTTCATTTGATTTTTTTTTTATTCATCACAAACATTGTTTGTCTTCAAATAGGCAAGGTTTACACCAAAGGCAAACTTTAAACTAATGTTGTTTGATATTGACATTTACAGCGCCTTCCACATTACATAACCTGCAAGAGGCAATATATTATTGGTACGCCGTGTTGTTTTCTGTTTCAGCTACATGGGTTGTGTGTGAGAATTTTGACATGGAGTGGCACATATGGAAAATCAACAAAACAACTTTAAACACACGTCGTTCCATTGGCAGCCCAACTTTTGATTTAACAAAAATTTTCATGATGGTAATTGTACCATTGAGGTTAGTATATTTTTTTTCTTTCTTTCTTTACTCAATAGCTAATAATTAAACCATTACTAGAAAAAAGTCTTTCACTGACAAAATTTATGATATTAGAAAGCAAAATTTTGTTTTTAAGTAAACGGGTCAAAATTACTATTGCATTAGTCAAAATATACATAATAGCATGACTTATTTGCCAAGTGTCAAGAGTAGAGATGGACAGAAGACGCTAATATTGGATAAAGAATGTAGAGTTAAGAATCAAACTGCAAATGTTGTCTACAAAGAAATATTTGAATGTTTGTGAATAAGTATTCAATCATATTTTTCTTAAACAGTTTAATTTCATTTTTTTTAACTATATTTATTTACTTAAAATTTTCATCTTCATTTGCATGCATGCCATTTAAATAAATATGAGTGCATCTTTATTTCATTATTTGTTTTTTAATGACGTCAAATCAAATATTGCATAATTCATACATCATTTATTGGGTAACTTTAAAGTTTTTTATGATATTTTTTTGTGATACCTCGTAATTTCAGGTTCATACTTTGACCAAACTCTAGTTAACTTGTACTTACATTCACAACATTTTACTTAACTAGGGTTAGTTAACTAAGTCACATGATACACGGTTATAGGTGAACAATTGCATACACGAGTCTTGAACCCTGAACGTTGGTGAAACAATAAAACAAATAACTGTAGAATAACTCATTTGATATTATTTGTAATTATGTGCTTAATTGAATTTATTTGTCAACTTATGTACAATTCTGTGTATTTAAGCGAAACGTGTTACCAAACCGGTAACCGACGCCTGACGAACCAGGAACGTATTTTAGTTGTAAAATATTGAGTAGAGTATTTTTATGGACTAGGTGTTATATGTAAAGCCCAATTATAAAGAAAAAAATAAAATATATATAATAAAACCTTTGGACTTGGACCAGCCCAAAAGACAAGGCCAGGCCCAGATCAGCCCAAAAGATAAGGCCAGGCCCAGATCGGCCCAGGTTAGTTTTTGTTATAAAAATTGATTTTTAACCTAATTCTTCATTATAACAGAACCCTAATCACTCTTAACAGCCACCATACGAAAATCTTACCTCCTAACCTCTGCCATAACCATAATTAATCAAGTTTTGGAGCTCTAGTTGAGTTTTTATCACCTGAATGAAGAGCTTTAGATATATTATCAAACCTTTTGTGTTTTATCTTCTTTATTATGTTATAAAACACCATAAACAAGTTGTCCAAGATCTGAAATAAACTTATAAAGATTAAAACATGGTTTTTATAAAGGTTTAATGGGATTAATCAAGGTATATGTGTGTTATTATGTGATATGTGTTATGTTATTGCATGATTAGTGATTATTGAGCGTCTAGGGTTTCTAAGTGATAATATTTATAATGAATCTGCATGTTTTGATCAGATGATTGCCTGGGAAGTCTTGTATGATGTTTATAAGATGTTCTTGATCGATAATATGCATCTAGGTTTTGTTATTGATAAGATTGTTACATGTTTAGAATCTAGACAGAATGATTAGATCGACTTGCAGAGGCTGTAACGTGATGTTAAAGTGTTTTTTTTATGATTTATTTGTATGAAAATATTTTACATGGTCTTATCTTTTCATAATGGGCAAAATCACCTGTTTTGGACGTCGTTTGATAGTTTTTTGGAATTTTCTTTGATTAAAGGTCATATCAGATTTTCGGATTAGTAAATTGGGTCAACTTTAAACGATCATAACTTGAGTTCTAGAAATAGTTAGATTATGAAATTTGGACAGTAGGTCGACATTGATGAAAATTGACTTTTCCAAGTGGATTCATCCCGTTTGGATGAGCACACAATTGTTGGGAATTTTTCTACTAATCTGATCTGTTGTGAGTATTTTCTGGACCTAGCTGTATTGTATGATTTTTCATAATTTTTGTGTATGGTTTTGTCACGGAATAAAAATATGGACTTTTCCGGTAGACACCCTGGAATATCAGTAAACTTTTGAGAGTCTAATTAATTGAATTAGTATTTTTAATAAAGTGGTTTTCACAGAGCATAATCTGTCCTAAAAACGCAGATTATGTAATGTACACTTATGTGGCTGTTTGGAGTCTTGTATGACTTGTAATTGACATGAACTTTTATGATCACTTATATGAGGTGTATATGAAGTGCATAACTTTATGTTAACCATTGTGTTCACCAACGGGTCCGTAGGGTCTACTTGTGCATTAAAAATCATTAGGTGTCACTTACACAGTTTTGAACTTTTAAACGTCTTGGACAAACGGGTTATATGGTGTATTGATTTTACACATACACTCACTTAGTGACACATGTAATAGGGAGTCGGTAGCACATCCTATTTGTGAAGTTTGAATTATTTGCTTGCATCCTAAGGTGAGTTTCACTACTCTTTTCTCAAAGGCATGTGTCTCGGGTTGAGACAACTTACTTAACTTTTTTAGTCCAGTTTGAGACAACTCACATATCCTGTGTTACGGGGTGCTAGGTTCACGAGGTGAATCTGTTTGTGCTAATTCATGCTTTATGTCCTTGACGAACTAAACCAACTCTATCGTTGAAGTCCTTCCTATACTGAATGAATTGCCGGGTGGGCAAGCGGGTTATTAGTTGATAGCGCTATTAGGTCTCACAAACCTCACATCGTGCTGGGAGCATGGGTGTGAACTATAACTTAACATTTTATTATCATTGTTGATAGACAATGATGCAAGGCACATTGCTCGCTATTGCGACAGCTCGTAGTTTAGCAGTTCGGTATTACCGGTGTTAGTTTTCATGAGTGGGTTAGCTACCCCTGGCATGTGAATTAGATGTTACGTGGTATTGGAGGCCGACGATTTTACTTGTTGTTACGTGGTCTCGGAGACCTATGCTGTTTACTTGCTGTCACGTGGTCTGGGAGACCTACGTCGTTTACTTGTTGTTACGTGGTCTAGGAGACCTACGCGTTTACTTACTCGTTTACTTTACTATGTGAACTCACCAACTTTATGTTGACACACAGCATACATGCTTTTGCAGGTAGTTAGCTTCCGGTGCCACGATTAAAAAGCACTGCACACTTCACTGTATTTGGGTCTAGGCAAACATCTAAATTTCATTCTATGCTTTTACGTTTTCTTTAATATGGTTTTATATTGGGCGTGTTGTTTGGCGCATGGTTTTAAAATATCTATGTTTGGTTTACGCTTCCGCAACTTAACTAAACTTTTTGGTAAACGCTAAACTTGATTTTTGAAAACGAACTAGATGGTTTGGGCATTTAGAGTCATTCTTATGACTTATGGCTATGGAATCCTAGTGTGTCACGCGCCTCGCGGTATAAACCCCGAAGTGAAAATTTGAGGGCGTGACATTTTCCAAGTAACCCAAATTTATAGGAATTTGTAATACTTAATTAAAACGTGTATATTACAATCACTAGCTTTTATCCCGGGAGCGTCTCGGGGTTGAAAAATATAACAATTCTAATAATACTAATACTAATAGTAATAATTATTACTCTTGTAATTAAATAAATAAAAAAAATAACCTTGCTATAAGGTGACACCATGTGTTGCAGTGTTGCGCGATTCTTTCTCCTAGCTTCTCTTGATGAAGTATACCTATGCATCTTTAAAAGAGTAAAATTCCAATGAAAGCATGGCGATTGGGCTGGATATCAACATCGTAGATAAGAACCTGGTTTTAAAGAAAAAACATTATTAATGAATAACCTGAACACTTTGTGTTTTTTTTCCTGTATGAACGAAACCCCACAAAAAATAGTCGTTTTTTTTCTCCGTTTTTTATATAGCACTGCGGTACTCGTTGGAAAGATAATAAAACGCTCGTTAATTTGGTGTAATTTTTTTTCTTTAAAAAATCTCGTATATAAAAGATATTAACGTTTAAAAATTATGGGAGGAAACATAATAGAGAAATTTAAATTTGTTTTTAAATTCTTTTTTCCTAAAATAACTCAATTTAAATTTAGTTGATTAGGTTTTATATTATTATTTATTTATTTTTTATTTGCCACATGGCATGACAATGGCACACTCAAGGAGGAGAATGCCTCCTTGAATGCCATGTCATTAAAATGGTTTTCTTAGGCCTTCATTGAATGATAACTCATCAATCTTCAATTCTTTTATTATAAGCTATAGATTATAAAATTGTTTTCTCATTTGACTTGGGGATATACCGGCTATACACCCGGGTCTCTAATCTAGTACTCATAATGGAACTACTGAAAAAAATAAATGAAAATGACCATAACTTAAACACGGGTTAATTGACCGCAACCACCAATTTGAAAACACTAAACATAGCACTTTTGTAAACATTATACAAATAAGAAAACTTACAAAGTACTATACAACATATCACGAAAGGAACGATAAAATAACAAAAACGAGTATCACTTGCAAATTATTGTCGAAAACTAACCGAACCGAACCATACATATTTTCATATATTACTCGCTTTTATAACTAAATGGTGTTGAGTGTCGAATCCAGCAAATAAATAAATAATAAATCTACTAGTATGAGTGAAAGTAGAGTTCGTGTCCTCAGGGATACAGACCAAATGATTATACCAAAAGCGTTTTCGCACAAATACTATTACAAAAGGGGGGTGTACTTTAAATTAATGAAAATAAAACTAAAATTAGTAAGACAAATGACTAGAAAACGTTAATTAAATTATGAGAAAATTCAAATATTAAAACTAATTCCAACACTAAGGCAGTTTCTTAATTTGACCCGGACTTGTGATCATTAACAATTATGGTGCAATGATCCTTTAATTAAATGGTTTGTATCAATACTAGATGTCACGCCGTTCGGACATCCACTCTACCTAATGTCTAACCAAACGCCGTTCGTTGATTTGAGCCAACCCGCTACTCCAAGCTCACGCCGTTCGGATCTTAGTGTGCGGGTTGCAATGATAGAAGCATCGATTACAATCAAACACTCACGCCGTTCGGAGTGCTTAATTATATTGTTTAATTCTATAACAAATTTAAATTCATAAACAAACCTAAACCGTTATTTGTTGTTTTTATCAAATGTATAAAAACCGGTTAAAGTTTCATAAATTGATGAACATTATTATAATGATTAACAAAGTGGCCAATTTTATCAACCAACTAATATTTTACCTAAAGATATAAATCAAGAATCAATCAAACAAACCATTCAAAAATTGGATCTAATAAGAGTTTCACATTAGCTTTCGAATCAAAATTAAGAAAACATACCAAAATACCATAATTAAAAAGGTTCTAGCCAAACATGACGGCTAGTTCAATCCAAACAAATATGAAATAAAACATTCAAAACAAAACTTACGAAACGAAATTGAAAATCGACCTTAATGGCTAAGAACAAAAAAAAAAAAAAATACCAAAGACTTTTTTTTATTTTTTTCGATGTCCTCTACAGCATAGAGGTGCACAAATCGGGTTTTTTTAATACCCGGTTTCGGGTATGGAACCGGTTTCGGGTATGGTCGGGTATTACTTCGACCGGGTATTGAAAGAACCGGTTCCAGTTTCGGTTCTAGTTCCTAGCATAAAAAACCATACCCGGTATACCGGTTCCGGTTTTTCAATACCCGGTTCTGGTTTTTTCAATACCCGGTTCCGGGTATGGAACCGGTTTCGGGTATATCGGGTATTAAAAAAACCGGGTACACTGGGTATTTAAAAAACCCGGGTATATCGGAAAACCCGGTTCTAGATTTCTTTGAGTATACTTTTTGAGTATACTTTTTGAGTATTCGGAAGGGTAGTGTGATTTAGATGATTATAACGTGGTTATAGATTTCTTTGAGTATACTTTTTGAGTATTCGGAAAACCCGGTTCCGGTTTTTTAATACCCGGTTCCGCCTCAACATCTTAATGCCAAATAGTCCCGTCGCTTGACACATACTTTTTGAGTATTCAAAAAACCAGGTTTCGGGTATTCGGAAAACCCGGTGTCGGGTATTCAAAAAACCCGGTTCCGGGTATTTAAAAAAAACCGGGTACAAGCAGGTTCGGTTCCGGGTCTGGTTTTTTACATAGAAATGTATACCCTATGCGTACCCAGCGGGTAGGGTCGGGTACGGTTCCGGGTATACCCGGTTCCGGTTTTTTTTTAATACCCGGTTCTGGGTTTTTTTTTTCGATTCCAATTCCGGTTCCGGTTTTTTTGTGCACCTATACTACAGCCGTCCAAAGAGAGATGATACCACACCCAACTAACATCACTATTTTCTTGGTGATATGGGTCACGTGATTTTTGCAACCCATTCTTTGACCATGGCCCAACTTGACCCCTTAATGCTCCCACTATTTCCTTGCACCCTAACTTTAGTTAGGGCTGTGTAAAGGGTCCGGAACCGACCCGATTTGATCCGGACCCACCAGAACCGTATATCCTTTTATTGTTGAAATTAGGAACCACGAACCGAACCTTAAAAGGCTATGTGGTTCTGGGTCCTAATGGTTCTGATGGGTCGGGTAAAGGGTCTGACCCTCTAGAACTCTTTAATGCAATAGCCACTTTTAGAGGATTTACATATTCCTATTTTTTTACCATGCTCGTAAAAGAATTCCTCCATATGGTTCTAAGGCCGTCCGTTGTGGGAACGCAAGTGAACGTGCGTAAGCCACTGACGTGACTATCAAGTAATCCGGTCACTTGACCCCGTTGTGCCTGGAGGTGAGCAACGGCGCGACCAAATGTCACTTTTTCCGTTAAACCACGCGACCACAATCAATTGTGCTCGCGCCGGGACTGTTCGAGTGGAGCTGTTGTGGCTGGGGTGAGCACGGGCGTTGAAACCTCGTTTGCGTCGTGCTACTCGCGCTTCCACAATGGGCAGTCTAACAATAGCCCATGAGTTTTTTTAAGTCATTTTTCGTTTCTCGACTTTTGTTTTCGTAACAATATTGTCATTCTCGTCAATAGAAACATTATGTGAATTAGGGATGTGCTCGGGACGGTATCGGTACCGATACCGATCCCGACAAAACCGATACCGAAAAATTCAAAAAACCAATACCGATACCGATACCGATTATACCGGTACGGTATCGGTATCGGTTCGGTATCGGTACGGTACTGATGTGGTATCGGTATTTTACCTTAAAATACCGATACCATACGATCCCGTACCGATACCGAACAACCTCTAAATGTCGGTTCGGTACGGGATCGGTATTTTTCGGTTCGGGATCGGTTTTTGGGACCGTATGCTCATCCCTAATGTGAATCTATATTTACTTCAATTTTGGATATAATATATATTATATAATATATCACATCTATGCATATCCATTATGCCGAAAAAAATTTCAAGAAAAATACATTGTTATTATTATAAATAATCTATATATATATATATATATATATTGCAAAGCTAATAATCCTACATGTCCTAATATTATGCAATCTCTCCTTTGAGAGATGCCACATAGGATGTGATGTGGCAACTCTAGACCAATTAAAAAAGAAATAAATATAGTTTAACCTAATCTATTAAATACCTAATCTACTAAATGTAAATATTAAACCTTTATTATTTTCTCTCTTATGTTTTCTCCCATAACTTTTAAATGATAATATCTTTTATATACGAAATTTTTTAAAAAAAAAAAATTACACCAAATTAACGAGTGTTTTATTATATTTCAAACGAGTACAATAGTGTTATATAAAAAACGGAGATAAAAAATGACTATATTTTGTAACCCGACATGTATTGTGTCAGGTTTGGGATTAGTTTAAAAAAAATTATGGGTTTGGGTCGGGCCTGGGATTAGGTGATACCCATGAATTTTTTAAAATAATAATATGATAACTTATGGCAGGGATTTGTTTAAAATAAATAAATAATAATAATAATAATAATAATAATAATAATATTCATTAATTATATATTGGCAAGTCATTAATTATGTTGTCATATTAGATATTTTATTATGTCATATTAGATATTTCAACCCGGGACGCTCCCCGGATAAAAACTAGTATTTTTAATATTGTATTAACATTACATGAAATCGATTACAATAAAATGTAAAAACAAATAGTGAAAAGACTAAAAAAGATTAATATTTTATTTTTTAATTAAAATACAAACGGTTCTTGTGGTTCTTATATTAGAACCGTGGGTTTGGAACCGACCCGACCCGGAACCGATAATTCATATAAATCTAGAACCGGATACCGACCCATATATTTAAAAAGGTTCGGGTCCAAGGTTCTTATGGGTCGGGTCCAAGGTACCTGTGGGTCCGAACCACGAAATGCTCACCCCAACTTTAGTAAATATGGTGAGCCCGAAATATTTAGTCCAATAATCCAATTTATCAACAACACCAATCCGGATCAAGCCCTTGTGTCCATCCTGAGTTTGATTCTTCATATTAACTCATTAACTTAAACATTGAATCAGCTCCAAATTGATAATAATTTGACTTCTACTCTTGTATTTGGCTGATCTAATTAAATGCCATGAAGGTCTTTAAACTTTTTGTCTTCAAGGTTACTTCCAACTCTTTCCAACGCTTGTTTTCATCTCTCGCAATCACTCCACGCCTGCAAAATCAACAAACACAAACCAAAGTAGATTCCGCCCACCACAATATGCATTTCACTAAAACGATGCAATATGTACAACCTAAGTGTATAAAAACGCTCAAACTAACTACTAGAAAGATGATAAAATATGCCTAAAAATGCAACTAACAAATGGATTAACCGAAAACTCATTGGTTAAGAAAATAAAATAACCAAAGACTTCGGTTTCGGTTGTAGCTATAATTGACCTGAATCATCCACACACCTAACAATGTTTCGTGCTCCCCGTTGCATCGCGCGAACACCATTCTAGTGTGTGTGTGTGTAGTGAAGAGTTCAAATGAGAAAAAAAATGTCTTAGACTGTATAGTGTGAGCCGCGAGCGAGCAGGCGCAAGCGGCCAGCTGATCCACGTGGCTCGCGAACACCACAACATACACGTGTGAACCTTTCTGCGAACGAACCTATGCTACCGTGCTCGCGTGAGTTAGCAAAGGAAAACTAGCCGTTGGAGACGACCGTTGGGGCTGGCGACCGTGGCTGGCAGGCGCTTTATTTATAGAAACCTTGAACCACTTTTAGAAACCTACATTTTTATTTTCAAATTTTCACTCACACTAAACACATAAAAATGGAATGCAACGACTTTTCTTCGTTCGACTTTTCGGATGGAGACGATTTGATAATGGAAGTGGGTAGGATAACGGCTGACTAGTTTATATTGAAAGAGCGTTTGGCGTTCTTAAAAAAAGATTTCCGTTGATTGCCAACCCACTAAGGTTTTGGACACGAGAAAATAATTGACGTCGTCTTCACTTGTGTCATTCTACATAACATGATATTAGAGGACCAAGGCTTAGCTATTTGTCAAAATTACGAAGGCTATGTCCTACGTGCTGAATCGACAATCACTAATCTTCAAAAACTCGACACCATAAACAATATCAAGAACTGTGAGATACACGGAAACCTTCGACATGAATTGGTCGAGCATTTATGTGCTAGACGTCCCGATGAAATTGTACTAGATTGGTTTTATTTATATAGTTTGTATTCTTGTTAATATTAATCTAACATTTTCTATTAATTTTACTTTTATATTAATATTACATTATACAAATTTAGAAAGCATAAAAAATAAAATTAAAATAAAAAAACTGGATAATGTCACTGCTCACATTAAGCCACGACATGGTCAAGTGAGTGAGCTGCAGCTTTATCATACTGTCGTATCAGCGCCCAGTTGGCACAATATTAGAGGATAGAGTTTGTGCTCACCTTGAGTCACAACACACAGTCTTATAAGAAAAAAAGAACAAATTTGAATTAATAAGAATCCCCTATTTAATAATTATATTTAATGTTATTTAAATGGTTAATTTGTTGTAACCCTCTAAACTAGTTAAATTAATGAAACTCATAAATCTTGTTAAAAATATATTGTTTGAAGGCAAACCTAATTTACCGTGGAGGATAATTCGATATGTGTAGCATAAATATAAGATGAATTTTCATATGTGTAGGATTAAAGTATTATAATCTAGATATATGTTGGATAAATATATAATAATTTCAATATAGGTAGGATTAATTTTAATATGTGTAGGACAAATTTTGATAATCTATAGTTCTATAAGATAAGAAGTTAATGTTAATTAAAATTAAAGTAGTAATAATTAATGAAAGAAAAGTTTATGTATTAAATGTTTTACTAAGTGTTTAATGTTTTACTGTTATATGTAAAGTAAATAAAGTACCGATTGTGATATTATAACGAGTAGCTTCTAAACACGAAATTTTTCATATGTGCATTTATTATCATTAACTAAACATATTTTGTGTATAAGTAGAATCCAATTAAAATGAAAACACTTAAAAACTCCATTTTCCATGTTAAAATGGGTACCTTCTTTTTCTTTACCAAGAAGCTCAATTACCTTTTTATTATATTATCTTGTTTCACTTCCTTTTGCATAACCCCTTCCAATAGTATGTCATGTTTTCTTACAATCAAATGGTCTGTCCATATATATGATGGAATCCCTAACTCAACAATTAGTGTTCATGTTAAATCGGCAGACGATGATCTAGGGTTTCACAACATCACTTATGACAACAGTTATACTTTTCGTTTCTGTGATAACATGATTCATAACACGCTTTTCGGGGCTGATTTTTCCTATGGAAGCAAGTTTGTCCATTTTAATGTTTTTGATGATAAGGTAACCGAAATAATTGGTGGCATAATTTTTAAGGAAAGTCATGCATATTGGTTGATGAAAGAAGACGGGTATTACCTTTCCAACAAATCAAGAGATTACAATGATCCTGCATGGATCTTATTCGGACATTGGTAAATGCATGCCTTGAGCATTTGTATTGTTTGCCAATAAAGAATTATAATAAAATTAGTTTACTTCGATTTTATCCTTTTAGATTATTCATCACATCATTTAATCGGTATACATCAATTGTAACATATTGCGGTCCTCGTTTTGAAAACTTACTGGGTGGATGAATGAAAGTTAACGTTAAAAAAATTATATATGTGGTTGCATGCAACCGTTACTAATTTCATAACCAAAATTAACTAGGTTTCTCCCGGCGCGCGTTGCGGCGCCTTTGTTTTTCCTTATCAACGCGCGCCTTTCTTTTTCCTTATTTAGGCTCTGATGTTTTGTGTACATGTATTGGATGATAGCATCTTGTGGTTTAACATTGAAACCAGATTGGTTAGGTTTGGATCTTCAAATGCGAGCGTTGCACCTAACCTGCAACAAAACATTTCCATTTTAATTTAAAGTTCCACAATAAGAACAATAATGTTGAATGCAATTGATTAAAGTGACAAACCTGAAACCGCAACTTATAGTTTTTGGCATGTTTCATCTTAAACGGTGAAAAGTATCCATTGGAATAACCAAGCCTAAGGACCTATGAATGCATATTGATAAAAACATTAATTTGCTTACTTGCTGCAGTTGCAAGTGGTTTACTTGATACCCTGATGCTGCAAATTAACAAAATCCAATGCAACTGTTATAAAATTATATTTTATAGTGTCTACCCACCTTTATTTCTTCTACGTCGACAGTACCCAACCTTGATTCCACATCGCATAGCAAATGACTGATCAAATCCCTAGGCTCTTCAAAAATTTTGGTTCTAGTTGGATTTTCAAATATGTCCTCCAATTTATGATCTTGAGACACGTCATCCTAGGATCATTAGAAGAAAATGGGGGTAACCAATAAGCATTTCATACATGATTGCCCCCAGTGACCACGAGTCACACTCCATTCCATATCTTTTTTCTAGCAGCACTTAAGGTGCCATATAATCAAGAGTTCCAACTGCAGAAAATGCCTACAAAACATACTTTTACACAATGAAATGTTGTTGATAAGCACGTGGAAGAATAGAAATAAAAGCAATTTATTTTTACAATGTCAAGAAAGTAATACCAAGGCATGCCGATTATGTTTCAACTGTTGCAATTTAAAAAAGATATGCCCATTGCAGTACAGTATCAGGTTTCTGGTTTAATGTCCCTATAAGTGAAAAGAAGTTCAGAACATGCTTCAATGTATATTCATATTTCATTTGAATTAAGAAAAGATCACTTGAATTAACAATCAAGTATATAATGCTTTATCAAGATATATAATATAATACCTGTGTATGTAGTTGTGCTGCTGAATAGAATGGATGGCCAGTATACTTTCAGCCATATAAAATCGAGCAACGTCCTCAGAAAGAATATCTTTTCTCGTCAGCAAAGTCATGATGTTACCACCAGGTAAATATTACATTATAAGGTACAAATAATCAGCATCTTGAAAAAAAAAAAAAAAAAAAAACAGCTTTACAATGCATCGACTATCAACCTCCACAAGCAAATTCCTCTCTGATCGAACATGTTCAATCTAATTACACAAAATAAACGAAATCATCAAACCATGAATCTCTAAGATTTAAACCTTTACAAACCCCTTTCAACCTTTAAAACACAAAATCTTAGGTGAATATAATGGTATGACTAGGAAAAGATTTAAGCCACTGGCCGTAAAATCTTGAACTAATATAGAATACCAAACACCCTTAAACAAAAGAGCATAGAAGAACAAGGTTGCAATAAACAAAGCCTAATCTGAATCATTCAAATGGTATATGCATTCAATCATTGATACTATAAATCGATAATCATGAAACAATCACTACGACAAATAAAACAACATTATCGATTAATGTCTCTATTAGGCGATTTACAATTTATTATGCAGCATCATAAATCGAAATAAACAATAAACAATCCATAATAATGAAAATTACCACGAAAATAACAAAAAATCGAATGATTAGATTCAATATTATTAAATATAGGATTAACTGAAAAACCTAAATCGAAAAACCTAAATCAAAATCATTAAATAATCGATTAGTGTATCCACCTAATTGAACGAATACAGTATGAATCGACAGAGACATGAAATGGTTTCTATACAAACAACAAACAGAAAACAAAAACTCATAATCAACAGGATTTTGAAACAGATATGTTAGATACGTTCAAGATAGGGTTTTGTTTGAACACAAGATTTCGATGAATCTGAATACGAAATCGAAAATTAATAAGACAAATATACAAAACCATAGTATTTTAAAAGAATTGTTACCAGATTTGGAGGATACGAAGCGTGGATTGAAGGAGGCGGTTAGGGTTTATTTTGAAAGAGTGAATAATATAGATGGGTAGCTAAATGATGTTAATAAAACTGAGAAAAAAAAAGTATTTATATGCGGGTTACCGGGTACCAAATGAATTGTATGGATCGGGTCGGAGCTACCGAGTTATAGCTAAACGGGTTAGAATGGAGACCATCTAGAGGTGCCAGCACATCCCTAGTTACTCCTTTATTATATATATATATATATATATATATATATATATATATATATATATATGTATGTATATAGATTATACAAATTTAGAAAGTATAAAAAATTAAAAAAAATAAAATAAACTGGATAATGCCACTGCTCACATTAAGCCACAACAGGGTCAAGTGAGTGAGCTGCAACTTTATCACACTGCCATATCAGCGCCCATTTGGCACAATATTAGAGGATAGAGTTTATGCTTATCTTGAGCCACAACACACAATCTTATAAGAAGAAAAAGAACAAATTTGAATCAATAAGAATCATCTATTTAATAATTCTATCTAATGTTATTTAAATGGTTAATTTGTTGTAACCCCTAAACTAGTTAAATAAATGAAACTCATATATCTTGTTTAAAATATATTGTTTGAAAGCAAACCTAATTTACCGTGGAGGATAATTTTGATGAGAAAGTTTACGGTACAAAGTTGTATATTGTACAAAGTGTAAGAAGTATTTTGGGCCTTTGATCGAAATAAATTAATGGATGAGATTAAAAGAGGAAAAATATACGTTGAGTTTCTAAAAGAGAATGAGAAGGGCAAAATAGGTATAACCCACAATGGTTGAGTTCCACCCCATTTTTAAAACGGTCATAACTTTTTCATACCACATTATTTTTAAAAAAAAAATACATCATAAAAACAAGCTTTTCATCCTCTTTCATTTTCATACCATATTGCTATACTTTTTTAAAATTTTTTTTGCTGGGTTGATATTACTTGCGTCTAAATGTAAACACTTGATATTATTACTTGCGTTTAAATATGTCTGGACCAGAACAAGTCTAGTAGTAATATCTGTACTTTTAATTTTTTATTGCTAGGTTCATAGTACTTGCGTCTAAATGTTTAAACACTTGCGTTTAAACATGTCTGAACCAGACATGTTACGTCTAAATGTTTAAACACTTGCGTTCAATTTAGGATTATTGTTTATATGCTTCTTTTTGTCGAATTGAGCCTTCCTCTTCATGTTAGTCTTGTTGGGTATTTTCTTGAATCATTTCACAACCTGTTCAATTGATGAAGTCATGTCATGTGTAATTTGCTAAATTTAGCTGCAAATTGATCATTATGTTCGTAACTATGCATAAAGATCAAAGAATCAAGCAGTTTATGGCAATAAATTGAAGGGTTTGATCTTGTTATGGGATTACTGTTCATATGCTTCTTTTATCTAATTGCGTCTTCGTGTTAATGTTCTGTGAAATTTGGTTAGTTTAGCTGAAAAGTGACTGTTCGGATTTGTTGGTGAGGAACGGTTTTAGTAAAAACGTTTATGTGATCATACAAGTCTAACAAAGCTAGGTGCGGAATCCCTAGTTTGTTTACAATATGATACAAATCGAATCAAACACGCAAAAGTCACTTTTCAATCAACATCTTCATTAATAACTTGATTATGATATTCACAATTGAGTTTACAAGTTAATAATAACCTTTCAGAAAGTTTAGAACCTAGAGAGAGTTTCTAGACTTGACACAAGACACAAAATGGCAAAAATTATAAAGTTATCAAAACTTCAAGCTTATATAATGTTCTACATTCGACCTCACGATGATATCGAATGAGCACCTTCGACCACTAAGCAAGCTCGAACCAGCTTCTTGTCCAGAAACTCTTCATTCGACCAACCAAAGCTTCCTTCAACCTGTTCTACTCCACCTTCGACCTTACGTAAAACACAAAAACACATATTATTGCAAATCCAAAGCATTAGTCGCAAATGTGCATCTACAGGATTCATATTGAATTTCTAAAACCGTAGATTGGTTTAGAACCGTTTAGAGCTTTCTAACGAGTCTTTTAACTCTGTTGGAACATTTATGTTTGTGGGATACTCTTGATGCTTACGTGTGCTTGGACGTGCGTTTTTTACTTTTTATAATTAAGAGGGCACATGTTTAAACGCAAGTGTTTAAACATTTAGACTCAAGTACTAATAACCCAGCAAAATTTTTTTAAAGTACAGATATTACTACTAGACTTGTTCTGGTTCAGACATGTTTAAACGCAAGTAATAATATCAAGTATTACATTTAGACGCAACTACTATCAACCCAGAAAATTTTTGTTTTAAAGTATAACAATATGGTATGGAAATGAAAGAGGATGAAAAGCTTGTTTTTATGGTGTAATTTTTTTTAAAAAAAATAACGTCGTATGAAAAAGTTATGGCCGTTTAAAAATGGGGGTGGAACTTTAATGACGCTAAGAAATTACCATCGTACCCCTGATTATCAAATTTAATCCTACGCTCCATATTGTTTTTTACACTTTGTACAATAAACTCACTTTTTACGTTAGCCTCTCCCTAATTTTGATACGTGTAGGATAAATATATGATGAATTTCATATGTGTAGGATTAAAGTATTATAATCTAGATATATGTCAGATAAACATATGATAATTTCAATATATGTAAGACTATCCGTTGTGGCTAGAGCTTAGTGATAGCTTTATCGAATAATATTTAACCATGTCAACGCCTACTTGGCACTGGTTAGCGCCTGGCGACCGCTCGCGGCAATGTGTTGTGGCTAAGGGTTACCGATTGTTTTTTTTTTTTTTACCAAATATATTATTTAGCATAATTTTTTTTGCCATTTGTTAAGTGAATGATTAAAAAAATTAACCTAAACCTCTATATATACAAGTAAAATTTTATAAACATCAAGGAAAATTTAATTACCATACTTAAATTCTGACCGTTAGCTAGCTGCCAACAGCCAACAACCTTTGACTTGCACCCGCTAGCTCACGCGACCTTCGTAGCTTGGGATAGCTCGCGGGACCTTTCGCTGACCACTGTTATAGGCCAGGCTATCCACCTGGATCACATTGTGGCTCGCGGCAGGCTGGTCGTGGGCCACAACGGATAGTCTAAGATGAATTTTGATATGTGTATATATAGGATAAGAAGTTAATGTTAATTAATTAAAGAGATAATAATTAATGAAAGAAAAGTAAAATAAAGAAAAGTTTACGTATTTAATGTTTTACTAAGTATTTAATGTTTTACTGTTATATTTAATGTTTTACTGTTATATGAATTTTGAATTTCGCTGGTCCGTGGGCTGCCATTAACAGACTCGAAAAAGACTTTGACGATAAAAACCTGAGTATTCGATGACTGATCAAAGGGAAACTTGGGAATGGCCTTGATATTCTTTTCTGGATTGACAGGTGGGTTGGGGACGTCCTTTAAAGGACTGTTATCCAGCCTTATACAGGTTGGAAAAGATGAAAAACGCTTGTGTTGCAGCTTGGATTCAGCAGTGGGAATGGATGCGTCTACCAGTAACGGATCAAGAGTTAGCTAAGCTTCAGGAATGCAGCAGTCTGGTTGCCGCTGCTACTGTCTACAATCGGTCTGATAGCTGGGAATGGGTTGATGGTGTAGACGGCTTGTTTTCGGTGGCGCAGTGCAGGAAGTTATTGGCTTGTCATGCAGTTCCTTTTCGTCCGTTCGAATGGGTCAAAGGGGTTCCAAGAAAAGTCTCAATTTTTGGTTGGTGCGCGGAACAGGATAGATCGCCGATGCTCAAAGGTCTCAACAGGAGGAGGATTCTCCAAGGCCCGACTGAATGCCTGTTATGTGGGGAGGGGATCAAAGACACTGAGCATTTGTTATGTTCGTTTTATGTGGCGGCAATGCTGTGGCAACGGATCAGTCTCTGATGCAATATTCCTCCGATCTATGCTTTCTCGGTCCAAGATCTCCTTAATATTTTCAGAACTATTGATGGATCAAGAACTAAAAAGAAGCTAATCAGGTTGATTATTCTCGCCGGGTGTTGGATCCTTTAGAAGACACGAAACGAGGTGATTTTCAAAGGTAAGAGGGTGAATCTCCAAGGGCTTATTGGCGAAGTCCAAGCAATGTCATATACATGGGTGAAACACAAGACAAAAAGCGAGGAATGGACGTGGGAGAAATGGGTTGCATTTGATGTGTCGATAATGTAATTCATGCAACTTTGGTCATGTATTAGGCGATGTATACGGTGAAGTACCATGATGGCTTTTAGAACCTTTCTAGTAGCATTTGTGTAAATATTTGGGTGAAATAAATTGATGTTTGCCGATAAAAAAAAGTACCGATTGTGATGTATCTTCTAAATACGAAATTTGTCATATGTGCATTTATTATCATTAAATAAACATATTTTGTGTATAAGTAGATTCCAATTAAAATGAAAACACTCAAAAACTCTATTTTTCAAGTTAAAATGGGTACCTTCTTTTTCTTTACCAAGAAGCTCAATTACCTTTTCATCATATTATCTTGTTTCACTTCCTTTTGTATAACCCCTTCCAATAGTATGTCATGTTTTCTTACAATCAAATGGTCTGTCCATATATATGATGGAATCCCTAACTCAACAATTAGTGTTCATGTTAAATCGACAGACGATGATCTAGGGTTTCACAACATCACTTATGACAACAGTTATACTTTTTGTTTCTGTGATAACATGATTCATAACACGCTTTTCGGGGCTGATTTTTCCTATGGAAGCAAGTTTGTCCATTTTAATGTTTTTTATGATAAGGTAGCTGAAATAATTGGTGGCATAATTTAAGGAAAGTCATGCATATTGGTTGATGAAAGAAGACGGGTATTACCTTTCCAACAAATCAAGAGATTACAATGATCCTGCATGGATCTTATTCGGACATTGGTAAATGCATGCCTTGAGCATTTGTATTGTTTACCAATAAAGAATTAGAATATATTAATAAACCTTAGGATTTAAATAGTTAGGTTTCACTTTTTTTATTTTTGCCACATTTTTTTTTGCTTTTTTTGTTAACTTTTTTTTTCATATTAACCACCAAATTTTTTGTTAAGTTTTTTTTTTCTCATTTTGGCCACACAATGTTTTTTTTTTGTTTAATTTTTTTTTTCTGTTTTGACAACCAACTTTTTTATAAAGTTTTTTTTTTTTCATTTTGGCCCCACATTTTTGTTTTGCTTTTTCTGTTAACTTTTTTTTCTCATTTTAACCACCAAAAATTTTGTTAAGTTTTGTTTTCCTCATTTTGGTCACACAATGTTTTTTTTCCTTTTTTTTAAGTTTTTTTTCCCGTTTTGGCCACCAACTTTTTTATTAAGTTTTTTTTTTTCATTTTGGCCCCCGACATAAAGCTTTTTTTACCCGATTTCGCACGGGTTCAGTTTTTGTTCGTTTATTATCTATATATTTAACAACCACGAAATGAATAGCTGCTTCACTCTAACGTACGCAGCCGGCCACCATCCACATCTACCGTGCGCCATCTCCACCATGTTCCGCGGACCGCGGAAGATTCCTGGTATTCTCCGTGTAACTGCTGCAACTTTTGTATTTTCTCATTGTCCAAGGTAGTCTCTATGCCTTTGTCGGTTACCAAAATCCGTATTAACGCGTCATGTGAAAAACGCGCAACTCGCGTATTAATATACCTAGTTATAATAAAATTAGTTTACTTTGATTTTATCCTTTAGAATATTCATCACATCATTTAATCGGTATACATCAATCGTACGTATTGCGATCCTCCATTTGAGAACTTGTTGGGTGGTTATGAAAGTTAACGTTACAAAAAATATGTGGTTGCATGCAACCGTTACTAATTTCATAACCAAAATTATCTAGGTTTCTTCCCGGTGCGCGTTGCGGCGCCTTTCTTTTTCCTTATCAACGCGCGCCTTTCTTTTTCCTTATTTACGCTCTGATGTTTTGTGTACATGTATTGGATGATAGCATCTTGTGGTTTAACATTGAAACCAGTTTGGTTAGGTTTGGATCTTCAAACGCGAGCGTTTCACCTAACCTGCAAGAAAACATTTCCATTTTAATTTAAAGTTCCACAATAAGAATAATAATGTTGAATGCAATTGATTAAAGTGACAAACCTGAAACCACAACTTATAGTTTTTGGCATGTTTCATCTTAAATGGTGAAAAGTATCCATTGGAATAACCAAACCTAAGGACCTATGAATGCATATTGATAAAAACATTAGTGGTTCTAATTAATCCACCTCACTATGTTTTATTTGGGAGGGAAAGGGTATATTAGACATTTGCTTTGGTTGCTTTTTCAATGTTTTATGACACCTGATTTGTACTAAAGTCTAGATCATTATTATTTACTTTCCCCATACACCTTCCCACCCTTTCCACACTCAATAACCCACACCAACACCGATGTCTTCTTCTGGGCCGTCTTCTTCCTCTCATTAACTTCCCTGAAACCTCAATAAGTTCACTTAAAGTTCTTCCTGCCTCATTAACTCTTTCATGCGATGGAATCGAATCCTCAAATCAAGCCACATTCAATGATCTTGGATTCCGTGAATAACCATGCACCGTCTGATTTTGTATCAGAAACAGAGGATGATAGTGGTGATACTGGATCTCAAGGTTTCTATATGATTTTTTTAACGCTGATCATATAATATTTCCTACTTTGTTTATAGCACTGCTCATGATCATAGGGTTTGTAGCAGGTTTTTATATAGTTTAGAAAGTAGCATTTTTTTGTTTGTTCATGTTTATAGTGTTTCTCATAGTTATACTGATTTAGTTATAGTTTTTTTAAAGTTTCCAAATTTTGTTGTTAACAGGGTTATATAGTGTTAGGATGTTTTTTAATGGTTTTACTACTATCTAAGGTTTTTAGTTATTTTGTTTTAGGTTGTTTTGTAATGTTTTATATTTTTTTTGCTGTTTTCAGGCCTTAATTTTGGTTTCTCAGCTGGGTCTTCATCTTTGTTGAGGAATGTTGATGGAGGGGATCCTGTTGATGGAAATGAAATAGGAGGGAATGAAGAGATATATGTAGGTGTTGAGTCTGGTAAGAAACTTTTGCCCAACATTGACTTTACTATCATGCTCTTTGTGTTGGTCATAGCAGTGTGTGGTGAAAGCTATTTTTTGGCCAAAGCAGAAATTTTTTAAACCATGGAGAGAATCTACATTATATATGTTACATGTGTTACATAGAAACTGTTTTGGTGTACCAACTTTTTTATTTGAATATATATTTTTTATAGCTTTTTTTGTGTCTTATATGTTTTAGGTACAACATGCTTTGTGTTAAAGAATAGACTTATAACGTATGTAACACATAAGGGGATTATAAATATAGAAATCTAACCTGTTTTTTATTTAACAGGTGAAAACCAAGACATTGAGCCGTACTATGTTATTGCAACCCCGAACGGCACCCAATTCTGGATCCCCAATGTTAGCCCCCGGTATTTGCCTGCTATTGGTCAGGTTTTCTCGACGTTTGAGGCTGCAATGTCCATGTACAAAGAATATGCCAGGCAGGCCGGTTTTTCAATTAAGAAGGGACAAACCAAGGTTTGGATGGGGGAACTGACACACAAGTACATGCGTTGTTGCAAATATGGTAAACCTCAGTTTAACAAAACCTTTGACACCTTAGTTGAATCTTCTGTTAAACCCCGTAAAACTTCGTTCAGCCTTTCCAATTGCCAAGCGCATGTGTTAGTGTCAATCACTTGTGGAGGTTCGTTGTTTAAAGTCATTCGTTTTAACGATGTTCACAACCATCAGTTGTGTGATAAAGATAACATTGACCTTAGTAAGATTTCTCGTAAACTTTCTTTCTCAACTAAACAATTCATTCATAACATGTCTCTTAACCGAGTTGGACCTGTGAAAGCTCATCGTTACTTAGTGTCTCTTAAAGGTGGTCACCACAATGTGCATGGAACTGCTTCTGATTTCAAGAACTTTAGTAAGGAGCTTCGAATTTTTATCGGCGAGAGGGACTCGTCTTTATTCCTTGACCGCCTGCGTGATCGGTTTGAAAACTTGCCAGACTTTTTTTATGACTTTGTTGTGCACGATGGTAAACTGCATTCTGTTTTTTGGGCGGATGAAATTTCAAAATTGAACTACAAGGCCTTCGGTGATGTTGTGGCGTTTGATGCAACATACAACACAAACAAGTAAGTTACCTTAACGTGCGTTACAGGTTTTATGTGTTTGCATTTTTTACTGCTTAACATACGTAAATAACATGTGGCTGTTCATTTTAACGTGTAGGTACAACATGGTTTTTGTCCCTTTCACCGGTGTGGACCACCACAAGCAGTGTGTGACTTTTGGTGCAGGATTGATAATTAATGAGACCATAGATTCCTACGTTTGGTTGCTTGAATGTTTTTTAAAAGCTCATGGTTCACAGCCCAGGCTAGTGTTGACCGACCAAGACCCGTCGATGATGCAGGCTGTACCACAAGTGTTCAGTGAGGCTCGCCACAGGCTATGTATGTGGCATATAATGAAAAAACTACCCAACAAGGTAATGTTATGTAGGCACGTACTTAAGTGTTTTATGTTAAAGATGTCTTACATTTATTTATGCTTCTGCACCTAGGCTGGTGCTGATATTTTATCCAACACTGAATTCCGGTCCTGCATTCACAAATTGGTGTGGAACATTTTCATAAAACCTTCAACATTTGAGAGTCGATGGAATGCGCTGCTAGAGACATTTGGGATTCAGGAAAACCAGTGGTTGAGCGATATGTTTGCAATCAAAGAACTGTGGGTGCCGGCGTACTTTAGGGAGATTCCAATGTCATGCTTGATGAAAACAACATCCAGAAGTGAGAGTTCAAACAGTGCATTCAAGGTCAATTCCACTAGTGCCCACACACTTGTTCAGTTCATGTTATGTTTTGAATCCCGTCTCGATAGCCAACGTTACCGTCAGCGTGTTGCCGAGTACAAAACATCATCAACGGTTTTTTATGGGTCTACGGACTTTCCCATTGAGCAGCATGCGTTTACCTTGTACACCAATACTGTGTTCCAGGAAGTTAAGAAGGAGATTATGAAGGGGAAGTTTTCATGCTACATCTCCAATGTTGATGAAAAGGACAACATGCCTACCGTCTTTTCAGTCACCCAACTTGACAAGCGTCGTGATGTTACCAATGTTTACCAGGTACCCATTTATGTTATTGTTAGAAACTACTGATGTTATTGTTATAAATGTTTTAAAAATTTATGTTACCTGTGTAACAAGTTAGTTGTACCACACCAGTTCAGGCTATTGGACTTTTAATAAGTTGAAATTTTCAACCTTTTTGTCTTTTAGGGGTTGCTGTTAAAAAAACTAATTGCTACATGTGTAACAAGTTACTTGTACCACAGCAGTCATGGTTATTGAACAGCCCTTGCAGTGTAGCCAATGTGATTTAGGCTGAATATTAATCTTAGACATAATAAACCCTCTTGTTACATATGTAACAATTTAATTGCACCAAACACCATATCTGGAATTTGATTGTTTTGTACTTCTGGTTATTTAGTTTTTCTCTGTCAAAATTCCCTAAAGTTTATTAGAACTGTTAGAAAGTTTGCTACATGTGTAACAAGTTAGCTGTGCCAATATACTTTTGTCAGAGTACAGTATGTGCATGACTTTGGATTACACAGCTGTTTATAATTATGTTCCTTTAATACTTGTTGCATTCCTAGGTCTTACCATTTCTAGCATCAATTATGCAGGTGCGGTTTGATAGCATTGATTCAACGGCTGAATGCTCATGCCGATGTTTTACGCGTCTCGGCTACCTTTGCCGCCATGTTTTTGCAGTTTACATGATTAAGAAAGTTGACCGCATCCCGCAGCAATATGTGGTCGAAAGGTGGTTACGTGATATTTTACCCAAGAGAGTGTTCTCCATTTCTGGACGTTACGGTGTTGACACTCATCCAGGTTCACTGTTGAGGAATGAGGTACTTGAACTTGTAACTGAATGTGTAGATGTTGCCAGAACTGATGAAACTGCCCTGGCGGACTTAGTTGAACAGCTCAAATCTATCAAGCTGCACTTGTTATCCAAGGAACCAATTTCTGTTATTCCGGACCAAACGTCTCCAACCGACGTGGAAGAAATTATTGGCCAATCGGCCGATGCTGAAACTGTGGTTGCCAATCCTGATGTGGCACGCAACAAGGGTTGTGGGAAAACTCGAAGAATATCTGGAGCTGGTGAGAAGGGCAACCCAAAGCGTCCGAAAATGCCTAAGGCCCCACGCCTATGCAACAACTGCCACCAATATGTCACGGATCATGATGCAAGGAATTGTGAGAAGGTTGCTGCGATGAATAGGGCCAAGGAGGAGGCGGCACAAGCCCGAAAAGCCTAGTTAGGTTTATGGTAATTAATGGGGCAGCATTACTATCCCTGCTTTTTGAACCATGTTGGACACTGGTAACAGTTAGAAGCACATGCAGTCCCTTTTTGTTGTTACGTGTGTAACATGGTTGCCACATTTTGGTGTGTTTGTTGTTCCCCAGCTACTTCTATTTTTATTTGGTAGAACTACTTTTATGTATAATCTTCACCCACTAGACATGCTTTTTTGTGGTTTGTAATATATAATGTGGTGTGTTTTAGGATCTATGTTCTGTCTTATAAGTAGTTGGTAACAGGGGCCGCATTGGTAACATACGCAACAAAAAGGTAGCTGGGGCAATGTGATTATTATATTAGATCCCCTATATTACATATCATTATTTCTGTGGGCCCATGGACAGAAAAAAGCATGGGTATGTGTTGTAGTTTTGGTACGGAAGACCTAGGGAACTACCAAAATCTAATAAAATATGTACTTCACAAAGTAATAAATGAAGAGAATAAAATATAAAATCATGATGCACTCCCTAGCACCCAAAAATATTTATGACATGTTGATTTGACATAAAGCAAAATCTACCACTATAGCATTAAACACAAATTAAATTATCACCAACCACCCATCCTTGAACTTAGTTTATATACCTCATTTTGGTAAAATAGAAATCATTGTTCCATCCCATAATAATAGTGTTCCTAACTTACCAAAAGAAACACTTTCTGCAAATGGAAAGCCCTTCAAAACCTCATGCAGCCAAGCGCCAGAAGACAAAAAGCGAAGAGGAGGTCACTTCAAAAGTAACTGATTTTTGGGCGTTACTGGAGCGTACTGAACACCAAGCCATTCATGCTTGGAAGGATGTTAATGATCCCAACGAGAGCAAACTACCGAAAAAAGGTGTCGAAACTCTAATGATGGAAGATGGTAATAGTACACCGGCGACGTCGGGCGATGCACAGATGGAAGTTGATGGAGGGGTGTCAGTTGGCACTGCGTACTCGGTAACCAAAGAGCCTGTATCAATATCGGCTGTTGCATGTCCAGGTGTTGAGTATGATCACGAGTATTGCGGTTGTCCATTGTGTCCAAATTCACCAAATACCCTCGCCAGGTGGGCAAGTTATAACCCTTGGGAAGACGAGGACAGTGAAATGTCGGAGCTGAGCTTGGAAGCGCAGTATGGATCATTCTCGCCATAATGGCTGCAACTTACGATGGTTATCCTTTTGTTGATTAACCTGTTTTTTGCTGGGTAGTCGTACCTTTGTTATGTGTTATTGTCTAAGTCTTAACCTTATTAAGGACTGTCTATGTAGTTTTTTATTATCATGTGTTTGCTTAAGACTAGTGTGGTATGTCACAGTCTGACTATGTAGCTATCTGTTATGTATGTAACAGATTTGTTAAGTAGTAAAATAACATATTAACCCCTATGCTTTAACAATTGTCATGTACCCATTTTTAAACCTGTTTGTCTTTTAGGGTTTTTTGTTAAAAACATTGTGCTACATGTGTAACAACTTAGTTGTGCCACACCAATCAGGGATATTGAACATCCCTTGTGGTGTTTCCAATGTGATTGGGGGTGAATATTAATCCGAGACATAATAAACCCTCATGTTACATGTGTAACAGGTTAATTTCAATCAGTTTGGCATTTGATGGTTTTGTACGTCTGGTTATTTAGTTCTTCTCCTTCAAAATTCCCTGAAGTTTATTATGACTGCTAGAAATATTGCTACATGTTTAAGAAGTTAGATGTGCCAACATAGTTTTGTCAGTGTACAGTAGGTGCATCACTCTGGATTATAGAGCCGTTATAATTATGTACTTTTAATACTTGTTGGATTCCATATGTATTACCATTACTATCATCAAAAATCATCTTTCCTTTTTAAGACTAACATGGTATGTCACACTCTAACCAGGTAGCTATCTGTTATGTACGTAACAGATTTGTTAAATAGTAAAATAACACATTTGAGCCCCCTATGCTTTAACACTTGTCCTGTACCCATTTTGCAACCTGTTTGTCTTTTAGGGTTTTCTGTTAAAAACCTTCTGCTACATGTGTAACAAGTTAGTTGTGCCCCACAAACCAGGGGTATTGAACAGTCCTTGTTGTGTAGCCAAGGTGATTGGGGGTGAATATTAATCCTAGACATAAGAAACCCTCATGTTACATGTGTAACAAGTTGATTTCACCAAACACCATATTTGGTATTTGATCGGTTGGTACTTCTGGTTATTTAGTTTTTGTATGTCAAAATTCCCTGATGTTTCCTATAACTCTTAGAAATATTGCTAAATGTGTAAGAAGTTCTTTGTGTAAATATATTTTTTGTCAGTGTACAGTATGTGCATGACTTTGGATTACAGAGCCGTTATAATTATGTACTTTTAATACTTGTTGCATTCCATATCAGTTACCATTTCTTTCATAAAAAAACATCTTACCTTTCTAAGACTAGTATGGTATGTCCCGTCACACCCTAACCATGTAGGCACCTGTTATGTATGTAACAGATTTGTTAAGTAGTCAAATAACATATTAACCCTCTCTTAATCATTTAACCTATAACTCAATATCCATAACACTCAGAATACCGTACCACCTAACCATGTAGGCACCTGTTATGTATGTAACAGATTTGCTAACAACACTTTTACATACGTAACAGAATAATATTATAATCAACACAGTTAGGTGTTCAACAAGTGACCATACTAGTTAAGTTATGTTACAGAACCCAGCAGTATGTTAGGTGTATTATCACCCAAAAAACAGTTTTAAACACTACATAATTGTCATACACAGTTAAACAACCCCCCCTTCACGAACGTTCCTCCTTACTTCAAATGTGCCCTAGCTTCCACCTCACCCTTCTTTGTGTTAACCGGTGAACGCAAAATATGCGCTGTGTACTTCGAACGTAGCTTGTTGATCTCGCCTTCTTTAGTGCGCCAATGCTTACTGAAATTGCATTCAAACGGTACATGAAGCCCCATGAATCTCTCCATGTGTCTCATTAGGAAGACCCCACAATCTGTGGCATTACCAGCCGTTCCCCACTCTACATCCAACCTATGTATCTCCGCCCCTCCGATCTTTCCCGCCTTCGGATGGTTGATGCTTTTAAGGAACTCCACAAACATGTGCTTTTGCAATAATCATGGATCATGAAACCCAAAAATAATACATCAGCGAAAGAAACATTTGCTTTAAATGACCAATGTTTTACGTTTTTCAAAAGTGATTAAAACAACATACATATTTGTGCACAGTATCCTTTTTGTGAAAGTCAGCATGATCCTTACATGTTCGCCTCCCTCGTTTTTTGTCATTATCAATCAGCATTATGGCGATATTCTTTAGCTCAAAGACCAATAAGTAGTAGTGGGCCCTTTCAAGGATCGGGAAAAAGACGATATCATATCGTTTGAAGTCACGGTTGGTCTCATAGGCCGGCACTGCGGCAGACATCGCGTTTGAAAACCGCGAAGCTCGTCGGATCGGATCACACTTGGTATCATTAAGCATCCATGGAACCTATTTTTTTTGTTAGAAAAAAAAATAATCAATACCAGTTTTCATAACATACGTAAACCGATGTTGTCTTTTTAAATAACTTACCACTGCGGTTGTGCTTACAAACAAACGAAGAGGGGCCCCGTCCGATTTTAACCTCTCCTCGTAGTTTAAGACATCCACCCAACAGTCAATGATCACATCCATCACCTGCTTCCCCGGCTTCAAAGTTTTGATCATGCTACGTGTGGCTTCCACGTCACATAAACTTTTGAACAACACCTCACTGTACACATGTTAACCAAGATAAATTTTTTGAAGCAGTCTTATAAGTTTAAACATTGGTCGTGGTCTTACTTGGCAAGTGCGTTATCTATTTCATCATCTGGTATGTCTACATTTTCCACCTGTTCTCCATGCTCTATGCTGAAAAAAAACAGAAACCAAAATGCCACCAGTTACACATGTTACAGCAGTTCAAGAACTTATTACCACATGCATTGTTCATGTTACTTACCAATAACTTAAGGCTACCCTCCTTCTTTCCTCAGAACCACACAACATATTCAATGGATCCTCGTCCCTGTAAACAAAGTTCCACACAGCATCATCATCCTTCGTGACCCCCTCTCCCAAATTTACCCCCCTTATGTGAAAAGGTGACTTATGAACGTATGTCACATTCCTTTCACGTAGGGGGTTTCTCTTGGTTGCATCCATCTTGGCGATCATTTCTTGACGCATCGCCAAGGTCATGTTGTCGTCATCTTCTTGCAGATTTCCACTAGGGCCATACTCATTGTAAACCTGAGTCTGTGCGTCATATGAACTCACAGGTTGCACCAACGGATACACCATTGATGCGACAACGTCCTGGCAAACTGTCTTTTCATTTGGAGCCACACCGCCACCATCTGTAACGTACGTCACAACTTTCATTAGCTGACTGATCCGATCCAGCAGTTCAACATTGTTAAGATATAGAGTTGATACCTGATTCACCTGGTTGGTCCTTCAAACCAGGTTCCATTGTCTGAGACATTGTGACAGATCCTGCAAGATAAGCATTAAAAACTGTTAAAAACACAGAGCATTTATATAACATTTCTATATTTTTTTATTTTTAAGAAGTGAATTCACACCTGACTCCCCCTGATCTGCTGGTTCTGCCTGTGTTAAGCCAAAGCTAAAAGTTGACGCATCGTTGCTATCCGGTGTCGACATACATGGAATAATCCAGGAGATTCCTGCAAATGTGTTACCCCAAATAATATGTGGACCTTTTTGTGGATTATAAACGTATTTCAATTTGGTTTTATTTGCATACCTGCTTGTGTATCTTCCCCCGGCTCAGCAACCTGCTTGCCCCTATCACTAGTTTCTGCCCTGTCCGGCTGTACTTCTGTAGGACATTTTCGCACGAGCCCACTTATCACACATCCAAATCAGCTATCCATGTACTTATAAATATTACAATATCATACCTGACTCTTTGTTACTGGTTGTGTGCACATCTGCTTCGCTTGTTGAAATTTTCTCATCGCCTGAAATACAACGTTTAAAACACATGATTAATATGTTTGGCGATGCGTTATACCAGCCTTTAGTTGTGGATATATATGGTTTTTATAACAATACCTGTTTTCTCCTCTTGCAGTTGTTCATCTGTTTTTGTGTCTCCCACCTTCACACTTGAGTCATCTTTGTTGTCTTCACCAGTAGCTTCATGTGATGGAGTGCCGCCTGAGGAGACTGTGTAACATACGTCACCAGATAACAATCATAAGACAGTTGTATACATTAGCAATTTTATAACAGTCAACCGGCATACCTATTGGTTCACTTTGTGTTGCTGCCTGTGTTTGTGTGGTCACAACCTCCTGTTCAATCTCATTGTTTGGTGCATCCAGTTCTGAAACAACAATATTATCCCGTGCTTAAAGTTAATTAACATTTAACAGCTAGTTAATTTTCAGTTTGTGGTTTATTACGATTTTACACGTGTATAAAAAAGAATTCATTATTTACCTAATTCGGCCTCTTGTGTTGCACCCAAGGGTTGTGTGCTCACCAATTCCTCTTCATTGCAAGTGGGAACCACATCACCTAACACATTTTCAGCAATTTGTCTGCTGGCATCGACATCTGTAACAGATCATAACATTACAATCTTAACAAATTCTCCCCACCCGCTGACCTATGCGTATGTAACCGAACCTACCCTAGCTATATTTTACTTACCTTCTTTTTCTAGTCCCCCTGATTGTCCTGCTACATCCTGTTCATTTTGCCCGTCTTCACTAACCTCAGAAAATTTGTTGGTTAAATTCCTGGCCAGATCTTCATCTCCTGTTACGTATGTTAAATATATAAACAGTCACACACAATGCTTCCTAATGAATGGAATGTGCATAGTGTTAAATACATAAACAGTTAAACATAATGTTCCTAATGTGTGTAACACATGTAGCACCTGTTTTGGAACCATCATTTTTCTGCTTTGCACTGTCATGCAGATTCTTCCTGTATTGGCTTAGAATCGGACTTTCCAATGCCCCTGCCTCATCCAACGTGCCACCAACGCTTTTCTTTTTTGATCGTGTGATTGGGGACTTATTTAGCGGCGAATCACCCAAACTCAACACATCATCCTCGACTGCTTTTCCTTTGTTGCTTTGTTCAGCCTTATCTGCTAATTTTTCGATATAGACGTTCAATGGATTTATATTTAACAAAATTGGGTATTGTGCTTAAACATCAAACTTGCACTTACCAATGGTGGTACATTTACCTATGGCAGCTATAACAGAGGAGATTTCTCCATCAGCATTTACACGCGCAACAGCTTCGACCTCACTCGCCTTCCCCATGACTTTAATGAACTCACCATACCTAGCCTTGACAGCAACAACTTCTTTTCTACCTGGATAGTCCTCATCTAACTTGCAGATGGCCGATTCAACCCTCTTTCTCGTTCTAATCAAAACATCGACGAGATCCCCCACACTTGCTATCCTTTCCTGTTTGGTAATTTTTTGTTAGCATGCCATAAATATGTAATACGGGGAATACATGAACTGTTTTGTTGTAATACATAATATTTTACAAACCTCGATGCTTGGCTCATCTATTCCAAGCTTCACACCCTCGTACGAAGTTAACGGTTTCAAAGTACCCCTTCCGAAACCCCTTCTTTTATCTCAATCCTTTCCCTGTCTCTTAACCTTTGGAATGTCCAGAAACTCATAGGAACCACCGAAGAATCAACATCAACACCTTTGCATTTAAAACTATCCACGTACAAAAGCTGCAAAATAGATGTCGTATACATGATTAGTATCAAGAAAACAAATACGGTCAGTAGTACCTAAGTGAATATGTAACATACGTAAAAAATTAACTTACTGTCAAAAAGGTTAGCGGCCCTGTAAAAGGTGGATCCAAACTGTCTCGCCTCCAACCAACTTTACAACTCCTAAGGACCTCCACTACTAACTCACACCAGTCAAGTCCAGCAAAATCCAAGTCATCCGTCAGATAGTCTAGTATGTTGTCCTTCAAACTGCCTTGTTTGTGGCAATCAACCATGATAGTATAGAAGCACATTATAAAATCCATTCGGAAATTGAAGTCATCCTCACCATTGGACTCTTTCTCAATCATATCAACCATTTGTTTTGGAGATATAAATCTACTCGGCGGGTACCTCTTTTTCCATTTAGCTATCCCTTCATCATGTTCGTCCCTACTCTCTAGCGCATTGAAAGACACCCCTCCAATTGGAATACCGAGTATCTTGTGTACGACTTCAGCGTCAATGCTAAGAGTTGCAGACGGCAAGGTCAACTCCAAACTATCTGGGTCGAAGTTATCCACAACATAATGCCCTAACTTTGCTGGTATCCCATCCATTTTTATACTCAGCAGCCGGCCAAAACCCATTTCCTTCACCGCCAGTCGTTGTTCGTCGCTTAGTATGTTTATGCACCTTGTAAACTGTGTTGGTGATGACCTAGTACGTATTCCCAGCCACTCGTTCAACTTCGACCTTTTGCGCTGCTTACGAGGCTCCATGCTATCGTTCGACGACTTCTATGCCCTCTTACGTTTGTTTGCCTTCTTTGGTTTGGCATTTTTGGCCCTTGGTTTTTCAGATGAAATCTGTAACGCTCGTGCTTTTGATCTGGTCATCCTAACTGGTGAGCTCGAGGACACATCATAGACATGCATGACTTCTTCACCTGTTACACATGTAACCATTTTAGGTGTTAACTGTTTAGTCACTATAGCAATGTAAATATCAATTTATGTGAACTGATCCACCTTTCTTTGTTTTTGTTTGAACTTCTCCAGATGCTATATTCTTGTTTGCTTCTACAAAACATAAGAAATCAGGAGATATGGCTGAACGCCATCACATAAAACTGATTTACATACGTAACGGGCAAAGAATCGAAAACATATCTTATCACATACCTTTATTTTTCGCTGCCTGTCGAAGGCGACGGTTACAAAAGAACGACAGCTTCTCTGCTTGACACAAAACACAACAATTAGGAAATTAAGGCATAGTAATACACTTAACATGGATTTAAAATCTATTTTCAATACTGACCCTTACCCTTATGTGGCTTCACGCTTGATTCATCATCGTCACTTTTTCCAGTCCCGGAAAACTCCGCATCACTATCATCAGACGCTTCAACTGATGTTTCTCCACCCTCCTCGTCATCTGTAGTTTTCCCCCTAGACGGCCCTGGATCATCATTCGGACAATGTTTGACGACTTTTTTACACCGTCTTTTTAAATTGACAAGCAGTGTGTCCGAATCATACTCTAATAACAGAACAGTTAAGAAAACATAATTACATTCTAAACAACATATCATCATTAATACAGGATTAGTACAAACACAAATAGAAGCACAACAGCATATAAATGAAAATATCCTCAATCATTAATATCCATAACATATGTAATACTTACCTAATTGACGCTTTACTTCTTTGGGGTCAGTGGTTTTTTTTGTAGTTCGTTTACCACGTCTTTTTGATTTTGAATCATCAGACAAAATGATCACTTTCCTTTTCTTCCTGTTTCAAACAAAGTATCAAGGTATTCAGGCCATATTGTCATTACTCCAGATGAACCAATTCACTGTAGAGTAATTGCCAACTGGGTGACCTAACCCCATCGTTTGTCCACCACAACTCTCATCATCGTCCACCTGATCATATTGGGTCACATTTGCACTGCTTTTACTTATATTAGAGTTTGACTCAGATTTGACACATTCTTTTTCAAAAAGATCATTTTTTGGATATGGTTTTGGAATGGGTATATATTCACTTTTGCTCAAAGGTAAAAACAGAGATTTTGCAATTCCCTTTTTATCCTTATACCCAATTCCATCCTTGACGAATGATTTCCTTGAACAATCAAGGATATATGTATGAGCATGCTTGCTTACATTCCATTTGTCCACAACAATTTGGAGATGATTTGTTTCATTTCTAGATTTTTCTAATTTTTCTGTTAAATCATTTATTAAAAAATCTTTTCTCAGAACAAATTCTTTAAGAGTTTGCATTTCAGCTATAGTTGCATTTAACTTTCGCTGATATGCTAACTCATTTTCTATCATTTCAGTGTTGATTTTTCTGATGTCATCCATCTCTCTTAAAATTTTCCTATTGTGGGACAAACAGTAAGCAACAGCTGTAACACACCTTGGTGAGCACAGCTTTGATTTTATTTCAAGAGGAATACTTACCAGATCTCTTTCCTCAACTGTCTTGGGCACGTTCTGCAGCTTCTCATTTGCTTTGCTGGTGGAGGTCTTCTTAGCTATGAGTGCTTCCTTAGACGCAGCTTCTTTTCCTTTATCAGCCACTAGCACTCCTTTCAGACCTGCATTCTCCAGCGTTCCACCCATCGGCATCTCCGCCGACGACCCTTCCAAAGAGTTCACTCCGTGTGTGGATTTGGTGCAGATTTTGGCCATCAAAGCCTTGTTCACATCAGCTTCAACCGCAGCAGCCTCCTCTCCCCAATCAAAGTCCTCAACCACCAACGCCTTCTGTTGATTTGCTTCCCTTCCATCAGTTATTGCCACCATCCTTTTTGCCGGCTTGATTTCTGCTTGACTTAGAGTGGGGCACTCATACTTGAAGTGCCCAAGAGTCTTGCAGTTGTAGCATCTAATCTTAGACTTATCAAAACCCGCTTTTCCCATACCAACTCTTCGACCAGTTCTATCTTGAAATCTCTTCACCCTTAGAGTAATCATGGCCATCTGCCATTTCAAATCCATTTCCTCCATATCATCCGGGTCAACCTGATACATGTCTTCAGGATTCATCATCTCACTATTAATTTCACCTGTCTTCAAAGCCTCAAAGCTAGACATGAAGGTGTTGAAGAGTTCAACATGTTTGTTTGCAAGCTTTGTAAGCTGTGGGTTAAGTGTCTTTGCGGCTGTGTCAGAGTATGAAACTGTCTTTCCCGAACTTGAACTATCACCACCCATTGCATCCACATATGCATGTGACGAGCTTGAACCCATGTTACCTATGGGAGTCATTAATGCCAGATTCTTCATAGCAGTGGTGGGCACGACTTTAGGAGCAGTCTGGTTCATCTCTCTCATCGTGATGTCCATTTTGAAAGACTTTAGAGTGTTGATGAGATCAGCCAATGTAGATTGAGCATCTAGATACTCTTTTCTGATCAACATGCACTGTATGCTCCATTCTTTGGGCAGGGAGTCGAGCAGTTTCTTGATGGAATTTCGGTTGTTGACGGGAATTCCTGCCTTCTTCATCTTGGTTAACATACTCATGAATCTTTCGATATGCGAGCTCAAGCTTTCACCACGAATGCTACCGAACATGTCATATTCTTTCTGCACCATATCTTGCTTATATTGGCGCATTTCTTCATTCCCTTCATAGTACTCGTTTAATGCAAACCACAGATCATGCGCAGTGCCATATTCCACAAACATGTTATAAACATCGTTTGATAGGGCCATGGTAAGGGCACCATAAGCCTTATGGTCTCTCTGAAGTAGCTGTTTTTCGACATCAATGTAGGCGGTTGGATCAGGGTTAAACTCTTCTCATGTGGCAGTGGTTCTTATTAGAATGTGTGGACCTAGCTGGATAGAATTCCATTGGGTGAAGTCTGTGACATAGAAGAACAACCTCATTCGATTCTTCCAAGTTCCATAATCTTCTACACCTTTTAACTTAGGAACTCTAGTTGTTGTTCCAGTTTCAAGTTCTTGTTGAGTGATAGGATTTACAGTTGAGTGGTTATCGTTACCGGCCATGATTTAGGTTAATTTTAAGAGTTTGGTTTTTCAGATTTTATAGTTAACAGTCCAGAAAATTGTCCAAAGTCCTTAACTGCGCAGCGAAGTACGCAGTTGTCCACATCAAGTACGCAGCAGCCTGTAACAATGTAAACAGCCTTGTCAAGATGTAGTCTTTTGATAAGTGCACAGTCTTGAAAGTACACGTGTAGTTGTTGTTTCTTGATAAGTGCGCAGATTAGTCAACACTTGGGCATGGTAAGTGCTCAGTCTTGACTGATCAGTCTGCGTACTAAATGAAGTACGCAGACACTTAAACTCTCATTTAAGATTTAAGTGCGCAGAAACCCTAGCCAAGTACTCAAAACTACACTTCTCAATTAGTGCGCACAAAACCAAAGATTTCTGTTTAAGTGCGCAGAAACCCTAGTTAAGTGCTCAAGACGATGAAAAGCAACAAGTACGCACAAGCTTAGTTGCGTACTAAAACAAGAGATCTAAGTACTCAGATAATCACAAGTATGCAGTATATGAGCTAAGTACTCAAACCAAGAAATAAGTGCTCAACGTGTGAAATAAGTGCGCAAAACATATGAAATAAGTGCGCAAAACGAGCTGTGAAAAACACAAAAACTCAGCTGAATTCTATCCAAAACTTTTTCATTCCATTCTGAAGTGCTTGGATTAAATTTCTACTTAAAATGAACCACTTTTCACTTTCAGAAACACAATTTCCATGAAATTTGAAGCAAAAATATAAGAAAAACACCTAAATTTAAAAGTTCATACAAAAATATAATCTTGATAATAAAAACTAACAAGATGAGGGTTTTGGTATCTTAAAATAGATACAATCTAGAGAACAAAGGCTCTGATACCAAATTGTAGGTCCCAAATACTAGATCTTGTTAAGTGCAAGAGATTGTTATCACTTAGAAACACCTATGGATTAGGTGTTTTAAGTGATTATTCTTCTACAACAAAGAAACTAGATGAATATGATAAAAACCGACACACAAGATGAATAAGAACACGATTTCATTACTGATTTGTCATTGAAACACCATGAAATACATACAAGTACGCATCGAATCAATCTTTTGCTACAAAGATAACCAAAAACCCTAACCCTAGAGCTGCAACACAACATTCTATTTATAGAGGGGCTGATGGGCCTGCGCACTTAGCCTAAGTGTGCAGGGCCCGTGTCTAAGTACGCAGCCTCTAGGGTTTTTTAACAACTATTGCATAATTACATATTCAGTCCCTTAACTTACACAATACTTAATAAACTATCAAAAGTCTTCATTTTGGTAACTGTGGTCTCAACTAAACCCAACATCCGGCTTGATATATATGCATAGATGTGATAAATTATGTAATATATATTATATCTAAATTTGAAGTAAATATTTATGTATGTCGCTCTGATGTGTATGTGTGTATCTCTGATGTATACATAACAGATTCACATAATGTTTCGAGTGATGAGAATGACAAATTTGTTACGAACACATAAGTCGAGAAACGAAAAGTGACTTTAAAAAGAAACTCATGGCTATTGTTAGAACCATATGGAAAAATTCTTGTACGAGCCTGATAAAAGAATAGGAATATGTAATCCTCTAAAAATGGCTATTACATTAGAAGGTTCTAGAGGGTCAGACCCTTTACCCGACCCATCAGAACCTTTAGGACCAGGAACCATATAGCCTTTTAAGGTTCGGTTCGTGGTTCCTAATTTCAACAACATAAGGGTATACGGTTTTGATAGGTCCGGGTTAAGTTAGGTCAGGTCAGTTCCAGGCCCTTTGCACAGCCCTAGTTAAGAGCATGGATGATTTTGACAAGATTTGAAAATCACAATATGTCTCAGCCTCTCAGGAAAAAAACTAAAAAATAGATATAAATGGTAATGTAAGGTAAACCATAGGGGAAAAATCGGAATTCTATCTATTATGTATCAATAATTTATTATACTAGTGGTTTTGACAGGCACGCTTCCCGCGCCTTATGATTTGGCTGTCTCTAAACCGCATACACATTCTTGCGCATCAATGTGGCGACCGACTTTTCCGAGCTCATTTTTTTCACTAACTTTACTCAATCAACAATAACCACCTCCTTATTCAAATTCCACAAAACAAACAATAAGTCCATAATTTTAGTCGAACCGAAACCGAAAACCCGATTTAACCGAATCAAAAAAACTAAGCCACACAAAGAACCGAAAAAAACCAAACCGACATTAGCGGTTCGGTTTCGGTTTTGCATTTTATAAAAAGAAAAAAAAAACTGAACCGAGCAACCCAAAAAAATAATTTGTTTAATGTTTCATATACATTGATTTAGGAATTATTCTTAAATGTTATGAATTTATAAAAAGAACATTAAAATACATATCTATTTTTGAAATGATGTATCCATTACCTACAAAATATACTAAAATTTAGGGCGAAGAATGTTAATTTAAAGGTTAAATATATTAACATAAATATAAACATCAAACAAAAATTTTAAATCTTGGATTGCACATTATATTTTTAAATTTTAAGTAATTATGTTCCAAAAACCTTGAAGACCGAAAAACCGAACCAAACTGTTTCTAAAACTGAAAATACCGAAACCAAAACACAGAAACTAAACGGTTTTAGAAAACAAAAAACCGAATACTTCGATTACGGTTTTGATTTTACCAAAATACCGAACATAACTGAACTGTGCACACCTCTAAAAACCCTATTATGATGATAATATGAGATTTTTTTATATACAAATGATATATCATCTGGACCAAATTCAATGTTTAGTTTCAATAATATTTAACCGTACTATCATCCTCTTTATAAATGAATGAATCATTTAGGGGTTGTTTGGTAAGGCTCTTAATGAGCATCTAAATCATTCAGCGCTGAATGATTCAGCACTCAGCTCATTCAGCGTGTTTGTTTCAGCATCTGAATGGAATAGTTAAGGCTGAACCATTAAGACTTGGGATGTTGCTGAACCATTAAGCACTGAATGCATCCATTTTTACTTCACCTACCAATGTGAAGAAAAGGGTGGTAGGTTTCGGATGTGCATCGATTATCATGAACTGAACAAGTTGACCATCAAGAACAAGTATCCTCTACCTAGGATCGATGATCTGTTTGATCAATTGCAAGGTTACAGTTACTACTCAAAGATCGATATGAGATCGGGATACTATCAGTTGCGTGTTCCAGAGGAGGATATATCGAAGACTGCATTCAGAACTCGTTATGGGCATTATGAGTTCCTTGTTATGCCTTTTGTGATAACCAATGCACTGGCTGTGATTATGGATTTGATGAATCGTGTCTGCAAGCCCTATTTGGACAAATTTATGATTGTCTTTATTGATGACATTTTAATATACTCGCGAACAAAGTACGAGCACGAGCATCATCCCAAGTTGATACTACAATTGCTCAAGAACGAGAGGTTGTTTGCCAAGTTCTCGAAATGCGAGTTTTGGATTGGAGAGGTTCACTTCCTTAGTCACGTTGTGAACGAGAAGGGCATACAGGTCGACCCAACTAAGATTAAGGCGATTAAGGATTAGGAAGCTGTCACACCACGCCAATGGCGGAAACACGTGGCGCGACGCTCGAAAACATATCAAAGTCAAGATTAACACAAACTATATTTAATTAAAAAAGATCAATTTATTAAGATGTCGAAATGGAGTACCTTGTTTCAAACATTACATAAAACAACAAACATTAAGTTTCAAGGTGGGGTGTTTCCTTTTATGTCCCAACCCGATGGTAACAATAGATGAAACCCCCAACCAGTGTCCGACATCCCAAATTCCGCCGTACTAGCCTCATATCTCTAGAGCACTTAGTTGCCTGAAAGATATGTTTAAAAAGACGTCAATATATAAAATATTGATGAGTTCACATGTTTTAGTTTCATAATAACAAAACATTTTAATAACAACATGTGCAGAACAAACCAAAGCAATGACTTTTGTAGAGAGTAGCTAACTCCTACAAACTATGACGAGCAAACCCTTGAGCCCATAACCAAACCAAGACTAATAAATATGCCCTGCAAGCAGAAGTTTTTCAAGGGTTTTATGATGATAGTCCTCCACCATGGACTCCAAACACAGTCATTAAATCAACTTTCAAACCATCAGAAGTTTTACAAACTTCTACTTCAACAACTGCTGATGAACAAATCCAAACTACTGATTCACCTCCACAGACTCCTGAACCACAACATACAGCTGAACCAGATATCATCAACCTTAGTGGTTTGTTTGATGAAGTTCAAGAGCCATCACCAAGTACAGGGCTACAACAACCGATTGAGCACAGAGATCATCCATTGGATCAAATCATGGGTGATATGGCTTCAGGGGTACTTACAAGAAACCAGCTTTCCAACTTCTGCTTTTTCTCATCATTTATTTCTCAGTTGGAACCAAAGAAATATCAAGAAGCCCTCAAAGATAACAATTGGGTTCAAGCTATGCAAGAAGAATTTCTTCAATTCAAGAAGCAACAGGTCTAGGAAATATGTCCCTTACCTCCAAATAAGCTACCAATTAGCACAAGATGAGTCTTCAGAAACAAACAAGATGAAGTTGGTATGATTATCAAGAACAAGGCAAGACTGGTAGTATAAGGTTATTCACAAGAAGAAGGAATTGACTATGATGAAACCTTTGCTCCAGTTGCAAGGCTTGAAGCCATCAGGTTATTTTTGGCTTATGCAATTTCCAACAAAATTGAAGTTTTTCAAATGAATGTCAAGAGTGTATTTTTATATGGAAAAATAAAAGAGGAAGTGTATGTTTGTCAGCCACCTGCGTTTGAGGATCCTTCTCATCCCAATTGGGTGTACAAACTTGACAAAGCCCTTTATGGGCTAAAGCAAGCTCCCGAAGCTTGGTATGAAACACTTTCTACCTTTTTACTCAAAAATCACTTCACTAGAGTCTCCATTGATAAAACACTTTTTATAAAGCATGTTGGAAATCATGTCTTACTTGTTCTGTGGCAGCCTCGAGTTGTTGCTCACAGGTTCTGTGGATTCAACAGCAGATGGTTGACTACGGTTTGCAATTTCTAAAAAACCCTATTCAGTGTGACAATGAAGCCGCAATTGCATTAACTAAAGACATGGCCAATCACTCAAAAGCTAAGCATATCCAGATTAAGTATTACTTTATCCGTGATTGTTATGCCAAAGAATTGATTGATATGGTCAAAATCCACACTCATTACCAACATGCTGATCTTTTTACCAAAGCTTTTGATAAATCCAGATTTGAATATCTTTTAAAAGCTAATGGTATAATAGAAAAACAAGACTAATCATCACCTCGGTTTATCACTTTTTGTTTTCAAATTTTTAAGTTTTACTGTTTTTCAGAAAATTCAAAAACCCAAAAATATGTTTTACATTTTAGGGGGGAGTCTTTATTCAGGAAAACCAAAAACATTGAAAAATTCAAAAACCATAAAAATCAGAAAAACCCAAAATGATTTCCAAGATTAAAAGAGGAAATGATAGTACATCAGTGGGGATCTAACACATGCTAAAGATTTGAAATGTTATATAAGTCATGTGTTGAATCTATGTGATATGCTGGTTGGCTTCGTAGACCTATTACTGCGTGTTGGATACATATATATCAAACGAGTTGATATGTGGATAAACACCTCATGGGCATATGGTCTTAGTACCATAATTTCGTTTGATAGGGTTTTTGTACAAAAGTCGGAGGTTTTGGGTCGCCATGTTATTAGTTATCTGGGGATAGCCTATCTGATCTTCTATCGTATGGATTTACAGACCTAGATCAGGCAGGGTATCTTTATAAAAGAGCTTTACTACCAAAACCTAAAGTTACTGAATTGAGGAACTTTCAATGTATGACGATAATCAAAGATTATCTAATGCATCGTATCGAATCATTGATGCAAATCATGATTGATATAAGCCCTCAACCTGGTAGAGTGCACAAGTTACTTTGTAGCATTAATTTGCTGACCTGTACACCTCTGTGCCTCAATACCTTTTAAATTACAGATAACGAAAGCATAATCACGCGTTACAATGAGTCTTTGTGCAAAATTTCCTTGATACGGGAGTATGTCGTCTGCGTGGGAACCACAGATAATGTTGTTTATAATATAAATAACCGTATCAAGCACTGCAAAATAGTATACATGTGAGCTTATGTGGATAACAATATCAGCAGTTGCCGGATCACACATTGTCTTTAATGATAATATACAATAAAGATCAACGGTGTGATCAGATTTCTCAAAAACTGATATGATCCTCTTACCGGAAATCACAAAAAGTTTACTGCTTTATGTTTACATTTCTGCATTTTACATTTGTTTTTGCAAAGTATACAAAAACTCAAAAAGATTTTAGGTGTGTTTTAGCATAAATTTCAGAAAAACCAAAATTTTTACATTTCTGCGTTATTTTTGATAACCGATGGTGATTGATGGTCTTTTTCTGAAACTTGATGAACCAATTTGAGTTTTGTATCTATCAAATGTGAAATGATGAATGTTTGAAGGTTAGAAGTTGGTATCAGAGCCAACGGTTATAGTGAACTAGAAAAATTTTTAAAGCAAAAATCTAGACTATAACTTTAAAAAGTTTTAAAACAAAAACGTCATCATATTCCCCACAAGGTATTACATGCATATGTATATAAGTACTGAAAATAAATAAATAAATTGCGTAAATTATTTAATTAGTTATGCAGGCTTGATTGATAACTAATTATTTAGTACGGATAATAGATGCGAGTGGGATGTGTCGTTATAGTTCCTTTAGATGTTCTGTTCTCGTTGATCTGGTTACCCCTATTCTCACAATTGCATTAGTCGGTTACGTCAGTAAGTGGAGGGACGATTGTCCGGGTGACGACTCGAAGTGGTATTTCTCGCGTGGAAAAACAATAGCGGAAGGACTACCCTATGAGTGCTTTGTTGGAACCATGGCGAAAAATTCCTAAATTATAGTCACATTTTGATGAACCATTCGGGGTGACACAAGCATGTGCTATTTCAACCATGGCTAATGGTTAATATAGCCATTATAAATTTTCGCATTTGAAAATGCAAGTTGTTGAAATGTTTCAATTCTTTTGATTGGAAAATCAAAAGCGGAGGACGCTCGGGTGACCATGCAAGGCAAATTATAATTATGGGTGCACACTTAATTATAGTTTGCGGTGAATGAGAACCCTATTGAATACCACGGTTTGAGTTGGACGATCACATTCTAGAAAATCTTTCATTTCATTATTTGATGTTCCGCCTCTCAATAGAACGAATGTTCATTAATTAGGGTAGATTCTATAACACCCTATGATACATCGGCTTACCGTTGTTTATTCGGATTGCCTAGTAGTTCTTTCTCGTAACATAACTTAGCGAGATACGATGTTATGGTGGACAAAACTGACCAATTGTTTTGATAGGATCATTCTTTGGTCTTCTAGAGATTTTCACATTCAAGAGATGTCACGAGGTTTGTAGGACATCACGCTACTTTCTTGAGTAGTAATTACCGAATCCCCAATTCTAAATTTTTTACTCTACTAATGTTGGATGTGCTCTCTAGTTCAGCACGAGTCATTATGTGACTTTACTACCTTATTTGTTTAAGATTCCCGAAGATTTATAGTAATATTGTGAATTGCATTATGTGATGCAATTTTTTTTTCTTACTCCCTCTAATCGTATTGAGAAAACCAGAACTCTCTGTGTATACATAGCAATGCTTGAGTCGTCGACACGACTTGGTAGATTGCTTAATTAATTAAGCCTGTTGGATCGTCTCTAGTGATGAGTTAATGATTTAAAGGAAGAACCTCGTTAATTTCCTTCTAGTTGTATTCTTCTTTCTCGGTAAGACTTTGTCATTATTGACAGTTGTCAAGCATAACATGATCTACGTATCTAGTTCATGACCATAATGTCTGACAGCTGTTATAACAACAAGTGTTTAGTCATTTGAGACGACACCCTGGCATTGTAGATGCCAATTATTTGTTACAACTTAGTATGGTAATGAATAAGCAGTCTCCTGTTGCAAATTTTTTTTTAGCAGTCTTACCCCATCTTGGTTATACATTCCATTCCAATCTATTGGTACTCTAAAATCCTTAAATGTGATTGGATCTCTAGAATTTACTTTAAGTATTTTGGGACTATTAAATCATAATCATTGAACAAATATCCAGTTCTTAAGTGACATTTGAAACTTAAGTTTGAGAAAGAGTTCTCTAAGCAAATCTAAGAATCACCGAGTTTTAAAATGTTATAAGGATTCACACACCATAGACTTAGAAGTTTTGAAAATTTACAACCAATTGTCTCAAAAAAAAAAAAAAAAAAAAAAATTCCTTTTACCCAGTGTGTAGTGCTAAGTATAAATTTCAAGACTTCTACCAATTTTGCTAGAATGGTCATTTCGAGTTAACTTTATACGACCTCACTTATAAGCATATTTTCAAATTTGGTTAATCGATTGGCAGTGTTGCCTATTGTTCCATTAGGAACATGAGTGAATGTATTGATACCTTATAAACATAGCTGTAAGACTATATTGGGAGATACAATTGTAAGATTTAAGCACTTGAGAGTTAGTTATATGAGTCATCGTGTTGTTTTAAGATCTTACGATTACCTTGCTCTTTGCAGAATTTAAAATTTGTTGTTAATCCTTTAGGTCTAATCAAAGGTGTTTAGGTAGATAAGTGTTTTAACTCTTATACCCGTGTCGTCCACATGAAACTCTTGGGTTTGTTAACCACCATTTAAGGGATTCCTCATATGTATTGCACTAAACATGTTCCTGAGCGATCCTACGTGGATCTGTTGTTCTTTTCTAACAATAGCTCTATTGACGGAATGACTCTTATTCTATTCAAATCGTGTGTCTACGTATTCTCCTTTCTCTACGTAAGCATTGTATTGTTTTATATATAATCAGTGCCAAGACGGTATTCTCACAAAAATCGGGTCTTCGATGGACCAGAAAAGGATTGGAAAACTTTTGTCTTTTAGGACAATGAATATAGATATATTGTCTCGATTTATAAATAATGACGACACAAGTGTCTCGTTTTGGAGTATATATATTGAGACATATAACCAACAATATTCATGCCTAATTGCAATGGACATATCATTGTAAATTTTTCGAAAGTACATGATAAGTGATGTCTTTACCTTTCCAGCTCGCACCGATTGGACAAATAGAAAGTTCAATGAAATCAAAGGTGTGCTTTTTGTTGTCAAGTTAGCGATGCAGAGCTAACTAACGCTTGCTCTCTTGGTTTCATAGTTATTGTCATTGAAACAAGTTATAACATAAAGAGTATGCTTCTACGTAACTTCATATCATTTGGAAACAAAATTGTGGTTCAGCGGATTTGTGAATGTCTGTTATATGGCTTCACTTCGAACCATTGATTTCGTGATCCGAAGTCAAAAGATTTCTTTGAAACGATAATTCTTATTTCTTGTTGCACATGGTCTTGTTCGTACTAGTGTGTCTTTCTAGATTATGCTTGTATAGCACCATGGTCCCTTGGACGGATCGATTGTTCTTAACTTTGGGTTAAGTTTAATTGTGTATGAGGGATGGATAATGGGTGTATGCTACCCTCACCGCCTCATATCTATATGTGTACCAGCCGGTTTGTTACCTCGGGTACTTCTACATTATACGACTTGTTTTGTTGACATCAGTCGTATGGTTTAGTATATGTTCTATAGACACATTTCTAATGTTTTATATAAAGTTTCTGACAAGGAATTTGAATATGCCCAACATCTGATTTATGTCCAGTCTTTGATCTCATATCCTAATCCGGATATATTTCGATATTAGTTGAATCTGTCTCTGCCTCGGCATTTGTAGTGGTTGGTATCAGTATTCGCTTAAGTATTAAAACTGGTTCCGTTACGGTTCAGGCTTCGTGATATATGAAGCACTGAGTTTGTGAGAAATTGCTTACAGTTTTTGTTCCAATATTAGAATCGGTATTTCGTGGATGCGTCTGTTTCAGTTTTTGTATAACTATTCTTGTTCTAGTATTATCAATTCATGAAGATCTACTGATTTGTCTTAAGAATTTCACTTTGAAGTCCAGGATATTCTAAGGTGACAAGTTAAAAATTCTCTTGTAAGATAAATTTTGGATTTATCAAACGACTTAGAATAAGTATGTTCATACAAGAGGAATTGTATCAGTCATCCTAGTCAACGATGTGTCAATGCGCTAGCATTTAAATACACACAAGATTCATGTCCATTGTTTGTTTTTACCTTCGTTACACTACTTCGAATGTTAGTTTGCCTTTCAGTGGCTGATTGTATCTTTAACAGATTTAGTTATATGTCTGTTATATGATTGTTAATCTTTGTTGATTGATTAGTTCGATTCAATCAATTTATTTCATTATGATGTCATAGTAGTCGGAGTACTATATATCATCATTCGGGCCACACTCATGCCTTGAAATTAGCGATCTTGCTTCCGTATGAGTCCCAGGTTCTATTTTCATACTTACTTTTATTGACTCGCTCGATGGCAGTCTTGTCGGTACATCATGGACCAGAAAAATTATAGTAACTCTACGCGAGTTGAATTCTGAATATTGGGTTCGTGTAAGCCTTTCTGATGGCTATTTTATAATTCGATCTGAATCATTGTATTCCCTAAATTTCTCTGTGAGTCTATCACTGATCTCCATCGTTTGATATGTAATATGGAATTAAATTTTCCTTCAGTGTATGTATGTAGTACATACCCTTGATCGAAACACTTCAGCATTCGTGGATACTAAATTATTGTTAGCAATAATTAGTTTGAGTGTACTTTCCTCCCAAATAAGCGGGAAGTTCTACGTATACCTGAGTTCATCCTAGACATCGATGCAGAAAAGTTGGTTCTTGACCTCGTACAGGTTTAGTTTACTCCAAGGTTTAAATGAGGGAATGATCCATCTCCAAAACAGAAGATTCTTGTAACTAAGTTCCTTCATTGGACGAGTATTAGAAACTCAAGACCTTTTGAATCAGAATGATCATCTTTACTTCAAAATTAGCAACCATAGATTCCTATGTGGAATTGGGAATGTTTAGCTATAGATTTATAATAAATTTTCCCCGTAGGCCTAGTGGTTTGATGTTAGTTGGAAAATTTTTGATCAGTTGACTAAATCTCTTCACTTCCTTATGATTAAGGAAACTTGCGATTGGAGAAGTTAACCAAAATACGCTTCGTACTTATGTGATTGATTTGATGGAAGTTGGGATACTCACCTACAATGTAGGTATCACTCGAATATTAAAGTTGCACCTTTTAAAGCACTTTATGAAAAGAAGTGTCACTCACCGCTATGTTAGGCAGAAGTTAGTGAAAAGTAGTTAACAGGTCCTTAGATTATTCAAGAGACTACTGATAAGGTCTTTCAAATTGAAGATGGGTTGAAGGCGGTTGTGGATAGACTGAAAAGTTATCCGGATAATTGAAGGAAACCATTGGAATTCCAGGTTAGAGACCTTGTTTTATTAAAAGTCTCGCCATGGAAAGGTACGGTTAGATTAGGTAAAAATAAAAGGAAGTTTAGCCCCCGTCATATTGGACAATTTGAGATCATGGATCGTATTGATCTCATTTCCTATCGACTTTAATTACAGTAGGAAGTTGTTAGAATACGTGATGTATTCCAAATGTCTTTAAAGAAAAGGGCATCTTTTAAATGAGATGCTTATTATATAGTCTGAGAAAGTTCGTGATCATGACAAACTTTGTTTCATTGAGGATCCTATGAAACACAAGAATCCCCATATTTTCAGTCTGGATGAAGTTCAGACTTAACTGTTTAAAATTTCGAGGGCGAAATTCTTAAACAGGGGGAGACTGTGACACTCGCCGTTTAGGAACCGTTATCCGTACTGTAACTAACGCACTAATTAAAAATTTAACGTCAATAAGATTTAATTTTGATAAATTAAAGTCTTATTAATGCTAGCAAAGATATTTTGATGCAAAGGTTTGCATTGTGGAATTTTTAGAAATTACCATATCGCATTGCGATAATTAACCGAAATGAGCGTTGGTGACGACCCGGTTAGCTTTAAAAATCCATAAATGGACCTATATGCTTGGAATAGCATAAAATAATATTTTATAAGTGAAAATTTAGTGGAAACGTACAAAAACGCTGATTTGTAGCTTTTGTCGCACAGTGTTCAGTACAGCGTGTATGTTCGCTTTTAGCCGACAATTTGGACATAATTAAGCGTCAAGCACCTAATATAATTATTATACACTAAAAATTATAAGATTTAGTGAGTGATAATAATTCCTAATTTATTGGATAAAAATGAATTAATTTAGGGTGTATTTTTATAATTTTTATACCCTTAAATCACCTAAAATACCCCCTAATTAACAAAATTTACCCAACCCATTAATACCCCACCCCCACCCACGGTTTTTCTTACAAAAAATGCAGCCATATTGCTTGTCATGACACTTACCTATCTCTTGGTGTAAACAAGTGTCCAAGCTATGCCTACTTTTAATCATTTGGGAAAGTTCAAGACATGCAAAATCCAATGAACCAAGACACTTAACACTTCTTTTCCTTTCTTCATTTGTGTCGCCTCCTTCCTCTCTCCACACTATCTCTTCATTTTTCTTGATAAACACAAAGAATTACTAGTTTAAACCTTCACCATATGATGTTCTATAAGCTATTGGAAGTTTATTGGAAGTGTTTTGAAGCCATTTCAAGCAAGAATTGAGTTATAATAAGAGGATCTATCATCTTTTCTTTCAAAAATGTTTAAGTTCATCAAGGGTATAAACTCCATTTAAATCTTTATTCCTAGATTTTTAATCTTTATATCAAGTGGGTTTTCGCAAGAATGTTCACCAATATTTTTTTTATCTTTATGAAAGGATGTTAAAAATCAACATTTTGTTAAACAAAAATGGATGAGTCTGGTGTCTCATGAGTGTATGTGTGTGACGTGTGGGTTTGTTAGCGTGTGTAGGTTTTGTGTGTTCTTGAAAGTTTGATGTTTGGGTGTGACTTATTGTTAAAAAATAGAGTTTTTAGGAATATTTTTCAATGATCTAAAAAGGAAATGAGATCTGATGTAAAAACCAAAATATGACTAAAGACTTAAAGCAAAGTGCATGTTATGATTTTTGACTTGAATGTAGAATTATTTTATGATACTATGTTCAAAAATTTAAGTTATGATAATCAAAATATAAGTTTACACATGCATTTTCAGATCTGATATGGGTTCATAAAATGTGTTATAAGATGATGAAAGTATTGTGTTCTTGGATGAAAACATGAAAGTCTATAATAAGGGTCATGCTAGAATAATTTAAAATGCTTAAAAATGGCTTAGAATGATAAAAATTGCATTTAAATGAATATTTTTGGAAATGTTATTTTTGATCAGTAGTAAACAGGTCATTTTGACCATATAGTGACAAAAATAAGCTATGATAAAGATTAGAATTGAAACAATGTGTTTAAAACCGATTTCTACGCATAAAAAGTCGGGTTTTCGCTAATTTTCGGCACCTGAGACTTTAAAATTTGAAACTGATTCTAAACAGAATATAAAGACATATTCTAAGACTTTAAAATTTGAAATGCTTAAATCATATGATTTTAAAAACTGATTTAGATCAGTAACTTTGGACCTATTTCATATTTAAAATAAGCTTCTTAAAGTGTTTATAAATATCTTGGTGTTTATATGTGTGAAAATGTGTAAATTGATACGTAGGAGATTACGGTTCGGCTAGAAATCGCGCTGTTACGCAATTTCTAGCCAAACTTATTAAATAATCAAATTTCACTTTATAATTAGTATAATAAGTGTGAATCATATGTATAATACATATAATTGGAAATATATTATGGTTCTAAATAATTAACTAAGTAGTTTTTCGCTTAAAGCATGTAACCGAGAGTTTGGGTCACCAACGTGTCATTAAAGGTTAAACATCTTTTTTTTAAAAGATAAAATATTTTATTAAGTCCAGTAAGTTGAAGTGAACAACTTGCGGGAATAGACTTAATAGTTTTATAGAGTCTAGTAAGTTGAGGTGAACAACTTGCGGGAATAGACTTGATAGTCATGTGAGTTAGGTAAATAACTCACGGGAATGACGTATAAATTGACCATAAAGGTGTCCCTTGTGTATAGGGAACAGTTAGGTCGGGATTAACTTGGACATAAATTGCTAGCTAAATTGACAAGCCTTGAGGTGAGTTTCACGGCCCCTTTTCTTTTTAAATGTTTTTGAACGTTTTTAAATATCGGGGGGAAAATATGCTATGTTTATGATAGACAGTCTAACCGTCAGTAACTATGTGATGGCCTAGGATTATTGTTGTAGGATTACCCCCTTAACATTATAATCATTTACTCTGGTTTCGCACCGGAGCCAACATGGGTATATTGGTAGATCTATTGGGCGTGACAGCCACCCCTTGCTGCCAGTCGCACTGGTGTGGATATATCCTGGTATGGATCACAAGGGAATATATTTTGAATGGTGATGGGTAATCACCGCTAGTCTTGGATTGATTATGGGTTCTAGGTTGCGATCACACCGTGAGGTCTAGCTAACCTACGAAGAAGGTTACGGGTGTAGATGTAAAATCATAAACAGTTTTGTGAACAAATTAATTATTCGGAAATTGGAAAAACCTGTGAACTCACCAGTTTTACTGATGTTTTTAAATTGGCATATTTTTCAGGTACTTAGTATGCATGTGGGGGAATTATGAGACGGGTTTTTGGGGCAAGCACATGAATGTGACACTGGGATATCATCGATCTTGTGGGGACCTAAACTTGGTTATGAAGTTGTGATGACGACTTTGTATAACTATAGATTTTAACAATGTTTTGTAACAAATTACTTAACTTTTAATCTTATGGTATCCACTTTTGTTACTGTGTTTGCTTAATTGTTGACTGTCACTAACGTCCGTTACACCGCCCACGCTTAATCTCCGCTGTGATTTCTGGGGTGTGACATAAAATGTATGAAAATGATTGAACGGGATTCGATTTTGAGATTTGGTAAAATTTTCAAAATTCCAATTTTTCATTTGTCCCTTCATTGGGCCGAATGTGAAATATTTCTTACATTCGAGCCTTTAAAATGGTCGAATGGGAGTGCTCTAGTGCAGTGTTGTACATTCGAACCCTTTATCTACATTCGAGCCTTTCACTAGGGTCGAATGTAGACAATGTTTCCCATGCGCCCCATCTCTGTGGTCGAATGTGGGGATCTATATATACCCACTTCCACTTTCGATCCCTCATTCAAAAATTTTCAAAATTTTCTAAGATTAAGAGACCTTGTTGCCCTTGTTTGTTTGAACCCTGATTCTTGTTCCCTACTTGTTTCTGATCATTTTCATCTAAGTTTTACAGGTATTAATCCAAAAATGAAGACAGATTCATGGTTTTTATTCTCGAACCCTTGTTTTGACTAATGGACCATTTTTAGACAGTGTTAATCAAAATTGTTGGTTAGGTTTTAGTTTTAGTTAGTTTTAGGGGGAGAATAACTAAGAATCTAGGTTGATTACAGGATAATTAAGTGTTTTGATCATTCAAACCCGGTATAACCTAGATTTTACTTGAAAACTAACTAAAACGAAATGTTTGTAACAATTGATGGTTTAGAAAGCTTAATCGGCCATAATAGGTGCTAAATGAATGAAAATTACATGTTAAATGGGACTGAATTGAGTTTTGCAATTTTGGTCATATGAACAGACATATTCGACCTAAAATAAAGGGTCGAAAGTGGCTTTAAATGGTCGAATGTGACTCTTTTGGTCGAATGTGCTTGTTCATAGAGGCGAATGTGGATCAAATGGTCGAACGTGGAGTTTTTTTTTATAATTCTTCACATTCGAACTCAAATAACCACATTCGTACCTCAGAATCTTCATTCATACCCCCAATGGGTCGAATATGGAATTTTCAAAATCAAAATTCAATTTTGCAAATTTTGTCCGTTTCTAATGAATTTTTATGTTTCGTTTTTGCAGAATTATAAATGGTAGAACCACAAAACACTGGAATACCAGCTGGATCGTCTGGAAAAGCCACTGATAAGAAGAAAGAAGAAGAATTACCGTTTGAGGAAGCTCATAATTGTTGTGCATTTCTGGGCGAAGTAAAGAAACATACAAAATTCTCTAGGATTGTTGACTTTTTGAGGAGGAGTAGAGTTGTTGATGTATTAGCTACAACGGAAATTATCTACAAAGACCATCAAGTGGATTTCTGGAGGAATGCGAAGATGGATTACTGGGATAATCGAACAGCAATAGTAAGCAATATTCGGGGACAGCTTGCTATTGTTACTAAAAGTGATATTCAGGAAGCATTAAGATTGCAAGATGAACCGCCAGATCCCAGAAGCTTATCTTGGATAGAACAGAGGTTGTGTTTTCTACGCATGAAATACAATGTACCAATAACAGATGGAGCTTTGAACAAAGGAAAGTTATGTCCGTAGTTTAAGTATCTGGCAGATGTTATTATACATGTTTTTGGTTCCGTTAGCAGTGGTTATGATGTTATGAGAAAAAGCATAAGTTCTTTGATGGTTGCTTTAGTGCTGAATAAGCAATTTAATGCTTCGGGAATGATCTTTGATCACATGCTTGAACCTCTGAAAGGTTTGAAGACAAAGAAGTTCTTGATGTACCCCAGATTCTTACAGATGATTTTTGATTTGAAGTATTCTAATATGATGAATGATCCTAATCGGATATTAGTTCAAGATCACATGAATCTGAATACATTGAGTAGGATGAAAGGTTATAAAGGGGTTCCTGAGAATGAAAGACCGCCACACAAGAACTTGTTTGGACACTTAGTTAATCCAGGTTATAAGGATCCGGGTGAGAACAAAGCTAGAAATGTTGATAGTAATTCAGACAACGATGATCCTTTGTTTCATGTTAATCCAGAAGCAAACAGAAAACGTCAAGTTGTGAATGTTGGTGCAAAACGTGGCAAAGGGAAGGGTAAAACAAAGGTTATTGAAGTTGAACAACCAAAGAAGACAACTAGGAGAAAGAAAAGTATGGCGAGAAAGGGAATGATGTTAGTTGATGAAGAGTCTGCTGATTCTGAGGAGACTCAAGAAGATGAGAGATGGGATTCAGGTGATGAGATAATCAAACAAACCAAGCCTAAGGCCACTGTGGCTGGTGAGTTTGAGAGTCTGAACAAAACTATAGAAGAACAAAGACAAAAGAGTCCAATTGTAGTTGATGAGATAAATCTGGATCTTGGTATTGGTGAGTAAGATTTCAGTGGATCTCCTATGGTTGGTGAGAAACAAAAGAAGCCTAAGTACAAGACAATGTCTAAGAAAGAGGAAAAAGAGAATCGTAAGAAAAGACGTGCTAAAGAAGTTGAAATGTTACTTGCAGGAAATAAAGTTCCTGAAGTTAGTAGTTCGAAAGCTGCTACACCCGTGACATCCCTAGTATCAAAGAAACTGAAGAAATCTGCTGTAGAAAAGCCTGTTGATCCTATTGCAGATTTTGACGCTACTTTGGAGAGAGTGATAAATAAGTTTAAGAAGAAAACTCCTATTGCTGAGGCTTCTACACCTCAGGTTACTGTATCTAGTAATGTGATGGATGCAGTAAACCAAAAGCTTGCTGACATGATGAAACTGATTAACCAGCAACAACAGGAGATTGAACAGTTAAGAGCAAATGATAAAAAGATGTTAGATGTTTTTGTGTCTTCTCAAGAGAGTCAAGAAGAATTGGAAGCAAAGATAAAACAACTTCAAGAAGAAAATCAGAAGTTGTTAAAGCATGAACAAAGAAACACAAGAAAATACATTGCTTTGAGACTCGAGAACAAACAGCTGAAAAAGGACAATAAGAATCTTAGGAAGCTTATTGATGATTTGTATGAAAAAAGCTCCACAGTTGAAAGCTATAGAGGAAGATAAAGAACCTGAAGAAGAACAAGTTGATTTTGAACCATCTGAGTCTGAAGAAGAAGAAGGAGAAGAGGATGATGAAGATTTGGATAAGGATGCCGGTGATGCTCCTGAGAAGAAGAAAGATGATGATAATGATGGTTCTGGAGAAGGTTCTGGAGATAACAGTTCTGCTGATGATGATGATATGGAAAAGTATCGATGTGAAAAGAGAGAATCTGATAAAGACGCAGGTGAATACTGATGATGATAGTATTTTCTAGACTGACAAGATAAGAGCTTTATCAGATGATGATAAGAAGTTCTATCATCAGATGTTGACAAAGAAAGTCTGGACGATTGAGCTGACTGGAAAGTTTCTAGAGATTTTTGAGTCTGATGATATGAGATATGAGCTTGAATATAATGATCCTGATCTAGAAGATGGTGAAGTTTCTACAGCCGTAGCCAAGGAAATTCTTGAAGGTTTGGCTAAACAGGTTGGTAAATCTCTTGAAGAGTTAATGAGTGATAATCAAATTCCAAATATTCCTGAAAAAGAAGCTGGAAATCACTCTGATGATAGAGATTCTCCATTGTTTGAGGATATAGAGATTGAGGATATTACCAGTGAAGAATATCCAGAGTACTTCAAAGATAAACAGGATGATGCATTTCCTGAATTTACTGATGAGGTATTAAAAGAGGCTGAGAAATTTGCACAAAAGAAGAGCAAAACATTCGTTAGTGAAGTGTTTAAGAATGTAGAGAATCAGAAACCGAATGTTGAACAATCTGATGATCTGAAGATCTTGTAAAGGAAATTGAAAGAGAAAGAAGCCAACCGACCCAAGACTGAAGTTCAGGGTGGTTTCTACAAATATCACAACGAATTGTTCAAAAGGAGAGCTCTTGGTTGGAAGTATTTGAGACAGCTAAGGTGTGTTGCTGTGAAGTGGGAAAAGGGGATTCTGTATTTCAACAGATTCCATGATATAAAGACATTACCTTACTGGGCTGTGCGAGATATTTGCCGACATACTTTGTCTGGAGCAACTGTGAACAATGACGCAGTTGGATATTTCGCAGATCGTATGGCAAGAGAAAGCTGAACTAGATGGGATGTGTTCACGCCGCAGTATCCTAAAAGAATCGTTCACAAAGAGATTGATCAGATAACTGGGCTGAATAAGGTTACGTTAAAGTATAAACCACCGACTGTGTTGAAGCATATTCCTTTGATGCCGATTCCACAACATTTTTCAAAACAATTCATGTGGTGGTACTATGATTGGAAGACCGCAGAAGCTGTTATCTTACTGAAGGACAAGAGAGATGAGTTTAAAAAAATTCACATTTTTGATCCTATGTTTTTTATTAACTGTTCACATGAGGATATCATAATGTTGTATTATAATCCGATATACTATGAGGAGAAGGATAGCGAACAAGCACTGAAATACCAATGAGTGGTATGCTTGTGTTTTGCATGGGATGTCAATGCAGGGTGTGACTATGATAAGAAACTGGGAAAGTTTGTGAAGATTCAGAAAGAAAAGAAGAAAACAAAACCAACTTTCGAGCCAGTTATGACAAAAGAGCAGAAGACTATTTTGCGTATCAAGTTGATGAACAAGTAGATGGATGAAGCACGAAGGCAATCCAAGCAATAGTCGAAGGGGAGTTTGTTAGTGCACGATTTGCGACTAATGCATTGGATTGCATATACAAAGTTGTTTTGTTGATATCGTGGGGGCGAACGTGGAAATACAGGAGGTCGAATGAAGATTAATTGGTCGAAGGTAGAGAGAGGATGGGCGAATGTGGAAAATAGATATGATGTGTGCTGATTCGTACTATGTGAAAGGGCGAATGTGCTGCCTATATATACTTGAAATTTTGTTTTAAGTTTAACTCTTTGCCATTTTGTAAAGTTTATATCAATTGTTTATGAATGAAATTGATGTTGAAAAGGTAAATTTGCGTGTTTGATTCATTTACTATCATTTTGTAACTGATCTAGGGATTCCGCACCTGGATTAGTAGACTTGTATGATCAACTAAACTTGTTTTTGTGAAAACGATCCTCTACAGGAATGCTAAACTTTGAGTAAACTCTGTAAGTGTTTTTCATTCTTTTATGTACAAATTTAACTTTCACTTGCTTGTTTACTCACTCTGTTTTAAACCTCTGTTTATAAACAAAAAGAGAGAAAAACTACTGATGTACAAAAACATTTGTAAGGGAAAATTTTCTGAAAAGAAAAATCTGCTGATGATAATAAAATCATCAAATATTGATTTTAGCGGTTATTTTTCTCAGTAGTTTAAAACTACTGAAGAACAAAATAGGAAACTCCTGATGAATAAATATTCATCAGAGGTTTTAGACAAAAAGGACAACACAGTATTTTCCTATTATTCTCAGAAGTTTGACCTAAATGGACTATTAAACTTCTCAAACCCCTATTTTCATTATTGTCGTTTCAAAAACAAAACTTCCCTCTCTCTCAAACCCTCTCTGAATCTTTCAACTGTTATATCAAAAACAGTGGCTCTAGTTCTTAAACATGGACACAATCAAAGAGGCTACTTCGAAAAAGTTGAAGCCTGGTCCCAATACGATGAAATCATTGATTTGATCGTAAAATCTCAATATTACACGGCATTCACCATTGACCCACCAATCCATACTGACATTCTTAATGAGTTTTGGGCAAACGCTAAGACTGTTACCGAAGATGGTAAAGTCCTTTCCTTGAAGACAAAGATCAAAGGGAAAGAAATGGCAATCACACCTTCTAGCCTGGGAGAAATATTAGGTCTTGATGATGCTGAAGCTCCTAATCAAATTCCTAGTGGAACAATTCAGTCTACCATAATTGAGTGTGGTTACCAAGGTACATTATCACATGCTACTATTTATAAGAAATATTTTGATGCAAAATATAAACTCTTGTTTCACTACATTATCATGTGTTTAAGTCCAAAGACTGGATCTTCTGATCAGATGTCCTCAACCATACAACCAATTTTTCATTCAATTATAAATGAAACAAAGTATAGGGTATCTTTATTCTTTTTCAATGAGTTATTGTTGCATCACCAAAATGATAAAAAGAAATTTTTGTTGTATCCAAGGTTCGTCATGCAATGTATTATCAAAGAACATGGACAAGAGGTGCTTGTGGGTAAAACAACTCTTTTAAACCCTTTATCCTCACAAGCATACTCAAGGCATAACAAACCGGCAGTCCTGCCAGAGGATGACCAAGGGGAACATGTCACGGTCCCTAAGGAACCAACATCCTCAAAACCTAATCCCAAAACGCCAAAACAACCTAAGCAACAAAAATCCAAACCCACCAACCCAAAAAGAAAAGCAACTCAGGAAGTTGAGATGCCTGAAGCTGCTAATGTGCAATCTGCACTTTCAAAAGATGTGACTGAAACTTTCTCTCAGTCTCATTCATCTCAAATACCCGAAAAAGCACCTATATCCATTTTGTTTAAAAGAAAGAAACTCAAAAAGACCATAACTACTGACCCTTCTTTCAAAACACCTGAATCCATTGAACAAAACTCAACTGCTGATCCCTTAACTACTGACCCACAAATATCACTAGCAGTTGAGATAGCTAACATTCTCTCTGGGCTGGAACAACAAAATCCATCTGAAAATGTCAACCCCCAATCACCACATAAAACAGGGGATGAAAAAACAGAAATGGACATTGATGTGAATGTGTTCAGCCCTGACCAAAGAGATGAGGAGGGACTAAGGCCTCTAAGCCCAAACTTAGATTCCTTAGGTATATCTGAGGCTGCTACTACTCTAATACCATCCAGTGATGGATTTGAGGACAGTAGTACCATAGCTAAGACCTCAAATGTGGCAACTACTGATGAAGGCCTTGTGCCTGAAGTAGGAAAACCTCAGTACTAGGAAAAAGAGGTTCATGAGACAACTAGGTTGGGCCTAGCTCATGAGACAATTGATACTGTTCTCATTGAGGACTATGTCAGTGATCTAGATGATTCCATTAATTTGGATGATGGATCAAAATCTCCACAAAATGAATTGACGGCTGAGTGTGAAGGTCCTGATTCTAATGTATCTGCACTCAAGGAGACAGTCATAGAAGAATAGGTTAAAGACCACTTACACCCCAATTCCCTAAAAGTGGCATCCCCAGTCCACACTGAGGATCACCCAAAAACACACCCTCCACAATCACAAAAGCCTACCCAATTCTCTGGGTGATCAAGCATAGACCTGAACTAACTATGCAGCCCAGATGGTCCCCTATACCAGATAGTACATCAACTTATTTCTAGTCATCTCAAAGATTATATGACTGCTATGGAGTTAAAAAACAACACTCAAATTGTGATGATTAACAATGTTATTGACCATAAGCTTGGTGAATTGTCAAGAAAGATGGACGACAAAAGAAGACAATTAGCCTATCTATCTGGTGTAACACCTCCACCTCCATGGTTTCCAGAAGTGGATGAAGCCAAAAGGGGGAGATGTCAAAGGAACCTGAAACTGTGTGAAACACCCAATTTTTTTTTTCTAACATGTTTTATATCAAAGTTTAAGCGGAAGGTCCCAATTTAGTCACACAAAATGTCAAACTTATATTCCATTAGGAATATTATTTTACAATCATTAGTTTGCCAAAACAAGTTTGATTATTGTTCATGATATTTTATCCAAAAAAATACACGTTCGATCCTTTAACCGCAAGACTTGATCTGATCCAACCCTTCTGCTTATGGAAACCACCTGAAAGTATATACATATAACTACCGGTTAGCTTTCGCTAAGTGAGTGTACATTAGATCACCATGTCACATAACCACAATAATGACACACAACAATTTAGAACCATACCACTTCAATATGGTCTATATCGCAAAACTCTCATGCGATTATTTATTGGATCAGAAAATACCCATCTGAGTCCATTAATCCAACAAGATCGCTAACTCCCTGCGATCTCATGTTAAATCAGAAAACTCCCATCTGATTCAACATAACCTACTATAACATTCAAATACAATTTATTAGATCAGAAAACACCCATCTGAATCCAATAATCCACCAAAATCGCTAACTCCCTGCGATCTCATGTTAAATCAAAAAACTCCCATCTGATTCAACATAACCTACTATAACATTCAAATACAATTTATTGGATCAGAAAACACCCATATGAATCCAATAATCCACCAAGATCGCTAACTCCCTGCGATCTCATGTTAAATCAGAAAACTCCCATCTGATTCAACATATACTAATATACTAACATAACATTCAATTATACGTGATCAAATAAGAACTATAATAACACCCATATAGTTCTAACACTTAATCAGCACACATATTATATATATACTTCCACAGGTATGTAACACTCACCTCTTTATTAGTCCTTTAGCACTTGACACGCTAATACAAACAGGTAATATTTTAATGTCCTGATACAATTATACAACACTAGGTTAGGTAATGATATACCTAACTAAGGGGCTGTTTGGCAAGTGCTGAACCAGTAAGTGCTGAATTAATAAGAGGTCTGAATGGATAAGAGGGTCTGAACCAGTAAGTGCTGAACCAGTAATGGTTGTTTGGTTGTATGTCTGAATGAGTGTGCAAAATGACCATTTTATCCCTGTAACAATAACACCTCGATAACTTAGAAAACCCCCTTAATTAATAAAAATCCTACTAAACACTACATTATTATTATTATTATTATTATTATTTTGTTTTTTTCGAACCACATTATTATTATTATTATTATTATTATTATTATTATTATTATTATTATTATTATTATTATTATTATTATTATTATTATTGTTAAACAATCAAACACCCCAAATATAAAATACCCCAATCCCTTCCAACTTGCCAGAAAGTTCGAACCCCTTCAGCCCTTCTTTTCTTTCCTTCTTGATTCTTTTCTTTCATTCCTTCCTATTCTATTATTATTATTATTATTATTATTATTATTATTATTATTATTATTATTATTATTATTATTATTATTATTATTATTATTATTATCAAACCAACATAAATCAAACACAAGCAGAGGAGATAACGAAGGGTCGGTGGCGGCAGTGGCGGTGGTGGCACGGAGGCGGCGGTGGCGGTGGCGATGGCTGAGTGATAGAGACTGAAGAAGGAGATGACGATGGTGGCTTCGATGGTTAGGTGATATGTGGTGAAACACCCGTTGTTAATATGCTAATTTTATATATATTAAAGTGTTTGATCGGTGCATTTAAGTAAACTTTCTTTTATATTTATTATGTCAAAAATGCGTTGATATTATTATAAAATATATTAAAATGGTAAAGGAACAAGTTATCAACTTGAGCTTGGTAAATAGTTACTAGAATTAATTAATGATGGCAAGGTTTAATTAATTTGTATTAAAAAGGTTTAAAATTGCGTGAGTTATATGAAAATGTCCTAAAAGAGTAACTGAAAATTGAATTGATTTTAATACTGAACTTAATGTCTTTAATTGTTTGTGATGCATAGGAGATAAAAAGAAAAACGATAAGTTGGAGAGTGCAACTTTTGAGGGCTCTTCATATATCTTCATCTTGGAACGTTTAAAGACAATCTTGATGGTGTCTTTTCACATTCTCTCACTTGAGAACGTTTCTAAGCAACTTTTGGGCGATTTTGTCTACAAGTAATCATTGGAGAACATTTCTAATCATTGGGTTTATGTTTGTAATTCTTATGAACAATTATTTGAAGATTATGATGATTCACCAAGCTATATGGGGCTAAACTTTTGGTGATCATTCTAGGTGAAGGTTTCTACTAGACTCTTGTGTGTTATTTCTCTTATTTCTAGAATAATAATTTGGTAATTCTTGCTTGATTATTATGATGTTTGATCAATTTCTTGTAGCGTGTTAATTAATTTTCCAATATCTAATCTAAATCGTACGTTCTTGGTGTTGCTAACAACCGAGATATCACGGGAAGGATTTGGGTTGTTTATTGATTAATTGGTCATCGGGAAACAACCTCGCGTTAATATAATCCGAGTACTTTGTTCCCTTCTATCACAACAATTGTTTTTACATGAGTTATGTCTATGTAACTCTTTCTAGTTGGAATTTTACACAAGTGTTTAGAAAAACCGGATCCTTGAATGGTCATTATCTCATAATTTGAAGAAGCGCTCTTAAGTCTAAATCGATAATTAGTCGTTATTTTAGTTCAACTCAAAACAACCAAAAATCTTAATTAGTTACTTTTTGTTAAATAGTTTAATTTTAGTTAATTAACAAAGCTAGAATTTACACATATTCCACATACTCCCTGTGTTCGATACCTTCTTGCCACTATTCAATAGTTGTAATTGGGAAATTTTACGTGTACCACGACAAGCACGTCAAATTTTTGCGCCATTGTCGGGGAGTTGTGCGTAACATGTGTTAATTTTTAGTTGTCTTTTATTTTTATTTTTTTTTAAATCTTAAAAAAAAAAATTTTGGTATATAAAAGTGTTATTTAATTTTATTAGATTTCAGTTTGGGTGTTCTAGTTGTGTAGGTTTTTTTTCCTTTACAGATGTAGAACACTATGGATTGGGTTGATGAAGATAATGAACCATGCTATAGTTGTGGAAGCTTCGCTCACTGGACCGAAGATTGTAAAGATTGTCCAAAACCCTTACCACCGGTAGATCCTTATTGTTTTTGTTGCGGGCAAATACATAGGGATGAAGACTGCACAATATTTTGGACTGATCCAGAATATTGGGATGAAATGTGTAAGTCGGGGTACCGGGCAACTCCATGTCAAGAAAATGACCATAGTTACTATAACTATGAACCCGAAGAGGCACCTTTCTCAGGTAACCAGGAGGATTATTTTTATTATTATGAAAACTCACAATCATGTTTTTCTCCAGGTTACTATCAAGATCAATATCAAAGCCCTCCTGATGAAGACAAATGTGTAGAGATGACATATCAAAGCGAGGAGGAAAATAACCTTGTTCGAGCAGAAACGATATTATCGAAGCTCGAGGAATTTTTATCAACACCCAACCTCTCAATTCAACAACGAATTGAGTACTTAAGTTTGAAATGTGAGGTGTTATCGGCAAGGATAGATATAGCAGAGTCTGTGTCTCCCTTACCTGATGATATCAGAAACTATTCTCGAGTTAAGGATAAGGTTATGGAGACTAATACCATACCAAATCCTTCACTTGTTGAAGAGTTACAAGTAGAAAAGGTTGTTGTTATTATTGATGCAGGTGTCACCAGTCTTTCTCAAGATTCTCACAACTCTCATCCCGCACTGATTACCTTCACAAACAAGGTTCGGGATGAAGATCCAAAGACAAATATTAGGAATGTGAGATTACAAGACATCGGGAAAAGGCGAGTGAGATGGTTCTTCCACAATGACAAAAAACGCCCAATTCACATGTCAATCTTTAAACATCTGTTTATTTGGCATGTAAACTACCGAGCATACTTCGAAAATTCGATAGGCAAATGTTCTTTGAGACCACCATGAATGAACATCAGGTATGATTCTTGTACATTTTGTATATTTATATATTTTGTTTTATTTATTTTTTTTTAGTTTGTATTTTGAGTATCTTTTGATTTTTGGGTATGCCGAGAGTGTAACTTGCAATCAGATAACTTCGCCTGTACTCAATCTCCATTCAGGCGAGGTAAAGTTGTACATCATCTGCGTAAAAGGCATCCCAGAATTTTATGTTTTTATTTTTTTATTGAGTCTTAGTTTCAGGTTTGTTTATCGGCTGCGAATGAAATGCTATACGGTTCGATTGGGAGGAACTCCAGAGACTCATACACACACTGCCTATATCCAGGGGAGTCTGTTCCTTTTATTATTGTTGTACAATTTTTTTTTATACTTTATTTTATTCCTAGCTCACATTGAGGACAATATGTCGTTCAAGTGTGGGGTTGGGAAATTTCATTTTTATTTAATTTTGAGTCTAAAGTCTAAAAAAAAATTGAAAATGTCTTAAAAATTGTTCTTAAAAAGCATTCTAATCAGACATAAAACAGCTCTTTCAGTACGTACTAGTTGTTTGTTGATTGTTTTGGCAGTAGGTCCTTAGTCATGGTCTAATTTGTGGAAAAGTAATATGAACCGTTTTCAGCAAGTGTTTTTAAGAAAAGAAAAAAAAAACTTAGAATTGCCTGACTAGGTTTAACAAGCTATTGATAATAAATACATGCACACATCGGTAACCCATTTCCACACTTTGGTGAGATCTTGAGCCTACTAGATGATAGATTGATACATATATATTTTCATTTGTTGAGTGTAGGCCAGATGTTTCTCTGTTGCAGAACTTGTGTGATTTGATACATGCTGAGGTTGTAGACTAGATATGCACATAGATGATAAAGGCAATTTAGGTTTTCCCTTTTTCTTTTGATACCCACTTATTTGTTATATGTTGACCCGTTTACCTAAAATCACTCTTAGTAGCCTATGTTGAGCCTATACCCTTTCATTTGATTAAACCTATTACCCAATTTGACCTATTTACCTTTGTGTAATAAATTGATGACATCCATTGTGTTTATGTTTTGTTCAAGTGATTGAGTTATGTGTAAGTTGTGAAAGAAAGAAAGAAAGAAAGAAATATATGTATGAAAAAAAAGAAAAAAAAAGAAAAAGAAAAAAATAATAGAAGTATGTGTTATGGGTCAGATATGCCCAAAGTTGTGTGTTATTGTGATTTGTGAATAACGATTGTCAATCATGTTGGTCTCACCATTTTGTTTTAGCCACTTTTAGCCAAACTTTCCTACCTTTACCCTAAGCCCAAAACCCGTAAGTCCTTTAGATATGTACATTGTCTACAGTTGAGGTATGATTGTTATACAAGCCTATGATAACAGAGTTACATACTTGGTTTTTAAGTGATTCATACTAGTGCATTACACGCTAGTCCAGATACTAAACTGAGTAGAGTGAAAAATTGTGAGGGGTATGTTGCATGAACATAAAAACCGGAATCATGTTAGATTTAGTAGGGTAAATTCTGTTTTTAAATGGAAGTCAATTTGACTTGCTGAATTAACACATCTAATGCTGATCTGTAAATGGGGTATGACTTTGGACCTTAGCTAAGGTATGATGGGGCGACTGGGGTGCTAGTCTGTGATAATGTCTTGAGCAGAGTATATATATAATTTTTTCGAGACGAAAAAAGATAAGTGTGGGGGTGTGATATGTGGTGAAACACCCGTTGTTAATATGCTAATTTTATATCTATACTACTATATAGTGCATTCTAGATGGGCAACAAGGTAATTTAACTTCATTATAGAAGGACATCATTGTAATTTACATCAAATCATTAATACATTATTTAATATAAACTTCTAACTAATTAATACTTTATTTAATAAAGTTATAATTATAATTAAATGAAATAAATGCATTTTCTCAACAATAATTTTTAAATTTATAAATAAAAAAATAAGGTAGAGATACATATATAATTAGAACAAAACAAAATTAAAGAAATTTATAACTAAGGAGCAAATAAATAGACTTAAAGTTATCTATTTCTAAAAAGCACTGTATTACTTATTAGGAACATTATATAAAAAATTACCTTTACACGAAATATAATTTGAAGGTACGTGAGGAGATGAGTTCGATGCAATTATCACCAGATATTCCTATCGGTTCAAGTTCTCTATTCGTGCTTCCGAATAAATGAATTATTGAGACTAAATGTATATTGAAGTGTTTTTTAAGAAACTTATATTTCAACATCTTTGACAACAAAATAGAGAAAAAAAGGCTCGAAAAGTGTCCATTACATTAAATTAGCCTAGAGATAACCCTTTTTTTCTCAAACCGGTTTGGGTTTAAAACAAGTTTGGGTTCTTTTAAGTTCTTTGGCCAAATCGACACGGGGTAGAAACCACGATGGGACAAAAATACACCAAACCTCCTAGAAGACGTTGGGGAAAACTAAAGAATTTTTTTTTATTTTTACAATATTTTAGTTTTAGGTTTTTTTTATTAGTGTTATTATTACTATTTCGTCTACATTTCTATTTAACTTTCATTCAAAATTGGTTTTTCCCGCTGCGTAGCGCGGGATCACTTCTAGTATATTATAGTGTTTGATCGGTGCATTTAAGTAAACTTTCTTTTATATTTATTATGTCAAAAATGCGTTGATATTATTATAAAATATATTAAAATGGTAAAGGAACAAGTTATCAACTTGAGCTTGGTAAAGAGTTACTAGAATTAATTAATGATGGCAAGGATTAATTAATTTGTATTAAAAAGGTTTAAAATTGCGTGAGTTATATGAAAATGTCCTAAAAGAGTAACTGAAAATTGAATTGATTTTAATACTGAACTTAATGTCTTTAATTGTTTGTGATGCATAGGAGATAAAAAGAAAAACGATAAGTTGGAGAGTGCAACTTTTGAGGGCTCTTCATATATCTTCATCTTGGAACGTTTAAAGACAATCTTGATGGTGTCTTTTCACATTCTCTCACTTGAGAACGTTTCTAAGCAACTTTTGGGCGATTTTGGCTACAAGTAATCATTGGAGAACATTTCTAATCATTGAGTTTATGTTTGTAATTCTTATGAACAATTATTTGAAGATTATGATGATTCACCAAGCTATATCGAGCTAAACTTTTGGTGATCATTCTAGGTGAAGGTTTCTACTAGACTCTTGTGTGTTATTTCTCTTATTTCTAGAATAATAATTTGGTAATTCTTGCTTGATTATTATGATGTTTGATCAATTGCTTGTAGCGTGTTAATTAATTTTCCAATTTCTAATCTAAATCGTACGTTCTTGGTGCTGCTAACAACCGAGATATCACGGGAAGGATTTGGGTTGGTTATTGATTAACTGGTCATCGGGAAACAACCTCGCGTTAATATAATCCGAGTACTTTGTTCCCTTTTATCACAACAATTGTTTTTACATAAGTTATGTCTATGTAACTCTTTCTAGTTGGAATTTTACACAAGTGTTTAGAAAAACCGGATCCTTGAATGGTCATTATCTCATAATTTGAAGAAGCGCTCTTAAGTCTAAATCGATAATTAGTCGTTATTTTAGTTCAACTCAAAACAACCAAAAATCTTAATTAGTTACTTTTTGTTAAATAGTTTAATTTTAGTTAATTAACAAAGCTAGAATTTACGCATTTTCCACATACTCCCTGTGTTCGATACCTTCTTGCCACTATTCAATAGTTGTAATTGGGAAATTTTACGTGTACCACGACAAGCACGTCAAATTTTGGCGGCGGCGGTGGTGGCGATGGTTGAGTGATAGAGACTGAAGAAGGAGATGACGATGGTGGCTTCGATGGTTTGGCACGACCTCCGGCAACTAAGGTAAACCGGTGAACTCTATTTCATTTGATAATAATTAAGTATAGATGATGATGATGATGATGATGAAGGATTTTTATGTAGTGTTGGCTTCAACAAAGAACAGAGAAGAGGACCAGAGAAGAGAACCAGAGAGGGGATGATATGAGGGTAATTGAGTCCTTTTTTTCATTCAGGGAGTGTATGAAACTGAATGGTTCAGCACTGATTCATTCAGTTCAGAGGTTGGATTTTTTCAACCAAACAAACTCACATCTGACCGAATCAGAGGGTGCCTCTGAACTGAATGATTCAGAGGGTATCCAAACAGCCCCTAATTATTATTATAGTTGGATATTGGTTAACACTACCTTGTTTCAGCATGGGTGATCAGTCCATGCCTAACTAAGGCTAGGCTACCCAATACCCACCCCCCATAATAATCCTAATACCTAAAAATAATATTGCCAAACAACTCCTACTAATAATACTAATAAAAATAATAATTAACAAATCATAACTTAAACGAAAACACACCTCAAAACTATCTATGACAAGTTGGTGTAGAGTCTCCCCTACTCGTGCTCCTACTCGCACTCTAAAAATGACTAATAACAACACCCAATGGGGTATCGTAGACTCGGGATCCTCTTTATAGTAGAGCGTTCCCAAAGTTTAGTTTACCTAAAGAAATTAAAGAGGGCTTCTATTTATAACAACTAAGCAGGCACCTCAAAGTTTCTGAGTTTCGATGTGGGATTCATGTGACATGCTTGCCTGTTTACATACTCACGCATCGATGTGGGATTCAAGTGACATGCTTGCCTGCTTGCATACTCAGGCAAGTTTCTTCTAAATGTTAAGTTTTCAAATGCTATTATATTAATATAATTATTTCTGCTGCTTCATTTGTTTTTCTATTATAACTTTTAAACTATAATATTTTACTAACTTCCGAATATACTGTTAAGACGAGCTAATTTTTATCTACGTGTCGATTCAAGTTTCATTCAAAACAGAGCAGGATCAAATATAACATAATATATAATAGAATTACTAAATGGTCTCATATACTCCTAACCACCCGCCTAGATCTCAAATGTCAAGTGATCATACTATCCGACACTTACTCGTCAACTAATTCTAAATACACGAGTATCCATCTCACATGTTATTGGTTCGTTTTACTAATCAATGACCCATTTCATTTATAAATAAATATGCACCGACACATTTTATTTATATAAAAAAAACGGGATGTTACAAATCTACCCCCTTAATTTAGGTTTCGTCCGCGAAACCTTCTATACGGAAAACAAATGAGAGTAAAATTCCTTTATCTCATCTTCAAATTCCCATGTAAATTCAGACTCCTTCTGATGCTTCCATGGCACCTTTACTTGTCTCACCTCTTTGTTACGAAGTTGTTTATGTTTATGGTCGAGTATCGCGATAGGCTCTTCCACATAATTAAGCTTTTCATCAACTTCGATATCGTCCAAAGTGACATATGTTGTTTCATCGACTAAACCTTTTCGTAGTTGTGATACATGAAAAGTGTTATGAATTCCAATAATGCCCTTCCACGGGGATACCTTTAGTAAAACATACTCCCTAACCTGAAACTCAATAGGCCCCGTCTCTTATCAGCATACGATTTTTTTTATTTGCGCGGCTTTCAATCGCGCCTTTATCTGATTAATCTTTTCATTAGTCACTTTAACGACCTCATTACTTCCTAACTCTTTCTGGTCAATCTCTCCCCAACACATAGGGGTCCTATACTTCCTTCCGTGTAACATTTCATAAGGAGTCATGCCAATACTTGCATGATAGCTATTGTTATACAACAATTCTACTAAAGGTAAGTGATTATCCCAACTTCCTCCAAAATCAATTATACACGCACATAGCATATCCTCAAGAGTTTGTATTGTTCCCTCACTTTGACCATTAGTTTGAGGATGGTATGATGTGTTGGGCAACAATCTAGCTTCTCATAAAACTTCCTCCAAAAGTGCGAAGTAAATTACGTATACCTATCTGAAATAATTGAAATTGGCACCCTACAAACGGCCAAATCTAATCCTAACACCATCCTCATTTTTTTTAAACGTATCGTCTTGATTTGGACCCCATTCAAACTTTACTTCTTTCTTGGCTAACTTTGAATCTCAATAGAAGTCTTTGATACGCTCCACTTCGTGGCAATCTCTACCTTTGACGGATCAACCAAAGCTTCGTCAGTGTTTATAATGTGGCCTAGGGACTAAACCCTCCACAGCCAAAACACACACTTGAAAAACTTCCCATATAGTTTCTTCTTCTCAATATCTCTAACACTTCCTGGATATTGTAAACATAATATCCCTCACCCTTTGAGTAGATTAGGATGTTTCCTATAAAACGATAATCGACTGATACAACATTTGTCGACATACCCGGTTCATTAAATCAATTAAAGTAGTGATGTCATTTGTCAAACCAGACAACATCACTAAAAATCATACCCGTAACGCGTACAAAATACTGTCCTAGGGATATCTTCCTCCCCCACCTTCAACTAGTGGTAACCCGACCTTGAATCAATCTTTGAAAACCATCATGATCATTGGAGTTGATCGAAAATGTCATCAACCCTTTGTAATGGGTACTTATTTATTTATCTGCTTATTTACTTGTTAACTTATTCAAATCCCAATAACTAATACATACTCATTTTGAGTGTAACATTCGTGTATACTTCTATTCTTAAGACCATTTCATTGCACAACTCTATCAATCTTTCCATATTATGGATTTCTTTTCTATGCAACAAGTATGTTGATTTGATCCACCTGCTCACTATTACTCATATAGCATTCCACTGACTTCTAATGATAACGTTCATTATCATCGACAACCATCTCCAAAGTTCATGCACACTTCCATGCATTGGGTCACAATTCATTGTATTTCCTAGAGTCAACATTTCCAAAATTCCTTACACGTCTATGTCCAATATTATCTCATGAGCCCCATTTTTTTTTCTCCGGGTGCCTCTCTCTTGGAGAATTAATTCTTACTATAGTCCGATTCTCCATATCAAGGGTACATTCGTACACTCCTTTTTAATTTCCAACTCCTCGAGTCTCACTATCAAAATCGAGTCCCATGACAAGCTTAAGAAGTCAAAGCCAACCCCAATACAAAATTTCATCTATGTAACACTTAAACTAGATTCCACGTTAAATAGTGTCTGAGATACACTAACCTTGGGAGCAAACAAATCAACCAACACCCGCTTATGTCAGATCATCAAGGTTGTAATTGGGCCATGATCAAACATCATTTAGCTAAACTAGAATCCCAAACCACTCACACCCTCTTTAGTTAATCATTCAAATTAAGGTCCTAATGAACCTAAGACCGTCGGATTCTAAACTTTGATCTCAATTGGCACCCACATATCACGGTCCTTAAAATTTTCCTTGATTAACCATGGCCAAACACCCTACCAATGGCTAAGATCATAAGAGCTCGTGATCTAAATGTATCATTATCCATGTTATAATACCCATACTATGCCATTAACAAAGTCAACTAGTTGTCCAAAACCAAAATCACCTAAGGATCTAATCAGTATAGAAGTTATCTACAACTCATCCTGATCAAGATCACACCCGATTATCGACCCACGAACACTACACGCAATCCCCAACTGACCAATGATAGACATCACTTGGTCGCTCTTTGTTTTGGCTCCTTAAACCGCACTTTAACATACTGCTAAATTCAACCCTTTCAATCATCAAAACTGTTCTGGAATACTCGGCACCATTGTTCCACTTGCGGTCCACATTGCCAACAGTAAGTTGTCGTGTAATGCTATTCGGCCATCAAATCCATCCCCGGAATGCAGCTACGCGACAAACTGCTTTTCATCTCACTTCTTCTAAATTTCACCACTACCAAAATATTAATAGCATTGTATTGACGCCATTAATTAATATTCAAGATTTTGGCTTCGTCCATATGACCCCACCTCAATCTAAACTAGCCATCGCTAGCTAAACAATACACTATTTGTCTAAAGTCGGGTCTTAACCATACTTTGATTAAATCCTGAATTTGTACCCATTAATTCATTGTGAACAACTCGTCACCTCGACCCTTTCGACGAGTTCCTTACCGTATTTTGACATATACCTGGGTTTCTCTTTTTTTTATCCAACAAAAATAACAATACGGTAATAGGATGTATAACTATAATACACCATCTTAAACTCTACCAAACGAGAGTTCTATTCATATAAATGAGCTACATCCTACTCCAGTCATAATATATCCACAAGAATACCCTTACATCGTAACACGATATATAAGGTTTATACTACGTATTCTACCCCATTACTTTGTTTCGACACTTTTCGATATGATTATGATAATTCCAAGAAGATTACAGTACCGTATGCACACTAATTACGCTGGCCAGGCGAATTAGTCTACTTACAATACTTTAATATTCTTTTTATTATCACGCCATACTTTAAGCATCACATTTTAGTGCATACATCAACACTAATAAACTCATAACAAATATATATACTTTCAATATGTTTCGTATGAAATCAATAGACTAACACCCTGTCTTTGATTTCTTGATAAAGTCTTGGATCGAACCACCCTTTTTTTATTTCAAGAGCAACAAGTTTGAGTTCGGGTATTTACGCCCATACCAGAATCCCTCAAACCATGCTATGATACCAACTTGAAACACCCAAATTTTTTTCTAACATGTTTTATATCAGAGTTTAAGCGGAAGGTCCCAATTTAGTCACACAAAATGTCAAACTTATATTCCATTAGAAATATTATTTTACAATCATTAGTTTGCCAAAACAAGTTTGACTATTGTTCATGATATTTTATCCAAAAAAACACGTTCGATCCTTTAACCGCAAGACTTGATCTGATCCAACCCTTCTGCTTATGGAAACCACCTGAAAGTATATACATATAACTACCGGTTAGCTTTCGCTAAGTGAGTGTACATTAGATCACCATGTCACATAACCACAATAATGACACACAACAATGTAGAACCATACCACTTCAATATGGTCTATATCGCAAAACTCTCATGCGATTATTTATTGGATCAGAAAATACCCATCTGAGTCCAATAATCCACCAAGATCGCTAACTCCCAGCGATCTCATGTTAAATCAGAAAACTCCCATCTGATTCAACATAACCTACTATAACATTCAAATACAATTTATTAGATCAGAAAACACCCATCTGAATCCAATAATCCACCAAGATCGCTAACTCCCTGCGATCTCATGTTAAATCAGAATACTCCCATCTGATTCAACATAACCTACTATAACATTCAAATACAATTTATTGGATCAGAAAACACCCATCTGAATCCAATAATCTACCAAGATCGCTAACTCCCTGCGATCTCATGTTAAATCAGAAAACTCCCATCTGATTCAACATATACTAATATACTAACATAACATTCAATTATACGTGATCAAATAAAAACTATAATAACACCCATATAGTTCTAACACATAATCAGCACACATATTATATATGTACTTCCAGAGGTATGTAACACTCACCTCTTTATTAGTCCTTTAGCACTTGACACGCTAATACAACCAGGTAATATTTCAATGTCCTGATACAATTATACAACACTAGGTTAGGTAAATATATACTTAACTAATTATTATTATAGTTGGATAGTGTTTAACACTACCTTGTTTCAGCATGGGTGACCAGTCCATGCCTAACTAAGGCTAGGCTACCCAATACCCACCCCAATAATAATCCTAATACCTAAAAATAATATCGCCAAACAACTCCTACTAATAATACTAATAAAAATAATAATTAACTAATCATAACTTAAACGAAAACATACCTCAACACTATCTATGGCAAGTTGGTGTAGAGTCTCCCCTACTCGTGGTCCTACTCGCACTCTAAAAATGACTAATAACAACACCCAATGGGGTATCGTAGACTCGGGATCCTCTTTATAGTAGAGCGTTCCCAAAGTTTAGTTTACCTAAAGAAATTAAAGAGGGCTTCTATTTATAACAACTAAGCAGGCACCTCAAAGTTTCTGAGTTTTGATGTGGGATTCATGTGACATGCTTCCCTGTTTACATACTCACGCATCGATGTGGGATTCAAGTGACATGCTTGCCTGCTTGCATACTCAGGCAAGTTTCATCTAAATGTTAAGTTTTCAAATGCTATTATATTAATATAATTATTTCAGCTGCTTCATTTGTTTTTCTATTATAACTTTTAGACTATAATATTTTACTAACTTCCGAATATACTGTTAAGACGAGCTAATTTTTATCTACGTGTCGATTCAAGTTTCATTCAAAACAGAGCAGGATCAAATATAACATAATATATAATAGAATTACTAAACGGTCTCATATACTCCTAACCACCCGCCTAGATCTCAAATGTCAAATGATCATACTATCCGACACTTACTCGTCAACTAATTCTAAATACACAAGTATCCATCTCACATGTTATTGGTTTGTTTTACTAATCAATGACCCATTTCATTTATAAATAAATATGCACCAACACATTTTATATATATAACAAAAACGGGATGTTTCACTGTGTCTCTTGAAGCTTCAAAAAGATCTAGAGAAGCACAAAATTTCAAGGAATCTAAAAAATTAACAAGCATGAACAGACAAGAAAACGCTCTGAAAGAGAGAGAAGTCTGGTATCAAAAACAAGAGAGAGACCTTAGATAAAAGGCTGAAGAGTCCTCCCAAGACCATAATGAAGCTGCTGCTGAAGACAAGACCAAAAGTACTGAAGACAATCCTTCAGTAGTTGATGCTGCTCAGATCAACACTTCAGTAGTTGACATTTCTTGTATTGAACCAGAAGAGCCTTCTAATGCAACAGAAACAAACCAATCTGATATTCCAAAGCATTTTCCCATTTCTTCTATACCGGTTACAGAAGATCAAACTGAAGAAAAAGAACTGACAGAAGAAGAAAGAATAAAAGCTGAAAGAAAGGCAAAGGAAGAAAAGGTATGGGCAAGCTTAGAAGCAAGGGATGACTTAAGTCTTGATGAAAAGTGCAAAATCTATGAACAAAAGTTCAATGAGTTAGAAGCAGAAGAAAGATTTGCTGAGCAAACTGTCCTTGCTGCAGAAGAAGATAAAAGACGACAGCTGATTACTTATATCAGCAAAAACAGCAAGACAATGAAATTCTCACTCAAGGGACTCTCAACTGAAGAACTAACAAGACAGGCAGAGCTTACATCAGAAAGGCTGGCCAAAGATAAGGACAGAAAGTTGAAAAGAGTCCAAATCATTCAAGAATTGGTAGAGAACAAATATGGTTCAAAGACTCAAATAAGTAGGTGGAAAGAAGATGTACTTTATGAGACCTACAAAAGGTTCAAGGCTGACAGACTTGCAAATTCGGAGAAATACAAACCCACACAGCCTACTACCAAAAAGCCAGGGGAATACACAACAACTAACTTCAAAATGGTTTTGCTTGAGAAGAACACCATTGTTGAAGATGATTTCACTGTTGATGAGAAACCTCTGTTAACACAATATAGGGATCCTGCAACATTTGCCTATCAACTGAGACAAACCATCAAAGAACAAAAACATACCAAGGTTGCCACTGAACATCACATGCCTATTTCAGAAGGTGATTTACCTGGTACTGTGCTAGTTGAAAAGAGGAGGAGATCCAATCTGATCAATGTTGAAAAAGAAAAACCTCCAACAGCAGACCTATATTCAAACCTTCAAATAGTACCATACAAAGAAGATTTCTTCAAATCCAAATCTCCAATTGTCAAATGGTGCATCTCCCACAAGTCCAGTTCCGTGATTCTAATAAGAAAAGACTTCTCAACAAAAGTCCTTCATGACTTGACTGAATTTGAAAAATTATCTGATGAAGATCTGATGACCATTCAGGATATGATACCAGAACAAGGACTACTTTTAGAATCAGTGGTCAGAGAACTCAGACATCAAACAGTCAAAGAAATCTAGAGAATTCTTGACTTTAGGAAGTGAGGGTCGTATAAATAAGGATAGACAAAGGTTTTGGCTTCATCAATCCAGGGGGAGATTGTATAGTCAAAAAGGAGTGAGAAGCCAGTTATAAACCTTAGTCTTATATCCTCTTCTCATTTTGCAAAACTGCTGAAGTGAAAGATATCCAAAAGTTCTAAAGAGTAAAAGCATCAGAAGTTCTGAGGATAAACCAAATAAATATTTGAAGAACAAAATACTGATGGCAAACTCCTTGTATGTGTATGTATGGATCGTATAACAACAAAGAATGATCAAACAAGTTAGTTTTAGGTGCGGAATCCCTAAAACAATCACAAAATAATAGTCAAACAGATCAAAACAAGTAAATCATCATTTCAAAAGCTTTTCATTAATTATAAACTCGATTACACGTTTAGAGATTGATACAAACAGGGTAAGAACGTGAAAAGAGCTAAATAAACTTCTAGAGAGACTTTCAGAAAGTGGAGGGAATAATATGACAAAAAGTTACATTCAAAAATCAAGCTTGACTATTTATAGACTGCACATTCGCCCACTTTGTTCGTGCGAATGTGCAGGTTCGACCAAACCAACTGGTCGAACCAAGCTATACATAAACATTAATCACATTCGACCAAAACTTGTTCCTTCGCACCTTCTGATCTTCCTTCGCACCAACTAAAATCTTCCTTCGTACCTACCATTTCTCCTTCGCACCAACGACATTTCACAAAACAAGTTTATTTGAACAATCCGAAGCACTAGTCGCACAATTGCATCTACACTCCTGAAGATCTTTTGTAAAGTATCAGCACTTGTATTAAACCGACCTTAAACTCAGCAGTTCAGTATTATATTAGTTTTGTTAAAGTCTTTGTTCAAGTTTCGATAACTACAACATGTTGTAGAAATATCTTTTACTTTAAGCTTTTGATTTACTTAGTCTGTATGTTATCTTTTCTATAAATAGAGGGATCACTCCCCCTATTATAGAATCAGTTCATTCACTCATCAATCTTAAGAGTTGAACATTTTCCTTCATATTACTTTGTAGTTAACCTGACATATATAGTTGAGAATCATTCTGCATTTACTGTTATATTCATTTACTATTGATTCTCATCTATAACTTCCTAGTTCATTGATTGAGGGGGAGTCATAACTCCTGTTAAAAGTGATGCTTTAACTTGAACACTTTAATATTCCGCTGTGCAATTTACTTTGATATATTTATAGCACACAAGTGTTCATAAGTAAGAACTATTAAAGTTGAGCCACTGATCCAACACCTTAAAAGCCTATCATATATAAACCTAGCTTATTTTCCGGTTAAAATATAGTTTATTCAACTATCTAGACTCGTGTGTACTAACCCGAGTCTTAGGTGTTTTAACTCGACAAACCGATCGTGATTTATCATAATTCATGTGTTCACATACGACATAGTAACCAAGTTGCACACCTGTTACTATTCGTGTGTAAACCATGTTGGACTACTACTACGAAATGTATAACTCATCCCGAGTCATAGCTCGTCTCGTAATCGGATAAATGTATTTGTCTTGTACGTTTATTTTTGAAAATATATACTTTGAGGAAACATAATTGTAGCTAATAAAATCGATTAATGACAATTGTCACATATTTTCCCAAATCCGAGTATCTTACAAATCTAAGACTTTGCTTTTTATATAAAAGGTTTTCCAAATAAAAGTGAATGTTTATACATCTTTTTAATCCGAACAACAAACACCATTTAGTTACTAATAATCTTTAAAACTCGTCACATTTGACGCTTGGGAAAAACTATATATATATATGTTTTGAATGTATTGTCCGGGATTTGCTTATTATTTGTCACGAATAATTAACGTCAAAACGTCGCGATTTGTATAAATACATTTGTCAAAACACTTGGAAAAATTATTTATGAAAACATACACAACGATATTAACTTCGTTGCGCTTCGGATTTTATAAATTTCGGCAGAGTTTCCTCTGTTTTTGTACAAACCAGACAACACAAGTCGTCTACAATTTACCCAAAATCGGCACCAAAACAAGACAATCAATCCATTTATCCACAATTTCATCAAACTATTTTTATACATTTCGATAACTTTATATATATATATATATATATATATATATATATATATATATATATATATATATATATAGGCTTAGTATCCCAAAGAAACTCCCTCCACTTGTAGAAACCTTGAAACCCATTGTATGGATCCCATGAAGCCACGTCCCCCCCCCCCCCCCCTTTTCCATTTGCTATCAAGGGTAGTTTGGAAACTTTCTCTTATCTCGTTGATGGAGAATGGAAGCTTGCAGAGTACATTCCTGACACACACATCCTTCCCCAAGATCTTTCCTTATCACCAACCTTTTGTACTATGAAAATTTTGTATATCTTTCTTTCTTCAATCAACTCTTTTTCCCTCCAAGAAATATCATCCTTCCATCCAAACCTTAAATACATTCCTTATTAATGTCTCCTTCCAAACCTTAAATACTCTGATTATTAATTTCTAGCCATTAATGGCTTCTTCATCCAACTTTACTACCGACATCATCACACACAGCGAATTTATGGAAGATGACAACGTCTTTGGTTCTCCCACCCACCTCGTGCCACATAACCTTGAATCTGCTTTTGAAATTAATGAGGAGCCCATTTCTGTTGTTTATCATCTGCCAGGTATATTTGTTTTACTATTCCGTATTTCATTTATTTATTCATTTTAATGTTTGTCAACATCTCCTTTTTTTAGTTTTTAACTGATTTTTTTCTATTTCTTTGATTTTTTCTGATCACAATAACTGCGTTCCAACCAGATCTGTGTCATCTGACTCCGATGGTTTTATTGCTGAACCAGTTTATCATTTATGTTCATTTTGTATTTTATTGTATGTATTTGTCTGTTTTAGTTTACATTTTTATATGTCCGGTCCTTTATATGTTTTAGATCTTTTTGTGAAGAACAATCATCCCATCTCTGATAATCATTTTCATAGTCGTTTTTTCTTTTGTTTTTGTTTCAATTTTTTACCCTTTTTCTTTGTTTTAAATCATGTTTTTTAAAACTTTTTATGCCTTATTTTTTTATTATATACACTTTACTAGTTTGTACATTCCAATCTTTGTAGATTTTTCTTAATTTTTTTTTTTTTTTTGTGTGGAAATTTTGTATTCATTATTAGGGTGCCTTCATTATTATGGGTTCATTATTATTTCTTAAACCCTCAAGACATTTTCTACAATAGTGTAAAAATAACATGTTTTGTTCCATCTTGTTCATTCATTTTGTTTTTTGGTCACTAAATACTGTCATCCGATTTGTGATAAGCAATTTAATAGTTATGTTCATTTTTTTTCTTACAATTTGTTAGCCTTTTTCTTTTGTTCTTAAACCTGTTTTTTTAGATGTTTTATATGCCAGATGGTTTTGTTATATACACTTTACAAGTTATTTTGAACATTCCAATCTTTGTACATTTTCCTTTTTATTTTAGTGGAGAACTTTAGAATTCATTATTATTTCTAAAGAGTAAAGATCAAATACAAAGTGTTTTTCGATAAGAACTATGAGAATCAAAGGGGGTAAAAAAATTTATTTTTTTTTAGAATTTTCTTTTCCCATGTGCTTAAACATACTTTCTAGATGAATAATACAAAAAAAATTAAAAAAAAAATTATGTAATTACTCTACACGTAATTACTCTACACCAAATTTTTTTTTTCAGTTTTCAATACTATAATACATGTTTAACAATATGGGAAAAAAAATTCAAAAAAAAAATACCTTCCTTTGATTCTCACAGTTCTTACCAAAAAACAGTTTGTACAGGATCTTTCCCCATCATAACTCTTAAAATATTTTTCGCTACATAGGTCAGTAAATAACTTGTTTTGTTACATGTTCTTCATTCATTTTGTTTTTTGGGCAATAAATACTTTTCCATTTTTTTATATAGTTTTTTTTAACCGTTTCTTTTATTGGACAGTTTTTAAACTTTTATGGTCCATTATTACACTGAACCTGCTAACTTATCTTTTACACAATAAAACCAATATGTTGTTACTTTTTTCCAAGAAAATAAAAAACATAACAATTTATATCAAAATTACAAAACCAATAAAATGGTAACAATCTACACCATTATCCATTTGTAGAATGTATATGCACTTGTGTTTGTTTGTATTGTTAATTTTATTTGTATCGTTTTATTGATATTTGTTATCAACTCTGAATTTCTTTTCTAGGATTTAGATGTTAGTCGAATTTCGTTAACTGTTACTTTTTTCCAAGCAAATAAAAAACATAACAATTTATATCAAAATTACAAAACAATAAAATGGTAACAATCTACACCATTATCCATTTCTATAATGTATATGCACTTGTGTTTGTTTGTATTGTTAATTTTATTTGTATTGTTTTATCGATATTTGTTATTAACTCTGAATTTCTTTGCTACGGTTTAGATGTTAGTCGAATTTTGTTAATTGCTACTTTGCTCTTTTTTATAGAAATACTTGAGGAGTCCTTTTATGTTTTTCAAATTCCGAATGGAACAAGGATGTGGTCTCCCGATGTTGATGTGAAGTTTATGCCAATTGTTAGCCATTCGGTTGACAATTGGGAGGATGTGTATAAACTGTATGCACTTTATGCTGAACAAGCCGGTTTTTCAGTTAGGAAAAACCAATCCAAAGTATGGAACGGTGTTGTCACTCATAAGTATTTTCGATGTAACAAAGCTGGTAAACCTCAAAACAAGCGTACGTTTGACACCTTATGCAACGAGTCTCTTAAGTTTTGTCAAACCACCTTTACACAAAGTGATTGCAATGCCCACATTTGTGTTATGCTTTGCAAGAATTATGGGCAATGTGTTGTTCAGAAGTTCGTAGAGGCCCACAACCATTCTCTAGTGGATATTCATAATCGTGATCTTACCAAGTCTGGTAGGAAGCTTACCTTTTCCACTAAGCAGTTCATTCACTAGATGAGTCTCAACAAGTTTGGTCCAGTGAAAGCTCACAGCTGTTATGTCAGTATGAAGGGCGGTCATCATAATGTCCATGGCACCCAGTCGACTTTAAGAATTTCAGCCAAAAACTAAGAATTTTCATCGGTGAAAGAGATTCTCAGTTAGTCTTGGATCATTTGCGTGATCGCTTTGATAGTTTACCTGATTTCTTTTATGATTTTGTTGTTCAAAACGGTCAACTTATATCTGTGTTTTGGGCTAATGAGATATCAAAGTTGAACTACAAAGTGTTCAGTGATGTTGTTGCATTCGATGCAACCTTCCAAACCAATAAGTAAGTATTCTTTTTTTCATTGTTATTGCTTTTTAGTATTTTTTGTAACAATTCTGGTTTTGCATATATTAGTCTATACAGATGTGGCTCATACAGATGTTACATAAGTTTAACTTTTTTGGCTATATACTCCTTTATATTACAGGTACAACATGATTTTTGTTCCCTTCACTGGTGTGGATTACAACAAACAGTGTGTAACTTTCGGTGTTAGGCTGTTGTTTAATGAAACCATTGATTCTTAAAAATGGTTGCTCCAATCCTTCCTGAAAGCTCATGATTATAAGCAACCATTATTAGTGTTATCTGATCAAGACCCAGCGATGAGGCAAGCCATACTCCAAGTTTTTACTGAATCTCGTCACCGCCTTTGCATGTGGCATATTATAAAGAAGTTACCTGTCAAGGTAACTAATGTTTTTTAGATTTTTTCGCAAAATGAATGTCAGTGTTTCATAGGCTATTTCATATTTGTATTATCTTTTTTTAACATATTCATTTTTTTTGCAGAATTCTGGTGATTTGTTGCAGAACACCAATTTTAGACAATGCATCCATCGCTTAGTATGGAATGTTTATATCAAGCCTTCTACCTTTGAGAGTCGTTGGCAAGAACTGTTGGAGAATTTTGCTTTACAAGATCACTCATGGTTGAGGGAGATGTACGATATTAGGGATCGATGGGTACCTGCTTACTTCCGGGAGATCCCCATGTGTTGCTTGATGAAAATGACATCCCGTTGTGAAAGTTGCAATGTGTCCTTCAAAGTGAATTCCACGAGTGCTAACACGCTTCTCCAGTTTATGTTGTGTTATGAGACCAGAATTGATGCACAACGATACCGGAAAAGGATGGCTGATTATAAGACTTCTTATGCACAATTTCCAAACACTACCGATTTAGCTATTGAAAAACATGCCTTTGAGTTGTATACTCATACTCTTTTTCTTGAAGTACTCAAAGAGATTGCTAAGGGGAAGGAATGTTGTTATGTCTCAAACACGAAGACTGTTGATGATATGTTGGTTTTTTCAGTCACTCATCTTGATCGAATGAATGGATATGTTAATGTTTTTGAGGTATATTTTTTTGTGTTATTTCATACACATTCAACTAATTTTTATGATCTGAGTTGTTTATTTTTATTCTATTGTTTTAGCAGCCTAGAAATCTGTTAAGACTAATGTGTTTAAATATTATAATTATTTTCTCAGGTCAAGCTTAATACCTTGGATTCGTCTGCTGAATGCTCCTGTAGGGGATTCATCCGTATTGGTTACCTGTATCGGCATGTTTTTTGTGTTTACCGGGTTAAAAATATTCAAAAGATCCCTGCCATGTATGTTTTTGCTAGGTGGACACGTGATGCATTGCCAAAGAGGATATTTTCCATTGAAAATCGTTATGGCGTTGTCAACACCCCACAAGCTGTTATGCGTAACGAGATTTTGGAGTTGGTTACTGAATGTGTCGATGTTTCCGGAGTGACGCGGATCTTCTCTTGAACTTGGTTGATCGTTTAAAGGCGATAAAGATTAACCTTGTTGATCATAGGTCTATTGAAGCCCCTGTCGTTGAATTAAACGAGGCTGTTGTTGAAGAGTTGGTTGGGCAACCATTGGACGTAGACATATCATGTAAGAATCCAGAAGTTGTTCGAACTAAAGGTTGTGGAAGGAATCGACGTTTGAAGTCTGTTGTTGCTGAAAAGAAGGCTGCTAAGCCCCCCAAAGCTCCTAGGCTCTGTCACACTTGCATGCAATACGTCACAGATCACGACTCTCGCAATTGCAAGAAGATGTCGGATGCTGCTACTTAGGATTCTGTTTCTACCTCCGAAAGCCAGTCTCCGTCTCCAGCCGCTTAGCTGTATGTTTATCTCCACTATCACTGAGCTGGTTATCTTTTAGAAGTTGTTTACTAGGTTGTTTACTATGTCCACCATTTAAGTATTAACTATGTTTTAGTCTGTTACTTCTGTAACATTTTGCTACTCAGTCTGTTACGTCTGTAACATTTGGAACTGCATGGTGGATCGTGCTATCTTTTTGGGCTCAGTGCAGGTTTTATATAATTCTAATGGTTCTTTTCTATGTGGTTTCACATTACTTGTTATTTATTCTGTTTTGTGTTTTTTTTTTTTTTTTGGTTTTTTTTTCTTTTTTAATGTTTACTTTAGCCATGGTTAAAATCACAACCACAAATATAGACATAGATACAATTTTTTTTGTACCTAGTAACTTGGTTTATAGAACAGGTTTTATACAATACAAACTAACAAAGTATAGACAAACTATATTTCATATATTTTAACCTACTTTAACCAGCCTTTTGAGAATCATAACCTTTTTCCCATTAATATATTCCTGCATCCCCCCCTTTTTTTTATGTTTTATGTATTTTGGTAGTCATGATTACTATTAAAGTCTCTGATTTAGATTTAGATTTAGATTTAGATATAATTTTTTTAGGAACATTAATCTTTGTTTTCACAATACAAGGCCCTAAAACACAGACTTAGTTTCATATACAAGTACTTTATCTTACAAACCTAAGCTTATTTTTTTTCCTTGATACCTTTAACATCATTGGGATAACATACACCTGAACACAAAAACAAACATACAAATAATAGATATCAAGGCTCTCATTCAACCCAGCTGTGACGGAATGACCTTTGTCAGTATGAACGCGATAACCATACACCATATTAATAATATGATATTATGGTATTCTTCCATCGCATTTCAGTTTTGAGGTTTCTAACTTCTCCTTCCAGCCTATTCTTTGTCCTTAGCAGTCCCGGTATTATCATTTTTGAACGTTGGCACATTGGTGGATCAAGCCAATTGAAGTATTGGCAGGCATTGTTCTGTGTTTTACAATGTGCATAATTAGTATGAAAATTCATTCTAGTGTATTATTAGTTACCCCAAAAAAACACACACACAAAAAAAAAAGAATTTTTTAAACAATCATTTTTTTTTTACCTCTAATGGACAAGTGTAGGACCGTCTTCCTGGGTTTTCATTTGTCCATGAAGTCTTCAGAATGGCCTCCAACCCACAATGACAAAACTCCATGAATTTTATCTCTTTCTATCACTTTTTAACAGTGGGTGATCAATGGAATGAAATTTCAGTGTAGTAGTTAGATGGTATACTCTAACAATAGATCTAATGAATGGACTTTATAATTTTTTTTATTTTATAACTTAGTGATTAGAGGTAGTGGGTTATGTATTCACATGATCCTTCACTTTTTTCCTTTTCCCAAAGATATAGTACATGCATTAAAAAATTGAGAAGTTATCTTCCATGAGTGTTCAAATCAAATGTCACATCACATACAATATAAACTTTATTTGTTCAACCTTTTTCCCAACCTTTTATTTCCTCCTAAACAAAACAATACTTTCTAAGGCCACTTTTTTAGAGCCCACTTTTGAATAAACACATTAAACACATAATTATTTTTGTTTTTAAAAATTACGCCCATATAATATATTTTTTCTTTAAATGTTTTCAATCCTTAATAAAGAGTTTTATTTTTTTATTCTACATTTAAATAAGTTGTTACATATGTTATTGTTGCATACGTTTCATGAAATGTAGCTCCATAATTTTATTTAGCAACCTTATATTTATAACTTTTACATACGTTACACCAATCTCTTTTTTTGCAATTCCCAATGTTATGTAAGTATAAATGAGTTTTTGTATACATCATTGTTGGGTCTAGAATATTGAGACCGACGCTATCAAATAAATATTAGTGATCGATATTTGTGTTTTACTATTTAGAACCGAGAACACTTGGGTTCTTGTAGGAGGATCGGATTGACAAAATCAATGAATTGATCAAACAAGTCTACTAATTCAAGTGCGGAAACCATGAATCAGTTACAATATGATAATAATATCAACAAAACGCAGAAATCATCTTCAAATCATTCATTTCATTAATTATCAAACTCAATTACACGTTAAAATGATGTTTATAATCAAATACAAACGTGAACAAAGTTGTCTCAAAACCCTAGGGAGAACACTAGACTGGAGGAAAACAAAATGACAAAAGTTACAATTCAAAAATGAACTTGGCCTTATATAGGCCTGCACATTCGCCCATATAGTATGGTCGAATGTGCAGGTTCGACCAATCACACTGGTCGAACCAAGCAATACATAAAAATCTATTTCTACCTTCGACCTCCAGTTCTCCTTCGCACCTTGAGCTTCCTTCGACCGTTCTAAAACATTCCTTCGACCATCTAATACTTCCTTCGACCATTCGACTATAGACAAAAACATATGTTAAATGTAATCCAAAGCATTAGTCGCACAAAATGCATCTACAAACTCCCCCTCGACTATTGCTTGGATTGTTTACGCTCTTGGTCCATTCTTTTGTTCATCAGCTTTATGTGTAATTGTTTCTTTTGTTCTAAGGTCATCACCGGTGCATAAACTTGTTTCGGCTTCTTCTTCTTGACATCAGGAACATCTTGAATCTTCACGAACTTACCAAGCTTCTTATCATAATCGCATCTAGCATTTATATCATGAGCAAAGCGCAGGAATACCACCCGTTGGTATTTGCTTGCTTGATCACAATCCTTCACCTCACTGTAAATCGAATTATAATATAACATAATGATATCCTCATGTGAGCAGTTAATCAACCACATAGGATCAAATATGTGTATCTTCTTGTAATCTTTCACACCGTCTTTCAAAACAATCACAGCCTCTGCAGTTTTCCAGTCATAGTACCACCAGATAAAATCTTTAGCAAAGTGTTGTGGGATCTGCATCAATGGAATGTGTTTCAACATTTTCGGTGGTTTGTACTTCAACGTCACCTTGGGCATTCTGGTTATCTCATCAATCTCTTTCTTATGAACAATCTGTTTAGGATACTGAGGAGTAAACAAATTCCATCTCGTCCTACTTTCCCTCGACATATGATCAGCAAAATAAGCAAAGTGATCATTCACAGAGCCAGTCAACTGGTGTCTACATATATCTCGAATCGCCCAGTAAGGAAGTGTTTTCAGATCATGAAATCTTTCAAAATAAAGTATTCCTTTTTCCCACTTAACAGCTACACATTTCAACTGTTTCACAAACTTCCATCCCAACGCTCTTCCTTTAAACATCTCGTTGTGTAACTTGTAAAAACTTCCCTGGATCTCTGTCTTAGGACGATTTGCTTCTTTCTCCTTCAGTTTCCTCAATAACTCCTTCAAACTATCAGATTGTTCTATGTTCGGTTTATCATGCCCTGGAAATACTTCATCCATGAATCTCTTACTCTTTTCACGAGCAAGTTTCTCGGCTTCTTTCAATAATTCATTAGTGAACTCAGCAAATCCAGAATCTTTATCTTTCTTGAAATATTCTGGATATTCTTCACTGGTTATGTCTTCAATCTCAACCTCCTCGAATATAGGCACATCACGATCATCTGAATGATTACCTGCTTCTTTTTCAGGTTAGTTGGGAATCTGCTTATCAATCAATAGTTCTTCCAACGTCTTCCCAACCTGTTTCGCCAAACCTTCTAAAATCTCTTTCGACATCGCCGCAGAAACTTCTCCATCCTCCAAATCTGGATCGTTATACTCCAACTCAAGCATCCTGTCACTGAATTCAAAGATCTCAGAAAATCTGGTAGTCATATCTATCCTCCAGACTCTATATGTTAGCATCTGGCGATACATCTTCTTATCTTCATCTGATAGCGATCTTAGCTTCTCATTCCGAAAGACCGTATCATCATCAACAGATCCACCAGGAGCTTTTGAGCTGGATCCTCCTTCACCTTTTCCAGATCCTCTTTTCTCACATTTGTATTTCTCAGTGTCATCATCATCATCACTATCTAAACTTGCAGAGCTGTTTCCTTCACCAGAATTATCATCAGAACCATCATCGTCATCATCATCTTTCTTTTTCTTTTGAGAAGTTTTACCAGCATCATCATCTAACTCCTCATCTTCTTCTTCTTCATTATCAGATGGTTCGAAATCAACTTCTTCTTCATCACGTTCTTTGTCCTCTTCACCAGCTTGCAGTTGAGGAGCTCTAGAGTACAAGTCTTTAATCAAATTGTCCATGTTCTTGTTACTCTCTTTCAGCTTCTTATTCTCCTCTTTTAACGTAATAAATCTTTTGGTGTTCCTCTGTTCGTGTTTTAACAACTTCTTGTTTTCTTTTCGAAGTCGTTTAATCTCAGCTTCAAGTGCTTCCTGATTATCATGAGATGTTTCAACAACGTCTAGCATTTTTTTTTCGTTGTATTTCAATTGCTCAATCTCTGCTTGCTGCTGATTGATTATCTTCATCATGTCAGCTAGCTTCCGGTTCACAGCGTTCATCACATCACTATCAACTGTGACCTTTGGTGTAGAAGCTTCAGCAACAGCAGGCAACTTTCCTTTCTTTATCTTCTTTAGCACTCTATCCAGTGCATCATTAAATTCATTAACAGGTAGATCAGTCTCTTTCTCAGTACCTGATGTTGTCTTCTGCTTCTTTGCAGCTGGAGTAGCAACCGGTGATTTTGAGCTAGATGCTGGTGGTAGTTTCTTTCCAGCAATTAATGATTCAATTTCTCTAGCTCTCTTCTCCATGGGTTTCAAAACCTTCTCCTTCTTCTTGAACTGGGGTTTCTTTTGTTTCTCCCCTTGCATTGGCGATCCAGGAAAATCTTCTGATCCCAATCCTAATCCCTCATCAGTTTCATCTAAATGAATTGGACTTTTAGTTCTCTGTTCCTCCAACGACTTGTTGAGACTGACTGACTCACCAGCCACAGTGGCCTTGGGCGTGGTGCTCTTCACTGTCTCTGCATCAGAATCCCATCTCTCATCCACTTGCGTCTCTTCATAATCTACAGACGCCTCATCCAACAAGTGCAACCCCTTCTTCGCCATACTCTTATGTCATCTAGAAACTTTCTTCTTAGCTGGTTCAGCTTCAGCTTCAGTCACTGTTTCTTTTTCCTTACCCTTACCACTCTTTGCCCCAACGTTCACCACTTGACGCTTTCGTTTAGCATCAGGGTCTACTGGATGTAATGGATTGTCTTCATCTGATCCACTATTAGCATGTCTTACCTTATCCTTACCTGGGTCTGTATAATCTATCTTGATCAGGTGACCAAATAGATTCTTCAACGGTGGTCATTCATTCACAGGCACACCTTTATACGCCTTCATCCTAGCAAGAGTATTCAAATTCATGTGCTCCTGAACAATAATCTGCTTAGGATCCCTCTTCAGATTCTTATACTTCAAATCAAATATCATCTGAAGAAATCGAGGATATAACAAAAATTTCTTGCTCCTTATCCCTCTCACAGGCTCTAACATATGTTCCATCAACATCCCAGAAACATTGAACGGTTTGTTCAATATTAATGCTACCATCAATGAACTGATACTCTTTCTCATCAAATCATATCCTCCAGTTGCTGATCCGAAAACATGTATCATCACATGTGCAAGATATTTGTACTGAGGACACAGCTTTCCTTTATGTAACGAACCGTCAGTGATAGGTCCGTTGTTCTTCATTCTAAGAAAGCATTTCCGTTGTTCAGTCCATGTCAACTCTCTGGGATCTGTCTTCTCATCCTCTAGCTTCAACGCCTCTCTGATATCGTTCTCAGAAACGATCACCAGCTCCCCCTAATCTTACTAACGAGTGACGATTCGTTATCCCAGAAGTCCATCTTAGCATTAGTCCAGAACTACTGTTGGTGATCACGGTAAATAATAGCTGGTGTAGCAATAGCGTCAATCACTCTACTTCGCTTCAAGAACTCTATAATTCCGGCAAACTCAGTGTGTTTCTTCACATCGCCTAAATATGCACAGCAGTTGTGTGCAGATTCAAACCGTAAATCGACACTCTTTTCCTTCTCAGCTGCCTTAGAAGATGATCCAGCAGGAACACTCGCACTTTCCTGTTCAGACATTGTAAAGCTGCAAAACAAATCAAAACAAACATGTTAAAAACGGACAAAACAAAATCTTGAAAAATTTTGGTTTTTGAATTCTACATTCGACCAGTTCGTTGGTACGAATGAGGAATTTTGAGTACAAATGTGAAGAACTAAAGGTTCGAATGTAAAATATTTTGAAAAATTTCTTCATTCGACCACTTATTCTTCTTTCGACCAGATAAACATTCTCCTTCGCCCAAACTGTCACATTCGACCGTTTGTGATGGGCGAAGGTGACTGTTCATCTTCTCCAAAATTTCAGAATTTGATTTTGGTCATTTTAATCTGCCATTTTGATTTAGATAACAACTAACACTACCGATTAAGCTTATCATATCATCAATTTTAACAATTATACATTGATTAAGTGTTTTTTAATCAAAAACTAGGGTTCATAAGGTTTAAACAATCGATTATGCGATCTGTTGATGTTTAAACCTATGTTTTTGGATAATCTCCCCCTAAAACACTTAATCAAAGAATCCTAATAAAAAACAAGTCCAATTATGATGATTTAATCCATGTTTGAAGTCAGTTAGGGCTCGAACTAAAACTCAAGGATTAAATGCTCATTTCTTGATAATAACCTGCAAATTATGATGGAAAATGATCAGTGGAATCAGACGAACACAATGAAATGGTCTAAATATCACGAGCAACAAGTGGACTTAATCTCAAAAAATTTTAAAAATTTTGAAATGGAGTCAAACGAACAGACTTTGGGTTATATAGGCTCCACATTCGACCGTTAGACGAGGTCGGATGTGATGCTTTTTCTACCTTCGCCCCTACTAAAAGGTGCGAATGTAGAAAAAGGGTTCGAATGTGAAATTTTCACATGAACACTCACATTCGACCGTTTAAAACATACGAATGAGCAGACAAAATTCCACCTTCGACCCAACGAAGGGGCGAATGAAACATGGAATTTTTGAAAATTTTACCAAATCTCAAAATCGAGTCCCGTTCAAAATATTTTTCAACTTTTAAGCATCCGACAATCATTATTTCTCATTTAAAGATTACAAAGCTCAAATGGTCCATCAAGTTTTAGAAAATTGTCATCAACCACCATCAGCTATCAAAAATAAGATAGAAATATAAAATCTTTTTGGATTTTCTAAAGTTTATGTTAAAACACACCTAAAATCTTTTTGAGTTTTGCAATTTTTGATATGTATGTATCAGGCACGTAGTAATAGGTCTACGAAGCCTATCAGCACATTACACAGACTTAGACACACGCCCTATATTGCATTACATTTCTTTAGAATGTGTCAGATCCCCACTGATGTACTATCATTTCCCCTTTTTCTCCAGGAAATCATTTTTAGGTTTTCTAATTTTTATAAAAAAAAATTTAAGTTTACTGTTCCCAAGGATAAGCTGGAGCATTTCAAATATATGACTGCCCAAGATATCTTTTGTTCACAGAAATCTGACGGCATTAATCTAAGGGAAGAAGATATAGCAGTCAGCAAAGTTTTTCTAATTTTTATGGGTTTTGAAATTTTTCAATGTTTTTGGATTTATGCATTTTTCTGAAAAACAATAAAACTAAACTAAAAAGTGATAAACTGAGGTGGTGATCAGTCTTGTTTTTCTTTAATACTGTTAGCTTTCAAAAGATATTCAAATCTTGATTTATCAAAAGCTTTGGTAAAAAGGTCTGCACGTTGATAGTCAGTGTGGATTTTGACCATATCGATCAACTCTTTAGCATAACAATCACGGATAAAATGGTATTTCATCCGGATATGTTTAGCCTTTGATTGATTTACTAAGTCTTTTGTTTATGCAATTGCGGCTTCATTATCACAGTAAATAGGAGTTTTAAGAAATTGCAAACCGTAGTCCACCATCTGTTGTTGTATCCAAAGAACCTGTGAGCAGCAACTCGATGCTGAAACGTATTCTGCTTCACATGTGGATAATGCAACTGCGGTCTGTTTCTTGCATTGCCAGGTCATGAGCCTGCTCCCCATAAACTGGCATCCAGCCGTTGTGGATATACTGTCTTTGTCACAGCCACCCCAATCTGCATCACTAAAAGCGATTAGGTCAAAATTATCATCATTAGGGTTCATCTTCAAATCATTCATTTCATTAATTATCAAACTCAATTACACGTTAAAATGATGTTTATAATCAATTACAGACGTGAACAAAGTTGACTCAAAACCCTAGGGAGAACACTAGACTGGAGGGAAACAAAATGACAAAAGTTACAATTCAAAAATGAACTTGGCCTTATATAGGCCTGCACATTCGCCCATATAGTATGGTCGAATGTGCAGGTTCGACCAATCACACTGGTCGAACCAAGCAATACATAAAAATCTATTTCTACCTTCGACCTCCGGTTCTCCTTCGCACCTTGAGCTTCCTTCGACCGTTCAAAAACACTCCTTCGACCATCTAATCTTCCTTCGACCATTCGACTATACACAAAAACATATGTTAATTGTAATCCAAAGCATTAGTCGCACAAAATGCATCTACAGTTCTCGGTTATTTAAAGTGTTTGGGCCGAGAACTAGTTAGTTCTCCGGTGGGCTTGGGCTAGGCCATGTGGGCCAAACCTAGCATAGGACCTATATAATGTTTTATTCTATTCATTTGTTACGTTAGCGGTTTAGTTTTCTCTAAGAACTCTCATTGTATCAGATGGTTCTCTGAAACCGTATGCAATAGAAAGCTTTTCATTAATATTATTCATCTTGTTTCTTGAATCACACAACGTTTAGATTCCGCCAATCCGTTGTGTTACTTGATATCGCATTATGTCGGGACTTACAATTGGTATCAGAGCCATTGAAGTCTTTTCATAGGCTCGGTTTCGATTTCATAGATTCAAGATCTAAGTTTTCCGAATTCATTCTAGTCTGGTATTATTGTAGCCTTCTTTTTGCAACATTGATTCCATAGAATCTATTGTTGTTTTTGGTTTACGTCATCACACAAAAAAAAAGGAATTCTAATTTTTGGTGTTTTGTCTTTTGCGGCATCACACTAGCTTCTACACAAATTAATATGATTTTTTTCTGCATTTTCTGCAAATGAGATTGGATGACGAGATTAATCTTTGTTTCAAAGTTTGATTGGTTTTCGGATAATAAGGTGGAAAAGTTCTCATAGTTTGCGGGTTTTAGTTGATAATTTTTTTTTAAGAAGAAATACGAATAAAAGGGTGGTGTTCGCTTCAAGATCTATATACTTCTCGGAATCCAAGTTTAGATTATATCAAAGTTGTTGGCTTGGTTCTATTTTTTTATCGTTTTATACGAAGGGTGGTGTTCGCTTCAAGATCTATATACTTTCCTGTTCAGACATTGTAAAGCTGCAAAACAAATCAAAACAAACATGTTAAAAACGGACAAAACAAAATCTTGAAAAATTTTGGTTTTTGAATTCTACATTCGACCAGTTCGTTGGTACGAATGAGGAATTTTGAGTACGAATGTGAAGAACTAAAGGTTCGAATGTAAAATATTTTGAAAAATTTCTTCATTCGACCACTTATTCTTCTTTCGACCAGATAAACATTCTCCTTCGCCCAAACTGTCACATTCGACCGTTTGTGATGGGCGAAGGTGACTGTTCATCTTCTCCAAAATTTCAGAATTTGATTTTGGTCATTTTAATCTGCCATTTTGATTTAGATAACAACTAACACTACCGATTAAGCTTATCATATCATCAATTTTAACAATTATACATTGATTAAGTGTTTTTTAATCAAAAACTAGGGTTCATAAGGTTTAAACAATCGATTATGCGATCTGTTGATGTTTAAACCTATGTTTTTGGATAATCTCCCCCAAAAACACTTAATCAAAGAATCCTAATCAAAAACAAGTCCAATTATGATGATTTAATCCATGTTTGAAGTCAGTTAGGGCTCGAACTAAAACTCAAGGATTAAATGCTCATTTCTTGATAATAACCTGCAAATTATGATGGAAAATGATCAGTGGAATCAGACGAACACAATGAAATGGTCTAAATATCACGAGCAACAAGTGGACTTAATCTCAAAAAATTTGAAATTTTTTGAAATGGAGTCGAATGCACAGACTTTGGGTTATATAGGCTCCACATTCGACCGTTTGACTAGGTCGAATGTGATGCTTTTTCTACCTTCGCCCCTACTAAAAGGTGCGAATGTAGAAAAGGGGTTCGAATGTGAAATTTTCACATGAACACTCACATTCGACCGTTTAAAACATACGAATGAGCAGACAAAATTCCACCTTTGACCCAACGAAGGGGCGAATGAAACATGGAATTTTTGAAAATTTTACCAAATCTCAAAATCGAGTCCCGTTCAAAATATTTTCCAACTTTTAAGCATCCGACAATCATTATTTCTCATTTAAAGATTACAAAGCTCAAATGGTCCATCAAGTTTTAGAAAATTGTCATCAACCACCATCAGCTATCAAAAATAAGATAGAAATATAAAATCTTTTTGGATTTTCTAAAGTTTATGTTAAAACACACCTAAAATCTTTTTGAGTTTTGCAATTTTTGACGAGAAATATAAAATGCAGAAATGTAAAGATAAAGCAGTAAATGTTTTGGGATTTCTGGTAAAGGGATCATATCAGTTAATGAAAAATCTGATCACACCGTTGATCTTTTTGATATATTATCATTAAAGACAATGTGTGATCTGGCAACTGCTGATATTGTGATCCACATAAACTCACATGCAGACTTTTGTGCAGTGCTTTAAACTGATACGATTATGTATAGTATAAACGTAATTTTTTGTGGTTCCCACGCACACGACATACTCCCGTATCAAGAAGTAAATGCACAAAGACTCATTGTAAAGCGTGATTATGCTTTTGCCGTCTGTAGTTTACAAGGTATGAGACACAGAGGTATACAGGTCAGCAAATTAATGCAGCAAAGTAACATGTGCACTCTACCAGGTTGAGGGCTGATAACAATCATGATTTGCATCAGTGATTAATACGATGTAAAAGATAATCTATGATTATCATAATACATGGAAAGTTCCTCAATTCGGTAACTTTAGGATTTGGCTTAAAGCTCTTTTATAAAGACACCCTATCTGATCTAGGTCCGTAATGACTTACAGCAGAAGATCAGAGAGGCTATCCCCAGACGACTAATAACATAACGACCCAAAACCTCCGAGTTTTGTACAAGTACCCTATCAAGCGAAATTACGGTACTAAGACCATATGCCCATGAGGAGTTCATCCACACATCAATTCGTTTGATATGTATGTATCAGGCACGCAGAAATAGGTCTACGAAGCCTATCAGCACATTACACAGACTCAGACACACGCCCTATATTGCATTACATTTCTTTAGAATGTCACAGATCCCCACTGATGTACTATCATTTCCCCTTTTTCTCCAGGAAATCATTTTTAGGTTTTCTAATTTGTATAAAAAAAAAAATTTAAGTTTACTGTTCCCAAGGATAAGCTGGAGCATTTCAAATATGTGACTGCCCAAGATATCGTTTGTTCACAGAAATCTGACGGCATTAATCTAAGGGAAGAAGATATAGCAGTCAGCAAAGTTTTTCTAGTTTTTATGGGTTTTGAAATTTTTCAAAGTTTTTGGATTTATGCATTTTTCTGAAAAACAATAAAACTAAACTAAAAAGTGATAAACTGAGGTGGTGATCAGTCTTGTTTTTCTTTAATACCGTTAGCTTTCAAAAGATATTCAAATCTTGATTTATCAAAAGCTTTGGTAAAAAGGTCTGCACGTTGATAGTCAGTGTGGATTTTGACCATATCGATCAACTCTTTAGCATAACAATCACGGAAAAACGGTATTTCATCCGGATATGTTTAGCCTTTGAGTGATTTACTAAGTCTTTTGTTTATGCAATTGCGGCTTCATTATCACAGTAAATAGGTGTTTTAAGAAATTGCAAACCGTAGTCCACCATCTGTTGTTGTATCCAAAGAACCTGTGAGCAGCAACTCGATGCTGAAACGTATTCTTCTTCACATGTGGATAATGCAACTGCGGTCTGATTCTTGCATTGCCAGGTCACGAGCCTACTCCCCATAAACTGGCATCCAGCCGTTGTGGATATACTGTCTTTGTCACAGCCACCCCAATCTGCATCACTAAAAGCGATTAGGTCAAAATTATCATCATTAGGGTTCATCTTCAAATCATTCATTTCATTAATTATCAAACTCAATTACACGTTAAAATGATGTTTATAATCAATTACAGACGTGAACAAAGTTGACTCAAAACCCTAGGGAGAACACTAGACTGGAGGGAAACAAAATGACAAACGTTACAATTCAAAAATGAACTTGGCCTTATATAGGCCTGCACATTCGCCCATATAGTATGGTCGAATGTGCAGGTTCGACCAATCACACTGGTCGAACCAAGCAATACATAAAAATCTATTTCTACCTTCGACCTCCGGTTCTCCTTCGCACCTTGAGCTTCCTTCGACCGTTTAAAAACACTCCTTCGACCATCTAATCTTCCTTCGACCATTCGACTATACACAAAAACATATGTTAAATGTAATCGAAAGCATTAGTCGCACAAAATGCATCTACAATTCTCGGTTATTTAAAGTGTTTGGGCCGAGAACTAGTTAGTTCTCAGGTGGGCTTGGGCTAGGCCATGTGGGCCAAACCTAGCATAGGACCTATATAATGTTTTATTCTATTCATTTGTTACGTTAGCGGTTTAGTTTTCTCTAAGAACTCTCATTGTATCAGATGGTTCTCTGAAACCGTATGCAATAGAAAGCTTTTCATTAATATTATTCATCTTGTTTCTTGAATCACACAACGTTTAGATTCCGCCAATCCGTTAAGTTACTTGATAACGCATTATTTCGGGACTTACAATCGGTATCAGAGCCATTGAAGTCTTTTCATAGGCTCGGTTTCGATTTCATAGATTCAAGATCTAAGTTTTCCGAATTCATTCTAGTCTGGTATTATTGTAGCCTTCTTTTTGCAACATTGATTCCATAGAATCTATTGTTGTCTTTGGTTTACGTCATCACACAAAAAAAAAGGAATTCTAATTTTTGGTGTTTTGTCTTTTGCGGCATCACACTAGCTTCTACACAAATTTATATGATTTTTTTTCTGCATTTTCTGCAAATGAGATTGGATGACGAGATTAATCTTTGTTTCAAAGTTTGATTGGTTTTCGGATAATAAGGTGGAAAAGTTCTCATAGTTTGCGGGTTTTAGTTGATAATTTTTTTTTAAGAAGAAATACGAAAAAAAGGGTGGTGTTCGCTTCAAGATCTATATACTTCTCGGAATCCAAGTTTAGATTATATCAAAGTTGTTGGCTTGGTTCTATTTTTTTATCGTTTTATACGAAGGGTGGTGTTCGCTTCAAGATCTATATACTTTCCTGTTCAGACATTGTAAAGCTGCAAAACAAATCAAAACAAACATGTTAAAAACGGACAAAACAAAATCTTGAAAAATTTTGGTTTTTGAATTCTACATTCGACCAGTTCGTTAGTACGAACGAGGAATTTTGAGTACGAATGTGAAGAACTAAAGGTTCGAATGTAAAATATTTTGAAAAATTTCTTCATTCGACCACTTATTCTTCTTTCGACCAGATAAACATTCTCCTTCGCCCAAACTGTCACATTCGACCGTTTGTGATGGGCGAAGGTGACTGTTCATCTTCTCCAAAATTTCAGAATTTGATTTTGGTCATTTTAATCTGCCATTTTGATTTAGATAACAACTAACACTACCGATTAAGCTTATCATATCATCAATTTTAACAATTATACAATGATTAAGTGTTTTTTAATCAAAAACTAGGGTTCATAAGGTTTAAACAATCGATTATGCGATCTGTTGATGTTTAAACCTATGTTTTTGGATAATCTCCCCCTAAAACACTTAATCAAAGAATCCTAATCAAAAACAAGTCCAATTATGATGATTTAATCCATGTTTGAAGTCAGTTAGGGCTCGAACTAAAACTCAAGGATTAAATGCTCATTTCTTGATAATAACCTGCAAATTATGATGGAAAATGATCAGTGGAATCAGACGAACACAATGAAATGGTCTAAATATCAAGAGCAACAAGTGGACTTAATCTCAAAAAATTTGAAAAATTTTTAAATGGAGTCGAATGAACAGACTTTGGGTTATATAGGCTCCACATTCGACCGTTTGACTAGGTCGAATGTGATGCTTTTTCTACCTTCGCCCCTACTAAAAGGTGCGAATGTAGAAAAAGGGTTCGAATGTGAAATTTTCACATGAACACTCACATTCGACCGTTTAAAACATACGAATGAGCAGACAAAATTCCACCTTCGACCCAACGAAGGGGCGAATGAAACATGGAATTTTTGAAAATTTTACCAAATCTCAAAATCGAGTCCCGTTCAAAATATTTTCCAACTTTTAAGCATCCGACAATCATTATTTCTCATTTAAAGATTACAAAGCTCAAATGGTCCATCAAGTTTTAGAAAATTGTCATCAACCACCATCAGCTATCAAAAATAAGATAGAAATATAAAATCTTTTTGGATTTTCTAAAGTTTATGTTAAAACACACCTAAAATCTTTTTGAGTTTTGCAATTTTTGACGAAAAATATAAAATGCAGAAATGTAAAGATAAAGCAGTAAATGTTTTGGGATTTCCGGTAAAGGGATCATATCAGTTATTGAAAAATCTGATCACACCGTTGATCTTTTTGATATATTATCATTAAAGACAATGTGTGATCTGGCAACTGCTGATATTGTGATCCACATAAACTCACATGCAGACTGTTGTGCAGTGCTTTAAACTGATACGATTATGTATGGTATAAACGTAATTTTCTGTGGTTCCCACGCACACGACATACTCCCGTATCAAGAAGTAAATGCACAAAGGCTCATTGTAAAGCGTGATTATGCTTTTGTCGTCTGTAGTTTACAAGGTATGAGACACAGAGGTATACAGGTCAGCAAATTAATGCAGCAAAGTAACATGTGCACTCTACCAGGTTGAGGGCTAATAACAATCATGATTTGCATCAGTGATTAATACGATGTAATAGATAATCTATGATTATCATAATACATGGAAAGTTCCTCAATTCGGTAACTTTAGGATTTTTCTTAAAGCTCTTTTATAAAGACACCCTATCTGATCTAGGTCCGTAATGACTTACAGCAGAAGATCAGAGAGGCTATCCCCAGACGACTAATAACATAACGACCCAAAACCTCCGAGTTTTGTACAAGTACCCTATCAAACGAAATTACGGTACTAAGACCATTTGCCCATGAGGAGTTCATCCACACATCAATTCGTTTGATATGTATGTATCAGGCACGCAGTAATAGGTCTACGAAGCCTATCAGCACATTACACAGACTCAGACACACGCCCTATATTGCATTACATTTCTTTAGAATGTGTCAGATCCCCACTGATGTACTATCATTTCCCCTTTTACTCCAGGAAATCATTTTTAGGTTTTCTAATTTTTATAAAAAAAAAAATTTAAGTTTACTGTTCCCAAGGATAAGCTGGAGCATTTCAAATATGTGACTGCCCAAGATATCGTTTGTTCACAGAAATCTGACGGCATTAATCTAAGGGAAGAAGATATAGCAGTCAGCAAAGTTTTTCTAGTTTATATGGGTTTTGAAATTTTTCAAAGTTTTTGGATTTATGCATTTTTCTGAAAAACAATAAAACTAAACTAAAAAGTGATAAACTGAGGTGGTGATCAGTCTTGTTTTTCTTTAATATTGTTAGCTTTCAAAAGATATTCAAATCTTGATTTATCAAAAGCTTTGGTAAAAAGGTCTGCACGTTGATAGTCAGTGTGGATTTTGACCATATCGATCAACTCTTTAGCATAACAATCACGGAAAAATGGTATTTCATCCAGATATGTTTAGCCTTTGAGTGATTTACTAAGTCTTTTGTTTATGCAATTGCGGCTTCATTATCACAGTAAATAGGAGTTTTAAGAAATTGCAAACCGTAGTCCACCATCTGTTGTTGTATCCAAAGAACCTGTGAGCAGCAACTCGATGCTGAAACGTATTCTTCTTCACATGTGGATAATGCAACTGCGGTCTGTTTCTTGCATTGCCAGGTCACGAGCCTGCTCCCCATAAACTGGCATCCAGCCGTTGTGGATATACTGTCTTTGTCACAGCCACCCCAATCTGCATCACTAAAAGCGATTAGGTCAAAATTATCATCATTAGGGTTCATCTTCAAATCATTCATTTCATTAATTATCAAACTCAATTACACGTTAAAATGATGTTTATAACCAATTACAGACGTGAACAAAGTTGACTCAAAACCCTATGGAGAACACTAGACTGAAGGGAAACAAACTGACAAACGTTACAATTCAAAAATGAACTTGGCCTTATATAGGCCTGCACATTCGCCCATATAGTATGGTCGAATGTGCAGGTTCGACCAATCACACTGGTCGAACCAAGCAATACATAAAAATCTATTTCTACCTTCGACCTCCGGTTCTCCTTCGCACCTTGAGCTTCCTTCGACCGTTCAAAAACACTCCTTCGACCATCTAATCTTCCTTCGACCATTCGACTATACACAAAAACATATGTTAAATGTAATCCAAAGCATTAGTCGCACAAAATGCATCTACAGTTCTCGGTTATTTAAAGTGTTTGGGCCGAGAACTAGTTAGTTCTCAGGTGGGCTTGGGCTAGGCCATGTGGGCCAAACCTAGCATAGGACCTATATAATGTTTTATTCTATTCATTTGTTACGTTAGCGGTTTAGTTTTCTCTAAGAACTCTCATTGTATCAGATGGTTCTCTGAAACCGTATGCAATAGAAAGCTTTTCATTAATATTATTCATCTTGTTTCTTGAATCACACAACGTTTAGATTCCGCCAATCCGTTGTGTTACTTGATATCGCATTATTTCGGGACTTACAATCGGTATCAGAGCCATTGAAGTCTTTTCATAGGCTCGGTTTCGATTTCATAGATTCAAGATCTAAGTTTTCCGAATTCATTCTAGTCTGGTATTATTGTAGCCTTCTTTTTGCAACATTGATTCCATAGAATCTATTGTTGTCTTTGGTTTACGTCATCACACAAAAAAAAGGAATTCTAATTTTTGGTGTTTTGTCTTTTGCGGCATCACACTAGCTTCTACACAAATTTATATGATTTTTTTTCTGCATTTTCTGCAAATGAGATTGGATGACGAGATTAATCTTTGTTTCAAAGTTTGATTGGTTTTCGGATAATAAGGTGGAAAAGTTCATATAGTTTGCGGGTTTTAGTTGATAATTTTTTTTTAAGAAGAAATACGAAAAAAAGGGTGGTGTTCACTTCAAGATCTATATACTTCTCGGAATCTAAGTTTAGATTATATCAAAGTTGTTGGCTTGGTTCTATTTTTTTATTGTTTTATACGAAGGGTGGTGTTCGCTTCAAGATCTATATACTTTCCTGTTCAGACATTGTAAAGCTGCAAAACAAATCAAAACAAACATGTTAAAAACGGACAAAACAAAATCTTGAAAAATTTTGGTTTTTGAATTCTACATTCGACCAGTTCGTTGGTACGAATGAGGAATTTTGAGTACGAATGTGAAGAACTAAAGGTTCGAATGCAAAATATTTTGAAAAATTTCTTCATTCGACCACTTATTCTTCTTTCGACCAGATAAACATTCTCCTTCGCCCAAACTGTCACATTCGACCGTTTGTGATGGGCGAAGGTGACTGTTCATCTTCTCCAAAATTTCAGAATTTGATTTTGGTCATTTTAATCTGCCATTTTGATTTAGATAACAACTAACACTACCGATTAAGCTTATCGTATCATCAATTTTAACAATTATACATTGATTAAGTGTTTTTTAATCAAAAACTAGGGTTCATAAAGTTTAAAAAATCGATTATGCGATCTGTTGATGTTTAAACCTATGTTTTTGGATAATCTCCCCCTAAAACACTTAATCAAAGAATCCTAATCAAAAACAAGTCCAATTATGATGATTTAATCCATGTTTGAAGTCAGTTAGGGCTCGAACTAAAACTCAAGGATTAAATGCTCATTTCTTGATAATAACCTGCAAATTATGATGGAAAATGATCAGTGGAATCAGACGAACACAATGAAATGGTCTAAATATCAAGAGCAACAAGTGGACTTATTCTCAAAAAATTTGAAAAATTTTGAAATGGAGTCGAATGAACAGACTTTGGGTTATATAGGCTCCACATTCGACCGTTTGACTAGGTCGAATGTGATGCTTTTTCTACCTTCGCCCCTACTAAAAGGTGCGAATGTAGAAAAAGGGTTCGAATGTGAAATTTTCACATGAACACTCACATTCGACCGTTTAAAACATACGAATGAGCAGACAAAATTCCACCTTCGACCCAACGAAGGGGCGAATGAAACATGGAATTTTTGAAAATTTTACCAAATCTCAAAATCGAGTCCCGTTCAAAATATTTTCCAACTTTTAAGCATCCGACAATCATTATTTCTCATTTAAAGATTACAAAGCTCAAATGGTCCATCAAGTTTTAGAAAATTGTCATCAACCACCATCAGCTATCAAAAATAAGATAGAAATATAAAATCTTTTTGGATTTTCTAATGTTTATGTTAAAACACACCTAAAATCTTTTTGAGTTTTGCAATTTTTGACGAGAAATATAAAATGCAGAAATGTAAAGATAAAGCAGTAAACGTTTTGGGATTTCCGGTAAAGGGATCATATCAGTTATTGAAAAATCTGATCACACCGTTGATCTTTTTGATATATTATCATTAAAGACAATGTGTGATCTGGCAATTGCTGATATTGTGATCCACATAAACTCACATGCAGACTTTTGTGCAGTGCTTTAAACTGATACGATTATGTATAGTATAAACGTAATTTTCTGTGGTCCCACGCACACGACATACTCCCGTATCAAGAAGTAAATGCACAAAGACTCATTGTAAAGCGTGATTATGCTTTTGTCGTCTGTAGTTTACAAGGTATGAGACACAGAGGTATACAGGTCAGCAAATTAATGCAGCAAAGTAACATGTGCACTCTACCAGGTTGAGGGCTGATAACAATCATGATTTGCATCAGTGATTAATACGATGTAATAGATAATCTATGATTATCATAATACATGGAAAGTTCCTCAATTCGGTAACTTTAGGATTTTTCTTAAAGCTCTTTTATAAAGACACCCTATCTGATCTAGGTCCGTAATGACTTACAGCAGAAGATCACAGAGGCTATCCCCAGACGACTAATAACATAACGACCCAAAACCTCCGAGTTTTGTACAAGTACCCTATCAAACGAAATTACGGTACTAAGACCATATGCCCATGAGGAGTTCATCCACACATCAATTCGTTTGATATGTATGTATCAGGCACGTAGTAATAGGTCTACGAAGCCTATCAGCACATTACACAGACTTAGACACACGCCCTATATTGCATTACATTTCTTTAGAATGTGTCAGATCCCCACTGATGTACTATCATTTCCCCTTTTTCTCTAGGAAATCATTTTTAGGTTTTCTAATTTTTATAAAAAAAAAAAATTAAGTTTACTGTTCCCAAGGATAAGCTGGAGCATTTCAAATATGTGACTGCCCAAGATATCGTTTGTTCATAGAAATCTGACGGCATTAATCTAAGGGAAGAAGATATAGCAGTCAGCAAAGTTTTTCTAATTTTTATGGGTTTTGAAATTTTTCAATGTTTTTGGATTTATACATTTTTCTGAAAAACAATAAAACTAAACTAAAAAGTGATAAACTGAGGTGGTGATCAGTCATGTTTTTCTTTAATATTGTTAGCTTTCAAAAGATATTCAAATCTTGATTTATCAAAAGCTTTGGTAAAAAGGTCTGCACGTTGATAGTCAGTGTGGATTTTGACCATATCGATCAACTCTTTAGCATAACAATCACGGATAAAATGGTATTTCATCCGGATATGTTTAGCCTTTGAGTGATTTACTAAGTCTTTTGTATATGCAATTGCGGCTTCATTATCACAGTAAATAGGAGTTTTAAGAAATTGCAAACCGTAGTCCACCATCTGTTGGTGTATCCAAAGAACCTGTGAGCAGCAACTCGATGCTGAAACGTATTCTGCTTCACATGTGGATAATGCAACTGCGGTCTGTTTCTTGCATTGCCAGGTCACGAGCCTGCTCCCCATAAACTGGCATCCAGCCGTTGTGGATATACTGTCTTTGTCACAGCCACCCCAATCTGCATCACTAAAAGCGATTAGGTCAAAATTATCATCATTAGGGTTCATCTTCAAATCATTCATTTCATTAATTATCAAACTCAATTACACGTTAAAATGATGTTTATAATCAATTACAGACATAAACAAAGTTGACTCAAAACCCTAGGGAGAACACTAGACTGGAGGGAAACAAAATGACAAACGTTACAATTCAAAAATGAACTTGGCCTTATATAGGCCTGCACATTCGCCCATATAGTATGGTCGGATGTGCAGGTTCGACCAATCACACTGGTCGAACCAAGCAATACATAAAAATCTATTTCTACCTTCGACCTCCGGTTCTCCTTCGCACCTTGAGCTTCCTTCGACCGTTCAAAAACACTCCTTCGACCATCTAATCTTCCTTCGACCATTCGACTATACATAAAAACATATGTTAAATGTAATCCAAAGCATTAGTCGCACAAAATGCATCTACAGTTCTCGGTTATTTAAAGTGTTTGGGCCGAGAACTAGTTAGTTCTCAGGTGGGCTTGGGCTAGGCCATGTGGGCCAAACCTAGCATAGGACCTATATAATGTTTTATTCTATTCATTTGTTACGTTAGCGGTTTAGTTTTCTCTAAGAACTCTCATTGTATCAGATGGTTCTCTGAAACCGTATGTAATAGAAAGCTTTTCATTAATATTATTCATCTTGTTTCTTGAATCACACAACGTTTAGATTCCGCCAATCCGTTGTGTTACTTGATATCGCATTATTTCGGGACTTACAATCGGTATCAAAGTCATTGAAGTCTTTTCATAGGCTCGGTTTCGATTTCATAGATTCAAGATCTAAGTTTTCCGAATTCATTCTAGTCTGGTATTATTGTAGCCTTCTTTTTGCAACATTGATTCCATAGAATCTATTGTTGTCTTTGGTTTACGTCATCACACAAAAAAAAAAGGAATTCTAATTTTTGGTGTTTTGTCTTTTGCGGCATCACACTAGCTTCTACACAAATTTATATGATTTTTTTTCTGCATTTTCTGCAAATGAGATTGGATGACGAGATTAATCTTTGTTTCAAAGTTTGATTGGTTTTCAGATAATAAGGTGGAAAAGTTCTCATAGTTTGCGGGTTTTAGTTGATAATTTTTTTTTAAGAAGAAATACGAATAAAAGGGTGGTGTTCGCTTCAAGATCTATATACTTCTCGGAATCCAAGTTTAGATTATATCAAAGTTGTTGGCTTGGTTCTATTTTTTTATCGTTTTATACGAAGGGTGGTGTTCGCTTCAAGATCTATATACTTTCCTGTTCAGACATTGTAAAGCTGCAAAACAAATCAAAACAAACATGTTAAAAACGGACAAAACAAAATCTTGAAAAATTTTGGTTTTTGAATTCTACATTCGACCAGTTCGTTAGTACGAACGAGGAATTTTGAGTACGAATGTGAAGAACTAAAGGTTCGAATGTAAAATATTTTGAAAAATTTCTTCATTCGACCACTTATTCTTCTTTCGACCAGATAAACATTCTCCTTCGCCCAAACTGTCACATTCGACCGTTTGTGATGGGCGAAGGTGACTGTTCATCTTCTCCAAAATTTCAGAATTTGATTTTGGTCATTTTAATCTGCCATTTTGATTTAGATAACAACTAACACTACCGATTAAGCTTATCATATCATCAATTTTAACAATTATACAATGATTAAGTGTTTTTTAATCAAAAACTAGGGTTCATAAGGTTTAAACAATCGATTATGCGATCTGTTGATGTTTAAACCTATGTTTTTGGATAATCTCCCCCTAAAACACTTAATCAAAGAATCCTAATCAAAAACAAGTCCAATTATGATGATTTAATCCATGTTTGAAGTCAGTTAGGGCTCGAACTAAAACTCAAGGATTAAATGCTCTTTTCTTGATAATAACCTGCAAATTATGATGGAAAATGATCAGTGGAATCAGACGAACACAATGAAATGGTCTAAATATCAAGAGCAACTAGTGGACTTAATCTCAAAAAATTTGAAAATTTTTGAAATGGAGTCGAATGAACAGACTTTGGGTTATATAGGCTCCACATTCGACCGTTTGACTAGGTCGAATGTGATGCTTTTTCTACCTTCGCCCCTACTAAAAGGTGCGAATGTAGAAAAAGGGTTCGAATGTGAAATTTTCACATGAACACTCACATTCGACCGTTTAAAACATACGAATGAGCAGACAAAATTCCACCTTCGACCCAACGAAGGGGCGAATGAAACATGGAATTTTTGAAAATTTTACCAAATCTCAAAATCGAGTCCCGTTCAAAATATTTTCCAACTTTTAAGCATCCGACAATCATTATTTCTCATTTAAAGATTACAAAGCTCAAATGGTCCATCAAGTTTTAGAAAATTGTCATCAACCACCATCAGCTATCAAAAATAAGATAGAAATATAAAATCTTTTTGGATTTTCTAAAGTTTATGTTAAAACACACCTAAAATCTTTTTGAGTTTTGCAATTTTTGACGAGAAATATAAAATGCAGAAATGTAAAGATAAAGCAGTAAACGTTTTGGGATTTCCGGTAAAGGGATCATATCAGTTATTGAAAAATCTGATCACACCGTTGATCTTTTTGATATATTATCATTAAAGACAATGTGTGATCTGGCAACTGCTGATATTGTGATCCACATAAACTCACATGCAGACTTTTGTGCAGTGCTTTAAACTGATACGATTATGTATAGTATAAACGTAATTTTCTGTGGTCCCACGCACACAACATACTCCCGTATCAAGAAGTAAATGCACAAAGACTCATTGTAAAGCGTGATTATGCTTTTGTCGTCTGTAGTTTACAAGGTATGAGACACAGAGGTATACAGGTCAGCAAATTAATGCAGCAAAGTAACATGTGCACTCTACCAGGTTGAGGGCTGATAACAATCATGATTTGCATCAGTGATTAATACGATGTAATAGATAATCTATGATTATCATAATACATGGAAAGTTCCTCAATTCGGTAACTTTAGGATTTTTCTTAAAGCTCTTTTATAAAGACACCCTATCTGATCTAGGTCCGTAATGACTTACAGCAGAAGATCACAGAGGCTATCCCCAGACGACTAATAACATAACGACCCAAAACCTCCGAGTTTTGTACAAGTACCCTATCAAACGAAATTACGGTACTAAGACCATATGCCCATGAGGAGTTCATCCACACATCAATTCGTTTGATATGTATGTATCAGGCACGTAGTAATAGGTCTACGAAGCCTATCAGCACATTACACAGACTTAGACACACGCCCTATATTGCATTACATTTCTTTAGAATGTGTCAGATCCCCACTGATGTACTATCATTTCCCCTTTTTCTCTAGGAAATCATTTTTAGGTTTTCTAATTTTAATAAAAAAAAAAATTTAAGTTTACTGTTCCCAAGGATAAGCTGGAGCATTTCAAATATGTGACTGCCCAAGATATCGTTTGTTCATAGAAATCTGACAGCATTAATCTAAGGGAAGAAGATATAGCAGTCAGCAAAGTTTTTCTAATTTTTATGGGTTTTGAAATTTTTCAATGTTTTTGGATTTATGCATTTTTCTGAAAAACAATAAAACTAAACTAAAAAGTGATAAACTGAGGTGGTGATCAGTCTTGTTTTTCTTTAATACTGTTAGCTTTCAAAAGATATTCAAATCTTGATTTATCAAAAGCTTTGGTAAAAAGGTCTGCACGTTGATAGTCAGTGTGGATTTTGACCATATCGATCAACTCTTTAGCATAACAATCACGGATAAAATGGTATTTCATCCGGATATGTTTAGCCTTTGAGTGATTTACTAAGTCTTTTGTATATGCAATTGCGGCTTCATTATCACAGTAAATAGGAGTTTTAAGAAATTGCAAACCGTAGTCCACCATCTGTTGTTGTATCCAAAGAACCTGTGAGCAGCAACTCGATGCTGAAACGTATTCTGCTTCACATGTGGATAATGCAACTGCGGTCTGTTTCTTGCATTGCCAGGTCACGAGCCTGCTCCCCATAAACTGGCATCCAGCCGTTGTGGATATACTGTCTTTGTCACAGCCACCCCAATCTGCATCACTAAAAGCGATTAGGTCAAAATTATCATCATTAGGGTTCATCTTCAAATCATTCATTTCATTAATTATCAAACTCAATTACACGTTAAAATGATGTTTATAATCAATTACAGACGTAAACAAAGTTGACTCAAAACCCTAGGGAGAACACTAGACTGGAGGGAAACAAAATGACAAACGTTACAATTCAAAAATGAACTTGGCCTTATATAGGCCTGCACATTCGCCCATATAGTATGGTCGGATGTGCAGGTTCGACCAATCACACTGGTCGAACCAAGCAATACATAAAAATCTATTTCTACCTTCGACCTCCGGTTCTCCTTCGCACCTTGAGCTTCCTTCGACCGTTCAAAAACACTCCTTCGACCATCTAATCTTCCTTCGACCATTCGACTATACATAAAAACATATGTTAAATGTAATCCAAAGCATTAGTCGCACAAAATGCATCTACAGTTCTCGGTTATTTAAAGTGTTTGGGCCGAAAACTAGTTAGTTCTCAGGTGGGCTTGGGCTACGCCATGTGGGCCAAACCTAGCATAGGACCTATATAATGTTTTATTCTATTCATTTGTTACGTTAGCGGTTTAGTTTTCTCTAAGAACTCTCATTGTATCAGATGGTTCTCTGAAACCGTATGTAATAGAAAGCTTTTCATTAATATTATTCATCTTGTTTCTTGAATCACACAACGTTTAGATTCCGCCAATCCGTTGTGTTACTTGATATCGCATTATTTCGGGACTTACAATCGGTATCAGAGTCATTGAAGTCTTTTCATAGGCTCGGTTTCGATTTCATAGATTCAAGATCTAAGTTTTCCGAATTCATTCTAGTCTGGTATTATTGTAGCCTTCTTTTTGCAACATTGATTCCATAGAATCTATTGTTGTCTTTGGTTTACGTCATCACACAAAAAAAAAAGGAATTCTAATTTTTGGTGTTTTGTCTTTTGCGGCATCACACTAGCTTCTACACAAATTTATATGATTTTTTTTCTGCATTTTCTGCAAATGAGATTGGATGACGAGATTAATCTTTGTTTCAAAGTTTGATTGGTTTTCGGATAATAAGGTGGAAAAGTTCTCATAGTTTGCGGGTTTTAGTTGATAATTTTTTTTTAAGAAGAAATACGAATAAAAGGGTGGTGTTCGCTTCAAGATCTATATACTTCTCGGAATCCAAGTTTAGATTATATCAAAGTTGTTGGCTTGGTTCTATTTTTTTATCGTTTTATACGAAGGGTGGTGTTCGCTTCAAGATCTATATACTTTCCTGTTCAGACATTGTAAAGCTGCAAAACAAATCAAAACAAACATGTTAAAAACGGACAAAACAAAATCTTGAAAAATTTTGGTTTTTGAATTCTACATTCGACCAGTTCGTTAGTACGAACGAGGAATTTTGAGTACGAATGTGAAGAACTAAAGGTTCGAATGTAAAATATTTTGAAAAATTTCTTCATTCGACCTTATTCTTCTTTCGACCAGATAAACATTCTCCTTCGCCCAAACTGTCACATTCGACCGTTTGTGATGGGCGAAGGTGACTGTTCATCTTCTCCAAAATTTCAGAATTTGATTTTGGTCATTTTAATCTGCCATTTTGATTTAGATAACAACTAACACTACCGATTAAGCTTATCATATCATCAATTTTAACAATTATACAATGATTAAGTGTTTTTTAATCAAAAACTAGGGTTCATAAGGTTTAAACAATCGATTATGCGATCTGTTGATGTTTAAACCTATGTTTTTGGATAATCTCCCCCTAAAACACTTAATCAAAGAATCCTAATCAAAAACAAGTCCAATTATGATGATTTAATCCATGTTTGAAGTCAGTTAGGGCTCGAACTAAAACTCAAGGATTAAATGCTCATTTCTTGATAATAACCTGCAAATTATGATGGAAAATGATCAGTGGAATCAGACGAACACAATGAAATGGTCTAAATATCAAGAGCAACAAGTGGACTTAATCACAAAAAATTTGAAAAATTTTGAAATGGAGTCGAATGAACAGACTTTGGGTTATATAGGCTCCACATTCGACCGTTTGACTAGGTCGAATGTGATGCTTTTTCTACCTTCGCCCCTACTAAAAGGTGCGAATGTAGAAAAAGGGTTCGAATGTGAAATTTTCACATGAACACTCACATTCGACCGTTTAAAACATACGAATGAGCAGACAAAATTCCACCTTCGACCCAACGAAGGGGCGAATGAAACATGGAATTTTTGAAAATTTTACCAAATCTCAAAATCGAGTCCCGTTCAAAATATTTTCCAACTTTTAAGCATCCGACAATCATTATTTCTCATTTAAAGATTACAAAGCTCAAATGGTCCATCAAGTTTTAGAAAATTGTCATCAACCACCATCAGCTATAAAAAATAAGATAGAAATATAAAATCTTTTTGGATTTTCTAATGTTTATGTTAAAACACACCTAAAATCTTTTTGAGTTTTGCAATTTTTGACGAGAAATATAAAATGCAGAAATGTAAAGATAAAGCAGTAAACGTTTTGGGATTTCCGGTAAAGGGATCATATCAGTTATTGAAAAATCTGATCACACCGTTGATCTTTTAGATATATTATCATTAGAGACAATGTGTGATCTGGAAACTGCTGATATTGTGATCCACATAAACTCACATGCAGACTTTTGTGCAGTGCTTTAAACTGATACGATTATGTATAGTATAAACGTAATTTTCTGTGGTTCCCACGCACACGACATACTCCCGTATCAAGAAGTAAATGCACAAAGACTCATTGTAAAGCGTGATTATGCTTTTGTCGTCTGTAGTTTACAAGGTATGAGACACAGAGGTATACAGGTCAGCAAATTAATGCAGCAAAGTAACATGTGCACTCTACCATGTTGAGGGCTGATAACAATCATGATTTGCATCAGTGATTAATACGATGTAATAGATAATCTATGATTATCATAATACATGGAAAGTTCCTCAATTCGGTAACTTTAGGATTTGGCTTAAAGCTCTTTTATAAAGACACCCTATCTGATCTAGGTCCGTAATGACTTACAGCAGAAGATCAGAGAGGCTATCCCCAGACAACTAATAACATAACGACCCAAAACCTCCGAGTTTTGTACAAGTACCCTATCAAACGAAATTACGGTACTAAGACCATATGCCCATGAGGAGTTCATCCACACATCAATTCGTTTGATATGTATGTATCAGGCACGCAGTAATAGGTCTACGAAGCCTATCAGCACATCACACAGACTCAGACACACGCCCTATATTGCATTACATTTCTTTAGAATGTGTCAGATCCCCACTGATGTACTATCATTTCCCCTTTTTCTCCAGGAAATCATTTTTAGGTTTTCTAATTTTTATAAAAAAAATTTAAGTTTACTGTTCCCAAGGATAAGCTGGAGCATTTCAAATATGTGACTGCCCAAGATATCGTTTGTTCACAGAAATCTGACGGCATTAATCTAAGGGAAGAAGATATAGCAGTAAGCAAAGTTTTTCTAATTTTTATGGGTTTTGAAATTTTTCAATGTTTTTGGATTTATGCATTTTTCTGAAAAACAATAAAACTAAACTAAAAAGTGATAAACTGAGGTGGTGAACAGTCTTGTTTTTCTTTAATACCGTTAGCTTTCAAAAGATATTCAAATCTTGATTTATCAAAAGCTTTCGTAAAAAGGTCTGCACGTTGATAGTCAGTGTGGATTTTGACCATATCGATCAACTCTTTAGCATTACAATCACGGATAAAATGGTATTTCATCTGGATATGTTTAGCCTTTGAGTTATTTACTAAGCCTTTTGTTAATGCAATTGCGGCTTCATTATCACAGTAAATAGGAGTTTTAAGAAATTGCAAACCGTAGTCCACCATCTGTTGTTGTATCCAAAGAACCTGTGAGCAGCAACTCGATGCTGAAACGTATTCTGCTTCACATGTGGATAATGCAACTGCGGTCTGTTTCTTGCATTGCCAGGTCACGAGCCTGCTCCCCATAAACTGGCATCCAGCCGTTGTGGATATACTGTCTTTGTCACAGCCACCCCAATCTGCATCACTAAAAGCGATTAGGTCAAAATTATCATCATTAGGGTTCATCTTCAAATCATTCATTTCATTAATTATCAAACTCAATTACACGTTAAAATGATGTTTATAATCAATTACAGACGTGAACAAAGTTGACTCAAAACCCTAGGGAGAACACTAGACTGGAGGGAAACAAAATGACAAAAGTTACAATTCAATAATGAACATGACCTTATATAGGCCTGCACATTCGCCCATATAGTATGGTCGAATGTGCAGGTTCGACCAATCACACTGGTCGAACCAAGCAATACATAAAAATATATTTCTACCTTCGACCTCTGGTTCTCCTTCGCACCTTGAGCTTCCTTCGACCGTTCAAAAACACTCCTTCGACCATCTAATCTTCCTTCGACCATTCGACTATACACAAAAACATATGTTAAATGTAATCCAAAGCATTAGTCGCACAAAATGCATCTACAGTTCTCGGTTATTTAAAGTGTTTGGGCCGAGAACTAGTTAGTTCTCAGGTGGGCTTGGGCTAGGCCATGTGGGCCAAACCTAGCAATGGACCTATATAATGTTTTATTCTATTCATTTGTTACGTTACGTTAGCGGTTTAGTCTTCTCTAAGAACTCTCATTGTATCAGATGGTTCTCTGAAACCGTATGCAATAGAAAGCTTTTCATTAATATTATTCATCTTGTTTCTTGAATCACACAACGTTTAGATTCCGCCAATCCGTTGTGTTACTTGATATCGCATTATTTCGGGACTTACAATCGGTATCAGAGCCATTGAAGTCTTTTCATAGGCTCGGTTTCGATTTCATAGATTCAAGATCTAAGTTTTCCGAATGCATTCTAGTCTGGTATTATTGTAGCCTTCTTTTTGCAACATTGATTCCATAGAATCTATTGTTGTTTTTGGTTTACGTCATCACACAAAAAAAAAGGAATTCTAATTTTTGGTGTTTTGTCTTTTGCGGCATCACACTAGCTTCTACATAAATTTATATGATTTTTTTTCTGCATTTTCTGCAAATGAGATTGGATGACGAGATTAATCTTTGTTTCAAAGTTTGATTGGTTTTCGGATAATAAGGTGGAAAAGTTCTCATAGTTTGCGGGTTTTAGTTGATAATTTTTTTTAAGAAGAAATACGAAAAAAAGGGTGGTGTTCGCTTCAAGATCTATATACTTCTCGGAATCCAAGTTTAGATTATATCAAAGTTGTTGGCTTGGTTCTATTTTTTTATCGTTTTATACGAAGAACATCTAATAATTTGCATTGAAAAAGGGTTTTGATCTGATTTTGCAAATTACCAAGAAGTTTCCATGTTTTGTGGAGTTTTAGTTGGAAAGTGTTAAGAAAAAGATCTTCATTTGGTCAAGAACTTGTGTTATTAAAAAAAATTTGTTTACGACATTTTGAAATTGGAAAGCATTAGTCAACTTAAGTTCTCGATTATTTAGAGGTTCTCGACCATTAAGAAAGGAATTGAAAGCAAGCTAGTTGCCACGTCACAAAAAGTCTTCTCGGCAAATTGGTTCTCAAAAAATTTTTTTTTGGGTTTATGAATTTGAGTTTGCTATTGAGGTTCCCAGATATTTTAGTTCTTGGTTTTGCAGGTTTTGGTGGAGTGTGTTCTCGAACTTGTCTTGTTCTCGATGTTGGTTAGGGTTCTCGGATATCAATCCTAGTTCTAAAAAAAATGTGTTATCCTAATTTGTTCTCGGAAATCTAAACGTTGTCATAGGTTCTAGTTTCAAAGTGGAGTTCTCGGATCAAAGTTGGGGTTCCCGGATTTGAAGTGGGTTCTCAAATTTGTTAGCTAGTTCTCGAATTGAGTTCTCGAATAGAAGCTGGGTTCTCGTTTTTAAGTGTTCTTGGGTTTCAAGACTGGTTCACGGATTTAGCTTGGTTCTCAGAGATTTTTTCCTTTTCTCGTAATTTTGTTGGGATTTCACACGGTTCTCGAACGGAAAACTGGTTCTAGGATTTTCATTGATTCCCGATTGGAAGTTTGTTTTCGGGAGTCTCTTGGTGCTCGATTTATCTTTTGGTTCTCGAATTTGAAGATAGTTCTCAGTTTTGATCCTAGCCATGAATGCAACAAGTACTCGGGTTCCCATGTTAATGTTAAGGGAGTCTTTTGCTGAATGGAAATTTAGGTTCATTCAAAATGTTAAAGAAAAGGATGCTAAAGTTTGGAGAGCTATTTGCAGAGGTCCTACCCCAGTTACTTACGAAGAGAAGGGTATTACACTACTTAAATTTGAATCCGAATATACAAATGAAGATTGGGACCAAGTCAAGCTTGATGAAAAGGCTCTTAACACATTGACTATGGGTTTAGCACCAGAGATCATCTCAAAAGATAGAGTGACTAAATCTGCCAAAGCATTGTGGGATTCTCTGATTGAATTTTATGAATGCAATGATGACATGAAGCAAAGTCGAAGGGACATGTTGTGGCATAAGTTCAATCAATTCAGTTGCATTCTTGGTGAAACCATTGAAAATCAAATTGTGAGATTCGTATCTCTAGTAACTGAAATGAAGACCGCAAACATAACTTTGAACAATTCTGAGGTAAATAAGAAACTGTTAAATGCTCTTCCAAAGAATTACTAGAATTTGGAAAATACGAATCCCAGTCAATATCATTAAACCATTTATTATCGTCTTCCCATTCTTTCTCGCTCTTAGGATCAATTAAACCTTCTTCCTCTTTTTCGCCACCTTAAAAACAAAGCACTTTTATTTTACAAACATTGTTTTTTATTTTGTTTTTTTTTTTTACAATGAGACGACATACTCACCTTGATGTCTTCATCTTTCACCACATTACGAGTTTGGAAGCCATTTTGATCAATTCCCCTTGGCCTTATATCAACATTTAAGTCATCTTCTTCTTTTTTTAGGACCTATTTAAAATAAACACCCAAAATAGGATGATAATAATATAGTTTTTGCCTTTTTGTACATAACTGAAAACAATAGATAACTACCTATTCTTCCACTACTTCATCGACATGTATCCACGCACCAACTTTTCTACCCCCCTCTGTTGAGAGTGATCCTCCAACATCTTTGTTTCCCACATTTTCAGTCACGCTCTAAGTCACTGCAGTATTTCCTTCTTTATCATCAAGATACACATCAAGACATTAATATTTATAAGTACTTATCTACATATCCATCTTAGTTGCTTATGTTTACGCCTACCTATTCCCACATCCTCTACCACATCAAATTTGTCCCCGATAATTGTGGCCTCCATATTGTCCATGTCATCATTTCCACCCGAATAGCCATCTACATTGTTTTACCAATTTAACACTTACATCATAAACATCTTAATGTATATACACTTAATTAAAATTAGGAATTTTGGCCAGCTATAGTTTCTTTACCTTGTTCCTTGTTTTCGCTTAGATTCATCTTATCAGTCATCACATTCCCGTCCTCTTTACTTGCTAAACCCCGGAGTACCTCACTTATTTGTGCATCTGCATTTTCCTTCTGCTTCTTCTTGAAACCACCTTCAAATACTGAATTGTACCTTGCCACTATTGTCAATACCTCTTCGTTCTCTGGTGCTCTATGGTAAACTTCAGCAATCCTTTTTTTTCAATTTTTACCTTGTTTTTTAGAACTCCATCAATCATGATTCTAATTTCCCCTACTTTATCCTGTTATTAGGTTTTGTGTAAATGTTTAATTAGTTTTAAAAAAAATATTTTAATAGTGTGCATAGATTAAAATGTAACTGACCGATAGCACAAACTTGGCAACATTTTCCTCAGACTCTTTATCTGTCGATTTATTTGCGGTCAAAAATTGCTTAAACTTTCCTGTACCAAATCCAGATCCTTTGATTTCCAGAGTCTCTCTTTTTTTCAAATTATTCTGGTTCCAGTATTATATCGGTGTCAACGAGTTTTCCCGTTCCATCACCTTGCATTCAATACTTTCCACGTAAAGTAACTGCAATGTGTCATGTATACATGCAAGATTTTAATACTGGTTGATTATAAGATTTCATCATTAAACAGTAAGCTAACTAACATATGTGTTGAATAAAAATGTAACCATCATAGTTTATCTACTAAGAGATTAGATATATAGTAACATAGTGTTGTGTAACCCAGTACAGATTAACTTATAAATTATGTAACCCTCCAAACATATCTCCAAAAAGCATACCGTTAAAATAGTCAGCGGTCCTGTGAATGTTTTGCTGTTGTCACACCTTCTCCACTTTCGTTTACATTTTTTCAATCCTTCAACTATGTAATCACACCAATCTATGCTTTTGAAATCCGTTTCAACTTTCAATTTGTTCAAGATCTTTAGCTTTCACCTACCTTGTTGATGGCATTCTACCATAACTGCAAGGAACAACATTAAGAAATCCACCCTGAATATGAAACTGTCCTCATCTTATACGTTTTTATTTTTTTTCACAATCTCTGTTGGTGCAACAAAACGTCCCGGGTATCGATCTTTCCACTCTACTACCTCCCTTTCCCAATTTTCCAATTCCTCCACATCATGTAACGTTATTCCTAAGTTCGGTATCCCTAGCAACTTATAAATAGATTCTTTATTAACCTTTATTTTCCCGCTCGACACTCTAATTTCCATTTTTTCGGTTTAAACCTATCAACTACGTAATGCGCTAGTTTTGCTGGTATACCATCCACTTTGAATTTCAGTAATTTCCCAAAACCCATCTCTATTACTACATCCTTTTGTTTCTCCTTCAATGCTTTTATCCCTTTAAAAAAGCTGCATTGGTGATGATCGTGTCCTTATACCAAACCAATTGCTTCTTTTCCTCCCCCCCCCCCCCCCTCCACATCTTCAGATAATATTTTGTTAGTATCTCTTCCCCTTTCTTTGTCAGATGCCTTCCTTTTCCTTTTCTTTCTCAACTTTTCTTCAAGTACATTCTTTTTTACCCCATCCTTTTTAACGTTATCTTCATTACCGGCTTTTTTCTTCTTCTTCTTATCTCTACTGTTCTTCTTTTCTGAGCTTCCTAGTTGAAACTCTACCACACTGCGACGCTTTCCTGGTTTTGCGAAGTGTTTGACCATAATCATTATTAGTTTAAAAAGGTTCAAATAAGCAACTGTTTGTTTAATTAATGCATATACTCTATAGAATAATTAAGTTTATTGTTTTGTCGAACCTTTTTTCCCATTCAATGAAGATATTATCTTACAGCCTATTGAATTTGTTTTATAACCTGTTTCAAAAGTTAATTTCAGTTAACAATTAATTTTTGAATTTATAGATATACTAGCCACCAGAATCATACGGGATTGATGTGTTGTACCTTTTTTCCCCTTCCATGTTGATATTATCTTACAATCCGATGACCTTCCTTCCGAACCTGTTTTAAATTTTAATGACATTATTTTTTCTTATCACTGGCCACTAAGATATTATATAATTTATATCAACATTTATATTATTAATGAATGTGTAAAAGACTATTTACCTTTTTCCGTATGTTTATTTCCGGACACTATCTTACAGTCTATGGTGTTATCTTCGTAATCTGAGTTATCATCGTCATAACGTGCGTAAATTAGTTTATAATATTTAAATGCTATATTACATATTAGCACTTTTATCGCAACATGATATTAACTATTTTTAATAACAGAAAGTAAGTTACCAATTAACTTCCTTCTTCTGTGCGAAGTGTTCTTCTTTTCTCTCATTGTTTCCTCCTCTTTCTCAACATCTATGGCAGTTTCTAGTGTGTTTTTTAGTCTTTTTAAATTGTTTTTTTGCTATACGAGGGCTTTTCCTAATTGAATCATTATAAATAAAGGTTGTAAATAGTTAGTTAAAACATTTTTCACATCTAAATGTAGTTACACAATTTTTAATACAAGTTGCCAAAGTAACCATACCTCTTCTGATTCTCCTGATTTCTTCCACATTCCTACATAAAAGTTAACATTTTTTTTACAATTATATTATTTATGTAACAAAAATTTTACAAATCTAACTAATAGAGCTATGATCACTCTTTTAGGTAAAAAAAATTTTAAACTTTTTTTTTGTAATTAAATTACCCCCTTGTCCAACCAAACTACTTTTTTCATAAAAAAAGCGATTAAAATATTTCGTCCTATTTCCTATATCATTTTTTTCGTATATTTATGTTGTTACCTTTTACAAACAAATAAATATGTAACCAGCGTATAGGGTATGTATCCATGTACCTAAATATTAGAACCTTAGAGCCAATTGTTGTTTTTTTGGGTTTGGTAAGGACTATTCATAATAAATAGTCTATGTAACCATCACTTCCTTCACAATAAAATCCTATATTTTTTTCGCTAAAATTCTGTTGCACTAACCTAAACCCCTTTTTCCTTAAAACAGTATAATTATAAAAAACTATGAACAGTTAAAAAGTTTAAAAACAGAGTACCAGGATATCAAGAAATACCTCTTATGACTTCTACTCCGTTCGTCAACATCTTTTGATGATTTTAAAACTTTAAAACTTTGCTTCATTGGAAACCCTAACAGATTCAGTTCTGCAAATGAAAAGTAATAAGACTGTCACACCCTCAAATTTTCACTTGCGGAGTTTTACCGCGAGGCGCAAGACAAACCAGGATCCAAGTCAACGGTCACAATAAACAACACTATACGAAATACGTAAACTCAAAATTTGGTTATCAAACCATTAAACCATAGCGGAAGCATTTAAAGATTTAAACAACTACAAAACAGTGTTCCAAAACATTCAAGACACTTATTTAAAATATGCCACTAAGCCTAGATGCCAATGCAGACCCGTGCACCTAGTCCAACCGATGCTACCTTAGCGACCTGAGAAAAACATGCCAAAAAGACGTCAACATATATAATGCTGGTGAGTTCACAGGTTTGTTCAATATGTTACCAAGAGTTACCAAAACGTTACCATGTCCATACTATACCAATGTTACCAAGTACGCTAGCTAGGCGTATGTTTTATTACTACTATGATTGGAAAACCATTACTAGACACGTTTAGCAATGTTCAGCCTGAATGTTCAGCATGTTACCAATGTTACCAGTTCAAGACAATATGCACCCGCCCGGCCCTCCAAGCCGACGAGTGGGGCAGGTCACGCCCAATAGATCTATCCACATTTCCCCCGTTGTGCATCCCCGCACATTCATGGTTTTCCCCGGGACTTTAAAAGATCGTATAGCAATGCAAAGTTAAAATCATAGTATGACATATGTTACCAAAATAGTTTAGCGCATGTTTTCTCCCCCAAAAGTTAAAGCTGTAAAAGTGGGGCCGTGAACTCACCTTAGGTTGCGTTCTTCGGTAAATAATAGAAAGCCAAGCCCTTGATAATCCCACTACCGGAGATCTATCAAAATGTTCACATAAGTGTTCCGACTAATAACTATAAGGTTATCTAGTCCCCGATCGTCCAGATCGTGAACAAGTATGTTTTAAAACGTGTTTAAGTGTTCAACCGACACACTAGACCGACCCGGTATCCCGTTGCTGACTCATTACCCTAACTAATCAAGTACACATAGATTACACACAAGGTTCAAGCATAAGACACTTAGTTTATATCAAAAATCTCATTTTTGAATCAATAGGGTCGAACGAGGAAAATAGTTCCACCTTCGCCCCTTTTTAAGCCACCTTCGACTGTTTGAAAGCCACCTTCGACCGTTTTTAAAACAGATTCGACCAAACTGTCCAGGTTCGACCCTGGGATTCCACATTCGACCATTCGACCGGTCGAATGTACCCAGGTTTGACCCTGACAGATTACTTTTTCCAAAAACGCTTCAAAAACATCCGAAAACATCCTGAAACATTATCAAACACTGCAGTTAAGCACGAATAACTTATCCCTACAAAACCCCATCAATTTTGACCTAAAACCTATTCGGTTTAGCCCTTTCCCTAAATGGCAAAGATTATGAAAGTGTCACATCATGCATGTAATCTTTACCCAATTTGGAAACTTTTCAAAATCAATCCATAATCATCTTAAAATGCTCAGTTTATGATGTAATCGAAAACCCCCAATAGTTCTATTGATAATACTAACATGCATCAAGCCCTAGATTCAATAAAATCCCCAAATTAGACTTGATATCATCATCTATCTAAGTATAACCTTTAATAGTCCTAAACTATCATCAATAGCAGCCCTAGATCATGTTTCTAGCATTAGCACAGCAGCAAATCATTAGACAACACATAATATCACATAACACATAATTAACATATGTTTATTGATATGAAAACCTATGTTTAATGATAGGGTTTAGGTTTAGAAAGATGTTTAAAAGGTTTTTATTAACAAAAACCTCCTTAGAACAGATCTGGACATTTAGGGTTAGATAAAAACGAATTAAAATACTTGAACATGGTTTAGAATTAAGAGCACACCTTGGATTCTTGATTAGATGTTGTTGATAGGTTATATTATGAAAAATAAGGGCAAAAACTCCTCCCTTAGTGACTAAAATCGTTTGAGAGTGTTTTGAGACGGTTAGGGTTTGTGAAATGGTGAAAAATGACAAAGTTTAGTATTTATACTAGTCAACATTCGCCCCTTTCACCTGGGCGAATGTACCCACATTCGCCCCTTTCACAGGGTCGAATGTGCCTTGTTCTGGTCGAATGAAGTTCTTTCATTTCCACATTCCAGTTTCGCCCCTTTAGTAAGGGTCGAACCAAGAGTATTTTCCAGGTTTGCCCACTCGATGTGGTCGAACCAGGGCCTATGTTTTTCTAGTTTTCCAATTTGTCGTGTTTAACGCATTTTAACGCACCTTAACACATGTACATGCAACCTTAGTCTATGTTTATCATATTTAAGCATGAATGATTATCTACACATCATTTAAACACATCTTTGCGTATAATCCACCATACAACAATTAATCTACACATACACTTAATTAGTTTATGTAATTTCACCAACACGGGACCCGGTACTAGTGCATTCCCAAAACGAGTCCCAATAATCCTCCAGATCATTGATCCCTGGACAATCCTATCTTGACCCGACTCAACTAACCTAGTTAAGTCCGTTTATAAATGTTTCCCGCTAAGGTAGACTTAGGTGTTACTAAAATGTTTAGGCCAAATATGTCGGGTGTCACATCATCCCCACGTTGAAAGAATTTTCGTCCCGAAAATTGCGCAAAGCCAAAAATGAAAGAGACGGAAAGAATGAAACAAAAAGAAAATTTACTGGATGTCACATCATCCCCACGTTGAAAGGAATCTCGACCCGAGATTCATTCAGCTTCAACAGTAACATGCCTAGATTCGAATGCGCGTTTCGGAAAAAGATGAGGATGTTTAGCTTTCATCTGATCCTCCCGTTCCCACATGAACTCCGGTCCACGATTCGAGTTCCAACGAACTATGACGATGCGGATTTTACTCCGACGAAGGCTACGAATCTTGTAGTCGAGAATCTCGACAGGTTCCTCCACAATGCGAAGACGATCATCAACCTTGATCTCTTCTAGTGGTACAATGAGAGATTCATCAGCCAAACACTTCTTTAAATTAGACACATGGAAGACGTTGTGAACACTACCGAGCTCCGCCGGTAAGTCAAGTCTGTATGCCACCTGTCCAATCCGTTCCAGGATTGCAAACGGTCCGACATAACGAGGGTTAAGCTTGCCACGCTTTCCAAAGCGTATGACACCCTTCCATGGTGAAACTTTCATAAGTACCCTGTCCCCAACCTGGAACTCCAAAGGTTTGCGACGGCGATCAGCATAGCTCTTCTGACGATCCCGCGCAGCAGCCAAACGGTTACGAATTTGTACGATTTTCTCCGAAGTTTCGTACACTAGTTCCAGACCAGTGAGCTGGCTCTCGCCCACCTCGGCCCAACAAAGAGGTGATCGAAATTTCCATCCGTATAGAGCTTCGAACAGAGCTGCCTTGATACTAGTGTGATAGCTGTTGTTGTAGGAGAACTCTGTTAGGATCTGAGTTTGTTTGTTTTGATTGTTTAACTAAATATGGTAATAATGAAAAGAAGATAGAATGAAAGTGCAGCGGAATAATAAACTGTAAATCAAAACAAGAGAGTAAATGTTTTCAGATCGAAAGCTTTCATTAATCCAAAAGATTACAATCGTACAATTACTCCCCCTCAGCCTGATCACACAGTGTTTGTCTGAGAGAATGTTTGTGTGTGTGATGCAATAGAACAGTACAAGCACTGTTCTATTTATAGATAGACTCAAAGCACTGATGACCTAGGCTGACGTCACCTAAGACAGTGACCTCTAACAGAATAACAAACATAAACATCTGCCTATTACAAACTACTGTTACATTGAAAGCACTGATATTAAACAGCTGTTGTAGATAAACTCTGATGGTCTTGTATCAAGTGCTGGAGCCTAAGTGCTGTTGGTTCCAGCAGTGCTTTGGTCTTCAGTACTTGTATCAGCAGTTGTTCTTCATCAGACCTTTGGTCAGCAGTTGTTCTTCATCAGTTGTTTACTCAGCAGTTCTTTGTATCAGCAGTTGTTGAGCAGTTGTTTGGATAGAACAGTAGTTAGGGTCAGCAGTCTTTTGGGAGAAGTAAGTTCTAAAGACTGTTTATTCAAGGATCAAACTGATAGCATGTTTTGGCTTTCTAATCATCTGTTCTTCTCCAGGTCAGCAGACCCAACAATCTCCCCCTAGAACAGATGATGCCAAAACTCAGCTTTATTTATTGATCTTTATTCCTCATCAGACTTTCTCTGATTTGACCTTTGAATTGCAATTCAAAGTTCAGAGCAAATAAGTCTTCTTCATCTCTTTCTAGGTCCAGATTTAGCAATGTTTGGTGATCTTCTGCACATAGGCTGTAAGCATCATCCATGCTGATCTTCTGAACCCTTCCATCTGACCTGAGCAATGTCAATTCGTGGTTGTCTTTGTTGACTTTCCACTTTAGAATTTTTGAGTCAGTGGATTTGCTGAGATGAACTTTTATTCTTGATGAGTTGGGTGAAGGAGGTCTTCCAATGAGTTCTCTGAGCTTCTCTGTTGTAGGATCAGAGAAATAATATATTTGATTGAAGAGCCCTTCTTTGATGAATGTATCAGCAAACTTTCTTTGATCTTCCTCTGACATCTCCTTCTGCTTCTTGAACTGTCTTCTTGCAGCAGTTGTGAGATCAGAGGTTTCAAGTAAGCTGTCCAGGTTAAAGGTCTGTTGGGGTCTCTTCATCATTGGTTCATCAGTGTAAATTGGTTTCCTTGGAAGGCTGGGATCCTTCTTCCTATTTTCTTCCAGACTTTTGTAAGTTTCAACCAGCCTTAACTCTGACCATCTGAAAACTGACCTCATCTCCCCATAGTTTGCAGCTACAATCTCCTGCCTCATCCTTTTGAATTTCAAGGCTCTGACTGGGTCTCTGCCTTTGCCAAAGTTAGGAGTAGAGACTTTAGCCTTGGGGTCTTTGGCCATTTCTTCAATCCTGAGTAGTTCTTCTCTCAAAGCATGAGTAGTCCAACCATTGAACTGCTTTTTGTTTGCTTTGTAAGGCTTGGTTGCCATGATCTGTTCAAGAAGAGATTCCCTTACCTCCCTTTCCAAATCTACACTGAGAGGCATGGAGGACATGGAATTGCTCAGGGTCTTAGCAAAATCTTCAATCCTTCTGAGTTTGCTAAGCTCTGCTGAATGGATGCCCTGAGCAGTCCTGTCATCCTTCCCTTTGCATTTCTCCTTAATGATGGCATCCACCTGTTCACCCTTGTATTTCAGATAAGTATCAATGTTGAGGGGAACAGGGAAGTTTGGGAGAGATGGGAAGGATCTTTCTGATGGCTGTTCAGTATTGTAGAAGGATTGTAATTCCCCCTTGAGTAGATCAAGTTCAAGGGGATACTGAACAACCAATGGTGTAATGGTTGGTGGTGGTCTATGGGATCTGAACTTGGATGTGTGTGGTGAGAATGATGTGATTGGAATAGCTATGATGGGAGGAGTGGATTGGGCAGTTGAAATGGTGGTTGGTGATGTGTGTATGTTTTCATCATGTACAACAAAGGTTTATTTTCTCTTCCTTGTGTACATGATTTTTGGTGATGGTGATTTGGTAGCAGTGGTTAGATTAACATCTGTTGGCCTTTTAGTAGGTCCAGCAGATGTTTGGGATTTGGCTGGTGATGTATGTTTGGTGGTTGTATGTTCAGGTGTGTTTGTTGGTTTAGGTATGTTTGTTGGTTTGGGTGCAGTGGTTTGGGTAGCAGTGTTTTGAGTAGTTTCAGTGTTTTGGGTGACAGTGGTTTCAGTAGCAGTGGTTTTATCAACAGAGGTGTTCAACTTAGATGGTGGTTTTCTAACATGCTTGGCAGGTCTTTTCATCCTTTTAGAGGATCCCACATCTTCAGTTTCCCTTTGTTGTTTCTTTTTGAGTTCAATTAATGACTCTGCTTTAACTTCCAAAGTGTCAGCTCTTTTCTGTTTCTCTTGAGCAGCCTTTTCAGCTTCTATGTTTGCAGAGTCATCTACAACTTTATTCTTCTCATTGGTTTGTTGTGGTGGTTGTTGTGGTGGTGCTGTTGTTGCTTGTTGTTGTTGTGGAGCTGATTTGGTAGACTCTGGTTTCTTGGCAGACTTGGCTTGGCCTTTTTGAGAAGGAGGACAACCAAAAGGATCTAGTTTTGGTAGCCTATCTCTGCCACTCTCCCCCTTTTTGGCATCATCAGCCGTGAAAGCATCATCATTTTCATCCCTGAGGATGGTGGTAGGGGCAGAGCCAGTAGTCTTCAGCAGGTGGTCTTGATGGCTTTGATATCAGCATGGGTATCTTTGTACCTTGCATCTACCATATTCCTGATCTCAGCCATGTAAGTTTCATGTGTCTGATCAGCCAGTTTTCTGTGAGCTATGATGATGGGGGAAACTGATTTCCATAACTCACTGGCTATATCAGCTGTGGATGGTTGACTCTTGGAAAGATCTGCAATTGAGCTCAGTATAAGCTTGACATCAGATTTGATGTCAGCAACAGAGGTTTCAATGACAGAAACTCTGTCCGTCAATTCTTGGTATTTTGACCCATCTCCTAAATTAATAGGATCATCTGAGTCCCTACCAGTGGTAGTTCTACCTGATTCAGGCCTAATAGGTGAATCAGATGCCCCTTTGTCTTGGTACTGGGGACTTCCAACTGTTTTTGGAGACACTATAGTGGCTTCAACAGTTGTTGCCTTCAAGGGAGTCTTAGCTATGTAATCACTGTCCTGATGTGAGACAGTGGTCTCTACATCAGTAGTGGCTGCTCCACTTGAAAACTCACCTAGAGTTTCATTGAACTCAGGTGGTGTAACCTCCTCTTCTGTTTGTGGGATAGCAGATTGTATATTCTCAGGACCAGTCACTTGTTAGAGTATACTCTCAGTGACAGGTGGAAGAGAGGAACTGGGATCTTCCTGAGATTTGTCAATTGCTTCAAACAGAGGTTGCATTGTTTGTGGGACATGTGATGGTGAGGGTGGAGGAGTAACAAGAGAATTAGCCCTGGGAGAAGGGCTTGTGAACATTTGGTCAAGTGACTCAAATGTATCATGATGTGTGTCCCCTTGGCTTACAACATGATCCTTTTGAGAGGATTCATGAGGAGTTTGGTCAGGTGGAGGTATGTCCAACTGTTGTGAGGAAGTAACAACAGTGGTTTCAGGTTGCATTTGTTGTGCAACAGAGGTTTCTTCTGGTACCTCAACATCCAGAAGCCTCATTTATGGTTGAGTGGTGGTTTTTGTGGATGGATGTTTCTTTTTGGAAGTGGCTGGTGTGGGTTTCACAGCACTGGATGTAGTGCCATGATCACCAGGAGCAGTGGGCTCAACAACAGAGGTTTTGACAACAGTTTTTGCCTTTGTCCTCTTTGTTTGTGTTTTAGAAACTTTTGACACTTTAGACACTTTTTCTTGGGTGCTTCCACCCAGCATTCTTGTGAAAGTTTCATCAGTTAAGCTTTTCATTTGCATAGCTTCACCCTTTTTGAAAACTTTTTCTGGTAAGATCTTTTGTAAGATTACACTAAGAATTCTTGGGTAAATAAGAAAAGCATTGTTTGACCCAGACTTGACAGCTTTCACATTTGATACCAAGTCCATGAACAATCCCTGGGAAAGATTGAAGTCAGAGTTTGACAACATGGCATAACCCAGATATTGCATTCTTAATGGGATTTCATTAAAGGATGTGGACTTAGCAGAGACACAAAGAAGAAGAGTATGGAAGAAAAATTTCATGACTGGAGGAAAAAACTTTTTGAAAAGAGTTGATCCAGTCATCTGACCATCATACCCTCTTTCTTGGAACTCAGTGTGAAGCTCTGTTTTAGTAAAGGAATCCTTACCTGCCAGGTCATTCAGTGTGAAGGTTGTGGATATGGTTTCAGGGGTAATGACGATACTGGTTTCTCCAATTTTGGAAATAATGGAAGTAGGCTTTTTGTCTTGTAGTAGAAACTCAGCATTCAACCAAAATTCTTGGAGTGTATCAAGATAAATGGGGGCGTTAGCGGTAAGGATGGGTAAGTATTTGGAGTTAAGGAAAATGTCGATGGTGGAATGAAATGGAGTGTTGTCATCTGTTTTGATCAGATAGGGGAGACAATTGTGTGTAGCTTTGGCTTGATGATCCATTGTAATGGATTTCGAAGGTGAAGATGATAGAAAATTGATGGAGGGTTTGAGAATGAAGAAGGCGGTTATCAGTATTTTGAATACAATGAGACAGTGTAACGTCTGTTGTGGTAAAACAGGGTTTTTATAGGCTCAATGAAACCGCTGATGTGGCCAAACCTCTGCTTATATGAGCAGACGTGGCAATCATCTGATGGATGAAACATCTGGTGGATAACAGCTGTTTTTGGCAAACAACTGCTACAAATAGCTGGTTTTTTTTTTTTCAGATATAATATATATATATATAAGCGGACAGTTGTTTTATCTGAACAGATGTTCTGAAACAGATTTTTCAACTAACAGTTGTTTTATCTGATCAGATGTTTTGAAACAGACTTTTCAACCAACAGTGGATATGAATGAAACAGTGGTTGTTTATCTGATCAGATGTTATAAACAGATTTTTCAACCAAACAGCTATTTAAAAATAGATTTGTAGAAACATTTTATAAAGATTTATTGAAACTTTATTTGTTTAATCCATGTTTAACATACCAATTCTGGAAATCAGATTTGTAAAGGTAGATGTGTCTAAAGCTTTTGTTAACACATCTGCCAACTGATCCTCTGTTGGAACATGGTGTAAAGAAATCAAACTTTTTTCATAGCTGTCTCTGACAAAATGATGTCTTATGTCAATGTGTTTGGTAGTGGAATGAGAGACTGGATTCTTAATGATATTTTCAGCAGCTTGACTGTCCAACATGAGTGGAGTCCTAAGTGCAGTTATCCCAAAATCCAGTAGTTAATTTTGAAGCCACATGAGTTGGGCTGTACAGCTTGCTGCAGCAATGTATTCAGCTTCAGCTATTGAAGTTGAAACAGCTGCCTGCTTTTTGCTTTGCCATGAAACTAAGGCATTCCCTAGAAATTGGCACCCTCCTGAAGTGGATTTTCTTGTGGTGTGACAGCCAGCAAAGTCACTATCTGAATAACCTGAAAGCTCAATGTTTCCATTAGCAGGATACCAGATACCAAGTGTGGGAGCACCTTTGAGGTATCTGAATATCCTTTTCACAGCAATAAGGTTTGACTTTCTGGGTGAAGCCTGGGATCTGGCACAGACACAGGTAGCAAACATAATGTCTGGCCTAGATGCAGTTAGGTACAATAAAGACCCAATCATACATCTATAATGTGTTTGATCAACCAGTTCATCCTTGTCATCAATAGTGAGCAGCTTGACTGTACTCATGGGTGTGCTACATGGCTTACAATCATTCATCTCAAATCTGGTTAATAAGTTTTTTACATATTTGTTTTGGTGAATGAATGTGCCATTTTGCAGTTGTTTCACTTGAAGACCAAGGAAACATTGAAGCTCACCCATGGCACTCATCTCAAACTCTGCTGTCATGAGTTTTCTAAACTCTTCACACATTTGGTTACATGTGGATCCAAAAATGATGTCATCCACATATATTTGAACAATCATTAAGTGTTTCCCTTTCCATTTAAGAAATAAAGTTTTGTCAATTTTACCTCTTGTGAAGCCAATGGATAAGAGAAATGTGGAGAGAGTTTCATACCAGGCCCTTGGTGCTTGTTTAAGTCCATACAAAGCTTTGTTGAGCTTGTAGACATAGTCAGGATGGAATGTGTCTTCAAAACCAGGTGGCTGACATACATAGACCTCCTCCTGAATTTTGCCATAAAGGAAGGCACATTTGATGTCCATCTGATACACCTTTATGTTGTGGTTGACAGCAAAGGCTAAAAAGAGTCTGATGGCTTCTAGTCTTGCTACATAATCTATTCCTTCTTCTTGTCTGAAGCCTTGAACCACAAGCCTGGCTTTATTTTTGACAACAATACCCCTTTCATCAGTCTTGTTTTTGAAGACCCACTTTGTTCCTATAGGACAAATATCCTTAGGAAGTGGTACAAGCTCCCATACTTGTTGTCTTTTGAATTGAAGGAGTTCTTCCTGCATGGCCTCTACCCAACTGTTGTCTTTCAGTGCCTCTTGGTACTTGACAGGTTGTGTGAGGGATAAGAAACCTGCAAAAAGACAGATATTTGAGGATTGGCTTCTTGTGAGCACACCCTCTCTGATGTTGCCAATGATCTGGTCTGGTGGATGAGCTCTTAAGTAAATAAGATCTCCTTGATATGGAACAATGGCATTTTGAGGTGATGGACAGAGGTTTGGTGACTCTGTTGGTGTAACATCTGTTGGTACTTCTGTAGTGCCATCAGATGTTTGGAATGGTAATGGAGGAATGGGTCCAAGTGGTGTGAAACTTGACTGACTTTTGTCAACAGATGATTGACTTTTGTCAACAGATGATAGGTCAGTGGTTGTGAGGGGTGAGGCAGTGGTTTGAGGATAAGACTGGCCAACAGTGGTTGACACAGCTGTGGCAGAGTTTTGACAATTCTCTTGAACAGCTGCTTCCTCTGAGGCAGAATAGACTTTGTAGTGACTGGGGATCACAACATCTGTTCTGTAATCTTGCTGTGGAGACTGTGGAATACCTGCATTGTTAGCTTTAACAGTGATATCTTCAAATTTGAATTTATCTAAATCAAATAGTTCAGCAGGGTTTGCAGGGATTTTTAGAGATGAAAGTTCATTGAACTTTACATTCAGAGTTTCTTCTATTGTCTTAGTCCTTGTGTTAAACACTTTGTAGGCCTTAGCAGTAGAAGAATATCCCAGAAAATAACCACAGTCTACTTTGGCTGCAAATTTTGAAATGGAATCTTTGAGATTTAAAATGAAACATGGGCAGCCAAAGATTTTGAAAAATGAGATTAATGGTTTGATTTTGAACAAAATTTCATAAGCAGTTTTTTGATGTCTGGGGTTGATCAAAACTCTGTTTTGAACATAGCAAGCAGTGTTTACAGCTTCTGCCCAAAAGGACAGTGGCAAACCAGAATCTGCTAGCATGGTTCTTGCAGCTTCTATAAGAGTTCTATTTTTCCTCTCAACCACCCCATTTTGTTCTGGTGTTCTTGGGATGCTGAACTGCCTCACAATCCCTTTTGACACACAGAAGTCATCCAACTCCTTGTTTTTAAACTCTGTTCCATTGTCACTCCTGAGGACTTTTACTGGCAAGTCATATTGCTTTTCAACTTTGGTGACAAAGCCCTTCAATATACCTGCAGTCTCATCCTTAGAATGTAAAAAGTAAGTCCATGTAAACCTAGAAAAATCATCAACTATGACAAGACAAAATCTCTTTCTTCTTAGACTCATGATTTTAACAGGGCCAAACAAGTCCATGTGCAACAGTTGTAGACACTGACTAGTTTTGGACTCATCAATGGATTTGTAAGAGCTTTTATGTTGTTTTCCTTTTAAGCAAGAAACACAATGCTCATCACATTTAAATTCTTTTGATGGTAAACCTCTGACAAGGCTTTGTTTGGAGAGTGTGTTGATAGTATTAAGGTTGGTGTGACCCAATCTCCTATGCCACAATTCTGTCTCCTTAGTGGAGGCAGCAGAAAACAGACAGACATTTGCCATAGGATTGTCCTTTAACATATCAACAACATACACATTGCCACTCCTATGAGCAACAAGTTGTGCTTTGCTCTCAGCAATAATGGTATCAATCTTTTTCACCACTTCTGGCCCAATAATCTTACAAGTTTTCTTTGTGAAAAATGAGCCATAACCTTTGTCACTCATTTGTGAAACACTCAGAAGATTGAACTTGAGATTATCAATAAGATTGACATTTTCAAACTTGAGTTTTCCAGCCTGTACAGTCCCTGAACCCAACACCTTACCTTTAGAATCATTACCAAAGGATATATCACCCCCTCCATGAGCCAAGAAGTCCAGAAGCAGGGCTCTACATCCTGTCATGTGCCTGGAACCTCCACTATCTACATACCAAAGACTATCTAAACAAGCAGAAGCTCCCTGCACATCAGTAAATGATTAGTTTTGGTGAGTGTCCAAAGCCAAGTTGGCTTTGGATGGGTCCTCAGACCTTTCAGACTCAAGCTTTGGAAGGTGATCAGTGGTTTGGACCAATTTCTGAATTAAGGTCAACAACTGCTGCTGACCATTTGCCAGTGCTTGGATGTCAACACTTGGGGCAGCAGTTGTTTGATCACTTCCTGACAGATGATAATACCCATATGGATTTCTGTTCACTCTTGGTTTAGAGGGTCTCTTTGGCTCCTCATAAACATGTGGCAGACTGTGACATGGAGGTTGACCATAACCTCTTGGGTATTTGCTTGTGGGTGGAGCATCTGTTACTTGGACATCTCTAGAAGCAGATGTTTCAAGCTTTTTTGTAACAGATGTTTGGACAGGGGTGAAGGTCTGTTTGGGCTTTCCTTTTGGAGTACTAACCACAGGGTTTGCAAGAGTTTTAGCTTTGTATTCTTGTATTTTTACATCAAAATTTTTGAGATACAAGCACTCTTTGGTCTTATGATTCTTTTTCCCACATATTGAGCATGTGGCTTTGGAATCACATTCACTTGTTCCTTTGTTAATATCATATGCTTTTAGAAGAAAACAGTTTTTGGTGACATGATTCTTCTTTTCACAGAAATCACAGAACAAGTTGACAGTCTTTTCTTTCTTATTCCCCTTTTCAGCCTTCTTATCAGCAGATGTTTGAGCATCTGCTGGAAGATCTTTCAGGGGAATGACTTTTGCCAAGGGAATGACCCTTGCCTGAGGAGCTGTCTTTCCCTCAGGAGTTTTGAAATCAACAGGTTTATAATTCTCAAGAGTATCACACTCATTAGACCAAATAGGTTAAATTCATACTTTTCAAGTTCAGCAAAAGATGAGGAACCTTCTGGTTTTTCAAGAACAATTTTCTTACCATTTGGTTCAGTGATTTTAATCTCTTGACCCTGCAGGTTTGTTGGTACTATCTCAACAGACTTTTGACTCTTTGTGTCAGTGTTTTCAAAAGCTGGAGCAGTGGTTGCAAAACCAAAGCCAAACTGCACATGACTTTTGGTTTGTTTGTTGAGTAGCATCTCAAATCCTCTACATGATTCCACCCATTTCTTACATTCAACTTGGGTGGACTCAAGCTCACTTTTACAACTTTGATATTTTTTTATCATAGTTTGGAGCTGGTCTTTGGTTATAGTTGCTTCATGTTTTAAGCTGCTTATTTCAGACTCTTTTGCAGTTAAACTTGTTTTCAAATCTTTTGTGAGTTTTTCAAATTTAACTTCATCATCCAAAATTTTCTTTCTAAGGTTTTCATTCACCTCTTTGATGTTAGCAAATGCTGTTACACATTTGTCAGAACACAACTCTTTAAGAATTTGAGGAGATACCTTAGCAGCAGCCATCAATGCACAATCACACTTGCACTCACAGTCATCAGATGCACCCCAGGGATCTGAGAGATTCACAACCTCTTCTTCAGGTTTTTCACCTGTAACAACTACACTAACAACATCATCAGTCACAACATCAGATTCAGTTACCACTTCCTCAGATTCAATCTCATCCACCATAGCCATGAAACAGAAATTTTCTGGTTCATTTTCAGCTTTGGCAACTAGTGCAAAATTCTCATCTATTAGCTCATCAGGTAGACTGCTCCAATCAACAAAGCCTTGTGTAAAGAAGCTCTGTTGACTGGTCTCTGCAGGAGCAGAGGATGGAGCAACAGTCGTTTGCACAGGTGCTTGAGCAACAGGTGTTTGCACATAGTGGATCTGAGGAACAGTGGTTTGGACATACTGGACAGGAACAGTGTTTGAGGACTGTGCAAAATGAGCAGTGTTTTGCACATTTGGTCCAGGGGCATTATAGGAATTCTGATAAGTGTTGGTCTGTGGTCTTTGATTTGGATAGGTTATCATAGGTGTACCATGTTGACCCCTACATTCCCTAGCAAAATGAGCAAACCTATGACATTTATAACACTTGATCTTTGATTTATCCAACCCAACCTTAGATCTGCCAGTCAACCCTGGAAACCTTCTACCAGTTTTCTTGTAAAAATTATTAGTTCTTACACTGAGAAGGGCCAATTGGTGCATAATGTCCATTTCTTCCAAATCATCAGGGTCAAAGTATTTCAGGTCATCATACTCAAAGGATATATTGTCAGATACCTGTATATCACCACCACTTGCTGTGAAAGCATAGTTTGGTGAATAAGAATCAGAGTTAAAACCTGAGTTAAAACCTGAAGTTATGTCAATAAAATTATCATAACTCTGATCCTTTGTGTTTCCAGGCACCTCATCATGACCCAAAAGTGTTGTATTCCCAAACACATAGTCATCAGACACTTTTCCAGAGTCCTGGAGCTTCTTTTTCTGGTTAAGCTCTCTCTCATAGGTCAAGAGCTTACCATGAAGCTGGGTCAGTGATAGGTCTTTAAATCCTATTGAGTTTCTCATCACAATAGCAATAGTGTCCCATTTGTCTGGTAATGATCTTAAAAACCTATGGTTCAAGGTTGAATGAGGGTAAGTAAGACCAACCAATTTTAGTTCACTAATTAAGCAATTAAATCTCTCAAACTGTTGAGTTAATGACTCTCCTTTGACATGACTGAATGTTTCATATTGTTGGTTAAGTATTTCACGATTGTTTTCAATAACCTCCTCAGTCCCACCAAACTGTTCTTTCAGTGCATCCCACAACTCCTTTGCACTGTTACAGTATAACAACCCAGCATATATATCATTGGGTAGAGCCATGGACACAATACTGAAGGCCTTAGCATCTAGCTCAATTTTCTGAAAATCCTGGTCGGAGTAGTTTTCAAGTTTCTTTGGCTCAAACACTTTGGGATCTTCAGTACTCGGCACAGTCGGAACATGTGGTCCGAAGATAACCGACTTCCAACACCCAGTGTTTTGTTGAGCTAGAACATGGCTCATCCGACGTTGCCAGATATTGTATTCAGATCTGACAAGCATCAGTGGCTTGTTGTTCGTGCTAATGTTATGTGGATCGTGATTGATAGAAGCCATTCTCTGATTTTTCAAAAAAACAAAGTCTGTTTAAAAACGGTTGAAACGAAATTAAACTATTACTCTGTTTTCAATCTAACAGACAAACGATATCAATAATTGTGAGCTGATTATTAAATTGATTTGTTAGATCGAATTTAATTGACCAAGCTCTGATACCAATTGTTAGGATCTGAGTTTGTTTGTTTTGATTGTTTAACTAAATATGGTAATAATGAAAAGAAGATAGAATGAAAGTGCAGCGGAATAATAAACTGTAAATCAAAACAAGAGAGTAAATGTTTTCAGATCGAAAGCTTTCATTAATCCAAAAGATTACAATCGTACAATTACTCCCCCTCAGCCTGATCACACAGTGTTTGTCTGAGAGAATGTTTGTGTGTGTGATGCAATAGAACAGTACAAGCACTGTTCTATTTATAGACAGACTCAAAGCACTGATGACCTAGGCTGACGTCACCTAAGACAGTGACCTCTAACAGAATAACAAACATAAACATCTTCCTATTACAAACTACTGTTACATTGAAAGCACTGATATTAAACAGCTGTTGTAGATAAACTCTGATGGTCTTGTATCCACTGCTGGAGCCTAAGTGCTGTTGGTTCCAGCAGTGCTTTGGTCTTCAGTACTTGTATCAGCAGTTGTTCTTCATCAGACCTTTGGTCAGCAGTTGTTCTTCATCAGTTGTTTACTCAGCAGTTCTTTGTATCAGCAGTTGTTGAGCAGATGTTTGGATAGAACAGTAGTTAGGGTCAGTAGTCTTTTGGGAGAAGTAAGTTGTAAAGACTGTTTATTCAAGGATCAAACTGATAGCATGTTTTGGCTTTCTAATCATCTGTTCTTCTCCAGGTCAGCAGACCCAACAAACTCCACCAACGGTAGGTGAATCTCCCCACTTTTTCCAAAATCGATAACACATGCTCGAAGCATGTCTTCCAAGGTTTGAATCGTCCGCTCACTTTGTCCATTAGTTTGCGGATGATAAGCCGTACTCATATCCAACTGAGTACCCAAAGCCTTGTGCAGAGCCTTCCAGAAACGCGAAGCAAAACGAGAATCACAATCAGAGATAATAGAAACAGGCACCCCGTGCCGAGCAACCACCTCTTTAAGGTAAACTCGGGCTAACCGCTCAAGCCCATCGGTTTCCTTAATAGGTATAAAACGTGCTGATTTTGTCAACCTGTCAACAATCACCTAGATCATATCGTAACCACTTGGTGATCTTGGTAGTTTGGTGACAAAATCCATCGTGATCCGCTCCCACTTCCATTCTGGAACCTCTGGTTGTTGTAGGAGACCAGACGGCCTCTGATACTCCACCTTGACTTTAGCACAAGTCAAGCATTTGCTGACATAAGAAGCTATATCAGCCTTCATGTTTGGCCACCAATAAAGTATCTTCAAGTCCTGATACATCTTATCGAAGCCAGGGTGAATAGAATACCAGGATTTGTGAGCTTCATCTAGGACAAGCTCGCGTAATCCCCCGAACAAGGGAACCCAAACACATCCCGCGAAATAGTGTAAGCCATCGGTCCTGAGTTCAAGATGCTTGTCAGCACTGTGCATTGTTTCAGCTTTAAGGTTCTCCTCCTTCAAAGCTTCCAACTGTGCAGAACGGATTCGGTCAGGCAATGAGGAATGAATGGTGAGCTGTAAGGCTCGAACATGACGAGGTTTCACAGACTCCTTCCTGCTCAAGGCGTCTGCCACAATGTTCGCCTTGCCAGGATGGTACTTGATAGCACAGTCATAATCGTTCAGGAGTTCAACCCAGCGACGCTGAAGACTCTTGTGATCGATGTATACTTCACACTTGGTACCGTACAAGAAATGTCTCCAGATTTTCAACGCAAAAATCACCGCACCCAATTCCAAGTCATGAGTAGTGTAGTTCTTCTCATGAACCTTGAGTTGGCGAGAAGCATAGGCAATAACCTTACCGCGTTGCATTAACACACAACCGAGACCACGAATAGAAGCGTCACAGTACACAACGAAGTCATCCGTACCCTCCGGTAAGGATAAGATAGGTGCAGAACAAAGTTTAAGATTCAGCATCTGAAATGCTGATTCCTGTGGTTCACCCCAGTCAAACTTTCGCTCTTTCTGGGTAAGAATGGTGAGGGGTTGAGCGATCTTCGAAAATCCCTCAATGAAACGACGATAGTAACCCGCAAGACCTAGGAATTGCCGCACCTCAGATGGCGTCTTTGGTGCTTCCCAGTCTTTAATAGCTTTGATCTTAGCCGGATAGACATGAATTCCCAGTTCATTAACAACATGCCCTAGGAATTGAACTTCACGTAACCAGAAATCACACTTTGAGAACTTAGCATACAACTGCTCCTGTCTCAAAAGTTCCAAGACTAACCGTAAGTGTTCCTCATGATCCGTCTCGTTCTTAGAATAAACCAGAATATCGTCAATAAACACGATGACGAATTTATCAAGGTAAGGCTTGCAAACGCGGTTCATCAAGTCCATGAACACCATCGGTGCGTTAGTGAGACCAAAAGGCATGACCAAGAATTCAAAATGGCCATAACGAGTGCGAAAAGCAGTCTTCTGGATGTCGGCTTCCTGGACGCGCAACTGGTGATAACCAGACCGCAAATCACTCTTCGAGTAGTAACTAGAACCCTGGAGCTGGTCAAAGAGATCATCAATGCGAGGGGGAGGATAACGATTCTTGATGGTCACTTTGTTTAGCTCACGATAATCAATACACATGCGAAGACTTCCGTCCATCTTCTTCACGAACAAAATAGGAGCTCCCCACGGGGAAGAACTCGGTCGGATGAAACCCTTTTCCAAGAGTTCCTGCAATTGGCTGGACAACTCTTGCATCTCCGGAGGTGCAAGACGATACGGAGCCTGGGCGATAGGAGCTGCACCCGGAGTAAGATCAATGCCAAACTCAACCTCACGATGGGGAGGGAGACCAGGTAAATCATCAGGAAACACATCGGGAAAATCGCGAACCACCGGAATATCCTCGATCTTCTTCTCATCGTCAGTCGAAACGTTAACAAGTGCCAGAATGGCCGAACAACCCTTCCAAAGATACTTACGGGCTTTCATTCATGCAAGAAATGATACTCAGCGGAGCACCGCTTTTTCTCGCCATGAACCGAAAGAGTCTCTCCATCAGGGAGAGGGATCTGAATAATCTTATCGAAACAAACTATCTTCGTACGATACAACGATAACCAATCCATGCCGACAAGGACATCAAAACTACCCAGGGGTACCGGCATAAGATCAATGGGGAAAGACAAACCCGACAGTTCCAAGCGACACTCCCTAAGGGTGTGTGTTGCTTCGATTTTCTTACCATCAGCCAATTCTATTAAGTACTTAGCCTCTAAAGGTGTGGGTACTATATCTAGCAATCGACTAACGTCCATAGATACGAAACTCTTATCGGCACCAGAATCAAACAAGACAGAAACATAGCGATCATTAAGAAGGAACGCACCGGTAACTGTGTCTGGATCCTGCCTAGCCTCTGCAGATCCAATGACGAAAGCACGCGCAGTCCTGCCTCCACCTCTGTTGTTCCCGTTATCGTTCCCGCCCCTCCCATTATCACCCTGCTTCAGCTTAGGACATTCACGCTTGAAGTGTCCCATGTCACCACAGTCATAGCACCCCTGCTTTCCAGGAGTCCCCTGAGCAGCAGGAGCAGGAGTAGCAGCAGGAGTCTGAGTTGAGGTAAGTGACACCCTACAGTCCTTAGCAAGATGCCCCAACTGATGACACCGATGACAGCGAGCCCGATCACAACTCCCAGAGTGATAATAACCACACTTGTTGCACTAGGGATGCTTCCCAATATACCCTCCCGACTTCTGCCCTGAAGAAGACCCAGACGAATCAAACTTTTTCACCGGCTGAGATGGCGCTGGCACGGCACTCTTCCCCACATTATCCCACTTCCTCTTGTTCACTTCCGAACCCTTCACAGTAGTAACCTTATGAGGCAAAACACCTTCTGCCACCTTCAGGTTAGTCATCCGATGAGCCGATCGAACCACTTCAGAAAGAGTGGGAAGATTCCCAGCAGACACTAACCCTGCAATTTTCGGCACTAACCCAAATACGTAGTGCTCAATCCTCCTATACTCGGGTGTGTGCAAATCAGGGCACAACACCGCCAGCTCGTTCCTCCTCACAGTGTACTCCTCAATCTTGGACCCGACCATCTTGTAACTCCAGACCTCATGTTCCAACTTCTGTACCTCCTCCCTCGGACAGTACTCACTCCTCAACAGATGCATGAAATCCGCCCAAGGCATAGCAATAGCCTCCCCCAATCCCATGTTCTGGGCAGTAGCATTCCACCACGACAATGCAGGCCCCTCGAATGTCGCAGTAGCATACTTAACCCGGTCCCCAACGGGACAGTTACACATAACGAACACAGATTCTACCTTCTCCAACCATCGGAGCAGTCCCACCGCTCCCTCGGTTCCAGCGAAGTTATGGGGCTGACAGTCCCGAAACTTCTTATAAGAGCACTGAGGTGGAGGTGGATTGACAGCAATACCTGAAACACGATACACGAATAAAACACAAACGAAAGAACATGACACCCAAGAATGAGGCAAAGTCAACAGAAATCAACTCACCACCCATGGCATTAATCCCAGCCTGGAAAGTAGCCATAGCCATGTTCACTTGCTGCTGTAACAAGTCATTCAGTTCAGCTTGGGTCATGTTGATGTTACCACGACCACCACCGCCACCACGACGTCCACCACCACGAGCGCCCGACATGATCTAACAAAGCAAGAAATCGAGGGATTCAGATTCACCTCTAGTGTTAACCACTAGAAATTTCAAGAGTTAACTTAGGGACAAATTCAGGACTGTACATCTAAACTCAAAGTCCACCGGGATTTTCATGCATTCCAGTTTATTATTTCGTGTGCACCCGAAATGATGAACTGCTCTACATGGTCTTCCAAATGTACTCCTAGTCCAGACTCCGGTCACCGAATATCGTTGCCTAGTAACGTGTTACGATAGGTGCAAGTGTAAGAAAGCATGTGTGTGCTAGAGTCAGCAAATCAGCTTCTTCCTCTTCAATCCCGAAGAAGAAGACAAGAGTAGGTAAGAACCCAAATAAAAGCGGATGATGTAACAAAGAAGTATGATGATGATGTAAGGACACCCCGACAAAGTTAGCACGTATCCCACTAATAGACTCAAAGTATGTGACAGTCTAGTGTGTGTGACTCGGCTATACACCAGACTCTACATGCAGTCCTAGTTCACTATAACCTTTGGCTCTGATACCAATCTGTCACACCCTCAAATTTCCACTTGCGGAGTTTTACCGCGAGGTGCATGACAAACCAGGATCCAAGTCAACGGTCAAAATAAACAACACTATATGAAATACGTAAACTCAAAATTTGGTTATCAAACCATTAAACCATAGAGAAAGCATTTAAAGATTTAAACAACTACAAAACAGTGTTCCAAAACATTCAAGACACTTATTTAAAATATGCCACTAACCCTAGACGCTAATGCAGACCCGTGCGCCTAGTCCAACCGATGCTACCTTAGCGACCTGAGAAAAACATGCCAAAAAGACGTCAACATATATAATGCTGGTGAGTTCACAGGTTTGTTCAATATGTTACCAAGAGTTACCAAAACGTTACCATGTCCATACTATACCAATGTTACCAAGTACGCTAGCTAGGCGATGTTTTATTACTACTACGATTGGAAAACCATTACTAGACACGTTTACCAATGTTACCAGTTCGAGACAATATGCACCCGCCCGGCCCTCCAAGCCGATGAGTGGGGCAGGTCACGCCCAATAGATCTATCCACATTTCCCCCGTTGTGCATCCCCGCACATTCATGGTTTTCCCCGGGACTTTAAAATATCGTATAGCAATGCAAAGTTAAAATCATAGTATGACATAGGTTACCAAAATAGTTTAGCGCATGTTTTTCCCCCAAAAGATAAAGCTGTAAAAGTGGGGCCGTGAACTCACCTTAGGTTGCGTTCTTCAGTAAATAATAGAAAGCCAAGCCCTTGATAATCCCACTACCGGAGATCTATCAAAATGTTCACATAAGTGTTCCGACTAATAACCATAAGGTTATCTAGTCCCCGATTGTCCAGATCGTGACCAAGTATGTTTTAAAACGTGTTTAAGTGTTCAACCGACACACTAGACCGACCCGGTATCCCGTTGGTGACTCATTACCCTAACTAATCAAGTACACATAGATTACACACAAGGTTCAAGCATAAGACACTTAGTTTGTATCAAAAATCTCATTTTTGAATCAATAGGGTCGAACCAGGAAAATAGTTCCACCTTCGCCCCTTTTTAAGCCACCTTCGACCGTTTGAAAGCCACCTTTGACCGTTTTTAAACAGATTCGACCAAACTGTCCAGGTTCGACCCTAGGATTCCACATTCGACCATTCGACCGGTCGAATGTACCCAAGTTCGACCCTGACATATTACTTTTTCCAAAAACGCTTCAAAAACATCCGAAAACATCCCGAAACATTATCAAACACGGCAGTTAAGCATGAATAACTTATCCCTACAAAACCCCACCAATTTTGCCCCAAAACCTATTCTGTTTTTAGCCCTTTCCCAAAATGGCAAAGATTATGGAAGTGTCACATCATGCATGTAATCTTTACCCAATTTGGAAACTTTTCAAAATCAATCCATAATCATCTTAAAATGCTCAGTTTATCATGTAATCGAAAACCCCCAATAGTTCTATTAATAATACTAACATGCATCAAGCCCTAGATTCAATAAAATCCCCAAATTAGACTTGATATCATCATCTGTCTAAGTATAACCTTCAATAGTCCTAAACTATCATCAATAGCAGCCCTAGATCATGTTTCTAGCATTAGCACAGCAGCAAATCATTAGACAACACATAATATCACATAACACATAACTAACATATGTTTATTGATATGAAAACCTATGTTTAATGATAGGGTTTAGGTTTAGAAAGATGTTTAAAAGGTTTTTATTAACAAAAACATCCTTAGAACAGATCTGGACATTTAGGGTTAGATAAAAACGAATTAAAATACTTGAACAAGGTTTAGAATTAAGAACACACCTTGGATTCTTGATTAGATGTTGTTGATAGGTTAGATTATGAAAAATAAGGGCAAAAACTCCTTCCTTAGCGACTAAAATCGTTTGAGAGTGTTTTGAGACGGTTAGGGTTTGTGAAATGGTGAAAATGACAAAGTTTGGTATTTATACAACAATTAATCTACACATACACTTAATTAGTTTATGTAATTTCACCAACACGGGACCCGGTACTAGTGCATTCCCAAAACGACTCCCAATAATCCTCCAGATCATTGAACCCTGGACAATCCTATCTTGACCCGACTCAACTAACCTAGTTAAGTCCGTTTATAAATGTTTCCCGCTAAGGTAGACTTAGGTGTTACTAAAATGTTTAGGCCAAATATGCCGGGTGTCACATCATCCCCACGTTGAAAGAATTTGCGTCCCGAAAATTGCACAAAGCCAAAAATGAAAGAGACGGAAAGAATGAAACGAAAAGAAAATTTACCGGATGTCACAAAGACTACAGTTACTAATTATTTAGTTTTATATATATTTAAAGAAAACCCTTTTAATCACTAACCTTAAGAAGATTCAACAACGATCACTTGTTGTTTTGATGAGAGGCAAGATTTTTTTGGTTTTTTTAGTAAATGAGAGAGAAGGTGTTAAGGATCGGCCAGATGGTTTTTTTTGGGGGGGTGGTGTGTATCAAATGTGTAATTTTTGTATCTACATTAACGAGAGAGAGCTATGAGAGAGAAGCTGACGGTTGTCATTTCAACTGAAAAGCCATAGCTGCCATCTCTGCATGCATCTCTTTTTTTAAACCACTCATTGTTGTGTCAATGACAATAATGCCCCTCAAAGACAATTCACATATAAAAGACATCACATTTATTATTTAAAAAATCTATATCAATTCTTAGCGATTGATGTAAACAGATCTATGGTTATAGTGGGGTTTCAATGGTTTCCACAAGTGAAGTGGGTTTCCAATTTAACCCAACCCTATATATATAACTATATATATATATATGATATAGTCTAACAATCGATAAGACAAGTCACGCTTATTATACAAACACGGTTTATCCGATTTATTCGGTCCGTTGGCGAGTTAACACTATTTAGTATTTTTGTATTTATATATATTTATAGATATAAATATATAGTTATACATAATACAACAATAATAAATGTGAGTTTATTATACCGAAAATCACGTGCGCGTCTCGTACTACCAGTTGACTGAGTTGAACGGGTTTGAACTTGACCCACAACTAGAAGACAACGTGACTCGAAACAACCAGATCTGACTCGAACCGCGCCATATCTGACCCAAAAACTCGCATTCAAGCTGTGACCATAACGAACACTGAAACGAGCCACCATCGAGACCAACAAGGCTGCCAGACCAAAACCCACAAAGAAACGTCGTGAATCGTCACTCGAACCACTACCTTCGGCCAGAACCACGACCTGCGACCATAACCACCTATTCCACAACTAAGCCATCGAGATCCACCCTAAAACCACCACGATCGGACTACCGAGGACCTCCACACCAACCCGAGCTGAGAGATGGCATCACCTACCAATGCCATCGGCCGCCTCCACAGTAACAACCACTCGAGCTCAACCTCGTGAACACACTCATCTGAATCACCTCCAAACCCGACCTGATTACCCTTCACCTAGCTCATAACCATCACCATCGAGCACCACACCACTACTGATAACAACCACAGAACCATCTTCACGCCATCCACTGCCACCCGACACCTTCGACCATAACAACCACCACTGAAACCCTCTTCCAAGTCGCCTCCCTTGTGAATAGCACAGCCTTATCAGGCCTAAAACCTTAGCGCCACCACCACCAACGATGGTGGTGGCCGACCGGTGACGTATCTGAGGGAAAGAGAGAGGGATTCGGGAGAGATGGTAGACAGATAGAGAGTAGAGAGATAGTAAGGTTTGGTTTGGGAGAACGGCTGCTGAATAATATGAGGAGGAGAAGAAGAAGTGTGGCCTTTTATACCTAGGGTTTAGGTATGTAGGTTTCTACCGCGTATACGAACCCGTAATAACGTATTATGCCTCGGTTTCATTTTTGGTTTGAAAACATGTCATAAAAGCTATTCGGTTATGTTCATAATTAAAAACTCAACTAAACCGAGCAATTTAGTTATTATTTTTGCCACCCGACGCGAGAAATTAGAACACGCGTTAAATTCGCATTAATCGATTCGGTCGTGCTATCCTCTAATTAAACGACTCGTTTACTTTCGAAACTTAATAAACGACATTATTTACAATAAATAATTATTTCGAAAGTTCGATAACGGCTAAAACCACGCATTTTGACGTTCGATTCCCGCGTCAGTTCCTCTCCGTGTTCTCCAAAACACTGCGTTTTTTGCCGTTTACCGCACTGATTTCACATTCGATCGCATCAATAGTAAATACGTGTCGTATTTACATTTATTAGCCTTATGTTTGTCCACTTTGACAAATTTTTACTGATGTCAGTACTTTACGTTAAATACGCGAAGTCTTTCTTTCAAGACTTCAGGGCGTCCACGAACTTCGAGAAGGACATCATAGGACTCATAACGGCTCAATTAATCCAAATTAACCTTAAATCATGTTAATTACTTCAAAAATATGATTATAATCACGTTAATCGTTGTACGGAATTTGTTGGTTGTCACAGAAGCGCCTACAACTCCGACTGCAGTACGTTAATTTATGGGTTTGGCTGGTTATTATCGTTGAGTCATTGAGAATTATTCAAAGCTCGCTCAACCCCTCACTGCTTTGATACAGAAGGATAGGAAGTTTGATTGGGGAATCAAACAAGAGGAGGCGTTTAAGACCCTGAAACACAAGCTATGTAGTGCACCGATTCTTTCACTTCCGAAGGGTACGGCTGATTTTGAGGTTTATTGTGACGCTTCACACCCAGGACTTGGGTGTGTACTCATGCAGAGGAATACGCTTCTCGTTAGCTTAAGGTTCACGAGAAGAATTACACGACACATGACTTGGAGCTAGGTGCGGTAATCTTTGCCCTCAAGATCTGGAGGCATTATTTGTATGGTACTATGTGCACTATCTTCACGGATCACAAGAGCCTGCATCACATCTTCAACCAGAAGGATTTGAACATGAGGCCGCACAGATGGATGGAACTGTTGAACAATTATGATTGTGAGATCAAATACCATCCGGGTAAGGCAAATGTCGTGGCAGATGCCTTAAGCCGGAAGGAACGTGTCAAAACCCTGCGTGTTCACGTGCTAGGTTTAACAATTCACACCAATTTCACAACTCGCATTCGCGAAGCTCAACAGGAAGCACTTAAGGGCGAACATTTGAAGGGTGAATCCTTGTTCAAAATGGTCACGCTCTTGGAGCCTAGGTCTGGTGGTACGCTGTATTTCACGAATCGGATTTGGGTACCACGTTTTGGAGGTCTACGAGAATTGGTTCTTGAGGAGGCTCACAAGTCTAATTGCTCGGTTCACCCTAGAGACAAACATTACCGTTGGTTGAGTTCTCCTACAATAAGGTTCTTAAAGACATGCTTCGTGCTTGTGTAATCGATTTCGGTGGAAATTGGGATGCACATTTACCGTTAGTTGAGTTTTCCTACAACAACAGTTACCACACCAGCATCAAGTCCGCCCCGTTCGAGGCCTTGTATGGATGCAAATGCATATCTCCTTTATATTGGGCGGAAGTTGGAGACAAACACCTGATCAGGCCCGAGCTAATTCAGGAAACGACTGACAAGATCTTTCAGATGCGCGATCGTTTGAAAGCCGCTCGCGACCGATAGAAGAGCTATGCTGATCAGAGACGCAAGCCACTCGAATTTCAAGTTGGCGACAAAGTACTCCTGAAGATCTCACCTTGGTAAGGTGTACCACGTTTTGGCAAACGTGGCAAGCTCCACCCACGCTACATAGGCCCATTTGAAATCCATGCCAGGATTGGTCCCATGGCCTACAAGCTCAAGTTGCCAAAGGAGCTCAGCAGTGTTCATGACACTTTTCATGTATCTAATCTTAAGAAGTGTCTATCTGACGAGTCGTTAATCATTCCTTCTAAGGAAATTCACATCGATGAAAAACTCCACTTAATTGAGGATCCAATCGAGGTGATAGACTGGAAAGTCCAAAAATTGAGACGAAGCCGAATGAAACTTGTTAAAGTCAGATGGAATTCAAAGCGCGGACCCGAATTCACTTAGGAACGTGAAGACCAGATGTCTTTTAATTGTTAAACACTGTTGTCTTTTAATATATCTGAATTTATGAATTTGATTCCTGCATGACTCTTGTGCTTGAAAACCTTTCGAATTTGCATCTCGTGTTTCCGCTTAGGCGGGGTGTGACATTTACCAATATTATGTTAAGTATTAAGTATGTTTAGATAATTAAGTTATATTTTTTTGTGGATCTAGCTTACGTCTTAATGTATGTGAATTATATCTTATTAAAAAAATTAATATATGTCTGTTTGTGTTAATTTCCGTTCATAAACACTTCTTTGTGTCCGTTTGTATTCATGAACACTTGTTTGTGTCGATTACTGTTCGTTTGTGTTCATGAACAAAATAAACAAAAGAACACAAACGAACACGAACACATATGATTTCTTAACAAACGAACACGAACAGAAAATCTTATTTGGCAAGTGTTTGTTGGCAAATGAACTTGTTGGTATTGGTTCGATTCGTTCGCATCGTACATAATAAACTATTTAATTTAATGTGTGTGGTGAAGCAAGTAAAGATTATAAACCAAAAAATCATCTTGAATTTCAATCAAGGTGAAAAGAAGTAATTGACTACTCAAAAGTGAAACCGATTGATTGAAGCAGAATCAAGAAAAAGATGATTCCAGTAGAGGAAGCTTTGGCAACAGTGTTGGAAGTATCTAAGCGGTTGCCACCAGTGACAGTGCCTCTTCACGATGCTCTTGGCAAGGTTTTGGCTGAAAACATCCGAGCTCCTGATCCTCTTCCTCCATATACTGCTTCCATCAAGGTCTTTTAACCCCCTCCCTCCCTTTCTTTATTAAATGACCCACAATTGAAAACCCATTTTTTGTTTTAAGAAAAGATTGAATCTTTATCACATATGAAAACCTATGGTCATTGTGGAACAAATGGGATTCGGAGCTTCGAAAACATATGATGTGTGTAACATGGTATTTCTCTGTAATTGAAGATTTGATTAGGAAATTTCTGGTATACCTCAGTTAGTTGGGATGATTAGTTAACCTAGGAATAAAGATTCTCATTTTATCTTCAAGATCAAACATGGCAATAGGTTTGTTTTACTCTAATGTAATGTAATACTTCTTACAATAACAAGGGGTCCGTCCATCTTACACTAAAGTAGGGAAAAAAAACATAATTTTAGTTTAAAAAACATTGAAAAGTATGCATTCTAGAAGTAATCAGAAAGGAAGATGAGTTACAAAGATTGCCACTAAAATTTAGTGAATATGTATATTAGTTTCATGTACAATTAGTATACTCATAGAAAACAGTTGGAAGTCTAATATAAAGTCAAACTTTTGCACTTATTTACATGAAAATGATTTTTAGGACAATTTTGTTTAAAACCGAAGGCATGTTACATGCATTTTTATTTTCATGGTATGCTAATCTGCATGATGGATTTGTTAAGTTTACACACTTGAAACTTCGCAGGACGGATATGCTGTAATTGCTGCAGATGGTCCTGGTGAGTATCCTATAATTACTGAATCAAGAGCAGGGAATGATGGTCTTGGTGTGACAGTGACTCCTGGAACTGTTGCATACGTTACCACTGGAGGTGACCTTTTCTTTTGTATCTTTATTCATGTCTCTAAAAATATCATCTTTTGTATATTACCGGTTGTTGTTATAAAATGTGTTCTTCTGTGCTCCCAGGACCAATACCTGACGGCGCTGATGCAGTTGTGCAAGTCGAGGATACCGAAAGTGTTCCATCTGAACCAAAACGAGTACGCGTTTTGGTAAAAACTAACAAGGGAGTTGATATTCGTCCTGTGGTAATAAGTTGTTTGTTTTCACAGCTCTTATTTTCAATATAATTATTTAAACTGTTAAAGAATGATAATTCATAGATTTAAAGGCTAGAAATATTAAATATTTCTCAGCACTGTGTTCTCTAGAGGATTTTAAATAGCTTTGCAATATGATAATGTGTATAAATTTGGTCATTGAGACATTGTTTGATAGGGATGTGACATAACCAAAGATGATCTAGTTCTGAAAGCCGAAGAATTACTTGGTGCTGCAGAAATTGGGCTACTTGCTACAGTTGGTGTTTTAACAGTGAAGGTATTATTAGTTCTAGGGGTGTTTATAAACAGTTGAAAGCAACCAAACCACCACAACCGAGCTTGGCCGGTTTGAGATTTTTGTTCACGGTATTGTCAGTTCAACGGTCCAACCAACGGTTTGGAACATGGAACTGGACGTTCAAACAGAATCGGTTTGTTTTCCAAAACCGTAGCTAGTGGTTTGGCACAGAATTTTTGTCAAACAAGGCCCTGAACACTTCTGTTTGTGCAGATTTTTACTACTTATAAGGAATGATGTATCTGACTGCCAATGAAAACATGCAGGTGTATCCCACTCCAATTATTGCTGTACTTTCTACCGGAGATGAGTTGGTGGAGCCAACTTGCAAGTCTTTAAACCGTGGCCAGGTACTGCATATACTTATAAACACAAAAGCAAAAACTAAGAATAAAAAGGAATTTTAATTCTATGGACCGCATTTTTGGAGAAAAAAATATGCATTAGTGCCTTCATATGTTCTTTGACATGATCATTGTCTTTCCTTCCATAATCAGTCATTATGAATTAAGTAACATCCCTTGAATTTTGAATGTTTTCCCAGACCATAAGCATTGTGAAGAAATCGTACAGTTTGCAGTGCCGGTTTATGTAGCACAGATGATCACGTCTATGTTTGTTTTGACTTTAGATACCTTGTGTCAGTTGTCTGCTAATATTACATCTTTGACGGTTTTCCTATATTAGATCCGGGACTCGAACAGGGCAATGATTGTTGCTGCTGCAACACAGCACAAGTGTAAAATTGTTGACCTTGGTATTGCTCGTGATGACGAGGATGAAATCAGGGCAGTTTTGGATAAGGCATTGGCAGCTGACATTGACATTCTTCTAACTTCTGGAGGTGTTTCTATGGGGGACCGTGATTTTGTCAAGCCTTATCTCCAAAATAGAGGCAAAGTGTACTTTGACAAGGTAAAATATGCGAATTTGTTCTGTCTCGTCAGCTGTCTTCATGAAAAATTAGCTGGGCTGGCATATTGTGATTTGTGTAGCTTAAAAAGCCCATTTAGGCTTGTGATCCTAGTCAAGGATTTGTGAAGCTTTTGGCAAGCTGGTCCCAAGTAACAGCGACTCGGCTCATTTGCACCTCCTATGAGTTTCCCGCTGAATATTTTTTTTGGGTTGGCATCTTGTGAAGTTTAGAAAAAAAAAATAAAAGCGTGTAAATGTGAATTATCTTTGATGCAGGTTACCATGAAGCCTGGAAAGCCTCTTACATTTGCAGAAATCACAACTCAATCAGGAGAGAAGATGAAAAAGGTTCTTGCATTTGGGTTACCTGGAAATCCAGTCAGCTGTTTGGTCTGTTTCAACGTCTTTGTCATTCCATCAGTTCGTAATCTTTCTGGATGGAAAAACCCGCATCTTCCAAGGTGTTCTTCCTGGCTATTCAATTTATATCACATTTAACATTGAGCATTAGTGCAATACTAGCAGTATCTTATTAGAAAATCTCATGTTTCACTTGCTGCAGAGTACATGCTTACATTAAACATCCCATTAAGACAGATCCGGTCCGAAAAGAGTTTCATCGTGCCATTATCAAATGGGAGAATGATGCTGGATTGGGATTTCCAGGGTACTGCATTTATTGCATATTTCAATTGGTCAATCTAGTTTTGTTTTATTTCTTAGGGGTCAAATATAAATAAGTTAGCTAAAAAGGAAACATGTCAAACGGGTCAAAAACAGTGTAATTTTAATGCATAGAAACCTTTATATCATTGTATAAAAATGATTATTTTGGTAACCACATTTGACACACTACTTTTTGTATAAATAAAATAAAATAAAATAATTAGTTAGTCAATTAGAAATTAATTGATCTTTTGTTACCCTTTAAAATAATTTTTATAAAATGTTGCCCCTTGTTTTATTTACTAAATCCGCCACTGTACGTGGATGTGGATGGGGAACCTATTGTGACTGCTCTAATTAGTTAGTCAATTAGAAAATAATTGATCTTTTGTGTCTGTTTTCTCCACCACGCCTACAGATTTGTGGCTGAGAGTACTGGTCATCAAATGAGTAGCCGGCTCCTTAGTATGAAGTCTGCAAACGCACTGTTAGAATTGCCACAATTGGGAAGAGAAATACCTGCCGGGACTCTTGTATCGGCTATTCTAATTTCTGATATTGTCGGTATTGCACCGGGGAATGATTTATTATCATCAAAACCAGATACTGTTACACAAAGCACAACGCCTGTAAAGTTACCTGATACGCCATATAAAGTTGCTATCCTCACAGTTAGTGATACTGTTGCATCTGGGGCTGGACCTGATCGAAGGTATTTTACACTTTTTTCGAGCTAATTATATCATTTTCATAATTTCATGATTCTTGATAATGTGAAACCGTTTTCTTCCGGGAAACATGTAAATTTGCAGTGGTCCTAGAGCGGTTTCTGTTGTGAACTCGGCTTCTGAAAAATTGGGAGGAGCGATGGTAGCTGCTGCAACAGCTGTGGTTTCTGATGATATACCAAATATCAAGGAGATATTAGAGAGATGGAGTGATGTTGAAAAAATGGATTTGATTCTGACGCTAGGTAAGCACCTGATTTTCTATAGCAGTGACGGTTCTTACAGATATAAAAAAAATGAAGATTTTCTGTTTATTATAAGTATGAAATGAATTTTAATGATAGGTGGTACCGGCTTCACACCTAGGGACGTTACACCCGAAGCAACAAAAGTTGTAATAGAAAAGGAAACCCCTGGACTTCTACATGTCATGATGCATGAAAGCCTCAAGGTATTTCTATTGCTACACATTTTGTATTTCAATCATGGTTGCACTTGACTATGCCGATTAATCATTTGGAAATAAAAACCAGGTTACACAATTTGCAATGCTTTCGCGTGCGGCTGCAGGAATACGTGGATCAACACTAGTAAGGGCTTTTTATCTTCTAATAACTAACCTATTTTTCATGGTGGTATTCAATATATCTGGTATAAATAAATTCATAATACATCCTTACATTAGGATGAGTAAGAGAAGGGTATGAAATTTTAAGTATTTTAAATGGATATATCTGATAGCGGTTTTTTTTGGTTGGGTAACTGATGATATATAAGAAATTGCCTGTTTTTTAATGATGGTATTAAAAATATGTTAGATTATCAATATGCCGGGGAATCCAAACGCAGTTGGGGAGTGTATGGAGGCATTGCTTCCGGCATTAAAGCATGCTTTGAAGCAAATAAAAGGGGATAAAAGAGAGAAACATCCACGACACGTTCCTCATGCGCAGGGAGACGCAAAGGACGTATGGGAACGTAGTTATCAGGCCGCTCATAACGATGCTAAAGAACCGTCGCATACATGTGATTGCAAGTGAGTGTTGTATGCAACTTGACGTCCACACTTTTTCTAAAAAATAAAGCTGAGTTGGTACTGTTGTCTAACAATTTGTTTGTTAAAATGCAAAATGGTGTGCCAGACTGAAAATTTTCAATCATTTTACTTGTATTTTTGTCGCAAAATAATCATTTAATAGGTGAAGGTTATAATAACTATTATGGAAAGTTATTAGGGTCAATTACATATATCCCCTCCAGGCTGTGTTTACCATGCAATTACGTCTGTGTACTGATTCTTAATGATAAAAAAACACCTAATTTTAAAATCAAGGAAATATAAAAATTGATGAAATATTGCACATTAAAATACCCATCTTAAGTTTTAGTTAGAACTCCATCCAAAAAATCTTTCGATCCACGAGATTTAAATGAAGTCTTACCAAGAACTAAATCAAATTCATAAAACACTGGCTGAGTTGAATCTATATCTATTTGCATTCAAGATTTCAAGTAGAACTGCATCACGCCACAATACAATTAATCTCTCGTTCTATCAAGAAAACATGTCTAATGGTTGTTGGACACCAGAGAATGAACCTGTCGAGAAAACATGTGTAATGGCTAAGTTCTGATGATTCCAAGAAGTATGTTTAAAACTTGTTAACAAAATTTGACGTGAATGATTGTAAACTATGTAGTACACCCCTGAGTACTAACAAATAACTCACTGTTTATGGTAAAGATAAATTGGTTGATCAAACATGATTGCATCTTTACTGTATCTCACTGCATCTAGACCAAACATTATGTTTGCCACTTCTGTTTGTGCAAGATCCCAGGCATCACGTAGAAAGTCAAATCGTATAGCTGTAAAAAGGATCTTCACATACCTAAAAGGTGCTCCCACACTAGGTATCTGGTATCTTGCTAATAAAAATATTGAGCTTTCAGGTTACTCATACAGTGATTTTGCTTGTTGTCAAATCACAAGGAAGTCCACTTTAGGAGGGTGTCAATTCCTAGGCAATGTCTGGGTCTCTTGGCAAAGCAAAGGCAGGCAACAATTTCAAAATCTACAACAGAGGCTGGATATATTGCAGCTGCAAACTGTACAACCCAACCACTATTGAAAGGTATACTCTGTTTTTCTTATCCACTGTTTCCCATTATCTGTTCACTTGTCAACAGATGTTCAAACAATTGTCATCCATTACCTTTTTCCCAAATAGAGTTTACCATGTGGACAGACCTTAGCCATCAGATCTTTTGTCAGATGCATGCCACGTCTGTTCTAAAAAACAGACCTTAAGCCATGTCAGCATCACTTTTTCATCCTATAAAACCCCCTTTTCACCCAAATAGAGTTTACACTGCCTCATCGAATTCAAAAATTCTGAAAGCGGTTTTCTCTCTCGTTTACAATCAATCTTAATTTCGTTTTATCTTCTACAATCATCGTCATGGATCTCCAGGTTAAAACCCCACACAACTACCTTCCGTACCTGGTCAAAACTGACAATAACTGCCCATTCCATTCAATAATCGATGTTCTTGTGACCTCGAAATATCTCCCAATTCTAATCGTTGATGCTCTGATCTATAGACACTCTCCAAACACTTTGGTTGAATGTTGAGACTCTATTTACATACAAAAAGACAACTACCATTGTGTTCGAAATTGGTGAAACAAGTGTTCATATAACTCCACAATCCATCTTCACTACATTCTCCCTGAATGATTTGACAAGTAAGGACTCTTTCACTAAAAATGAACTTCACACGGAGTTTATTGAGAGATGGTATGAGGCACAATTGACTAAGGCAACTATTTTCACTCCTCAATTTCCTCTAGCAATGATTTATATACCCTCCTCATCTGTCTCTCTGCCAAAACCACTTCTTTCAATGAAATACCCTTAAAAGTTCAGTATCTGGGATATGCTATTTTAACCAAAAATGACTATAGTCTATCCCAGGCACTGTTCTTGAATTTGGTAGCAAACTTGAAGTCCATCAAGTCTGGGTCAAACAATGTTTTTCTCTTATACCCAAGACTTCTAAGTTTCTATTTACAGAAAGCATTACTAGACAATGTTTTCCAACAAGGTGATGTATTTAAAATGAGGAGTCTGTCAAATGAAACTTTAATTAGAAAGCTCGCCTCTAAAGTTCAAGAAAAAGTGTCAAAAATAAAGTTTCCAAAACACAAGCAAAGATTGTTGTGTCAACATTTGTTGCTCCAACCTCTGTTGATGAGCCCACTACTCCTGGTGACCATGGCACTACATCCAGTGTTGTGGAACCCACACCAGCCATCCCCAAAAGAAAACTTCCTTCCAAAAAGTCCACCAAAAAGAAAACCAAAAGGGCAACTCTAGAGGATGAGATACCAGAGGAAGACCCTATTTGTGATACCCCGCATTTTTAGGTTAACACTTTTTACTGAACTCAAGTTAACTTGCATATTCATAGTGATCAAATACTTAACTAGGATTAGTTAAGTAGGCTTAACATATGTTAGATGCTATTAACATATGTTATAAGTAGGAAAAACCTTGTTTTGTCACACACATGAGTCCTGCATCCCGAACGTTGGTGACTTATCTGGCAAACATAATAATAAGCACAATGGAATTGTGATGAACGTAGTGTTACATGTTTGTGTGGAGTACATGCTTATGTGAATTATCGCTTGACTGAAAATTAATATGTAAACCATGCAAGTTACATGAACCTTAGGATTGATATGTTATGAAATAATAAAAACAATAGTTTTTATGCAATTTAGGGTGATTAATATCATCGGGCCCGGTATTGGACTAGAACATGACTAACGGGTCCGGTTAATGGACTAAAAGGGGCCCAAATACCCAATTGCTTGGGCAACAAGCCAAGCCCTCTTATAATTAGGAGAAAAAAAATAAAAACCCTAACCCCCACCCCTTTGCGCCGTGAACTCAACCCCCACCCCCCATCCTCTTGATTTTCAACAAACATCAATCCTATTCATTCCTTCAAGCTAGTTGTGGTGCAATCTCTAGGATTTGAGGAATCTTGCTTTGAAAGGTATAATCTTTACATGTTTTATGATGATTAATAATATTGAAAAGTTAAAAAAAATCATAGGGCATGCATATATATACAATCGCATAACATGAGTTAATAGGAGTTCTTGAATGTTCATTGTGATTTGATGTTGATAAGTGTTGCTAGTAATCATAATTAAGGTTTTTGTATGATAATATAGGTGTTTAATCAGAATATTATGAGTTATGCATGTATTAGAGATTTTTATGTATGATTAGGGTTTGCGAATAACTTGGGGAGCAAGTTTCAGTTTCTGGCAGATTCATTAGGGTGTTTTGTAGGGGCTGTATCATGATGTTACATTGGTTGTATGATCGATTCTTTGCATGAATGGATTGTACATGGTCTCAGCTTTTTAGAATGGGCAAAATCATCTGATTTGGATGTCGTTTGATATGTTTTTGGAATTTCATTTGATTAAAGGTCATATCAGAATTTCGGAGATATAAATTGAGTCAACTTTAAACGGGTATAACTCAAGTTTTACAAACAATTAAGTTATGAAATTTTTACAGGAGGTCAATATTGGAATATTTTGGCTTTTCCAAGTGGATTCACCTCGTTTGGGTGAATACACAATTTTTGGAAATTTTTCTACTAAACTGACATGTTGTGGAAAGATTCTGGACATAGCTGTGTTGTATGAATTTTAATAATTTTTGTGTTTGGTTTTAGGACAAAAAAAAAATATGGGTTATTGAATAAATCCCAAAGAATATTCAGTAAAACTTTGGGAGTTTAATTCATTGATTTGGTATTTTAAATAAATTAGTTTTCGTGGCGCACAATCTGTCCTAAAAACGCAGATTGTGTATTATGTGTTTATGTGACTATTTGGAGTCGTATGCGATATGTATTTGACATGAACTTATATGAATACTTATAGGAGATGTGTATAAGGTATAAAACTGACAATAATCATTATGATCACCAACGGGATACGTAGGACTTACTTGTGCATGTAGAGTCACTAGGCGTCATTACACGATTTGAAACTTTAGGAGTTTCGGACAATCAAGTTACATGATGTGTTGGTATGCACATATACTCACCTAGTGACACTTGTAATAGGGAGTCGGTAGCTCGTTACTGTTTGAGGGATTTGGATCATTCGCGTGCAACCTAAGGTGAGTTTCACTATTCTTTTCTCAAAAGCATGCGTCTCGGGTTTGAGACAACTTACAAAACGTTTTCTAGTCCGGTTTGGGACTACTTTTACATCTCGGGTTATGAGATGCTTTGACTCCTTGCGTGGGTCGGGTTTTGACTCCTTGTGTGGGTCGGTTTTACGATTCCTTGTGTGGATCGGGTTTTTGATCAGTTTAAAACTTATTGGTCCTTTGTGAACTAAACACTCTATCATTTGGAAAGTCCTTGCATATTATTGGGTTAATCGCTGGAGGCGAGCGGGGTATTAGTTGATAGCGCTATTAGGTTGTGCAGCAACCTCATGTCTGAGGTGCTTGAGGCACGGGCATGAACTTCTGACCACATTTGAGAACTGGTGTTGATAGACACCAGTTATTGAGGCAAACTATTACATTACTGAAGGTGTCCCAATAATCCTGTTTAGTTACATTAAGTGGGCTAGCTACCCCTGACACGCTTAAACTGATAACTCTTGAACATTTTGGTCTGGAGGACCTACGCTTTTACTTGGTTACGTGGTTTTGGAAACCAGCGCATTTACTTACTCATTTTCTTTACTTAGTGAACTCGCCAACATTGTTTGTTGACCCACGATATACATGCTTTTGTATGTAGTTAGCTTCCGGTGCCACGATTAGAAAGCACTGCACACTTCACTGCATTTGGGGTCTTGGGCATATACCTAAATTACATATTATGTTTGTACATTTTCTTTCATATGGTTTTAATTTGAGCGCGTTGTTTTGCGCATGGATTTTAAAAGGTTTAAATTTGGTTTACGCTTCCGCGGCTTAACTAAACTTGGTTTTTGAAAACGAACTAAATGGTTTGGGCATTTAGAGTTCGTTCATATGACTTATGGCTATGGGATCCTGGTATGTCATGCGCCTCGCGGTATAAACCCCGCAGTGGAAATTTGAGGGTGTGACAGATTGGTATCAGAGCCATTGGTTATAGTGAACTAGGACTGCATATTGAGTCTAGTCTATAATCATCATAGCATAAGTACACTCACAACTTAAGTGCAGAACTAGCTTTTAGCTACACATACCTACAACATATGATTTCAGGAGGTTTGTTATCTTCTAGTTCTAGATCTAATTCTGAACACGTCAATGGTGGGAACCCAGGGATACACCAGGTGACACATTACTGGGAGTAGTATCCTAACAAACCTCATGGATGAGAAAACAACAAAAGTACAAGGGAGGGAGCCCTTGCGAGCGTTGTGGCGCACGTACACAGGAAGCTGCACGATGCGCATGACGTGGTACCATTTAACCAAATCAAATTGAAGAAATTCAAATACTGAGACTTATTCTTTTCACTAAGCAAGGAGACAATTAGTTTCTGTTCCTTGTTACTCGATCTTTCTTACCTTCATTCGAAACTCAGACGGGACTGGGTTACACATATAGAATTCATTTCTTACTCTAGTACCTTACGCCTAGTGCGAGCGGGCGAACGTATGACTGCATATCCTTGTCTCTCATGAGCATATGGTAGGTTCATGGGAACACATTAGATCGGGGCTTGTTACACACACTCTTGGGGGGGTTATGTAAAGCCTACGACGTAGTGCAACATCACAAGGGAAGATGAAACCTACTAATGGCTGATAGCCACGATTGGAGGAACGAGTGGTACAGCTTACCACTAAACTGGCTTACATAGGACTAGAGGAGGAGACTGTACGTGATGTGAACCATATAACACTGACACCAAGAAAGAGGAGGAAGAAGGGATGGAAGGGAAACCTGAGCAGGACGAGCATGTGGAAAGTGATGATGAAGACTCTACTATCTAGACAGAGCGTGGCGACGATTGGCTCTTACCTTTTTCTTACCTGTATTTTCTTTTCTTTTCCCTTGTTAACTTAGATAAGACTGAGTTTTTATGATCTACAATAGGGTGGTTGAATCCCTCGCCTCTTTCCAACCTATTAAAGATCTATTTTGCTAAATCACTCTTTTCCCATGACTTCCACATTTGAACTTTCTTATACCTTGAACGCACATGCCACAATAACAACCCGCCATCATATTTTCAAGCCTTTTTAATTGTCGTAAACCTCTATAACTCCAACAGAACTGAAAGAGACCGTCTGATTGCTTCGATAGTATAAGTCATTTCCATGTGCATTTGCCCCAGGCAGGATGGGGTAATGTATGCTGCATGCACACTCGATGAGTTACAGATACTTGGATGGAGAACGTAGCACCCTATGATGGAATCTAGAAATTTGACGGATGGGTCTGAGATCGACGCCTACACTACCAAGCTACAGGAGTTGGATACTTTGTGCTCGAATCTAATTAACCAACTTTGCCAGTGGATCGAATTTCAGACCAAAAGGGTGGGTCCCTTAGATTCGTGGCTTGGCCACTGCAGCTCACCTACCTAGAAATCTAACAAATCGTTCATTCTAGCTCGTAAACACACGGATTAGACTGTTGAGCATGGTACTTTTCCGAAGCATGGAGCTTCATCTTCTACTTTTGGTGATAGCAAGAGAACGTGGAATAGTGTGAGGTACAAGTCCTTCAACAAACAATAACCACAACGGTAACAACAACAATGGGGCTCGTGGAATAGCAATTGTGATTGGCTCTGGGGAAGCTAGGACTGATAACAATGTCGTGACGAGTACGACACTCTTGCTTCTATTTTATATGATACTCGTGCAGACTATAGTTTTGTGTCATCAAAACTTAGCAAACAACTAGGGATGGTTCCTACTCTTCTTGATACCCCATACACCATAGAGTTAGCTGATGGAAAGCCTGTGGAGGTAACCCATATTCATCGTGACTGTAAGCTCGAGTTGGATGGACAATCGTTTGCCATCAACATTCTACCTATCACCCTTGGAAGTTTTGATCTCGTGGTTGGCATGGACTGGTTGTCCAAGCAACACGCTGAAATTCTCTGTCAGGAGAAGGTTGTTCGTATTCCCCCTCCCAAGTGGAGAACTCTTATCTATTCATGGTGATTGTGGTGGTGCCATGTGGGCATCACCATCTCCTTTTTGAAAGCCCAGAAGTGTATTCGTAAGGGCTGTCCAGCCATTTTGGCTAACATATCTGACACTCAAACTGAAAATGAAACTAAGATTAAGGACATCCCCAATAGTCCGAGATTTCCCAGATGTTTTCCCAGAGGAATTACCTGGACATTCACCCGTTCGTCAAGTGGAGTTCCAAATCGATCTTGCACCTGGAGCAGCTCCAGTTGCATGCGCACCATATCGCCTAGCACCAGGCGAACTTCAAGAACTATCTACCCAACTCCAAGAGCTATTGGATAGGGGTTTCACTAGACCTAGTTCTTCGCCGTGGGGAGCTCCAGTTCTGTTTGTTAAGAAGAAAGACGGGAGCTTTCGCATGTGCATTGATTATCGGGAGTTGAACAAAGTGACGATTAAGAACCGCTACGTTTTGCCTCGTAATGATGACTTGTTCGACCAACTGCAAGGGTCGAGTTTCTATTCTATGATTGATTTGAGGTCAGGATACCATCAGCTGAGAGTCGGAGAGGAGGATGTGGCGAAGACAACCTTTCGAACTCGTTATGGACATTATGAGTTTTTGGTGATGCCATTTGGATGCACCGGCCGTGTTCATTGTTCCGATGAACCATGTGTGCAAGCCCTATTTGGACAAATTCGTCACAGTGTTCATAGATGACATACTGATTTATTCCAAGAGCAGGGAAGAGCGCGAGCAACACCTGCAACTAATCTTGGAACTATTGAGAAAGGAGCAGTTATATGCAAGATTCTTTAAATGTGACTTTTGGATTCGAGAAGTCCAATTCCTTGGACATGTGGTCAACGAGACAGGAATACATGTTGACCCCGCCAAGATTGATGCTATCAAAAGGTGGGAGGCTCCTAAGACCCCTACCGAGGTGCGCCATTTCCTTGGTCTCGCGGGGTACTATCGCAGATTTATTGAGGGATTCTCTAAGATCGCTCAACCCCTCACCGCCCTAACACAGAAAGGTATTACCTATAAGTGGGGAGATGCCCAAGAATCTGCCTTTCAACTATTAAAGTCGAAACTTTGCAGTGCACCTATACTATCATTACCCGAGGGTATAGAGGACTTTGTGGTGTACTGTGATGCGTCTATCCAAGGGTTAGGGTGTGTGCTGATGCAGTGCGATAAGGTGATCGCGTATGCCTCACGTCAATTAAAGGTTCATGAGAAGAATTACATCACCCATGACTTGGAACTGGGAGCAGTGGTTTTTGCTCTAAAGATCTGGAGGCATTATCTCTATGGGACGAAGTGTACGATCTTCACTGACCACAAGAGCCTCCAACACATATTCGATCAAAAGGAGCTAAACATGCGACAACGTCGATAGGTCGAGCTTCTAAATGATTATAAATGTGCCATCAAATATCATCTAGGGAAAGCTAACGTAATAGCTGATGCCCTCAGTCGTAAGGAAACGAAACCTAAACGGGTGCGAGCCTTACAACTCACCATTCATTCCAATCTTCCTGATAAGATACGAGAAGCCCAGGGCGAAGCTTTGAAGGGAGAAAACATCGGGCTTGAAACCTTACATGGTGCTGATAAGCACTTGGAACTAAAAACGGATGGCCTCCAGTATTTCATGGATCGAATCTGGATACCACGTTTTGGGGATCCCAGGCAACTTGTGCTTGATGAAGCACACACCTCTCAGTATTCGATACATCCTGGTTCGGACAAGATGTACCAAGATCTTAAGACTCTTTACTGGTGGCCAAACATGAAAGCCGAAATAGTCACTTATGTTAGTAAGTGCTTGACTTGTGCGAAGGTTAAGATTGAATATCAGAAACCTTCAGGCCTACTCCAACAACCAGAAATCCCTATGTGGAAATGGGATGGGATTTCCATGGATTTTATTACAAAGCTTCCTAGAACGCCAACGGGCCATAACATGATTTGGGTTATTGTGGATCGTTTAACCAAATCGGCCCACTTTCTGGCTATAAAGGAAACAGACTCATTGGAGAAGCTATCGAACCTTTACATCAAGGAGATAGTCTCTAGGCATGGGGTGCCTACTTCTATTATATCTGATCGCGATGGGCGATTCACTGCTCGTTTCCGGACTACTCTCCAATATGCTTTGGGAACTCGCCTGGATATGAGCACAGCCTATCACCCGCAGACGGATGGACAAAGTGAACGTACCATCCAAACGTTGGAGGATCTGTTACGAGCGTGCGTGGTGGATTTTGGCAATATTTGGGATACGCACTTGACTTTGATCGAATTCTCTTATAACAACAGCTACCACACTTCGATACAGTGTGCGCCTTTTGAAGCACTTTATGGGCGCAAGTGTAGGTCTCCCATCTGTTGGACTGAGGTTGGGGATAGCCAACTAACAGGTCCCGAACTCGTGCACGAGACTTTTGAGAAGATAGTGCAAATCAGAAACCGGATGGCTGCTGCTCGGGATCGACAGAAAAGTTACGCTGATAAACGCAGGAAACCTTTGGAATTCCAGATTGGGGACAAGGTCTTGTTAAAGGTATCACCTTGGAAAGGGGTGATACGTTTTGGGAAGCGGGGAAAACTGAACCCACAATACGTTGGACCATTCGAGATTGTCAAAAGGATTGGTCCGGTAGCTTACCAGCTAAACTTACCTGATGAACTCAGTGGAGTGCACAATGTATTCCACGTTTCAAACCTAATGCCTATCGGATACGACACTGGTAGTGCCACTGGAGGAGATCCAGGTGGACGACTAGCTACGGTTCGTGGAAGAACCAGTGGAGATTCTTGAGCAGGGCGTCAAGAAACTCAGACAAAGCACTATACCTATTGTTAACGTACAATGGAATTCCCGTCTAGGACCGGAATGCACGTGGGAACGCATGGATCAAATGCGGCTTAAATACCCACATCTATTTACTGAATCTGAAACTATGCATAAACCAAACACTAAACATAAAGCAGCTCTCTCAAAGTGAATTTCGGGACGAACCTTTCAACTTGGGGATGATGTGATATCCGGGAACCAAGCACACATTTTTCTAGCTGGCTTTACTGTTTACTTGCCGAATTTTGGGACGAAATTCTTTTCAACTTGGGGATGATGTGATACCCCGCATTTTCAGGTTAACACTTTTTTACTGAACTCTAGTTAACTTGCATATTCATAGTGATCAAATACTTAACTAGGATTAGTTAAGTAGGCTTAACATATGTTAGATGCTATTAACATATGTTATAAGTAGGAAAAACCCTGTTTTGTCACACACACGAGTCCTGCATCCCGAACGTTGGTGATTTATCTGGCAAACATAATAATAAGCACAATGGAATTGTGATGAACGTAGTGTTACATGTTTGTGTGGAGTACATGCTTATGTGAATTATCGCTTGACTGAAAATTAATATGTAAACCATGCAAGTTACGTGAACCTTTGGATTGATATGTTATGAAATAATAAAAACAATAGTTTTTATGCAATTTAGGGTGATTAATATCATCGGGCCCAGTATTGGACTAGAACATGACTAACGGGTCCGGTTAATGGACTAAAAGGGGCCCAAATACCCAATTGCTTGGGCAACAAGCCAAGCCCTCTTATAATTAGGAGAAAAAAAAATAAAAACCCTAACCCCCACCCCTTTGCGCCGTGAACTCAACCCCCACCCCCATCCTCTTGATTTTCAACAAACATCAATCCTATTCATTCCTTCAAGCTAGTTGTGGTGCAATCTCTAGGATTTGAGGAATCTTGCTTTGAAAGGTATAATCATTACATGTTTTATGATGATTAATAATATTGAAAAGTTTAAAAAAAATCATAGGGCATGCATATATATACAATCGCATAACATGAGTTAATGGGAGTTCTTGAATGTTCATTGTGATTTGATGTTGATAAGTGTTGCTAGTAATCATAATTAAGGTTTTTGTATGATAATATAGGTGTTTAATCAGAATATTATGAGTTATGCATGTATTAGAGATTTTTATGTATGATTAGGGTTTGCGAATAACTTGGGGAGCAAGTTTCAGTTTCTGGCATATTCATTAGGGTGTTTTGTAGGGGCTGTATCTTGATGATAAATTGGTTGTTTGATCGATTCTTTGCATGAATGGATTGTACATGGTCTCATCTTTTTAGAATGGGCAAAATCATCTGATTTGGATGTCGTTTGATATGTTTTTGGAATTTCATTTGATTAAAGGTCATATCAGAATTTCGGAGTTATAAATTGAGTCAACTTTAAACGGGTATAACTCAAGTTTTACAAACAATTAAGTTATGAAATTTTGACTGGAGGTCAATATTGGAATATTTTGGCTTTTCCAAGTGGATTCACCTCGTTGGGTGAATACACAATTTTTGGGAATTTTTCTACTAAACTGACCTGTTGTGGAAAGTTTCTGGACATAGCTGTGTTGTATGAATTTTAATAATTTTTGTGTTTGGTTTTAGGACAAAAAAAAATATGGGTTATTGAATAATTCCCAAAGAATATTCAGTAAAAATTTGGGAGTTTAATTCATTGATTTGGTATTTCAAATAAATTAGTTTTCGTGGCGCACAATCTGTCCTAAAAACGCAGATTGTGTATTATGTGTTTATGTGACTATTTGGAGTCGTATGCGATATGTATTTGACATGAACTTATATGAATACTTATAGGAGATGTGTATAAGGTATAAAACTGACAATAATCATTATGATCACCAACGGGATACGTAGGACTTACTTGTGCATGTAGAGTCACTAGGCGTCATTACACGATTTGAAACTTTAGGAGTTTCGGACAATCAAGTTACATGATGTGTTGGTATGCACATATACTCACCTAGTGACACTTATAATAGGGAGTCTGTAGCTCGTTACTGTTTGAGGGATTTGGATCATTCGCGTGCAACCTAAGGTGAGTTTCACTATTCTTTTCTCAAAAGCATGCGTCTCGGGTTTGAGACAACTTACAAAACGTTTTCTAGTCCGGTTTGGGACTACTTTTACATCTCGGGTTATGAGATGCTTTGACTCCTTGCGTGGGTCAGGTTTTGACTCCTTGTGTGGGTCGGTTTTACGATTCCTTGTGTGGATCGGGTTTTTGATCAGTTTAAAACTTATTGGTCCTTTGTGAACCAAACACTCTATCATTTGGAAAGTCCTTGCATATTATTGGGTTAATCGCTGGAGGCGAGCGGGGTATTTGTTGATAGCGCTATTAGGTTGTGCAGCAACCTCATGTCTGAGGTGCTTGAGGCACGGGCATGAACTTCTGACCACATTTGAGAACTGGTGTTGATAGACACCAGTTATTGAGGCAAACTATTACATTACTGAAGGTGTCCCAATAATCCTGTTTAGTTACATTAAGTGGGCTAGCTACCCCTGACACGCTTAAACTGATAACTCTTGAACATTTTGGTCTGGAGGACCTACGCTTTTACTTGGTTACGTGGTTTTGGAAACCAGCGCATTTACTTACTCAATTTCTTTACTTAGTGAACTCACCAACATTGTTTGTTGACCCACGATATACATGCTTTTGTATGTAGTTAGCTTCCGGTGCCACGATTAGAAAGCACTGCACACTTCACTGCATTTGGGGTCTTGGGCATATACCTAAATTACATATTATGTTTGTACATTTTCTTTCATATGGTTTTAATTTGAGCGCGTTGTTTTGCGCATGGATTTTAAAAGGTTTAAATTTGGTTTACGCTTCCGCGGCTTAACTAAACTTGGTTTTTGAAAATGAACTAAATGGTTTGGGCATTTAGAGTTCGTTCATATGACTTATGGCTATGGGATCCTGGTATGTCATGCGCCTCGCGGTATAAACCCCGCAGTGGAAATTTGAGGGTGTGACACTATTGCAACACAAAATCAACAAACAACCACTGTTGACACTTCCTCTCAACAGATGAATATATCTCCACTTAGACAAACTCCTCATGCATCCTCTCAAAAGGATCACGTTGTACACCAAGGGGCCACATATCATGAAACATTTGACTCACTTGAGCATATGTTGACAAGTCCTTCTCCCAGGCCCGTTTCTCTTTTCACTCGACAAACCTCTCCCACACATCCCATTCCACCTACCCTAATACCATTGTTTGAAGCTATTGACAAAACTCAGGCAAGCACCAATTCCTCCCAATCACCCATCACCAACAAGTGAATGGGCTTGAGAAAAGTCAAATAGCTATCCCACAAACAGAGGAGGTTACACCCCTTGAGTTACAAGTAACTCTTGGTGGTAGATCAAGTGAAGCAGCCACTACAACTGTAAAGACCATTGCCTCACAGCTGGACAATGGTTACATAGCTCAGACTTCCTTGAAGGCAACAACTGTTGAGGCTACAATAATAACCTTTGTTTCAATTGGAAGTCACTAGAACCAAGACCCAAGGCATTTGGTTTCTCTCATATGGACTAACCTCCTATGACTGCACCAAATACAACTACCACTTCTGATAGGAATTCAGATGATCCTATTAATTTAGGTGATGGATTAAAATACTAGGAGTTGACGGAGAGAGTAACAAACATTGAGTCATCATTAACTAAAGGCAATGATACAAACAGTGGTTGAGAACTCCAAAAGTCAACCATCCACCCAAGACATAGCCAATGAGCTCTAGAAATCAGTTCAACCCATCATCGAGGCTCAAAGAAAATTAGTTGACATCAATCATGACTCTCACATGGAGTTAATCAGAAACATGACGGAGGCCAGATACAAATATACACAAGCAGACATCAAGGTCATCAAAGAACACCTTTTAAAGACCACTTGTTTTTCCCCTACAACATTTTTTTAGGAAGATACTGGTACTGATGATGCCAAAAATGGGGAGAAAGATGACCAAGACAAACTCAGAAAATTGCAGCCTGCAAAAGAAGCTCCAACAAAACTATCCAAAGTTTCTAAGGTGCAACCATCAAAACCAGTGTCTACTCCAACTACCAAAACCACGGAAGGCATACCCAAAACAACCACCACTACTACAACTTCCACATCTATACCACCTTAGTCACCAATACAAACAACATCTGTTGGCACTGAAAAAATGCAAACAGATGTTACCACCACATCTGCCATAACAACCATTCAACCACAACAAACACCCACTAAAGGACCATCACCACCATCATTTTCCATTGTCATGTACAAGAGAAAGAGAAAAACCTTTCATTGTGCAGGATAATGTAGAGGAGTTTCATCCAACACCACCACCATCATCTGCTCCCATACCAACTATTCCCATTTCATCATTTTCACCACACACATCCCAATATTCACCCATACACGTGCCACTACCACATCAACACATCCATCACACCCAACCATTATCACGTTGGCTGCTCAATATCCTCTAGATTACTTTCCATAAAATCAAAGATCGAATATTTCTACTCTACAGACGATCCATCACAATTATCTTTCCCAATCTCTCCCAGGTTTACTGAAACCCAGAAATGTTGATGAATATCTATAGATGAAGGGTCAACAGGCTGAGCAAATTGCAAATGGAAAGATGATAGGACTGCTCAGAGCATCTTGTCAGCAGAGCTTAGCAAAGTCAGAAAGATTGAGGACTTTGCTAAGGAGCTGAGTAAGTCCATATCTAAGAAGCTAGTTAGTGCTGAGCTAGATAAGGAACTTAGAGAATAATACCTTGCTCTTATGTTGAAGTTTAAACCATACAAGACCACTAGAAATCAATTTGTTGGTTGGATCTCTCAAGCTCTCAGAGAAGAAATTGATAGAATCCAAGAGCTGCTCAAAGATCCTCATAAGCCTACTCCACTTGATTGAAAGAAAGCAAACATATCAAAAGAGGGCTTTGAAGTGGAAAAGAATGAGAGAAGAGTTGGTTGCTGCATAATATGGTCCCATGAGATTAGTAGCAAGATGGTCAGAATCAAGATTAGTTGAGACCTACAAGTTGCTTGAAAAACTTAGGGATTCTCATCAAAAGAATTCAAGAAATTTTTCATCTAGATCATATGACTATTATGATTATTCATATAAATCTCGATTTGATGGTTATTGGGGAAACAACTTACCACAGTATTCTCATGGTTATGTTGAATGGAGAAACCGTTTTGAATGTGGTGAAGTTGGACATATTGCTGCTCATTGTCCCTATTGGTATTGGGATGACGGGTATGCATGTGATTTTGAAGAGTATAGGTCTTGTTATAACTGCGGAGAGTGTGGGCATTTAGTTGCTTACTGTCCGTATGTTAAACAGAAAAAGACAGAAGTGAAATTTGCTAGAAATTCAGGCAATGTCAGAAAGCCTGTATCCCCAAAACCAATCAAGAAGCAAAAGAGGAAACAGGTTGTGTATGACAATCGTAACAAAATAGCTTTGAATAAAAATGGAGATTGTGGATGGGTTGCTAAGGTAAGGGGGAGTTCTAAGGCTAAGCCTAAGCATAACTCTAAACCTGGGTCTTTATCAGTTAAGTCTGAGAAGATTCCAAACAAAGTTCAGAAGCAGGTGTCAAACATGAAACCTGAAAAGTTAAAAATCAAAACGATTTCAACAAAATCTAAAATAAACTCTGAACGTGTTTGGAAACCCAAATCACTTTCTAAGTCAATAGCAATTTCTACTTCAAATCAATCCATTGAAAGATCAATTGATTTTTCAAAAGGAGAATGGATTGATGTTCCGAGAATTGATGACCATGGACGACCCATCATTGTGAAGGGATGGGTGCCTCTCTCATGCTAATTGTTTAATAAGTGTGCAGATTGTTTCAGACAGACCTATTAGCTATTCTTTGATAAGTTGATAGTGGAGCATCTGTATACACACTATTTATTGGAGAGGTGAAGGTCAAGGAAGGGTTTTTGAAGAAGGAAAACATGATTTCAATTGAGAGGAGGATGTTTGTAGTCCGTCTCCAACCTGTGAAGCCGGAAAAAGTTGCAATCTCTTGCAATTGCTCTCAGGTGTTGGATTTCAATAACAGATACGACAAAATGGTTTGCTAATTGAAAAATCTTAATGAGTTTAGTAATCTGAGTGGAAAATGGCTTTTAAAACTCAGTGGGTAAACCGCATCGGATATCATTTTATTTTGTTTTTCTTCAAAAAGTTTAAAAAATCCAAAAATATGCTTATTTTTAGATTTTTAGGGGGAGAAAAATTTCAGAAAAATCAAAATAAAAATTAGAAAATCAAAAATGAGTTTTTTTCTGGAGAAAAAGAGGAGATGATAGTACATTAGTGGATTGTCAGACTACTCTAAAAACAAAAATAATTTGATAAACATTGAGTAGCCACTACAATTATATATTGGTAGGCTTGAAATCAAAGTTTAAAGTTCAGCATGGTGATAAAAGTTTAAAATCAATAACTGATAATCATGTGGATCAACGTATCGTTGGCATATGGTCTTAGTACCGAAATTTCGTTTGATAGATTGCCAAAATCGGAGGTTTCGGGTCGTTATATTGAAAGTTATCTAGGGATAGCCTAACTGATCTTTTGTCGTATTGATTTACGGACCTAGATCAGTCAGGGTATCTTATTAAAAGATCTTTAATGACAAAACCTTAAGTTACCGAATGAGGAACTTAATATGTGTGAAGATAATCAAAGATTATCTAATACATCGTATCCAATCATTGATGCAAATCATGATTGATATTAGTCCTCACCCTGGTTGAGTGCATAAGTCGCTTTGAAGCATTAATTTGCTGACCTGTCACCACTGTGCCTCATACCTTGTAACTAACAGATAACTACAGTATAATCACGTGTTACAATGAAACTTTGTGCAATTCTTGATACGGGAATGTGTCGCGAATGCGGGGACCATAGATTTTTCAGTATCTAATATTACTATAATGTATCTAAAGTGCTGAGCAATGAATGATGATTTTGAGTTTAAATGGACAAACATACTGGTAATGGTTGTAGGATGCTCAATGTCAAAAACAGAAAATTGATCAAAAAGAGTTATGACTGACTGTTTCAATACTGATATGATCCTCTTAACCGGAAAATTCACAAAAATATGTTGAATTTACTTTTATGCAATTACATTGGAAAATTCAAAAAGATTTTTGGTGTGTTTTAGCTTAAACTTTGAAAAATCAAAAAGTTTTGTTTCAACTTTATTTTTGATAACCGATGTTGGAATACTGAATGAGAATGCTCAGATACTTAAAAAGTTGAAAAAGATTTCAAATTTTCAAGTTTCTGGTACATATTGAAAATGTTGTATAGTTCAGGGGGAGAACTATTGAGGGTCAAAAGGAATGTGAAGAATACTTCCGAGATTTTTGTCGTGTTTAACGCAGGTTGTAGTTTGTGCAGTTTTTAGTAAATTTTTCTGCAGAATCAAATACAACAGGTGCACTACTCAAGATTCATCGACAAATTGTGTAACCGAACAAGACCCAAACCTGAACATCAAGATTACCAGAACAACAGAAGTTAGTAAGAAGTTAAAGAAATGATGAAGATTGAAGAAATCAAGACTATCGTCTATTTTCATCTCTGAATGAACAAATGACAAAGCCAAGATTTCTTGAGTCTGTCTGAGATTTCAAAGCTTACTGGAGAGATAGATAGGAACTTCGACACAAACGTGCATGAAAGATGGAAAGTTTTCAATCAAGACTTGAAGAATTGATAACTTTCTGCTTTGGTACATCACTCGCTAGGTCCAAGGGGGAGATTGTTAGTGCATTATTCATGTATGTCCCTAGCTAGTGATTCGGTACAGAATGTCGAAGGTTCAGATAATTAGAAAATGACCAAGACTTTAACATGTGTTAAAAAGTGCTGATTACATGTGTTAAAAAGTGCTGATGACCTGAAAGTGGAAAAAGTGGGCGAAGGTGGAAATATATTGGACATAATGGGCGAATGTAGAATGAAAAGGGGCGAATGTGGAAAGTTTCCACATTCGACCATTCACACTGGGCGAATGTGGAATCTGTCCACATTCGCACCATGAAAAGGGGCGAACCTGCAGAGCCTATAAATAGATTTTGAGTATTTGTGATGATAAGAGTGTTGTCATTTGTGTCCAGGTTCAGTTCAGGTTTAGGAGTGTTTTTGAGAGATTGTCTGTGTGATTCTAGATTAACATAAACAGTTTGTAAATGCTTATTGATTGAAGTTAATCTATGAAAATGATATTGAAAATGATCTTGATTGTGTCGTGATTTGTATCTTATCAATTTGTTCAGATCTAGGGTTTCCGCACCTAGATTTGTGACTTGTATGATCATATAATCCTGTTTTAGATAAAATCCAACGCTCACAGTAACAACAGACTCAGCAAGAGCTACACACTTAGCAAAACATCGGGATCTACTTGAGCCATAGATCAATAATAGCCGCAGTGACATCAGGATTGGCCGGAGCCTTAGACATGTCGTAGTTATTATAAGTGTGGTAACTAGTATCCATAGGACCTAGAAACCAACCACTGTCTATCCCAATATCAAAGATAGTGGTCACCACAAAAATAGCAAGTAGAGGTAGAAGGATCACGATTTATCGATACACCACGATAAAATGAACACGATACCGACTCTGGCAAACCAGCCGAGTCATCCTTCTCATTAGGGCCTTCTTACATGCTATCTTGGCTCTAGCACCGATAGTCATTAGATGGAATGCCTCTCTGCCACTCAAGCGAGGCCGGTGGACTTTCTTCCCGATGGCCACGCAGTGAGAGTATCGAAATACGGCAAGAGATTAGACAGGTCACAGTGTCCATAACGAATGGACCTTGCAACCTTAGTTTATAAATCACCGTAACGAGGGGACACAACGTTTCCATATCTATGGGCATTGATGGAAAACACTTAGCGTCAATTGCCGCCCCAAATAGGTAATTAGTCTCGTCATCGTTACGAGGGTGACAGACGTTCAACATAGGGACCAGAGAAATGGAATTGTCATCCCATGGGTAAGTTTAATTTAACAGAATAGCGTGACCACTTCCAGTAGCCCCTCATTTGATTTTCGAGGGGGATTTCAAGGTCAGCAAAAAGCATCTTGCAACGTTTGACAATTACGGAACACACCCTTACGCTTAAAGCTCTCGAAGTGTGGTTCCACTCCCCAGGTTCATGACGGATTTAGATGCTGCACACGCATCGAACGTACTCGGACGTTCGCCGAGTGAAAAGAGACTACCCATAATCCTGGAAAAACAAACAGGGGGTAGATAGAGGAGTCTTACAATCACCTTTGCTCCCAAAGAAAGTGGTATGACATAAGTACCAATATGTTAAGTCTAGCACAAATCATCTTTCGGAATACGATCCAGCGCTATTGCAAAGGGTGTTGAACCAAGCTTGAACACTCAACACATCGAGCAGTGGCTTCCCATGTGTTAATCGTATGCACATCCGAGTGAGTTCATAGTCAAATGCCGACTATGGCTTGCTATTCCACTACACGCTGTCATAATAACACTGGCCACAATGCCGCGGTCGTGATTAGTGCCTGAAATTTTCGACATCATAGAAGTTTATCACCGCCCTATGACTCACGGATGTTCAATATGGCATGCTGATTTCACCATCAGTCCATGACCGCACGGGAACAATCACTATTGTTGATTCAGATAAGGGCTATCGAGCCTTCTGGTTAACAATGATCAAGCTTCCTAACTCAGCAACTTCGATTCTGTCCTCCTACAGGAGAAGAAAAATACTTGACCCTTGAAGACAACTTGGGCATACGTTAGATCGAACATGACTTATTCACCATGATGACACAGCAGCACACGACCACGAGTCTCATATCTGATCCACGCAGGGTCCTGTTCTCAAAACGCACTGGTCTAGCAGGGACACACCCTCGGTCTTCACTGGGTTCCGAGTATAACCTTCCACGCACCGTACTCGACATTTCTTGCTTCGGTAGGCCGTGTACTCTTGTACGTTCGCTCCTTTGGAAGAACTTTGTGGCGGAGGCATTCAACCCCTACACAAGGAAACTTTGCGTCAGATTACTTATATGAATAGACGTTCGAGCTCTTCCGTGCTCGTACCATAAAGGTAATAATTGGTTAGCTAGGATCGAATTCTAGGGACTTTAACGAGTCTTCCCTATTAACCCGTTGGCCAATCATAAACTAGGACTGAATCTAAAGGACAAGAACAACCAAGACAAGGAGTGATCACCAATCCTGGTCCTAGCGCCCACCAAGGTTACCGTGCACCCCCAAACTAGTATTACGTGTGCACCCGTAATGATAATTTGCATTGCCAGGTAATCTTGTTGCCTACTAGTTCCGAGCTTCCTGATCCCAAAACAAAGATTTCATGCAACAAAAGGCTTGGTCTAGTTTTGCCTCCAAATCATAAACAACGCGGCGACATCCATTATCGTGATAGAGATTAGTCCTTCCGATCATCCCGTCTACAGGTAAGCGAGTGAGCTCCTCGTAGACCACATCATCCTTCCTTCTTGCTGGTACCGGTGATCGATGCAAGAGTGCGGACTAAGGTGAAGCGTGACACGACATCCTTACTGGCAAAATACCCGTACTACGTATATGTATTAACTAATCTAAGAAAATCGGATTTCTATGCAACATAACATTCTTATCCATATTTCTAATACTTCATATATTGACACACATGTCTAGTCGGTCGGAATTTCCCCTTGTACATCCCATGTACAAATTTCTTCCTTTTCTAAAAAATATTTTGTTATGTTTTAGTTTTGAAAACTTCGTCTTCGAGCCGAAACTGATAATAGTCTAGATTTTTCAAAAATGCTAGTTTGCTATAACCTTGGCTATGATACCACTTCTGTCACACCACGTCAATGGCGGAAACACGTGGCGCAACGCTCGAAAGCATATCAAAGTCAAGATTAACACATACAATATTTAATTAGAAAAGATCAATTTATTTGGATGTCAAAAGTGAGTATCTCGTTACAATGTTTGCACAAAGCATTTACATAAAACAATGAACATCAAGTTCTTCATTCTACAAGTAGAGAAACAATATTCTCTATCTGTTAAAGCCATTAGAAGTGACAATGGGACAGAGTTCAGGAACAAAAATCTGGATGAATTCTGCTTATCGAAAGGGATTATTAGACAATACAGTGTTCCCAGAACTCCTAAACAAAATGGTGTAGTAGAAAGGAAGAACAGAACCTTAATTGAAGGAGCAAGAACAATGTTAGCTAATTCAGGCCTACCATTGTATTTCTGGGCTGAAGCAGTTAACACTGCATGCTATGTTCAAAATAGAATCCTTGTCAACAAGAGATACTCCAAGACTGCCTATGAAGTTCTTCATGGCATAAAGCCCCTTATCTCCTTTTTCAGGGCTTTTGGATGTCAATGTTTCATTCTAAACATTAAAGACTCTATTTCAAAGTTTGCTGCCAAAGTTGATTCAGGTTACTTTCATGGTTACTCTTCCACTAGAAAAGCCTACAAGGTTTTTAACTCAAGAACCAGGATAGTAGAAGAAACACTGAATGTCAAGTTCAATGAGTCAAAACACACTCTTATTCCAGCACATCCTACTGAACTTTTTGACCTTGACAGCTTCCATTTTGGACCTGAAAAGACTGTTACTTCATCTAAACCTACTTATTATGGTAATCAAAGGTTTGATGATGAGGATCCAGCACCATGGACTCCTCAAACAGTCATTAAGTCAACTTCCAAACCATCAGAAGTTTCACAAACTTCTGATTCAAGAACTACTGATGTGCAAACTCAAACATCTGCTACAGCACCTAAAACTACTGAAGACACTAAAACTGCTGAACCAGACATTATAAACCTCAGTGGTTTGTTTGATGAAGTACAAGAGCCTCCTACACCTATCAGTGGTTTACTACAACTGATTGAACACAAAGATCATCCACTTAAACAAATCATGGGTGATATTGCATCAGGTGTTCTTACAAGAAACCAGCTTTCCAACTTTTGCTTCTTCTCAGCATTTATTTCTCAGTTGGAACATAAAAAATACCAAGAAGCCCTCAAAGACAACAACTGGGTACAAACCATGCAAGATGAGTTGCTTCAATTCAAAAAACAACAGGTTTGGGAAATCTGTCCCTTACCACCAAACAAGCAACCAATTGGCACAAGATGGGTTTTTAGCAACAAACAAGATGAGGCTGGTATGATTATAAAGAACAAGGCAAGACTGGTAGTACAAGGTTACTCTCAAGAAGAAGGAATTGATTATGATGAAACCTTTGCTCCAGTTGCAAGGCTTGAAGCTATCAGGTTATTTCTGGCCTATGCCATTTCCAACAAAATCAAAGTTTTTCAAATGGATGTTTAAAGAGCATTTTCGTATGGGAAAATAAAAGAAGAAGTGTATGTCTGTCAGCCACCTGGGTTTGAGGATCCTTCTCATCCTGAGTGGGTGTACAAACTAGACAAAGCTCTTTATGGGCTCAAACAGGCTCCAAGGGCCTGGTATGAAACACTTTCTAACTTTTTACTCAAAAATAACTTCACAAGAGGCTACATTGATAAAACTCTTTTCATAAAAGATGTTGGAAATCATATCTTACTTGTTCAAATATATGTTGATGATATCATATTTGGTTCAAAAAACACAAAATTGTGTGATGAATTTAAGAAACTCATGCAATCAAAATTTGAGATGAGTACAATGGGAGAACTGCAGTACTTTCTGGGACTGCAGATTAAACAAATTTTCTTTACAAGACTGTAAATCATGTTCCACTCCCATGACACCAACCACACAAGTTGAACCAGATGATTAAGGAAAACAGGTTGATCAAACCATGTATAGATGTATGATAGGTTCCCTTTTATATCTAGCTGCTTCTAGACCAGATATTATGTTTTCAACATGTGTCTGTGCTAGATATCAATCAGCTCCTAGGGAATCACACCTCATTGCAGTCAAAAGAATCTTTAGATATCTGAAAGGAACTCCAACACTTGGAATTTGGTATCCTGCTTCAAGCAATACCAAGTTATCAGCTTTGTCAGATAGTGACTATGCAGGGTGTAAAATGTCAAGAAAATCAACATCTGGTGGTTGTCAGTTCTTGGGAAACAGTCTAGTGTCCTGGAAACCAAAGAAACAAACATCTGTTGCAACTTCAATTGCTGAAGCTGAATACATTGCAGCTGCAAGTTGTACATCACAGATACAATGGCTCCAGTATCAACTTCTTGATTATGGAATCAAAGAGACCAAGACACCATTGCTTGTAGACAGCAAATCTGCCATTAGCATCATTCAAAATCCTGTTCAGTTTTCAAAAACCAAACATATTGAAATCAGGTATCATTTCATAAGAGATTGCTATGAAAAAGGCAAGATTGAAGTGAAACATGTAGCAACAGCTAATCAAATAGCTGACATATTCACTAAACCCCTTGACACATCAATATTTCAGAAGTTAGTATCCATGCTTGGGATGCTAAATTTGTTAGTGTTTCTTTTTACTTTTCTGCACATATTTTCATTTTTCACTTACATCTGTTTTCAAGTTTGAAAACTTCTGAAAAACAAACAAAAGAGAAACTACTGATGAACAAAACATCAGTATGGGAATATTTTTTCTGGAAAATGATTAACTTCTGATAAAATAAACTTCAGAAGTTATGAATAAAGTATTTGTAAAGCATTCTCATCAGTTGTTCAAAACTACTGAAGAGAAAGTGGGAACTACTGATGATATCTATTCTTCATCAGCAGTTTGGTCAAAAAGGATAAATCAGACTTTTCCCACATCAGAAGTTTGACCTAGGCGGTTAAAAACTTCTGAGAAATACCTTTTTCAACACTTATCCTTTCAAAAAGCAAAAATTCCCTCCTTCTCTCTCACAAAACACTCTCAAGACCTAAACCTGCAAAAACACTGTTCGATCCACACACACACAAACCACATGGCTCTAGTACTGAAACAGGGACACAATCAAAGAGGCTACTTAGAAAAACAAGAAGCCTGGTCCCAATACGACGAAATCATTGATTTGGTCGTCAAATCCCAATACTTCACCGCCCTCACCATCGACCCTCCAATCCACACTGAAACTCTAAATGAGTTTTGGGCAAACGCAGAGACGGTGATGTTGAACAACAAAGTAATCTCCCTCAATTCAACCATCCAAGGGAGAAGAATGGCAATCACACCGGCTATTTTGGCAATTAGGCTGGGTTTGGATGATGTAAATGCCCCAGACCAATTTCTAAATTCTCAGATTCATTTAACCATGACAGCGTGAGGTTACCAAGGTACTCTCTCACATGCTACAATCTTTAAGAAATATTTTGAACCAAAGTAAAAACTGCTTTTTCATTATATTATTATGTGTTTGAGTCCAAAAACTGGATCTTATGATCAGATGCCCTCAACTTTTCAACCTATTTTACATTCCATAGTGAATGAAACAAAATTCAGGGCATCATCACTTTTCTTTAATGAGTTGGTGTTACATCATCTCAATACTAAAAAGAAGTTTCTGTTGTAACCAAGATTTATTATGCATTGCATAATAAAAGAACTTGGAGAAGAGGTGTTTGTGGGTAAAACAAAAATTTTAAACCCTTAATCCTCACAAGCATACTCAAGGCATAATAAACCGGCTGCCTGGCCAGAAGATGACCAAGGGGAACCAGAAACAGTCCCCATGGAACCCTCATCTTCAAAACCTACACCCCCAAAGGCCAAGAAACCCAAGCAACAAAAACAAAAACCCACCAACCCAAAAAGAAAAGCAGTTCAGGAGGTTGAGATGCCTGAACTAGCTAATGTGCAATCTGCACTTGATAAAGATGTGACTGAAACATCCTCTCAGTCTCATCCATCTCAAACTTCACCAAGAGCACCAATCACCATACTTTTCAAAAGAAAAAGACTAAAGAAAACTATTCCTATTGACTCCTCTTTTGAAACTGCTGAACCCATTGACCAAACTACTGAACCAACACCCCAAATTTCTGAACCTGATATGGAAATAGCCAAACTTCTCTCTGGGCTAAAAGAGTGAATCCCATCCGAACATGTCAGTCCCCAACAACCACATCAAACAGGGGACAAAGCCTCAGAACTTGACATTGATGTGGACACTCAAAACCCTAACCAAAGAGATGAGGATGAACCAGGGTCTCTAAGACCAAACTTAGAAACTCTTGGTACTTTTGAGGCTGCTACTACTCATTTACCACCCAGTGGTGGATCTGAGGAAAGAAGCAACATAGCTAAGACCTCAACTGTGGCAACTACTGATGAAGGCTTAATGCCTGAGGTAGGAAATCCTCTGAACCAAGAAAAAGAGGTACATGAGACAACTGAGTTGGGCTCAGCTCATGCTGTAACTGATACAGTCCTCATTGAGGATTTAATCATGGATTCAGATGATTCCATTGACTTGGATGATGATTCACAACACAAAACTACTGAATTGACGGCTACAAGTGAAGGTCCTACACCTGGTGTATCTATGCTCAAGAAGCTAGTCACACCAGATCAGGTTAAAGTCCACTTAATCCCTGATTCCCCAATAGTGGCATCTTCTGTACAACAAGAAGATCTCCCAAAAATACACCCCTCACTACAAATGCCTACCCAATTCCCTGGGCCATCCAGCATAGACATGAACCAACTATGCAGCCCAGATGGTCCCTTATATCACATGATGAACACCCTCATCAAAAATCACTTCCAAACCTACACAGCTGACTTGGAGCTGTCCATCAAAAACCAATTTGGAGTGATAAAGACTAAGATGAACGATCTGTCCAACAAGATTGACTTCAACTCCAATCAAATTGCTACTCTTACAGGTCATTTCTCTGAACCCTCAAAGAAAAAGCTTGATGAATCCAAAAAGGGGGAGAAAACTAAGGAACCTAGGGAGTCATTCAAAGCCAAAATAAAGGCAAGAGTGGCTATCCAAGAAAGAGAACAGAGAAACCAAGCCAGAAGAGAAAAACTGGCCCAACAATTTGGTGTCTCTGTACAAGAAATAGAAGATGCTGAAAAGCCTGATGAATCCCAAGGCCACAATGAAGAAACTTCTGATGGTGAAAGTTCTGATGAAGACCTAGAAAATACTGAAGACAATCCTTCAGTAGTTGACAGACCTTCAGTAGTTGTCAACCCATCAGAAGTCAACACTTCCAACACTGAAACTGCTGAACAGCCTTCCAGATCAACTGAACCTACTCAACCAACTCCTATTCCAAAGCCTACTACAACTACAACAATGACTGTGCTGAACCCTTCTCCTCTATCAATGTCAAAAGAACTACTTGAGAAGAGTTTAATTACAGCCGAAAGAAAGGCTAAGGAAGATAAGATCTGGAGTGCTTTGGAAGCAAGGGATGACTTAAGCCTCAATGAAAAGCTACAGGCTTATGAAGCAGAACTTCAAAGGCAGGCTAACCTGGAAAGAATTGTTGAGGAAGACAAAAGACAACAACTGATGTCTTACATCACCAAGAACAACAACACCAAAGCCTATACATTGAAGGGACTCTCCATTGAAGAGCTAACAAGAAGAGCTCAACTTGTTGCAGACAAACATGCAACAAGTAAAGATGGAAAAGCCAAGAGAGCCCAGATGATTGAAGAATTAGTAGCAAATGGTTATGGTTCAAAAGCCTGTTTGTCCAAATGGAAAGAAGAAAGAATGGTGGACACTTATTGAGAATACAAGGCTGCAAGGGCTGCAAATCCAGAGAAGTTTGAAACTGCTGAAGTGTCAACTTCAGTAGTTAGAACTTCTGGTGTTTCAAGAAAACCCGCTACAAAGAAAAAGACAGAGGAGAATGTGAAGACTGATTTCAGGATGGTACTACTAGAACGAAGTACAGTAGTCCATTCTGACTTCGACATTGAAGAGAAACCTCTGCTAACCCAATTCAGGGATCCTTCCATCTTTTCCTATCAAATTCCAAAGACCATTAAAGACAAACTGCACACTAAGGTAGTTACTGAGCATCACTTGCCAACCTTTCAACTACCTAATGTGATGCAACAAGAACAAGGAAGAGAATCCCACCTGAGAGTCACTGAAATCGAAGACATTCAACACTTAGGAGCATCCCAGGGTACCAGCATGGTTCCCTATACTTTAGACTTTGACAAGTCTAAAGTGCCTATCATCAGATGGTCCTTTACTGATGGCAACTCAGTATAAGTAACAAGAAGGGACCTCACAAGCAGAGCCTATAAGTCGATGAATGATCTGAAGAAGCTATCAACTCAAGACCTGCTTACAATCCAGCATCTAGAACCACAAAGAGGATCTCTCACTGATGAACAGCTGAACCAGTTGAAGAGTTCCATGTTCAAAGGGATATGGAAGATTATGAATGACAGAAGAAAACAATAAGGAATTAGAAAGGTTTTGGCTTCATCAATCCAGTGGGAGATTGTTAGGACAAAAAGGATTGGTGAAACCTTTTTTGCAAACCTTAGTCTAATTCACTTCTGTCATATTATTCTAAGTATAGAACTACTGAAGAAAGAAGACTAAACTGCTGAAGAAGGATTCTACAAGTACTAAAGAAGAAATGCATCAGAAGTTCTGAAGTCCAAACCAGACAGTTCACTGAAGAACTATTGAAGACAAACTACTCATCAGTAGTTTGTCATTCATCAGCACTTGTTCAAGAATCTTTCCACCGCCTTATGTTTCAGTAGTTTATTAGTTTAGTATTACTTTAACTTTTTGTTCAAGTTCCAAGATTGCAACTTGTTGCAACTTGTCTCTGAACTTGCTTTTTGGCAAGGTTCATGTATTTGTAAAGTCTATAAATAGATGGGTTCATCCCTCCGTTTTAGACATTGATTTTTAATACAGAAATCCTTCAAAGCTTATCATTGTTATTTCCATTTCATTTACTGAGAATTTGTTTAAGTGTTCATTCTCATTCAATGCTTAGATTCTCATTAAATACCTGTCTTTAGTTTTATCAAACATCCAGGGGGAGTAATAACTCCTGTTGATAAGTGTAGCTTTAACTTATATCATTCCGCTGTGCTATTACTAATAAAGAACTTGCTAGACACTTAAGTCTTCACTAGCAAGTTCATACAAAGAGCAATACTGATCCAACAATTGGTATCAGAGCACTGGTTTATCTGATCACATATCAATCTAACACATTGAGAATCAGACACAGGCTCTTATTGATATTCAATAAAGGATTAAAAGTTCACTTTTATCAACATCCATCACTTTAAGAGATATTTGACAAATCAATACTCTCTAAAATGGATCCTCATAATATTGGTTCTGCCAATAAAACTGCTATGCTAGTAAGAAATGAATATAATATCTGGCAAAGGAGAATGGCACATACCTTATCACAGACCAACACAGGTTGCTGGAAATCTGTGATATATGGTCCTCATAAACCAGTAAATATCAATCTTGAAACTAAAGAAGAAATTCCAAAAGACCCAAAAGACCCAAAAGACTATACAGATGATGATTTCCTAAAACTTGAGCTTGATGCTAAAGCTTTCTCTATGTTGGCAATGACACTCCCAAATGAAATCTACTCTGGCCTATTACATTGTGATAGTGCCAAAGAGCTTTGGGACTGCCTCAAAGAACAGTTTGGAGGAACTGAAGAGGTGATTGCCAACACCAGAGAAATCCTGGCTCAACAATATGAAACGTTTGCTCACATTAATGGGGAAACTTTAACACAACAATTTGAAAGATTCTCCTCATTAATATCTGAGCTAAAATTAAATGGTCAGACCTACACAACTGTATCTATGCTTCATAGATTTTTTAAGGTCTTTACCTGAAAAATGGGAAACATACTCTATAGTCTTAAGATCTTCACCAGACTTTAGCTCCTTCACTCTTACAAAACTTCATGGGAGATTACTTACTTTTGAAAGAGAAATTGATCAATAGAAAAAGTTACAAAGTTCTGGTAAAACTGCTGATGACTATCTACCAGGTAGTACAACACTATTGGGACAAGACTCACCAACTTGTTCAAATAGTTTTGGATCTTTTGACCATATTGACATAACTGTTGGGATCTCATCTGAAAGATCATTCCCAGGTTATGACAATAATGATTTTGGTCAAACTGCTGATAACATGTGTTTTATCATGGATGATTTAAAAAATTTCAGCAGTGATAACTTGGAAGAAATGGATATTCTACACCAACTGGCCATGTTAAGTTTAAAAACAAACAAATTTTACAAAAGGTCAGGAAGGAAGTTTCCAGGACTCAACAGCTCAACAAAAATTGGTTTTGACAAATCTAAACTCAGATGTCACAAGTGTCAAAAGTTGGGACACTTTGCTAGAGAGTGTAGAAGCTCTAGCTTTAACCAATCTCTGTCTGGAAATAATTTTAACCCCAGTTATAACAGGAATAATGGAACACAAGGGAGTGCACATTTTGTACAGGCACAAGCTCCACAACACCAATATGTGCCACAAGTATAATATGTACAGATGCCTGCTCAACAGATGCAGAGCCAACAATCAATCCCTCCCTTTCCAGCTGCTCAACCACCTCCACAGACTCAGCAACCCTCACAACAAAGTTTATTTACTTCAGGGTATGTTGACTGGAGCAGTCTTCCTTTTGACACTACTGAGTGTAACCCTGATGCAGACAACAAGATGTTTGACATCAACTAGGGAGAGCCTGACAATGGCAGAAAGAACTTTGCCTTGATGGCATTTGAGGGATGCACCTCAAAATCTGCCTTGTCACAGGTATCAAAAGAATCTTTGACAAAACTTTGTTCAACTTCTTGCAAAGAATCTTTTGCTCTCATAAGAGAGACTAATGTGCACTTACAAGGTAAAGCAAATGACTCTGAGAGAAAATTCACTCAGATGAAATGTGATTTTGAAAGAAAACTTTCTGCAAAAACAAAAGAAGTTTCTAAATTAACTAACACTGTTATTGAAACCCAAGCACAAATTAAAATCATGATAAATGACCTAGGAAATGTCAGACAACAGCTTGCTGACACTAAGGTCACATGTGAAAAATGGGTTGAATCTTGTAAAGGGTACCAACTATTGCTAAACAAACAAAGTCCTTCAAATGTTAGGTTTGGCATAGGGTACAATCACACTGAAACACCAATAGATTTTTCCCCCAAAACAACTAAAGATGGGAGAAAAATTGTTTCAGGTGAAACTTCTGAAGAGAAAGAATGCACATCTTTCCATGAAAACTTTCTAAAAACTCACAAAGAAAGTTCTTCAGAAGTACTGATTAAATCTGACATTAAGCCATCAGTAGTTTCAACTACATCAGGAGTTGAGAACCTGAAAACTACTGATGACCTAAAACCAATCAATACAGTCAGAAACTTGTCTTTAAAAGAAAAGACAAAAGAATGTGAAATCTGTGGTCTGTTCAACCACAAAACAGAATTTTGCAGATACAGAAAAGGTATTCAGTACAATAAGAAAATTAAACAACTGGTTGTGGGAAAACAAATCAGAAATGATTTTGTAGAAACTTTTTCTCCCAGGAATAAACAACCAGTAAACACCTTTTCTTAGAAAAAGACAAAATCTCAAAAAAAAATCTTTTTCTCAAAATTCTCTTTCAGTAGTTAGACCTAAATCATCAGCAGTTTCACAAACTGCTGAGATTAAAGATCTCATGAACATGGTACAACTACTGATGACCAAAGTTGATGGTGGTCCTCAAAAGGATACCACCATTGCTCTTAATGAAAAATCCATTGCCAAAAAGACATGGATTCCTCAACATGGTCAAGAACAAACTGTAAATGTTCTCAAGAGCAAACCCAAAGCCAAACTGGCTTGGGTTCCCAAATCTAACTAATTTGCTATCTTGTGCAGAGAGTTTCCAGAGGCTTAAATAGCATTTGGTATGTAGACAGTGGAGGCTCAATGCACATGACAGGATGCAAATACCTGATAAAAAATTTTATCAGTCAAAGAGAAGGATCTGTATCCTTTGGGAACAATGCTAAGGGATATGTGCTAGGACATGGCAATGTCTCCTCTGGCAAAATATAGTTTGACAAGGTCAATCTGGTTGAAAACCTTGAGTACAACTTGCTGTGTGTGTCACAAATGTGTGATAAAGGATATTCTTCCTTTTTCACAAAGACAGCATGCAAGATCATATCACCAGAAGGCCAGAAGATGATAGAGAAGATCATTGAAGATCACACTTTGTTGATAGCCAAAAGATGTGGCAATGTCTATGCAGTGGACATTGAAAAGGACAAAGTACTGAACAACACTGCCTGTTTCTTCTCAAAGGCATCAACTTCAGAGACTGATCTCTGGCACAGGAGACTTGGCCATGTGAACTTTAAAACCATAAATAAAGTCACAAAAATGGGCTTGGTCAGAGGTCTACCTTTAAAGGTATACCAGTGTCAAGAACACTGTGTATCCTGTTTAAAGGGAAAACAGCATAAGTCCTCCTATAAGTCTATTGAAGAATCAAAAACAACTGCATGCCTTCAACTACTGCATATGGACTTATTTGGGCCTGTAAAAATCATGAGCCTTGGTAAGAAGAAGTACTGCTTGGTCATCATTGATGACTATTCAAGATTTACATGTGTATTCTTCTTATTTTCCAAGGATGAGGCTGCTGAAATCATCAAGTTCTTCATTCTACAAGTAGAGAAACAATATTCTCTATCTGTCAAAGCCATTAGAAGTGACAATGGGACAGAGTTCAGGAACAAAAATCTGGATGAATTCTGCTTATGTAAAGGGATTATTAGACAATACAGTGTTCCCAGAACTCCTAAACAAAATGGTGTAGTAGAAAGGAAGAACAGAACCTTAATTGAAGGAGCAAGAACAATGTTAGCTGATTCAGGCCTACCATTGTATTTCTGGGCTGAAGCACTTAACACTGCATGCTATGTTCAAAATAGAATCCTTGTCAACAAGAGACACTCCAAGACTGCCTATGAAGTTCTTCATGGCATAAAGCCCCTTATCTCCTTTTTCAGGGCTTTTGGATGTCAATGTTTCATTCTAAACATTAAAGACTCTATTTCAAAGTTTGCTGCCAAAGTTGATTCAGGTTACTTTCTTGGTTACTTTTCCACTAGAGAAGCCTACAAGGTTTTTAACTCAAGAACCATGATAGTAGAAGAAACACTGAATGTCAAGTTCAATGAGTCAAAACACACTCTTATTCCAGCACATCCTACTGAACTTTTGGACCTTGACAGCTTCCATTTTGGACCTGAAAAGACTGTTACTTCATCTAAACCTACTTATTATGGTAATCAAAGGTTTGATGATGAGGATCCAGCACCATGGACTCCTCAAACAGTCATTAAGTCAACTTCCAAACCATCAGAAGTTTCACAAACTTCTGATTCAAGAACTACTGATGTACAAACTCAAACATCTGCTACAGCACCTAAAACTACTGAAGACACTGAAACTGCTGAACCAGACATTATAAACCTCAGTGGTTTGTTTGATGAAGTACAAGAGCCTCCTACACCTATCAGTGGTTTACAACAACTGATTGAACACAAAGATCATCCACTTAAACAAATCATGGGTGATATTGCATCAGGTGTTCTTACAAGAAACCAGCTTTCCAACTTTTGCTTCTTCTCAGCATTTATTTCTCAGTTGGAACATAAAAAATACCAAGAAGCCCTCAAAGACAACAACTGGGTACAAACCATGTAAGATGAGTTGCTTCAATTCAAAAAACAACAGGTTTGGGAAATCTGTCCCTTACCACCAAACAAGCAACCAATTGGCACAAGATGGGTTTTTAGGAACAAACAAGATGAGGCTGGTATGATTATAAAGAACAAGGCAAGACTGGTAGTACAAGGTTACTCTCAAAAAGAAGGAATTGATTATGATGAAACCTTTGCTCCAGTTGCAAGGCTTGAAGCCATTAGGTTATTTCTGGCCTATGCCATTTCCAACAAAAACAAAGTTTTTCAAATGGATGTTAAAAGTGCATTTTTGTATGGGAAAAAAAAGAAGAAGTGTATGTCTGTCAGCCACCTGGGTTTGAGGATCCTTCTCATCCTGAGTGGGTGTACAAACTAGACAAAGCTCTTTATGGGCTCAAAGAGGCTCCAAGGGCCTGGTATGAAACACTTTCTAACTTTTTACTCAAAAATAACTTCACAAGAGGCTCCATTGATAAAACTCTTTTCATAAAACATGTTGGAAATCATATCTTACTTGTTCAAATATATGTTGATGATATCATATTTGGTTCAAAAAACACAAAATTGTGTGATGAATTTAAGAAACTCATGCAATCAAAATTTGAGATGAGTACAATGGGAGAACTGCAGTACTTTCTGGGACTGCAGATTAAACAACAAACAAATGGAACTTTTATACATCAATCAAAATATGTTAAAAAATTATTAAACAAATTTTCTTTACAAGACTGTAAATCATGTTCCACTCCCATGACACCAACCACACAAGTTGAACAAGATGATTAAGGAAAACAGGTTGATCAAACCATGTATAGATGTATGATAGGTTCCCTTTTATATCTAGCTGCTTCTAGACCAGATATTATGTTTTCAACATGTGTCTGTGCTAGATATCAATTAGCTCCTAGGGAATCACACCTCATTGCAGTCAAAAGAATCTTCAGATATCTGAAAGGAACTCCAACACTTGGAATTTGGTATCCTGCTTCAAGCAATACCAAGTTATCAGCTTTTTCAGATTGTGACTATGCATGGTGTAAAATGTCAAGAAAATCAACATTTGGTGGTTGTCAGTTCTTGGGAAACTGTCTAGTGTCCTGGCAATCAAAGAAACAAACATCTGTTGCAACTTCAACTGCTGAAGCTGAATACATTGCAGCTGCAAGTTGTACATCACAGATACAATGGCTCCAGTATCAACTTCTTGATTATGGAATCAAAGAGACCAAGACACCATTGCTTGTAGATAGCAAATCTGCCATTAGCATCATTCAAAATCCTGTTCAGTTTTCAAAAACCAAACTTATTGAAATCAGGTATCATTTCATAAGAGATTGCTATGAAAAAGGCAAGATTGAAGTGAAACATGTAGCAACAGCTAATCAAATAGCTGACATATTCACTAAACCCCTTGACCCATCAGTATTTCAGAAGTTAGTATCCATGCTTGGGATGCTAAATTTGTAAGTGTTTCTTTTTACTTTTCTGCACATATTTTCATTTTTCAATTACATCTGTTTTCAAGTTTGAAAACTTCTGAAAAACAAACAAGAGAGAAACTACTGATGAACAAAACATCAGTATGGGAATATTTTTTCTGGAAAATGATTAACTTCTAATAAAATAAACTTCAAAAGTTTTGAATAAAGTATTTATAAAGCATTCTCATCAGTTGTTCAAAACTACTGAAGAGAATGTGGGATCTACTGATGATATCTGTTCTTCATCAACAGTTTAGTCAAAAAGGGTAAATCAGATTTTTCCCACATCAGAAGTTTGACCTAGGCGGTTAAAAACTTCTGATAAATACCTTTTCCAACACTTATCCTTTCAAATAGCAAAAACTCCCTCCTTCTCTCTCACAAAATACTCTCAAGACCTAAACCTGCAAAAACACTGTTCGATCCACACACACACAAACCACATGGCTCTAGTACTGAAACAGGGACACAATCAAAGAGGCTACTTCGAAAAACAAGAAGCCTGGTCCCCATACGACGAAATCATTGATTTGGTCGTCAAATCCCAATACTTCACCGCCCTCACCATCGACCCTCCAATTCACACTGAAACTCTAAATGAGTTTTGGGCAAACGCAGAGACGGTGACGGTGAACAACAAAGTAATCTCCCTCAATTCAACCATCCAAGGGAGAAGAATGGCAATCACACCAGCTATTTTGGTAATTAGGCCGGGTTTGGATGATGTAAATGCCCCAGACCAATTTCTAAATTCTCAGATTCATTTAACCATGACAGAGTGTGGTTACCAAGGCACTCTCTCACATGCTACAATCTTTAAGAAATATTTTGAACCAAAGTAAACACTGCTTTTTCATTATATTATTATGTGTTTGAGTCCAAAAACTGGATCTTATGATCAGATGCCCTCAACTTTTCAACCTATTTTTCATTCCATAGTGAATGAAACAAAATTCAGGGCATCATCACTTTTCTTTAATGAGTTGGTGTTACATCATCTCAATACTAAAAAGAAGTTTCTGTTGTACCCAAGATTTATTATGCATTGCATAATAAAAGAACTTGGAGAAGAGGTATTTGTGGGTAAAACAAAAATTTTAAACCCTTAATCCTCACAAGCATACTCAAGGCACAACAAACCGGCTGCCTGGCCAGAAGATGACCAAGGGGAACCAGAAACAGTCCCCATGGAACCCTCATCTTCCAAACCTACACCCCCAAAGGCCAAGAAACCCAAGCAACAAAAACAAAAACCCACCAACCCAAAAAGAAAAGCAGTTCAGGAAGTTGAGATGCCTGAACTAGCTAATGTGCAATCTGCACTTGATAAAGATGTGACTGAAACATCCTCTCAGTCTCATCCATCTCAAACCCCACCAAGAGCACCAATCACCATACTTTTCAAAAGAAAAAGACTAAAGAAAACTATTCCTATTGACTCCTCTTTTGAAACTGCTGAACCCATTGACCAAACTACTGAACCAACACCCCAAATTTCTGAACCTGATATGGAAATAGCCAAACTTCTCTCTGGGCTAAAAGAGTGAATCCCATCCGAACATGTCAGTCCCTAACAACCACATCAAACAGGGGACATAGCCTCAGAACTTGACATGGATGTGGACACTCAAAACCCTAACCAAAGAGATGAGGATGAACCATGGTCTCTAAGCCCAAACTTAGAAACTCTTGGTACTTTTGAGGCTGCTACTACTCATTTACCACCCAGTGGTGGATCTGAGGAAAGAAGCAACATAGCTAAGACCTCAACTATGGCAACTACTGATGAAGGCTTAATGCCTGAGGTAGGAAATCCTCTGAACCAAGAAAAAGAGGTACATGAGACAACTGAGTTGGGTTCAGCTCATGCTGTAACTGATACAGTCCTCATTGAGGATGTAATTAGGGATTCAGATAATTCCATTGACTTGGATGATGATTCACAACACAAAACTACTGAATTGACGGCTACAAGTGAAGGTCCTACACCTGGTGTATCTATGCTCAAGAAGCTAGTCACACCAGATCAGGTTAAAGACCACTTAATCCCTGATTCCCCAATAGTGGCATCTTCTGTACAACAAGAAGATCTCCCAAAAATACACCCCTCACTACAAATGCCTACCCAATTCCCTGGGCCATCCAGCATAGACATGAACCAACTATGCAACCCAGATGGTCCATTATATCACATGATGAACACCCTCATCAAAAATCACTTCCAAACCTACACAGCTGACTTGGAGCTGTCCATCAAAAACCAATTTGGAGTTATAAAGACTAAGATGAACGATCTGTCCAACAAGATTGACTTCAACTCCAAACAGATTGCTACTCTTACAGGTCATTTCTCTGAACCCTCAAAGAAAAAGCTTGATGAATCCAAAAAGCGGGAGAAAACTAAGGAACCTAGGGAGTCATTCAAAGCCAAGATAAAGGCAAGAGTGGCTATCCAAGAAAGAGAACAGAGAAACCAAGCCAGAAGAGAAAAACTGGCCCAACAATTTGGTGTCTCTGTACAAGAAATAGAAGATGCTGAAAAGCCTGATGAATCCCAAGGCCACAATGAAGAAACTTCTGATGGTGAAAGTTCTGATGAAGACTCAGAAAATACTGAAGACAATCCTTCAGTAGTTGACAGACCTTCAGTAGTTGTCAACCCATCAGAAGTCAACACTTCCAACACTGAAACTGCTGAACAGCCTTCCAGATCAACTGAACCTACTCAATCAACTCCTATTCCAAAGCCTACTACAACTACAACAATGACTGTGCTGAACCCTTCTCCTCTATCTAATTACAGCCGAAAGAAAGGCTAAGGAAGATAAGATCTGGAGTGCTTTGGAAGCAAGGGATGACTTAAGCCTCAATGAAAAGCTACAGGCTTATGAAGCAGAACTTCAAAGGCAAGCTAACCTGGAAAGAATTGCTGAGGAAGACAAAAGACAACAACTGATGTCTTACATCACCAAGAACAGCAACACCAAAGCCTATACATTGAAGGGACTCTCCATTGAAGAGCTAACAAGAAGAGCTCAACTTGTTGCAGACAAACTTGCAACAAGTAAAGATGGAAAAGCCAAGAGAGCCCAGATGATTGATGAATTAGTAGCAAATGGTTATGGTTCAAAAGCCTCTGTGTCCAAATGGAAAGAAGAAAGAATGGTGGACACTTATAGAAAATACAAGGCTGCAAGGGCTGCAAATCCAGAGAAGTTTGAAACTACTACAAAGAAAAAGACAGAGGAGAATGTGAAGACTGATTTCAGGATGGTACTACTAGAAGGAAGTACAGTAGTCCATTCTGACTTCGACATTGAAGAGAAACCTCTGCTAACCCAATTCAGGGATCCTTCCACCTTTTCCTATCAAATTCAAAAGACCATTAAAGACAAACTGCACACTAAGGTAGTTACTGAGCATCACTTGCCAACCTTTCAACTACCTAATGTGATGCAACAAGAACAAGGAAGAGAATCCCACCTGAGAGTCACTGAAATCGAAGACATCCAACACTCAGGAGCATCCCAGGGTACCAGCATGGTTCCCTATACTTTAGACTTTGACAAGTCTAAAATGCCTATCATCAGATGGTCCTTTACTGATGGCAACTCAGTACAAGTAACAAGAAGAGACCTCACAAGCAGAGCCTATAAGTCGATGAATGATCTGAAGAAGCTATCAACTCAAGACCTGCTTACAATCCAGCATCTGGAACCACAAAGAGGATCTCTCACTGATGAACAACTAAACCAGTTGAAGAATTCCATGTTCAAAGGGATATGGAAGATTGCGAATGACAGAAGAAAACAATAAGGAATTAGAAAGGTTTTGGCTTCATCAATCCAGTGGGAGATTGTTAGGACAAAAAGGATTGGTGAAACCTTTTTTGCAAACCTTAGTCTAATTCACTTCTGTCATATTATTCTAAGTATAGAACTACTGAAGAAAGAAGACTAAACTGCTGAAGAAGGATTCTACAAGTACTAAAGAAGAAATGCATCAGAAGTTTTGAAGTCCAAACCAGACAGTTCACTGAAGAACTACTGAAGACAAACTACTCATCAGTAGTTTGTCATTCATCAGCACTTGTTCAAGAATCTTTCTACCGCCTTATGTTTCAGTAGTTTATTAGTTTAGTATTACTTTAACTTTTTGTACAAGTTCCAAGATTGCAACTTGTTGCAACTTGTCTCTGAACTTGCTTTTTGGCAAGGTTCATGTATTTGTAAAGTCTATAAATAGATGGGTTCATCCCTCTGTTTTAGACATTGATTTTTAATACAGAAATCCTTCAAAGCTTATCATTGTTATTTCCATTTCATTTACTGAGAATCTGTTTAAGTGTTCATTTTCATTCAATGCTTAGATTCTCATTAAATACTTGTCTTTAGTTTTATCAAACATCCAGGGGGAGTAATAACTCCTGTTGATAAGTGTAGCTTTAACTTATATCATTCCGCTGTGCTATTACTAATAAAGAACTTGCTAGACACTGAAGTGTTCACTAGCAAGTTCATACAAAGAGCAATACTGATCCAACAATTGGTATCAGAGCACTGGTTTATCTGATCACATATCAATCTAACACATTGAGAATCAGACACAGGCTCTTATTGATATTCAATAAAGGATTAAAAGTTCCCTTTTATCAACATCCATCACTTTAAGATATATTTGACAAATCAATACTCTCTAAAATGGATCCTCATAATATTGGTTCTGCCAATAAAACTGCTATGCTAGTAAGAAATGAATATAATATCTGGCAAAGGAGAATGACACATACCTTATCACAGACCAACACAGGTTGCTGGAAATCTGTGATATATGGTCCTCATAAACCAGTAAATATCAATCTTGAAACTAAAGAAGAAATTCCAAAAGACCCAAAAGACTATACAGATGATGATTTCCTAAAACTTGAGCTTGATGCTAAAGCTTTCTCTATGTTGGCAATGACACTCCCAAATGAAATCTACTCTGGCCTATTACATTGTGATAGTGCCAAAGAGCTTTGGGACTGCCTCAAATGAAATCTACTCTGGCCTATTACATTGAAAGATTCTCCTCATTAATATCTGAGCTAAAATTAAATGGTCAGACCTACACAACTGTATCTATGCTTCATAGATTTTTTAAGGTCTTTACCTGAAAAATGGGAAACATACTCTATAGTCTTAAGATCTTCACCAGACTTTAGCTCCTTCACTCTTACAAAACTTCATGGGAGATTACTTACTTTTGAAAGAGAAATTGATCAATAGAAAAAGTTACAAAGTTCTGGTAAAACTGCTGATGACTATCTACCAGGTAGTACAGCACTATTGGGACAAGACTCACCAACTTGTTCAAATAGTTTTGGATCTTTTGACCATATTGACATAACTGTTGGGATCTCATCTGAAAGATCATTCCCAGGTTATGACAATAATGATTTTGGTCAAACTGCTGATAACATGTGTTTTATCATGGATGATTTAAAAAATTTCAGCAGTGATAACTTGGAAGAAATGGATATTCTACACCAACTGGCCATGTTAAGTTTAAAAACAAACAAATTTTACAAAAGGTCAGGAAGGAAGTTTCCAGGACTCAACAGCTCAACAAAAATTGGTTTTGACAAATCTAAACTCAGATGTCACAAGTGTCAAAAGTTGGGACACTTTGCTAGAGAGTGTAGAAGCTCTAGCTTTAACCAACCTCTGTCTGGAAATAATTTTAACCCCAGTTATAACAGGAATAATGGAACACAAGGGAGTGCACATTTTTACAGGCACAAGCTCCACAACACCAATATGTGCCACAAGTATAATATGTACAGATGCCTGCTCAACAGATGCAGAGCCATCAATCAATCCCTCCCTTTCCAGCTGCTCAACCACCTCCATAGACTCAGCAACCCTCACAACAAAGTTTATTTACATCAGGGTATGTTGACTGGAGCAGTCTTCCTTTTGACACTACTGAGTGTAACCCTGATGCAGACAACAAGATGTTTGACATCAACTGGGGAGAGCCTGACAATGGCAGAAAGAACTTTGCCTTGATGGCATTTGAGGGATGCACCTCAAAATCTGCCTTGTCACAGGTATCAAAAGAATCTTTGACAAAACTTTGTTCAACTTCTTGCAAAGAATCTTTTGCTCTCATAAGAGAGACTAAGGTGCACTTACAAGGTAAAGCAAATGACTCTGAGAGAAAATTCACTCAGATGAAATGTGATTTAGAAAGAAAACTTTCTGCAAAAACAAAAGAAGTTTCTAAATTAACTAACACTGCTATTGAAACCCAAGCACAAATTAAAATCATGATAAATGACCTAGGAAATGTCAGACAAGAGCTTGCTGACACTAAGGTCACATGTGAAAAATGGGTTGAATCTTGTAAAGGGTACCAACTATTGCTAAACAAACAAAGTCCTTCAAATGTTAGGTTTGGCATAGGGTACAATCACACTGAAACACCAACAGATTTTTCCCCCAAAACAACTAAAGATGGGAGAAAAATTGTTTCAGGTGAAACTTCTGAAGAGAAAGAATGCACATCTTTCCATGGAAACTTTCTAAAAACTCACAAAGAAAGTTCTTCAGAAGTACTGATTAAATCTGACATTAAGCCATCAGTAGTTTCAACTACATCAGGAGTTGAGAACCTGAGAACTACTGATGACCTAAAACCAATCAATACAGTCAGAAACTTGTCTTTAAAAGAAAAGACAAAAGAATGTGAAATCTGTGGTCTGTTCAACCACAAAACAGAATTTTGCAGATACAGAAAAGGTATTCAGTACAATAAGAAAATTAAACAACTGGTTGTGGGAAAACAAATCAGAAATGATTTTGTAGAAACTTTTTCTCCCAGGAATAAACAACCAGTAAACACCTTTTCTTAGAAAAAGACAAAATCTCAAAAAAAATCTTTTTCTCAAAATTCTCTTTCAGTAGTTAGACCTAAATCATCAGCAGTTTCACAAACTGCTGAGATTAAAGATCTCATGAACATGGTACAACTACTGATGACCAAAGTTGATGGTGGTCCTCAAAAGGATACCACCATTGCTCTTAATGAAAAATCCATTGCCAAAAAGACATGGATTCCTCAACTTGGTCAAGAACAAACTGTAAATGTTCTCAAGAGCAAACCCAAAGCCAAACTGGCTTGGGTTCCCAAATCTAACTAATTTGCTATCTTGTGCAGAGAGTTTCCAGAGGCTTAAATAGCATTTGGTATGTAGACAGTGGAGGCTCAATGCACATGACAGGATGCAAATACCTGATAAAAAATTTTATCAGTCAAAGAGAAGGATCTGTATCCTTTGGGAACAATGCTAAGGGATATGTGCTAGGACATGGCAATGTCTCCTCTGGCAAAATACAGTTTGACAAGGTCAATCTGGTTGAAAACCTTGAGTACAACTTGCTGTGTGTGTCACAAATGTGTGATAAAGGATATTCTTCCTTTTTCACAAAGACAGCATGCAAGATCATATCACCAGAAGGCCAGAAGTTGATAGAGAAGATCATTGAAGATCACACTTTGTTGATAGCCAAAAGATGTGGCAATGTCTATGCAGTGGACATTGAAAAGGACAAAGTACTGAACAACACTGCCTGTTTCTTCTCAAAGGCATCAACTTCAGAGACTGATCTCTGACACAGGAGACTTGGCCATGTGAACTTTAAAACCATAAATAAAGTCACAAAAATGGGCTTGGTCAGAGTTCTACCTTTAAAGGTATACCAGTGTCAAGAACACTGTGTATCCTGTTTAAAGGGAAAACAGCATAAGTCCTCCTATATGTCTATTGAAGAATAAAAAACAACTGCATGTCTTCAACTACTCCATATGGACTTATTTGGGCCTGTAAAAATCATGAGCCTTGGTAAGAAGAAGTACTGCTTGGTCATCATTGATGACTATTCAAGATTTACATGTGTATTCTTCATATTTTCCAAGGATGAGGCTGCTGAAATCATCAAGTTCTACATTCTACAAGTAGAGAAACAATATTCTCTATCTGTCAAAGCCATTAGAAGTGACAATGGGACAGAGTTCAGGAACAAAAATCTGGATGAATTCTGCTTATCTAAAGGGATTATTAGACAATACAGTGTTCCCAGAACTCCTAAACAAAATGGTGTAGTAGAAAGGAAGAACAGAACCTTAATTGAAGGAGCAAGAACAATGTTAGCTGATTCAGGCCTACCATTGTATTTCTGGGCTGAAGCAGTTAACACTGCATGCTATGTTCAAAATAGAATCATTGTCAACAAGAGACACTCCAAGATTGCCTATGAAGTTCTTCATGGCATAAAGCCCCTTATCTCCTTTTTCAGGGCTTTTGGATGTCAATGTTTCATTCTAAACATTAAAGACTCTATTTCAAAGTTTGCTGCCAAAGTTGATTCAGGTTACTTTCTTGGTTACTCTTCCACTAGAAAAGCCTACAAGGTTTTTAACTCAAGAACCAGGATAGTAGAAGAAACACTGAATGTCAAGTTCAATGAGTCAAAACACACTCTTATTCCAGCACATCCTACTGAACTTTTTGACCTTGACAGCTTCCATTTTGGACCTGAAAAGACTGTTACTTCATCTAAACCTACTTATTATGGTAATCAAAGGTTTGATGATGAGGATCCAGCACCATGGACTCCTCAAACAGTCATTAAGTCAACTTCCAAACCATCAGAAGTTTCACAAACTTCTGATTCAAGAACTACTGATGTACAAACTCAAACATCTGCTACAGCACCTAAAACTACTGAAGACACTGAAACTGCTGAACCAGACATTATAAATCTCAGTTGTTTGTTTGATGAAGTACAAGAGCCTCCTACACCTATCAGTGGTTTACAACAACTGATTGAACACAAAGATCGTCCACTTAAACAAATCATGGGTGATATTGCATCAGGTGTTCTTACAAGAAACCAGCTTTCCAACTTTTGCTTCTTCTCAGCATTTATTTCTAAGTTGGAACCTAAAAAAAATACCAAGAAGCCCTCAAAGACAACAACTGGGTACAAACCATGTAAGATGAGTTGCTTCAATTCAAAAAACAACAGGTTTGGGAAATCTGTCCCTTACCACCAAACAAGCAACCAATTGGCACAAGATGGATTTTTAGGAACAAACAAGATGAGGCTGGTATGATTATAAAGAACAAGGCAAGACTGGTAGTACAAGGTTACTCTCAAGAAGAAGGAATTGATTATGATGAAACCTTTGCTCCAGTTGCAAGGCTTGAAGCCATCAGGTTATTTCTGGCCTATGCCATTTCCCACAAAATCAAAGTTTTTCAAATGGATGTTAAAAGTGCATTTTTGTATGGGAAAATAAAAGAAGAAGTGTATGTCTGTCAGACACCTGGGTTTGAGGATCCTTCTCATCCTGAGTGGGTGTACAAACTAGACAAAGCTCTTTATGGGCTCAAACAGGCTCCAAGGGCCTGGTATGAAACACTTTCTAACTTTTTACTCAAAAATAACTTCACAAGAGGCTCCATTGATAAAACTCTTTTCATAAAACATGTTGGAAATCATATCTTACTTGTTCAAATATATGTTGATGATATCATATTTGGTTCAACAAACACAAAATTGTGTGATGAATTTAAGAAACTCATGCAATCAAAATTTGAGATGAGTACAATGGGAGAACTGCAGTACTTTTTGGGACTGCAGATTAAAAACAAACAAATGGAACTTTTATACATCAATCAAAATATGTTAAAAAATTATTAAACAAATTTTCTTTACAAGACTGTAAATCATGTTCCACTCCCATGACACCAACCACACAAGTTGAACCAGATGATTAAGGAAAACAGGTTGATCAAACCATGTATAGATGTATGATAGGTTCCCTTTTATATCTAGCTGCTTCTAGACCAGATATTATGTTTTCAACATTTGTCTGTGCTAGATATCAATCAGCTCCTAGGGAATCACACCTCATTGCAGTCAAAAGAATCTTCAGATATCTGAAAGGAACTCCAACACTTGGAATTTGGTATCCTGCTTCAAGCAATACCAAGTTATCAGCTTTTTCAGATAGTGACTTTGCAGGGTGTAAAATGTCAAGAAAATCAACATTTGGTGGTTGTCAGTTCTTGGGAAACTGTCTAGTGTCCTGGCAATCAAAGAAACAAACATCTGTTGCAACTTCAACTGCTGAAGCTGAATACATTGCAGCTGCAAGTTGTACATCACAGATACAATGGCTCCAGTATCAACTTCTTGATTATGGAATCAAAGAGACCAAGACACCATTGCTTGTAGACAGCAAATCTGCCATTAGCATCATTCAAAATCCTGTTCAGTTTTCAAAAACCAAACATATTTAAATCAGGTATCATTTCATAAGAGATTGCTATGAAAAAGGCAAGATTGAAGTGAAACATGTAGCAACAGCTAATCAAATAGCTAACATATTCACTAAACCCCAGGACACATCAGTATTTCAGAAGTTAGTATCCATGCTTGGGATGCTAAATTTGTAAGTGTTTCTTTTTACTTTTCTGCACATATTTTCATTTTTCACTTACATCTGTTTTCAAGTTTGAAAACTTCTGAAAAACAAACAAGAGAGAAACTACTGATGAACAAAACATCAGTATGGGAATATTTTTTCTGGAAAATGATTAACTTCTGATAAAATAAACTTCAGAAGTTATGAATAAAGTATTTATAAAGCATTCTCATCAGTTGTTCAAAACTACTGAAGAGAAAGTGGGAACTACTGATGATATCTGTTCTTCATCAGCAGTTTGGTCAAAAAGGGTAAATCAGACTTTTCCCACATCAGAAGTTTGACCTAGGCGGTTAAAAACTTCTGATAAATACCTTTTCCAACACTTATCCTTTCAAAAAGCAAAAATTCCCTCCTCTCTCACAAAATACTCTCAAGACCTAAACCTGAAAAAACACTGTTCGATCTACACACACACAAAGCACATGGCTCTAGTACTGAAACAGGGACACAATCAAAGAGGCTACTTCGAAAAACAAGAAGCCTGGTCCCAATACGACGAAATCAATGATTTGGTCGTCAAATCCCAATACTTCACCGCCCTCACCATCGACCCTCCAATCCACAGTGAAACTCTAAATGAGTTTTGGGCAAACGCAGAGACGGTGACGGTGAACAACAAAGTAATCTCCCTCAATTCAACCATCCAAGGGAGAAGAATGGCAATCACACCGGCTACTTTGGTAATTAGGCTGGGTTTGGATGATGTAAATGCCCCAGACCAATTTCTAAATTCTCAGATTCATTTAACCATGACAGTGTGTGGTTACCAAGGTACTCTCTCACATGCTACAATCTTTAAGAAATATTTTGAACCAAAGTAAAAACTGCTTTTTCATTATATTATTATGTGTTTGAGTCCAAAAACTGGATCTTATGATCAGATGCCCTCAACTTTTCAACCTATTTTTCATTCCATAGTGAATGAAACAAAATTCAGGGCATCATCACTTTTCTTTAATGAGTTGGTGTTACATCATCTCAATACTAAAAAGAAGTTTCTGTTGTACCCAAGATTTATTATGCATTGCATAATAAAAGAACTTTGAGAAGAGGTGTTTGTGGGTAAAACAAAAATTTTAAACCCTTAATCCTCACAAGCATACTCAAGGCACAATAAACCGGCTGCCTGGCCAGAAGATGACCAAGGGGAACCAGAAACAGTCCCCATGGAACCCTCATCTTCCAAACCTACACCCCCAAAGGGCAAGAAACCCAAGCAACAAAAACAAAAACCCACCAACCCAAAAAGAAAAGCAGTTCAGGAGGTTGAGATGCCTGAACTAGCTAATGTGCAATCTGCACTTGATAAAGATGTGACTGAAACATCCTCTCAGTCTCATCCATCTGAAACCCCACCAAGAGCACCAATCACCATACTTTTCAAAAGAAAAAGACTAGAGAAAACTATTCCTATTGACTCCTCTTTTGAAACTGCAGAACCCATTGACCAAACTACTGAACCAACACCCCAAATTTCTGAACCTGATATGGAAATAGCCAAACTTCTCTCTGGGCTAAAAGAGTGAATCCCATCCGAACATGTCAGTCCCTAACAACCACACCAAACAGGGGACATAGCCTCAGAACATGACATGGATGTGGACACTCAAAACCTTATCCAAAGAGATGAGGATGAACCAGGGTCTCTAAGCCCAAACTTAGAAACTCTTGGTACTTTTGAGGCTGCTACTACTCATTTACCACCCAGTGGTGGATCTGAGGAAAGAAGCAACATAGCTAAGACCTCAACTGTGGCAACTACTGATGAAGGCTTAATGCCTGAGGTAGGCAATCCTCAGAACCAAGAAAAAGAGGTACATGAGACAACTGAGTTGGGCTCAGCTCATGCTGTAACTGATACAGTCCTCATTGAGGATGTAATCAGGGATACAGATGATTCTATTGACTTGAATGATGATTCACAACACAAAACTACTGAATTGAAGGCTACAAGTGAAGGTCCTGCACCTGGTGTATCTATGCTCAAGAAGCTAGTCACACCAGATCAGGTTAATGTCCAATTAATCCCTGATTCCCCAATAGTGGCATCTTCTGTACAATAAGAAGATCTCCCAAAAATACACCCCTCACTACAAATGCCTACCCAATTCCCTGGGCCATCCAGCATAGACATGAACCAACTATGCAGCCTAGATGGTCCCTTATATCACATGATGAACACCCTCATCAACAATCACTTCCAAGCCTACACAGCTGACTTGGAGCTGTCCATCAAAAACCAATTTGGAGTGATACAGACTAAGATGAACGATCTGTCCAATAAGATTGACTTCAACTCCAAACAGATTGCTACTCTTACAGGTCATTTCTCTGAATCCTCAAAGAAAAAGCTTGATGAATCCAAAAAGGGGAGAAAACTAAGGAACCTAGGGAGTCATTCGAAGCCAGGATAAAGGCAAGAGTGGCTATCCAAGAAAGAGAACAGAGAAACCAAGCCAGAAGAGAAAAAATGGCCCAACAATTTGGTGTCTCTGTACAAGAAATAGAAGATGCTGAAAAGCCTGATGAATCCCAAGGCCACAATGAAGAAACTTCTGATGGTGAAAGTTCTGATGAAGACTCAGAAAATACTGAAGACAATCCTTCAGTAGTTGACAGACCTTCAGTAGTTGTCAACCCATCAGAAGTCAACACTTCCAACACTGAAACTGCTGAACAACCTTCCAGATCAACTGAACCTACTCAACCAACTCCTATTCCAAAGCCTACTACAACTACAACAATGACTGTGCTAAACCCTTCTCCTCTATCAATGTCCAAAGAACTACTTGAGAAGAGTTTAATTACAGCCGAAAGAAAGGCTAAGGAAGATAAGATCTGGAGTGCTTTGGAAGCAAGGGATGACTTAAGCCTCAATGAAAAGCTCCAGGCTTATGAAGCAGAACTTCAAAGGCAGGCTAACCTGGAAAGAATTGCTGAGGAAGACAAAAGACAACAACTGATGTCTTACATCACCAAGAACAGCAACACCAAAGCCTATACATTGAAGGGACTCTCCATTGAAGAGCTAACAAGAAGAGCTCAACTTGTTGCAGACAAACTTGCAAAAAGTAAAGATGGAAAAGCCAAGAGAGCCCAGATGATTGAAGAATTAGTAGCAAATGGTTATGGTTCAAAAGCCTTTGTGTCCAAATGGAAAGAATAAAGAATGGTGGACACTTATAGAAAATACAAGGCTGCAAGGGCTGCAAATCCAGAGAAGTTTGAAACTGCTGAAGTGTCAACTTCAGTTGTTAGAACTTCTGGTGTTTCAAGAAAACCTGCTACAAAGAAAAAGACAGAGGAGAATGTGAAGACTGATTTCAGGATGGTACTACTAGAAGGAAGTACAGTAGTCCATTCTGACTTCGGCATTGAAGAGAAACCTCTGCTAACCCAATTTAGGGATCCTTCCACCTTTGCCTATCAAATTCAAAAGACCATTAAAGACAAACTGCACACTAAGGTAGTTACTGAGCATCACTTGCCAACCATTCAACTACCTAATGTGATGCAACAAGAACAAGGAAGAGAATCCCACCTGAGAGTCACTGAAATCGAAGACATCCAACACTCAGGAGCATCCCAGGGTACCAGCATGGTTCCCTATACTTTAGACTTTGACAAGTCTAAAGTGCCTATCATCAGATGGTCCTTTACTGATGGCAACTCAGTACAAGTAACAAGAAGAGACCTCACAAGCAGAGCCAATAAGTCGATGAATGATCTGAAGAAGCTCTCAACTCAAGACCTGCTTACAATCCAGCATCTAGAACCACAAAGAGGATCTCTCACTGATGAATAGCTGAACCAGTTGAAGAATTCCATGTTCAAAGGGATATGGAAGATTGTGAATGACAGAAGAAAACAATAAGGAATTAGAAAGGTTTTGGCTTCATCAATCCAGGGGGAGATTGTTAGGACAAAAAGGATTGGTGAAACCACTTTTGCAAACCTTAGTCTAATTCACTTCTGTCATATTATTCTAAGTGTTGATGCGTTTTGCGACTAATGATTGGATAAACATAAATAACATATGTTAAGTTTTTGTTAGAAAGGGGCGAAGGTAGATAAAAGGGGCGAAGGTAGAATGATAATGGACGAAGGTAGAATGAAGCTGATCAGAAGACATATTCGACCATTGGTAGTGGGCGAATGTGGAAAAGATCCACATTCGACCAGTGGCAAGGGGCGAACGTGCAGTATCTATAAATAGGTTTTGTGTTTTTGAGTATGTAATAGAGTTGTCAGTTGTGTATGTGTTCAGGTCAGGTTTCAGGTGATTTTGTGAAAGTCTGTAATTGATCTAGATTAACGTGTGTGTGATTGTAATTGAATATTTGACAAAGTTAATCTATGAAAAGATATTGAAAATGATCTTGATTGTGTTTTGATTAGAGTTTTATCATTTTGTTCAGAACTAGGGTTTCCGCACCTGGTTTTGTGACTTGTATGATCATATTATCCTGTTTTAGTCAAATTATTTCGTTCACACTAAGTATAGAACTACTGAAGATAGAAGACTAAACTGCTGAAGAAGGATTCTACAAGTACTAAAGAAGAAATGCATCAGAAGTTCTGAAGTCCAAACCAGACAGTTCACTGAAGAACTTCTGAAGACATGCTACTCATCAGTAGTTTGTCATTCATCAGCACTTGTTCAAGAATCTTTCCACCGCCTTATGTTTCAGTAGTTTATTAGTTTAGTATTACTTTAACTTTTTGTACAAGTTCCAAGATTGCAACTAGTTGCAACTTGTCTTTGAACTTGCTTTTTGGCAAGGTTCATGTATTTGTAAAGTCTATAAATAGATGGGTTCATCCCTCTGTTTTAGACATTGATTTTTAATACAGAAATCCTTCAAAGCTTATCATTGTTATTTCCATTTCATTTACTGAGAATCTATTTAAGTGTTCATTCTCATTCAATGCTTAGATTCTCATTAAATACTTGTCTTTAGTTTTATCAAACATTCAGGGGGAGTAATAACTCCTGTTGATAAGTGTAGCTTTAACTTATATCATTCCGCTGTGCTATTACTGATAAAGAACTTGCTAGACACTTAAGTGTTCACTAGCAAGTTCATACAAAGAGCAATACTGATCCAACATTTTTGGAGTTCCAAAACACATTATATTTTGAAAAGAAACCCTTTATTTTATATCCTGGGTTTCCGGGATCCTTTTCGTTTATTTAATTTTTACCGGGTAATCACCAACATCCATACCGGACAAGTTTATTCGCACATGATCCTATCATGCTTCATCATTAAACGTGTGCATTCCTATGCATCTTGTGGGGAATTTGCTATTCTCTACGGCAACGGTTAAATTATTCCAATTAATTTAAACATGCACTTAAACTGTTAATTACATATACTAATTACGTACGGAAACATATCGATTTTTCCGGACGTTACAACAACCAATGGAAGACCAAATTCAAGATTCATTTAGAGGGAATGGGAATGGAAGGCACTGAAGCTTGGCAAATGATTGCTAAGGGGTATGTAGCTTCGGTTTTGGAGAACACTGGTGAGCCGATTCCATTAGAGAGTCTAGCTGAGGATGAGAAGAAAAAGTTTGTGGTGGAAAAGATGGCGTTTTCCCAACTGTCCCAGGCCATTAACACTGATCTTTTACATCAGTTCGGGTCGTGCACCACTTCGAAGCTATTATGGGATATGTTAAGAAATCGTCACGATGGAAATGAGAAAACAAGGAAATTGTGAATGGAGGAGTTGAGAAAAGAGTTTGAAAACTTTAGCTATATGGGTAATGAAACACTAAAGGAGTTGATTCCGAGGTATTGCCATTTATTGACTGAACTTTCAAGTTATGAGATCAATATACCTATGTCTGAGCTGGTGGATAAGTTCGCTGATGCATTACCACCATACTGGAATCAACACATTGAAGTCCTTAAGGAGAAAGATGCATACCAATATTGGACCTTCAATGAATTCATTCAGAAGCTTGAGAACAAAGAGATGGAGGAGAAGAGGAAAGCGAAAAGAGCACAAGTTCCTCAGAATCCAGAGTTATATCATGGTGGTACATCTTCATCTCTGACTAGTTCAAGTTCTAGTAATACTGTTGCTCCATACATAGCTTGTGTTTCAAGCATTGTTGAACCAACCAAAACCCCCATAAACTATCTTGCACAAACATCATCTTATACCCAACCTTCATATCCGACTACCTACATCCCACCATTTTCACCTATGCAACAAGCTGCATGCTATTCAGCTAATTTGAACCAACCTCAACAAGAATCCTACATTCCTCAAATGAACCAAACTCAAATGAACCCAAGTCAACCAATCCAAAGCCCAATTGTGTTAGAGACATCAAACTTGAACAATGTTACTGTTGAAGTTGCACAACAACATGTAGCCTTGGTTTCTGCTATGGTCGCTTCGTACCACAGAAATCCTTTCAATACTAATTACCAAAACCGTCAATCACAAAATCAGGTATCATATCAAAGCCAAAACAACTCCAACTTTCAACCACAAAATAATTACCAAAACCGACAAAATGCCTCACCAAGCAACTCTGTCAGACAAACCACTACACAAAACTAGAACCAAAATCAAACACCACACAATCCAACCAGAACAATCATTCCTATTTCCACACTAAATAGCCAAACCCAACCAGATAACCAGAACCAGGCTTTGGTAATCCAGAAGGATGAGGGATTTGATTGGACTGGAATGCAACTTGGTGTTGAGGAAATCACTTCTGGTAATGTGGCATGCATTGCCCAGAAGATAGATTTGGATGAGCCGGTGTTAGTTAAAGATGATTTGGAGACTGAGAAGATATCTAAGGTGAAGATTGAGGAGTTGGTTGAAGAATATGATGTTTGTGTTGAGAAGAAGTCAGGATTGGTTCTTAACTCTGTCACTGATGTTCCCGAACATTGTGATTCAGCTTATTCTGACTCGGAGAGCGATTCTGATTCTGAAGCTAGTGTTAACTCACTAGATGATGATATTGAACAACTTCTAGCCGAAGCTGATTTTCTTATGACTCGCAAATCGTGCATAGTGGATGATGCTTTTACCAAAATCGATTATTCTAAATTCTTTGCTGGAAAGGAAGCAAATTTTGCATAGATGGGTATGACAGAGCCTCCAAAATAGGTAAGTTCTGAATCTACTTTAGACATGAACAGTGATAAGTATTGTGGTGCATGCGATAGAATGACAGAGGATAATAACTCAACTTGAGAGTGCTTAGATCAACTGTCAATCGTATCGAAAAGAAGCATTTGAATTCAATAAGGTACTTGATGGTTATAAGAAAGACATTTCTGATCTTAAGAAAACACTATCTTTAAAACAACTGGCCATTAACAATTACATCAATGAATTGGAAGAAACAAAACTTGAAATGGCAACCATCAAGTGCTTTGCTGAGAAAGTCAACAAGAAGCTTGAAAGCTACAAACATATTGCATATGTTGTTGACCATATTATTGAGGAGCCTTCATAGTCAAGTATCTTGCATTCAATAACACCGGAGAGCTCAGTTAAATCTGACTCTACATCAGATGATGAGTCTAACACTTCTAGTGTGGGATACCCTAATTCCGATAATCATTCTTATCCACAAAGACGATTTGTTCCTCAACCAGCACCGTTTTACAACCAAAGTAGATATTTTCAAAAGAGGGATAACCGTCAGATGACATATGATCGTCGTAACCGGATAGCAATGGAAAAGAATTTTAAGAAACCAGTGGTGAACACAACTGTTGAAAAGCAAAAGGTACCAATAAAACCTGCAGTCAACCCAACAGTTGGACCTGGCTCTGTTAAATCAGAGAAGGTAACAAAGAAAGTTCCCTTCAAAGACAAAGTAAAGAAATCGACTGAGACTCCAAAATCTCAGATTCGGATCTTGAAACGTTCGGAACAATTCGGGTCACAGTAGGATCTCAAGGTGCTTCAACTTCAAAAGTGAATGAGAAATCTGAGAATGAAAAGGATTTATTTGATCAGAAAAAGATCAATTCAAATCTAAATGTTTGTGAGAAAGACTCTTTGAAGCAAAATGTTCAAAGACCCAAGACCAAGCAGGCTTGGGTCCCCCGAAAAATCTAATATTTTTACTTGATATGTGTAGGGAGTTTCAGCTGGCACTGTGAGCAGTCTTTGGATTGTTGACAGTGGAGCTTCTGGTCACATGACAGGGGACTTACCGCTGCTGTTCGACATAAGAAATATCAATGGCGGATACGTAGCATTTGCTGAGAACAAAGGAGGATACATTACTATGGAGGGTAGTGTGAGTAATGGTATCGTGAGTTTTGAAAAGATATCGTATGTGAAGCAAAAAGACTATAATTTGCTCAGTGTCAGTCAAATCTGTGATAAGCAGTTCTCTGTATTCTTTGACAAAAAATCTTGCTATATTCTCAAGCCAGGATTCGTACTTCCAAAAGAGTGGGTAATGCTGAAAGCACCGAGAGTGAACAATCTGTACATTCTCGACATGTCAAAAGCAATGACAACCCAAGGCCAAGTGACGTGTTTCCTCTCCAAGGCTACTGACAAAGAATCTATCATGTGGCATAGGAGGATGGGACACATTCACCTTAGAAAAATGAACCATCTGGTGAAGAATGAACTTGTCGAAGGCGTAAATGTTAAACATTTCGATTTGAATGAAAAGTGTGTGAGTTGCAAGAAAGGAAAGCAGCACAAGCAATCCCACAAACCAAAGAAAGTCAACTCAGTTGAATTACCACTTGAGCGTTTGCACATGGACTTATTCGGACCAGTTAAACGTAAAAGTCATGCTGGTGAATTGTACTGTCTTGTGGTTACCGATGACTATTCCATATTTTCATGGGTTATGTGCTTTCCTCATAAGAGCAAGACGTTTAACAATCTGAAGGTTCTGTTCACTCGTTTAGAAAATGTCTATGGTCTAAAGATCAAGAGAATTAGGAGTGATAATGGGACGGAGTTCAAGAACGCACAGATGGATGCTCTTTGTGAAGACAAAGGAATTCATCATGAATATATTGCTCCGTACACCCCTCAATAGAACGGTGTCGCAGAACGTAAAAACATGACTCTAATTGAAGCAGCTAGAACAATGCTTGCGGATTCCAGCCTTCCAGTAATGTTCTGGAATGAAGCCATTTACGCAGCTTGAAATACTCTCAATCGTGTTCTAACAGTGAAGAAGTTTAGTAAAACTTTTTATGAGCTATTGAACAGACGGAAGCCAAACTTAGATTATCTAGAACCATTTGATGCACCGTGTACAATGCTTAATCCATATGAGAAGTTCGCACCGAAAGCTGAAGAAGGATTCTTTGTTGGATATGTAACCCTGCTCAAACGGGTATTCAACAAACGAACTCGTCAGGTAGAGGAGTGGGCTAACGTTGAAGTTCAGCGGTATACTCAGAATGTACAGGGTAGCGGTCCAGATTGGATGTTTGATTACAAAGACTTCTTCGAATCATTAGATCTAGATAGCTTGGTTGAAGAGGCTGTATAACGATTATACTACGAGTGTGAAAATGCAGTGACATCACCGTTGGTGCGTCCGAAGAACGTAACCCCCCAAACAGCTTCTAATGATGCCAATGCTCCTGCAGCTGAAGAAGAAGTGTTCCAGGAAGCTTCCACAACTCTCAATTCATCAGAATCGGAAGATGATGATGATGTCACAAGTGAAGCTGTTCCAGATATTGCTGTAGAGACACATCCAGTGAACCTAAATCCAAATGGTGCTTCATCATCAAACTTGGGTAATGATCTGGATTCAACAGAGAATTTAACTACTCAAATGGGAGTGCAAGTACCTGATTATCCGGAATATCGGAAACATCATATTCACCCGCTCGAGCAAGTTATTGGTGATCCTGGTAGCAGTGTTATGACGAGAGGACAACTGAGAAATGCTAACTCACAAGAAAACCTTGGCGCTCTAGCTTTATACGCTAAAATTCAAAAATCAGGTTGTAAGAATGACTGGTCTTTTGCTTGTTATGTTTCGTAGGTTGAGCCACAGACATACAAGGATGCTCTTTTGAATGACACTTGGGTAGAGGCAATGCAAGAGGAGTTATTGCAATTTCAGAAACTGGGAGTGTGGACACTGACAGATTTACCTACAGGACGGAAAAATATAGGAACAATATGGGTGTTTGAGTGCAAAAAGGACACTGACAGATTTACCTACAGGACGGAAAAATATAGGAACAATATGGGTGTTTGAGTGCAAAAAGGATGACAGAGGATTGATTGTTAGAAACAAAGCTCGATTAGTCGTACAAGGATTTCATCAAGTGGAAGGAATAGACTATAACGAGATTTATGCACCGGTTGCACGCTTAGAAGCTATCCGCATGTTTCTAGCGTTTGCATCTTACAAGAAATTCAAGGTGTATCAAATGGACGTTAAAAACGCGTTTCTTTATGGTGTGGTCAAGGAAGAAGTTTACGTAGGTCAACCACCAGGCTTTGAGGATCCTATCCACCGGGATAAGGTCTACGTTCTAAACAAAGCTCTCTATGGGTTTCACCAGGCTCCACGGCAATGGTATGAGGAGCTGATCACGTATCTTCTATCCAAAGGATTCAAACGAGGTTTGGTAGATTGCACTCTGTTCACAAAATGAACAGGAGATGACTTGCTTCTAGTACAAATTTATGTTGATGACATTATTTTTGGATCTACTAATGAACATTTGTGAAGGGAACTTGAAAAAGTTATGCAGGAAAAGTTCAAAATGAGTGCGATGGGAGAGATGCAGTTTTTCCTAGGCTTGAAGGTGGATCAATGACCAACGTGAATCTTTATTCACCAAACCAAATACATTTCTGAAGTCTTGAGCCGATTCCAGATGGATGATTCAAAGCCGATGGATACCCTGATACAACCTAATCACGGGATTGATGTTGACGCTAAGGGGGAGCTGACTGTATGTGTATAGGATCGGCTATTCAAACAAAGAATATGATCAAACAAGTTCAATTCAGGGGCGGAATCCCTGAATTGATCAAGAAATGATAATAAAACTAGCAAAACACACAAATCATCTCAAACGTTTTCATTTCATTCATAATCATTGTTAATAATCTTTACAAAGCTTGTTTATAATGATTAAACTCAATTACAAACTTGACAAAAACCCTAGGGAGACAAACACTCTGAGAGGGAAACAAAATGACCAAAAGTTAAACATTCAAAAATGATTCAGCCTTATATAGACCTGCAAATTCGCCCAATTGACTTGGTCGAATGTGCAGGTTCGACCATTCAAGGCGGGCGAACCAAAACATATATACAATCAAAATTACATTCGACCTCCCAGAGCTCCCTTCGACAAAACTATTCTACCTTCGACCATCTGAAAGCCACCTTCGACCGTCGGTAATCAGCAATACATATTAGAATTCGCAATTCAATAGCACTAGTCGCACTTTCGTGTATCTACAAACTCCCCCTCGACTATTGCTTGAATTGCTTCAGCCTTCGGTCTTCATCCATTCTCTTGTTCATCAATTTGATATGCGGTAGCTTCTTTTGTTCTTTCGTCATAACTGGTTCATGAGTTTGCTTTGGTTTCTTCTTTTCAACTTTCTGAATCTGAACAAACTTCGCCAGCTTCTTATCAAAGTCACAACCCGCATTGACATCCCACGCAAAACATAAGAATACCACACGTTGGTATTTAGCTGCCTGTTCGCAGTCTTTCTCTTCACAGTAAATCGGATTATAGTATAGCATGATAATATCCTCGTGCGAGCAATTGATCAACCACATCGGGTCAAAGATATGAATCTTCTTGAAATCTTTCATACCATCCTTCAGAACAATAATAGCCTCTGCTGTCTTCCAGTCGTAGTACCACCACATAAAATCTTTTGAAAAATGTTGTGGAATAGGCATCAAAAGAATGTGTTTCAAAACAGTTGGTGGTTTATACTTCAAAGTAACCTTGTACAACCCCGTTATCTCATCTTTCTCCTTCTTGTGTACTATCCTCTTAGGATACTGCGGGGTGAACACATCCTAATTTGTTCTGCACTCTCTCTCGCCATGTGATCTGCAAAGTAACCAACAACATCATTGTTTACTGTAGCACCTGACATCGTATGTCTGCAGCTATCGCGTACAGCCCAATATGGTAGTGTCTTTATGTCATGGAATCTGTTATAGTACAGAATTCCTTTTTCCCATTTCACAGCGACACACCTAAGCTGTCTCAAATACTTTCACCCGAGAGCTTTTCCTTTGAATAGTTCGTTGTGGAATTTGTAGAAACTACCTTGTACTTCAATCTTAGGACGGCTAGCTTCTTTTTCTTTAAGTTTCCTCAGCAATTCTTTCAAATCATCAGATTGTTCAACATTCGGCTTCTGACAATCTGAATTCTTAAACACTTCTTCAACGAACTTTTTGCTCTTCTCACGAGCAAGTTTCTCAGCCTGGCTCAATAACTCGTCAGAAAATTCAGGAAATCCAGAATCTTTATCGTTGTTGAAGTATTCTGGATATTCCTCACTTGTAATATCCTCCATCTCTACTTCTTCAAACAATGGAACATCTCTATCATCAGAGTGATTGCCTGCTTCTTTCTCAGGTATATTCGGTATTTGGTTCTTACTCATCAACTCTTCCAGGGATTTACCAACCTGTTTAGCCAGTCCCTCTAATATCTCTTTAGACACGGCTGCGGAAACTTCTCCGTCTTCCAGATCAGGATCATTATATTCAAGCTCAAAACACATGTCATTTGACTCAAATATTTCTGGAAATCTACCCGTCATCTCAATCGTCCAGACTTTATCAGTCAACATCTGGCGATATAATTTCTTATTTTTTCAGATAAAGCTCTGATTTTCTCGTTCCAGGAAATATTATCATCGTCAGTAGTGCCACCAGGAGCTTTTGAACTAGACTCTCCTACACCTTTACCTGATCCCCTCTTTTCACACTTACATTTGTCAGTATCATCATCATCGTCATCATCACTATCACTAGCATCAGCAGAGCTATTACCATCACCTGAACCATCATTATCACCGTCATCTTTCTTCTTAGGAGCATCACCGGCATCCTGATCCGATTCATCATCATCTTCTTCTTCATCCGATGGCTAAAAATCAACCTGTTCTTCTTCAGGTTCTTTATCTTCCTCTCCAGCTTTCAGTTGTGGAGCTTTTGAGTATAAATCTTTTATGAGATTATTCATGCTCTTGTTGGTTTCTTTCAGCTTTTTGTTCTCAAGTCTCATAATCATATACCTTCTAGTATTTCTTTGCTCATGTAATAATAACTTCTGATTCTCTTCCTAAAGTTGTTTAATCTTAGCTTCCAAACCTTCTTGATTTTCCTATGAAGAGACAACTACGTCCAACATCTTCTTATCATTCTTCCTTAACTGCTCAATCTCCGCTTGTTGCTGATTAATGATTTTCATCATGTCAGTTAGCTTCTGGTTCACTGCATCCATCACATCACCAGATACAGTAACCTTTGGAGTTGAAGCTTCAGCAACTGGGGTCTTTTGTTTCTTCAACTTTTGCAAGACTCTATCTAAAGCATCATTAATGTCATCAGTTGGCAGTTTAGATTGCTCAGCAGCAGATGATGTTTTTTGTTTCTTTGCTACTGGGATGTCATGGGAGATTTAGAGCTTGATGCTGCAGGAACTTTCTTTCCAGCAATTAGCTTCTTAATATCTTTTGCTCTCTTTTTCATCGGTTTCTCAATCTCAACAGCCTTTGCTTTCTTCTTGTATGTAGGATTTTTCTGTTTCTCTCCAGTCTTTGGCGATCCACCAAAATCATCAGATCCCAAACCCAAACCTTCATCAATATCTTCCAATGCAATCGGACTTTTCATAATTTGTTCTTCTAATGACTTGTTCAGACTTTCAGACTCACCAACCATAGTAGCCTTGGGCGTGGTGCTCTTAACAGTTTCGTTATCAGAATCCCATCTCTCTTCAACCTGAGTCTCTTCCGAATCCATTGATTCTTCATCAACCAAGTGTGTTCCTTTCTTCGCAACACTCTTCTGTCTACGAGATGTCTTCTTTGATGGTTTTTCAACATCATCCTCTTTTTCTTTTCCTTTCCCTTTGCCACTCTTCGCACCAACGTTCACTACATGCCTTTTCCTTTTTGCTTCAGGATCAACAGGGCATAATGGATTGTCTTCATCAGACTCACTGTTAGCATGCCTGGCTTTATCAGTACCTGGATCTTCATAACCTGGATTGATCAGGTGACCAAACAAGTTCTTCATTGGTGGTCTCTCATTCATTGGCACACCTTTGTATCCTTTCATTCTTACTAATGTGTTCAGACTCATGTGATCCTGTACGACTATCTGAGTAGGATCTTTTTTCAAATTCTTGTACTTCTCATCAAAGATCATTTGCAGGAATCTCGGGTATAAAAAAAACCTCTTATTCTTCAATCCTCTCAATGGTTCCAGCATATGTTCAAGTATCATTCCAGATATATTGAATGGTTTATTCAAGATCAGGGCAACCATTAAAGAGCTAATTCTCTTTCTCATTACGTCATAACCTCCACTCACTGATCCAAAAACATGTAGCATGAAGTGATCAAGGTACTTGAACTGCGGGCACAACTTTTCTTTATGTAATGAACCATCAGTAATCGGTCCATTGTACTTCATTCTCAGGAAACACTTTCTCTGCTCAATCCAAGAAAGAACTGTTTGATCAGTCTTCTTATCCGTCAGCTTCAATGCTTCTCTGATGTCGTCTTCAGAAATAATCACAAACTCCCCCTGAATCGTACTCACGATAGCAGATTCGTTGTTTCAATAATCCATTCTGGCATTTGTCCAGAATTCTCTTTGGTGATCTCTGTATATAATAGCAGGAGTAGCAATAGCATCAACGATATGGCTTCTCTTCAAAAAGTCAACAATACCGGTGAATTCGGTATGTTTCTTCAGATCGCCCAGATAAGCAAAGCAGTTATGTGCTTCTTCAAACGGTAAATCTTCTACTAGTTTCTTCTCGGCTTCCTTGTCTGAAGATCCTGCGGGAATATAGTACTCTGTTGTTCAGACATGATTAAACTGCAAAATAAAACAAAACAAGAAAACACGTTAAAAACGGACAAAATAAACAAAATATGAAATTTTTTATTTTGAAAATCCACATTCGACCAGTCAAAGGTACGAATGTGTAAAATGGGGTTCGAATGTGGAATATAAGGTTCAAATGATAAAAATCAGTTTTAGAAATGTACATTCGACCATTTTGTTCCACTTTCGACCATTTGAACAGCTACATTCGACCAAATAAACACTTTCGACCCTTTTAAATTGGTCGAATGTGTCTGTTCATCTTCAAAATTTCCAGATTTTGATTTTGTGTGTATTAACATGCAATTTTGATTTGTAAAGCATCTAATATGGCCGATAAACCTTTCCCAATCAACAATTGTTATGATTATTCATTGTTTAAGTGTTTTATCCTAAAATCTATGGTTTGAACTTTTTTTAAGAATCAATCAAACAATCTACCACGAATTAACCCTGGATTTTGGTAATCTCTCCCCTTAAAAAACTTAGACACTGAATGCATATCAAGTATTGTCCCTATAACAGTCCATAAATCATCATTCAATTCAGTCTATGGTTCGAATACATAATCAACGATTCTGAATTCGTTACTGGATAATTACCTGCAAATGTTTGCTTGAAATGATCAGCAAGAAACGAGGATTACAATGGTATGATTTGAAAAACACGAGCAACAAGGGGTCTTAATCTCAGAATTTTGAAAATTTTTTTAAAGGGGGTTCGAAAGTGCAGAAAGGGTATATATAGACTCCACATTCGACCCTTCGTGTAGGGCGAATGTGAAAATTTTTCCACCTTCGACCGTATTTAAAGGTTCGAATGTACAAAAATGGTTCAAATGTAAATATGACATAAGAACACTCACATTCGACCGTTCAGAAGGTTCGAATGAGCAGCAAAAATTCCACATTCGACCCATCGAAGGGTCGAATGAAATTTGGAATTTTTGAACTTTTTACCAAATCTCAAAATCGAGTCCCGTTCAATATTTTTCTCAACTTTTAAGCATCCGACAATCATTATTTCTCATTTAATAATGATAAAATTCAAATTGTCCATCAAGCTTTAGAAAATCACCATCAACCGCCATCGGTTATCAAAAAGAATATAGAAATGTAAAATCTTTTGGATTTTCTAAAATTTTTGTTAAAAACACACCTAAAATCTTTTTGAGTTTTGTATATTTGACGAGAAATGTAAAATGCATAAATGTAAAGGTAAAACATTAAATGTTTTGTAATTTCTCGTAAGAGGATCATATCAGTTTTTGAGAAATCTGATCACACCGTTGATCTTATGATTTATTATCATTAAAGACAATGTGTGATCTGGCAACTGCTGATATTGTTGTCCACATAAGCTCACATGCAGACTGTTGTGCAGTGCTTTAGACTGATACGATTATTTATAGTGTAAACTCAATTGTTTATGGTTCCCACGCACACGACATACTCCCGTATCAAGAAGTAAATGCACAAAGACTCATTGTAACGCGTGATTATGCTTTCGTCATCTGTAATTTACAAGGTATGAGGAACAGAGGTGTACAGGTCAGCAAATCAATGCTACAAAGTAACTTGTGCACTCTACCAGGTTGAGGGCTGATATCAATCATGATTTTCATCAATGATTGCATACGATGCATTAGATAATCTTTGATTATCGTCATACATTGAAAGTTCCTCAATTCGGTAACTTTATGATTTGGCTTTATAGCTCTTTTATAAAGATACCCTGTCTGATCTAGGTCCGTAATGACTTACAGAAGAAGATCAGAGAGGCTATCCCTAGATAACTAATAACATAACGACCCGAAACCTCCGAATTTTGTACAAATACCCTATCAAACGAAATTACGGTACTAAGACCATATGCCCATGAGTAGTTCATCCACATAACAATTTGTTTGATATGTATGTATCTGGCACGCAGTAATAGGTCTACGAAGCCTATCAACACATCACACAGACTCAAACACACGCCTTATATTGCATTACACTTCTTTAGCATGTGTCAGATCCCCACTGATGTACTGTCATTTCCCTTTTTCTCCTGGAAATCATTTTGAGTTTTTCTAATTTTTATGGGTTTTTGAATTTTTCTATGTTTTTGGTTTTTCTAAAAATAAACTCCCCCTAAAATGAAAAACATATTTTTGGGTTTTTGTTTTTTTTTCTTAAAAAACAGCAAAGACTAAAACTAAAAAGCGATAAACCGAGGTGATGATTAGTCTTGTTTCTCTTTAATACCATTAGCTTATAAAAGATATTCAAATCTGGATTTATCAAAAGCTTTGGTAAAAAGATCTGCACGTTGATAGCCTGTGTGGATTTTGACCATGTCAATCAACTCTTTTGCGTAACAATCACGGATAAAATGATATTTGATCCGGATATGTTTAGCTTTCGAGTGATTGACTAAATCTTTTGTTAATGCAATTGCAGCCTCATTATCATAGTATATAGGGGTTTTAAGAAATTGCAAACCGTAGTCCACCATCTGTTGTTGTATCGAGAGAACTTGTGAGCAGCAGCTTGATGCTAAGACGTATTCTGCTTCACATGTGGATAAGGCGACTGCAGTTTGTTTCTTGCATTGCCAGGTCACGAGCCTGCTCCCCATAAACTGGCATCTAGCCGTTGTTGATTTGCTGTCTTTGTCACAGCCTCCCCAATTTGCATCACTAAAAGCTATTAGGTCAAAATTATCATCATTAGGGTACAAAAGTCTTCTCTACGGACAACCCTTCAGATATCTAAGGATACGTTTGACAGCTGCTAAATGACTTTGTTTCGGCTTCGTTTGATAACGTGCACAAAGACATGTGGCAAACATTATATCTGGTCTGGATGCGGTGAGGTACATCAGAGATCTGACGATTGCTCGGTATGTAAAAGGATCAGTCAGCTCCCCATTAGCGCTAACACCAATCCCGTGATTAGGTTGTATCGGGGTATCCATCGGCTTCGAATCATCCATCTGGAATCGGTTCAAGACTTCAGAAACGTATTTGGTTTGGTGAATAAAGATCCCCGTTGGTCTTTGGTCTACCTGCAAGCCTAGGAAAAACTGCATCTCTCCCATCTCACTCATTTAGAACTTTTCCTGCATAACTTTTTCAAACTTCCTGTACAAAAGTTCATTAGTAGATCCAAATATAATATCATCAACATAAATTTGCACTAGAAGCAAGTCATCTCCTGTTCGTTTTGTGAACAGTGTGCAATTTACCAAACCTCGCTTAAATCCTTTGGATAGAAGATACGTGCTCAGCTCCTCATACCATTGCCTTGGAGCCTGATGCAACCCATAGAGAGCTTTGTTTAGAACGTAGACCTTATCCCGGTGGATAGGATCCTCAAAGCCTGGTGGTTGACCTACGTAAACTTCTTCCTTGACCACACCATAATGAAACGCGCTTTTAACGTCCATTTGATACACCTTGAATTTCTTGTAAGATCCAAATGCCAGAAACATGCGGATAGCTTCTAAACGTGCAACCGGTGCATAAATCTCGTTATAATCGATTCCTTCCACTTGATGAAAGCCTTGTACGACCAATCAAGCTTTGTTCCTAACAATCACTCCTCTGACATCCTTCTTACATTTAAACACCCATTTAGTTCCAATCTTTTTCCGTCCTGGAGGTAAATCTGTCAGCGTCCACACTCCAAGTTTCTAAAACTGCAATAACTCCTCTTGCATTGCCTCTACCCAAGCGTCATCCATAAGAGCATCCTTGTATGTCCGCGGCTCGACCTGCGAAACATAACAAGCAAACGACCAGTCATTTTGAAAACCTGATTTTTGTATATTGGCATATAAAGCAAGAGCGCCAAGGTTTTCTTGTGAGTTAGCATTCCTTAATTGTCCCCTCGTCATAGCACTGCTACCAGGATCACCAATAACCTGCACGAGCGGGTGAATCCGATGTATCCGAGATTCCGGATAATCAGGTACTTGCACTCCCATTTGAGTAGTCAAATTCTCTGTTGAATCCTGATCATTACCCAAGTTGGATGATAAAGCACCATTTGGATTTGGGTTCACTGGAGGTGTCTCTGTAGCAATATCTGGAACAGCTTCACTTGTAACATCATCGTCATCTTCAGATTCCGATGAATTGAGAGTTATGGAAGCTTCCTAGAACACTTCTTCTTCAGCTGCAGGAGCGTTGGTATCATTAGAAGCTGTTTGAGGATTTACGGTGATCGGACGCACCAACGGTGATGTCACTGCGTTTTCACACTCGTAGTATAGTCGTAATACAGCCTCTTCAACCAAGGTATCTAGATTGAATGATTCAAAGAAATCTTTGTAATCAAACATCCAGTCTGGACTGCTACCCTGTACATTTGGAGTATACCACTGAACTTCAACGTTAGACCACTCCTCGACCTGACGAGTCCGTTTGTTGAATACCCGTTTGAGCGGGGTTGCATATCCAACAAAGAATCCTTCTTCAGCCTTTGGTGCGAACTTCTTAGATGGATTAAGCATTGTACATGGTGCTCCAAACGGTTCTAGATACTCTAAGTTCGGCTTTCGTCGGTTCAACAGCTCATAAGAAGTTTTGCCAAACTTCTTCACTGTTAAAACACGATTAAGAGTATAACAAGCTGCGTAAATGGCTTCGTTCCAGAACATTACTGGAAGATTGGAATCTGCAAGCATTGTTCTTGCCACTTCAATTAGAGTCCTGTTTTTGCGTTCTGTGAGTTGAGGGGTATACGGAGCACTGTATTCATGATGAATTCCTTTGTCTTCACAAAGAGCATCTATCTGTGCGTTATTGAACTCCGTCCCATTATCACTCCTAGTTCTCTTGATCTTCAAACCATAGACATTTTCAAGTCGAGTGAACAGAACCTTCTGATTATTAAACATGTTGCTCTTATGATGCAAGCACATAACACATGAAAATCTGGAATAGTCATCGGTAACCACAAGACAGTACAATTCACCAGCTTGACTTTTACGCTTGACCGGTCCGAACAGGTACATGTGCAAACGCTCAAGTGGTAGTTCAACTGAATTGACACTCTTTGGTTTATGGGATTGTTTGTGCTGCTTTCCTTTCTTGCAACTCACACACTTGTCATTCAAATGGAAATTTTAACATTCACGCCTTCGACAAGTTCATTCTACACCAAATGATTCATTTTTCTAAGGTGAATGTGTCCCATCCTCCTAGCCTTTGACATGTCGAGAATGTACAGATTGTTCACTCTCGGTGCTTTAAGCATTACCCACTCTTTTGGTAGTACGAAACCTGGCTAGAGAATGTAGCAAGATTTGTCATCAAAGAATACAGAGAACTGCTTATCACAAATCTAACTGACACTGAGTAGATTATAGTCTATTTGCTTCACGTATGAAATCTTTTCAAAACTCACGATACCATTACTCACACTACCCTCCATAGTAATGTATCATCCTTTATTCCCAGCAAATGCTACGTATCCGCCATTGATATTTGTTATGTCAAACAGTAGCGATAAATCCCCTGTCATGTGACCAGAAGCTCCACTATCAACAATCCAAAGACTACTCACAGGGCCAGCTGAAGCTCCCTGCACATATCAAGTAAAAAGATTAGATTTTTCGGGGGACCCAAGCCTGCTTGGTCTTGGGTCTTTGAACATGGAGTTTCAAAGAATCTTTTTTCGCAAACGGTTGAATTTGAATTGATCTTTTTCTTATCAATCAAATCCTTTTTAGTTTCAGATTTCTCAATCACTTTTGAAGAGAAGCACCCTGAGAACCCTTTGGTGACCAGAACTGTTCCGAACGTTTCAAGATCCGAATATGAGATTTTTGGGTCTCAGACTGTTTCTTTACTTCGTCCTTGAAGGAAACTTTCCTAGTTACCTTCTCTGATTTAACAGAGACAGGTCCAACTGTTCATTTGACTGCAGGTTTTAATGGTACCTTTTGCTTGTCAACAGTTGTGTTCACCACAGGTTTCTTAAGAGGTTTTTCCATGGCGATCCGGTTATGACGATCATATGTCATCTGACGATTATCCCTCTTTTGAAAATAACTGCTTTGGTTATAAAACGGTGCTGGTTGAGGAACAAATCGTCTTTGTGGATAACAATGACTATCGACTAGACTCTGGTATTTCTTCTTCACTTCAACTTCGTGCCTTTTGTGCCTCGTGTACGGACAGTGAGCAAGTAAATGCCCTCTCTCCCCGCACTTAAAACACGCACGGTATTCTTGAAAGTTGTTCTTGGCATTCGACTTAGCATATGTAGTGATAGGATATTGATCATCCACACACCTTCTTCTTAAACTCTCAGGAGCCGGGTCCTTTGAGTAAGTCGGCTCAAGAAAACTACTCGCCTTCTTCTTTGGCTTAATAAACTCTGTGACATGAACCTTTGGTTCTTTTGGAACATCCAAATAAATTTTCTTTAATACCTCTGGAGGTACATCATTTGTTTGCTCATTCTTTGGGAACCAAATGGTACTCTCCTGCCAAATTTTCTCAATCTTGGAATAATTGGCAAATTTAATTGGATATTCTTTGTCAGAAATTATCTTATTGGATCCTTCCATCCGATAGAAAACTTTGACGGGTTTGTCACATTGTTCATTTTTCTCAGCTTGTTTAACTGACTGATTCACTCGATGAGCGTTAGACATTGGATGGATAATGTGAGAAAGTGACACTGGTTCATTAGTGATAATGTGATTTTCAGCAGGAATATCACACACTTTCTCAGATTTATCCTCCTCAGAGTCAGAATCATCAGTTTCAGCTATCACACCTTCATCATTTAGTCCCAAAATAGGCCTAACATCAGATTAGGGTCTCCCACACTGGAGGTGTTGGACTCATCATCCGTTGTAGAGTCAGACTTAACTGAACTCTCCGGTGTTATTGAATGGAAAGTATGGTTTTCAAACAACACTGGAGATGGGACGGCCTTGTAGTTTGCACTACTCGACTTTGAAGGTTCCTCAATAATATGGTCAACAACATATGCAATATGTTTATAGCTTTTAAGCTTCTTGTTGACTTTCTCAGCAAAACACTTGATGGTAGCCATTTCAAGTTTTGTATTTTCTAATTCATTAATATAATTGTTAATGGCTAATTGTTTTAAAGATAAAGCCTTTTTAAGATCTGAAATGTCTTTCTTGTAACCATCATGAACCTTATTGAATTCTCGTGCTTCTTTTTGATATGATTGACAGTTGATCTTAGCACTCTCAAGCTGAATCCTGAGTTGCTTATTATGCTCTGTCAATCTATCGCATGCACCACAGTACTTTTCACTATTCATATCTAAATTAGATTCAGAACTTACCTGCTTTGGAGGCTTAGTCATCGCCATCAATGCAAAGTGTGCTTCCTTTCCAGCAAAGAATTTAGAATAGTCGATTATGGTAAAAGCATCATCCACTATGCACGATTTGCGAGTCATCAGAAAATCAATTTCGGCTAGAAGTTGATCGATATCATCATCTAGTGAGTTAACACTAGCTTCAGAATCAGAATCGCTCTCCGAGTCAGAATAAGCTGAATCACACTATTCAGGAACATCAGTCTGAGAGTCAAGAATCAATCCCGACTTCTTCTTAACACAACCATCGCTTTCTTCACTCAACTCTTCAATCTTCACCTCAGACATCTTGTCAGTCTCCAAAACATCTTCAACAGACACCAGCTCATCCAAATCCATCTTCTGGGAAACACACGCCACATTACCAGCAGTGATCTATTCAACACCGAGTTGCATACCAGTCCAATCAAATCCTTCTTCTTACTGGATTACCAAAGCCTGGTTCTGGTTATCTGGTTGGGTTTGGCTGTTTGGTGTAGAAATTGGAATGATAGTTCTGGTTTGATTGTGTGGTGTTTGGTTTTGGTTCTTTTGTGTAGTGGTTTGTCTAACAGTATTGTTAGGTGAGGTGTTTTGGCGGTTTTGATAATTGTTGTGTGGTTGAAAATTGGAGTTGTTTTGGCTTTGATATGATACCTGGTTTTGTGATTGACGGTTCTGGTTGTTGGTGTTGAAAGGATTCCTGTTCCCCTGCTGTGCTGGCTGTGTGCATTCTCTCTTGAAGTGACCTTTCCCACCACAGTTAAAAATGTCACTTTGGCTTTGTTGAAGCCATATGTGGTGTTTGGAGAAGTAGAAAGATCAGTTCTGCCCGTCTACTCAATGAACTCAGTCGCTCGCCTCATGACACTAGCAAACGCCCACTAGATATCAATGAGCTCCATCTCTACTTTGTCAATTTGCGCGTAGTCTTCACTGGTTAGATTGTTGTTACCAATTTGACTAGCGACTAACCCGTTATACGAAGCGACCATAGCAGAAACCAAAGCAATATGTTGCTGTGCAACTTCAATAGTAACATTGTTCAAGTTTGAAGCCTCCAACACAATTAGACTCTGATTAGGTTGACTTGGGTTCATTTGGGTTTGATTCATTTGAGGAATGTAGGGTTGTTGTTGAGGTTGGTTCAAATTAGCTGAATAGCATGCAGCTTGTTGCATAGGTGAAAATGGTGGGATGTAAGTAGTAGGGTATCATGGTGGGGTATATTATGAGGTTTGAGCAAGATAGTTTATGGGGGTTTTGGTTGGTTCAACAATAATTGATACACAAGCAATGTGTGGAGCAACAATAGTACTAGAACTTGAACTAGCTAGAGATGAAGATGTACCGCCATGGTATAACTCCGGATTCTGAGGAACTTGTGCTCTTTTCGCCTTCCTCTTTTCCTCCATTTCATTATTCTCAAGCTTCTGGATAAACTCACTGATGGTCCAGTATTGATACGCATCTTTCTCCTTGAGGACCTCGAAGTGTTGATTCCAGTATGGTGGTAATGCATCAGTGAACTTGTCCACCAGCTCAGACATCGGTATATTAATCTCATAGCTTGAAAGTTCGGTCAATAAGTGGCAATACCTCAGAATCAACTCCTTCAGTGTCTCATTACCCATATAGCTAAAATTCTCGAACTCCTTTCTCAACTCCTCCATTCTAAGCTTCCTCGTCTTCTCATTTCCATCGTGACGATTCCTTAACATATCCCATAATTGCTTCGAAGTGGTGCACGACCCAAACTAATGTAAAAGATCAGTGTTAATGGCCTGGGACAGTTGGGAAAACGCCTTCTTTTCCACCGCAACTTCTTCTTCTCGTCCTCAGCGTGACTCTCTAGTGGAATCGGCTCACCAGTGTTCTACAAAACCGGAGCAACATACCCCTTAGCAGTCATTTGCCAAGCTTCCGCTCCTTCCAATCCCATTCCCTCTAGATGAATCTTGAACTTGGTCTTCCATTGGTTATAATCAACTATTTCCAATAACTTTGGTGGACGGCTCCCACTACCCGAAGATAAATCATGAATAAGTGTCGAAATCGCATGGGTAGTCTTAGAGTGTACCGCCGCTGCTGCAACTCACCAGTAATCAGCCATAGGTTGTGGTTGTGGTCGTGCAACTTGTTGGGGCATCGAACTAGTCATCGCCAAATAGTTGATTGGTTGAGATGGTTGACTAGTCTTCTGAGCAGCTACCGACCAAGGATTCATAGTTGTTTGCTGTTGTGGTGTTGTATTAGGTCGTGGTGTTGTCGGAATGTTCAACATATTGTCTGAAAAGTATAAAAAACGAAACGATTATAAAAATTTAACAACAATTTCTACGTTCGACCATTTACTATGATCATGTGGGCGAATGTGGAAATTATTCCAGATTCGACCGTTTATAAAAGTTCGAATGTAGAAAATAACAGACTCGTTTCACTTTCGACCAAGTTAATCCACTTTCGACCGCCCGACTGGTCGAATGTATAACTGTTGGTCGAATGAGCAACAACACACTAAGAATTTCTAGATTCGACCAAAATACACTCCACGTTCGACCAAAAACTCCCTGGTTCGACCTAAAAACTCCACTCTCGACCAAATCTCCCTAGGTTCGACCCTTTCATTTTGAAAAACGGTTATACTTTGAAAATCAGTTATTTTGATCCAAAATTTTCAAATGTTGATGAGATTTGATGATCTTATGCAGGTTTTGCTTTGGATTGGATTTGGAACAAGTTTAACAAAGAGAATTTTGAATTTTATCCATGAAAACAAGTTCAAATCAATTAATTATCACCAAATTCAAATGTTCAATGAAAACATAAAAGTTTTGATCAAAATTGGATCCTAATCAACTGAAATATTATCAATTCGTGGTTGTTTGATCCTTATGGCTCTGATTCCACTTTGTATGTGTATAGGATCGGCTATTCAAACAAAAAATATGATCAAACAAGTTCAATTCAGGTGCGGAATCCCTGAATTGATCACGAAATGATATTAAAACTAGCAAAACACACAAATCATCTCAAACGTTTTCATTTCATTCATAATCATTGTTAATAATCTTTACAAAGCTTGTTTATAATGATTAAAATCAATTACAGACTTGACAAAAACCCTAGGGAGACAAACACTCCAAGAGGGAAACAAAATGACCAAAAGTTAAACATTCAAAAATGATTCAGCCTTATATAGACCTGCACATTCGCCCAATTGACTTGGTCGAATGTGCAGGTTCGACCATTCAAGGTGGGCGAATCAAAACATATATATAATCAAAATTACATTCGACCTCCCAGAGCTCCCTTCGACCAAACTATTCTACCTTCAACCATCTGAAAGCCACCTTCGACCGTCCGTAATCAGCAATACATATTAGAATTCACAATTCAATAGCACTAGTCGCACTTTCGTGTATCTACACTGACTGATCCTTTTACATACAGAGCAATCGTCGGATCTTTGATGTACCTCACCGCATCCAGACCAGACATAATGTTCGCCACATGTCTTTGTGCACGTTATTAGTCGAAGCCGAAACAAAGTCATTTAGCAGGAGACTGTGACAAAGATAGCAAATCCACAACGGCTGGATGTTAGTTTATGGGTAGCAGGCTCGTGACCTGGCAATGCAAGAAACAAACTGCAGTCGCCTTATCAACATGTGAAGCAGAATATGTCTCAGCTTCATGTTGCTGCTCACAAGTTCTATGGATAAAACAACAGATGGTCGACTATGGTTTGCAATTTCTTAAAACCCCTATTTACTGTGATAATGAGGCCGCCATTGCATTAACAAAAGATTTAGTCAATCACTTAAAAGCTAAGCATATCCAGATTATATATCATTTTATCCGTGATTGTTATGCAAAAGAGTTGATCGATATGGTCAAAATCCACACTGACTATCAACGTGCAGATCTTTTTACCAATGCTTTTGATAAATCAAGATTTTAATATCTTTTAAAAGTTAACGGTATAAAAGAAAAATAAGACTGTTCATCACCTCGGTTTATCGCTTTTTAGTTTTAGTTTTTACTGTTTTTCAGAAAAATTCAAAAACCCAAAAATATGTTTTTCATGTTAGGGGGAGTTTATTTTTAGAAAAACCAAAAACATTAAAAAAGTCAAAAAGCCATAAAAATTAGAAAACCTAAAATGATTTCCTGGAGAAAAAGAGGAAATGATAGTACATCAGTGGGGATTTGACACATGCTAAAGAAGTGTAATGCAATATAAGGCGTGTGTTTGAGTCTGTGTGATGTGTTGATAGGCTTCGTAGATCTAATACTGCGTGCCTGATACATACATATCAAACGAATTGTTGTGTGGATGAACTCCTCATGGGCATATGGTCTTAGTACCATAATTTCGTTTGATAGGGTATTTGTACAAATTTCGGAGGTTTCGGATCGTTATGTTATTAGTTATCTGGGGATAGCCTATCTGATCTTCTGCTGTAAGTCATTACGGACCTAGATCAGACAGGGTATCTTTATAAAAAAGCTATAAAAGCGAAATACTAAAGTTACCAAATTAAAGAACTTTCAATGTATGACGATAATCAAAGATTATCTAATGCATCGTATCCAATCATTGATGCAAATCATGATTGATATCAGCCCTCAACCTGGTTGAGTACACAAGTTACTTTGTAGCATTGAGTTGCTGACCTGTACACCTCTGTGCCTAATACCTTGTAAATTACAGATGACGAAACCATAGACAATTGGTTTTATATATAAATAATCGTCTCAGTCTAAAGCACTGCACAACAGTCTGCATGTGAGCTTATGTGGACAACAATATCAGCAGTTGCCAGATCACACATTTTCTTTAATGATAATAAATCAAAAGATCAACGGTGTGATCAAATTTCTCAATAACTGATATGATCCTCTTACAGGAAATCACAAAACATTTACTGCTTTATCTTTACATTTCTGCATTTTACATTTCTTGTCAAAAATACAAAACTCAAAAAGATTTTAGATGTGTTTTAACAAAAACTTTTAGAAAATCCAAAAGATTTTACATTTCTATATTCTTTTTGATAACCGATGGTGGTTGATGGTGATTTTTTGAAACTTGATGGACCATATGAGTTTTGTCTTCTTTAAATGAGAAATAATGAATGTCAGATGCTTAAAAGTTGAGAAAAATATTGAACAGGACTCGTTTTTGAGATTTGGTAAAAAGTTCAAAAATTCCAAATTTCATTCGCCCCTTTGATGGGTCGAACGTGGAATTTTGCTTTTACATTCGAACCTTCCAAACGGTTGAATGTGAATGTTCCTATGTCTGATTGTACATTCGAACCATTTTTCTTCCTTCGAACCTTTAAATAGGGTCGAAAGTGGAAAAATTTTCACATTCGCCCAACTAAAAGGGTCGAATGTGGAGCCTATATATACCTATCTGCACCTTCGACTCCCCATTTCAAAAAATTTTCAAATTCTGTGATTACCACCCCTTGTTGCTCGTTCGTTTAAAATTGTATCATTGTGATACTCGTCTTCTACTGATCATTTTAAGCTATCATTTGTTCATTTGTAGGTATTCATCATGTTTTCACATCAGAATCATTGATTCTATGTTCGAACCCTTGACTGAATCAAAACATGGTTTATGGAATGTAATAGGGACAATTATTGATAGGGATTCAATGTTTAAGTGTTTTAGGGGAGAGGATAACCAAATTAAGGGTTATTACACAACTGATCATCAAATTGATTATTTAAACCCTTCAAACCCTAAATTTTAGGATAAAACACTTAAAATTTGAATAATAATAACGATTGTTTGTTCGGAAAGGTTAATCGGTCATGATAGAAGCTTTACAAATCAAAATGGCATGATAAAACACACAAAATCAAAATCTGTTAATTTTGAAGATGAACATCCATATTCGACCATTTCAAAACGGTTGATTGTGACTTTGTGGTCGAATGCAGCTTGTTCAAACGGTCGAAAGTGGACAAAAATGGTCGAATGTACATTTTTACAATTGATTTTTCACATTCGAACCTATTTCCACATTCGAACCTCTTATTTCACACATTCGAACCTACGTTTGGTCGAATGTGGAATTCTAAAATCAAAAATTTCAAATTTTGAATATTTTGTCCGTTTTTAATGTGTTTTCTTATTTTGTTTTTCAGATCAATCATGTCTGAACCACAAAGTTCTGATATCCCCGCAGGATCGTTGGAGAAAGCAGCCGGGAAGAAACCTGAAGAAGATTTACCTTTCGAAGAGGTACATAACTGTTGTGCTTATCTTGGGGATCTGAAGAAACATACCGAATTCACCGGTATTGTTGATTTTCTAAAGAGAAGTCGAGTTGTTGACGCTATTGCTACTCCTGTCATAATTTACAGAGATCATCAAAAGGAGTTTTGGACGAATGCAAGAATGGACTATTAGAATAATGAAACTGCTATTGTAAGTAACATTCAGGGGGAGCTGGTGATTATATCTGAAGATGACATCAGGAAAGCATTGAAGTTAAGAGAGAGTCCGACAGATCCAAGAGTTTTTTCATGAATTGAACAGAGAAAGTGTTTCTTGAGAATGAAGTACAATGGACCGATTACTGATGGTTCATTACATAAAGGTAAACTGTGCTCACAGTTCAAATACCTTGCTCACGTCATGTTACATGTTTTCGGATCTGTTAGTGGAGGATACGACGTGATGAGAAAGAGTATTAACTCTTTAATGGTTGCCCTGATTCTGAATAAACCATTCAACGTATGTGGAATGATACTTGAACACATGTTTGAACCATTAAGAGGATTGAAGAGTAAAAAGATTTTGCTGTATCCAAGATTCCTGCAAATGATTTTCGATCAGAAGTACAAGAAGTTGAAGAAAGATCCTACTCAGATTATAGTGCAGGATCACAAGAGTTTGAACACATTGGTAAGGATAAAGGGATATAAAAGTGTACCAGCAAATGAAAGACCACCGTTGAAGAACTTGTTTGGTCACCTGAACAATCCAGTTATAAAGATCCAGGTGTTGATAAAGCCAGGAATGCAAACAGTGATTCTGATGAAGATAATCCTTTATGTCCTGTTGATCCTGAAGCTAAGATGAAAAGGCAAGTTATGAATGTTGGTGCGAAAAGTGGTAAAGGGAAAGGTAAGGAAAAAGAGGTTGATGCTGAACCACCGAAGTAGACATCTCGGAGGAAGAAAAGTGTTTCTAAGAAAGGTATACACTTGGTTGATGAAGAGTCGATGGATTCTGAAGAGACTCAGGTAGTGTATGCACGTGGGATCGTCTAAACAACAAAGATAATGATCAAACAAGTTCAATTCAGGTGCGGAATTCCTGAATTGATCACAAAATGATAATAAAACTAGCAAAACACAGAAATCATCATAAACATCTTTAATTCATTCACTTTCATAAACGATTACACTTGAAATCACTATTTATAATGATAAAAAGACCTTTACAGACTCAACAATAAACCTAGGAAAAACACACACAGGGAGGGAAAACAAAATGTCAAAAGTTACAATTCAAAAATCTACTTGACCTTATATAGGCCTGCACATTCGCCCATTTGTGTTGGTCGAATGTGCAGGTTCGACCATTCGTAATGGTCGAATCAAGACATACATTAATCTATTTTCTACCTTCGACCTCCCTGTGCTCCTTCGCCCCTTTACTTCTTCCTTCGACCAGACAGAAAGCCACATTCGACCATCTATAATCACCTTCGACCATTCGAAGTTGAACAAAACATATGTTATTTGCAATCCAAAAGCATTAGTCGCATAATATGCATCTACAAACTCCCCCTCGACTATTGCTTGGATTGTTTACGTTCTTGGTCCGTCATCTTGTTCATGAGCTTGATGCGCAGTAACGTCTTCTGTTCCTTGGTCATCATCGGTTCAAAAGTTTGCTTCGGCTTTCTCTTTTTAACTTCTGGAACTTCCTGAACTTTCACAAACTTTCCCAGTTTCTTATCAAAATCACATCCAGCATTCACATCCCATGCAAAGCATAAGAATACCACATGTTGGTATTTGCTAGCATGTTCACTATCCTTAGCTTCGCAGTAAATCAGATTATAATAAAGCATTATAATATCCTCATACGAACAGTTGATCAACCACATAGGATCAAAGATGTGAATCTTCTTGAAGTCTTTTGCACCATCCTTCAACACGATAATAGCCTCTACAGTCTTCCAATCGTAGTACCACCACATGAATTCTTTAGAAAAGTGTTGAGGGATCTTCATCAACGGAATATGTTTCAACACTTTAGGTGGTTTATACTTTAACGTCACCTTGGGCATCCCAGTAATATCATCAATCTCTTTCTTATGAACAATTCTTTTTAGGTACTGGGGAGTAAACAAGTTCCACTTCGTTCTGCTTTCTCTCGACATACGATCTGCAAAGTAAGCAATATGGTCGTTTACAGAACTTGTTAACTCATGTCTACAAATGTTACGAATAGCCCAATATGGTAATGTCTTCAAGTCATGGAATCTGTCAAAGTACAAAATTCCTTTTTCCCATTTAACAGCTACACACTTCAACTGTTTCATGAAATTCCATCCAAGAGCTTTACCTTTAAACAAGTCATTGTGAAACTTGTAAAAGCTACCTTGAACTTCTTTCTTTGGAAGGTTCGCCTCTTTCTCTTTAAGCTTTCTCAACAAATCTTTCAAAGCGTCAGATTGTTCAATGTTTGGCTTATTACAATCTGAAAACACTTCTTCAAAAAATCTCTTACTCTTTTCATGAGCAAGTTTCTCAGCCTGGTGAAGCAGCTCATCAGTGAACTCAGGAAATCCAGAATCTTTGTTCTTCTTGTAATATTCTGGATATTCCTCACTCGTGATATCTTCAATCTCTACTTCCTCGAATACTAGTACGTCTCTATCATCGGAGTGATTACCTGCTTCTTTTTCAGGTATGTTCGGTATCTGATTATCAATCATCAACTCTTCCAGAGTTTTACCGACCTGTTTCGCCAATCCTTCTAAAATTTCCTTTGACATGGCTGCAGAAACTTCTCCATCTTCTAAGTCAGGATCATTATATTCCAACTCGAATCTCATATCATTAGACTCAAATATCTCAGGAAATCTGCCAGTCATCTCGATCATCCAGACTCTGTCAGTCAACATCTGGCGATACATATTCTTGTCATCATCAGATAAAGATGTGATCTTTTCATTCCAAAAGATACTATCATCGTCAACTGTACCACCAGGAGCTTTCGAACTAGAACCTCCTGTATCTTTTCCTGAACCTCTCTTCTCACACTTATACTTATCCATGTCATCATCATCATTATCACTGTCAAAACTCGTAGAGCTATTACCTTCTCCTGAATCATCTCCCGAACCATCATCATCACCATCTTTCTTCTTCTTAGGATCTTTACCAACATCCTCATCTAACTCAACATCTTCTTCTTCCTCTTCATCGGATGGTTCGAAATCAACTTCTTCTTCATCACGCTCCTTATCTTCTTCACCAGCTTGTAACTAAGGAGCTTTAGAGTATAAGTCTTTGATCAATTATCCATACTCTTATTGCTTTCTTTCATTTTCTTGTTCTCCTCTTTGATAGCAATGTATCTCCTGGTGTTTCTCTGTTCATGCTTCAACAACTTCTTGTTTTCTCTCTGAAGTTGTTTAACTTTTGCTTTCAACTCTTCATTATTCTCATGTGACGATTCAACAACATCTAACATCTTTCTGTCATTATTTCTCAATTGTTCTATTTCTGCTTGTTGCTGATTCACTGCAGTCACTGCAGTCATAACATCACTGTCTACCATAACCTTCGATGGTGTTGAAGCTTCAGCAGTAGAAAACATTCCTTTCTTCAATTTCTTTAACCCTCTATCAAGTGCACTATTGAACTCATCAGTTTGTAACTCAGTTTGTTCAGCAGCAGATGATGTCTTTTGCTTCTTCGCTGCTGGGGATGTGATTGGTGATTTGGAGCTAGATGCTGGTGGCAATTTCTTTCCAGCAACCAAAAACTCAATGTCTCTAGCCCTTTTCTCCACCGGCTTCAATACTGTAACACCCCAACCAATGGCGGAAACATCGAGGTGTCACGTAAGAATGAGTATACAGTAGCACATGGCATTCAAGTTTTAATTAAAATTTAATTAAAGTGCAAATATTCAAAATTGAATGTACATAATAAGTCTTGAATGAAATTCTAATACATCAAATCATCAAATAGAGCATAAACTTCAATTTGTCTCCTCATGCTAACTCTCTAGACTTCAAGCATCATTATTTCCTGTTGAGTTGTAAAAATGGGGGGGGGGGTCAACTAAAAGTTGGTGAGAATACATAAGCCATGTCAAGCAATTAAGTTTAAGAATAAAAGTTTAGCAATTCAAATGTCTATCGTAAGTTTAAGTCTACATGAATAAACATGAAGTGTTGAATCCACATAATCAAACCTCCGACTAGTTTAGGTCCATCCCGTCATCCACTGTTCACCTTAATATCATGTTGGAACGATAACAATCACCCGCGCTCCCCATAAAAGATGGTAAACGAATCTAGGTGGGATTGTCAATCTAATAGATCTATTATTGAGTATCGCCGGCTTGGCCATAGCTAATGATTATGTATGTTGAAGCGTAAGTCTAACTGTTGTTGTTGTCTAAATCATGAGGCATTAAAGTTTACAACTAGACATGTATGTAGAATAGCTTAAGTATAATGTTGCAAGTATAAAGAATTGCATAAACATGGTTACGTAAACTCACCTTAGCAAAGTATTAAGTCTCGAGAAAAAGTATAAGTGTAGCCCCAAAGTTGCCAAGTATTACCCTATGTATAAGGTAACAAATACGTCTAAGTCCTTCTAGTCTACAAGTATTTTCTAGGGTTTCGAATTGGGGATAAGTATTTGTTTGATTAATAAATAAGAGAAATTCGATAAATAATTAAACAAAAGTCTTTTTGTAAATTTTAGATTAAAGATGGTCACAATATAAAGTTTTAAGTATGAAAATAATTTTTATAAAATTATTTTCTTAAAAATAGAATATTTAATCTATTTATTTCAAATTGTCAAAATATAACTTTAATATCTAAATATACAGAAATAATTTATATAAAATTTTGATGCAAAAATATCAAAAAATGAATTTATTATGATTTGTTTATGATTAAAACTAACAAAAATTGATTAAAAATATTAAATAAATGATTTTTCAGAAATAAAAATCATTTCAAAAAAGTTTAATGTTATATAAACTCAGATTAATTTTTGTAGGAATTTATATAATCGTTTTGATATTTTTATAGAATTTTATAATTAAAATAGAATAAACTTGAAATATTTATTATATATATTAAATAAATAATTTTGGGAAAACTAAAAATTGTATGTTAAACTTTTCTACTAGAATAACATAAAATAATTTTTGTAGAATTTATAAAAGAGTTTTAGTATTTTAAAACCAATTTTAAAAATATAGTTGAATATATATAAAGCTTAAATGGTAAAAAAATGTTTTGTTGATGTTGGGAATCGAACCTGTTGATGCACTTTTTGTGGACGTCACTGTCGAATAGACTAGGGTTGAGTCTAGGTATAGTGTTACATGAGATTGTGGTGATCCATAAGGGCATTTTATGGATCTGACGCATTTGTAAAATATAGGACAATACCAAAGCCAAGTTCGACCTATATACACTGGGCGAATGTGGAAGTTTTCCACATTCGACCATATCAAATGGGCGAATGTGGAAATGCTCCACATTCGACCATTCCAAAGGGGCGAAGGTGACTTTTGGGTATTGGACTATAAATAGCAATCTCATGTGTTATTGTTCATTTGGTGATTTGAGTTTGTACTTTGAATGCTCTCAAGGGGGAGGTCATGCCCGACCTCCCCCGGCCACGAGATAGATGTTTATCCTACTGATGACAGTGTCTGTAACCGTTTCTGTAGTAATACGAATCTGTGATGACGTTGTTATCGTGTATTTCTGTCTCGTCTCGAATCTCCCGTCTGAAATTGAGTTGTTTTCGCTTATTCGATCCTTGGATTCGGTTTCTAACCGGATTTTCAATTGGTATCAGAGCCGTGGTACCGATTTGAACGATCTAACAGTCGTTTGAATCAATCACAGCTCGTTTTTCATGTTTTCAGACGTAAAATTCAGATTTTGATTGAAAGGTTGAAACCCTAGAAACTCTAGATTCTTAATTGAACCCGAAATCATGTGATTTCTCCATGTTTTTGTGAATTCGAGGGTTAGGTTTTCATTTCCGCACCTTTCTGAACAAGTTTCATCATCAAATTCAAAGGATTAGAGTGATTGTGGACTGATTTGAAGAAAATATTGATCAAGAACACGTTCAGTCTGCACATTCGCCCCTTTTAGAAAGTCAGGTGGGCGAATGTGGAATGTTACTGGGCGAAGGTAGCATTTTTTGGTCGAACGTGGAGAGATTTTGGGCGAACCTGGAATTTTGTAATAATATTTTCCACATTCGGGTGACTATGTTCACATTCGATTGATCGCGAGGGCGAAGGTGGAAGTCGAGTGGGCGAAAGTAGCTGTTTTTGGGCGAACGTGGAAAGGGTCAAGTGGTATTTTACATTCTGGTTACTATTCTACCTTCGGGTCAACAAAAGTGGGCGAATGTAGAAGTACCAGGGGCGAATGTAGAATTTAAGGCCTAAAAATTTCGAAGTTGAACAAAACATATGTTATTTGCAATCCAAAAGCATTAGTCGCATAATATGCATCTACAAACTCCCCCTCGACTATTGCTTGGATTGTTTACGTTCTTGGTCCATCATCTTGTTCATGAGCTTGATGCGCAGTAACGTCTTCTGTTCCTTGGTCATCATCGGTTCAAAAGTTTGCTTCGGCTTTCTCTTTTTAACTTCTGGAACTTCCTGAACTTTCACAAACTTTCCCAGTTTCTTATCAAAATCACATCCAGCATTCATATCCCATGCAAAGCATAAGAATACCACACGTTGGTATTTGCTAGCATGTTCACTATCCTTAGCTTCGCAGTAAATCGGATTATAATAAAGCATTATAATATCCTCATACGAACAGTTGATCAACCACATAGGATCAAAGATGTGAATCATCTTGAAGTCTTTTGCACCATCCTTCAACACGATAATAGCCTCTACAGTCTTCCAATCGTAGTACCACCACATGAATTCTTTAGAAAAGTGTTGAGGGATCTTCATCAACGGAATATGTTTCAACACTTTAGGTGGTTTATACTTTAACGTCACCTTGGGCATCCCAGTAATATCATCAATCTCTTTCTTATGAACAATTCTTTTTAGGTACTGGGGAGTAAACAAGTTCCACTTCGTTCTGCTTTCTCTCGACATACGATCTGCAAAGTAAGCAATATGGTCGTTTACAGAACCTGTTAACTCATGTCTACAAAGTTACGAATAGCCCAATATGGTAATGTCTTCAAGTCATGGAATCTGTCAAAGTACAAAATTCCTTTTTCCCATTTAACAGCTACACACTTCAACTGTTTCATGAAATTCCATCCAAGAGCTTTACCTTTAAACAAGTCATTGTGTGTCACACCACGCCAATGGCGGAAACACGTGGCGCAACGCTCGAAAGCATATCAAAATCAAGATTAACACAAACTATAATTAATTAGAAAAGATCAATTTGTTAGAATGTCGAAGATGAGTATCTCGTTCCATTATTGCACAATGCATTACATAAAACGATAAACATTAAGTTTCAATGTGGGGGTATTTCCGTTTATGTTCCAACCCGATGGTAACAATGAATGTAACCCCGACCAGTATCCGACATTCCGAATTCCACCGCACTAGCCCCATATCTATTCAGCACTTAGTTACCTGAAAGATATGTTTAAAAAGACGTCAATATATAAAATATTGGTGAGTTCACAGGTTTTAGTTTCATAACAGCAACATTTTCACGACCATCGACTCGACTCACTTTACCGTATAATTACTTTCCCATTAAATAATTATACTAGGATCTTGTCGATCGATGTTCCGTTTTTACAACATGTGCGAAACCTGCACAACTTGTGGCCTTTGTAAGGAGTAGCTAGCTCCTACAAACTATAATGATGAGCAATCCCTTGAGCCCCATAACCAAACCAAGACTGATAATAATGCCCCGCTCCAAGTCGTTACTCGGTTTCCCACGACTTAAGTTCAGAATATATGCACCCCAGGCATAACCTAATGCATAATCGACGCTATCGATTAGGGGTGGGCCTTGTCAGGCACCAATAGTACTATGCAAATATTCTTTCGGTTTCATTTCCCTGAATTAATGATTACGGAAGAGAGGACTCAACCCCGAGTGGCGATCACTGCTCAAGTACTCGTCATACCACTTATCACATTTTAACCTTTGAAAACATTTCAACATGTGACAACGTTTGACAAACATATCTTTCCCCCAGTTAAAACAGTAAAATGGGGCCGTGAAACTCACCTGAAACTTTGTCTGGCTTACTAGGCAGATAGCAAAGAGGGTCTCGCACCTACAAACGTCCTAGACGTATAAGTCACTATTCCTATAGTGCATGTGCCTTGGCAAGTTGTACACCCAACTCCCGACCACAAGTTATTCCAAATCCCGTTTAATTAAGCGCGTATCCTAGGTTTCGTTGGCGTTAGATTACCCTTTGTGTTACAAGTTATATATTACTCTTGTTAATATTTCCTTAACTTGTACCTTATTATCATCGACTCGACTTCACTTAACATATAATTATTTTCCCATTTAAATAATTATACTTAAGATCGCATCGCTCGATATCATATATATTTCAACATTCGACCCGACTCACTTTGCCACACATTTGTTTTCCCATTTAAACAAATATGCTAAGATCTTGTCGTTCGATTGTATATTCTTAACACCCGATTCAACTCACCATACCGTATATTTATTTTCCCATTCAAATAAATATACTAGGTCCTTGTTGGTACGGCATACACATATATATATCCTCGTCTACTCGTCTCGTTTTCCTTCCCTCATATCTACTTTCCCATTAAGTAGATATACTAGAATCTTGCCGAGACGAGCGTACATATATATAAATGTGTAGTTTTTCTTGTTAAGTATATACGTTTGTTTAACGTCTTATTTGTTTATGTTATACTTTTCTCCCACGAATAATTCCTTTAACACTTAGGAAAGTGTTTGTTAGTTTTCACCCATGTATATATATATATTTTACTTCCTAAAAATATATATTTTCTCATCTTGCCGCAATGGCATTTTTCTCATGTTTTGTCCGTGTACGGTTTGTTAACGCGTCTTAGTTCGATATCTTAGTTTGGTTAGTCAATTTTCCAAGTCTTTCCCAACATGTGTTTTTTATAGAAATATTATCCACATTTCTAACCCATGTTACTTGGAAGGTTTGTATTTTAGCCCAACTTGTTAACTTAGATACAAAAATGCTTCCAATACTTTTATATTCCCATTTATATAAAAGCATTCATTTTTGTATAAGTTTCTCAAGTTTGCTTATCATTTTTATAAAATCTCTATTTTATAAAAATCTTTATGTTAATACAATCCATATTTTTATAACTTTCACTTTTATAAAAATATACTTTCTATACCAAAATACCCAAGTGTGCCTACTAGTATTTACCCAAATCATCCTTGGAAAATCATTACTTATACTTATGACACCAAACTTTCCATTATTGCATCTTTGGACTAATAGTTTCTAAAATCTCCATGTTAGTCCTCTAACTTCCAAAGTTACAATATTAGTCCCTTAACTTCCAAATGTTGCATTTTTTCATTCTAACTTCCAAAGTTAACATTTTTCACTCAAAATAGTAGACTTTGAAGATCCATCTTTTTATTGGTAAGTTATTTTTGTATCAAAACACTTCTATTAGTCTTATATTTCATATATAAGACTACTTGTATGTGCGTTTTATGTATTTGCCCATTATATCAAAATATCAATCTTCTAAGTAAGTAACTTTAATTTTTCATCTTCTTTATTTCTGAACTTCTAATATGTTCCACCATACATTATACCATGTATGATCATAATAAGATGATTTAAAGTTACTTTTAACATATTCAAGTTCATTCCATAATCTTAACCAAAACATCATCCTACTTAGTTTTAAATGTAAACTTTACACATTTCCAAGATTATTACATCATCATCATCAAATCCATGGTTTATTTTCATATCTTTAACCATCCATTTTACATATGTAAAATCTATTAAAGATTATGTTCAAAACCTCCTTTTAAACCCTTCATGTACAACTTGCTTCTAAGAACACATACATGAATAATAATAATCAAAAACAAGATTAAGATGCTTACTACTAGCACAAGGCTAGGGAAGACAAAACCTTTGATTTTGAGAGGGGTTTAGTGTGTTCTTCCTTAATGGTTAAGCTCCAAGCTTGAAACACACAATAGGGGTTTGGATGATGGATTGTTTTGAGTGATTTGGAGATGTAAAAACTTGAAAGGATGATGTGTGGGGATGGTGGAGAACTTACGGCCAAAGGAACAAGGAAAGGAGAAGAGTTTTGTTTTGATATCAAACCTCTAACACATGTTTATATATAATTATCACATGTAATCTCCAAAGATTTAAGAAATCTTATGAAGGATTGTATGTGTACTTGGGAATCTTGGAAGGATATGAAGTGTGTGTGTGTGTGTGTATATAACCGTATATGTATGTATGTATGGAGGAGGTTGCTTGCAAATCTTTGGTTAATCTTTGTAATCTTATCATGATCTTTATACAAGACCCACCATGCATGCATACACTAGTGTCATGATGGTTTAGATTTTGGTCTTGGATTATTGTGGCATGGGGCCGAAAATTGCAAAGGGGAGACAAGATTTAAGCATGCTTTGTACTTTGTAATCTTACACTTTATCTTTTGTTCCATGCATGCTTTATACTAGATTATAGGTTATTATTATTACAACTTGCAAGATGGTTACAAGGCCATTTAGGCCGGCCCTTGGTGGGTCTAGGTGGGGTCCACAACTCCAAATATTTACCCAATATTTGTTATGTTTAATCCCCCGTCGTTCGGGTGCCGTTCGGGTATTTTTCGGGTTTTAACCGCGCGTTATTCGGACATTAAAAATACCTTTAATAACCCTTAAATATAGTCTAATTTAAGCGTTGATTGGTTATTTGGGCTTTTGCCGGGTGAAATTATGAGTTATACGCGTATCGGGTGCGGTACGCGCATTTTATTCGTTACCGGGAGATTTGTACAAGACGTTTCCACTTACGGTTTTGGAGTTCCAAAAATCATTATATATTGTGAAGATACCCTTTATTTTATATCCTGGGTGTCCGGGATCCTTTTCGTTTATTTAATTATTACCGGGTAATTGCCAACGTCCATACCGGATAGCTTATTCGCACATGATCCAATCATGTTTTACCATTAAACGTATGCATTCCTATGCACTATTTGGAAATTGCTATCTCCTAAGGCCTTGATAATTAAATCACACATAATTGCATTTAATTACGTTAATCATATATTAATTAATTTGTACGGAATTACCTTATTTTTGCCGGTTGTTACATTCTCCCCCCGTTAAGAGAATTCTGTCCCGGAATTCAACTCAAGTTACCCATCACAATAGTATCCTTGAACAGGGCGGGGTGTTTGCGCTTCATGAGATCTCCTCTTTCCTAGTGAGCCCAGATTCATGCTCGGCTCACGCTTAGTGCTCTATCAAACACAATGTCATAGTTCAACTACGACTAAGCTCTTGGTCATCCCACCTTGACACATCTATCGGTTTCCCGAAATAGTAGAGCTTATCGTCAACCGGACTTCCGCCGGTCGAGGAATTGACCAAAACTTCCTCAGGCCAGACATGAGGGATTCATTAAGAGTCCCACTAAGCTCTTGCGACAATTCAAGCTTATTCATCACGAGGCCAATTTTGATCGATATCTCCGTACCACCGAAGTATTAAGAACTTGGCCTACTACAATCTCTAAGCTTATTGACACCTTCTCGGAGTATGACTCTCAGTGAAAACCTATTATTAGACCGAAGTTTCTTAAGGCCTACGCCTTATCTGTATGACTTCTTAATAGGTTCGCATCTCATCCAAGTAGTCTTTAATCTGCAAGATTTACTGGCCATCTCTCGAATAACTTAAACCAGGTTATGTATCTATCTCCGTCTGTCATTCGACGCACTGGAGATTTACACGTATGCCCTCCAAGGGCTTTGAGTAGTACACCCCGAACACTGGGATGCTAATTCCTATCACATAGGAAAGTTTGGTGAGGAAGCTCATGGGTTTGATCTGCCACGAACATCAATCGTGTCAACACGGAACAATTCCGTCAAGTACATTCAATTTGTCCGAGAATGACAAACCATACTCGTCTCAAATCGAGTATCCCATGCTTGTGTACAAAGTTTGTCGAACTTGAGGTAGAGTGACCACTACAATCCGATATAATGCAAGTCGGCAATTTGGTGTCTAGCCACGACTCTCCGAGAGCATAGATAACTATCCAATGCCTCATCTCGGAGCTATAGGTGAGTAAGGAATGAGAGGGTTCCAAACAACAATCAATCATCACTTGGGTCACATCTGACCCCGGGACACCTCGGGTGTCATGGTGATGTCAAACAGGTGATCTTACCGTACCACATAAAAGTCCCCTTGGAGACCTCGTCGGGTATCCCATTTCATTTATCCTTCGGCTTGACTCACTTTACCGTATATTTACCTCCCCATTAAGATAAATATACTAGGTTCTTGTCGACCGAACAACCACATTCAAAATGGGACTTTATTTCCGTAGAATCCTCTAGGTACTGAATTGCTGCTTTCCTCCTGAGCAATTGTGGTTAATGGTACTAGGACGCTTAGTATGGACTGATGGAGGTCGAAAGTTTTTGCGTCGCTTTCACCCCTCAGTTCCCTGACATTAAGCAGTGTATACATGACGCCCCGGCCGTACAATTCCACAATCCTCGAGTAGTACGAGTCGACTCATCACCAATGACAAGATGCTTTCAGCACATAGGTTTATACCGAAAAGAGATATATGAAACATCATAAATTGTTGTCGCAATGAGCAACGTATAAGGTTTATTATGACATATCAACACGTTGGCCCCCATTGCGACAAGTATACAGAACACCAGTAGCTTCCCAAACCATGGGTATCCAGTACCAGTTCTGTTATATGTGCTTCATGGGCACTAGTGTTCTATCGTCAATAGCAACCTAGTAAATCAATTCCGAATAGTACAGGCCACATGCCCTTACATTGACCTTCAGATCTTATGCAGAGATCTGAGTGAAAGGAGTCCTGAAACCAAAACCCTCATTCATCGAAGGTTCCATCCTTTCGGAATCTTGTTATGTAAATGGTGAAATCGGGTCATAGATGCATGCATTTAGCATAGATTTCACATTTGGCTTGACGGCTTCATGCGCTCAAGTCGTTACTTAAACAAGCGAGCGGCTGATATCGCACCACAGGTAATAGTCCTGAGCCTTCCCATAAGGCATCCCATTCAATGCCTCAGTGGTCACACATATGGGCGGAATATGTAAGCCTTCAAGCTCGTTCTGATTAGTCCGGTGCCATACGCCCTGCCCTGGCAGCTCATATCACTATGGTGTCTCCAACAGTGTCTATTGAGAACCGAGTATTTTACTCTAGCGTGAGTAATGCTAGTTAAAGCATAATTGGGAACACCACTATCAACCCAAGCTCGAAAGAGTTCGACTATTCCAAGAATATACTCAATGACACCAAGGCAAGATAAGCCTACCATCAAATGAATAACCACCTTAATTGAGAGGCCGAGCTGATCGACCATCTCGTAATGATAGGGTAGTACCCTTATAGAGTAGATAATGCTATACGCCCTTCTAGATTCAGGGTTCATAAAACCTCCGAATCATATACTAGGGACTTCACCAACGCACGCCCATGGGTGGGTCCACGACGGTATTCCCATAACCATCAGTATGGTACGTATGACTCCAAATGAATCCACTGGTGTGAGCAATAAATGAATCGAATCTTTCAACTCTTGCTAGTCCCAAAGGTATAGATCATAATATCGCTCATAAATTCTCAATACCTTCAGGTTCGAGACGTATTTGAAATCCCTTATCACAAAGGCAAGTCTCGCCTTGTCACGTGTAGATCACAGGGTTTCTTCCCGACATTGATTTGCATAACCGATCGTTGGGCGACCAAATTGTACGTAACAGGTTAGTGCTGGACATAGCGTCACTGGTGCCTCGGATTCCGAAGATGTACCGTTCACGAAATGCGTGAGCATATACAGGGGTCGGCACATGACTCGGTCACCTACTCAGACGACCACGAGATTCAGACTTTAGGGGAAAACACACGTAATCACTAAGGCTAGAGTGTCTAAGCACGACTTTTAGAAAGTCCGTTGGACACCTGAAATCCTACATAATCAATGTCTGCACTACACAATCAAACAAAAAGGACAATGACGGCATGAGGGGTTTAGGTGGTGTCTCCATTCCGAGAGAAACAAGAGCGATGCAAACGACAAATCATCACGTCATCGAGGTAATCCAACAGCTGTAGCAATACGCCCTCTGAGCAACACGACAGTAGAAACAACATGGCAATGCCAGCAACATATCCACGAAGCACATCAACTAGGGAACACCACACAGGAGCAACATGACAACAGAGAAGTATGACGACAAGGCAACGCCGCAATAGGAACCGTACGACACAGAGAAATACGACGGCAAGGCTACACTACTGCAGGAGCAGTAAACAACAGGAATGCATCATTGACAATGCAGCGTAACCACCTGGATACGCAACTAGCAAAAATAATGCAACTGCAAGCATGCACAATGGCTGGGGGGGTAACACAGTAGCACGAATGCACGCGACAATATGACGCTCAACATGGAGAACCCATAGTCCACACTACCATAAAGCTCTGTTATGGTGAGCACGCATCCCCGTGCATCTCAGATCACTTGTGGAGGTGGGATTTGCATTCGTACCTTCAGCCTCGAGTCTATCCTCCATAGGCCCAATGGTAGGAATGGTTGGGTTGGCCGGCGCACCAATCGTCATAACATGAATGGGAACGACGGGTTCCACATAATTTAGCTGACTTCTCAAGCCGATATTGTTCATGGAGAGAACGACCATAGGCTTGTTATGAGTCACTCAAACAATGGCAACAGGAACATCGACAGTTTCCACTGAGGCCTGAGAACCATTGACTATGTTAGGCTTCCTAAGAGCCCAAGGAATGATAACTAGTAGTTCAATGAAAGCCTCAAAGAGAATGGAATTAATAACAACAAATTCCACAAAGACACATAGATGGTCATAGCGGCCTGGAAAGGGTCATAGAGACGTCTTCGTTAATTCACTTCTGCAGGAGCCTCAAATAGATCAACAACGTCAACCCGGGCAGAGTCATAGAACAACATCATCTAGCCCAACATGGACTGTACGGACAACGACAACAATGAACTCAACAACAATTAAAGAAACGATGATATCAAGCTCGATAAGTGCTATCGAACCACTGACAACAACAAACTCAGCGAGAGCTACACCTAATAGCGCCAACAGGACTCGCTTGAGCCATAGGATAATAATAGGAGCAACAATGTCAGGCTCGACTGGAGCCTTAGACTCGTCGTAGCTATTATATGTGTGGTGACTGGTATCCATAGGACCTGGAAACCAACCTACATCTTTCCCGATAACAAGGATGGAGGTCACTACGAGCATAGCAAGTAGAGGTAGAAGGATCACGATTTATCGATACACCACGATAAAATGAAAACGATACCGACTCTGGCAAACCAGCCGAGTCATTCTTCTCATTAGGGTCTCCTCACATGCTATCTAGCACCGATAGTAATTAGCTGGAATGCCTCTCTGTCACTCAAGCGAGGCCGGTGAACTTTCTTCCTGATATGCCATGCCGTGAGAGTATCGAAATACGGCAAGAGATTAGACAGGTCACCGTGTCCACAACGAATGGACCTTGCAACCTTAGTTTATAAATCACCGTAACGAGGGGACGCAACGTCTCAATAACTTCGGGGATTGACAAAACACTTTCCATCAATCGTCGACCAATAAATAACTAGTCTCGTTACCGCGACGACGGTGATGGACACTCAACATTGCAACAAGAGCAATGGGATTGTCGTCCCACGGGTAAGTTTAGTTTAACAGAATAACGTGACCACATTTAGTAGTCCGCCACTTGATTTTCGAGGGGGATTTTAATGTCAGCAAAAAGCGTCTTGCAACATTCTGACAATCACAGAACACTCTTACGATTACGGTTCCCAAAGTGTGGTTCCACTTTCTAGGATTTATGACGGATTCAGGCACAGTACATGTAACGAGCCTACTCTGGCGTTCCTCGACTGGAGCGAGACCACCAACAATCCTTGAAAAACGAACAGGAGGTAGATAGAGGAATCTTATGATAACCTTTGCACCTCAGGAAGGTAGTATGACATAAGTACCAACATGCTGAGTCCATCACAATTCATCTTCCGAACACGATCCAGTGCTATTGCAAAGGTTGTTAATCCATACTTGAATACTCAATACATCGAGTAGTGGCTTCCCACGAGTTAATCGTATGCACTTCCGAGTGAGTCCATCGCCATATGCCGACTGGGGCTTGCTGTTCTAGTACACGCCGTCATCCTAACACTGGCAAACGATGCCGCGGTCGTGATTAGTGGCCGAAACTTTCGACACCATCGAAGTTTAACAAAGCACTCATGACTTGTGCAATGCGGCATGCTGATTTCATCAGCAGTCCATGACTGCATGGGAACAACCAATACTGTTGATTCAGACAAGGGCTACCGAGCTTTCAGGGTAACAATGATCAAGCTTCCTAATCCCGTGACTTCGATTCTGTTCTTCCTACAGGAAAAGAAAAATTACTCGACCCTTGAAGACAACCTGGGCATGCGTTAGATTGAACATGACTTATTCACCCTGATAACACAGCAGCACACGGCCACGAGTCTTATATCTAATCCACGCAGGGTCCCGTTCTCTAAACGCACTAGTCTAGCAGGGACGCACCCTAAGTCTTCACTGGGTTCCAAGTTTAGCATTCCTCGCATCGTTCCAGGCATTTAACTCTTATGCAAGGAAGTTTTCGTCTCCCGTCTCTATCCGATGCGAAGATTTACGTCAGATTGCTCAAATGAGTAGACGTTCGAGCTCTTCCGTGCTCGTACCTTAAAGGTGATGCCGAAGAAAGCTCATTAGGTTTGCTAGGATCGAAATCAAGGAACATCGGCGAGACCTCCCATTTAACCCATTGATCAATCAAAACTAAGACTGAATCTAAAGGACAAGAACAACTAAGACAAGGAGTGATCACCAATCCCGGCCCTAGCGCCCACCAAGGTTACCGTGCACCCCAAACTATTATTACGTGTGCACCCGTAATGATAATTTGTGTTGCCAGGTAATCTTGTTGCCCGCTAGTTCCGAGCTTCCTGATCCAAAACCGAGATTTCATACCACAAAGACTTGATCTAGTTTCGCCTCTAAATCATAAACAACGTGGCGACATCCATTAACGCGATAGAGATTAGTCCTTCCGATCATCCCGTCTACAGGCAAGCAGGTAGGCTCCTCGTAGACCACAGTATCCTTCCTCTTGGCTGGTACCGGTGATCGATGCAGGAGTGTGGACTAATGTGAAGCGTGACACAACAACCTTACTGGCAAAATATCCGTACTACGTATATGTATTAACTTAATCTTAGAAAATGGGATTCTTATGCAACATAAACATCTTATCCGCATTTTCTAATACTTCATATATTGACACACAAGGCTAGTCGGTCGGAATTTCCCCTTGTACAATCCATGTACAATCTTCTTTCTTTTCTGAAAATATTTCGTTGTGTTTTATTTTTGAAAACTTCGTTTTCGAGCCAAAACCGGTTATAGTCTAGATTTTTCAAAAATGCTAGTTCGCTACAACCTTGGCTCTGATACCACTTCTGTCACACCACGCCAATGGCGGAAACACGTGGCGCAACGCTCGAAAGCATATCAAAATCAAGATTAACACAAACTATAATTAATTAGAAAAGATCAATTTATTAGAATGTCGAAGATGAGTATCTCGTTCCATTATTGCACAATGCATTACATAAAACGATAAACATTAAGTTTCAATGTGGGGGTATTTCCGTTTATGTTCCAACCCGATGGTAACAATGAATGTAACCCCGACCAGTATCCGACATTCCGAATTCCACCGCACTAGCCCCATATCTATTCAGCACTTAGTTACCTGAAAGATATGTTTAAAAAGACGTCAATATATAAAATATTGGTGAGTTCACAGGTTTTAGTTTCATAACAGCAACATTTTCACGACCATCGACTCGACTCACTTTACCGTATAATTACTTTCCCATTAAATAATTATACTAGGATCTTGTCGATCGATGTTCCGTTTTTACAACATGTGCGAAACCTGCACAACTTGTGGCCTTTGTAAGGAGTAGCTAGCTCCTACAAACTATAATGATGAGCAATCCCTTGAGCCCCATAACCAAACCAAGACTGATAATAATGCCCCGCTCCAAGTCGTTACTCGGTTTCCCACGACTTAAGTTCAGAATATATGCACCCCAGGCATAACCTAATGCATAATCGACGCTATCGATTAGGGGTGGGCCTTGTCAGGCACCAATAGTACTATGCAAATATTCTTTCGGTTTCATTTCCCTGAATTAATGATTACGGAAGAGAGGACTCAACCCCGAGTGGCGATCACTGCTCAAGTACTCGTCATACCACTTATCACATTTTAACCTTTGAAAACATTTCAACATGTGACAACGTTTGACAAACATATCTTTCCCCCAGTTAAAACAGTAAAATGGGGCCGTGAAACTCACCTGAAACTTTGTCTGGCTTACTAGGCAGATAGCAAAGAGGGTCTCGCACCTACAAACGTCCTAGACGTATAAGTCACTATTCCTATAGTGCATGTGCCTTGGCAAGTTGTACACCCAACTCCCGACCACAAGTTATTCCAAATCCCGTTTAATTAAGCGCGTATCCTAGGTTTCGTTGGCGTTAGATTACCCTTTGTGTTACAAGTTATATATTACTCTTGTTAATATTTCCTTAACTTGTACCTTATTATCATCGACTCGACTTCACTTAACATATAATTATTTTCCCATTTAAATAATTATACTTAAGATCGCATCGCTCGATATCATATATATTTCAACATTCGACCCGACTCACTTTGCCACACATTTGTTTTCCCATTTAAACAAATATGCTAAGATCTTGTCGTTCGATTGTATATTCTTAACACCCGATTCAACTCACCATACCGTATATTTATTTTCCCATTCAAATAAATATACTAGGTCCTTGTTGGTACGGCATACACATATATATATCCTCGTCTACTCGTCTCGTTTTCCTTCCCTCATATCTACTTTCCCATTAAGTAGATATACTAGAATCTTGCCGAGACGAGCGTACATATATATAAATGTGTAGTTTTTCTTGTTAAGTATATACGTTTGTTTAACGTCTTATTTGTTTATGTTATACTTTTCTCCCACGAATAATTCCTTTAACACTTAGGAAAGTGTTTGTTAGTTTTCACCCATGTATATATATATATTTTACTTCCTAAAAATATATATTTTCTCATCTTGTCGCAATGGCATTTTTCTCATGTTTTGTCCGTGTACGGTTTGTTAACGCGTCTTAGTTCGATATCTTAGTTTGGTTAGTCAATTTTCCAAGTCTTTCCCAACATGTGTTTTTTATAGAAATATTATCCACATTTCTAACCCATGTTACTTGGAAGGTTTGTATTTTAGCCCAACTTGTTAACTTAGATACAAAAATGCTTCCAATACTTTTATATTCCCATTTATATAAAAGCATTCATTTTTGTATAAGTTTCTCAAGTTTGCTTATCATTTTTATAAAATCTCTATTTTATAAAAATCTTTATGTTAATACAATCCATATTTTTATAACTTTCACTTTTATAAAAATATACTTTCTATACCAAAATACCCAAGTGTGCCTACTAGTATTTACCCAAATCATCCTTGGAAAATCATTACTTATACTTATGACACCAAACTTTCCATTATTGCATCTTTGGACTAATAGTTTCTAAAATCTCCATGTTAGTCCTCTAACTTCCAAAGTTACAATATTAGTCCCTTAACTTCCAAATGTTGCATTTTTTCATTCTAACTTCCAAAGTTAACATTTTTCACTCAAAATAGTAGACTTTGAAGATCCATCTTTTTATTGGTAAGTTATTTTTGTATCAAAACACTTCTATTAGTCTTATATTTCATATATAAGACTACTTGTATGTGCGTTTTATGTATTTGCCCATTATATCAAAATATCAATCTTCTAAGTAAGTAACTTTAATTTTTCATCTTCTTTATTTATGAACTTCTAATATGTTCCACCATACATTATACCATGTATGATCATAATAAGATGATTTAAAGTTACTTTTAACATATTCAAGTTCATTCCATAATCTTAACCAAAACATCATCCTACTTAGTTTTAAATGTAAACTTTACACATTTCCAAGATTATTACATCATCATCATCAAATCCATGGTTTATTTTCATATCTTTAACCATCCATTTTACATATGTAAAATCTATTAAAGATTATGTTCAAAACCTCCTTTTAAACCCTTCATGTACAACTTGCTTCTAAGAACACATACATGAATAATAATAATCAAAAACAAGATTAAGATGCTTACTACTAGCACAAGGCTAGGGAAGACAAAACCTTTGATTTTGAGAGGGGTTTAGTGTGTTCTTCCTTAATGGTTAAGCTCCAAGCTTGAAACACACAATAGGGGTTTGGATGATGGATTGTTTTGAGTGATTTGGAGATGTAAAAACTTGAAAGGATGATGTGTGGGGATGGTGGAGAACTTACGGCCAAAGGAACAAGGAAAGGAGAAGAGTTTTGTTTTGATATCAAACCTCTAACACATGTTTATATATAATTATCACATGTAATCTCCAAAGATTTAAGAAATCTTATGAAGGATTGTATGTGTACTTGGGAATCTTGGAAGGATATGAAGTGTGTGTGTGTGTGTGTATATAACCGTATATGTATGTATGTATGGAGGAGGTTGCTTGCAAATCTTTGGTTAATCTTTGTAATCTTATCATGATCTTTATAAAAGACCCACCATGCATGCATACACTAGTGTCATGATGGTTTAGATTTTGGTCTTGGATTATTGTGGCATGGGGCCGAAAATTGCAAAGGGGAGACAAGATTTAAGCATGCTTTGTACTTTGTAATCTTACACTTTATCTTTTGTTCCATGCATGCTTTATACTAGATTATAGGTTATTATTATTACAACTTGCAAGATGGTTACAAGGCCATTTAGGCCGGCCCTTGGTGGGTCTAGGTGGGGTCCACAACTCCAAATATTTACCCAATATTTGTTATGTTTAATCCCCCGTCGTTCGGGTGCCGTTCGGGTATTTTTCGGGTTTTAACCGCGCGTTATTCGGACATTAAAAATACCTTTAATAACCCTTAAATATAGTCTAATTTAAGCGTTGATTGGTTATTTGGGCTTTTGCCGGGTGAAATTATGAGTTATACGCGTATCGGGTGCGGTACGCGCATTTTATTCGTTACCGGGAGATTTGTACAAGACGTTTCCACTTACGGTTTTGGAGTTCCAAAACTCATTATATTTTGTGAAGATACCCTTTATTTTATATCCTGGGTGTCCGGGATCCTTTTCGTTTATTTAATTATTACCGGGTAATTGCCAACGTCCATACCGGATAGCTTATTCGCACATGATCCAATCATGTTTTACCATTAAACGTATGCATTCCTATGCACTATTTGGAAATTGCTATCTCCTAAGGCCTTGATAATTAAATCACACATAATTGCATTTAATTACGTTAATCATATATTAATTAATTTGTACGGAATTACCTTATTTTTGCCGGTTGTTACATTGTGAAACTTGTAAAAGCTACCATGAACTTCTTTCTTTGGAAGGTTCGCCTCTTTCTCTTTAAGCTTTCTCAACAAATCTTTCAAAGCGTCAGATTGTTCAATGTTTGGCTTATTACAATCTGAAAACACTTCTTCAAAAAATCTCTTACTCTTTTCATGAGCAAGTTTCTCAGCCTGGTGAAGCAGCTCATCAGTGAACTCAGGAAATCCAGAATCTTTGTTCTTCTTGTAATATTCTGGATATTCCTCACTCGTGATATCTTCAATCTCTACTTCCTCGAATACTGGTACGTCTCTATCATCGGAGTGATTACCTGCTTCTTTTTCAGGTATGTTCGGTATCTGATTATCAATCATCAACTCTTCCAGAGTTTTACCGACCTGTTTCGCCAATCCTTCTAAAATTTCCTTTGACATGGCTGCAGAAACTTCTCCATCTTCTAAGTCAGGATCATTATATTCCAACTCGAATCTCATATCATTAGACTCAAATATCTCATGAAATCTGCCAGTCATGTCGATCATCCAGACTCTGTCAGTCAACATCTGACGATACATATTCTTGTCATCATCAGATAAAGATGTGATCTTTTCATTCCAAAAGATACTATCATCGTCAACTGTACCACCAGGAGCTTTCGAACTAGAACCTCCTGTATCTTTTCCTGAACCTCTCTTCTCACACTTATACTTATCCATGTCATCATCATCATTATCACTGTCAAAACTCGTAGAGCTATTACCTTCTCCTGAATCATCTCCCGAACCATCATCATCACCATCTTTCTTCTTCTTAGGATCTTTACCAACATCCTCATCTAACTCAACATCTTCTTCTTCCTCTTCATCGGATGGTTCGAAATCAACTTCTTCTTCATCACGCTCCTTATCTTCTTCACCAGCTTGTAACTAAGGAGCTTTAGAGTATAAGTCTTTGATCAGATTATCCATACTCTTATTGCTTTCTTTCATTTTCTTGTTCTCCTCTTTGATAGCAATGTATCTCCTGGTGTTTCTCTGTTCATGCTTCAACAACTTCTTGTTTTCTCTCTGAAGTTGTTTAACTTTTGCTTTCAACTCTTCATTATTCTCATGTGACGATTCAACAACATCTAACATCTTTCTGTCATTATTTCTCAATTGTTCTATTTCTGCTTGTTGCTGATTCACTGCAGTCACTGCAGTCATAACATCACTGTCTACCGTAACCTTCGATGGTGTTGAAGCTTCAGCAGTAGAAAACTTTCCTTTCTTCAATTTCTTTAACCCTCTATCAAGTGCACTATTGAACTCATCAGTTTGTAACTCAGTTTGTTCAGCAGCAGATGATGTCTTTTGCTTCTTCGCTGCTGGGGATGTGATTGGTGATTTGGAGCTAGATGCTGGTGGCAATTTCTTTCCAGCAACCAAAAACTCAATGTCTCTAGCCCTTTTCTCCACCGGCTTCAATACTGTAACACCCCAACCAATGGCGGAAACATCGAGGTGTCACGTAAGAATGAGTATACAGTAGCACATGGCATTCAAGTTTTAATTAAAATTTAATTAAAGTGCAAATATTCAAAATTGAATGTACATAATAAGTCTTGAATGAAATTCTAATACATCAAATCATCAAATAGAGCATAAACTTCAATTTGTCTCCTCATGCTAACTCTCTAGACTTCAAGCATCATTATTTCCTGTTGAGTTGTAAAAATAGGGGGGGGGGGTCAACTAAAATTTGGTGAGAATACATAAGCCATGTCAAACAATTAAGTTTAAGAATAAAAGTTTAGCAATTCAAATGTCTATCGTAAGTTTAAGTCTACATGAATAAACATGAAGTGTTGAATCCACATAATCAAACCTCCGACTAGTTTAGGTCCATCCCGTCATCCACTGTTCACCTTAATATCATGTTGGAACGATAACAATCACCCGCACTCCCCATAAAAGATGGTAAACGAATCTAGGTGGGATTGTCAATCTAATAGATCTATTATTGAGTATCGCCGGCTTCGCCATAGCTAATGATTATGTATGTTGAAGCGTAAGTCTAACTGTTGTTGTTGTCTAAATCATGAGGCATTAAAGTTTACAACTAGACATGTATGTAGAATTGCTTAAGAATAATGTTGCAAGTATAAAGAATTGCATAAACATGGTTACGTAAACTCACCTTAGCAAAGTATTAAGTCTCGAGAAAAAGTATAAGTGTAGCCCCAAAGTTGCCAAGTATTACCCTATGTATAAGGTAACAAATACGTCTAAGTCCTTCTAGTCTACAAGTATTTTCTAGGGTTTCGAATTGGGGATAAGTATTTGTTTGATTAATAAATAAGAGAAATTCGATAAATAAATAAACAAAAGTCTTTTTGTAAATTTTAGATTAAAGATGGTCACAATATAAAGTTTTAAGTATGAAAATAATTTTTATAAAATTATTTTCTTAAAAATAGAATATTTAATCTATTTATTTCAAATTGTCAAAATATAACTTTAATATCTAAATATACAGAAATAATTTATATAAAATTTTGATGCAAAAATATCCAAAAATGAATTTATTATGATTTGTTTATGATTAAAACTAACAAAAATTGATTAAAAATATTAAATAAATGATTTTTCAGAAATAAAAATCATTTCAGAAAAGTTTAATGTTATATAAACTCAGATTAATTTTTGTAGGAATTTATATAATCGTTTTGATATATTTATAGAATTTTATAATTAAAATAGAATAAACTTGAAATATTTATTATATATATTAAATAAATAATTTTGGGAAAACTAAAAATTGTATGTTAAACTTTTCTACTAGAATAACATAAAATAATTTTTGTAGAATTTATAAAAGAGTTTTAGTATTTTAAAACCAATTTTAAAAATATAGTTGAATATATATAAAGCTTAAATGGTAAAAAAAATGTTTTGTTGATGTTGGGAATCGAACCTGTTGATGCACTTTCTGTGGACGTCACTGTCGAATAGACTAGGGTTGAGTCTAGGTATAGTGTTACATGAGATTGTGGTGATCCATAAGGGCATTTTATGGATCTGACGCATTTGTAAAATATAGGACAATACCAAAGCCAAGTTCGACCTATATACACTGGGCGAATGTGGAAGTTTTCCACATTCGACCATATCAAATGGGCGAATGTGGAAATGCTCCACATTCGACCATTCCAAAGGGACGAAGGTGACTTTTGGGTATTGGACTATAAATAGCAATCTCATGTGTTATTGTTCATTTGGTGATTTGAGTTTGTACTTTGAATGCTCTCAAGGGGGAGGTCATGCCCGACCTCCCCCGGCCACGAGATAGATGTTTATCCTATTGATGACAGTGTCTGTAACCGTTTCTGTAGTAATACGAATCTGTGATGACGTTGTTATCGTGTATTTCTGTCTCGTCTCGAATCTCCCGTCTGAAATTGAGTTGTTTTCGCTTATTCGATCCTTGGATTCGGTTTCTAACCGGATTTTCAGAACGCAGGTCTGGGACCGGTTCGTGTTTTTATCACAAGCCCAGCCACCAACTGGGCTGGACCCTGAGAACGAATAAACTAGTTTTGAATTTAATTATATAGCCATGTTGAAACTGATTTATAAATCTTTTAAAAGAAAAGAATAAAGCCGTGAAAGGTGGGATTCGAACCCGTGTGCCCCGGTTAACAAACAGACAGACACAACCACTTGATCTAGATCAGTGGTTGTGTTTGGTTTGTTTTTGTTTTAAATAAATATACAAGTCTGCAGAGTGTTCTTCCCCAATTCAAAAACGATCGAGCCCTAGTTTCAGCAATAATCTGATTTACACAACAATAACCAATTGATCATAGGGTTATTGTTGTGTAGTGGCCGATGAACATAACCCATAAAAAAAAAAAGAACTTACAAAGCTTAATTCGTGCTTATGGAATGGTCAACAGAAAAGTCAACACACGATCAAGAAGCCTTGAAAGATGATTTAAATCAGAAATTGGAGATGAGGATAGAGTTTTCGGCGAGTGAAGCTTGCTAGGAAGTGTTCAATTTATAGTGTGCGGTTCGGGTTAAACGAAATGGAATGTTTGACCCCATTAAGCATGATGACGCGATGATGTGTGTATAATTGGAATGTTTTTAACCATAATTCAGCGTGTAAAGGACGTGAATCAGTCAAGGCCATCAACAATTAAGTCTTGACAGGGATCAAACGCGTTTTGTATGATTAATTATGGTTGATTGATCTTGCAATTGACTTTACAAGTCAACTTGCTAGATCCTAAACATGATATAAATATAAAACGCGTGGGTACATTGGCAGATATGTAGTGTAGCTCAGTTGGTTGTGTGGTGGGTGTATAATGAACCGGCTATGGGCTCGGGTTCGAATCCCGGCCCAAGCCTTTAATTTTTGATAATTATTTCCACAATATATAGATGTTATAAGTATATAGTATAGTATAAGGGGTCCAAATGCGTCACGAAATATTTTTTTAAAAGTGCGATAATGATAAAAATTGACGTTTTATTCGAAAATAATCGTAACGTACACAAAATTAAATGCGAAATGTTACAAATACCTTCTCTTTCTTTTTGTATTGTGGCTTCTTCTGTTTCTCACCTGTCTTTGGCGATCCCACAAAGTCTTCGGATCCCAAACCTAAACCATCATCAGTTTCATCCAATGCAACAGGACTTTTTGTCCTTTGCTCCTCAACGGACTTATTTAAACTCTCAGACTCACCAGCCACAGTGGCCTTGGGTGTGGTGCTCTTAACAGTTTCACTATCAGAATCCCATCGTTCATCCTCTTGTGTCTCTTCTGAATCAACAGACACTTCATCAACTAAGTGTAGACCCTTATTAGCTACACTCTTCCTTCTCCTTGACACCTTCTTCTTAGCAGGTTCAGTATCATCTTCTTTCTCCTTACCCTTTCCTGTCTTTGCCCCAACGTTTATGACTTGACGCTTTCTCTTTGCATCAGGATCAACTGGACAAAGAGGATTATCTGGATCTGAATCACTGTTATCATGTCTGACCTTATATTTGCCTGGATCTTCATATCCTGGGTTAATCAAATGACCAAACAGATTCTTGTTAGGTGGTCTTTCATTCAATGGCACACCCTTATAACCCTTCATTCTGACAAGAGTATTCAGGTTCATGTGATCCTGAACAACAATCTAGGTAGGATCTCTTATCAGCTTTTTATGCTTCTTGTCAAGTATCATCTGTATAAACCTTGGATAAAGTAAAAACTTCTTGTTCTTCAGGCCTCTAAGTGGTTCTAACATGTGTTCCAATATCATACTAGATATATTGAACGGTTTGTTCAATATAAGAGCCACCATCAAAGAACTGATACTTTTCCTCATCACATCATACCCTCCACTCACTGATCCAAATACGTTCAGCATCACGTTAGCGAGATACTTAAACTGAGGACATAACTTTCCTTTATGTAACGAACCATCAGTGATCGGTCCGTTGTACTTCATTCGTAAGAAGCACTTCCTCTGTTCTATCCACGATAATTCTCTAGGATCTGTCTTCTTCTCATCATGCAACTTCAATGCCTCACGGATGTCGTCTTCAGAAATAATAACAAGCTCCCCCTGAATCATAATAACCACTGCGGATTCGTTGTCCCAGAAGTCCATTTTTGCATTCTTCCAGAACGCCTGTAGAAGATCCTTATAAATGATAGCTGGAGTAGCAAGTGCAACAATCACACGGCTTCTTTTCAGGAAATCTACGATGCCGGTGAACTCTTGATGTTTCTTCAGATCACCTATGAACGCACAACAGTTGTGCGCCGGTTCAAATGGTAAATCTTCCATTTGTTCCTTTCCAGTAGCCTTCTATGAAGATCCAACGGGAATATCAGCACTACCCTGTTCAGACATTATAAAACTGCAAAACAAATCAAGCAAACATGTTAAAAACAGACAAAAATAACAAAACTTGAAAAATTTGATTATCAATTTCTACATTCGACCATTCGTTGGTTCGAATGTGAATTTATAAAGGTTCGAAAGTGGAACTAAAGGTTCGAATGTGAAAAATATTTTGTAAAAATTTACATTCAACCGTTTGTTTCCAGGTTCGACCGATTGAACATCTATCTTCGACCAATCAGTCACATTCGACCGTTTAAAATTGGGCGAAGGAGACTGTTCATCTCCTTGAACATCAAATTCTGATTTAGTCCATTTTAACATGCCATTTTGATTCAAATACTTTCTAACATGATCGATTAATCAATTTCAATGAACAATTTCAATTTTCAACCATTGATTATGTGTTTTCCACTAAAAACTAGGGTTCGAAAGATTTTAAACATCAATTAGTTAATCTGGTTTGTTATAAACTCTAGTTTTTATTTATTCTTCCCCTAAAAGACATAATCAATGAATCCTCAACAAAAATGACAACAATTATCAGTGTAAAATGCAAGTTTGAAGTCAGTTAGGTCTTAGTCACAAAATCAATGATTCAGAACGATTCAGTTGATATTAACCTGCAAATGTTATGGCAAATTGATCAGTGATTCAAGACGAACACAATGATATGAAAATTAAAACACGGGCAACAAGATCACTTAGTCTCAGAATTTTGAAAATATTTGAAAGTGAGTGTCGAATGTGCAGATATGGTATATATAGCACCACATTCGACCGTTTGACTAGGGCGAATGTTAAACTTTTTCCACCTTCGACCCTACTGAAAGGTTCGAATGTAGAAAAAGGGTTCGAATGTGAAAATGTCACATGAACACTCACATTCGACCGTTTAAAAGGTACGAATGAGTAGACAAAATTCCACCTTCGACCCAACGAAGGGGCGAATGAAAATTGGAATTTTTGAAAATTTTACCAAATCTCAAAATCGAGTCCCGTTCAAAATATTTTTCAACTTTTAAGCATCCGACATTCATTATTTCACATTTAAAGATAACAAAACTCAAATGGTCCATCAAGTTTTAGAAAATCATCATCAACCACCATCAGCTATCAAAAATAAGATAGAAATGTAAAATCTTTTTGGATTTTCTAAACTTTTTGTTAAAACACACCTAAAATCTTTTTGAATTTTGTATTTTTGACGAAAAATGTAAAATGCATAAAGGTAAAGATAAAGCAGTAAATGATTTCCGGTAAAGGGATCATATCAGTTATTGAGAAATCTGATCACACCGTTGATGTTTTGATTTATTATCATTAAAGACAATGTGTGATCTGGCAACTGCTGATATTGTGATCCACATAAACTCACATACAGACTGTTGTGCAGTGCTTTATACTGATACTTTTATTTATAGTATAAAGTCAATTGTCCGTGGTTCCCACACACACGACATACTCCCGTATCAAGAAGTAAATGCACAAAGACTCATTGTAACGCGTGATTATGCTTTCGTCATCTGTAATTTACAAGGTATGAGGCACAGAGATATACAGGTCAGCAAATCAATGCAACAAAGTAACATGTGCACTCTACCAGGTTGAGGGCTAATATCAATCATGATTTGCATCATTGATTGGATACGATGTAATAGATAATCTTTGATTATCGTCATACATGGAAAGTTCCTCAATTCGGTAACTTTAGGATTTGGATTTAAAGCACTTTTATAAAGACACCCTGTCTGATCTAGGTCTGTAATTACTTACAGCAGAAGATCAGAGAGGCTATCCCCAGAAAACTAATAACATAACGACCCGAAACCTCCGAATTTTGTACAAATACCCTATCAAACGAAATTACGGTACTAAGACCATATGCCCATGAGGAGTTCAACCACACATCAATTCGTTTGATATGTATGTATCAGGCACGCAGTAATAAGTCTACGAAGCCTATCAACACATCACACAGACTCAGACATATGCCTTATATTGCATTACATTTCATTAGAATGTGTCAGATCCCCACTGATGTACTATCATTTCCCCTTTTTCTCCAGGAAATCTTTTTGAGTTTTTCTAATTTTATGGGTTTTTGAATTTTTCAATGTTTTTGGTTTTTCTGAAAATAAATTCTATCTAAGAAATGTAAAACATATTTTTGGATTTTTGTGTTTTTCGGAAAAGCAATAAAAACTGTACTAAAAAGTGATAAACTGAGGTGGTGATTAGTCCTGTTTTTCTTTAATACCATTAGTTTTTAAAAGATATTCAAATCTTGATTTATCAAAAGCTTTGGTAAAAAGATCAGCACGTTGATAGTTAGTGTGGATTTTGACCATATCGATCAACTCTTTAGCGTAACAATCACGGATAAAATGATATTTGATTCGGATATGTTTAGCTTTCGAGTGATTTACTAAGTCTTTTGTTAATGCAATTGCGGCTTCATTATCACAGTAAATAGGGGTTTTAAGAAATTGCAAACCGTAGTCCACCATCTGTTGTTGTATCCAAAGAACTTGTGAGCAGCAGCTTGATGCTGAGACATATTCTGCTTCACATGTGGATAATGCAACTGCGGTCTGTTTCTTGCATTGCCAGGTCACGAGCCTGCTCCACATAAACTGGCATCCAGCCGTTGTGGATTTGCTGTCTTTGTCACAACCACCCCAATCTGCATCACTAATAGCGATTAGGTCAAAATTATCATCATTAGGGTACCATAGTCCTCTCGACGGACAACCCTTCAGATATCTAAGGATACGTTTGACAGCTGCAAGATGACTCTGTTTCGGCTTCGACTGATAACATGCACATAGACATGTGGCAAACATTATATCTGGTCGGGAGGCGGTGAGGTACATCAGAGATCCGACGATTGCTTTGTATGTAAAAGGATCAGCTAGCTCCCCCTTAGCGTCAATACCAATCCCGTGATTAGGAGGTATCGGGGTATCCATCAGCTTTGAATCATCCATCTGGAATCGGCTCAAGACTTCAGAAACATATTTTGTCTGGTGACTAAAGATCCCCGTTGGTCTATGGTCCACCTGCAAGCCTAGGAAAAACTGCAACTCTCCCATCGCACTCATTTCAAACTTTTCCTGCATAACACGTTCAAATTCTCTATACAGAAGTTCGTTAGTAGAACCAAAAATAATGTCATCAACATAAATCTGCACTAGAAGCAAGTCATCCCCTGTTCATTTTGTGAACAGTGTGCAATCTCCCAAACCTCGTTTAAATCCTTTGGACAGAAGATACGTGCTCAGCTCCTCATACCATAGCCTCAGAGCCTGGTGCAACCCGTAAAGAGCTTTGTTTAGAACATAGACCTTATCCCGGTGAATAGGATCCTCAAAGCCTGGTGGTTGACCTATGTAAACTTCCTCCATGACCACACCATAAAGAAACACGCTTTTGACGTCCATTTGATAGACCTTTAATTTCTTATATGATGCAAACGCCAGAAACATTCGGATAGCTTCTAAGCGTGCAACCGGTGCATAAATCTCGTTGTAATCAATTCCCTCAACTTGATGAAAGCCTTGTACAACCAAACGAGCTTTGTTCCTGATAATCACTCCTCTATCATCTTTCTTACACTTGAACACCCATTTTGTTCCTATCTTTTTCCGTCCTGGGGGTAAATCTGTCAGTGTCCACACTCTGAGTTTCTGAAACTGTAATAACTCCTCCTGCATAGCTTCTACCCAAGCGTCATCCAAAGGAGCGTCCTTGTATGTCCACGGCTCAACCTGCAAAACATAACAAGCAAAAGACCAGTCATTTTGAAAACCTGATTTTTGAATTTTGGCATATAAAGCAAGAGCGCCAAGGTTTTTTGGTGAGTTTGCATTCCTCAGTTGACTTCTCGTCATCACGCTGCTACCAGGATAACCAATAACTTGCTCGATCGGGTGGATCCGATGTATCCGAGATTTCGGATAATCAGGTACTTGAACTACAGATCGTTACCCTTATTTGATGATGAAGCACCATGTGGATTGGGGTTCACTAGTGGTGTCTCTGTAGCAATATCTGGAACAACTTCATTTGTTACATCATCGTCATCTTCAGATTCTGATGAATTAAGAGTTGTGGAAGCTTCCTGAAATACCTCTTCTTCAGGTACAGGAGCATTGGTATCTTTAGAAGCTGTTTGGGGGTTCACAGTGATCGGACGCACCAACGGTGATGTCACTGCATTTTCGACCTCGTAATATAATCGTAATACAACTTCTTCAACCAATCTATCTAGATTGAATGATTCAAAGAAATCCTTGTAATCATACATCCAGTCTGGACCGCTTCCCTGTACATTCTGAGTATATCTTTGTACTTCGACATTAGCCCACTCCTCGACCTGACGAGTTCGTTTGTTGAAAACCCGTTTGAGCGGGGTTGCATATCCAACAAAGAATCCTTCTTCAGCCTTCGGTGCGAACTTCTTAGATGGATTAAGCATTGTACATGGGGCTCCAAACGGTTCTAGATACTATAAATTCGGCTTTCAACGATTTAACAGCTCATAAGAAGTTTTGCCAAACTTCTTCACCATTAAAACACGATTAAGAGTATAACAAGCTGCGTAAATTGCTTCGTTCCAGAACATTACTGGAAGATTTGAGTCCGTGAGCATTGTTCTTGCCGTTTCAATTAGAGTCCTGTTTTTGCCTTCAGCGACACCGTTCTGTTGTGGGGTATACGGAGCACTGTATTCATGATGAATACCTTTGTTTTCACAAAGATCGTCCATCTGTGCATTCTTAAACTCCGTCCCATTATCACTCCTAATTCTCTTGATCTTGAGACCATAGATATTTTCCAATCGAGTGAACAGAACTTTCAGATTATCAAACGTGTCGCTCTTATGGTGCAAGCACATAACCCATTAAAATCTTGAAAAGTCATCAGTAACCACAAGACAGTATAATTCACCAGCATGACTTTTACGTTTGACTGGTCCGAACAGATCCATGTGTAAATGCTCAAGTGGCAGTTCAACGGAATTGACTTTCTTTGGTTTCTGGGATTGTTTGTGCTACTTACCCTTCTTGCAACTCACACACTTGTCATTTACATAAAAATGTTTAACATTCACGCCTATGACAAGTTCATTTTTCACCAAGTGATTCATCTTTCGAAGGTGAATATGTCCCATCTTCCTATGCCACATGATTGATTCTTTTTCAGTAGCCTTGGAGAGGAAACATGTGACTTGGCCTTGTGTAGTCATTGCTTTTGACATATCGAGAATGTACAAATTGTTCACTCTCGGCGCCTTAAACATCACACACTCTTTTGGTAAAACGGATCCCGACTTGAGTATATAGTAAGATTTGTCATCAAAGTAAACGGAAATCTGCTTATCACAAATCTGACTGACACTGAGCAAATTATAAACGATTTGCTTCACATACAAAATTTTCTCAAAACTCACTATTCCATTACTAACACTACCCTCCATGGTAATGTATCCACCCTTGTTTCTAGCAAACGCTACATAACCTCCATTAATATTTCTGATATCGAACAGTAGCGATAGATCCCCTGTCATGTGACCAGAAGCTCCACTGTCAACAATCCAAAGACTGCTCACAGGGCCAGCTGAAGCTCTCTGCACATATCAAGTAAAAAATTAGATTTTTTGGGGGACCCAAGCCTGCTTGGTCTTGGGTCTTTGAACTTTGTGTTTCAAAGATTCTTTCTTACAATCAGATAGATTTGAATTGATCTTTTTCTGATCAATTAAATCTTTTTCAGTTTCAGCTTTGACATTCTCATTCACCTGTGAAGATGAAGCACCTTGTGAACCCTTTGGTAACCAATGCTATTCCGAATGTTTCAAGATCTGAATTTGAGATTTTGGAGTCTCAACCGGTTTCTTTACTTCGTCTTTGAACGAAACTTTCTTGGTTACCTTCTCTGATTTAACAGAGATAGGTCCAACTGTTGGTTTGACAGCAAGTTTAACTAAAACCTTTTTCTTGTCAACAGTCGTGTTCACCATCGGTTTCTTAAGGAATTTTTCAGTTGCTATCCGGTTACGACAATCATATGTCATCGAACGATTATGCCTTCTTTGATAAAAATGATTTTGATTATAAAAATGTAATTGTTGAGGGACAACACGTTGTTGTGGATAACATTGATTATCGACTGGACATTGATAATTTTGCTTCATTTCCACCTCGTGCCTTTTGTGCCTAACATACGGGCAGTGAGCAAGTAAATGCCCTCTTTCCCCACATTTATAGCACGCACGATATTCCTCAATGTTATTCTTGGCATTCGACTTAGAATATGTGGTGATAGGATATTGATCCTCCACACATTTCCTTCTAAGACTCTCACAAGCTGGATCCAAAGAGTAAGTCGGCTCAAGAAAACTGTTAGCCTTATTCTTTGGCTTGATGAATTCCGTGACATGAACTTTCGGTTCTTTAGGAATATCCAAGTAAATTCTTTCTAAAACCTCTGGAGGTACATCATTTGTTCGCTCATGCTTTGGGAACCAAATGGTACTCTCCTGCCAAATCTTTTCAGTCTTTGAATAATTGGCGAATTTGATTGGATATTCCTCGTCAGACATTATCTTATCGGATCCAATCATCCGATAGAAAATCTTGACGGGTTTGTCACAAGATTCATTTTTCTTTTCATTTTTCTTTTCAACAGGCTTAACTGATTGATTCTTTCTATGAGCGTTAGCCATGGGATGCCCAATATGAGATGGTGAAATAAGTTCATTAGTGATTATGTGATTTTCATTAGGAATATCACACACCTTCTCAGATACCTTCTCAGATTGATCATCCTCAAAATCGGAATCATCAGTTACAGCAACTACACCATCATTGTTTAGTCCCAAAACTGGTCGAACATCAGAATTTGGTTCTCCCACACTAGAAGTGTTCGACTCATTATCCGATGTCGATTCATACTTGACTGAGCTCTCCGGTGTTATTGAATGTAGAGTATGATTTTCAAATAACACTGGAGATGGGACGGCCTTGTAGTTTGCACTACTAGACTGTGAAGGCTCCTCTATTATATTATCAACAACATAAGCAATATGCTTATAACTCTCAAGTTTCTTATTTATTTTTTCTGCAAAGCACTTGATGGTAGTCATTTCAAGCTTTGTGTTTTCTAAATCATTGATGTAATTATTTATGGCCAGTTGTTTCAAAGATAAAGTCTTTTTCAGTTCTGAAACATCTTTCTTATAACCATCAAGTACTCTGTTAAACTCTTTTGCTTCTTTTTGATAGGATTGACAGTTGATTTTAGCACTCTCAAGCTGAACCTTGAGTTGCTTATTCTCCTCTGTCAATTTTTCACAAGCATCACAATGTTTATCACAAATTGAATTTGAAGTAGATTCAGTACTTACCTGTTTTGGAGGTTCTGTCATCGCCATCAGTGCAAAGTGTGCTTCCTTCCCAGCGAAAAACTTCAAATAATCAATCCTGGTACAAGCATCATCCACCATGCATGATTTGCGGGTCATCAAAAAATCAGCTTCAGCAAGTAGTTGGTCAATATCATCATCGAATGAGTTAACACTAGGTTCAGAATCAGACTCACTCTCCATATCAGATTAAGCTGAATCATACTGCTCTGGCACATCAGTAACCGAATCAAGAATCAAACCATATTTCTTCTCTCCACAATCAACACTTTCTTCATTCAACTCCTCGATTTTCAATTCAGACATCTTCTCAGTTACTATCTCCTCTTCAACACATACCGGCTCATCCTGATCCATCTTTTGTGCAACACATGCCACATTCCCAGTGGTAATCTCCTCAACACCCAACTGCATTCCCGTCCAATCAAAACCTTCATCTTTCTGTATCACCAAGGCTTGGTTTTGATTATCTGATTGGTTTTGTGTGTTTGGTGTAGAAATAGGAATGATTGTTCGGTTTGGATTTTGTTGTGTTTGATTTTGGTTCTGGTTTTGTGTTGTGGTTTGTGTAGGAGTGTTGTTTTGTAAAGTATTTTGACGATTCTGGTAGGTATTTTGTGGTTGAAAACTTGAAATATTAGGGCTTTGGTAAGATACCTGGTTTTGAGTTTGACGGTTTTGGTAGTTAGTGTTGAAAGGATTTCTGTTCCCCTGCTGTGCTGGCTGTGTGCATTCCCTTTTAAAATGACCTTTCCCACCACAATTGAAACATGGCACTTTGGCTTTGTTTAAGCCATATGTGGTGTTTGGGGAAGTAGAAAGATCAGTTCTTCCGGTCTTCTCAATGAATTCGGTAGCTCTTCTCATAACGCTTGCAAAGGCCCACTGGATATCAATGAGCTCCATCTCTTCTTTATCAATCTGTGCGTAGTCTTCACTGCTCAAGTTGTTGTTCCCAATTTGATTCGCAACCAGCCCGTTATAAGACGCTACCATAGCTGACACTAATGCTACGTGTTGCTGTGCAATCTCAACAGTAACATTGTTCAAGTTCAAGGTTTCCAGCATGATTGAACTCTGAGTAGGTTGGGTTTGATTCATCTGAGTTTGGTTCACTTGAGGAATGTATGATTGTTGTTGAGGTTGGTATAGATTAGCAGAATAATAAGCTTCTTGTTGCATAGGTGAGCATGGTGGTATGAAAGTTGTAGTAGGATATGATGGTGGGGTATAAGATGAAGTTTGTGCAAGGTAATTGATAGGTGTTTTGGATGGTTCAACTAGGCTAGAAACACACGCAATGTGTGGTGCAACATTTGAACTAGAACTTGAACCAGCAAGAGATGAAGATGCATTACAATGATATAAATCCGGGTTCTGAGGAATTTGAGCTTTTTTTGCCTTCCTCTTTTCCTCCATCTCCTTGTTCTCAAGTTTCTGAATAAACTCGTTGATGGTCCAGTATTGGTATGCATCCTTTTCCTTCAATACCTCTATGTGCTGATTCCAGTATGGTGGCAATGCATCGGCAAACTTGTCCACTAGCTCCGACATTGGTATGTTTATCTCATAGCTAGAAAGCTCGGTCAGTAAATGACAATACCTCGGAATCAGCTCCTTCAGCGTCTCATTCCCCATATAGCTGAAGTTCTCAAACTCTTTCCTTAGTTCCTCCATCCTTAACTTCCTCGTCTTCTCATTCCCATCATGTCGGTTTCGCAACATGTCCCACAACTGTTTAGATGTAGTGCAAGACCCAAACTGATGTAAGAGATTAGTATTAATGGCCTGGGACAGTTGAGAAAACACCTTCTTCTCAATAGCAAATTTCTTTTTCTCATCCTCAGCAAGGTTTTCCAACGGAATTAACTCACCCGTGATCTCCAAGATCGGAGCAACATAGCCCTTAGCAATCATTTGCCAAGCTTCCGTTCCCTCTAATCCCATTCCCTCTAGATGTATCTTGAATTTGGTATTCCATGTGTTGTAGTTGACCATTTCCATAAGCTTTGGTGGACGGCTTCCACTACCCGACGATAAGTCTTGAATAAGTGTCGAGATAGCGTTGGTAGTGTGAGAATGAACCGCCGCTGCTGCTACTCCCCAATAATCAGCCATCGGTTGTGGTTGTGGTTGTGCAACTTGTTGGGGCATAGAACTAGTCATCACCATGTAGTTAATCGGTTGGGATGGTTGACTAGACTTTTGAGCAGCCACCGACCAAGGATCCATGGTTGTCTGCTGTTGTGGTGTGGTAATAGGTCATGGTGTTGTAGGAAAATTCCACATATCGATCTGAAAATGATTAAACACGAAACGATTAGAAAAGTTTTATAACACATTCTACGTTCGACCCTTTGTAATAATCGTGTGGTAGAATGTGAAAGTCAAACCTCGTTCGACCGTTTGAAAAAGCTCGAATGTAGAAAATAACAAACTCCAATTCACTTTCGACCGTTTACACCCACGTTCGACCACTCGATTGGTCGAATGAACCCAATATGGTCGAATGAACAAAATCAGACTAAAACTTTCTAGGTTCGACCCTCTAACACTCCACTTTCGACCAAATATTCCCTGGTTCGACCAAATACTCTCACTTTCGACCAAATTTCCCTAGGTTCGACCCTGCATGTTTGAAAAACGGTTATTCTTTGAAAATCAGTTATTTTGATCAAAATTTTTCAAATGTTGATGAAATTTGATGATTTTAAGCAGGTTTTGCTTCGGATTAGATTTGGAACAAATTTAAGAAAGAGAATTTTGAGTTTTATCCATAAAAACAAGTTCAAATCAATCAATTTAACACCAAATTCAGTTTATCAATGAAAAACAGAAAGTTCTGATCAAAATTGGGTCCAAATCAGCTGTAATATTATCAATTTGTGGTTGTTTGATCCAAATGGCTCTGATATCACTTTGTATGCGCGTAGGATCGTCTAAACAACAAAGATAATGATCAAACAAGTTCAATTCAGGTGCGGAATCCCTGAATTGATCACAAAATGATAATAAAACTAGCAAAACACAGAAATCATCATAAACATCTTTATTTCATTCACTTTCATAAACGATTACACTTGAAATCACTATTTATAATGATAAAAAGACCTTTACAGACTCAACAATAAACCTAGGAAAAACACACACAGGGAGGGAAAACAAAATGTCAAAAGTTACAATTCAAAAATTAACTTGACCTTATATAAGCCTGCACATTCGCCCATTTGTGTTGGTCGAATGTGCAGGTTCGACCATTCGTAATGATCGAATCAAGACATACATTAATCTATTTTCTACCTTAGACCTCCCTGTGCTCCTTCGCCCCTTTACTTCTTCCTTCGACCAGACAGAAAGCCACATTCGACCATCTATAATCACCTTCGACCATTCGAAGTTGAACAAAACATATGTTATTTGCAATCCAAAAGCATTAGTCGCATAATATGCATCTACAGGTAGAAGATAGATGGGATTCTGATAATGAGACTGTGAAGACCACCACGCCCAAGGCCACTGTGGTTGGTGAATCTGAGAGTTTGAATCGAACTTTGGAGGAACAAAGAATGAAGAGTCCGATTGTGATGGACGATGTTGATGAAGGTCTTGGTTTGGGATCTGATGATTTTGGTGGATCGCCACAGGCTGGAACTAAACAGAAAAACCCAACTTATAAGAAGAAGGCTAAGGCCGTTGAGATTGAGAAGCCAATGAAAAGGAGAGCTAAGGATATTGAAAGCTTAATTGCAGGAAAGAAAGTTCCTGTAATGTCTAGTTCTAAATCTCCCATTACATCCCCAGGAGCCAGGAAACAGAAAACATCTGCTGCTGAGCAAAACATTCCAACAAATGATTTCAATGCTGCGTTGGATAGAGTCTTGAATAAGTTTAAGAAAATGATTCCAGTTGTTGTGGCTTCAACTCCAAAGGTTACTGTATCAGGAGATGTGATGGATGCAGTGAACCAGAAGCTGACTTAAATGATGAAAATCATTAACCAGCAATAAACTGAGATTGAGCAGTTAAGAAAGAATGATAGGAAGATGTTGGATGCAGTTGAATCTTCACAGGAGAGCCACAAAGAATTAGCAGCTAAAATCAAGTTACTCCAGGAAGAGAATCAAAAGTTATTAAAGCATGAACAGAGAAATGCAAGAAGGTACATGGCTTTAAGACTTGAAAACAAGCAGGTGAAGAAAGATAACAAAGGGCTTAGAAAGTTGATTGATGATTTGTATGCTAGAGCTTCACAATTGAAAGAAGGAGAAGAGGATAAAGAAAGAGATGAAGAGCTTGTTGATTTTGAACCGTCTGAGTCTGAAGAAAAAGATGATGAAGAACTTGATCAGGATGCCGGTGATGCTTCTGAGAAGAAAGATGATGATGATAAAGACGATTCAAGTGATAATTCTGGTGATGGTAATAGCTCTGCTGATGATGATGATGATGACGATGATAATAATCCTGATCAGTATAAGTATGAAAAGAGAAATAGGAAAAGATGCAGGAGAATCTAGTTCAAAAGCTCCTTGTAGCAATACTGACGATGATGACATATTCTGGAACGAGAAAATCAGATCTTTATCTAAGAAAGACAAGAAGTTTTATCGCCAGTTGTTGACTGATAGAGTCTGGACGATTGAGATGACTGGTAGATTTCCAAAGATATTTGAGTCAGATGATATGAGGTTTGAACTGGAGTATAATGATCCTGATTTGGAAGATGGAGAAGTTTCTGCAGCTGTGTCTAAAGAGATACTAGAAGGTCTGGCTAAACAGGGTGGTAAATCTCTTGAAGAGCTGATGAGTGAGAACCAAATACCGAATATTCCTGAGAAAGAAGCAGGAAATCACTCTGATGATAGAGATGTTCCAGTATTTGAAGAAGTTGAAATGGAGGATATTACTAGTGAGGAATATCCAGAATACTTCAAAAATGATAAAGATTCTGGATTTCCTGAATTCTCTGAAGAGCTGTTGAATCAAGCTGAGAAACTTGCTCGTGAGAAAAGAAATAAGTTTATTGATGAAGTGTTCAAGAACTCAGATTGTCAAAAGCCGACTGTTGAACAATCTGACGATCTGAAAGATTTGCCGAGGAAGCTTAAAGAAAAAGAAGCTAGCCGTCCTAAGACTGAAGTTCAAGGTAGTTTCTACAAATTTCATAATGAATTGTTCAAAGGTAAAGCTCTCAGATGGAAATATTTGAGACAGCTGAGGTGTGTCGCCGTGAAGTGGTAAAAAGGAATTCTGTACTTCAACAGATTCCATGATATAAAGACACTACCTTATTGGGCTGTTCACGATATCTACAGACACACGATGTTAGGAGCTACAATAAACAACAATCTTGTTGGTTACTTTGCAGATCGCATGGCGAGAGAGAGCAGAACAAAATAGGAAGTGTTAACCCCTCAGTATCCTAAAAGGATAGTTCACAAGAAGGAGAAAGACCAGATAACGGGGTTGAACAAGGTTACATTGAAATATGAACCACCGACTATTCTGAAACATATACCTTTGATGCCTGTTCCACAACATTTCTCAAAAGACTTTATGTGGTGCTACTATGGCTGGAGGACGGCAGAGGCTATTATCTTGTTGAAGGATGGGAAGAATGATTTCAAGAAGACACATATCTTTGACCCGATGTGGTTGATAAACTGCTCTCATGAGGATATTATCATGCTGTATTACAACCCAATATATTGTGAAGAAAAAGACAGTGAACAGGCTGCTAAATACCAACGTGTGGTATTCTTATGTTTTGCATGGGATGTTAACGCGGGTTGCGATTATGATAAGAAGCTGGGGAAGTTTGTTCAAGTTCAAAAGACAGAAAAGAAGAAACCGAAGCTTACTGCACATCAAGTTAATGAACAAGAGGATGGAAGAAGATCGTAGACTGAAGCAATTCAAGCAATAGTCGAGGGGGAGTTTGTAGATACACAAAGTGCGACTAATGCTATTGAATTGCTAATCAAATCTTGTTTTGTCACTTACGGACGGTCGAAAGTGGATTTAGAATGGTCGAATGTAGATATAAATGGTCGAATGGAGAGCTCAGAGGTCGAAGGAAGTTTTGTTATGTATTGTGTTGATTCGCCCAGTTTGTTTGGTCGAACCTGCACATTCGCCCAAACGTATGGTCGAATGTGCAGGTCTATATAAAGGTTGAATCAGTTTTTAATGCTAACTTTTGGTCATTTTGTTTCCCTCTCTGAGTGTTTTCTCTCCCTAGGGTTTTGTTAAGTCTGTATTGAGTCTTTATCATTATAAACAAGGTTTTGTAAAGATTATCAATGATGTTTATGAATGAAAAGGAAATGTTTGAAGTGATTTGTGTGTTTTGCTGATTATATTATCATTTTGTAATCAATTCAGGGAATCCGCACCTGAATTGATAGACTTGTTTGATCATAGTCTTTGTTTGACGATCCGATCTTTCACATACAAGTATTTATGAAATAATAATAGTTTTGAACTCGAGGGACTTAATAGTAAAGTTTACACTTTGACTAGTCAAATGGTCAAGTGTATGACTTTGACTAATTAAGTGGTCAAGTCTTTGACTAGTCAAATGGTCAAGTGTATGACTTTGACTAATTAAGTGGTCAAGTGCCTTTTATCTTTATAAATAGGTGTGATAGATCAAACTCTAAACACATGTTTTTGACAAAAGATAGAACAACATAACCCTTGTCTCCTCTTCAAGATTTGCGGCCACCCTTAGGAGCCGCCGCCCCTTTGTCCACCGCAAACCACCATGATCGCCGCCTCCGTCTTGCAAAGTGTTGCTTTCGGTTGGCCAGTTCTTGGGTGTGAACTTCCTACTAGCGAGGATTCGTTGTAACGCGCGTGTTACAATTCCGGTGTAGTCGTCAAAGGTTGATTACTAAACCCCCTATGGTTGTTCATTATTTATTTGTTTTTACGCGTTTAACCGAGATCTTGATTGGGAATATTTTGTTAATTGGATTAATAAAATTAAACATGTATTTTATATATATAAATCGGCTCATATTATATATTGTATATAATCGATTTTATTAATAAATAAAACTGCTTCCGCTGTGTATTTGATACCATGATTCCCAACAGTGCTATTAGAGCCACGGTTATGCGCGTATAGATGGTAAATTTATAATTTTGATCTATGTTTTATTTGTCAAAAAAAAATTATTTTTTTGACAAAAGATCAAAAGCTTTTTGTTGTTCATGGATTGTGATGTGAATCGAGCCCTAGGTATTTTGACCCTTGTCATGGTTGTGTTTGTGATGTTTTATTTTTTTTATTTGTATTTTTTATTACGGATATTGGATCCGGTGTAATAGATAGGATTAGAATAGATTTGTTTTATTTGTATTTCAAATTTATTTGTAATCCTACAAGTACAAGATCAAGACGAAGATTAAAAGATGAACAGGTTCCATGAAGATAGAGATCTCGTGTCAAGTGGGAGCTATATCAAAATAGTTTTGAAACCCTTTTTGACTAGTTCGTTTCGTTTTTGTCTATAACGAAACGGGCAACCTATTAGGGGCTCGATTCGTTTACTTTTATTATTATGTTTTGTGGTTGTGGTTAATTTATTATAAATAATTTAGATAACCCAAAATAAATAAAATTTTCACAATCATGGCAACGGTTTTATTAAAACAAGTTTTATAAAAACCGAAAAGCATATTAAATAAAAGGAGTTTTATTAATATTAAAACAAGTCCATTCGCAATAATACGACCAACATAGCTTAAATAGGGTATTTAAAACTATACCGTGTCGAGTGTTGAAAGGAGTTTCAATTATCACGAACAATATAAAATTGGATTTTATAAACTATTGTGTGACTCACAGCATGCTAACCAAGTTAAGAAACCTAACACCAAGAAAATGGGCAATCAGGGCAAATGGAAGGGCAAAGGCAAATCTGTTGCCAATAAGAAACCTCGGAAAGATGCCAAGTGTTTTCATTGTGATGAAATTGGGCACTGGAAGAGGAACTGTGCTAAGTATTTAGCTGAGCTGAAGTAAGATAAGGCTTCAGGAGGAGAGTCCTCAAGTATATATGTTATTGAAATCTTTGCTTTTCCTATCAAAACATGGGTGTTTGACACAGGATGTGGTTTCCACATTTGTAATGTTTTGCAAGGACTAAGAAAGATTAGAAAGCTGAAACAAGGCGACTTGGAGGTCCATGTTTGCAATGGACAAAGAGTTTCTATGAAGGCTATAGGAGAATGTGTTCTCTTACTTCCTTCTGGTTTAGAACTTGTTTTGAACAATGTTTATAACATTCCTAGTGTGACAAGTTACGTAGACAAGGTTTTGATTATCGTTTTAATGGTGAATTTATTTCTGCTTATTTTAAGGATGCATTTTACTTTGATGCAAAACCCAACAATGGGATCTATGAGATAGAAATCCAAAACGATAACATCTTATGCAATATCTCCCATAAACGTAATAAGTTGGACTTTAATGATACGTATATGTGGCATTGTAGACTTGGTCACATAAGTGAGAATCGTGTTAAACAACTCAAAACCGCAGGAATCCTAGATTCCAAGGGTTCAGAGTCATTTGGAAAATGCGAATCATGCTTAAGTGGAAAGTTAACAAAAGCACTGTTTTCAATTGTTGGAGGAAGAGCTAATGATCTGTTAGGACTTGTACATACCGATGTATGTTGTCCATTCAGAACAATGTCAAGACATGGAGAAAGATACTTTGTTACATTTACTGATGATTTCAGTAGATATGGTTATGTTTATCTTATGTAGGACAAACATGAAACTCTTGAAAAGTTCAAGGAGTACCAAAATGAAGTAGAAAATCAGTTAAATAGAACAATTAAAATGCTTCGATCAGATCGAGGCGGTGAATATCTTAGTAAGGAATTCATCGACCATCTAAAGGATTGTGGAATAGTTTCACAACTCACTCCACCTGGAACACCAAAACATAATGGTGTGTCTGAGCGGAGAAATCGAACTCTATTAGATATGATTCGATCAATGTTGTGTCGAACAAACCTTCAAAAATCCTTTTGGAGTTATGCTTTGGAAACTGCCGCAAGACTTGTGAATATAGCTCCAACGAAAAAGGTTGATAAAACACCTTATGAGATATGGCATGGAAACAAACCTCATGTATCCTACCTTAAAGTCTGGTGATGTAATGCTTATGTCACTCTAGAATCTTCGGATAAACTAGATCCTAGAGTCGAAAAAGTGGTTTTCGTTGGATACGGTATAAAGATCGGTTACCTATTCTACCACCCCACTGAAAATAGGAGTTTCACTAAACGCAGAGCCACTTTCTTAGAGGATGAGCTTCTGGCGCGAGGGATTGGAGATAACCATGTGGATCTTGAAGAAATTCGAGAATCACAAGTGACTGAACTAGTTGTTCAGACAGAAACAGAAGTAACTGATCCAGTTGTTGAAGTTGAGCCTGAGAGGACTCAAGAAACAACAGAAACACTAAGTGTTCGGAAAAGTATTAGGGATCGTCGTGCACCTGTATGGTATGACGATATCTTCATGATTGATGAAGCTGAGCCTGCTACTTACAAATCTGTAATCTTGGATTCGGAATCTAAGAAATGGCAAGATGCTATGAATGCAGAGATGCACTCCATGTATGATAACCAAGTCTGGGATTTGGTTGATCTTCCTGCCGAGTGTTGGACTGTAGGAAACAAATGGATCTTCAAGAAGAATACTGACATGGATGGGAATGTGCAAACATACAAAGAAAGGCTTGTAGTGAAAGGTTTTACTCAGACCCAAGGAATTGATTATGAGGAAACTTTCTCGCCAGTAGCCATGCTTAAGTCTATTAGAATTCTACTTGCCATTGCTGCATATTATGACTATGAGATATGGCAAATGGATGTGAAATCCGCATTACTTAATAGACACTTACTGCAAGATGTCTATATGGTTCAACCTGAAGGTTTTACCGATCCAAAAAATCCTAATAAGGTGTGCAAGCTGAATAAATACATCTATGGATTAAAGCAAGCATCTCGTAGCTGGAATCTCCATTTTGATCAGAAAATCAAAGAGTTTGGTTTTATCAAAAACGAAGATGAACTGTGTGTTTACAAGAAATCTAGTGGGAGCTATATCAATTTTCATATACTGTATGTAGATGACAGACTAATCATTGGAAACAATATCCCTATGCTTAAGGATGTTAAGACCTGGTTGGGTAAATGTTTCGCAATGAAAGATCTTGGTGAAGCCGCTTATATTCTAGGAATAAAGATTTATAAAGATAGATCAAAGCGGTTATTGGGTTTGAGTCAAAGTACATATATTGATAAGGTCTTACGACGCTTCTCAATGCAAGACACAAAAAGGGGGCTCTTGTTCATGGCACATGGAACCATTCTTAATAACAAGCAATGTGCAAACACTGAAGAGGAAAAGAAGAAAATGGAAGGTGTTCCATATGCTTCTATGATTGGTTCCATCATGTACGCCATGTTATGTACTAGACCTGATGTCTCGTATGCTCTTAGCATGACGAGGAGATATCAACAAAATCCAAGAGAGAGTCACTGGGCTGTAGTGAAGAACATTCTTAAGTACTTGAGAAGGACTAAGGACATGTTCTTAATATATGGAGAACTGGATGAGGAGCTGTCAGTTAAGTGTTATACTGATGCAAGCTTCCAGACTGATCGTAATGACTCAAGATCACAAACGGGATATGTTTTCATTCTGAATGGTGGGGCTGTTACTTGGAAGAGCTCTAAGCAAAGTGTGGTTGCTCAATCCACCTGTGAATCAGAATACAATGCTACATCGGATGCTGCAAAAGAGACTGCCTAGATGAAGAAGTTCATTGGTGATCTCGATGTTTTGCCTAGCATAAAGAAACCAATCGAGATACTGTGTGACAACACTGGTGCCATTGCTCTTGCAATGGAACCAAGGTCACATCAGACCACAAGGCATATACTCAGGAAATTCCACTATATTAGAGTGATAATAGCAAGTGGAGACATCGTAATAAACAAAGTTATACAGATCTGAATCCGGCTGACCCCTTTACTAAGCCTTTTCCTTAAGTTAAACATGAGGTGCATGCTGGAAAGATAGGGCTTAGAGTTGCTAGACAGTGGACATGATCTGTAGTTAGTATTGGTGTTTTATTTTGAACTATAACTGTTTCGTTGAATATTTATTTGATTTAATGGGTTAAATGCAAATTTAAATATTTTGTAATTGTGTTCATTATTTGTATGTTTAAATCCTTGAATAAGAGTATTCAAAATATCCGTAGTCGATCAAATTTCATGGGAAGAATTTGAATGTAAGACTATTGTGAATTGAGATGATTGTATTCATGAGATGAATAACTCAAGGGTTTGAGAATCATAATTCACAGATATCACTAGGGAATGATATTGGATGTAACTCGCTTCAAAACGATCTCCATGGATCTGTGTCATGAGATGTTTTGATATTGATATGTTCAATCTGTCTTTTTTCCTAAGGCACATATTAAACTACATTGATCAAGGACTATCCTTGATGTTATCTAACATTGTCCTGAAACATGGGTAGCAATAAGGGTAGTGGGAGTTGTATGACGCTGATGAAATTCTGTACTTCTATAGGATTAGAAATCTAGACATTTTGGTGCCCTCGTTAATTCAAACTGGTATAAACGTGTGGCCATGCTCGGACTAAGGTAGTTCGTTAGACCACTTTGAATTAGAGATGAGAATAGAGAATGGTTGATCACTATATAAGAATGAATGATCCATGTCTTATGATAAATGGATGTCTATACAGAAGGGACTTATTGATAGAATTATCAGGGCTATTGTATTTGGTCAAGTAAAGCGTTACTTGAACTCAATGAACTAGTTGACGACTGTAAAGTGTCATACTGGTTTGGGTGCAATGCGATGCAGCTAGGCATCCAAATCTGCGCACATTGACTCATTTAATTAAAATTGTCCAAGTGGGAGATTGTTGGATATATAGTATGTCTGATGTAATTAAAAGTCGAGGTCAACATAACCTGACCCGGTACGATCCGAAGAGTTACACATTGGTACACGGATAAGATAAGTTCATGTGTTGGTGGATTATTATTTATGAAATAATAATAGTTTTGAACTCGAGGGACTTATTAGTAAAGTTTACACTTTGGGTAGTCAAATGGTCAAGTATATGACTTTGACTAATTAAGTGGTCAAGTCTTTGACTAGTCAAATGGTCAAGTGTATGACTTTGACTAATTAAGTGGTCAAGTCCGTAACTAGTCAAATGGTCAAGTGTATGACTTTAACTAATTAAGTGGTCAAGTGCCTTTTATCTTTATAAATAGGTGTGATAGATCAAACTCTAAACACATGTTTTTGACAAAAGATAAAACAACATAACCCTTGTCTCCTCTTCAAGATTTGCGGCCACCCTTAGGAGCGGCCACCTCTTTGTCCGCTGCAAACCACCATCATCGCCACCTCCGTCTTGCAAAGTGTTGCTTTCGGTTGGCCAGTGCTAAGGTGTGAACTTCCTACTACCGAGGATTCGTTGTACCCCGCGTGTTACAATTCCAGTGTAGTCGTCAAAGGTTGATTACTAAACCCCCTATGGTTGTTCATTATTTATTTGTTTATACGCGTTTAACCGAGATCCTGATTGGGAATATTTTGTTAATTGGATTAATAAAATTAAACATATATTTTATATATATATAAATCGGCTCATAGTATATATTGTATATAATCGATTTTATTAATAAATAAAACTGCTTCCGCTGTGTATTTGATACCATGATTCCCAACAACACTGTTACAGGCACCATAGTGATGTGAGCTACCAGTTCAGTGCGTATGGTACCCGACTAATCAAGATGAGCTTGAAGGCTTACGTATTGCGCCCATATGTGTGACTATCCGAGTCCTTGAATGGGATGCCTTATGGGAAAGCTCAGGGCTACCGCTTGTAGTGCGATCTTAGTCGTTCATTTGTTTTAAGTAACGACTTGGGCGCATGAAGCCGTCAAGCCAAACGTGAAATCTATGCCAAATGCAATCATGTATGACTCGATTTCACCTTTAACCTCGAAATATCCCGAAAAGATGGAACCTTCGGCAAGTGAGGGTTCCGGTTTCAGGAATCCTTGCACTCAAATCTCTTTATAAGATCTGATAGTCAATTCGAGGGCGTATGGCCTGTATTATTCAAAATTGACTTACTAGGTTGCTAATGACGATAGGTCACTAGTGCCCATGAAGCACATGTAACAGAACTAGTACTGGATACCCATGTTTTGGGTAGCTACTGGTGTTCTGTATACTTGTCGCAATGGGGGCCAACGTGTTGATATGTCTTAAGAAACCTTATCCTTTGTTCATTGCCACAACAATTTATGATGTTTCATATATCTCTTTCGGGTATTGACCTATATGCTGGAAGCATCTGGTCATTTGTGTTTGAGTCGACTTGTAATTCTCGAGGATTGTGGAACTACATGACCGATGTGTCGTATATACGCCGCTTACCGTCAGGGAACTGATGGGTGAAAGCGACGCAAAAACTTTCGACCTCCATCAGTCCATACTAAGCGTCCTAGTACCATTAACCACAATTGCTCAGGTGGAAAGTAGCGATTCAGTACCTAGAGGATTCCACGGAAATAAAGTCCCGTTTTGAATATAGTTGTTCGGTCGACAAGAACCTAGTATATTTATCTTAATGGGGTGGTAAATATATGGTAAAGTGAGTCGAGCCGATGGGTAAATAAAATGGAATACCCGAGGAGGTTTCCAAGGGGACTTTTTAATAATTATGTGGTACAGTAAGATCACCTGTTTGACATTACCATGCCACCCGAGGTGTTTCGTGGTCGGATGAGATGATTGATTGTTGTTTGGAACCCTCTCATTCCGTACTCATCTGGGGCTCCGAGATGAGGCATGTGGATAGCTACCTATACTCTTGGAGAGTCGTGGCTAGACACTAGATTACCGACTTCTATTATATCGGATTTTAGTAGTCACTCTACCTCAAGTTCGACAAACTATGAACACTAGCCTAGGATACTAGATTTAAGATAAGTATGGCTTGTCATTCTCGGACAAATTGAATGTACTTGACGGAATTGTCCCGTGTTGACACGACTGATGTCCGTGGCACATCGAGTTCGTGTGCTTCGTCACCAGAATTTCCTATGTTATAGGAATTATCCTCCCTGCGTTCGGGGTGTACTGCTCAAAGCCCTTTGGAGGGCATACGTGTACGTCTCTAGTACGTCGAATGACAGACGGAGATAGACACATAGCCAGGTTTGAGTTATTCAAGAGATGGCCAAAAAATCTTGCAGATTAAAGACTGCTTGGATGAGATGCGAACCTATTAAGAAGTCATACAGACAAGGCGTAGGCCTTAAGAACTTCGAACTGGTAATAGGCTTTCACTGAGAGTTATGCTCTGAGAGGGTGCTGTTAAGCGTTGAAATTGTAGCAGGCCAAATTCTTGATACTCGAGTGGCACAGAGATATCGATCAAAATTGGTCTCGTGACGATTAAGCTCGAACTATCGCAAGAGCTCAGTGGGACTCTTGATGAATCCCGCAAGTCTGGCCTAAGGAAGCATTGTCAATTCCTCGATCGACGGAAGTCCGGATAACGTTAAGCTCTACTATTTCAGGAAACCGATAGAGGTGTCGGATTAGGAGGTCCAAGAGTTTCGTAGTTGGACCGCGATATTGTGATTGTTAGAGCACTAAGCGTGAACCTAGCATGAACCTGAGTTCACATAGGAAAGAAGAGATCTCGTGAAGCGCAAACACTCCGCCCTGTTTAAGGATACTATTGTGATGGATAAATTAAATTGAATTCTGGGACGGAATTCTCTTAACGGGGGAGAATGTAACATCCAGAAAAAATCGATGTGATTCCGTACGTAATTAGTATATGTAATTAACGGTTTAAGAGCATATTTAAATTAATTGGATTAATTTAACCTTAGAGAATAGAAAATTCCCCATAAGATACATAGGAATGCACGTGTTTAATGTTGAAGCACCACGAAATCGCGTGCGAATAAACTTGTCCGGAGCGGACGTTGGTAATTACCCGGTAAAAATTAAATAAACGAAAAGGATCCCGGACACCCAGGATAAAAAAATAAAGAGTGTTTTCACAAAATATAATGTGTTTTGGAACTCCAAAACCATAAGTGAAAACTTTACATACAAATATCCCGTTAACGAATAAAGTGCGCGTATCGCACCCGGTACGCGTATAACTTATAAATTCACCCAACAAGAGCCTAATTAACCTACCAACACTTAAACTAGGCTATGTTTAAGGGTTATTAGAGGCTATTATAATGTCCGAATAACGCGTGAATAAAATCCAATTAATACCCGAACGAAACCCGAACGCTAAGCGTGAAGTATAACATATTATTTAGCAAATGTTTTGTGTTGTGGACCCCACTAAACCCACCCCTAAAAACCGGCCCAACCCTCCATATGCTTAAAATCCTTCTTTTGTACAAAATAATCCACCAAAATCTATAGAAATCTAAGGGATATGGTATGGATTTGCTAATATCTTGCATAATATTTTTAGTACTTGAAGATTTCATAATATCTTCCAGTCCTTGTGATAAGAAACGGCCAACATCCATTTCAAAATCCACCCAAGATCCTTGTAGTACTAAATATCCATGTTTTAAGGATTTAGAATCCAAAATTAGATTATGTGTGATCTTGGAAGATTATGTGTGAGTTTATAAGGACATGAGCAACACATTGATCAAAACACAAAAGAAAAACTCTCTTTTCTTTCCTCTCTTTTCTTTCCTCTCTTCCAATCCTTGTGATAAGTATTCTTGATCTTGTTCTTGTCTTTAAAAGTTATGTTTATTATCTAGAAGCAAGTTGTACAAGGGGTTAACTTGATAAAGCTTTACATAATAAAACATATGATTTTTAAAGACTAAAATGGTGTTATAAGTGTGTGATATGGGCCGAAAATTTTGGTGATGGATATGTATTGTTCTTGTAGTTTTAGAAAGTTCACAAAGACTTAAAGAAAATGATGATCTAGACAAGACTTGTTATTAGAACTTGAATAAACTTAAATGTGGTTTTAATCATTATAACATAAGCATCTAAGACTTGTTATAATGTTGATTTTGTTAGAAAATAAGTTACACAAATTTTACATCATCAAAGTCTACACACTTGAAAAATATAAATTGGACATATGGGACTTATACACTAGGAACACATAATATTATCCTTAATAAGATGATATTAGACTATTAAAAAGTGTTGGATCATAAAAATAAACTAACATGACAAAGATGGTCAAATAAAGTCCACTAGCTTAGTAGAAAATTGTTAATCTTGAAAGATTGAATAGAAAAATGTAACTTTCATAAGTTAAAGGACTATTTTAATAACATTAAAAGTTGAGGGACTTAAAATGATATTTTTAGAAACTTGTATCTAAAAATTTAACTATGGAAAGTTTAGTGTCAAAAGTGTAGAATGGTAACTTTCCAAGGTGGATTTGGTAAATAATAGCAAATATACATATGTATCTTGTGTAAAAATGTATTTTGATAAAAAGGAGTTTTATAAAAATATAGATTTTCTAACATGTGAAAATATATAAAAACAAAGGTTTTTTTATAAAAATGTTAGATAAAATAAAAGCTTGGTGGAAACTTATATAAAAATGAACACTTTTATATAAATGGGAATATAAAAGTTGTGGAGTATTTTTAAGTAACCAAGTCTTGGTAATAAAAATACAAATATGTTTATAAAATTTCAATTAATATATGTAGAAATTAAAAGGTGATTAATATCATGTATACATATTATTGAAACTTAGAAATTTAACAAAATATACATACAAGATTAATTGAATCGGATATGGACGAGTTACGACGTGTTAACGGACTAAGACGTAAAAACGGACAAATAAGTATTTGTATTATTACGTCTAAATGAGGAAATGGAAACATATATTTCAAGGACTTAAAATATATAATTCGGGTGAAAATATATAACACTTTCCTAAGTGTTGGAAATTTATTCGTGGGAGAAAAATAACGTAAATAATCTAGCGATTAAACGTTTAAAACAAGCATACGGACTTGACAATAAAAATATATTATCGAATCGACGAGATCCTAGTATATTTATTTAATGGGAAAGTAAATATGCGGTAATGTGAGTCGAGTCGAGTGTGGAAAACATTATGTCGAATCGACAAGATCCTAGTATATTTAATTAATGGGAAAATAAATATACGGTAAAGTGAGTCAAGTCGAGTGTTGAAAATATTATATCGATCGACAATATCTTAGTAGTTATTTAATGGAAAAATAATTATACGTCAAGTGAGTCGAGTCGAGAATAATATTAGACAAGTTAATTAATATTCATGAAAGTATAAATGTAACTTGTAACGAGGGTAATCCATCACCAACGGACCTAGGGCATATGTTTAATTAAACGAGGAATTATATGTAAATGGTGGTGTTGGGAGTTGGGTGTACAACTTGCCGGAAAAACACACGCTATAGACTTAGTGACTTACACGCACTAGGACGTTCGTAGGTGCTTGCCCACGGACATGCTATTCTCTGCTATTTGATTGCACGCTATACTTCAGGTGAGTTTCACGGCCCCATTTTACTGTTTTAATCGGGGGAAAGATATGTTGTCAAATGTTGTCACATGTTGAAGTGTTTTCAAAGGTTAAAATGTGATGAGTGGCATGATGAGTACTTGAGTTTTGTTGTGTGTTCGCCACTCGGGTTGAGTCCTCGCTACTGTAACCATTAATTCAGGGAAATGAAACCGAAGGAATATTTTGATAGTACTATTGGTGCTTGACAAGGCCCACCCCTAATCGATAGCGTCGATTATGCATCGGCGTATGCCTGGGGTGCACGTATTCTGAACTAAGTTGTTATTTGCCGAGAAACAACTGGTGATCGCGGGGCATATTTATTAGTCTTGGTTTGGTTATGAGCTCAAGGGACTGCTCATCATCGTAGTTTTGTAGGAGCTAGCTACTCCTTACAAAGGCCACAAATTGTGCTGGATCTGCACAGGGTGTAAAAATGTTGTTATTACGAAACTAAAACCTGTGAACTCACAAATATTTTATATATTGACGTCTTTTTAAACATATCTTTCAGGTAACTAAGTGCTGAATAGATATGGGGCTAGTGTGGTGGAATTCAGGATGTCGGATACTTATCGGGGTTTCATCTATTGTTACCATCGGGTTGGAACATAAACGGAAAAACCCTATTCATGAACTTCTTGTTTGTGGTTTTGTGCAATATTGTAACAAGATACTCATTTTCAACATCTTAGTAAAATGATCTTTTCTAATTAAATATAGTTTGTGTTAATCTTGACATTGTTATGCTTTCGAGTGTTGCGCCATGTGTTTCCGCCATTGGCGTGGTGTGACAGGAGAAGCGTGAGTGACGTCAGAAAGCTGATGTGTCGACCGGAGAGACTGCCACCAATGCCTGTATGATGCAAAAACTAACGTCAATAAACGCCTTAAATATTCAAAAAAAGACGTGGGCCACGTGAAAGCACCGCTGTTGTTCTCAACAGCAGTTCTGAATCATTGGGTCTGCCAACCAACAGCAGACATTATGCACATATGCTTTCGGCTGTTTAGGCCCTAAGTTTGAATTTAAAGGGGGAAATTTTAAATCCACGTCGGGAAACGTGCCTCATCAGCTCTTTATATATAGCACATAACGAATCCAGCCATTCCTAATATCAGCTTTGAATTTTCTAAACAAAGATTTTCAAATTTCCCTCTTAAAATTTAAAACAATGTCGACGTCAATGGAGGATGAAGAAAGCCATGTCACTTTTATTCGTGATCTGAATCTAGCCAAAGACCTGTGGCACATGAAGGCTCGAGTCATAAGGAAGTGGAAGACAGCCTATAAGTTGGAAGTTATATTCATTGATGAGCAGGTAAACTTTATATTGGTTTTATTTCTTATTCTTGAAGATGTGTTTTTTTGTGCATACAATTTTTACTTTCTGTTATAAGGAGCTGCAGGGCGATAAGATTCAAGGTTCTGCGAAGGGTCCTTTTATGCAACTTTTTCACATTCAACTTGAAGAAGATGGTGTGGTTGTCTTATCTAAGTTCGGTGTAGGTGAAAACAAGGACATTTACAGAGTTGTAGGACATCAGTTCAAAATCATTTTGTATCGTTGTACAACCGTGAAACATGTTAAGGGTTGGGAAGGTGTTGAGTATGGTTTCAACTTATTACCTTTTAAAGAAATTCTTAACGGAGAAGCCAAGAATCTGTTCAGCGTTGGTTTGTATTTTATTTTTTAGTTTAGAACAAGCTTTAACATTCAGTTTGGTTAAACATTGTTCCTTTAAACTTAACAGATGTTTGGCAAAATTGTGTGTTTTGTTTTTATAGATGTTGCTGGTAGCGTCATTTGGTGTGGGGACTTGGATGTCTATGGACAAGCTCCTAATGAAACCAAACGGATGAATCTTGATCTTCAGGACTTATAGTAAGGCTTCCTTAAAATTGTTATATAGTTTTTTTTGGAAACTATAGTATCTCCTATTCACAGAGCTGTCATTTAACAAAAATAATCTATTTTTAAGGTGAGTCTTATGTTTCAATAGTTGAAAACAATCATTGTTAGAATTGCAAATTTAATTTCTATAATAAATGTTATGAAGAGGTTAATCTATTATTGAGTGTTTTGAAACTTAGGTGGAACACATTTATTGATGTAATAAATTTTCCCTAATTAATTTTTGTATAGTACCAGATTTTTGCATTTGTTTTACATCTATGGTTCTGTTGTTTTGTTGTAGAGGTACGACCATAAGATGTACATTGTGTAACTCTTATGCAATACAGTTTAAGGAATTCATTTCCAACATCACTGAGGATCATCTAATGGTTGTTATCCAGCATGGAAGGGTTACAGACTGGAAGGGTAACTTGTCTTTCAGTTTTGTTATTTTAAAAAGATATTAATATAAATGAAGTCAGTAAAGATATGTTTTTCGTGAAATTTTTAGAACGAATTACCGTTCAAACCGATAAGTATGGATCTCACCTCTTTCTCAATCAAGGAATAGATGGGGATCCTGACCTAAGGAGGAGGTGCTATTTATTTATATTTCTATACGCAAAATTAAATTAAATTTCCTTTAGGTTTTAGATGTAAGTCGTTCCATATTTATGTAGCTTGATGTTGAAACAAGAACAAGAGTCTGGTTGTACTTCTCAAACCATTCTTTCTTCCCAGACTGTTTATCCAATACGTCAGGAATTCCTAGTTGGAACACTGAAGAAGCGTGTTGACGAGCTGATTGACATTCAAGAGGTTTCAATATTATATACGTACCTTGTATATGTCTTCACTTTACTATATGTTTCTATTCTTTAAAAGTGTATGTTGAATATACATTTATGTTTGCAGCCGATGTCTTTTATTGTGGTTGGCACCATAAAAAGTGTTGAAGAAAGCTGTGGTTGGTTTTATGTTGCCTGCCGCAAGTGTTGTAACAATCGGTAAATTTTCTTTTCGTTTTCTTCTTTTTCGTCACTTTCCTTTTTGGCTTCGTGCAATTTTCAGGACGAAAATTCTTTCAACGTGGGGATGATGTGACACCCGACATGTTCGGCTTAAACGTTTTGGTAAAACATATGTCTACTTTAGCAAAAAAACATTTATAAATAGACTTAACTGGGTCAGTTGAGTCGGGTCAGGTTAGGATTGTCCAGGGTTCAATGATCTGGAGGATCATTGGGAGTTGTATTGGGAATACACTAGTTTTGAGTCACGTTGTTGGTGAAATTACATGGATTCAATTAAGTAGGATACGAAGACTGATACATACGTATGATACAAGGTACAAATACGTGCTTCATAGGTGTAAACATGATTTTATATGCTTAACATATATTAGGATTGCATGTTCATGTGTTAGGATATGTTAAAATGCGTTTAAACGACAAAAATGGAAAATCTGGAAAACATAGAAACTGGTTAAGGGGGGTCGAACCAGGCAAGTGTATCAACCAAAAAGGTCATTCGACCTCATGAAGTCTCATTCGACCATGTGTAGGGGTCGAATGTGGCTTTAGTATAAATATCACACTTTGTCATTTTTCATCATTTTACAAACCCTAGTCGCCTCTAAACACTCTCTTTCGATTTGAACCTTATGTGTAATCCATGTTTGCTTGATTAGTTCATGTAATTGGTTGCTAACGGGATGTCGAGTTAGTCTACTGTGTCAGATGAACAGTCAAAAATGTTTTAAACATACTTGGTCACGATTTGGACAATCGGGGACTAGATAACCTTATGGTTATTAGTCGGAACACTTATGTAAACTTTTTGATAGATCTCCGGTAGTTGGGACTATCAAGGGCTTAACTTTTATAATTATCTTGAAAAAACGCAACTTAAGGTGAGTTTCACGGCCTCAGTTTACTAGTTTTGCTTTTGGGGGGAGAAAACATGCGCTTAACTTATATTTTGTAAAAAAAGTCATACTATGATCTACTTTTGAGTTGCTATACGATCTTTGGAAGTCTCGGGGAAACCATGAATGTGTGGGGATGCACAACGGGGGAAATGTGGATAGATATATTGGGCGTGACCTGCCCCACTCGTCGACTGGAGGTTGGATGGGTGCATGTTGTCTCGAACTTTGCTAAACTTGCTAAACATAATTCAGGGGGCCTAAGCATATGCTAAACTTGCTAAACGTGTCCAGTAATGGTTTTCCAATCGTAGTAGTAACAAAACATACGCCTAGCTAGCGTACTTTGGTTTCACTTTATATAGTATTGACAGGTTTTGGACTTGGTAACATTTTGTAACATTTGGTAACACCTGGTAACACTTATAAAAACCTGTGAACACACCAGCATTATATGTTGACGTCTTTTTGGCATGTTTTTCTCACGTCGCTAAGGTAGCATCACACGGACTAGGCGCACGAGTCCGCATGGCGTCTAGGGCTTAGTTTCATGCTTTTAAAATAATCATTTTGGAACATATTGTCACTTGGTTTTGTAACTTGAAGAAGTGTTTGACTGACGAATCTCTTATTGTACCACTGGAGGAGATCAAGGTTGATGATCGTCTTCGCATTGTGGAGGAATCTGTTGAGATTCTTGACTATAAGATTTGTAGCCTTCGCCGGAGTAAAATCCGCATCGTTAAGGTTCGTTGGAACTTGAATCGTGGACAAGAGTTCACGTGGGAACAGAAGGATCAGATGAAATCTAAGTATCCTCATCTTTTTCCGAAATGTGCGTTCGAATCTAGGCGTGTTACCAGTGAAGCTGAATGAATCTCGGGGCGAGATTCGTTTCAATGTGGGGATGATGTAACAACCGGTAAAAAAAAAATTGTTTTCTTCTTTTTCGTCTCTTTCCTTTTTGGCTTCATGCAATTTTCGGGACGAAAATTCTTTCAACGTGGGGATGATGTGACACCCGGCATGTTCGGCTTAAACATTTTGGTAAAACATAAGTCTACCTTAAAGAAAAACATTTATAAACAGACTTAACTCGGTCAGTTGAGTCAGGCCAGGTTAGGATTGTCTAGGGTTCAATGATCTGGAGGATCATTGGGAGTTGTTTTGGGAATACACTAGTTTTTAGTCCCGTTGTTGGTGAAATTATATGGATTGAATTATGTTGGATACGTAGATTGATACATACGTATGATACAAGGTACAAATGCGTGCTTCATAGGTGTAAACATGATCGTATATGCTTAACATATGTTCGGATTGCATGTTCATGTGTTAGGATATGTTAAAATGCATTTAAACGACAAAACTGGAAAATTTAGAAAACATAGAAACTGGTTCGACCTTAAGGGGGGTCGAACCAGGAAAGTGTATCAACCAAAAAGGTCATTCGACCTCATGAAGTCTCATTCGACCATGTGTAGGGGTCGAATGTGGTTGTAGTATAAATATCACACTTTGTCATTTTTCATCATTTTACAAACCCTAGTCGCCTCTAAACACTCTCTTTCGATTTTAATTACCGGGGAAGGAGTTTTTGCTCTCGTTTTTCATAATCTAACCTACAAACATCATCAAATCAAGAATCCAAGGTGTGTTCTTAATCCAAAACCCTTTTTAAAGCATTTTGATTCGTTTTCATCTAACCCCAAATGTCCAGATCTGTTCTAAGAATGTTTTTATGATTAAAAACCTTCCAACATCTTTCTAAACAAAACCCTATCATTAAACATGGGTTTTCATATCAATAAACATGTGTTAGGTTGTGTTTATGTTATGTTATGTGTTCTTTAATGATTTGTTGCTGTACAAATGATAGAAACATGATCTAGGGCTGTAATTGGCGTTGTTTTATGATTATCCTAGGTTACAATTGGGTGGATGATGATATTATGTTTATTTTGGGGATTTTGATGTATATAGGGTTTGATGCATATTGTTATTATTAATAAAATGATCAAGGGTTTTCATGAACATAACAAACTGAGCATTTTGAGAGGATTATGAAAGGATTTCAAAAAGTTTCCAAATTGGGTAAAGTTTTCATGCATGATGTGACGTTTCCATAATTTTACCATTTTGGGTAGGTGTTAAAATGGACTGATCTTGGAGTAAAATTGGTAGGGTTTCGTAGGAATATGTTATTCATACCTGACTGTAGTGTTTCATGATGTTTCGTGATTTTTTCGGATAGTTTTGATGCGCTTTGATGCGTTTTAGGAAGAATGAAGCTGCAGGGGTCGAACCTGGGATACCTTCGACCAGCGTGGGGTCGAAGGTAGAGCCCAGGGGTCGAAGGTAGCCTCCTGCAGGTCGAACGTGGCACTGTTAGATCGAACGAACTTGATTTAGGTTGAATAAAACATGGTAGGGTCGAATTAACATGTGTTAAGGTCGAATGAACATGTAATAGGTTGTATAAGCTTAAGTAAGGGTCGAAGGAACATATTGGGGGTCGAACCTGTTCAGTTTTCATATTAATCTTACCTTACAACTCCGTATGTGCGATTCTTGATGCAAACTAAGTGTTGTATGCTTGAAGCTTATGTGTAATCTAAGTTTGCTTGATTAGTTCATGTAATGGGTCACCAACGAGATGTCGTGTCAGTCTAGTGTGTCGGTTGAACAGTCAAACACGTTTTAAACATACTTGGTCACGATCTGCACAATCGGGGACTAGATAACCTTATGGTTATTAGCCGGAACACTTATGCAAACTTTTTGATAGATCTCCGGTAGTTGGGACTATCAAGGGCTTAGCTTTTATTATTATCTTGAAGAAAACGCAACCTAAGGTGAGTTTCACGACCCTACTTTACTGGTTTTGCTTTTGGGGGAGAAAACAAGCGCTAAACTTATATTTTTAACAAATGTCATACTATGATCTACTTTTTAGTTGCTATACGATCTTTGGAAGTCCCGGGGGAAACCATGAATGTGTGGGGATGCAGAACGGGGGAAATGTGGATAGATCTATTGGGCGTGACCTGCCCCACTCGTCGACTGGAGGTCGGATGGGTGCATATTGTCTCAAACTTTGCTAAACATGTTGAACATAATTCGGGTGGCCTAAACATATGCTAAACTTGCTGAACGTGTCTAGTAATGGTTTTCTAATCATAGTAATAACAAAACATACGCCTAGCTAGCGTACTTAGGTTTCACTTGATATAGTATTGACAGGTTTTGGACTTGGTAACATTTTGTAACATTTGGTAACACCCGGTAACACTTATAAAAACCTATGAACTCACCAACATTATATGTTGACGTCTTTTTGGCATGTTTTTCTCAGGTCGCTAAGGTAGCATCAGACGGACTAGGCGCACGAGTCCGCATGGCGTCTAGGGCTTAGTTTCATGCTTTTAAAATAATCATTTTGGAACATATTGTCATTTGGTTTTGTAACCTGAAAATGCTTCCGCTACAGTTTTCTGATATAAGAGTTATTTTTTGAGTTTACATATTTCATATAGTGTTGTTTATTATGACCGTTGACTTGGATCCTAGTTTGTCACGCGCCTCGTGGTAAAACTCCGCAAGTGGAAATTTGAGGGTGTGACAAGTGTAACAAGAAAGATTTAAGTAAATCGGAGTATTTGCAAAATGCTGAAGAAGTTTGTGAAGCAATTCTCAAATTGCCTGCTACTCGTTGGTTTGTCGGAAATGCGAGTGTGAATGTACTTCCATTACCACAAAGTATGTAAAGCAGTAGATGTATACACTTTTTTTGTTTACATATTTTTCATTTCATTTCATTTCATGCAGATTTTTTAGATAAATTATGTTTTATTTGTTTTAGGTTCAAGTTGCAGATAAGGTTTCAAGATGAATCCGGTAGTGTATCATTTGTGATGTTTGATAAAGATGTCATAAGGATCATTGGAGTTGCTGCCTGTGATATTAGGAAAAGGTAGTTGAGGGAAAGCGACACAAAACGTTTGCCGCATGAGTTGTCTCGAATCGTTGAAAAGAAAATGGCTTTCAAGATTGATGTTTCTGATTTCAATCTTACAAATGAGTACCATGTGTACACTGTGGTCAAGATTTGTGATGATCCTGTTATAATTGAAGAGTTGGTTGACGGATACGAGAATGTACACGATAATTCTGGCGAGGTATTTATTCTAATTTTTTTGTAATAAGCATTTATTTTCGGTAGACGTTCAAATATGTTTTGTTTATTTGTGTATGAACACTTTTTAGGTCACTCAAGAAGTTTGTCAAGACAAATCTGTTAATCTTTCAGAATCTTCGCAACTTGGGTTTCAAGTTACTTCTAAGGTATTTATGTCTTTGTGCAAGTATGTGTAAGTTGTTTCTACAACTTGTATTGTTATCTAACGTTTTATTTGGTGTTTCGTGTTTTGTTTGAAGGATGTTGTATGTAATGATGCCGTTGTGGATACTGTCACAAGTCCCAATGGAAAAAGAAGTGTTGAAGATTTTGGTAATGTAAATGTTGGTGAGAAAACTTGTACAACCAAAAGATTGAAGAAGAAGCCAACTAGATTGAAAAGTTAGGAATTTATTATTAATGTGTTCTTTATGTGTGTTTAGTGTTTTCAGTTGTTAGTTTTTGTTAACATCTTTGAAGTCCAAAGCTATGTATGTTAATTTTGTACGGCCTAAATTAGCAACTTGGGATGAATATATATTAGTTAACAGCTGTTGGATAACGTCTGTTGTTGTAGTTGATGTTATTTTATTTTATTTTCATCTGTTTGAAATATGTTAACTAATATCTGTTCAAACAATAGTGTCTCGAGTATTTTATAGTAGTTGAATATTAATTCTTTAAATTGTTATAGGGCCAATTTAGTAGATGTTGATAAACAGTATGAAACAGATGGTTATAGTAACTTAAGTCACTTATGTGTAAATACTCGTTTTAGTTTCTTTAGAATATTAGTTACAATGTGTAAATTTCACGTCAATTTTTTATTGTTATAATATATATGTTCATTTTTTAAATATATAGAAACAATAAAAGAGTTCAAATCATTTGTAAGAACAATAGAGTTAATTATTTAACTAATATAAAAAGAATAATGGTTAAATTTATGGTATCTTATCATGTAGATCCTTCATCTGTACAGTGGCCATCAAAGACTTTTAGGGCTGTTTTCACTGTTTGTAATTCTGAATTTCAAAAGACTGATTTAATTTAAAATTATAGTTTGGTTAACATCTGTTGTTGCAGTGGATGTTATTTTATTTTAATTTCATCTTTTTTAACTTCTGTTATCCAATATCTGTTCAAACAATAGTGTCTCGAGTATTTTATAGTATTTGAATATTAAATTTGTTAATAGTTATAGGGCCAATTTAATAAATATTGATAAACAGTATGTAATAGATGGCTATAGTAAGTTAAGTCACTTTTATGTAAATATTCAGTTTACTTTCTTTAAAATATTAGTTACAATTCGTAAATTTCACAACAATTTTTTATTTTTATAAAATATATGTTCATTTTTTAAATTTATAGGAACAACAAAAGAGTTCAAAAAATTTGTAAGAACAATAGTTTTAATAGTTTAATTAATATAAAAATAATAAGGTTTAAATTTATGGTATCTTTCTATCTAGATCCTTCATTTGTACATCATCATCATCATACTCAGTATATCCCACCAATAGCATAGCCATGGTAGGGTCTGAGTAGGGTAAGATGTAGACAGCCTCAACTCTACCCCGTAGGAATAGAGAGGCTGCTTCAAGTGAGACCCCCGGCTTGATAATAGTTTTGCATCAAGCCTTGGACATAAGACACATAACACTTAGCAATCAGGACAAGCCCAACTGGTTTATGTACCCCCTTGTCTTTTGGCTATCCATGCCATCACATGATGCATGATTAACCATCCGTCGTATTTAACGCTATTTTCACGAAATTAGTAACATAACGTTAAAATTAGTGCAATTTTACTTTTGCCCCCGAAAGGGCCCACACATATATACATTATATGCGCACACTACAAACGAGGCTTAGATCCTTCATCTGTACAGTGGCCATAAAGACTTTTAGGGCTGTATCGACTGTTTGTAATTCTGAATTTCAAAACACTGATGTAATTTACAAAGTCTGTTTTAAAATTCTGGTTTCATCATCCTTCACTTGAAAATTCTAATGTATCACAGTTGTTTGACAACATCTATTGACAAGGCATCAAATATTGTATATCTTGACCTTAGAATAGGTTTCAATAGGAAAGTTTATTGTTAGGACATTGAAACTAATGATAAAATTCATACTAATAATTTAAAACACAATACATTGTGAATAAAAACTAATGATATCTTTCCATCTAGATCCTTCATCTGTACAGTGGCCATCAAAGACTTTTAGGGTTGTCTCGACTGTTTGTAATGATGAATTTGAAAAGACTTATGTAATTTAAATTCATAGTTATTTCATTAGAAATTGATTACATGTTAATTTTTACAATGCATGTTTTTAAAATCTGGTTACATCATCGTTCAGTTGAAATTTTTAATGAATCACCGTTGTTTCACAACATCTGTTGACAAGTCATTAGATATTTTATTCCTTGACATTAGAATAGCTGTCGATACGAAATTTATTGTTAGTACATTGAAACTAATGAGAATATTCATATTAATAATTTTAAACATAAATCGTTGTGAATAAAAACTATAATTACGTATTTTATACATGCTAATATTTTTTGTAGAATTTTTATTCATATAAAATAAATGTTCATTTTTAAAATTTATAGGAATAATAAAAAGACTTAAAATAATTTGTAATAATAATAGTTTTAATTCTTTAGTTAATACAAAAAGAATAATGTGTAAATTGTGTAACTTTCCATCTAGATCCTTCTTCTATACAGTGGCCATCAAACTCTTTTAGGGTTGTGTAGACTGTTTGTAAGTATGAATTTGAAAAGACTGATGTGATTTAAATTTATATTTACTTCGTTAGATATTGATTACAAGTTAGGTTTTACAAACTATGTTTTAAAAATCGGGCTAGATCATGCTTCAGTTGAAAATGTTAATGGATCACATTTTTTTTGAAAATATCTGTTGGCAAGTCATAAAATTTTCTATAGCCTTGGATTTAGAATATGTTTCAATACGAAAGCTTATTACTATGAAAATAAAACTAATGATAATATTCATACTACTAATTTAAAACATAATATATTATCAATAAAAAATATTTTACACATTTTAACAATACTGATTTTTTTAAGATTTGTTATTTCTATAAAAAATGTCTTCAGTTTTATTAATTTTTTGGGTAACGTTTTTTTTGTTGTTTAATAATAGTAAAAATAAGTACATTTAGCTTTAATTACCGCTATAGTTTCTGTCAGTTTCCATCTATTTCGTCCATTTATACAGTGCCCACCAAAGACTTTTAGGGCTGTTGGGACTGTTACTAATTATGAACATGAAAAGACTTGTGTAGTTTAAATTTATATAATTTTTTCATTAGATATTAATTACAAAGTCTATTTTAAAAATCTGGTTATATTAGCCTTCAGTTGTAAATTGTAATGGATCACAATTGTTTGACAACATCTGTTTACAAGTTATCAAATATTGCATTAATTTTAACTTAGAATAGGTTTGTATATGAATGTTTATTATTAAGAAGTTGAAACTAATGATAATGTTAATATTAATAATTTAAAATGAAATACATTGTGAATAAAAACTATTATTACACTTTTTAACAATAATGATTTTTTTTAACAATTAGTATTGCTATAAAATATGTCTTACGGAAATAATAACTTCTATTTTACAAACCGTTCATCTGTACAATTGCCATTATTAAGTTTTGTTGAATTTTAATATCCTTTGAATTTTAGTTGCAATCAGTAAATTTCACGTCATTTGTTAACCAATTCTTCATGGAAATAGTATTAATTTAAATCATAATAAGTCGTCAATAAAAATTATAATTATATGTTTTAGTGATACTTATATTTTTTAAGAATTTTTATTTCTTTAAAATATATGTTCATATTCTAAATTATAGGAATAATGAAATATTTCAAATCATTCTTAGGAAAAATAGTTTTAAGTGTTTAATTAATACCAACAACTATAACACATTTACATTTTAAATGTAAATGCAAATTTTAATATAGAATAGGTTTGTATATGAAAGTTTATTATTAAGAAGTTGAAACTAATGATAATGTTAATATTAATAATTTAAAATGTAATACATTGTGAATAAAAACTATTATTACACTTTTTAACAATAATGAATTTTTTTTAACAATTAGTATTGCTATAAAATATGTCTTACGAAAAATAATAACTTCTATTTTACAAACCGTTCATCTGTACAGTGGCCATTATTAAGTTTTGTTGAATTTTAAATCTTTTGAATTTTAGTTACAATCAGTAAATTTCATGTCATTTGTTATCCAATTTCTTCATGGAAATAGTATTAATTTAAATCATAATAAGTTTTCAATAAAAACTATAATTATATGTTTTAGTGATACTTATATTTTTTTAGAATTTTCATTTCAATAAAATAGATGTTCATATTCTAAATTATAGGAATAATGAAATATTTCAAATCATTTTTAGGAAAAATAGTTTTAAGTGTTTAAGTAATATAATAAAATGGATAAGGTGTAAAGTTATTTAAGATTTTTTAGTAGTTTAACATTAGCAAAAATAAGTACATCTTACATTAATTATGGCTGTATCTTCTGTAACTTTTCATCCAGATCGTTCATCTGTGCAGTGGTCATGATAGACTTTTAGGGCCGTGGGCTCTTTTGTAATTATGAATTTGAAAAGACTGATGTAATTTAAATTTATACTTTTTTCGTTACATATTTATTACAACTTAAATATTACAAAGTCCATTTTAAAAATCTGGTTATATCATCCTTCAGTCAAAAATAGTATTGCATCACAGTTGTTTTCACAACAACTGTTGACAAGTCATCAAATTTTATACTTTTTTGTTAATTTTATTTGTAATAATGGATTATAGTTCTTTAACTACATCTATTGAGAAGCAAACAGATATAATGAATATTTCAATTCAACAGACTGTTAAAGTCAAATGTTAATGAATCTTTGATTACATATTTTATATATTTATCGTAACATTGTTTAGTTACAATCTAGAACGTTCATCTAGATTACTATTAACCGTCGTATTTTGTAAGTTACAATTTAGATCGTTCATATGGACAGTTGTCATATAGACTTTTAGGGCTGTAGTGACATCACTTATTGTTGTGTGATGTTGACCAGTGTGTATGAACCTAAATTAGAGAGTGTATGAGTCGTAAATACTTTTAAAATTTATAGTTGTTTTGTTAGGTATTGATAACAATTTAAGTATTACCAAATCTGTTTAGACATCTGGTTATATTACTGTCACACCCTCAAATTTCCACTGCGAGGCGCATGACATACCAGGATCCCATAGCCATAAGTCACATAAACGACTCTAAATGCCCAAACCATTTAGTCGTTTTCAAAAATCAAGTTGAGTTAAACTGCGGAAGCGTAAACCAACTTTAAATCTTTTAAAGATCAAGCGCAAAACAACGCGCCCAAATTAAAACCATATGAAAGAAATCGTAAAAGCATGATATGTAATTTAGGTATATGCCCAAGACCCCAAATGCAGTGAAACATGCAGTGCTTCCGAATCGTGACACCGGAAGTTAACTACCTGCAAAAGCATGTACATGGTGGGTCAACAAAAAATGTTGGTGAGTTCACAAAGTAGAGTAAACGAGTAAGTAGACACGTAGGTTTTCCCAAAACCACGTAACAACAAGTTAATGCATCGGCCTCCCAGACCACGTAACAACAAATAAGTGCATAGGCCTCCCAGACCATGTAACAACAAGTAACAACTAATTCACATGCCAGGGGTAGCTAACCCACTCATGATAACTAACAGCGGTAATAATGAACTCCTAAACAACGAGATCCCACAATAGTGAGAAAAGTGCCTTGCATCATTGCCCATCAACAATGATAATAAAAGTTAAGTTATAGTTCACACCCATGCTCCCAGCACGATGTGAGGTTTGTGAAACCTAATAGCGCTATCAACTAATAACCCGCTTGCCCACTGGCAATTCATTCAGTATTTAGAAGGACTTCAATGATAGGGTTGGTTTAGTTCATTAAGGACATAAAGCATGAATTAGCAAAAGTAGATTCACATTGTAAACCTAGCACCCTAAATCCGGGATGTGTAAAAGTAGTCCCAAACTGGACTATGAAAAAGTTAAGTATGTTGTCTCCCCGAGACACATGTTTTTGAGAAAAAATAGTGAAACTCACCTTAGGTTGCAAAAGCTAATATAAACCGCAAAGACTGAAACGTGGTAGACTACTCGCCTATCGACAACCTATCGAAAACAAATTTACGAGTGTCTGAGTGCGGTTACACATATTGATTATCCCAAACCATTGTACTCTACAACGACCTAGGTGACACCTTATGTAAATAGACTCGACACAAGTAGACCATGTATGACCCGTTCAATCGTTGGTGATTAATTTATAAAGGAGCATGTCAAAACTTCTAACACGATAAGTCCCCATTACACACTTTCGCATAATCAACCTATCATGTCATCTATAACATACACTTAGCATGTATACATGTTCCCATATGCGGTTTCACAAACAATAACTCATTAATACCTACAAAATATCAACAAATCATTGTTTCTCATATTTGCGATTTATAGACAGATTTTAACTTATGAAAACAAATTTTTATAAAATATCAAATCAACTCCTCAGGTCCTTAAAATTTTATTGGAAGTTCCTATGGGTTGCCCATGCATGTCACTATTTTTAGTTTATCATCAAAACCCTTCAAAAGATTATGAAAAATAATTAGGTCAGCATCCTCTAGAAAAACGTGCTGTTGACAGCATCTTAGTAAAATTTTTATTAAAAATCGTAGGTTTATCCAAACTAGGTGAATCCAGTGGGAAAAGATCCGGACTTCATATATGCATCTCTTCTCCAAAAATCGCGACCAACGGACTTGTAAAACTCAAGTTACGGCCCTTTAAAGTCGGCTGATTTTTCACATCTGCAAATCAGCCTATACCTCTAAACTCATAACATCATGAAAAAAATATCAAAACAAATCGAAAACGCATGATCTTGGACTATTCGAAAACCTAACATCATAAATAAGGTTCTAACATCAAGTAACAATCAAAAAAATTAAATTACACCCCACATAACAGCCCTACAAACTATAAAAACGAATCTGCCAGAAATTGAAACTTGCACAACAAGTTATTCATGAACCCTAATCATGCATAATAATCTATAACACATGTACAATCCATATTATCATAATCAAACCCATGTATTAACATACAAAAACCCTAATTATGATTACTAACAACAATTCCTATCATCACTCATGATAAACATTCAAGAACTCCCACTAACACCATGTATGCGATTTTATGTATGTATTTTCTATGATTTTTAAAACTTATCAAGCCTTCCTAATCATCATAAAAACACATAAAGATCATACATACCTTCCAATTCAAGAGACCTCAAAGCCTAAAGATTACACCCAAACTAGCTTGAATAAGTGAAAGAGATTGATGTTTGTTGAAAATTGAGAGAGAGGGTGGTGGGGGATGCTCACGATGCTAAGGGGGTTTAGGGTTAGGGTTATATATACATATATATATATATATATATATATATATCTAATCCATAATTATAAGGGGATTTGGCTTGTTGCCTAAGTAATTGGGTTTTAGGGCTTTTTAGCTTGCTAACTGGGCCCGTTAGTCATGTTTTAACCCAATACTGGACCCGATAATATCAACCACCCCAACCTACATAAAAACTATTGTTTTTATCATCTCAATACATATTAATCATAGAGTGCACATAATTTGCATAGTTTTCGTACTGACTATCAGTCATGCAGTAATTCACATAAACATGTAATTCAGATAAACATGTTACTTCACGTTCATCATATTTCAATTTTACACATTATCATGTATGCTAGAAAAATCACCAACGTTCGGGATATAGGACTCGTGTGTGTGTCAGAACAAGGACTTTCTTAACTATAACGTACGTTAATATCATCTAACATATGTTATTGTTCCATAACTAACCCTAGTTAAGTGTTTAACCACGTATGACCAAGCAAGTTAACTAAAGTTCAGTAAAAGTACTAACCTAAAGTGCGGGGTGTCTCATCATCTCTAAGTTGAAAGAATTTCGTTCCAAAATTCAAAAAGTAAAAAATAAAGTCAGCTATAAAAGTGTGCGCTTGGTTCCCGGATGTCACATCATCCCCAAGTTGAAAGGAATTTCTCCCCGAAATTCACTTTGAAAGAGTTGCTTTATGTTCCGCGTTTGATCTATGTACAGTTTCAGGTTCAGTAGAGAGATGTGGGTATTTGAGCCGCATTTGATCCTTGCATTCCCACATATATTTCGGTCCTAGACGGGAATTCCATCGCACCTTAACAATAGGTATGGTGCTTTGTCTGAGTTTCATGACGCCCTGCTTAAGAATCTCCACTGGTTCTTCCACGAATCGTAGCTGATCGTCCACCTGGATCTCCTCCAGTGGCACCACCAGTGTTGTATCAGAGAGACATTTCTTTAGATTGGATACGTGGAATACATTGTGCAGTCCACTGAGTTCATCAGGCAGGTTTAACCTGTAAGCTACCAGACTAATCCTTTCAACAATCTCAAATGGTCCAACGTATCGTGGGTTCAACTTTCCTTGTTTTCCGAAGCGCATCACACCCTTTCAAGGTGACACTTTCAATAGTACCTTGTCCCCAACCTGGAACTCCAAAGGTTTCCTACGCTTGTCAGCGTAACTTTTCTGTCGATCACGAGCAGCAGCCATCTGGTTTCTGATTTGAACTATCTTCTCGGAAGATTCGTGCACAAGTTTGGGACCTTTTAGCTAGCTATCCCCAACTCCAGTCCAGCAGATGGGAGATCTACACTTGCGTCCATAAAGTGCCTCAAAAGGCGCACACTAAATCGAAGTGTGATAACTATTTTTATATGAGAATTCAATCAAAGGCAAGTGCTTGTCCCAACTATTGCCAAAGTCCACCACGCATGCTCGTAGTAGGTCTTCCAGTGTGTGGATGGTATATTCACTTTGCCCATCCGTCTAAGGGTGATAGGCCGTGCTCATATCTAAACGAGTCCCCAAGGCATCTTGGAGAGTAGTCCAAAAGTGAGAAGTAAATCGCGCGTCACGATCCGATATGATAGAAGTAGGCACCCCGTGCCTAGAGACGACCTCCTTGATATAGATGTTGGCCAGTTTCTACAACGTATCACTTTCCTTTATTGCCAGGAAATGTGCCGATTTGGTTAACCGATCGACGGTAACCCAAATCATGTTATGCCCACTTGGTGTTCTAGGGAGCTATGTGATAAAGTCCATAGAAATTCTGTCCCATTTCTACATAGGGATTTCTGGTTGCTGGAGTAAGCCTGAAGGTTTCTGATATTCAATCTTAACCTTTGCACAAGTCAAGCACTTACTAACATGAGTGGCTATCTCAGCTTCCATGTTTGGCCACCAGTACAGGGTTTTGAGATCTTGGTACATTTTATCCGAACCAGGGTGTATCGAATAACGAGATGTGTGAGCTTCTTCGAGCACCAGTTGTCTGAGATTACCAAAACGTGGTATCCAGATTCGATTCGTGAAGTATTGAAGACCTCTTGTCCTCAGTTCCAGGTGCTTATCAGCACCATGTAAAGTTTCAAGCCCGATGTTTTCTTCTTTCAAGGCCTCGCCCTGGGCTTCACGTATCTTATCAGAAGATTAGAATGGATAGTACGCTGTAAGGCTCACACTCGTTTGGGTTTTGTTTCATTATGACTAAGGGCATCCGCTACTACATCAGCTTTTCTTGGATGATATTTGATGGCACAATCATAATCATTTAGAAGCTCGACCCATCGACGCTGTCGCATGTTCAGTTCCTTCTGATCGAATATGTGTTGGAGGCTTTGTGATTTTGAAGATCGTACACTTCATCCCATAGAGATAATGCCTCCAAATCTTTAGAGCAAAAACCACCGCTCCTAGTTTTAAGTCATGGGTGGTGTAATTGTTCTCATGAACCTTTAATTGTCGTGAAGCATACGTGATCACCTTATCACGTTGCATCAGCACACACCCTAAACCTTGGATAGACGCATCACAGTACACCACAAAGTCCTATGTACCCTTAGGTAGTGATAGTATAGGTGCACTACAAAACTTTGCCTTTAACAATTGAAAATAGATTCTTAGGCATCTCTCCACTTCTAAGTAATACCCTTTTGCGTCAAAGCAGTGAGGGGTCGAGCGATCTTAGATAATCCCTCAATGAATCTGCGATAATATCCCGCAAGAACAAGAAACTGGCGCACCTTTGTAGGAGTCTTAGGAGCCTCCCACTTTTTAATAGCATCAATCTTGGTGGGATCGACATGTATTCCTGCCTCGTTAACCACATGTCCTAGAAATTGGACCTCTCGAATCCAGAAGTCACACTTAGAGAATTTCGCATACAACTGCTCATTCCTCAAGAGTTCTAAGATCAGCTACAGGTGTTGCTCATGCTCTTCCCTACTCTTAGAATAAATCAATTTGTCTTCTATGAGCACTATGACAAATTTGTCCAAATAAGGCTTACACACGCGGTTCATAAGATCCATGAACACAGCTGGTGCATTGGTCAGCCCGAATGGCATTACCAAAAACTCATAATATACATAATGAGTTCGAAACGCTGTCTTCACCACATCCTCCTCTCGGACTCTCAGCTGGTGATACCCTGACCTCAAGTCAATCCTGGAATAGAAACTCGACCCTTGAAGCAAGTCGAATAAGTCATCAATACGAGGCAAAGGGTAGCTATTCTTAACCGTCACCTTGTTCAACTCCCGATAATCAATACACACACACACGCGGAAGCTCCCATCCTTCTTCTTAACAAACATAACTGAGGCTTCCCAAGGTGAAGAACTAGGTCTAATAAAGCCCCTATCCAATAGCTCTTGGAGTTAGGTAGATAGTTCTTGAAGTTCGCCGGGTGCTAAGCGATATGGTGCACGTGCAACTAGGGCCGCTCCAGGTGCAAGATCAATTTGAAACTCCACTTGACGAATAGGTGAAAGTCCAAGTAGTTCCTCTGGGAAGCGTCGGACAACTAGGATGTCCTTAATCTTTGTTTCACTTTCAGCTCGAGTATCAGAAATGTTAGTCAGGATGGCTGGATAGCCCTTACGAATACACTTTTGGGCTTTCAAGAAGGAGAGGATGCCCACCATGGTACCACCATGATCACCCTGAATAAATAATAGTCCCCCACTAGGGAGAGGTATGCGAACGATCTTCTTAAGATGAAGAATCTCCCCCTGATGTTTGGACAACCTAGTCCATACCAATTACTATCTCGAAGCTTCCCAAGGTGATAGGTATAAGGTTAATGTCAATAAATGACCATCCAACTCGTGTTTACAATCACGGTGAACATGGGTTGCCTCAACAGGCTTGCCATCAGCTAATTCTATAGGATATGAGGATTGAAGAAGAGTAGGGTCTAACCCTAGGAGTTTGCTATGTTTTAGAGACACAAAACTGATATTCGCACCAGAATCGAAATGACAGCAACAAGATTGTTTTTCACAGAAAACATACTTGTTAACAGATTGTTTTCGCTCTTTCCTTCTCCAAACCAATTATGGAAGCTATTCTTCAAGCACCTTCGAGGTTTTTGTTGCCATTGCTGCTAGTGTAGTTGAGCTGGGGACAGTCCCTCTTGAAGTGGGTTTCACTCCCACACCAGGAACACCCTTTTCCCATACTTCGTCATTGTTGCTATGCTAGCTGATGCTGAAGAACTTATACCTCACACTATCCCACGTTCTCTTGCTATCACAAGAAATGGAAGGTGAAGCACCATGCTTCAGAAAAGTACCGTACTCAACAGCCTCACTAGGATGTTTGTGAGCTAGGTGAAAGATTTATTAGATTATGGGTAGGTGAGCTGCAGTGCCCATTCCATGAATCTGTGGGACTAAACCTTTTTGGTGTAATGCTCAATCCTCTTGAAAGTAGGTTAAATAGATTTGAGCATATAGTAGCTAACTCCTGTAGCTTGGTAGTGTATGCGTAAATCTCAGACCCAACCGTCTTTAGATAACAATTTTCTAAATTTCGTCACAGGGTGTTACATTCTCCACCCAAGTATTTGTAGCACATCAAGGATGCCTGTAACATACCTTATCAGTTCTTCCTAGGCAAATGTATATGGCAAAGACCGCCCTTGCCTTGTATAGACTATCAAAGTAGTCCAACAGTCTCCTTCAGTCCCGTTGGAGTTATTGAGGCTTACAACCCATAAAAGCCTTGAAAATACGCTGGCAGGTTGTTGTTGTGGCATGCGCGTTCAAGGGATAAGAAAGTTCAAATGCGAAGGTCAAGGGAAAAGAACGATTTAGCATAATAGATCTTTACCAGCTTGGAAAGATGTGAGGGCTTCAAGTACCCTATCGTTGAACATATGAACTCAGTCTTATCTAATTTCACAAAAGAAAAGAATAGAAAGAAAAGGTAAATAAGGAAAGGTAGGAGCAAATCGTCACCACGCTCTATCAAGATAGTAGACCATTTATCCTCACTTTCCATGTGTTCATCCTGCTCAGGTTTTCCTTCAATCCCTTCTTCTTCCTTCTTCGCGGTTATCAGTGTTATATGGTCTTATCACGTATATTCTCCTACTCCGGTCCTGTGAAAGTCAGTTCAGTGGTCAGCTGCACCACGCATTCCTCCAATCGTGGCTGTCAGCCATTGGTAGGTTTTGTCTTCCCTTGAGATATTGCACTGCATCGTAGGCTTTACATAACTCCCTAAGAGTGTGTGTAACAAGTCCTGATCTGATGTGTTCCCATGAATCTACCATGTAATCACGAGGAACAGGGATATGCATGTCATACAATCACTCGCTCGTACTGGGCGTAAATGTACTAGAGTAAGACTAAAATTCTATATAAGTAACCCAGTCTCGTCTGGGTTTCGTATGGAAGTAAGAAAGATCAAGAGACAAGGAACATGAACTAATTGTCTCCTTGCTCAGTGAAAAGGGATAAGTCTCAGTATTTGACTTCTTTGAGTTCGATTCGGCTTAGTGGTACCGCGTCATAGGCATCATGCAACTTTCCGTGTACGTGCACCACAATGCTCGCAAGGGCTCTCTCTCCCCTGTACTATTGTCATTTCGACATCCATGAGGTTTGTTAGGATACTAATCCCAGTAATGCGCCACCAGGTGTAACCTAGGGTCCCCACCAGTGACGTGTTCAGAATCATCTTTAGAAGTAGAAGATAACATATTTCCTAAAATCGTGTGTTGTAGATGTATGTAGCTAAAAGCTAGTTGTGCACTTAAGCTGTGAGTGTACTAACACTTATGCTATGCTTATTATAGACTAGACATGCAATCCTAGTTCACTATAACCAATGGCTCTGATACCAATCTGTCACACCCTGAAATTTCCACTGCGGGGTTTATACCGCGAGGCGCATGACATACCAGGATCCCATAGCCATAAGTCACATGAACGACTCTAAATGCCCAAACCATTTAGTCGTTTTCAAAAATCAAGTTAAGATAAACCGCGGAAGCGTAAACCAACTTTAAACCTTTTAAAAACCATGCGAAAAACAACGCGCCCAAATTAAAACCATATGAAAGAAAACGTAAAAGCATGATATGTAATTTAGGTATATGCCCAAGACCCCAAATGCAGTGAAACATGCAGTGCTTCCTAATCGTGACACCAGAACCTAACTACCTTCAAAGCATGTACATGGTGGGTCAACAAACAATGTTGGTGAGTTCACAAAGTAGAGTAAACGAGTAAGTAAACACGTAGATTTTCCCAAAACCACGTAACAAGTAAATGCGTCGGCCTCCAAGACCACGTAACAACAAATAAGTGCATAGACCTCCCAGACCATGTAACAACAAGTAACAACTAATTCACATGCCAAGGGTAGCTAACCCACTCATGATAACTAACACCGGTAATACCGACTTGCTAAACAACGAGATCCCACAATAGTGAGCTAAGTGCCTTGCATCATTGCCCATCAACAATGATAATAAAATTTAAGTTATAGTTCACACCCATGCACCCAGCACGATGTGAGGTTTGTAAAACCTAATAGCGCTATCAACTAATAACCCATTTTCCCACTGGCAATTCATTCGGTATTTAGAATGTAACACCCCAACCGATGGCGGAAACATCGAGGTGTCACGAAAGAATGATTGTTTAGTAGCACATGGTATTCAAGTTTTAATTGAAATTTATTTAAAGTAAAATATCCCAAAATTTGAAAATACATATCAAAGTCTTGAATGAAATCTAGTAAAACAAATAACCAAACAAAGCATAAACTTCAACTATCTACTCATGCTAGCCCTAGACTTCAAGCTTCATTATTTCCTGTTGAGTTTAAAAAAAATGGGGGGATCAACTAGAAGTTGGTGAGAATACATAAGCCAGGTCAAGCAATTAGGTTTTAAAAGAATAAAAGTTTAGCAATTCATATGTCTAATGTAAGTTTAAGTCTATATGAATAAACATGAAGTATAGTATGCACATAATCAAACCTCTGACAAGTTTAGGTCCATCCCGCATCCACGGTTCACCTTAATATCACGTTAGAACGATAACAATCACCCACGCTCCCCATAAAAGATGTTCAACGAATCTAGGTGGGATTGTCAATCCAATAGATCTATCACTGTATATCGCCGGCTTGGCCATAGCTAATGATTATGTAAGTTTATGTTTTAGTCTAATAGTCTTTGTCTAAGTCATGAGGCATTAAAGTTTACAACTAGACATGTATGTAGAATTGCTTAAGTATAAAGTTGCAAGTATAAAGAATTGCATAAACAAGGTTATGTAAACTCACCTTAGCAAAGTATTAAGTCTCGTGAAATAGAATGAGTGTAGCCCAACGTTGCTAAGTATTACCCTATGATTATCGTAATAAATAAGTCTAAGTCTTTCTAGACTACAAGTATTTTCTAGGGTTCCTAATTTGGGGATAGTAATTGATTTATGATTAAATTTGAATAATTGTTAATAACTTAAATAATTAAAGAAATAATAAAAAAAATATTTCTGACCAATATTAACAAAAGATGGTTGAATTATAATGTAATAAATGTGAAAATAAGTTTTATAAAATTATTTTCTTAATTAATGAATATTTATATACTAATACTTAGTTGACAAAATATAGACTTATTATTTAAAAATATTAAAATTTATAAATTTTCGAATCAAAAATTTATATTTCAGATTTAAATGATTAATAATAATTTATGTGAAATTTGGATGCAAAAATGATGAAAAATGAATTTATTATGATTTATTTATGATTAAAATAACAAAAATCAATTGAAAATATTAAATAAATGATTTTTCTGAACCAAAATTTATTTCAGAAATGTTTATTGATTTATAAGTTTAGAACAATTTTTGTGTAATTTTATAAAGTCGTTTTGATATTTTTATAGAATTTTAAAATTTTTAAGGAATAAACTTGTAATATTTATAATATATAATAAATAAATGAATTTTGAAAAACTAAAAATTATATGATAAACTTTATTATCAGAATATCATAAAATAATTTTTATAGAATTTATAAAGTAGATTTAGTATTTTAAAACCATTTTTAAAAATAATAATGAATATATAAGTATAAAAGGGTAAAAAAAATATGGTTTGCATGTGCCAGGGATCGAACCCAGCATCTGGCCGGTTCGTGGCTTAATCACAAGCCTAGCCACCAACTGGGCTAGACCCTGAGAACAATTTATTCTTGATTCCAATTAATTATAAGGGTTTAATACAGAAGTGAATACTTGTTTTAAATAAAGAAGAAAAAATGTTGTGGCTGGGTCTCGAACTCACGAACCCTGGCTGACAAACAGATGACACAACCACTTGATCTAGATCAGTGGTTGTGTCTGTTTTGTTTCAGAATAATTATTAAACGAACAGAACCAGTAACATTATCCCCAATTCAAATCGTATGAACCCTAGCTTTCTTAATAATCAAAATTAACGTCCAATAGCCCCTGATATGATGGGGCTATTGCTCGCATGATGCCGAAGAGTAAAACCAACCAAAGATTTCAAAACTTACAATGCGTTATCGTGCGAATTGGAACAGTCAACGAAAAAGTCAATGCATCTGAACATGATATAAATAGATATGCATCTGAATGTTATACCAAAACAAGCAATAGACCAGCTGGTTATGTTGGGTTGTGTAAGGCTTGGAAACGGTTTGGGCGCAGGTTCGAACCCCGGCCCAAACATTTATTTTTTTGCATTTAAATAATAACTATAATGTATTTTTTTTGTATACGGTATGATTATATGTGTCCAAAATCATCACAAAACATTTTTAGAACGTACTAGAAGGGTATAATGTGACGTTTTATTGATCGAATGACAAACGTACATGATTTAAGAAATACGAAAGGTTACATTCTCCCCTACTTTTACGAACTTCGTCCCGAAGTTGGAGTTGGAGAGTCTGCTGGGAAAAGGTGCGGGTACTTAGACTTCATCTGGTCTTTGTGTTCCCAAGTGAACTCTGGACCTCATTTAGATTCCCAACGAACCTTAACGATCAGGATGCGACTGCGCTTGAGTTTCTTGACTCCAGTGTCCACAATCTCAACAGGCTTCTCGACAATGTGCATAGTTTCATCGATTTGCACATCTTCAAGAGGTACATGGAGGTTCTCATCTGCTAAGCATTTCTTGAGATTCGAAACGTGAAAATTTGGGTGAACATTACTTAGCTCAGGTGGAAGATGAAGTTTGTAAGCCATTTTTCCAATCCTGTCAAGCACTTTGAATGGGCCTACGTATCGAGGAGCTAGTTTTCCCTTTCTACCGAAGCGAATTACTCCCTTTCAAGGAGATACCTTAAGAAGTACAAGGTCCCCGACTTGAAATTCCAAGGGCTTTCGACGTTTATCAGTATAGCTCTTCTGTCGACTTCTAGCCTTAAGAAGATTATCCTGGATGAGTTGGATTTTATCTATGGTTTCCTGGATCAGTTCAGGTCTAGTGATCTAGGCTTCACCAACCTCAGTCCAACAGACAGGTGAACGACACTTACGACCATAGAGTGCCTCGAAAGGAGCCATGTTAATGCTGGCATGATAACTGTTGTTGTATGAAAACTCAACCAAGGGAAGATAAGTATCCCATGCGCCACCAAAATCAATGACACATGCCCTGAGCATATCCTCAAGTGTCTGGATGGTCCGTTCAGTCTGACCATCTGTTTGAGGGTGATAAGTGGTACTCAGGTTTAGCTTGGTACCCAATGCGTCTTGTAAAGAATCCCAAAAGTGAGAGGTGAAACGACCATCACCATCAGAGATAATGTCCAAAGGTATACCATGGCGACATACGATTTCACTCACATACATCCTCGCCAACCGTTCCACAGAATATTTCTCACGAATTGGTAAGAAATGGGCTGACTTGGTTAAACGGTCAACGATTACCCAAATGTTGTCATAACCTTTGGGTGTACGAGGGAGTTTAGTTATGAAGTCCATTGCTATACTCTCCCATTTCCATACAGGAATTTCTGGTTGTTCAAGCATACCAGAAGGTCGTTGATGTTAAGCCTTGACCTTTGAACAAGTAAGACATTTTGCAACGAAAAGAGCGATATCTTCCTTTATACCTGGCCACCAATACGAATAACGAAGATCTTGGTACATCTTGTCAGCTCCAAGATGAATAGAATAACGAGACTTATGAGCCTCGTTCATAAGGAAGGTACGAAGATAATCACGGTCAGGAATCCAAAGTCGATTGAGAAAATAAAGTAGACCATCAGGTTTGGTTTCAAGTTGAGTCTCAGCACCACAAGACATTTCCTCGTACATGTTACCTTGGGTGACTGAAGTATGTTGGGCCTGAAGGATACGATCCTGAAGATCAGTACGAACTCTCGCACAGTGAAGTTTGATGCGCTATTTACGACTGAGTGCGTCTGCCACGACATTCGCTTTGCCAGGATGGTAGCGAATCTCGCAATCATAGTTGTTAAGTAACTCAACCCAACATCGTTGCCTCATGTTAAGATTTTTCTGGTCGAAGACATGTTGGTGACTTTTGTGGTCCGTGAAAACCACACATTTGGTTCCATAAAGATAGTGTCTCCAAATCTTAAGGGCAAAGATGACTGCGCCCAATTCAAGATCATGGGTGGTATAATTCTTCTGGTGGATCTTGAGCTGTCTAGACGCATAAGTAATAACCTTGCCTCGTTGCATGAGAACACAACCAAGACCTTGGTTTGATGCATCACAATAGACCACGAAATCATCATTACCATCAGGTAGAGACAGAATAGGAGCTTCACAAAGTTTCTGCTTAAGAGTCTCAAATGCTTCCTCTTGTTTTGATCCCCACTCATAAGGTTTACCCTTGTGAGTTAAGGCAGTGAGAGGAACAACGATCTTGGAGAAGTTGGCAATGAATCGACGATAATAACCAACCAAACCAAGGAAAGAGCGGAATTCTGTTGGAGTTTTAGGAACACTCCAATTTTTAACAGCTTCAATCTTCGCAGGATCAACATGAATTCCGTCCTCATTGATGACGTGTCCTAAAAATTGAACTTCCTTAAGCCAAAATTCACATTTCGAGAACTTGGCATACGGTTGTTCTTTATTTAGGAGGCCCAAGATTGAGTGAAGATGTTGTTCGTGATAGGATTTTGATTTAGAATAAATCAAAATGTCGTCAATGAAGACGATCACGAATTTGTCGAGATAGGGTCTACAAACCCGATTCATTAGATCCATAAAACACTACAGGAGCGTTAGTTAACCCGAATGGCATGACCATGAATTCGTAATGACCATAACGCGTACGAAAGGCCGTCTTGGGAATGTCTTCCTCATGGACTCTAAGTTGATGATAACCAGAATGGAGATCAATCTTCGAGAAGTGGGTTGCTCCTTGAAGTTGATCGAAAAGATCGTCAATCCTAGGCAAGGGATAACGATTCTTGATGGTGAGTTTATTAAGCTAACGATAATCGATACACATCCTGAGGGATCCATCTTTCTTCTTGACGAACAACACATGGGCTCCCCATGGAGAAGAACTGGGGCGAATGAAACCTTTATCAGAGAGTTCCTGCAGTTGACTGGCAAGTTCTTGCATCTCAGAGGGTGCAAGACGATAAGGAGCTTTGGCAACTAGATTTGCACCAGGAACAAGGTAAATCCTCTGGAAAGACTTTAGGGTAGTCCCGTATGATTGGAATATCTTGAATACTCTTGCTCTTGTCTTTCTTTTCTATCATGTTAGCCAAGAAAGCCATATACCCCTTTCGTAAGTATTTTTGAGCAGTCGTACAAGACATGAGTTTAAGCTCACCACAAGGCTTCTCACCATAGATCTTCAAAATGTCACCAGATTTAAGAGGAATGCGAATAACTTTCTCAAAACATAAGATTTCAGCACGATGGTTTGACAACGAATCCATGCCTACTATGAGATCAAAGCTTCCAAGATGCATAGGAATGAGGTCGATAGGGAAAGTATGGTCGTCAAGATTTAGCACGCAGTTACGTATAACAGAATCGATTGAGATAGACTTCCCATTAGCTACTTCTACTACTAGGGGTTCCTCTAGATCAGTTTGGGGCATGTTAAGTAAGGGTTCAAACTTATGTGACACAAATGACTTATCAGCACCCGAATCAAATAGTATAGAAGCATAGTGGTTATTAACAAGAAACGTACCATTAACCACTTCGTTGTTGTTGCGGGCCTAATTAGCATTGAGGTTGTACGCACGTCCACGAGCACCTTGGTTAAGATTCTGGTTACGGTTTTGGTTCTGGTTCTGGTTTCCAAGCGTAGGGCAAGCATCTCTATAATGTTCCGTACTACCACACTCAAAGCACTGGCCACGAACAGGCCTACCATTTTGAGCATTGGGAGCTGGATTATTCATGGCAGGGTTGTTTTGAGTGGCAGGGGCTTGGCAAGTATTAGCAAAGTGTCCATACCGCTTGCAGTTATTACATTGGCGACATGGTCTGTTAGCAGCATGGTGATATTGGCAAGTGTTACAAAGAGGGTGGTTCCCAACATACGGTTTCTTGGCTGGGGTTTGCACTGCGGGTTGGGTGGTAGCAACAATGTAGTTCTTAGCCCTGCGCTTCCTGTTGGTTGAGGTCTCAGGCTTAACCTCGATAGCAGGCTAAGGAGTGTCCTTTGCAGCAGCCTTCTTGGTGTTCTTGCGAAAAAGGGTACCATTTTTCACATGATTATCGGTTAGAGTAACCGCAAGGCGTTTGGCATCCTCCAAGGTGGCAGGATTCCTTCCCCATACCGTGTCCTGAATTTGCATAGGTAAACCACCGATATACTTCTCGATAGCTACAGGTAGGGGAGTGACCTTATGAGGCAACAACAGACTGAGCTCATGGAAGCGGGTATTATAAGCAAGGTTTTCCCCATTATCCTGAGCAAGGGTGTGGAACTCATCTTCCAATTTCTTGACCTCGTTACGTGGGCAAAACTCATCTTTCATTATCTCCTTGACTTGATCTCAAGTCATAGCAAGTGCAACTTAAGCTCCGCGGGTGCGCTTTTCCTCATTCCACCAAGTGAGTGATCGTTTGTGAAGAGCACTCATAGCATAACTGACCTTAAGGTTATCGGGACACTCACTATTTATGAACGTATTCTCAATACTTTCGAACCATTGAAGGAGACCAGTAGCTCCTTCGTCCCCGCTAAACTTAGGAGGATTGCAGGTATTAAAGTGTTTGAGGTTGCAGACTGGGTGACCATTCCCGTTTCCATTCCCGTTCCCATTGTGATTCCCATTGCCATTTCCATTTCCATTGCCGTTTCCATTCATTTGGATGACTTGAGCCAAAAAGATAGGAACCAGAGTTGCTATTTGTTGCGCCATTTGTTGGGTAATGATCGCAGCCAGTTGGGCATCACTTCCATTGTTGTTGTTAGTGTTGTGGTTGTGGTTGTCGTTGTGGTTGCTGCTCCCTTCATCATGATCGTCACCACTGTTAAGGCGAGTGCTGCGACGTGGAGGCATGATCTGTAAGAGACACAATGAAGGTTCAATGAGACATGAAATGAATGAGGTAATACAAGGATTGTAATAATTTATCCATTAATTAAAACGAATAAACGAAAACGTTGACTTATCAAAGATTCTAGATTCTAATAACATAGTGAAGACATGCTTTAGCCTATAAGTGAACACTCATCCCGAGAATTCCCAGGAAGGCATCCGGATCCCTCGTCTGATTGGGATATATGCGCAATGCCAGTCCTAGATAGAAAACTCAGAATACAGGCGTTCACCCTTCCAGATTGCACGTGTTCGTTATTAAAATCTAGAACTTTGATGAGATCTCAAGGTGGTTCAGGCTAAACCTGAGGATTTTGTCCTATTAATCTAAAGGTGGATCAGGATTGCAGCAGACGAATAAGAGTAGTCAACTTGTAAAGTCTTAGGGTTGTATAGGGTGTAGGATAGGGGTAAGAATAAGGAAGCAATTAGGGTTACAAGTAAGAGAAGCAAGTACTGTTTTAATTCCCTAAGGTTATAGTCTAGATTATTATTCTAATAACCTAATTCCCTATAACCAAGGCTCTGATACCAATCTGTAACACCCCAACCGATGGCGGAAACATTGAGGTGTCACGAAAGAATGATTGTTCAGTAGCACATGGTATTCAAGTTTTAATTGAAATTTATTTAAAGTAAAATATCCCAAAATTTGAAAATACATATCAAAGTCTTGAATGAAATCTAGTACATCAAATAACCAAACAAAGCATAAACTTCAATTATCTCCTCATGCTAGCCCTAGACTTCAAGCTTCATTATTTCTCGTTGAGTTTAAAAAAAATGGGGGGGGGGGGGTCAACTAGAAGTTGGTGAGAATACATAAGCCAGGTCAAGCAATTAAGTTTTAAAAGAATAAAAGTTTAGCAATTCATATGTCTAATGTAAGTTTAAGTCTACATGAATAAACATGAAGTATAGTATGCACATAATCAAACCTCCGACAAGTATAGATCCATCCCGCATCCACGGTTCACCTTAATATCACGTTGGAACGATAACAATCACCCGCGCTCCCCATAAAAGATGGTCAACGAATCTAGGTGGGATTGTCAATCCAATAGATCTATCACTGTATATCGCCAGCTTGGCCACAACTAATGATTATGTAAGTTTAAGTTTAAGTCTAATAGTCTTTGTCTAAGACATGAGGCATTAAAGTTTACAACTAGACATGTATGTAGAATTGCTTAAGTATAAAGTTGCAAATATAAAGAATTGCATAAATAAGGTTATATAAACTCACCTTAGCAAAGTATTAAGTCTCGTGAAATAGAATGAGTGTAGCCCAACGTTGCTAAATATTACCCTATGATTAAGGTAATAAATAAGTCTAAGTCTTTCTAGTCTACAAGTATTTTCTAGGGTTCCTAATTTGGGGATAGTAATTGATTTATGATTAAATTTGAATAGTTCTTAATAACTTAAATAATTAAAGAAATAATAAAAAAAATATTTCTGACCAGTATTAACTAAAGATGGTTGAATTATAATGTAATAAATGTGAAAATAATTTTTATAAAATTATTTTCTTAATTAATGAATATTTATATACTAATACTTATTTGACAAAATATAGACGTAATATTTAAAAATATTAAAATTTATAAATTTCAAATCAAAAATTTATATTTCTGATCTAAATGATTAATAATAATTTATGTGAAATTTTGATGCAAAAATGATGAAAAATGAATTTATTATGATTTATTTATGATTAAAATAACAAAAATCGATTAAAATTATTAAATAAATGATTTTTCTGAAACAAAATTTATTTCAGAAATGTTTATTGATTTATAAGTTTAGAATAATTTTTGTGGAATTTTATAAAGTCGTTTTGATATTTTTATAGAATTTTAAAATTATTAAGGAATAAACTTGTAATATTTATAATATATAATAAATAAATGATTTTTGAAAAACTAAAAATTGTATGATAAACTTTATTATCAGAATATCATAAAATAATTTTTATAGAATTTATAAAGTAGATTTAGTATTTTAAAACCATTTTTAAAAATAATAATGAATATATAAGTATAAAAGGGTAAAAAAAAATATGGTTTGCATGTGCCAGGGATCGAACCGGCCTCTGGCCGGTTCATGGCTTAATCACAAGCCTAGCCAACAACTGGGCTAGACCCTGAGAACAATTTATTCTTGATTCCAATTAATTATAAGGGTTTAATACAAAAGTGAATACTTGTTTTAAATAAAGAAGAAAAAATGTTGTGGCTGGGTCTCGAACTCGCGAACCCTGGCTGACAAACAGATGACACAACCACTTGATCTAGATCAGTGGTTGTGTCTGTTTTGTTTCAGAATAATTATTAAACGAACAGAACCAGTAACATTATCCCCAATTCAAATCGTTTGAACCCTAGCTTTCTTAATAATCAAAATTAACGTCCAATAGCCCCTGATATGATGGGGCTATTGCTCGCATGATGCCGAAGAGTAAAACCAACCAAAGATTTCGAAACTTACAATGCGTTATCGTGCGAATTGGAACAGTCAACGAAAAAGTCAACGCGAACGAATTCAATCGTTTTGAAGGAGTTTTAGGAAAAATTGGATATGAGGGTTTGTTTATCGGTGCTCTGAGCTCATAAGGGAGGCCTCTATTTATACTAATCATCCTTAATCGTATATATGGAGGTTTTGACCCACATTAAAAAGTTATACGCGTATTGCTTGGTTTTTTGGCAAGTTTTAAATTGTATAATTGCGTGGGGAATAAGCTGATTAGGTCAGCATAATCATACCATAGATAAATTGTAAGAAAAACGCGGATTTGAAGTTGTTTTGGAAAGGTTGAATCGCTGTTTGGCTTTTCTTAAGTCAACTGCACGTCTGAACATGATATAAATAGATATGCATCTGAATGTTATACCAAAACAAGCAATAGACCAGCTGGTTGTGTTGTGTTGTGTAAGGCATGGAAACGGTTTGGGCGCGGGTTCGAACCCCGGCCCAAACATTTATTTTTTTGCATTTAAATCATAACTATAATGTATTTTTTTTGTATACGGTATGATTATACGTGTCCAAAATCATCACAAAACATTTTTAGAACGTACGTGTGAGTGTGCAGTTATGCTTCGGATGCTTCGACATAGAATAGATCGACCCAGTTCCCGTTCAAGGGTATAATGTGACGTTTTATTGATCGAATGACAAACGTACATGATTTAAGAAATACGAAATGTTACATAGAAGGACTTCAACGACAGGGTTGGTTTAGTTCATCAAGGACATAAAGCATGAATTAGTAAAAGTAGATTCACGTTGTGAACCTAGCACCCCAAACCCGGGATGTGTAAAAGTAGTACCAAACCGGATTATGAAAAAGTTAAGTAAGTTTTCTCCCCGAGACGCATGCTTTTGAGAAAAAAGTAGTGAAACTCACCTTAGGTTGCAAAAGCTAATATAAACCGCAGAGACTGAAACGTGGAAGACTACTCGCCTATCGACAACCTATCGAACACAAATTTACGAGTGTCTGAGTTCGGTTACACATATTGATTATCCCAAAGCATTGTACTCTACAACGACCTAGGTAACACCTTATGCAAATAGACTCGATACAAGTAGACCATGTATGACCCGTTCAATCGTTGGTGATTAATTCATAAACGAGCATGTCAAAACTTCTAACATGATAAGTCCCCATTACACACTTTCGCATAATCATCCTATCATGTCATCTATAACATACACTTAGCATGTATACATGTTCCCATATGGGGTTTCACTAACAATAACTCATTAATACCTATAAAATATCAGCAAATCAATTTTTCTCATATTTGCGATTTCTGGACAGATTTTAACTTATGAAATCGAATTTTTATATAATATCAAATCAACTTCTCAGGTCCTTAATATTTTACTGGAAGTTCCTATGGGTTGCTTATGTATGTCACTAATTTTATTTATTCACAAAAACCCTTCAAAATTTTATGAAAAATAATTTAGTTCAGCCTCCTCCAGAGAAACGTGCTGTCGACAGCAGGTTAGTCAAAATTTCATTAAAATTATAGGTTTTTCCAAACGAGGTGAATCCAGTGGGAATAGATCCGGATTTCATATACGCATCTACTTTCCAAAAATCGCGATCAACGGACTTGTAAAACTCAAGTTACAGCCCTTTAAAGTCGGCTGATTTTTCACATCTGAAAATCAACCTATACCTCTAAACTCATATCATGAAAAAAATATCAAAACAAGTCGAAAACGCATGATCTTGGACTTTTCGAAAACCTAACATCATAAGTAAGGTTCTAGCATCAATTAACAATAAAAACAATCAGGTTACACTCCATATAACAGCCCTACAAACTATCACAACGAATCTGCCAAAAACTGAAACTTGCACAACAAGTTATTCATGAACCCTAATCATGCATAATAATCTATAAACATGCACATTCCATATTATCATAATCAAACCCATGTATTAACATACAAAAACCCTAATTATGATTACAAACAACAATTCTTATCATCACTCATACTAACATTCAAGAACTCCCACTAACACCATGCATGTGATTTTATGTATGTATTTTCTATGATTTTTAAAACTTTTCAAGCATTCCTAATCATCATAAAAACACATAAAGATCATACCTTCCAATGCAAGAGTCCTCAAAGCCTAGAGATTACACCCAAACTAGCTTGAAAGATTGATGCTTGTTGAAAATTGAGAGAGGGGGTGGGGGATGCTCACGGCACTAAGGGGGGTTTAGGGTTAGGGTTATATTTTTTTTAATCCATAATTATAAGAGGATTTGGCTTGTTGCCCAAGTAATTGGGTATTAGGGATTTTTAGATTGCTAACCGATCCCGTTAGTCATGTTTTAACCCAATACTGGACCCGATAATAATAACTACCCCAACCTACATAAAAACTATTGTTTTTATCATCTTAATACATATTAATCATAGGATGAACATAATTTGCATAGTTTTCGTACTAACTACCAGTCAAGCAGTAATTCGCATAAACATGTAATTCATATAAACATGTTACTTCACATTCATCATATTTCAATTGTACACATTATCATGTATGCTAGACAAATCACCAACGTTCGGAATACAGGACTCGTGTGTGTGTCAGAACAAGGATTTTCTGAATTATAACGTACGTTAATATCATCTAGCATATGTTATTGTTACTTAACTAACCCTAGTTAAGTGTTTAACCACGTATGACCATGCAAGTTAACTAGAGTTCAGTAAAAGTATTAACCTGAAAGTGCGGGGTGTCACAATTACTGTTATAGTAGTTTTAACATGTTGAATTCCTACAACATCTGTATCGAATTTTTGCTTTCAAAATACTAATGGATGATATTTTTTTGAAAATATTTGTCGACAAGTTAACATATATTTATACATTTCAACTTCACAAAGGCTGGAATACCAAAGTTAATTATTAGGATATTGAAATTTATATTATTATTTTATCGTTTCTGTTAGTAATTGTAATTGTTTTTCAGTTTATTTATATTTTTTATATACAATAGGGCGGAAAAACAGTATTATTTTAGTAGGTATATACCTACTATTCTGTCTATTAAAGGCGAGTAACTCTTCGTTTTAGTTTGCAAGCTTTTTATTACTTGAACCATTGAAATGCAAACCAACCATCTATAGGTTCACTATATAATGTTATTTCATTTAAATTTCGTACCCGCAGTCTTCTCAAAATTTCTCGGATTGAAAGAAAAATGTATTACCAATAATCCGTTGCTAATGAAGTTGGAATTGGTGTTGCTGGAAGATTCTTTCAATCAAAGGAAAATATTATCCGTTTTCTAATAATACGAGAGCCTGTCCAAAATGAGATGGGTCTCTATATAAATAATATGTCTCTAATTTTTCCGCTATTTAGAGGCTTATTATTGTATATATATATATATATATATATATATATATATATATATATATTCTTTGGAGCGGCCCTTCATTTGGTTTTGTTTTGTGGTGTTTTGGCTGTATTTTTGTTTTGTTTTGATTTTATAGATTAGATATGTTATTTGGTATTAGTTCCTTTTTGTAGCAATATCAGAGTTTTTTGTTAGAGAACTTCTATTTTGTATTTTTGTAAGCATTTTTCGTTTGTGGTGTTTTGGCTGTATGTTGTCTCTTTTATTTTTGTTTATTCTCATATTGTAAATAAAATTATGCAAATCCAATGACCAGTTTTATTGCTATACTTTTTTGAAGTATTGTAGTATAGAATATATTCAAGATACGTTTGAACAATGAAGAATTTCCTTAAACTGTCACACCCTCAAATTTCCACTGCGGGGTTTATACCGCGAGGCGCATGACGTACCAGGATCCCATAGCCATAAGTCATATGAACGAACTCTAAATGCCCAACCCATTTAGTTCGTTTCCAAAAACCCAGTTTAGTTAAGCTGCGGAAGCGTAAACCAAATTTAAACCTTTTAAAACCACGCGCAAAACAACGCGCCCAAATTAAACCATGTGAAAGAAAATGTAAAAGCATAATATGAAATTTAGGTGTATGCCCAAGACCCCAAATGCAGTGAAGTGTGCAGTGCTTTCTAATCCTGGCACCAGAAGCTAACTACCTGCAAAAGCATGTAAATCGTGGGTCAACAAACAATGTTGGTGAGTTTACTAAGTAAGAAGGTGAGTAAGTAAATGCGCTGGTTTCCAAAACCACATAACCAAGTAGAAGCGTAGGTCCTCCAGACCAAAATATTCAAGTATTATCAGTTTAAGCATGTCAGGGGTAGCTAGCCCACTCAATGTAACTAAACAGGATTATTGGGACACCTTCAGTAAAATAGTAATTTGCCTCAATAACTGGTGTCTATCAACACCAGTTCTCAATTGTGGTCAGAAGTTCATGCCCGTGCCTCAAGCACCTCAGACATGAGGTTGCTGCACAACCTAATAGCGTTATCAACTAATACCCCGCTCGCCTCCAGCGATTAACCCAATAATATGCAAGGACTTTCCAATGATAGAGTGTTTAGTTCACAAATGACCAATAAGTTTTAAACTGATCAAAAACCCGATCCACACAAGGAATCGTAAAAAAAACGACCCACACAAGGAGTCAAAACCTGAGTAGTCCCAAACTGGACTAGAAAAGTTAAGTAAGTTGTCTCAACCCGAGACGCATGCTTTTGAGAAAAGAGTAGTGAAACTCACCTTAGAATGCAAGCAAATAAATCCAACTCCAAAGTAGGGTGTGCTACCGACTCCCTAGTACATGTGTCACTAAGTGAGTATATGTGTAATACCATTACACCATATAATCCGTTTGTCCAAGACGTTTAAATGTTCAAAAGCGTGTAAGTGACACCTAGTGATTCTACATGCATAAGTAAATCCTACGGACCCGTTGGTGAATGTGGTGGTTATAATTAGTTTTTACATTCCATATGCGTCTCATACAAGTGTCCATTCAGTTACACATCAATTACATACCTCCTAAGACCTCAATTAATCACATAAACAAATAATACACAATCTGTGTTTTTAGGACAGATTGTGCGTCATCAAAACCAATTTATTTAAAATAGTTAATCAGTGAGTTAAACTCCCAAATTTTTACTGAATATTACTTGGGATTCATTTGATAACCCATATTTTTGTTTTGTCTCAAAATCAAACACAAAAATCATGAAAAATCGTACATCACAGATATGTACAGAAAGTTTCTACAACAGATCAGGTTAGTAGAAAAATTCCCAAAAATTGTGTATTCATCCAAAAGGGATGAATCCACTTGGAAAAGCCAAGTTATTCCAATGTTAACATACTGTCCAAATTTCATAACTTAATTCCTTGTAAAACTCAAGTTATGATTGTTTAAAGTTGACTCAGTTTGTTAATCCGAAAATCTGACATGACCTTTAATCAAAGAAAATTCCAAAAACATATCAAACGACATCCAAATCAGATGATTTTGCCCATTCTAAAAAGCTAAGACCATGTACAATCTATTCATGCAAATAATCGATCAAAACAATTATTTTCAAGCCATGAAACAGACCCTACGAGTCGACATTCTGATTCTGTCCAGATTCTAGTCATGCAATATTATCAATTATTTCAAACCCTAGTTGCATATTATCAATCAATAACACCTAATAATCATCAATAACCATTACCAAACATTCCTAATACCTATTGTGATTAGATTCTATCATTGTTCATGCAAAGATTACAACTTTAATGATCGAAACTTCAACAACATGCACTACAAGTAACCTATGATATTACTAATCGCCTATCATCATGTTTAATTCGTTTAATCTTCAAAAACCTCAAGTTTTAATAATTATCAGAAGCTTTCAGACCTGGACAAACCTTGTTATATGATTTTTATAATATAAAAATAAGATTAAAGCGTAAAGGATTAAAGATTATACCCCTAGCTCTTCGATACAATCAACCGAATGCCTTTGGAGCTTCCCAATCGATGATCTTGAGCCTTTGCAGGTTGTTTGGGGTATTCGTAAGAGGCAGTAAGGGGAAGATTAGGGTTGAGTTTAGAGGTTGCATGGGGCTTAAGAGTGTTTAAATAGGGGTTTGAGGCGGTTTAGACCCGTCAGGGACATTCGCGCGGCCGCTCGGGCTGCTCGCGCGGCCGCTCGCAGGCCTTCGGCCCGCGTGAGTGGCCCGTTTCGTCACCCGACGTGTTTTCCTTTGGCGTTTTCGTTATTTCGGACCGTAACAAGTGCAACCCCATGCGTTAAGACCCTAATCAACCTAATGATCCACCTTTAGTGATTTTATTAACGTATTCGGTTTAGGTTTACATAATAACGTATTGTTTTCACATAAGTTCATCGAATATCACAGAGACACATAATCGCAATCAATCCAAATTAGTTCATTATTCACCAACGTCCGAGGTTCACTAATCATGTATTCAGTTATTAACTCACAACAATGCAACGTGTGCCCTATCTAGCTAATCCTAGTTAAGTATAATGCAAGGAACGTAACTAGAGTTTAGTTATCACATCATCCCCAAGTTGAAAAGAATTTCGTCCCGAAATTCAGCAAGTAAACAATAAAGCCAGCTAGAAAAGTGTGCGCTTGGTTCCCGGATGTTACATCATCCCCAAGTTGAAAGGAATTTCGCCCCGAAATTCAATTTGAGCGAGCTGCTTTATGTTTAGTGTTTGATCTATGCACAAGTTCAGGTTTATTAAAGAGGTGTGGATACTTGAGCCGCATTCCATCTCTGCGCTCCCACATATATTCCGGTCCTAGACGGGAATTCCATCGTACCTTAACAATAGGTATAGTGTTTTGTTTGAGTTTCTTGACGCGCCGCTCAAGAATCTCCACAGGTTCATCCATGAACCGTAGCCGTCCGTCCACCTGGATCTCCTCCAGTGGCACCATCAGTGTTGTATCCAACAGGCATTTCTTTATATTTGATACGTGGAGTACATCGTGTACCCCATTAAGTTCATTAGGCAGGTTTAACCTGTAAGCTACCGGACCAATCCTTTTGACAATTTCGAATGGCCCAATGTATCGTGGGTTCAACTTTCCCCGTTTTCCAAAGCGTATCACCCCTTCCAAGGTGACACCTTCAATAGAATCTTGTCCACAACCTGGAACTCCAAAGGTTTCCTACGCTTATCAGCGTAGCTTTTCTGTCGATCACGAGCAGCAGCCATTCGGTATCTGATTTACACTATCTTCCCAGAAGTTTCATGCACGAGTTCGGGACCTGTTAGTTGGCTATCCCCAACCCCAGTCCAGCAGATGGGAGACCTACACTTGCGTCCATGAAGTGCCTCAAAAGGCGCACACTGTTTCGAAGTGTGATAGCTGTTGTTATACGAGAATTCAATTAAAGGCAAGTGCTTACCCCAATTGTTGCCAAAATCCACCACGCACGCTCGTAGTAGATCTTTCGATGTTTGGATGGTACGTTCACTCTGTCTATCCGTCTGTGGGTGATAGGCTGTGCTCATATCTAAGCGAGTCCCCAAAGCGTTTTGGAGAGTAGTCCAAAAATGAGAAGTGAATCGCGCATCATGATCAGATATAATAGAAGTAGGCACCCCATGCCTAGAGACTACCTCCTTGACGTAGAGATTTGTTAGTTTCTCCGGCGAGTCCGTTTCCTTTATTGCCAGAAAGTGTGCCGATTTGGTTAACCGATTCACGAAAACCCAAATCATGGTATGGCCAGTTGGCGTTCTAGGGAGCTTTGTGATGAAATCCATAGGGATTTTGGTTGCTGGAGTAGGCCTGAAGGTTTCCGATATTCAATCTTAACCTTCGCACAAGTCAAGCACTTACTAAGATAAGTGACTATCTCAGCTTTCATGTTTGGCCACCGGTAAGGAGTTTTGAGATCTTGGTACATCTTGTCCGAACCAGGATGTACCGAATATCGAGAGGTGTGAGCTTCATCGAGCACCAGTTGTCTGATATCCCACAAAATGGTATCCAGAATCGATTCATGAAGTATTGAAGACCATCCGTCTTCCGTTCCAAGTGCTTATCAGCACCATGTGAAGATTCAAGCCCGATGTTTTCTTCTTTCAAGTCTCACCCTGGGCTTCACGTACCTTATCAGGAAGATTAGAATGTATAGTGGGTTGTAAAGCTCGCACCTGTTTAGGTTTCGTTTCCTTACGGTTGAGGGTATTAGCTACTACATTAGCTTTCCCTAGATGAAATTTGATGGCACGGTCATAATCCTTCAGAAGCTCGACCCATCGACGCTGTCGCATGTTCAGCTCCTTCGGATCGAATATGTGTTGGTGGCTCTTGTGTTCAGTGTAGATCGTACACTTTGTCCTATAGAGGTAATGCCTCCAGATCTTTAGAGCAAAGGCCACTGCTCCCAGTTCCGAGTCATGGGTGGTGTAATTCTTCTCATGAACCTTCAATTGACGCGAAGCACACGCGATCACCTTATAACGTTGCATTAGCACACATCCTAACCCTTGGATAGACGCATCACAGTACACCACAAGGTCCTCTGTTCCCTCAGGTAGCGATAGTATCGGTGCACTGCAAAGTTTTGACCAGATTCTTGCGCATCTCCCCACTTATAGGTAATGGCTTTCTGCGTTAGGGCGGTGAGAGGTTGAGCGATCTTAGAGAAACCCTCAATGAATCTACGATAGTATCCCGCGAGACCAAGAAATTGGCGCACCTAAGTAGGGGTCCTAGGAGCCTCCCACATTTTAATAGCGTCAATGTTGGCGGGGTCAACATGTATTCCTGCCTCGTTGACCACATGTCCAAGAAATTGGACTTCTCGAATCCAAAAGTCACATTTAGAGAATCTTGCATACAACTGCTCCTTTCTCAATAGTTCCAAGATCAGTTGCAAGTGTTGCTCACGCTCTTCCCTGCTCTTGGAATAAATCAGTATGTCATCTATGAACACTATGATGAATTTGTCCAAATAGGGCTTGCACACATGGTTCATCGGAACAATGAACACAGTCGGTGCATCCAAATGGCATCACCAAAAACTCATAATGTCCATAACGAGTTCGAAAGGCTGTCTTCATCACATCCTCCTCTCCGACTCTCAACTGATGGTATCCTGACCTCAAGTCAATCATAGAATAGAAACTCGACCCTTGCAGTTGGTCGAACAAGTCATCATCACGAGGCAAAGCGTAGTTGTTCTTAATCGTCACTTTGTTCAACTCCCGATAATCAATACACATGCGGAAACTCCCATCTTTCTTCTTAACAACCAGAACTGGAGCTCCCCATGGCGAAGAACTAGGTCTAATGGAACCCCTACCCAATAGCTCTTGGAGTTGGGTAGATAGTTCTTGAAGTTCGCTTGGTGCTAGGCGGTATGGTGCGCGTTCAATTGGAGCTGCTCCCGGCGCAAGATCAATCTGGAACTCCACTTGACGAACGGGTGGAAGTCCAGGTAATTCCTTTGGGAAGACATCTGGGAAATCTCAGACCACTGGGATGTCCTCAATCTTGATTTCAGTTTCAGCTCGAGTATCTGATATGTTAGCCAAAATGGCTGGACAGTCCTTACGAATACACTTCTGGGCCTTTAGATAGGAGATGATGCCCACCATGGCACCACCACGATCACCCTGTATAGATAAAAGTTTTCCACTTGGGAGGGGGAATACGAACAATCTTCTCCTGACAGAGAATTTCAGCGTGTTGCTTGGACAACCAGTCCATGCCAACCACGAGATCAAAACTTCCAAGGGTGATAGGTAGAATGTTGATGGCAAACGATTGCCCATCCAACTCGAGCTTACAGTCACGATGAATATGGGTTACCTCCACAGGCTTTCCATCAGCTAACTCTATGGTGTACGGGGTATCAAGAAGAGTAGGAAGCATCCCTAATTGTTTGCTAAGTTTTGATGACACAAAACTATAGTCTGCACCAGTATCATATAAAATAGAAGCAATGGTGTCGTACCCGTCACGACATTGTTATCAGTGCTAGCTTCCCCAGAGCCAATCACAATTTCTATTCCACGAGCCCCATTGTTGTTGTTACCGTTGTGGTAGTTGTTGTAGGACTAATACCTCACACTATCCCACGTTCTCTTGCTATCACCAAAAGTAGAAGATGAAGCTCCATGCTTCGGAAAAGTACCATGCTTAACAGCCTAATCTGTGTGTTTACAAGCCAGAATGAACTATTTGTTAGATTCTGGGTAGGTGAGCTGCAGTGGCCAAGCCACGAATCTAAGGGACCCACCCTTTTGGTCTAAAATTCGATCCGCTGGCAAAGTTGGTTAATTAGATTCGAGCACAAAGTATCCAACTCCTGTAGCTTGGTAGTGTAGGCGTCGATCTCAGACCCATCCATCAAATTTCTAGATTTCATCATAGGGTGCTACGTTCTCCATCCAAGTATCTGTAACTCATCTAGTGTGCATGTAGCATACATTACCCCATCCTGCCTGGGGCAAATGCACATGGAAATGACTTATACTATCGAAGCAATCACACGGTCTCTTTCAGTTCTGTTGGAGTTATAGAGGTTTACGACCAATAAAAAGGCTTGAAAATATGATGGCAGGTTGTTATTGTGGCATGTGCGTTCAAGGTATAAGAAAGTTCAAATGTGGAAGTCAGGGGGAAAAGAGTGATTTAGCAAATAGATCTTTAATAGGTTGGAAAGATGCGAGGGCCTCCACCACCCTATCGTTGGTCATAAGAACTCAGTCTTTTCTAAGTTAACAAAGGCAAATGAAAGAAAAGATAGGTAAGAAAAGGTAAGAGCCAATCGTTGCCATGTTCTGTTTAGATAGTAGAGCCTTCATCCTCACTTTCAATATGCTCGTCCTACTCAGGTTCCCCTTCCATCCCTTCTTCTTCCTCTTTCTCGATGTTAGTGTTATATGGATCTTATCACGTACAGTCTCCTCCTCTAGTCCTATGTAAGCCAGTTTAGTGGTAAGCTGTACCACTCGTTCCTCCAATCGTGGCTATCAGCCTATTAGTAGGTTTGCACGTCGCAGGCTTTACATAACTCCCCAAGAGTGTGTGTAACAAGCCTCGATCTAATGTGTTCCCATGAACCTACCATATGCTCATGAGAGACAAGGATATGCAGTCATACGTTCGCCCGCTCGCACTAGGCGTAAGGTACTAGAGTAAGAAATGAATTCTATATGTGTAACCCAGTGCCGTCTAAGTTTCGAATGAAGGTAAGAAGGATCAAGTAACAAGGAACAGAAACTAATTATCTCCTTGCTTGGTGAAAAGAATAAGTCTCAGTATTTGAATTTCTTCAATTTGATTTGGTTAAATGGTACCACGTCATTCGCATCGTGCAGCTTCCTGTGTACGTGCGCCACAACGCTCGCAAGGGCTCCCTCCCTTGTACTTTTGTTGTTTCCTCATCCATGAGGTTTGTTAGGATGCTACTCCCAGTAATGCATCACCTGGTGTAACCCTGGGTTCCCACCATTGATGTGTTCATAATTAGATCTAGAACTAGAAGATAACATACCTCCTGAAATCATATGTTGTAGGTATGTGTAGCTAAAAGCTAGTTGTGCACTTAAGTTATGAGTGTACTTATGCTATGATGATTATAGACTAGACTCAACATGCAGTCCTAGTTCACTATAACCAATGGCTCTGATACCAATCTGTCACACCCTCAAATTTCCACTGCGGGGTTTATACCGCGAGGCGTATGACATACCAGGATCCCATAGCCATAAGTCATATGAACGAACTCTAAATGCCCAACCCATTTAGTTCGTTTCCAAAAACCAAGTTTAGTTAAGCCGCGGAAGCGTAAACCAAATTTAAACCTTTTAAAACCACGCGCAAAACAACGCGCCCAAATTAAACCATGTGAAAGAAAATGTAAAAACATAATATGAAATTTAGGTGAATGCCCAAGACCCCAAATGCAGTGAAGTGTGCAGTGCTTTCTAATCCTGGCACCGGAAGCTAACTACCTGCAAAAGCATGTAAATCGTGGGTCAACAAACAATGTTGGTGAGTTCACTAAGTAAGAAGGTGAGTAAGTAAATGCGCTGGTTTCCAAAACCACATAACCAAGTAGAAGCGTAGGTCCTCCAGACCAAAATATTCAAGTATTATCAGTTTAAGCATGTCAGGGGTAGCTAGCCCACTCAATGTAACTAAACAGGATTATTGGGACACCTTCAGTAAAATAGTAATTTGCCTCAACAACTGGTGTCTATCAACACCAGTTCTCAATTGTGGTCATAAGTTCATGCCCGTGCCTCAAGCACCTCAGACATGAGGTTGCTGCACAACCTAATAGCGTTATCAACTAATACCCCGCTCGCCTCCAGCGATTAACCCAATAATATGCAAGGACTTTCCAATGATAGAGTGTTTAGTTCACAAATGACCAATAAGTTTTAAACTGATCAAAAACCCGATCCACACAAGGAATCGTAAAAAAAAACGACCCACACTAGGAGTCAAAACCTGAGTAGTCCCAAACTGGACTAGAAAAGTTAAGTAAGTTGTCTCAACCCGAGACGCATGCTTTTGAGAAAAGAGTAGTGAAACTCACCTTAGAATGCAAGAAAATAAATCCAACTCCAAAGTAGGGTGTGCTACCGACTCCCTAGTACATGTGTCACTAAGTGAGTATATGTGTAATACCATTACACCATATAATCCGTTTGTCCAAGACGTTTAAATGTTCAAAAGCGTGTAAGTGACACCTAGTGATTCTACATGCATAAGTAAATCCTACGGACCCGTTGGTGAATGTGTTGGTTATAATTAGTTTTTACATTCCATATGCGTCTCATACAAGTGTCCATTCAGTTACACATCAATTACATACCTCCTAAGACCTCAATTAATCACATAAACACATAATACACAATCTGTGTTTTTAGGACAGATTGTGCGTCATCAAAACCAATTTATTTAAAATAGTTAATCAGTGAATTAAACTCCCAAATTTTTACTGAATATTATTTGGGATTCATTTGATAACCCATACTTTTGTTTTGTCTCAAAATCAAACACAAAAATCATGAAAAATTATACATCACAGATATGTCCAGAAAGTTTCTACAGCAGGTCAGGTTAGTAGAAAAATTCCCAAAAATCGTGTATCATCCAAAAGGGATGAATCCACTTGGAAAAGCCAAGATATTCCAATGTTAACCTACTGTCCAAATTTCATAACTTAATTCCTTGTAAATCTCGAGTTATGATTGTTTAAAGTTGACTCAGTTTGTTAATCCGAAAATCTGACATGACCTATAATCAAAGAAAATTCCAAAAACATATCAAACGACATCCAAATCAGATGATTTTGCCCATTCTAAAAAGCTAAGACCATGTACAATCTATTCATGCAAAGAATCGATCAAAACAATTATTTTCAAGCCACGAAACAGACCCTACAAGTAGACATTCAGATTCTGTCCAGATTCTAGTCATGCAATATTATCAATTATATCAAACCCTAGTTGCATATTATCAATCAATAACACCTAATAATCATCAATAACCATTACCAAACATTCCTAATACCTATTGTGATCTGATTCTATCATTATTCATGCAAAGATTACAACTTTAATGATCGAAACTTCAACAAATTGCGCAACAAGTAACCTATGATATTACTAATCGCCTATCATCATGTTTAATTCGTTTAATCTTCAAAAACCTCAAGTTTTAATAATTATCAAAAGCTTTCAGACCTGGACAAACCTTGTTATATGATTTTTATAACATAAAAATAAGATTAAAGCGTAAAGGATTAAAGATTATACCCCTAGCTCTTCGATACAATCAACCGAACGCCTTTGGAGCTTCCCAATCGATGATCTTGAGCCTTTGCAGGTTGTTTGGGGTTTATAATTCGTAAGAGGCAGTAAGGGGGCAATTAGGGTTGAGTTTAGAGGTTGCATGGGGCTTAAGAGTGTTTAAATAGGGGTTTGAGGCGGTTTAGACCCGTCAGGGACATTCGCGCGGCCGCTAGGGCTGCTCGCGCGGCCGCTCGCAGGCCTTCGGCCCGCGTGAGTGGCCCGTTTCGTCACCCGACGTGTTTTCCTTTGGCGTTTTCGTTATTTCGGACCTTAACAAGTGCAACCCCATGCGTTAAGACCCTAATCAACCTAATGATCCACCTTTAGTGATTTTATTAACGTATTCGGTTTAGGTTTACATAATCACGTATGGTTTTCACATAAGTTTATCGAATATCACAGAGACACATAATCGCAATCAATCCAAATTAGTTCATTATTCACCAACGTCCGAGGTTCACTAATCATGTATTCAGTTATTAACTCACAACAATGCAACGTGTGCCTTATCTAGCTAATCCTAGTTAAATATAATGCAAGGAACGTAACTAGAGTTTAGTTAAAGTGAGAACCTGAATTTGCGGGGTATCACATAAAGAGACTGTTATTAATTCTTAAAAGGCTGTTACAAAAATATATTATAAAATATTAGTTCAAAATATGACTAAAAGGTCAGTTGAGCATTAACAGTGTTATGTCATAAATAAGAATTATGATCTCGCGTAGTTCGTTTAAATTTTTTATTAATAATTTTAATTTAACTAACTTCTTTATTTCAAAATAATAAGCCTTAATAAAACGACGTAAAACTCACATTAAGATCTTATAGTTGAATAAAGAGTGAAATTTGTATTTTAAAATTTTAATTTTCTGCAAGTCAAACTATCATCTTTTGATTTATATGTAAATAGTTGATTTACTTTATTAAAATACTAATTACATTCAACCTCTGATTAGGTCATTGTATTCGCTCACAATTATTTCATAACATCGAGTGAACAGACGTTGTAATATTCTATTTTTAAATATTGTTAAAAAATATGATAAAATAGTAAATGTAAATAAATGTTCAATTCAAGATTAAAGGTGCTCAGTAGTAGATAATAAATACAATCTGGACAACTCCTGTTAAAAATTTTGTGACACTCGGCAAACTAAGGGTAACATTTTTCTAACATATAAGTCTAACTTAGCGGGAACATTCATTTAACATACGTATTGTCCAGTGTTCAATGATCCGGATGATCTTTGGGGTCACCTTTATAGATACACACGAGTCTCGAGTCCAGTTTTTGGTGAACTTACATAGTTGGATCGGATGATAAACTTGAACCGCTTCGCGTATAATGAGTAACATGTGAATACGTGTTTAAGTGATACTTATATGGTTCTACATGATTGTATATTCTTAACATATGTTAGGATTGCATGTTCATGTGTTAGGATGTGTTAAAATGCGTTTAAACGACAAAACTGGAAAATCTGGAAAACATGGGAACTGGTTCGACCTTAAGGGGGGTCGAACCAGGTTTGTGAGTTTGAATAAAAAGGCCATTCGACCATATGTAATCCCATTCGACCCTTGCATGGGGTCGAATGAAGCACAAGTATAAATACTACACTTTGCAACTTTTCATCATTTCACAAACCATAGTCTCCTCTAAACACTCTCTCTCGACTCTAATCACTAAGGAAGCAGTTTTTGAACTTGTTTTGCATAATCTAACCTACAATCATCTTCCACATCACAAAAAAAGAGAAGATTCAAGGTGTGTTCTTGATCTAAAACCATTTTCATTCATTTTGATTCATTTTTATCAAACCCTAAGTGTCCAGATCTGATTCAAACATGTTTTCATGGTTAAAAACTTTTCTAACACCTTCCTAAAAAAAAACCATTTCATAAACAATGAGTTTTCATGCAAAATACATGTGTTAATGATGTTAATTGATGGGTTATAAACTTGTATGGAATTGGATGATTTACTGCTATGTAGATGTTATAATAATGATCTAGGACTGTTGTTAATGATGATTTTATGGTTGAGATGGGTTACAATTGGTTATTGATGATGTTTTGCTCATTTGGGGGGGGGGGGGGGGGAGGGGCTTGTGTTAGATCTTGGGTTTGATTCATGTTGTTATTTTTGATGAAATGATTAGGGGTTTTCTTACACATGATAATCTAAGCATGTTGAGCTAATTGATAGGTAATTGCGATAAGTTTCCATATCGGGTAAAGATTGCATGCGTATGATGTGACATTTCTATAATTTTCCATTTTGGGTAACTTGTTAAACGGACAGATTTCGGGATAAAATTGGTAAGGTTTTGTGGGAATAGGTTAATGCTAGTTGACTGCTCTGATTGGTGATGTTTCCTGATGTTTTTGGACTGTTTAGATGCGTTTTGGTGCATTTTATGAAGTTTTGCAGCAAAAGGGTCGAACCTGAAACTCATTCGACCTTTCGTGGAGTTAAATGAAACTCAAATAGGTCGAATAAGAATGTCTGGGGTCTAATGAACATTGTTTAGGTCGAATTAACACGTGTTAGGGTCGAATTAACATATATTAGGGTCGAATAAACATGTGTTAGGGTTGAATAAACATGTGTTAGGGTTGAATAAACATGTGTTTGGTCGAATGAACATGTGAGTAGGTTGAATGAACATCATGATGGTCGAACCAAGGGACCATGGGTCGAACCAGAAGCCCTAGGGGTCGAACCAGAAGCCCTAGGGGTCGAACCAAACCCATAAATCTTCCGGTTCGACCTTACAACTTCGCATATGCGATTTTTGATGCAAACTAAGTGTGTTATGATTGAAACTTGTGTGTTTTCCTTATGTACTTGATTTGTTGATGTAATGGGTCACCAACGGGATGTCGGGTCTACCCGGTGTGTTCGGTTATCGTTCAAACACACTTTTAAAACGCGTAGTCCAGATCTGGACAATCGGGGACTAGTTAACCCCCGGGTTAGTAGTCAAAACACTTATTCAAACTTATTGATAGGTCGCCACTAGTTGGGGCTATCGAACACGTGTCAGAATAGTCTATTATTTGAAGACGCAACATTAGGTGAGTTTCACGGCCCCTCTTTCTGTGCTTACGTTTTAGGGGAAGAAACATGCTACGTACTTGTTTTCATACTTATTATGTTATGCTAGTGTTACTTTGTGTTCTTACTATACGATAGTTCAGTTTTGCCATTGGACGATGTAACAACCGGCAAAAATAAGGTAATTCCGTACAAATTAATTAATATATGATTAACGTAATTAAATGAAATTATGTGTGATTTAATTATCAAGGCCTTAGGGGATAGCAATTTCCAAATAGTGCATAGGAATGCATACGTTTAATGGTAAAGCATGATTGGATCATGTGTAAATAAGCTATCCGGTATGGACGTTGGCAATTACCCGGTAATAATTAAATAAACGAAACGGATCCCGGACACCCAGGATATAAAATAAAGGGTATTTTCATGAAATATAATGAGTTTTGGAACTCCAAAACCATAAATGAAAACGTCTTGTACAAATCTCCCGGTAACGAATAAAATGCGCGTACCGCACCCGATACGCGTATAACTCATAATTTCACCCGGCAAAGGCCTAAATAACCAATCAACGCTTAAATTAGACTATATTTAAGGGTTATTAAAGGTATTTTTAATGTCCGGATAACGCGTGATTAAAACCCGAAAAATACCCGAACGACACCCGAACGACGGGGGATTAAACATAACAAACAATGGGTAAATATTTGAAGTTGTGGACCCCACTTAAACCCACTTGGGGGCCGGCCTTATGGCCTTGATATATCCTTGTCTTGTATTAGTAATAATAATGACCTATACTTAGCTAAAAGCATGCATATGCATAAGACAAATGTGTAAGAAAAACACAAGTACAAAAAGCATGCAATCCTTGTCCCCTCTTTTCAAATTTTCGGCCAAGTGCCAAATAAATCCAAGACACAATCCAAACTATCATTACATGCATGGTGATGGGTCTTGTATATAGAGATCATGATAGTTTATAAAGATTAACCAAGATTTACAAGCAATCCTACCTATACATACATACATACACGGCAACATTCACACACACACATATCATATCTTTCAAAAATATCCCAAGTACACAACTCAATCCTTCATAAGATTTCTTGAATCTTTGAAATGATTACATGTGATAAGGCTTTATATAACATGTGTTAGAGATTGGAGTAGCAAAGCAAAATTCTTCCCTTCCTTTCTTTCTTGTGGCCGTGGACTTTGCACCTCCCCCACACATCATTCTTACAAGTTTTTACATCTCCAAAACACTTAAAACAATCCATCATCCAAACCCCTATTGTGTGTTTCAAGCTTGGAGCTTAACCATTAAGGAAGAACACACTAAACCCCTCTCAAAATCAAAGGTTTTGTCTTCCCTAGCCTTGTGCTAGTAGTAAGCATTCTTAACTTTGTTTTTGATTATTATTATTCATGTATGTGTTCTTAGAAGCAAGTTGTACATGAAGGGTTTAAAAGGTGGTTTTGAACATAATCTTTAATAGGTTTTACATGTGTAAAATGGATGGTTAAAGATATGAAAATAAACCATGGATTTGATGATGATGATGTATTAATCTTGAAAATGTGTAAAGTTTGCATTTAAAACTAAGTAGGATGATGTTTTGGTTAAAATTGTGGAATGAACTTGAATATGTTAAAAGTAACTTTAAATCATCTTGTTATGATCATACAAGGCATAATGTATGGTGGAACATATTAGTAGCTCATAAATAAAGAAAATGAAAAATTAAAGTTAGCTTACTTAGATGAATGATATTTTGGTAAAATGGACAAATCCATAAAACACACATATAAGTAGTCTTCCATATGGAATATAAGACTAACAAAAGTGTTTTGATACAAAAATAACTTACCAATAAAAAGTTGAATCTTCAAAGTCTACTATTTTGAGTGAAAAATGTTAACTTTGGAAGTTAGAGTGGAAAAATGCAACTTTTGGAAGTTAAGGGACTAAAGTTGTAACTTTGAAAGTTAGAGGACTAAAATGGATATTTTAGAAACTATTAGTCCAAAAATACAAGCATGGAAAGTTTGGTGTCAAAAATGTAAGTAATAAATTCTAAGGATGATTTTGGTAAATACTAGTAGATATACTTGGGTATTTTGTATAAAAGTGTATTTTTGAAGGTTATAAAAATATAGAGGGTTTTAACATAAGGATTTTTTTAAAATAGAGATTTTATAAAAACATTAAACAAGCTTGAGAAACTTATACAAAAATGAATACTTTTATATAAATGGGAATATAAAAGTGTTGGAAACATTTTTGTAGTTAAGTTAACAAGTTGGGTTAAAAATACATAAGTATTTTAAACCATCCAAGTAGCATGTGAAAAGAGGAAGAAATATGGATAATATTTCTATAAAATACATGTTGGGAAAAACTTGGAAAAATTAACTAATCGAGTTAAGATATCGAACTAAGACGCGTTAACAAACCGTACACGGACAAATCATGAGAAAAATGCCATTGCGGCAAGATAAGAAAAATATATATTTTAAGAAGTAAAATATATATACATTATGGGTGAAAACTAATAAACACTTTCCTAAGTGTTGGAGGAATTATTCGTGGGAGAAAACACATGACATAAACAAATGAGACGTTAAACAAACGTATATACTTAACAAGAAAAATTACACATTTATATATATATATGTACGCTCGTCTCGGCAAAATTCTAGTATATCTACTTAATGGGAAAGTAGATATGTGGGAAGGAAAGCCGCGACGAGAAGACAAGGATATATATATGTGTATGCCATACCAACAAGATCCTAGTATATTTATTTGAATGGGAAAATAAATATACGGTAAGGTGAGTTGAGTTGAACGTTAAGAATATACAATCGAACGACAAGATCTTAGTATATTTGTTTAAATGGGAAAACAAATGTGCGGCAAAGTGAGTCGGGTCGAGTGTTGAGATATATATTATATCGAGCGATGCGATCTTAAGTATAATTATTTAAATGGGAAAATAATTATATGTTAAGTGAAGTCGAGTCGATGATAATAAGGTACAAGTTAAGAAAATATTAACAAGAGTAATATATAACTTGTAACACAAAGGGTAATGTAACGCCAACGAAACCTAGGATACGCGCTTAATTAAACGGGATTTGGAATAACTGGTGGTCGGGAGTTGGGTGTACAACTTGCCAAGGCACATGCACTATAGGAATAGTGACTTATACGTCTAGGACGTTTGTAGGTGCGGGACCATCTTTGCTATCCGCCTAGTAATCCAGACAGAGTTTCAGGTGAGTTTCACGGCCCCATTTTAAACTATTTTTACGTTTTTCCGGGGGAGATATATGTTAGGGAAAATGTTTGACGGATTTATTACTTGAGGTGTGACCGCCACTCGGGGTTGAGTCCTCGCCTCTATAATCATTTATTCAGGGAAATGAAACCGGAGGAATATTGAATAGTACTATTGGTGCCTGACAAGGCCCACCTCTAATCGATAGCGTCGATTATGCATTAGGTTATGCCTGGGGTGCATATATTCTGAACTTAAGTCGTGGGAAACCGAGTAACGACTTGGAGCGGGGCATATTTATTTATACGTCTTGGTTTGATTATAGTCTCAAGTAGAGTTATAGGAATTTGCAACTCCTATACATTGTCATAACATGGTATTTCCCAAGTAATCAAGTTTTGGAAACTAAAAACCTGTGAACTCACCAATATATTTTATATTGACGAAACTTTTAAACATATCTTTCAGGTAACTAGATGAAGGAGCATCGGGCAAGCTGGGTCGAGGAATCCTCCAATGCGGCGTCAAACTTTTGCGGGGTTTCACTTTTATTTCCCAAGGCATTTGGGATATATATGAGAAACCTCTATGATTATCTTAAAAACAATTTACTTTTGTGTAATGTTTGAACAAGATTTGACGTCATAATAAATGACCCATTTTCTTAAATTACTTGTGTTTAGCAATGACCTTGACTTTATGCTTTGAACCGTCGCGCCACGTGTTTCCGCCATTGTCGTGGTGTGACAGAAGGTGGTATCAGAGCCAAGGTTATAGCGAACTAGAGTATTTTCTTTAAAAACTAGACTATAACCGGATTTGGTTCAAAAGATAAAGTTTTCAAAAGAAAAATATATAAAGACACTAAAGTAATTTTTCAAGAAAGCATTGGGCATGAGGAGATTCCGACCAAGCTAGCCAGGGGTATCGTTATGCATTAACATAGTATTAGAGGTTAGAAAGGATACTGATAATGTACGCCTTAACTGTCTAATTTAAATTAATTCATATATATACATGTACGGTTCTTTTGCCAGGATGTCGGACGCTGGTAGTATAGCGCCCAGTATCGATAGCAGCATTCAGATCATCCCTGCGCCACCGCCTGAGCCAGTCGAGCTGGTAGTACTTGACGCAGAGGACGAAGACGTGGAGATGAACGCCGCGGGAGGTTCAGATGACGACTCGGACGAGACGGATCCTAGCGAGGATCCTGATTGGGCACCCGCCGTGGTCGACGCGCCGCTACCCATTGTACCGGCCGCACCGTTAGCCCCACGCCCCATCCGAGCTATCAGGGATTTCCCTGAGGGCTGTGCCGGACCGTCCCGGCCGATCCCAGCCCAGTCGGAGACAGTAGAGTCTCCATTCGACCGACAGGCTCACGTGGAGCACGAGCCAGCACCCTTACCCCACATCCACATTCCTCCAGGCATGAGACTCATGCCGATCTCCCATGGGAGGAACGGGTGGATATCTGATGACTCTGACGACGAGTCCGTAGCTTCGGTAGAGCACATGCTGGTACCCGAGATTCCAGCTGTTCAGGATGAGCCAGTGGCTCCAATGTTAGAGGACGCACCTGCTGACCCCATAGCCCCACCAGCACCACTCGAGCCCGCACCTCAGGAGGGACCAGCAGCACATGTACTCGAGGGTAGCCCCGCCGATAGCTCTGAGCTACGCAGGGCAGGCATGGCAGCCTTTGCCACCGCGAGCCCTCCTACCCCCACTGTTGTGGTATCCACTCCAGAGTGGGCCACTGTTTCGGAGCCTTTAGTAGCCCCACTAGCCGAGCCTATGCCACCGCCCCCAGTAGCCGTGACTATACCGATCCCCACCCTTCCCAGCATGACACCTGCACCGTACCCTTTGGGTGCAGGGGACCCTTATATGATGCCACCCCACTTTTCCCTCAGACCACCAGGTTTCACCCCATTACTACCGCACATACCGATACCAGCCCCCTTTGGGCCATTCCCATCCACACACCCAGATATACCCGGACCATCCCAGCCACCTAGGACGACACCCTTGTCTGGACCAGCATGGTCCACTGCCATCACTCTAGAGCGGGACTTTCAGACTCTCGCTGACACGGTGCAGCGCACCGTAACACAGGTAGAACATCAGACTCGTCTGATGTGGACGAGGATGATAGATGCGCGGGATGCCTTGGCGCATTACGCGGAGGAGCTACTAAGCCTGGACGCTCAGTGCGGTATTACGGGGGATGCGCACTTTGCGCATCGACATTTCTTGTACGAGCGTATCATGACGATCAGTATGACGATCAGTACGCATGCGCCGCAGTACCAGTATCCGCCACCACCGCCACAGTAGGATGTATCAGGGATGCACAGAAGAACCACCAGTTTATGTACATAGTAGCAGCAGTATGGTAGTACAGCACGGGTTATGACACTCGTCTGCATTTTGCCTAGCCGTACGGATATTACGGCACATGATATGATGTTTTATTTATTTCAAAAACAATGTATTGTATGAGAAATGTATTCTCCATTTTGTATTATGAACAAGCATTGTACTAGTCTTTGGGTGATGACACTGCTTACTCCCTGTCGTGGGCAGAACTGAAGGAACTTATGATTGCTGAGTACCGTCCGGCGAGTGAGGTACAGAAATTGGAAACTGAGTTCTGGAACCTCACTATGATGGGAGCGGACGTTACTGGCTACACGTCCCGATTCCACGATCTTGCCAGATTAGTGCCGCGATTGGTCACCCCTGAGAACAACAAAATTGAGCGTTATCTGTTCGGCCTAGCACCGCAAATACGCAGCATGGTCACTGCTTCTAAACCTACGACCATGCGCGCGGCCATTGATCTTGCGCTCAGTCTCACCGAAGATGCCATACGCATGGGTACACTGATCCGCCAAGTTTCGGGATTAAAAATTTCTGAGGCAAGCAGTGTGGAGGCCAAGAATCAGGGATCAAACTCAGCTGTTGTGACGAATGACCAGGGTAACAAGCCGAGGGTTGGGAAAAGAAAACGGGATGAAGGAAAAAGGGACCGAGCGTCGGGTAGCTCGAACAAGAAGGGAAAAGGATATGTCGCCACGTGACGTGGTAATGGTAACAAACAAGGAAATCAGGGGAGAAACAATGGATTAACTTGTGGGAAGTGCCACCGCACAGGGCACAAGACTGAAGAATGCCGTTCTGGAGCACCGAAAAATGGAGGGGCTAGACCATGCTTTGCATGCGGATCGTTAGATCATTGGAAGAAGGATTGCCCCAAGATCAACAACCAGGCCTGCGGCCTGGCATTTGTGATTGGAGCCGGTGATGCACGGCAAGACCCCAACGTGGTCACTGGTACGTTTCCTCTTAATGGTCATTATGCCTCTGTATTATTTGATACCGGTGCTGACTTTAGCTTCGTATCCATTGAGTTTAAAAGACTACTTGGATTAAAAACTAGCAAACTAGATACACCCTACTCTATAGAACTGGCTAATGGTAAAACTATTGAAACGAGAGAGGTAGCAAAAGATTGTAAGTTAGAACTCTGTGGGCACGAGTTTGGGATTGATCTATTGCCGGTTGTATTGGGAAGTTTTGACATCGTTGTCGGCATGGACTGGTTGTCCGCGCACCGTGCAATTGTGGTTTGCAACGATAAAGTTATTCAAGTTCCCCTCGCAAGTGGTGAAACTCTCTCAATTCAAGGGGAAAGACACGGGACGCCACTAAGAATTATTTCAAGCATGAAGGCTCGTAAGTGTCTGAGAAAAGGGCTTGTCGCATTCTTGGCACACATAGTGGACAAGAAGGCCGACGAGCGAAAGTTGGAAGACATTCCAGTCGCCAGAGATTTTCCAGATGTATTTCCAGAAGATTTTCCGGGGTTGCCGCCACCTCGACAGGTCGAGTTCCGCATCGATCTCGTTCCTGGAGCAGCTCCTGTGGCACGATCGCCATACCGCCTAGCTCCATCAGAGATGCAGGAACTGTCCAGCCAGCTACAGGAATTATTGGACAAAGGTTTTATAAGATCGAGTTTCTCACCTTGGGGAGCTCCCGTCTTATTTGTGAAGAAGAAGGATGGCACATTTCGCATGTGCATCGACTATCGAGAGCTGAACAAGCTAACCATCAAGAATCGCTATCCTCTCCCCAGGATCGACGATTTATTTGATCAGCTCCAAGGTTCCAGCTATTACTCCAAGATCGATTTGAGGTCAGGCTATCACCAGTTGCGTATACAAGAAGAAGACATACCAAAAACAGCCTTCAGAACCCGGTATGGACACTATGAATTTTTGGTAATGCCGTTCGGCTTAACCAACGCACCAGCGGTTTTCATGGACCTAATGAACCGCGTGTGTAAGCCATACCTGGACAAATTCGTCATCGTTTTCATTGACGATATTTTGATCTATTCACGCACGAAAGAAGACCACGAGAATCACCTTCGGTTAATTCTTGAAGTATTACGCAAAGAGAAGCTCTACGCTAAATTCTCAAAATGTGACTTTTGGATTCGGGAAGTTCACTTTTTAGGCCACGTGGTAAACGAGAAGGGCATACACGTGGATCCCGCCAAGATCGAGGCAATTAAAAATTGGGAAGCCCCTCGAACTCCTACCGAAGTGCGACAATTTCTAGGCCTTGCGGGTTATTACAGAAGGTTCATCGAGAACTTTTCAAAAATAGCACAAGCTTTAACCATGCTAACCCAAAAGGATAAGAAATTTGAGTGGACGGAAAAGCAAGAGGCAGCATTCCAATTGTTAAAAGACAAGCTATGTGGCGCTCCGATACTGTCACTTCCAGACGGTACGGAAGATTTCGTGGTTTACTGTGATGCCTCGCATCAAGGTTTGGGATGTGTATTGATGCAGCGAGAAAAAGTAATAGCATATGCTTCCAGGCAACTGAAAATCCATGAGAAGAACTACACTACACACGATTTGGAATTAGGTGCAGTGGTGTTCGCTCTCAAGATATGGAGGCACTATTTGTACGGAACCAAGTGCACGATTTTCACCGATCACAAGAGTTTGCAACACATCTTTGATCAGAAGGATTTAAACATGCGACAACGGCGATGGGTTGAATTATTAAACGATTACGATTGTGAAATAAAGTACCATCCCGGTAAGGCGAACGTCGTAGCCGACGCCTTGAGTCGCAAGGAACGGGTTAAACCATTGCGTGTTCGAGCTTTGGGTCTGACTATCCACACGAATATGACTGAACGAATTCGTGAAGCTCAAGTTAACGCCCTCAAACCCGAGAATGTCAAAGGTGAAAGGTTACGAAAGATGGTTGATTCACTGGAACCAAAAGCGGACCAGACACTGTATTTCATGAATAGAATTTGGGTCCCAGTATATGGTGGATTGCGTGAGCTAGTATTGGCCGAAGCTCACAGTTCTAGATATTCGGTTCACCCGGGTGCAGACAAGATGTTCCACGATTTGAAGGAACTTTATTGGTGGCCGAATTTCAAGAGGGATATAGCAGCCTACGTTGCGCGATGTTTGACTTGCGCAAAGGTCAAGGCTGAGCACCAGAAACCTTCCGGTTTGCTCCAGCAACCGGAAATACCGGAATGGAAATGGGAACGAATCACCATGGATTTCATTACCAAGTTACCCAAGACGACAAGCGGCCATGACATGATCTGGGTAATCGTAGATCGATTGACGAAATCTGCACACTTCCTCCCAATACGCGAAACGGACAGGTTGGAGAAACTGACCCGTTTGTACATTAAGGAAGTGGTATCTAAACACGGCGTACCTGTTTCTATCATCTCCGATCGAGATAGTCGCTTCACTTCCAGATTTTGGGAAAGTTTAAATGAAGCCCTCGGTACTCGCCTCGACATGAGCACCGCATATCACCCCCAAACGGATGGCCAAAGTGAACGAACCATCCAGACCTTGGAGGATATGTTACGGGCATGCGCGATTGATTTCGGAGGTAATTGGGATACGCACTTGCCATTGGTAGAATTTTCTTATAACAACAGTTATCATACGAGCATTCAAGCCGCACCGTTTGAAGCTCTATATGGACGCAAGTGCCGATCGCCATTATGTTGGGCGGAAGTTGGAGAAAAACAACTCACCGGGCCCGAAATTATCATTAGGTTATGTCCAAGGAACGCCTCAAAGCGGCCCGGGACCGCCAGAAAAGCTATGCTGATATGAGGCGAAAGCCTTTGGAGTTTCAAGTCGGAGACAGGGTCCTACTGAAAGTGTCACCTTGGAAAGGTGTCGCGCGCTTTGGGAAGCGCGGAAAACTGAACCCACGATATATTGGACCGTTCGAAGTCTTGTCCAGGGTAGGCACAGTGGCATACAAGCTCAAGTTGCCTCAAGAGCTTAGTGGAATACACGACACATTTCATGTGTCAAATTTGAAAAAGTGCCTATCCGACGAAACTCTCATTATCCCAGCAGACGAAATCCAGATTGACGACAAGTTACATTTTGTTGAAGAGCCAATCGAGGTAACTGATTGGAAGGTCCAAAAACTAAGGCGCAGCAAGATCAGATTGGTCAAAGTGCGCTGGAATGCCAAGCGTGGACCGGAGTTCACGTGGGAAAGGCTGGACCGGATGAAGCAAAAATACCCTGCCCTATTCGAGAAGACACCTGTACCGGAGAACTCGAAGTGAATTCCGGGACGGAATTCTCTTAACGGGGGGAGAATGTAACAACCGGGAAAAATAAGGTAATTCCGTACAAATTAATTAATATATGATTAACGTAATTAAATGCAATTATGTGTGATTTAATTATCAAGGCCTTAGGGGATAGCAATTTCCAAATAGTGCATAGGAATGCATACGTTTAATGGTAAAGCATGATTGGATCATGTGTAAATAAGCTATCCGGTATGGACGTTGGCAATTACCCGGTAATAATTAAATAAACGAAACGGATCCCGGACACCCAGGATATAAAATAAAGGGTATTTTCATGAAATATAATGAGTTTTGGAACTCCAAAACCATAAATGAAAACGTCTTGTACAAATCTCCCGGTAACGAATAAAATGCGCGTACCGCACCCGATACGCGTATAACTCATAATTTCACCCGGCAAAGGCCTAAATAACCAATCAACGCTTAAATTAGACTATATTTAAGGGTTATTAAAGGTATTTTTAATGTCCGGATAACGCGTGATTAAAACCCGAAAAATACCCGAACGACACCCGAACGACGGGGGATTAAACATAACAAACAATGGGTAAATATTTGAAGTTGTGGACCCCACTTAAACCCACTTGGGGGCCGGCCTTATGGCCTTGATATATCCATGTCTTGTATTAGTAATAATAATGACCTATACTTAGCTAAAAGCATGCATATGCATAAGACAAGTGTGTAAGAAAAACACAAGTACAAAAAGCATGCAATCCTTGTCCCCTCTTTTCAAATTTTCCGCCAAGTGCCAAATAAATCCAAGACACAATCCAAACTATCATTACATGCATGGTGATGGGTCTTGTATATAGAGATCATGATAGTTTATAAAGATTAACCAAGATTTACAAGCAATCCTACCTATACATACATACATACACGGCAACATTCACACACACACACATATCATATCTTTCAAAAATATCCCAAGTACACAACTCAATCCTTCATAAGATTTCTTGAATCTTTGAAATGATTACATGTGATAAGGCTTTATATAACATGTGTTAGAGATTGGAGTAGCAAAGCAAAAGTCTTCCCTTCCTTTCTTTCTTGTGGCCGTGGACTTTGCACCTCCCCCACACATCATTCTTACAAGTTTTTACATCTCCAAAACACTTAAAACAATCCATCATCCAAACCCCTATTGTGTGTTTCAAGCTTGGAGCTTAACCATTAAGGAAGAACACACTAAACCCCTCTCAAAATCAAAGGTTTTGTCTTCCCTAGCCTTGTGCTAGTAGTAAGCATTCATAACTTTGTTTTTGATTATTATTATTCATGTATGTGTTCTTAGAAGCAAGTTGTACATGAAGGGTTTAAAAGGTGGTTTTGAACATAATCTTTAATAGGTTTTACATGTGTAAAATGGATGGTTAAAGATATGAAAATAAACCATGGATTTGATGATGATGATGTATTAATCTTGAAAATGTGTAAAGTTTGCATTTAAAACTAAGTAGGATGATGTTTTGGTTAAAATTGTGGAATGAACTTGAATATGTTAAAAGTAACTTTAAATCATCTTGTTATGATCATACAAGGCATAATGTATGGTGGAACATATTAGTAGCTCATAAATAAAGAAAATGAAAAATTAAAGTTAGCTTACTTAGATGAATGATATTTTGGTAAAATGGACAAATCCATAAAACACACATATAAGTAGTCTTCCATATGGAATATAAGACTAACAAAAGTGTTTTGATACAAAAATAACTTACCAATAAAAAGTTGAATCTTCAAAGTCTACTATTTTGAGTGAAAAATGTTAACTTTGGAAGTTAGAGTGGAAAAATGCAACTTTTGGAAGTTAAGGGACCAAAGTTGTAACTTTGAAAGTTAGAGGACTAAAATGGATATTTTAGAAACTATTAGTCCAAAAATACAAGCATGGAAAGTTTGGTGTCAAAAATGTAAGTAATAAATTCTAAGGATGATTTTGGTAAATACTAGTAGATATACTTGGGTATTTTGTATAAAAGTGTATTTTTGAAGGTTATAAAAATATAGAGGGTTTTAACATAAGGATTTTTTTAAAATAGAGATTTTATAAAAACATTAAACAAGCTTGAGAAACTTATACAAAAATGAATACTTTTATATAAATGGGAATATAAAAGTGTTGGAAACATTTTTGTAGTTAAGTTAACAAGTTGGGTTAAAAATACATAAGTATTTTAAACCATCCAAGTAGCATGTGAAAAGAGGAAGAAATATGGATAATATTTCTATAAAATACATGTTGGGAAAAACTTGGAAAAATTAACTAATCGAGTTAAGATATCGAACTAAGACGCGTTAACAAACCGTACACGGACAAATCATGAGAAAAATGCCATTGCGGCAAGATAAGAAAAATATATATTTTAAGAAGTAAAATATATATACATTATGGGTGAAAACTAATAAACACTTTCCTAAGTGTTGGAGGAATTATTCGTGGGAGAAAACACATGACATAAACAAATGAGACGTTAAACAAACGTATATACTTAACAAGAAAAATTACACATTTATATATATATGTACGCTCGTCTCGGCAAAATTCTAGTATATCTACTTAATGGGAAAGTAGATATGTGGGAAGGAAAGCCGCGACGAGAAGACAAAGATATATATATGTGTATGCCATACCAACAAGATCCTAGTATATTTATTTGAATGGGAAAATAAATATACGGTAAGGTGAGTTGAGTTGAACGTTAAGAATATACAATCGAACGACAAGATCTTAGTATATTTGTTTAAATGGGAAAACAAATGTGCGGCAAAGTGAGTCGGGTCGAGTGTTGAGATATATATTATATCGAGCGATGCGATCTTAAGTATAATTATTTAAATGGGAAAATAATTATATGTTAAGTGAAGTCGAGTCGATGATAATAAGGTACAAGTTAAGGAAATATTAACAAGAGTAATATATAACTTGTAACACAAAGGGTAATGTAACGCCAACGAAACCTAGGATACGCGCTTAATTAAACGGGATTTGGAATAACTGGTGGTCGGGAGTTGGGTGTACAACTTGCCAAGGCACATGCACTATAGGAATAGTGACTTAAACGTCTAGGACGTTTGTAGGTGCGGGACCATCTTTGCTATCCGCCTAGTAATCCAGACAGAGTTTCAGGTGAGTTTCACGGCCCCATTTTAAACTATTTTTACGTTTTTCCGGGGGAGAGATATGTTAGGGAAAATGTTTGATGGATTTATTACTTGAGGTGTGACCGCCACTCGGGGTTGAGTCCTCGCCTCTATAATCATTTATTCAGGGAAATGAAACCGGAGGAATATTGAATAGTACTATTGGTGCCTGACAAGGCCCACCCCTAATCGATAGCGTCGATTATGCATTAGGTTATGCCTGGGGTGCATATATTCTGAACTTAAGTCGTGGGAAACCGAGTAACGACTTGGAGCGGGGCATATTTATTTATACGTCTTGGTTTGATTATAGTCTCAAGTAGAGTTATAGGAATTTGCAACTCCTATACATTGTCATAACATGGTATTTCCCAAGTAATCAAGTTTTGGAAACTAAAAACCTGTGAACTCACCAATATATTTTATATTGACGAAACTTTTAAACATATCTTTCAGGTAACTAGATGAAGGAGCACCGGGCAAGCTGGGTCGAGGAATCCTCCAATGCGGCGTCAAACTTTTGCGGGGTTTCACTTTTATTTCCCAAGGCATTTGGGATATATATGAGAAACCTCTATGATTATCTTAAAAACAATTTACTTTTGTGTAATGTTTGAACAAGATTTGACGTCATAATAAATGACCCATTTTCTTAAATTACTTGTGTTTAGCAATGACCTTGACTTTATGCTTTGAACCGTCGCGCCACGTGTTTCCGCCATTGTCGTGGTGTGACAGACGACAGTTCAGTTAGCCGTGGTTCGGCAGTTCGGTTGGCTGGGCTCGGCCGTTCAGTTCACCGGGGGTTCAGTAGTGCAGTTATGCCTGGGTTGGCAGTTTGGTTGCACACAACTGTCATGCACTTGGTATTGTATGAGTGGTTTCTTATGCCTGGGTTGGCATCCTTTTAGCATAACGGTAACTTTTGCAAATCTATGGTAATTTTTGGAAAATTGCGGTAACTTTGAGAGACTTTGGAAACACTAGGAAACTCTTGAAAACTTTGGTAACATTAGGAACTCTTGGGAACTTTTGGATGAAACTTTTAAACTGCTGGAAACCTTTGGGAAACATTTGGAAACACTTTTTGAAACGCTTTAATCAAAAACCTGTGAACTCACCAGCATTTTGTGCTGACGTTTTTAGCATGTTTTCTCAGGTCTCTAAGGTAGCAACTATTGATAGGCGCACGGTGTCGCACGGCGTCTAGGATTTCAGTTGCATGGTTTTGGACATTATCAGATTCATAACTTTTACTTTACGAGTTGTAAAGATGTTTTATTCTTCCGCTATTGTGGTTACGTTTTGAGAACTTAATGAATAGTTTACGTCGTTTTAATATCATATAGTTGTCTTTTATTGTGACCGTTGACTTGGATCCAGGTGTGTCACACGCCTCGCGGTAAAACCCCGCATGTGAAATTTGAGGGTGTGACAGATTGGTAGCAGAGCCAGGTTATAGTGTACTAGGACTGCATGTAGAGTCTAGTCTATAGCCGAGTTTCACACACTAGACGGTCACACACTTGCGAGTCTTGTTACATGGTACACTTACTAGTGTTGGAGGTGTTAGTATCATCGAGGTCATCTATGTGTTACTTCATCCATTCTGTTTCTTGCTTGATTCTATGTTCTACAATTATCTTATCTTCGTCTCCTGGTTTTGGAAACGAAAAGGTTGACCGGTGGACATGGGAGTTGTGTATATTGGAGTGGCTTTTGGCACATCCTTGAGATCGGTCCAGGATTTAGACACCTCCCTTCTATACTCCAATGGACACGCTCTCCTACACACACCATCTTAATTTTGTACTTGTAGTGGTACATTCTTGAGTGTTTTTGTCCGGTGACTTGAACTTCAGATTTGGGGTACAGTTGGAGGACCATGTAGAATGGTTTATCATTTCGGGTGCACACGAAATAACAAACTGGGATGCATGAAAATCCTGGTGGACTCTGCGTTTGGACTGATGGTCTCGAGCTGGATTTGGGGTTTGAAATCTTGTGTTGCTAGTGGTTTATACTAGTAACTGGATGGTCACACGTTTATGAGTTGTCTTAGTGGGGGGAACATGCTAACGTTGTTGGGGTAACTATGTTACCATCATACTTATGTGTTACATCATTTATTCTTTCTCCTTGGGTTATCTATTCTCTATCTTACCTTCTTCTTCGGGATTTGGAGATGAAGGGACTGACTTGTCAAGTCATAGCACGACAGTATTCTGCATTGACGCGGCTTCATCGTATATTTGAGATCTGTCCAGTGTTCGGACATCTCCCTTCTCTGCTCCTATGGACACACTTGCTTGCAAGCACTATCTTACACTTGTACTTACCCTTCGGGATGGTTATTCGTTCGGGGATTCTTGTACGCTTGGTATTCTGATCGTATGATTCGTGGTTGATACAAATTGGGTGGATCAGGGTGGTTCCCCAACATTGTTGCTAGTGGTTGCTACTAGTGACGAATCTGAACATCTTGTTCCCTTGTATTCCCAGAGGATGTCTGCTACTCGTGGTGGTGGTTGTGCTGGGGGACGTCGTGGTGGCGGCGGTAGTCGTGCCGGTGGTCGCGGCGGTGGAAACATCACTATGACCCATGACGAACTGAACAATCTGATCCAGCAACAGGTGTATGTTGCCCTTGCCATCTTTCAGGCTGCTCAACAAGCCTTTGGTGGTAATTTGATTACTACTACATTCGTTCTTATCTTGCGTGGGGTATTCGTTTTGTTTCATTTGGTGTGTTGGTACAGGTAACGATGTTAGCCCACCTACTCCTGCTTGAACCTATAAGATGTTTATGGATTTCAAGCCGCACAATTTCTCTAGTTCTGAGGGAGCAGTGGGATGGCTCTGGTGGTTGGACAAGGTCAAGTCTTCGTTTGCTTTGTGTGGGTGTCCTGTGGTGGATCATGTGTAGTTTGCTGCTGGTAGTTTTGAGGGTCCGGCCTTGACGTGGTGGAACTCTACTGTTCAGGTTATGGGCTTGGTTGAAGCTCATGGTATGTCTTGGATTGATTTTGTGTCTCGGTTGAAGGCGGAGTACTATCCTAGGGACGAGATAAAGAATTTGGAACATGATTTATGGAATCATCAGATGGTGGGGTCGGAGATTGAGGCGTACACTTCAAGGTATCATGAGTTGGCACTTATGTGTCTGGAACCGTCAACTCCGGATTTTAAGAGGATTGAGTTCTATGTCGCTGGGTTGGTACCGGAGATTGCGGGACTTGTAGTCGCGGCTGACCATACTACATTATTGGCTACTATCCGGTCGACTCACAAGCTGACAAACATGAAGGTTGGTGAGGGTGTTTTGCCACCTAGGGATGCTACTGTGGAGACTCCAGGGAATAACAAGAGGAAGTTTGACGAAGTGGGTTTGTCGTCTGGTCAGAGGCAAGAAGGGTATACTAGGAAGCTTCCGAAGTGTAACCATTGTGGATTTCATCATCGCAGTCGTTGTGACGGGTTTTGTTGTAACAGATGTAAGTTGATAGGACATGTTGCTAGGGATTGTAGAGTCACCCTTCAGCCAGGGCAAGTTCGGGCTAATACTTGGGGGAATCAGGAATGATACAATTGTGGTGAGGCAGGACACTTCAGGCGGAACTGTCCATAGTTGGTTCGGGGTACGAATGCAGGTGGTGGAGGCAACGGTGGTGGAGACCAGAATGCGCGTGTCTTCATGATTAGTGCGGGTGAGGCCCGACATGATCTTGATGCAGATACCGGTACGTTTTCTTTTCTTGAGCGTCACGTTTTGTGTTTTTGATTGATTCTTGTGCCATTGGATTTGCGTGTTGTTGCGTTTTGTTTATGGACTATACCTGGTGCTTAGGTTGATCGCAGTAACGTACCTTCGAGGGTTCATGGGTTCGATGAACCGCATTTGCTAGCCTTACCCTATTTTTGCTTGTGGGAACAAGAAGTTTCGTTGTTTATCGTGGCATTCCTATTCTGGGTTTCGGTTGTGTGTTGGCACTGCGCAGGGAGGTTATCATTTGCATTTTCATCAGCTTAGAGTCCGCGTGAAGGACTACATTGTCTACCTCATGGAACCGGGGGTGGTTCGGTTTGTTAGGAAGTCTGAACACATTTCTTGTACGGTACCTGGTGCGTCGTTTATACCGATCACAAGGAGTCTTCAGTGTATTTTCGACCAGGTTGGGTTGCTTGTTTGACTTTTGTAGCGGTTACCTTGTACTCATCTTGAGGAAGTGGTTCCTCGGCTTAGAGTACTTGTTTCTATCACATCTGTTTGTGATTTCCGTTTCATTTCGTTTCCTTGGGAAGCGTTGCTTCAAGCATTGGGTGCTTGGTTGGATCGGGCGCGGATCTCCTTTCGCATTGTTTGGATTCATTATGGTTCATGTTGTGAACCGGAGTTCTTGTGGGCACGAGGGGACTAGATGGGATCTAGGTAACCTCATTCATTACGTAAGCGTGTACTTGGGTCTATACTTGTTACGGTTGAAGCTGAGTGAATCTCGGGACGAGATTCCTTTCAACTGGGGGATGATGTGACAACCGGAAAATTTTCTTTCTTTTCATCTCCTTCCTTTTTTCGCTTCGGGTAATTTTCGGGAAGAAAATTCTTTCAACTGGGGGTTAATGTGACACTCGGCAAACTCAGGGTAACATTTTTCTAACATATAAGTCTACCTTAGTGGAAACATTCATTTAACATACTTAACGGGGTCAGTTAAGTGGGGTTACGTTACGTATTGTCCAGGGTTCAATGATTCGGAGGATCATTGGGGTCACCTTTTTGCACACACACGAGTCTTGAGTCCCGTTTTTAGTGAACTTACATAATTGGATCGGATGACAAACTTGAACCACTTCGTGTATAATGAGTAACGTGTGAATACATGTTTAAGTGATACTTATATGGTTCTACATGATTTTATATGTTTAACATATGTTAGGATTGCGTGTTCATGTGTTAGGATGTGTTAAAATGCGTTTAAATGAAAAAACTGGAAAATCTTGAAAACATGGGAAAGGGGGGGGTCGAACCAGGCTTGTGAGTTTGAATAAAAAGGCCATTCGACCATATGTAATCCCATTCGACCCTTGCATGGGGTTGAATGAAGCATAAGTATAAATACTACACTTTGCAACTTTTCATCATTTCACCAACCGTAGTCGCCTCTAAACACACTCTCTCGACTCTAATCACTAAGGAAGGAGTTTTTGAACTTGTTTTGCATAATCTAACCTACAATCATCTTCCATATTACAAAAGAAGAGAAGATTCAAGGTGTGTTTTTGATCTAAGACCATTTTGATTCATTTTGATTCGTTTTTATCAAACCCTAAGTGTCCAGATCTGATTCAAACATGTTTTCATGGATAAAAACCTTTCTAACATCTTCCTAAACAAAACCTTTTCATAAACATTGAGTTTTCATGCAAAATACATGTGTTAATGATGTTAATTGATGTGTTATGAACTTGTATGGAATTGATTGATGATTTACTGCTATGTAGATGTTTATAATAATGATCTTGGACTGTTGTTAATGATGATTTATGATTGAGATGGGTTACAATTGGTTATTGTTGATGTTTTGCTCATTTCGGGGGGGGGGGGGGGGGTTATGTTAGATCTAGGGTTTGATTCATGTTGTTATTGTTTATGAAATGATTAGGGGTTTTCTTACACATGATAATCTGAGCATGTTGAGCTAATTGATAGGTGATTTCGATAAGTTTCCATATCAGGTAAAGATTGCATGCGTATGATGTGACATTTCCATAATTTTCCATTTTGGGTAACTTGTAAAACGGACAGATTTCGGGTTAAAATTGGTAAGGTTTTGTGGGAATAGGTTAATGATAGTTGACTGCTGTGATTGGTGATGTTTCGTGATGTTTTTAGACTGTTTAGATGCGTTTTGGTGCGTTTTATGAAGTTTTGCAGCAAAAGGGTCAAACCTGAAACTCATTCAACCTTTTGTGGGGTCGAATGAGCCACAAATAGGTCGAATGAGCATGCATGGGGTCGAATGAACACTGTTTAGGTCGAATTAACACGTTTTAGGGTCGAATTAACGTGTGTTAGGTTCGAGTAAACATTTGTTAGGGTCGAATAAACATGTGTTAGGTGGAATGAACTTGTGAGTAGGTTGAATGAACATCATGAGGGTTGAACCATGGGGCCATGGGTCGAACCAGAAGCCCTAGGGGTCGAACCAAACCCAGAAATCTTCTGGTTCGACCTTACAACTTCGTATATGCGATTTTTGATGCAAACTTGTGTGTTAAGAGATCTTACAACTTCGAACCAGAAGCCCTAAGTGTGTTATGCTTAAAACTTGTGTGTTAACCTTATGTACTTGATTAGTTGATGTAATGGGTCACCAACGGGATGTCAGGTCTGTCCGGTGTGTCTGGTTAACCTTCAAACACACTTTTAAACACCCGTAGTCATGATCTTGACAATCGGGGACTAGTTAACCCTCGGGTTAGTAGTCAAAACACTTATGCAAACTTATTGATAGGTTGCCACTAGTTGGGGCTATCGAACACGTGTCGGATAACTCTTTTATCTGAAGACGCAACCTAAGGTGAGTTTCACGGCCCCTCTTTCTGTGCTTACATTTTCGGGGGAGAAACATGCTATGTACTTGTTTTCATACGAGAAAATTGCAGTTTTCATCCATGTGGTTTGCCTAAACTAACAGGTTCAATCCAGGTTTAAAACCCTGAGTACTTGTGGTTTCATTTTCTAACACTTTTCCGATTGCAGGAGACGAAGAAGGAATCAAGTAAAAGATGCGACGACAATGGAACAAATTGAAGCGATGATTTGTCGGATAAATTGTTGGCCATAACCTTTTGGTTTGTTTGTAGCTTTTTTAAGGTGCCATCACAGATGGAGGAGAGAAGAGATGGTGAGGAGAGGGAGGGTGGCGGTAGAGATGGTGGTGGTGGTGTTGCAGGTGGTGGTGGGTGGGTGGGTAGGTTAGAGATGGTGGTGGTGGTGGAGATGGTGGGGGTGGTGGAGATGGTGGTGTTGTAGGTGGTGGTGATGGTGGTGGTGGTGGTGGTGGAGATGGTGGTGGTGGTGGTGTTGCAGGTGGTGGTGATGGTGGTGGTGGGTGGGTGGGTGGGTTGGGGAAGAAGATGGGAGGGTATAAGAGTCATTTCACCCAAAAAATAAGGGTATAATAGTCATTTCACCACACACTAACAGATTACATTATGTCCGTTAGAAGGAGTGGCGTAAAGTGTTAGAAAATGAAACCACAGGTACTCAGGGTGTTAAGTTTGGGCTGAACCTGTTAGTATAGGCAAACCACGGGGACGAAAACTGCAATTTTCTCTTTTCATACTTATCATTATATGCTAGTGTTACTTTGTGTTCTTACTATACGATAGTTCAGTTTTGCCGTTGGATGGCAGTTCAGTTAGATGTGGTTCGGCAGTTCGGTTGGCTGGGCTCGGTCGTTCAGTTCACCGGGGGTTCGGTAGTTCAGTTATGCCTGGGTTGGTAGATACATTGAACTAAAATTAATGCTACCATATTTTAAATATAGTGGTTAAGACATTCTTATTTTTAAAAAAGATCATTTTTACAAGTAATACTGGTTATAAAAGTCATCATATATTTAAACTACTGTCGTATGATTTGACAATGCATAACAGTCTTTAGTATGTTATCAGATGTTTGTAAAATCTCTTAGAAAAGATATACGCATGTTATCAGATGTTTGTAAAATTTCACGAATGTAGAAGGATCGATTTGACAAAAACAATTGGTTTGATCAAACAAGTCTACTAATTCAGGTGTGGAATCCCTGAATCAGTTACAAAATGATAATAATATCAACAAAACACAGAAATCATCATTAAAGCTTTCATTTCATTCAATTACACATTAAAAAGATGTTTATAATGATTAAATGACGTGTACAGACTTGACACAAAACCCTAAGGAGAACACAAACTGGAGGGAAATCAAAATGACCAAAAGTTACATTGCAAAAATGAACTTGACCCTATATAGGCCTGCACATTTGCCCATTTAGGTTGGTCGAATGTGCAGGTTCGACCAAACATAGTGGTCGAACCAAGTTATACATTAAAATCTAATCTACCTTCGAACTCCTGTTCTCCTTCGACCCTTTAAGCTTCCTTCGACCGTTCAGAAACTACATTCGACCATGGAATATCACCTTCGACCAAACGACTGATAACAAAAACATGTGTTAAATGCAATCCAAAGCATTAGTCGCACAATATGCATCTACAAACTCCCCCTCGAATATTGCTTGGATTGTTTGAGTTGACGTTCTTCGTCCATCCTCTTGTTCATCAGCTTAATGTTCAATAGCTTCTTCTGTTCATTGGTCATCACCGGTTCAAAAACTTGTTTTGGTTTCTTCTTCTTGACTTCCGGAACTTTTTGAACCTTCACAAACTTACCCAACTTCTTATCGAAATCACATCCAGCATTGATATCATAAGCAAAGCATAAGAGTACCACACGCTGATATTTGCTTGCTTGATCACAATCCTTCGCTTCGCAGTAGATCGGATTGTAATATAGCATTATAATATCCTCATGTGAACAATTGATCAACCACATAGGATCAAATATATGAATCTTCTTAAAATCTTTCACACCATCCTTCAACACAATAACAGCCTCTCCAGTCTTCCAATCATAGTACCACCAGATGAAATCCTTAGAAAAGTGTTGAGGGATCTGCATCAAAGGAATGTGTTTCAACACTTTAGGTGGTTTGTACTTTAAAGTCTCCTTGGGCATACCAGTTATAGCATCAATATCCTTCTTATGAACAATCCGTTTAGGATACTGGGGAGTGAATAGATTCCATCTCATTCTGCTCTCTCTAGACATACGATCAGCAAAATAAGCAACATGATCATTCACAGACCCAGTCATCTCATGCCTACAAACATCACGAATTGACCAGTACGGAAGTGTCTTCAGATCATGGAATCTTTCAAAATAAAGTATTCCTTTCTCCCATTTAAAAGCTACACACTTCAACTGTTTCACAAACTTCCATCCCAATGCTTTGCCTTTGAACAACTCATTATGTAACTTGTAGAAGCTGCCCTGAATCTCTGTCTTTGGATGATTAGCTTCTTTCTCCTTCAGTTTCCTCAACAATTCCTTCAAAGCGTCAGATTTTTCAGTATTTGGCTTATCACAATCTGGAAATACTTCTTCAACAAATCTCTTACTCTTTTCATGAGCAAATTTCTCGGCCTCTTTCAACAATTCATCAGTGAATTCATGAAATCCAGAATCTTTATTTTTCTTGTAGTATTCTGGATATTCTTCACTCGTTATGTCTTCAATCTCAACCTCCTCAAACACTGGCACATCTCTATCATCTGAATGGTTACCTGCTTCTTTCTCAGGTAAGTTAGGAATCTGATTATCAATCAACAACTCTTCTAAAGTCTTCCCAACTTGTTTTGCCAGTCCTTCTAAGATCTCTTTTGACATAGCCGCAGTCCTTCTAAGATCTCTGTCAACATCTGGCGATACATATTCTTATCATCTTCTGATAAAGATCTTATCTTCTCATTCCAAAAGACACTATCATCATCAACAGTTCCTCCAGGAGCCTTTGAGCTGGATTCTCCTGCACATTTTCCAAATCCTCTCTTTTCACACTTATATTTGTCTGTATCATCATCATCATCATCACTATCAAAACTCGCAGAGCTGTTACCTTCACCTGAATCATCATTTGAACCATCATCGTCACCATCATCTTTCTTTTTCTTCTGAGTAGCATTACCAGCATCATCATCTAACTCCTCATCTTCTTCTTCTTCATTATCAGATGGTTCAAAATCAACTTCTTCATCATCACGCTCCTTATCCTCTTCACCAGCTTGCAATTGAGGAGCTCTAGAGTACAAGTCTTTAATCAAATTGTCCATGTTCTTGTTACTCTCTTATAGCTTCTTATTCTCCTCTTTTAAAGCAATAAATCTCCTGGTGTTTCTCTATTCATGCTTTAACAACTTCTTGTTTTCTTTTCGAAGTTGTTTAATCTTGGCTTCAAGAGCTTCCTGATTCTCATGAGATGTTTCAACAACGTCTAACATCTTGTTATCATTGTTTCTCAATTGTTCTATCTCTGCTTGTTGCTGATTTATTATTTTCATCATGTCAGCAGGCTTCTGGTTCACAGCGTTCATAACATCACTATCTACTGTGACCTTGGGTGTAGAAGCTTCAGCAACAGGCAACTTTCCTTTCTTTATCTTCTTCAGCACTCTATCCAGTGCATCATTAAACTCATCAACCGGTAATTCAGTCTTTTTAACAGTCTCTGATGTTGTCTTTTGCTTCTCAGCAGCTGGAGATGTGATCGGTGATTTCGAGCTAGATGCTGGTGGCAGTTTCTTTCCAGCAATCAACGTCTCAATGTCTCTAGCTCTCTTCTCCATTGGCCTCAAAACTTTTTCTTTTTTCATAAACTGTGGTTTCTTTTGTTTCTCACCTTGCTTTGGCGATCCAGGAAAATCTTCTGATCCCAAGCCCAATCCCTCATCAGTTTCATCCAAATGAATAGGACTTTTTGTAGTTTGTTCCTCTAATGACTTGTTGAGACTAACAGACTCACCAGCCATAGTGGCCTTGGGCGTGTTGCTCTTTACTGTCTCACTATCTGAGTCCCATCTCTCATCCTCTTGTGTCTCTTCAGAATCCACAGACACCTAATCTACTAAGTGCAACCCTTTCTTCGCCATACTCTTCTTTCTTCTCGAAACTTTCTTCTTAGCTGGTTCAGCTTCATCTTCTTTTTCTTTACCCTTTCCAGACTTCGCACCAACATTAACCACTTGACGCTTTCTCTTAGCATCTGGGTCTACTGGATGTAAAGGATTGTCTTCATCTGATCCACTGTTATCATGTCTCACCTTATCACGACCTGGGTCTTTATAATCTTTATTGATCAGATGACCAAAAAGATTCTTCATCGGTGGTCTTTCATTCATCGCCACACCCTTATAACCCTTCATCCTAGCAAGCGTGTTCAAATTCATGTGATCTTGAACTATAATCTGTGTAGGATCTCTCTTTAAATTCTTATACTTCATATCAAAGATCATTTGAAGAAATCTAGGATACATCAAAAACTTCCTGCTCTTTAATCATCTCAAAGGTTCTAACATATGTTCTAAAAGCATACCAGACACATTGAACGGTTTGTTCAATATAAGAGCCACCATCAACGAACTGATGCTCTTTCTTATCAAATCATATCCACCACTTGCTGAACCGAATACATGAATCATAACATGAGCAAGATATTTAAATTGAGGACATAACTTCCCTTTATGTAATGAACCGTCAGTGATAGGTCCATTATACTTCATCCGTAGGAAGCATTTCCTTTGCTCAGTCCAACTTAATTCTCTGGGATCTGTCTTCTCATCCGCCAGCTTCAACGCCTCTCTGATATCGTTCTCAGATACAATCACCAACTCTCCCTGAATTGTGCTAATAAGTGACCACTCATTTCCCAAAAATCCATCTTCGCATTCGTCCAAAACTCCTGTTGGTGATCTCTATATATGATAGCTGGTGTAGCAATAGCGTCAATAACCCGACTCCTCTTCAAAAACTCTATAATCCCAGCGAATTCAGTATGCTTCTTCACATCACCTAGATACGCACAGCAATTGTGTGCCGACTCGAATGGTAAATCAGCAATCTTTTCCTTCCCTGCTGACTGTTCAGAAGATCCAGCAGGAACACTAGCACTTTCCAGTTCAGACATCATTAGACTGCAAAACAAAACAAACAAACATGTTAAAAACGGACAAAACAAAAACTTGAAAAATTTTGGTTTTCAATTTCTACATTCGACCAGTTCGTTGGTTAGAATGAGAAATTATTGGTACGAATGTGGAATTACAAAGGTTCGAATGTGAAAACATTTTGAAAAATTTTTCATTCGACCATTTGTTCCAGGTTCGACCACTTAAACATTCACCTTCGCCCAAACAGTCACATTCGACCTTTTGTAATGGGGCGAAGGAGACTGTTCATCTCCTTTGAATTTCAGATTTTGATTTTGTTCATTTTAAACTGCCATTTTGATTTGATTAGCATCTAACACTACCGATTAAGTAATTTCAAACATCAATTTCATTAAACAACCATTGATTATGTGTTTTTAGACAAAAACTAGGGTTTGAAACATTTGAAAGATCAATTATCCAATCTGATGATGTTTAACCATAAGTTTTTGGACATTCTCCCCCTAAAACACATAAGCAATGAATCCCATTCAAAAAATCGTTCAATTATCAAGTTAAAATCAGTGTTTAAAGTCAGTTAGGTCACGGTTAAGAAATCGACGATTATGAAGTGTATACATGGAATTAACCTGCAAATGATACTGAAAAATGATTAGTGAATCACGAAGAAGACAATGATATAAACTAGAAATCACGAGCAACAAGATGACCTTATCTCAGAAATTTTTGAAAATTTTTGAATGAGGTCGAATGTGCAGATATGGGTTATATAGGCTCCACATTCGACCGTTTGACTAGGTCGAATGTGAAGCTTTTTCCACCTTCAACCCTACTGAAAGGTTCGAATGTAGAAAAAGGGTTCGAATGTGAAATTTTCACATGAACTCTCACATTCGACCGTTTAAAACATACGAATGAGCAGACAAAATTCTACCTTCGACCCAACGAAGGGGCGAATGAAACATGGAATTTTTGAAAATTTTACCAAATCTCAAAATCGAGTCCCGTTCAAAATATTTTTCAACTTTTAAGCATCCAACAGTCATTATGTCTCAATTAAAGATTACAAAGCTCAAATGGTCCATCAATGTTTTAGAAAATCATCATCAACCACCATCAGCTATAAAAAATAAGATAGAAATGTAAAATCTTTTGGGATTTTCTAAACTTTATGTTAAAACACACCTAAAATCTTTTTGAGTTTTTCAATTTTGACGAGAAATATAAAATGCGGAAATGTAAAGATAAAGCAGTAAATGTATTGGGATTTCCGGTTGTAACATCGCAAAATTTTCCCCAAAATTTTAATACATAAAAAGCCCTTATATATATATATATATATATATATATATATATTTTTATTACGCCTTTATCATTAATATTATACAAATGTGCCTAAGTCTTTATTTATCCTAACTCACAACTTATATACATACATAAATGTATATAAATAATAATAATAATAATAATAATAATAATATGATTGTAAATTCTTTTTTTTTTTTACATACAAGATTTTTTTTTTTTTAAATAAAGCCTTGAGTCAAATAGTCAAAGTCCTAGTCAAAGTCTTAGTCAAACAGTCAAAGTCTTAGTCAAATAGTCAATTCATCACAAAACCTTACTTTATGGTGTTGACCAATTTTAATGGCTAATTGAATCCAAAACTAGTATAAAAACCCACCTATGACCCATTATACTTTGCACCTCTAAATCGATTGTTTCAATCCGATTAAACTTTCCCTCATACCTTTCTTCTATAGTCTATTACTTCTACAATTGAAGCTTTGATTATAAGCTCTTGTAATTGGCAACTTTGGGGCTACACATATTCTATTTCTCGAGACTTAATACTTTGCTAAGGTGAGTTTACGTAACCATGTTTATGCAATTCTTTATACTTGCAACATTATACTTAAGCAATTCTACATACATGTCTAGTTGTAAACTTTAATGCCTCATGATTTAGACAACAACAACAGTTTCAACGAGTTTCAACGAGTTTCAACATTACATAATCATTAGCTATGGCCAAGCCGGCGATACTCAATAATAGATCTATTGGATTGACAATCCCGCCCGGATACGTGTACCTCCTACATAGGTAGCGTGGGTGATTGTTATCGTTCCAACATATTATTAAGGTGAACCGTGGATGACGGGATGGACCTAAACTAGTCAAAGGTTTGATTATGTCGATTCAACATATCATGTTTATTCATGTAGACTTAAACTTACGATAGACATATGAATTGCTAAACTTTTATACTAAAACTATTTGCTTGACATGGCTTATGTATTCTCACCAACTTCTAGTTGACCCCCCCCCCCCATTTTTTCCAAACTCAACAGGAAATACTGATGCTTGAAGTCTAGAGCTAGCATGAGGAGATATTTGAAGCTTTGTTTGATTATTTGATGTACGAATTCTTGTAGAACAATTGTATGTAATTTATTTAAATCATATAATGAAATTTATTATTCACCATGAGCTACTGAACAATCATCAATACGTGACATCCCGATGTTTCCGCCATCGGTTGGGGTGTTACAGATTGGTATCAGAGCCTTGGTTATAGGGAATTAGGTTATTAGAAAAAAAAATAATCTAGTCTATAACCATAGGAATATAACCAGTATTTGCTCCTTTTACTTGCTATTCTCTATCTCACTCCTACTTCTTATCCCTACTTCAACCCCTACAAGAAGATTGCTCTCCATCACAAGATCTACTCTTAGACTAATAGGACAAATCCTCAGGTTTAGCCTGAACCACCTTGAAGATCTCGTCGAAGTTCTAGATTTTAATAACGAACACGTGCAATCTAGAAGGGTGAACGCCTGTATTCTGAGTTTTCTGTCTAGGACTGGCATTGCGCATAAATCCCAATCAGACGAGGGACCCGGATGCCTACCTGGCAATTCTCGGGATGAGTGTTCACATATAGGCTAAAGCATGTCTTCATTATGTTATTAGAATCTAGAAGTTTTGATAAGTCAACGTTTTCGTTTATTCGTTTTAATTAATGAATAAATGATTACACTCACTTTCCTTAAACTAAGCTCTAAAATCTCAAAATTTTACAGCTTAAATCAATCTCATTTCATAACCATCTATGGATTTCACAATCACACTTCACCTTACCATCTTAGCCACTTTTTAAATATTCAACACCCTACCCAAATCATATTATTTCATTTCTCCACATGTTACTTATTTTTTTAAAAAACTATAACCTCATACCTTAGCACAAACAAAAGATTTCTAAATCTTGTTGTATTTTCATTACCTAGTAACTTTACAAAGTACATATTTTTGTCAAAAGATGTCCTCGAACTTAAATTCAATTGTTTATTTATTGACGTAACAAACAATTTTCTATATAATGCTTCAAACTATTAAAAATCACTTAATAGAACCTTGATCTTCAAAACCTAATGTCATGATTGAAATCTCCAACTAACGGGAATATTTTAATCAAAGCCCACTTAGCTTGTACTATTTAACAACTTTTGCTTTATGTATAAAACCAATTTTGAAAATAAGATTTTTTTTCCATAGGTATAATATCTAGTCTCTAAATTCTCTATCGACACTCACTCATTTTTCAACTTGTTCAAATTTTTACAATATTTGGCATATACCACAATCATGTTTTCTTATACACTTGATTATAACCTTTGATCCAAACCCCAAAATTTACACTGCTACATAATCTCCTTACTATAAAATAAACTCTTTATAAACTATCTTCACATTCACTATCTCTCACAACCTTGATTCTACTTCATGATTTTTCATCATCCTCTCAAGAACTAAATTCATATCCTTCACCTTCTCACACATGAACTAGTTACCCATGTTACCCATGATAACCAAACTATTGAAACTTGATTGTGTGTTGCATCAAACATAATCCTTAGTTATACATGAGGATTCGACTATTTGCCTTATTTGAACATTTGAAACTAGAATTCATGGAATATAAACTATTTACTATAGACACACCTAGAGTCATTAACCTTATCTACGGCAACTCTATTACAACTCGTATGCTATACTTGATACTTGATTGCTTACATGTACATATTATCAATTTGCAATTCATGTGTGTAATAATTGGTACACTTAATCAAACAACTGATAGAGGATGAAGTACTTGCTCAACAGTTAGTAGAGTACAAAATAACCTACTCAACGATTGGTAGAGGTCATCATGCCTGCTCAACAGTTGGTAGAGGCCCTACAACCTGCTCAACGACTGGTAGAGGCTATCATACCTGCTCAACAATCGGTAGAGGTTCCTACTCACTGACTGGTAGAAGTCTTTTTCCTGCTCAACAGTTGGACTCCTTTTTGGATACATAGTTAATCATATTATTTTACATGTGTGTCTAGAGTTATAGAACGACACAAAACCCTAATGTAAGGTAAATTGGTGATTGCGGTCCGGAACGTAATCATGAATTTATAGGTACGTTAAGGTAGTGTGAAATTATATCAAGGTTTTCGGTAGTTGACCAATTATAAACCTTAGTTATCTGGTAGTTCATTTAGTCTTTCAATAGTCCATCAACTCATTCCTTTTAGGACTCCTAAAACTTAAGATTCTTATTCTCCTTGCTATTTCAGATGAACCTAATCCAACCCTTAAAATTCACACATATCAAAACTCTTACCCAAATTATTCGAAACAGTTTATTCTGTTACCAATAAATTTATGTCATGCCTTAACTCGAAACTTCCCAAACCACCCTTGTCCTAATTTCTACACAATCACCTTCAACCCTGTGTTTTCAATAAACTTCGGGACGAAGTTCCTAAAAGTAGGGGAGACTGTAACATCGCAAAATTTTTCCCAAAATTTTAATACATAAAAAGCCCTTATATATATATATATATATATATATATATATATATATATATATATATATATATTTTTATTACACCTTTATCATTAATATTATACAAATGTGCCTAAGTCTTTATTTATCCTAACTCACAACTTATATACATACATAAATGTATATAAATAATAATAATAATAATAATAATAATAATAATAATAATAATAATAATAATAATAATAATAATAATATGATTCTAAATTCTTTTTTTTTTTTTTACATACAAGATTTTTTTTTTTTTTAAATAAAGCCTTGAGTCAAATAGTCAAAGTCCTAGTCAAAGTCTTAGTCAAACAGTCAAAGTCTTAGTCAAATAGTCAATTCATCATAAAACCTTACTTTATGGTGTTGACCAATTTTAATGGCTAATTGAATCCAAAACTAATATAAAAACCCACCTATGACCCATTATACTTTGCACCTCTAAATCGATTGTTTCAATCCGATTAAACTTTCCCTCATACCTTTCTTCTATAGTCTATTACTTCTACAATTGAAGCTTTGATTATAAGCTCTTGTAATTGGCAACTTTGGGGCTACACATATTCTATTTCTCGAGACTTAATACTTTGCTAAGGTGAGTTTACGTAACCATGTTTATGCAATTCTTTATACTTGCAACATTATACTTATGCAATTCTACATACATGTCTAGTTGTAAACTTTAATGCCTCATGATTTAGACAACAACAACAGTTTCAACGAGTTTCAACGAGTTTCAACATTACATAATCATTAGCTATGGCCAAGCCGGCGATACTCAATAATAGATCTATTGGATTGACAATCCCCCCCGGATACGTGTACCTCCTACATAGGTAGCGTGGGTGATTGTTATCGTTCCAACATATTATTAAGGTGAACCGTGGATGACGGGATGGACCTAAACTAGTCAAAGGTTTGATTATGTCGATTCAACATATCATGTTTATTCATGTAGACTTAAACTTACGATAGACATATGAATTGCTAAACTTTTATACTAAAACTATTTGCTTGACATGGCTTATGTATTCTCACCAACTTCTAGTTGACCCCCCCATTTTTTCCAAACTCAACAGGAAATACTGATGCTTGAAGTCTAGAGCTAGCATGAGGAGATATTTGAAGCTTTGTTTGATTATTTGATGTACGAATTCTTGTAGAACAATTGTATGTAATTTATTTAAATCATATAATGAAATTTATTATTCACCATGAGCTACTGAACAATCATCAATACGTGACATCCCGATGTTTCCGCCATCGGTTGGGGTGTTACACCGGTAAAGGGATCCTATCAGTTATTGAGAAATTTGATCACACCGTTGATCTTTTTGATTTATTATCATTAACAACATTGTGTGATCTGGCAACTGCTGATATTGTGATCCACATGAACTTACATGCAGACTTTTACGCAGTGCTTTATACTGATACGATTATTTATAGTATAAACTCAATTGTCTGTGGTTCCCACGCACACGACATACTCCCGTATCAAGAAGTAAATGCACAAAGACTCATTGTAAAGCGTGATTATGCTTTCGTCATCTGTAATTTACAAGGTATGAGGCACAGAGGTATACAAGTCAGCAAATCAATGCAACAAAGTAACATGTGCACTCTACCAGGTTGAGGGCTGATATCAATCATGATATGCATCAATGATTGGATACGATGTAATAGATAATCTTTGATTATCATAATACATTGAAAGTTCCTCAATTCGGTAACTTTAGGATTTGGCATTACAGCTCTTTTATAAAGACACCCTATCTGATCTACGTCCGTAATGACTTACAGCAGAAGATCAGAGAGGCTATCCCCAGACGACTAATAACATAACGACCCGAAACCTCCGAGTTTTGTACAAATACCCTATCAAACGAAATTACGGTACTAAGACCATATGCCGATGAGGAGTTCATCCACACATACAATTCGTTTGATATGTATGTATCAGGCACGAAGTATTAGGTCTACGAAGCCTATCAGCACATCACACAGACTCAAACACACACCCTATATTGCATTAAATTTCTTTAGAATGTGTCAGATCCCCACTGATGTACTATCATTTCCCCTTTTTCTCCAGGAAATCATTTTGGGTTTTTCTAATTTTTATGGATTTTTGAGGTTTTTCAATGTTTTTGGATTTTCTGAAAATAAATTCTATATAAAAATGTAAAACATATTTTTGGATTTTTGTATTTTTCTAAAAAGCAATAAAAACTAAACTAAAAAGTGATAAACTGAGGTGGTGATCAGTCCTGTTTTTCTTTAATACCGTTAGCTTTCAAAAGATAGTCAAATCCTGATTTATCAAAAGCTTTGGTAAAAAGATTTGCACGTTGATAATCAGTGTGGATTTTGACCATATCGATCAACTCTTTAGCATAACAATCACGGATAAAATGGTATTTGATCCGGATATGTTTAGCCTTTGAGTGATTTACTAAGTATTTTGTTAATGCAATTGCGGCTTCATTATCACAGTAAATAGGGGTTTTAAGAAATTGCAAACCGTAGTCCACCATCTGTTGTTGTATCCAAAGAACCTATGAGCAGCAGCTTGATGCTGACACGTATTCTGCTTCACATGTGGATAAGGCAACTGCGGTCTGTTTCTTGCACTGCCAGGTCACGAGCCTGCTCCCCATAAACTGGCATCCAGCCGTTGTGGATTTGCTGTCCTTGTCACAGCCACCCCAATCCGCATCACTAAAAGCGATTAAGTCAAAATTATCATCATTAGGGTACCATAGTCCTCTCAACGGACAACCCTTCAGATATCTAAGGATACGTTTGACAGCTGCAAGATGACTCTGTTTCGGCTTCGACTGATAACGTGCACAGAGACCTGTGGCAAGCATTATATCTGGTCTGGAGGCGGTGAGATACATCAGAGATCCGACGATTGCTTTGTATGTAAATGGATCAGTTAGCTCCCTTTTAACGTCAACTCCAATCCCGTGATTAGGTGGTATTAGGGTATCCATCGGCTTCGAATCATCCATTTGGAATTGGCTCAAGACTTCAGAAACATATTTTGTCTGGTGAATAAAGATCCCCGTTGGTCTTTGTTCCACCTGCAAGCCTAGGAAAAACTGCATCTCTCCCATCTCGCTCATCTCTAACTTTTCCTGCATAACACATTCAAATTCTCTGCAAAGAAGTTCGTTAGTAGAACCAAATATAATATCGTCAACATAAATCTGGACTAGAAGCAAGTCATCGCCTGTTCGTTTAGTGAACAGTGTGCAATCTACCAAACCTTGTTTGAATCCTTTGGAAAGAAGATACGTGCTCAGCTCCTCATACCATTGCCTTGGAGCCTGGTGCAACCCATAGAGAGCTTTGTTCAAAACTTAGACCTTATGAAGCAAATCATACGATGCTAGACGATAAAAAGGGTGTTCTCTCTCTGAATTGGGCGATTTAGGCGAATCAGGGGTTTTTCTTCTTGGTTTCTCTTTTCCTGTCTTTCACTAACCCTTTCTCTGTTCTTCGTCATCGTGTTTCACTGTTCCGACATCATTGCTGAGGTCGGAATCTTCACAGTGCACGTTTTTTCTTTTGTTCTCTGTTAATATGGTTTCTGTTGTTAGGGTTTCTGATATGGAACCTCCTCCTGCTGATCCACCTGATTCGTTGGTGGTTGAGTTGGATGCTATGAGTACTAATATGGATGCTGAGCTTGTTGATGATGGAGTTGTTAAGGATAATTCTGGAGCTAGGATGGATGAGAAGGTTCCTGATGCCAATATGAAGCTGACTAATTCTCAGGTAACTTTGTCTCGTAATTTCAATGGTCGTTCTGATTCTATTATTTTGAGTGCGGAGATTGTGGGTTTTATGAAGGCTATGTTTGGTGATAATTGGAGGGTTAGGATGATTACTGAGCAGCTTGAGTTAATTAAGCTGGCTGGTATTGGTGAGGTTGATCTGGTTAATTCATTGGTTGATATGGAGGTTGAGGGGAAGAATTTTGATTTTGTTAAGAAGTTAAAGGGTCAGTATGGTAGGATACTTGGGATTATTGCTAATTTTTTGGGTAAAAGGGTGTATGAGGATTTTGTTGCTGGTATCTATTGGTAAGGATGGGATGGTTATGAAGGAGAACAGGGGTGTCTATTTTCCTCAACCTAATGTTAATTCTAATGTGTTTGATAAAAGCATGGAGGTTAATTTTGTGTACATGGATAAAGGAAGAAAAGGTCTATTAGGAATGAGGGTGCTAATGTGAAGACCAGAAAGGTGTCGTGGGGTGAGGGGGCTTATATTAGATCTGAGGCTGAGACTGGATTGAATAACTGTGAAGAAAATTTACATGAAGTTGTTACTGCAAAGGAATTGTTATCTGGGGTGAGTGAGGGGGATAAAAGTATTGTTCCTGTTAAATTGAAGCTGGGTAAGAAGACTAGGGGTATTGAAGAAGGGAAGGCTAATGAGCTTAGATTTCAGTTATCAGTGGCTAATTCTCAATACTCTTTTAGTCCTGGTGCTGGAAGCAGAGTCATTGTGAATGATGAGGGTAATATTGTGTTAGAGGGTAGTGTTTCTGTTTTAAAAAAGGATATGAAGGAGAGTGATGAAAAGAGTGCTGAAGTTGATGAGGTGAAAAATACTGGTGTGAGTGATGATAAGGGGACTGGTAATTCTGATATTGTGGATATGGATGAAGAAGGTGAGGGGAAGATGAAGAGGGGGGTTACTGCAACTAAAATACCCTAGAGGGGTATTTTGAAAACTCCTTCTATGAAGAAGTTGCTCAAGTAGAAATCTGATAAGATGAGTTCTTATAAGGTTACTAAGGAGGATTTACCTTTCATTGGTAAGTTGAAACCTGCTGCTAGATCTATTTTGCATACTGGGAATGTTACTGGAGAAGTGGTTTTTAAAGCGTCTAAAGAAGGGGAACCTAGGAGTAGTGATGTTAAACCTGTAGCTTCTTTTGCAGAGGTGGCCAAAGATAAAATGAATGAAGTCTTGGAAACAAAAATGGTTTTTATTCCTCCAAAAGTTCTTGAATCTGGGGAGGTAGTTGCTGTTATAAAACCTGAGAAGTTGTTGGAAGCCAGAGTTGCTTATAGCACCTACTTGTATGGATATTCTATTGGGCAGACTATTTCTATTGGTATGGCTAGGTATCATTTGTTTAGAATGTGGAAGAAGTTTGGTTTGGTTGAGGTGTCTTCTAATGGGAATGGTATTTTCTTTTTCAAGTTTAAGAGTGAGCAGGGTATGATGGAGACTATTAATCAAGGGCCTTGGCTAATTAATAATATTCCTTTGTGTATTCGGAAATGGGAAGTTGGGTTGAATCTGGAAAGGGTTGAGCCGAGTTCTATTCCTATTTGGGTTACTATACCTAATGTGCCAATGGAATTGTGGAATAGGGAGAGTCTTTGTAGTATGATGAGTTGTGTGGGTGACCCTTTAATGTTGGACAGAGTAACTGCTTTGAGGTGTAATAAGAAAGAAGGTAGAGCAGGTTTTGCTAGAATTTTGGTGGAAGTTAAAGCAGATAAAGTGTTACCTGATTATGTAAATGCTTTTTATCCTGCTGAAGTAGGTAAACCTGCTTTTATTCAAAAGGTTAAGGTAGAGTATCAAGTTAAAATTAAGAAATGTTCTGCATGCAAAGTTTTTGGTCATGATTATGAGGGGTGTAAAACTAGAGAACTTTCTACGGAAGAAGTGGCTGGAAGAATAGAGCAGCTATTGAAAGATCTTTATCAGGCAAGTCTAGTTGATTCTCCTGTGTCTGGTATTGATAATGATGGGTTTCTAACTATGGGAAGAAATAATAAGGTGGTTAATAATAAGGGTAATAGAGCTGGGGTATTTCAGGGAAATGGGAGTGAGAGGAATCAGGGTGGTGGTTCTAATGGGAAGAATATTGGGAATAGGGGTCAGGAAAATCAGGGGGGTCATGGTGGAGGGAATAAGGGACAAGGGAATTTGAATGGTGGTAGGCAATGGGTGCCTAAGACTGATATTAAAAAGAATATTGGTACTAAGCTGAATAATAATAATAATAAGAAAAATAATGATAATAATAGTATCAATTTAAAGAATACTTTTGCTGTGCTTAGGGATGAACTTTCGGGGGGAGGGGATAATGAGGTAAAGAATGATAAGGGTAAGAATATTTTGGAAGAGACTATTAAGGTTGTGAGTAGTGGTGTTGAGAAGACTTCAGGGGGTGTTTCTAGGAAGAAGGATGTTGGTAATGTGGTGGTTGGTGAGACTAGAGGGCAGGGTGAAAAGGAGATGCATAGTTCTGAAACTCAGCAGAAGGATTTGAATGTTAATAAAGTGGAGTATTCTGAGGATGTTTCTAAGGTTCGGACAAATGTTAATATTTCTTCTGGTTATTTTAAAATGAGTAAGGATCAATTTAATGAAGTTGCTCATTATGTTATCAATAAAAAATGTCCTTCTAATGATATTATGAAAAAGTGGAATATTGGGCAGATTAAAGTCTTCTTTGAACAGTGGGATAAGATTATGTTTGAGAAGCTGGTTGAAGCTGAGAGTATGAAGTCTGTTAATGAAGGGGGTTCTTCTGGTATGGAAGAGCCCATGTTGAGTGAGGATGTTATTAATGAAGATTAATCTTATGGTGTGGAATGTTAGGGGGGTGTCTAGGGGGATTAAGCAGAGACAAATAAGAAAGATTATTAATAATAATAATGTTAATCTATGTGGTTTAGTTGAAACCAGGGTTGATGTTGGGGGAATTGATTTTGCTTGTAAGGGTGTTATGCAGAATTGGGAATGGGTTAATAATGGTGATCTTTGTGACAGTTGGGTTAGAATTTCTTTGGGATGGGATAAAAACTTGATGAATGTGATTATTTTGGAAAAGCATGATCAATGTATTCACTGTTTGGTGTGTCCTGTTGATGATAAGAGTTTTTTCTTCTGTTCTGTTATCTATAATGTTCCTAATGTGACTGGTAGGAGATGTCTTTGGGATAATTTATGTAAGTTTTCTTTGCATATTAGTGACAACCCTTGGATAATATTGGGTGATTTTAATGCTATTCTTGACCCTGGGGAAAAGAACTGTGATTTGGGTTACTCTGCATATGGGATGGTTGATCTTAAGGATTGTGTGCAAGAAACTCTGATGGAGGATCTCCCAAGTACTGGTTTTCATTATACTTGGAATCAAAAGCCTGGGAAAACTAATGGAATCATGGAGAAACTGGATAGAGCTATGGGTAATCCTATGTTCTTTAGTGTTGGAATCAAAAGCCTGGGAAAACTAATGGAATCATGGAGAAACTGGATAGAGCTATGGGTAATCCTATGTTCTTTAGTGTGTTTCCTTCTGTTGGTGCTATGTTTCTGCCTTTTAACACATCTGACCATTCTCCTGTGTTGGTATCTTGTTCTGTGGGTAAGTATGCTGAACCAAAATCTTTCAAATTTTGGAATTACTTGACTGATAAACCTGAGTTTTTGAATATTGTTAAAAATGAGTGGGATAGAGATGTGGTGGGATGTAATATGTTTAAGGTGGTGAGTAAGTTGAAGTTTATGAAGAAGCCTTTAAGGAAGCTTAATTATGAGCTGGGGAATCTGTCCAAGAGAGTGGATTTTTTATAAAAATGAGTTGGAGAAAATTCAAATGGAGATTGAGGTTGATTCTTGTAATGAAGTATTGAGAGAGGAAGAAGTGATTTACTCTAAAGCTTTCTATGATGCTTTAGTGGATGAGGAAAAGTTCTTGAAACAGAAATCAAAAGTTCATTGGCTTGAAGTGGGGGATAATAATAATAAATATTTTTATCAATCTGTGAAACATAGACAGATTAGAGGTAGAGTGGAAGTTATTGAAGATAGTAGAGGTAGAGTTTTTGAAGGCAATGATGTTGGTGGTGCTTTTGTTCAATTTTTTCAGAGTATGATGGGGAGTAGGGATAGGGTGATGCCTATAAGTGATCCTGATTCTTTGTTCTTCATGAAAGTTTCAGAAGGGGATGCGGATTATATGATTAGAAGGGTGTCCAATGAGGAGGTAAAGGAAGCTTTATTTCAGATTGATGATAATAAAGCCCTAGGACCTGATGGATATTCTACTAAATTTTTTAAGGCAGCTTGGGATGTTGTGGGAAATGATATCTGTGCTGCTGTTATTGATTTTTTTGAAAATGGAAGGCTTTTGAAGCAACTTAATGCAACTACTATTTCTCTTGTCCCTAATTCTAAGGCTCCTAGAGTTGTGAATGAGTTCAGGCCTATTGCTTGTTGCAACGTACTTTACAAATGCATTAGTAAAGTTATATGTAATAGGCTAATGGGAGTTCTTGAGAAGGTAGTGGATAGGAATCAGAGTGCTTTTGTCCCTGGAAGACTTATTAGTGATAATATTCATCTATCTCAGGAACTGGTTAAAGGATATGATTGGGTTAAGGGGTATCCTAGGGTGGCTATGAAAGTTGATCTGCAGAAAGCATATGATTCTGTTGACCATGGGTTTCTTTTGTATTGTTTGAAGTGTTTTGGATTACATCCTAAGTTTATTGGGTGGATAGAAGTTTGTTTGAAGACTGTTTCTTATTCTATTTATGTTAATGGGCAACTTCATGGTTTTTTTAAAGGGGAAAAAGGTATAAGACAAGGGGATCCCATGTCCCCTTATCTGTTTACCTTTGTTATGGAGGTTTTGAACTTGATGCTGAGAAGAAGGATCCATGAGAGTGGGAATTTTGTTTATCATTGGAAGTGTGATAAGCTAAAACTTACACATCTGTGTTTTGTTGATGATCTTTTTATCTTTAGTGGGGCTGATGGTGATTCTATTAGGGTGATTAGAGATGCTCTTGATGAATTTGGAAGCTGTTCTGGGTTAAGGCCAAATTTGGGAAAGAGTGAGGTGATTTTTGGGAATGTGGAAGATAGTGTTCAGGAGCTTATTCTTGAAATTCTCCTTTTTAAAGTGGGACAACTTCCTTTTAGATATTTGGGGATACCTTTATCCTCTAGGAGACTGTACAAGAATGATTGCCAGGTTTTATTGGATAAAATTAAAGGCAGAATTGAAGATTGGAGAAATCAATTTCTTTCATATGCTGGGAGGTTGCAGTTGTTGAAATCAGTGTTATCCTCTTTGATTGTTTATTGGGCTACTATGTTTATCCTTCCTGAGAACATTAATGTTGATGTGGAGAGGTTATGTAGGGGTTTTTTATGGTGTCAAGGGGAATTTAAACAGGGAAGTGCAAAGGTGGGTTGGGAAGAGTTATGTTTGGAAAAAAGTCAAGGGGGATTGGGGTTGGTTTGCCTTAAAGAAAGAAATGTGGCATTAATGGCAAAGCATATATGGAGTATTTTGAATAATAAAAATTCTGTTTGGGTTGAATGGAATAATGTTTATAAAATTCATGGTAGGAGTTTCTGGGAAGTAGGTGAGACTAATTCTGACTCTTGGAGCTGGAAGCAGATTTTGGGGTGTAGAAACCTGGTTAGGCCTAACTGTGTGGCCAGGATAGGGAATGGTATGTCTATTAATGACTGGCTTGATAGTTGGCATAAGAAGGGCCCTTTAATAGAGTTTATTGATAGAAGGGATATTAAGTCTGTTGGGTTTAGCATGATGACAAAGGTTGGGGAGCTTATTGGTGAGAATGGGTGGAATGTGCCTGATGAATGGAAAAGCAAGTATGCTTGGTGTTTTGAGGAAACTCAGCCAATAATTGATGTGCTGAAACAAGATAAGTTTTTGTGGTTGAGTAAGAATGGTAGACCTTTACCATATTCATCCAAAGCTGTGTATGGAGATTTAATTAGGAAGTGTGATGAGGTTAAGTGGCATAACTTTGTTTGGTATAGTAATAAAATACCAAGACACTCCTTCATTACTTGGTTGGCTTTTAAACATAGACTTCCCACTCAGGACAGATTGCAAGTGTGGAAGCCTGGGATTAGTGCTAAGTGCAGTTTATGTGATAAGGTGGCTTATAGTCACCAACATCTATTTTTTAGTTGTGATTACTCTAGAGGGGTATGGTGGAGGATTAAAGTATTGGCAAAATTCAATGGGATTCCTGATGATTGGGAGGGTATTGTGAGATTCATAGAGGGTAGAAAGTATGATCATAAGGTAAGGGGTATTATTCAAAGGTTATGTTTGGTTGCTTCTGTCTATTTTCTATGCCAAGAAAGAAATAATAGGTTGTTTAGTAATAAGAGAAGAAGTGGGAATATTCTATGTAGACTGATAACTGGAATGGTGAGTTTGAAGCTTAAGACTTGTATGTTTAAGAGAACTATGCAAGTTGATTTAGCTGCTGCTGTTTGGAATCTGGTTGTTGATGATATTGATAATTATGATGATGGGTGAGGAATTTGGGTACTTTAATGGTAGTGATGTTGTGATTGATTTATGGCGGGGATTGTTGATGGGTAGGGGTATTATGGGTGGGAGGGAACTTGCTGTCATAAGGTGTACATATGTGCTTTGGGTAGTGATCTGGTTCTGTGAACCATCCTTTTCTTTTCAAAAGTTTGTCTTGTGTCTCTTTTTTAAAATCTCTCTGTTGAACTACTGCCTTATGAATAAGGAGGAGTTTGACTCTGCTGTTATTTCTGGAGATTTAGGATTTTGGGGGCTTGGAGTAAGCTTTAAACTAGGAGTGATAAGGATGGATCCCTCTATTGCTAATAGGATTTTTCATCTCTTCTTTGTTTTTTATTGTTTTAGCACTAAGCAATGGAGGGAAAACCTAAAAAGGATTATGTTTTTGTTGAGCCTTTTTGTTTGTTGCTGTGGGTCTATCAAATGTTTGTGGCTATTGCTCTTGGGGTGGGATGGGTTTTATTTTTGGGAAGCTGCTGGCATAAGGAGTACATACCACGTATGGGTATAGATCTGGGCTTGTAAGCCTTCTGATTTTTTTCAAATTATTTATAATCTGTTTTTTATTAAAACTGCTCTGTTAGATCTTTCTCTGTATTGTGGAGATAGATTCAATTCTGCTTGTATGTTTGGAGGATTAGGGAAATTATGGCTTGGAGTAAGCATACACCATGGAGAGATAAGGATGGACCTAATCAGTGAGGTTAGGACATTTATTTCCACCCCAAATTTTGTATTTTTTTAGTTCTTTTTACTGGTCAGGAACCTATGTTTGTCACTGGTCTTTGTTGAGCCTGTTTTGTTTGTGGTTAATATCTGTCAATCAGTCAAGGCACTTTCCTAGGGGGGGGGGAATGGTTTTAATTTTTGGGAACTTGCTGTCATAAGGTGGACTATAAACGTATGGGTAGTGATCTGGCTGTTAAGGCTTCCTGTTTTATCTCAAAACCTCTGTGTTTTTTTCAAAAACACTCTTGTTAATTTTTTGTTTAAAGCTGCTCTGTTGGACCTTTCTCTGTATTGTGGAGTTAGTTTCAATTCTGCCTATCTGTTTGGAGGATTAGGGATATCATGGCTAGGAGTTAGCATACACCATGGAGAGATAAGGATGGATCTGATCAGTGAGGTTAGGACATTTATTTCCACCCCAAATTTTGTATTTTCTAGTTCAAATCACTGGTCAAGAACCTACATCTGTATTTGGTCTTTGTTGAGACTGTTTCGTTTGAGGTCAGAGTTTGTCAGTTAGTCAAGGCACTTGCTTGGGGGTGGGAGTGGGTTTGATTTATGGGAACCAGCTGTTATAAGGTGGAGAAAAAACGTATGGGTAGTGTTCTGGCTGTATAAGCTTCCTGTCTTTTCTCAAAAAAAAATTATTTTTTTCAAGGTTGATGATTGTTCTGTTGGGCTCCTCCTCTTGTCTGAGGATGGGTTCAATTCTGCGAATATGGATTGGTGGTTAGGTATGTTAAAGCTCGAGGGGAGCTTCACTTTTGGAGAGATAAGGATGGAATCTATCTTTGCAATTAGGACATTATTCTCTTTTGTTCAGGTTATTTTGTTTTCTAGAACTTTGCAAAGATGGAATACCTATGACATTATGATTTCTTTTCTCAAGCCGTTTCTTGTGTTTAGTATAGGTGTTTTGATGGTTTTGTTTTTGTGTTGGAATTATGAACTGTTAAAGATTTGGGAGTTTGATTGGTTAAAACTGAATTTAGATGTTGTTATCAATTGTGAGAATCAAGTATATAAAAGTAGATTGATAATGATTGGATGCTGCTGCAAAGAATCTGAAAGGTCTGTTTGTAATCTTCTGAGGCTGCTGGGGAATTTTGCTGTTTAAAGACTGTTTGGGTCAAAAGGTATTGGCTGGATAGGCCGCAAGAGTGTCAAAGAATGTGTTACAGGTTTCAAGATATATTGCTGGATAGAAGTATGAGAGTCTGGAAGTCTTTGAAGCTAGGCAACGGGAGAGGTTCTTGGATTAGCTGCTATGGTAAAAGAATAATGAAGATTGATGGGTTGTATAGATTTTGGTTTGTTGGTAATCTGGATTATGGATAATGTGTTTTTGAGTTTGTAGTTAGCTGGATGTGGCTTGCTGATTGGGTTGATTTGGCCTTTTGGGTTAGTGTTTAGGTATTGTTATGTTTTGTAAAACCCATAGGCCTGTATTTTGATTGTAAATAGTTTTTTTGTAATAATATTTACCGGAGTTCTGTCCCCTTTACCCAAAAAAAAAAAAAAAAAACGTAGACCTTATCCCGGTGAATAGGATCTTCAAAGCCTGGTGGTTGACCTACGTAAACTTCCTCCTTGACCAACCCGTAAAGAAACACGCTCTTAACATCCATTTGATACAGCTTAAATTTCTTATAAGATGCAAACGCTAGAAACATTCGGATAGCTTCTAAGCGTGCAACCGGTACATAAATCTCGTTGTAATCAATTCCTTCAACTTGATGAAATCCTTGTAAAACTAAACGAGCTTTGTTCCTTACGATCACTCCTCTATCATCCTTTTTGCATTTGAATACCCATTTAGTTCCAATCTTCTTTCTTCATGGGGGCAAATATGTTAGTGTCCATACACCAAGTTTCTGAAACTGTAATAACTCCTCTTGCATAGCCTCTACCCAAGCGTCATCCAAAAGAGCGTCCTTGTAAGTCCGCGGCTCAATCTGCAAAACATAACAAGAAAAAGACCAGTCATTTTGAAAACCAGTTTTTTGAATTTTGGCATATAAAGCAAGATTGCCAAGGTTTTCCGGTGAGTTAGCATTCCTCAGTTGACCTATCATCATCACAGTGCTACCATGATCACCAATAACCTGCTCGATCGGCTGAATTCGATGTATCCGAGATTCCGATAATCTGGTACTTGGACTCCCGTCTGAGTAGTTAAGTTCTCTGCAGAAACTAGATCATTACCCACATTCGATGATGAAGCACCATTTGGATTTGGGTTCACTGGTGGTGTCACTGTAGCATGATCTAAAATAGCTTCACTTGTAACATCATCGTCTGATGAATTAAGAGTTGTGGAAGCTTCTTGCAATACCTCTTCTTCAACTACAGGAACATTGGTATCATTAGAAGGTGCTTGGGGGTTCACGGTGATCGGACGCACCAACGGTGATGTCACTGCGTTTTCGACCTCGTATTATAAACGTAATACAACCTCTTCAACCAAGCTATCCAGGTTGAATGATTCAAAGAAATCTTTGTAATTAAACATCCAGTCTGGACCGCTTCCCTGTACATTCTGAGTATATCTTTGTACTTCGACATTAGCCCACTCCTCGACCTGACGAGTTCGTTTGTTGAAAACCCGTTTGAGCGGGGTTGCATATCCAACAAACTATCCTTCTTCAGCCTTCGGTGCGAACTTCTCAGATGGATTAAGCATAGTATAAGGAGCTCCAAACGGTTCTAGATACTCTAAATTCGGCTTTCGACGATTCAACAGCTCATAAGAAGTTTTGCCAAACTTCTTCACCGTTAAAACACGATTAAGAGTATAACAAGCTGCGTAAATTGCTTCGTTCCAGAACATTACTGGAAGATTTGAGTCCGCAAGCATTGTTCTCGTCGTTTCTATTAGAGTCTTGTTTTTGCGTTCGGAGACACCGTTCTGTTGTGGGGTATACGGAGAACCGTATTCATGATGAATTCCTTTGTTTTCACAAAGATCGTCCATCTGTGCATTCTTAAACTACGTCCCATTATCACTCCTAATTCTCTTGATCTTGAGACCATAGATATTTTCCAATCGAGTGAACAGAAATTTCAGATTATCAAATGTGTCGCTCTTATGGTGTAAGCACATAACCCATGAAAATCTTGAATAGTCATCAGTCACCACAAGATAGTACAATTCTCCAGCATGACTTTTACGCTTGACCGGTCCGAACAGATCCATGTGCAAACGTTCAAGTGGCAGTTCAACAGAAGTGACTTTCTTTGGCTTATGGGATTGCTTGTGCTGCTTACCCTTATTGCAACTCACACACTTGTCATTTAAGTGAAAATGTTTAACATTTACGCCAGTGACAAGTTCATTCTTCACCAATTGATTCATCTTTCGTAGGTTAATGTGTCCCATCCTCCTATGCCACATGGTTGATTCCTTTTCAGTAGCCTTGGAGAGAAAACACGTGACTTGGCCTTGTGTAGTCATTGCTTTAGACATGTCGAGAATTTACAAGTTATTCACTCTCGGTGCCTTTAACATCACCCACTCTTTTGGTAACTCGAATCCTGGCTTGAGTATATAGCAAGATTTGTCATCAAAGAATACAGAAAACTGCTTATCACATATCTGACTGACACTGAGCAGATTGTAATCGGTTTGCTTCACATAAGAGATCCTCTCAAAACTCACTATTCCATTACTAACACTACCCTCCATGGTAATGTATCCACCCTTGTTACCAGCAAACGCTACATAACCTCCATTTATATTTCTAATATCGAATAGTAGCGAAAGATCCCCTGTCATGTGACCAGAAGCTCCACTGTCAACAATCCAAAGACTGCTCACAGGGCCATCTGAAGCTCCCTGCACATATCAAGTAAAGAATTAGATTTTTCGGGGGACCCAAGCCTGTTTGGTCTTGGGTCTTTGAACATTTTGTTTCAAAGATTCAGATTTTTCACAAACAGTTTGATTTGAATTAATCTTTTTCTGATCAATCAAATCTTTTTCATTCTCTGATTTCACATTTTGTTGTGAAGTTGAAGCACTTTGAGAACCCTTTGGTGACCAAGATTGTTCAGATTGTTTCAAGATCCGGATTTGAGATTTAGTGGTCTCAACCGGTTTCTTTACTTCGTCTTTGAACGATACTTTCTTGGTTACCTTCTCTGATTTAACAGAGACAGGTCCAATTGTTGGTTTGACAACAGGTTTAACAGGAACCTTTTTCTTGTCAACATTTGTGTTCACCATTGGTTTCTTAAGAGATTTTTCAGTAGCTATCCGATTACAACGATCATATGTCATCGGACGATTTTCCCTCTTTTGAAAATATCTGCTTTGATTATAAAAAGGTGCTAGTTAAGGGACAAATCGTCCTTATGGATGACAATGATTATCGACTGGACTTTCATACTTCTGCTTCATTTCCACCTCGTGCCTCTTGTGCCTTACGTACGGGCAGTGAGCAAGTAAATGCCCTCTCTCCCCACACTTAAAACATGCACGGTACTCTTCAAAGTTGTTCTTGGCGTTCGACTTTGCATAAGTAGTGATAGGATATTGATCATCTACACACCTTCTTCTTAAACTCTCAGGAGCTGGGTCCTTTGAGTAAGTCAGCTCAAGAAAACTGTTTGACTTTTCTTTTGGTTTAACAAATTCTGTGACATGGACCTTTGGTTCTTTAGGAACATCCAAAAAATTTTCTTTAAGACTTCCGGAGGTACATCATTTGTTCGCTCATGCTTTGGGAACCAAATGGTACTCTCCTGCCAAATTTTCTCAATTTTTGAATAGTTGGCAAATTTTATTGGATATTCTTCATCAGAAATTATCTTATCGGATCCTTCCATCTGATAGAAAATTTTAACAGGTTTATCACAAGATTCATTTTTCTTTTCATTTTTCTTTTCAACAGGCTTAACTGATTGATTCTTTCTATGAGCGTTAGCCATGGGATGCACAATCTAAGATGGTGAAACAGGTTCGTTAGTGATTATGTGATTTTCATCAAGAATATCACACACCTTTTCAGGGACCTTATCAGATTGTTCATCCTCCGAATCAAAATCATCATTTACAGCAACTACGCCTTCATCATTTCCCAATACAGGTCTAACATCAGAATTAGGGTCTCCCACACTAGATGTGTTTGACTCGTCATCCGATGTAGAGTCAGATTTAACTGAGCTCTCCGGTGCTATTGAATGCAAATTATGGTTTTCAAACAACACCGGAGCTGGGACAGCTTTGTAGTTGGCACTACTAGACTGTGAAGGCTCTTCTATTATATTATCAACAACATAAGCAATATGCTTATAACTCTCAAGTTTCTTGTTCACTTTTTCTGCAAAGCACTTGATGGTAGCCATTTCAAGTTTTGTGTTTTCTAAATCATTTATATAATTATTTATAGCCATTTGTTTCAAAGATAAAGTCTTTTTCAATTCTGAAACATCTTTCTTATAACCATCAAGTACTCTGTTAAACTCTTTTGCTTCTTTTTTATAGGATTGACAGTTGATTTTAGCACTCTCAAGCTGAACCTTGAGTTGCTTATTCTCCTCTATCAATTTATCACAAGCATCACAATGTTTAACACAAGTTGAATTTGAAGTAGATTCAGTACTTACCTGTTTTGGAGGTTCTGTCATGGCCATCAATGCAAAGTGTGCTTCCTTCCCAGCGAAAAACTTTGAATAATCAATCCTGGTACCAGCATCATCCACCATGCATGATTTCCGGGACATCAAAAAATCAGCTTCAGCAAGCAATTGGTCAATATCATCATCCAGTGAGTTAACACTAGATTCAGAATCAGACTCTCTCTCCTCATCAGAATAAGCCGAATCATACTGCTCTGGCACTTCAGTAACAGAGTCAAGAATCAAACCAGACTTCTCCTCTGTACAATTATCACTCTCTTCATTCAACTCCTCGATTCTCACCTCAGATAGCTTTTCAGTCACTAATTCCTCTTCAACCTCTACCGGCTCATCCAAATTCATTTGTTGTGCAACACACGCCACATTCCCAGTTGTAATCTCCTCAACACCTAACTGCATCCCTGTCCAATCAAACCCTTCGTCTTTCTGTATCACCAAATCTTGGTTTTGATTATATGTTTGTGTTTTTGTGTTTGGTGTAGAAATAGGAATGATTGTTTGGTTTGGATTTTGTGGTGTTTGGTTTTGATTCTGGTTTTGTGTTGTGTTTTGTCTAGAAGTGTTATTTTGCTGGGTATTTTGTCGGTTTTGATAGGTATTTTGTGATTGAAATCTTGAGATATTAGGACTTTGGTAAGATACCTGATTTTGGGTTTGACGGTTTTGGTAGTTAGAGTTGAAAGGATTTCTATTCCCCTGCTGTGCTGGTTGGGTACATTCTCTCTTAAAATGACCTTTCTCACCACAATTGAAACAAGTCACTTTGGCTTTGTTGAAGCCATATGTGGTGTGATCAGTTCTTCCAGTTTTCTGGATGAAATTAGTAGCTCTCCTCATAATACTTGCAAATGCCCATTGGATATCCATGAGCTCCATTTCTTCTTTATCAATCTGTGCGTAGTCTTCTTTGGTTAAGTTGTTATTACCAATTTGACTCGCAACAAGCCCATTATAAGATGCTACCATAGCTGACACCAATGCTACGTGTTGTTGAGCAATCTCAACAGTAACATTGTTTAAGTTCGATGTCTCCAACACAATCGGGCTCTGATTTGTTTGACTTTGGTTGATTTGCATCGGGTTCATTTGAGGGATGTATGTTTGTTGTTGAGGTTGGTTTAGATTAGCATAATAACAAGCTGTTTGTTGCATGGGTGAGTATGGTGGGATATAAGTTGTAGTAGGATATGATGGTGAGGTATATGAAGATGTTTGAGCAAGATAATTGATAGGTGTTTTGGTTGGTTCAACATGATTAGAAACGCACGCGATGTGTGGAGCAACATTTTAACTAGAACTTGAACTAGAAAGAGAAGAAGATGTACCACCATGATACAATTCTGGATTCTGAGGAATTTGTGCTCTTTTCGCCTTCCTCTTTTCTTCCATCTCCTTATTTTCAAGTTTCTGAATAAACTCATTGATGGTCCAGTATTGGTACGCATCCTTTTCCTTCAATACCTCAATATGTTGATTCCAGTATAGTGGCAACGCATCAGCAAACTTGTCCACCAACTCTGACATAGGTATGCTTATCTCGTAGCTTGAAAGCTCAGTGAGTAAATGACAATACCTTGGAACCAACTCCTTCAGCGTCTCGTTCCCCATTTAGCTGAAGTTCTCAAACTCTTTTCGAAGTTCCTCCATCCTCAACTTCCTCGTCTTCTCCTTTCCATCATGCCTATTCTTTAACATGTCCCATAACTGTTTAGATGTTGTGCAGGACCCAAACTGATGTAACAGATCAATATTGATGGCCTGGGACAGTTGAGAAAACGCCTTCTTCTCAATAGCAAATTTCTTCTTTTCATCATCTGCAAGATTCTCCAACGGAATTGGCTCACCCGTGTTCTCCAAGATTGGAGCAACATAGCCCTTCGCAATCATCTGCCAAGCTTCCGTTCCCTCTAATCCTATTCCCTCAAAGATGTATCTTTAACTTGGTGTTCCATGTGTTGTAATCGACCATTTCCATAAGCTTTGGTGGACGGCTTCCACTCCCCGAAGACAAGTCTTGAATAAGAGTTGAAATAGCATTTGTAGTCTGAGAGTGTACCGCTGCTGCTGATACTCCCCAATAATCAGCCATCGGTTGTGGTTGTGCAACATGTTGGGGAATAGTACTAGTCATCGCCATGTAGTTAATCGGTTGCGATGGTTGACTAGACTTTTGAGCAGCTACCGACCAAGGATCCATAGTTGTCTGCTGTTGTGGTGTCGTATTAGGTCTTGGTGTAGTAGTAAAGTTCCACATATCAATCTGAAAATGATTAAACACGAAAAGATTAGAAAAATTTTATAACAGATTCTACGTTCGACCCTTTGATATGATCGTGTGGTCGAATGTACAAAATAGTTCACGTTCGACCGTTTGTCAAGGTTCGAATGTAGAAAATAACCAACTCAAATCACTTTCGACCGTTTACACCCACTTTCGACCACCCGTTTGGTCGAATGAACCTAATATGGTCGAATGAACAAATAAACACTGATAAACTCTAGATTCGACCAACTAACACCCACGTTCGACCAAATAAACCTTGGTTCGACCAATTAAACACACTCTTTCGACCAGTCTCCCTAGGTTCGACCCTGCATGATTCAAAAACGGTTATTCTTTGAAAATCAGTTAATTTTGATCAAATTTTTCAAAAGTTGATGAAATTTGATGATTCTAATCAGGTTTTGTCTCGGATTTGATTTGGAACAAGTTTAACAAAGAGAATTATGAGTTTTATCCATGAAAACAAGTTCTAATCAATCAATTTATCATCAAAATCAGTTTATCAATGAAAAACAGAAAGTTTTGATCAAAATAGGGTCCAAATCAGCTGTAATATTATGAAATTGTAGTTGTTTGATCCATATGGCTCTGATACCACTTTGTAGAAGGATCGATTTGACAAAAACTATTGGTTTGATCAAACAAGTCTACTAATTCAGGTGCGGAATCCCCGAATCAGTTACAAAATGATCATAATATCAACAAAACACAGAAATCATCATTAAAGCTTTCATTTCATTCAATAACACATTCAATTACACGTTAAAAAGATTTTTATAATGATTAAATGCCGTGTACAGACTTGACACAAAACCCTAGGGAGAACACAAACTGGAGGGAAAACAAAATGACCAAAAGTTACATTGCAAAAATGAACTTTACCTTATATAGGCCTGCACATTTGACCATTTAGGTTGGTCGAATGTGCAGGTTCGACCAAACATAGTGGTCGAACCAAGTTATACATTAAAATCTAATCTACCTTCGACCTCTTGTTCTCCTTCGACCCTTTAAGCTTCCTTCGACCGTTCAGAAACCACATTCGACCATGGAATATCACCTTCGACCAAACGACTGATAACAAAAACATGTGTTAAATGCAATCCGAACCATTAGTCGCACAATATGCATCTACAACAAACAAATGCTTAGAAAAGATATAAAAGTTAAGATTTAGAAAATTTTGACATATTTTGGACTGAAATTATTAACATGGACAATGATTACACTAACGTGGAAACTATTAAGTAGATGAAAAAAGATTTACATCACCAATCCTTATTATCATTAGTTTGATAATTTCAACATGGTACTAGAGATGAAAATCCCCGAGCTTCGTAAACATTTGAACTTGATAACTACCGAATTGTGTAGTGTATGGGTACTTTGAGACCATATCATAATTTTGATACATCTGAGACACGGAAGATACTAAGGTTGATCAACATGTTTCCTTATGATATTTGTAAAATAAGTTAATTGAAATACTGTTGGAGTCAACAGACATTTAAGGCAAAGTAGATGATAAACGTTAGCAGATATTTAATATACTGTAGAATGATTTGATGATATGGCAACAGTATTTAGGATTTTATCAGATGTTTGTAAAATCCTTTAACTGTAACACATGATTATAAATTACATAAAAAGATAAAATTAAGAAACGTTTTAGTAACTTTTATTGATTTAATAGTAGTTAAGTGAATTTATAGTTGTGATTTAAATTACTAAAAATATATCAAATAAATATTTCGTTTAAGAAATAAGTTTATTATGAAAGGTATTTAAGTAAAAATTAATAGAATATTGAATGTTTAAGTGCATTATTAAAATACAATAAATCAAATAGAAATAATTATAGTGTAAAATACACCAGTGTCCCCACTGAATATATAAGCTGTCTATTATCAGTGTTAAAGTTTTCTATCAATGTTGTGAACAAATTAAAAGACTTCCAACTGAATCTGTAATCTACATATCAATTATTTACAATTACTAAAGTTAAGTTCCCAAACATTGAATCAGGTAAAAACATTTCTGAATCAAGTTATCTTATGTTTATATTTATTGTGGTTATATTTTTATCATTCATCTGAAATAATATACTTTTCTTAAAATTTTGTTTTACATTTTTTTAATGTGTTAAACAGTTGAAATGGTCTCTTCATTGGATATGTTGTCGATCTTGAAGCTGAAAATCTGGTATTTATTATGTTATTAAAATTATATTAGTTTTAAAATCTGTAATAAAGTCTCTTTGGTTCTTACATTTTTTTAAAATTTTGTGTCTTTATAGAATTTATCTATAATAAAGTCTTTTTGGTTTAACCTAGGTTTAAAACCATGAGTACTTGTGGTTTCCTTTTCTAACACTTTACCGATTGCAGGAGACAATGAAGGAATCAAGTAAAAGATGCGACGACAATGGAATAAATTGAAGCGATAATTTGTCGGATAAATTGCTGGCCATGAGCTTTTGGTTTGTTTGTAGCTTTTTTAAGGTGCCATCATAGTTGGAGGAGAGAGGAGATGGTGAGGAGAGGGAGGGTGGCGGTAGAGATGGTGGTGGTGGTGTTGCAGGTGGTGGTGGGTGGGTTGGTAGGTTGGAGATGGTGGTGGTGGTGGAGATGGTGGTGTTGTAGGTGGTGGTGGTGGTGGTGGTGGTGGAGATGGTGGTGGTGGTGGTGTTGCAGGTGGTGGTGATGGTGGTGGTGGGTGGGTGGGTTGGGGAAGAAGATGGGAGGGTATAAGAGTCATTTCACCCAAAAAATTAAGGGTATAATAGTCATTTCACCACACACTAACAGAAAACGTTTTGTCTGTTAGAAGGAGGGACGTAAAGTGTTAGAAAATGAAACCACAGGTACTCAGGGTGTTAAGCCTGGGCTGAACCTGTTAGTTTAGGCAAACCACGGGGACGAAAACTGCAATTTTCTCTTTTCATACTTATCATTATATACTAGTGTTACTTTGTGTTCTTACTATACGATAGTTCAGTTTTGCCGTTGGACGGCAGTTCAGTTAGCTGTGGTTCGGCACTTCGGTTGGCTGGGCTCGGTCGTTCAGTTCACCAGGGGTTCGGTAGTTCAGTTATGCCTGGGTTGGCAGTTCGGTTGTACACAAGTGTCATGCACTTGGTATCGTATGAGTGGTTTCTTATGCCTGGGTTGGCATCCTTTTAGCATAACGGTAGCTTTTGGAAATCTGTGGTAACTTTTAGAAAACTGCGGTAACTTTTGGAGACTTTGGAAACTCTTAGAAACTCTTAAAAACATTGGTAACATTAGGAACTCTTGGGAACTTTTGGATGAAACTATTAAACTATTGGAAACCTTTGGAAAACTATTGGAAACACTTTTGTAAACGCTTTACTTAAAATCCTGTGAACTCACCAGCATTTTGTGCTGACGTTTTTAGCATGTTTTCTCAGGTCTCTAACGTAGCAACTGTTGATAGGCGCATGGTGTCGCACGGCGTCTAGGATTTCGCTTTCACGGTTTTGAACATTATCAGACTCATAATTTTACTTTACGAATTATAAAGACGTTTTATGCTTCCGCTGTAGTGGTTACGTTTTGAGAAGTTAATGAATGGTTTACGTCATTTTCATATCATATAGTTGTCATTTATTGTGACCGTTGACTTGGATCTTGGTTTGTCACGCGCCTCGCGGTAAAACCCCGCATGTGGAATTTGAGGGTGTGACAAATTTATTGTAAAATTTAATTTCAAATCTTTTTCAATCTAGATTGTATGTTTATTGTAATATTGAATTGTAAAATGGTATTCATTGACAATTGTTATGAATACGATCATTAAAATGTTATGTTTTATTGTTATGAAGTATATATATATATTTTAAAAGTTATACGATCATTAAAAGAGTTCAGATCAATTTTCTAAAAGCAAATAAGTTTGTTTGTTTAATTTAAAATATAAATGTTAATTTATGGTATCCTTTTTTAATTGTTTTATAATAGGTAAAATAATTAACACTATCATTAATTACCGCCGTATTTTGCAAGTTTCCATCTAGATTGTTGAACTGTATATTGATCATCATAGGGTTTTAGGCTATTGACTGGCAGTAATAATCATTACATTGATACTCGAATTTTGAAGTGACTCAATATCTTTTGCATATATTTATTTATCAAAAATTAATATATACATATTTCTATTTATTAAAAAATAATAATAAAATAAGTTAAATATGAGTATTTTAAAAGTTATCACTATTTGTTTATAACATGTATTCTGTAAAATAAATGTTTTCATCATCTATTTAATTTCATTTTGATTTGATCTATGTTTGTGTAAAATGCAATATAATTTAAAGATCATAATATATATATATATATATATATATATATATATATATATAGATTTACATTTTTCAAGGATTTTTAATCCAAAATTACATTTTTGCCGAAATTACAGTTACTGCTGATTCTTCATAATTTCTTCACGACGCTGCTTCCTTTTCTTACTGATGGAAATAATGTTTTCAGTAAGACCTTTCATCTTCCTCGAAATATTGTCGTTTAGTTCGATTTGATCTGCTAGGTACTGTAAAGCTATGTTTCGTTCACTTGATTCTGGAATTTCAACCATATCATACATGCTTTTGCCGCTTTTCCTTAGATCCATAATAGCTAGAGATGTAAACATTCCACATGATTTTCTTATTGTTTCTTTTTCAAAAGATTCTTTTTTGAAAGCCTTAATTAGAATTTCATCAACTGTTTGTAATGTAACTTTTTTGGGAGGATGACATGTTTTTGTGTTATGTAATGTAACTTTTTGATTATTGTAAGGTTAGATGTACATTGTAATAGAGTGTTTTGTATATATATCTATACTATATTAATATGCATATATGAAGGGCAAGAATGGTCTTTTTACACAGGTACAATATTTTAGAGCATGATGTACAATGATTCAATGCACAAAACTCTTAAACTTTGAATGGGTGCAAGTTATCAAGCATCATGTACAAGCCTTGTAATGCAAAAAAAAGCACAGAATATACATCAGAATTAGGGTTTCATTCAACATATCTCATGCTTCAAAACTTCATCCGCCTCCTTCTCTAGAGATTTGAGACATCAAGGTGATTTCCCTACAATTTCACCAAATCGTTGAATATTTCACTAGATCGACGAAGATCCCAACATTTCTCAACGGTAAGAGACACTATGTTTTGATTCTGAACACTATTTATCATTCAAAACCCTAACAAAGATTAGCAGGTCGACTATGAGTAGATCCAGAGTGACTACGTTGTTTCTGTTGCAACAGGGGAGCCGATATGGTACAAATCCGGTTTAATAACATCTGTGCTCAGCCACTGAGGTACAAATTTGGTTCATCCTTTTGTTTATGTCGGTTTTTTGTCATTTTAGGGTTCTGGTCGGATAAGAGGATATGTTTAAAAGAAAATAAGATGATTTATTTTGTATTTATATTTATATTTTACCAAATACAAGTTAATTTGTTCATGTTATATACCAATCTGGAGTTTTTATTGTGAGGTTTGGTCTATGATTCGGGTAAGTTACATGCTTAACCATTCCACTTCTGTACATCTGAATCTAGCTTAGACCTGTTTGGTTCCGACCACCAGTTTTGGGTTTTAAAATGAAAGTCTGTTGGTATGTTGGAGTGTGTATAGGGTTATATTCATTGTTTACATAACTCATAACTTATAATGATGAAGGTTTTTGTGAAGACATTGAAGGGGATGGGATTCGAAATCCAAGTGAAACTTGAAGATACGGTTAGTCTTGATTTAATTGCGCTTGTTTTTCGTTGATTGTGATCGAACCATGGTGTTCTTATGTGTAAATCGATTAAGTCATATTTTATTAATTAGACATGAAAAACTGGTATAAGCATTTTGTGTTACTAGGTTTGGTTTTTATTTAGATTGAAAAAAAGAGGTTGATTGCAGATTAGTTAAAGTTTTGTAGAGTAAATGGTTTCAGTTAGGTTGCAATAACTTGTGTATTATTTTAGCTTATTAATATTATTATTTTTGTTTAAAGTGTTGCTAATTTTAGAGTTTGTTTGTTATATGACAAAATAATTATCAAAAACTTAACTGTATATGCATAAAGTGTTGGTGGTCTTTTTGCCTTTTCTTATCGGTAAGGACTTATTTCAACTTGACTGACCATATCAAAATGCTCTTTTTTTTTTTCTTATATTCATTATAGCTGGTGTTAAAATTTCTTATTCAAATGATTTGGTTTTGTTAAAAACAATGATTATTTTGCTGATACATAGTTTTTTCTGTATTCTCCTGCAATAAACCAACATATGAAATCATATCCTATTTGATCATCACATTGTTTTTAATAGCGATGGTAGCGACCACGATCGCGAATAGCATCGCTTATGGGCTAACCATCGCTATGTTGTGTTTATTGGGAAATAGCGTGAACATAGTGACTTCATGTAACTTTTGGTGACATCGCTGTAACTTTTTTTGTCAGAAACAAGGAGGTAAGTACGAAAATTAGATTTATAAATCACACATGTTAAGTTAATTTGTTTTTGGCAAATGAAGGATGGTTATGATCTTAAAATACTTTAACTTGTTAAGTTTATTGAATTATGTTGTAATTTATAAGCTATTAAAAACTGAAATTGTTTCCCAAACTTGCAGCCTTATAATAACAATTTTGAACATAAACTTTTTGGAACACAAGCTGCATTTTTATTGTAAATAGGCTGTAATATAGCTGAGAAATAAAGTCGTATATGGCTGTGAAAAACACCAATACAGAGCTAATACAGAGCTGGGACTTTCGCTTTTCAGGGGCTGTTATATGGTTGAAAATTATAGTCGTATATTGTTGTAAAAAAACATCCATATAGGGCTGGGATTTTTGTCGTACATGGGCTGTTATGCGGCTCAGAATTACAGTCGTATATTGTTGTGAAAAACATCCGTAGAGGGATGGAGTTTATGTGACTTTTAATGGATCCCAACTGTTAACTATTTGTGATATTAATTGAATTTCCAGACCAGATTAGAAACCAATTCAATTTCAGATTTTGTTTTCTTAGGTGTTCAAATTTGTGACTTTTAATGGATCCCAACTGTTAACTATTTAACTGTTTATTTTCTTTATTTTTAAGCTGGTAAAGGAGGATAGCAGGGAGTAGTGAAATTGAATCGTAAAAACACAATGCTTTGTACCAATGACATACACAGGTAAAACATCACTTTATGTGCTTTCTTGGATAGAGTATTACAACTGAAAGATCCATTAGAAACAATCAAGCTAAATGTATCTTTTCTCAAAATGAAAACAACTTCGTGTACACGACAATTGATAATCCTCATTTTAATTAAAACTCTAAAAAGTTTGATGTTTTGCATGAGAGTATTTGTTACTAGCTCTTCACTTGCACATTCAGCTTCTCCTTATATTGCCCAATCCCATTACCTTTACTTGGTCTTAGATGCTTGGTTTTAAAAAGCGCTAGGCGCACAAAAGCGACGAGGTCTAAGTGCATCACGCGAAGCGCAAAGCGCAAAAAGCCTGGGATTTTCGTACCCGAAGCGCACACTAACTATATAATTTTTTTTATATATCCCATATATATTCCATGAGTTTTTAGCTTCATTTACCCAAAATATAGCTATAAATAAGGTTTTTATGTGATTTTACCTATATGTACAAGACAAAAACACCAATGTACAATATTTTTATGCATAAAAAATACCCAAATTACGTGAAGCGCACGCCTCAGAGAGAAAGCGCCTGAAATTTGACAAAAAAAGCGCCTAAGGCGAGCGCCTTTGGGAAAAAGGATAGGCGCAAAGCCCTTAGACGCCCTAGGCTGCGCCTTGCGCCTAGGCGCGCCTCAGGCGCTTTTTAAAACCCAGTTTAGATGTGGCCTGATTTGATTGCCAAGAGCAAAAAGTGAAGCTGATGTTATTCAAACTTATGAATTACTTAGTGGGCATGAGCCAATTAGAGAGCATGTGTACTATATTTACATCTTTGTCTAATGTCTTTGCCAATGATATAATGACAATTTAACCACTTTATAGTCACATATATTCCTGCGCTTTTTGTACACTGCGTGCCTTGAGTGACATAAGGCGCATGGATCTGCGCCTCAGGTCGCCTCGCTCAGGCGCGCTTTTTAAAACCTAGCATATATTTATCTTTAATGGGCCAATTGGTTAAGGTTGATGGGTTTGAAAGAGGAAATGGGTCAAATGGTTTAAACTCATAAAAAGTTGAATCCTAACTGTATTGCGTAGTTCATAAATGGGTTAAAGGCCATATATTATCTTTCTACGCGTTATCACTTGATAGCATATATAATGGCAATTTGACCCATTTATAGTCATTTGTGCTTCTTGATTGTATAATCGCTAAGTTGAATATTATTTTTTTTACACGTTATCACTTGATAGCAGCCATTATAGGAGGTGAAAAGGTCAGATATAATGGTAGAACTCGAGATGTTGATTAGCGAATGGTCTTTGGAGTTTATAAAGGGTAGAAAAGAAAAGGGCAAAATCGTAATTTAATACCATATTTTCCTTAAGAAGGTAAACTTTATTGATTTAGCTAATGATACATTTGCCTCATTCTTTCTTTACAGGCCTTGGTTGCTGCATTTCTAGAAGATATCCCAACAAAGATCGATGGACTTTTGGGCTTGGCTGTAAAGACGGACATAAAGATGCTCGGTCTGACCAAAATACCCTTTTGAGCGTTAAAGTTAGGTGTTCTGCGGAACCTTGACCAAAATGCCCTTTTGTTGGTTCGAGAACCATTATTAACAAGGGTTTGTTTCTACTTTTAGATGCGGGTCAAAATAAATAGATGGACATTGTATAATATATTTTAAGTTTTAAACATTAAATAGCTATGCAACACTTTATTTATCATGTTATGATACTTTAGTCCTGTTCTTTTATTTCAGGACATGCCAGTAGCATAAATATAATAGGTCGTGATTGAAAAAGATTGTTTTGTGTTCCATTTGAATCACATATTCATTTTAAATTATTGTTTTGTGTCTGTTTTACGGCCATTGCTTATGTACCCGGACAACCTTCAAAGTTTGGTATGTAACATTACGCATTTAATAATTATACGTTACCAATAATTTGGATTTAAACGACTAGTTTTTAGCATTTTATATATATATATATATATATTTATATAAACAAAGATTTATAATAATAATAATAATAATAATAATAATAATTTTAACATATACTAGATAATTTGAGTAGTGATTGTTTACCTAAGCCATCCCAGCCCAAACCTTTATAATTCTGAGCCCAAACCTGAGCCCAAACCCCATACAGAAGCCCACAACCAGGCCCAACCCCCCTTACACGTTAAATTAAAAAAAAAAAAAAAAAAAACTTGTTCCTGCCAGGTTTCGAACCTGAGCAAACAAGCCAGCAACAAACACAACCAACCATCTGTGCCACACCAGTCTTTGTTACAATAAGCAGGCCCAAATTAATTAAAAACCATCTTAATTATCGACAGTTGACTTGTGATAGTCAACTGTCACGAATCAATTTACCATAATCAGTCATATTAGACGCGTTTTAATCTCAAAAAGGCATGATTGCATGATGACCGGCCTGTTATAACTATGATGCACGTCTATTAGCAGTTAATTGATACACGAATTAACCATATACGCGTATACATTAAAGGCACGGGTCAAAATTTCCTAATCTATGAGACCGTGTGTTATAGTATAAATAGAACCCTCCTTGACAAGCTAAAAGGGCCGAACATCACACCCTCATCCTCAATTCACCCTTCCATTCACTCAAAATAATCAAAATTGAAGGTTGTTGACTTTTTCGTTGACCCTCGATTGAAAGCATTGCACGACTGGTATGATTATTCTCTTTGTTTGCGTGTGTTAGTCGGCCCCATATAACCCATAACCCCATGATTAATTAAACTCTAACAATGTATATGATGCGATTGAAAACTAGGGTTCTTGGGATCTTGGATTGGGGAAGATGATAGGAAACAGAACTGTTATTATATAAAACCAACCAAAAAATATCACCAACTCGTTTACAGACTAGTTGGTGATACCATTGGTGTTAAGTCATGGACCGGCAGTGGTCCTGGGTTCAAGCCCAGGCACACCATTTTTATTATTTTCCCATTTTTGTGTTTATTCCAATGAGTGCTTATAATTAATTGGATCCAACATAAACATGTTCTCAGGGTCAGCCCAGTTGGTGCTGGCTTGTGATTTAACACCTAGACCGGGTTTGACACGGGTTCGAATCCCATGAACCTCAAAACAATTTTTTTTAAAACCTTTCCTTTTATATTTTTGTTACAAATTTTAAAATAGTTTTAAAAATGTCAAAAGAAGGTTATAAATTCTATAAAATTTATTTTATGTTGTTCTTATGTTAAAAGTTATCATACAATTTTTAGTTTTCAAAAATCATTTATTTATTATATATAATAAATATTACAAGTTTATTTCCCTAAAACTTTTAAAATTCTATAAAAATATCAAAACGACTTTATAAATTTCCACAAAAATTAACCTGAGTTTGTACCATGATAAACTTTACTGAAATGATTTTTAATTCTGAAAAATCATTTATTTTATATTTTTAATCAATTTTTGTTAGTTTTAATCATAATTAAATCATAATAAATCCAATTTTTATTATTTTTGCACCAAAATTTTATACAATTTATTTTTAAATATTTAGAACAGAAATATGATTTTTAATATAATAATTCTTTAATTTTTGTATTTTTGAAAATTAAAGTTAAATTTTGGCAATTTGTAATAAATAGATTTAAAAATCTATTTTAAAAGAAATAATTTTATAAAAATTATTTTTATACTTCGAACACATTATTGTGAGCATTCTAAATTCAAATTTTATAAAAAGGCTTTCTTTTATTTAATTATCAAATTTCCCTTTATTTAATTAACATTTTTTTTTTAAATTCAACAATTGGATATCCCCAAATTCGAAGCCCTAGAAACTTATACATTTATAGACTTGGTAGACTTAGACATATATATTACTTCATTATAGGGTGATACTTGATACATTGGGCAACACACTATTTTTCAAGAGATAACGTTTTGCTAAGGTGAGTTTACATAGCCCCTTTTCTCAATTTTCACTATCTTTGGGGTGAAACATGTTTAAACATTTTATACTATCATTTACTCATATTTACTTGTGATTGAATTACAACATCATTATATCATTTGACTGTAACAAAAAGACACAGTACAATCATTAACAATGATCAAGCCGCCTGTTTAGATTATAGCGCTATAGGTCTGACAAACCCATCCCCCGCATAGACTCAGGGATGATCGATAACAGTAATAACATTTAACTAACTTGTGAGTTAGTCATCAGTCGACACAAGGTTTGGTTGTACATAGACGCATTGCTACATGTCGGTATCATACTCTATCATCACACAACCCTGAGTGTTGTACAAATTATTGTTATCAACTATTTATCAAAAACCTATGTAATTCTCACCAACTTTTGTTGACCCAAAATATTTTCAAACTTAACATGTTTCAGGTTTTACTTGCTTGAAGATTTGCTTGAAGATTTGCTTGAAGATATGTGCATAGTTTTCTTGTAGAACGATTGTATGTAATTTATGTAAATCAATTAATGAAATTTATTATTCACCATGAGCTACTGAACAATCATCAATACGTGGCACCCCGATGTTTCCGCCATCGGTTGGGGTGTTACAGATTGGTATCAGAGCCATGGTTATAGGGAATTAGGTTATTAGAGAAATAATCTAGTCTATAACCATAGGACTTAATCAGTACTTGCTTCTTTACTTGCTAATCTCTATCTCCCTCCTACTTCTTACCCCTACTATCATCCTTACAAGAAGATGCTCTACATCACCAGACCTACTCTTAGACTAATAGGACAAAATCCTCAGGTTTAACCTGAACCACCTTGAGATCTCGTCGAAGTTCTAGATTTTAATAACGAATACGTGCAATCTGGAAGGGTGAACGCCTGTATTCTGAGTCTTCTGTCTAGGCTGGCATTGCGCATATATCCCAATCAGACGAGGGACCCGGATGCCTACCTGGGAATTCTCGGGATGAGTGTTCACTTATAGGCTAAAGCATGTCTTCATATGTTATTAGAATTGAGAATCTTTGATAAGTCAACGTTTTCGTTTATTCGTTTTAATTAATGAATAAATGATTACACTCCTTATATAATCTCATTCATTTCACTGTGTCTCTTACAGATCATGCCTCCTCGTCGCAGCACTCGCAACAGCAATGGTGAGAACCACGAAGAAGGTGGTGATAACCATAACCATGACCAAGTTCCTAACCACAACAACAATGGTGTTGATGCCCAATTGGCTGCAATCATTTCTCAACAAATGGCGCAGCAAATCGCAACTCTGGTTCCCAACTTACTCGCTCAGGTCATCCAACTGAACGGCAACGGGAATGGTCACGGTAACGGGAACGGGAACGGGAACGGCAATGGCAATGGTAATGGACCCCCAGCCTGCACCCTTAAGCATTTCAACTCTTGTAACCCTCCAAAGTTTAGTGGTGAAGAAGGAGCTACAGGACTCCTCCAATGGTTTGAGGGTATTGAGAATACCTTCATCAACAGTGAGTGCCCCGACAACTTTAAGGTCCGTTATGCCATGAGTGTTCTTCACAAACGAGCACTCACTTGGTGGAATGAAGAAAAGCGTACTCGTGGGGCCGAAGTTGCTCTTGCTATGACATGGGACCAAGTCAAGGAGGTCATGAAGGAAGAGTTTTGTCCTCGCAATGAAGTTAAGAAGCTTGAGGATGAGTTCCACACCTTAGCTCAAGATAGTGGGGAAAACCTTGCCTACAACACCCGCTTTCATGAGCTTAGCTTATTGTTGCCTCACAAAGTCACTCCCCTGCCGGTAGCCATCGAGAAGTACATCGGTGGTCTGCCCATGCAGATCCAGGATACGGTGTGGGGAAGGAATCCTGCCACCTTGGAGGAAGCCAAACGTTTAGCAGCTACCTTAACTGATAATCACGTAAAGAACGGGACCTTAGTTCGAAAAGGCAATAAAACAAGTATTGTAGCCGCGGTAACCACTGAGAACCAGAAACGTAAGACCAGGGATCCTGATGCAAACCTCACTCCACAAGCTTCTAAGAAGAAACCTTATACAGGAAACCACCCTTTATGTAATACCTGCAACCGACATCATCCCACTGCTTCAGCATGTCGCATATGCACCAATTGTGGAAGGTATGGCCATCTGGTCAACACGTGTCGTGAGACCCCAAATCCAAATGCCAACCAACCCACCAACCCTGCTCAAGCTACTAACCTTAATCAATACAACTATGGTCAATGCTATGAATGTGGAGACCCAAATCACTTCCGTAACCGATGCCCTAAACTGAACAGAGATCAAGACCCTCCAGCTACTTAAAGCCCTACCATTTGAATAATGTCTACTTTCTCTTTAATTCCATGTATTGCACTTTTGATTCAAATAATAAATCCAAGTATTATCATAACATTTGTGTGCATGCTTGTTTGAATGTGAACTAATTGCTATATCTATAATCATACTTGCTTGTACAACAATTAGTTAACTACCAAACAACCAGCTTAACGATTAGTAGAGGTCATCATGTCATTCCAACAGTCGGGAGAGGCCCTACCACCTGAACGACTGGCGGAGACTATCAGACCCGCTTAACAATCGGTAAAGTCATAAAAGGACGCAAAACCCTAATGTAAGGTAAATTGGTAATTACGGTCCGGAACGTAATCATGAATTTACAGGTACGTTAAGGTAGTGTGAAATTTTATCAAGGTTCCCGGTGGTTGACCAATGGTAAATCTAGTGTTTCTCTTAACTTCGGGACGAAGTTCCTAAAAGTAGGGGAGACTGTAACATTACGCATTTAATAATTATACGTTACCAATAATTTGGATTTAAACAACTAGTTTTTAGCATTTTATATATATATATATATATATATATATATATTTATATAAACAAAGATTTATAATAATAATAATAATAATAATAATAATAATAATTTTAACATATACTAGATAATTTGAGTAGTGATTGTTTACCCAAGCCATCCCAGCCCAAACCTTTATAATTCTGAGCCCAAACCTGAGCCCAAACCCCATACAGAAGCCCACAACCAGGCCCAACCCCCCTTACACGTTAAATTAAAAAAAAAAAAAAAAAACTTGTTCCTGCCAGGTTTCGAACCTGAGCAAACAAGCCAGCAACAAACACAACCAACCATCTGTGCCACACCAGTCTTTGTTACAATAAGCAGGCCCAAATTAATTAAAAACCATCTTAATTATCGACAGTTGACTTGTGATAGTCAACTGTCACGAATCAATTTACCATAATCAGTCATATTAGACGCGTTTTAATCTCAAAAAGGCATGATTGCATGATGACCGGCCTGTTATAACTATGATGCACGTCTATTAGCAGTTAATTGATACACGAATTAACCATATACGCGTATACATTAAAGGCACGGGTCAAAATTTCCTAATCTATGAGACCGTGTGTTATAGTATAAATAGAACCCTCCTTGACAAGCTAAAAGGGCCGAACATCACACCCTCATCCTCAATTCACCCTTCCATTCACTCAAAATAATCAAAATTGAAGGTTGTTGACTTTTTCGTTGACCCTCGATTGAAAGCATTGCACGACTGGTATGATTATTCTCTTTGTTTGCGTGTGTTAGTCGGCCCCATATAACCCATAACCCCATGATTAATTAAACTCTAACAATGTATATGATGCGATTGAAAACTAGGGTTCTTGGGATCTTGGATTGGGGAAGATGATAGGAAACAGAACTGTTATTATATAAAACCAACCAAAAAATATCACCAACTCGTTTACAGACTAGTTGGTGATACCATTGGTGTTAAGTCATGGACCGGCAGTGGTCCTGGGTTCGAGCCCAGGCACACCATTTTTATTATTTTCCCATTTTTGTGTTTATTCCAATGAGTGCTTATAATTAATTGGATCCAACATAAACATGTTCTCAGGGTCAGCCCAGTTGGTGCTGGCTTGTGATTTAACACCTAGACCGGGTTTGACCCGGGTTCGAATCCCATGAACCTCAAAACAATTTTTTTTAAAACCTTTCCTTTTATATTTTTGTTACAAATTTTAAAATAGTTTTAAAAATGTCAAAAGAAGGTTATAAATTCTATAAAATTTATTTTATGTTGTTCTTATGTTAAAAAGTTATCATACAATTTTTAGTTTTCAAAAATCATTTATTTATTATATATAATAAATATTACAAGTTTATTTCCCTAAAACTTTTAAAATTCTATAAAAATATCAAAACGACTTTATAAATTTCCACAAAAATTAACCTGAGTTTGTACCATGATAAACTTTACTGAAATGATTTTTAATTCTGAAAAATCTTTTATTTTATATTTTTAATCAATTTTTGTTAGTTTTAATCATAATTAAATCATAATAAATCCAATTTTTATTATTTTTGCACCAAAATTTTATACAATTTATTTTTAAATATTTAGAACAGAAATATGATTTTTAATATAATAATTCTTTAATTTTTGTATTTTTGAAAATTAAAGTTAAATTTTGGCAATTTGTAATAAATAGATTTAAAAATCTATTTTAAAAGAAATAATTTTATAAAAATTATTTTTATACTTCGAACACATTATTGTGAGCATTCTAAATTCAAATTTTATAAAAAGGCTTTCTTTTATTTAATTATCAAATTTCCCTTTATTTAATTAACATTTTTTTTTTAAATTCAACAATTGGATATCCCCAAATTCGAAGCCCTAGAAACTTATACATTTATAGACTTGGTAGACTTAGACATATATATTACTTCATTATAGGGTGATACTTGATACATTGGGCAACACACTATTTTTCAAGAGATAACGTTTTGCTAAGGTGAGTTTACATAGCCCCTTTTCTCAATTTTCACTATCTTTGGGGTGAAACATGTTTAAACATTTTATACTATCATTTACTCATATTTACTTGTGATTGAATTACAACATCATTCTATCATTTGACTGTAACAAAAAGACACAGTACAATCATTAACAATGATCAAGCCGCCTGTTTAGATTATAGCGCTATAGGTCTGACAAACTCATCCCCCGCATAGACTCAGGGATGATCGATAACAGTAATAACATTTAACTAACTTGCGAGTTAGTCATCAGTCGACACAAGGTTTGGTTGTACATAGACGCATTGCTACATGTCGGTATCATACTCTATCATCACACAACCCTGAGTGTTGTACAAATTATTGTTATCAACTATTTATCAAAAACCTATGTAATTCTCACCAACTTTTGTTGACCCAAAATATTTTCAAACTTAACATGTTTCAGGTTTTACTTGCTTGAAGATTTGCTTGAAGATTTGCTTGAAGATATGTGCATAGTTTTCTTGTAGAACGATTGTATGTAATTTATGTAAATCAATTAATGAAATTTATTATTCACCATGAGCTACTGAACAATCATCAATACGTGGCACCCCGATGTTTCCGCCATCGGTTGGGGTGTTACATGGTAGACGCTAGCTTATTGTATTTTTAAAGTCTAGCCAGTGCTTTAATGTCTTTATAAACTGGTTATCATGATTTGAAGTTATGTTACCATGAATATGTATTTGAATCTGCTTATGATCTTTTGATAAACATATATTATCTAAAAACTTGTGTAGTTCCCTACATCTACATCAAGAACATATTTCTCAAAATCACCACCCTTAGAAAAAAGGATGAATATTTGAATACGCGCAATTACTTTTATACTATGTAAATTGTTACCGAAGCAATTAGGAAAAATTTAAGCCCAATTTCGAATTGCAAATTCTTGAAAAAGGATCATATCTTAAATTCAACTCAAATGTCTTATAGATGTAGCCAAAATTTAAAACTCTCAACTCTATATATTAATTTACTTGCTTTACAAATAACCCTTATAAATGTGCTGAACAAGGTTGGGATTGTCTTTTTTGGATTTTTATAGCACGACAATAGTATGGATTATGTTAGCTGAGCATTGGAATGGTTCTGATACATAGAAATTTCTACATTTAATACATAATTGAAAGTTGATTGTTGTTTTACAACTTGAAATAATGAGGCGAGCGCCTCAGCTCTATGAGTTGCACGTTTAATAAAACCCCATGAGGCGCACCGACACATCTATATGAGGTGTACATATAATAAAACCAACATGTTGATAAGGCGACTACAGTTTGTTTCTTGCATTGCCAGGTCACGAGCCTGCTCCCCATAAACTGGCATCCAGCTGTTGTGGATTTGCTGTCTTTATCACAGCCTCCCCAATCTGCATCACTAAAAGGTATTAGGTCAAAATTATCATCATTAGGGTACCAAAGTCCTCTTGACGGACAACCCTTCAGATATCTAAGGATATGTTTGACAGCTGCTAAATGACTTTGTTTCGGCTTCGATTGATATTATGCACAAAGACATGTGGCGAACATTATATCTGGTCTGGATGCAGTGAGATACATCAGAGATCTGACGATTGCTCTGTATGTAAAAGGATCAGTCAGCTCCCCCTTAGAGTCAACACCAATCCCGTGATTAGGTTGTATCAGAGTATCCATCGGCTTCGAATCATCCATCTGGAATTGGCTCAAGACTTCAGAAACGTATTTGGTTTGGAGAATTAAGATCCCCGTTGGTCTTTGGTCCACTTGCAAGCCTAGGAAAAACTGCATCTCTCCCATCGCACTCATTTCGAATTTTTCCTGCATAACTTTTTCAAATTCCCTGTACAAAAGTTCATTAGTAGATCCAAATATAATGTCATCAACATAAATTTGCACTAGAAGCAAGTGTGCAATCTACCAAACCTCTCTTAAATCCTTTGGATAGAAGATACGTGCTCAGCTCCTCATACCATTGCCGTGGAGCCTGGTGCAACCCATAGAGAGCTTTGTTTAGAACATAGACCTTATCCCGGTGAATAGGATCCTCAAAGCCTGGTGGTTGAACTACGTAAACTTCTTCCTTGACCACACCATAAAGAAACGCGCTTTTAACGTCCATTTGATACACCTTGAATTTCTTGTAAGATGCAAACGCTGGAAACATGCGGATAGCTTCTAAGTATGCAACTGGTGCATAAATCTCGTTATAATCGATTCCTTCCACTTGATGAAAGCCTTGTACGACCAATCGAGCTTTATTCCTAACAATCACTCCTCTGTCATCCTTCTTACACTTAAACACCCATTTTGTTCCAATTTTTTTCGTCCTGGAGGTAAATCTGTCAGCGTCCATACTCCTAGTTTCTGAAACTGCAATAACTCCTCTTGCATTGCCTCTACCCAATTGTCATCCAAAAGAGCATCCTTGTATGTTCGCGGCTCAACCTGCGAAACATATCAAGCAAACAACCAGTCATTCTGAAAAACCTGATTTTTGAATTTTAGCATATAAAGCAAGAGCGCCATGGTTTTCTTGTGAGTTTGCATTCCTCAATTGTCCCCTCATCATAACACTGCTACCAGGATCACCAATAACCTGCTCAAGCGGGTGAATCCGATGTATCCGAGATTCCGGATAATCAGGTACTTGTACTCCTGTTTGAGTAGTTAAATTCTCTGTTGAATCCAGATCATTACCCAAGTTGGATGATGAAGCACCATTTGAATTTGGGTTCACTGGAGGTGTCTCTGTAGCAATATCTGGAACAGCTTCACTTGTGACTTCATCATCATCTTCCGATTTTGATGAATTGAGAGTTGTGGAAGCTTCCTAGAACACCTCTTCTTCAACTGCAGGAGCATTGGTATCACTAGAAGCTGTTTGGGGGGGTTACGGTGATCGGACGCACCAACGGTGATGTCACTGCGTTTTCACACTCGTAATATAATCGTAATACAGCCTCTTCAACCAAGCTATCTAGATTGAATGATTCAAAGAAATCTTTGTAATCAAATATCTAGTCTGGACCGCTACCCTGTACATTCTGAGTATACCGTTGAACTTCAACGTTTGCCCACTCCTCTACCTGACGAGTTCGTTTGTTCAATATCCGTTTAAGCGGGGTTGCATATCCAACAAAAAATCCTTCTTCAGCTTTCGGTGTAAACTTCTCAGATGGATTAAGCATTGTACATAGTGCTCCAAACGTTTCTAGATACTCTAAGTTCGGCTTTCACCTGTTCAACAGCTCATAAGAAGTTTTACCAAACTTTTTCACTATTAAAACACGATTGAGAGTATAACAAGCTTCATAAATGGCTTCATTCCAGAACATTACTGGAAGGTTGGAATCCGCAAGCATTGTTCTCGCCGCTTCAATTAGAGTCCTATTTTTATGTTCTACGACACCGTTCTGTTGAGGGGTTTACGGAGCACTGTATTCATGATGAATTCCTTTGTCTTCACAAAGAGCATCCATCTGTGCATTCTTGAACTCCGTCACATTATCACTCCTAATTCTCTTGATCTTTAGACCATAGACATTTTCTAGGCGAGTGAACACAACCTTTAGATTGTTAAACGTGTCGCTCTTATGATGCAAAAACATAACCCATGAAAATCTAGAATAGTCATCGGTAACCACAAGACAGTACGATTCACCAGCATGACTTTTACGCTTGACCGGTCCAAACAGATCCATGTGCAAACGCTCAAGTGGTAATTCAACTAAATTGACTTTCTTTGGTTTGTGGGATTGCTTGTGATGCTTTCCTTTCTTGCAACTCACACACTTGCCGTTCAAATCGAAATGTTTAACATTCACGCCTTCGACAAGTTCATTCTTCACCAAATGGTTCATTTTTCTAAGATGAATGTGTCCCATCCTCCTATGCCACATAATAGATTCTTTTTCAGTAGCCTTGGAGAGGAAACACGTGACTTGGCCTTGGGTAGTCATAGCTTTTTACATGTCGAGAATGTATAGATTGTTCACTCTCGGTGCTTTAAGCATTACCCACTCTTTTGGAAGTACGAAACCTGGCTTGAGAATGTAGAAAGATTTATCATCGAAGAATACAGAAAACTGTTTGTCACATATCTGACTGACACTGAGCAGATTATAGTCTATTTGCTTCACGTACCAAATCTTCTCAAAACTCACGATACCATTACTCACACTATCCTCCATAGTAATGTATCCTCGTATATTCCCAGCAAATGCTACATATCCGCCATTGATATATCTTATGTCAAACAGTAGCGATAAATCCCCTGTCATGTGACCAGAAGCTCCACTATCAACAATCCAAGGACTGCTCACAGGGCCAGCTGAAGCTCCCTGCACATATCAAGTAAAAAGATTAGATTTTTCGGGGGACCCAAGCCTGCTTGGTCTTGGGTCTTTGAACATTCAGTTTCAAAGAATCTTTTTCACAAACAGTTGAATTTGAATTGATCTTTTTCTGATCAATTAAATCCTTTTCAGTTTCAGATTTCTCATTCACTTTTGAAGATGAAGCACCTTGAGAACCCTTTGGTGACCAGAATTGTTCCGAACGTTTCAAGATCCGGATCTGAGATTTTGGGGTCTCAGACAGTTTCTTTACTTCGTCCTTGAAGGAAACTTTCTTGGTTACCTTCTCTGGTATAACAGAGACAGGTCCAACTGTTGGTTTGACTGCAGGTTTACAGGTACCTTTTGCTTCTCAACAGTTGTGTTCACCACCGGTTTCTTAAAAGGCTTTTCCATGGCAATCCGGTTACGACGGTCATATGTCATCTCACGATTATCCCTCTTTTGAAAATATCTTCTTTGGTTGTTAAAAGGTGCTGGTTGAGGAACAAGTCGTCTTTGTGGATAACAATGATTATCGACTGGACTTTGATACTGTTGCTTCACTTCAACCTCATGCCTTTTGTGTCTCGTGTACGGGCAGTGAGCAAGTAAATGCCCTCTCTCCCCGCACTTAAAACACGCACGATACTCCTCAAAGTTGTTCTTGGCGTTTGACTTAGCATAGGTAGTGATAGGATATTGATCATCCACACACCTTCTTCTTAAACTCTCAGGAGCTAGGTCCTTTGAGTAAGTCGGCTCAAGAAAACTATTCGCCTTTTCCTTCAGCTTAATAAACTCTATGACATGAACCTTTGGTTCTTTTGGAACATCCAAATAAATTTTCTTTAAAACCTCTCAAGGTACATCATTTGTTCTCTCATGTTTTGGGAACCAAATGGTACTCTCCTGCCAAATTTTCTCAATCTTGGAATAATTGGCAAATTTAATTGGATATTCTTCGTCAGAAATTATCTTATCGGATCATTCCATCCGATAGAAAACTTTGTCGGGTTTGTCACATTGTTCATTCTTCTCGACCTGCTTAACTGACTGATTCACTCGATGAGCGTTAGCCATTGGATGGATAATCTGAGAAGGTGACACCGGTTCATTGGTGATAATATGATTGTCAACAGGAATATCACAGACATTCTTAGACTTATCATCCTCAGAGTCAGAATCATTAGTTACAGCAATCATTCCTTCATCATTTAGTCCCAAGATAGGTCTAACATCGGAATTAGGGTCTCCCACACTGGAGGTGTTAGACTCATCACCCGATGTAGAATCAGACTTAACTAAACTCTCTAGTGTTATTGAATGGAAAGTATGATTTTCAAACAACACTGGAGATGGGACGGCCTTGTAGTTTGCACTACTTGACTGTGAAGGTTCCTCAATAATGTGGTCAACAACATATGCAATATGTTTATAGCTTTAAAGCTTCTTGTTGACTTTTTCAGCAAAGCACTTGATGGTGGCCATTTCAAGTTTTGTTTCTTCCAGTTCATTAATATAATTGTTAATGGCCAGTTGTTTTAAAGATAAAGTTTTCTTAAGATCAGAAATGTCTTTCTTATAGCCATCAAGTACCTTATTGAATTCAAAAGCTTATTTTCGATACGATTAACAGTTGATCTTAACACTCTCAAGTTGAACCCTGAGTTGCTTATTATCCTCTGTCAATCTATCGCATGAACCACAATACTTATCACTGTTCATATCTAAAGTAGATTCAGAACTTACCTGCTTTGGAGGCTCTGTCATCGCCATAAATGCAAAATGTGCTTCTTTTCCAGCAAAGAATTTAGAATAATCGATTCTGGAAGAGCATCATCCACCATGCAATATTTGCGAGTCATCAGAAAATCATCTTTAGCTAGAAGTTTATCAATATCATCATCTAGTGAGTTAACACTAGCTTCAGAATCAGAATCGCTCTCCGTGTCAGGATAAGCTGAATCACACTGTTCTGGAACATCAGTGACAGAATCAAGGATCAATCCCGACTTCTTCTCAACACAAACATCAATTTCTTCAACCAACTCTTCAATCTTCACCTCAGATATCTTCTCAGTTTCCAATTCATCTTCAACTGACATTGGTTCCTCCAAATCCATCTTCTAGGCAACACACGCCACATTACCAGTAGTGATCTTCTCAACACCAAGTTGCATACCAGTCCAATCAAATCCCTCATCTTTCTAGATTACCAAAGCTTGGTTCTGGTTATCTGGTTGGGTTTGGCTGTTTGGTGTAGAAATTGGAATGATAGTTACGGTTGGATTGTGTGGTGTTTGATTTTGGTTCTGGTTTTGTGTAGTGGTTTGTCTAACAATATTGTTTGGTGAGGTGTTTTGGCGGTTTTGGTAATTATTTTGTGGTTGAAAATTGGAGTTGTTTTGGCTTTGATATGATACCTGATTTTGTGATTGACGGTTCTGGTAATTGGTGTTAAAAGGATTCATGTTCCCCTGTTGTGCTGGTTGTGTGCATTCTCTTTTGAAGTGACCTTTCCCACCACAGTTAAAACATGTGACTTTGGTTTTGTTGAAGCCATATGTGGTGTTGGGAGATGTGGAAAGATCAGTTCTGCCCGTCTTCTCTATGAACTCAGTCGCTCGCCTCATGACACTAGCAAATGCCCACTGGATGTCAATGAGCTCCATCTCCTCCTTGTCAATTTAAGCATAGTCCTCACTGGTTAAGTTGTTATTACCCATTTGACTAGCTACTAACCTGTTATACGAAGCGACCATAGCAGAAACCAAGGCTACATGTTGATGTGCAACTTCAACAGTAACATTGTTCAAGTTTGAGGTCTCCAACACAATTGGGCTTTGATTTGGTTGACTTGGGTTCATTTGGGTTTGGTTCATTTAAGGAATGTAAGATTGTTGTTGAGATTGGTTCAGATTAGCTGAATAACATGCAGCTTGTTGTATCGGTGAAAATGGTGGGATGTAAGTAATAGGATATGATGGTGGTGTATAAGATGAAGTTTGGGCTAGATAGTTTATGGGTGTTTTGGTTGATTCAACAATGCTTGAAACATAAGCTATGTGTGGAGAAACTGTATTACTAGAACTTGAACTAGTTAGAGATGAAGATGTACCACCATGATATAACTCGATTCTGAGGAACTTGTGCTCTTTTTGCTTTCCTCTTTTCCTCCATCTCTTTGTTCTAAAGCTTCTAGATGAATTCATTGATGGTCCAATATTGGTATGCATCCTTCTCCTTGAGGACCTCAATGTGTTGATTCTAGTATGGTGGTAATGCATCAGCGAACTTATCCACCAGCTCAGACATTGGTATATTGATCTCATAACTTGAAAGTTCAGTCAATAAATGGCAATATCTCGGAATCAACTCTTTCAGTGTCTCATTACCCATATAGCTAAAATTCTCGAACTCCTTTCTTAACTCCTCCATTCTAAGCTTCCTTGTCTTCTCATTCCCATCGTGAAGATTCCTTAACAAATCCCATAATTGCTTCGAAGTGGTGCACCAATGAAAGCTTTGATGAACGAGGGTAAAGGATACCTCAACCCTAAAAAGAATGGTAGGAACAGAAAAAAGGCCCAAGTGGGAGATGCAAAATTAGATCTTGCATAAGGATCATAAGGACGAAACTCAGCAGAACTTGGAAAGATCTGTGAGCTTTTTAGGGCTTGAATGTCCTTGTCAACAAAAGAACAGGTCTCCTGCTCAGGATGGACCAAGAGATTTTGGGGAATGAAGTCACTTGCAGTTACTACACTCCCTGAAGCCCTTGTAGATCTTTTAGCCATCTTTGAAATATTGATAATATTTTGCAGGTGAAAGAAAGAAGTATGAACAAGAGAGAATAGAAATTACCTTCTTAAGAAGATCAGGAGTGATTATAAAGGAAGAGATAAAATATAAAGGGCAGAAGATGATGTCATGTAACGGTCATCACTTAATTACCGCCGAAGAAATAGCCGTTGTATCCTGATGAGATGTCCCATCAGTCATTAGATAAGATATTATGATTAAAAATATATTAACCTTGAAAGATATTAACGGTAACATAGTTTTTGGGGACAATTGTTGGTGGCGAAAATCCTCAGGATGATTTTACCTCTCATCCTTGGTGTAGCATCCTCAGGATGCTGAAGGGGCCAATTGACTTCAGGATGTAGCAATATTTCAACATGTGTGCATCCTGAGAATGGACTAACGAATTACCTTTTTATATATAATTGCAGGTACAACTACGTTATAATATGGATACGTAAGTGCCCTCCAACATCTATATTATAACATTCAGTCAAAGGAGTCAAAGATTGAAGAGTAACTTATATCAACCGAAGGCTAAGCTCGAAGATGAAGTCAAAGATGTAACCATCGTTCATTAAATACCGGCGAAGAATATGGTAACAGCTGAAGCAACAACTATATTCAGTTGAAACAGTTCCAACGTTCACCTGAATACATTGAAGAAGTTTAACTACATAGCAGATATTGTGGGATACATTGTTTATTTCCTTGTATTATATAAATGGGAATGATGGACGAAGTATAGGACACATTGCTATCACCTGAAACACATGAATACTCTGCTATTCATAGAAATACTCACACACACTTAGCACAGTTCATTGTAATCTTCGCTCACTCGTCCATCATTCATCCAAAGTTGTAACATTTTTACCCATTTTTAATATTAACAAACAAGGCAGGGGCTTAGACTCCTCCCGAGGTTTTATGTCGGACATCTACCACTGATCAAGAGCTTTCCTCATATATCATGTGTTGTTCTTTCTGTTTTAGCATTTATTTTACTTATTACAGATAGTTACATCCTCAGGATACAACTGTTCATCCTCAATTTTCGCATCATCATCCCAAGCATAGTTGTCAATTAATATCGTATTCATATTAACAAGTCACCATCCTGAGAATAACACATAGTTTTTATCAAACTAACATTCTACCTCACTTTAACTAATTTGGAAAACAAGATTATTATTAATAGATAATTTTTTACAAAAACACTAAGGATTTGAATGTTTCAAATTTAGAAGTATTTATTGATTCCTTGTTAATTATTAACCATTTCAATGGATCTTATGCAGTAAAAGGTAAAAAATTAGCTGAATATCTTGAAATAGTCAAGAAATTAGCATCTTGTTTTGCAAAATTGACACTAACACAGGTACCTAGGGAAAAAAATGCTGAAGCCGACGCCTTAGCAAACTTGGGATCTTCTCTGAATTTACCACAAGGATCCAAACTCCCTATCATCCACATCTTGAAACCAGCAACTGAAGAGGTACATCCTAAGGATAACACTTCACATCCTGAAAATGACACTGTCCTTGCTATTCGAAATCAAGATGGTACATCCTGGATCACTCCAATCATAGACTATCTTGAGGATGGCAACATCCCAGATGGAGAAAATGCTAGAGCTTTCAGGATGAATGTATCTAAATTTGTTATTATAAATAATATATTGTATAGAAAATCTCTTGCAGGTCCATACTTAAGATGTCTCAACAAGGAAGAATCAATGGAAGTTCTCAAAGATGTCCATGAAGGAGATTGTGGAAATCACACAGGAGGGAGAGCCCTATATTCAAAGATTTTAAAGACAAGATACTACTGGCCAACCATGAAGAAGGATGCCATGCAATATTCTCAAAGATGTGATGCATGCCAAAGACATAGCAACATCCTACACCAACCGGCTGAAGCATTGCATCCAATCATCTCACCATGGCCTTTCATGAAACAGGGAATGGACATAGTGGGAAAATTACCCAAAGCTCATGGTGGAAAGGTGTTTATGCTAGTCATTGTTGATGCACTTTCTGTGGACGTCACTGTCGAATAGACTAAGGTTGATTCTTGTATTGTATTACATGAGATTGTGGTGATCCATAAGGGCATTTTATGGATCTGATGCATTTGTGACTTATGTGTTTGGATTATAAATTTTCGTTTAAGATTTTGAGTCTGTGCTTTGAATGCTCTCAAGGGGGAGGTCATGCCCGACCTCCCCCGGCCCAGAGATAGATGTTTATCCTACTGATGACAGTGTCTGTAACCGTTTTTGATGTAATACGAATCTGTGATGACATTGTTTTCGTCGATTTTTGTATCATCTCATATCTTCCGTCTGAAACCGAGTTGTTTTCGCTTAATCGATCCGTGGATTAGGTTTTTAACCGGATTCTCAACTGGTATCAAAGCATAGGCTCGATTTCACGAGGGCAAATTGATCTGAATTTATGAAAACAGATTAGAATTCTGGTTTAAAAGTTCAAAACCCTAGATATTTTGAAGATTTTCATAAAAACATGGTTTTTGATTAAATTGGAGTTGAATTTGATGTTATTATCAAAAATTCATTCACAAATGTTTGTCTAAATTGAAATCCGCACAAAACCTATCCAAAATTATTACATTTGGTGAAAACTTTGTCAAAAACCGATCAGATTCGTGTTCTTGAGGTTGAAGATGATGAACAGACCTGAAAAGGTCGAATGTGAGCTTCGAGCGGTCGAACCTAGAGTATTTTAGGTCGAACCAACAGATTTTAGGTCGAACCAGTGTGTTTTTAGGTCGAACCAAATTTTTCAGTGAGTACTGTTTTTCATTCGACCATTTTTTCTACATTCGACCTTACGGGAGGCCAAACGTGGAGTTAAGTGGTCTAAAATGATTTTACTGTGTTTCAAGTTTCACATTCGAGTCTGATTAAAGGGTCGAACCTGGTTATTTTCACATTCGAACCCTCAATTACGTTTCTTAAGGTCGAACCAAGACTGAGATACATTCGACCCTTGTAAAAGGTCGAATAAGACTATATTTTTCCATATTCGAACCCACGAATATTTGGATAATATTTTTCAAATTTTAAGGTGTAAAAAATTTCGAAATAATTTTTGTTGAAAAATGATAAATTACTTGGCTATATCAAGAACTGATGATCAGATAAAAGCTGCAATACAACAAAAGCTAACATGGGAACAAGTTGTTGCATCTATGATTCAACAATCTGTTAGACGACCACCTGTGCAACCAACTGATAAAATGGTTAATGTGAATGAGTGTGTTAACAAAGAAAGTGTTAAAAGTAATGTTGTGTGTCTTGTCAAACAAATGGGGAATGAAGATTCAAGTGAATTATCAAAGAGTGATTTGAGTTCTGATACGAGTTCAGAACAGAGTGAATCAAGAGGAAGTGATACATCAAATGTTGATGTAAATTCTGAGAATGGTAATAATTCAGATGTTAAGGTAAAATCTAATGCTGAATGTGCTAATTGTTCTCAGAGTGTCAAATTGAAAAATGAAGTGCAGAAAGTTCTTGTGGACAAACAGAACTTAACAAATAAACATGAAACATTTCAAATTGAAAACAAATTTTGGCAAAAAAGGAAAGACATTTTATAAATCAAATTGAATCTTTTAAGAAAGAGATTTCAGAACTTCATATCAGTATTTCAAAGAATAATTCCACATCAGAGTTGGAAATTACAACACCGTGTGTTGTTGATCCGGATTCTGAGGTGAAATCAAAACTTGAAGTGAAAAATGAAAATGTGTTTGTCACTACAGAATCTGAATCTGAAGAGAAACCCATATTCAAGTTTCCTGAAGGAGTTGAAGGATCCTATATGTTGGAAGGACATGACAAATTGATTTTTAACAAAGATTTTCCAATTGATAATAGCGAACAATCTTTAATTAAATGTATCTTTGTCGATAATAATGATTTGATAAATCAATTTAGAAATCAATTTGGTCATCTTCATTTTGAACTCAGTCCTAACCCACATGAGAATAAAATGGATCAGTCTGGGAACAAAAAGAAAAATCAAAAGACAAAAGGACCAAAACCAAACAAATCGAAAGGTAATGATCAGATGAAAAACTCTTATCATAAGAATTCAAAAAGTTTTTCATCTAGAACACATGACTTTTATGATTCTCAAAGTCACTCTCGATTTAATGGTTATTGGAGAAACAACTCACCACAGTATTCTCATGGTTATGTTGAATGGAGAAGTTGTTTTAAATGTGGTGAAGTTGGTCACATTGCTGCTCATTGTCCCTACTGGTATTGGGATGAAAGGTATGCATGTGATTTTGTGGAATATAGGTCTTGTTATAACCGCGGAGAGTGTGGGCATTTAGTTGCTGCCTTTCCGTATGTTAAGCGGAAAAAGACCGAAGTTAAATTTGCTAAAAATTCAGGCAATGTCAAAAAGCCTGTATCCCCAAAACCAATCAAGAAACAAAAGGAGAAACAGGTTGTGTATGACAATCGTAACAAAATTGCCTTGAATAAAAATGGAGATTGTGATAGGGTTGCTAACGTAAGGGGGAGTTCTAAGGCTAAGCCTAAGAATAACTCTAAACCTGGATCTTCATCAGTTAAGTCTGAGAAGATTCCAAACAAAGTTTAGAAGCAGGTTTCAAATAAGAAATCTGAAAAGTCAACAATCAAAACGATTTCAACAAAGTCTAAAATAAACTCTGAACGTGTTGGAAAACCAAATCACTTTCTAAATCAATAGCAATTTCTACTTCAAATCAATCCATTGAAAAACCAATTGATTTTTCAAAAGGAGAATGGATTGATGTTCCGAGGATTGATGACCTTGGACGACCCATCATTATGAGGGGATGGGTTCCTCTCTCCTACTAATTGTTTAACAAGTGTGCAGGTTATTCCAGACAGACCTATTAGCTATCTTTTGATAGTTGATAGTGGAGCATCTGTATACAATATATTTATTAGAGAGGTGAAGGTCAAAGAAGGGATATTGGAAAAGGAAAACATGATTTAAATAGAGAGGAGTGTGTTTGTCGTCTGTTTCCTACCTGTGAAGCCGGAAAACGTTGCAATCACATGCAATTGCTCTCAGGTTTTGGATTTCTATAACAGATGCACCAAAACGGTTTATTCTAAACTCTCTTATCTTTGTCAATGGTTTGCTAATTGAAAGAACAAAGTGAGTCAAGTAATCTGAGTGGAAAATGGTTTTTGAAACTCAATGAGTAAACCTCATTGGATATCATTTTATTTTGTTTTTCTTCAAAGTTTATTATAAAAATCCAAAAATATGCTTATTTTTAGATTTTTTGGGGGAAATTTTTCAGAAAAAGAGTTTTCCTGGAAGAAAAAGAGGAGATGATAGTACATCAGTGGACTGTCAGACTACTCTGAAAACAAAATGATATGACAACATTGAGTAGCCACCACAATTAAATATTGGTAGGCATGAAATCAAAGTTTAAAGTTCACCATGGTGATATAAACCTAAAATCAATAACTGATAATCATGTGGATCAACGTCTCGTTGGCATATGGTCTTAGTACCGAAATTTCGTTTGATAGATTGCCAAAATCAGAGGTTTCGAGTCGTTATATTGATAGTTATCTGGGGATAGCCTAACTGATCTTTTGTTGTATTTATTTACGGACCTAGATCAGTCAGGGTATTTTAACAAAAGATCTTTAATGACAAATCCTTAAGTTACCGAATGAGGAACTTAACATGTGTGATGACAGTCAAAGATTATCTAATGCATCGTATCAATACTATGATGAAAATCATGTATGATATTAGTCCTCACCCTGGTAGAGTGCACAAGTCGCTTTGAAGCATTAATTTGCTAACCTGTCACCTCTGTGCCTCATACCTTGTAATGCACAGATAGCTACAATATAATCACGCGTTACGATGAAGCTTTGCACAATTCTTGATACGAGAATGTGTCGTGTGTGCGGGGACCATAGATTATTCAGTATCTAATATTATCATAATGTATCTAAAGTGTTGAGCAATGAATGATGATTATGGGTTTAAATGGACAAACATACTGGTAATGGTTGTAGGATGCTCAATGACAAAAACAAAAAAATGGTCAAATAGAGTTTTGACTGCCTGTTCCAATACTGATATGATCCTCTTACCAGAAAATTCACAAAAATATGTTTACTTTACTGTTATGCAAATCTATTTGAAAATTCAAAAAAAAAAAAATTACTGTGTTTTAGCATAAACTTTGAAAAATCAAAACGTTTTTGTTTTAATTTTATTTTTGATAACCGATGTTGGGATACTTAATGTGAAAGCTCAGATGCTCGAGAGTTGTAAGAAGGAAAGCAAATTGCAAATTTCATGTTTCTGGTACAAATGAAAAATGTTTAATTGTTCAGGGGGAGAACTATTGAGGGTCAAAAGGAATGTGAAGAGTACTTCCGAGATTTTTGTCGTGTCTAAAGCCGGTTGTAGTTTGTGCAGTTTTTAGTAAATTTTTCTGCAGAATCAAATACAACAGGTGCACTACTCAAGACTCATCGACAAAGCGTGAAACTGAACAAGACCCACACCTAAACAACAAGATCACCAAAACAGAATTTAGTTAGAGGTTGAAAAAGAAATGACTGAAGATCGAAGAATTTAAAGATTTGTTGTCTGTCTTTATCTATGGACCAACAAATGACAAAGCCAATATTTCTTGAGTCTGTCTAAGATTTTGAAGCTTACTGCAGAGATAGACAAGAACTTCAACATAAACGTGCATGAAGATGTAAAGTTTTCAAGTCGTTCAAGATGATAAGATCAAGACTTGAAGAATTGTTAACTTTCTGATTTGGTACGTCACTAGCTAGGTCCAGGGGGGAGATTATAAGTGCATTATTCTGGATATGTCTCCAGCTAGTGATCCGGTACTTAATGTTGAAGGTTCAGATAATCAAAAAACGACCAAGATTATGAAGATGTTGAGTATTAGTAGACACATTCGAACCCACGGGGGGTCGAATGTAGCTCAACACAGGTCGAATGTGATTGAAAGTATATAGAAGGTTTCATTCGAACCCACGAGGGGTCGAATGAACACTTTCGACCTCTTGAAAGGGGCGAAGGTGGGAGGCTATAATTGCTCAGTGATTCGTCATCTGTTTTCATCATGATCGTTTACGTTGATATCTGTATCATTTTGCACAACCGGAGGGGATTCCGCACCCTACGGTTGGTATTCGTTAGATCACGGTTCGTGATTACGATCCTAAAACGAATTCTTAATTGGTATCAGAGCTGTGGTATAGATTTGAATGGTCTAACAGTCGTTTGAATCAATCACAGCTCGATTTCATGATTTCAGACGTTAAAAATCAGTTTTTGATTGAAAGGTTGAAACCCTAGATTCTTAATTGAACCCAAAATCATATGATTTTTTCATGTTTCTGTTAATTAGAGGGTTAGGTTTTCATTTCTGCACCTTTCTGTACAAGTTTCAACATCAAATTCGAAGTTTTAGAGTGTTTATGGACTGATTTGCAGAAAATATTGAAGAAGAACACGTTTGTCTGCAAATGGTCGAATGTGCAGTAGATTCGACCCTACTGGAGGTCGAACATAGGATTTAAAGGTCGAATCATGTTCATTTGTGTTGATAACAGAGGTCGAACCTGGTTGTGTTCTACATTCGACCTCACGACAGGTCGAACGTGGAATCTCAATTTTAGTCAGGCTTAAACGAACTTGGTTTGACCCAATCAATGTACATTCGACCTTACAAAAGGGTCGAACGTAGCGTTATTTCTACCTTCGAACCCTCGACATATAGAATGAAAAATTGGTATTTGAAAGGGTAAATGGCGATGATGTCTACACAAATTGTTGAAGAAATGATGATGATGAAACGTTTTATTGTGGGGTAGTCATGAGAATCAACAGTATGATAATCAGATTCAAATGACTATTATGGGCCAGAAAAATCAAATATATTTTTATTTCGCAAGTTAAGAACAGTCAACCCAATTCCAGTGTGATTGAAGGAACATGTTCAAACAAAGTTGTTATTTACAAGCAAATCAAGACTGAGATCTCAATGTTCTAAAAGTAATGAGGGATCCCAGTAGGAGTCATGTGGCATGTAGATTCAACGAAAGTTTCAAGATTACAGTCCTAATGAATTTCAAGAGCTATTGGTGGATATTGTTAGGCGCCATAGAAAAATTCAGTTTCTAAAGCATTTCAAGTCCGCAATGGTACCGGTAGTTCCCGCTAAAAAGTTCTGATTGCTTGATCCACTCGTCTACGGCTAGTATTATGTCGAACAGATGAAGTTACTCAAGAACATGTTGATTTATCATTATCTTACGGGATCTCAGAGAAACTTTGCTGAAGCTGCATCAGTCAATGGGGAGATTGTTGATGAAATATTGATACTTCAACAATACTGACTGAAGATGCAAGTTGCATTTAGCATTCGCCAGCAACGTCCAAGGAGCAGATTGTTGATGCACTTTCTGTGGACGTCACTGTCGAATAGACTAGGGTTGAGTCTTGTATTGTATTGTATTACATGAGATTGTGGTGATCCATTAGGGCATTTTATGGATGTGATGCATTTGTTAATATAGACCAAAACATAAAGTATTGGTTCGAACCCTACAAGGGTCGAACCTACAGGTTCGACCTCATTAAAGTGGCGAATGTGACTTATGTGCTTGGACTATAAATAGTAATCTCATGTGTTGGTTTTCATTTAAGATTTTGAGTTTGTGCTTTGAATGCTCTCAAAGGGGAGGTCATGCCCGACCTTCCCCGGCCCAGAGATAGATGTTTATCCTACTAATGACAGTGTCTGTAACTGCTTTTGATGTAATACGAATCTGTGATGACATTGTTTTCGTCGATTTATGTCTCATCTCATATCTTCCGTCTAAAACCGAGTTGTTTTCGCTTAATCGATCCATGGATCCTGTTTTTAACCGGATTCTCAGTCAAAACTGATTATTTTTCAAAATGGATCGAGGCCGAAGCATTTGTACAAGTCAGAGACAAAGAAGTAGTGTCCTTCATCAAGAGAAACATCCTTACAAGATTTGGTGTACCAGTCGGGATCATCTGTGACAATGGGTCTCAATTTATCAGCAACAGAACAACTATTTTTTTGTGAATGTTAGGGAATTAAGATGATAACCTCAACACCTGTCCATCCTCAAGCTAATGGACAAGCAGAATCTTCCAACAAGATCATCGTCAACAATTTGAAGAAAAACTTGGAGAAAAGAAAGGAAAATGGGCAGAAAAGCTTTCATTTGTACTTTGGGCAGATAGAACCACATCCAAGAATGCAACTGGACAAACACCTTTTTCCTTGGTGTTTGGAACAGAAGCAATGCTTCCAACAGAGATGGTAATACCTACGGCAAGAAGACATCTTCAAGATGCAACTACTAATTAAGAAGTATTGCTTCAAGATCTTGAAACAGTGGATGAGCTTAGGGATGCAGCTAAATTGAGGATGGCGGCTTATCAACAAAGGATAGCCAAAGCCTACAACAAGAATATACGGATAAGAAGATTCCAAATAGGAGATTTGGTTTTAAGAAAAGCCTTCCAAAACACTATCAAGCCAAGTGATGGCAAACTAGCTCCTAAGTGGGAAGGAGTCTACTTGATCGATTCCGAGACTGGAAAAGGAGCATATTGGCTCTCGACCATGGAAGGAGAAATTCTACCAAGATCTTGGAATGCAATTCACTTAAAATACTACCATGTGTGAAGACTCATGAGACTGGTCTTCTTGGAAGGCCACTCTCTCCTACGTTAAGGTGTCTGACACCTTCCTAAGGTTTAAAGGTTTTCACTTTTCACATTGGGTTAGCAACCCCGCCTGGAGCGTACGTATTCATGTATATTTTCAGGATGGTGGGACCAGTCCATGTAAAAGTGCCTGACAATTTCATCATTTTTGGAATATACATTGAATCCCTATGGTTAGACAATTTTCAATGTCTCTTTCTCGTATTTGGCCTAGTCGCTAGTGTCCTTGACGCCAGTCATATTTGGCCTTGACGCCAGTTATTATCAAGATGCTACATTAGGCCTTGTTGTAACATTTGCGCGTTTTCTAACTTTATCGTAATTTCATTTCAGTCCTCGTATTACGATTTTTTGAAATTTCTAATAAAATTTATGTTGCATTAGTCGTTAAATCTTTTCTATATACGTTTGATTATAAAACTCCAAATATATTTGTCGATGGAGGTTGGAGAATGTCAAGTTTTAAGATGGAAAGGGGTAAAAACTTAAAAAAATATTGTGTAAAAGTTTATAAAAGATGAAAAAAAAAATACAGTTTTAAAGTTTTAAAAAGTTTTGGTTAGAATTACTTAACTTTGGTTATGTTTTTATATGGAAATCAATCACTAAGCTAACCAAACTAACTAGAGGGACCAAAGTTGTCACTTTTCAAAGTTTAAAAAAATAATTTGTTTTTTTAGGGCCTGGACCGCCAGCCGCTTTTCCGGCGGCCGGAAACCCTCTCCGGAGAAATAGTTTTTTCTGTTTCAAGGCGTTTCTACTCAAATTAATTGATAGACTTACGTTTCTTCACCTTAATCATACGTTTTCCCCTTAATAATTATGACAAAAACGCGTTTATTTGCACTCTAGAAACCAAAATGTTATATGTAACCACCAGAATTAATGGAGCTCGTAAAACGCCACATTTACAAGACCACTATATAAATCAAACGTAGCTTTAGATTCATGCGCTCATTCCCTTCAAAACTCACTATGAAAACCCAAGAAAAAACGTCCAGAAAGGCTCCAATTCAAGGATTTTAGGTGCGGGTTTAAATCTTTAGTTCCGATCAGTTTACACATTGTGAGTCCATGTTTTTTATGCCATTTTACTTCTCTAAACATTTCCTTTAAAAGCCCTCTGAATTCGGGGTCTAACCATTACGAATTGAAGGTTTATTGAAATCTAGGGTTAGGGTTTATGGTTTGGGGAAGAAGATGAAGTGTAAGAGTTGATGAAATATTATTTTGGTTGAATTTCTTAATAAAGTGGTGTGTTGGTCTAGTGGTTGTGTATGGGTATTGAAAACCAAGCTGCTAAGGTTCGATCCACACAGCCCACGTTTTTTTTCGTTTTGCTTCCCTTTTTTTATTGTTTCTATTTATTTATAATTATATATATTTTAGTTAAAACCTTATAATATTTCTAGAAAATTCATTTTCACTCCAAAAATTATGAAAATTTAGGGGAAACATCTTTTTTTTTTGGAAGGTGTACTTCAACGGTGAAACCAATCGACAGACAACCCCTCAACCCGAGTTTGAATCACTACCCATGCACCGGTGTCCACTTTGAAGTTATCTCAAACCGTTACAGAGAATTTTTTTCGTGGTGTGCAGGATTCGAACTCAAGACCAAGCCCGGGCGGGAACCCTCCGAAGAGGTAAACCTTCCCACCTCTCCCCAGCTGGGCTGGAGGTTATTGGCACCATAAAGAAAATTATCATATTTTTATTTTTTGGAAAATACATTATTTTCATATTTTTCTTGATTTAAATTGTTTTAATCATAATTAATTGATTAAAAATTCATTTTAAATGATTTTGACCTCAAATTTTCTGGAGAATAAATTCTACGTATAATAAACTGAAATAAAATTTAATTTCTCAAAAAATGAGTATTTCTGTTATTTTTACTATTTTTAATCATTAAAACACTATTTAAACTCATTAAATATGTTTTAAATACAAATAAATTGAGAGAAATTAAGGAAATATTATTTTCACTATTTCTAATCAAAAAGCAATTATTTTTCATAAAAACATCATTTTTGGATAATCTCTCGTATTATTTATTTTATTTATATTTATATTTAATTAGATATAATAAATTGTTTAGTTAATTATAAATCATAAAATCTGTTTTGTGAATATTTTTCTATAAAATAGAAAATGTTCCCAAGGGTGGGCGACATAGGTGTTTTAGTCACATATTAAATTTCAAATCGTGATATATTTATTTCAAAAACTATTGTTCAAGTTACTATTAAAAACTTCATCTTCCCTACACAAGTATAGCAAACCCTAATACCATAGATTTTGGAAGCTTTAGACTTTTAAGTTATTTTCCTCATTAGTATTCTATTATATATAGGTTGAGTTCTTCGGAATTCTTAATCCGTTACAACAAACTTTCTTGGAATTTACATTTAGCGAAATTGTGAGTATATCTTTCCCCTTTTTACTATTTACTCTTTTAGGGTGACTCATGTACCATTATCATTTAACTTATGTATACTCTTTATAACGCAATGTGCCTCATTGATATGTTTTGTGTGAATTGTATGAACGATTTGTCAAAGTTATTTAACTTTGGGCCGCACCTAACAATGAGTAGTACTACGAATTATATCCCTTGATTGACTTACGTAAACGAGTTAAGTCCTTGGTCATTGTTATGGTTTTATTGAACGATGTGTGAACGATTATTGAATGATGTGAGGCTTGATTTTGTATTTCTTTTTCAATAATGAAAGTTGTTTGCTATTAATATTTACATTTTAGTCCATGTGCTATTGAACAATCGCCACTACGTGACACCTCGATGTTTCCGCCATCGGTTGGGGTGTCACACTTGTCGCCAGTTTTTTCTAAAGATCATCATTATGGGCATGACCCCAGTTTACAAAGGGCTTTATCGCTAGTATGACAACCAAGTTTATCTTTTTACAGGTTATTATCAAAAGGTTTTTCTTTCCTGAAAAGGAAAAAAGACTATAAGTCTATTTGGAAGAAACAGAATTGGGGACATCCTCAGAATGATGAAGACCATTCTAAGAATGTAATAAGAACTGGGGACATCCTTTGAATGATAAAGAGTATCCTAAGGATGTGATAAGGACTGGGGACATCTCCAAAGTTGTCATAAAAAACATTGAAGACCAATCAAGAGATGAAGGTATAAATTTCATTCTTTATTACTTATCATTTGATAATGGATACAGGATAACAAAAGAACACAAGGATGTAGCGACAAAACATATTACCATTCCATTTATAATCAAAAGTTAATATCAACCCCTGGCCTCATCCTGAACTAGCACCCATCCACCAGGGGTCGACATCTATAGTCCGGGTCAAAAGATAGACTTAGGGCTTCATCTTGAAAATCAAGATCCCTCCACCCCATTTATTTCACTGTTTATTTAAACATGAAAATAAATTGTTTTTGTTCACAAACCACCATCACTTAAACTACCACAAATATCCTAAAAAAAAGGGGCTCAGGCCTAGTCTTTGCATCCTTGATTGCCCTTTGGAACTCCTTGGCTACAGCAGCTTCCTCCACCACAGGCCCTTTAGATGCATCCGCAGGGATTGGCTCGTACACCACCTCTTTTCCTCCCAAGCTCCTTATCTTCTCCTGCCAGGCTTGAACATCCCAATCTTCTTGCTTGAAATTTGGATCCTTAGCCTGTATGGCCATCTTCACCCTAGCTTGGAGAACAGAAATCGTGGCAGATTTTCCAAGCCCTTGCCTATACTCTTCCATCTCCTTCTCATGCACCTGCAATGCCTAGCCCTGCTCGCCCTTCACCAGTTTAAGCTCAGTCTTCACCTTACCATGCTCCTTTTCAAGATGCTTGCTCTTGTCATGAGCAGCCTTCTTGGCTTAGGAACAGAAGAAGGAAGGCTTGTCATCCTGGAGCTGGATGGAGAAGCGACCATAGTTTCCTTAACATCTGGACTGTCAATATCATCAAGGTCAAAGAAGGCAGGTTTCTTTGCTGAAAATAGTAAAGGAAACACATAATTAGACATGTACCCACGACAGAATATAAAAATCCTAAGGATGTAACAGGTTCTACTTACCAGACATTTCTATAGCTTGGCTAGTAGAATGATTTTCTTCTGCTTGAAAGGTTCTGACTTTCTTAGGGAGATCTAAAATAGCTTTACACCTTATGGAAGAATTAGTCAAAGGTGGAGCAAGCTTAGCAAATGAAGTACCTACCACAAAAAAGTTTTTAAATATTAGTAACAACTTCAAAATATAACTACAAAAAAACTTTTATCCTTAAAAAAAATAAACTTTGTGAGTTTTTACCACTTTTTAACCAAGACATTGGGATATCATCCCCATAAGGAATGAAATCCCTCTTTACAAAGAAAAATTTGGACTTCCAAGATCTATCAGGTCTGATGACATTAAACAGGAATGGAAAATCCTTATGTATAAGTTGAACAACGTAACGACTAGAACCATGAGTTTTCAGCTTATAAACACAAAATAGGTCACGAATCTGAAGATTGATGCCATGGTTCTCAATGATCTTATTACAGACCATTAAGATCCTCCATATTTCAGGCATGGCTTGGGCATATGCCATTCCAGTTACATCAAAGAATTCTTTGATGAAAGGAGGAAATTGATATTTCAGGCCAAGAAGAAAGGGCAGGTATAGAAAGCAGGCCCATACTAAGGATGCAAAATCAGATTTTGCACCCAAGTCATAAGGATGAAATTCTGCAGAACTGGGAAGAGCCCCTGAGTCTTTCAGAATTTGTATGTCCCTATCAGTAAAGGAACAGATTTCTTATTCTGGATCACTTAGCAGGTTTTGAGAAGTGAAATCCTTTGGGATTCCAACACTGCCAGTAGATCTGGTTGATTTTTTGCCCATCTTCAGAATGTTATCGAAAATATCTTGAAGAAATAAAAGAGAACATGGGAGAGAAGAGATGAATTACCTTATCAGATAATCAGGGGTAATTATGAAGGAGAAAATGAAGGCCTAGATATAGGTGGTAGAAAATGATGAGGTGTAACGGTCATCACGAAATATCAGCCTAAAAAGTAGTCGTTATCCATCCTGACACGCGTCCAATCAACTTCAGAGATAAGCTTGAGGCATTAAAAATATTATAACCGTTAGATATTAAAGATAACATATTTTTGGGGGAAATAGTTGATGGTGAAATCCTCAGGATGGATTTACCTTTAATATCCTGTGTGACATCCTCATGATGGTAAAGGACTGAGCAGACTTTAGGATGTAATAGCATTCTGACAAGTGTGCATCCTGTGGATAGACTAACGAATTACCTTGTCTTAATATTTTTGCAAGTATAATCGATGAATAAGTAAGACTTGTAACCTCTCCAACGGCTATATAGTCTTACCAAGTCAACGAGTTTAAGGATGCATATAGAATACGCGTATAGAGTTATAGAATGAGTCAAAGTGTAACCGCCAAGACAATGAATGATAGGCGAGAAAGGTGGAAACCAATGTCCAACGTCTATTTCAGTTGAAACATCCTCAACAACTACTTGTAACAGCCCACAAGATCATTGAAGACAACGTGTATTGAATGATCCTCTATTAATTGTCATGTAAACTATATATAGAGGTATGATGAACAAAATTAGGAGACTTCTCACTTGTTTGATACTTTGTAACACACCTGATACACTCTCTATACACACACAACACTGGACAATTATTGTAATCATAAATTGTTCATCATACTTCCAAAGTTGTAACACCTTTTTACCATATTAATATTAACAAACGAAGGCAGGAGCCTAGACTCCTCCCGAGGTTTTATACCGGCGATCATCAATTCATCAAGCGATTTCCTCGTACATCGAGTGTGGTTATGTGTTGTTTCATACTTATATATAATTGTTTTACCGTTCTGCCTGTCAGTTACATCCTCAGGATATAACTGTCCATCCTAAACACATTCTTTGCCATCCTCATCATCGTTGTCATATTGTTATCGATTTGTCATTATAAACCACTATCTTGAAAATAACACTAAGCATTTACTATATTTCACACATCTAGCACCCGACCTCACATTAACTAATTTGGAAAACAAAATTATCCCTAGCAGGTAATTTTTGACCAAAACAGATGTTACTTCAAAAGTGGGTGAGGATTTTATCACAATAATGAACAAAAAAGTACACTTAGGGTAGGTGACACAATCCTTGACTACCGTGATTTTCTCTGAGGGTAATTGGCAAAATAAACAATTGACCAAGCATATTTGCCAAAATAAACACCTGATGTGTCTAAACATTAGGGACAAGCCACTTTTTGCATCTACCAATCAGAGAGTACACATGTAAAGTCTTCAAACGCTTTAATTTTTAAGGTATCTGCGTCTAAACTTTAGACGCGAGGCTGTTATTTAGACGCAAAGCGGAGCACCCATTCTTTAGACGTGAATAATTTTAAGGTCCCAACGTCTACACTTTAGACTCAAGGCTGTTCTTTAGACGCATAAGGTACAACCTTTTTAGACGCTTTAATTTAACTTGAGTCTGCTCTTTAGACGCAATCCTTCCACCCCCTTTTCCTTATAGCCAATCTCAAATGTGAAGGCTAGAGTTTAGACACAATGTTTTGTAGACGTATGTGTACACTTGTAGACATATTCGTACACTTGTAGACGTATCGTAAGATTATAGACGTATCCATACAACTGTATGCATTTCAGTACCTTGTTAATAACGTACACAATATATTTCATACAATGGAGTCCCCTGGTAATGTTGATCTAGTGGAAGATCTTGAACAATCACTCCCTGAGTTTGAGGTTGTTCCTGAGACCCCCCCCCCCCCCCCCCATAAAAGATAACAAAAAAGACTCGTTGGTATCGTCCAACCAAAGAGTCAAAATTTTGAACAAGTGTACGTATATGTCTACAAGTGTACGGATACGTCTACAAAACATTGTGTCTAAACTCTAGCCTTCACATTTGATATTGGCACTAAGGAAAAGGGGGTAGAATGATTGCGTCTAAAGAACAAACTCAAGTTAAATTAAAGCGTCTAAAAGGGTGGTACCTTATGCGTCTAAAGAACAGTCTCGAGTCTAAAGTGTAGACGTTGGGACCTTAAAATTATTCGCGTCTAAAGAATAGGTGCTCCCCTTTGTGTCTAAATAACAGCCGCGCGTGTAAAGTTTAGACGCAGGTACCTTAAAAATTAAAGCGTTTGAAGACTTTACACGTGTAATCATCTGATTTGTAGACGCAAAAGAGTGGCTCGTCCCTAATGTTTAGACGCATCAGGTGTTTATTTTGGCAAATATACTTGGTCAATTGTTTATTTTGACAGTTATCCCTTTCTTTAATCCTATAATGACACCTCACTCTACTTATTCAATACCTTGAAGCAACCATTTTAATGCAACACAATGCTAAAATGTTTTTAATTATTTAAAAATAAAATAAGGATTTTAATTAAAAATAAATAAAGAACTTGAAATTAAAGAATTAAAACACAAATTAAATTAAAATTAAAAATACCTATCTTCTTCCAACTTCCGTCATCTACTTTCCACCTCCATCATCTTCTCCCACCACAAATCAAACTTGCAAAAAACACAAATTAAATTAAGAAAACCCATATACGCCACAACCGTCATCTTCCACCACGTTGCAGCACAACCGACTCTCATCTCCTACATTGGTTAAATATACCATAAATCAGAAAAATTATAAGGTCAAACATACCTTAATCTCTTCATCTCGTGGTCTACAACCTGTGATCTATACCCAAGCCCCCCTACCTGGGATACAGCGGCGGTGTTTCCATGAGGGTAGTGGGGGTATACCCGAAGCTTTTACAGGTGGCGCCCTCCACCTTTAAAATTGGTTTAGTAGGTGTTTGATGTTTTTTTTAAATGAACTTTGAATTTTATTACAGTTGGATTATTTCCATGATGTTGACATTTAAAAAATAAAAAGTAAATAAAATATGTTGCATTCCTACCGAATCAAGACTTTTTGTTCATAGGGCTTTCTGATTGTGATGTGAGTGGCTTATTTTGAATTTATCTCTAGTTTACATTATCATCTTCAAACTAAAAGACAACTGATATATTTAAGTCACTACTTTAAGAAAAAAATGTATTTATTTTGTATAGTTGACTATGATTTATACGGCCGTAGCCCGTACGTAACTACGTATGGATGATGTATTTAGTATTTACAACATAGTAACTGAAATAAGTCAGCAAGAAATAATTTAAAAGCTGTATATTTTCAAGTTCCTTTTCGATTGTATTCATCATTTCAAAATAAATACTTATGTAACAATTAGAAGGTACACCATCCGTCCCAATTCAAAATAGTTACAAAAGTTACCAAATCTACGAAAAAGTTTAGAGGGTTCTAGTAAAGAGAACACTATAACTTAGTTTGTCAAACTACATCTCAATACCATTCCAGAAAACTTGCGTTATCAAGGTAGCCAAAACTTAATAAAAGATGTTCATATATGATCTTATTTAATGCTCAATATACCCCCCCCCCCCCCCCCTAAATGGTCGTAAGCTTGTTATGACCCACAAACCAAACTACCACTTTCTGAAATAGTATGATTCACCCACACCCACTAATTTGGTGGGACCTTACAACTCGTTTACCTGAACCTGGTGGACCATTATACTTCCACTATGGGAGCTTCTTTGGATCATCCACTGGACCAGCAAGAGTCTAAAGCCTAAAAAACACATGAATTTAAATAGTTTTAGCTAAAATCAATAAATAAAATTCAAATAACCCATTACCCAACCTGCTGGACCCGCCTCCTCTAACAGAGAAAAAAGCAAACCCTGCATGCCATAAGAAGGTATATAATTAGTTATACCAATTTAACATGGTATCTTGCATGACATAGTTAAAAATGATCACAAACAAGCATACAAATCACATGTATATGAAACTGCAAAAGATCAACCTCTAGTTCACATATTCATAAAATATAGTAACTTTTTTTAGCTAAGATTAGCTAAAAGGGATACATGTTGGTTGTTGAAAGTTTGTTGATATGAATTCGACGGTTTATGTTCGACACAACACGACCCGAACAATTAAATGGGTCAACAATATAGTAGTAAAAAACACCAAAGGCGTAGCAAGGCCACCTTTACTCCTTGAGTGCAGCAAGGCACTAAGAAATAGACTAAATCACAAAATAGACTCCTAGAATCTCCGCCATGCTAAAACCACCTTGACTCCTTTGGTGCAGCACAAGATTATATTAATCACAAAATAGACTAAATAATATTAATTTTCTTAATTAAGAATGAACTCACAAAGCAATCTTTCCCTTGTGACCTATAATGTACCTTCCTCAAATCTGCAACCCTACGCCTCACCATGCCAATGTTTATTTGTTTACACTCATGTAATGCACATGATTTAATGAAACCGTGATAAAAAAAATTCAGCCATGAAATTATTTAAAATGTAGCCATGGCAACTTGATGACCCTTTTAAAAGATAAAAACATAAGCAGAATCGACTCATTTGAAGTAGAATACATGACGACTTTCATTAAGTTACTCTATTTAAAATGCAACCATGATGGAAAAAAAAAAAGTTAAAATGCAGCCATGATATTAAAAACAACAATAAATGAGAATAAATAAGTAAACTTACCTCAATTGTGATAGCGTTCAGCAAACCCGCCTCCATTTATTTTTGCCTGACACAAATCCAATAATCTTAGTAAAATTACTGTAATAAACCATATATACCAACAAATCGAGAACAACCGAAGTCATAAATATACATTTCGTTCCAAAATATAACTAACCATAATTGGTCAACATACGGGTAGCATTTTTATTTGAAAGTTTTAGCAATGAGCATCAAATTGATTCCCTACCATATTCACTGTTTAGTGCAAATTTTAGCCTCATTTCATATCAAATATAGCACTATTTAACAGAAAATATACAGCACTGTTCACGGCTATTTCGGCGCCATATGGCAGCGAGTTATAGCAACATTTACGTGATGTGAATTTAAACACCTCTAAATCATTGCACCTATTAAGTTTTACTGGTTTCAAATATTTGAAAGTTGAGAGACAGCATCGTGATTAAAAGCACGGGGTGAAATGATAGCTATATAAAATAAAACAAAGTGCATACATGATCGACGATGCTATGTTTTGCCAACGTCATTAGAGTTGTTCTAGTGGAAACTTTGTGATAGCCTCTTCCTAAATCTTTTCCACATTTTGTTATAGTTATAAATCAGCCCAGTGACCCGATATGCAACCTTTAAATGTGCATCCTTTCAACAAATTTGTTTTTTTAACACAATTAATCATGTTGTATCATTCGACTTTCCTCTTCTGTGAATTGGGCCCTGACTGGTCTTTTTCTACGGGTTGATGCGAATCCCCTTGGTGTTCTTTTACTGTTAAGAAGCATGGCTTGAGTTTCTTCCATAACTGACCCATCCCCTTCAGCAGCACACAAGATCCTCTTTATGAGTTACGACATCAATAACCTGTAAAAAAGTATAACACTGCTTATTTTTTTCTGACTTCTCTAAAACGTATAAACAAATGAGAGCTAATAGAACAGTTATATGCAAATTTGAGACAGTGGGAAGCTAGCACAGGAGCTCAACATCTCTCAACTTTGAAATGTCGAAATCTATTTCTTTGCAAAGTATGTAGCAAATAAAAAAAAACATAGCCAGTACAGAAATCTATATAACCAGAACAGCAAGACCAGACAGATTGAGGGGTATGTAGATACTTTCTCATTCTCACTAAAATATATTCAACATCAAGAACAAAATCCAGTTCAGAGCTACAAATCCGGAAGCATCAACGCGCATCCGTACAAAAAAATATCGAGAAAAGTTTCAAATTTCAACATGAAGGTTATTAAACTATGTAGATTTTACCATATTTATACTTCTCGTTGCAATATACACAACATTAATCAAAGAAATCTAGTTCAGATCCACTTATATGACAGCAGAAACACACACCACTGCGGAAATTAAAAAAAATGGTTGAATTTCATAATCAAAGCAGAAAAATTGGTAACTTTTCACATGATCTGAGTGAGTACGCCGATGATGATGGTGAAGTAGGCGGTGGCAGTGACGGTATGCTACGGGAGTGAGGGAGACGAGTAAGGTATGTGAAGGGAGATTTAGGGTTTCCAAAATGAAAGTATATCTAAACTCTTTGCTTTTTTACTTTGTGTATGAGTATAGGATCGGCTAATCAACAAAGAATATTGATCAAAACAAGTTCAATTCAGGTGTGGAATCCCTGAATTGATCACAAAATGATAATAAAACTAGCAAAACACAGAAATCATCATAAACACATTCTTTTTATTCAATAACATAATCAATTACACTTGAAAAGCCTATTTATAATGATATAACTTGATTACAGTCTCAATAAAAACCCTAGGGAGAAACCCACACTAGGAGGGAACAGAGTCGGTCTAAGGTTTTTGGAGGCCCTAAGCGAACTAGAAAGTTGGGGCCTTATGAATTGGTATAAAAAATCGCAAATATCAAAATGCAAAATAGATTTTTTTTACTCAATCACAAATCACACTACACATATAGATTAGCATTCTGAGAAAAATAGTCGTTACATGAATAATCCTTGTTTCGCTTGATATTAAGACAATGAGCAACCATTGGCGACGATTGATTACCCTTAATTTCGCTTATATTTTTTCTGCCAATTGCCATCCAAGTCGGTTTCAATTAGCGAGGTCGCAAGTAATGAGGATAGGAGCTAAGGATGCATTCAAGAAAAGGATAAGACCATTATTCTTCAAGTTTTGGGTCTAGACATTTTACTTGTTTGGTTTTTTATGTCTTTAGTCATTAGTTTGTTAATTTAGGCTAAATACACATATAATATATAAACAAAGTAGAAAACAAAAATTTGAGGCCCTTATTTTTTGGGGGCCCTAGGTTTTTGCCTAGTTTGCTAAGCCTGTCGGGCCGGCCCTGGGAGGGAAAACAAATGACCAAAAGTTAAACATTCAAAAATGAGTTTGCCTTATATAGACCTGCACATTCGCCCAAATAGCTTGGTCGGATGTGCAGGTTCGACCGTTCATATAGGGCGAACTTGGACACACACACACACATATATATATATATATATATATATATATATATATATATATATATATATATCTACATTCGACCTCCCAATTCCTCCTTCGACCATCTGATCTTCAATCGACCATTCTTAAATCCACATTCGACCAGTCGACCAAAACAAAACATATTAGTATTCGCAATTCAATAGCACTAGTCGCACTTTCGTGTATCTACAAACTCCCCCTCGACTATTACTTGAATTGCTTCAGCCTTCACTCTTCATCCATAGTCTTGTTCATCAGTTTGATACGCAATAACGTCTTTTGTTCTTTCGTCATCACTGGTTCATGAGTTTGTTTTGGTTTCTTCTTTTCAACATTCTGAATCTTAACAAACTTCCCCAGCTTCTTGTCAAAATCACAACCCGCATTGACATCCCACGCAAAACATAGAAATACCACACGTTGGTATTTGGATGCCTGTTCGCTGTCTTTCTCTTCATAGTAAATCGGATTATAGTAATGCATGATGATATCCTCGTGTGAGCAATTTATTAGCCACATTGGGTCAAAGATATGAATCTTCTTAAAATCCTTCGCACCATCCTTCAGAACAATAATAGCCTCTGCTGTCTTCCAGTCATAATACCACCATATAAAATCTTTTGAAAAGTGTTGTGGAATCTGCATCAAAGGAATATGCTTCAACACTTTTGGTGGTTTATACTTCAAAGTCACCTTGGGCAACCCCGTTACCTCATCTATTTCCTTCTTATGAACTATCCTCTTAGGATACTGTGGAGTAAACACATTCCAATTCGTTCTGCTCTCCCTCGCCATGCGATCTGCAAAGTAACCAACGAGATGGTTGTTTACTGAAGCACCTGACATTTCATGTTTGCAGATATCGCGAACAGCCCAGTATGGTAGTGTCTTAATGTCATGGAATCTGTTTAAATACAGAATTCCTTTCTCCCATTTCACAGCGACACACTTAAGCTATCTTAGATACTTCCAGCCGAGAGCTTTGCCTTTGAATAACTCATTATGGAATTTGTAAAAGCTACCTTGAACTTCAGTCATTGGACGGTTAGCTTCTTTTTCTTTAAGTTTCCTCAATAATTCTTTCAAAGCATCAGATTGTTCAGTATTAGGCTTTTGACAATTTGGAAACACTTCTTCAACAAACTTCTTACTCTTCTCACGAGCAAGTTTCTCAGCCTGGCGTAACAATTCATCAGAGAATTCAGGAAATCCAGAATCTTTGTCATTCTTAAAGTATTCTGGATATTCCTCACTTGTAATATCCTCCATTTCTACCTCTTCAAACACTGGGACATCTCTATCATCAGAGTGATTACCTGCTTCTTTTTCAGGTATATTCGGTATCGGGTTTTCACTCATCAACTCTTCCAGAGATTTACCAACTTGTTTCGCCAGTCCTTCTAGTACTTCTTTCAACACTGCTGCAGAAACTTCTCCGTCTTCCAGATCAGGATCATTATACTCCAACTCAAAATGCATATCGTTTGACTCAAATATTTCTGGAAACCTACCAGTCATCTCGATCATCCAGACTCTATCAGTCAACATCTGGCGATATAATTTCTTATCTTCTTCCGATAAGGCTCTTAATTTCTCATTCCAGAAGATATTATCATCGTCAGTAGTGCCACCAGGAGCTTTCGAACTAGATTCTCCTATGTCTTTTCCTGATCCTCTCTTTTTATATTTATACTTGTCAGTATCATCATGATCATCCTCATCACTATCAGCAGAGCTATTATCATCACCTGAATTATCACCTGAACCATCATCATCACCATCATCTTTCTTCTTAAGAGCATCACCGACGTCCTCTTCCAATTCATCATCATCTTCTTCTTCATCCGATGGTTCAAAATCTACATGTTCTTCTTCAGGATCTTTATCTTCCTCTCCAGCTTTCAGTTGTGGAGCTTTTGAGTATAGATCTTTAATCAGATTATTCAAGCTCTTGTTCGTTTCTCTCAGCTTTTTGTTCTCAAGCCTCAAATTAATGTACCTTCACGTATTTCTCTGCTCATGTGATAACAACTTCTGATTCTCAGCTTGAAGTTGTTTAATCTTTGCTTGCAAACCTTCTTGATTTTCCTGTGAAGAGACAACAACATCCAACATCTTCTTGTCATTCTTCCTCAACTACTCAATCTCTGCTTGTTGCTGATTAATGATTTTCATCATATCTGCAAGCTTCTGGTTAACTGCCTTCATCACATTACTATCTACAGCAACCTTTGGTGTTGAAGCTTCAGCAACTGGAATCTTTTGTTTCTTTAGCTTTTGCAAGACTCTGTCTAAAGCAACATTGAAATCATCAGTTGGCAATTCAGTTTGCTCAGCAGCAGATGATGTCTTCTGTTTCTTTGCCACTGGGGATGTCATAGGAGACTTAGAGCTAGATGCTGCAGGAACTTTCTTTCCTGCAATCAAGTTCTCAATGTCTTTAGCTCTTTTCTGCATCGGCTTAACAACTTTTTCTGCCTTTTCTTTCTTCTTATATGTAGGCTTTTTCTGTTTCTCTCCTGTCTTTGGCGATCCTCCAAAATCTTCAGATCCCAAACCTAAACCTTCATCAATCTCATCCAATGCAATAGGACTTTTTGTCCTCTGCTCTTCTAAAGATTTGTTTAGACTTTCAGACTCACCAGCCACAGTGGCCTTGGGCGTAGTACTCTTAACAGTTTCATTATCTGAATCCTATCCCTCTTCAACCTAAGTTTCCTCTGAATCCATTAATTCTTCATTCACTAAGTGAGTACCTTTCTTCGCAACACTTTTCTGTCTACGAGATTTCTTCTTAGGTGGTTTAACAATATCATCCTCCTTTTCTTTCCCTTTCCCTTTATCACTCTTCGCACCAACATTCACTACTTGCCTTTTCCTTTTTGCCACAGGATCAACAGGGCATAAAGGATTGTCTTCATCAGATTCACTGTTATCATGCCTGACTTTATCAGTACCTGGATCTACATATCTTGGATTGATCAGATTCATGTGATCCTGTACAACTATCTGAGTAGGATCTCTTCTCAAGTTCTTGTACTTCTCATCAAATATCATCTGCAGGAATCTCGGATATAACTGAAACTTCTTGTTCTTCAAACCTCTGAGTGGTTCCAGCATGTGTTCCAGTATCATTCCAGATACATTGAAAGGCTTGTTCAATATTAGGGAAACCATCAAAGAGCTAATACTCTTTCTCATAACATCATAACCTCCACTCACTGATCCAAACACATGTAGCATAACGTGTGCAAGACACTTGAACTGTGGGCATAGCTTCCCTTTGTGTAATGAACCATCAGTAATCGGTCCATTGTACTTCATTCGAAGGAAACACTTTCTTTGCTCAATCCATGAAAGAACTCTTGGATCAGTCTTTCTATCTCTCAGCTTCAATGCTTGTCTGATGTCTTCTTTAGAAATGATTACTAACTCCCCCTGAATCGTACTAACAATAGCAGATTCGTTATCCCAGAAATCCATTCTGGCATTCTTCCAGAGTTCTTGTTGATGATCTTTGTATATGATGGCAGCATTAACAATAGCAACGATCACCCGGCTTCTCTTTAAAAAATCAACAATACCGGTGAACTCGGTATGTTTCTTCAGATCGCCTAAATAAGCACAGCAATTGTGTGCTTCTTCAAACGGTAACTCTTCAACTTGTTCCTTCTCAGCTGTCTTTTCAGAAGATCCTGCGGGAACATCAGTACTCTGCTATTCAGACATGATTAGACTGCAAAAACAAATCAAGAAAACATGTTAAAACGGACAAAATAACCAAAATAAGAAATTTTTGATTTTGAAATTCTACATTCGACCATTCGAAAGTAAAAATTGAGGTTCGAATGTGGAATTTAAGGTTCGAATGTGAAAATCAGTGTTTAAAAATGTACATTCGACCATTTAGTTCGACTTTCGACCATTTGAACCATTACATTCGACCAAAAAGCCACTTTCGACCGTTTGAATTTGGGCGAATGAAACTGTTCATCTTCTCAAAACTACAGATTTTGGTCAAAGTATTTTAACATGCCATTTTGATTTGAAAAGCATCTAATATAGCCGATTAACCTTTCCCAATCAGCAATTTTGATTATTATTCAGTGTTTATGTGTTTTCACTTAAAATCTAGGGTTCGAAGTTTTTAAACAATCAATTGACTGATCTTATGTAACAACCGGCAAAAATAAGGTAATTCCGTACAAATTAATTAATATATGATTAACGTAATTAAATGCAATTATGTGTGATTTAATTATCAAGGCCTTAGGAGATAGCAATTTCCAAATAGTGCATAGGAATGCATACGTTTAATGGTAAAGCATGATTGGATCATGTGCGAATAAGCTATCCGGTATGGACGTTGGCAATTACCCGGTAATAATTAAATAAACGAAACGGATCCCGGACACCCAGGATATAAAATAAAGGGTATTTTCATAAGATATAATGAGTTTTGGAACTCCAAAACCATAAATGAAAACGTCTTGTACAAGTCTCCCGGTAACGAATAAAATGCGCGTACCGCACCCGATACGCGTATAACTCATAATTTCACCCGGCAAAGGCCTGAATAACCAATCAACGCTTAAAATAGACTATATTTAAGGGTTATTAAAGGTATTTTTAATGTCCGGATAACGCGTGATTAAAACCCGAAAAATACCCGAACGACACCCGAACGACGGGGGATTAAACATAACAAACAATGGGTAAACATTTGAAGTTGTGGACCCCACCCAAACCCCTCTAAGGGCCGGCCTAAAGGCCAAGGATGTGTCCATGCAACTTGTGTTGATAATTATAATCTAAAAGCTTAGGTAAAGCATGCTTTACATAAGACAAATGTGTAAGTAACATAAGTACAAAAGCAAGCTACTTTCTTGTCTCCCCTTGCCAAAATTTCGGCCACATGGCCATGAGATCCAAGACAACACTTAAACATCATTACATTAGTGTAAGCATGCATGTGTGAGGTCTTGTATGTAGGGATCATAATGCCTTATAAAGATTAACCAAGATTTGCAAGAAATCTCACTTACACATACATACATACACGGCTTCTTCCACACACACACATATCATCTTTTCAAAAATCTCCCAAGTACACATATAATCTTCCATAAGATCTCTTGAATCTTTAGCATCATTACATGTGATAATTATATATAAACATGTGTTAGAAGGTTGAATAACAAAGCAAAACAAATCCTCTTTTCTTCCTTCTTGTGGCCGTGGGTATTCATACACACACACACATCATCCTTTCAAGTTTTTACATCTTCAAATCACTTAAAACAATCCATTATCCAAACCCCCATTGTGTGTTTCAAGAGCTTGGAGCTAAACCACTTGGAAGAACACACTAAACCCCTCTCAAATCCAAGGTGTTTGTCTTCCCTAGCCTTGTGCTAGTAGTAAGCATTCTTAATCTTGTTTTTGATTGTTATTATTCATGTATGTGTTCCTAGTAGCAAGTTGTACATGAAGGGTTAAAAAGTGGTTTTGAACATAATCTTTAATAGGTTTTACATGTGTAAAATGGAAGATTAAAGATATGAAAATAAACCATGGATTTGTTGATGATGATGTATTAGTCTTGTAAATATATAAAGTTTACATGTAAGACTAAGTAGGATGATGTTTTGGTTAAGATTTTGGGATGAACTTGAATATGTTAAAAGTAACTTTAAATCATCTTATTATGATCATCTAAGTTATAATATGTGGTAAAACATGTTAGAAGTTCATAAATGAAGAAAATGGAAAATCTAAGTTAGCTTACTTAGATGAATGATATTTTGATAAAATGGACAAATACATAAAACACACATATAATTAGTCTTTCATATGAAATACAAGACTAACATAAGTGTTTTGATACAAAAATAACTTACCAATAAAAAGTTGAATCTTCAAAGTTTACTATTTTGAGTGAAAAATGTTAACTTTGAAAGTTAGAGTAGAAAAATGCAACTTTTGTAAGTTAAGGGACTAATATGGTAACTTTGAGAGTTAGAGGACTAAAATGGATATTTTAGAAACTATTAGTCCAAAAATACAAGTATGGAAAGTTTGGTGTCAAAAATGTAAGTAATAAAGTCTAAGGATGCTTTTTGTAAATACTAATAGAAATACTTGGGTATTTTGTATAAAAGTATATTTTTGAAAGTTATAAAAATATAAAGTGTTTTAAAATAAGGATTTTTATAAAATAGAGATTTTATAAAAATATTAAACAAACTTGGGAAACTTATACAAAAATGAATACTTTTATATAAATGGGAATATAAAAGTGTTGGAAACATTTTTGTAGTTAAGTTAACAAGTTGGGTTAAAAATACATAAGTATTTAAACCATCCAAGTAACATGTGAAAATAGGGAGAAATATGGATAATATTTCTATAAAATACATGTTGGGAAAAACTTGGAAAAATTAACTAATCGAGTTAAGATATCGAACTAAAACGCGTTAACGAACCATACCCGGACAAATCATGAGAAAAATGCCATTGCGGCAAGATAAGAAAAATATATATATTTTAAGAAGTAAAATATATATATACATTGGGTGAAAACTAATAAACACTTTCCTAAGTGTTAAGAGAATTATTCGTGGGAGAAACGCATGACATAATAAAAAAAAGACGTTAAAACAAACGTATATACTTAACAAGAAAAATTACACATTTATATATATGTACGCTCGTCTCGGCAAAATTCTAGTATATCTACTTAATGGGAAAGTAGATATGTGGGAAGGAAAGCCGCGACGAGAAGACAAAGATATATATATGTGTATGCCGTACCAACGAGATCCTAGTATATTTATTTGAATGGGAAAATAAATATACGGTATGGTGAGTTGAATCGGGCGTTAAGAATATACAATCGAACGACAAGATCTTAGTACATTTGTTTAAATGGGAAAAACAAATGTGCGGCAAAGTGAGTCGGGTCGAGTGTTGAAATATATATTATATCGAGCGATGCGATCTTAAGTATAATTATTTAAATGGGAAAATAATTATATGTTAAGTGAAGTCGAGTCGATGATAATAAGATACAAGTTATGGAAATATTAACAAGAGTAATATATAACTTGTAACACAAAGGGTAATGTAACGCCAACAAAACCTAGGATGCGCGCTTAATTAAACGGGATTTGGAACAACTTGTGGTCGGGAGTTGGGTGTACAACTTGCCAAGGCACATGCACTATAGGAATAGTGACTTATACGTCTAGGACGTTTGTAGGTGCGAGACCACCCACTTGCTATCTACCTTTTGAGCCAGACGCAGTTTCAGGTGAGTTTCACGGCCCCATTTTAAACTATTTTTACGTTTTCGGGGGAAAGATATGTTAGGGAAATGTTTGACGGGTTTATTACTTGAGGTGTGACCGCCACTCGGGGTTGAGTCCTCGCCTCTATAATCATTTATTCGGAGATTGAAACCGGAGGAATATTCGGATAGTACTATTGGTGCCTGACAAGGCCCACCCCTAATCGATAGCGTCGATTGTGCATTAGGTTATGCCTGGGGTGCAAATATTCTGAACTTAAGTCGTGGGAAACCGAGTAACGACTTGGAGCGGGGCATTTTATTTATATACGTCTTGGTTTGATTATAGTCTCAAGTAGATTTATAGGAATTTGCAACTCCTATATATTGTCATAACATGGTATTCCCAAGTATTCAAGTTTTAGAAACTGAAAACCTGTGAACTCACCAATATTTTTATATTGACGAAACTTTTAAACATATCTTTCAGGTAACTAGAGGAAGAAAGATCAGGCGAGCTGGGTCGGAGAATCTCCCAATGCGGCGTTGTATATTTTGCGGGGTTTCACCCTTATTTCCCAAAGCTTGGGATATATTTGAGAAACCTCAATGTTACTTTAAAAACAATTTACTTTTGTGTAATGTTTGGAACAAGTAATGACGCCTTAATAAATGACCCATTTTCTTAAATTACTTATGTTTAGCAATAACCTTGACTTTATGCTTTTGAACCGTCGCGCCACGTGTTTCCGCCGTTGACGTGGTGTGACAGAACGTGGTATCAGAGCCAAGGTTATAGCGAACTAGAGTATTTTCTTTAAAAACTAGACTATAACCGGATTTGGTTCAAATAATAAAGTTTTCAAAAAGAAAATATATAAAGGTGTTAAATAAAAGTAATTTTCAAGAAGCATTGGGCATGAGGAGATTCCGACCAAGCCAGCCATGGGTATTGTTATGCTTTAACGTGAAATTAGAAGTTAGGAAGGTTACTATAGAGTACGCCATAACTATCTAATTTAAATAATTCATATATATTAGTACGGTTCTTTTGCCAGGAATGTCGAACGCAGGAAGTGTCGCGTCGAGCTACGACAGTAGCTTGCAGATCATCCCAGCACCACCACCAGAGCCAGCAGAGTTGGTAGTGCTCTCCTCGGGAGATGAGGACGTAGAGATGGGCGTCGCCGCCGACGGAGCAGGCGACGATAGCTCAGATGAGTCAGACCCCAGCGAGGACCCCCACTGGGCACCGGCCGTGATTGACGCGCCACTGCCCATTGTACCGGCCGCACCTTTGGCCGTACACCCCGTTCGAGCCATCAGGGACTTCCCTGACGGCTGTGCCGGTCCGTCGCGACCTAACCCAGCCCAGTCGGATGCGGCAGAGTCTCCATTCCGCCGACAGGCTCACGCCGAGCACGAGCCGGCATCGGTACCCCACATTCACGTACCTGCAGGCATGAGACTCCTGCCTATCGCCCGTGGGAGGAACGGGTGGATATCCGATGACTCCGACGACGAGTCTGTAGGTTCGGTAGGGCACATGTTGGTGCCCGAGATTCCGGCTGACCAGGAGGAGCCAGTGGCTCCAATGCTAGAGGATGCCCCAGCCGACCCCATAGCCCCACCGGCACCACTCGAGCCCATACTTCAGGAGGAGCCAGCCCCAGCAGCACTTGTACATGAGGGTAGTCCCGCCCGTAGCTCTGAGCTACATAGGGCAGGCATGGAGGCCTTCGCCACTGCGAGCCCTCCCACACCCCCTGTAGTGGTGTCCACCCCAGAGTGGGCCACTATCTCTGAGCCTCTCTTGACCCCTTTAGCTGAGCCTATGCCACCACCCCCAGTAGCCATGACTTTACCCATCCCCACCATTCCCAGCATGACACCTGCACCATACCCTCTGGGTGCAGGGGACCCTTATATAATGCCACACCACTTTTCCATCAGGCCACCAGGTTTCACTCCATTACTGCCACACATACCGATACCCGCCCCCTTCGGGCCATTCCCATCCACACACCCAGATATACCCGGACCATCCCAGCCACCCAGGACGACACCCTTGTCTGGACCAGCATGGTCCACTGCCATCACTCTAGAGCGGGATTTTCAGACTCTCGCTGATACGGTGCAGCGCACCGTAACACAGGTGGAGCATCAGACACGTCTGATGTGGACGAGGATGATAGATGCGCGGGATGCTTTGGCGCATTACGCGGAGGAGTTGCTGAGCCTGGACGCTCAGTGCGGTATCACAGGGGATGCGCACTTTGCGCATCGACATTTCTTGTACGAGCGTATCATGAAGATCAATATGACGATCAGTACGCACGCGCCGCAGTACCAGTATCCACCGCCACCGCCACAGTAGGATGTATCGGGGATGCACAGAAGACCCACCAGCTTATGTACATATTAGCAGCAGTATGGTAGTACAGCACGGGTTATGACACTCGTCTGCATTTTGCCTAGCCGTACGGGTATTACGGCGTATGATATGATGTTTTATTATTTCAAAAGCAATGTATTGTATGAGAAATGTATTCTCCATTTTGTATTATGAACAAGCATTGTACTAGTATTATTGAAATTAATGAAAAATCTTATTATTATGGTGAAATATGTTGTTGTCTATGATTATTATTGCTTACTCCATGTGTTGTGGTTTGTGTATTTGTGTGGTGATGTTGTGTTGATTACTATTTATTTTTGTATGATGTGTTGGTATGTTGTGTGATGACATGGTGTTGATTATTGTATTCATGCTTTGGTTTGTTATTTATGCTTTGTATTGTATAAATGTTTGCCAAATTAACCTTTGATAATTATTATTGAAGAGAAATGGCACCGACCACTAGAAGCAATAGCGGAGCAGACGGACTGCCCGCAACACCCGCTGAGCTAGAGACACTGATCTCAGAGCGCATAGCTCGCGCCATCGCTGAACATGAAGCCGCACGCTCTGAACACTCCCATGACAGGACAGGGAGCGAGCGACGAGAGACCTCCCCCATTGGTAAGAGGTTTAAGAATAAATGAAAAAGTGATGGGAGGATATTTCACAAACTCCTATCTCATAATAACATACTACATTACTATTACAGGGACAGCCTCGGGAGAGCGCGGCTGCACTTTCAAGGCTTTCTTGGACTGCAAGCCAATAAACTTCAGCGGCACTGAAGGTTCCATAGGCCTGGTCAAATGGTTTGAAAAGACCGAGGCAGTTATCCGCATCAGCGGGTGTACCCCTCGACAGTCTGTCATGTACTCCACCAACCTGTTCTTAGATCAGGCACTAACTTGGTGGAATGGCCAAGTACAGTCATTAGGAGATGATGTTGCATACTCTCTATCATGGGCGGCACTGAAGGAACTTATGACTGCCGAATACCGCCCGGCAAGCGAAGTCCAGAAATTGGAAACCGAGTTCTGGAACCTCACCATGGTAGGAGCAGACGTTACTGGGTATACGTCTAGATTTCATGATCTCGCTCGACTGGTACCTCGTCTGGTTACACCGGAAAAGAACAAGGTGGAACGTTACTTATTCGGGTTAGCACCACAGATCCGCAGCATGGTCACCTCTTCCAAGCCCACGACCATGCGCGAAGCGATTGATCTGGCACTAAGCCTCACAGAGGATGCTATCCGCATGGGTACCCTAATCCGCCAAGTGTCAGGATTAAAAATTTCTGAGGCAAGCAGTGTTAAGGCCAAGAATCAGGGATCAAGTTCAGCTGCTGTGACTAATGATCAGGGTAACAAACCGAGGTTTGGGAAAAGAAAGAGGGATGAAGGAAAAAGGGACCGAGCGTCGGGTAGCTCGAACAAGAAGGGAAAGGGATATGTCGCCACGGGACGTGGTAACGGTAACAAGCAGGGAAACCAGGGGAGAAACAACGGGTTAACTTGTGGGAAGTGCCACCGCACCGGGCACAAGACTGAAGAGTGCCGATCTGGAGCACCGAAAAATGGGGGGGGGGGGGGGGCTAGACCATGCTTTGCATGCGGGTCATTAGATCATTGGAAGAAGGATTGCCCCAAGATCAACAACCCGGCCCGCGGCCGAGCATTTGTGATTGGAGCCGGTGATGCACGGCAAGACCCCAATGTGGTCACTGGTACGTTTCCTCTAAATGGTCATTATGCATCTGTATTATTTGATATCGGTGCTGACTTTAGCTTCGTATCCATTGAGTTTAGAAGACTACTTGGTTTAAAAACTAGTAAACTAGATACACCCTACTCTATAGAACTGGCTAATGGTAAAACTATTGAAACGAGAGAGGTAGCAAAAGATTGTAAGTTAGAACTCTGTGGGCACGAGTTTGGGATTGATCTATTACCGGTCGTATTGGGAAGTTTTGACATCGTTGTCGGCATGGACTGGTTGTCCGCGCACCGTGCCATTGTGGTTTGCAACGATAAAGTTATTCAAGTTCCCCTCGCAAGCGGTGAAACTCTCTCAATTCAAGGGGAAAGACACGGGACGCCACTAAGGATTATTTCGAGCATGAAGGCTCGTAAGTGTCTGAGAAAAGGGCTTGTCGCATTCTTGGCACACGTAGTGGACAAGAAGGCCGACGAGCGGAAGTTGGAAGACATTCCAGTAGCCAGAGATTTTCCGGATGTATTTCCAGAAGATTTGCCGGGGTTGCCGCCACCTCGACAAGTCGAGTTCCGCATCGATCTCGTTCCCGGAGCAGCTCCTGTGGCACGATCGCCATACCGCCTAGCTCCATCAGAGATGCAGGAACTGTCCAGCCAGCTACAAGAATTATTGGACAAAGGTTTTATAAGACCGAGTTTCTCACCTTGGGGAGCTCCCGTCTTATTCGTGAAGAAGAAGGATGGCACATTTCGCATGTGCATCGACTATCGAGAGCTGAACAAGCTAACCATCAAGAATCGCTATCCTCTCCCCAGGATCGACGATTTATTTGATCAGCTCCAAGGTTCCAGCTATTACTCCAAGATCGATTTGAGGTCAGGCTATCACCAGTTGCGTATACAAGAAGAAGATGTACCAAAAACGGCCTTCAGAACCCGGTATGGACACTATGAATTTTTGGTAATGCCGTTCGGCTTGACCAACGCACCAGCGGTTTTCATGGATCTAATGAACCGCGTTTGCAAGCCATACCTGGACAAATTCGTCATTGTCTTCATTGACGATATTTTGATCTATTCACGCACGAAAGAAGACCACGAGAATCACCTTCGGCTAATTCTTGAAGTATTACGCAAAGAGAAGCTCTATGCTAAATTCTCGAAATGTGACTTTTGGATTCGGGAAGTTCACTTTTTAGGCCACGTAGTGAACGAGAAGGGCATACACGTCGATCCAGCCAAGATCGAGGCAATTAAAAATTGGGAAGCCCCTCGAACCCCTACCGAAGTGCGACAATTTCTAGGCCTTGCGGGTTATTACAGAAGGTTCATCGAGAACTTTTCAAAGATAGCACAAGCTTTAACCATGCTAACCCAAAAGGATAAGAAATTTGAGTGGACGGAAAAGCAAGAGGCAGCATTCCAATTGTTAAAAGACAAGTTATGTGGCGCTCCGATACTATCACTCCCTGATGGTACGGAAGATTTTGTGGTTTACTGCGATGCCTCGCATCAAGGTTTGGGTTGTGTATTGATGCAGCGAGAAAAAGTAATAGCATATGCTTCCAGGCAACTGAAAATCCATGAGAAGAACTACACTACACACGACTTGGAATTAGGTGCAGTGGTGTTCGCTCTCAAGATATGGAGGCACTATTTGTACGGAACCAAGTGCACGATTTTCAATGATCACAAGAGTTTACAACACATCTTTGATCAGAAGGATTTGAATATGCGACAACGGCGATGGGTTGAATTATTAAACGATTACGATTGTGAGATAAAGTACCATCCCGGTAAGGCGAACGTCGTAGCTGACGCCTTGAGTCGCAAGGAACGGGTTAAACCATTGCGTGTCCGAGCTTTGGGATTGACTATCCACACGAATATGACGGAACGAATTCGTGAAGCTCAAGTTAACGCCCTCAAACCCGAGAATGTCAAAGGTGAAAGATTACGAAAGATGGTTGATTCACTGGAACCAAAAGCAGACCAGACACTGTATTTCATGAATAGAATTTGGGTTCCAGTATATGGTGGATTGCGTGAGCTAGTATTGGCCGAAGCTCACAGTTCTAGATATTCGGTTCACCCGGGTGCAGACAAGATGTTCCACGATTTGAAGGAACTTTATTGGTTGCCGAATTTCAAAAGGGATATAGCAGCCTATGTTGCGCGATGTTTGACTTGCGCAAAGGTCAAGGCTGAGCACCAGAGACCTTCCGGTTTGCTCCAGCAACCGGAAATACCGGAATGGAAATGGGAACGAATCACCATGGATTTCATTACCAAGTTACCTAAGACAACAAGCGGTCATGACACGATCTGGGTAATCGTTGATCGATTGACGAAATCTGCACACTTCCTTCCGATTCGCGAAACGGACAAGTTGGAGAAACTGACCCGTCTGTACATTAAGGAAGTGGTATCTAAACACGGTGTACCTGTTTCTATCATCTCCGATCGAGATAGCCGTTTCACTTCCAGATTTTGGGAAAGTTTAAACGAAGCCCTCGGTACTCGCCTCGACATGAGTACCGCATATCACCCCCAAACGGACGGTCAAAGTGAACGAACCATCCAGACCTTGGAAGATATGTTACGGGCATGCGCGATAGATTTCGGAGGTAATTGGGATACGCACTTGCCATTGGTAGAATTTTCTTATAATAACAGTTATCATACGAGCATTCAAGCCGCACCGTTTGAAGCTCTATATGGACGCAAGTGCCGATCGCCATTATGTTGGGCGGAAGTTGGAGAAAAGCAACTCACCGGGCCCGAATGTTCAAGAGACCACGGATAAGGTCTTTTTGATAAAAGAACGCCTCAAAGCGGCCCGGGACCGCCAGAAAAGCTATGCTGATATGAGGCGAAAGCCTTTAGAGTTTCAAGTCGGAGATAGGGTCCTACTGAAAGTGTCA